>JANUYF010000002.1:54237072-59037072 GCA_026167975.1 Phrynosoma blainvillii | reverse complement strand
AGCCACTCACTCATAGACCACAAGGTTGCAAGTTCAATACTAGCCAGGGCTCAGGCTAGACCCAGGCCTGCATCCTTCTGAGATCACTAAAATGAGTACCCAACTGTTGGGGGGGGGGGGGGTTAATGAGCTTACAGTTGCAAACCGCTTAAACATCCCATAATGCGATATGAAGCGGTATATAAATGAAGCTGCTTTTGCTTTGCTAAGCCTGGCCTTTTTGATCTGCAAATGGTTTAAATGCAGATTCACTTTGGAGTGCCTACATGATGTGCTCACCTTGAGCTTATGGTGATGAAGGCTCTTTCCAGCCTAGGGCTTCTGACAGAGATCCAAAGGGATCTTGATATCAAAAACCAATCATAACAAACTCAATCTGAGGTATTATTTTTTAAAAAATTACTGTTGTGAACATGAAAAGCTATCCATTTTCAAATAAAATTATTGATAAATTTTAGATGGTGCTACCTTCCTGTAGTGGCAGGACTGTGTGTTCTTATGAGGCAAGAGGCTGTATTGATTGTAGCACTGCTGCTTGTAGGTTATTCCATATCAGACAGACTTTTGCTGAGGAGCCATAAAAGTGCTAAACAGCTACTGGTTGCACAGTAGTGTGTGTGTGTGTGGGGGGGGGGGGGGTGAAACTGGCAGAGAATCTCTCAGAGACAATGGTAGTGGCACCATAATTGTTATTTGATAGTACCATGTAGCATGAAGCCTTGTAAACTCCTTTTGAATATCTTTAACCATGAAAATGCTATGATGAAACAAGCCAAAATGAATGAGAGATAGTACAGAAGATAAAACTTCCATGGCAGAAATCACTCAACAAGCTACATGGGTACAGCAGAAGACAACTGTGAGTAGCACTCTGACCAATGATGCAGCTTAAGTCAAGCTGAAAAGACACTCAGCTGTTGACTTGCTCAGAGGTGAAAGAACAGTCGAAAGCTGCGCAACACATATTATAGGAACATGGGATACAAGAAGCATGAATCAGGGGCAAGTCTTATAGTGAATAGTAATAGTTTTAACTGTTACAAATTAAAATCTTCCAAGTTGAAATCATATATGATGAAGTACAATATCAGATCACTGAAGCTTAAAATGAGTAAGAAAGAATATTAAAAAAAATACTGTACTGGGTAGAATTTAAAAGTTTGAGGACCAGAGGTATAGTCAGGATACTGCCAAATGCCATAATGGATCAACATACCACTTGATCAGGTGTCTTAATATCAGGTATTGAAAATAAATGACTAATTTTTTAGAACCCCAATTAGAAGCATATTTGCTTGGATTCAAGCCCCATCAATTTCACCATTACTTGTTTTCAAGTGGAATTTAAACTTTAGAATGATTTTATTTACTAGCTCTTTCTTGCATGTCTTGACATTTTAAGTTTCTAAAACTTCTTCACTTTTTTCTTTCTGACCTTTCCTTAAATATCATATTTTGCATTATATTTTGATAACTCAATAACTATTTCTTGATAGAAGGAGCTAAATACATTCAGACTCCACATGTGTTTGCTTCAAAAAGGTTTGTCAGTAGTGTGAGAGAAACTATTTTTATTTATTTACAATTGCATTTGTCCTTTTACAGGTAGAAAGATTCATCTGAATATATAAAGCATTCAGATTCTGCTTTCCTTTTTATTTGTACAGTGGAAGCAAAGAAATAAAATGTGTTTTAACACCATTTAAAATTTATTAATATGTTTTACATAGTCAGGAAAGTGAGGATGATGAAATCTATATTGAACAAACCTTATTTGGACTTTTTAATTGTGGATCATATCACAGATATCAAATATTTCCGTCTTTAGAAAGGCCCATGAATAGGGATGTAAAAAAGAATTGAAAATATTCAAAAATAGTAACAAAGCAAGTTTCTTAAGAGACAAGATACTCTGATAAGGAGAATCTTAGACAAAAATCTTTGCAGTTCAGGATTTTTGTAGTGCTTAAAATGCATGTATTTGTATTTGTACAAAAAATACCATTGTTTTCACTCAGTGTCATTTGCTGCACAAAAATGCATTTTGCTTTGCATATTTCTTAATTGTCTCCAAAAACTGCACAATTTTCAATTATTTTGTTGACTCAAGGAGAAAAGTGGTAACACTACTCTTGTTTGA
Organism: Phrynosoma blainvillii; assembly: GCA_026167975.1. Lineage (NCBI taxonomy): Eukaryota > Metazoa > Chordata > Lepidosauria > Squamata > Phrynosomatidae > Phrynosoma > Phrynosoma blainvillii. Next base: position 59,034,932 of record JANUYF010000002.1, on the reverse strand, counting down.
GAGAATGGAATTTATGAAGATTTGCATCCTTACACAAGATTCCCATTGAGTCATCTTTCTTCACTGTCCACTTGTCACAACTATATGTAGAAATCAGAAATATGATTGAATGGACAGTCCTAATTTTGGATTATTTTTTCATTTGAGGAACTTGTACCGTTCCTTCAAGATGCCCCTTCAAGTCATACATAGTTTTCTTTTCTTTTTCTTTTTTTAAATATTCTTTATTGATGTATAAAAATATAACAACGTACAAATATCGTGACATGACAAGACAATGGTAGAAACAACAAAACAAAAAGAAGACAAAAAATTTAAAAAAGAAATATATTATATCTATCTATCTATCTATCTATATATACATACACATAGTTTTCTTCTGATTTCTTGATTGTAGTCTCTACTCTGACTTATGACTGAACCAAGGTATGGAAAATCTTGAACTGTTTCAATATCTTCATTGTCTGCTTTAAAGTTATGTGACTCATATGTGGTCATTATTTTTGTTTTCTCAATGTTGAACCTGCCTTTGCACTTTCTTTTGACTTTCTCCCATAATTGTTCCATGTGCCTGCAGTTTTGTGCTAGAAGAGTAGTATTATTTGGATATATTAAATTGTTGATGTTCATTGCTCCAGTTTCCACAACTCCAAGTCTAATCCAGCTTTATGTGCAATAGGTTCAATGTTTAAACAGCCATGGCGATAAAATTTAGCCTTGCCTGACTCCTTCCCTACTAGAAACCATTCTTTTTCTCAATATTCTCTCCTGATAGTGGTGTCTGGTCCCAAGAACAGGTAACACATCACAATCATTTTGGCACACCCTTTCTCTAGAGCAGGGGTAGGCAACCTTTCCCCTTTAAGGGCCGAGGGACTTCAGCTCCCAGAAGCCTCAGCCATGTTGGCCAATAGTCCCATGTTGGCCAATAGCTCCTGGGATTCTGGGAGCTGAAGTCCCTCGGCCCTTAAAGGGGAAAGGTTGCCTACCCCTGCTCTAGAGAGTAGGCAGTGCTTCTACAGTGAAAAGTTTATAAACCCATTATTGCCCCAGTCCCTGATAGACCTATTTGATCTTATGCTCTGTCTTCTTCCTCTTGCATTTCTTCGGTGAGGTTTACAGCCTTTCTAGGTAGTTATCTCCCCAGCTTTGTAATGCTATGGAGTTCAGCCAGGACCTCCTCACTATTTGCAGAGTGGTCTTGCATGCAAGACTTCTCACTTGTTCTTACAACTTCTTAGAAAGGGGGGGGGGGACAGTAAGAGCTGGCTTGGGGGTGGAGTGGGGGCATGGTGACCACCCACCTCCCACCCCAACTCTACCCAAAGCCAGCATCATGCCGCCCACCCAACCAGATAGCAGGCAGCATCATGACATTTCTGCAATGCAGTGTTTAAAGACGTTGTACTGAAGAAATGCAGAAAAGCCACTGCAGCAGCAGCAAGGGTGGTTTTTTTCCATTGCCAAAAGGAGGTCACAAGAACATTTTGCTGCTCCTTTTTGGGCCAATAAAATGCCAGATCAGGGCTGTGGTGTGTGGCTGCCACAGCCCCAATCCAGTGCTCAAAGGGGTGGCAGCAAGCCACTCTTTTGTGGCTGTCTGTTCAGTGCCTGAGTCCCCTTGTTCTATACACTGGTCAAAGATATAAGTCTTGAAAGATCTATTTAGAATAGATTTGTAAAGAGCAAATGGGTGAAAAATCATTCCAAAAATGGCATTTTTGATAAAGTTGTAAAGGAGAAGTGGGGAAAATTATTTATTTATTTATTTGATTCATATTTCATCTTTCTCCCAATATGGGGCCCTTGTTGTTGTTGTTGTTGTTGTTGTTGTTCTTGTGACTTTCAAGTTATTTCAAGCTTATGATGATGGAGTTTTCTGTGGCTGAGAGAGTGTGACTCACCCAAAGTCACCCAGAGGGGTTCCATGGCCAAGCTGGGATTCAAATCCTGGTATCCACAGGGTTGTGGAGTCCTAGTCCAATGCTCAAACCACTACACTATCCTGGTTCTAATTCCTGCTGCAAGGAATTATTGGTTATTATTATGATTATTACAGGTTGTTGTAATTCACATTGGAGAGTGAACCTCTGCTGGGACTTGTCTGTACCACCTCATGGGGCCAATCATGAATCCTAGGATGCTGGAAGTGAAGAATAGGCCCACCCTTGGTTGGTCTGTGTAACAGGAAGGCTCTATGGTACCCACTTCCACTCTCCAAGACTACCTTCTATGTCAATGTGTCCTTCCTCATTTGGCCCCATGGGTTCATCTGATGTTGCTGGGCTTTCTTCATTGATTCTGCCTGCTACTATAGGACTGAATGGGTGGCAGACTCCACCCCCAAAACCACACTGGGACAGAAGCCTTGGAGGAAGGTAAGGAAGGAGGGAGGAGGAGAGGGGAAAGAAGGAGGGAGGGAGGAGGGAGGAGGAGGAGGAAGGAAAAAGAAGAAAAGTTGTGGCAAGGGGACAGAGGAGGGGGAAGAGGAGGAAGAAGAGGTACCCTCTCTGCCTTCTATCATGGTGAGAGCAGTGAGGCTGACATGGAAGGGGGAGGGGCAAAGTGCCATTGAATACTATGGGACTTGAGCATCCATGGATTTTGGTATCCGTGAGGGGATCTGGAATGGATCTCCCATGGATACCAAGGTCCCACTGTATTGGTCTAGTAAAACTATGAATTTGATAGCTGTCCTGATAAAAATGACCACAGACAGTGTGCACTGGTGTGTGGGTGGTGGTGAAGAGAAGCTTGTTGATGCCAATAACTGTATTGCATGTGTGTGTGTGTGTGTGTGTGTGTGTATATATATATATATATATATATATATATATATATATATATACATACAATTCATTTATGAATATATTCATTTTCTTAAATTCCAAATCTGAAAACATAATTGTGTCAGCACTGAGGGTATTCCTGTTAATCCATTATATGTTTCTACTAAGAATCATAACAAGACAAATTTAAAATATGACTGTATCTTAAATCCATTCTGAAGGAGCTTCAATGAAACAACAGAGAGGCGAGAAGGAACGCCATCTAATCCCCTTCTCCATCCTGAAGGAGCCTCAGTGAAGCAACAAGGAGAGGTGGGAAAGGACTCCATCTAGTACATCTAGTCTCAGTCCCAGAGAATGGAGTACTGCAGGAGGACCAGGCAGGTGAATGGAGAAAGAAGAGGGTGACCAGCCATCCCTGCCCTCCCCCAACCACAGAGAAAGAAGTGAAAAAAACTAAAGGAGGGAGTGAGTGGGGATGGGGACAGACTATAGGATGGGGAAGGGAAGGAGGAAACCTAGGGAGGCATAAGGGGATGGATAGGAAAGCAAACAAACAACAACGGGAGGAATAATACAGGGAGACAAACAGCTACTGGGCAACAGCAGCAGTGGTGGGTGTCACTGACAGGAGTGAATTGTAGTGACGCCATAGCTAACATTGGTTGGCATTGCACACAAGGAGGTATAACCCCATCAGCTAGTATACCCGATGATGAGACACCCCAAGTGAGACACAGGCAGGATCAGAACATTAACAGAAAGGGAAGGAGGGAGAAATAAAGGGATATCACACTTACAAAATTAGCCAATGACATGAGAAAGTTGCCTGGAAAAGTAGCAGACACCCTTAGAAAGGCAAATGACATCCAAAGCAGCATTACACATAAAAATAGGGACATGGAATGTGAGGAGCATGAGCCAAGGGAAGCTGGACATAGTAAATATAGAAATGGGCACATGAACATAACAGTATGGGAGGTGAGTGAGTTAAAATGGACAAGAATGGGTCACTTTGAATCAGACAACCATACAGTGTTCTACTTAGGGAATGAAAAGACAAAAAGAAATGGGGTGGCTTTCCTACTAAGAAAAGATGTTGCAAAAGCAGTCAGAGGATATAATGAGGGAAGGGAAGGAAGATGCAAAACCAGACAGAAACATCTCAATAAAGCTCCACAAGAAACTGATGGATATCACCATAATTCAAGTATATGCACCAACCACTGAGGCAGAACAAGAAGAAACTGATAGATTTTTTGAAGGAGTATAGTGTCCAGGAAATCCACTAAGAGGGCTGATAGCAGCTTCTTGTGAGGGTGGAAGGCAAACAAAGTATTTTGCCAATGCAAAGCAAGAAAGCAAGGTCCGTATTACCAATGCAAGGGTCCAGCCAGTGAATGGTCAAGCAGTCCGAGGGTCTAGGAGTCCAGAGAAGCAGAGTGGCAAGACAGTCCAAAAGTCAAGAGTTCCAGAAGTTCAAGATAAGTCCGCAGTCTGAGAGTCAAGGGTCCAGGCCAAGGAACAAGGAGAGACAAAGGCTTTAGCTAGAATACTCAGATAATCTCTGGCAGCGAGACAGCCCTTCTGCATCTGCTTAAATTACCAAGGTGCAGGAGCTCAGCTGAGGCTGATTACTCCAGCGTTTTCCAGTCTCCTTGAATCCCAAAGGCCCACCCTTTCTGCTCAATGCTGACTGAAAGTAGGCACTGTCCCTTGATCATCCTCCATGTCTGAAGGTCCTGCTGCCAGGATGCTTGGCTGTGGAGGATCCTGGGAGACCACAGGCTCTGCTGGAGGTTCTGCTGGAGGCACTGCTGGAGCTGGCAAAGCAGAGCTGGGGCCAGGCTGGGGCTCCACAGCTGCAGGCTTAAGTTCTAGAAGATTTTCTGGCTCATCCTCCTTATCATCCTTTTTCTCCTCCAGGTAGGGCATGACATACAGGAAGAATTGACAATACACCAATACAGGATGTCAAGCTGATCATTGGAGATTGGAATACAAAGGTTGGAAGTATAGAAGAATCAAAAACAGTAGGCAGATTTGGATTAGGCAAAATAAATGAAGCAGGTGAGCATCTGATAGATTTTTGTGAAGCCAACAACCTATTCATTGCAAACACATTTTTCCTAGAACCAGAAAGAAGGCTTCACACATGGACATCACCATGGTCAACACAAAAATCAAATAAATTTTATAATCGGAAGTAAAAGATGGTGGAACTCTATACTGGTGGCCAAAACTAGACCAAGTGCCAACTGTAACACAAATAATGAATTACTCATAACAAAAATAAGAGTAAGACTCAAGAAGAAACCAAAACCAGTGATTATGCTAAAATATGATCTAAATAATATCTCAACAGAATTTATTGACAACATAAGAAATAGATTTGCACTACTAAGCATAATAGACTGAGAATCAGAGGAACTATGGTCTGAAGCCAGGGACATTATAAAAGAAGAATGCAGACAGACACTTTCAATAAACAAAAAGAAAGAGAAAAAAACATGGATGACAGAAAAAATACTACAAGCAATAAAGAAGAAAAACAAAAGGAAGATAGGAACAAACTAAGAATTAGGAATGCAACAGTACCAGGGCTTGTGTGCAAAGATAAAGAAAATTACTACAATGACCAATGCATAGAAATAGAAGACAACAAAAGAAGGAGAAGAATAAGAGACCTATTTCACAAGATCTGAGAAATCAAAGGAAAATTCAAACCAAGGACTGGGATGCTCTATGACAATAAAAATAACATAATTCAAGACCAGGAAGGAATAAAACGATGTTGGATGCAATACACAGAAGAATTATATAAAAGAGATGACAAAATGAAGAACACGTGGAATGAAGAGCCATATGAAGATGAATCACAAATTCTGAAAAATGAGGTGGAAACTGCAATAAGAGAAATAGCGAAAAACAAATCACCAGGGACAGAAAATATTCCAATTGAACTGCTGCAATCCACATTGACAGAGTCAACTTTAGTGCTGACCAACATATGTCAACAGATATGGAAAACAAAATGATGGCCAACAGGTTGGAAGCAATCAGTATACATCCCCATCCACAAAAAGGGAGACACAAGACACTGCAGCAACTATAGGACCATAGCACTGATCTCCCATGCAAGCAAAATAATGCTCAAAATTCTGCAACATAGACTCCAACCATACATGGAGAGAGAAATACCAGAGGTCCAAGCAGGGTTCAGGAAAGGAAGAGGCACGAGGGACCACATTGCAAACATATGATGGCTAATGGAGTGCATCAGGGATTTCCAAAAGAAAATCAGCATGTGCTTTATAGACTATAACAAAGCCTTTGACTCCATAGATCATGAAAGACTCCATAGATCATGAAAAAAAAAAAAAAAAAGATCATGAAAGGCTATGAAATGCCCTTAAAGACATGGGAGTGCCAACACATCTGATAGTTCTGCTGAGGAATCTGTACTCAGGACAAGAGGCTACTGTCAGAACAGAACATGGAGAAACAGAATGGTTCCCAGTTAGTAAAGAAGTCAGACAAGGCTGCATCGTTTTACCCTATTTGTTCAACTTGTATGCAGAATATATTATAAGAAAAGCAGCGTTGGACACAGAAGGAGTGTAGGAAAAAGGAATATCAACAATCTAAGATATGCTGATGGCACTATAGTACTGGCAGAAAACCTCACAGACCTGGAACATCTACTAAGGAAGATCAAAGAAGAAAGTGCAAAGGCAGGCTTAATGTTGAACACAAAGAAAACAAAAATAATGATCACTGAGGACCTTCATAAGTTCAACTTAGATAATGAAGAAATAGAAATAATAAAAGAAATCTCATACCTGGGATCAAACACTGATAGAAAAGGTCTTGTCAGCCTCTCTGTCACATCTCGGATCTTTGCCCCAGGGAGACAACACACCTCCCGAGACATCTTGTCAGGCCCACAAATCACTGCTTCTGTCCCCCTCAGCAAGGAGTCCCCCACCACGACCACACACCTCCTCCAAGACTTAGCAGCGACTGTTCCCTGTGGTGGGACTCCCAGGGTCCCCTGCTCTGTCTCTGAAATCTGTCCATGCTGCTCTTCCTCGTCCTCCTTGCTAAGAGTAAGAGCTTGAAATCGATTCTGTAGCTGCAAGCTCCCAGAATGATCCCTGGTCTCCTTACTTCTGCGTATGACCTTCCTCCAGCTTTCTACCTCCTGTGTGTGTGATGTGACCTTCTCTTCCCCAGCGACTTCCTCTGTGTGTTCCCCGTCCAAGACGGTTTGTTCTGTTCTGTCAAGGAAAGCCTCTTGCTCCCTAATATGTTGAAGTGTAGCTACCCACGCCTCCAGCTGCTGTACTTTGTCCTCCAAGAGGGCTACCAACTTGCACTTGGAGCATGTGTAGTTCCCCACATCTGTAGGTAAGAATACAAACATCCCACAGGTATTGCAGGTGACGGCAGCAGTTCCTTCAGTGTCCATACTAAGTCTTAATTAGTACCTGAAAGAGGATTATGGCTTTCCTCCTCAAGGAAAATCCCTTGCTAACACCAGTGTTTAAGTCTGCTGATGAACGGAACTTTTCAACAATTAGCGCAGCTCTGGCAGCAGTTGTATAGAGCTAACTGCCTAGCCCACCCCCTATTGATTTGCAAATGTGACTCAACAAAGCCCCACCCGCTGAGTAACAGTCACACTCTCCCCAAGTGTTTTTTAAAAGAGTTTAAAAACTTACTCTCTCAAGATGGCTGCCTGGAAACTTCTTTCTTCCTCTTTCCTAGCAGGAACTGGCCTGGAAAGCCTCCTTCTCTGTCTCCTTTCCTGGCAGAAACTGCCTAGAAAGCCTCTTTCTCTTTCTCCTTTCTGTTAGAAACTGGCCTGGGGAGCCAGTACCCACATGTTCAATGATTCTGGACACAGATTGTTCAACTGATTCCAGATATTACTAAAAAAAGAGGTCCAACCTCCCCAGAGTTGCTTCTCTTCTTAATATTCTAATCTAATAATAAATCTCTCCATCACAAAGAAATAATAGCTTTTTTTTTTTGTGGGTTTTTTCGGGCTGTGTGGCCATGTTCTGAAAGAGTTTCTTTCTGACGTTTCGCCAGCATCTGTGGCTAGCATCTTCAGAGAAAATGCTTTTCTCTGAAGATGCTAGCCACAGATGCTGGTGAAACGTCAGAAAGAAACTCTTTCAGAACATGGCCACACAGCCCGAAAAAACCCACAAAAAAAAAAAACTATGGATGCCGGCCATGAAAGCCTACGACTTCACAATAGCTTTTTTATTCGCTACAACTAGACTAATTATTGCCAGAAACTGAAAACTAGGTCATGCATCCATGGATCATTGGTGGATGAAGTTCTGGGAAGGCTGGTTAATGGAGAAGCTTACAGTTGATGTCAGGAGGATCTCTGAGGCAAGGGACTGTAACCAGTTCAAGGAAACCTGGCTGTTAAACTCCAATTCTCATGCTCAGGTTCCACCACAACATCATAGGAGATTTTAGTCTGGAGTTCTGAATGAAACCTCAATTTTGTACATTTTTATTTTAGCCCTATGGTTTAAAAAAATGTGATTTAATTGTGTTTTGCCTTTTGTAAACAATAAATATTTTTAAAATGCATTTAAAATATTTTTAAAAATAGCTAGACTTCAGTCTATTTTGCAAGCAGGCAGGCACTCTGTCAGTTTGGCTAGACTAGGTTTCTCAATATGCTGGCTAACCCCCCTCTTTGCTGCAGCAGCTATTGAGTCATTTTGGATGCTCATCAATTGGGACCAAGATCCACATCAGTAAGTATTACCAGTAGTAAGGTCTCAAGCCTATTCACCTCTACCACCTTTCTTTCCCTAGCTCTTGTGTGTGCACGTGAGTGTATATACTGGGTGTGTGTGTAGTTATTTCCCCTAATGAAGTACAAAAAACTATTTGAATCTGCCTGTGGAATTCAGATGGTGATTCTGGTATAGCTGGGCTGATCCCAAGGGTGTTGTTGCCCCAGTTGAACTATATCTCTCATTTGAACTAATACTATAATTTTCCTAAAAATGTAATAATTTGTGAGTGTCCTCCATGGACCCCAGCAATTTGGGTAATATACAGTATATACTCATGTATAACTCAACCTCATGTATAAGTTGAGCACAGATTTGGGGGCCAAAATTATGGATTTTGATAGGACCTGTGTATAAGTCAAGAGTAAAACCTGAGGGCATAACAAATAATGTAAAAGATGAAGCAAACAAAAGAAAACAATGCCAAAAAACTTACAAAATTCCAGCAGGCATAACTGTGCTCACCCTGAATGGAAAGGAACCACAGTAAATCTTGGCTGTGGGATGTGTGGAGATGACCAGGCATGGGCAGGGCAAAAAATAAAACAAAACACATGTCAAAAAGGATGCAAAGGCAAGAGTTACACTACTAAATCTTGTAAAAAAAAAAAAAAAGGAACCATCAACTTCTTTCCGTTAGAGTGGTTAAATGCTCTCAACACTCTTTGAGGGAAAGTGCCTATGAGCCTCTACCACTGCTATTTTCCCATTCAAGCATTCAAAACCACCAGAAAGAACCCCCCCCCGATGCGTCGGGAGTGGCTCGCTGTTGCACCAGCCATTTTAAGAGGCCGATGCCATGATTGGTTGGGCGGGCAGGAAGTCCCTCCCTTCCTGCTCCGCCCAGCCAATCAGGGGGATCTCGCAAGATATTTGTGGGCTATATAGCCCTTGGCTGCCGCGTTGTGGCAGCCATTTTTGCTGGGGCAGTCAAGCAAGGTGCTTCGACTGCTCAGCATTGTTTGGGCTTGGCACAGCCTAGTTTTTGGCGCACGGCCCAGTCTTCGGCCAAATCTGCCTGTGGAAGATGCAGAGGACAGGGAGGAGTGCAGCTGGGTAGCCAAGCTCCTTCAGGGCTGCAATTTTGGGGCTGTGGCATGGCCTGGTATGGCCTGGAGGCATGGCCGGTGTGGTAAGGCCCAGTCGAGGCCTGTAACACCTGAGCGGCCTGATTTTCCCAGGCCTCGCTCAGTTTATAGGCACAGCAAGGTCTGCTGTGGGCAGGGGTGCCCTGTTTAATAGGCCTGGTATGGCCCAGGTGACATTTCAAGTCCTCGGGGAGGGTGGCCCCATGTTTTGGAAGGCCTGCAGCCTGGCATGGCCTGTTTTCCCTGTTACTCTGCCCCTTTTTTGGGGGGAGGTGTTCCCTTGGGGTATACTAATTCAATAAAGGAGGTATTTTATTGTTGGCTTTAGGCAGGGGCCGGCAACCTATGGCCCCCGGGCCGGTTCCTGCCCAGGTCGCCGGACTTACCGACCCAGGCCGACCCCTGCTGCCGCCGCCGCCATCATGCACTGCCGCCATGCATTTTTGTCTCCGTGCAGCCACGCGCGCCACGGCTGCCATTTTGATTTCCAAAATTGTGGCCGTGATGCATTTGCGCATGCGCAGGAGTACACATGAGTCAGCCCGGCGGAGAGGAGGACTTCGGGGGACTGGCCCAGGGCTCAAAAAAGTTGCCTACCCCTGGCTTTCGGGGTATAGTCAATTGGAACACTTTAATCCTGAGCCATTTAAATCTGAAGGGTTGTAGCCCTTAAAGGAACACTATAACCCAAAGCAGCCTTGTTAGTTTAACTTGTGTTTAACTAGTCATCATGCCTCACAGCAAATTTGGGAGTTCCTGCATGGCAGGGGGTTGGACTGGATGACCCTTGTGGTTTCTTCCAACTCTATGATTCTATGATTCTAAGTCGCAGTCTAAACGGCACGTGGTGTCTGCTGGGCCTAGTGCTGGCCAGTCAGCACCTAAGCGGGCATTTAAACCCCAGGGCTGGAAAGATGAAGCCCATGTGGGCCTGCTGATAGTTCCTGCTTGGGGCAGAATAAGGCCATTCAGGCCTGCTGGTAGTCCCTGCTTGGGACAGGGCCCTTGTGTGGGGCAAGATAAGGCCATTGGGGCCTGCTGGTAGTCCCTGCTTGGGACAGGATAAGACCACTGAGGCCTCCTGGTAGTCCCTGCTGCAGACAGGGCTCCTGCTCAGGGCAGGATAAAGCCATTAGTGCCTGCTGGTAGTCCCTGCTGGGGACAGGGCCCCTGCTTGGGGCAGGATAAGGCCATTGGTGCCTGCAAAAAAAAAAAAAAAAAAAAAAAAAAAAAAAAAAAACAAGGTAGTCCCTGCTTGGGACAAGGCCCCTGCTTGGGGCAAGATAAGGCCATTGGTACCTGCAGGTTGTCCCTGCTTGGGACAGGGCTCCTTCTTGGGGCAGGATAAGGCCTTTGGTGCCTGCTGGCTGCCCCTGCTTGGGGCATTTTAATTTAGCTTGCCCCTGTTGGGTGGCAATTTAACTCTCTGGGCTCATTATTGGAATAATGAAAGTCATAGTGATTCCTGGCTTGTGGGTTTTAGCCCTTAAGTGGAACACTTTAACCCAGGGGTAGGCAACCTTTCCCCTTTAAGGACTGAGGGACTTCAGCTCCCAGAATTCCAGGAGCTATTGGCCAACATGGGACTATTGGCCAACATGGCTGAAGCTTCTGGGAGCTGAAGTCCCTCAGCCCTTAAAGGGGAAAGGTTGCCTACCCCTGCTTTAACACAAGGCATTGTAATATCGGCTTCACATTGCCTGAAGCAATTTCTCTCCCTGTGGCTCATTAATGTTACTGGACTGTTCTCAAATTTGACTGTTGGCTGAGGGGTTGTAGTCCTTAACACAAACGCTATAACCCAAAGGCCCTTGTAATTTTAGTATGAAGGAATTTGGCCATTTTACCTTACAGTATGTCTTATGCTAAGTGGCGTGCGACACCAGCTGGCCCTACAGCTAGTCAGTTGGTGACTAAGTGCCCTGTAATGCCCCAGGGTAGGGACATCGAAATTGTCTCACACCTGGCCCAGTTGGGTCATACTATGCAGGCATGCATAACGGTGTGTGAGCAATTGGCCCAGAAGAGGGTGCCGGATGTTGGTTTCAGAACCCCGGCTATTTCAACCCTAAATGATGAAGGGTGGGGTCTTAGGTGACACAGGTGCTGGACGCTTCCTCACCTAGTAGGTTTGTGGATAATACAGCACGTAGTCCCCTGGCTATCTCAGCTATGGAGGTTAGGCAACCAACCGTAGTGGAGTTAATGGAACTGTTTTAAAAGGTTCCTGGTTGGGACAACAGGGAGCAGCTGCCCTTGTGTTTGAACAGCCCACACTGGCAGGTTTGTACAACTTGGTCCAGAGGGTGGTGGTTTCAGGCAAGAGCAGAAGGCTGGCTCCTGAAACCTTGGAGACATTAATCAGGGGAGTAGGAGGTGATTCTCCCACCCTGCAACAGGACACCTGAGTTGCTGTTATGTCACACTCGTTGGGAGCCCCGCAAGCATCAGTGGATGCTTCACAGCACTTGTCAGGTTCAGGTTTGTTTCTAATACTATATTCACTTCTTGGCACACCTTGGTACAGGCTCCAGGTGGGCATGCTGGTTTGAGCTGTGGTGCTGAGTTCTCAGCCCAGGTATCTCTTAATGCATCCTCAGCAATGCCTGGGGCAACCCAGGTTCATGAATTGAGGATGCAGGCTGAGCAGCCTTCAGTGGCTAAGGTAGGTGGCTATGGGGGGGTTGTGACAGTGGGGAGCATTAGGTTTAGCTGGGGTGGATGGAGTGGCTGAGTGCAACCCTTATGTAGGGGACGTCCACTCCTTTGGGATTATATCTCCCACTTGCTACAAAAGAAAAGATTTGGAAAGGGGAGTATATTGATATGTTTTCCCTCACATTTGCAATCCTGTACAAAGAATTCTGGTGAAGGATGGGGTTATATTTAATCTACCAAAGTAATTCCAGGTCCACAAATGCCTTAAGTTAGAGAGGAATTTTGTGAACTGGATGAGTGGCTTTACCATTTACAGGAGTGTCATTGAAGAGAAAGAGCCCTCAAGGTCTTCTGATTTTCTAAATATCATGAGATAATGATTAAGGCTTACACCAACTACTATTTCAGTTCAAGGGGGACTGCTTGGCTGCAGTACAATGAGCAGTTCTGGATGAGGGACACTTTAGACCAGGGGTAGGCGACCTTTTTGAGCTGGGGGCCGGGTTGCTGTCCCTCAGACAATTGGGGGGCCAAAGTACCAAAAATAAATAAATAAATAAATAAATATAAAAATATATTTTTTTAAAAAATATATGCATGCACACTCTCTCAGCCCCAAAAAAGCCACGGAAAAACCCCTGTGGAGATTTTGCCAAGAAAACCCCAAGACCAAGCAATAACAATAATCAATATCATCATGGCAGGGGGCGGTGGCGGCAGGACCGGCCTGGGGCCGATCCAAAGGCCTCGGGGGGCCACATCCGGCCCCCGGGCCTTAGGTTGCCTACCCCTGCTTTAGACCATTCTTTGTCATGGTGGCATGTGCAGTCGGAGTTGTGGGAGATGTTATGGTGGGTGTCTCCCTTTCAATCAGGTGTGGCAATGGCTTTGTGCCTATGGTCATGCAGCCAAGAGGGCAGTATACGAGGCCTGGCATGGGGGAGGAAAAGCACCGGGACTTTGTTGGGATTTCAATGCAGGTAAGTGCAGGTCGGACCACCGATGTAACACCTGCAGAGGCAAGCATTCAGGCACTTCCTGCTTTAGAGGTAAGAAGATCAGGGCTGGGGTCCCCTCTCAGCCAACCCCAGCGGGAGGGAAAAGCATCAACGCCAATTAAATTGGACATTCTGGCTGCATGGCTGTGGATTTATCCTAACCGGGATTCAACACAGTATTTGTTGGATGGTTTTTCACACAGTCTTATATACCTTATTCTGGTTTGAGGGTTCACCGATACGCACCTAATGCATGTTCGGTGAAGGACTTACTGGGGATTGTTGGTGATAAGTTGGCCAAAGAACTGGCAGCAGGAAGGATATCTGGGACCCATGAACACCTGCCAATGCTGACATTATGATTGTCACATTTGGGTGTTGTGCCCAAGAAGGCACCAGGTGAATACTGTTAATGTATAATCTTTCTTATCCCAAACGGGGGAACCTGTGAATGATGCTATTGGGACAGCATTAGCATCTGTATAATATCCATCATTTGACTTAGTAGTCCTATTAGTCAGAGCCTTGGGCAAGGGAGCCCTGTTTGCAAAGTGTTTCAGGATATCTGCCTTAAAGCAGCTTCCAGTGCACCCTAGGGACTTTGTTTTGTTGGGTTTTCAATTTGATGGAATGTACTATTCCAATAAGGCAATGCCAATGGGGTGTTCTACTTCTTGCTGCTTCTAAAAAAATTAGTACCTTCTTACACTCGCCAGCACGGTGTGGTGCATGGATACTTGTCGGCTTTAAAAGTTTTGATGGCAGAGAGGGGTGTTCCCTTGGCATCATCACATTCGAATTATGAGTGGGATATGTGAGGAATTGAGGATTGAGAACCAATTTTGGAGCAATTCATTGGCGTTTCAATTTGGAGGACCGACATGCCTTAAAGGCAGACTTTTATGTACACTCTGGCTTTGGCCTATAGTGAAAAGGTCAGTGGGTGGCTGAGGCTTTCCCCCAGTCTGGGGAGGATAATGGTTGGACCAGAGATGTTACTTTTCTGTAACTCTTCCCTATTGTGGTAGCAGTTCTCTTATGGCCAACCCAATTTGCGCATAAAACTGTTTGGTTTTAGTGTAATAACCAAGCAGTAGTTCATATAGTTAATGAGCAGAGCTCCAAATCCTCAAGGGTGATGGCATTGGTCATGTTTATGGTTGCGCAGTGTCTAAAATACAATGTTTTATTCATGCTTATAACGTACTTTGCTTACTAAATCTTTTCGCAGATGCCCTGTCGTGCTTTTATTTTTGCAGGTTTCAACATTTGGGTCCGGATCTATGGAGTCTGGAGAGGACAGATCGACAGGGCAATTCTTCAGTCCGTTGCTCTTTATACACGTCAAGAACAGGATGCTGTCTGGATAGTCGGGCACTGCCTGGTCTTCTGGGCTGAGCGCTGTATCATACAATCTCTCTGAGATCCAAGCTTGGGGTGAAAGGAGGACTCTTCTTGGCTGAGAGTGACTTTGTAAAGCTGACCAGTTCGCAGTTAGCCAAATGCAATTTGGAGGGCCATGCAGGACATTAAATGTAGACTGCCACTAGCTGTTGTTTTGGGGACCAGGTTTTTTGCCGCATCGTAATTGGGTGGGCACAAGAAAGGACTCTGCTAGCAATGCAGCTCATTGTCAGTGGAGAACTGTTGGCAAGAAGTTGGGGGAATTGGGGATTTTGGTGATTGAACATGAGTAAATTAAGGTTTGTTTGCCACATCTGTACAGGGGCGATGGGGTTCACCTCTCCCCGGTGGGCTGTGATGTATACTTGGATTCTATTGCTTGTGGCATTAAATGAGCCTTTCGGGGGGGGGGATGCCAAGCTAGGCTGGCCCCCTCCTGTGGCAGGCAGGGACCCCCCCGGGGATAATTCAGCTATTAGAACTTACCAAATCAGATTAATTAATGTGGATGATGGATATACAACATCAAGTTAACTTAACTCTCTATGACGTCATCGACCACATTGATGGCGTCATAACTTGCTTACATCATATGTTTATTTATGACATCATTTCCGATCTGGGGGGGATGATTTATTGAAATTGTGTAACTAATTTGAACAGGATGTTCTTGATACATGTTGTGATGGGCATGGCTTAATCTTGATTGATACTGCAGTTAAGTATAAGGACACATGTGTCAAGAATAAAATTATGTTTAATTGAAAAACTGTTATTGAAAGCTGTCAAGAACGAAATTATGGTTAATTGAGAAACTGTTATTGAAAGCTGTTTTAAGACCCTGTACAGATAAATAAAGTTGTGGCCAATTTATTATCCAAGAAAAGGCATGCGGACTCTTTTGTGCCAGTGCAAAGAACCCCTCCCAACACGTTGGGAGGGGCTCTCTGTTGCCTCGGCCATTTTAAGAGACCGACACTGTGATTGGCTGGGTGGGCAGGAAGACCCGCCCTTCCTGCTCCGCCCAGCCAATCAGGGGGATCTCGCAAGATCCCCAGCATGCTGGGTAATCTTGTGAGATCTTTGGATCTCGAGAGATTGCCTGCGAGGTTTGTGGGCTATATAGCCCTTGGCTGCCACGTGCCAGCAGCCATTTTTGCTGGGGCAGTCAAGCGACCCAACCCACCCACCCTTAATTAACAGCTGTTTACTTATTTACTCTCAGGCTTCGGCTGGTCGCCTTCGAGGGCCAGGAGGGAATTTTCCCAGAGTTATTGTAGCCTGGGTTTTTTGCCCTCCCTGAGAATAATATAGTGTGGGTTTGCATAATAATCGTATTTGGTGCTGTCATTGTTGGTTGTGAGTTACACATGAGTGGTTTAAAAGTTATCGCTTATCTTGTTACAATTTGGGGTCAGGGTCTTGGTTGGTCAATTTTAATGTTGATATCTTATTTACTTCTGGTGGGCAGGGACCCCCCCAGGGGATAATTCGGCTATTAGAACTTAACAAATCGGATTAATTAATGTGGATGATGGGTATATGTCATCAAGTTAACTAAACTCTCTATGATGTCATCAACCACATTTATGGCATCATAACTTGCTTACGTCATATGATTAATTATGGGCCTGAGCAAACGGCGCAAAGCACCATTTTTGAGGGGAGGGGCTGCTTCACACTGGGCGCCCCAACCCCTTCCTGAAAACGTCATCAGAGCAGCCGGCCCTCCACACAGCCTGCGCTCTGATGACACACTTCCACTGCAGCGTCCGCATACGCTGCAGCGGAAGAGGCACCAAAGGTGCACCGGAAGCCTTTTGCGGCACACCTTCGGCGTCTTGTGGAAGGAGCGCTATTTTAGCACTCCTTCCTGGGCCTGGGACACTGCGCCTCGGGGCCAAGCACTGCGGATACCTCAGCCCTGATCCGCAGCTTCCCGGGGCAGCTCCATGCCACCCATCTGCTTCCCCCCATGACGTCATTTCCGATCTGGGGGGGGGGGTGATTTGTTGAAATTGTGTAACTAATTTGAACAGGACGTTCTTGACACATGTTGTGATGGGCATGGCTTAATCTTGATTGATACTGCAATTAAGTACAAGGACACATGTGTCAAGAATAAATTATGTTTAATTGAGAAACTGTTATTGAAAGCTGTTTTAAGACCCTGTACAGATAAATAAAGTTGTGGCCTATTTATTATCCAAGATAAGGTGTGCGGACTCTTTTGTGCCAGTGCAAATAATGCAGTAGCAGAATAGAGATGGCTGGTGCTTCTTTTAGGTTCCCCTGGGATAGACTAAGCTCTTGTCTTTTGCACTCTGCTCAGAGAAGAGGATGGGTCCTTTTTAAAAAAATAAATAAGACTTTTGTTATAGTACTTACATTGTAAAAGGTAAAGGTAAAGGTATTCCCACTGACAAGGTTATCAAGTCATGGCTGACCATAGGACATGGTACTCATCTCCGTTATTAAGCTAAAGAGCCAGCATTATCAGAGACTATTTTGTGATCATTTGGCCAGCATGATTGCACAGAAGCTGTTTACCTTCCCACTGAAGTGGTACCTATTTATCTACTTGCATTTGCATGCTTTCAAACTACTAGGTTGGCAAAAGCTGGGACTAGTGACAGGAGCTCACCCTATATAAATGTCATTTTATAAATAAACTTTGCATAAATACAACTATTCCACAACTGTTCCATAGCTTGGTAATTAATTGATTTCCTAGTATTGTCCTATCATACTTTCTGCCATAACAATTGTGTTAAATTACATCATTTGGTGTTTTAGTAGCCGGAAAGCATCTAATAGATTCAGTATGAACATTTACACTTCCAAAAATACACTGGGTCCTTGTTATCTGCTGGGGTTTGGTTCCAGGACCTCCCATGGATAAAAAAAATCCATGGATACTCAAATCTCATTAAATACAATGGTGTATCAAAATGGTATCCCTTATATAAAATGTAAAATCAAGGTTTGCTATTTAGAATTTATACTTTTAAAAAATATTTTCAAGCCATGGATGTTTGAATCCGTGTATAAAAAAATCCATGGATAAATAGAGCCAACTGTATAGTATAAATTCTTAATTATAACTTGTATTTTGTCTCAAAACTCACCTACTTTTGTTGTTGTTAATTGCCTTCAGGTCAACCTTGACTCAAAGTGACTCTATGTATGAGAGACTTCCAAGTCATCCTATTCTCAATCTCCCTATCAGCTCCTGCAGTTTCATGGTCATGGTTGCTCTGACTGAGGGCCTCTGCAGACCAAGGCAGCCGCACACTGGCTGCCCCATGCCACGCCAATGCCATCCTGATGCCCCGTGCCATTACGCATGGCACACAGTGTCACGATGCACTTCCGACACAGTGTTCAAACACGCTGTGCTAAAAAGAGTGCTGAAGAGCCGCTTGGTAGCTCTCAGGGCGACCTTTTGCCGCCCCTAAAAGGAGCAACATTTTGCTGCTCTTTTCGAGGTGGCAAAAGGGAGGATTGGGGCTGCAGCATGGGGTTGCCGTGGCCCTGATCTGCTGCTTCCCAGGGCGGCCCAGAGCTGCCCATCTGCAGTCCCCCTGAGTCTATCCATTTGGAATGCAGCCTTTCTCTATTGCCCTACACATTACCAAGCATTACAGTATTTTGTAGTGAGTCCTTTTTTCTCATGATATGGCCAAAGTACAAAGACCTCAGTTTAGTCATCTTTGCTTCCAGGGAGAACTCAGGCCTGAGAAGTAATAGTGCCACTCTATTCTGCTTTGGTCAGGCCTCACCTGGAATACTGTGTCCAGTTCTGGGCACCACAATTCAAAAAGGATGTGGAGAAACTGGAGCGTGTCCAAAGGAGGGCAACTAAAATGGTGAAGGGTCTGGAAACCAAGCCCTATGAGGAACGACTTAGGGAGCTAGGGATGTTTAGCCTGGAGAAGAGAAGGCTGAGAGGTGATATGATAGCCGTGTTTAAATATTTGAAGGGATGTCATATCGAGGAGGGAACAAGCTTGTTTTCTGCTGCTCCAGAGACTAGGTCCCGAAACAATGGATGCAAGCTGCAAGAAAAGAGATTCCACCTCAACATTAGGAGGAACTTCCTGACAGTGAGGGCAGTTCGACAGTGGAACACACTCCCTCGGAGAGTAGTGGAGTCTCCTTCCTTGGAGGTCTTTAAGCAGAGGCTGGATGGCCATCTGTCAGGGATGCTTTGATTGGGAGTTCCTGCATGGCAGAGGGTTGGACTGGATGGCCCTTGTGGTCTCTTCCAACTCTATGATTCTATGATTCTATGATTCTATGATTCTATGCTCTAGGACTCATCCATTGGTCTTTTTAGTGGACCAGTTTATTCTCAGAAGTCTTCTCAAACACCATCTAAAATGAGTTGATTTTCTTCCTATCAACTTTCTTCACTGTCCAGCTCTCACAAAAATACATAGAAATGAGAAGTATGATGGCATGGGCAATCCTAACTTTGGTATTTAATCCTTTGGTATTTAATCATGGTCTTGTTGAGTCCCTTCATAGCTGCCCTTACAAGTCTTCTTCTGATTTCTTGACTGCAATCTCCTCTCTGCTTGATAATTGAGCCCAAGTATGGAAAATTTTGCACTATTTCAATCTGTTCATTGTCTACTTTGAAGTTATGTCTTCTACTTTACTGACCACATATATGCAAACAAATAGATTTTATTTTTGCAGTACCAATATATTGCATTTGATCATGGAAAATTATATTCAGTTGGGCTAGTGTATAGTGCCTTTCATAAGTATTCATCTTCCCTTTGACTTTTCCATATTTCCCACATTTTATTATGTTACAACATGGAACTGAAATGGATTTAATTGGCATTGCTTGATGTACACATGAGACAGACACTGTGAGTGCAAAATCGCTTTATTGTGGCACAAAAGTTAAGTAAATAAAAAACAAACTGGTATTCATAAATTGCATAAGTGTTCACCTTATTTACTCAGTAATTGACAGAGGTACCTTTAGCAGCAACTACAGTTGCAACTTTTGGGAGACAAGTCTCTATTAGCTTTGCACTTCTGGATCCTGTAATTTTGCCCATTTCTCTTGGCAAAATTGTTCCATCTCTTTAACATCAGTTGGGAACTATTTGTGAACAGCCACTTCCAGGTCTTGTGACAGATTCTCATTAAGAATGAGGTTTGGGCTTTAATGAGGCCATTGTAAAACTTTGAGTTTCGTTTTGAACCACTACAGTATTACTTTGACTATCTTTTTAGGGTCATTGTGCTGCTGGAGGATGAATCTTTGCCACAATTCTAGCTCTACATCTACTTTTTCTAAGTTTAGCTATTCTAGAAATTTCTCAGTCTTTTCTATTGTTTTGACACTGTAATATTTGCTTACCATTTAGAAAAAGACAAGAAAACATATGGATACTAAAAGATCACCTTGGGGCAAAGAAGCCCACCAACTTAGAGTGGCCTCTGGCCATTCCAGCCCTGATTGGCCCCCACATTGGCCAGGGACCATGGGGACCAGATGGCTTGCTCTAAAAGCAGGTCACCATTGTGGTCCCAAATGGGCCACCACCAAGGAATGGCATTTTTTGTGTCTCCTTTTGTCACAGCCTTAGGTCACCTTAGATAGCCTCAGAGTGGCTTCTGGCCATGCTGAGGGCATGCATCATCTGCATGCCACATCCTTGAAATGGCCAGAAGCCACATTTGTTAGACCATCTGTTTTGGGCCTTTATTAACTATTTAAATCCTTCATTCTGAACTTTAACAACAATATGCAGGGGGAGAAGCCGAAAGTGAATTCTAGCTGAGGGCAGGGGTCCCAACCTGACCTCCTCCTCGACCACCCCTAGGTGAAGTTGTCAGTGTGTGGATGATGGGTGTTGTAGTGCTCTTTGGCACCCAGCAGAATCTGCAGGACAAGCTGGCTGCTGTGATCCACAGCCACTTTGTAATTCTTACCAGCAACTGGCTCAGCTTCTCTTCTTCAGGATCCTGCCTTCCTCAGTCAAGAAGACACATTGTAAAGTCCAAAAGCATAGTTTTATTAATGCATATAAAAGTAAAATAAGATAGCTAAGTAAAATCCATTGTGATGAACTTGATCCAGTTCAGCCATGAAAGATTACATCTTTAACAATCCCAAAAGCATTAGGATCTCCAACTTGTTGCAGTTAAAACCACTGCTGCCAGCCACACACTCACATCTTGAATAATAACATTTTACTAGACAAAGGATTCTCTAGGCCCTTCCCATACTCCACCTTCTAGGTGTTAACCTTATGTTAATTGGATAATGCCTGTATGATGTTTGTTAACTCAGCCTCTTGCTGTCCATCATCCACCACGTGGTTATTTTCCCAGCCTAACAATTGTTTACTTTTTTGATATCACTTGCTACCCATAACACAGTCTGTGTCCATGAGTTCTATCTATGGGAAAGTCCATGTTTACGTCTGTGTAGCCACCTGGTGTTAGATTCACTTTGTTTCTCTAGATGTTGTTTGTGCTTTGCCTAGAAGCTGTTCTCAAATGGAAAATTACAGACACACACATCTCTACATTTCACCTTTGACTGTATAACCCATACATATCCTAACAGAAGTACCTTAGCTCTAAGTGCTAGTTACCATTTTAGCTGGACACCCAGCCAGCTGTCAACAAGGGAGACCTTGCTACAAGAGAGATTTTTCAACCCCTTTCACTCCTCACTTCTTGGAGGGATGACAGACTCTGAATGACATGTATCTCAATGAGGTAGCAGTCTCCCAGAGCATAGGTACCAAATGTTCTGGATCACTTCAACTCTCATCTTTCTCAATTCCCTGTCTCTTCTAGTTGGTGTCAAGTGATGAATACCATGTGCCAAGCACAACTGAACACTGTTCAGGGCACCCACTGCCCTTCCCTGACTACTAAATGGCCATGGGGGGGGGGGCTGCATTCATGCTGAAGATGCTGCTTTCCACAGACCAGAAGGACTGTAAAACTGTATTGAAACTATGTAGCTGAAAGCAGATCTGAATAATCTGGTAGGAGTTTGTGTCAAACAACCACTCAATGATCAACTATTATGTTCAATCTGAAGATACAGCTAATGCCTTCCAGACATCCCATAAATCCTTCCATCCATTCTAGCACTTCAGAGATTTCATAAATGTGCACAGATAAAATAATAGTAATAATAGTTTCTGCTTGGATGCTCAGCTTTCTGTAAAATCATCCAGTTAAAGAATGTGACATGCTAAACATTTGAAACCCCTCTCCAAGACAGTGGCTTCTATTGCTCTGTCCTTATTAAAAGATAGATCCAGGGCAGAGAATTCTGGCAGACTTCTTGGCAGAAGGCCTCTGCTTCAGTGTTTAAAAAGAAACAAAACTCAGATAATGGAAGAAAAAGAACTCTAATAAGCAGATACAGAGACATACACCAAAGATACATCAACAGGCACCATAAGAAAATAAAACAGGATCAGTGGAGTGTTAAGTGTTATAAACAAAACAAATCAAGAATATGGAAAAAAGCTTGATGCATCAACTATTGCCAACATCATTTTCTCCCTGAGGAGGCAAAAAGAATCAGTGAGTATGTGAATCTTTCATTGAGTAGAAATCATGAATCACTTGCAAGACAGAAATGAGAAGCAAAGGGGGGAGGGTACAGTAGTCCTTATATTTTTAGTCTTTAATCTAGAATGGTGAATGACTTTCATCAACAAGCAGAAATATTCTTTTATTTTCATGATCAACATCTTAATGTTCTGAAAGATGTGGGTAATGGAAGATTTTTATGCATCCATGTTGTAGCAATAAAGCTGAAATAGTAAGCAATAAAATAGATTGGAAAGAACATATATGTATATATTTTACAATAGTATACTGAAACATCTTATTTAGTTGTTGTTGAAATATGAAAACCTATCCCTTGCAATACTGTTGATACTTTATATATTATAGAGATGATTTATGAGTTTATGCAATTTATGTATATATATTATTGACCACTGTTTTTCACTCATTGCCAGAAAGATTATACTTCTTAATAATTCCATGTGTATTTTATGTATATATATCTGGAAAGATAAAAGAGATGAACAATAATGAAATGTATAAAGTGAGCAGCCATAAAATGTTCAAATTGTATTTTCCATCCTGGGTGAAGCATGCATCCTCAGAAACACTGTAAACATGCATAAACACTTGTTATTTCAATGATATTCACATTCCAATAGTTAAAAGTGATTTGACGTTTCCATTAAAATTCTGGACCTAGGTACTATAGCAGTAGGACTTCTTTTTTAAAAAGTAACTTTATAAACCTGTGGGCAGAGGGACATACAACAGAGAAAGAGGGAAACATACAGATAGAGGGGCTATGGAAATAATTTTAAAAATTACTTTGGGGGGGAGGCAGTATCATATAGGGTCAAACCATTTGTAAGAGAGACTGGCACATGAGTTTCATTGGTCATGCAAGGTGTGATATCTTCTTCCCAAGCATGTGGAAGGCTTTCCTTCCTGCAGAGGAGAATCAGTGACAAAGGACCGCAGGCTGCCCTGTCTATTCATTGCACATAGCTTCCAGAGTTGTCTAGCTGATATGGCTACTAGCCATACTGGTCAGGGGATTCTTGGAGTTGTAGCCAGAGGGCCAGCCTGGGAGTGGAGTTGGGGTGGAGCAGCTGCATGCCGGCCATCCCAACCCCACCCCGACACTGTCCTGATGCCACATGGCCATACACACGGCGTGAGACATCAGGACACCCTTCCTGGGCAGCGTGCAGACACGCTGCACTGAAAGGGCAAAGAAGAGCCGTGGTGCTGGCTCTTAGGGCAGCCTTTTGCCACCCCTAAAAGAAACGGCAAAAGGAAAGATTGGGGCCGTGGCATGGGGTTGCCGTGGCCCTGATCCGCCGCTCCCCGGGGCAGCTCTCTGCCACCCCAAACGGTCCATCTGCATCGTCCCTAACTTTCCTAAGTTCTGCAACTGGCTGTCATATGCTCTGGGAAATAAGAATGACATGGAGCATGCTGTAGAACAGATCACAGATCAGAACATGCTTTGTAGGCAATGGCATATATTCTTAGACTTAATCTCTGGCATGACAGGCACAGGTAGCAGGTGATGTGAGAGGCATTTGTTGAAGGCCCTGGAAAATGGCTGCTACTCAATGTAGACTGCTATAAGGCAGCTTTCTGTGATCCTGTGCAAATTGCTGAGATAAAACCCCAATACATTGTGAGAACACATATGTAAGAGAAAGGAAAGAGCATATTATCTGCCCTGTGAGAATTATGTTGGTGGAATTAAGGAGAGGGGAGAGAATAATGGAGAAAGTAAAGGGAGGGTGTAGCTAAGTGGAGTATCAATGCTGTTATCCTAGAAGGCAAGTGGAGAAGCAATGGGAACTGCTGACTTTCACACAAAGACACCCCCCGACAAGTCAGGAGGGGTTTCTTGTTTCGCTGGCCATATAAGGACATGAGAGGCCTGATTGGTTAAGCGCGGGGGGGGGGGGAGGCATTTGAGCACCTGCATGCTTGGTCCAATCAAGTTGCTTGGTTCATATTCCAAAGTCCCGTGGTGCTTGTAATCTCCCGAGAATTGGGACGAGAGTTTGTTCTTTATACCTCTGCGCTGCCACGTGGCAGCACCCATTTTAGAGCTTGAACTGAGCGACCCAACCCACCCACCCTTATTTAAAGAGCTTTATTTGGTTACTCTCAGGCTTTGGCTGGTCACCTTCGGGGGCTGGGAGGGAATTTTTTCCCCAGGATGCTCTGCTGGGTTTTTCGCCCTCCCTGAGATTAATGTGTAATTTAATGTTGGGTATGAGTCTTAGGTAATAATTGATGTATTGTCTATGCTATTATTAGCTTGTCACAACTTAAGGGTTTGGGTCTATAAGTTAGAATGTGCTTATTTGTATTTAGGGCCGGGTAATGACCCCCACCCCACAGGAAAATTAATCTGGTTAAGTAAATTAATTGGGGTAAATTGGATAATGTTAAATTAAAAGGAAGTGACAGATGCAGTTAAATGCATGATGCCATTAATTGAATGATGTCATATGATGTAATATGATGTCATTTCCAGAGGGGAGGGGTTTGTAAATTTGTTGTTATTTGTTTACATACTTTGTCACATGCAGTGAAGGACCACCCACCTGGGGGGGTCACACCTTCACTTACACATGTGACAAAATTGTTGGAGGTTATTCTTGTAAATAGACCCTGTACAGCTAAATAAAAGTTGTGGCCTGTTTTAACCCAAAAGAGGAGTCTCGTGTCCTTTGTGCCAGTGCAAATAGATTGGTAAATCTGTCCTAGATTTATCGCAGGCATGTGAGAGTGCTGAACAAGTTCGGTACCTTGGATAGATCATATAAAAAACAGAATCACTGTCCCAGTGACATGAAAGTCACCAAACACCATTATAGAGGAGGAAGAAACAAATGAAAAAAAAATAGACCCAGTACACATCTTTGTTCCCATTATCTTTCTTTTTTTCTTCTCAGTTTCAGCCCCCTCTATATTGCATGAATCTGTCAAATTCAAAATTTCTTTCATCAGAACTCTCTTGAAACATTTTTTCCATTCTCAGGTCATTGTGAAGCCACAGCCCTTTGTCCTCTCACAGATTTTTCCTCTTTTTTTATGCTCCTTAGGTTTAATAAGAAACATTCAACAAAAGAAGTCAACATTATGGTCTCCAAGCATGATGTGGTGCATGCAGCTCACTTCCTCCTCGCCACAATTAGGCAGTTGGCAAATTCCGTGGGGCAACTGCTACCAGGGCTGGTACAAATTACTGAGGTCTGGAAATCTGGAAGGGGGACCAGAGTTTGTGTTGAACATATTTGTGTTTATCTCATTAGTGTCATTATTTGTCAATTATTTTTAACATCCATTGTAAAATCAATTAATTTCAAAGAAAATAACAATGGTATACAAATTCTATCACTGATGAGCTAACATAAGCTCAGTTCAATGAAAGAACTACTAATTACATGTTAACAACATGATATATTTCTATTTTAATATAATTTATTAGCAAAATATATACTTCATATCCAGTGCACGCACACATATCCAAATAACAGTTTGTGAACTTTTGCCCCAAATCACGATTTCCAATTTTTTTAGCTTGTTTGTCCTCATTAGAAAACTGATTCTCTGTCCTCAGGACCTGACTGAACTTGTTTTCAGCATCCTTGACTTCGGAAAGTCCTTAAATAGTCCTCTGAAGAGAAGTGACCCAGCAATGGGAAATGCTTCTCATCCCTGCTGAAGTTTGCTGCAGAGAGAAGTCGAGGAATGTCAGCTGCATTCTCTCTCTCTAGTGAACTGCAGGAAAGGTAAGAATCTATTCCCACTTTTGGGTCACCTTTGTCACCCTCTCCACTGAACTTGGCTAAATGTGGCAGGGATTATTTAGTATGAAGCTTAAGTGGCAAGACAATAATTTCTTGTGTCCATCAAAAATAAGGCCTATGCATGCCGAGGATACAATGGACAGGCAAAAAGACAAACAAATGGGTCATTGAACAGATTAAACTGGAACTCTCCCTGGAAGCCAAGATGATGAAATTGAGGGTATTGCACTTTGGCCACATCATTAGAAGCCATGACTCACTAGAAAAGACTATGATGCTGGGGAAGGTAGAAGCAACAGAAAAAGAGGAAGACCACATGCCAGATGGATAGTCAGGAAGGCTGCAGCCATGATTGTTCAGAATGTAAGCAGAGCAGTGGAGGATAGATAGTCTTGGAAATGTCTCATCCACAGGGTTTCCATGAGTCGGGTTGACTCAAGGGCAGTTAACAATAACAACAAAATGGTTAAAGTGCATATATGGAACTAGCAGGATATCAAGAATGTATAAAGATATGGTGAGAAGTGGGTGATATTTTCCATCACAGCTTCTTAATGCAACCATTAAGAAGCCTCTTTGGATGTGTGGGGTTATTTTACTTTTATATCATTCATCATTAAGCAGTGGTTTATTCCAGATTCAATATCATAAGTTACAAATCATGTATATCTGAAGTCCACAAGTCTTTTCTTTGAAAAAACGTTTAAAGGATACCAATTCATGTTAGCCTTTTGTCTTATGAATTGTGTACTACTTTTATTTGGAAACTGGATAATCAAATGCTCATGAAACAAAATTTACTCATCACACAACAAAATACCTGTGAACTTTGCGAACTATGGAATCTTGAGAGAGAGAAATTTAGAGTAACTCATCTCATCTTTAGAGAGGGAAGCTCTGGTTTCATATTTAATGTGAACAAAACCAAACCAAGAGGAACTCCTGCCTTAGTTGCTGCTTTATTTTGTGTGGGCGGAGGGGGGGTGAATAGTACTGCCTTACCACAATTTTACTACAATTCTAGATTACTCAGGTTTTCTTTTGGAAATGCAAGCATACTGGAGAGTTTGAAATGCTGTGAAATCAGAAATAATGTCTTTTTATTGTTGGAAGGAATAACAGAGATTTCTCTGACCCTAGACCTTTAGATTCTGAAATCAAGGGGAAGATCTACACATGGTTGCTATGGTGACCAGGCCTTGGTCCAGCTGTAAAACTACTATGAAGGTAAAAAAGTTTAAAACTTTCTACAGCTCTTGGCCTATTGAGTAACAGGCATAATAATAATAATAATAATAATAATAATAATAATAATAAAGTTTATTTGTATCCCGTTTATTGCCAGACAATCCAAGCAGCTTACAATAATAATATCTCCAAAGAAAAAACAACCCACCCCCTAATCAACCTCCACTGCATTCCTCATCCATCAACAACTGATGGGGCCACGAGAGGAACAGAGGAGTCAAGGAACCCAAGGCCGGGGTGATCAGTCTGGGAAGGCCTGCCGAAAGAGATCCGTCTTGATAGCTTTTTTAAAGCTGTCCAGTGATGTCAACTGACGGATCTCGTCCGGCAGGCCGTTCCGGAGTTTGGGGGCGACAACAGAAAAAGCCCTCTGGGAGGTCACTGCAAGCCTAGATTTTTGAGGCTGCAGCAAATTCCTCCCAGAGGACCGGAGAGCGCAGGGAGGATTGTATGGAAGGAAGCGATCCCTGAGATAGCTTGGTCCCTCCTAGATGTTCCAGAAATAAGCCTGGCTGCCATGTTTTGAACCAACTGAAGCTTCCGAACCAAGCACATGGGCAGCCCCATGTAGAGCGCATTACAGAAGTCGAGGCGTGAGGTTACCAGTGCATGCACAATGGTCTCGAGATCCTTTACTTCCAGAAAAGGGCGCAGCTGGCGTATCAGCCGAAGCTGATAGGCGCTCCTGACCGTCGCATTTACCTGATTTGTCATCAGGAGCGACGAGTCAAGAAGCACCCCCAGACTGAGAACACAGTCACTGGAGGAGAGTGCGACCCCATCCAGGACAGGAGGTTGCAACCCAATTCTTGGTTTCGGGGCCACTACCGTGAGCACCTCTGTCTTGTCTGGATTCAGTTTCAATCTGTTTTTCCTCATCCAGCCCATTACCGCTTGAAGACATTCATTGAGAGAGGAGATGCCATTAGAATTCGAGGCCGACGAACGAGACACGGAAAAATAGATTTGGGTGTCATCAGCATACTGATAACACCCAGCACCATAACTCCGTATTATCTCACCCAGCGGCTTCATATAGATGTTAAATAACATTGGGGACAAAATAGCCCCCCGAGGGACCCCACAAATGAGTTCCCTCTTACTGGAGCTACAGTCCCCGAGCAGCACCCTCTAGGACCTACCCGAGAGGAAGGACCGGAACCACTGCAAAGCCCCCGATACCTAACCCCTTCAGGCGGTCCAAGAGGATGCCGTGATCTATTGTATCAAAAGCCGCTGAGAGGTCTAAGAGCACCAGCAGGGTCACACTACCACTGTTGATGCTCAGATGCAGATCGTCGTTCAAGGCAACCATGGCAGTCTCGACCCCAAAGCCTGTCCTGAAGCCGGTTTGAAATGGGTCTAGATAATCGGTTTCATCCAAGACAGTTTGGAGCTGAAGAGCAACCGCCCTCTCGATTACCTTGCTCAAAAATGGCAGCAACGACACAGGCCTATAATTTTTCATATTCAGGGGGTCTAGGGAAGGTTTTTTCAGAAGCGGCCTAACAGCCACTTCCTTCAAACAAGATGGAACATATCCTTCCCTGAAGGATGCATTGACGATATCCATGAGGAACCTCAACAATGCATCCCCCCCTGGACGGCCAGCCATGATGGGCAAGGGTCGAGAGGGCAGGTCGTCTTCCTCAGCTTACCAAGCAGCTTGTCCACGTCCTCGGTACTTACAGATTGAAGCTGATCCAGTATAACTACATTGATGGAGTCGCTGGACACCTCGCCTATAGACTCTGCTTCAACAGTGGCATCTAAGTCGGCTCTTATCTGAGAGATTTTATCTGCAAAGTAGTTGTTAAATGCATCACAGCAGGCTGTCACAGGGTTAAGTAAGGGGTTTGGTGCAGGAGGCACCTGCGTCATCTCCCTCACCACCTTAAACAGCTCTGCTGGACGGGACTCTGCAGACGCAATACGTGCAGAGGAGAAAGCTCTCTTCGCTGCACGTATTGCCTCCCGATAGGAACGAAGAAAATTCCTATGGTGAGTTCTGTCAGATAAGAGTTGAGTCTTCCGCCACTTACGCTCTAGCCATTGTCCAACCCACTTCATCCTTCTAAGCTCTGGCGTATACCAAAGCCTACGGTTGAGAGCGGGATGGCAAGGGAGCTTGGGAGCGATCGTGTCAATAGCCCTGGTAAGGTCGGTGTTCCAAGTATTAACCAGAGCTTCGACAGGATCACCGGCATTCCCAACCATTAAACCCTCTAAGGCTTTCTGGAATCGCACTGGCTCCATTAGCCTTCGAGGGCGGACCATCCGAATGGTTCCACCACCCCCGGTGGGGCAGATACTGGCTCTAAGTTCCATCTTGACCAGGAAATGATCCGTCCATGACAATGCAGAGGTACTTACCACCTCCGCCCACGGATATTCCTGTTCCATACTAAAGACCGCATCGAGTGTATGACCTGCACAATGTGTGGGCCCATTGACCAATTGGGATAACTTTATGGTCCAGCATGTAAGGTAGCAAGTTCAATCCTCACCATCTCCAGGTAGATCTCAGAAATGACCCAGTGAGTCCCTGGACAGTTGCTTCCAGTTGAGTAGGTGTTTGACCTAGATTAAGTTTTGCTTTCATCATCAATATGGCAGTTTGGAAAACAGACTGATTCTGCAGACTGTCTGATTCAACTTGATTTTCAATCCCAATTCAAAATATACAACTGTTTCTTCCTCCATTTGATTTTGTTGTTAGCTGCTCTTGAGTCGGTTCTGAGGGAGTAGCAATATTTATTTATAATGGGACAATGGATCTATAATGGATCTAGGAATAGTAGCACTTAAGAGGGCATTGAAACCAATAAATTTCAGATGAATAGATTCTGTTCATGCACTGTGAACCCTTTTTTAAAAAAAATGTTATTATCCATGTATAAGTGCCACTCCACAAAGGGAAAGATCACATGACAAGGAAGATGGAGGAGGAATGGCCACAACTATTTATTGATAACAACTGTTGATGGGTTGACACATGCATGGGACTGGATCCAACCAGTTTGTTGAACAATGAGCTAACACCCTGGCCCATGCCAGAATCAAATTAAAATCAGGAAAAGCCCCATGTTATCCTGGGGTGTGATGGAAATGTGCTTAGATCCAACTGGGCAAAACAATTTCTGCCCATAACTCCTATCTCCTGAGCCACACCCGGGGGGAGGGGGGCTCACAGGCAACCTTTCCTGGAGAAACACCAATAGACACCCCAGATTCAATACCCATGCAACCACCAATAGTTATGACAAACAGAAAGTATACATGGTATCCACTGGAAAAAACAACAACAAGAAACTATAACAAAACAATCTTAACACCATGAATAACAGAAATAGAGACTGGGTGAGGAACTGGCTGGCCAAGAATTGGCAGACAGCTTAAATAGCCTCCCATTCAACTGAAGTGAAGACAGTATGGACAACACCAGATGGGCCAGGGTGGGAGCATTAGCCAATCAGTGCAAGCCCCAGGATTTGAAGTGATTGGCTGATGTTTTCAGTTGCAAACTTTTGTGTAGCACCCTAGCAAGGGGAAAGGCCAGCCAGTGCCATGGCAGCAATCTCTCTATTGCTGCACTTCACCTGGACCACAAAATAGCCAAGTAGTAAGTTGCTTGGTATATCTGCTGATAACTTTTTCATTTCTAGACAAAAGTGGATGGCATGCACTAACAGATGTATAACTTCAACAACCCTCATCCTGTCTGAATCCTAAATATACTCCTATGATAGTCTCTACCACTAGGATAACTGTATTGAATTTCCCCCATATTTTTACACATATTGCAAATATTTCTTCAATATTGGTTTGCATATTTTAACAGTGTTGAATATGGATGGAATATACAGTCAAAGTGGAAATGTAGAGATGTGTGTGTGAGAGTTTCCTATGGGAATAGTGTCTACTGAAAAACAAAGAGGACTTAGCTAGCAGGTGGTTTGAAGCCAAATCATGTGCCCACAGTACAGAATAATAAAAAAACACTTTGAGCCTGAGAACAGATAGTTAAAAGATAAACATACGAGCTCATGGGAAGTAGGTCACATGGGGGAATGACAGACAGCTAGAGGCTGGGTTACAGCACATCATCCAATCATCATAAGGTTAAAACCCAGAAGGTGGAGTATGGGGAGGGGCCAAGAGTTTTTGTTTTGTTTTGTTTTTTGTTTTTTGTTTTTTTGTTCACTTTGTTTATATATGCTTGCAATGTGTTTGTCTGAACTGGATCTGTAAACCTGGAACTGTAACTTTTTCTATTGCTGTAATTTCACTTTGTTTATAAATGCTTGCAATGTGTTCGTCTGAACTGGATCTGTCAACCTGGAACTGTAACTTTTTCTATTGCTGTAATTTCTACAACAACATCTACAAGATGTGATCCTATAGTTTTTTGCCATCAGCAGGATGGATTGTATATTTTCTTTTCTTGTTTTCTTTATGTAACAATAAAGCTTTAATTTGGATCTACAAAATGTATCTTCATGGAAATAGCATGGAAATGGCTGCTGAAGGAAGCTGGTTCCTGAACTCTGCTGCATTACAATCACATCACAACCAAATTCCACAAAGGGTTATGTGGCTCCAGCAGCATCTTCAGCCACACGTAGCAGAGGAATGTGCCAGGGGAGAGGCAAGACAGAAAGCTTCTGGAAATCATCAGCTGTAAGTAATCATCTGCACTTCTGCATGTTTTCAAAGAGCTGCCTGGTTGTTTGGCATAATGTAAAGGCTTTTTAAGAACTGAGTTCTGGCCTGAACATTTTCAAGAGAGTTAGACCAAGAGGCTGGAGGCTGGAAAGCTGCATAAAAACTCTTTTGTCTGTCAATTTGAGTCAAAATGGAAGCTGTAAAGTTTGCAAAATTATCAGATACTAACTACACCTCCTGGTGCATATATACTGAGTCTCTTTTGGTCCGGGAGCAGCTGTAGGCAATAGTCAGAGATGGACTGCCACAGGCATCCACTCCAGCAGACGTGGAAAGAAATGATAGGGCTCGCGCTTCTATTCTCCTGACTCTCACAGAAGGACAGTTAAACTATGTGTGAGAGAAAACTTTGGCTAAGGACATTTGGGATTCTTTGTGGGGCATACACCAGTCAGCCCCAGCTTTAGCCAAAATGATGTGGTGCAAAAGATTATATAGTCAGAAAATGGAGAAAGGTCAATCTCCAGAAAAGCATCTGGAAGTGATGCAGGACTTTTTTAATCAAGTGCAAATGAGGGGGGTCCAAATTCCTCCTTAACAAAAAGCATTCATTCTTCTTGGGTCTCTTTCAAGAAATTTTGATAACATACTACATGGGCTGCAAGGAGTACCTGAGGCACAGATTACCATGGAGTTAGTGTCCTCTAGGGTGCTTGAAGAAAGCCAACACTGCAGATTTGAGGCAGGACTTCACAAACAGCTGCCAGCAGTGTCAAAGTCCACAAATGCTTGCAGAGGGAGCATCCAGAGAGAGGGCATTATCAGAAGAGGGCATTATCAGAAGAACTACCACTACTGCTAGTTGGTGCTTCTGGTGGAGAGGGCATTATCAGAAGGTGGAGAGGGCATTATCAGAAGAACTACCACTACTGCTAGTTGGTGCTTCTGGCTTAACTGAAACCCCTCTGTTTCCTGAAGTTGGTTCAGTTTGTGCTTCTGGCTCATTTGAACTTCCTAACCT
Organism: Phrynosoma blainvillii; assembly: GCA_026167975.1. NCBI lineage: Eukaryota > Metazoa > Chordata > Lepidosauria > Squamata > Phrynosomatidae > Phrynosoma > Phrynosoma blainvillii. The sequence continues at coordinate 59,001,861 of JANUYF010000002.1, read as the reverse complement.
CAAAAAACTTCTTTATTGGCATGCAGTTTGTCCCAACCAGCATGTCTCTCGAAATTTGCAGACCTAGAATACTGCACTTCTTTTCCACCCAAATGAAACTTGTAGCTATTTCTGGAATACCCCAAAAACATAAGCCTTTTGCTTTTGGGTTCTCCTTTCCTCCTGAAACAAGCAGGTGTGTAAACATAAGCAAACTGTCCAAAAACTCTCAAATACTTGTAGTTTGGCACTCTCCCATACAATACCCTGTAGGGAATGTCTTCAATTTCTGAATGATACAATCTGTTACTAATATGTACTGCTGTCAAAGTTGCTTCTGCCCAAAAGCTATCTTTCACCCCTGCATCTGCCATCAAACAAGCAGTTATTCTTTTTATGTCTTGTATTTTTTTTCTCTGCTAAACCATCCTCACTAGGACAAGCAGGGTTTGTAGTTTCATGCCTTATTCCCACCTTTTGAAACCAGTTAAACAGTTGATTATTTAAAAATTCTCCTCCTCTGTCAGTAACAATGATGCCTACTCTGCTATCAAACTGTCTTTCCACCATTCTCACCCACGCTTTTAAACTTTGCCCAGCGTCAGATTTGTTTTTCAATATTTTCCCAAATGCAAACCTTGTAAATCTATCAACAATTACTAGAAAATACTTGCTTCCCCCTAAAGACAAACAATTAGCTTGGGCAACATCTGCATGAACAAATTGAAATGGTCTTTGAGCAATTCTTTTTGTTTTCTTGGCTACTGGAAAAGCTCTGACCTTTACCTGATTACATACTGTACAATCTAGATGATTTTTGCATTCAGCAACTTTTAAATCTGGACACATACTAATTAAATTCTTTAAACATTTGAAACTAGCATGGCCAAATTTTCTGTGGAGCTTGTGTATGCAGTTTTTGTGGATTGGACTATTGTCTATGTTATTAGCATTTTCAACCCTGTAGCTATCAATATTGTCCTCCAAAAAATAAAGTTTATCCTTTTTCAAGCCTATGCCACGCAATTCCCCATTCAGTTTTATCTTACACAAATTCTTTTCAAAGATGACTGTGTAGTCTCTGTCTGTTAATCTGCTTACTGATAACAAATTATTTTCTAACTCCTTTACATGTAAAACATCATTAAAGTTTTCTTTTAACCCTGGAATGAAAACTGTACCCATTTGATTTACAGTACTGAGCTCTTTCCCATCTGCCAAAACTACAGCATTTACATTAGCTGATTTTCTATTACTTATTAAATTAATATTATTACACATCAAAGATGAGGCTCCTGAGTCAACCAGCCATTTTGAATTAGTATTTTGTTTTTCCTTAATCATGGTTGCAAACCCCTTTTTTTTACCACTGTCCTTCAAAAATGGAGGTCTGGACTGTTTTTGATACTGCCGCGGCTGCCATCTGCTCTCTCCTTGCTTGCTTCTCTCAGCAGCAAATTGTCTACAATGTCTCTGCAGATGACCAATCTTCTTACAATAAAAACACCTCTGTTGCTCCCTTGTAGAAGCTGCTTCTTCCTGCTTTCGCAAATCAGGCGTTGTTTGTTGTTTCGGCACAGACTTTAAACCTGCTGAGTCACCCTGCTCAGACTTTCTTCTCTGGTTCTCTTCCAATATTCTGGCCACAATATTCTGGCGTGCTTCACAGAGACCTGGTTGGGAGAGGATAGTGCTGCTATCTGGGCACAGGCCCTCCCAGCTGGGTACTCTGTGAGTGAGCAGGTGAGGGGAAGTGGGCAGGGGGCGGTGTGGCTCTAGTTCATAAGAACACCTTGACCTTGACCAGGATACCTCTCTGGAACATGGTCCACATCGAGTGTATGTACCTCAGCCTGAAGACCAGGGATAGTTTGGGGATTTTGCTAGTTTACCGACCACCCCGTTCTCTAGCAGACTCCCTGACCGAGTTGACATAGCTGGTCTCTGAGCTTTTGTTGGAGTCTCCTAGACTTTTGGTTCTGGGAGACTTCAACATTCTGCTCGAGACCAGCTTAACAGGTGCGGCCTGGGAGTTCATGGATTCCATGACAAACATGGGCCTATCCCAATTGGTCAATGGGCCCACACATTGTGCAGGTCATACACTCGATGCGGTCTTTAGTACGGAGCAGGAATATCCGTGGGCGGAGGTAGTTCATACCTCCGCATTGTCATGGACGGATCATTTCCTGGTCAAGTTGGAACTTAGAGCCAGTACCTGCCCCACCGGGGGTGGTGGACCTATTAGAATGGTCCGCCCTCGGAGGCTAATGGAACCAATTGGATTCTGGAAAGCCTTAGAGGGTTTAATGGTTGGGAATGCCGGTGATCCTGTCGAGGCTCTGGTTGACACTTGGAACACCGACCTTACCAGGGCCATCGACACGATCGCTCCCAAGCGCCCTTGCCATCCCGCTCCAAATCATAAGCCATGGTATACACCTGAGCTTAGGAGGATGAAGCAGTATGGACAATGGCTAGAGTGCAAGTGGCGGAAAACTCGACTCTTATCTGACAGAACTCGCCATAGGAATTTTCTTCATTCCTATCGGGAGGTGATACGTGCAGCGAAGAAAGTATTCCCTTCTGCACATATCGCGTCTGCAGAGTCTCGTCCCGCAGAGCTGTTTAGGGTGGTGAGGGAGATGACGCAGGTGCCCCCTGTGCCAAATCCCTTGCTTAACCCGACAACGGCCTGCTGTGACGCATTTAACAACTACTTTGCAGACAAAATCTCTCAGATAAGAGCCGACTTAGATGCCACTGTTGGGACAGAGTCTATAGGCGAGGCGTCCACCGACTCCGCCGATGTAATTTTACTGGATCAGTGGCAATCTGTGAGTACCGAGGACATGGACAAGCTGCTTGATAAGGTGAGGAAGATGACTTGCCCTCTCGACCCTTGCCCATCTTGGCTGGCCATCCAGGGGGGGGATGCAGTGATGAGATTCCTTATGGATATCGTCAATGCATCCTTCAGGGAAGGACATGTTCCATCATGTCTAATGGAGGCGGCGGTTAGGCCGCTTCTGAAAAAACTTTCCCTGGACCCCCTGGACATGAAGAATTATAGGCCTGTGTCATTACTGCCATTCTTGAGCAAGGTGATCAAGAGGGCAGTTGCTCTTCACCTCCAGGCAGTCTTGGATGAAACCGATTATCTAGACCCATTTCAAACCGGCTTTAGGACAGGCTTTGGGGTTGAGACTGCCATGGTTGCCTTGACCAACGATCTGCGTCTGAGCATCGACAGGTGTAGCGTGACCCTGTTGGTGCTCTTAGACCTCTCAGCGTCTTTTGATACAATAGACCACGGCATCCTCTTGGACCGCCTGAGGGGATTAGGTATCGGAGGCACTGCTTTGCAGTGGTTCCAGTTCTTCCTCTCAGGTCGGTCTCAGAGGGTGCTGCTCGGGGACTGTAGCTCCCATAAGAGGGACCTCACTTGTGGTGTCCCTCAGGGAGCTATTTTGTCCCTGATGTTATTTAACATCTATATGAAGCCGCTGGGTGAGATTATATGGAGTTATGGTGCTGGGTGTTATCAGTACGCTGATGACACCCAAATCTATTTCTCCATATCTCGTTCGTCGGCCTCGAATTCCAATGGCATCTCTTCTCTCAATGAATGTCTTGGGGCGGTAATGGGCTGGATAAGGAAAAACAGATTGAAGCTGAATCCAGACAAGACGGAGATGCTCACGGTAGCAGCCCCGAAACCAGGAATTGGGTTGCAACCTCCAGTCTTGGATGGGGTCGCACTCTCCTCCAGGGACTGTGTTTGCAGCTTGGGGGTTCTCCTTGACTCGTCGCTCCTGATGACAAATCAAGTTAATGCAACGGTCAGGAGCACCTGTTATCAGCTTCGGCTGATACGCCAGCTGCACCGGTTTCTGGAAGTAAGGGACCTTGAGACTGTGGTGCACGCGTTGGTAACCTCACGCCTCGACTTCTGCAATGCACTCTACATGGGGCTACCCTTGTCCCTGGTTCGGAAATTACAGCTGGTACAGAACATGGCAGCCAGACTTGTTTCAGGAACATCTCGGAGGGATCATATTACTCCGGTTTTGAAGTCCCTCCACTGGTTGCCTATCAGCTTCCGGGCCAGGTACAAGGTGTTGGTTATCATCTTTAAGGCCCTAAATGGCTTGGGTCCAAGCTATCTCAAGGACCGCCTGCTCCCGTACAATCCTCCCCGCGCTCTTCGATCCTCCGGGAGGAATTTGCTTCAGCCACAGAAATCTAGGCTTGTGGCTACCTCCCGGGGGGGGGGGGCGTTCTCTGTTATTGCCCCTAAGCTCTGGAACAGCCTGCCGGACGAGATCCGTCTCTTAACATCTTTAGACAGCTTTAAAAAGGCTATCAAGACGGATCTCTTCCGGCAGGCCTTTCCAGACTAGTTATACTAGATTGGTCCTCCCAGCCTTAGGTTACACCTATTATGAGACGATCCTCACGTGGCCCCATCAGGTGATGGGAGGATCGTCACACCAGGCTTTTGGAGTCACTGGGCTGGATGGTTTATATTTTAATTTGAGTTATTGTTTTATACTGTTCTAATTTAATCCTGTTTTAAGGAGGGGGGATGGGTTTTGTTCATATTGTATGTTTCATTGTGTATTGTATGTTTTAACTGTAAGTCACCCAGATTGGATTACCAATGGGCGGGATACAAATAAATTTTATTATTATTATTATTATTATTATTATTATTAAGTCTCTGTTAAGCTCAGCTTCTGGCAAATTTTGCAAGCTGTTCGTAATGTTGTCCCAAGAAGAGTCTAGCGATTCTATTAAAATGTAACACTGCTGCTCTTTGCTAATTTCCACTCCCCTCAGTTCAGCTTGCACAAATAAATCTTGCATTGTTTTTAAATGTTCTATCACACACTGCCCTTTAGTCATCTTTTGCCTGTATATTCTTTTAGACCATAGCATTTTTGCAAAAGCAGTTGAAGGAGTGTGTAATCTCTGCAAGGTATCCCACACATCCTTGGCGGACGCTTTATCTCTGACGTCATTAATCAAGTCTTCTTCAAGCATGAGATAAAGACAGGCTTTTGCTTTATTATCTCTTTCTCGAGTGGCTGCATTAGCATTGGCTGCCAGCCCTGTTTCAACTGTTGACCACAGACCTTCCTTTACTAACTAGTAGAGATTGGGCATAAATCTTCCAGGTAGAGTAGTTGTTTCTATTTAATTTACTAAACTTTAGAATCTCCATCTTAATTTGTGCAGTGACTCAATTTGACACAGTCCTTCTGAGTATGCACAGCTGACCCGTCTGGGCTGAAACAAAACACAAAATGATTTACTCACGAAGCTTATCAGTGCAGCGCAAACAGCTTGCTCTGATCTGTTGTCCACAAAACTTTCTTCCACTCTCTGGAACTTTCAGCTTCTGTGGATGCTGGTTGCTCTAGTAACTGGGCCCATAACCCATGTCATGGATGATGAGAGTTGTAGCTCTTCACCTCTGGCTCTAACTCACCACCTTGTTATGCAGCAGAGCTGAACAGCTTTGGTCAGTGGTTAATGCTTTTCTCCAAAGCAGCAGAGTTTCAGAGAATAGGCTGAAGACCCTGACAAACTCTCCAAGCCTTCTCACTCTTCTTCCCCAGATGTCTCCAAACTTTTCCAGGATTCTGCTGGCTCTTGTATCTTCACTCAAGACACCAGAAAACTCAGTAGTCTTATATAAAAGATCTACTTTATTCTACTATATACAAGTACTATATGCCCAACAAATCACAATCTCTACAAATCTCCTCAACTACCCACAATATCTCCAAAACTACTCCACAAAAATACATTGGCAAACATTGCAATTATTATAGCCATTGTTAATCACCACCCACTAGTTAGTTTCCACCCAGTGGGTGTGTATATTTATTTTGATTGGTTCACATAGTTCAACCCATACTTAAGACCAACCCAAGTATTTCATCATTTTACCTTGTACACTTAATGAATCTCAGGTGTTTCCAATATGCATTCTATAACTCTGTCCTTGGCTCTCAAGACTTCTAAATTACATTAGCTTTTGCACCTGTGTAGCTTCATAATTGCTCTTGCTTAGTCATTGTGACTTTCACATACATATTTTATTTCTATCACTGTATGTCCCGTGTTGTATTTTCCTTAACACAATCATCATAAGGTTAACACCCAGAAAGTGGAGTATGGGAAGGGCCAAGAGTTTTCTTTGTTCACTTTGTTTATATATGCTTGCAATGTGTTCGTCCGAACTGGATCTGTCAACCTGGAACTGTAACTTTTTCTATTGCTGTAATTTCTACAACAACATCTACAAGATGTGATCCTATAGTTTTTTTGCCATCAGCAGGATGGATTGTATATTTTCTTTTCTTGTTTTCTTTATGCAACAATAAAGCTTTAATTTGGATCTACAAAATCTGTCATCATGGAAATAGCATGGAAATGGCTGGTGAAGGAAGCTGGTTCCTGAACTCTGCTGCATTACAATCACATCACATCCAAATTCCACAAAATATTTCCCTAAATATTTCATTATTATTTTAAGAAGATTCAGCAGTTGAATGTGGATATTAAAATGAACTAATTGCCATTCATTTTGCAAGCTTTCCACAGTATCTATAAAGTGAATGATTTTTTTTAAAGACACGTTATCAACAATATTTATTGTATGCAGATTATAGATAGGCTTTCTGACAATTAGAAATGCCTCATTTCTGGTCTTGAGAGTTAGTGTTACACCTAGCTTGACATTCATAATTTGTAAGACTCATTTTCTGCAGGAAAATTTATACTACTGAATTATGACACAGGCTCTAGTGGCCTGTCTGAGAAACTCCATTGATTTTAATGGGAGTTTTGGGTTCTTTGCTCTACATCTTTGAAAATGAGGTCATACTGTTTTTCTTATAGCTGGGATATTTTTTTCTTCATAGCTTTCTTTCATTTTTCTTTTTTCCCTTCTGCCTTTCTGCTATTTATAAGTATTGAACTAACAATTTTAAGCCAAATCCCCCCAGGCTTGCTAACTTCCAAAAAGAAAAGCATATGATCTTCACAAGGAATATATGTCTTCAGGAAAATTGCACATTAGAACCTATGCTGTTCCAATGCCAATCTCTGATGCTTTGAATACTTGAGATGTAATAGTATTTGCTATGTGACAGTGCTGGAGTCAATTGTAGAAGAAAAACAACTCAGGTCCAAGAAACAAACTTCAGGAACATATAATTCAGAAGCTCTTATTAGTTGGTCTTGGGCATAAGTGTGCCATTGTCTATTATGCAACCTCTCTAGACAGCTGTCTTATTGACTGATTTCACTGTTCCAATATTGTACTTAAAACACCACAGTTTCACAAGCTTTGCAGTAACAATATCTAATTGGCAAGCATGTTCTGTAATAATGAGATGCTAAGAAATGTACTGAATTGTCCTTATGGAACTTCAGTGAATCTAAAATTCAGCAGTATAAGAAATAGATCTTCATGTGTTATAAGCCAGACTTGGTCATGATCCAACATGTCTTAGTGTGACATCTCATCTGGTCAATGGGAAAAGGCTCCCTATGGACTTGCTCTTGAAAACAAGTTTAAATGTCCACCAGTGCAGAAAACTAAAACTTTGAAAGACCATTTGACTTTATCAGAAAAACTGAGACCCAACTAGTTGAATGACTTATTAATTATGGTACTATAAATCTAATAACTAAAGTAATTGTCAGACCTTGCACCTTTTCAAAGTTCACTAATCAATTCTTCTGTGTTTCTTCATTATTCAGTAACAAATGAAGTTTACAGGTAGACTTCAGCAGACTTGAACTGCCCTAATTCACAGACTCCATCATGTTGTGATCAACACACTGACCTCTAGTTTTGTGGACTTTCTCTGATTTTTTTCTATTTCATAACATACCCACCTAGTATCCATTTTAGGCTCATCCATCCAGCCCCCTTTATTAACTTTTATTCTTGCCTTGCTTTCCTTTTGTCACAAGGCTAGCTTGAGAAAAATACTCTTCCACACATCTGGTCATATTTGAACCAGTCGGTATGTCCAGCTAAAGCCATCAGCATTCTTTTAATCATTGATTATAGCTCCCATCAATTTTCACATGACATTATACATGTTTGCTAAGCTATGATATATATTGCTGCACATACACTGAACATAACTCAAAGTCAATTATTGTTCTGTAACAAAGCAAATGTACAAATACATTTACAAATTCATGACAGATTCTACTGGATTCTGATAGGAATAAATACAATGATAAATATTAAAATAAGTAAGAGATCATCATACAAAGAAAAGAACTCTCCTATCAGCTCCCTTACATTCTCTAGTCTGCATTGTGTTGCTGGAGTTTTCAAAGCCTTTGGATCAAAGAGGAGGAAGCAGAGTATCATGTCTACTATGTTGCATCATAACTTTTCTAGATTCTCCATAATTTAAAAAAAAAAAATCAGACCCTGACTATAGTCTTATAATCTATCCCACGCTGGGAGAAAGATGAGGTATGAATTAAATAAATAAGTAAATTAAATAAATAAATAAATCTAATAAACATATAGAAAAAAGAAAGAGGGACAGGAAAGAGGGAATAAAGATTTTAAAGGTGCAGAAATGAAAAGATTTTAATTCATCCAACTTTGGAAGAGCCTAAATCAGATCAATCCTGAAGTCATGCTATTCCTAGCCCTGTTCTGAACATCTTTTTATTAGTCATTCTACAACTAAACAAATGCAAGAAGAATATCCATGAAGTTTAACTATAGGCCTAAGCAGACTGCCAGAAATAGTGCACATTAAATTGAGGCACTGCCCTGGCTCAGTGCTAGGGAGTCATGGGAATTGTATTTTTTTCTGGGACATTGAGCCTTCTCTGTCAGAGAGCTCTGGTGCCACAATAAATTACAGTTCCCATGATTCCCTAGCACTGAGCCAGGGCAGTGCCTCAATTTAATGTGCACTATTTCTGGCAGTCTGCTTAGGCCCTATGTTCACTTTAAAACCTTTTATCTGAAACAGTGATAGTTTACCTTAATTAGTTATTTGAAAAAGGTAATTAGAAAATACATATATGGTTACACTTCATAACTATTAGCAGTTATGGAAATGTATATAGTTCAAAGCCTCTTTGAGTAAGCATAAAGCAAACTGCAGGACTTAATCACTGTGATTTTCTTTTCAGAGCTGTTTCTTGCTTTATTTCTAAAAGGTCTTAGCAGTTATTTAAATTAATTTGCCAGTCATTTCATGGAATACTTTCCAGAAGCCCAAAGTTGTTCCATTAAATGTAGCAAGTAGAATCCTGATCTCATCCAGTGTGTAGCAAAATTCTGTTCGGTAAAAGCAATCCGATAGGGTTTTATTACTACTGGCATATAAAATTAATTCCTGGGTTTGAATCTATGGCATTTCAAGTGTTGTTTCTAATTATGCCCATGTACTGGCATCCCAGTGACAAAAATGTAAATGGGATCAACTTGTAATTTTATGCACTCTGCTGTATTTTATGTCTCTATCTTAGCTGTCAAAATATTAAACCTTTGTTCATGTAATTAGCTTCTTCACTCAATCAGTCCTCTTGGTGACCTTAGTGAAAGGCAATTTGTGTATTCTAAATTGGAAATGCTAATAAGATATCAGAAGGCAGAATTTGCTTGTTGGTTTAATGAAGCCACCGTGTGTCATTCTTTAAAGTTTCTTTTTTTTACTTTTTAGAAATTCATAGTGCTTGGGAGAGATGAAGTGTTATTTGGATTATCAAAGGGGGAAGAAAAAAAGGACCAATTTAATTACATTTATTTAGTTATTTAGTTATTTATTTATTACTATTTCTGATTCTTTATAATAAGCAGTAGACTAGTGAATCATGGGTCTAAGGACAAACTATTCCAGAATCCTTTCAGCCTCACTATCTCTCGTCCTTGGCCATTTTACTTTGCAAATTCTAGCACAACAATTCCATTTTAACTATCATGGCTACATACTATGAAATCCTGAGGTCTGCAGTTTGGTTGAGTACTAGAACTCTGACTAAAAATTTTAAATGCCCATACCTAAACTGCAGATCCCAGGATTGTATACATTGTTGAGATGGTAGTTAAAGAGAAATTATGGTGGTAAAATTTTGTAATATGAAAGTGCACAGAAAGAGAGATACTAACTGACTTACAAACACACACACATAACTTTTTCCAGAGTAAAGAAGTTATGAAATATATAAAAAAGTAGTTACCGGTACCTGTAACTAGTTATGGGGCTGGGGAACAAGTGTGGAATGAAATAAAATTTCAAAAGTAATGTAATGAGTAAGGCAGATATTTCATTGGTTTAGTGCAAGGGTAGGCAACCTTTCCCCTTTAAGGGCCGAGGGACTTCAGCTCCCAGAATCCCAGGAGCTATTGGCCAACATGGGACTATTGGCCAACATGGCTGAGGCTTCTGGGAGCTGAAGTCCCTCGGCCCTTAAAGGGGAAAGGTTGCCTACCCCTGGTTTAGTGGGTATTTGTTGTTGTTGCTGTGTGTCTTCAAGTTATTTCAACTTATGGTGACCCTAAGGTGAACCTATCATGCAGCTGTCATGGCAAGATTTGCTCAGAGGAGGTTTCCCTGAGGCTGAGAGAGTGTGACTTGCCCAAGGTCACCCAGCAGGTTCTATGACCAAGGGAATTAATCCCTGTCTCCAGAGTTGTAGTCTAACACTCAAACCACTACACCACACAGTCTCTCTATAATAAGTAACAATTTCTACTTCCTACCAAAAGTAGACTTTAAATGTTTTCAAAAACATTTTGATAGAAATGTCATGGTTTTTATACATATGTTATTCTTTTAGAAATCCTAGGGTGTTTTTTTCTCTGAACAAAGTAACAGAAACCAATAGAAAAGAATGGCATCATTCCTATTTGTAGATTACATCTGATAAGTGACGAGTAAACATGTATATATATTCCATTGATTTGATAGGTGTACTCTAGCTGGGATTGCCCCATATCAGGATGATCTACACCAGAGGTAGGCAACCTTTCCCCTTTAAGGGCCAAGGGACTTCAGCTCCCAGAAGCCTCAGCCATGTTGGCCAATAGTCCCATGTTGGCCAATAGCTCCTGGGATTCTGGGAGCTGAAGTCCCTCGGCCCTTAAAGGGGAAAGGTTGCCTACCCCTGATATACACTGTAGAAATAATGCAGTTTGACACCACTTTAACTGCCATGGCTCCATCTAACAGAATCCTGGGATTTGTAGTCTTTTGAAGCACCAACACCTTATGGCAGAAAAAACAAAAGACTCTGTAAAAGTACAAATCCCAAGATTCCATAGGTTGGAGCTACAACAGCATTCTTCTACATGACATCTCTTCAGATATTTGAAGATGTATTTGGGGCATGACTTGGTGTTTGAACCTTGGAAAATTACCTTTTTGGACTACAAGAAACCCATCTTGACTGAGAATTCTGTGAGCTGAAATCCAAAAAAAATACCGTATATTTTCTATTTTATGAGTTATTGGATCTCATTCTTCAGTTGTGTTTGGATGAGCAAAGCAGTAAAGAAAGTTTCACAGTAGAATGTTCACTGTATATTTTTAAATACTATTATAAACACATAACTTTGTGTAGAATCAACCTAAACTCTTATCAGTAGAACAATTATAATTTAATATGGAACAGTCAAAGCCAAACGAGACTTGAGTGTTAGCATACTAAGTAGATGATCATAATTTCTAACTAGAAGCCCCAAATCCCCCAGATTTAAAGATTAGAAGGTTGCACTGTAGGATGGGGTGTTAGCACTATCCTTCATTCTGTGTTCCCTTTCTGTACCCTTGAAGTTGTTGTTAGTATTTTGCTATAGAAAATACAAATCTGATATGGCAGGCTCACTATAGTTAACTGTTGGAATCAATTGTCACAAGGTACTGTGACAGTAGCAATAAAATTGGTTTAAAAGAGAATTAGACAGTCACATAGTATTTGCATGGGGAACATGGCCTGGGTATATCCCATTTTCCATTTATCCTTAGAATGTCTTCCTCAGGCCTCTTCTTATTTCCTAAGTCCTTTCCTGATATAGAGAAGACTGATCAGTTTTGGAGTACCTAATGCAAATCTGAATCCCCTGTTCTGTTAAGATAACATCCGAAATTAAAAGTGCCCTACCAGACTGATCATTGCGAGATCCTGGCACAATCTCACTAATTCTTAAAGCTGCAAAGTAAGCACTGGTGAATACTGCCTTGAATAAAGCCACTTCATCAGGTGAATAACATATATCAGCTAGTTGTTCCCACAACTTAGCCAGGACTGAGCCTGTTATAGGCCACCATGAATCCTTTACTAGAGGGAATCCAGAGGTAGGCAACCTTTCCCCTTTAAGGGCCGAGGGACTTCAGCTCCCAGAAGCCTCAGCCATGTTGGCCAATAGTCCGATGTTGGCCAATAGCTCCTGGGATTCTGGGAGCTGAAGTCCCTCGGCCCTTAAAGGGGAAAGGTTGCCTACCCCTGCTCTAGACCAACCTTCCACAGCTCTCTTCACCCTAAAGTCTGTGGTAGGATCAAAACAACCCCTTGCCCTGGAGTGAAAAGCCAGGGTGGCCAACCTGCCCCTAATAGTAACAGGTGACAGACATGCATGCCTGAGGTGTACTATGAAATGCAGGACCAGATCAACCCTAATAGGCCAGTCTGCTACCTCCCCAGTTTCCAATAAAAATTGGTTAAAAGCATTCAAAACTATCTGGTAGGACTTGCGTGTAGATGGGGCGATGGAATGTAGGCTCGCCCTGTGAATTTCTAGTCTCCAAAGCTCCATAGCAAAGCCGGTACCTCCATCGGGTGTGGCGATACCTCAGGAGCCAGCTGCTGGAACCTGGAGAACTGAAAACGAGAAAGGGCATATGCCAAAGGGTTAAGCATACCAGGAACATGCTGAGCATGGGATAAAACATTAGAGTCCAAACACTGCAGGACCATCACCCTTATCAAACACATGACTCTGGGGGACTTGGAAGACTGAGAATTCACCACCTGAACGACAGCCTGGTTGTCACACCAAAACCAGATGGTCTTGCTAGCACAGCCACTACAATAGGAAAAAGTTCTAAAAATGTCAGGTCTCTAGTCAGACCACGTTCAATCCAAGCAGAAGGCCATGCCTCTGCAGCCTACTGGCCATTCCAATAAACACCAAAGCCACGGGCACCAGCAGCATCAGAGTGTACCTGAAAGTCTGCCCTCAGCAGCATCTCAGATCTCCAAAATTAAGTCCCTTTGAATTGCTCAAAGAAGGACTCCCAAACCTTCAAGTCCTCGTGAATCCCCCTTGTGATCCTAATATGATGGTGTGGTGCAAATACCCCTATAGTAGCCCTATATAATCTTGTGCAGAATGCTCGTCCTGGAACTATTACCTTGCAGGAGAAGTTTAATAATCCTGTAAGGGATTGAAATTCATGAAGTGTAACTTTATGCTTCCCCTAACCTGCTGCCTCATAGCCACCAGTTTGTCATTCAGTAATTGAGAAATACCAGCTACGGTGTCTAACTCGATGCCCAAAAAGGTAAGCCATGTGTCGGGCCCTTCAATTTTTTCTTAAGCTAGAGGAACTCCCAACTCTGACATCAAATCCTGAAAATCAGCTAAAGTGTCCCTACATTGTGAGGAATTGGGATTTCCAGCAATCAAGAAGTCAGCTAAATAGTGGATTATGGCCCTGTTACCTGAGCGCTTTACTGCACACCAATAAAGAAAGGTGCTGAAAATCTTGAAGGCTGAACAAGAAACTGAGCACCCCATTGGCATGGCTTTATCAAAGTAATACTTTCCTTCAAACTGAAAACCCAGTATATCAAAATCATCAGGGTGCACAGGGAGTAGCCTGTAGGTGGATTTTATGTCGCACTTCGCTAAAAGGGCTCGCTTGCCTTAGCCAAGGGTTGTAGACATTCCAGCATAAGGAATGGATTCAAAATGCACAGTTACTCCTGACAGCACAGGAGCGCCCAAAGAAGACACCACAGGGGTGTCGCTAGCCAAAGCAATTGGCTGACCAGCCTGCACCCTAGAGTCAGGGACCTGTGTAACCACAGGTGCCTGCACAGATGCACCCAAAGCTGCAGGGATGGGGCATTCCAAACCCACACCCTGGCTAACCTGGCCACTTGGAGCCCATACCGAGGTGGGCCAATTTGCCAGTGAAGGATTAGTAGGAGACAAACCTGATATTGAAGCTTGCTGGGAAGCATCACCAGCCAACTGCACAGGTCCCCCAAAGTGTGGCCCCGCAACAGTTTGGGTGTCGGGCAGAGATGAAGCAGCAGCCTGATCTCTTCTTTGCTCATCATGGGTTTGCTCCACTGCACCAGCACCTGGAAGAACCACTCCTCGCAAGAGGATCTGCCACAGTGGGCTGCTCAGAAACAGGGGCAGCAGCACCCTGAATCTCCACACCTGGAACCCTTTTCAAGAGTTCCCACACATCAGCTATAGTAAGTTGCCCCGCCTCCATAGCCAAAACCACCGAAGGAGAGATTACCTGAGAGTCAGGTACAGAAGGAGGGAGCAGCACTTCTGTGTCCAGGTTGCCAGAAGTGCTGGCAATAGGGCTGGCAGCTGTAGCCTATAGCCCCTTCTGGGCAAGCTGATTACAGACCACCACACATGCCTGTACTGTCTTGCCCAGTTGTGCTAGCTAAGCAGCAATCTCGTCATCTCTGCTGGTAGACTGGGAAGGCCTCTTCGAAGCAGAGTGACTAGAGCCAGGCACAGCCAGAGCTGCGTGCCTCTTAGATTGGGCCTTATTGTGAGGCATCACTCCCCCCAGTGAGTGTAAACATGGGTCCAAAGCACAGTCACACAACCTTGGATGACTACCATCAGGCTAAAGGCCACCCTTCCCCAAGTCTCAACAAGAGACGCAAATAGCCAGGAAGCATCACTGGCAACAACCAACCGGGGGGGGGGGGGGGAGGTGTCCACCAAGGATCCTATTAGGCACCCTGCCAAAGACAAGTATTGCCTTCACACATGCTGGAGAGAGAAGTAAGAAACCCTCCTGAGCCAGTAGCTGGGACACCTCTGGGCCTGAGATCAAGCGCTGAGTCTGTGCACCCGGTGGAGAGGATGCCTGCTGCAGCACCCACCTCAGATAAGTGTGCAGCCCTTCGAGTGTTGGAGATGCGGAGGCCCCTTTTAGGCCCGAGGGAACTGGCCCGAAGGCCTCACTCGGCCTATTCCTCACAGTACGCAGGGAGACTTTAAATTAAGAACTCCACCATGAAGGGGAATAAATAATTGTCAGCCAAAAACCAGTTGCAGCAAGCCAGAAGTTCGCTAGGCCCAAAGCCAAGCGAACAGCCAGAGCACAGAGCAGAGTGATGTGACTCGCTCAGTTCAAGCTCTAAAATGGCTGCTGCCACGTGGCAGCACAGAGCTATAAAGAACAAACTCTCATGGGAAGTCTCGCGAGAATACAATCACCGTGAGACTTCCATAGCTCAAACAAGCAACATGATTGGGCCAAGCGCGCAGATACCCAGAGGCCCTGCGCACTTGTCCAATCAAAAGCAAAGCAAAGCAGCTTCATTTATATACCGCTTCATATCACACTATGGGATGTCTAAGTGGTTTACAACTTTGAGCTGATTGCCCCCCCAACAAGCTGGGTACTCATTTTAGCGACCTCAGAAGGATGCAGGCCTGAGTCGAGCCTCAGTCCTGGCTGGTATTGAACTCGCAACCTTGTGGTTTATGAGTGAGTGGCTGCAGTACAGGCATTTAACCACTGCAACACCAGGGCTGATTAATCAGGCCTCTCATGTCCTTATATGGCCGGCGCAACAAGAAACCCCTCCCGACATGTCGGGGAGTGTCTTTCTATGGACTACACCTACCCTTTCTGATGATACAGCAAATGATCAAAATACTATTTGGGATTTTAAAAATATGTGGGGTAGTAGAAGGACAATATTACACCCGTGGAAACCTCTGAAGGTTTCCATATTCTGGCATAGGGCAAGGAGGCTCCAGGTGCATGCATCCCTTTGCATGCATCCTACAGGCCATACAATTTCTACTTCTGGTATGGAATAAGGAGCAGTTGAAACAAGGCTTATCCTGCCATTCTACCATAGGTAGAATAAGGCAACCACTTAAAAAAGTAGCTTTGTGGTGTCACAAAAGGGAAGAAAGTGATTATTTATTTCATTTATTATGGCTGGATTTCCCCCTAAGCAACAGCATTTAGCTATGGCTTTCACATTTCTATACCACTTTTAGTCAACTCAGCACTCTCTAAGTGGTTTACAATGTGTAAGCCAATTGCCCCCAGCAAGCTGAATACTCATGTTACCAACCTATGAAAGAATGGAAGTCTGGATCCCTCTGGGATTGAACTCACAATGTTGTAGCTGCAGTAACGGCATTTAACCACTGTGCCACCACTTCTAAGGAGTAGTGCTTATGAGATTTTCTGCCTCACTTACCAAAATAACTTGGATAGCTGTTGAGTACTATGCAGCTTGACTTGGTGTGTGGACCATTTGCTCTTCTGTTTCAAGCAGCAAAATATTTGAGGCTGTCCCTGAGGCAAGAATGGTATATATAACATATATATTTTTATATATTTATAAAAATATAACATATATATTTTGGGGGGAGGATATGCAAGCACAATATGGCATATTCCCATCTGCAACCATCTTCTTTCATGTACTTTCTACCATCCCCTCATTGTGCAGCATGACAATCATTCATTCATTATATGCACAATTATTAATATGCTTATTTTGATTTCACTTTTAGTAGCTACCATTCTCAATTTTTAAAATAGCGATGGTCGATAAGGATGAAGGACATAATAGAAATTTAAATACAGTCAATGCCAACATAATTATCTTCAGAATAATACACAAAGAAGAACGATAATAACAATGAATAGCAATTCTACTCACTCAGGTTATATTCATGGAAAAATAAAAATCTATGATAATTAAAGTAGTACAATAAATCTTTAGAAAAAGAGAATTGTACTGAAAGAAAATTGCAAAAGACCTATTCATGAGCTTGTAAATGCTATGTTTCATTCTACTTGCTTCTTAAAGACTTAAAAACAAACAGGGACCATTTAAGATGAGGCACACTTAGATCCCATTAAACTGCAATGCAAGTGATCTTTGTACATAAAATGACAAATATATCAATTTTGTTAATCTTCTGGTTATCATAACACTTAGCATAAAGCCTCTGAAAATGTATTAGTAACATTAACAACTTCTACAGAAATTATTTGAGAGCTAGCGTGGTATAGTGGTTTGAATGCTGGACATTGACTCTGGGAAAAGAGGGTTCAAATATTGATGCAGCTACAAAAACCCACTGGCAAATCATGGCCTCAGAGCAGGGCAATGGTAAATCCTTTCTGAATAAAGCTTGCCAAGAAAGCCCTACAATGACTTCACCTAACGTTGGAAATGACTTGAAGGTCAACATAAGTTAGAAACTATTTGAAGGCACACAACAACAAAGTGAAATTACTAATGCTAGCTACTGATATGCCCCATTTTATTAGTAAATAAAATGCATATTATTGTCTCTCCTCAGAGACTTGTACAACTTTAAAAGTACTCATGTATTTTCGTACATCTCGATTCATTTCAATAAAGAGATCCAGTCTGGGAGCACCAAGAAATCTGCATAAAGATTTTTTTCTTTCCATGGATATGCAAGTCAGTATCCACTCTATCCAGTGACAATGACAATCAAGTCACCCAACTGTGGAGTCAAATATAACTATTTATTTGTCATGAATAAAATAACAGTTAATGCAGAATACTGCTCTAGGTTATTATTCTGGTTAAAGGAGGCATTTAAGGAAAAATGGTGAGGGAAGCTATGAAATTGTGTTCTCTTTTTGCAGGACAATGTATCATAGAATCATAGAATCATAAAATCATAGAATTGGAAGAGACCACAAGGGCCATCCAGTCCAACCCCCCTGCCATGCAGGAACTCAAAATCAAAGCATCCCTGATAGATGGCCATCCAGCCTCTGTTTAAAGACTTCCAAAGAAGGAGAATCCACCACTGTCGAGCAGCTCTCACTGTTAGGAACTGTTCCACAGAACTGGAAAGACTATGGATGTTTCAAAGAATTTGGGGTATGAGTTCATAGATTCACCAGATCTTGCTCTATGTGACTATTTCCTGTTTCCAAACCTTTAAAAAAATGTTTGGAAGGAAGGAAATTTTTGGATGATTCAGAGATGATAGCAGCACCAGACCAGTATTTTAGTGACCACACATCAGATTTTTTTTTTTAAATTGAAGGTTGAGAAATGATGTGCCAAGTGCATAGAACCTCAGAGTGAATGTGTGGAATAGCTTGCAAATTTCATGGCTTTAGTTAATCCCCTTCTTGGTTGGACTGAGAACTTTTTAGCACCCTCTCGTAGTTATCACAGCAGTGGAAAAGTATTTAAAAAGGAAACGTCTCATTCCAGCAGCTTTCCCCCTCTTTCTTGTATGACCAAAACTCAGGTCAGTTTTAAAGGAGCTTTCAACAGCCCAAACATTGTATGTAGGAAACTGCTTCATAGTGATTCTGACCATTGGCCCATCAAGTCCAATTTTGTCAATTCTGACTGACAATGGCTGTCCAGATTGTTATTCAGGATTCTTTCCTGGACCTAGCTGGAGATCCCTGGTAGTCCCTGGTAACTTTGCATCCATGTATGAACTATGCCCAATCTTCTTTGGGTTCTAAAATCATGGGCGCTTTTACACTAGACAAATATACCACTACAATTCCATTTTATCTGCCATGATTCCCTCTGTGGAATTCTGGGATTTGTAATTTAAGAGAGGCATTTAGAATTCTCAGTCAGTGAGCTCTAGTCCCTCACCAGAGTACAAACCTCAGGATTCCACAGAATACAGCAATGGCACTTAAAGTGGGATCATTGTGCGGTATTTGGATATGTGAAAGACCCCAAAAAGAGATCAGGTAGATGCCTGTAGAAAGACATCATGAACCCAAAGCTTCTTCTATATACTACTACCGGGATGTAAACAAAGCATTTTCATGTGATATCTCTTGGTTTCCTCAAGGCTATGGCACCCTCAAATGTCATCCAGTTCTGACAGCAATTAAAAGAAACAAGAAGGTATTTATCATTGATTTTCAATAAATCATTGGGATGAATGAAGAGAAAGATTTTTAAAACCAACCCCATCCCTCATTTTTTTTAGAAGACATTTAAGGATTTTCACATGCAAAAGCCACAGGTTTTACACAACAAAAAACAAACAACAAAAAACAGCTTTTGTGGGGAAATGCTTTTTCTTGTAAAATTCTATAATTTATTTTGTACAAAAGAAATTTATGAAATTTTGTAAAATGTATAAAAATGCAAAACAAAAACAAAAAACACCTCACAGTGGCTGACTTTTCATTTTTTGACAGAGTGACTCAATATGTCAAGTTAGCCTTTCTCATCATGTATGAGAAAGTTTCAAAATGTTATTTACATCTCTAATACAAGATATGATCTAGGACATCAGAAGATGTTTCTACATTATACTGTTATATATACAATATCATGTTATCTGTTATGCGTCTACCCTAAAGAACCTTGGGATCTGTGGTTTGTTTAGGTAGTTAGCATTCTCTGCTACATAGTTATAGTGCACTCCCCTGAACTACAGTACTAGATTATTGTAACTACACCAAAGTAGAAATCCCAAGATTTCATAGGATGGAACTACTGCAGTTACAGTATTATCATACTGCTTTAATGGTATAGTATAGATACAGAAATAACTGTTGGAGATGCATCCAACCAAGATAACCCTCTGGTGAATTTCACCTGTTATTAAAAAGAAAGACATTTCAATCTATTGTTCTAATTACTAAGCATATTGTTTCTCTGGATCCATTAGCAATTCTCACTGGATATATTTGCTGTATATACTGTATATCCATTAGCAATTCTCACTAGATATATTTTACTATAAAAATAGTGACCCCAAAAAACTGAGCTGACTTATACATGGATCAATGTAAGTACTGTAGTTTAACTCTTCTTTTTAAAGAAGAAACCAACCCTTGGTGAAAGGCAAGAGTGTAACCTGTCCTGGAAGCACTGACCCAACCCTTCTTTACTCTCTCACCCATTTAGTGTAAGCATGACCAATAATGCCTTCTGGAATTTTGTAAATTCTTGGCATTATTTTCCTTTGCTTTATTAATTAGACTCTTTGTTACATGCCCCTAAGTTTTACCCTCAACAGCCATGGGTCATATTAAGATCCATAATTTTGGTCCCAAAACCTGCCCTCAACTTATATATGAGGTTGACTTATAGTCGAGTATATGCAGTAGATTCTAAATAGTATACTGAGAGATAACCAGGGAAATGTTTTTTGGTATCTGTTGTCAGCTGTTAAATTTTCATGGTATAGAAATTCCATGAACCTGTTGCTCCTACATGCAAATAATCAAAATATGAAAACTGTGCAAACCATTAAAATTAGTTTTGTCCTTCTAAAATGGGGTAAACAGAGACTTTGGAATATGACTTTCCTAATGAGAGGTGGTATTTTTTATACTTAATAGTCAACTTTTTAAGAAAGCTATATACCATCTCATCCTACCTCCCAAAATGTAGAGGATGCAGAGTAGAATTGAAATGGATAGGTGCTCCTGGAAGTTTCTTGGGGTGTGATTCTATATTTTTAGACTAAGAAAAAAGAATCCCAGCAATGGGTGGGACTCTGGCATCTTTGGAGGCCATGCTGGAGCCAGGAGGGGGATCTTGGTTGACGTGGACTGCATAAGCCACAACCCTGGTATAAATATTTCTGATATGATCAATTTGTTTTATTGTTATCATAATATGGTCTGCTGGAAAATTGCATAGTCCCATTTTTTCTTCCTAGCAGCAGCAGTAAGTATACTACTACTTTTCACTGGATTTGACTTAAATAACAGCAGCATGGATTGGTGCCATCATGTGGACAGTCTCCATATTTTCATCATCAACTGTCGCAAATGTTTATTCAGGGGGTAGCCATGCTGGCCATACAGAAAAATTAAACAAAATCCAAAACTCATAAAGGAGTGATACCTTTATTGATGTGTGAAATGTGGTATAGAAGCAATTTATATCAAGATGGAGACCCATCTAGAGCTCTCCAGAGGCTGAGTGACAGAATAAGACATTCTTTGTTACAGAGTCCAAATGCTTACACCAAAATTTGAGCCAATCTGTTTAGATAGCTAGATAGTGCAGTTTCTGCAGCCTGTATCTGCCTTCAGAAGGGTCAGCTTCAAGTTGCCCTTTCTGCCAGTCTATTTCAGCCCTAAGTTTTATGGATAGACCAGGATCCTAGATGAAAGTATGGTGCAGCCAACCAACAATTCTGCTGTGTAAAACAAGCCTGTCCCATCTATAGACTTTGTATTGCCTACCAGTCATAGAAGATTATATTTCATAGTTTTGTTCCTTTTCACACCTGAAAAGGAGTGTATCTGGATTCCTGAGAACAAGCATTTCACAGGAGTCCACCAGATGAGTTCTCAATTTCAATCTATATGTTTTCTAGGTAAAATCTTAGAACCCTCAACTGTGAATGGGTTTTGAACTTGGAATTTGTCATGTCATGTCACTTCCTTCTGAATGACTGCTCTACTGATTTTCTGCATGGCACAACTTGATAAAATGTGTGACTTTGCTAACATATATACCTTTTGGTCTCTTGGACAATTATAAGTTCCATACTATGTCTAGACTCAGAGAGTGTGTGTGGGGGGGAGAGTTTAAGAATTTAAGAGTGCAGTTGTTTTGAATTTCCCCCTCAGTATCAAGCTCTCACATTATATATATATATATATATATATATATATATATATATATATAAACAAAATATACACACACACAAATATGAGATAATCTTGGAAAGTGCAAATACTTCTATTTTGTAAATATCCATGTGCTGGTGGATAATTGAATCCCCAAACTTTCACACATGTACAAAGTGGACAATTAGATACATAACACTTCTGTTTTTACTACAAGACTGATACATCAGTTTATGAATAGTGACAGGTTCATTTAACTGTAAGAAACCTCGATATTACTTCACACCATCCACCAAAGACTTAGGGACCTTTGTTTTCATCTAAGGAATGCATAATCAGAATTAAAGATTTTTTTAAAAAAAATAATCTTTTTCTTATCTCTTATGGTGTTTTTTTAAAGTAGAACACACTGCTTGTGTGATAAGAATATGCCCTAAATCCATTTGTAAGTCCCATGTAGAGTAGTCACATTAAATCAATGGGAACTTCGTAAATCAGCACTTAAGTAAGTTCCATTGATTTAATTGGTCTATTGTATACTTCCCAGATGGTGCTCTACATTGTGTACATTTGCAAGTAGAATGTCTCATATGAACTGATATCTCCAATTAGATGAGGGGGTGGGTAACTGTGGGTGGTCTGGGGGGCCCATACCTGGGCCTGTGGGCCATTATGGGCTCCCATGGCACCCTGTAGGCTACACCACATTTTACTGAACTCTGGATTCTCAAAATTTTCATTCAGGGCATTTTAAAAGGGACGGGAGAACTGTGTCTCCTGTGTCCCTGACATAAATGGTAGGAGTGGGCTGAAATGGCTTTCCCCTGTCATCTGATGAAGTTGCAACTGTGAATTACAGTTTCCAATCTTACTGGAGGCACTTTATAAGGCCTAGATCTAACTAGGCTGAAAAATTCTGCTCATATAGTTATTCAGGATTTAATAGCTACGTACCCTAAGAGGGTACTACAAAAGATAATGTATGCATGTTATTGTGGTACAACTGGTTTTAATTCATGGTGCTGTCCATGATCATTGGTCATGTGCATGGACCTTCTGGAAAGTTCAGCCCAAAACATCTGAATGGCACTAGCTTGCCATCTCCACTCTCCATTACTGATGTTTGCATAAATATTAATAAAACACTCCAAAAAAGGCATCTTGATAGGATCAGATGACTACATTATGACCACCCTTTTTTATTTATTTTACTGATTTCATGCATTCATAAAATCCCACAAATAAGGAATCTCCATGGAATTTAATATAATACTTTGGTATCAAGATTCTTTTTATGTTATGTCTCTTACATGCTGTCTGAATTTAAAACAGTATTAAAGTCCTATCTCTTCCAGCAGGGCTATCCTGTCAGTTATAAACTATGAATTCTAAATTGGTATATTTTTATATTTATGTCTCGATGATATAAATGTGTAATGGTCATCTTAATCCTATGTTTATGTGTTTAAATGGTTTTGTGTGTTTAGTTATATATTGTTTTTTAATCTGTGTTGTACTCTGCCTTGAACCTTGGAGAGAGGCAAGTAAGGTAAATATTAGGTGGTGGTGTTGTTGCTGTTGTTGTTGCCCATACTTTATATGAGCACATAAAAATATTCTAAAAACAAAAAAGAGCAGTTGCAATAATGTGTGCTGCAACATCAGTATTTTCCCTTTTCTTTCCTCCACCCCTCCCCAATTTTTAGACATGTTTTATCATAAAGGTGTTCAGGCAAGATTTTACTTCTTGTAGATTTCATTCTATATACTCTGGAGTACTAGGATGGAGGGTATAGTGTTCCTATGCCTGCTGATATTCTTATCAGCTGCTTTGTCCAAATCAAATATATTGTGCATCATATAGTGCCAAAATCATTTTTTCTATTCTTATAGGCCAATTCATAATGGAAATTCTTTGCAGCTTGTTATCTACAGATGCTTGAAGGATTTGATATTTAAGAGATTTGATACAAATCAGCCCAATGCATGTGCAGGCTGAAGCATACTTAACTTCAAATTTTGCATTGACCTTAGCAACATAAAATATTGCTATATATATGCTTTTCAAAATTGTAGGATATAATACATGTCAAGACCATGTGGCACCCTGGTCTGGAAAATTAGATGGATGTGGCCACTGAAAAGAACTGGAGCAATGGTAACGGGTTACTACAGTTCAGGTGGCAGGAGCATGAGTCAGCATTTGGTAAGCTGTGCATCATGGGAAGCCTGATGCACAGTGGATGAGACAAGTCAGATATGCATCATGGGATGTCTGATGCAACAGGCACTGGGATGAAACCAGCCAGGTTTCATTAGTGCATGGCTGTCACATATTCTTAAGAAGACCACCTATATATGGGAGAGAGTCATAATCTCTGTTGTTGGTTAGTTGTGGTTGGTGGTTGGTGAAGCACTTTGTTAGTCTGTATAGCTGTGAGTATTCAAGATGGATGTCTGGTACTCTGTGTATCTTTGTAAATATTTGCAACAAAGATTAAAGCCCTCATTGAAAGAAGTCTTGCTGCTTAGCTATTCATTTCAGCAAGTTGAAAGCAGCACCTACGTGTGGGAGGATTTTTTCTGTACCATCTGGAGCAAGCTTCTTCACAGAAGACCATCTTCTGGGCACTCCTGCCTATGTACATCTACTCTGCATGTGTGTATGCTAGATTCCTGCAGTCTGCATATCCCAACAATACATTCTCTCAATATATACATTGGAAGAAGTTTGGTTCAAAATATATTTTTAAAAAAAACAAATGTGCATATAGACAAAAAAAACCTAACAACAACAACCCTGCAGGTTATTACAAATAGGGGCCAGAGTTATGTCAAAAGTGTAATTGGGTCAGTTATAAATTGACTTGTCAATGCCTGTTGTAATTTGTTGAATACCTTAACCATTTGTGTCTCTTTCTGCCACTTCTCCTCATACCCCTTCTTTCAAACCTATCCTCTACTCCACATTTCTGGCCAATTTCTCTTCCAGTCTCTGCTTTTTAGTGCTCTCTAATTCTATACTGTTGTCCTTCTAACTCTTATTTTTCTAAGGTCCAGATTTCCTGGGTTCATCTGCTTGTTCTACTAGTCTCTGGGATGACAACAAGTGTACCAACAGCACTGAGAAAATATGCATGTTGAAACCTTAGCCACTCATTACCAGATGCTGCGTTATACCACATGAAAGGTGTATTTCAGTACAGATTTATTGACTTTTTAAAATGCAATTCCATGGAAACAATTATGCTTATCTTTTTTTCTTTTTTTTAGTTTTTAGTTTTTAGTTCATGGATGCGGAAACTGTGGCCCTGAATATATTGTTGGATCATTGCTGTCTTGGATAGTGATACTCAACAATATTCGGAAGACATTGCATTATCCATCCCTACTGTAATTCACTCCAAGTAACAATTCACTACAATTTCCAGTTTTTTACTTCACAACCAAGAGGAAGTAGACTCTATATAGCAATCAGAATAACAGACTTCTTTAATTGTTAACTAGCCCCCAAGAAGCTAGTACTATATTTACTTCCTTTTTACCTATATCATCATAAAAATAACATTCTGCCTTAGGCATGTGTTTTAATTGCAATGACATTCATCTAATTTTGATGAATATGAAAATGTCTGTGTGAAATTGTGTGTGTGTAGTGTGTTCATGTGTGTGTGTGTGTGTGTGTGTGTGTGTGCATAAAATTTCATAATTCTATCATTCCATGCTCTAATGCCTAAATAATGACTCAGAAAAAACATTCCAGTAAAAATAGGGGAGAATAAGGGAATGTGACAGATTTAGTCTGCCAACATATAGACACTTATCTGAATCTGATGTGATTTTAACATTGATTAAACATGCAGGATTGGTGGATTGCATATAACTGTATGAGATGTTTAGTTTTGCTCTTTTTGTGCTTCTAAGCAGTAATTTTATGATACCATTTAAAACCCAGCATAGTTACATGAGTTGTCATAAATATTGAACGTACTCAATGAGATCAATATTTCCTTCAGTGCTTTATTATTAATTTCTTGTCTCTTTGTTCATTTTTCTTCAAAATGGATCTACCTAAATCTGACCTTTATGATACAGTACTTAGAAAATTTGATATGCATCCCAATAAGAGAGATTTGATGTGAGCTGATGTAATTTCTTCCTTTTTAAACCCAGTGGTAAAAGGCATTTTCCCATCAGTCACAGTGAATACTTTTAAGGACTATTTAATGAGTTTATTCTTTCCACCCATCAAATATGTATGGGAATACCAAACCACTAGCCAATAGATAGTAACAGTATATGTTCTTTTTGAAATTAGTTGCAAAGTAATCACCAGTTCCAATCTTCCCTGAGAAGAACAGTTTAATAAGCAATTATTATTTGTGAGGCAATTCTCTTGAGAAATAGCTGGGCTCTTTAGCTTTTATTGTTCAGTGGTAATGGAAATTGACATGGAAAGAAAATGATAGGGTATTTTTTTATTTCTATTTGTAAAGAATTGAAACATTAAAATGCTGCTCACCTGGCAGTTTTTGCTTTCCATGCAATCCTGAATGCTAGAAAACCAATGGTCACCTTGCCCCTTAACACAACACTTACATTGAGGAAAATACTTCCTACTGAAACTCTAAATGCTGATGGAAATGTGTATTGATTTCCTTGAAAAGGGTGAAGAGATGATTAGGAAGAAAAGGAAAGGAAGAGACTGATGGCTTCACATCTTGTATTCAGAAACAGTTTGAATTCAGTCATTATTTATCGACCTGCTGAAAGTTGAACAAGCTAATGTGCTTAGGGCAAAATCCTACAGAGCAGACGAGCCATAATCAATGGCAATGTGATGTTACTAGTGTTTCTTTCTCCTTTTTGCTGGGGTGATAAAACAAAAGACTGTGAAACATAAACCCATTCAAGTGGCAAAGAGATGAACTCTTGTGGCATAAGCCCTTTTAAACATTCTCTCTGTCAGGCCACATATGAAGAAATAGCTGCTCACTAGTGTATCCAATCAAAGCAAACTTATGGATAAACAGTAATTCATAGGCATGGCTCTCTTAGAAATGCACATCCTTAAAAGAGAAACTAAAGTAGTGTCCTTAATGTAAAAAAAAAAAAAAAATAGAATAAATGACCACTTGCAATTATGTCTAAAACAACAGAATGTGCGAGATACTAAAATCAGCAGGGTGGCCACAGGAATACTGAACTTTAAAGTAGAAAAATACTAAGTAC
The DNA here is from genome assembly GCA_026167975.1 of Phrynosoma blainvillii. Classification (NCBI taxonomy): domain Eukaryota; kingdom Metazoa; phylum Chordata; class Lepidosauria; order Squamata; family Phrynosomatidae; genus Phrynosoma; species Phrynosoma blainvillii. The sequence goes on along the minus strand of JANUYF010000002.1, from coordinate 58,974,787 downwards.
AACATATGTAGATAAAGGTTTGTAAGCAACTGTAACCAACTATTCCACTGGTAAATTAGCATCACTATAGTACTTTGTGTAATAATAGGATGCATTCCATTTAACAGCTATAATTAGGTATTTGCAATATTTACATAGAACTCTTCTCTTTTGAGGGGATGTAACCATTCACAGTGTTTCTTTTGTGGAAATCAATATCTGCTATATTTTGAATACATTATTCTTGCTACAAATCTGTATTTTACTTTTTCTATTCATGACGTGACTCTCCTGACTGCTAAAATGCCACATCATTGCAGGAATCTCATAAACTGTATCCATTTTTCAATTGACTGCCACATCATTCATTTTAAAATCTGATTCAATGAAAACAAGTATGCTTATGATTTTTTTTTTCTTATGATTAAGCTAGGAGAGATTAACACAGTTTTCAAAAAATGTGTCATACACTTGGAGGGCCCTAAGAACCTAATCCTGGGAGTTTTTTAAGAAGTAAAGGATGGGAAGATTATGAGAAGAAAGGAGTAGCCTAAAAACAAAGTGCTAGAAACATTTAATTATGCATTATTTAGAATACATTCATATCTCTTATTTCCTTCAATGAGCCTGATGCAATTTACATGGCTCTCCTCTCCATTTTACTCTCAAAACAACCCTATGAGGTAGATCATTCTGAGAGAAACCAGCTGGAACAATGCCAGATTTCAGTCACAGTGTCTAATTAAACCAACAAAGTAGATTGAAATTAGGATATGAACCCAAAGGTTAATTAATATATGTTAGGATGGTAAGACCATTAGCAATATTGCTAAATTTAACTGAAAATTGATAACTGAATTTCATTAAAATTGGTGGAAATATTTCAGATATCTGAAGCTTCAAAATTACTTTCACACTCTTATTCAAAAAATGCAATTCAGAAGCTACTTAGGACAGAATTCTTCCAAATGGCTTTCTCTAAGGCATAAACTTCATGTGTATGTTTGCTAATAAAGAGTCACCACTAGTCATCACTAAAAGAAACATGTAGGGAGAGATGAACAAAAACTGACTCCTTCTCCTGCCTTATGCCCTTCACTCTGGAGATTTAACTTTCCCCTCCCTGCTCCCATAGCACTGCACTGTTCCATTTATAGAGGCAAGCAAGCCAGATGGGGGGAAGGTCATCAAACAGTACAGCACATTTAGAAAAGGCAAGGAAATTATGGGTTTATAGCTGGAAGAGATCCCAAGTGTCATCCACTCCAACTTCCTGTCACTGCTGGAATCTATAGCTTGGGCATCTAGAGGAGGAATGAGTTTTGCTTCCTCAAACTGAGCAGGCTTTGGAGTTAGATGAGTTGGTCACTGAGTTGAAGGGCTGTGTTTGATGATTGCACTATGTGCATTGCACAGAGCTTGGAAAAGTTACTTTTAGATTATAATGCCCCCCCAACAACATAGTGACTGATGGTTCATGGAGGCTGGGGGTTTCTAGGAGATCTAATTTAAAAAAGCTTGCATAGTTGGGTCATATACACTGAAGAGAACAACATGTGGGAGGCATAAGGAGATAATGCAATCTGAGTGACCTGTTGGCAAGGCTTCGAGTTTGGAGGCAATGGAGTTTTTAATCATAAAGCCTATTCCTGAAAGATGTTTTTCAGTTTTGGGTTTGCCAGACCATAAGAGTGTGTAGCCGGCGCCGTGTTCTTTAAGGCTGCCTTCTTCATGGAGACGAACTTCACTAAGAGCAGCGATGTCAATATTAAGTCGTGATAGTTCATGGGCTATTAGAGCAGAGCCACACTCAGGACATCCACTCTCTGCAGAGTTTTGCATGGTTCTGATGTTCCAGCATGCAAGTGTCAGTTTATTTACACCTGTGGAGGCCAGTGTGTGCCTTTGTTTCTTTGTCTTTGTTTGACCGCATCAGAAGATGCCCATTGGCTGCAGCTAGCCAACCGGGTAGATGGGAATGAGCTTTCATTAGGCCACCTTTTCTAGGCCCTTCTCCATATGGAGCAAGCAGTGCTCTCCTTAAAAAATAAGGAGATTTAAGTAGCCAAGTCCCTGAAATTTCAGGACCATCAAATTTCCATAGCTTGTACAGGTGGTAACTGCAAAAATTAATTTCTATGCCTTAAATTCAAAGGATGCTTCTTTTTCAATTTCAAGAAGGTTGACATATGAAATAAAGAACAGGGGCACTGAATTAATTTGCTAGATTTTGCAAGTTTGTGCAAGGCAAGTTGTGCAGACTGGCAATACTGCAAAACCAGGGAAGGCCACTGAGGGTGCTTCTCATCCAGTTCTGCTCTTAGACAAATATTTTACTGAGGGTTATCAGGTTAGCAATGTTCCATTCACTGATATTTCATAGGTAAAACCTAAGACCAAGGGTAGATCCTTATGATGCTACACAGGCAGGGCAAGCAAGAGTTGGGATGTGGGCCATGTGATGGTCTGTCGTCTATAAATATTGTTTCTATATTACATGACCTACATTAAGGTATCATGGTCTATGATATTGTATAAATGTACATGCAGGTATTGCACAGTTTATGTAACTAGTCTTGACAGTAGAGTCTTGACAGCAGAGGAGAGGTTTGTGTGGTTGTGGCAGAGTGGAGAAGCTATAGAAAATAGGGTCAACATCATGTGTTGTTTCAGTTAGTGGTGAAAGTGGGTTTAAGTTAGGTACTTAGGTGAGTAGATTCTTTATTTGAAGAACAGCAACATATAAGAAAATGCTCTTCTGAGATAATATATTTCCGTATATCTCTTCTTTTTTATATAATAGCAGTTGTTCTCACACTCAAGTCTGTTGACTGGCTACAGTAGTGACAATACATGTTTTCAAATACAATTGTATCTGTGATGGTAGCAGTACAATGGAGATATGCAAACCACTGAATGGGAATCCAGCTGATCAGTGTAGGCTTCTAAGGAGAAAATATGTTAAAGGGGGGCTGAGGTAGCCCTGAATTTGGAGCCAGAGAACCAACATAGCTGAAGAGAAAAGGGAATCCCAGAGAAGCAATGGTGTAAACGTGGCTGGCTGCAAATGGCACTGTGGGTCAACATGCATTTACCAGCCCTCTCTGTACCCAGTCTTCTTTCCTTGCTTGGGATATAAGAATTCCAGTGTGTATATTCCTCCAAGCAACCTGTTAGTAAAAGGGTAAGAGGCATTCCACATATGTAACCATTCCCACCCTTGGGTTGCTTTTTTCTCAACTCTCAGATGTATGCATGGAGTTTCATAACTATGAATATAACCAAAACAGTGAAACTCATATGTAAATACCCCTTCATGTATAACCTTACTGGAAGCATCTGTGCATTTATGAAAAACCCTGCTTCTCTCCCAAATGGGACCTAAGGTGGCTCACCACAGGAATTAAATCAAGGTGCAAGAATTAAAATTACAAGTAGAAAAGGGTAAAACACAGTTAAATAAGATACAATACTAAAGCATCAACACATGGGGAGTCTCTCTCATCTGGAATGCAGAAATTAAAAATATTCTACAATCCAAATTGGTCCACATGGGTGGTTTGAGATAGTTACACCTTTGTTTTCTGATGGTTCAATATACAAAAACTTTGTTTCATGCATAAAAATATTTAAAATATTAAGTTAAAATTATCTTCAGGATATGTATATGATCTGCAAATGAAAATTACATGAATGTTTAATGTTTTGATCTCTGTCCCATCTCCAAGAGATCTCATTGTATATATGCAAATTTTCCAAATCTGAAACATTCCAAAATACAAAACACTTCTGGTCTCAAGCATTTCAGAATAGGGCAGTTCAACCTGTATTTCAAAATGATATAAAATCATTTTAAAACACGACATGTACAACTGAAAATCAATGCAGTACATGCATCTTATTAAAGGCAGCCCCATCTAAACAGGATGTAATCAAGGCAAGAGTCACCAAAGCTGTATCTGACAACCCCAGGAACAGATGCAAATCAATGTTTTTTAGTTCTCCTGTGATATCCTATGTCATCCCTGCCACTCACTCCTCACTTTTTTGGAGCTTTGATGTTATTTATGTAGTACACACAAAAGGACACCTTCCTATTTGGTGGAAGAGCCTCAGTGCCAGCTGGGAATGGGAAGCAATGAGTGCCTAGACTTTAAAGCCACCTCATAAACAAAATGTCAAAACTTCTACTGTTTCAATATCTTCCATACAGATTTATATCCATACCTTGACATGTGAGAAGCCAGCAATTCCATAAAATTTCAGGCAGAACTCAGAGTTTTGGAAATGCTAACTTTTCTTTGTACTAAAAGTAGATACTGCCAAGTCTATGCTGCAATCATCCTGATAAGTGTGTCTTTAGCACACATACATATCTGGTCTGGTCCTAAGTCATCCCTTACAGGCAACAAGCTTTGTCTCAGTTTCAATGGGGGAAAATCTCTGCCATATAATCTCCTTTGAAAGTTAAGAAAAGTTAAGGGAAGACCTCAGTCTGCACCATGCCCTTAAGGAAGAACACTTGAACATAAAGGTTGGGCACTTGAACTTAAAACAGTAACGTCTAGAATAAAGCAAAAAGTAGCCTGAGGCCATAAGCCAAAATAGGGATGGTAAAAACTGATGGACAGGCACAAAAGTGAGGAAGAGTAAGAGTGATCACATAAAGATTTGACTAAATGCTGCTGAGAGAATAATAGAAAGCTCACACTATCCAATATAATTGTGCAAAGTAGATATCTGAGAGCTGTTTTATGTAAACTGTGTAGCTGTTGCATCTCAAATTTAGGAGATTCTAGATGATATTAATCATTTAGATCCATTTCAGTTTAGCTTCAGAGTTAAAAGAATCTGCTTTAGTTTCTCAGTGGACAATGTATGTAAGAAATTATACAAGAAAGTGGTACCTTTTGGTTCTGCTAGGCCCCTCTTGATACCTTTGACCAAGGTAATCATTTTGGATTAGCTATTTGGGATAGGATTTGAAGCCTGGTTCTTCCTGGAGGGGTAAGTTATGAAGTTGCTGATGGAGCACTCCATTCTGGTGCCACCAGTGAAGATTACTTGGGGTTTTAGAATTTTGTGGCAACATTATGCCAATGACACCCAACTCTATTTCTCCTTTCTATTTAATTCTTAAGGAATTTGATATGATTCTGAAACATCAATAATGGATGGATAGAAAGAACAAGATAAAAACATAATCCAGACAACACAAACTTGCTTCTAATTAAAATTTCAACAAAATTAGAATTTTATACTCCCCACTGAGATTTTTGTGAGAAAAATGTGTGCTTTGCTTCAATCATTCATTTGTGAGGCTTACAGGTCATTGCCAAGCAATAAAGTCCATACAAAACAATGTGTATATTTTAAAATGAAAATGACTAAAATGCATAAGAATGAGGAAAATACATTAAACTAGACTTTATCCAATGGGTAAAAATTAGGCAAATTGCATAAAGAAATGCACAAATTATGAAAATGTCCTAGATAAATATGTATGGATTTCAGAGCAAGAAAAAACATACAATCTCTTCACCCAATAAAAAACAATGATGGTGATGAAATTCAGCTGGGATTTAGAGAATCTCATTAAAATTAAGGCTGGCAATTTCCACGTCTCCAACTCTGAGTCAGTCAAAAGATAGAACAGGGAATAGGGTTTCAGCCAATGCTGAATGAGTTTACACTCCAGTTTAAGACTCAGATTCACAGTTTGGAGGGACTCATGGATTCTTGCCAGAATGTGGATGTTCAGATCTTAGTGATGGTCAGGAATGCATTTATAGAGATACACATCACCTGTGCTCATTCTTGGAGATGCTGGATCTGGTCATGGCAATGTATGCCATGATTAGTTCATATCTTCAGTCCTGTAACACAATGGCTGAAATCCTATGCTGTCAAGCACATCATAAGAGTTCCACATGTGGAATTCTGCTGTGGTTCTACTGCCACCATGCCCAGGAATCACAGATGCAGAATGAGGACATCTTCTGGCAAGATCCACTGGGGATCTTCTGGAAGTCTCAAGAGATGAAGTCATTTGTTTGTTTATGGCTATGGGTATAAAGCCAGGCTCTTCTCTGACCCCTACCACACCCACTCTCCACCAGAAGGGATATGGCTGCAGGTGAAAGACTATTACAGGAAAATGCCAAGTCCTAGGTGCAAGCCACGGATGGGAAAAATATATACACAACTGTAAGGTGGAGTCACACTTGTATATATCACTAACAGGATGCTGGTAAATATGGGGAATGCCATCTGATCCAAAATTCTTCAGCCAGATTTTTGACCAATCTGTTTGTAGGAAGAATGTGACTCTCACATTACAACAGCTTCACTGGCTACTTATCTGCTTCTGGGTACAAACCAATGTTCTAGTTATGACCTATAACTTTGATCGTCGCTTTGATCATGTTTCCCTTTGTTGTCTTCTCTTCACTGGCTTCCCCTCCCTTTCCGCATTCAATATAAGCTTTTGTTGTTAACTTTCAAAGCCCAGCATGGGCTAGCCCCTCTTTACTTATCTGACCTTCTCTATCCCTACACTCCCTCCCATACCCTTCATTCTAATACTCAAGGTCTGCTGTCCCAACCAAGGATCTCCACTGCTCCATCTCGAATTCGCCCCTTTTCGCTTGCAGCCCCTCACTTCTGGAACCTTCTTCCCCCTCAAACACGGGCCATTACTTCTTTATCCACCTTCAAATCTGAGTTAAAGACTATTTTGTTCAGGGAGGCATTCCCTGGTATTGTCTGATATACATTTACTTGTTTTCTCACTTAGGTTTACAGTGGATGTTGTTAGTAATTGTTGTAATTGTCTTTGTTTAAACTGACTTTTATTATTTTGCTCATTGTTTTAACTTAGATTGTATGCCTCTGGCAGGTTTTATTTGTTATTTGTTTTATTCTTGATTGTCTTTTGTACAGCGCTGAGTACACTGACAGCGCTCTAGAAATAAACTTTAATAATAATAATAATAATAATAATAATAATAATAATAATACATTTTGGGGCCAAGCTAGTAAAAAGACAATATATTCTCATGTGAATTTGTGCAGACATTAAACTTTTTTGAAGATGCACTTCTCTTCCTCTTATTGGTCTTAGAGGCATATTCAACAGAGACACAAGACAAGAGAGGCAGCTGCTTTTATACCTACCTCTAAGGCTTGGAAATATATGGCAAGAGAGGCTAGGGCATCAATTAAGTTATTACAATAGGAGCAAAGATGTTCTTATTCAGATTTTCTTTGACATTTAAGGCAAATTGCTGTTGAAAGTACAATACTGCCAATAGATATCAAAATGAATAAACTGAAGCAATCATATTTTGTATGCATCATGAGATGCCATGACTCATTAGAAAAGATGATAATTCAGTTAGCAAAGAAGATGGCTATATTGTTTACTGGAAGCCACAGCCCTGCATTTTCAAGACCTGACCAAGGCTGTACATGTCGGGAGTTCTTGGCAGTCTTTAATTCCTCGGTTTGTTATAAACAATTTTTAATGCAATTAACAGCAACAATATACCCCAAAAGGATTTTAGCTGGTTGTGTGATATCTTTAGGGGTTATTTTTTAAATATGTGTTTTAATTGTATCATGCAGCTTTTTTTTAGTTTCAGTCGTATGGATTTTCACTGAATTTTACTGTGTTAGCTACCTTGAATGTCATTGTTTTAACAGAAAATCAGGGCAAAAAACATCAAGAAAGAACAAACATTAGGGGCAAAGGTACTAAACTTCATATGAGTTGCTATCTGGAAGAGTCACAGTGGCATAGAATGAACTATGTAGGCAGGATTTGTTCCTGAGACAATACTTCTTCCCGTTTTACTTTGCCTTAACAGATTTACTGTACAATGAATAAACAATCCTGCCAAAGCTACAGCTGGTATGTGTTCTTGTTGCTTTCTTTTATTACTTTCTTTTTCTACAATTTTTCTGCAGCTAGAATGTTTTATGACAACATCCTCCCTGTAGAATATCTGTGTAATGAATGATTATGTTGAAATAGGTCAGAGGGCGACACATCAATATGAATGCCAAATATCAGGCATATTGTGGACCACATTTGGCATCTATCACAGCTACATATCCCACTAGACTCAGCTGGGTTGTGCAGTGGTAATCAGGGCAGAATTCAAGAATGCTGGTATGTTGCTGAGATGAATACAAATTGTGAGTGCAAATGTTAACCTTCTAATTGGCTTTTAGAGAGCTTGTTGTCAAAGGCAAAATTAGAACAGCTTTTCATAATTATTCAAATATTTGTTTCTGAACTGAATTTTTCTCATGTGACAAACATACATTGCCTAGAGGGAAAGATAGTAAGGAAACATAAAATTATGCTGGTTGTAATACAAAAGTATTGGTTATTCACAAAGTCTCAAACTCCAGGCTTAGATCTAGAGACATCTCTGTGGAAATCATTTCTGACAATATGTTGACAATTTTATCATTGGGCAGCAGCCTCCTGAGCCACATGGCAAGATGTGCCATAACAACATCATATAAGAGTATCCAATGGCATGGAATGGTTTTCATGTCAGTGGGGTAGTAAATCTGTTCCAGGGATTACTTTGAAATATAAAATTGCTGTCCAAGGTCTTGAGCCTATTTTGTGATGCATTCATCACTTCACTAACGTGGAAACCTCCAGTCACCAGTCACCAAGAATAATATTTCTGAATCTTAAAATGGACTGTGACCACATTCACAATACCATGTGTGATTTTTGCCCAGAATATTTCCTGAACTGTGAACAATTTTTAATAATACCGTAGTTTTAAAAGAAATTCTTACCTTGTTGCTTCTTTTGAGAAAGAAATTAATTAAGCATTGCATCTCTAGCTTATGTGCTGGGTATAGTAGTCTTTTGTTTCATCTCTTCTGAATCACCCACTACTTAGCTTTACTTGGCAACCCGGAGCTCGACAATGCTGTGAGAGAAAGAACCATTTTCCACACAATACAGATACAGGAAGGCCACAAATTATTCCATTCTTATCATGTAATCGAGTTTTGTCTGGAAACATTCTGATAGGTGCTATGGGCTATATATCAGAGGAAGGAATGGGTAAACCATCACTGAATATTTCCTGCCAAGGAAAACCCTATGAAATTCATGGGGGGGGGGGGGGCATAAGTCAACAGGCTACTTGTAGGCATACATACACATGCATATGCTGATAATATAGTTGTTTAGGGATGGGCTGGATATAATCATGGATATCTAACCATATTTGTGTTACTGATCCTCTGAGAGGATCTAGGCTATCGGCAACCTCTCAGAGGGCATTCTCGGTAATCGCCCCCAGATTATGCAATGGCCTGCAGGATGAGATCCATCATATTACCGGCAGGCCTTTTCTGACTAGATTACCGGCCCCAGGAGTCTGCCTGTTTTATCATCCTAGTTTTGGCTCTCCCACTGTTTGTTGTTGGTTGGCTATTGTTGTTTTTTAATTTTTATTTTATTGTGGTGTTATTGTATTTTTGATATGTTATGTTAAGGTTTTAATTGGATCTGTAGTTTAATACTGTTTTAATGGGGGAGGGAGAGGATGTTTATTTTTAGATTTGCATGGATTTTAATTCTTGTAAGCCGCCCCGATTGCTCGACAGAGGGGTGGGGTAAAAATAAAGATGATGATGATGATGATGATGATGATGATTTATTTTGACATTGTGTACCAGCTGTGGGCCCCTCACAGATTGTATCACTGTTCATGCAATCTGTGGGTGTACATAAAACAATTAGAGCCAGTGAGATGTGGTGGTCTGACCATTGGATTAAGACTCCAAGAGATCAGGGTTCATCTTCACCCTGGAAAGAAGTGACCAGTGGGATGCCAAGGGTTCTGTCTTGGCCCAATTCTATTCAACATCTTTATCAATGACTTGGATGAAATAATATGGTCATGCTTATCAAATTTGCAGATGACACCAAATTAGGAAGTAATTAATACCCCAGAGGAGAAGATCAAAATTCAAAATGACTTGAATAGATTAGAAAGTTGGCCCAAAGCTAACAAAATGTATTTCAACATGGAAAAATGTAAGGTTCTGCACTTAGGGCAGAAAAATCAAATGCATAGATATAGGATGGGGGACACCTGGCTTAATGAGATTATGTGTGAAAGGGATCTAGGAGTTCTAGTAGACCACAAGTTGAACATAAGTCAAGAGTGTGATGCGGCAGCTAAAAAGTCCAATGTGATTTTAGGCTGCATCGATAGAAGCATAGTGTCTAAATCAAGGGAAGTAATAGTGCCACTGTATTCAGGGTCAGGCCTCACCTGGAATTCTGTGTTCAATTCTGGTCACTGCAATTCAAAAAGAATGTTGACAAGCTGGACCATGTCCATAGGAGGGCAACTAAAATAGTGAAGAATCTGGAAACCATGCCCTATGAGGAGAGACTTAAGGAGCTGAGTGTGTTTAGTCTGAAGAAGAGAAGGTTAAGAGGTGATATGATAGCCTTGTTTAAATATTTGAAGGGATGTCATAGTGAGGATGGAGCAAGCTTGTTTTCTGCTTCTTCAGAGAATAGGACCCAGAATAATGGACAAAAGCTACAGGAAAAGAGATTCCATCTAAACATTAGGAGGAACTTTTCAACACTAAGAGATGTTAGACAGTGAAACACACTCCCTAAGAGAGTGGTGGATTCTCCTTCTTTGGAGATTTTTAAACAGAGGCAGGACAGCCATCGACTGGGGATGCTTTGAGTGTGGGTTCCAGCATGGCAGAATGGGGCTGGACTGGATGGCCCTTATGGCCTCTTCCAACTCTATGATTCTATGATTCTATGAAATACCTATTCAGCCATAAGAACCTACTGGGTGACCTTGGGCAAGTTATACTCTCTACCTAATGGAGAACATTCTCTAAATAAATCTGAATAAATGATGCCAAGCAAACATATAGTAGTGTTGTCATAAGTCTAGGTTGACTAGAAGGTGTGTAACAACAAAGAAAATATTTTTAGGTCCCCATATTTGTTTAAAAGATAAGACATAGTGATGACTATTAGAGATTGTGTGAGTTATTCATTTATGGAAATTCAAGGGATGTAATAAAATATACACAGTAGTATGACAGATGAAATAAAACCGTATGCCGTATGACAGATGAAATAAAACCAAATGGATCTTTTTGGGTTGAAAACAAATTGAGAAAATAATAATAATAATAATAATAATAATAATAAAATTTATTTATACCCCACCTATTTGGGGGTCCAATCAAGGCGGCTTACAGATATAAAATCACAAATATCCAAAAAGCTATTCCTCCCCCCCTTAAAACAGTATTAAATCCCACAATAATTAAAACTACAATATAACCAGTTAAAAAATTTAAAAACACAATACAACACCCCGATATTAGCCCCTAAAAGTGTTCCTCATCCATCCAAAGATGGGGCCATGCTAGGAACAATTGTGGGTCAGAATACCCTAGGCCGGGATGATTAATCTGGAAAGGCCTGCCGGGAGAGATCCATCTTGACAGCCTTTTTTAAGCTGTCTAATGATGTTAACTGATGGATCTCATCCGGCAGGCCATTCCAGAGTTTGGGGGCGACAACTGAAAAAGGTAGCTGCAAGCCTCAATTTTTGGGGCTGCAGCAGATTTCTCCCAGAGGACTGGAGAGCGTGGGGAGAATTATATGGGAGGAGGTGGTCCCTGAGATAGCTTGGACCCAAGCAATTTAGGGCTTTAAAGGTAATAACCAACACCTTGTACTGGGTCTGGAAGCTGATAGGCAGCCAGTAGAGGGACCTGAAACCCGGAGTAATGTGGTCCCTCCTAGATGTTCCCGACACAAGCCTGGCTGCCATATTTTGTACCAGCTGTAATTTCCAAGTCAAGCACAAGGGTAGCCCCATGTAGAGCGCATTGCAGAAGTCAAGGTGTGAGTTTAACAGTGCATGCACAACAGTCTCGAGATCCCTTACTTCCAGAAAAGGGTGCAGCTGGCATATAACAGGCACTCTTAACCGTCGCATTTACCTGATTTGTCATCAGGAGCAATGAGTCAAGGAGCACCCCCAGACTGCAAACACAGTCACTGGAGAAGAGTGTGACCCTATCCAGGACTGGAGGTTGCAACCCAATTCTTGGTTTCGGGGCTGCTACCGTGAGCACCTCCGTCTTGTCTGGATTCAGTTTCAATCTGTTTTTCCTCATCCAGCCCATTACCACTTGAACACATTCATTGAGAGAAGAGATGCCATTAGAATTTGAGGCCGACAAACGAGACATGGAGAAATAGATTTGGGTGTCATCAGCATACTGATAACACCCAGCACCATAACTCTGTATAATCTCACCCAGCGGCTTCATATAGATGTTAAATAACATTGGGAACAAAATAGCTCCCTGAGGGACCCCACAAGTGAGCTCCCTCTTACTGGAACTACTGTCCCTGTGCAGCACCCTCTGGGACCTCCCCGAGAGGAAGGACTGGAACCACTGCAGAGCAGTGCTCCAGATACCTAACCCCCTCAAGCAGTCCAAGAGGATGTCGTGGTCTATTGTGTCAAAAGCCGCTGAGAGGTCTAGGAGCACCAACAGGGTCACACTACCCCTGTCAATGCTCAGACACAGATCGTCGGTCAAGGCAACCATGGCAGTCTCAACCCCAAAGCCTGTCCTAAAGCTGATTTGAAATGGGTCTAGATAATTGGTTTCATCCAAGACAGCTTGGAGGTGAAGAGCAACTGCCCTCTCGATTACTTTGCTCAAAAATGGCAGCAATGAAACAGGGCTATAATTACTCATATCCAGGGGGTCCAGGGAAGTTTTTTTCAGAAGCTGCTTGACAGCCGCTTCCTTCAAACAAGATGGAACATGTCCTTCCCTCAAGGATGCACTGATGATATCCGTAAGGAGTCTCCTCAATGCATCCCCCCCCCCCCCCGACGGCAAGCCATGATGGGCAAGGGTCGAGAGGGCAAGTTGTTTTCCTCACCTTACCAAGCACCTTGTCCACATCCTCGGTACTCACAGATTGGAATTGATCCAGAATAACTTCATAGATGGAGTCTCTGGACACCTCGCCTATAGACTCTGTGACAACAGTGGCATCTAAGTCGGCTCTTATCTGAGAGATTTTATCTGCAAAGAAGTTGTTAAATGCGTCACAACAGACTGTCATTGGGTTAAGTAAGGGATTTGGCACAGGGGGAACCTGAGTCATCTCCCTCACCACCTTAAACAGCTCTGCTGGACTCAGCAGACGCAATACGTGCAGAGGAGAAGACTCTCTTTGCTGCATGCATTGCCTCCCAATAGGAATGAAGAAAGTTCCTATGGCAAGTTCTGTCAGATAAGAGTCGTGTCTTCCACCACCTGCACTCTAGCCGTTGTCCAAACTGCTTCATTCTCCTAAGCTCAGGCATATACCAAGGCCTACGGTTTGAAGCGGGTGCTCCTAGACCTCTCACCGGCTTTTGACACAATAGACATGGGATCGCTTCGGAGCGATCATGTCGATAGCCCTGGTAAGGTCGGTGTTCCAGGTATTGACCAGAACTTTGACAGGGTCACCGGCATTCCCAACCATTAAACCCTCCAAGGCTCTCTGGAATCCAGTGGGCTCCATTAGCCTTCGAGGGTGGACCATTCGAATGGGTCCACCACCCCCGGCAGGGCAGACATTGGCTCTCAGTTCCGTTTTTGACCAGGACATGATCTGTCCATGACAATGCGGAGGTACTTACCACCTCTGCCCACGGATATTCCTGTTCCATACTAAAGACCACATCGAGTGTATGACCTGCACAATGTGTGGGCCCGTTGACCAATTGGGAAAGGCCCATGTTTGTCATGGTCTCCATGAACTCCCGAGCCACTTCTGTTAAGCTGGTTTCGAGCGGGATGTTGAAGTCCCCCAAAACTAAAAGTCTGGGGGTATCCAACAGCAGCTCCGAGACCAGCTGTGTCAGCTCGGTCAGGGAGTCTGCTAGACAACGGGGTGGCCGGTAGACTAGCAAAATCCCCAAACTATCCCTGGTCTTCAGGCCAATGTTTTGCACCCAGACTTGCCCTTGTGTATTCAGAAAGAGGCCTTCCCTTTATAGAGGGAGTTAAGAATTATAAGAAGTTTCTTAACACTGTCCAGTCTCATGGGAGATGCATTGTGGTAACAGAGATAGGGGAAGGAAAGAGGCATGGAAAATCACCACTCTTCCTCTTTTTTCTGTTACAGTAGATTGCACTAGCTCCTCCTAGATTTTTCTGTTTTTCCTTCACCTTTTCCTTTGCTTTGCTTTCTCCCCATTGGTTTAGTATATTTATTTATTTATTTTTTACCAAAATATTTATCTTTTCCCCCCAGCTCACCAAGGCTCCATAGTTGATGTGCTGTAAAACAGGTAAAACACTAGAGTTTTATTCATAAGTCTTGGGCTTATGTTGTTATGTTGGGCTTATGTTATGTTGTTATGTTATGTTGTTATGTATGATGTATGTTGTTATGTTGGGCTTACGTTGGATGCAGTGGCTCAAGTGGTTCAGATGCTGATTCTGTTGATTGCAAGGTTGACATTTTGAGGCCTGGGCCCTGCATGGTGGGTTGAGCTCTTGTCACTAGTCCCAGTGTTCGAGGCCTAGGTGCTGCATGATGGGGTGAGCTTCTGTCACTAGTCCCAGCTTCTGCCAATCTAGCAGTTCGAAAGCATGCAAATGCAACTAGATGAATAGTTACCACTTCAGTGGGAAGGCAACAGCATTCTGTGCCATCATGCTGACCACATGATCAGAGAGTAGTCTCTGACAATGCTGGCTCTTTGGCTTAGTAGCAGAGATGAACACCACCCCCTATGGTCAGACATGACTTGAAAACCTTGTCAACAGAGAATACCTTTATCTTTTACTTTTGTGTTGCCCCCTGTGATAAATACAATTTTTCACCACATGTGAAATGTGATTAGAGTTAACTGTTTTTAATAGAAACAACCATTATTTGTTAAATTCGCCTTTATAATCTCAAAGTATAGTTAACATTTTTTTAAATAAGTGAATGGTTGTACAGTCAGCCTTCCATATCCACAGGTTCTTTATCCATGAATTTAATCATCCACAGCTTGAAAATATTCAAATATATATGGGGGAGGGGGAGGGAGAGAGGGAGGGAAACTTGATTTTTTTCATTTTATATAAGGGACATCATTTTACTATCCATTGTATTTAACAAGACTTGAGCATCCATGGATTTTCGTATCTACAGTGGATCTTGGTGTTGGTGTGTGGATGATGAGTGTTGTAGTGATGCCCTTTGGCACCCAGCAGAGTCTGCAGGACAAGCTGGCTGCTGTGATCCACAGCCACTGTGTAGATTTGCCATCAACTGGCTCAGCTTCCCTTCTCCAGCATCCTGTCTTCCTCAGTCAAGAAGACACATTGTAAAGTCCAAAAGCATAGCTTTATTAATGCATATAAAAAGTAAAAATAAGATAACTAAGTAAAATCCATTGTGATGAACTTGTCCAGTTCAGCCATACAAGATTACATCTTTAGCAATCCCAAAAGCATTAGGATCCAACTTATTGCAGTTAAAACCACTGCATCCAGCCACAAATGTTCACATCTTAAACAATAAACAATTTTAGACAAAGGATTTTCTAAGCCCATCCCACACTCCACCTTCTAGGTGTTAACTTTATGTTAATTGGATAATGACAGTATGATGTATGTTAACCCAGCCTCTTGTTGTCCATCATCCACCACGTGAGTAACTTTCCCAAGCCTAACGATGTTTACGTATTTGATATCTCTTTGTTATCCATAACAAAGTCTGGTTCCATTAGTTTTACCTCTGGGAAAATACATTGTTGATGTCTCTGTTAACACCTGGCATTGATTCACCCTGTTTTTCAAAATATTGTTTGTGCCTTGTCCAAAAACTGTTCTCAAGTGGAAAATTACAGACACACACACATCTCTACATTTCACCTTTGACTATATATCCCATTCATATCCTAACAATCCCCTCCTGAAATGTATAGATGTGTGAGAATTATTGTTGTTGTTGTTATTAAAACCATCTAAGCACAATGTTTGACTCTATATATTTAAAATGACATCTCAATCTGTTATAACCATTGTTAATGTTGTTTTATCTCTAAAACCTTTGTTAATATATCTATACAGTTGTGTTTTGGCCTTAAACCCTTAGGCACACAATTTCATTTTAACTAGCTCTCCAGTTAAGAAATCTGTTGTGACAAATGAGGCATCCTGTGCTTATGTACATACTATACCCAAACATTGTCCCTCTTGATTTGTTTGCTATGGTGAGTATATTGATAACTGTTGTGACTGAACAGTGCCTGCAGTTTTTACATCTGCTATATTTACAGGAGATCTCTGCAGTTTGGGTTGCTGATTCATGCTGTATGAATTTCATTCTTCTTCTTTTTGTTTTAATAATAGAAAAGTGTTTAACTCTGGGGAAGTCCTTATTGGGTTTGCATGCTCATTGTTTAATATGTCAAACATATTCCACTTTGAAATAGAGTTAAATTGGGATTAAGGAAAGTTTTTCCTCTGAGATTGTGTAGGTTGGTCATATATATTGTGCTGGCTTTTTATTTTATTGTTGTGTGTATAGCCCTGCGTTGTTTTTCTCATGTGTCTTTGCAGAAATATTGTGTACTTTATGCCAATAAAATAGCCAGTGAAATGGTCAAGAGGGTGTGCTAAGTAGCTAGTGAATCATCTAGATGCAGGTATGATTTTTCCCCTATCCATTGTTATCTGTTTGAATTTCATTGGCTGTGCAGTGTATGCATTTCCACCCAAATATAACTATTTTAAGCAGAGATGTATCAAGTTAAAACCAAAGTTATAAACGAGAGACTACAGGTACATGCAGAAAAAGACAATCAAAACACAGTCTGCTCCAAGTAGCTATTTCACTGCTGTCATTATTGCTGAGAGGCTTTTGAGGTCTAGTCATTGCTTTACAAGGAGGTTATAATTTTCAAGGGATTACAATGGTATGTACTACCAGGACAGTTTGCATGAGATATATGGAAAAAAATAAACAAAGAATAGTAGCACTTACAGGTCCTTCTCTCTCTGGAAATAAAATGGGTATGTCTTTTCACATTGCTAAAAACAAAATGGTTATGTCTTCAGTGAAGGCTTTAGTGAGCAGACTTTGTAAATCTTCAGAGAATTGACTCTATAGTCACCACAATAGAAAATGTCTTTTGCCCATGTCCAAAACTATATATATTAATCAACTAGTTTGCCTTGAGTGCGGCATTTTCTTCTCAAATATCTGTGGGAGGAGGGGTGGAGGTGCTGATCTGGATAAGAGCAATTACATAGAGGTAACTTGGTAATAGTTAAATGGAAGTAACATGAAGGTTACACCCACTTTGACACCCGTGGTTCCATTCTATGTTGAAGTGCTTTGTGTACTATTTGCATCAGGGGAAAGTTCCCATTCACTTTAATAGGATCACTTTTCCAGGTGTGAATAGGCAGTACAAGGGAACACATGAGCACAGTGGTGTACAAGACTTAAATTTTCCCCCCTTTACCCCTAATGATGTCTCAGTTCAGTCCATATTACTTGGGGTTTGTCTTCAAGTTGCCACCAATGAAAATTTAGGTGGGCCAGTGGGTTAGGTGAGATGTTTCTGCATGGCAGTGGCTTGGCCCTTGTGGTCTTTTCCAACTATGATTCTATGAGAAAGACATAGGAGAGGGTGATCCCTAAGTTATCATAGTCATTGGCTATGAGTTCACGAAACATGTTAAGGCGGGGGTAGGCAAACTGTCCCCTTTAAGGGCCGAGGGGTTTCAGCTCCCAGAATCCCAGACTACTGGCCAACATCCCGGACTATTGGCCAACATGGCTGAGGCTTCTGGGAGCTGAAGTCCCTCGGCCTTTAAACGGGGCAGTTTGCCTACCCCTGTGTTAAGGCATAACCATTTCAGCTACATGTAGATATAATTTCTCAATTTAATGAAGATTGAGAATCTTATCTTATGGCAATAGTATTTTATATGCTAAAATATTTGGACATGTTGAACTAAATGGATTCTACCATGCAGAGTGGTTAAAAGAATATGATGGAGGTCAAAGCATCTTTCAGCAAGCACACCATTGTTTCTTATTATGCTTATACATGACTACAAAGACATGACCTTTGTTAAGAAAATAAAAGCACCTAAGGCTACTGAAAATAGGTTTTAATTTGTACAAGTTTTTGTCGACTATATATTATACCTGCTGTACAACAAAGCCTGTGTTAAACAAAAATCATTAGTCTTTGAGTTGCCATAAGACTATTTGTTGTTTTTGCTACAACAGCATAGAATGGCTGCCCCTCAAAAGAGGGAAACTCAATGACAGGTGCAAGAAGGTGAGGAATTTTGCCATTTGTATGCACATATTTTCTCTCATGTCTGACTATATGGATTTTAGAATTTGCCATCAGGAACTGTCATACACTAGTGATCCCACCTGTTCCTTACTATTCCAGATCATAGCTCATATTTTTGAGTATTGTAAACAAGACCATTTGAAGGTGTTTTTCAATGTCCTTAAAGTGTGTCTTTGCTCTGCCTTCTCTGCTCCATTTGAAATCTTACCTAAACATGAAAAAGCTCTTTCACAACTGATTGCTGTTTGCATTCCGGACAGTTTGTTGACTAAGGTAGCTCACAAATTTTGATTAGCACAGCTTAATTGCTACAATTTTCTTTCCTCAGTAATTTGCCATTGACAAAGATGTAATAACTTCATCTCTATGAAAAATGGCAGCCTGCATAAAAATGTCAGCACTTCCTCATTTTTGATGGCTCTATTTACAGTGAATGCTGTTCTGTATTCATTTTGTACATATCCACTCTAATAGTTAATGTCTGTCCAGAGACTCTGAGGATTCCCTCCAACCCAAATGGATGGCTTCCCTACTGTAACTCTTGGGCAGTTGAGCATTCTTCCAGGGCCCTGCAGGAAAGATGCTGAAATTATTACTATTCTTAATTATTTTTTTCACATAACAAATTTGGGAGGGAAGAATAATGAAATTGCCCAGAGATAAAATAGACGCCTAGTAAGTGGTGATTGTTCCCAGAAGACCAGTTTTATTTTCTCAATTCTCCAATAAAGGAGAAAAAACAAAATCAGTTCCATTTTGAATTAACTTGAAAATTTTCTAACAAAAAGGGGCAACATATTAAATTAATTTTAACTAAAAGTGCTTGACTTAGGTTGGAATATCAGCACTGTTTTTCCAATATTAAGTTATCCATCAAGCAAGCAAGCAAGCAAAGAAATGGGCTAAAGGGCTAAAGAGATAACAGATTTTGCATTACCAAGCTTGTTCTTCACCTAAAGAAGTTCTATTGAACTTTTGAAAAACTACTTCTTTCTTTTCCCTAGTACATCAATGTTGGTAAATTACAAGGACTAGGTCAACAAAACCAAAGCCACCTACGCAAGTGTACATCTAGCAGGATTAATTGGATTTAATTGCATCTGGGGCTAGCAGTTTTAGCAACTGATTTCCCCTGCAAAGCAATCCCATTTCTTTTTTTTTCCATTTTATTTTTATTCAAAATAATAATATTTACAATATTAATATAAAAAAACCGCTATTACATTATTATTTCTATCACATAGTTCTATCTACATATTTACATAACTTCCCTTAGTTCGAAACACCATGAGTACATTTTATAAAAACTTTTCTGTATTCAATCTCTCCATCTTAACATTCATATCTAAACCACTCTTGCTGGAACCATATATTACCCTTATTTCTTTTTCTTTGTCTTGGTTTATATTTTCCATCTTTCTTTAATATAGACCTCTATTGGAGCCAATTCCTCCTTAATCAAATCTTTATCACCATTTCTCAATAATTTAGTTAATTCATCCATTTCTTTCATTTCTAATAATTTTAAAAACCATTCCTCTTCCGTTGGCATATTCTGCTGTTTACATTTTTGAGCAATTACCATTCTCGCCGCTGTAACCATATACATGATGATTAGCCCCCACTTTTTCTCTATTCCTGGATCTAATTTACACGTCATGTTTAGTAAATAAATTTCTGGCATCATCTCATATTTAATCTTCAAAATATTCTGTATGCTTATATGTATTTTTTTCCAAAATTTCCTCATTTCTTCACATTTCCACCATACATGGTACCATGATCCCACATTGTGCTTACATTTCCAACATTCTTTTTCTTTTTTCTTAAAAATGTTTGCTAATCTAGCGGGTATCAGGTACCATCTCTGTTCCATTTTCCAAAAGTTTTCCTTCAAATTCTGTGAGTTTGTGAATTTATCTGTTTTCATCCTAGTCTTCTCCCATTCGTCTAACTTAATGATTCTGCCAATGTCTGTTGCCCATTTTATCATGTTCTCTGAAACTTTTTCCGTTTCTTGTTGCATTTCCATTAAAATCTTATAAAACTTACTTATTTTTTGTCTTGAAGGTTGTAGCATTATTTTATCCACGTCTGTCAATTCCCTTTCAAAACCTTGAAGTTTGCTATCAATTTTAAATCTTTCTCTTAATTGTAAATAAGTAAACCATTGAATATTAGGTTCTATCTTTGTTAGCTCCTCTATTGTTTTTATTTTTGGTTCCAAATCTTCATCCATGTTCATGATTTCTTTATACTTTAACCATGTTTGGATTGTCGTCCTTTTTGCATGGAAGGCTTCATGTGGAGAGGTCCATAATGGTATTTTCCTATAAACTTTATTTTTTATCTCATTCCAAGTTGTCAATAATGCTCTCCTAATCACATGGTGCTTAAAGTGTTTATGAACCTTCTCTTTTCCATAGCATAAATATCCGTGCCAACCATATCTGTTGTTAAATCCTTCCAGTTCTAATACTTCTTTTCTTTTTAGGATTATCCAGTCTGATATCCAATCTAATACATTAGCTTTATAATACAATTCCAAATCTGGGACATTCCTTCCTCCATCTTTCTTGTTTCTTGTCATGGATTTCCAGTTAACCCTTGCTTTTTTGCTTTTCCAAATAAATCTTCTTAAATCCTTGTGCCACTCGTTAAAAGGTTTTCTGTTATGTATAATCGGAATACATTGAAATAAAAAAATTCATCTTAGGCAAAATCATCATTTTAATTGCTTCTATTCTACCAAACAAAGATAAATTCAATTTTGACCAGTTGTTCATTTCTTCTTTTATTTCAGACCATTTCGTTTTGTAGTTGTTGTCAAATAAATCTAAATTCCTATCTGTTATCCATATTCCCAAATATTTTGTCTTTTTTCTAACTTTACACTTTGTTTTATTTTCTAGCTCCATCTTTTCTGTCTTTGTCATATTTTTGGTCAATATCGTTGTCTTATCATAATTTATTTTGAAGCCCGCTACCTCCCCAAAGTCCTGCAATGTCTTCGCTACTAATTCCGTCTGTGCTAGAGGGTCTTCCAAGATCAAGACCAAGTCGTCTGCAAAAACTCTTACTTTGTATTCTCTTCCTCCCACTTTCAGGCCTCTTAATTGTTCATTTCTTCTTATATTATTTAGCAGCATTTCTAAAACCATTATGAACAGAAGTGGTGAGAGCAGACATCCTTGGCGTGTTCCTTTCGTTATGTTTATTTCTTCTGATGTGTTTCCATTTATAATTAATTTGGCTGTTTGTTCTTTGTAAATTTCTTTTATCCATTTACAAAAATTATTTCCCATCTCCATCTTTTCCAATATTTCCAACATAAAAGTCCAATTTACATTATCAAACGCTTTTTCTGCATCTAAAAACATTAAAGCTAATTTCTTCTCATTGTTCTTTTCATAATACTCTAATATATTTATTATATTTCTTAAATTGTCTTTCAATTGTCTACCTGGAAGAAATCCTGTTTGTTCTTCTTTTATTTGATTAACCAATACCCTTTTCAATCTCTCCGCCAAAATCAGGGCAAATATTTTATAATCCGTATTTAATAATGATATTGGTCTATAATTTTTGACTTCCATTTCATCTTTGCCTTCTTTTGGAATTAAAGTGATATTAGCCTTTTTCCATGTATCCAGAATTCCTTCACAAGTTATCTTATTTAGAGTTTCCAACAATGGTTGTTTCAATTCTTCATAAAAATTTTTATAATATTGTGCTGTGAATCCATCCGGACCTGGAGCTTTATCTTTCTTAATCCTTTTTATCGCCATTTCTAGCTCTTTTTCAGTAAATTCTGCATTTATAATTTCCCGCTGTTCATTGGAAATCTTTTTATATCCTGCATTTCCAAATAGTTAACATCTTCAATTTTGATTTCTTCCTTCGTATATAATGTAGAATAAAAATTTCGAAATATATTTTGAATATCTTCTTGCAAATGGTATATTTTCTCTCCCATTTTTATTTTTATAATCATTCTTTTTTGTTTTTGTTTTTTCAGTCTATATGAAAGCCATCTCCCTATTTTGTTTGCTGATTCAAAATTCCTTTGCTTTATAAACTTCATTTTCTTGGTTATTTCTTCTGTTAAAATATTGTCCAATTGCTTTTTCAGCCACTTCATTCTTTTATCCAACACATCATTTGTCGGATCCAAGTTCAGCTTCCTTGCCACTTCTTTTATTTCTTTTTCAATTCTTTTTAATTTTCCATCTTTTAGTCTTTTCACTTCCACTCCTCTCTGTATTAAGAATCCTCTCATGACAGCTTTGCTTGCATCCCATATTGTTTTTGCTTTCACCTCTTCTGTTTTGTTTAGCCTGAAATAATCCTTTAGCATTTCCTTCATCTTCTTCTTGTAATCTTTATCTTGGATTATTGTGTCATTTAATTTCCATCTATATTCTTTCTTCCTCATATCTTTAATATGTAACATAATCGGATTATGGTCAGAAATTG
Organism: Phrynosoma blainvillii; assembly: GCA_026167975.1. Taxonomy (NCBI): domain Eukaryota; kingdom Metazoa; phylum Chordata; class Lepidosauria; order Squamata; family Phrynosomatidae; genus Phrynosoma; species Phrynosoma blainvillii. The sequence goes on along the minus strand of JANUYF010000002.1, from coordinate 58,951,904 downwards.
ATCTAGGCAGGATCTATACCTACTGTTTTTGTTATTAAATCCTGAGAAACCATGAACATATCTATTCTGGAAGCTGACTTATGACTTTCTGAGAAGAAAGTAAAACCATCCACTCCAGAGTATAAGCTTAACCAAACATCTTTTAAATTTTGTTGTTCTTCTAAATCAAAAAAGGTTGTCGGCAACTTCCCATGAGTTTTCATTTTTTTCTTTGAGGATGATCTGTCTTTCCTCGGGTCCCATACTCCATTCAAATCCCCCAACAAAATCAAATTATAATTTTCTTTTTCAAATTTCTGTATTTCTTCATTTACTTTCTTATAAAAATCCAATTGCTTTTCTGTTGGGCTATAAATTCCAATCATCAAATATCTTCTTTCTTCCATTTGAATTTCTATTCCGATATAATGTCCTTCAGCATCATTCATAATCTCTTTAGCTTTATATTTGTCCTGTACATATATCGCTACTCCCCCTCTCTTTTTCTCAGCAGTGGAAACAAATAATTGACCAAATTTGGGGTTTTCCAAATATTTAACTTCTTGTTTCCTTATTTTTGTTTCTTGCAAACAAATGATCTGTGGCTTTTTCTTTTGCAAATAATGAAATATTTTACTTCTCTTATATTTGGAGTTTATTCCCTTTACATTCCAAGAAATTATTTTTGTATCCGTCGCCATGTTAATTTAAAAAAAAAACAAAAAACCTTTATATTTGTATAAATGAATTATTTACTCTACAGTCTCTAATTATATCTCTTCTTCGTCTTGACTTCCTTCTCTCGATAGATCACTTCCTTCTTGCGAGGTTCCTCCTCCCATCCCCAAACCTAAGTCAGCACCTCCTTCTTCCTCTTCTACCTCAATATCCGAATAATCTCGTCTTTTTTCTTTTTTTTTGTAGTTGCTCTTGTTTTCATTCTATCTTCTTTGGTTTCCTCCTCTTTCTTCTCCTCCCACTTAGTTATCTTCAATTTTCTCAAAAATTCTCTTGCCTTGTCTGTAGAATTTATTCTTATTCTCTTTTGCTTATATGTTAGTGATAGTCCCTCAATCCTGTCCCATGAAAATCTTATTCCTCTTTTTATTAATTCTGTTGTCAAAAATTTGTATTCTTGCCTCCGCCATAAAATTTCCATAGGGACATCTTTAAAAATCCTTACACTTCTACCATCAATAATTAAGTCCTCCTGGTAGCTTTTTTGAATTATCATGTCTTTCAGCTTTGTTCTTGTAAATGATACCAGGACATCTCTTGGCAAGTTTTTTTCTCTTGCTATCCTAGAGTTAATTCGAAAAATTTTATCAGTATCTCTCAATATCTCTTCTTGGGGGATGCTGATGAATTCTGCAAGCGCCGTTATTATGTTGTCGTACAAATTTTGATTTAATACTTCCGGTACCCCTCTAAGCTTCAGACTTTTCTCCCTATGATGGACCTCTTGAATTAAATTTAAATTCTTTTCTCTCTGTTGTACATCTTTTAATTCTTGCGTTGCTTTTTTAAGATCTTCTGTTTCTCCCTTAATATTTTCTACTTCTCCTTTAATTTTTTCCATCTCCCCAGTAATCTTTTCTAGCTTTCCTCCAAATCCCTCCAATTCCTTATGTAGTTCCTCTTTTACTTCTTTTCTAGATTGCCTCAGTTCTGCTTTCATCTCTGATCTTAGCTCTTGTTTCATCCTTTGAAATTCATCCAAAAGGGTCTGCATTGGATCTTTGGTCCCCGTCTCTGTTGACCCCCTCCTTTGTGTAGGAGCGGGTATATTTGTTTGTTTTTTCCCTCCTGTTGCCATGTTGTTAATATTCTCTTTACTTAAACCTTATATTATTATACAGTGATACAGTTCTATATCAATATATATATATCTATTTTACAAATTGATCTACCACAATGTCAATATCGATAGCCCAATTTTCCAATGTCACCAATCCTTATTTTATAAAAGTTATATTACTAGCTAAAAGTAACAGTTATGGCAAAAACAAAGATATACCCCTTAAAAAACCCAAGAATCCAAAAAGAAAAATTAGCTCAACAATCCTATATAAGCTATATAGGCTATATATATCTATATTAAACCAAAAATTTTATCATTTATCACAAAATATATTGGTTACTATATAAAATCCCACAACTGTTAAAGTATAAGCTCTCCCCACAATAAGTCCATTCTATGGGAGATGAACTATGAAATAGTAAAACAATGAACAATGAAAGGAGTAATCCAAAAGATGGAAAGAATGTGGGGCTTCCACCAGTATTTCAAAAGGGGGGTCACTTTTCCAAAAAAAAAAAAAAAAAAAAAAAAAAACGGGAACAGAGAGAGCCACAGCAAACCAAAATATACAAAAGGGTAGCAAAGTCATACCACTCTTTAAAATAAAAAGTTTCCAATTTTACCACCCAGTAAGTACCACAAACCTCTTGTCTTTGACTTCTATAGTTTACCTCAAAAAAAAAGGGCTCTCTTCTAATTTTGTAGTCTCCACTTCCCCCACCTCACCCTCTTTGTTCCAAAAAATGAACCCTCCGGTCTCGATGTCCCCTCCACCGTCCTCCTTCCGCCGTTTCTTTCTTGTTCTTATTCTTTACTCCAAATCCAACAAATCTAACATATTTTATAAAAACTTTCTCTTTACCAAGTAGACTTTAAACCACAAAAAGAACCAATCTCGATGTCTCCTCCCCAGTCCTCCTTCCGTTGTTTCTTTCTTGATCTTACCCAATCCTTATATTAAAACTTTGTATTTCTATGCCTTAACCGAAAGCAATCCCATTTCTAAACACAATAAAATAATAAATGAACAATATTACTGAAACCGGACCTTAGTCTCTCTGTGTGTATGTGTGTGTATAAACCTGGAGAACTTTAGAAGTCTGTAGAGACACACAGAATCTATGTGAAATAAAGAGCTAAAATAAAATTTAAAAAATAATTTAAGAACATAATTTCATACACTTGTCTGCTTGAATTTACAAAATATTTCTTCTCGCAGATATATCTGCCCATATATCCTGAGTTATTAAAATTAACTTTCTCAAAATTTCTTATTATCATAATCATCCTGCCCTTTTCTGAAAACTGGGATTCAGAGAGGCTACAATTAAAAACAAAGAAAAATGTTACATTACAACAGAAGTAAAGTATTACAATATTAAAACAGATTGCATGTAAATAAATAAAATACAGTTTAAAAGATAAAAGTGTTTAAATTATTTTAAAGGAATACAACACCCAGCCCATTCTTTAAAAACCTTCTGTTTTAAATGCCTGTATGAATAGGAAGATCTTAGCCTGCCTGTGGAAGGACAACAGGGAGAGGGCCATTCTAGTTTCCCTTGAAATGGAGTTCCACATTCTAGGGGCAGCCATAGAAAAGGCCCTCTCTCTTGTCCCCACCAACCATGCTTGTGATGGTTGTGGGACTGAGAGAAGGACATCTTCTGAGGATCTCAAAGCCTGGGCCAGCTCATATAGGAAGATATGTTCTGCCAAATAACCTGGATCTGAGCCATATAGGGCTTTATAGATCATAACCAGCACTTTGAATTGTGCCCGGAAACAAACTGACAGCCAGAAAAGCTGTTTCAACACAGGTGTTGTGTGATGTCTGTGACCTTAGGTTTTACCAAAGTTTAAGTATTTACCAAGCTGTGTTTGTTTGGCTCTGTTAAGGTCTGTTTAACCCTAGTTCCTCAGAAAAAGTACACTGAAAAAACAGAACTAGATGCATTTCTAATTTCTCAAACAGTAGTAGAGATTGTTATGAATTATGCATATGTATACTTTTTGTAATAAATGCCCTAAATACCCGTAAAACTTCAAATTCTTCATCCTAGCATGGAAGAACAAAAAAGTTCATCTTTTTCTCCCTATTAGAGGAGTTCTTGAAAGTTCTTCATATCTTGTGAAGACTCTCGAGCGTTATACAGTGAAATATACATATTTTTTCTGTGCAAAACATACTTTCTTACACAACAACAGCCTTTTATTACAGTCCACAAACCAGTAGGCAACACACTAAGTACATACACATATTAAAATAGTTCTATAAAACATATGATTTAAAACATATAATACAATTTATAAATATATTAATTGTTAAAAAGTAGCATGATAATGAAAACAAAGATAAATATTTATATGTGTTCTTAAAGTGTGTGTGTGTGTATATACATACCACATTTGTTATTAACACATGAGCCAAAATGATGCATAGTATGAGATATAATATATTAATTAGCATCTATAAAAACAGCCAGGCTTTTAAAAGCCAATGGCCAGAGCTAATTGTTGCACATCAAGACAAGATATCACAGTCTTACACATTTTAACAGTGTTGAAAAACTTAGCCACCACCTCTGTTATACTTTTCTCAGAATTCCCTGGTAAGTGTACCAGGCACCAGCTGTCAGACTTTCCTGGGAACTTAATTAATAAAGAAGAAATCAATCTCAAACTCTTACCCTTGTAAAAGGTACAGAAAGATAGTTTCTTACACAGGGAACATCACTTTTTTTGCACAAAAATGTGTTTCTGAATAATTCCCAAAGAGATTTCACAGAGGGCAAATACTCAAGAACTTCAAGAAATCTTCTTTCTTCACTATTCTAGGAGGAGTGTCAGAAAACCCATTATTCTGTTGGAAAATGAATTCATTCATTCATTAATATTATATCTCACCTTTCTCCTGCCATAGGAATATTAATGAATAATCTTCTCATACCTAGTAGTAATAATTAAAATTATTTTAATTCTAAAGTACAGTATTCTGAATTTGATTAGAGAGAGGCCTGTTAACAATTTTTTTAAAAAAAAAAGAATGGATATTGATAATTGATTTTATGAGAATATACTGGGGGGGGGGAACAGCAGGTAGATTGTCCATTTAAAATATCTATATGATGTTTTATAATAGGTAGATATCCATTTAAAATATCTATATGATGTTTTATAATACCACAACCGATCTCTCTCTCTCTTGTACAGTTTTCTGAAAATAAGGAAACATTCTTAAAAGCCAAGTCTTCAGGTGCTAAAAGGCATTGCCTGCCCAGTAAAGTTAACTAGACTACATAGGACTTTCACTGACAAAACATAATCCAATGATGTTAGCCTAAAAATGGTTTCCGGATCATAAGCATATATTCTTCATGCATCCCTACCCTGGACACATTTACATGAAGCATCATGACATATAAATCAAGCCTCCTGTTAATTCAGTTGTAACCTTCCTGAAGCAATTGCCTTCCTTGTGGCCATGAAAAAAAAAGTGAAATGACATCATTGGAGTAATATGTGTATACACATGAACATACACATACACACACAACTATGTAGTTTCAAAGCATGTTGTAATAACAACACTTGAACAAAGTTGATTTTGGCAAAAGAAGAAATTATAGTGTATCAGTAGCATCTCATGAAAACTTTTAAACTATAGTTGCACATATTTCTTCACAAATTTATTTTATTTTGCCCTTAGAATGTAACTCAGATTTCCAACCCATATTTTCTTCTTCTAATTCAAATTTGGATTTTTCTTAAGGATGATTCTGTATTTAAAAAAGAATAGATTGTTTTCAAAATTGGGTATCTCTTCCACTAGTTCTCTGTTTCTGTGCCTCTCTCTATCTCTCTCTCTCCTCCTCAAACCCCCTAGGGTGTTAGTTTAGACCTCCTTAGTTTAGACTGGTATAAGTTGAGTTTCCCTTATCCGAAATGTTTGGCACCAAAAGTCATTTTGTATTTGGATTTTGGGGGAGTGGGATTTTGGAATATTTACACATATGTAATGAGATATCTTGGAGATGAGGCCCAAGTCTGCACATGAAATTAATTTAGGTTTCATATACAACTTATAAATATAGTCTTAAAGTAATTTTATGCATAATATTTTAACAATTTTGTGCATGAAATAAACTTTGTGTACACTGAAACATCAGAAAGCAAAGACATCACTACCATAATGACCCATGTAGACATTTTTGGATTCTGGAATATTTCAGATTTTGGAATTCTGCATAAGGTATACTCAACCTGAATCTGAACATAACATCTATGCAGCATAAACATATATGTGTATTTTCATTAGTGAGAAAAGGATGTGTAAATATAGGACATCAGTCTCCCTTAGAAAGACACCCCCCAACAAGTCAGGAGGGGTTTCTTGTTGTGCTGGCCAAGTAAGGACAGGAGACATCTGGTTGGTCAAGGCACCTGGGGGAATAAGCACACCTGCACGCCTTACCCAATAGGCTTGGTATTTGAACCAAGTCTCGCAGTGTTTATGGTTCTGCAAGAATTGGGGTGAGAGTTTGTTATTTATAACTCTGTGCTGCCATGTGGAGGCAGCCATTTTAGAGTTGAGACAGAGAGAGTAACATCGCTCCGCTCTTTGCTTTTGGTGACCCATCCCACCCACCCTTTATAATAAGTTTGTTATTCTTACTCTCAGGCTTTGGCTGATCGCCTTTGCGGGCTGGGAGGGAACTTTTTCCCAGGGTCTCCTCTGGGTTTTTCACCCTCCCTGAGATTTCCTTTTGGTGTTGTTAAGTAATGTAATTTGGGAATGGGTCATGGTGTTGTTAAGGAAAAAGCAACATGGGATATACAGTAATAGAAATAAAAATATGTATGTGAATGTCAAAGTGACTAAGCAGGAGTAATCAGGAAGATACACAGGTGAAAAAGATAATATAATTAAGAAGCCTTGAGAGCCAAGGACAAAGTTATAGAAGGTATATTGAGAACACCTGTGATAGATTGCAAACATCTGAGACTCATTAAGTGGTCAAGGTAAAGTGATGAAACACTTGGGTTGGTCTTAGATATGGGATGATCCATGTAAACCAATCAAAATGAATGTACACACCCACTGGGTGGAAACTGACTGGTGGGTGGTGTCTAACAATGGCTATAAATTGCAATGTTTGCTAATGTACATTGTGGAGTAGTTTTGGAGATATTGTGAAGTGTAGAGATTGTGATTTGTAGGGCATATAGTATTTATGTATATAGTAAAATAAAGTAGATCTTTTATATAAGACTACTGAGTTGTCTGGTGTCTTGAGGGAAGATACAAGAGCCAGAGGAATCCTGGAGAAGTTTGAAGACATCTCAGGAAGAAGGGTGAGAAGGCTTGGAGAGTTTGTCAGGGTCTTCAGCCTATTCTCTGAAACTCTGCTGCTTGGGAAAGAAGCATCAACCACTGATCAAAGCTGGTCAGCTCTGCTGCATAACAAGGTGGGGAGTTAGAGCCAGAGGTGAAGAGCTACAACTCCCATCATCCCTGACATGGGTTATGGGCCCAGATACTAGAGCAACCAGCATCCACAGAAACTGAAAGTTCCAGAGAGTGGAAGAAGGTTTTGTGGAGCCTTGTGAGTAAATCATTTTGTATTTTTGTCTGCTGTGCATACTCAGAAGGACTGTGTCAAATTGAGTCACTGCACAAATTAAGATGGAGATCCTAAAGTTTAGTAAATTAAATAGAAATAACTACTCTACCTGGAAAATATATGCCCAATCTCTACTCATAAAGGAGTCTCTGTGGTCGCCAGTTGAATCAGGGCTGGCAGCTGATGCTGATGCAGCCACTCGAGAAAGAGACGCTAAAGCAAAAGCATGTCTTTATCTCATGCTAGAAGAAGACTTGATTAATGACGTAAGAGATAAAGTGTCCGCCAAGGATGTGTGGGATACTTTGCAGAGATTACACACTCCTTCAACTGCGTTTGCAAAAATGCTTTGGTCTAAAAGAATTTACAGGCAGAAGATGACTAAAGGACAGTGTGTAATAGAACATTTAAAAACAATGCAGGATTTATTTGTGCAAGCTGAACTGAGAGGAGTGGAAATTAGCAAGGAGCAGCAGTGTTATATTTTAATAGAATCGCTGGACTCTTCTTGGGACAACATAACAAATAGCTTGCAAAATTTGCCAGAAGCTGAGCTGAACAGAGACTTAATTGTTGCAAAAATATTGGAGGAAAATTTGGGAAGAAAGTCTGAGCAGAATGACTCAGCAAGTTTGAGGACTGTGCCAAAACAACAAACGACACCTGATATACGAAAGCAGGAAGAAGCAGCTTCTACAAGGGAGCAACGGAGGTGTTTTTATTGTAAAAAGATTGGTCATCTACAGAGATATTGTAAACAATTTGCTGCTGAGAGAAGCAAGCAAGGAGAGAGCAGATGGCAGCCGCGGCAGTATCAAAAACAGTCCAAACCTCCATTTTTGAAGGACAGTGGTAACAAAAAGGGGTTTGCAACCATGATTAAGGAAAAACAAAATGCTAATTGTAAATGGTTAATTGACTCAGGAGCATCATCTTCAATGTGTAACAATATTAATTTGATAAGTAATAGAAAATCAGCTAATGTAAATACTGTAGTTTTAGCTGATGGGAAAGAGCTCAGTACTGTAAATCAAATGGGTACAGTTTTCATTCCTGGGCTAAAGGAAAACTTTAATGATGTGTTACATGTAAAGGAGTTAGAAAATAATTTGTTATCAGTAAGCAGATTAACAGACAGAGACTACACAGTTATATTTGAAAAGGACATGTGTAAGATAAAATTGAATGGGGAATTGCGAGGCATAGGCTTGAAAAAAGATAAGCTTTATTATTTGGAGGACAATATTGATAGCTACAGTGTTGAAAATGCTAATAACATAGACAATAGTCCAATTCATAAAGACTGCATACATGAACTCCACAGAAAATTTGGCCATGCTAGTTTCAAATGTTTAAAGAAGTTAATCAGTATGTGTCCAGATTTAAAAGTTGCTGAATGCAAAAATCACTTAGATTGTACTGTATGCAATCAGGTAAAGGTCAGAGCTTTTCCAGTAGCCAAGAAAACCAAAAGAATTGCTCAAAGACCATTTCAGTTTGTACATGCAGATGTTGCCCAAGCTAATTGTTTATCTTTAGGGGGAAGCAAATATTTTCTGGTAATTGTTGATAGGTATACAAGGTTTGCTTTTGTAAGAATATTGAAAAACAAATCTGATGCTGGGCAAAGTTTAAAAGCATGGGTGAGAATGGTGGAAAGACAATTTGATATTAGAGTAGGCACCATTGTTACTGACCGGGGAGGAGAGTTTCTAAGTAATCAATTGTTTAATTGGTTTCAAAAGGTGGGAATAAGGCATGAAACTACTAATCCCGCTTGTCCTAATGAAGATGGTTTAGCGGAGAAAAAAATACAAGATATAAAAAGGATAACTGCTTGTTTGATGGCAGATGCAGAGGTAAAAGATAGCTTTTGGGCAGAAGCAACTTTGACAGCAGTACATATTAGTAACAGACTGTATCATTCAGAAATTGAAGACATTCCCTACAGGGTATTGTATGGGAGAGTGCCAAATTACAAGTATTTGAGAGTCTTTGGACAATTTGCTTATGTTTACATACCAGCTTGTTTCAGGAAGAAGCTACAAGTTTCATTTAGGTGGAAAAGAAGTGCAGTATTCTAGGTCTGCAAATTTCGAGAGACATGCCGGTTGGGACAAACTGCATGCAAATAAAGAAGTTTTCTTGAGGTTAGGAAGTTCAAATGAGCCAGAAACACAAATTGAACCAACTTCAGGAAACGGAGGGGTTTCAGTTAAGCCAGAAGCATCCACTAGCAGCAGTGATAGTTCTTCTGATAATGAGACACAATCTAGACCTATTACTACTAGAATGACTGAAGACAAGAGATTTAGTCATAAAACTATAACTCCCAGTACAGAAAGTGAGGATGAAACAGGCAGATCAGCAGAGTTTATTTCCAGACATAGTCACAGAGTTAGAAAGCCTACAGATAGGTTTGTTGTGACAAATGCAAGAGCTTGTTTAGCAGTGGAAGAGCCTGAAAGTTTTGAAGAGTTGGAAAGTTTGTCTAGAGAAGAACAGGAAAGATGGATTGATGCAATGGATGATGAGTTTGGTTGTCTGGTAAATAAAGATGTTTTTGAAGTTGTTGACAGACCCAAGGACAAGAAAGTAATTGGTTGTAAGTGGGTGTACAAAAAGAAAGAAATGCCAGATGGAAGTATTAAGTATAAAGCTAGGTTAGTAGCTAAGGGTTTTGCACAACAGCAGTATGAGAACTATGACAAGACATATTCTCCAACTGCAAAGCCAGAAAGTCTGAGAATGGTTCTGGCTGTAGCAGCAAAAAGGAATTTAGTTGTAGAACATTTTGATTTTGAAACAGCCTACTTGAATGCTAGTTTAGATGAAGAGATATTTATGGAGCAGCCACAAGGTTTTGAAGAAAATAGTAGTCAGAAAGTTTATAAATTAAAAAAAAGCATTGTATGGATTAAAACAAAGTGCCAGAGCATGGAATTTGTGCATTAATGAAGAGTTAGCTAAACTAGGATACAAAAGGAGCATTGCAGATGCATGTGTCTATACAAAAGGAGACATAGTGTTAGTGATCTATGTAGATGATTTGTGCGTGGCAGCAAAGTCAAGACAGGAGATTGAATCAGTAAAAAAAGAGTTGTCTAAAAAGTTTGTTTTGAAGGATCTAGGTTTATTAAAGTCTTATTTAGGTATTGGTGTTGAGTGGACAGAAGAAGGACATTGTTTGTTAAGTCAGAGAAAGAAAATTGAAAATTTGATTGAAAAGTGTGGATTACAAAATGCTAAAATAGTAAGAGCACCAATGACAACTGGTTTTGTATCTGAAAAAACAACTAGAGATTTTGAAGACAAGACTTTATTCAGGAGCATAATAGGATCTTTACAATTCATATCTTGCCACACTAGACCAGACATTTCGTATGCTGTAAATGTATTGTCCAGAAGAGTTAATGATCCAAAAATTGAAGACTGGACAGCAGTAAAACACTTATTGAGATATTTGAAAGGAACTCTAGATAAGAAATTGATAATTAGAAACAGTCATTCAGATTTAGATTGCTATGTAGACAGTTCTTTTGCATCAGAATTAGGAGACAAGAAGTCAGTTACAGGAATAATAATCAAGTACAGTGAAAGTCCAATAGTCTGGAGAAGTAGGAAACAAACAAATGTAGCGATAAGTACGACGGAAGCAGAATTCGCAGCTTTAAATGAGATAGTAAATGAGGTACAGTGGGTTGAGCAGTTATTGAATGATTTAAATGAAAGTTAGAAGATACCAGTAGAAATTCTGGAAGATTCACAGTCATGCATAGCAATGGCTGAAACTGAAAGTTTGAAGAACAGAACAAAATATGTTGGAGTAAGATATCAAAATGTGCGCGACATGGTTCAGAAGGGTAAAATAGAATTGAGATATATAGAAACACAACACAACATAGCAAATTTGTTCACAAAAGCATTGACGGAGGAAAAACATGAAAGACTGACACAAATGGTTGGAATGACATTGTAAGACACATACAATATTTTATTTCAGAGGGGATTGTTAAGGAAAATGCAACATGGGATATACAGTAATAGAAATAAAAATATGTATGTGAATGTCAAAGTGACTAAGCAGGAGTAATCAGGAAGATACACAGGTGAAAAAGATAATATAATTAAGAAGCCTTGAGAGCCAAGGACAAAGTTATAGAAGGTATATTGAGAACACCTGTGATAGATTGCAAACACCTGAGACTCATTAAGTGGTCAAGGTAAAGTGATGAAACACTTGGGTTGGTCTTAGATATGGGATGATCCATGTAAACCAATCAAAATGAATGTACACACCCACTGGGTGGAAACTGACTGGTGGGTGGTGTCTAACAATGGCTATAAATTGCAATGTTTGCTAATGTACATTGTGGAGTAGTTTTGGAGATATTGTGAAGTGTAGAGATTGTGATTTGTAGGGCATATAGTATTTATGTATATAGTAAAATAAAGTAGATCTTTTATATAAGACTACTGAGTTGTCTGGTGTCTTGAGGGAAGATACAAGAGCCAGAGGAATCCTGGAGAAGTTTGAAGACATCTCAGGAAGAAGGGTGAGAAGGCTTGGAGAGTTTGTCAGGGTCTTCAGCCTATTCTCTGAAACTCTGCTGTTTGGGAAAGAAGCATCAACCACTGATCAAAGCTGGTCAGCTCTGCTGCATAACAAGGTGGTGAGTTAGAGCCAGAGGTGAAGAGCTACAACTCCCATCATCCCTGACAGGTGTTAATTCATTATATTTAAATGCTTGTCACAACTGGGGGAATAGGATCTATGAGTTGAAATTATAGTTATATTGTTGAGCGGGTAATGAGCCCCACCCCATAGAATAATTTAATTCAGCTAATTAAAATTGGGGAAAAAATTGGCATAAAACAAATTGACAGGAAATGACGTAGGCATTTAATGCTTGACATCATAAAATTACATGATGTCATATGACGAAATATGATGTCATTTCTGGGGAGGGGTTTGTTTATCTGTTTATTTGTTGATGATTGTTTATTTGCTTTGTCACGTGCAGTGAAGGACCACCCACTAGGGTGGTTACACCTTCACTTACACAAGTGACAAAATTTATTATTATTATTTATTGTTTATCAATAGGCCCTGTACAGTTAAATAAATGTTGTGGCCTGTTTAAACCCAAAAGAGATGTCTCATGTCCTTTGGGCCAGTGCAATGTATCATCTTTGACTATGGACATCAATTTTAGATTAACAACCTGAGACAAATTGGCCCCTCATCTTGTGATCAGTGGTCACTAATACCATACATAGCTGAACTGTGATTATTTATTTATCTATGAATAAAATACAAATAAGCTCAATTGTGCCTTTGGCTGCAAACTAATTACTGATCCTTATAGCAGAAGCTGCCAGAAAACTACAATTAAGATTGTTCATGTGATTAGGGGACTCCCCTCACTTGTGGGGTCCCTCAGGGAGCTATTTTGTCCCTGGTGTTTTTTAACATCTATATGAAGCCGCTGGGTGAGATAATACGGAGTTATGGTGCTGGGTGTTATCATTACGCTGATGACACCCAAATCTATTTCTCCGTGTCTCATTCATCGGCCTCGAATTCCAATGGCATCTCTTCTCTCAATGAATGTGTTCAAGCGGTAATGGGCTGGATGAGGAAAAACAGATTGAAACTGAATCCAGACAAGACGGAGGTGCTCACGGTAGCGGCCCCGAAACCAAGAATTGGGTTGCAACCTCCAGTCCTGGATGGGGTCGCACTCTCCTCCAGTGACTGTGTTTGCAGTCTGGGGGTGCTCCTTGACTCATCGCTCCTGATGACAAATCAGGTAAATGCGACGGTCAGGAGCGCCTGTTATCAGCTTTGGCTGATATGCCAGCTGCGCCCATTTCTGGAAGTAAGGGATCTCGAGACAGTTGTGCACGTGCTGGTAACCTCACACCTTGACTTCTGTAATGCACTCTACATGGGGCTACCCTTGTGCTTGGTTCGGAAATTACAGCTGGTACAAAATATGGCAGCCAGGTTTGTTTCGGGAACATCTAGGAGGGACCACATTACCCCAGTTTTGAGGTCCCTCCACTGGCTGCCTATCAGCTTCTGGGCCCAGTACCAGGTGTTGGTTATCACCTTTAAAGCCCTAAATGGCTTGGGTCCGAGCTATCTCAGGGACCGCCTTCTCCCATACAATCCTCCCCGCGCTCTCTGGTCCTCTGGGAGGAATTTGCTGCAGCCTCAAAAATTGAGGCTTGCGGCTACCTCCCAGAGGGCTTTTTCAGTTGCTGCCCCCAGATTCTGGAATGACCTACCGGATGAGATCCATCAGTTAACATCATTAGACAGCTTAAAAGGGCTGTCAAGATGAATGTCTTCTGGCAGGCCTTTCCAGATTAATTATCCCAGCCTCGGGTACCCCCCCACCCCAGTGATCCTTACGTGGCCCCATCGAAGGATGGATGAAGATTATTGCCATGGGTGTATATTGCTGGTTGCTAATTGTTTTATTGATGAACTGTTTGTTTTAACTCTTATAGATTTAATACTGTTTTAAGGGGGGAGGGGTCGTTGAGTTTTGGGTATTGTATATGATTGTATATGATTTTATGGTTGTGAGCCGCACTGATTGGGTTTCCAAAGGGCGGGATATAAATTATTATTATTATTATTATTATTATTATTATTATTACATCCAAAATACAGGATGTTCCCTCTTTTTGTCCCTAGTCTTATGTCTTTTCCAACAATCTTTTTTGTAACTTAGGTTACAAATCCTTAAATGATAAATAATAACAAAATTTAATCAAAAATGGAACCATTAAGAAACAAGAAAGATTTATAAACAGTCTTGGGGTTGCTCCAAGTTTGAAGAATACCTACACACACACACACACACTGTCAGGAAATACTGAGTCACAAAGAGAAAGAAAAATAGGTTGTGGGGAAATTCACTGGAATTTGTCCCTTAGACTGGAACACAATACAAGAGTGCTCACATATGTTACATGCCCACCTTATCATACTTCCTGTGATAAACACTCCTTTCTAAGCAACAGGGTTTAGATTTTTCCATTCTTCATCTGAAAAGAGTGGCTATGTTTTCTGAGACACAAAAGATCCAGTACCTGTGCCTCCTGGCAGTTTGCTGCTCTTTCAAATAAAATAAATTCCCCAATTAATTTGCACTCCCAGGTTACCCCTAATTAGTATAACTTCTTTAATTAATGTTTTTCCAATTAATATTCCTCTCAGATCCTACTCCAAAATCAATTCCTCCCAATCAATTACTCCAGTTCATCAATCATCATTGGCCCCAATAAAATTACATTTAAAATGAATAGAGAATGTGGTATCATCTTCTCCCAACAATGCTCGAGACAGCCAACATCCCTTTAAATTAAACATGAAAATATTGTAAACCTCAACAGTATACCGCCATCTCAAAATGCTTAAAACACACACACACATACGAAAAAACCAAAAACACACCAAATTTGGCAACATAATACTTAACAGCACCAGTAGGTTTTTTTGATTGCTATTTTGTTTTTTAGTTTCAGAACTGGCTGCTCATCTAAGGAAATTTAATGTTTGGTGTTTTAAAGTCTGAGGCCATGACTCCAGTTTATGTCAAGGCTGAGCTTTCCACTAAAAAGAAAGGGAAAGGAAAAGACTCTAAGCCAGTTGCCGGTAGGGAAATATTTGCACATTGCAGCAATAATGTGGTTCATGAGGAATGCAAAATTTCCTGTGAGTAAACAGCTATACAAGATCCACCCAGCTCACAGAGGGGTGCAAAGTGCAGACTGCTACCATCAAGATATCCAATTTCAACAATGCAGCTGCAGAAGCTGCACAACAGTATCAGTGTCTTCAAAATTGTTGGTGCATGGTGACAATAAAGCCACATTTCTCCTTGAAATTAGAGCATGTTAGGTGCACACATCTGGTTTTAAAGTAGAATCATGCTTCTGGGGATCCTGTTTTAAAATAAACTATGAGTTCACTGCTTTTTCTTCCTGCTGTCACTGTTCTGCCAAAATTAAGCAGCTGTGATTTCAGCAGAATTGGTGATAGAAAGGGCTTCAGAGAGGGAGGTCTTTATACAGCCAATGGACCACATGTGTTGTTCCCCTCTGCATTAGATCATAGGTATGAACTTCACATTAATTTGTCCCAAAAGAATGGACACCAGAGAGTGTTTTCTTTTTTAAAGCAGAGCTATTCTGATACAGTAAAAAAAACATATTTCATCTGTCTTCTGCATATTTCACTGCCACTGCAAACTTCAAAGCCAATGTAAATGTTACACATGATCTCTGGCATCTTGTTGGTTAGTTCAAACTAAAATAGACTTAGGGCCTTTGCAGACTGCTATAAATAGTGCAAATTGAGTCCACTTTAAGGGTTAGGGTTAGGGTTAGGGAATCATAGGATCTGTATTTTATTGTGGCACCAGAGCTCTCTGACAGAGAAGGCTCAATGTCTCAGGAAAAAAAAAAAAAACAATTCCCATGCTTCCCTAGCACTAACTCTAACTCTTAAAGTGGACTCAATTTGCACTATTTCTGGCAGTCTGAAAAGGCCCTTATTCAATAAATTGTTCAATGGTGAGGTAACAGATAGGAAAATATCATTGATGCAATGGGTCTTCCCTAGTTTAAAGTAGCAATAGGATTTAGGTGAATGTATTGCATGGAGCTTTGGGCCTTTGCAGACTGCTAGAAATATAATAATAATAATATTTTATTTATACCCCGCCCCTCTGTGTGGCAATCAGGGTGGGTTACAGCATTTAAAACAGTCAAAGTTAAAACATTCCCTCATCCCACACCCCAACCTTCCCATCCCCTTAAAACAAAATTAAACCAAGAGAAAGTTAAAAACAACAAAACCATAAAATGATAAAACAGTGGAACAAGGAGTCACTAATAAAAATAAATAAAAGAAATAGTGCAAATTGAGACCACTTTAACTGCCCTGGCTCAGTGCTAGGGAATCATGGGAACTGTAGTTTTTTTTCTGAGACATTGAGCCTTCTCTGTCATAGAGCTCTGGTGTCACAATAAACTACAGTTCCCATGATTCCCTAGCACTGAGTCAGGGCAGTTAAAGTGGACTCAATTTGCACTATTTCTGGCAGTCTGCAAAGGCCATTTGTCTCTCTTATTAATTTAATTAATAGCACATACAAAAGATAGAGCATTGTGAGCTAAATTTATTCCTTCCCATGTTGCTAGAATGCTTAAGAAAAAGTGGCACTGGTGTCAATGGGAGCTTTTTTCCAAAGCATTGTTCAGTTTGTTAACCTCTCTCTCTCTCTCTCTCTCTCACACACACACACACACACACACACACTGACATATGAATTCCAGTACTTTAGTAAGGTGATGTACAATAATTCTGCATTGATACTGTTGAATGGAAACTAAACTGCTAGCATTCTTCAAAGGAATTTATAATACTTATCAATATTCCCAAGTTGTCTTGAAGACACAAGTTTCTTTTGTTTTTGCATTTTAAAATTCATCTCTGCTGTTTTCAGGACCTAATTTAATCAAATTTGTACTAAAGTCAGAGTCTTATGACACTTTGTTTCATAGAAGGGCATTCCACAGTATATATAAAACCTAATAAAAAGAAGCCTGAAAACAATTTTTTGTAAAATTCCATTGGCTGCAGTCCTTTAGACAGGCATAGTTTTGGTAGTTAAAGACCATTTATTTTGTTATGCTCAGGACTGCAACTGTAAAATTTCATTTGAGAATTTTATTTCTGAGCACATCTTCAAGCAATCCACATATCTCATGTTTTTACACAAACAAGTCAGCCAGTTCAGATAATATATGATAAATGATGACGGACTGGAGTGTTTACATGCAACACTCCCCCTTCTAGTTTTTATTTTGTGTACATAAGTAACAAAATAGAACAAAGTAGAATGAGTAGCAAAATAGAAGTACCTTCTCATAGCCTTATTATGATATACTGAGGTATGGATAGTTATTTATCAGAGACCATGTGCTGATAATTCCAGTTTAAAAAATTATCAACAGTGTTTTGCCCAGTGTTTCTCTGTGTGTTCCCTCTTTGTGCATAGCATTATTATTCATCTAAATGAAATACATGTAGCTATCAAAGTTGATACTTTATATTTTTCTCATAAACCTGTCCTTCAAACAGAATGTTTACTCCTATACTGTTTCTGAGTCATGCACCATTTTAATTCCAGAAAAAAGAAAGATATGGGGTAGGAGAATATTTGTCCCTTACCACACAGAAGATGAAAATGTTCATGATGGCCAACTTAATTATAAACTGTTATTGGCTTGAAAGTAAGGCTTTGTGATCTATTCCCAATAATTCTCACAATTAGGTTAAAACCAGATTTAAAATACAAAAAAGTTTTTAAAAGCATTTAGGTTGCATTAATGAGGCCCCAAACCCTGATAAACAAGTTTTCACTTGGCTCCTCTCCTCCATGTCCCAATATACTGTCTTGACTTCACTGGTGGCAGTAGCATCCCTAGGGTGGTGTCATTCAGTGCAGTAACTCATGGTGTCACACACACACCATTGAACTCCTCCTGTTTCACACCATACAAAATCCTTAGCAAAGCTTTTTTGCACTAATGTTACTCATAAATCATAATTCCCAAATAGCACTGAGTGTAATACCAATAGTTGTGACATAAACAACTAGCAAAATTAAGCTTAATACCTTCAAATTAAATTATTATATGCACAACCTACATTTATTTACATATGCATAGTGAAGATTTTGTTAAAATATGATGTTTTTAAAGAAAAAATTAAAAGAATATTTTTAAAAAACACCTAAATTTTGAAATTTTGAAATACGAATTTTAAAAAATCTGGGCCTCTCCATTCTCCTCCCACTGAGCTTCACCCCACTCCCACCATCTTTTAAAGCATTTTCAAGGGAAGCAAATGAATGCCATAGCCCATTTCTGTCAAAAAGTAGGTGTTTGAGGAGTAGTGCTGTCACTCCCCCTTAGGATGACACCTGGTGTGGTTCACACAGCCCACACACCCCTAATTACTCCACTGAATGGTGGGGCACAAATGAAGTTTCCCTCAGCAGATCTTAGTTCTCAGGCATGCACATCTAGAGAGAGGTGCTTCTTCAAGTATCAATGATTTAAGGCTTTAAACCAGGGGTAGGCAACCTTTCC
Organism: Phrynosoma blainvillii; assembly: GCA_026167975.1. Classification (NCBI taxonomy): domain Eukaryota; kingdom Metazoa; phylum Chordata; class Lepidosauria; order Squamata; family Phrynosomatidae; genus Phrynosoma; species Phrynosoma blainvillii. Next base: position 58,933,322 of record JANUYF010000002.1, on the reverse strand, counting down.
CCTTTAAGGACCGAAGGACTACAGCTCCCAGAATCCTAGGAGCTATTGGCCAACATGGGACTATTGGCCAACATGGCTGAGGCTTCTGGGAGCTGAAGTTCCTCGGCCCTTAAAGGGGAAAGGTTGCCTACCCCTGCTTTAAACCATAAGCACCTTGAATTCAGACTGGAAGCATATTTACAGCCCATGCATTTTTTTAAAGAGACTGGCATTATATACTGTGCACCAGCATAGTATAGTGGTTTGAGTGTAGGACTACAACTCTGGAGGTCCAGGTTTGATTCCCAGCTTAGCTATGAAACCCACTGGGTGACCTGGGTAAGTCACATGATCTCAGCCTCAGGGGATGGCAAGGGCAAATCTCCTCTGAACACATCTGGCCAAGAAAACCTCATGATAGGGTCACCTTAGTGTCACCATAAGTCAGAAATGACTTGAAGACACAACACACACACACAATATTCTAGTCAGCAAGCAAGCCAATGCATTTTGCCAAAGCTGCAGTGTCCAAGTCTTCTTCAAAGGCAGCACTGCAGAGAGCACATTATAGTACAGTTGACCTTCGGCATCAGTGGGGAATCCATTCCAGATTGCCAAAATCCGCAGATGCTCAAATCCCATTAACCCCAATGGTACTGTGCCACAATTTAGGGACAATGGAACTGGAGCCTTCCTTCCTTCCTTCCTTCCTTCCTTCCTTCCTTCCTTCCTTCCTTCCTTCCTTCCTGTGCCTCATTGGGAACAGCACAGGCCTGCTGTCCACAGATACTCAAATCTGTGGATGGCAAGTCCATGGATACTGAGATCCCACTGTAATTTAATTGAAAGGTTACCAGTGCATGGATTATTGTGACTAGATTATATCTGTCCAGGAAAGGCCATAGCTGTCAAAGCTCTCCCAAAGCACTCTGAACCACAGAGTTCACTTGAGCCGCCAGTGGCAGGGATGGATTTGAGAGAACTCCCAAGTTATGCACTTGATTCTTCAGGGGGAAACCATCCAGGACAGGCTGTTTATCAAGTCCCCAGACCCAAGAACCACCATTCCACAAAGTCTCAATGTTATTAGGATTCAGCTTCAGTTGATTGGCCTCATCCAGCTCATTATAGCTCCCAGGTTGTCCTGTACACATATTGGATGACAGCTGGCTCAGATGACAAGGGAAAGCAGAACTGAGGGCCTCGGCAGATGACTAATAGAGCCGTCTTGGAGGCCAGGAAGAGGAGGAGCAGCCGCACGTGCGGCGCTCCTTCCTCTTCCCGAGGTTGCCCTCAGAGCTGCCGGCCCTCCGCACGGCCGACGCTCCCAGGGCGACCTCCCGCCGCACCGTCCGCACACACTGAGGCGGATAAGTCAGGGAAAGTACACCCTATGCGTTTAGGGCGCACTTTCCCTGACTTATGAATGGAGCGCTATTTTTGCGCTCCTTTCAGGGACGCCGCAGGAGTGCCGCGGTGCGGAGGCTGCGGTCCCACGGCGTTCCATCCGGCGGCGTCCTGGAAGCACTCGGGCGCTTCCCCCTTGAGTTTCACCAATTAACTGATGGCACCCCATCCCAAATCCCATTATGATTTCACCCAGTGCCTTGAAATAAATATTGAACAATGTTATAAGAATTGCTTTAATATAAAACTCCCTTTGTGGGTCTCCTGTCATGGCCCTAAAGCCCAACCACCATGGATCCAAAGTGAGGACCTCACGTAGATGCCTAAAAGGCCATGTCTGTATCTACAACAATTTGCTGATCAAAAGGCCAGGCAAAGGGGCTGCAAAGCAGGACATTTGCACCTGGGAGATTTATGAGTACCAGCCAGGATGTATGTGGCTGAAGATGAGATAACATCAACATCCCATCTCCCCTCTTTGGAAATTTTCTCCTTCAAAGAGTATCAATCCTTTGATATACAATAGCAAATCTTTGCCTCAGACTAGGTTTAAGGGTATAAAAGATCCCCCAAATCTCAGGCACATTGGATCTGGTTAGATTTCATGATACCACTGTGCCACTGTGAACTCTGACTTGAGTCCCAGCTCTTCCCGTTGTCTTTCCCTTTCATAAACAGTTGATTCTATGGACTGGATGGCCCTTGTGGTCTCTTCCAACTCTACGATTCTATTATTCTACCTACATTCATCATTGGAGCAACTTCCATTAGGTAATTATCACCATTATAAAACCTTCTGTTTCCTATCCAAGCTAAATACTTTATTCCTGAGTGTTTGTGTAATTGATTGAATGTTAGATTGTCTTTGTATGTTTGAATCCCCAAATAAATCACAGACTCATTGAAAAGCTTTGTCTTTATCAGTCTATTCCCTAGCCACCTCTGTAAACATAGGATAAAAGATCCCATTGGAGACATGAACTTTAGTAATTCCCCAGGTTCAAGTTAGACCTAGCAAAGCAAGCCACAGATTTCTTACCATCCAAAAGCACAAAGGAAGTAATACAGGTTGATCACACTGCCTGTGAAAAGTGAATTAGGGAGCTGGATGCTAAGGTTGACCTAAATACTACTATCGTGGCCACAGTACACCCAGAGATTCTTGAGTCTGCAGCCTAAGCCAGGGTTCTTCAAAGCAAAGCAAAGCAAAGCAGCTTCATTTATATACTGCTTCATATCGTGCTATGGGATGTCTAAGCAGTTTACAACTGTGAGCTGATTGCCCCCCAACAAGCTGGGTACTCATTTTAGCGACCTCGGAAGGATGCAGGCCTGAGTCAAGCCTCAGCCCTGGCTGGTATTGAACTCGCAACCTTGTGGTCTATGAGTGAGTGGCTGCAGTACAGGCATTTAACCACTGCGCCATCAGAAGCCTTTGCCAGAAGATGTCAGAGCCACCCACCCCTATAATCCACTATGGGATATCAGAAAAGGAATCACACAAGCACCAACCTTATATCCACCTCTCCCAGTTAAGCCTGTGAGAACTAGAAACATGGGAAAAACTAAGAAGACAGACGCAGATGGTACTATCACTAAGACTCTAGTTAGGACAGCCCTATGAACTCTGGCTGAAGTTAAAGCTGCAGCAGACCAGCTAGGAAGGCTTAATCCTCAAACTGGAGTAACGTGGATTTCCACCATGCTCCTGGCATATCCAAAAGCCAAAGGACTGGATTTGACACAAGTGGCTAGGCCAGGGGTAGGCAACCTTTCCCCTTTAAAGGCCGAGGGACTTCAGCTCCCAGAATCCCAGGAGCTATTGGCCAACATGGGACTATTGGCCAACATGGCTCAGGCTTCTGGGAGCTGAAGTCCCTCAGCCCTTAAAGGGGAAAGGTTGCCTACCCCTGGGATTCATGGATCCAGCCTAATCTAGAACATTTGAAGCAGCTGTGTCCAACTACAACTTAGCCACAGTAGAATTAAAGGAATGGCTATCCAGGATTGTCCAAATTTTATGGCCAGGAACCACATTAAAAGGAAAATATCAGAATGAAGTACAAGGGCCAGATGAGTCTCCAGATACCTATGTGGAAGGGGAAAAGATGCTAGGTATCTTGTCAGGATGCATTCCACTTAATGGTGAGGGACAACCATTGTTAAATGACACAGAAATAATCATGGAAGTCTATCAGGGACTTAATGAGCCAGCAAAGACCTACCTGGGTTCAGAAGCCAGAAGGCTCTCAAATCTAGACTGGAACAGATTCATGGAACATATTCTATTAGCCTCTCAAGTTTATTGGATGCGGGAAGCTAAAAAGGAAATTCCTAGAAGGAGTACCTGGAGACAACTCAGGGACATGGGAGTATTCATGAAACCCTTAGATGGAAAACTGACTGCAGAATTGTTGCGTGTTCTGGGTGATGTTTTGGAAGGCAAATACCAAATTTCCACTGCTCCCTGCAATGCCAATGGAACAGATTAGGCTCTCCTGGGAGCCCCTCGATCACTGATGACACAGGCAGGATCATGAATCCCTCGGAAAAAAATGCCTCCTGCCCTGAAAAAGGTTTCCTTCAGAGCTGAAAGCCATGTGGCTCTAGTCATCCCTACCCCTTCCCCAGCTCCTAGATCCCTTCCCTGGTGCCCACAAGTGATTGCCACCCTAACTCCAGATTCATGGGGACACCCTATGGTAGATGCTCAAGTCAAATAGGACAAAATCTAAATTAGAAACCAGCTAAAATTTTGGTAAACTCAGGAGCAGCAGTCAACATATTGCACCCAGATTTAGCCAGAACATGAGTCAAAACTAGAGATAACATGGAACTGGTGGGATATGGGAAGAGCCAGCGGAAGGCTTCCATTTGGAAGGAGATCCCACTGTAGATTGGTACCATCCTAGATTTCATCCAGGCATGAGAAAATCAGAGGGAGGATGATGACATTATGGTGTTAAGTTTTTACGTAACAACAGGCTTACCATACACTTAGCAAACAGCTTCCTCTGGCAGCTAGAGGAGGGTCCTTTGCAGATCTCAGCTATACATAGGTTTACTGCCTTTAAAGCCCCTAGGCCACTCTTCCTCCTGAGCAAAGACCCATAGGTAATGTAATTTCCTGAAGCCTGGATCAAGGACAAAATTGAGTGTGGCACAGTCAAGGATGCATGTGTCTTGACAGAGGCAAAAGATCCCCCTCCACAAAAGCAATATAGATACCCCAGGGAAGCTGAGGAAGGGATTGCCAAAACCATAGAGGAATTGTTGAAATGAGATATGATTCTTCAGATGCAATCCATTTGCAACTCTCCCCTATGGCCTGTTTTGAAGGCAGATGATATGACTTGGAGAATGACTGTAGACCTCAGAACCCTCAATACTGTCACTCCAGCAGTAGCTCCTGTAGTGGTGAAATACAATGAAAGATTGGCTGCAATTGCAGTTGCAGCTAAGTATTACAGTGTCATATACTTGGCCAATGCATTTCATTCCATCCCACTACATGAGAGCTGATTTTACAAATTCACCTTTGAATTTAGAGGCACACAATACTGTTTCGAAAAACCCCTCAAGGATTTCACTCCAGCCCCAGTATATGCCATGCGCATGTGGTAAAAATGTGGAACAAATTGCACCCCACTTCATGCTCCCATGTTTTGTCCTGTGTGGTTGACATTCTGGTACATTCAGACTCCAAAGAAAAGACCACAGATACCACCCAAGAGGTCTTGGACCTGATTAGAGACACTAGTTTCAAGGCAAAAAAAAAAAGGCACAGCTAGTCCAAACGCAAATCAAGTACTTGGGAGTGAACCTCCAAATGGACTGCAGAACCCCAGATCTACAGAGAGCTGAAACCACTGAAAAACTCCCAGCCCCCACTGATGTAGCCTCTTTAAGAGCATTGTTAGGCATTTTTAATTTCTCCCAGGAGTTCATAGAATCCTTTGCCACTAAAGCCAAGCCTCTGTATGATATATTGAAGAAAGGAAATACTTGGGAATAGAGATCAAAGCAGCAGGAAGCTTTTTGCTACTTTGAAGTGCGATTTAGCACAAGCACCTGCACTAGTTCACCTAGACACCCAGAAGCCCTTTTACATCCAGCTTGCCATTTCAGGCACCCATTTAGGAGAAGTCCTTTCTCAAATCAGAAATGGAACACAAAGAACAGTAGCCTATGCATCCAAGAACCTCTCACCTACAGAAATCAAGTATAGTCCATGTGAGAAAAACTGCCTTGCCTTGGTTTGGGCATTGACTAGATGGGAGTTCATCATTGGAGAAGCAAAGTTTATTGTACAAACACCCCACATACCTTTGAAGTGTATCCTTTTAGGAAAAATACAAGATGGACAGGTTCACAATGCTAGGATAGCAAAATGGTCCTTGGAACTAACTAAGAGATGTGTAGGCTATCAGAGACAGTCCAATGAGCTGGCAGCTCCCTGTGGCTTAATTGTCACTGGATCCACTCATGAATGTCCCCTTCCTCCTATCAAGGAAAATAGATGGCCAGCTAAAGCAGGAGAGTCACTTGAAGAAGCACTTTTACAAGGATTTGTGTGCTAGTTTTCTGATGGTTCATCATCATGTCCTGAAGGGACCTACTTAATGGGATATGGGGCCACCTGGGAGAATGATGGCCAGTCACTTCAAGGAGTTCAGCCGCACTCTAGCCAAGCCGCCAAGGTGGAAGCCCTCTGTGTTAGAATTTGAGAGACCTGACATACTTCTAGCCATTTATACAAATTCACAATGGACAGTCAATGCAGTTACAGATTGGCTCCCAATTTGGCTAGAAAGAGACTGGAAAGCAAGTGATAGCAAAGAGGTAGCTCAGCCATTACTTGGGTTTCATATGTCAAGGGACACCAAAAAGGAAATTGCAAGGAAGCTCACTGGAACAACTGTGCAGACAGGCTAGCAAAGGAAGCTACACCAAGGTATATGATCTTCTTCAAGATGAGGATGCCGACTTGGCTTACTTAACAGAAACCTGGCAGAGAGGACAGTATTGCTATATGGTCGCAGGCCCTCCCACCTGGGTATTCTGTTAGTGAGCAAGTAAGGGAAAGTGGGCGGGGGGACATTGTGGCCCTGGTTCATAAGAACAACCTAATCTTGACCAGGATACCTGTCTGGAACACAGTCCACTTCGAGTGTATATACCTGAACCTGACGACCAGGGATAGTTTGGGGATTCTGTTAGTATACCGACCACCCCGTTGTCTAGCTGACTCCCTGACCGAGCTGACACAGCTGGTATCAAAGTTGCTGTTGGAGTTGCCCAGACTTTTAGTTCTGGGTGACTTCGGGCCTAAGCAGACTGCCAGAAATAGTGCACATTAAATTGAGGCACTGCCCTGGCTCAGTGCTAGGGAATCATGGGAACTGTATTTTTTTTTCTGGGACATTGAGCCTTCTCTGTCAGAGAACTCTGGTGCCACAATAAATTACAGTTCCCGTGATTCCCTAGCACTGAGCCAGGGCAATGCCTCAATTTAATGTGCACTATTTCTGGCAGTCTGCTTAGGCCTTTCAACATTCCACTTGAGGCCAGTTTGAAAAATCTAACTGGTGCAGCTCAGGAGTTCACGGAATCCATGAGAAACATGGGCCTATCCCAATTGGTCATCGGGCCCACATATTGTGCAGGTCATACCCTCGATGCAGTCTTTAGTACGGAACAGGAACATCCGTAGGCGGAGTCATTAAGACCACCGCATTGTCATGGACAGATCATTTCCTGGTCAAGACTGAACTAAGGACCGCAGTCTGCCCCACCGGGGGTGGTGGACCCATTAGAATGGTCCACCCTCGAAGGCTAATGGAACCAATAGGATTCCAGAAAGCCTTAGAGGGTTTAATGGTTGGTAACACGGGTGATTCTGTCGAAGCTTTGATTAATACCTGGAACACCGATCTCACCAAGGCTATCGACATGATCGGTCCCAAGCATCCTTTCCAACCCGCTTCAAATCATAGGCCATGGTATACATCTGAACTTAGAAAGATGAAGCGGGTTGGACTAGAGCGCATCTGGCGGAAAACTCAACTCATATCCGACAATACTCATCATAGGAACTTTCTTTGGGCCTATCAAGAGGCAATATGTGCAGTGCAGAGGGCCTTTTCCTCTGCATGTATTGCGTCTTAAGAGTCTCGTCCAGCAGAGCTGTTTAGGGTGGTAAAGGAACTGACGCAGGTTTGCACCCATTGCTTAACCCAACAATAGCCTGCTATGACACATTTAACAACTTCTTTGCAGATAAAATCTCTCAGATAAGAGCTGACTTAGATGCCAGTATTTTGACAGAAACAATTGACGAGGTGTCCAGCAATTCCGTTGATGTAAATTTACTGGATTGATTTCAATCTGAGTACCGAGGACGTGGACAAGCTACTGGGTAGTGTGAGGAAGACAACCTGTCATCTTGATCCTTGCCCATCATGGCTGGCTGTCCGGGGGGGATGCACTGAGGGTGTTTCTTAAGGATATCGTCAATGCATCTCTCAGGGAAGGTCATGTTCCATCATGCTTAAAGGAGGTGGCAGTTAGGCCACTTCTGAAAAAAATCTTCCCTGGACCCCCTGGACATGAAAAACTATAGGCCGGTTTCTACATTACCATTCATCAGCAAAGTGATCAAGAGGGCGGTTGCTCTTCAACTCCAATTAGTCTTGGATGAAACCGATTATCTAGACCCATTTCAAACTGACTTTAGGGCGGGATTTGGGGTTGAGACTGCCATGGTTGCCTTGACCGACGACCAGCGTCTGAGCATCGACAGGGGTAGTGTGACCCTGTTGGTGCTTTTAGACCTCTCAGCAGCTTTTGATACGATAGATCATAGCATCCTCTTGGACCGCCTGAGGGGGTTAGGTATTGGAGGCACTGCATTGCAGTGGTTCCAGTCCTTCCTCTCGGGCAGGTCCCAGAGGGTCCTGCTCGGGGACAGTTGCTCCAGCATGAAGGAGCTTACTTGTGGCGTTCCGCAAGGCGCCATCCTGTCCCTGATGTTGTTCAACATTTGTATGAAGCCGCTGGGTGAGATTCTCCAGAGTTATGGGACTGGGTGTTATCAGTCCACTGATGTCACCCAGATCTATTTCTCCTTATCTCAATCGTCGGCCTCAAATTCCAATGGCATCTCTCCTCTCAATGACTGTCATAAGGCAGTAATGGGCTGGATGAGGAAAAACGGATTGACACTGAATCCAGACAAAATTGTGCTCACGGTGGTGCTCACGGTGGTGGCCCCGAAACCAAGGATTGGGCTGCAACCTCCAGTCCTGGATAGGGTCACACTCTCCACAAAGGACTGTGTTCACAGTCTGGGGGTGCTCCTTGATCCGTCACTTCAGATGGCTAGTCAGGTAAATGCAGCTGTCAGGAGTGCCTGTTATCAGCTTTGGTTGATACGCCAGCTGTGCCCTTTACTGGAAGTAAGGTATCTTGGAAGTAAGGGGTCTTTCCTGGAAGTAAGGGATCTTGCAGGTGCTGGTAACCTCCCATCTTGATTTCTGTAATGCAGTCTACATGGGGCTACCCTCATGCTTGGTCTGGAAACTTCAGTTAGTACAAAATATGGCAGCCAGAGTGGTCTCAGGTACATCACAGAAAGATCACATAACTCCTGTATTAAAATCTCTTCACTGGCTGCCTGTCAGTTTCTGGGCCCAGTATAAGGTGTTGGTTTTGACCTTTAAAGTCCTAAATGGCTTGGGTCCATCTTATCTTCAGGACCGCCTCTTCCCATATAATCCTCCCTGCACACTCTGGTCCTCTGGAAGGAATTTGCTACAGCCAATGAAAACTAGGCTTTCAACAACCTCCCAGAGGGCTTTTTCTGTCATCGCCCCCAAATTATGGAATGGCTTGCCAGATGAGATCCATCAGTTGACAACCTTAAACAGTTTTTAAAAAGCTGTTAAGACGGATCTCTTCCGGCAGGCCTTCCCTGATTAGTTTCCTGGTCTCAGGAGTCCTTTTATCCCTCCTATATTTGGTTTAAATGCTGCCCTGCCTATTATTGTTTGTTTGATTATGGTTTATTTTGATTATGTGTTTGTATCATTGTTTTAATGTAAAAATTGTTTAATTCCTTTTTAAGGGGTGGGGGAGCTGTGGGATTTGGATGGTATTTTAACATTGTATGATGTTTTTAAATTGTTGTGAGCCGCCTTGATTGCATGACAGAGGGGCGGGATATAAATAAAATTTATTATTATTATTATTATTATTATTAAGGGTAGAAAACATCCCAGATGCTCCTCTAGATCCTATAAATGTGGAGCCCAAAGAAACCCTCGTGCCTCCTACCTTAGACCTGATCCATTCAGAAAATGGGTGGAGGCTTTCGCAACAAAGGACAACACAGCAATTACTACAGCACGGGTTTTATTTAATCATGTTATTACCCAATGGGGAATTCCATGTAACTTCACCATAGATCATGACTCCGGTACGCATTTTACTGGAGAAGTGATGCAGGAGCTATGTAAAGCACTAGCAATCTGCCAGAGGTTTCACATAGCCCATCATCCACAGAGTTTGGGACATATCAAGAGGACTAACTCTAAAGAAAGCTATGAGAGAGGTGGTATGCACATCAGGAAAGGATTGGGATGCCAAACTGCCCATCATTCTCATGGCACTTAGAGGAACTATAGCTTCTCATGGTTTTACACCCTATCAAGTCATGACTGGGAGAAAAATGCCTGAGGCTTTTTGGCTAGACACTACCTTACCCTCTGATTTAGAGCCAGTGGTCATGAATCAAGAATGGGTTCGGTCTCTGGTCCAAAGCAGCTGTCAGATTCACTGCCAAGTAGCAGAAAAGCTGGGAAAGAACATGCAAGCCATGGATTACTGATTGGGGTGGGTTAGGAATCCCCAATAATGGGAAGTGGGTCAGTTGGTTTTGTACCAAAACTTTTCATAAAATAGGCATGCATTGTCCACCAAGTGGGTGGGCCCCGTTAAAATCACTGGGAGAGTGTCCCCTGCAGTCTATCAGGTGTGCATTCACAATAAACATGGGGATAAGTTCAAATAAGTTCAAATACTTTCACTCATCTCAGCTGGAAGAATAGAAAGGTGATCCAGTTCTTGTAAAGCCTGTAGCAGAGATCTGGCCAGATTTGCCCTTAATTGATTTGTCTGAAACAGGTTTGTTCCCCCAAGGTGGGTGAACTAGATTTCAAACTTAGGGCCTTTACAGATTGCCAGAAATAATGCAGCTTGAGGCTACTTTAACTGTCCTGGCTCAGTGCTAAGGAATCATGGGAATTGTATTTTTTTTTCTGGGACATTGAGCCTTCTCTGTCAGAGAGCTCTGGTGCCACAATAAACTACAGTTCCCATGATTCCTTAGCACTGAGCCAGAACAGTTAAAGTAGCCTCAAGTTGCATTATTTCTGACAGTTTGTAAAGGACCTTTACAAACTGCCAGAAATAATGCAGCTTGAGGCCACTTTAACTAGCACTGAGCCAGGACGGTTAAAGTGGTCTCAAGCTGGATTATTTCTGGCAGTCTGTATGGGCCCTTAGTTTGCCTCTCTGTTTCCCTACGCGGGGTGAGAGCTGGCTGGACTTGTATAGATGGATGATCTGGACTATTGGATGCAGAATTATAAGCACTATTTTGTCTACATACCCAACACAGTTTAACACCAGTTGGGAATACAACATCCAAGCTGAGTGCCACTTGGCATCCCTTTATCCTGGGATTTATGAGGTTTTAGATGCTATGGAAGAAGCTCATGAATGGTATAACAGAAAGGTTCCCCTTAAAGTGGCCACAAGAATTATCATCTCTGCCGAAAAGACCATTACATCAAGGGTAATTATGTATGGCCCCAAAGGACATAAATGGGTGGATGCAGATGCAGGACATCTTTCATTGAAGGATGGAATGTGGAACTGGAATCGCTTCGACCCTAGACATGGTAAGGTTCCTCCATCTTTTCAAACTGCTGTTACATTAGATCAACAATGCCATCCCACATGGACTTGGAAAACCAGGCTGTTCATCTGTGTTAATTTCACCCGAACACCTCAAAACTGTGAGGTCACATGCAACAGAATATTGTGTCCATATATATATATATATATATATATATATACACACACCCCTGATGTTTTAAAGGAACCACCTTAGTACTTGGGAGATGTAGTAATCTGCCAAGACATCTCCACATTCGCTTATTCTGAAGCACAACCCATTTTAGCCACCATTGTTCTCAATTTCACTGCTGTGAATGTGGCCAGAGCCATCCCTGCCTATAGCCCATATTTAAAAGCCGCCTGGGCACAGTGTGAACAAAGAGAGAAAAAGTGGTAAGCCATCATGCACCCTTTGTTTAGAACAAAGAGAGATTTTGTAGATATAGTCTTTAGAACCCTGGGAACAGGAATTGTGATTTTAAATACCATTGATACAGAAGTGATTTTAAATAAATTTGGTTTGATTGAGTCCAGAACAAAAGATGTAGGAATCTCCATAGGTTCTCCTCTGATAAACATAGCTCAAGGAGTTGGTTTAATTGGACACGTTTTACCTCAATGGGTGGAAGTGGAAAAGGAAATCATTTTAGATATAGGTCATTCTTTACAAAACAGTGTATATAACCTGTCAATTGCTATAGAATGCACTCAGATACAAAGCTCTCTCATCACATTTGCCTCACAGCTAATTCAAGCCACTTTAATTAAATTAGTACATCCAAAAATCTTAAATCTATTTCAGGAGTGGTATCCTGATTCTCTAGAATATCCTGCTGTTTTAATAAGAGTGACCAGAGCTCAATGGAAAGATGTGATTTTAAGAATTAGCATTTACCATAAAAAGATATGGGATCCCAAACTCCTACATCCTTTATCCTACCTAGGGCTCCCTTTAGCCAAGAGCAACACTACAATTTTACCAATTGTTACATTGGTAAAATAGAACCCACCTGTATGATTTAAATGGCTGCATAAAAATACATCAATGGGCTCACTGTTAGGATGCACTACAAGGCATTCAATTTCAGGATGTTAGTAAACAAAACTATAATTCCTGTGCATTACATCATTTTGGTCCAAAAGTCTCACAACTGTTTTTGCTTAAGAACCCCATGCAACACTCTCATTATTTTGCCTTTGAAATATTATTTAAAGGTTCAGACCTTAGGAAATCCATGCTTTTGCAGGATACATTTAATACATTGTGTTGACAAAGAATTTTACCTGCATGAACAGGTGCAATATTATGCCACACCTTACCAAATTGATTCTACCGCAATATAGGCTTTTCACTTGGAAGATGAGTTTCCCATATCAAAGTGGCTGCGATTGCTAAGTAATTTGAATGACATTGCCAGGAAAATTGAAAAGACAGAAGAAAAGATTAAGATGGCAGTAGATATGAAAGCCAGACAAATCATCAAGGTCACACAGGAGATCAAGTGTGCTACAGAAACCTCGTTGTGGGGGGGCGTTTGACTGGACCGCCATGGCTGAAGCCCTGCTCTACACCCTGACTAACCTCATAATCATCATTTTATGTTTACAGGTTGCTACTGTCATTGGAACCATTAGCATTGTAATTTGGGTAAGGAAAAAGGTGGCAGAATTTGATGCCATCCACAGAGAAACTTATCTTCCCTGCAGAAATTCTATCCCAATGCCTGGTGATTCCCCCTTGACCAGTAAGGAGGAAGGATCCAATTATTTTGTTTAACTGGTTTGGGAGGACAGGAGAATTCACCATTTCCCCCGCCCATTGATTGAAAGGTCAGGCTAGGTGGTAATACTCTGTGCAGAAGTCAGTTCAGCCCCTTGCTTTGGAGCCCTAACTGAACTGATTGAGAGGCCCCAAGATGAGTGATGGACTCTTCTCATGAGAATGTTCGTCACCATTCTTGGACCTGCCTGTGTCTGCACATAAGTGATGCCACCAAGGCTAACTGGCAGGTCAACCCCTTCACAGAGATGGCCACCAGTAATATTTTTCATCTGTTTTCCATGTGGACCCTATTACTTTCAGTGACGTTTTGACTTAGAGTGGGTAAAACCAACTTTGCCCATAGATGGCTTCAGTCAGTCCTGGGCTATAAGAATATGAAGTTTGATTTTTGTAGTTTGGTTGTTTTGGGGCAATTTACAGTATTTTCTACTACTTTTTAACCCAGGAAAAGCTTCTCCAAAGTCGGGGGTCATCTTACATGCCGGGTGGCAGAGGAGGAGGAAGAAGGTGTGGTGTGGCGGGAGGAGGAGGAAGATAGGAAGTCCAGGTCAGAGGAGGAGGAGGAGCGGGCAGGAAGGGGTGGCGTAGTGTGGAGTGAGGCAGGAGGAGGAAGTAGCCACGGATAAGAGGTGAACCCCTATCCTGGGGTTTTCTTGGCAAGACTGGTTCAGAGGAGGTTTGCCATTGCCTTCTCCTGAGGTTGAGAGTATGTGACTTGTTCAAGTTCATCCAGTGGGTTTCATGGCAGAGTGGGGAAACAAACCCAGGTCTCCAGAGTGGTAATCCTACACTCAAACCACTACACCATGCTGGCTCCTATTCCCATGTACTACCTATGAAACAATTGACTTTTTTGTTGTTCTTGTGTGTCTTCAAATCCTTTCCGACTTATGGCAACCCTAAGGCAATCTTATCATGGGATTTTCTTGGCATGTTTCTTCAAATGGGGGTTGCCATTACCATCCTCTGAGGCTGAGAGTGTGTGACATGCCCAGGGTCACTTACTTGGCCACAAATTGTACATATCCCAGAATGCATCACCTAGTATATTGGCAGTCCTTTTCCCCCAACACTTTCTCATTTTCTCCCATTGGAAGAGGGGTCGTCTTATACAGTGAGTATATCCCAAACTCTATATTTTAACTGGAAAAGTTGGGGGTTGTCTTATATGCCCAGTCATCTTATACACCGGAAAATATGGGTAGGTCAATTTTGGGCTAATATACATATTTTTCCATCATTCTCTGTTTGACCAGGAAGCAGGGGCCAGCTAAAATGGACATCATCGAATTTCTTAAAGGTGCAGTGCCTCTATTCCTGATCATTTTATTAACAGCAAGTTTAATTCACAGAACCCTGACACACAGTGTCAAAGATGGAAAAACAACAACATTTATTGATAGCCCTTTATAGCCCACTGTCTTTCTTTGACTTTGTTTATCCCTTTGTTTTTCAAGAGGTGGGGGGGGGGAGATTTTCTTTCCCTTCCTCCCTCCTCCCCAGGGCATGTACGGAAGTCTGTGCCTTTCTTCCTTTCCTTTCCTTGTGTGTGTGTGTGTTTGTGTGTGTATTAACAAATGTGCTTAAACCAAGGTGCCTTTGTTCTGCAAGGGAGGAGGGAGATGTGCCCCGGCCAAGCTGCTTCCATGTTGCTAGGCCATGTCCTGGATGTCCTCTATAACATTGCAGATGCCTTCCTAATCCTTCAAGTGGTGCTGATGCCCCATCCAGACCTGAGATGCACTGGGCTAAACCTCATCTGCAGTTCCTGAAATGTCCTCCAAAGTGCTCCCTGCCTGGTTCCTGCTGCAGATTTCTGGTCCCATCTCTGTAGAGTGCTGCAGGTCGCATTCCTGCCCTGCTGATGCTCCAGTCTTCTCAAGTTCCAGAAGTCCCAATCTACCTCATCTCTGCAGAGGTCCCAGTTTATTCAACCTCCAGAGACAATGGTATACCTCAATCTTCGCTCGGGGCCCTGCTCTACTCAAGCTTTTCCAGGTGCTTTGGTTTACTTTCATCCCCAGCTTCAACATTTTAATTCATGGACACTGCTTATGCTTCCTGGGCTGCATGAGCACAGATTGTCAAGTCCTCCACCATCCTCCATGGGGATAGTAACTTCATTTCAGCTCTTGAGGCCTCCTTTCAATTCCTCTATTCAGCCATCAGTGCACCAAGGCTCTATTCAAAAATTTTGATTGGTCCACTCTGAACTGAAGTCTGATGTTTTCCTCAAAATTTTACCAAATCCATTCAAATTTGCTGGACATATTGATATCCATTTCCTACAACAGTACATAACTTGCCACACAATTTTTGGACATTGATTCCTCCTCTTCATGGCTATAGATGCCACAGTGTTGTTGAACTTTTATCATCCTAACAATTTAAAATAGACTTGAATGCACACATGCTTAAAGACTTGAATATACCTTTTGAGGACTTATTTTGCTTTATTGCTGCACATTGGTCCATAGACTTTCTATTAAACATTGGACATTGCTACCTCATGATTATACTTATTCATATTTCTTCATTGATTGTTGTTTACTTTACCCATTATTGCTTTTGAGTTACTTGTGGACATTGGTCCATTGAGTACATTATGTTTCATTGTGTTGTGCTTTTGATACTTGTGAGTTTACTTTAGTTATGGCCTTTTTGATTATACTCATTGTTGTGTATTGTTCTTGATTTTCATTGCATACATTGGTTATTAGTTATTAGCATTGCTCTTGAACTGCTTTGATTAGGATTGATATGCAAGTATGAATGGGTTCCAGGAATGAAAGCCCCTCCCCAGGGCCTGAAGGATTTTCTAAGGGATAATTTCCCTGAACCATGAGTTAATTCCCCAAATTGACACCTCCTAAATTTTCATGGCGAAGATAATTTGGTAATGTGGAAATGATCACCTGTCCAATTTTTACTTGAACAGATAGATAATCTCTGAAGGGGGGGGTGTTATAAGAATTGCTTTAATATAAAACCCTCTTTGGGGGTCTCCTGTCATGGCCTTAAACTAGAAAAGCCCAACCACCATGGATCCAAAGCGAGGACCTCACTTAGGCACCTTAAAGGTCACGTCTGCATCTACAACAATTTCAGATCAAAAGGCCAGGCGCAGGAGCTGTAAAGGAGGACATTCACACCTAGGAGATTTATAAGTACCAGCCAGGATGTGTCCGGTTGGAAATTGTCTAGTTCAAAGAGTATCAATCATTTCATATACAATAGCAAATCCTTGGCTCAGGCTAGATTTAAGGGTATAAAAGATCTCCAAAATCTCAGGCACATTGGGTCTGGTTAGATTTCATGGTGACACTGTGCTACTGTGAACTCTGACATGGCTCACAGAATCATAGAATCATAGAGTTGGAAGAGACCACAAGGGCCATCCAGTCCAACCCCCTGCCATGCAGGAACTCAAAATCAAAGCATTCCCGACAGATGGTCATCCAGCCTCTGTTTAAAGACTTCCAAAGAAGGAGACTCCACCACACTCCAAGAGAGTGTGTTCCACTGTCGAACAGCTCTCACTTTCAGGAAGTTCCTCCTAATGTTGAGGTGGAATCTCTTTTCCTGTAGCTTGCATCTGTTGTTCTGAGTCCTATTCTCTGGAGCAGCAGAAAACAAGCTAGCTCCCTCCTCAATATGACATCCCTTCAAATGTTTAAAGAGAGCGATCATATCCCCTTTAACTGTCTCTTCTACAGGCTAAACATGCCCAGTTCCCTAAGTCACTCCTCATAGGGCATGGTTTCCAGATCCTTCACCATTTTAGTCACCCTCCCCTGGACACGCTTCAGTTTTTCAGCATCCTTTATTCCAGGTGGGGCCTGACCAATGCAGAATACAGTGGCACTATTACTTCCCTTGATCTAATAATAATAATAATAATAATAATAATAATTTTTATCCTGCCCCTCTGCGACGTAATCGGGGCAGCTTACAATATTAAAACCAAGATAAAATAATACAAAACTCCAACACCCTCCCACCCCTTAAAAAGGTATTAAACAAAGAATGATATAAAACAGGCTTAATATCATAAATCACAAATAACATAACAAGCATAATAACAGCAGCACAAAAAGGGGGAAGATGGATTAATCTAGGTCGAGGGGCCGGGATACTATACTTCTATTAATGCAGTCTAAAATTGCATTGGCCTTTTTAGCTGCAGCATTACACTATTGACTCATGTTCAACTTGTGGTCTACTTGGACTCCTAGATCCCTTTCACATGTAGTCTTCTTAAGCCAGGTGTCCCCCCATCTTATATCTATGCATTTCTTTTTTTTCCCCAGCTCTTCCTGTTGTCCTTTCCCTTTCATAAATGGTTGAGTCTATCTATCTTCATTCATCATTGGAGCAACCTCCATCAGGTAATTATCATAATTAGAAAGCCTTCAGTTTCCTATCCAAGCTAACTATTTTGTTCCTGAGTTCTTGTGTGATTGAGTGAATGACAGATTGTCTTTGTAAGTTTGAATCCCCAAATAAATCACAGATTCATTGAAGAGCTTTGTCTCTATCAGTCTATTCCCTAGCCAGCTCCATAAACATAGGATAAACGATCCCATTGGAGACTTGAACTTTAGTAATTCCCCAGGTTCAAGTTCTTCTTACAACAACATAGAAGACAAGATGGAACCCAGTTTAAAACCTATTGGGCTGAACAGGAGCCTCCCAGTGCTTCTTCCTGGAACAAGTTGAAAAACACTCTGAATCTAGTTACTGGAAAAGTTAATTATTTATAAGCAACTAGCTGTTTTTAACTAATTACTTCTAAATTCTGTTTCTCTTTTGGTGTCAGATAAATTGGCTGCATGCTATGTGAGCAAATCTGACATTACAAAATCTCATCACTGAACTTTTTAAAGCTTCATTAGTAATACAAGTGATTTCTCATCCTCTAAATCTGGTAATTTTTCATAGATGAAAATCCACAGAATTCTCATGTTGACCTTTGCAAATGTGTACACAAGTGGATTTTTTTTTTAAAAAAAATCACAATATAATAATCTTCATGATTTTTTTTTTCATCCTTCAGAAAATGAAAAGCTAATGAAGCCCTGGACATATGTGTTAAACATAAAATTAAAGTCTAGTATCAAAGGTTAAAGTTAAAATTGTGTCTTAGGTCTGAAAAAGAAATAAGCTATAAGTTCAACAAAGACATGTCAGCAAAACTTATTGAGAGTGGGCCACCATATCCTAATGACATGACCAAGATAGTTTACATTTAAAAAACTACTCAGAACATAGAAAATGTTTGTTTCACAGTCTAGACTCTTTCTACAATATACTTCTTCCTGGCACAAACTTGTTAGAAAAGAAACAATTAGTTTTTATTTGTAGAACAACCTGAAAAAATAATTTTCATGGCTACACTTTGAAATTGTACAACTGAAGAAAATATTTTCTTGAATTTGTTGAATGTAAAAATCAGTACTTTCAATACTGATTTGAGGGAGAAAAAGCAACATGTTTGTAGAGAAAAGACACTGGATATTGTGGTTTATTTGCTTTTTAAATGATACATGTGCAAAAGAAATTGAAAGATAATTAACTCCCATTGATATTAACAGATAGACTCAAAGCATGTCTAAATATGGATCTGATCCAAAATAAGAAGTAGCAGTCCCAGATTCATTCCAATTAGTTCCATTGGTTGTAACAGTTACACACTATTTATTGATATCTGATCTAGTAATTACATTCCAAGAATAGATCAAATGCATGCTGATTAAATTATTCCAACATCTGCTTTTAACATGTTCCAATCAGCCAGAAAACATCAAAAAGGAGGAGGAGGAGGAGGAGGAGGAGGAGGAGGAGGAGGAGGAAGCAACAGCTTTTCAGGTATTTCATCTGTCACTATTAGCCAGCTATTGTTGCTGGTACAGGATAAGTGGCAAAAGAGCTTCAAAATAAGATAGAAGAGCCAAAGTGTGGTGAATACTCTGTGCATATTGTTCTTGATGGTGATAATGTTGACAAAGATTTCTCAAGGGATGTGTGTGTGTTAGTGCCTTCAAGTCACTTGTCAGCTGATGGTGACCCCATGAATTCCACAGCATTTTCTTAGGCAAGGAATCCTCAGAGGTGGTTTTGCCAGTTCCTTCCTCTGAAACATAACTTATAGCACCTGTTATACTTTGGTAGGCAAGCCAGTGTGGCATAGTCATTTGAATGTTGGACTATTACTCTAGAGACCAGGGTTTGATTCCCAGCTCGAACATGAAACACACTGGGTGACCTTGGGCAAATCACTCTCTCTCAGCCTCAGGGGAAGGCAATGACAAAACTCCTCTGAACAAATCTTGCTAAGAAAACCTCATGATAATTTGTTTTAGGATTGCCATACGTCAGAAATGACTTGAAGGTACACAACATCTATTCATTGGTGATCTCCCACTCAAGCACTAACCAGGGCTATCCCAGCTTCCAAAATCAGACAGGATCTGGGGTCTTTTAGGCTCCTTTTATCAATCTATAATTATTTTCCCTTTAAATCTGTGTCATGCATCAACACTTGAATTTTGTATTAATGCACGTAAAAAGACATGTCTTGTATCAAGACAATTCACCATTACATTGGAACTGTTTTATGTTCCTGTGTGGGTTGGCTGAGCCTTTCCAAATAAACACTGTTTTGATTAGTTCAGAAGAGGGGAGAGAGAGGGAGAGTGACTGAGATCCATCTTCTTCCCTAGTTACTTCCTGAATTTCCCAAATCATTCATTGCTGGCTGGCATATCCAAGGGTAGCCATGTTGGCTCTGTAGCAAAGTACAATAACATCCAAATTCCACTAACGTTTATTGGGCCAATTGAAATGAACAAAATACATGTTGCAAGCTTCTGAAGCCCCATTGGCTGCTTCATCAGGCAAAAATGTTAAAAAAACATACAGGTTATATATTCAGGTGTTATTGGAGGGACATTTATGCAGGCAAGCCCCTTCCTCTTTCTGGTGTCTAAACTGTATTTCTAAATGCTTGACAGAAATGTAAAGTTACTGCAGCTTGGGGATTTTCATTTGGAGTGTAGAATTTATATTTGGGGGGCAATGTCCTTATTTTGCACCCCATCTCCACCCCAGTAGCTACACATGTGGAATCTGCAGTAACAGTACAAGACTTAGCATTTCCTTTTTGGAAATAAGTAGTCATTGAAGCTGGCAACAGTAAATCCTGACAAGGATTTTTCTTTCATTTCAAAAAGAAAAATCTGCTCAGTCTTACAGAGCAATGGAGAAGCAGCACCTTCAATGAACAGTATCCCCAGTTGACTGAGAAAGTCAGAGTGAAGGAAAGGTACAGTAGAAGATGAACTGGCAGAAGATGATTTACATGTGTGTGTTTTATGGGGATCAGGTGAGCTTGTGTGCATTTAGGAATCCAGAAAACAAGATTCAAATCCCATTTAGCCATGCAGATCCATTGGGTGACCTTGGCCATGTCACATTTTCTAAGTCAGGGGTAGGCAACCTTTCCCCTTTAAGGGCCAAGGGACTTCAGCTCCCAGAATCCTAAATGGGGTTTTGTGCTGTGCTCCTTCTATCTTTCACTTTTTAAGTAGAAATACAAACATGTGACCAAGATGTTGTATTGTGGTTAATATGCAAAGGAATGGATTTGAGATTCTCCCCAGACCTATTGCTATACTCCGAAGAGAGTGTGGTATGTTTCGGTCTGTGAATATCATGTTTGCCTTTACAATCACCCCACCCCTATATACTCAATTTAACTTGTATATTTTTAATATCAATTTTTTTTGTATTGGGTTAAAATGGATTGTTGTCATCTATATTTTGTATATTACTTGAGCAACCAATGGTTGGGATCAATTTATTAGCCTTCCTTACATAGCATGGCTGAAAGTGAAGATTTCTGTGAAAGTATGTATTGCACTTTGCATAGTACTCATTGATTTTGTCTATTGTACTTTAGTAATCCTTGTTTATGCATTCTTTTATATGATTTCTATGCCACCACTTCTATAATAACTCCCACATGCACACAAAGGGCTACCTGTTTTTGTCACTGCTCCAGTGCCCCAGCCACCTTAATCCAGTTTTGGATTAACCACAACTAATAGCTTTATTAGTCACTAATTCACCACTGATGCAGAGATCAAAGGTTCCTGCAAAGATCATTTCTCAGTCTAGCTCTTCTACACAGCCAGCCAGACTCCTTAATGCATATTGATTTAAATAAACTCATCCTCAATAGCATCCCCTAATTCCCTGCAAAGCAAGTTCAGGCAAATTATCCACTGCTTCTACAGGAGTTTTATATGCAATATGAAGTGGACTAAAAGAAATTGGATTGAAGGCAAAATGAATCTGAAGCAGCTTGACATCTGGCAATGAAGATATGAAAGCAGGAGTAGTTACTGTCTTGCTTGTAACACTGGAACATTTATAAAATGTGCAAACTCATAATCTGTGAATTTTAGTGCTGCCAGCTAGAGAGTAATATGATGGGGCCAAAAAAGAGTAATAGACAAATAGCTGCCTTAAATTTTGAATGTTAGCATATTATACCAGACAATTTAATCTTCACTAAGGAAGTCTACAGCATAGCGGTTCAAACTGTCTGCCAACTGAAATGTGTTTAGAGGACACAGTCCAGACAATTGGACTGACACAAGAAACAAAAGAATCCATGTTCAAAATGTAAGACAAGCACTTCTAAATTTGATTTCTGTGGTTAATATGTGCACAAAGCTATATGAGAATGCAAAGGATAAGCTTCTCATATAAGCAGCTCTGCTCTCAGGCTTGCTATGATGGATTCTAATTATACAGTCAATATTCATGGAAGACTTCAAATATACAGCAGAATCCACAGTGAACAAATCTTTGTGATTTGGAATATATTGTCACTAGGCCTACATAATCCCATTTTACTGAGGCATAGAAATCCTCTTGTTGGGCTGAAACACTGAGTCAGAATCAAAGATGGGGGGGGGGGTCCACTAAAACCAAAGGCTAGATAGTTATCAAAATGGAAGGATACAAAGAAGGCAGGAGTGGCATATCATGTCCCCATTTTTTTTCTGGGCTGCTTCCCTCACCCTTTCTTCACTCATTGTAATGGAAAACTGCAAAACTGGCATAAATTTGCTATTGGTTTTACAATGTGCCCAATAAATGCCAAGGCTTTGGATTCCTTGGAACCCAAAGACTAACCTCTAGATTCTAATAACATCAGAGGTCAAAGATTGATGAGATAAAGGCTCCTATGGCAATTCAAGAGGATATCTAAGGTTGGATCTCTCTCTGCCCCTCACTATCTCTGGTCAATATACCATCCCAGGGATTTCAGATTTGAAGTAGTATCAAAAAATTTGGTTACAATTAATAATATATAAGATTACATCAAGGTTCTGAGAGTTTACTGAATGAATCCCAATAAACAAACATTAAAACTATTTAAACACAAAATGAAGCATAAACTCATGAAGTCAAAAACATCACAAATAACAATTGAAAATGCCTGGGGAGGGTCCCCCTCCATTTTGCACAAGAAAATACTTTCTAGATACATGTGCATTTTTGTACAAAATGGCTACATGTGACTTAAAACCCACATTTTTTTCACAGAAAAAGCAAATGTGGGCCTTTGCAGACTGCCAGAAATAGTGCACATTAAATTGAGGCACTGCCCTGGCTCAGTGCTAGGGAGTCATGGGAATTGTATTTTTTTCTGAGACGTTGAGTCTTCTCTATCAGAGAGCTCTGGTGCCACAATAAATTACAGTTCCCATGATTCCCTAGCACTGAGCCAGAGCAGTGCCTCAATTTAATGTGCACTATTTCTGGCAGTCTGCAAAGGCCCTGTGTTTCTGGAAATAGTGTGTCTGTGGAGGTGTGGGTATGTCAGAAACACTGATCTTATTTTCATGGGGGAAACATCCCCAATGTACCCCTGTGAAAATTATTTTTCCTGTATTTCAGGATGTGTAAATACTACACCAAAATATTCATTTTCTGTCACAGCAGGGAGAAATCTGTACAGATTATTTCCCTTGATATGCAAGAAATTTAAAACACCATTTCTGTCCTGAGGATCTTTAGCAACATCTAAGGCTGTGGGAGTGGAGATATATCCTCACTGTTCATAGTCCCTGAGTCTGCAGTCACCATGATGGTTGGGTAGTTCTTAGAGCTGTAGTCCAAAATATTAATCTTTAAAAGCTATGATTTTTTTTCCTGGACATTTCCCCTTGGATTGAGAACAAAGAAACAGATCAAGTTGCTGCTTGGTATGTAATAATATCCCAGATATAATCTGAATCAAAAATACAGCAAAGGAAATAATGTACAAATCCAAAATCCATGAAAGAGTATTCACTGTTTCTGTAATCCACATATCATAAAAATGTCTCTAATACCACAAATACTGTTATTTGTTTCAGGTTCTATTCCTTTAATCCCTGACACTAAGGTAAATAAAAGTTTTGTTTTTGTAAGAATGAGACAGTATAAATCAGAATAAAATACTTTAAAACATTAAAATACATTAAAATACATTGTTTAAATTCCCATCCAGATGAATTTATATAATCTTACTTGTGCCATGGGAACCTAATACAAATAACAAAGTGGTGCAACATAAAACACAACTTAGGGCCAATGCAGACCAGCCTAAAGGGGTAGCAGAGAGACGCTCCTGGGAGCGGGGGATCAGGGCCATGGCAACTGCATGCCATGGCCTCAATCCTCCTTTTTGCCACCCCCAAAAGAACGGCAAAATCTGCTCCTTTTGGGGGTGGAAAAAGGTCACCCTAAGAGCTGGCATTGTGGCTCTTCTGTGTCATTTTGGTGCAATGTGTGTACACACTGTGCCAGGAGGGCGTCCTGATGCCATGCAAGATCCAGATGGGTGTGCAGCATCAGGACGATGTCAGGGTGGAGTCGGGGTGGCTGGTGTGTGGCTGCCCTTTAGGCCGGTCTGCAAAGCCCCTTATTCTCAGTTATCTGAGACAACTGATGCCTGAGGCTGCAATTCTATACATCAAAATGGGTAACTAGATTGTGTACCATAAATCACAGCATGAGGACCTGTGTTGATTTTGTTACCTGAATGGAATACAGCACAGCTAAATGTGCAACCAAATGGACAATGGAATGCACAACCAAAAGAGTTCCACTGCTTTCCAGAATATGAAGTTGCATGAAGATGTGTATTGGACAAAGATGTCAAACAGCTTCCTGAGGAGAAACTTACACATGTACAAGACATAATAGGACCCCAATGTGTAGATATTTTGTGTAGATGTTTTCTTCCTTAATGATTTTTCCTGGTGTAAGGAAAAGGATAAAAGAAACAGTGGGTTGTATAAGTGGGTAATAAATGGAAGAACAAGATATTTGGATGCCAATCCCATTCTCTGAATGAGGCAGGGCAAATTGCACAACAAAAGCTGCATTGGGAGGCAACCCCATTGAGAAAGGATAGCTGTGGATATTGCTGTTAAAATAAGGCAAATGGACTGCAGCTGTTTGGTTACTTCAAGAAGTAGCAGTTGTAGCTGCAGCATTACAGCATTGCCTTTTTCTTCCATATCTATAATCTAAACTGTCCCTCATGACTGATATATAGAGTTTCATTTTATTAAGATCAAATGGTAGTGATCCTTGTTTTTGTCCAAATTAAATAGATGAGACTTCTCAACAGTGACTTCCACTTTCAGCAAAATTGATCAGGGTGGAATAAACACCAAGTGGAAACTATATTCACAGCTGCAATTAAAAAAAAGCAACTCCTTTTTCTGTTATCATCACTCTCATCCTCATCCTCTTCACCATGACCATATAACACATCATGTAGCACAGTTCTTTGGGATAAAGTGTGTGAAATCACATTTGACAAAGCAGGTTACATAAGATGCTAATTCCATTGTCATAATTCTTACAGCCCCAAAAACTCTTGCAATGAGCTGACTGCTTCAGACTTTTCACACCAGGTGATGGCTTCTTATAAAACCAGAGTTTTCATTGCCAAATATTAGCTGAACTGGAATTCAATTAAAAACTAATAGAATTGACTTATAACATTAAATGAAATCTGACTTGCAGTTATGCCTGTGTCACAACCATTGACTACCTGTGCAGTTTATGAATGTGAGCCTTCCTAAATTGTATTTTAATTTAGCCTGAATTTTTTATTTGTTTTGTTAATTAGAAATCCAAGGCCAGGTTACTAATAAAGTAGGTGAAAGTAACTGGAGAATATCACAGAAACAGCACAGCAGCTTTCCACTGGCCATACTTTTATCCAAGGTGATGTTCTTTGAGAACAGGTGGACAAGCTGCACTCTTAATATGCACAGCTGCCAGGCCAACTCCTTGGCAGCTTCTGGTATCTGGGCATTGGAACAATCCTTGAGCTCCTCTGACATATGCTGGCATTGGCTCACTTCCAGGGTAGGTCCAAGATCCAAGCTTTTCAATCCAAGCTTTTCAATTATTGCTTAAAGTCCCCAGCTTAAATTTAACATATGCCAGTAGGTCTTACCAAATACTGGTTTGCAGCTTACCATGGCAGCAAATTGCAAAAGAAATTGAATTATAGCCTTGCTAGATTTTTCTTTTCCCTCTAACAAAACTCCTGTGCCTTTCACAGCTTCCACCACTTACACAAATTCAACAGGTTATTTATTTATTTAAATATTTATATCCTGCCATATATCCAAGGATCTTGGGGGTAGAGGAAATAATGAAATCAATTTAAATAGCTTAAAACAATCCTCTTATATGTTTTTCAAAAAAAAAAAGGCAAAGGTAAGCAGGAATGAAGTTACAAGGGAGTAAAACTGAGGCATTGTCTCCAAACAAGTCCCCTCAATGAAATTTTCCTCCCTTCCCCCCAATTTCTAGCATTGCACAGAGTAAAACATTGAAAACAATTCACACCTAGAAATTATATTTGCTATTTTTTCATTCCCTTGGTGATTCTGTCTCCCACTTCTCTTGAAAAACCTAAACTCTGTTTCTAAAATGCTCACCTGAACTTTTAAGTTCAGTTAATCAGGAAATTTGGGGTTTTGAGGAAAATTTCATTCGGCAAAGGCCAAATTCTTATTTGAGAGTAACAATCTCATTTTGCCCTCCCTCAGCTATACCCTTGGTTTAAGTAAGATTTTTTCCTTTAAATGAAAATGCACAATGAATGTGTTCAGAATTCTGCTGAACAACCACTGAAGGCCCAGAGAACCTGTCAGCAAGAAGTTGGTGACTGAAACAAATTATGAGATGCTGCAGCAAATGTACAATTGCTGTTTTTGACTGCACTATGAATGCAGTGACATGATATGGTGTCTACCTCCAGGAGAACATTAAACCACCTTGCTCCAGGAAGTTCATGAGTCTACACCAGATTCTATGGTTCAGTCTCTGAGGAGATAGCAGAAGGTGAACTGTGTTTTGGGAGTCATCATTGACTCTTTCACTATGTTTTTTTCAAAGATTTGTGAGGCAACCTTTATTTTTGGTTGTGTGTTCTGCAGTAACACTTCCCTTGGTGTTCTAAAGCTCCAAGCCTCTTAGATACAACTCCCCCAGTGGCTGACCAAGGTTACTTCTGAATTCTCCATGAGCTGGGCAAGCTGCCTGAAGCTGCTTCTGGTCCAGGGGTCATAAAATGGGTTGCTGGATTTGGGATTACCTAGCATGTGTGCTTATAAAGCCAAACTGATTCCTTTTCTTCCTTCTACCTGCTCCTCCCTCTTAACTCACCATCCTGAGTAGATTTTCCAATGTAGTCTGCTACAACATATCCTTTCCTAGCTATTGCAGATCACCCTGCTGAGGCCAACAGGCAGGTGAATGGCTTTCTTTCTTATTCAGCTTTGTTGGCTCTACTAGTTCTTCTTGAAGGTTTTCCTATTCCTCCAGACAGCCTGTGCAGTTGCCTTGCCTCAGAGAATGGGGTGGCATCCATATGTCTTGTTCTTCCATTTCTTACCCATTTGTGCAACCCACTGTTTCTTTTATCCTTTTTCTTACTCCAGAAAAATCATCAGCAAACTCTTTCTTGGTGAGTCCTTCCAGCTTCTTACACATGGACATTTTCTATGATAGCAATCAAATTTAGGGGAGTATTAGGGAATCAGGGGAATTGTTGTTGTTTTTTTCTGAGACATTGAGCCTTCTCTGTCAGAGAGCTCTGGTACCACAATAAAATACAGTTCCCATGATTCCCTAACCTTAACCCTAACCCTAAAAGTGGACTCAATTTGCACTATTTCTGGCAGTCTGCAACCCCCCTTACTTAAACATGTAGGAGATGACTCCACAAGGAGATACTGCATGAGTTTTAGCAACATTGCCTTGTAAGAATGCTATGGTGTGCAGTTTTGTGTTTTCTCCAATTTGCTATATGGATAGGCAGAAAGCTCAGACTATGAGGATTACCACAATCAGATATAGCTTGATTTATTTGGTCTCATTCTCCTCCCTCATCTGTGGAGCACCAATGTTCCTCCATCACACATTTGAATGTTCCTTTATAGTTTTTAGGTGCATCATAATCTCAGTTCAACATGATTTAAAAAGGACCTAAGTAGCACATTTGGAAAAACAATTTCTTTACTAGCAGAAGCACTCGAGATGCAATACCTCACAGTCTTAAAAGGCTATTTGACATTCACAGTGAATCTTATTTCTAAATGGTGCATGTACTTTAAAAGGTTGGATGCACTGGAGCAGAAAAAAAGAAATTATTTTAATCTTCTGGATGAATGCCAACCACAAATATATGAAACCAAATATATACCATAATTACTAGTCTAGCCCAGTGTGTTCTGTCATTGAGCATTATTTGTTTTTCCAAATAGACAAAAAGCATTATCCACAAAAATGTGAAATGAGTAAAAATGAGCTTCAGACAATAACTACTTTAGTTGTTTAACCAAATGTTTCATGTTTTATTATTTTTTTCCAACAAAACAGCAATCTAAAATGTTTGTCAATAGCTGCTTTCAAAAAATCTATAAATACAGGATTTATCTCTCAGCAAAAAATTTGTCAAATACCAAGGAATCCAAGTAACAGCCATATTGTCTAGAGTTTATTTAGCAGACTCCTTAAGAGAAGAGGATGGTATTTTACAAAATCTTTGGTTGCACCAGCCCAAAGGACAACAGACGCCTCTTTTGGGTATAAACAGGCCACAACTTTTATTTGCTGTACAGGGTCTCGTAATGTAAAACAACTATAACAACTCTTATTGCTTTGCCACATGTGTATGTGAAGGTGTATCCAACCCCAGAGGGTGGTCCTTCACATCATGTGACAAAGCATGCAAATTAGTTACAACAAATTAACTTTATCCCTCCCCAACCGAAACAGACGTCATAATCAAGTTTATGATGTAAACCTCTAATGATGTCATAGTGAGGTTAACTGACATAATTACACAATTTTTTAAATTTAAACCTAATTAGCCCAAATTAATTTTTAATTAGCCAAATTATCTCTCTGTGTGTGGGGAGGGTCCTTGCCCACCACAAGAGGGGGCCAGCCTAGCTTGGCATCCCCTCCCCCCCCAACGAATTGCTCTCTTGATGTGGTCAGAAAGAGATATTAAATATACATCTGACCCTTCGGAAGAGAGGTGTACTTCACCCCCCCTGTACAGCTGTGGCAATGAAACTTGGATCCCGCTATGGTCAATAACCAAAACACCCAGCTTATCCAGCTGCTTGGCAACAGTTCTGTTAAGCCACTGTCGGGCTCCATTGATGGCAGCGTCCTTACGC
Organism: Phrynosoma blainvillii; assembly: GCA_026167975.1. Lineage (NCBI taxonomy): Eukaryota > Metazoa > Chordata > Lepidosauria > Squamata > Phrynosomatidae > Phrynosoma > Phrynosoma blainvillii. Next base: position 58,904,414 of record JANUYF010000002.1, on the reverse strand, counting down.
GCCCCAGGCCAGATGCGCCTTGGCAACAATTTAGTCCACATTAATATGGCACCAGGCATTTGGTTCCTAATCTCCTGCATGTCTTTTACAATCCTTTTCGCCAGCTGCAGGCAAGGAACCTTGATGAGGTCATTCTCACCAAGGTGTATCACCAATATCCGCGGATGTGGATGAGCGACAGAGAGTTCAATAACCCAGGGAAGCAAGGCCCTCCACTGCATGCCTCTGCGACTGAACCACTGGACAATCCCAACATTCAACAAACCCAAGTTCAGGTCATGTCGTTGTTCCAGAATGTGGCGCTCTGCCCAAAAATGAGGCTGTGGCCCATAATTCAAACCTTCCCTTGGACCAAACCTGCTTGAAAATAAAAGACAGCTGTCAATTAAGAGACAACAGACAATTAACAGCACGACCCTCATGTGCAAACATTGGCCTTAAATCCCTTCGATTGCCAGCGGCCAATTTGGTGAATATCAGCGTCACTTAGCCCATGAACAGCCGTGGCTGTTGCCGCCCCTATTCGAAAATAATGAGATGAAAATTGGGCTGCAGGCAAACTGGCATGCCTCAAAGAGTCCCTAAGAACAGCCCAGAACTGAAACTGTGTCAAAGGAACACCCAATACATGCAAAAACAAATAACCTTAAACTCTTGGCCGGACCTTCATGTAGTCTGACAATGCTAATACTGGACATATCTGGCCCTCAGGTGCCCTAGCCAAGGTGATAGATTGGCCCCTGGCTAGCTGATCCGGCTTAGACCATCTGATAAATATTTGAATCCCTTGCTCCATTAAATTAACGTCCAAAACAAAGAGTGCCCTGCCAGATTCGTCATGGCGCGAACCAGGGACAATCTCACTAATTCTCAAAGTGGCAAAGAAGGCTACCGCAAATACGGCCCTAAACAAAGTCACTTCTTCAGGGGTAAAGCATGTACTAGCCAGGTGTTCCCATAATTTTGCCAAAATTGGACCTGTTATGGGCAATCTGTCAGGGACAGCCAGGTGGAGGACTTGGAGGACTCTGAGGGGGAGGATGTGGGGCCTGATCCTAGCTTGGTGCTACCAGCCCCCATAGAACTAGCTGAACCTAGACCTAGCTGTGTGGAACCCAGTGAGCAACAGCCCCTGCCTCAGCAGCCTAGCCTCCCTCCTCAGCAGCCTAGCCTTTCCCCAGCAGAAAGCCTTTCCCCAGCAGAGGTTTCATGCCAGGAAGAAGCAGAGGAGCAAGAGATTGAAATCCCTACCTTTGCTCAGAGGAGAACAGATAGGGAGGGGCTGCGGCGTTCTCGAAGTCTAGCTGAGAAATGCGCAGCTAAAGAGAAACACCTGGGGGAGAGGAGCTGAAGCTAGATAAGCAGCTGGGAAAAGCCAAGCTCTTTGTCAAGGCTTATCTTGGATTCCCCAGTGAAAGCTCTTGACTTTGGATTGCTTATACCCTGTGACCTTTGGAACGGCTCTGGACTACCTGCTCGCTATAACCCTGAACTTTGGAGTGCTCTCTGGACCTGACTTTCGGAACTCTTGGTTTGTTGGTACGTCATTTGCAACTGGGTTGCTATCTGGGAAGAGGCCTCTGTCTTTATCAGCCATGTGTTAGCAGCTTTCCTGGACACAATCAATTATCCCTGGCCACAGGGGACTCCCTAGCCCATCCATCTAGGGCTCACCGAACCCTAAAATCAACAGTAGGATCTGGCAGGCCACTGACCCTAGAGTAAAAAGCCAGGGTGGCCTGTCAGAGTATAGATGGGCTATGCAGTCAAAGGTGAAATGTAAAGATGTGTGTGTCTGTATTTTTTCCACTTGAGAACATGCTTCTAGGCTGAACACAAGCAACTCAGTCCAGATGGCTAGAGAGACAAAACAATAGAAGAACCACTAGATGGGAAAGTGTCCTTGTTTACATAAGGAAACAATAATAAAAGTTGTTATGGGAAAGTAGATCACATGATGGAAGATGAACAACAAGAGATTGGGTTAGCATACGTCACATACAGATCATCCAATCAACCTGAAGGTTAACACCCAAAAGGTGGAGAGGGGCTGGGCTGAGAAACTCTGTGTTAGGCATTGATATTATTATTATTTACTTCAATTGGATCACACTTTTTTCTTCTCTTTACTTCACAATGGATCTATAACATGTTTATACTGCTTCACAATGTAGCCTTAAGAACTGCAAACATGGATCTGTAATTTTGTTCCTGTTTAGCCACATCTGCAAGATGTGATACTTTAGTGGACTGTGTTTTTACTTTGCATGCTGTTATTATTCTTTCAACAATAAAGCTCAACTTTAAGAAGCTTGGATTTTTGCTTCCTGATTCTGATGGATTTACAAATACACTATTCCACCAAAACCGAACACAGCCAACCTACCCCTAATGGTAACAGGTGATAATCCCGTTTACCTAAGGTGAACTATAAATTGAAGAACAATGTCCACCCTAATAGGCCATACTTCCACCTCCCCCACACTACACAAGAAGTGTCGGAAAGCACTCAGAGCTAGCTGATAAGATTTGCGTGTTGATGGGGCAATAGACTGAAGGATTGCCCTGTCGATTTCTAGCCTCCAAGGCTCCAAAGAAGTGCAGGTACCTCCAATGGGTGCACCAAAGCCTCGGGAGCCAGCTGACGGAACCTGGAGAACTGGAAATGAGAGATGGCATCCGCCAAAGGATTAAGTAAACCGGGCACATGGTGAGCTTGAAACAAAACATTAAACTTCAAACATTGTGTCACTATGGCCCTAACTAGGCACATCACCCTGGTGGATTTGGAGGACTGGGAGTTTACCACGTGGACAACCACCTGGTTGTCACACCAGAACCAAACCGTTTTATTCACAAATTGATTTGCCCATAAGTGCACAGCCACCACTATGGGAAAAAGTTCCAAAAATGTTAAGTCCTGAGTCCAACCTTTTTCCACTCAAAATTGAGGCCAAGCCTCAGCCACCCACTCCCTATTCCAATAAACACCAAACCCGTGGGTACCAGCAACATCAGAGTGTACCTGAAAATCTACCCTCAGCAGCATTTGAGACCTCCAGAAGGAATTGCCATTAAATTGGTCCAAGAAGGACTCCTAGACCTTCAAGTCCTTCCGAATCTCTTCAGTGATCCTTATGTGATGATGAGGGGCCATCACCCCCTTTGTGGCGCCCTAAAGGCATGCACAAAATGCCTTTCCAGGGACTATTACCTTACAGGCAAAATTTAACAAGCCTGTGAGGGATTGAAACTCGTGAAGCATGACCTTCTTTTTTTCCTTCATTAACCTAACCTGCTCCATCATAGCCACCAGCTTGTCCATTGGTAAACGAGATAATCCGGCAACAGTATCCATCTCGATTCCCAAAAATACAAGCTGGGTGGCAGGACCCTCTGTTTTTTTCTCGGCTAAAGGGACTCCCAGTTTGGCCATTAAGACCTGAAAGGCAGCCAAGGTATCGCTACACTCAGAAGAATTAGGAGCCCCAGCCAGCAAGAAATCATCCAAATAGTGAGTGATTGCAGGATTACCTGACCTCTTAACAGCACACCAGTGCAAGAAGGTGCTAAATGTTTCAAATGCTGAACAAGAGATCAAACATCACATCAGTATGGCTTTATCAAAATAATACTTCCCTTCAAATTGAAATCCCAAAAGGTCAAAATCATCAGAATGTATAGGAAACAACCTAAAGGCTAATTTTATATCACATTTCACTAACAATGCTCCTTTTCCCAAAGCCTTAACCATTTTGACAGCTGAATCAAAAGAAGCATATTTTACTGATGTTAGCTTTGGGTCTATAGCATCATTAACTGAATCGCCTTTTGGATATGATAAATTGTGAATCAGCCTATATTCCCCCGGGGCCTTCTTGGGTACTATGCCCAAAGGTGACAAATGCAGCATGGAAATTGGTAATTGATCATGTGGGCCTGATATCCTTCCTGCTGCGATTTCTTTGGCCAGCTTGTCCCTCACAATCCCTGGTAAGTCCCTAACTGAACAAGCATTAGGTGTGTAATGGTGAACCCTGGGACCTGAGTAAGGGATACACAAACCTCTAGAAAAATCATTAAGTATATACAAAGCGGAGTCCCTGTTTGGGTAAATCCGCAACCAAGCAGCTAGCACCTCCAATTTAATCGGAGTTGGTGCCTTTACCTCTCAATGGAGGTAGCTGTGGTGTGGCCCCTTTTCCCGACTTCCTACCTCTAATACAGGAAGCTCTGGAGTGATTCCCTCCGCAGGTGTTACACCTGTGTTCGTACCTGAAGGGTTGTCTCCTACAATTACCTGCGTTGAAATCCCAGCAAAGGCCAGATTGTCTCCTTTCCCCCATGCCAGGCCTCGTATTCTGCCCTCTCGGCTGTGTAACCACGGGCACAAACCCATTGTCACACCGGCTCAAAAGGGAGGCCTCCACCATTACATCCTGCCACAGTTCTGACTGATCATGTCTCCACGACAGTGATCGGTCCTGGGTGGCCCTCATTCTGAACTGTTCGTCATATTGTAACCATGCTGCACCTCTTGCATTATGATGGCAGTTAGTATAAGCCTTAATCATAATCTCCTGATACTTAGAGAAGTCAGGGGATCTGAGGGGTTCCTTCTCTTCTATAATTCCCCTATAGATAGTGAAGCCCATTATCAAATTTACGAAATTTTGTTACAGTTTGGGGCGTTTATGTGCCTGGTACTCCTTAGGGAGACTGAACACTATCCCATCCTTCACCATGATCCTTGGCTCAGGATCACGAAATGTGAGGAAAAATAAATCGATATATTCCCCCTTCCAAATTCGCTCCTTGGTAGTGAGCAGAAGGGGTGAACCAAGGGGAGTGGACATCCCAACATATGGGTTGCACTCAGCCACTTTGTCAACTCCCTCCAAGCCATCTGTTCCCAAGGTGGACACTCTTGAAGTATCACCTGCCAAAGGAACTACAGGCTGACTAGCCTGCCCCCTCGAGTCCGGAACCAGGAGCCATCTCAGGTGCTCCCAGTGATGCAGAGATGGGGTGTTCTATACCCGAGCTCTGCTCAACTTGCCCATCTGGAGCCTATATCGAGGTGGACCAAGCAGCCTGTGAAGAAACAGAAAGAGACAAACCTGAACTCGAAGCTTGCTGGGAAGCATCACCAGAGGCCTGCACCGTTTCCCGAATTGTGGCCCAGCAGCAGCTCGGGTGTCAGGATGAGACAAGGAAGCACATGCCTGGTCTCTTCTGGAAGCCTCAGAGGTTTGCTCCATCACACTGCCTTCACCTGTAATAACCGCTCCTCGGAGAAGGTTATAAAGGTCTACCAATGTGGGTTGATCAGACACAGGGGCAGCCGCACCCTGCTGACCCTCACCAGGAACTTTTTTCAAAAGTTCCCATACATCGGCTATGTTTGGCTGCCCAAAATACATAGCGGATGCAGCAGAGGAACCACGTGCTGTAGCCACCACTTGCGTATCAGGTGTAGTATCCAGTTGCACCTGAGTGGGCAGCACTCCTGTGTCCTGTGAAACAGCAGAAATGCTGGCAGGGGAGTTGGTGGCTGTAGCCTGAAACCCCTTCTGGGCAAGCTGCTTGCATACTGCCACGCATGCCTGCACTGTCTTGTCCAGCTGCACCAATTGCGCCACTATCTCTTCATCCCAACTGGCTGAACAAGACCTCTTAGGCACAGAATGGCCAGAGCCTGACGCAGCCGGAGCTGAATGACTTTTTGATTGTGCCTTACTGCGAGGCATTGTCTAGGACAATGATGTGTACACAACAATTAAGTTCCTCCAAGCATGGGGCCTCCCCCCAGCATCACCCTCCACAGGAGATGACACCACCGGGCCCCAATGGCCATCCTTCCCTAAGTCCACCAAGGGACGCCAAACCCCAGGCAGCCTCACCGGCACCACCACCAACAGGGGGAAGGTGTTCAACTGGGTCCTAAACCACAAACTGCAGGGGAAAAGTGCCTGGCCTATCCCTAAATCCAGTGTGTTCCCACCCCATGGCAGTAGCACGGTCCCAATTCACCAATTCAGGAGCTACCAGGGTGCTGCTAGGCCTGGTGAGCCAAGCCAAGTAGTTCACACCCAGGAGGAGAACCGCCCTTTGTAGCACTGGCCACAGTCAGGCCCTCAGACCGACCGAGTGTCCCGGGTGTCATAAGGCTGCTCTCCTAGCCTCGCGGTGACCAGCCAGACAGGCCTCACCAGGGCCCACCGATTCAGTAAAAAAAAAAGGAGGAGCCACAGGCCAATCACAAAAAGCTGCACTCCAATATAGAATTCAGCATCAATTATCAGCAAGCAACTATACACCGCTATTGCTAGGCCCAAAAGTCGCACAATTGCCAGAGAGGACAGCCGAAGCAAAGTGACTCACTCAGCTGCTGTTCAAAAAATGGCTGCCGCCACACGGCAGCACAGAATTATATAGTCCAGCAGTCTCGCCAAAAATCTCGTGAGACCTAATGTCTCATGAGATTTCCCATAATACCTTGTTCTCCACAATAACAAACCTGATTGGCCAAGCATGCATGGAAGATGCGGGACTTCCTGCACACTTAGCCAATTAGGCGGCTGTTGACCAAATATGGCCGTCACAACAAGAAGCCCCTCCCAACAAGTCGTGTGTGTGTGTGTGTGTGTGTGTGTCTTTCTTGATATTCTGTTGTTTTCTTAGATCATCTTTTTTTGGGGGGGACAAGTGGTTCGTCTTTGAAATATATTGAGAAGATTGGATTTCTCATGTGAAATACACACCTCCATGTGTCATGCTTCCTTCCCATTCTTTTGTTTGGGGTATTAACAATCACAACAGCTTTTAAAAAAAAACTTGGCAGGGATATTGATCTAATAACTTCTTGTCCCCTGTCAAGAACCACTATGAAACAAGTTAATAAAAATCAGTTATTCCCTCCCTCCCACACACTACTGAAGAATTATAAACAAATCTTCCCCCCCAAAATGCTACTTTTCTTAAAATTCAATAAACTCAATCCATTTTACAAAAGATCACAATCTGTTTTCCCCAAGGCCAGGCTAAAAGATTTTGCTGTCTGAAGTGAAGGACCAAGACATTTTGTTGCTCTACCCATTCCATACACAGAAGTCATTGGGATTGCCTGATAAAATTTACTTCAATAGCAACTTTGGTATTGTGTCTTACACTGAACCTGGGGCAGCAGGCAAGCTTAGAAATCCTAAGAGAAGTTATCTGGCAAACATTGCTTTGTTGTCTAAGAGAGAGGAACAACTGGGGAGCCCAAGAAGAGCAACCCAGAGACTAGCATTGTTCTTCTAACCTGCATATATCACCTGAAGTGATCTCCTTATTCTGCCAAATGGTAGGATCAGCCCTACCTCTCATTAACCCTTTACATACCTGCAAGTTCCACATCTATCATGATATTTTGACAGAGAGGCTCTTCCTCCTCACCCATCCTATTTTTTCTTTCTTGTAAGCAAATTTTTGAGTTACTATGTTGCAGTTCTCCATGACAACTCAAGATCTGGTTTGGAGAAAGGACTCCCTTATGTGTTTCTTTCCTTGAATCAGAGAAGAGAGCTCTGAATCCTGTCGCCATATAGGGCCTGTGTATTTCCAGACTGTAAGGCTAATGGACTCAAAGCTGCTAAGAACATGAAACAAAACAAAGTGTCAGAAAACATCCTAGAATACGGAACTAAAATCAAGGCAAATCCAGTTCCTGATCCTATTCCTATCCAAAGTCATCTCTTTTGTATAATTCTTCTGTGTATTGCATCTAATGTCTTTTTATTCCTTCCTGGTCTTGAATTATATTATTTTTTTATTGGCATACAGCATGGGTAGGCAACCTTTTTGAGCTGGGGGCCGGGTTGCTGTCCCTCTGACAATTTGGGGGCCAAAGCACCAAAACTAAATAAATAAATAAATATTAAAAAATTAAAAAATTAAAAATATATATGCATGCACACTCACACAGCCCCAGAAAAGCCATGGCAAAACCCCCGTGGAGATTTTGCCAAGAAAACCCCAAGAACAAGTAATAACAACAATAATCAATATCATCATGGTGGGTGGTGGCAGGGGGTGGCAGCGGCGGTAGGACCGGCCTGGGGCCGGTCCAAAGGCCTCGAGGGGGCACATCCGGGCCTTAGGTTGCCTACCCCTGGCATAGAGCATCCCACTCCTTGGTTTGAATTTTCCTTTGATTTTTTGGATCTTGTGAAATAGGTCTCTTATTCTTCCCCTTTTTTGTTGTCTTCTATTGCTCTGCATGGCTCGTTGCAGTAATTTTCTTATCTTTGTGCACAAGCTGTTGTACTGTTGCAGTCATAATTCTTAGTTTGTTCCTATCTCCCTTTTGGTTTTTTTCCCCTCTTCTTTTCTTTATTGCTTGTAGTGTTTTTTTGTCATCCATGTTTTTTTCTCTTTCTTTTTGTTTATTGAAAGTGTCTGTCTGCATTCTTCTTTTATTATGTCCCTGTCTCAACTTTTTACCTCAGGGATTACACTTTCCTCTAAACCTTACAGCACCTCTTTCTTGTGTACGTTAACTTTGTCTTTTCTACTCCACTTCCCCTCAAAAGGTAAAGGTAAAGGTATTCTCCTTGGACAAGGTTGTCAAGTCATTCCCAATTGTAGGAGGTAGTGCTCATCTCAATTAACTAAGCCAAAGAGCCAGCATTGTCAAAGATGATTCTGTGATCATGTACCTTTACCTTTACCTTTAATATCTTTATGTATCTTTGGGTAAATGCATGTTTGCATTGAGCTAGCATGGGTGTTGAACTGAAAGACTAGGGTTGAATTCCTTGCTCTACCATAGAAATCCACTGGGTGACCTTTGGTAAGCCACAGTCTCTCAGATGCAGATAGATCCAAGAGCAAAATCCCTCTGAACAAATGTTGACAACAAAACTCTGTGATATGTTTGCTTTATGGTCACAGTAAGTCAGAAATGACTTGAAGGCACACAGCTTTATGGTCACAGTAGGTCAGAAATGACTTGAAGGCAAATAACTGCATTATAACCACAAAAGAACTGGTCTTCAGCTTTTCAAAGCATTAGCCAAGGGTTGGCAAATGCAACAGATTCAGGGACCACTTTTATGGACTATGGCTCTCTGAAGGCTGAGACTACTGAAAAGCCTCAAAGTGGACAATCTACTTTGGATTGCCAACATTTTTTAAAAATTAAATAGTAAAAGGTGGCCTTAGTAACCTTTTTTTTAAAAAAAATATGCCTGTCCATGTTCAATTGATCCTGAAATCTGTTTTTCAATCCTGTTTTTTTTTGGGGGGGTGGGGGTGGGGGTTGTATTTCTGCAACGTTAAATAAATAGGTAGTCATGCCAAATTTATTGCACATAAAATCCTTAGTCATCACAAAAATAGGAGAATAATGCATAATATGCATACATCAGATGACAAAGTACAATGTATTAAGAAATATAATACTGCAGTTAATCAATATTGGTCTCCAGTGTATCATAGTACATTTTGTGAAACCAATATATTCCTACTTCTCAGGACACCTAGAACAAACATTGAAACCTTATATATTCAAATATCACATAATATATTTTATTAGCATCATTTAAAGTGATATATTATCCTGAATTTTCCCCCAAAATCTTTCCCTAAGGAGAGTAGATGAAGAACTGTACAACTACAGAGAAAAAATACCTCACTCCACTCCCCAGTAACAACTAGAGATTGTAACAATGTGGTGGATCACTCTTTAATTATGTTGATAACATTGAAACAGAAAAGTTTTGCATGTTTTCTAGATACCTCAGGTAAACAATTAGAGGTGCCTAGATATATCATAAGGCAGTGACAAGTGAAACTATTTATATGGTGTATTTCTCATTTGTTGTCATTAGCCTTTATTATTGTTATGATCATGTTGACTCCATCATAGCATTTTCTTGGGCATATTTCTTCAAATATTTGCTATTGCCTTCCTCTGTAGGTGCTGTTCTATGTAATACTTTCTCCCATAAAGATAACAATTATCCATTGTATTAACTTACCTTCAACTGAATGAAAAAGTCAACATTGCACTAGTAGATTGAAAGTTTCTGAGGGTTTTTTCTTTTGTTTCCAGATAGAATCAGTCTGCCTATGAATGGTTCTAATTAAATGGCTTTTCTAAAATTTTACATCCTTGTCCTGATCCATCCTGCTATTAACTATTTTTCTACCTTTACAGTTTGTGCTTCATAGGTCCAAAACACACTGCAGAAATAATCCAGTTTGAGACTGCTTTAACTGCCCTGGATCAATGCTCAGAGATTCTAGGAACTGTAGCTTTATGAGATATGCAGCCTTCTCTGTCAGAGAGTTCTAGTACACAATAAACTACAATTCCCAGGATTCTTTAGCACTGAGTCAGGTCAATTAAAGTGGTCTCAAACTGGATTATTTCAGCAGTGTGTTTTGGACCATAGAAAACAGAGTAGCACACTTCATGCCTTACAGTAGCCCAGACAAGGTTATCTGTACATGCTGGAATCAAGAACCCATCATTCAAACAAAGCATGGAAATTGTATTATTCTGTGCCAGAAAATGGCTGTATAACCAAGCCATTGAATTTAGTAGTTAAGAAGCTGAGGTCAATAGGCACTTCAGAAAAGAATGGTGTACTATAGTGCCATCACTGGCTAACAAAGGTGGAAAATAAGGACCATGAACAAAGCACAACTATTGTCTATTTTGGGAGAGAATGTTTGTTTGAAAGAAGCAACATGTGTTACTAATGGTGACATATTTGTGGTTCAGGTCATGGGAAAATGAAAAGATGCAATGAAGTTGGGAGATTATGTGAGTGCTTTTGCAATGAGTATCATGCACAATTTCAAGAAATCACATAGCTAAGTAGGCAGCCTGTTCAACTGCTAGAAAGACACACATTTGTGTTTAGGGATCTTGTAGCACATTTGAGACTAGCTAAAAGAAAAAAGTTGGTAGCACTAGCTTTCATAAGACCCTATTTCCTCAGATCCCTTTGCATGTTGATTTTCCAGACTAACACAGTTATATCTTTTAATTCTATGACTTTGGTGTTTAGTGAAACTTACTGTAGGACCTTTATTGAACTTGTTTAGTTGAACTCTATTTTTTCTATCTCAAGAGTATTTCTACATTATAGAGTTTTAGCAGTTTGATATCACTTCAACTGTTATGGCTCCATCCTAAAGGAAACTTGGGATTTGTAGTATGGGGGTACTCAGAATTCAGTGGAGAAGAATACAACTTCTAGCAAATAATTCTAAATACCTTACTAAAATACACATGATAAAGGCATGGCAAACTGCTATGAACGTGTAACACAGGGCTTGTCCACACTTGCCAGAATACTCCAGTTTACCCATAGAGTAATCTGGCCCCCAGAGTCTATCCAAATGTGCCCCCTTACCTGCTGAGATAATGGGCAACTCTGGTCCCCAAAGTACCAAGCCTCATTCTGACCTCAGAGCAACTCGTGCCTGCAGAATAATTCAGCAGGGATGCTGAGAGACCAACAGCCACTCATCCCGGTGTGTTTTGCTGCAGACATTCTGGAAAACCCAGAACAAAAGCTAAATTTTTAAAATGAGGGACAAAGGGTGGAAACCCTGAATCAGGTCTGAACTGATGTAAAATCCTGAACTGTTTAAATGTCTTCATTTAAAACTTTAAAACTATGCAGATTCTCTGTGGTCATTATTATTGTTTTCTTAATGTCCAGCAGACCTGCCTTTGCACTTTCTTCAATAATCTTTCCAAATCTCTGATATTTTTTGCTAGTAGTATGGTATCATCTGCATATCTTAGATTGTTGATGTTCTTTCCTCTAGTTTTCATGACTCTTTATTCCAAAACTAACTCACTTTTTTGTATGATGTTTTTGGCATAAAAGTTGAAAAGATAGGGTCATAGAATACAGCTTTGCCTTACCGCCTTGCCAATTAGAAAACATTTATTCTCTTCATATTCTGTCCAAACTGTATCCTCTTGTCCTGAATGCAGGTTATACATTAGGACTATTACATGTTGTGGCATGCCAATTTCTTTGATTGATCCATAGTTTCTCGTGATCTATACAGCCAAAGGTTTTGGTATAGGCTGATCCTCTTTTGAAATTATTTGGTATGTTCCATTATCCTGCATATGTTTGCTATATGATCCTTAATGTCTCTTCCTTTCTTGAACTCAGCTTGGATATCTGACATTTCTCGCTCTATATGTGGTAACAGTCTTTGCTGTAAGATTTTAAGCATTAACTTGCTTGCAAAAGAAATTAATGAAATGATCCTGTAAATTGTAAATTCAATTTATTCGGTCTTTGACCAGTATAGATCCTGTAAATATTGCAATTCCTGGTGTCCCATATCTTAGGGATTGGAATATATACTGTTTCCAGTCTGTAGGCGATTGTTTTGTTTTCCAAATTTGTTAACAGATTTTAGATCTGTTAACAATCTAACAGATTATTAACACGCCTAGACTTCTGTAATGTGCTCTACATGGGGCTACCCTTGTGTCTGGTTCGGAAACTGCAATTGGTCCAAAATATGGCAGCCAGGCTTCTATCGGGAACATCTAGGAGGGATCACATTACGCCGGTTTTGAGGTCCCTCCACTGGCTGCCTATTGGTTTCCGGGCTCAGTACAAGGTGTTGGTTATCACCTTTAAAACCCTAAATGGCTTGGATCCAAGCTATATCAGGGACCGCCTTCTCCCATACAATCCTCCCTGCGATCTCCGATCTTCTGGGAGGAACCTGCTGCAACTTCAAAAAACAAGGCTCGTGGGGACCTCCCAGAGGGCTTTTTCGGTTGTCACTCCCAGACTCTGGAACGGCCTGCCGGATGAGATCTGTCAATTAACATCTTTGGATAGCTTTAAAAAGGCTGTCAAGATGGATCTCTTCCGGCAGGCCTTTCCAGATTAAATAATCCGGCCTTGAGACCTGGAATGTGTGACCGACTGTTCTCAAGGGAATTAGCAGGGCTATTGGTTGGTATAAATTTTAAAATCTATTAGCTGTATTTATTTTAAATTGATTGATTTAATGCTTTTTTAAGGGGGGAGGGGGGAATGATGTGTTTTAGATTGTATTTACTGGATGTACTATTTTATTATGTCCACTGCCCGGATTGGTTCGCCAAAGGGCGGTATATAAATGAAAATTATTATTATTAATTATTATTAGATAGAAGCAGAGTAGAGTCCATCTCTGTAGCTTGGAGTAACTCTATTGATATTCAATTTCTGGTGATTTATTTCTCTCAAGTGCTCTGAGTGAAGCTCTAACTTCACTTTTTAAAACTGGAGGTGCATTCTCATACAGTGGTTCTTTAAATGAACCTGTCATGTCTTTGTCTCTTTATTATAGTTCTCCCATGTATTGTTTCCATCATCTTTTTATTTCCTCTTGTTCATCTAATATGTCCCCTTGCTGGTCATGGAGCATTCCCACTCTTGGTTTAAATTTTCCCTTTATTTCTCAGATCTTGCTGAAGAGGTCTCTTGTTCTTTCTTTCTTTTTTGGTATACTCTCTTGAAAGTCAGGTGATGAGCCCCATTCTTGCTGCAGTCATGTTTGTTTGTGTAAATGAAATTATAAATCACTGCATGTCTTCTCAATCACATGACTGCTACCAGCATACTTGCTTCCTGAGTCCCCTTTATGTCATGGCCAGCCATGAGGAGGACTTGGAGGACAAGGAGGAGGAGGGGTCTCCTCCAGAGAAGGAAGAGATACAGGCTCCACCTGGCTCTCATTCTGCTCTGCCTGAGCCAAGCTCTGGTCCCCCAGCCTCAGAGCAGCCAGGTCCTAGTGCTACTCCTATGGAGGCTCAGCTGCCTAGTGGGGAGAATCAGGAAGATACAGCTGGGCCAGTACCTTCCTTTAGGCAGAGGAGAGCTTAAAGTGCTGGCGTGCGCAGGTCCAAGAGGCTGGCCGAGAAGCAGCTGCTCCTCAACAAGCCTCAGCTGGCACTGAGGTAGGATTTGGCTATTTAAACATTGGCAAAAGGCTTCCTCAGTGCCAAGACTTATTGTAGCTTCCTTGTGATGGTCAGTGTGGCTCCTTGTTTCCTGCTTTGTGCCTCTTGCTTCTTGCCTTGTGGAACCTTGTTGCCTTGACGTCAGACCGAACTGGACTTCTGTTGATTGCTGCCTGCCTTGACCTTAGACCGACTGACTACTTTGAATTCTGGACTCTGCCTTGTTTGTGCTTCGATTACAGGAAGGTTTGTAGCATGCCTGGCTGTTCGTTGCTTATTCTCACCATTCTTAGCAGCAGCCTCAGTTCCTCAGCTGTTGGAACTGAGGCTGGCTGTAGTCTAGGACACTTTAACCCAATGCCCTACCCAGCATGCCTTCCATTTTATTTTTACTTTTATTTATTTTTACAGTTTCACACAACTCTAGAACTCTAGAACTCTGCTACTGCAATTTGATTTTTTTAAGAGAGAGAGAGAGGGAGAGGAGGAGGAGGAAAAGATATCTGGACTGCTATTTTGAATAGAGACAGGAAGTGGGAGATGGGGAGAGGAGGGACATTGGACGTTATCACATGTGGGCCGGAAAGCGATAATAAAGTGGAAATGAGGCATTCCGAAAATAAACCGAAAATAAACCTTGATTCCGCAAATGGCTTTCACACGTAATTACCTTAATTGCGAAATTACAGTAAGCGCATTTACTGTATGGAAATGGAAAAATTACGACAGGTATGAAAATAACTGTTTCCTGTTTAGTGTATTTAAACATGGCATCTTTTGGAAGTATATATAGCTATGCATCTATGTAGTGGTGGGAGGTGACATAATCCTGTTTCAGAAAGCTGTCAGCCAAACTATTCATTCTGATCTTTGGATTCCAAAAATACCATCTGTGCATAAGGCACTGTTCATAGGCCATACTGGAGCTAATGACTGCAGTAAATCTGACCCCATGATAAATAATTTACAAAAGTAAGTCTTAAGTGGATTTCCCCCTCTTATTTTCTAGATAGGCAGTCAAAATTACTGCCTTCCCTTGAAAACTGCATATCAAAATGCATTTTTGACCAAATGAAAGGCTCCTGTTTTAATTAGGCCTATTTTGTGTTAGCTTTTAATAAAATTAGGAGGGGGTGTTACTCTGCAGTGATTTTCTCTTTTTGTATTTGGGAATGTAGGTTTTTCCTTTTCTGATTTTTTTTTTAAAATGGTTTATTGGGTCCAGCATAAAATCTACATATCACTTGGCCTGTGCTATTTATTTGTTACCAGTTTTGTTTAGCATTTATTGAGCATTAACAGCACTATATATCATATTGAAGTGACAAAGTCTCTGTTTAGAGGACTTATGACTGAAATTATGTACATGAGAAATGGCTTAGAGGAAGAGGTCTGCAAATGAGCAATGAAGTGGAACTGGAACTGGAACTGGTTATGAATAATGTGGACATAGAAATACAGCAATAGACGTGTGGGGCCAGCCAAAACTTGATGATCTCAGGAGATGCAATAAAATGAATAGAACACTACCTAAGATGTTAACACTTTCTTCTCACTAATGTTGCAAATCATAAGATTATAGAAATAAATTCCATTTTTTTCCTCTCCCTTAGTTCACCTGATCCTTTCTTTTGGAAGCATTGAAAATGAGATGCCAAGAACCCCATCACACTACATAATTATAGCACTATTATTGCACTTATACTGCTGTGGTTCTGTCCTATGGAACCCTGGGGTTTGTAGTCTGGTGAAGTAGAAGAGCTCTCTGGCAGAGAAGTCTAAATGTCCCTGCCTAAAAATACAAATCCCAAGATTACATGGAATGTCAATTTACATCGATTCACATTGCTGTATTTGTGTAGTGTGAAAAGGCACAAACTTATAATTGTTGGTGTCTGGATGACACCAGAATGGCTGCAGCCTCCATCAACCTCTTTTCAGGGGTTGTGAAGGATAGGAGTGAATTGTGGTATCCAACCTTAATAAAGGAGATTTACTGAACTGATAATGACAAATAAATAAATTGTGCTAAGGTAGAAAGAGAAAATTAGTGCACATTAAATCAAAACCTTGTAATGTAAACTGCACTGAAGCAAGTAATTCAGGTGTGATTTGTGAAAAGAAAATTGTTTTCATTTAGGATGGAATGCATAATTAGAAAGCACCATGTTCTAGGTATAAAATAACTTTTATGATAGCAGGTTTGAAATGAACCTTCATAATATTGCCAGAGTAAAAAATGAATCTTAGCCAGCAACTAAATGAAAACTGCAGTCATCTTTTACAGCATGTGTTAAAAAGCAAACTCTGTTCTTCAAATATGTAGTACATATCTCCTTGTGAGAGGTTGTAATGTATTTTTAATAATTGTTTTTAATACTTTACAAATGAGGTTACACCAGTGGTATTAAATCAAAAGCTGTTTTTTTGGCTAGGGTCAGAATATGAAAGCCTGTTTTCAGGATTACATGTGGCAAGCAGCAGACTTTGTGCCTCTTGCTTTTTTGTATTGTGGGAACCATTAACCAGAGAGGAAATACTGTGGTATGATATGAAGCTGGCTTGATGTTGTGCAGTCTGCTTATGAACATAATATAGTTAATACAACAAAGACTGATGTAGCTGAAGCCAAGATTATGATGAGATGTTTTGGAATAGAATCAGAGTCTTTGCATTTGGTTATGTCTTCTGATATTTTCTAGGTCCTCTCAGCATAATTTTACAAATAATTTTAAAAAATCACAAAACTGCAGTTCTGGGAAACAATTATTAATGTGGCATACCATTCATTCAGATGCATGGTTTACTCAGAGAAATATATATTTCATACTTTATATACAGCAGCAGTGCAGAGACTGAGGCCAACGCCGGCAGGGACTGTTTGCCTTCACCTTTGCCTCCCTCAGAAAAGCTGTGGAGGCCAGGAGGGCGGAGCCAATGCTGGAGGAAGCCATCAAAAGTCTCCCAACTGCCACTTACCATCAGGAGCAGTGCAGAGACTGAGACCAATGCTGGCAGGGACTGTTTGCCTTCCCCTTTGCCTCCCTCAGAACAGCTGTGGAGGCCAGGAGGGCAGAGCCAATGCCGGAGGAAGCCATCAAAAGTGTCCCAACTGCTGCTTACCATCAGGAGCAGTGCAGAGACTGAGACCAACGCTGGCAGGGACTGTTTGCCTTCCCCTTTGCCTCCCTCAGAAAAGCTGTGGAGGCCAGGAGGGCGGAGCCAATGCCGGAGGAAGCCATCCAAAGTCTCCCAACTGCCACTTACCATCAGGAGCAGTGCAGAGACTGAGACCAACTCTGGCAGGGACTGTTTGCCTTCCCCTTTGCCTCCCTCAGAACAGCTGTGGAGGCCAGGAGGGCAGAGCCAATGCCGGAGGAAGCCATCAAAAGTCTCCCAACTGCCGCTTACCATCAGGAGCAGTGCAGAGACTGAGACCAACGCCGGCAGGGACTGTTTGCCTTCCCCTTTGCCTCCCTCAGAACAGCTGTGGAGGCCAGGAGGGCGGAGCCAATGCCGGGGGAAGCCATCAAAAGTCTCCCAACTGCCACTTACCATCAGGAGCAGTGCAGAGACTGAGGCCAATGCCGGCAGGGACTGTTTGCCTTCCCCTTTGCCTCCCTCAAAAAAGCTGTGGAGGCCAAGAGGGTGGAGCCAATGCCGGAGGAAGCCATCAAAAGTCTCCCAACTGCCACTTACCATCAGGAGCAGTCCAGAGACTGAAGCCAACGCTGGCAGGGACTGTTTGCCTTCCCCTTTGCCTCCCTCAGAACAACTGTGGAGGCCAGAAGGGCGCAGTCCCACTGCCCTTCCCGAGGCTGGGAATGAGGTAGGGGTGGGTATTGGAGTTGTGCAGGGGAACGGAAGGTATGGTTGTAACAGAGGGAATACAAGTTACAAAAGAAGGTGGGATCGCTGTTTGGTAGCTATCCCGCCTTCAGTTCCCTCTGTTTCCCTGAATGGCCTGGAGAGCAGACTAACCATTCCACAGAACCTCACTCTCCTCCTTTGCAATGCCAGGTCGGTTAAAAATAAGACTCATATTATCCAGGATCTTCTCCTGGATGAGGACGGCGACCTGGCTTGCTTTACAGAAACCTGGCTGGGGGAGGATAGCGCCGCTATATGGGCGCAGGCCCTCCCAGCTAGGTATTCTGTTAGTGAGCAGGTGAGGGGAAGTGGGCGGGGGGGTTGGCGTGGCTCTGGTTCATAAGAACACTTTGACCTTGACCAGGATACCTGTCCGGAACATAGCCCACTTCGAGTGTATGTACCTTAGCCTAAAGACCAGGGATAGTTTGGGGATTCTGCTAGTTTACCGACCTCCCCGTTATCTAGCAGACTCCTTGACCGAGCTGACACAGCTGGTCTCTGAGCTGCTGTTGGAGTCCCCCAGACTTTTAGTCCTGGGGGACTTCAACATCCCGCTCGAGTCCAGCCTAACAGGTGTGGCTCGGGAGTTCATGGAGACCATGACAAACATGGGCCTATCCCAATTGGTCAATGGGCCCACACATTGTGTAGGTCATACACTCGATGTGGTCTTTAGTACGGAACAGGAATATCCGTGGGCAGAGGTGGTAAGTACCTCCGCATTGTCATGGACGGATCATTTCCTGGTCAAGATGGAACTTAGAGCCAGTATCTGCCCCACCGGGGGTGGTGGACCCATTCGGATGGTCCGCCCTCGAAGGCTAATGGAGCCAGTGCGATTCCAGAAAGCCTTAGAGGGTTTAATGGTTGGGAATGCCGGTGATCCTGCGAAGCTCTGGTTAATACTTGGAACACCGACCTTACCAGGGCTATTGACACGATCGCTCCCAAGCGCCCTTGCCATCTCGCTCTCAACCGTAGGCCTTGGTATACGCCAGAGCTTAGAAGGATGAAGCGGGTTGGACAATGGCTAGAGTGTAAGTGGCAGAAGACTCGACTCTTATCTGACAGAACTCACCATAGGAATTTTCTTCGTTCCTATTGGGAGGCAATACGTGCAGCAAAGAGAGCTTTCTCCTCTGCACGTATTGCGTCTGCAGAGTCCCATCCAGCAGAGCTGTTTAAGGTGGTGAGGGAGATGACGCAGGTGCCTCCTGCGCCAAACCCCTTACTTAACCCTGTGACAGCCTGCTGTGATGCATTTAACAACTACTTTGCAGATAAAATCTCTCAGATAAGAGCCGACTTAGATGCCACTGTTGAAACAGAGTCTATAGGCGAGGCGTCCAGTGACTCCGTCAATGTAGTTATACTGGATCAGCTTCAATCTGTAAGTACCGAGGACATGGACAAGCTGCTTGGTAAGCTGAGGAAGACGACCTGCCCTCTCGACCCTTGCCCATCATGGCTGGCCGTCCAGGGGGGGATGCATTGTTGAGGTTCCTCACGGATATCGTCGATGCATCCTTCAGGGAAGGATATGTTCCATCTTGTTTGAAGGAAGCGGCTGTTAGGCCGCTTCTGAAAAAACCTTCCCTAGACCCCCTGGATATGAGAAATTATAGGCCTGTGTCGTTGCTGCCATTTTTGAGCAAGGTAATCGAGAGGGCGGTTGCTCTTCAGCTCCAAGCTGTCTTGGATGAAACCGATTATCTAGACCCATTTCAAACCAGCTTCAGGGCAGGCTTTGGGGTCGAGACTGCCATGGTTGCCTTGACTGACGATCTGCGTCTGAGCCTCGACAGGGGTAGTGTGACCCTGCTGGTGCTCTTAGACCTCTCAGCGGCTTTTGATACAATAGATCACGGCATCCTGTTGGACCGCTTGAAGGGATTAGGTATCGGGGGCACTGCTTTGCAGTGGTTCCGGTCCTTCCTCTCGGGTAGGTCCCAGAGGGTGCTGCTCGGGGACAGTAGCTCCAGTAAGAGGGAACTCACTTGTGGGGTCCCTCAGGGGGCTATTTTGTCCCCAATGTTATTTAACATCTATATGAAGCCGCTGGGTGAGATCATACGGAGTTATGGTGGTGGGTGTTATCAGTACGCTGATGACACCCAAATCTATTTTTCCGTGTCTCATTCGTCGGCCTCGAATTCCAATGGCATCTCCTCTCTCAATGAATGTCTTTGGGCAGTAATGGGCTGGATGAAGAAAAACAGATTGAAAACTGAATCCAGACAAGACGGAGGTGCTCACGGTAGCAGCCCCGAAACCAAGAATTGGGTTGCAACCTCCAGTCCTGGATGGGGTCGCACTCTCCTCCAGTGACTGTGTTCGCCGTCTGGGGGTGCTTCTTGACTCGTCGCTCCTGATGACAAATCAGGTAAATGCGACGGTCAGGAGCACCTGTTATCAGCTTCGGCTGATACGCCAGCTGCACCCTTTTCTGGAAGTAAGGGATCTCGAGACCATTGTGTATGCACTGGTAACCTCACACCTCGACTTCTGTAATGCGCTCTACATGGGGCTACCCATGTGCTTGGTTCAGAAGCTTCAGTTGGTTCAAAACATGGCAGCCAGGCTTATTTCTGGAACATCTAGGAGGGACCACATCACCCCGGTTTTGAGGTCCCTCCACTGGTTGCCTATTAGCTTCCGGGCCCAGTACAAGGTGTTGGTTATTACCTTTAAAGCCCTAAATGGCTTGGGTCCAAGCTATCTCAGGGATCGCCTCCTTCCATACAATCCTCCCTGTGCTCTCTGGTCCTCTGGGAGGAATTTGCTGCAGCCTCAAAAATCTAGGCTTGCAGTGACCTCCGAGAGGGCTTTTTCTGTTGTCGCCCCCAAACTCTGGAACGGCCTGCCGGACGAGATTCGTCAGTTGACATCACTGGACAGCTTTAAAAAAGCTGTCAAGACGGATCTCTTTCTGCAGGCTTTCCCAGACTGATCACCCCGGCCTTGGGTTCCTTGACTCCTGTGTTCCTCTCGTGGCCCCATCAGTTGTTGATAGATGAGGAACGCAGTAGAGGTTGATTAGGGGGTGGGTTGTTTTTTCTTTGGAGATATTATTATTGTAAGCCGCTTGGATTGTCTGGCAATAAGCGGGATACAAATAAACATTATTATTATTATTATTATTATTATTATTATTATTATTATACTTTATTCCAGTAATGTAATTGGATGAGTCAAGGTGAGCTATCATTACAAGTGGTCAGGAATAGCTAATAAATGGCCATAATTATTTATCGGCTACAGTGTTTGAAGTCTGACATGGCATAAGGCAGAACTGAACAGATGCCAGGGGTTGGGAGACTGTTGCTCCCCATGGGACTAAGGTAGTCTGAAAGTCATTGTCATCCTGCTACTCAAACATAGAAGGGATTGTTTTTATCACAAAATAGACAAAATAGGATGGAATTACCAATCTTGCCACATTTTGGAATGCTTGGGCACACCTCCCCTTTGTTAAATGCCTAGAGGCGTTCCTCCACAATGTCAAAGTAGTCTATTAACAATGTAAGATTTAATTATATATATATATATATATAATATATATAGTTTGAAATATCTAGGGTTGCCATATCAGCTGGGTTTAGCCTGAATCCCAGGCACTGGATACCAGTGCCTATTAGGATCATCATTTGGCCCAGATTCCAAGTTTTTCCCCTCCTATATTTTTAACAAATCTCTAGCCCCAATAATAATAATAATAATAATAATAATAATAATAATAAAATTTATTTGTACCCTGCCCCTCTGAGATCAATCGGGGTGGCTAACAAAGTTAAAAGGTACAGTATATTCCAACCCTATCCCTAACCCCCCTTAAAAAGTTATTAAATCGAAGAAAAGTTAAAAAAAAAACACTATAAATTGCAGCAATTAGCTGCAACAATAATAACAGTATAAATGATAAATTAAAAAGAAAGAAAACAAGAAAAGAAAAAAAATATGAGGAAAATATGTTAGCACTCCACAATCAAATTTTTAATCACAAAAAATGTGAAGAGCATCTGGGAATTTCAGGCATGAGGGAAGAAAGAGAAAGAAACAACAGGCATGCTATGAAGGTGAGATCTGAGGTAAAAGAGTGAGATGAGGAGTGAGCAATGTGAACAGTAGAATACAAAAAGAAAGTGAAGGGCGTGCCATGAGGGTCAAGATGAGAGAGGAGAGATAGGTGAGTTAGAGAGGGGGTAAGGTAATGTGAGGGAGAGAGTAGGAGAGCTGGTACACTGAGAAGTGTGAATTGCAAAAAGATGTTGAGAAGTAGAGTTTCCTAACAGTAAACTACATGGAAAAAGAATGACAAGATATCTAAAGTACACATCTTAGCATCTCCTTGACAATGCAGCAACACATCTGATCAGAGCTAGGAACAGTCTGGGTTACCTGTGGATTCTAGGAGGCATTGTCTCAAAAGTAACATTATCACAGAAGATTCAGAGCTGTGTAGGCTTAAAGATTAGTCTGTAGGGTAAGGTAAACATGTTAAAAATGAATTTGTGAAATTCTTCTATTTGTACCTTGCAAGTATTTTAGCAATAGCAAGTACATGCAGACAATAGCAAGTACATGGTTTAGGAGATGGGAAGGGCCTCATCTTCTCCAAGAATTTCAGTGAGAAGTGTGCAAATTCCTATAAAATGTGTGATCATTGGCTTTCCAAATCTTTTTACATACCATCAGGCATATCTATTTTCTTCCGGTTGGTAATGGTGGACCGATAAGACGCGTTTTGAAACAGCTCTGTGAGAAACCGTCTGGCAAAGGGCAGAAATTAGCTGTTGACTACTTTGTCGGTAGCT
Source organism: Phrynosoma blainvillii (assembly GCA_026167975.1). NCBI lineage: Eukaryota > Metazoa > Chordata > Lepidosauria > Squamata > Phrynosomatidae > Phrynosoma > Phrynosoma blainvillii. The sequence goes on along the minus strand of JANUYF010000002.1, from coordinate 58,881,740 downwards.
AAGATGTTCTACTGGTAAGAAGAACTCAGAGGGATATTTTGGCAAGCTTCGACTCCTTGAGAGGTAGGAAGAGAAGAAGAAATAAGAACGAAGTGAGAGTCGGCATTCAAAAGGCCACGTCTGCCCTTAGGCTCTCCCCTTTGGGGGTTTGAGGAACGCCACCAACTTTTAAAAGATGTATTTTTCTTTTGTCTTAATGGGGCTTTAAGTTGTTGTTTTCTTTCTGCCCCATGTGGTAAGGAGTGAACCGCTAACCAAATCTAAGAAGGCACCCTTTCTTTTTTTGGGGACTAAGAATTGGACAGTATAAAACTGATCTTGTTTGTAATATAATCTCTATAGTTAGCTAAAAACGCACAAAATACCCGAAGCCTGGAGCCCTCCAGTCATTTTGTTTGCTTTGGAGTGGTGAAAAATGAAAGGAAAGAGGTATATGTTTACATAAGAAGAAGGAGAAGGAGAAGGAGAAAGAGAAGGAAAGAAAAAGGTGCTTACTTTCTGCTTATCGTTTGAGCTTTATTGCGAGGGAGAGCAGCAAAATTGAGTAGGGACTTGGGAGCAGTAGTCCCTTTAAGATTCATCTGTCACCAAAGCAAGCTAAGAACTCTGGGAGTTGAAGTCCACTGTTAATGCTCAGCTATGATGAAAGCGGAAGAGCGACGGTGGAAGCCAATAGTGACTCCTATTTAATTCACAGTGGACTCTGGGAATCTGAGTACTAAGCGGTGATATCGCCCCCTTAAGTAGGTGGGGAAGTGCAGTCTTCAATTTCCTTTTCCTTTTATGGTGCACTCTGGGAAACTGAGTTTTTCGCTGGTGCTGCAACCTGTGTGGGGAACTTGGAGAACTCAGAGAACTTAGACATTTAATTAAGAAAGAAAGACAGAAAGCGCCTTCTCCTTGGAGCTGCTTAGCTTTGCTGATGATTAGCCTCGTGGATGCAATGTGGAAAGGCAAGAGAAGAGTTATATTAGGACTAAAGGAGGCTGACTGTGGATGTGATGTGAAGCGGGAACAATTTTTGTAAGATTGGAGAACTGTTGATACTGAAATATAAATAAGAGCTGTATAAATTGAATTGACTTGTAAGGGGGCGAAAGGGGAAGAGGAAATTGACTGATAACTATAATTTTTGCCTTGAAATTAGAGTGGAGAGTATCACTCTCCTTACAAATGGCTACATCTAAATTGACGAGATCTCAAGCCCAAGCACAAGCGCAAAGCAACCGCAGACCTTCATTTGAACAACCTAAGGGTCTAGAATCAAATATGGCTCTGATGGAGGAAATCAGGAAAATGAAAATGGATCTAAGTAAAGAGATCCAACAATTAAGGCTGGAGGTGAATGAATTTAAGATCGAGATTAAGACTGAATTAAGAGATAACATAAAAGGGGTTAGAGGAGCCATTGATAAGGTGTCCATAGAAATGAGCAAAATTAAAAACAAAGTGGAAAATATAGAAGTAAAACATGGAAAGTTCGAAGAAAATATAAAAGAAATAAAACAAAAACAAAAAGACCTAGTGGAGGAAAATGTTTTGAAAGATGTGAAGGCTAGGGAAAAATCTTTAAAGATCAGGGGATTGCCAGAGGAAGAAAATGAGGATCTATGGCAAAAAATAATACATATATTGAGCTCCTATTTAAATAGAGAATTTTCCCAATGTGAACTAGAGGTAGATAATCTGTATCGATTACATTCGTACATAGCAAAGAAAAACAAAGTTCCAAGGGATGTAGTAGTCTATTTTGTCAGAAAGCAAATGAGGGATACAATATGGTATAAACATAAAAATAATCCAATAACGTTTGAAGGCCGAGATCTATATCTCTTTAAAGATTACCCGCCAGAAATCATTAGAAAAAGAAGGGAATATAATTTTTTAACATCACTACTTAGAGAAAAACAAATTCAGTATAGATGGAGGTTACCGGAAGGTTTAACCTTATGGTATCAGAAGAAAAGAATAGAAATAAAAACAACTACAGAAGCTAGGGATTTTTGGAGACTTTTAAGGAAAGACTATGGGAAAAATACTCCATCACCAGAGAGAGAAAGAGATAGTACAAAAGAGAACCCCAAAGATGGGGTGAAAATAAATGATGACCAATCTAATAAGACTAGAAAAAAGAATAAAAATTTGGAAGAAAGGATTGATAACAAAGACATTGGTAAAGGAGAGAGAAGGAAAAGAAAAATGCAGATAGCAGAGGATAAAATATCGCAAACAGGAGAAAAAGACTTTAAGCCCTCACAGGAGGAAAGTGATTTAAACTCAGACAGTGAGGAAGAAGGGAAACTAGAAAGATTAGAAGGACAATCCAATTTATCTAATAGTGAAGAGGAATTAGAAGAGGTTTAAACAAAGAAAGAGTAAGAGTTAAGAAGATGGATAATCTTACAATAACCTCATGGAATGTGAAAGGGCTGAATGGGAAAGAGAAACAGGGTAAAATATTCCATTACATTAGAAAATTAAACTGTGAAATAATATGTCTTCAGGAAATAAGAATACAAAAGAAAGATAGGAAATTTTTAGATAACCCCAGATTGGGGAGAGCATTTGTTTCACTGGCGGAGAAAAAAAAGAAGGGTGTCATTTTATATATTAGTTCCAAATATGAGGCAATAGAAGTGATAAATGATTCTAAAGGTCATTATGTTGGAGTCATGATATATTTGAATGGAGAAAAGATCCTGTTGGTTGGGGTTTATGGACCTTTAGAAAAGAAAGGAATTTTTTTTAAAGCTTTGTTAAATAAAATAGAAAATTTAACGTATGATGTATGTGTTTTGATGGGAGATTGGAATGCGGTTCTAAACCCAGAACTAGATAGATACTCTGGGAAAAAAATCAAATCAAACCAAGGTAAATTACCCAGGGAATTTTTTGAATTGATGGAGAGAATAAATGTAAAAGATATTTGGAGAGAAAAGAATGGTGATAGAAGAGAATATACATTTTTTTCTGATAGACATAAATCCTGGGCAAGAATTGATATGATATTGACATCAATGCATATTATTCCCAGGATCTCTGAAATTATAATTAAGCCTAGAATTCTATCAGATCATAACCCATTGGTAATGAAGATGACAATAAGACCAAAGGAATTTAGCTGGAAACTTAAAACGGATTTATTGGATAATGAAAAAATAAGTAAAGAAGTCTCAGACTGGATAGAGAATTACTTTAAGGAGAATATGTATAAAGGCACGCATATGAATATAGTTTGGGATGCCGCTAAGGCTGTATTCAGAGGGTATTTTATGGAAAAAAGCCACTGGATAAAAAAAGCAAGGAAACAGAAACTTTTAGAACTGCAGGCTGAGCTAGTTGCAGCAGAGAATAACTTTAAACAGTCTCCAAGTGATAAAAACTTGGATTTAAAGGTTAAGCTGATACAACAACAGATTTCCACACACTTAATGGAAGAATGGCAAAAAGAGATAAAATATATGAAACAAAAGAATTTTGAGGGAGCCAATAGACCCGGCAAATGGTTGGCTTATAGAATGAAAAAAGATAAGGAAAATAAACATATAACCTCGTTAGTGAAAGAAGAACAAAAAGTCACCAATCAGGACAAAATAAAAGATATAATTCATGATTTTTACAAACAATTGTATAGGGCTGATGACATACGGGAAGGGGAAATTAAGGAGTATTTGGAGAAAAGTGATTTAGAACCGTTAAGGGAAGATCAGAGAGAACTATTAAATAAGGACATCAAAATGCAAGAGATAATGGATGCTATAAAAAAAATGAAGTCAGGAAAGGCTGCGGGTCCAGATGGATTCCCAGCCGAATTCTATAAAAAAATATGCCCACCAATTAGTTAAACCAATTAAGGAATTGATAAATGAATTTAAAAAGTTTGGAATTCCTAATTCATGGAACCAAGCTAATATAGTCTTGATTCCGAAGGAGAGTAAAGACAGAAATTATGTGGAAAACTACAGACCAATATCATTGTTAAACAGTGATTACAAAATATTTGCTGTAGTTTTAGCGGAGAGACTAAAGACTGTCTTAAAAGAATGGATTGGAAGAGACCAAAATGGTTTTTTACCTACAAGGAAGATAAAAGATAATATGAGATTTGTGTTAGACCTTATCGAGCTCCATGAACAAAGACCAGATAAGAAACTGGCTATGATATTTTGTGACTTTGAGAAAGCTTTCGATAAGGTAAATTGGCAATTTATGTTTCAGGTCCTGGAAAAGATTAAGGTAGGATCAAATTTTATTAATTGGGTTAAATTAATTTACAAAAAACAAGAAGCTAGAATAGTAGTAAATGGTGAAAGAACTGAAAATATTGAAATCCAAAATGGAACTAGACAAGGGTGTCCTTTGTCACCCTTATTATTTTTAATCGTAATGGAAGTATTAATGGATAATATAAGGAGAAATAAGGACATAAGAGGAGTAAAACACAAAAATTATGAACCCAAATTGAGAGCATATGCAGATGACCTTCTGGTCATACTATCAGATGTAGAGGATAGTCTGAGACAATTTGTAAGTGTATTAGAAGAATTTTGTAAAATTTCCGGACTAAAAATAAATAAAGGTAAGACTGTGGTATTAACAAAGAATCTCTTAGATAAGGATAAACAAAACATAAAAGAAATTGCAGGCTATCAAATAGTTAAAAAGGTTAGATATTTAGGGATTGAACTCACCAACAAAAACGTTGATCTATTTAAAAATAATTATGAAAGAGTAGTAAAAGATATTAAGAAAGATCTAGGGAGGTGGAGTAAGCTAAACCTTTCTTGGTTGGGGAAAATATCGGCTATAAAGATGTCTATTCTACCGAAGTTTCAATTTTTATTTCAAAATATCCCAATTATAACAAATAACACACCCTTTAAAACATGGAATAAAATATTGTCTAGATTTATTTGGAGTGGTAGAAGACCTAGAGTGAGATTTAAAGATCTGCAAGATAAGAAGATAAGAGGCGGTCTATCGCTACCAAATTTGCAAACATATTTTGAAGCAAGTTGTCTTGATTGGTTAAGTGAATGGCTACTATTAAAGGATAACAAATTACTAAGTTTGGAAGGAATGGGTCAGAGATTTGGCTTACATGCATACCTTTTTTATGAAAAACAAAAGGTCCATAGGGACTTTACCAACCATTTCGTGAGGAAATCTCTTATGCGAGTATGGAAAAAATACAAAACAAGAATATGTCCGGATATTCCAATCTGGGCTTCAATACATGAGGCCCTCCACAGCAGGGAAACACTGTTAAAAGAGAAATGGGTCACCTATGAAGATTTAGTAATAGCCACCCCAAATAGTACTAAACTGGAATTTAAAACTCTGCAACAACTGCAAGAAGAAGGATATAGTCTAGGCTGGCTTTTACATAGGCAGCTAAGAGAAAGATTCTTGGTAGATTGCAAAACTAGTACTATAAGAATGAAAAAGAGCAAGTTTGAAGAACACATGTTTTCGGACAATAGAAATAAGATATCCCTCTTTTACAAATGTTTATTAGATTTTGAGATGGAAGAGGAGATAGTTAAAGAGTACATGATCAAATGGGCCCAGGACATTAAAGAAAACATTACATTAGATCAATGGGAGAGAGCATGGGATAGAATAAGTAAACATACAGTATGTTTTGACTTAAGGGAAAATGTATATAAAATGCATTTCAGATGGTACACAACACCAATCCAACTTGCAAAAATATATAAAGGTTTATCTAATAAGTGCTGGAAGTGTAAGCACGAAGTTGGTACACTAATCCATGTATGGTGGCAATGTAAGAAAGCTAGGAAATATTGGACAAGTGTACATAAATGTATTGAAGAAATATTACAAACTGGAGTGGAAAAAGATCCTAAACTATATATGTTGAATATATGTGATGATAAGCAGTTAGAATCAAAACATGGCAAACTTCTCTTTTATATGATTGTGAGTGCTAGAATTACTTATGCTAGTAAATGGAAAAGTGAGACCATTCCAAATAAGCAAGAATGGCTATCTAAATTAATTAATATTGTAGAATTAGATAGATTTACAGTTCTTTTAAGAGGACAAGACTGGGAGGCATGTGAAAAAATATGGAATCCTTTATTTAAATATGTTAACGAGAAGTAATTGAATATAGATAAGGAAAGCAGTCCGTAGATAGATGAGCAAAGACAAATAAGCAGTTTAGTTTGGAATTATTAAGAAGAAAGACTTGGTATGTCTCTCTCAGTTAAGGAAAAAGAAGAGAGGTAGTTATGTTTAAGTTGGAAACTAGGGTTTGGTTTAGGGTTTAGGAAGTCATTGGTATGTATGACTGAGAGCAAAGAGTATTGTTTTGTCAATTTTGTTTAGTTTTTGTTTCTGTCAATGTATGTGATATGTAATGTTGAATGTTAGGTCATGTAAGTATGTTTATGTATTTTAAAGCATTCATTAAAAAAAAATCTTTTTACATACCATCAGGCATATCTATTTTCTTGTATTAATTTTTGGAAAAGTCCACTTAAATGGTGTAATCCACCATGATCAGCCTTGGGGGCTGAATAGACACCCCTATTCAAATGGGCAATACTTGGTTCTTATTTTATATTTTAAAAGGGTATGCAGTCTTTTGCCAACAATTTCAGAAGTTAGGATTGTGTCACAAAAGTTGTTTCATCAATTACAGTTTGAGCCATATGCTCATGTCAAATTGACTTTTACAAGGGAATCCAGATTTGAAAATTGGTAAGAAATCATGTTTATGGAAACTATGGTTAACAATGTGATTGTTACATTCAAATCAGGTACTTGGTGTTGATGATTAATTTTTGCCTTTTTATTTTCCATTTTACAAAAGTGGTTTAAACTACCTGCTAAGGAAGATCAAAGAAGAAAATGCAAAGGCAACCTTACTATTGAACATAAAGAAAACAAAAATAATGACCACAGAGAGCTTATACATTTTCAAACTAGATAATGAGGAAATGGAAATCATAAAAGAGGTCTCATATCTGGGATCAAACATTCATTGGAATGGGGACTGCAGCCAGGAAACCAGGTGAAGATTAAGAATGGGGAGGGTGGCTATGAAAGAACTAGAAAAGATCCTAAAATGCAAAGACATACAACTCAGCACAGAAGTCAGAATCATATAAGCCATTGTATTCCCTGTTACCATGTAAGGTTGTGAGAGCTGGACAGTCAAGAAAAAAGAGAGGAGGAAAATCAATGCATTTGAGATGTTGTGCTGGAGAAGAGTGCTGAGGATTCAATGGATAGCCAAAGGGACAAACAAATGGGTTCTAGAACAGATCAAGCCAGAGATATCCCTAGAAGCCAAGATGACAAGACTTAGACTGTCATACTTTGAACACATCATGAGACGGCATGAATTGTTGGAAAAGACAATAATGTTAGGAAAGGTGGAGAGAAGTAGAAAAAGAGGAAGGCCACATGCCAGATGGATGGACTTTATTAAAGAGACCACAAATATGAGTTTTCAGGAGTTGGGCATAGCAGTAGAAGACAGAGGAGGCTGAAGATGTCTCATCCATAGGGTCGCCATAGATCAAGACCTACACGAAAGCAGTTAACAACAACAACAAAAGCCTAGCAAATAAGTTAAATATTTGCTAGCCAAGATTTGGCCCTGAAGCTTTAAATACATCTAAGGTTCCCTTAGTATTAGAGATATTAAGGCCAATCAAGTATTCAAAGTAACAATTTATATAAATATAAATAAATTGTCTATAAATATAACATGAGAGGTTTATAGCAAGAATGAGACAGAAAATTGGCATATCCTGTTTTGACTAATCAATAGTAATTCATTTTAACATCTATAATTAGTAAGCCTATATGTCTTATGTAACAGAATTTTTTCTTTTCAGCATATTTGTCACCACAACATCTATTCAAGAAAGGGCTTTCTAAATCAGCAAACTGTTGGAGATGTAATACTGCTAATGCTTCGTTAACACATATACATTGTAGTTGTCCCATATTTGCCCCATATTTTGGGAGGAAGTAATCACATGAGTAAATTTGGTTTTTGAAAGTTTCTTGATTTTCACAAATGTACATGTTCCTTTGTATTTTTACCTGTTTCTTGGGATTTAAGAAATAGCCAGTGGAAATTGATTTTTGCACCTTTTTTATTGCTAAAAGATTTACTGTATATATTCATTTATAAGTCTAATTTAGTCAAGAATTTGACCCCAAAAAACTGAGTCGACTTATCCTTGGGTCAATGTAAGTATTGTACTTTAATACTTTTTTTTAAAAAAAGGAGCCAACATATTTGTTTATTTATTTAAAAAAGGAACAATTTTTTAAAAAAAGGTAAAAGACAAGAATAATCTGTCCTGGAAACACTACCCCCCCACCCATCCATATAGCCTTTAAGGTGAGAACAAACAGTAATGTCTGCTGGAATTTTTAAATTTACCCTTGATTTATCCACAGGTCATATTAAAATCCTTAATTTTGGCCCCAAAACCTGCCCTCAATTTATACATGAGGTTGACTTATAGTTGAGTATATATGGTATACTTCTTTACTGGAAAGATCTTTTTTTTTCCATCTGTGAGCCAATAGGTAGAAGATCTAACAGGGCTTGCAAAATCTGATAGAATGATGTATAGACAAAATTTACAAAATGACTTATATCTTGACACTTTATAGTCAGCTTTTATAGAAATGTATGGCTAATGAATTTTTGTATTTTTTATTTTTTATATTTTATTTTCCTGCTTTTGTTATAATGGAACATGCAACTCAGTCCCTTATCTGAATATAAATAAAAATGTATGTATGTATGTTTAAAACAAACAAACAAAAAAAAAAACAGCAGGTGGCATCCTGTTCAATATATACAAGATTGTAAATAAGCCTTATAAAGTCATAATTTTGGGGAATTAACAATTATTGTAATTGATGACTACATGTGATCCCAAAAGGTGACACCCCAGCTAAACAATTTCTCAGGGTCTGCAGTTCATAGCTCTGGGAAATTATGACTGCATTACTTTCCCAGATGTGGTGCAAGTTGAAACAAGCAGCTGGAGCAGGATCCAAGGGGGTTTCTCCAGCTGCTCATCTCAATGTGCCCCATGACTGGGAGATGACTGCAATATCTCAGAAAACCTTTGCATGGAGTACTGGCTGGCTCCAAAAGTAGTTTTTTTTGGAAGGTGGCATTGGGAGATGTAGCCGAAACCACAGACCATCATTATACCCATGTGATTATGCATGTTCTTATTTTCTTTACACAAAATAATCTCTTTTGCTTTTGGTGGTGAAAAGAAGATACTTTTTTCTTCTTGTTGTACAATGGTAAAATATTTCATCAGGGTTGACCTTTTGTTGGTGATTGTGGGAGAGGACTCGGTGCCTCAACATCTTGAGATATCCTTTCTCATAAAAGATATTATTTCCATCTCTATTCAGGCTGGCCTTTGATACCAATTCCAAGCAGCCAGATTCCATACAAAACTAAATTCAAGTGAGTTGATTAACCAACTAAAGCTCTAGTTGATTTCTCTATTGAATTTTTACAGCTCCACTGAACACATTAACCTTCTCCCCCACTCCACCCCCACATGGTTCATAGTAAGCATGGCTAATTGGTTCTTTCCTGCTCACTTAATTTTAAGGCTAAATTATTTTTTTTAAAGAACAGAAACTCGTAGATGCAGTTACTGAACCATGTTAATATCTGTGTTACCTAGACTACCCCCAATAGGAACACTTCTCAGCTAACATGTGTAGAATTGAAAATAATAATAATAATCTAGCAGCTCCCAGTCACACATTCAGGAAAGACACTTGCCTCTGTAGCCAGCCACACAATACCCTATATTAGCACTATAAACTGCCAAAATCTTTGGCAACTTCACAATGTAATTTTACATGTTTGCAATAGGCACATTACAGTAACAGCTGCTCAGACAGATTTGGGAGTTTTTTGCACTACCGGCTCCCCATGTATTTCTAGCCTTGGCATTCTCTTTCAAGAATAGAAAATACCAGCTGTTCATTCTGGCTGCCAAGGCAGCATGCAGCATTTCTTCCCTCCCTCACCAAATAAATATCTTATTGATACATGCTGCAGAATCTAGGCTCTTGCAATGGCTTCTCATTTCCAAAATCAAAACAATAAAAAAGACAGTAGCTCATTTCCTCTCTCCAACAGAAGGCCGTTGATCTCCTGCAAACATGAAAAACAAAAATATAAAGGCTAGAAATGATAGCATCATTTTGCTCCATGCCTGTTTCAATCAGTGGCATCTATTCTGGTAAAAATTTACCATGGGAAGCCCAAGAAATGGATTTTCCAGTTCACTCTGCCTGAGGGAAGCCTTTGGCAAACTCAGAATTGCTTGTTTCTTTTTATTCCTAATGTTTTCTGCTTTTATGAAGGTTTATAGGATGGTCAACACTGTCAATGCAACCCATAATGTATTTTCTCCATGCTCTGTGTGTTTAGGGCAGTGGCTCCCAAACTTTGGCCCTCCGGATGTTCTGAATTATAGCTCCCAGAATTCCTGACTGTTGGTTACTGGGAGCTGAAATTCAAAACACCTGAAGGACCAAAGTCTGGAAATCACTAAGGGAGCAGCTTAGTGATACAGCACATGCAAATGAGGGATCCTGGGATCTGTAGTCCAAAAAATAACTCGCTTAATTCTGTGGGTAGGGAAGATGTTTGTTTTTTGGACAACCACTGTGGAAACAACATTGGCTGAGAAGACCAAAGGCCTTTCTCAGTTCAACTCACATTCCTATGCTTCCTAGGAGAGCACAACATTTTTACCAAGAAGCATTTCTAGAATTAGAAAAATCTCAAGGAATATATCCACCAGGCGCTGACCATTGTGACTTGTTCTGTTAATGTCTATTTGAAACATCATAGTTTGAGTACACAACTCAATTGTAGCAGTTTGGTATCACTTTAAACTGCCATTATTGCATCCTATATTATTGTGGGATTTGCAGTTTTGGGTCCCTTTCACATGACATAATTATAGTGCTATTATTCCATTTTAAGTACCATGGTTGCATGTTATGGAATCCTATGCTTTGTAGTTTGATGATATGCTGGATCACTCTAGCAGAGAAGTCTAAGTAGCCCTCTCTAAAATGCATATCCTAGGTCTCATTCCCACTACGTTATAAACCAGTTCACTAACCACTTTCAAGTGTTTTAAATGACCCTGGTTCACACTTGAGCCAAATCACTGAAGCGGTTTGGCGAGGGCCCACCCATGCTAGACCCATTTAACGTGCATCTTTTTATGCTCATTTTTTCCACATCTTTTGCAATAAATCGATTCAATAAAAGTATGAACGGGATGTGGATTGGAATTGATTTAAATTTGCCAGCCAGCTGAAGAGGGTCCATTTTGAATTGATTCATTAGTTAATGTGAATGACAAGTGGGTTATTTTACAACAAGAAAATGTGATTGGGGGCAAATGAAGGGTGAACCACACTCTACTGTCAAACTGATCCATAGATTTGGATTGCAAACTGATTTATTTGTAAGTGGGAATGAGGCCCTCGGATTCCATAGGATGAAACCATGGCAGTTAAAGAGGAATCAGAGTGCTATACGCTTCTTGTGTAAAAGAGCGCTTGTTGAAGCAGATTGAATTCTCTGTTAGAGAGTTCTAGTGCTGTAATTTTGTCCTTAGCTGAGAATTCCAAATGCCACTCTAAACTACATGGCAGTTAAAATGCATAGTGTAGATTACAGGTGCTGTAGATGCAGCCCCAGATCCTGGGTTGGAAGACATAGGGGGGAAGCAGACGACTGCTTCCGGGACGCCGCCAGATGGAGCGCCAGCAGAGCGGAGCCTCTGCACGACGGCGCTCCTGTGGCGTCCCTAAAAGGAGCTCCAAATTGGCGCTCCTTTTAGATGTCAGGGAAAGTGCGCCCTAAAAGCGGCGGGTGCACTTTCCCTGACTCTTCCGCCGCAGCGCATGCGGTCGCTGCGGCGTGAGGTCATCCCCGGAGCGCCGGCTGTGCGGAGGGCCGGAGACTCCGAGGGCGACCTCAGGAAGAGGAAGGGGCGCCGCTCGTGCGGCTGCCCCTCCTCTTCCGGGCCTCGAAGACGACTCTATTAGTCATCTGCCGAGGCCCATAGTTAGGATATATTTCTGATTTCACCCCCATAGCCACATTTTTTTTCAGCTTCAACCCCCCACCCACCCTAGCAATGTCCTTTCCTGGATAGTGGAGTGGGTGTGGCAGACAAGCATTCATCTGTCTTCCTATAACTAAACATACAATGACAGATTTTCATTGGGAGCCCTTTGTGGATAATGTCACTGTTGTGCATCCAGCTATAGGAAGATAATTGGTCACTGTCCTCCAGGCCAGGAAATGGCTGTGTGTTTGGTGGACTGCAGCTAAGAAAAGGTGGGTTAGGGGATTGGTTGATGCATGGTCAATGAAAAATTCCTCTAAAAGTACCAAAAATGAGTTACAATGGTGTAAGTCCAACTTACAATATCATAACTCTCTAACTAGATGCCAGCCATTCTTTTTATCTGTTGCTATGTTGGTGACATTTTTATTTTCCCCACCTTCACTATAGGATGAAAGCCAATTGAATATTATGAATGAAACAATATTGTTGTATTCCCAGGCTGTCAAGCTCCCTCCCATATAGGCTTGATTGACCCACTCTCTGTTCCCCTTCCACTGGCAAACAAAGCATTTTTTTGTTTTTGTTTTTTTTAAGACAGGCCTTTGGTTGAAGAACGAGTTCTTTATGGGGAGAAGTACTGTACTTTTATTCTTAGTGTTATGCTTTAAAGGTGGTTTTTTTTTAAGTTTTAATTTAGTGCTATTTTAACAGGATATTTAAAAATATAATAATGATTGTTTTATTAGCCCTCCAATCAGGCTGAACATTGGTAGAGGAATGGGAAAGGGAATGTACCTTTGTTAAAAAGGAAAACTGTGGATCTGTTTCCTTCTGCAGTCTGATATCCTGAATGCAACCTACTGTTTGGATAGGGAAAGTACATATGTCCAGACATTGCTGGCCCACAACTCCTATCAACCCTAGCCAGTACAATAAAAGATGATGGGAGTTCCATTCTAATGACATCTGGAGGGTGTCTAATGACCTCATTCCTACTGCTGACCTACCAAGACATTTTTTGTTTTATCACTTATGGCTCTGTTAGAGGAGGTTGAAATATCTATTTTCTTAACTGAAGGTGACTCATTAAGATAAAATTCAGACATTCCTGTTCAAATTGACCCTTGATCCCAGGCATGATAGAAAGGTCATTAATTTAAATGTAAAGTAACAAATTTGCGTTTAGATTTTTTTCATGCATTTTTTCAGGGTATCCATATAGTCTTCTATGAGAACCCAGGTTAATCCAGCACAAATGACACCTTTATGTGGACAGTTTGTTGGAGTGTTGACCCTGTTCCTTATCTGGTTTCATTCACTGAATCATGGACAACACACTAATGCATTAAAATAAAATAACAAAAAGTGGTAACTGGCTTCTCTGATGTCAGAGGCACTGGAATATTTTCTGGCTTTTAGTGCAAACTTTTAAAATGAATTCTTTAGGGATATCATTTAGCCAGTTTGCACTGGTTCACTGGAACCAGATATTAAAATTACCGGTATTAAAAGACAAGAAGTTGGAGAAATTACAAGAGGAGCCAGTAGAAGTGTAGGGGAGAAGGAGGAGGAAGAGACTAGAGGAGCTAAGGAAGGAAGTGAGGTGAGACGGTCTGTGGAAGCGAAGGAATGTCAAGGTGTTGAATCTATTTGGGGCATAGGGTTCACTAATTTGGAGAATGTCTCAAGAGTGATATTCATTGCCCAACAGAGTGTCCAAATAAATGGAAGTAACATGAACAAGATGTGTCTGTGTGTGTGTGTGTGTGTGAGAGAGTTTGTTTTGAGGGGGAGTTTATTTCTTTAAAAATAGGGGGGATGCTGTGGGCCGCCCTGGGAAGGGGAGGATTTGAGCAAGGCTTCCCCAGGCCTCGGCCCCAGTCCTCCCTTTTGGCACCTGGGAAAGGAGCACCAAAATAGCGCTCCTTTCCCAGGCGGTGAAAAAGGTGCCCAAAAAGCCACCAGACGCTGCGCCGGGAGGACGTCATCAGAGTGCTCGCTGTGTGCAACAGTGCACACTCTGATTATGTCCTCAAGAAGCAAAGCAAAGCAGCTTCATTTATATACCACTTCATATCATGCTATGGGATGTCTAAGCGGTTTACAACTGTAAGCTCATTGCGCCCCAACAGTTGGGTACTCATTTTAGTGACCTCAGAAGGATGCAGGCCTGAATCTAGCCTGAGCCCTGGCTAGTATTGAACTTGCAACCTTGTGGTCTATGTTGAGTGGCTGCAGTACAGGCATTTAACCACTGCACCACCCGAGCTCTCCTGGCGTGTGGCTGCCCCTCCCCTTCCCTGGCTCCAAGACTGTGCTTTGCTCCATCTGTAGAGCCCTGTATACAGTCTGTCACTCTCTGTGTACAAAGGTGACTGAAGTTCGGCATCCCTGTGCACCTACACAGGACCTGTTATAGGGTGATATACAGTCTGTCATTCTCTGTGCACAAAGGTGACTGAAGTTCAGCATCCCTGTGCACCTATACAGGATCTGTCATACACCCACATATCATGCAAGGATTCGCTGACCTCCACTTCCCCCCAGGAGTGGATGCAGTAGACAGGTGCCACTGTCTGATTGTGCCACCCTTGGGGCGAAGGAATGGGTTTCTCAACTGAAAAGACACTCCATCATTCTCTACAAAACATGTCCCACACAGATTCATTCTCTACAAAACATGTCCCACACAGATAAGGGGGGAGGGGAGAGGTACATGCAAGGAAGGTTTGTGTAGACAGACTTGATACATGCAGTTGGTGGTCATGCAAGGGACATGGTCAACAGGACACATGAACTAACATTACTCCAGGAGCCCCCACCCCCAATCATTCCAGGAAGCGGTGTGCAGGTCTTATGCACGCCTGCACAGAAGAGATCACAAAAGCCTTTTTCATGCACACTGCTGTGCATGCTAACAGCAAGCGTACATCCAACAGAATGCATTTATTGTCATAACCGAGGACAGTTGCTAGGGTGCATGCATAGGGTTACAATTAGGGTTAGCGTTAAGGTTCTAATATTCAAGTACACCTGCACCAGTGCATGCACATTTGGAAGCATAGGGCGCTTTAAATTAAAGCTTGCATTGTAGGGTGCATTCTCTGGATTGCTGAGTCAATTTCCACCACACGTGCGACAGTGCATTTATATGAACATTTTCTGGTGCATCAGTGTCGCTGCATACATACGTGCATCTTCACCAAAGGAGCGGAAAAAAGCAGCTCCTTTTAGGAGTGGCTTTTCTCGGCATATGACGGCTAGAGGGCACTTTCCTGGAGACTTTTAGGCATGCGTCGTCTAAAGGCCACACCTACAAGTCACCCTCAAAGCACCCCTTTTTGCCCATCTGCATAGCCTCATAGTCCACCTGGAAATGCCCAAAGTGAGACAACTGACTTATCCATAGATAAGACTTAAGGATAAGCATAGGTTAGTTAAAACACAGAGAAATGAGTAGAGATAATCTAAAAAGCCATTATATAAGAAGCCATAACACCAAAGTGTGTGCGTGTGTGTGCAAGGGGGATAGCAGAAGATTTGAATATAAGGATCTATTTAGGGAAAGGGAAATAAGCATGCATGGAAATCCATTTTCTTTTATAAAAACAGGAAGTCAATTATTTATTGACCTGTCTGTTTTAATTGTTTTTTCTCCTTTTTTAATTTTATATGTATTTTATATGTTTGTTGAGAATTTGAAATTTGTTGAGAATAAATAAAAAAGTGAGACAACTGAATCATTCTTAGAATCCAGCTTCATACCTGTGTGGCATAGTGGTTTGAGTATGGGTTCAATGGAGATGAGGGTTCAATTTCCTGCTCAGCAATGGAAGCCCACTGAGTGTTGGGAGAGTCACATGCTCTCAGCCTCAGGGGAAGACAATGGCAAACTTCCTCTGAACAAATCTGGCCTGGAAAACCCCATGATAGGTTTGCCTTAGGGTCACCGTAAGTCAGAAATGACTTTAAGGCACACGACAACCAACAAAATGCTTTTACAAGTTGGAAACATTAACATAATAGATCAAAGTACATCCTCTCTGTCAACTATTCATCAAATTAGCTGAACAAATAAAAAGTATTTCTTACAACAACATGGCTTAAGATACATTTTGTTCCACAAGAACACCAGATTATATCTCCCATTTTCCAGCCTAATACTCATCAACACCTTTAGGTTGTCCAGAGATGGCTATGTTTATTCTAATCTGTTTTACAAAACAAACAGTATATGAAGTTCGCCCAGCAGGAATGTTGGATGTTTACAACAAGGAATCCATCACTTAAACAAGGGATCTTGATTAGTACTTGTAAAACAGTGATCAACACTTGTAAATCAAGCAGGAAGTTCCCTTTCTTATCTATATGTTAAATGCAGGACAAAGATAGCGGTGTGAAAAGTAAAGGATCATCAATTTTCCATGTTACTCTCCCCTCTCCAAATAATGGAGATTTTAGTGCTCATGAGTCCAGCTCAGGAATAGGGAAATTATCATCAGAATGGATCAGGAGCATAGGAGCTTCTATCCTGCTGTTCTGCATTCCCTCATAGCACTTCCATTGTCTTCCTGAGGGGAGACAGATGACTGATCCCCTCTGGAAAAGAACAGAAGTGCTATGCAGGTATGTGGAGCAGCACAGAGGAAACCACTATGCTCCCAGTCCATTTCTCCTTTCTTTTCTTATGTGGTAAAATGAGGGTTTTCATTTTTAATATTTTTCATCATAACAACTCCTTTAAAATTCAGACTAAAACCCAAATGGGACTTTCCACACCACATTAATTGTGGTCATCCATTGTCACTAAAACAAAACAAAGCAAAACATTAAATTCCAAACCAGAGGCATTTAACACACCTTTTCACACGACGTTACCACACTTGCAGCAAGAGAGCGGCGAGAAAGCTGGTCGGAATCATTTCGGAACCATTTTGGGCTCATTCCGGAATGTCCCCGGCAAGCGGAACACATTACCACACTAGAATGGAATCAGTGAGGAATGTGAGATTCCGGAATGGTTCCGCTCCGGGGGCTCGGATCTCCTGTCCATACACAAGTTGAAAGACCCCTACCTCGATCCGGCAAGGATGTTCATGCACATGCGCAGAAGCAGGAATGCTTGCCGAGTCGGTCGGATGAGATTTTCGTCACTTCCCCCTTCTCGTCATGTCGTCATTTCCGTCTGCTTGCCATTTCTGTCAGATCGCCATTTCTTCTTCCGTGTGTGCCGCCGCTCTGACCATGGAGGGGTCTGGTGCAGTGATGCTTTCTGTGTTGCATGCGGAGCTGGAGAAGTTGGATCGGCAACAGGAGCGGAGGCACAGGGCTGTGCTGGCTGGCGTCCGTCGCTTTATGAGGCGGCGTGGCATCACTGGCTTCACAGCCCATGCCTTGTTATGGAGGTTTTTTGGTCGCCGCCACCGCGTTGGCCAGGGTTTCCATGCCGCCAGTGTTCCCCGGCCACGCCGTTGGTGGGTCAGGCCACAGGTTGTGAGGAACTGGTGGGCAGAGGAGGTGATCCCTCTTTGGGATGAAGACATGTGGATCCGGAACTTCCGGATGTCCAGGGCCACACTGTACGAGATAGCTGAGGTTCTGCGCCCTCACATCCAGGCCAGGGACACCTTGCTGAGGAGGGCCATCTCCGTGGAAGAGAGGGTGGCAATCACCATATGGTGGCTTTCTGCCCCCCTCAATTACAGGAGAGTGGCACGGCACTTCCAGATTGGGGTGTCCACAGCAGCAAAAATCTGTACTGAGGTGATCCAGGCTATTGTGGATGTACTTCTCCCAAGAACAGTCTGCCTAGGAAACTATCGCCAGGTAGGTTCCTCTCTTGTGTTCTTGGCCTCTGCTTCATTTAAATTAATCTATGCTGTCAAATAATACTGTACAGTATTAGTTTGGAAAAAGTACTCCTGCCGTGCCACATAACAAGGGGGGGTCATGGCTTCGGGCTTCCTTTTGGACAATTCCTTAATTTGCTATTACCTCCCTTGACTCATGACATTACCTCTTGTATGTGAGATTTGCAGAAATGCATGCCTACATATATAAGCAGATTACTGAAGGGGCTGGTGTGAGGGGTGCATTAATTTTGAAAGGGAGCTACAAGGAGAGCGGAAATGAGGGCTTCTTCTGTAGCAGTATATACGTGTGTATGTAGCTATGGATGGAGAAAACCATCTACAATTATGAGAACTTACCAGACACCTAGGCATTGTGCTGCTCTTACCCTGCTCTTCAAGGCTTTTTCTCTTTTTTCCTTTTTCTTACCTTGCAGGTCATGGATGGATTTGAAGAGCTGGGCTTCCCCCACTGTGTCGGCGCACTGGATGGATCACACATCCCTATACACCCTCCAAGAGCCAATGCCGAGGACTACTATAACAGGAAATATGGGTACTCAATAGTACTGCAGGCCTTGAGCTCGGCAAACGGTGTATTCCTTGACATCGAGGCTGGCTTCTCTGGCCGTAACCACGACGCATTCATCTTCCGGCATTCATCCCTGTGCCAGGCGATGGATGAGGGTGCTTTTGTCCCCGGAAATCCCACGGTCACTATCAGGGGGGTGCAGGTGCCTCCCTTGATAATTGCGGATGGGGCGTACCCCTTGCGGCGATGGCTAATGAAGCCTTACATTGGAGCTCTGCAGCCCAATCAATTGGCATTTAACATTGCGCTTAGCAGGGCTCGCTGTGTTGTGGAGCGAGCTTTCGGCCGCTTAAAGGGAAGATGGGGGTGCCTAGGAGCTAGGCTAACTGTTGGGGAGGAGCACTTTGCAACTGTTGTCTCTGCATGTGTGGTCCTTCACAATATCTGTGAAACAAGGGGTCATGCATTGCATTTTGTGGAGCGCTCAGGTGAACTGCATCTCCCGCCGATGACGCAGGATTGCCAATCGGCGAGAGAAAACCGTAGAAGGCAAGCTGAGGGGGAGCGGGTCCGTGGAGCTATAGCGGCCATGATTGCAGAGCGACAGTAAGGGCTGTGTGCTATATTTACCTTTGCTGTTTTCAACTACATATGTGCTGTTAAAAAATAAACTACTTCTTTACTGTTATATTGGTTGCCTTTCTTAATATCCTGTTCAACTGTATTGTGACATTTGCTAGCTTTGCTTTTCTGTTCTACAGATGCATCCACGTATGTATATGTACATATGGATGGAGATAGAGAAAGACATGCGCACACACACGTACACGCACACACGTATGTGTATATATATATATATATGTGTGTGTGTGTGTGTGTGTGTGTGTATATATATATATATACATATGTTTACATATATAAATGTATCAGCACATATTTGTGGGTTTTAAATTATATTTAATATCTACATTTATCTATATAAATCTATATGTACATATATATATATATATATATATATATATATATATATACATATGTATATATCTTTATAGATTTAGATCGATAGATATCGATTTAGATGTAACTTCTAAGGAGATATATTTATACTGCTGGTGGTAAAGAGATGAATCTACTGATGAAAACACACTAATGTCTTGATAAATAGATTTATTTACAATTAACAATATAAAAACAAACAGTGTATTGGTTTTTGTATATGTACTTGTGCATAGGTATGTGTGCAGGCACAGAAGAGACATGAACTTATACACATGTACATACACAAACTCCAACATATGAAACCTTATTAGTTTGTCTTACTGCAATAATAAATAAAAAAGGAAACAATTAACAGTATAAACATAACATCTAACCATATTTTAGAGAAAAAAAAACCTCAGGAAGGAGAGTAAAAATTTTTCTTCTTGATCTGCCTTTTGCCAGCGACCCTTTGGCTGGCTTCAAGAGGTGGTTGGGTAGGCTCCGTGGAAGGCAGCACGCAAGATGGGCCCTCATCGCCAGAGTCCTCAAAGAGGATTTGTGTCCCCCCGAGGACCTCCCGGGCTTCTGTTGCTGCCCTGCTGGATGCAAGCATCTGGATGGCCTCGGCCACAGAACGGACTGCCTCTGTTCTTTCCCGGGACACATTGATTATTTCGTCCATGTACCGGTATATGCGTTGGCGGTGATGTGCACCTGCCGTTAGGTCACGGCGGTAGGAGCGCGCAAGGCTCTCCAGTGCGGCAGAATCTCTCCTGGAGTTCCTTAGGAGAGACGAATGCTGGCGCCTTGCAAGCGTACGGTTCAGACGCCCCTCCCGTCTGGAGTCCTCTATCAGAGTCCTCGCAATTAGTTCCCCCCTCATGGCTCTCCTATCCGGTATTTCCTGTGCGGATCTGCGGCGGCGGCGAACGATGTGACGTGCTGGTGCTGCAGAAAAACAAAAAAAAAAAATAATTTGCAACCATCAAAACTTTGCATGCGTGATGGTTAGTTCTAGTTGTACAGTAGATCTTATGTTGTTCAGCTCTAGAGATTGCTTTTTATACCAGCAAATGTATGCTCCCTTTGAAATTCTATTTGTGCGTATTTGTGTGTGTGTGTGTACATGTCTATATATAGAACTATATCATTATCTATATATCCGCTTTTGTATGTATGTATGTATGTGTCTACATGTGCATGTTCACACACTCGCACATACCTACCCATGCATGTTTAGTGTGCTATGTACAGATGCCTATCTTCTGGTGCAAAAACATACACACACACACTTACAATGTTATTTTTAATTGCTTGGCAAATGTTGAATGTACGATGGGTGTACCTGTCCTCGATGGTTCTTCTTCTATGGATCCAGGAGGGAACGTGGCCTGAGTCTCCTCCACAGGCATCCGTGTGGACTCCATCACGGGCCTTTCTGGACTTATAGTGGTATCTGGAGCCAAAACAAAAATGTTGCAAAGACACAGGGTTAGCAGTAATGTATGGGCTACTTTCAGAGCTTATGCACTGCAGCATTCCCCTTCCCATGCTTTCAACCAGCAGAGAACATCCTACCGTCACTGCCCGCAGGGGATGCCGGAAGATCTTGCTGCTCCATGCTCTCCTGCTGTTCCACTGGCCGCTCAGGTGGGCTTTCAACTGCCACCAGGTTGAGGACCACATCACCCTCCTCCTCTGGGACTTCTGGAGGAACTACGGGAACACACAAAAAAAAGGAAGAAAAGGTTGCAGCTACAGATCTCAAGATTGGTGATCACAGGCATTCAATTAAAACAATCTTTATATCTAACTATCTATCAATAATTATACACACACTTGTGGAGGGTAACCTTCATACATGTACTGTGACTAACAAGACACCGAGAAGAATGCATACATGTGGAATAATCCATGTTAAGATCTCTAGATCTATCTCACTACGGATATCTATGTGTATAGCCATATTTCTCTCTCTCTCTCTCTCTCTCTCTCTATATATATATATATATATATATATGTATGTATATATATATATATATATATATATATGTGTGTGTGTGTGTGTGTGTGTATATATATATATATATTACATACATATATACACACATATATATGTATATACACACACACATATATATATATACATGCATACATACATATATGTGTATATATACACATATATATATATGTATATATATACACACACACACACACACACATATATATATATATATATATATATATATATATATATATATATATATAAACATATATACCTCTCTAGATTTTTCCCCATGGCTAGCTCCAAGAAACAAGGCAGGAGTGCACAGGGCTTTCTCAGGGGTGCACATATAACCCTAACCCCTCACCCCCTAAACTCTACAGCCATTAAAAAAAATTACCCAGAATTCCATAGTAAAGATTTCAAATATCCTTTTTTTTGGGGGGGGGGGTTATACCGTGCAACAGCACACTGTACATATGGATTAAATGCAACCTAGGGAAAAATATTTATCCCTCCCTTCTAACCAAACATCCCCCCCCCCAAAAAAAAACTCAAACACATGGTTTAAAAAATACCTACCTTGAACATTACCCACGCCCGACGTTCCTTCCCCTGGTGATTCTGGGGCTGCCTGCGTGGAGGGCCCCTCCTGTGGTCCTTCCGCAAGAGCTCTCCTCACAACCTTAGTGCTTTTGCATATTTTTTTTGGGAAAATATCCCTGTCATTTCCTAAAAATCTCGACATTTCCTCATAAAAAGGACAAGAAGCTGGGCGATTCCCACTTATTTTGTTGTGGTTAGATACTCTCCTGAAGTCTGCCCGAAGCAGTTTGCATTTATTTCTTACTTCATCCAGTGTTCGGTTGATCCCCTTTTCTTGTAACTTTTGAGAAATGTCCAAATAAATTTCAGCATTGCGATGCTTAAGGAGTAAGCCCCTCTGGACTTTCTCCTCACCCCACAGAGGAATGAGCTCTGCGAGCTCCCTGTGGGACCAAGCGACCCCCCTTCCTGGCTTTTTCTGGGATCCGCCAGCATTTCCAGAGGAAGCCATTTCCATCTTTTTCTTAACAGAAGTAAATGAAAAAGCCAGCCGAAAAAGCGGCAACCGCAATGATGATGATGGCGCCAAGGTATGTATCCAGCCAAGCTGCTACAAACAAACTGAGCGCCACGTGCAGCGGGCAATGGAGAATAACCAGGCGTCGGGGTGTCTACGCATGCGCGAAAATGCTGCTTCCGTCGTGGCGACACCTGTTGGTCCAGGAAGCACATTGCCCATAGAGATAGCTGGAGATGGCAAGCAGGTGGCGAATGTGGCTGCCAGAGGAAGTTGAGGCCCTTTTGGACCTCATGGATGCTAGTCGCAACCTCCCCCTGCTGATTGGGTCAAGCACACACCCAAATCACTCCATCTACAGGCGGCTGGCAAGACGACTGGCAAGAAGAGGATTCGAGCGAACCATTGGCCAAGTCAGGTCAAAAGTAAAAGTGTTAAGAAACGCTTTTTACAAATCTAGAAATTTGTTCCACGGGGACCCTCCCCCAGAAGCAAGGCCCCCCTTCTATAGGCGGCTTCGGCAGTTGTGGGAAAAGGCAGGATGCCCCGACGGCAGGCTTGCAAGGAGACCACAAAGTAAGTAATTCCCTCCAGTACAGCCCAACATGTATTAGCACCTATGGCGGGGGGGTATATCTGTACATTACTATTTCTGTTAATGCTAACCTATACTTACCTAATCTTTGCATTTATGTTTACATGTACTAAGTTTAGTTATGGCAAAAAAACCAGCTCTGCAATGTTAGTGCCCATAAGTCAGCCGTAATTAATCTACACTGTTCTATAATGTCTTTTTTTCCAGGACAAGTCGAGGCAAGAGCAGACGAGCCCCCGGAGCAAGCGCCACATAGGCCAGAGGGCAGAACACCCCCCCACGAAGAGGAGGACGAGGAAGAGGGAGTAGGGAGACCCATTCCCCCCCCAGTGGAAGGCCGGGAAGACCCTGCCGAGGGGCAGGCTGTGGAGCAGCAGGCTGTTCCACAGCCAGCCGATGATGAGGATCACCCACCCGAGCCACCAGACGTTGCTGATGAACGTCCAGGTTTTCATGTGACATTCTAAAAAGAAAATAATACCACATGCGAACACATCAATTTAGCAAACTAACAATAATGTATTCTTTCTTCTTGTTTCCCCCTACACTCCAGTCCGAGAACTCCTTGCCAGTCTGGAAAACACTGTGGGGGCGATTCTTCAAAGAATTGGAGAACTGGAAAGAAAGGTGGACCAGCTGGATATGTGGTTCGACCATTTCCGTGTGCATCAGTATCCACCTCAGGAGTGACTTTTATTTGATTTTTCCATCCCACCCCCCTCTGCCCATCCCCCTCTGCCGTGTGCGAGAACAGTCAGAGGTGTTTTATTTTTTATTAATTTCTCCATCCCTCTCTCCCCATTGTTTCTTTTAAAAATCATTAGTAATGAATGTGTATAAATAAAAACAACAGGAAACATATTGTTAAAATAAATACTATATTTTTTGTCAAAAATACTGCATGTCATCTTTCTTTAATTATCTGAGGTGGGATGTTTGGAAAACATAGACTCTTCAACGCGCCCTTTTCACTCCTTTGCACCAGCATCTCGATATCTAGGACGCAGTGTATCTGAAAGAGAAAGCAGGGAAATCACTAGAACTAGAAGGGAATGGACCACCAGAATAGATAAACAATAGTGTCTCTCACTGTAAGATATTAGAAGACAGAGCATTCCCTGGCAGGCCAAAAAGAAAGGGAGCTGAGGAAAAGTTCAATTGATCAGAGGAAAAGGTGAAACGATTACCATTTTCCAAATCGGCGAAGGGCACTACCTGATATGTCTCACTTATTAGCCAAGGGCCAAGAGCTGTGAAATGCATGCAAAAGAAAAAACCGCCCAAACAAACATTGTTAAAACTTCCCCTCACAACCGGGCGCCCAAGCAGGGAAACATGTGCTATGCCATTTGTGGAGCCATCTCCGCTGAAATGCACATCGAAGCACAGTCGGAAAGGGCCCCTTGGGGTGGTGCATAGAAATGGCATTCCTGCATGGCAGGAGGCAGAAGTGGATGGACGTACTGCTTTCCCCCCACCGTACAAAAGAAGAGCCCATTTTGGGGGTGCTTTGATAAGTCACCCATGCACGTCAGGCGTAATATGTAGATATATATTGAATGTAAATGTAAATATATAGTAAAAGTAGATAGATAAATGGAAAAATGCGCATGTAACAAAGACATATATATATATATATATATATATATATATATATATATACATGCGTGTATTTATATATATATACATGTATGTATATATTGTGTATATATATATATATATATATATATATATATATACATACATATACATGCACACCTTTCCATTCCTCTATCCCTGTATGTACCTATCTATCTATGTATCTATCTATCCATCTATCTATCCTTCTATTTCTAATTTGTTTGTAAACCATGTCTGGTTTAAAAAAATTTATGGGGGGAGGTGGTAATCGCTCTTAGCTGTTATTGATTATGTTATGATGTAAGCCGTCCCGATTGCTGTGCAGAGGGGCGAGTTATAAATAAAAATAACAATAACAACAATAACAGCAAGTATTATATTACTGTTAGTATTATTGTTTCTGTTGTTGTTGTTATTATCACTATTATTTCCATCTACCCATCACCCACAGTATTCTCCCAACCAAATTACCACCTCCACTGCCGCCCCCCCCCCCCACTATATATACCAGGGGTAGTCAACCTTTCCCCTTTAAGGGCCGAGGGACTTCAGCTCCCAGAACCCCAAGAGCTACTGGCCAACATGGGGCTATTGGCCAACATGGCTGAGGCTTCTGGGAGCTGAAGTCCCTCGGCCCTTAAAGGGGAAAGGTTGCCTACCCCTGATATACAAACTGGGCGCCCAAGGAATAGATGTAACACATTTATTCAAGATAACACTACTCACACACGACCAGGTACCACAGCCTCCGAGATGATGGCAGCCAGGTATCTACACCTGAGGAAAGAGAAACATCAGAAAAGAAAGATAATAATAATAATAATAATAATTATTATTATTATTATTATTATTATTATTGATATTATCACTATTATATCCATGTACCCATCACCCACGGGGAATTTTTCCAACCAAATTACCGCCTCCACTGCCCCCCCAACTATATATACAGATATCCCCCCCCCCAAATTCTGGGCTACAAAGCCATCCATAATTCGAATGATTCCCCCCCCCCCAGCCCTGGTCGCGCGGTGGCACAAATCCTAATAGAAAGCTCTAGATTGCCTTAAAATAATAGAAGAGAGGACCATTGTTTACCCGTCCCATTTGTTGCCCGCTCCAAAAAGGAAGTACACGTCATAAGATGCTTCCTCAAATCCTTGGGGAACACCGCGAGGAACCATGGCCCATAAAATGAGGAAATGCGGTATGACAAGGATCTCGTGTTTATACCTATGCCGAGATCAGCATCATTCCGGTATAGTGCCGACCGCTCGGGTGTATTCCTTAAAACTCTCGGAAGTCAAAAGGACTGAAATGAGGCTGAAATGACGCCGAAATGAGGTAGGGAAGGGCGGGGTTTGCTGCAACGTCGTGAGAACACACGGAAAAAAAGTCTGAAACGAGGCTGAAACGAGGCTGAAGTGAGGCTGAAACGAGGCTGCTTTAGGGCCAGTGTGGTAACGTCCATAAAAGAGAAACATGCTTTGACATGTCCTTCAAATTTAAAAGCAATAAAAGAAAAAGAAAAGGAATAGAAGTTCGTCTTACATTTAGTAGATATTCAGGACCTCATCAAAAACTGTTTATGCATGCAAGCACAGCACTTTGTTTTCTCTAGCTTGCATGCACTTCTGGGATTAGAAAATGGCCCTTAAAGCAGTGCATGTCAAAAGTTTGGAATTTCAGCTTCAGCTCCTTCATGCATGAATAAACAATTCTTGTCCTCTTGCTTACACTTGCTTTTCAGAGGACTTTGGAGTTCAAATTTTGACGGTGTGTCCTGACCCCTTTTCCTTTCCAGGCTTCAGTTTTGGAGCATGCGACTGCTCTCTTCCCAGCTGCATTGGCATCTCTCTCTCTCTCTCTCTCTTTTGGTTTTTTTATTTTAAATACCTCATACTCATGCCAAGTTGTTGGGCTTTTATTCCCCTCTTTCCATTTTAACAAAGCATGCAGTGTGATATTAATACAGCTGCACTGAGAGGGCATTATTAGAAGGGAAGATGCTGCTGAATGAAATTTCACATAGGAGATCTCAGTACTAAGGCATTTGTTCATTCCTATTTTGAATTAAAATATTTGATTTTGGTTGCTATTTGAAGATGATGCCCATTTGAGGATAAGAGAGCTAGGTAAGCTATCAGATACTTTGTGGAGTCCATTCAGTGCCTTGCTGTATCTCACTATAAAGTTCCATCAGATTTACATCTCAGCTGCACCACCCACACCTATTCCAGATGGCTGCAGTAGAGGGAGATGAGACGGAAAGGAGGGCCATTCCAGGAGTCCTGCTGAAAGACCATCTCTTTGGAGGCTTATCCTTCAGCTGTCCTTTTTATTATCTGCTTTCTTCACTGCCCACCTCTCACATCTGTACATGGTGATGGGGAATATGATGGCTTACTTGGAGATAATTAATGTTGACTTTCCTTGAAGGGGGACTCTGATGATAATGTCATGTGCTCTACAGGCTTATGCCTTGTGGGAGGAAATTTGGGAGGAAATGCTCTCTGCATTCATCTGACTGGGCAGCAGCAAGAAACATTGAGGAAAATGACCTCTTCCTTAATAGGAAGGCAAGGAATAAGCTTGTGAAGATACTGGATCTTATTTATGAAGACACAATAAAAGATGTCTACTGCTTTAGAAACAAGAACCATAAGAAAACTCCACTACCTGACTGTGATAAAAAGAAAATACATGAGGGCTCCCACAGAGATTTCATGAGATATCTGTCAAGTTACCAAACACGGCAGGAGGCTTATAACAAAGACAGATAAATGGGAGAAAAGAGGGAAAAAAATAAAAATAAAATAAAATAATAATTATTGGAAAATGCTATAAATCCCTAAGTACCACAAATTATCCAAAGTTTAACAATTTTTACTGTATGTATATATATTTGTAAGGACTGAATGTAATTAGTCAGTGCAACAACAATGGAACAGTCACAACAATAAACACATGACAATAAACAACTGTGGGGAATTATTTCTCTGTGAAGTCCATATGGAATTTACTGACCCCAATATACCAGAACACTTGACCTTGTCCTGTAGAAGTTATAGACTAAGTCCGCTGTTGACAAATTTGCTTTGGAGATTATTATGTAGTCCATATTTATGGTCCTCATTTTTCCATGTGTTGGGTCTTCTTCAAACATTCAATACAATTCAAGGATAATCCTCATTATTCTAAATGTATAAAATTACATCATTACTGACCATATATAGACTTGACATACAGAGAAATCACCCAAACAAGTAACATTCTAAACTGTGTATGTTGCTTACCCATATTCTTAGTCTTCTTCAAATATACAATACAAATTCAAGGATTGTAAACTGATGATAGCTGCATACACTCATATATCCTCACTGTTGAATGTGCTGCAGGTGCTAGATTCTTACAATGAATGTCTTAAAGGGATATACATACATAGAAAATTAAAGTAAGGGCCTTGGCAGACGGCTTATTGAGCCGTCTTGGAGGCCCGGAAGAGGAGGAGCCACCGCACGAGCGGCGCTCCTTCCTCTTCCTGATGTCGCCCTGGGAGCTGCCGGCCCTCCGCACGGCCGGCGCTTCCGGGGCAACCTCCCGCCGCAGCGACTGGACGAGCTGCAGCGGAAAAGGCAGGGAAAGTGCGCCCTACGCTTTTAGGGCGGACTTTCCCTGTCTTGTGGAAGGAGCGCTGATTTTGCGCTCCTTCCAGGGATGCTGCAGGAGCGCCGCGGTCCGGCTGCCGAGGTCCCGTGGTGCTCTGAACCAGGGTGTCCCCGACGCCCTGGTCTGCATCCCCCCTTAGTCTCCCAACACATAAGCCCTAGAACAGGCTGAATAATAAATAATACAGACACACTAAATTCATAGAAATTTACACAAGCGAACCAATGTAATAATTCATGAAATAGGACAATCACTTAGATGTGTTGTCTTGTATGATACAATTGATACTGTGAAACTATAAAACAAACAATATTATGATGAAGTCAAACACTATGAATATCTAACAGGTCCAACTTTTCACTTAAACCCTCAGGTTTACTCGAGGCTAATTTAAAGATCCATTAAGCCTCCCTTTGTAAAAGTTTGGTGTGGATAGATCCACTAAAAAATGGCCCAACGTTGATCTGCTCTATAGCAAAAAATGTTAAAGAATCAGGGGATTGATCCAGTCGTAGGCAGTGTTCTACTAGTGGGGAATCTGAGTTCATGTTACGAATAGTACTCTTATGCTCAGAAAATCTAATTTTCAAAAGCCTTGAAGTTTGTCCTACATAAATCTTAGCACAGGGACATAAAATCACATAAACAACATTCTTAGAATTGCAATTGGTGAAAGATTTTAGCTCATGACGGTCCTGAAGCCTAGGATGTATGAATGTTTTAATATTTAATGTTTGTCTACAGCAGGGGTAGGCAACCTTTCCCCTTTAAGGGCCGAGGGACTTCAGCTCCCAGAACCCTCAGCCACATTGGCCAATAGTCCCATGTTGGCCCATAGCTCCTGGGATTCTGGGAGCTGAAGTCCCTCGGCCCTTAAAGGGGAAAGGTTGCTTACCCCTGGTCTACAGCATGAACAATGTCCACATTTGTAGTGTCCCCTAATATGAGACAGTCTTTCTGTAGGCACATAAAAGTCTGTATGGACTAGCAAATCTTTTATATTTCTAGTCCTACGTAAAGCTATAATTGGTGGCATAAAATATCCAGGAATATTCTGAACAATATGCCATTGTTTCCAGATAATACGTTTAATGTGTTGTGCTGCATGATTGAATGTAAAGGAACCCATGATCCTATTTTCAGTAGTTCTATTAGAAGAAAGAAATAGTGTGGCACGATCTTTTAAATTAGCTCTTCTTCTAGCTTTCTGCACAATATGTTGAGGAAAGTATCGTATAGATCCAATTGGTATTGATCAGCTGCTATTTCATAATGACTATTTTTGGATGAATTTCTTTTAAGTCTTAAAAATTGAGAGTAAAGTAGATTTTTCTTTAATTGATAAGGATGACAACTGAAAAAATGTAACATAGAATTACGGTCTGTTGATTTATGAAAATGCCTGACTCCAATTTTAGACTCATGTATGTACACTTCAACATCCAAAAAGGAGATGTACTGAGCATGAAATTGACATGAAAATTTGATATGAGGATTAATGGTATTAATCCATGTGAAAAATGCCTCCACTCTAGACATATCTGTGAACACAATAAAGATATCATCAATATATCTGCATAATATTGAAAACACTCAAAAAAGGGGGTTAATTTCTGAATTGGTGATGTGTGTAGATTCTAAGTAAGACGTATACAAATTAGCAATAGTAGGCACTGCTGGGCTGCCCATAGCCACCCTCTTGATTTGAAGAAAAAATTGAGTGTCAAACCAGTATGATATCCAAAATATCTAACAAAAATGAATGGGAGGTTTTTTCACAGAATTGGAATGTAAGTAATATTCAATTATTTCCCTGGCTTCCAAATGGGGAATTGATGTGTATAGGGAATTTACATCCAGAGTTACTAAATAGCCCTTAGAATTAATTTCTGAGTCCTCTATTTGTTGGATGAAATGGCGAGTGTCTTTAATATATGATGGTATTTTAACTACTAAGGGAGCCAAAAAAGAAATCTAAAAATTGTGATAAGGGTTCCAAAAGAGATCCTGATCCTGAAATGATAGGTCTACCTGGTGGAGGAAAACCTTCCTTATGGATTTTAGGTAGAATGTAAAAAATAGGAATGCGTGGATATTCTTGCATCAAAAACTGTGCTGTAGAGGAGTCTATATATCCCAACATCTCTGCCTCTTGTACCATAATTTTAATAACAAATTTGATGGAGCTAGTTGGATCTTTTTAAAGAGCTTTATAGCTGTTGTGATCATTAAGTTGACGTTGTGCTTCCTGTAAATAATCCTGTCTATTCAAAAGTACAATGGCTCCCCCTTTATCTGCAGGTTTGATTATAATGCCCCGTTTAGCAGGTAAGAAATGCAAGATACAGTGCTCCTGTTACTTCAAATTGTACCAAGGTCTCTTTAAAGACTTTTCTAGTTTTTCTACATCCCTTAAGACCACTTCTTCAAAAGTAGATATATTGTGATTGTATACTGTGGGAATAAACTTAGAAGGGTATGTTTGAAGAAGACTAAGAATATGGGTAAGCAACATACACAGTTTAGAATGTTACTTGTTTGGGTGATTTCTCTGTATGTTAAGTCTATATATGGTCAGTAATGATGTAATTTTATACATTTAGAATAATGAGGATTATTCTTGAATTGTATTGAATGTTTGAAGAAGACCCAATACATGGAAAAATGAGGACCATAAATATGGACTACATAAAATAGAATCATCCTGTTATACCACTGAAGAAGACAATGCTGTCGAAACGACAACAGAAAGTCTCCGGAGGTAGTCGACTGTAATCTCCAAGCAAATTCATCAACAGTGGTCTATCTCCCTAGCAAACTGGTCAATAATAATCTCCAAAGCAAATTTGTCAACAGTGGACTTAGGGCCTAAGCAGACTGCCAGAAATAGTGCACATTAAATTGAGGCTCTGCCCTGGCTCAGTGCTAGGGAATCATGGGAACTGTAATTTATTGTGGCTCCAGAGCTCTCTGACAGAGAAGGCTCAATGTCCCAGAAAAAAATACAATTCCCATGACTCCCTAGCACTGAGCCAGGGCAGTGCCTCAATTTAATGTGCACTATTTCTGGCAGTCTGCTTAGGCCTTTAGTCTATAACTTCTACAGGACACTTTTTGCAAGTTGTTCAAGGTCAAGTGTTCTGGTATATTGGGGTCAGTAAATTCCATATGGACTTCACAGAGAAATAATTTCCCACAGTTGTTTATTGTAATGTGTTTATTGTTGTGACTGTTCCATTGTTGTTGCACTGACTAATTACATTCAGTCCTTACAAATATATATATACATACAGTAAAAATTGTTAAACTTTGGATAATTTGTGGTACTTAGGGATTCATAGCATTTTCCAATAATTATTTTTTAATTTTATTTTTATTATTTTTTCTCTCTTTTCTCCCATTTTTCAATATCTGTCAAGTTGCAATTCTTTATTGTTTGCCAAATACTGCCTTGTTTTCCCGGGAAGTGTTTCCTGCAGTTTTTAAGATGCAGGAAGTCTTACGCAACATGAATAGCCATTTTAGAGCTGTGTAATATTCACCTTTGTCATGCATTTCAATGATATCATTTATGGTGTTTGTTATGGATGGAAGAAGCATGCAGAACAAGAGCCTATACTCCTCCAGATATTTTTGGAGTTCAGCTCCCATCAGCACCACACATAATGGTCAAGGATCAAAGACAACATGGTTTGTAGCCAGGAACATCTGGTGCACCATAGGTTCCCCACACCTAATATAAAAGAATGTAAACTGCTGGATCCGTTTTACTAAATGTTAAATCCACTTAAGTACAATGATGGTTTCATCTCAAGGTGCTTGGGAAGGATAGGATCCTGTTGGTGACATATGATGGTATAACTTCCAGTTATGCCAGTGTATGTACTTTGTGGGAGGGGTGTTGTAGAAAAATAATATCCAGTACTTCTGCAAAACTCTTGCTCCAGGTGTGCAACACCATCTGAGGCCTCCCCAGCAAATCACCATTCTCCTACCCACTTATTAGCTTCAGTGGTGTTCTTGGGCACATTTCCTTGAGCATTCGGAGAAGAAAGAGCAGCCTTACATTGGATGTGGAAGGCATGGATGGGCAGCTGGACCACAGCTAGGTGCAATTCATGGCCAATGTGAAAGAAATGTCTCATGGAGCTCCACAACTGGTGTTTTACATTAAGGGAAGAAGGAGCTGCACACATAATCCAGATGACTTCATAAACATGCAAACAGAGTCCTACCCTTTGACAATCTGCTGGATTAATCCCCTCCTCACTCTGAACTACATTGCATAAGTAGATCTCATAAGCTTCTTTCTTCCATAAACATCCATGAACAATGGAAGATGAACAAGTTAAGGAATGTGTGGTAAAATGGGCTCAGTATTTTGAATATAGTGTACAAATGGAGCAATGGGAAAATGTGGTTTAAAGGTTTGAAATTTATAATAATAATAATAATAATAATAATAATAATAATAATAATAATAATAAATTTTTATTTATAACCTGCCCCTCTGCGCGGCAATCGGGGCGGGGTACAGCAATATTAAAATAGAACAAAGTTAAAAACATTCCATCATCCCATAGTCCCACCCTCCCATCCCCTTAAAACAGAATTAAACAAATGACCAATTAAAATACAATATTAAAAACATAATGACAATAATATAAGGAGTCAGATTTACAAGTCAGGGACCCATCCCTAGGCTGAGAGTTATTCCGGGAAGGCCTGCCGGAAGAGATCCATCTTTACTGCTTTCTTAAAAGCAGCAAGAGTGGTAATTAGACGGATCTCATCCGGCAGGCCATTCCATAATCTGGGAGCGGTCGCAGAAAAGGCCCTCTGGGAGGTCTGAGACAGCCTAGTTTTTAGTGGCTGTAGCAGATTCCTCCCAGAGGACCGAAGGGCGCGGGGGGGTTCATATGGGGAAAGGCGGTCCCTAAGATAGGATGGACCCAAGCCATGTAGGGCTTTAAAGGTCAAAACCAACACCTTGTACTGCGCCTGGAAACTAATTGGCAGCCAGTGGAGGGATTTCAGCACAGGTGTTATGTGCTCCCTCCTTGATGTTCCTGTAATTAACCTGGCTGCCATATTCTGTACCAGTTGAAGTTTCCGGGTTAGGCACAAGGGTAGCCCCATGTAGAGTGCATTGCAGTAATCTAGTCGCGAGGTTACCAGGGCATGTACCACAGTTTCCAGATCCCTCATGTCCAGATAAGGGCGCAGTTGGCGTATCAGCCGAAGCTGATAACAGGCACTCCTGACCACTGCATTCACCTGACTGGTCATGTGAAGCGATGAGTCAAGGAGCACCCCCAAGCTGCGAACACAGTCCTTAGAGGAGAGTGTGACTCCATCCAGGAATGGAGACTGTATTCCCAGATCTGGTTTCGGGCCTGTGACTGCAAGTACCTCCGTTTTGTCTGGATTCAACTTCAATCTGTTTTTCCTCATCCAACCCATTACCGCTCTGAGACAGTCATTAAGAGGAGAGGCGCCATCTGAAGTCTGAGACGATGATCTGGTCATGGAGAGATATATCTGGGTGTCATCAGCGTACTGAAGACACCGAGCTCCATGCCTCCGAATAATCTCCCCCAGCGGCTTCATAAAAATATTAAACAACATCGGGGACAGGATGGCGCCCTGAGGGACGCCACAATTAAGCTCGATTTTGGATGAGCAACTATCCCCGAGCCTCACCCTCTGGGATCTGCCCGAGAGGAAGGAGCGGAACCACTGCAGAGCAGTGCCTCCGATTCCCAACTCTCTCAGGCGATTCAAGAGGATGGCATGATCTATAGTATCAAAGGCCGCTGAGAGATCCAAGAGCACCAACAGGGTCACACTACCCCTGTCGATACTCAGGCGGAGGTCATCGGTCAGAGCAACCATGGCAGTCTCCACTCCATATCCTGTCCTGAAGCCAGTTTGAAATGGGTCGAGATAATCGGTTTCATCCAAGAGTGCTTGGAGTTGGGAAGCAACCGCCCTCTCGATCACCTTGCTCAAAAAAGGGAGCAAGGAGACTGGTCTATAGTTGTTTCTATCCAGGGGATCCAGGGAAGGCTTTTCCAGGAGTGGCCTAACCGCCGCCTCCTTTAAACAAGATGGTACCTTGCCTTCCCTGAATGACGCGTTGATTGTGTCCCGAAGGAACACCTTCAACGCGTCCCCCCCCCCTGGACGACCAGCCAGGATGGACAAGGATCGGGGGGGCAAGTCGACTTTCTCACACTTCCAAGCAGCTTGTCCACGTCATCGGTACTCACAGATTGTAATTGATCCAGTAGATTGCCATCAACGGAGTTCCTGGGTGCCTCATCTACAGATTCTGCTAAAACAATGGCGTCTAAGTCGGCTCTTATCCGAGAGATTTTATCTGCAAAGTGAATATTAAAAGCCTCACAGCAGGCTGTAGTTGGGTTAAGTAGGGGGTTTGGTGCAGGAGGAACCTTTGTCAACTCCCCCACCACCCTAAACAGCTCTGCCGGGCGGGACTCTGCAGACGCAATGCGTGCAGAACAGAAAGATTTCCACGCTGCATGCAAAGCCTCCCTATAGGAATCAAGATGCTTCCTAAGGCGAGTTCTGTCGGATAAGAGACGAGTCTTTCGCCATTCGCACTCCAGTCTTTGTCCAGCTCGCTTCATCCTCCTAAGCTCCTCGGTATACCAGGGCTTACGATTCGAAGCGAGCTGGAAAGGACGCTTGGGAGCGATTGTGTCAATAGCCTTGGTGAGATCGGTGTTCCAAGTGTCCACCAAGGCTTCGACAGAATCACCGGCGTTACCAACCATTAAACCCTCTAAGGCTTTCTGGAAACCAATTGGCTCCATTAGCCTTCGAGGGCGGACCATTCTAATAGGTCCGCCACCCCCGGGAGGGTGGATAGTAGCCTTTAGTTCTGCCCTGATCAGAAAATGATCTGTCCATGACAGTGCGGAGGTGTTTTTGACCTCCGCCCACGGATATTTCTGCTCCGTACTAAAGACCGCATCGAGGGTATGACCAGCACAATGCGTGGGCCCGTTGACCAACTGGGATAGGCCCATGTTAGTCATGGTATCCATGAACTCCCGAGCCGCGCCAGTTAGATCTTGTAAACTGGTTTCGAGTGGAATGTTGAAATCGCCCAGAACCAAGAGTCTGGGCGATTCCAGCAGTAACTCAGAAACCAGGACAGTCAGCTCGGATAGGGAGTCTGTTAAGCAACGGGGTGGCTGGTATACCAACAGAATCCCCAAACTATCCCTGGTCTTCAGGCTAAGGTACATACACTCGATGTGCGTCGTTTTCTGGATAGGCTTTCTGATCACGGTTAAGGTGTTCCTATAAACCAAGACTATACCACCCCCCCCGCCCACTCTCCCTCACCTGCTCACTAACTGAGTACCCAGCTGGGAGAGCCTGCGCCCAAGTCGCGGAGCTGGCATCCCCCAGCCAGGTCTCAGTGAAGCATGCCAGGTCGGCTGCCCCATCCACCAGGAGATCGTGGATGATGTGTATTTTGTTTTTGACTGACCTGGCATTGCAAAGGAGCAGGTTGAGGGTCAGTGGAATGGTTGGAGCGCTCTCCAAGTTATCCTGGGAAACAGAGCCAACTGAAGGAGGGATAGATATCAAACATCGATCCCTCCTTCTTTTGTAACATCTGTTGGCTCTGTTGCCGCTATACCTTCCCCTCCCCCACACCACCTGAATGTCCGCTCCCAGATCATGGTCAGCTCCAACATACAAAGGGGGAGACGGATAGCCAGCTGACTCCAGTCTCTAATTTAGGCAGCAGCTGCATAAATGGCAAAAAGAATGTAGGAGGGAGATGGTTCCTCAAGGCCATCCAACCTGCCATAGGGGAGGAGGGGGGGGGGGTAACAGGCTCAATGGGGTTTTTGAGGCCCAGGTGGTTCCGCCCTCCTCCTCCTCCTCGCTAGCAAGGCAAGCGTTGGGGCCAAGGACAGCCCAGAGTCCCTCTGCTGCTGTCGCTGGGAGGGAGATAGGGCTCAATGGAGCCTTAAAGCCTCAAAGCCCAGATGGTTCCACCCTCCTCCTCCTCCTCGCTGGCAAGGCAAGCGTTGGGGCCAAGGACAGCCCAGAGTCCCTCTGCTGCTGTCGCTGGGAGGGAGATAGGGCTCAATGGAGCCTTAAAGCCCAGGTGGTTCCGCCCTCCTCCTCCTCCTCGCTGGCAAGGCAAGCGTTGGGGCCAAGGACAGCCCAGAGTCCCTCTGCTGCTGTCGCTGGGAGGGAGATAGGGCTCAATGGAGCCTTAAATCCTTAAAGCCCAGGTGGTTCCGCCCTCCTCCTCCTCCTCACTGGCAAGGCAAGCGTTGGGGCCAAGGACAGCCCAGAGTCCCTCTGCTGCTGTCGCTGGGAGGGAGATAGGGCTCAATGGAGCCTTAAAGCCTTAAAGCCCAGATGGTTCTGCTCTCCTCCTCCTCCTCGCTGGCAAGGCAAGCGTTGGGGCCAAGGACAGCCCAGAGTCCCTCTGCTGCTGTCGCTGGGAGGGAGATAGGGCTCAATGGAGCCTTAAAGCCTCAAAGCCCAGATGGTTCCACCCTCCTCCTCCTCCTCGCTGGCAAGGCAAGCGTTGGGGCCAAGGACAGCCCAGAGTCCCTCTGCTGCTGTCGCTGGGAGGGAGATAGGGCTCAATGGAGCCTTAAAGCCCAGGTGGTTCCGCCCTCCTCCTCCTCCTCGCTGGCAAGGCAAGCATTGGGGCCAAGGACAGCCCAGAGTCCCTCTGCTGCTGTCGCTGGGAAGGAGATAGGGCTCAATGGAGCCTTAAAGCCTTAAAGCCCATAATTTATTCTGTGTTATGATCTTAAATATAATTTTTTGTAAAATGATGTATTGTTGGTATTTAACACCTGGAAAATTATCTAAAATGTATAGAGGGGTGTTGAGTTTATGTTGGAAATGTGAACAACAAATGTAAAATTTTACCATATGTGATGGACTTGTGATGAAGCAAGAAAATATTTGAAGTAGATATATGAAATCATCCAAAAGATTCTAAAAACAAACTTGCAACTCAGAAATGTTACAAATGTTTTTATTGGGCTTATTAGATGATCAACTAGAGAGGAAACACAGAAGAGTATTACAATATATGACCACAGCAGCAAGACTATTATAAGCACAGAAATGGCAGAATACAGAGATCCAGACACAAGATGACTAAACAAAATTGATGGTCCAAGTAGAAATGGTTAAATGATCTACTTTGTTGAGACACAACTTGTTGGATATATTTTGAAAAGACTGGAACTATTTGTTGGTTTGTTTTACAAGAACTGAAGTATAAAATATGGGCTGTGGGCTTTGGAGATTTTAAAGAATAATTAATGAGTAGAATCCAGAAATATAGAGGAAGTAGAATTTTAGACTGCTTATAACCGTTAGTAAGAAAATGGGAAGTATAATTTATTTGTTTTCTTTTTAAAAGTATTTGCTTATGTATCTTCTTAGATTGTTGTTTGTTAGTTTTCTTTTTTCTGTTTGTATTATATCTTTGTAATCTTTTTTTAAAAAATATTTTTTAAAAGAGAAAATAAAATAAATTTCCCCTCCCACTACTGTGGAACTGCAGTTAACATCAAATGGAACATGTGTTTCCAAGGAGGGTGGCAGATTATGTCATAGTCTGTACTAATAAAAAAGACTCAGGTTTCAATTTCAAGATGATGGACTGGGGACAGACAGGAAAATACAATCATTCCCTTCATATTAATCTCTATCAATCTTTTCTTGTGAAATGGTCAGTGTCCATCATGCACACACCCTTTACACAGCACCGTGCACTCACTTCCAAATGCTATATTATTTACCACTACCACCCATGTATCCTGGCTCTCACTGTTTGCAAAAACATCAGGGTTTGCCCAATCACTTGGAAGCTGATAGACTCATAATTTCACTTTCCGTTTAAGAGGACTTGTTTCCACCAGATAGAAAAGTTTGTCCAAGGAAAAACAGAAAAGCAAATATGATAGCACAATATCATCAATTAAACTATAAAAGTCTGAGAATAATGGCTAAGGTTGGCAATAGCTTAAGACCCAAAGAACAAGAGCCTATTCAGGAAAGTATGATTTGTCCTCATAAATGGCTTCTATCGCCTGAAGTGCTGTCTAGAAAAAAAAGAGTAAATTACTCTTGTATACTCATTTTATTGACATACAGCTCCTCTCTTTAAGCCACAAAAGTTCTTATCTGTAACAACAGTTGTCACTGTTAGACACTTGAGAGAAAGGGAAAGTAATATGGCAGATAGAAAAAGTTATTTTGTTCAACAAACAGTCTGTTCTGTGTCTGCATCTCTAATACCTGGAACAACAGTTTTGATTATAAATATCTGTAATATTTATTTTGTTAGGGATTTTTAAACTTTAATTTTTATGGACATATGTTGCCCTTTGACAAGGACTCAGAATGCTGTTGATACTTCAGATTACAGTCATCCCTCCATTCTCACAGACTTGAAGTCCACGGTTTTACATATTCATGGATGGGCAACCTCTGTTTAAATCAATGTGGTGCACCCCATTTAAGCCTATGGGGCTTGAATATTTGTGAATCTCCATTTTTTTGGGGGGGGAGGGTGTCCTCTGCAAAAATGGAAGGCTGACTGTAATTTCATTTGTCTTTAGTTCTCTGTGGTGATGGTGATTACCATTATTTATTAGTGTCTCTTAGGGCCTCTACAGATGGCCCTTTGCGCCATCTTGGAGACAGGGAAGGGGAGGGGCAGCTGCCCACCGGCCACCCACCCTCCCCGAGGATGTTCTGATGGCGCAACGTCTTGATGTGCTGTGCCGGAAGGGACGCAGAAGAGCTGCACAGCGGCTCTTGGGGCACCCTATTTGCCAGCTTTGAAAGGAGCAGCATCTGCCGCTCTTTTCCAGGCCGGCAAATGGGAGAATCAGGGCCGCTGCACGTGGTAGCAGCAGCCCCGATCCTCTGCTTCCTGGGGTGGCCCAGGGCTGCCTGTCTTCATCCCCCCTTACTCCTGTTTGTTACTTCATAATAAACAATCCTTATAATTTCATCCATTATTATGACATACAACCACATAACATTGCTGTATGTCTGTTTTAGCACGTAATGCCTAAATTCTAACAGTACACCAAGTGTTTTGACTATCTTAATAGAAAAACCGTGGTCATTCTCAAAACCCCGACTATTAAGTTATACATGAAAATCATGCAATGCTTGTGGTGGCATCATGGTTTGGACTTGCTTTTCCTGGGTCTGAAAAAAACTGCAAATTGTCTTATCCTTAAAGAGATTGGGGCTGCAGCTGCACTACAGAAATGATGTAGTTTGATTCCATGTTAACTGCCATATATCTATCTTATGGAATTCTGGGATTTGTAGTGTGTTGTGGCACAAGAGCTCTCTGACAGAGAAGGCTAAACACCTCACAAAACTACAAATCCCAAAATTCCATCGCATTGAGCAATGGCAGTTAAAGTGGTGTCAAACTGCATTATTTCTGCAGTGCAGATGCAGCTAGTGTGCCTCTCAATGGATTGGGGCATCCTGTTGAGTAACTGAGAACCCCTGTGAGTTTCCACACCCCCTGTATCACAGCAAGTTTGAGATGGTGAATACTTTTATTTTTATCAAGATTTTTGCACAAAAGTAATTTTTTCTTCCCCTTTTGTTTCTGCTTCTAGTTTCTTTTCATAAGCGAAGCACACCAACATATCAAGCACAGAGAAACAGGGTGATTGATCACAAAGAGGTAAACAACCCACCTAATCCTTCTAATTTTTTTCTATTTTTTTTATAAAAATGTCTCTGAAATAACAACAGCAATTGCAGTTTGTCCAAAAATCACTTGTGCAACAATATCTTATTATTGATTGCCAAGGCAAAAGGTGGGGTATAAGAAAATAATAATAATAATAATAATAATAATAATAATAATTCAAAGATATAGCCATGTTAGTCTGTAGAATCAGTATGTAAAGAGATCTTGTAGCACCTTTGACACTAACTGAAAGAAAGAAATTGGCAGCATGAGCTTTCATAGACTTCAGTCTACTTCCTCAGATGCATTTGGTGGAGTGGAGGCCAGGCACAGACATATATATGTCAGGATGTCAATTCAAATTACAATGCTTAGTGTATGAAGTGGCCGGTCCAGTCTTAACAATGGTTGTTAGTGCACAAAGACATAGGAAACTGGTCTTTGTGCATGGGGCTAAACTGGCAGATCTAGTTTTGTGATGGGACTAGCCTGTGGTGAGAGGAATAGATGAATGTTTTTGTGTATAATATTAGAGGGGCCTTCACATGTTCATCCTCCAATATGATCTATGCTATACTGTGTCAGCAATGCCCTTCATCACTCTACATTGGGTAAACAGGCCAGTCCCTGCGCCAGAAGATAAAGGGACATAAATCAGACATTAGGAATGAGAATACACAAAAATTGGTGGCAGAACATTTCAATCTCCCTGGGCATTCCATCTCAGACCTCAGAACAGCAGTCCTTGAACAAAACAACTACAAAAGTAGATTGGAAAGAGAAACAGCAGAATTGGAATTTATCCACAAACTACAGTCCCTCAGCAATGGATTGAACAAAGACAATGGGTTTCTTACTCACTACACACACTTCAACACTATCTGACCCCATCCTCATAGGGATACCCTATGTTCATCTATTCCTCTCACCACAGATACAGAATGAGATTGGTGAAGATTTCCCTACTTCTTAGGCAGATTCCAGAAGGTGATGCTTGGGAACAGCTGTTCAGCCAAGAGGGAGCTTAAATCAGGCATCCCTCAAGGCGCTATTCTGTCCCCATTGCTATTCAAATCAAATCATTTTATTACAGCCATTAGGCCAGTATAAAGACACATATAAAAACACAATAAAACACAATAAAACATCTAAGTAACATATAACTCCTTATTAAAACATGATGATAACCATTAACATGTTTTAGTTTCAAAAGAACAAAACAAAAGTGAGACAGCATTATTTCATGATCATAATGTCTACAAGAAATTTGACATTGATAGGTTTAAAGACTTATAATGAAAGCAAAGTTGTATTATTTTATATAAATCAGCCAACTACAAAGATGCAATACTGTCTTTGAAATATTTTTGTTTTGCGGTAATAACCTTTTAATTTAGGTAATCCTACGATAATGAATGTGGTCTATCTAAAGCTATCTATCATGTGTTTCACTAGATTTTTAACAGGAGTATTTTAAAATCTTTTAACACATTATAAGTCTAGCATATAATATAATATATAACATACAAAGTTAAAATATATACTATAATTATATCGTCACACCTAATAATGGTGATAGCACAAGTATACATTTATACCGACAACATATTAAAAAGAAATAAAACAATAGTATCTATAAGATACTAACTACCTAAATAGGATCATTAATTAAACTATAGGTATTTAACATAATTAAAATAAAATTGACTCCCTTATATTAATCAATGAGTTTACCAATTGAACAAATGGAGGATAAATAAGCTAATATACATTAAGCATTTGTGATATCAATACAACAACTAAGTCTCATATTAGATATAATCAAATCCTCTGTCACAATGGCGGATTAACCATTCCTTGCTAAATTTGGCTTATAATTCAATGTTTACACCACGGCCGTACCCCCCCAAAACTGCTTTCATAACATAATGACCAAATCGAATTAATCATAACAAAACTTCACAACAAACACAACAGTCATAATAACTCACTAAGATGGTCTTTACATCTGTTTTAAAAAAAAATTGCGGTTTGCAATGGCAGCCGCAAAAAATTTGGCAACTTTTAGGGTTGTATCTTTATTGCAATCCACAAGAAGATAATTACCATAAAATTTCTCCTGCCTGCCCAGTATCTGCAGTACAATTGGGGTTATGTACAAAGCATGTATTTCTACATACAGGGAACACTGAAAAAGAACATGGTTAATTGTTTCAACTTCTTCAGTACCGCAGGGACAATGTCTATATTGATAAGGGGTCTTTTTATATCTGCCTTCAAGGACTGATGATGGTAAAATGTTAAATCTTGCAAGCATGAAGGCTCTTCTAAACTTCAAAACACTCAGGTGGTCAAAATATCTGGCATATTTGCCAGGTCTACTAGTTTCTCTGATGGGATACAAGGTTGACTTGTTTAAGTGCATTTGAAAATCAATATCCTTTATCCGCTGTGTAATGACATATTTTGCTTTATCATATCCAAGAGAAGCTATAACTGCCGGTGAAAATCCAAGAGAAAAAAGTTTTGAAGTAAGAGATTCCTTCCAAGAAGAAGAAAAAGAATCAGTCATAATTAGTGGTGCCAGCCCAACCGGTACAAAAGACATTTGAAGCC
The DNA here is from genome assembly GCA_026167975.1 of Phrynosoma blainvillii. NCBI lineage: Eukaryota > Metazoa > Chordata > Lepidosauria > Squamata > Phrynosomatidae > Phrynosoma > Phrynosoma blainvillii. The sequence continues at coordinate 58,838,921 of JANUYF010000002.1, read as the reverse complement.
ATTTGTTAAATTTCCGTATCCATATACGGGCTTCAATAGACAGCAAGCCTAGTTCCAAACAAAGAGTGACATTCGAAACACAATATGGAATACCTAGAATTGTTCTTAAAAAATTTGTTTGAACTGTCTCAAAAGGGGCTACACACTTAAAGGTACAGACTTCAGTTCCATATAATAGTTGCGCTAAAATCTTAGCAACAAAAACTTGAAGAACCGCTGGCACAATTTGACCTCCCTTATTATAATAAAAGGAACATAAGGCCTTAATATTTCTTTGTGTATTTATAACCGCATTTTTTTGTTGAAGTTTAGTGGTCCCTTTATTGCTAAACATAATACCCAGATATTTATAAGAAGAAACTTGCTCTATACAGTTGTTATCTAATGTCCATTTATATTGATAGTGACTCCTTGAAAAGACCATTACCTTAGTTTTGTTATAATTGATCATTAAAGCATCATTAGTACAATGAATTGCCAGTGCTTTTAATAATCTGTTTAAGCTTACTTTTGTAATGGACATGAGTACAATGTCATCAGCATAAGCAAGTATGGATAGAGGCTTATTTGACAAGGTTGGAGGGTGAGCTGGTATTTCTGATAAAGTCAAAATCAAGGAATTAATATAGAAATTAAAAAGGGTAGGGGCCAGAACACAGCCTTGCCTAACTCCATTTTGGGTACAAATAGGTCTTGTCGTGTTTCCCCTATTGTTACATCGTATTACTACACGAGAATTTTCATGTAGTCTACGAATTAAAGTTAATAGACGTTTATCAATATTTGTAGCCTCAAATTTTTCCCACAACCTGTCTCTTGGGACAAGATCAAATGCAGATTTTAGATCAACAAAAGCAGTAAACAGTGTCCCCTTGACTGAAGCAACATATTTTTCAGAGAGATGATTTAAGACCAAAGCATGGTCAATTGCAGATCTATTCTTCCTGAAACCTGCTTGCTCTTCTCTAATAATTTGTTCTTCTTCAAGCCAATCTTGTAGCTTATCCAACAGATGCATTGCATACATTTTGCTTATGATATTGAGAAGGCTAATTGGCCTATAATTCCCAGGATTACATTTGTTCAACCAAGTTTCTTGAAGTAATATTATGTCAAATTTCGAAATAAATTTAACAAATGAAGAATCGAAAACATGTCTGGCCCATCCCATGACATTCCAAGACAGTAACTTCAGATTTCTTATATCAGTTTTTTTTGTTGTCATGAATTTAAAGTGGTATGGGGGGAATTACATAATCGTTTAACAAATGAAGGATTTTTATTAGCCTCAACAATGGCTGAGTTGAAATTAATGAAATCATTGTCTTCTAAGGGGGGACAAGCTTCGGCCTTGCTGGAATTCTTTTCATCTGGTAGTTCCTCAATTATTTCCAGGTTTGGATGGATATTGACACTATTGGACCTTGCACTTTCAGTATGTCTTCTCGTTGGATATTATCATCACACAATAATCCATTTTCTGTGTTATCAAGATACCTCATGTCTGTCCAAGCTAATGGATTTATTTCTTCTGTAAGTGTTATTTTATTTCCTTTCTTTTCGCAACCTTCATTTATAGGAGATTTTTTTCTCTAAACACATACTTGAAAGGTACGATTTTAATTTTTCCAACCTAGTTAGTATTTCTGCCTGCGCAATCTGAGGTAAAACTGAAAAAGAACCAATTAATTCTTTCTCCTCTTCAGTGATTGAAAAGTTGGAAAGATGAGGCAATTCAGAGACATTCAATGTTTTAAGGTCCTGTCCACCATTACATCTACTTAGGTTTTGTTCTTCATGATCATCATTTATTTGATCTTTGTTTTTATGAACTTCATGTAATCGTAACTTTTTTGAAAAAGAAATGGCTGGTATTAATGGTTGGGGAGGGGCTACATTGGTGAAAAACCTAGATATATAGATGTTATTCCTTAATAACAGAGGTTTATATCTATACAGTAAAGTGGCAAACTTAATTTCTCTGAAGGTGATTAAAATATGAGCATAGACAGTATCAGAATACAAATATGCAACATGTATAATGTCACTGACAGTAATTTGAATTGGACATATACCATCTAAAACGGCCAGAAGATGGTATTTTCGTTTAACCTGTGAAAGTGCTTTAGATGGCTTTGGAAAGTTTGATAATACAATTTGATTTTGACTAAGAACAAGTTGATGTTTCTTTTTTCCTGTCCACTTTGTGTCTTTTTTTATTGACTTGTTTTTAATTGATTTATTTTGATTTACATGTGGGACCGTATTTAAAAAAGATTTTGATGTCTTAGGATCAGGTACATCTAGCCGGCTGACTAAAGGAATTTTGTCCTCCGAATGCTTATTTGATGCACTCCCATCTTGATTACTAAATTTGATGTTGGAATCAACAGTATTCGGAGGCATAGATTTTGCTTTTGTTTTATGTCTTTGAAATACACTTGAACTTGATTCATTAAACTCAAATTCATCTCTAGGCATGGATTTCCTGCATTTTCCTTGATTTATGAATTTTCCTATTTTACAGGGTTTATTTAAAGACTCAAGTGGTTCTTCATTTAGATTTTTTCTTTTATGACCCTTTTTTTGATTATTTACGGGCCTATGTAAAGGGTTCCTGTCATTCTTTAAAAAAGGAGATAACATGGGAGATGAAAAAGTTTGTCCAGATTTCATATATATTTTGTCTTCTTTTTGGTTGGTACAACTAGTTTGAAGATGTAAGTCTACAAGTATGGTAAGAAGATTATTACATTCAGAGAGGAATTTTTTAACTGTTGCCAATTCCTGTAAAAGAGTAGATATCCACTCAGGATTTTCTATTTCTTTTATTGTTGTCTTGTTAAATTCAAATGCTCTAAGGTCTCCTTTAGGCCTTATAACTTCATGTGATTTAGCAATCTCACTACAGCCATACCCCTCTAAAACTACTTTATTTTTTAGATCTTTTGTAGATTTTATTTCAGGTGTTTCCTTTGTTGCAGTGAAATTAAATAACGGCTTGCCCTCAGCAAGTGCTATCTCATGCGCCAAGTTTGGTAAAGAGGGACTCTTATCTAAAGGTTTAAAAGAGCCTATTTTATCTAAGGACCATTCAAAAACAGGCGTCATTAGCGGAGAGCTTATTTCTTTAACTTTTGTGGAGTTTGTTACTATTTTAGATTTCAGCTGTCCATGTAATACATCATTTCTACTATTCGAAAAAAACTGTGTTATTTTGGATTGAACATTTTTCTTTTTTGGGGATTGTATTAGATATGGAGAATATTCTAGAGTACCATTACCCTCCATAGTCATATTTTAAGCTTGTAGTGTCTATTTAATATTAAAATGTATAGAATTCAGACTACAAAAAAAAATCTCTTAAAACTATCTAGTATTAACATCAAATAAATTAACTAGCTATAAAAAGTTATAACCATCAAAAAAATAGGCAAGAACTTTTTTTCTATAAGCAGATAGAAATTTTACACCCAAAAACCTTAAAGAATTACCTCTATTCAACCCTTATAAACACAGCCTTATAAAAAAGAAATGTTAATAATTAAGAGGTAGACAAATGCTTTTCTACTACAAACAAATAAAAAGTAAAAGTAATTTTACAGCCTACAACTCCTTAAAAATAACAGAAATTATAATCACAGGCTGTTGCTACTTTCCGCTAAATCAGCCACTTGTCCTGGAACGTGGCTTCTCCCACCCCCGCCGCCGCTTACTGGGGAGGGAGGAGAGTGTGGGTGGGGCCCTGGAGCGCGGCCACCTGCTTGCCGCTGCCGCCCCCCCCAATGCTATTTAACATTTACATGAAACCGCTGGGCGAGATCATATGGAGGCATGGGGTGGGGTGTTAACAGTATGCTGATGACACCCAAATATATTTCTCCATGCCTCAGACTGCTACAGTGACTAAGAATGGCATCTCTCCCCTAAATGAATGTTTTAAGGTGGTAATGGACTGGATGAGGGAAAACCGACTAAAACTGAATCCAGATAGAATGAGATACTTGCTGTGGGAAACCCAAAGCCGGGTATGGGGATATGTTCACCAGTCCTGGATGGGGTCACATTTCCCCTAAAGGACTGTGTTTATAGTTTGGGAGTGCTCTGGGATTCATCTCTCCAGCTGTCAGCTCAGATAGATGTGATGGCCAGGAGCGCTTGTTATCAACTTCAGCTGATACAACAACTGCGACCCTACCTGGAGCCAGGACACCTAGAAACAGTGGCACATGCTCTGATAACCTCTCAATTAGACTTCTGTAATGTTCTCTACATGGGGCTACCCTTGTACCCAACTTGGGAACTCTAATTAATTCAAAATATGGCAGCCTGTTTGGTTGCCAGAAAATCTAGAGGTGATCACATAACACTAGTTTTAAAATCTTTACATTGGCTGTCAATTAGTTTCTGGGCACTGTACAAGGTGTTGGTACTAATCTTTAAAGTCCTACATGGTTTAGGTCCAGCTTATTTGCAGGAGCGTCTTCTTCCATACAATCCACCCCACACACGCAGGTCCTCTGGGAGAAACTTATTACAGTAAAAAAAAAAACAGGCTTGCTGCAGTCACCCAGAGGACTTTCTCATCGGCCGCTCCTAAACTTGGAATGACCTCCTGGAAGAGATCCATCATATTACAACTCTTGATGCCTTCAAAAAGGCTATCAAGATGGATCTCTTCCGGTGGGCATTCCCAGATTGATAGACAGACTCTCCCATTGTCCCATAACTGTGGTTGCTCTACTTATCCCACATCCCACAATTAAAATGAGGGTTAATTTTAGACTGATTTTAGTAAATTGACTGCATTTTATGATGTTTTCTGTTTTAATTGGGGGTTAGGGAATTATGTTTAATTAATGTCATTGTGATATTTTCTGATTGTTACCTGCCTAGATCCTTTGGGGAGAGGCGGGCTATAAATAAATTAATAATAATAATAATAATAATAATAATAATAAATTTTATTTTTATACTGCCCATTGGTAGTCCAATCCGGGTGGTTTACAGCATAAAAATAGCATACAACGTAAAACAACATTTTCCCTCCCCCATGAAAACGTTATTAAACCACATTATAATTAAAACCATTTAGCAATATAAAAACAAAAATTAAAATTAATACAATGCAATCATAATAACTCCTGTGACTTTCTTCCAAGAAAACAGGGGTTCTAGAGGTTCTGCTGAGGGGAGGGGGAACCCGAGGCCAGGATATTTAGTCCGGAAAGGCCTGCCGGAAGAGATCCAACTTGACAGCCTTTTTGAAGCTGTCCAAAGATGTTAATTGACAAATCTCATCCGGCAGGCCGTGCCAGAGCCTGGGGGTGACAACAGAGAAAGCCCTCTGGGAGGTAGCCGAAAATCTCGATTTTTGAGGCTCCAGAAAGTTCCTCCTAGAGGACCAGAGTGCGTGGGGAGGATTATATGGGAGGAGGCGGTCTCTGATACAGCTTGGACCAAAGCCATTTAGGGCTTTAAAGGTAATAACCAACACCTTGTACTGGGCCCGGAAACCAATAGGCAGCCAGTGGAGGGACCTCAAAACCGGAGTGATGTGGTCCCTCCTAGATGTTCCAGATACAAGCCTGGCTGCCATATTTTGAACCAACTGTAGTTTCTGAACCAAGCACAAGGGTAGCCCCATGTAGAGCGCATTACAGAAGTCCAGGCATGAGGTTACCAGTGCGTGCACAACGGTCTCGAGATCCCTTACTTTCAGAAAGGGGCGCAGCTGGCGTATTAGCCGAAGCTGATAATAGGCGCTCCTGACTGTCGCATTTACCTGATATGAGATCAGGAGTGACAAATCAAGGAGCACCCCCAGACTGCGAACACAGTCATTGGAGGAGAGTTGCAACCCAATTCTTGGTTTCGGGGCGGCTACCATGAGCACCTCCGTCTTGTCTGGATTCAGTTTCAATCTGTTTTTCCTCATCCAGCCCATTACCGCCCGAAGACATTCATTGAGAGAAGAGATGCCATTGGAATTCGAGGCCGATGAACGAGACATGGAGAAATAGATTTGGGTGTCATCAGCATACTGATAACACCCAGCACCATAACTCCGTATAATCTCACCCAGTGGCTTCATATAGATATTAAAGAACATCAGGGACAAAATAGCTCACTGAGAGACCCCACAAGTGAGCTCCCTCTTACTGGAGCAACTGTCCCCGAGGAGCACCCTCTGGGACCTCCCTGAGAGGAGGGACCGGAACCACTGCAGTGTAGTGCCCCCGATACCTAACCTCCTCAGATGGTCCAAGAGGATGCCGTGGTCTATCGTGTCAAAAGCCGGCGAGAGATCTAGGAGCACCAACAGGGTCACACTACCCCTGTCGATGCTCAGACGCAGATCATCAGTCAAGGCAACCATGGCAGTCTCACCCCAAAGCCTGTCCTAAAGCCGGTTTGAAATGGGTCTAGATAATCAGTTGCCTTCTGGTTGGCTAAGGCATCCCTTTGAGATCCCTGGAATGCTCCTGGGGGAGACTCTAATAAAATGACCATAGGACCTTATAAAATAGAACAAAAAGGTCTGAAATTTTCTTCTTGGTATTGGGGATTCAGAAGAGCCCATTGTGGACGGCAGTGGTGCTTTGGGGGCCTTTCAGGAGAACTGTTCCAGCCCTGCCCAACCCTGACAGGGGAGAAGATTGCGGCGGCCTTGGACCGTCCGCAGCTGTGTCCAGCCAGGAGGAGCTTTCCATCTCTCCCCCAGCAAATACACGCGGCAGTGGTGGTGCTTTGGGGGCCACTCAGGAGGACTGTTCCAGCCCTGCCCAACCCTGACAGGGGAGAAGATCACGGCAGCCTTGGACCATCCGCAGCTGTGTCCAGCTGGGAGGAGCTTTCCATCTCTCCCCCGGCACATACACGTGGCAGTGGCGGTGCTTTGGGGGCCACTTGGGGACTGCTCAGGAAGACTGCTCCAGCCCTGCCCAACCCTACGTGTCAGGACTGAAATGAGTCATTTTGGCTAGTCTCTTCCAGCTCCTTTATCTCATTTGCTGGATCTACGGCGTTTGTCATCATGTACTGGTGCTGGGCACAGTCTGGGTGCGGACATTAAGGTTGATAGATGTTTAATACCTATCCCTCCTTCAGTTCACTCTGTTTCCCGGGATAACTTGGAAAGCGCATCAATCATTCCACAAACCCTTACGCTGCTCCTTTGCAATGCCAGGTCGGTTAAAAATAAGACCCATATTATCCACAACCTTATAGTGGATGAGATGGCCAACTTGGCATGCTTTACCAAGACCTGGCTGGGAGATGCCAGCTCTGCTACGTGGGCGCAGGCTCTCCCAGCTGGATACTCGGTTAATGAGCAGATAAGGGAAAGTGGTGGGGGGGCGGAGTGGCCTTGACTCATAGAAACAACTTAACTTTGACCAGGAAGCCTATCCAGACAGCAACCTATATCGAGTGTATGTACCTCAGCCTGAAAACCAGGGATAGTTTAGGGATTCTGCTGGTATACCAGCCACCCCGTTGCTTAACAGACTCCCTAACTGAGCTGACCTCACTGGTCTCAGAGCGGCTGCTGGAATCGCCCAGACTTTTGGTTCTGGGTGACTTCAACATCCCACTTGAGGCCGGCCTGTCCAATTTAACAGGCGCAGCTCGGGAGTTCATGGAGACCATGACAAACATGTGCCTATCCCAATTGGTCGACAGGCCCACACATTGTGCTGGCCATACCCTCGATGGGGTTTTTAGTACCGAACAGGAATATCCATGGGCAGAGGTCTTAGAAACCTCCGCATTGTCATGGACGGATCACTTCCTGGTCAAGATAGAGCTAAAGGCCACTGTCAGCCCCCTCGGGGGTGGCGGACCTGTTAGAATGGTCCGCCCTCGAAGGCTCATGGAACCCATTGGCTTCCAGAAGGCCTTAGAGGGTTTAATGGTTGGTAATGCCGGTGACTCTGTTGAAGCCTTGGTGAACACTTGGAACACCAATCTTACCAGGGCTATTGACACAATCGCTCCCAAGCGTCCTTTCCAGCCCGCTTCTAATCATAAGCCCTGGTTCACAGAGGAACTTAGGAGGATGAAGCGAGCTGGACAACAACTAGAGCACGAATGGCAGAAGACTCAGCTCCTATCTGACAGAACTCGCCATAGGAAGCATCTTGATTTCTATTGGGAGGCTTTGCGTGCAGCCCAGAGATCTTTCTGCGCTGCACGCATTGCGTCTGCAGAGTCCCGTCCAGCAGAGCTGTTTAGGGTGGTGGGGGAATTGACAAAGGTTCCTCCCTCTACTCAACCCAACAATGGCCTGCTGTGATGCGTTTAATACCTACTTTGTAGATAAAATCTCTCAGATAAGAGCTGACTTGGACGCCATTGTTTCGACAGAATCCGTAGATGAGGTGTCCAGCAACTCTGTTGATGGCAATTTATTGTATCAGTTTCAATCTGTGGACAAGCTTCTTGGAAAAATAAGGAAGACGACTTGCCCTCTTGATCCTTGTCCATCTTGGCTGGTCATCCGGGGGGGATGCATTGAGAGTTTTCCTACGGGATACAATCAATGCGTCCTTCAGGGAAGGTATATTACCATCTTGCTTGAAGGAGGTGGCCATTAGGCCACTCCTGAAAAAACCTTCCCTGGACCCCCTGGATAGAAACAATTATAGACCAGTCTCCTTGCTTCCTTTTTTAAGCAAGGTGATTGAGAGGGCAGTTGCTTCCCAACTCCAGGTAGTCTTGGATGAAACCGATTATCTCAATCCATTTCAAACTGGCTTCAGGACAGGTTATGGAGTGGAGACTGCCATGGTTGCTCTGACCGATGACCTCTGCCTGGTTATCGATAGGGGTAGTGTGACCCTGTTGGTGCTCTTGGATCTCTCAGTGGCTTTTGACACAATAGATCACTCCATCCTCTTGAATCGCCTGAGAGAGTTAGGAGTTGGAGGCACTGCTTTGCAGTGGTTCTGTTCCTTCCTATCGGGTAGATCCCAGAGGGTGAGGCTCGGGGACAGTTGCTCTTCCAAAAGTGAGCTTAAATGTGGCATTCCTCCGGGCGCCATCCTGTCCCCGATACTAGTTAACATTTATATGAAGCCGCTGGGTGAAATCATTCGGAGGCATGGAGCTCAGTGCCATCAGTACGCTGATGACACCCAGATTTATCTCTCCATGACTAGATCATCGACTCAGACTTCAGATGGCATCTCTCCTCTTAATGACTGTCTCAGAGCGGAAATGGATTGGATGAGGAAAAACAGACTGAAACTAAATCCGGACAAAACGGAGGTACTGGCAGTTATGGGCCCGAAGCCAGTAGTGGGAATAGTCTCCAGTCCTGGATGGAGTCACACTCTCCTCTAAGGACTGTGTTCACAGTTTCGGGATGCTCCTAGATTCATCGCTTCACATGACTAGTCAGGTTAATGTGGTGGTCAGGAGTGCTTGTTATCAGCTTTTGCTGATATGCCAACTGCACCCTTATCTGGACATGAGGGATCTGGAAACTGTGGTACATGCTCTGGTAACCTCACGTCTGGATTTCTGTAATGCACTACATTGGGCTACCCTCATGCTTAACCCGGAAACTGCAATTGGTGCAAAATATGGCAGCCAGGTTAATTACTGGTACATCTAGGAGGGAGCACATAACACTAGTGCTTAAATCCCTCCACTGGCTGCCAGTTAGTTTCCGGGCACAGTACAAGGTGTTGGTTTTAACCTTTAAAGCCCTACATGGCTTGGGTCCATCTTATCTTAGGGACCGCCTCTCCCTGTATGATTCCCCCCCCCGCGCACTTTGGACCTCTGGGAGGAATCTGCTACAACCAATAAAGACCAGTTTTTCACAGACCTCCCAGAGGGCCTTTTCTGCGACCGCTCCCAGATTGTGGAATTGCCTGCCGGACGAGATCTGTCTTATTACTCCCTTTGCTGCCTTTAAAAAGGCAGTAAAGACGGATCTCTTCTGACAGGCCTTTCCGGAATAGCTGCCCGGCAAGAATTGAACATGACCTGCCAGTTTTTCTGCCATTGTGATATGTAGGTAATTTGGTCAGGATGGTTTGGTGTTTTTAATTGAATTTGTTTTGATTTTAATTTCATGATAGTTTAATTCTGTTTTAAGGGGTGGGTGGGTTAGTGGTGAGAGTATGGAACTGTTTTAACTTGTTATATTTTAATCTGTTGTATGCCGCCCTGATTGCTGAGCAGAGGGGTGGGTTATAAATAAAATTTATTATTATTATTATTATTATTATTATTATTATTTCCTTCTCTCAGATCCTGGAAAACTGCGATGGATCGAGATTCACGGTGGTAGGAAAAGAGAGAGAGAGAGACAGAGGAGATCAGAGGGCAAGCCTCAGCCTTGTTGTTGTAGATTCTGAAAGGAAGAACAGGATGCCACCAATTTTAAGTTGAATGAGTAAGTGTTGTATAGAAAGTACAACACATCTATAAAAATCTTTCATGGACTTGATCATTTAACTTCATCAAGTACCATCATATGTAAATTATTGTGGATAAAAGAATCGAAGACAGAGGGTTCAAAGAAGGAGGAGGAGATTGTATTGGATGTACATGTGCTTGAGGAATAAATGGAAAATATATTGAATGGATTCAAATGACCCAGGCAAATTAAAAGAAGGAGAAAATAAAAGAAAGTAATTTGGGAAGGCGGAACTGTTTAATTTTATGATTGTTTCAAACCAAATCTCCTGGGTTTTGGATGAATAGCTTCACCCTCTAGAAGAACTTAAAAACTGAAAAAAGCATTACTGCTTCATTGAAGGAAAAATATATATATAAAAAGAGGGCTTAATATAAATAATGATGATATATTAATAATGAAGGCTTAGGTAGAGTGGAGGGTAAATGAAGAGTTAACTTGCCTTGGATCAGTGGAGAAAGGAGATAAGATACGGGGGACATGCCATGTCCTTGGAGGCTTCTGGAGTCAAGGGAGGCAGGAGAGCAGCTCTGTGATGCTGAAACCAGGAGTTGTGGATTGGAAAGGGAGCAGAAAGATATAAAAAAGAGGACTTAATATAAATAATGGTGATATATTAATAATGAAGGCTTAAGTAGAGTGGAGGGTGAATAAAGAGTTAACTTGCCTTGGATCAGTGGAGAAAGGACATAATATATGGGGGACGTGCCATGTCCTTGGAGGCTTCTGGAGTTGAGGGAGGCAGGAGAGCAGCTCTGTGATGCTGAAACCAGGAGTTGTGGATTGGAAAGGGAGCAGGAATTGGCAATGGAAGCATACCCACCCTGAACCGGAAGTAGAACATCAGGTGGAGACAATAGAAAGGGAAGATAGAGAGACTTATTGAAACAGTTAGAAAATAAAGGAAGATACAAAAATAAAGAAGAAATGGAACAATGGGACAATGAACATTGAAATCGTGGTATAATCGACACCAGTGCAGAAAGGCCCCTGAGGAAGTGGAGCAGAGACATAAGAGACATTGGATAAAGAAATATTTTGAGACAAGAAAGCAAACATTGCGAGAGAAGAGATGGGGGCTTCTAAAATAAAAGGACTCTCGCTGTGATAAAGAGTGTGTTTAAAGAAGGTTTAAAAGAAAGAAGGGAAAGGAGGGAAGGAGGGAAGGGAGGGAAAGAAAGAAAGAAAGAAAGAAAGAAAGAAAAAAAGGGGGAAGAAAGAAGGAGAGGGGAGAGAGAAGGAACACAGGTCCAACTGAAAGAGTGAATATTGCAGGGGAGATTTGGTGGCTATTTACATGTGTATATGTGTATATATATATATATATATATATATGCATAGATAGACAGATAGATAGATAGATAGATAGATAGATATAGATATATATTTATAATCCTCCTTTGCATAAGGGAAAAGATTTCCTAGTTTAATAGGGGTGGAGACATGATGTCTAAAAATCAGACAACAAAAATTCAAAGTCAGGCACAGCTCCCTAGGCATCTCTCTGGAGTAACCTAAAGTGATGGATCAAAACCTAATTGTGCTGGATGAGATAAGGAAATTAAGGATCGAGATAAGACAGGAAATTGAAGATTTTAAATCTAAGATAAGGCAAGAGATAAGGACAGAATTACAGGAGATAAACCAAATTATAGAGTAAGTCACGGGAGAGCTGATGGTGGTAAAGCAAAAGGGTGATAACTTGGAAAAAAGAAGTGATAGACTGGGAGAAGAATTGAATGAGATTAGAAAGGGGAAAGAGCAGGATCTGGATAAGAAAGCAATATGGGAGCAGAAATTAAGGGGAAAATGTGTGAAAATTAGAGGTGCACCAGAAAATAGGGATGAAAATCTGATGGAATTCTTTGTACCAAAACTGGCACCATTTTTTAGGAAAAGATCATTAGCAATTTCAATTTGAAATACACAGGATGTTTCGTCTTAATTCCGTGATTGCTAAGCAAAAAAAATCTCCTGCGTGATATTGTAATTTATTTTGTACGGAAACAGATACGGGATCTACTCTTGAAGTAACATAACGAGATGCCTTTTGAAGTTGAGGGGAAACCCGTACAATTACTTAAAGATGGGTTCAATTTACCTTCTGATTTAGAAAAAGAAGAAATATAATTAAAACAGTAGCTGCCAGAAGATTTTGGGAGTTGGAAGAGAGACAGAAAAAGGGAAGAGATAAAAATAAAGTAGATGAAGAACAAAGACAAAGGGAAAATTAACATAGAAATGAGGAAGAAAGCGGGGATGTAACACAGGAACAAGGAGCAGTAAATTGGAGATATAGGGAGGACTCAGATTTTGAAAGATGAAGGTTTAGATGATCATGAAGAAAATGATCATAATAAAGATGATGAGTCTTTGGATGAAATAGATGCTAATGTACTGTGAAATGTATATTGTAGTGAATATTAGAGAGAAGTATTAGATTACTTTGATTTAAGGTGTTTAAGGTGTTGGAAATGGATAAACTTAATTTTTTGACATGGAATGTGAAATGATTAAATACCCCACAAAAAAGAAAATAAATATATCATTATCTTCAAAAACAAAAATGTGATTTTATTTGTTTGTAAGAAATGCATATTAGGGCAAAGGATGTGAATCATTTAAAAAAATCAAAAATTGGGAAAAGAATATGTGTCTGCAGCAAAGAATAAGAAAAAGGGGGTGGTAATGTATGTGAATTCTAAATTTCAATCTAAAGAAATATTTTCAAATATTTATTTGAAAATAAAGAAAATTCAATCTAAAGAAATAAAGAAAGATCCAAAGGGACAATATGTAGTAAGAGAGGTAATAATAAGAGGAGAAAAAAATGTTATTGGTTGGAGTTTATGCACCCCTGACTAATAAAGGTATTTTTTATGAACAAATGATAAGGAAAATAGAGGAATTGAGTGACAATGTTCTGATAATTATTATGGGAGATTGGAACGGGGTGATAGACGCACAATTTGATAGATCAATTGGAAAAGGGATTAAATTAAATCAAGGGAAGCTGCCAAAAACTTTTTTTGAACTAATGGAAAGATTAGATTTGAAAGATGTGTGGCGAGTCTTATATGGCAACACCAAAGATTACACTTTCCCCCCCAATGTCATAATTCATGGTCTAGGTTCGATATTCTTCTAATTTCCACAAAGTTAAATAAAAGGATATTAAAAATAGAAACCCTACCAAAAACATGGTCTGACCATAATCCCATTGTAATGAAAATGAAGGCAGGGCAAAAAGAATTTAGATGGAGATTAAATCAAAATGTATTAAAAAATGAAAAAATATATTAAAAAGGCCTAGGATTAATTGGCCCTTTTTTCCAGGAAAATTTGGATAAAGAAGTGCTGATAAATATAGTATGGGAGGCATCAAAATCTTTTATGAGAGGCTTTTTTATAAAGAAAGGAGCAGAAATTTAAAAAAAAGATACTTTATTGCCTAAATTGGAATATGAAATTAAATTAAGGGAAAACCCATTGAAAATAAACCTTACTGAGAAAAGAATAAATGAAGAAATATACTGTTTGCAAAAACAAATATCAGTTATAACAATGGAAGAGGTGAAGAAGAAATTAAATTATTTGAAACAAAAATAATTTGAATTCTCTAATAAGCCAGGGGAATAATAATAATAATAATAATAATAATAATATATTTTACCCCACCCCTCTGCAGAGCAATTGGGGTGGCTTACAACATTAAAATTTATATAGTTGCAATCCTCACCCCCTCCCAACAACCTCCCAAACCACCCGCTCCTAAGAAAGTATTAAACAGTATCACAAATTTAAAAACATATTAAAATACATACATTAAAAGGGACCAACCCTCATTACAACCGAGAGCAGGGAAGGAGAGGAAGACTAACTCTTAGGCCAGGAATCTAGTCTGGAAAGGCCTGCCAGAAGAGATCCATCTTAACAGCTTTCTTGAAGCTGCTCAAAGTAGTAATTTGATGGTTCTTTGGCAGGCCATTCCATAGCCTGGAAGAAGTAGCCAAGAAGGTCCTCTGGGAGGTAGCAGACAACCTAGTTTTTATAGACTGTAGCAGATTCCTCCCAGAGGGCCTGAATGCGGGAGGAGGGGGGGTGAATTGTATGGAAGGAGGCTGTCCCGAAAATAGGTTGGACCCAAGCCATTTAGGGCTTTAAAGGTAGTAACCAACCACCTTGTACTGAACCTGGAAACTAATAGACAGCCAATGAAGAGACTTCAGGACACATGTTATGTGGTCTCTCCTAGATGTTCCCGAGACCAATCTGGCTGCCATGTTCTGCACTAATTGAAGTTTCCGGACTAATCACGAGGGTAGCCCCATGTAGAGCGCATTACAAAAATCAAGATGGGAGGTTACCAGTGCGTGTACCACAGTTTCCAAGTCCTTTACTTCCAGGAAAGGGCGCAGCTGGCGTATCAGCCGAAGCTGATAATAGGCACTCCTGACCTTCGCATTGACCTGATTAGACATCTGGAACGAGGTCCATGAACACCCCCAGATTGCGAACACAGTCCTTAGTGGAGAGTGTGACCCTGTCTAGGACTGGAGGTTGTATCCCAATACCTAATTTCAGAGCTGTTACGGCAAGCACCTCTGTTTTTTTCTGGATTTAGTCTCAATCTGTTTTTCCTCATCCAGTCCATTACTGCCTAAGACAGTCATTGAGAGGAGAGATGCCATCAGAAATCAAAGCTGATGACCAAGACATGGAGAAGTATATCTGTGTGTCATCAGTGTACTGATAACACCGCACCCCATATCTCCAAATGATCTCTCCCAGCAGCTTCATGTATATATTAAACAGCATCGGGGACAGGATGGTGCCTTGAGGGATGCCACAATTAAGCTCTTTCCTTGTAGAGCAACTGTCCCCGAGCCTCACCCTCTGAGATCTTTACGAGAGGAAAGAACGGAACCACTGCAATGCAGTGCCTCCAATTCCTAAACCTCCTAGGTCAGGGGTAGGCAACCTTTCCCCTTTAAGGGCCGAGGGACTTCAGCTCCCAGAATCCCAGGAGCTATTGGCCAACCTGGGACTATTGGCCAACATGGCTGAGGCTTCTGGGAGTTGAAGTCCCTCGGCCCTTAAAGGGGAAAGGTTGCCTACCCCTGTCCTAGGTGAACCAAAGGGATGGTATGATCTATTGTATCAAAAGCCACTGAGACGTCCAGTAGCACCAATATGGTCACACTACACCTATCGATGCAAAGATGGAGGTCATCAGCCAAGGCAACCATGGCAGTCTCCACTCCAAATCCTGTCCTAAAGCCAGTTTGAAATGTGTCTAGATAATCGGTTTCCTCCAAAGACAGCTTGGAGTTGAAGAGCAACCCCCTCTCGATCACTTTGCTTTAAAAAGGTAGTAATGAGATTGGCCTATAGCTATTCATATCCAGGGGGTCAAGGGAAAGTTTTTTCAGGAATGGCCTAACCGCCGCTTCTTTCAGACAAGGTGGAATATAGTCTTCCCTGAGGGATGCATTGAGGATGTCCCTGAGGAACATCCTCAATGCATCCCCCTCTGGAGGGCCAGCCATGATGGGCAATAATAATAATAAATTTTATTTATATACCGCCCAGTGGCGAGCCAATCTAGGCGGTTTACAAGACTAAAATGCATACAACTTAAAATAATATAATTCCGTCCCCCCCTTAAAAAGTCATTAAACAACATATCAATTAAGACCAACTGACAATACAAACATAGCGATAAAACAAGCTAAAAATACAAACCAATAAAACCCCTGCGACTTTGATTCTAAAATTGGGTTATGGAGGCATTCTTGAAGAGAGGGAGATCCTGGGGTCCCAAGGCCAGGTATTTTAGTCTGGAACGGCCTGCCAGAAGAGGTCCGTCTTGACAGCCTTTTTAAAGCTGTCCAAAGATGTCAATAGATGGATCTTGTCCGGCAGGCCATTCCAGAGCCTGGGGGCGACAACAGAAAAAGCCTTCAGGGAGGTCGCCGCAAGCCTAGATTTTTGAGGCTACAGGAGATTCCTCCCAGAGGACCAGAGAACGTGGGGAGGATTATATAGGAAGAGGCGGTCTCTGAGATAGCTAGGACCCAAGCCATTTAGGGCTTTAAAGGTGATAACCAACACATTGTACTGGGCCTGGAAACCAGTAGGCAGCCAGTGGAGGGACCTCAAGACCGGAGTAATGTGGTCCCTCGTAGATGTTCCTGACAAAAGCCTGGCTGCCATGTTTTGAACCAACTGTAGTTTCCGAACCAAGCACGAGGGTAGCCCCATGTAGAGCACATTGCAGAAATCTAAATGTGAGGTTACTAGTGCATGCACAACAGTCTCGAGATCCCTTACTTCTGGAAAAGGGCGCAACTGGCGTATCAGCTGAAGCTGCTAACAGGCGCTCCTGACTGTCGCATTTACCTGATTTGTCATCAGGAGTGACGAGTCAAGGAGCACCCCCAGACTGCAAACACAGTCACTGGAGGAGAGTGTGACCCCACCCAGGACTGGAGGTTGCAACCCTATTTTTGGTTTTGGGGCCGCTACCGTGAGCACCTCCGTCTTGTCTGGATTCAGTTTCAATCTGTTTTTCCTCATCCAGCCCATTACCGCCCGAAGATATTCATTGAGAGAAGAGATGCCATTGGAATTCAAGGCCGATGAACGAGACACAGAGAAATAGATTTGGGTGTCATCAGCGTACTAATAACACCCAGCACCATGACTCCGTATAATCTCATCCAGCGGCTTCATATAGATGTTAAATAACATAGGGGACAAATTAGCCCCCTGAGGGACCCCACAAGTGAGGTCCCTCTTACTGGAGCAACAATCCCCGAGCAGCACCCTCTGGGACCTACCTGAGAGGAAGGACTGGAACCACTGCAATGCAGTGCCCCTGATACCTAACTCCCTCAGGCGGTCCAAGAGGATGCCGTGATCTATCGTTTCAAAAGCTGCTGAGAGGTCTAGGAGCAGCAACAGGGTCACACGACCCCTGTCAATGCTCAGACACAGATCGTCGGTCAAGGCAACCATGGCAAGGTTTGAGAGGACAGGTTGTTTTCCTCACTCTACCAAGGAGCTTGTCCATGTCATCGGTACTCACAGATTGAGACTGATCCAGTACAATTTCATTAATGGAGTTGCTGGACACCTCATCACTTGATTCTGTTATAATACTGGCATCCAAGTCGGCTCTTATCTGAGAGATTTTATTTGCTCAGAAGCTTATATTAGCTTATAAATTGAGAAAAGAACAGGGGAAAAGAGTTATAACAAGTATAAAGGACGGAAATAAATTATACACAGACCAAAAGGAAATCAAAAGAATATTTCTAAATTATTATACTAATTTATATAGGGAAGAAGAAGATAAAATAAAGAAAATCAAAGAATATTTAGATATCAGAGGATTATAAATTAATATTGAATAAAAAGATAGAAACTCAGGAGATATTGGACATAATAAAAAATATAAAAGGAGGTAAGGCACCAGGACCAGATGGTTTCATACCTGAATACTGTAAGGCTTTTGCTCAAGAATTGATATCACTGTTATTAAAGACAATGAATTAAATATTAGATGCAAAAATACCAGATACATGGCTAGGAGCAAATATAACATTAATACATAAAGAAAAAAGGGGAAAAAACAGATCCTAAAAATTATAGGCCCATATCCCTGTTAAATTGTGATTATAAGATCTATGCAATGGTACTAGCAAACAGATTGAAAAAATGGTTAAATATTTTGATTCATAAGGATCAAGCAGGATTTCTCCCTAATAGGACGATTAAAGAAAATACGAAAAATTTGATGAATTTGATTGAATATCATGGGAAAAATATGGATAAGAAAGTCGCTTTAATTTTTTGTGATATAGAAAAAGCGTTTGATAATTTAAATTGGAAATTTATAATAAATATTTTGGAAAGATTAGATGTGGGAAAAAACTTTATAAAATGGATAGATTCAGTTTATAAAAAACATGAAGCCTTTCTATTGATAAATGGGGAAAAGACTAAATCTTTAAAATTCAAAAAGTTGTAAGACAGGGATGTCCTTTCTCCATCATTATTTAAAGTAGGGTTGGAAATTTTAAGTCATAAAATTCAAGAAGATAATACGATTCAGGGGTAAAAGTTAGAGAAGAATTTAAATTATGAAGCTTCACAGATGGTTTGATGCTATCAATAGCTGACCCCCTAGAAAGTATTGACCAAATATTAAAAAGTTTAAAACACTTTGGAGAAGTGGCAGGACTTAGGATAAACAGAGAGAAAGCAGCAATGTTACTTATGAATATAACAGAAGTTGAAAGAGGGAAATTAATAGAGAAATCCAAATTTCAGGGGGAATAAAAGATTAAATATTTGGGAATAAATTTTACAATAAAGAATTCAGATTTATTTAAAAACAATTATGATGAAATTTGGGATGAAATTAAAAAGGATTTGGATAGATGGAATAGAATGAGCTTATCATGGATGGGAAAAATCTTAACAATAAAGATGAATGTTTTACCAAAAATGCGTTTTTTTATTTCAAAATATTCCTATTATTATAAACAAATTACCTTTTCAAAGATGGCAAAGGGATATTTCAAAATTTATATGGGGAAGTAAAAAACCCAGAGTCAAAATGAAATGAATGCAAGACAAAATTACTAGAGGCGGTATGGGGCTACCAGACCTGAAAATATAGTATTATGCCTGTGTATTAAATTGGATATCTGATTGGATTAAATTAGACAAAGAAAGAGAACTAAAATTAGAAGGATACGACAATATTTATGGTTGGCTCGGATATTTGATTTATGATAAGATGAAGGTACGTAAGGATTTTAGTAACCATTATATAAGGAGATCTCTGCTAAGAATCTGGCTAAATATTAAAAGTAAATGGAAAGATATCATTCCAAAATGGACCTCTATAAATGAAGCCTTTTTTAGGAATGACAATATAGGTATAAACAAGTGGCCAACATATAATGAAATTATACAGCGTAATGAGCGTTTTATGGAAATCAAGACAAGAAAAATAAAATATTATTAGAGGGATATAAATGTACTTGGTTTACATATAGACAAGAGAAAAAAATTTATTGGATAAAAAAAAAAACCAAAAGTAATTGGAGTAATGTATAAGGAATTTGAAGTTATACTGGCCTCAAAAGAAAATCATAAAATTTCAAAATTTTACAAGATGCTCTTAAAAATAGAGATGGAAACAGAAGTTGTGACAACATATATGACTAAATGGGTGCAAGATATAGGTCAAAATATAGAATTGGAGCAGTGGGGAAAATGTTGGGGAAAAAGGCTAAAATATACTTTGAATTATGATGTAAAAGAGAACTTCTACAAGATACAATTTTGATGGTATCTTATGCCATATAAATTGGCTAAAATGAGGAAAAATCTGTGTAATCTTTGTTGGAAGTGTGAAAAAGAAATTGGTACCTTCTATCATTTATGGTGGAATTTTAAAGAGGCAAAAAAAAATTGGAAAGAAATACATAAAGAAGTAATGAGAGTAGTAGGTATAGAATCCCCTTTAAATCCTACAATATATCTATTGGGAATAATAGAAGATGAAAAAATGGAAAAGGAATATGGATGTATGTTCTCCTTCATCCTGCTGTTTGGAGCAGCTGGCCTTGTCATCTTCATCCACCTGCAGGACCCAGAAGAAATTGTCCATCAGCAAACACCAGGAGGAGATGGTTCTTTCAAAGACAGAAGCATCTGTCTTCCATACTCATTTTCCACTACAGTGAAGCCTTGTCAACATCACTCGAGCAGAAATCCTGCCCACCCTTTTAGGAGCCAGACTTAAGTGTTATGTCTACTTTTTTGTTGTCAGTTTTTGAAATCAGGAGCAAAAATCAACCATGATGGAAAGCCCATGGAACGGCCTCGATGACATGGGTGCATTTACTCCAGGCTCCATTTGTCTCCATGGGCTGGGCATCCAGCCTCAGGAGCCAGCCCATCTCCTCTTCCATAACCTCTACTCCAGCCGCTGCTTCCATTTGCCTCTGCTTGTTATTGTTTACTATTGTTGTTATTATCGCTCTGGTGAGATCATTTTAACTATGTTTTAACATATATTTGTTTAATACTTTTTAAGGGGGTGGGTGGGTCTTGGTTTACGGCTTGTTTTTGTTGTATTGTGGTCTATTTGTATGGTAATTTTTTAACATTGTAAGCCACCCTGATTGCTCTGCAGAGGGGCAGGGTATAAATACATTATTATTATTATTATTATTATTATTATTATTATTATTATTATTATTATTAGATGTTTTATTTAATAATAGCTGCAAGGATAAACTATGCAATGAAGTGGAAAAGTAAAAAAAGCTCCAACATGGTTAATCAAATTGTATGATTATATGGAAACAGATAAATTGACATGCTTGATAAAAGATAAAGGAATAGAAAATTTCAAAAAAGATTGGAATCCATTGATCGAATATGAGTGGGGGAAAAAGGGGATTATCTGTTGCTATAAATTTAGGGTAGAGTAAAAGAATCCCTTAAAATGAGTGTTGGAGTTAGAAATATTGGGGGAAAAATAAATATAATATGGAGATACTGGTAATACGGAAAAAATATGATGAAAAGTGGTAAAGTCATATAATGATTGAAGTTGTATATATAGTAAGGAAACAGCAAGACATGAAAGATAAGGAAGTCTCATCTTGTCTTGTTTGTTATGTTATGGTTTGTATTGTATATATATGTTTTGTGTTTTTTAACTAATAAAGGAAAAAAGAAATTAGGCAGGAAATACAAATAAAATTATTATTATTATTATTATTATTATTATTGCTTGCTTCGGCATTTTTTACTGCCCTTAGCTGCTTTTGCAAGTGTCTTTTCCTTTAGATTCTATCTCCCTGTTAATGCTCTTGTCCTGCCTGTGTGACACTTTTGATGTCTCCTCATAGGGTTTTCTAGGTGGGAGTTACCCAAGGAGGACAAGCTACACCTCCCTATGTTCAGTGCTAACAAGTCTTAGCTATCATGTCACTGCTGTTCTTCACTTTAGTGACACCCACCACTACTGCTGCTGCCCAGTAATTGTTTTCCTACATCATTGTCCTTCCCCCCATTATTGTTGAACTATCATTTCCCTACACTTCTCCTCCCTTCCTCCCTCATGTCCATCTTTATTTTAATCTCTCATCTGTCTTCTGGCCCTTGCTTGATTTTCCTTGTCCATCCTCTCTATTTTCTCCTCTTCTTCCTCTAGAAGGTGGGGAGGGGGGCTGAGATGGTCTGTGCCAGGCCTGAGATGGACTCATGTGTCTAGGAGGGGATTAGATGGAGTCTTTCCCCACCTCTCCTTGCTGCTTCCTGAGTCTCCTTCAGGATGGGGGAGCAGATTAGAAGGTACCTTACCATCTAGTACCTTACGTATTCTAAAATCCTTAGAATTGTTTTGGATGGCCTGAGCATCCAAGAGGCAACGAGGGAGTTGTGGAAGAGGCAACGAGGGAGTCAGCTATTTTGGATCTGATCCTAACTAACAGGGAAGACCTAGTTAATGGGGTGCAAGTGGTTGGATCCTTAGGTGGGAGTGATCATGTCCTCCTGGAGTTTATTATACAGTGGAAAGGAGAAGCCAGGCATAGTCAGACACGCATTCTAGACTTTAGGAAAGCTGATTTTACTAAACTTAGAGAAATACTGAGGGTGATCCCATGGACAGGAATACTAAAAGAGAAGGGAGTTCAAGATGGATGGGAGTTTCTCAAAAGGGAGATACTGAAGGCACAATTTCAAACCGTGCCAACGAGGAGGAAGAATGGGAGGTGTCTCAAGAAACCAGGATGGATGACTAAGGAACTTGCAACTGAACTATGTTTTAAACAGAACATGTATAAGAAATGGAAAAATGGGGAAATCACCAAAGAGGAATTCAAACAAATAGCTAGCACATGTAGGGGTAAAGTCAGAAAAGCTAAAGCGCAGAATGAAATCAGGCTTGCTAGAGAGGTTAAGAACAATAAAAAGGGCTTTTGGGGGTATGTCAGCAGCAAAAGGAAAAAGAAGGAAATGGTAGGGCCACTGTGTGGAGAAGATGGCAAAAAGTTAACAGGGGACAGAGAAAAGGCAGAATTACTCAACACCTTCTTTGCTTCAGTCTTTTCAGAAAAGGCAAAGGGTGCTCAACTTGAGGATAATGGAGCAGAGGACAGAATAGGAGAATTTCAGCACAGAATAAGTAAAGAGATAGTACAGAAACATCTGGTTAATCTAAATGAATATAAGTCTCCAGGACCAGAGGAATTACATCCAAGGGTATTAAAAGAACTGGCAAATGTAATATCGAAACCATTGGCAATAATCTTTGAGAATTCCTGGAAAACAGGAGAGGTCCCAGCGGACTGGAGGAGGGCAAATGTTGTCCCCATCTTCAAAAAGGGGAAAAAAGAGGATCCCAGCAGTTATCGTCCAGTTAGTCTGACATCAATACCCGGAAAGATTCTGGAGCAGATCATTAAACAAAGAGTCTGTGAACATCTGGAAGATAATTTCATAATCACAAACAGTCAACATGGGTTTCAGAGAAACAGGTCATGCCAGACAAATCTGATCTCTTTTTTTGATAGAATTACCAGCTTGGTAGATGAAGGGAATGCTGTGGATATAGTATATCTTGATTTCAGTAAGGCCTTTGACAAGGTTCCCCATGACATTCTTGCAAGCAAGTTGGTAAAATGTGGGCTAGACAAAGTAACTGTTACATGGATTTGTAATTGGTTGACTGGTCGAACGCAAAGGGTGCTCAACAATGGCTCTTTTTCAACTTGGAAAGAAGTGATCAGTGGGGTGCCACAGGGCTCTGTCCTGGGCCCAGTGCTATTCAATATCTTTATTAATGACTTGGATGATGGTATTGGAGGCATAGTTATCAAATTTGCAGACAACACCAAATTAGGAGGAGTAGCTAATACCCCAGAGGACAGGATCAAAATTCAAAATGACTTGAACAGACTAGAAAGTTGGGCCAAAGCTAACAAAATGAAATTCAACACGGAGAAATGTAAGGTACTGCACTTAGGGCAGAAAAACGAAAAGTACAGATATACAATGGGGGACACCTGGCTGAATGAGACTACGTGTGAAAGGGATCTAGGAATCCAGGTGGACCACAAGTTGAACATGAGTCAACAGTGTGATGCAGCAGCTAAAAAGGCCAATGAAATTTTAGGCTGCATCAGTAGAAGTATAGTGTCTAGATCAAGAGAAGTAATAGTGCCACTCTATTCTGCTTTGGTCCGGCCTCACCTGGAATACTGTGTCCAGTTCTGGGCACCACAATTCAAAAAGGATGTGGAGAAACTGGAGCGTGTCCAAAGGAGGGCAACTAAAATGGTGAAGGGTCTGGAAACCAAGCCCTATGAGGAACGACTTAGGGAGCTGGGGATGTTTAGCCTGGAGAAGAGAAGGCTGAGAGGTGATATGATAGCCATGTTTAAATATTTGAAGGGATGTCATATGGAGGAGGGAACAAGCTTGTTTTCTGCTGCTCCAGAGACTAGGACCCGAAACAATGGATGCAAGCTGCAAGAAAAGAGATTCCACCTCAACATTAGGAGGAACTTCCTGACAGTAAGGGCAGTTCGAGAGTGGAACACACTCCCTCGGAGTGTGGTGGAGTCTCCTTCCTTGGAGGTTTTTAAGCAGAGGCTGGATGGCCATCTGTCAGGGATGCTTTGATTGGGAGTTCCTGCATGGCAGGGGGTTGGACTGGATGGCCCTTGTGGTCTCTTCCAACTCTATGATTCTATGATTCTATGATTCTATGATTCTATGAAAAGGCTATGGCAGATAGCTTGCCTTGTATAGATGACACCGCCAAACCCTTATCGTGCAAGGACACACAGAACTGCAAGAAATGTGTTACTAGCATGGGGACCCTGTCAGCCAGCTCTGCACACTTTTGGAGTGTCATAAACTCATTAATTACCCTGACATAGCTTTCCTTCATGGAAGGTGCTAATGATAATCCCATAGCCTGTACTACCTCTCTTTGCCAAGGCTCCATAGGTCCATTGGTATTGGGTCTGGTGAATCTGGCGCCTCTGGAGCTAATTACCTGAATTGCTCCATCTGCATATGGGAAAGAGCATCATGTATCTTGTTATCAATTCCAGGGACATGGGAAGCTATGAACATAATGTTATGTGACAAACAATGTAACGTAAAAGCCCAAATGAAACTCATCACCCTAGGTGATCTGGAAATCTACATCTTTACCACCCGAACAACTACCATGCTGTCACACCAAAAACAGACTACCAAGTTAGCCAATTCCTTCACACATAGGTGTAGAGCAACCAAAATAGGAAGCAATTCCAGAAATGTCAAGTCTGATGTAATACCTGATTCCACCCATTTTACCGGACACCTCTGGGTATACCATCTGCCATGGAAATAAACTCCAAAGCCTACCAAGCCTGCAACATCAAAAGAGACTTGTAAAGTGGCTTCTAGCTTTTTCTCTTCCCTCCAAAGGAAACACTATTAAATTCCTTGAAGAAGAAAGACTACGTTTGGAAGTCTTGGCGGATACCTTGCATCCTGATCCTGCATGTGGAATAACTCCAATGGCATCTCAGAGATGCCTGAGGAAAGCCCAGCCTGGGGCCACTACCTTACATGTGAAGTTCAATAATAATAATAATAATAATCATCATAAAATTTATTTATACCCCACCCCTCTGAGATCAATCGGGGTGGCTAACAAGTTAATAATACAATACATCCCAACCCTATCCTTACCCCCCCTTAAAAGAATATTTAATCAAATAGAAGTTAAAACCAAACAGAATGGAACTGCAGCAATTAGCTGCAACAATAGTAATAACTATAAGAAGAAGAAAAAAAGAAAACAGCACCTTTATATCACATTAGGAGAGACTCTGGGAGAACTCTCCAGGATAATCTATCCTGGAAAGGGCTGCCAGAAGAGATCCATCTTGACAGCTTTTTTGAAACTGTCTAAAGATGTCAATTGGCGGATCTCATCCGGCAGGCCATTCCATAATCTAGGGGTGACAACAGAAAAAGCCCTCTGGGAGGTAGTCGAGAGCCTAGATCTTTGTGGCTGCAACAAATTCCTCCCAGAGGACCAGAGTGCACGGGGAAGATTGTAAGGGAGAAGGCAGTTCAGGAGATTGCTTGGACCCAAGCCATTAGGGCTTTAAAGGTGATAACCAACACCTTGTACTGGGCCCGGAAACTAATAGGCAGCCAGTGGAGGGACCTTAGTACCAGAGTAATATGGTCCCTCCTAGATGTTCCTGACACTATTCTGGGCACAATATACTGTAGTAGCTGCAGTTTGCGAACCAAGCATGAGGGTAGCCCCATGTAGAGCACATTGCAGACGTGAGGTTACCAGCATGTGCACAATAGTCTCAAGATCCCTTAATTCCAGAAAAGGGCTAATAAAAGGCACTCCTGACTGTCGCATTCACCTGATTCACCATCAGGAGTGATGAGTCAAGGAGCACCCTGAAGCTGCGAACACAGTCACTGAAGGAGAGTGTGACTCCATCCAGGACTGGAGGTTGCAACCCAATTCCTGGTTTTGGGGCCGCTACCGTGAGCACCTCCATCTGGTCTGGATTCAGCTTCAATCTATTTTTCCTCATCCAGCCCATTACTGCCTGAAGACATTCATTGAGAGAAGAGACACCATTGGAATTTAAGGCTGACGAATGAGACATGGAGAAATAGAACTGGGTGTCATCAGCATTCAAGTGTCCAATAGGCTGCTCCTGGAAGTCCCTTAGTGTTGCCTTCCTAAGGGATGAAAGCCTGCTGACCCTCCGACTTAGGTCTATCAATTTATCCTCAGGAAGCCTACAACATTGATTGATCGTATATATCAGGATACATAGAAAGGTAAGCTGCCGACATGTCTGTCTTCTCTGGTGCCAAAAGAACCCCTAACTCATCAGCCAGAGTGTCAAAACATTGAATTAAAGATAGTGGCTTGAGTCATTCAAACCTATGAATAGGAAATCATCTAAATAATAGATCAAGCCTGTCAAACCAGATTTGGTCTTAACTGCCCACTCCAAAAACATGCTGAAAGTTTCAAAAACCTAACAAGAGACTGAGCATCCCATAGGAAGTGCCCAGTCCATGTAAAAAGAACTATCGAAATTGGCAATAGGTGAAATGCAGATTTAATATCACACTTCACCAATTCTGCCCCTATTCCGTGCCCACAAGACAACAAAGGAATATTTTTTTCAAAAATTACATAAGGAAATTAAAGATTGTGAATTTGATAAAATAATAATATTAGGGGATTTTAACGGGGTTATTGATACTAAATTGGATACAAAGTCAACAGGACAAGTAAAAACCCACCAAGGAAAACTTCCCACAACCTTTTTTTGATTTAACAGAATCTTTGGTGATCCAAGACATATGGAGATATTTATATAAAGATGAGGAAGGATTCACTTACTACTCTAACAGACATAGTTCGTTATCCAGGATAGATATGATATGGGCCTTAAAAACAATAAGCCATAAGATTCAGTCTATAACAATTCTGCCAAGAAACATGTCTGACCATAACACTTTGATATTAACACTTAAAGAGCAACCAAAACAATTTAAATGGAAATTAAAAGATGAATTAATTCAAAGTAAAAAAATAGTAGAGGCAATTAGAGAGAACATAAGGCTTTTTTTTTTTTTAAGAAAACAAAACAACTGATACAAAAATGACAACAATTTGGGAAGCGGGTAAGGCTGTATTCAGAGGTTTATGGATAAGCCAGGATTTATATCTAAAGAAAAGCAAAACAGAAAAAGATTGTAAAATACAAAACCTGCTATTACAGAAAGAAAAAGATTTAGCCAAAAACCCTGGAGATAAAAAAAAAAAAAATACTGGAATAAATTAATATTCTGCAAAAACAAGAAACAAGGAAAAACATTTAGAAATTGGTAAGAAGTTGAAAACATTAAAACAAAAGAATTTTGAATCAGCTAATAAAATTGGAAAATGGTTGGCGGAAAAATTAAGGAAAAAGAGAATGAAAAGATGATAACAGAACTAAATGAAGGAGAAAAAGAATAACTTCTCAAAGTGAGATAAAAGAAAACGTTTATAAATTCTTTACAGAATTATATCAAGAAAAGGAGATAGATCTTATTGAGATCCACAAATACTTAAGTAATCAGGAATTTAAAAGTCCAACTCAAGCCCAATTGGAAACTTTAAACAGACCTATATCAGACGTAGAAGTACTTGAGGCCATTAAAAGAAGTAAAGAAGGAAAAGCTCCGGGACCAGATGGGTATACCACTGCATTTTATAAAACATTTGCAAAAGAATTAAGTACGCCCATGCAAAAAGTAATGAACACAATTCTAGAAGAAGGAATTCCACCTACCTGGCAAGAAGCAGAAATTATTTTAATACTGAAAGAAGGGGAAACAAGATACAGATGTTAAAAATTATCGACCAATATCTCTGTTAAATATTTATTATAAAATATTTGCAGATATTTTGGCAAACAGATTTAAAAATTATCTAAAAAATTGGATAGATGAAAATCAACGAGGCTTTCTCCCACAAAGACAAATGAGAGAAAATTTAGGAACAGTAATTGACATAATAGAATATTATGATAGACAATGACAAAAGCTTGAGAATGCTATTTATAGATTTGGAGAAAGCCTTCAACATGGTGAATTGGAAAACCCTTTTTGAAATCTTGGGTAAAATGAAATTAGGCCCTAAATTTACTAGCTGGATAAAAGAAATTTATAAGAAACAAAAAGCAATGATTAACATAAACAGAGAAACTACAAATTATATAGAAATTAGAAGAGGTACATGTCAGGGATGTCCTCTGTCTCCTTTATTATTTTTGGTAGTGATTGAGAGATTAATTAAAGAAATAAAAAATCATGACACAATTAAAGGACCAAGAATCAGGAAAAACAATTATAAAATTAGGGCCTTTGCTGATGATGTGGTCATATTTTTAGAAAATCCTCGAGACCAGATCAATGCCTTGCTCGAAACAATTGAAAGGTTTGGGAACATAACAGGATGCACACTAAATAAAGGAAAATCAGCAATTATTACAAAGAATATGAATAAAGAGGAGGAAGAAGAATTATATAGAATGACAGGGATTTGTGTAAAGAGGAAAACTAAATATTTGGGAATAACAATTACTAAGAAAACTTCAAAATTATTTGATCAAAATTATAATATAAAATGGAATGAAATTAAGAAACATTTGGACCAATGGAAGAAAAAACAATTTACATTTTCAGGTCGGAT
Organism: Phrynosoma blainvillii; assembly: GCA_026167975.1. Lineage (NCBI taxonomy): Eukaryota > Metazoa > Chordata > Lepidosauria > Squamata > Phrynosomatidae > Phrynosoma > Phrynosoma blainvillii. The sequence continues at coordinate 58,810,164 of JANUYF010000002.1, read as the reverse complement.
TGTGACAATTAAAATGAAAATTTTACCTAAAATGATTTTTTTGTTCCAAATGCTCCTGATAATTATTAAAGAAGATTTCTTTAAAAGATGGCACAAGGATTTGACTAAGTTTATCAGGCAAGATAAGAAACCACTGGTAAGATTAAAATTTTTACAAGACTCCCAGGAAAGAGGAGGACTAGGAGTACCCAATTTAAAACTTTACTTTGAGGCGAGCTGTTTACCTGGATAAAAGAATGGATTCTCTTAGAAAATGATGAATTATTGGATTTGGAATCAGACGGCCTTTGCTTCGGTTGGCATGCCTACTTAAGGTACAGGAAAATCAAGGCAAATAAAACAATTAATAACCATTGTATAAGGAAAGCTCTTTTTAGAATATGGAACAAATACAGAAATAGAATTATCCCTCAATTTCCAAGTTGGTTCTCACTGCAGGAAGCTATACAAAGAAAAGAGATGAAAAAGGAGACAAATTGGATTACATATAAAACACTACTAAAATAAAAATAAAAAGGGTGGATACGATTTAAAAACTCAGGGGGAATCTAAATGAGGAAGGATATCAAATTGATTGGTTTAAATATAGACAAATATTAGAGTGCTACAAAACTGATTGTAAATCAAGGGGTATAGATCTAAATTTAAATGAAGCCAATAAAATATGGATAGGAGATAACAAAAATTAGATTGGTAAATTTTACAAATTATTATTAAAATGGGAAATGGAAGAGGAAATGGTAAAAGACAATATGATTAAATGGGCCAAAGATTGTGGATATTCTCTGAATTTAGAAATGTGGGAATTGGCTTGTGGGAAAAGGTTAAAATATACAGCTTCCCAAAACATTAAAGAAAAATTTTATAAAGTTTTTTACAGGTGGTATATGACCCCGCAAAAAAAAATCCCAAATATATAAAAATAGAAATAACCTTTGTTGGAAATGTGGGAAAGAAGTTGGTTCCCTCTTCCATTGTTTATGGTCATGTGAGGTAGTTAAAACATTTTGGAAAAAAGTAAAGGAAATAATTAGTCAAATATTAAATAAGAATGTACAGATGTGCCCGGAGATATTCCTATTAAATATGTGGGACAAAAATCTAGACAAAGACTATGGGAAAAGTTTACTATATTTAATTACGACAGCAAGGCTAAGCTTAGTACAAAAATGGAAATTGAAAAGTATACCCAGTATTAAAGATTGGATTTTAAGGTTCTATGACATAATAGAAATTGATACCCTTACTAGATTCCTCAATAACAATCAGATAGAAAAGAAAAATGAAGAATGGAGTCCGATTTTAAAATATATAGAAGATCAATGGGGACAGCTGGGAACAATTAATTATAGAAAATAATGAACACTAAACAAAAATAAAGTTAAGATTAGAGGGGAAGAAAAAAGAAAGGGAAAAAAATCCAACTCAGGAGTAAAAGAAAAATAAATTGGTAAAAGAAGGATAATTTCTTCAATGTAGAAATACAGAGTTAAAGTAATAAATGGCAAAAGGTTACAACACTGAATTTTTTTTAAGACATTTTTTTGGAAAAAAATAAATGAAGTAGTTTTTGTTGAAACTTAGATACAAAGTTAAATATAAAAAAGGTATTGGCATAACTAAAATATCACAAATGGTACAACTATAAGATTATGACAACTTATTACACAATAAAGCAAGACTAATTTTGTGAAAAGAAGGACAAAATACAGCTAAGTTTATAACCAAGGAAGACAAGTAGGAAGTTTAAGAAAGAATGGTTGAAAATTGGAAGAAAGAGAGTGAGTAGTAAAGAAGAGAGGTAGTGAATAGAAGATAAAGAAAGTCAAAGAAGGTTTGTGTAAGTCGAGAGGGATAGAGGCTGAGAAGCAAGATAGAACAAAGAAGGTGGAAAAGATAAGGGATTAAGAGAGCAAGGTAGGAAGAATAGGAAAATGATGGAGAACAGTTTGAGGAATTAGACTAAGGGACAGAAAAGGAATAGAGAAGAAAGTGGGAAAAGGAAGATCAAGGAGGAACACAATATTGGAAGGATTTAGGTACGATAATAGATATGGTGGGAAAGAAGTGAGTTGATGGATCGAATGAAGAGTTGGAGGAAAGAGTCGGGGGAATTAAAGAAATATATGATTCTTAATCTAAAAGAATTACAAATAAAGAAGATGAGATGCTCCCCCTTTATATATATACTCTCACTCTATTTCTTTTTAACCTATTTCTGGGAACATATAGGCGATGTGTAGATGGAAAATTATGATTTATGTTTCATTATATGTTTGAATGTTTGTGTGTATGTATGTATTGTATTGTTGTTTTTTATTTTAACAATAAAATTTAAAAAAAAAAGAACTATCAAAACTGGCAATAGGTGAAATGCAGATTTAATATCACACTTCACCAATTCTGCCCCTATTCCGTGCCTTCTAACTTCCCACATAGCACCCTTGGGATAAGAAAGATGATGTATTAACCAGAATTCCCCAGGTGTCTTCTTAGGTACTGTTCTCAATGGAGAAACCCCCAAATTTGGAACTGGAGGTTCCTAGAAGGGGCCAATCATCCTGCCTTCCAAAACCTCCTTTGCTATCTTGTGCCTAACTAAGGGGCTATGCAGATGGGCAAAAAGAGGTGTTTTGAGGGTGACTTGTAGGTGTGGCATTTAGACGACACATGCCTAAAAGTCATCAGGAAAGCACCCTCTAGCCGTCATATACTGAGAAAAGCTGTTCCAAAAAGGAACTGTTTTTTTCTGCTCCTTCTGCAAAGATATGCACCTTTGCATGTGTGTATGTATGCAGCGACACCAATGCATCAGAAAACAATCGTATAAATGAACTGCCACATGTGCGGCGGAAATTGAGTCAGCAATCCAGAGCATGCAACTGATGATACAGGCTTTAATTTAAAGCTGTGGATGCACTGGCACAGGTGTGCTTGAATATTTGAACCCTAACCGTAACTCTAACCCTAATTGTAATCCTACGCATGCACCCTAGCAACTGTCCTCAATTATGACAATAAATGCATTCTGTTGCATGTACGCTTGCTGTCAGCATGCACAGCAGTTTGCATGAAAGAGGCTTTTGTGACCTCTTCTGTGCAGGTGTGCATAAGACCTGCACACCACTTCCTGTCATGATTGGAGTGGGTCCTTGAGTAATGTTTGTCCATGTGTCCTGTTGACCATGTCCCTTGCATAACCACCAGCTGCATGTATCCAGTCTGTCCACAGAAATCTCCCTTGCATGTACCTTTCCCCTCCCCACTGATCTGTGTGGGACATGTTTTGTGGAGAATGATGGGAGTGTCTTTGCTGGGGCTTCAATACAGCCTTGGAAAAGCTGCTTTGACTCCCCCCAGTGAGATTGCTCTGTTCCCATTTAGGGCATCCTCAGGGCAGGCGTTGCGGTTGCTGAAGCTTACAGAAAAGGTAGTTTCAAGTTTTCCTGCCCGTCTGCATAGCCCCTAGGTCTTCAAGTCCAATGATGGGTTTTAAGTTAGCCACCCAATAGTGATGCCATATGCCACAAAAAGGAATCCTAAAACTGTGAAGTCATAGGCTTTCATGGCCAGCATCCATAGTTTTTGTGGGTTTTTCGGGCTGTGTGGCCATGTTCTAGAAGAGTTTCTTTCTGACGTTTCGCCAGCATCTGTGGCTAGCATCTTCAGAGAAAACTGAAATGGAAGAGCCTATATATAGACCCATGCTTTTCCATTTCAGTTTTCTCTGAAGATGCTAGCCACAAATGCTGGCAAAACGTCAGAAAGAAACTCTTCTAGGACATGGCCACACAGCCTGAAAAACCCACAAAAATCCTAAAACTGCTATTAAACCCTTCTAAAAAGAACAATGCAGCCTCCCTGTCAGGATAATGCCCTAACCAGGCAGTGAGAGAATCAATATCTATAAGCCTAGGTCCCTTTTGAAGTTGAGGGGCAGAACTGGGTCCCTTTAGGCCCAGCTTGTCCTCATCTCCAGGTGCAATTCTTAAAAGAGTGGCTGCCTTCACACAATGAGCACTCATGCTTAAATCTGTTGCAAACTCCCTGAGAGCTGAACTCACTAGCATGGAGGAGAAACATTTTTATAACAGAATATCAACCAGAAATACTCACAAGGGTCTCCTATCTAAAGAGAAGCTCATTTTCCCCCTTTTTGATCATCTTTTTCATCTTACTAACATTTATCATGGCAATGTGGTCAGAAGCTTCAGCTGGTATGCAATATAGTAGTGATATATCCCTCTTCCCTCTTTCACATACACCTCCTTCCCCATCATCCACACTCCCACTCTTAGAATATATCTACATCACACAGTTATATCAGATTGATATTTTTTACAGCCACGACTCAGTTCTATGGAATCCTGAGATTTGTCATTTGGCAAGGTACCTGTAACCTAAAATAATTCTTTGCTAGAGAGCACTAGCATATTATCTTTTGCATTGCATTACAGCACTGTGGTGTTAAAAGTAGTGTTGTACTGGTACTACTGTGTAACATTGATCTAGAAAGAAATTCACATAGTCATACACAGAACATTTCTTGCACTGTCACTTTTACACACACACTCCACATATTTACCACAACATTCAAAAACATTTCTATTTATCACCTGTTGAGATCTCAAAAAAACAGACACACATGTTACACATTAAGCCCAATAACTATGAATATGAAAATTTAATGAATAAGACAGGAAAGCTGTCTGTTGTCAGAGTCAGCACAAATTGTTAAGAAAGCATACTGGACCAGTAAGGCTGATGGTGGCCTAGATCTTTGTCCATCTTGAGGGGGAACTGAGCCTTATTCTTAAAAGCAAACTGGAAATTCCCACATCCCCCCCTCCCCCCCCGCTGAGAAGGAAAAGTTTGTATTGATGAAAGCAATTAGGGCTTAACTGTCTTGTTTACCTCCACCAAATGGAGAGCTGCCAAATTGGCTCATACTGTTACGCCCTCCTTTATGAGATATTCTGCAGCTTTCAGAGAGGTTGAGAAACCTATATGAATTTGAAAGAGGGTAAATGCTGGCTTTGATGGACTTTATCTGTGTATGCAACCCCATTGCTCAATACTGCCCAGACCACTTAAGAGTCAATATCATTACCCAAAGGACATGTTCACCTCTGAATTTTGCAAGCACAGTTTCCCCACCACCACCACTGATGTTTTGCCCCACCATGTGGTGTTCTCTTCACCTTTAGAAAAACCTTACATGCAGAGACAGAAGGAGATAACCTGTCTCTTATAACTGCTTCTCCCTCTCTTAGATCTGCTGCTTTCTCTGGGGGGGGATGCAGACGAGGGCGTCGGAGACGCCCTGGTCCGGACCGCCGCCGGAGTTCAGCCTCTGGACGGCGGCGCATCCCCGGCGCATCTAAAAGGACCGCCAAAATGGCGATCCTTTTAGGGCCTCGGCAGACGGCTAATTGCGCCGTCTCCGAGGCCCGGAAGAGGAGGAGCCGCCGCACGTTCAGCGGCTCTTCCTCTTCCTGAGGGCGCACCCGGAAGCGCCGGCCGTCCGCACGGCCGGCGACTGCGGGTTGCCCTCACGCCACGGCAGCCGAACGCGCCGCAGCATTTGAGCCGCCGAAAGTGCGCCCGCCGCTGTTAGGGCGCACTTTCGGGAGAATCTAAAAGGATCGCCATTTTGGCGGTCCTTTTAGATTCGCCGCAGGGGCGCTGCCGTGCGGAGCCTCCGCTCCGCCAGCGCCCTGACACACGGCGGCTCGGAAGCAGTCGTCTGCTTCCCCCCTCAGATTCTGCCGAAAGTGCGCCCTAACAGCGGCGGGCGCACTTTCGGCGGCTCAAACGCCACGGCGCGTTCGGCTGCCGCGGCGTGAGGGCAACCGGGAGTCGCCGGCCGTGCGGACGGCCGGCGCTTCCGGGTGCGCCCTCAGGAAGAGGAAGAGCCGCCGAACGTGTGGTGGCTCCTCCTCTTCCGGGCCTCGGAGACGGCGCAATTAGCCATCTGCCGAGGCCCTGAGTCCTGCCTTCTGCTGCTCCAAACGCCAGTCATCTTCACATTGGAGGGTGAGAAAATCCATGTGAATGTTTTAGGAGATTAGTACACTCTTTTTTAATATGCCTTATCCCCGACGGGATAAAGGTGTATTTATTTAAAAAACAGTTTTATTCGCGGCTGGGCGAATGCATCCCGTATGCAGACCGGATGCCAGCCAGGCTTACCCTGCAGCTTTTATTTATTTATTTATTTATTTATTTTTCTCATGCAGTTTTGAATGACATAAAAATAATTGTACAACACATTTTTGTAACATGAAAATCACAAAAGAAAAAACAAACTTTATATCATTTATGGTGTTTACTTTGTTCACTTGCTAACTTTATTTGCTCATATAGTAACCTGAATACAATATTTATTTATTGCTCCCCATTTCCTTTCATATTGCTGTGTTGTTTTACCTGCTGCATACATTGATAAACTATCCATTGTAGTTAATTCTAATAATTTCACTTGCCATTCCCTTATTGTAGGTATTTTACTTGATTTCCAATACTGTGTGCATACTAAATGTGCAGCTGTTACCATATAAAGAATTGCACTTCTATCTTCCTGTAATAATTTGACTTCTGTCATGTCCATTATATTCAACAAGAATAATTCTGGTTTTAATGGAATGTTTATATGTAACATTTTACCCATATACCTACAAATATTTTTCAAAAGTTTTTAGCCCTACTACAGTGCCACCACATATGGAACATAGTACCTATTTTATCTTTCCACTTCCATCATTTATTATTGATCTGTTTCTTCATTTTTACTAATCTTGTTGGGGTCATATACCACCTATGGAAAATGTTATAATAATTTTCCTGTAGAGTGTTACATTTCATAAACTTCATACTATTTTTCCAAGCTTTTTCCCAACTTTGCAGTGGTATAGGATGTCCTATATTTTGCATCCATTTTACCATGTTCTCTTTAACAGTTTCCTCCTCTAGTTCTATCTGTAGTAGTAATTTATAAATTTTCTTTATCCAGTGCTGGCCATCTTCCTTCAATATTTTATCATTTTTTAAAGCTCCAATTCTATTCCTGTATCTATCACATCTCTTTTATGATCTTCCTTTATTTGTAAATATTAAGCCAATTCATTATATATCCTTCTTGTTGAAGTTCTTCTATCTTTTTAATGTTTGTTCCTTCGGATGATTTTTCCAATAGACTTTCATATGTCTTCTCTTTTAGAAGTTTCTTTTCTATGAAAGACTTCTTGCGAAGATGTCCATAGTGGAATTTTAGAGTAGAAATACCTTTTATGTCTTTTCCACACTCTAAATAAGGCCTTCCTTATACTATAGGCCTAAGCAGACTGCCAGAAATAGTGCACATTAAATTGAGGCACTGCCCTGGCTCAGTGCTAGGGAATCATGAGAATTGTATTTTTTTCTGAGACATTGAGCCTTCTCTGTCAGAGAGCTCTGGTGCCACAATAAATTACAGTTCCCATGATTCCCTAGCACTGAGCCAGGGCAGTGCCTCAATTTAATGTGCACTATTTCTGGCAGTCTGCTTAGGCCCAAAGTTTGTTGAATTCTTTATCTGGCTTCCATTTCTCGTAAGAAAGATAAGCATGCCATCCTAGTTTCACCGATATACCTTCTATATCTAATAATTTTGTGCTTTTTAATATTATCCAGTCCTTTATCCACATTAGTGCTGCAGCGTTATAATATACTTCCAGATTAGGGAGTCCCAGACCTCCTTTATCATTCCAATCTTAGTACTGGTGCTTTGATTCTGGGTTTCCTCCCTTGCCAGATAAATTTGGCTAGGTCTTGTTTCCAAATTTTGAATGGTTGCTTATTCTTCAGGATGGGCATTGTCTGGAATAGGAATAACATTCTTGGCAGTACATTCATTTGAATAGTTGCTACTGTGCCCATCATGGATAATTGTTGTTTATCCCAAGAAGCCAAATCTTTTTTAATATCATTCCATGTAGTCTGGTAGTGGTTTTTTAATAAAGATGAATTTTTTGGGGTGATCATTATTATTAAATACCTCACTTTTTGTGTTATCTGATATTCTGTTTTCTTATTTAATTCTTCTATTTCTTTATTCAGTATGTTTTTAGTTATAATACCATTTTTACTTTTATTTATCTTTAATCCTGCTAGGTTGGTAAATTCTTCCAGTATTCCTTCAAGTCTTACTATATTCTTCAGTGGATTTTCCAGAAATATTACCAGATCGTCAGCAAATGCACGAAGCCTATAACTATGTTTGTTTATTTCTGGAGATTTTAAATCTTTATCATTCCCAATTTTCCTGTTTAGAGTTTCTATTACCATAATACCCATGCTTTTATATGCTGCAGAAATATGGGGTCTAAATTCTACTGCAGCTGTAGATCTAGCTCAGTCACAACATTTGAGAGCTATCTTGGGAGTAGACAAAAGAACCTCAGCTGCTGCTGTAAGAGCGGAATTAGAAATTTACTCTATCCACTCTCTAGCTAAAATTAGAATGTTTAATTACTGGTGCAAAATTAATGAAATGGAGCTAAACAGATTACCTAGATTATGCTTATTAGAACATTTGCACTCTCAACTGCAGACTTCATGGGCTATGCAATTGTTAAATTTTGTTAAGAGCTGTGGCCTACCTGTAGATTGTTTTAGGTCCGATCAAGCAAGAAAGGGGGCTAGACAGAGAATTTTGGACATTGCGGCCCAAGAAGACATAGCTACACTCAGTAGGGTAGGCAATTTAAAATGGTTGAGCCAATACAAACGGTCCTTTCAAATGCCATCTTATCTAAAAATACAGATCCCTAGACACCTCAGAGTGGCATTTACTTGAGCCAGATTCGAGCAATTAGACACTATGGTAAGATATGGAAGATTCCACGGTATCCCTTATAATGAACGATTTTGTATTTGTGGGGATCATGAAATTGAAGATCTATCACACATTTTGTTTAAATGTAATCTGTACCAAGCGGAAAGGGATCAATACTTACATCCCTATATTAAACGAACAATATTCTGGGACACTCATATTAGAATGTCATACTTTATGAGTGGACAAAACACAAAAATTTCTATTGATACAGCTCAGTTCCTTCATAAAGCATCATTGTTGAGATCAAAATATGTGGGGATGATTGGTTTCAATTGCAAGGGCGATGAACTGATATGAAATTGTTGATGGATCTATCTTGTTATTTCTACCTCCCATTTTAATTTTAACCTCAATTTTAATCTTAATTTTAACTTTAATCTTAAATTGAATTTGAATTTAAATTTGAATCTGAATTCTAATTTTAAATTTAATTTTAATTTTACATTAATTTTATTCCCAATTTATAATTTTAATTTTAATTCTAATCTTATTTTATTATATTTTCATCCAATTGCGTATCCATCTTATTTCTTCATTGTCTATTAGTATATTTTTTAGTATATTCTTAGTATATTCTGTATATTTCTTAGATACGTATAAGTTGTACATAAATGGTACATGTTCCGGTGCACGCTTAGCTTACCCATACGTACCTATACTGTACAGGGGTTGATTGTAGTTATTGTGGTATATTTATATTCTATATATTGTCGTGATATTGCTTTTATTATTATGTACTCACTACTTTGAAACGGCCTTTGGGCTATTCAATAAACTAAACTAAACTATTACCATAATAAATAGCAATGGGGAGAGGGGACATCCCTGACAAGTTCCTTTTTTTGTGGTAGATCTTTCTGTTTTTTCTCCATTTATCAGTATTTGAGTATTTTGGATGTTATAGATATTTCTAACCCAGTTTATAAATCTTCCATTACTATGTCAAGAAAATCCCAATTGACATTATCAAACGCTTTCTCTAGGTCAAGGAATGAATGAATGAAGTTTATTGTTAAAAGCTAAAAGCCGTCACAATATAAAACAAATATATAAAACAAATCCATCCATTAAAAAAAAAACCCCAAAACATTTAAAAAACAAAACAGTATTAATACTAAATAACTAAGTAAAACATACTACACAAAAACTGACAATGAATCAACATAGAAAGACAGGTGATGAGGGCTATCAGCAAAATACAATAAAACATTGTAATAAATCATTAATAATGATAATGGATACAACTGAGCAGGTTTTAGTCATCATTCACCTTAAGAGAATTGAATCTAATCTTACTGGCTGCTAAACCAAATTTTGCAACCATACAAGTGATAAATACATCATTGCCAGCCAGAAGAAGACAAATTTGGTGCAGACAAGATCTATCGGACAGAGAATGTAAAATACCTTCAAGAAATCTTTTCCTAGGGGATGTATAAAGAGGACAATACAAAAGGTAATGTACAATATCCTCCACTGCCCCAGTATTACAAATACAAAATCTCAGATGGACAGAAGTGTTATTATATCTGCCCGTCAAATAGGCAGAAGGCATACACTGGTATCTAAGGACTGTAAAAGCTTTTCTAATAGGGGCCAGAGTAAGATTAATAAAGTAATGCTCTAGTCCAAACAATGTCTTATATAATGGGTACCAAAAGGAAAAAGGAGTGTTTGAGAGAGAATGTAAATCAGCCCATTTAGCAGCAAGATGAATTTTCTCTTTAATCAGTTGCTTAACTCTATGGGTGGCATAATTTGGAAGTGAGTCCACATTAATCTCATAGCTCAACAGTATCATCCTGACTAAATATACCCAAAAACTTGGAGAGTTGACCGATAATGTTCCAAAAAACATTTTTTGGGGAGCCTGGAATCACTCATGGGTAACAACTTTAGCCAGTAGAAAGCAAGAGCTATATGGATACTGGCTTGAAGGATAGTTTGACCTGTTTCTGCTCTCAAAAAAGAGACAGGGGTACACTTAGGGGCAACCAACAGAGATCTCAAAAATAAAGTCTGAACAGGTTCTAAATTTGATATACTGTTGTATCCCCAAATTTCTGCTCCATATAATAATTGAGGAACAATTTTCCTTTGATAAATCTCTAAAGTGGGTGCTACTAAATGGCCTCCTTGAAGTCTGTGGAATTTTAACAAAGAATTTATAGAGAAGGATGATTTTAACTTGGCAGCAACAAAATGAGTTTTCCATGACAAATTGGATTGAAATCTTAAACCCAGATAATGGTAATAAGATTGTTGTTCTATAGTTTTTGTCTCAAAGTTCCACCGATGCAATTTTTTCTTTGGTCCAAAGACCACTACTTTGGTTTTAGAGTGGTTAACTATTAACATTTCCTTTGAACAATATTCACTTAAAGGGGAAGCAGACGGAGGCACTGGAGACGCCACTGGACGGAGCGCCGCGGGACCGCAGCCTCCGCACCCCAGCGCTCCTGTAGCATCCCTGGAAGGAGCGCAAAAATAGCGCTCCTTCCACAAGACAGGGAAAGTGTGCCCTAGAAGCATAGGGTGCACTTTCCCTGCCTTTTCCGCTGTAGCGCGTGCGGTCGCTGTGGGGGGAGGTTGCCCCGGAAGCGCCGGCCGTGCAGAGGGCCGGCAGCTCCAAGGGCGACCTCAGGAAGGGGAAGGAGCGCCACGCGTGTGGTTGCTCCTCCTCTTCCGGGCCTCCAAGACGGCTCAATAAGCCGTCTGCCGAGGCCCTAAGTTTCCTTAAGAGTCTACACATTCCGATTAAGGTAACCGAGATTAGAACAACATCATCAGCATATAACAGAACCGAAAGTTTAACATCCTGGATAGTGGCTGGGAAAAAGTTAGATCCTTTTAAGGTCTGGACGATATCATTGATATAAAAATTAAATAGAAAAGGTGCCAAGAGACATCCCTGGCGTACACCTCTATCTGTAGGGATGCTATCAGATAGAACACTATTTGCCCCAAGACGAACCCTAATGGAAGTATTGTGATGTAGCATTTGAATTAAAAGGAGCAATCTTCTATCAATATTTGCTGCTGCTAACTTTGACCAAAGTCGATCACGGTCGACTAGGTAAAAGGCAGAAGTGAAATCAAAAAAGGTGGTGAAAAGTTCCTTTCTATCTTTTTGAGAGTATTTTTGAATCAGATGGTGTAAAACAAAACATTGATCAAGTGTGGATTTACCCTTCCTAAACCCAGCTTGTTCTTCTGCAAAGATGTTGTTTTCCGTGGCCCAGTCCTCTAGTTTACCTAACAGATATCTAGCATAAAGCTTAGAGATGATTTCAGAAGGCTAATAGGCCGAAATTTTTTAGGATCAGCCATAGAACCTTTTTTATGGATAGAAATAACAATACTCACAGCCCATCTCTGCGGAATATTCCCATTCTGATTTATATAAGTAAATAAAGCAGCAAGAGGTGGAACCCACCAATCTAAGTTAGATCTAAATAATTCACCGGGAAGCATGTCTTCTCCTGGTGCTTTATTATTAGGAAGGGATTTAATCAGAGAATTGACTTCATCAGTGGTAACTGGATCCCAAGTGGGGCAACAACAAAATAAAGATAAGTCCAATCTAGTAATAGGACTCTGAATTTTATCATGGGAAGAGTGGGAAAAGAGGCCGGAAAAATGATCTTGCCATTGAGTAGAGGTGATCTGATTAGTAATAATCCTTTGAGAATTTCTAGTGCCTTTGTTCACTAGGGACCAGAATCTAAGGGAATTTTTTTCAACAAGGGCCTGACCCAGATCCATTCAAGTCTGTTGTGTAAATTCAATTTTTTTTGCCCTAAGCAAATTTTTATACTCCCTTCAGTGATTAATATAACACATATAATTCTCTGGGGAGTCTTCTTCTCTTAACCTCCTAATAGCTCTTGCTAAGATATGCTTCTGAGAGGCACATTGGCTGTCGAACCAACCATGATTATGCTTGTTAATAGAGCAAGAGGTATTAGTGCTCACCAAAAAAGGCCGGATTTCTTGGATTATTTTGTCCAAGGAACCCAAAGGGTCTTGGTTTGACAAAAGGAGGTCTCTTAACATGAGCATCCTTGGCGACATTAGGAAGGTATTCACATTTTCATTAACTTTCCCATTCCACTTAAGCCTTTTGTCCCCGTAAGGGATCATGTTTTCAGGCGATCCCAGCATTTTATTTCCAGAAGGGATGGGGATAAACGGAGGCATTAAGGATAATTGAATTGGCATATGGTCACTCTCAGGTCTAACCAGAACTTTAAAGTTAGCAAACCATAAATATGCTGCTTGAGAAAGAATAAAATAGTCGATCACGCTCTTCCCTCTTGGCCCTATATAAGTATATGAGCCAGTCTCAGGGTCACAATCATTCCCATTACATAGAAAAAGATGGAACTTAAAAATGATTGAAAAAAGAGATTTTCCTGCCTCATTGATCCCCATGTCCTTGGAGCTTCTAATTGGTATATGGAAAAAGTCCTCAGCACTTAAGCCAAGTTTCTCAGCTATTTTGTTATTATTAGGGCCCAATCTCGCATTCATATCACCAGCCATTAAAATTAATGGGTGAGTATATATATTAAACAGAGATATAAGAATTAGTTCTAAGTCTGACCATTTGAAATCATGTTCATATATTGAATTTTGGGGAGGGCAGTAAATATTAATAAAAAAAAGTTTCACACCACTGGACCAGTTTATTTGTAGGGTAAGAATATTTTCACAAATCCCAAAATCCATCTGAGAAATTGTTGGGTTCGAATCCACTGCAATCAAGGATGCCAAGCCGCCATGAGGATGACCTCTGCACTTTGATTTAGAGGCAAGAAGAGAAAAGGCAACAAAACCAGGGAGATAGGGGAAATCTGATGAAATGATCCATGTTTCCTGAATGTAAATAATCTCAAAATTTACACAAAAGTCTTTAAAAAATTTGTCAGCCAACTTGGAGGGCCATCCTGCAACATTCCAAGATAGAACCTTGAATAACATATTTGCCTTGGGCTGGGTGTTTAACTGCATAACTGAGAAGGGTACAGGAATGGATGGGGAAATATAATTACCCTGATCTTTAAGTCAATCCAATTCAATAATTTGATTGAGCTTTCCATCCTCATCATGAAATACACACCCACCACCTGGAAGAATAGAGGACTTTCTGCTGTGTGTAGTTTGCACAACAGGGGGACTGGTGTGTTGAGCAACTTCCGTAAAAGATTTTCCCTGCAAATGTTCCAGAGGAAAAAGAACCGATTTGATTGGAGAGGCAGAATTCTGTTCAGGAGGAGGACAATGCACTTCATCATTTGAATTGAGTATAGGTGAAAGGAATTCCTCATCTGTTTGAAGTTCATATCCAACACTTCTTTCTCCGGCTGAAACACCACTCGTCTTGCTATGGACAGATTCTGGAGGGCGTTGAAATGAAGCGAGGCTGTTACATAAAGTATTCAATCTCTGAAGGATTTCTTGTTGAGAAGCAGGAGGGAGGGTTGAAAAAGAGTTTAGTAATTTTCTTTCCTTTTCTGTAAACAGAACATGGTCTTTAGAAACAGCTACCTCATCAGGACTGGCTTCAATTGGATAATTATTCTCAAAACTTATCAAAACATCAGTTTTGCATTGTTTAACTGTTTGGGCCGTATTATGGAAAAGGGAAGAAACAGACATGTTCTTAAAAAATCTGCTGACTCCAATATCTAAGGCTGCAAATCTGGCCTTATGTCTGTAAATATTGGAAGAAATTGCTCTGGTCTTGAAAGTCACAACTGCACGGGCAGTTGTAAAAAAGATAATCAATGTTAAGGATATTGTCTATGTTAATAGATGGAACTATTTCCTTCCCAATAAGATGCACAAAATGGGCTTTACGTTGAAACTGGGATAGCCAGCCTCTTGGCTTTGGGAAGTTAGAGAAAACCAACTTTGTATGGTCTAAAACCAAATTCCAGGAGGGTGAGTGGTGTTTAATATCTTCATGAGCAAGATTACTCTGCTTAGTGCCTTGTATGCAGCTTTGGGCATATACATATTGCCAAGGGTCTTGTATTTCCTTTGATGGAGATGGAAGCACATTGGAAGGGTTAACAAATAATAGGGGCTCAGTGGTATTTGTAGTTACATGGTTGTTAGAACGTGAAGAATAGTCTGAGTGGTCACAACACTTTTGACATATTTTATCTTGTTTCTTAGGATGTACAAGAGGCTTTTTAATTTTAAGTACCTTACTCTGAAGCTTACCTCTGTGATTTTATTTTATTTTATGTTGCAGTTTCTTTTTTAATTTCTTTTTGATTTGATTTTAATTGGTTGTGTGGGTTCTCCTGATTTACATGTATTATTGGATGTATCAATATTAAGAGCCTGATCGTTTCTTATGTTGAATTCTACCAGTGTAGTCAGCAGTGAATAACATTGAGACAAAAAGTTCTTAATTGAATTCAATTCTTTGCTCTGCTCAGATAAGAATTTTCCAGAAAGATCTGTTAATAAGGTTAGGTGATCTTCTATATTAGTGATATGCGGTTTAAGTTCAAGAGGGACAACAATTGGGTTTGATTTATCAGGAGATTCTCCATGTCCTGTGGAGAAATGTTCTATATGTTTGCTGACGTTCACCAATTCCTCGTCATCAGAATGGAAGTAGCAATTTGAACTTAGCAAACCTTCAGCTTCAGCAATTTCGGTTGCTAGGTTTATTTCAGGTGGATGAACTTCATTGGGGACCAAGGAGTCCAACTTTCTCCAAGGAGATTCTATTGATCAATCATGTTGTTTTTGCTCAACAGATGGTAAACACTCATTTAAGTCACTGGGTTCACTGGAATCAGTGGGAACAGCCTTATGAGAAAAAAAGTTGAATTTTTTGATTGAACTGTCTTCCTCCCTCTCAATGGTAAATCAAACACAGGTGGAGAAGAAATTCCCAATTCTTTACAAGCCTTTCTTGTGAAGATCATGTTTTCAGCAGAGGACACAGCAGCTCTGGCCACACCCCTCTGACAGCTGTAGCTCCGTAGTTGGTTCAGCCCAGGAGATGGAAGGGCAAGAGACAGCTTCCCTAGGCACAGCGACTCTCAGAAGTTCTTCTGGGAAGGGAGGGGTTTTTTGAGGGCTTACCAGCTCTGGACACACCCCTCTGGCAGCTGTAGCTCCGTAGTTGGTTTAGCCCAGGAGATTGAAGGGCAAGAGACAGCTTCCCCAGGCACAGCGACTCTTCTCCAGGTCAAGGAATGTCATGCCCAACTTTTTATATTCATGATAGTCATAGTTTTCTAAAACATTCAAAACCAACCTTATATTTTCTTTTATATATCTCCTTGGCAGAAAGCCCACTTGATCTTCATGTATCCATTTTGATAAGATCTTCTTTAAACTTCCAGCTTGAATTTACACATATATTTTATAATAGAGGTTTAACAAAGTAATTGGATGGTAATTACTTATGTCTTCAGGGTCCTTATTCTCTTTGTGTATCTAAGTAGTCAAGGATTGTCTCCATGATTCTGGATACTGGCCAAAATCTATTTCCTGGACTGTTCTGTAGAGAAAAGGTGTTAATTCTTGTCTAAAGACTGTAATATTTTGCTGACAATCTGGCCAGCCCTAGAGCTTTACTGTCTTTCAGGTTCGTTATTGCCAAGTTGATTTCTGCCATTGAAATTGAAGCACTTAAGTCTTCTATACATTGCTTTGTAAATTTTGGAATTTCCAATCTTATATATTCTCTCATTTTAATTCTTAATTCCTGTGTTATTTCCTGGGATGAGACTAACTCTTTATAGTAATCTTGTACTCTATGTTTAATTTCATTTTGCAGAGTAGGTCCTCTGTCCTTAGACCAGAGTTTCACAATCACATTTTTCCCTTTCTCTTTTTTCAATCTTGAAGGTAACCATTTTCTGACTTTATTTGCATTTTCAAAGTGGTGATGCTTTATGTATTTAATTTTGTTTGTTATATCCTGCATCAAAATTTGGTTTAATTGATTTTTTTATGTTTTGTATTTCATGATAACGCTTTTTGTTTTTAGTATTCCTCTTATGTTCTTGATCTTTAATTTTTAATTTTCTTGTCAGTTCCCTTTCTTTTTCTTATTTAATTTTCTTCTTTCTAACTTCTTGTCGCATCAAAAGACCCCTTACTACCACCTTACTTGCGTCCCAAACTACATTGATTGGTGTTTCCTCATAAATATTTTCTTGAAAATACAGTTTTAGATCTCATCTTATTTTTCCTACTATTTCTTCATCAGAAAGCATGGATTCTATTAAATGCCATGAATATTCTCTTTTCATCAAATTCATTAATAATTTGATTGGACTATGGTCTGATAATGTCATAGGTAATATTTCTTTGTTATTTAGTGTTTTAGATGTAAATATCATATCAATTCTCAACCATGTATTAAATCTCGCCAAATAGAAGGTATAATCTCTCTCTCTACTGTGCTTCATTCTCCATACATCTATTAATATTTGTTCCTCTATTAATTCCAATGCCATTTTTGGCAGTTTTCCTTGATAGGATCCCTTGAAGAGATTTGCAGACCTGTCTTTATCTGGGTTAACTACAGCATTCCAATCCCCAAGAATTATTATCTTTTCATAATCCACTTCTCTTATTTATTTATTTTTTAAAGATCTTTAAAAAAATCTGGCTTTATTTTCCTGAGGGGCATATATGTTGATTAATAATATTCTTCCCAGGTGATTTTCTATTTCAGTTACTAAGTAATGTCCTTGCTTGTCTTTGAATATCTCCTTTACCTTTGGAGAGTTTCTAACATATATTGCCACAGGTTTTTTTAAATGTAATTCATTCAACGCAGAGAATAGTTTATCCAGGTTTTTTTGTTTTGTAAGAAGCAGGTGTCTTTATTTTTAATATGAGTTTCCTGGATACAAACTGTCACATTTTTGTTTAATCAGATAGTAGAAATTTTTCCTACATTTGTTTTTAGAATTTAACCCATTGACATCCCAAGAAATTACATTAAACGTCATTTTAAATATACTTCCTGATTTATTATTTGTATTTAATATCTTGTACTAGTTCTCTTCCCTTTCCTTGTTCTTAGGTTGGTTTGAATGTGCTTTCTTTTTTTCCTTCGCTTTAACCTTTTTACCTATCTTGCCTGATGTTCCTGCTTTTTGCCTATTTTCTCTCTTTTCCACTCTCATGAGTCTCCTCTTCTATTTCTCCATCTGTGTGATTTCCTTCCTCCTCCACATCTGTTTCTTTTTCTACCTCTGAATCTTCTGAATCAGATTCATTCTTCTCTAGTTCCTCCAAATTCTCCCTCTCCAATTCTTTTTTCCTTTCTATTTTTTTCCTTGAGATTTCATTCTATTTTCCATTCTTTCTTCTTCTCTACCTCCATTTGGATATATGGTATCCCATTCTATAGAAACCTGTTCCTCTCTTAGTTTATGTTTTTGAAGAAACTCAATAGCCTGATTTTGAGAGTCTATCAGAAATTTCCTTTTCCCTAATGTGAATATGACACCTTCTAGTTTGCCCCATTGATATTTTATGTTGTTCTGCTTAAGATATTGTAAGATCTCAGAATAATCTTTCCTCCTTCGTAAGATCTGTGAGGGGATATCCTTAAATATTTTTATTTCCTGGTCCTCATTATAGATTTTTTTTCTGGTAATTTGTTTCTAGAATTAAGTCATGAACTCTTTCCCAAACAAAATAAATTATTATGTCCATAGGAAGATATTCCTATTTGTTGCACTTACTAAATAATCCTATAGAGCTTATCCACCTCTACATCGAGTTGTTCAATTGGCCAGTCAATAAATTGAGTCAGTGCTGGAATAATTCTTGCCCTAGATCTTTGTTGTAATTTTCACGTAATCCTCTTACTTTTAACAATTTCCCTTTAAATCTCATTTCTACTGAAATTTTGTATAATTCCTCTTGTTTATAAGTTTTTTCTAGAAGGCGTGTGTTTTTCTCTAGCCTCTCTGTTCTGGCTTCAAGTTCTATTACTCTACTATGTATTCTCTTTATTTCTGTTGTCATTTTTTGAAGACTATCTTTAAATTCAAACAATTCTTTATGGATCGCAGCCTTAATTTCATCTTTCCACTCTTTTATTTCTGCTGTTATTTCTGCCTGAATTTCAGCTCTTATATCTCAGCTTCTTGATTTCTTGAAGAATAGTTATATTTGGGTCAACACTTGTACTTATATCCCTTAATGATGTTGCATGATTTGAATTTTGCTCTTGTTGTTTAGATAGGTTTTCTAATTTTTCTGCCATCCTTAGGCCTGTTTACTATACTCTCAATTTATGACAAAAATTTTAACTGCTTTATCACTTTTTCATCTAGTGATGTTAGCGCCTCAGGGCATAAACGATCTCGGGCTGTCAAAAGGACCTTGCAGCCTGATAGCTACCACCTGGAAAGCCTTGAAAGGGGTTAGATTAACCAGCACAACCTTGGAGAACTATCCTCCCGCATCCTCCCCTCTCTGTGTAATAACTGTCTTAATCTGGGATTGGTATCAGCTGGCCACTCATCTCCTTCTGTGTTAGTGGAGTGGCTTAGTTGCTAATGGACATTCAGGTGGTGTGGGGGCAGGGAAGGTATGGCGGCAACAGAGCCAACAAATGTTTCAAAAGAAGAAGGGACAGATGTTTAATACCTGTCCCTTCTTCAGTTGTCTCTGTTTCCCAGGATAATGTGGAGAGCGTACCAACCTTTCCACCAACCCTCAACCTGCTCCTTTGCAATGCCAGGTCGGTCAGGAATAAAACTCATATCATCCACGATCTCCTGGTGGATGAGGCGGCCGACCTGGCATGCTTCACTGAGACCTGGCTGGGGGATGCCAGCTCTGCGACATGGGTGCAGGCTCTCCCAGCCGGGTACTCAGTTGTTGAGCAGGTGGGGGAAAGTGGGTGGGGGGGCAGCATAGCCCTTGTCCACAGGAACACCTTAACCTTGATCAGAAAGCCTATCCGGAAAATGATCTACACCGAGTGTATGTACCTTAGCCTGAAGGCCAGGGATAGTTTGGGGATTCTGTTGGTATACCGGCCACCCCGTTGCTTAACAGACTCCCTAACCGAGCTGACCGCCCTGGTTTCCAAGTTGCTGCTGGAATCGCCCAGACTTTTGGTTCTGGGCGATTTCAACATCCCACTCGAGACCAGTTTACAAGACCTAACTGGCGCGGCTCGGGAGTTCATGGATACCATGACAAACATGGGCCTATCCCAGCTGGTTGACGGGCCCACACATTGTGCTGGTCATACACTCGATGCAGTCTTTAGTATGGAGCAGGAGTATCCGTGGGCGGAAATTAAGAAAATTTCCGCATTGTCATGGACGGATCATTTTCTGATCAAGGCGGAACTAAGGGCTATTGTCCACCCCCCCGGGGGTGGTGGACCCATTAGAATGGTCCGCCCTCGAAGGCTAATGGAACCAATTGGTTTCCAGAGGCCTTAGAGGATTTAATGGTTGGCAACGCCGGTGATTCTGTCGAAGCCTTGGTGAACACTTGGAACATTGATCTCACCAGGGCTATCGACACAATCGCTTCTAAGCGTCCTTTCCGGCCCGCTTCAAACCGCAGGCCCTGGTATACTGAGGAGCTTAGGGGAATGAAGCAAACTGGACAACGACTAGAGCGCGAATGGCGAAAAACTCGTCTCTCATCCGACAGAACTCGCCTTAGGAAGCACCTTGACTCCTATAGGGAGGCTCTACATGCAGCACAGAGATCCTTCTGTTCTGCACGTATTGCGTCTGCAGAGTCCCGCCCAGCAGAACTGTTCAGGGTGGTGGGGGAGTTGGCAAAGGTTCCTCCTGCGCCAAACCCCCTGCTTAACCCCACAACAGCCTGCTGTGAGGCATTTAACATCTACTTTGCAGATAAAATCTCTCAGATTAGAGCCGACTTGGACGCCATTGTTTTGACAGAATCCGCAGATGTGGCATCCAGGAGCTCTGTTGATGGCATTTTACTGGATCATTTTCAATCTGTGAGTACCGATGACGTGGACAAGCTACTTGGCAGGATGAGGAAGACGACTTGCCCTCTCTATCCTTGCCCATCTTGGCTGGTCGCTCAGGGGGGTGGCGCGCTGAAGGTGTTCCTTTGGGACACAATCAACGCATCACTCAGGGAGGGCATTGTTCCATCTTGTTTAAAGGAGGCGGCTGTTAGGCCCCTCCTGAAAAAGCCTTCCCTGGACCCCCTGGATAAGAACAGTTATCGACCAGTATCTTTACTTCCCTTTTTGAGCAAGTTGATCGAGAGGGCAGTCGCTTCCCAACTCCAAGCAGTCTTGGATGAAACCAATTATCTTGATCCATTTCAAACCGGCTTCAGGACAGGATATGGAGTGGAGACTGCCATGGTTGCTCTGACCGATGACCTCCGCTTGGGCATTGACAGGGGTAGTGTGACCCTGTTGGTGCTCTTGGACCTCTCAGCGGCCTTTGATACAATAGACTATTCCATCCTCTTAGATCGCCTGAGAGAGTTAGAAATTGGAGGCACTGCTCTGCAGTGGTTCCGTTCCTTCCTCACAGGCAGATCTCAGAGGGTGAGGCTCGGGGACAGTTGCTCTTCCAAAATCGAGCTGAATTGTGGTGTCCCTCAGGGCGCCATCCTGTCCCCGATGCTATTTAATATCTATATGAAGCCTCTGGGAGAGATCATCCGGAGGCATGGAGCGCGGTGTCTTCACTATGCTGATGACACCCAGAAATACTTCTCCATGACCAGATCATCGTTTCAGACTTCAGATGGCATCTCTCCTCTTAATGACTGTCTCAGAGCAGTAATGGATTGGATGAGGAAAAACAGACTGAAGTTGAATCCAGATAAAATGGAGGTACTCACTGTTACAGGCCCAAAACCAGATTTGGGAATACAGTCTCCAGTCCTGGATGGAGTCACACTCTCCTCCAAGGACTGTGTTCGCAGTCTGGGGGTTCTCCTAGATTCGTCGCTTCACATGACTAGTCAGGTGAATGCGGCGGTCAGGAGTGCCTGCTATCAGCTTCGGCTGATATGCTAACTGCGCCCTTATCTGGACGTGAGGGACCTGGAAGCAGTGGTACACACCCTGGTAACCTCACGCTTGGACTACTGTAACACGCTCTACATGGGGCTACCCTTGTGCCTAACTCGGAAACTACAATTGGTACAAAATATGGCAGCCAGGTTAATCACTGGAACATCCAGGAGGGAGCACATAACACCGGTGCTTAAATCCCTCCACTGGCTGCCAATCAGTTTCCGGGCGCAGTACAAGGTGTTGGTTTTAACCTATAAAGCCCTACATGGCTTAGGTCCATCTTATCTTAAGGACCGCCTCTTCCCATATGATCCCCCCCGCGCCTTGCGATCCTCTGGGAGGAATCTGTTACAGCCAATAAAGACCAGGCTGTCTCAGACCTCCCAGAGGGCCTTTTCCGCCACTGCCCCAAAACTATGGAATGGCCTGCCGGATGAGATCCGTCTGACTACCACACTTGCTGCTTTCAAGAAAGCGGTAAAGACGGATCTCTTCCGACAGGCCTTCCCAGAATAACATCTGCAGCAACGAGATGAGTTAATTCTTTTTCTCCAAGCTGGCACAATTTATCCTTTGGTTTTATTATATTATAGTATTTTAATTTAATGCATTGCCTTGTTTTAACCTTTTTCGATTTAATTCTGTTTTAAGGGGTGGGAGGGAGATTGTGGGCACTGGGTATTTTTTAACTTGTTATATTTTAAATGCTGTAACCCACCTCGATTGCAATGCAGAGAGGCGGGCTATAAATAAAACTTATTGTTATTATTATTGTTATTGTTATTATTATTATTATTATTATTATTATCTATTGACTATATTTTAAATTTTCCTAGCTGAAACTATTAGCTCCTTTCTCAGCAATTTATGAAAGTTCAGTCCACCAGAGATACAATTCATATAATCTAACCCAGACAATACACTTATCCACAATTCCTTATTACAATTTATCCAACAATTATCAAAAATTCCTAAAGAAAGAAGTAATCTAACTTTAATTATATTGCTTGCTTGGATTTTTACTTTTACTTAAGTCTGTACATACCAATTTCAACAATATCTCCATGTCCACTTCCACCCCACCCATTGGGTGCTTTCTCAAATAGTTCTATATGATGTTATGTAAGGGTCCCCCAGTTCCTTGGTAGCCGTTGCTACTGCTCCTCTGGGGATGAATAATTTCAAGCCTGAAACTCCCTGGCTTCGTTGCCTTTGTTGCTGATCTACTGTGGGGAGGTAATAAATCAAACCTTGCTGGCTATGCTGCTCTCTCTCCACTCCTCTGTTCCACTGCATTTTTTTTTTTTGCCAATTCCTCCAGGACTTTCCTGGGCCTTCTCTAATTTGTTGTCTGTGCTTTTACTTCACCTCGGGAGGTGGTAAAGTCCAAACAAACCTTGTGGCTTTTTCTGGGCCTCTACTGGTTCACTGCCTTGGCCACCATTCAACCAACATGAGGTGGAATTTAGAGTTGTTCTCTCTCACTGCCTGACTTCCTTGGCTCTAGCTCCTTAGCCATCTCACCTCCACCAGGGGGAGGTGTTTTGCGGGCGTTCTCTCAAGGGACTCATATGCTCTTCCCCAAATGCTCTGCCTCTTTACCCCACCAAGAACGGTGAACTCCTCACATCCTCTGCCTCAACAGACTCACACCCACCTCTCCACCATTCCGCCCCAGTGACAACGATGCCATGGGTGGTCCCTCTAGGTCCTCCTGGAATGCTCAAGCCTCCTCTGCCTCACCACTGTAATGGTGCTGGTTCTCCAGAAGTGGTTCCACTAGGCTCCCTACTAGACTCTCGAATCTGCCGCTGCAGTCACTGCTCCGCAGCCAAAGAGAGATTCCACAGGTGGCACTCAATCAGCAAAAATCCACCATGACTCCTTCGGTGCAACTGGCAGTCAGTGATTCAATTAGTATTCGCTTTTCCTCTTACTATTAATCAGAATTGCTTTCTACTCCTTTTCCAATAAGGGTTATTTTGTGGTCTCTGTGATTTTCTCTTTTCCTCTTTGGTTGAATTTGAAAAGTGGAGGATGCTGTTCCTGCCTTTGTTTTTTAATACAGCTCCCATCTAGCAAAAACGGAGCTCCACTCTTATCTATATTGGAGCTAAGAAATGTAAATTCTTTTAGCTCCTCCATTGATCTTCTCCACCCCTTCTTTCTTTCTTTCTTTCTTTCTTTCTTTCTTTCTTTCTTTCTCTTTTTTCCCCTTTTCTCTTCTAAGGAGATTTGTATCTCTCCCTCTAATTTTTATTATTATATTTATCTTCCTTTGGGATTTTATCTTCACTTTGGAAGCAGGGTTTAGTGGAACAAACACCAAGCGCTGCTAAATGCAGCACCATTACCACCGGAAATCTGCATTGACAAGATTATTATTCGTTGAAGTATCTTATTCTGCAGCTTTTCAAAACAGGATTTTCCTGTTCTTGGAAAGGTGCTGGATAAGACCTGTTGGCATCTGGGCTGTAAATGGGATGCATTAGCTCGGCCATGGGTGAGTGCTATAAACCCAATTTAAAAATAAATGTGCCTTTACCCCATTGGGGATAAGGCACATTAAAAGAGAGTGAGCTAATCTCCTTAGTCTGCAGTCCCTTAGATTTAGCTACCCCACTCTTAAATTCATCAGGAATAGAGTTTTAATTTCCATGCTTTCCCCTTTTTTTAACTTTGAGAAACAGCTTGCATTGAGTATGGATTGTTCTGTTGGTTTTTGCTGCTGTCTTCTTCTCTCTTTTTAATAAAGAGATAATTGTTTTATTGCAAAATCAGCTTATCTTTCTACCTCATTTTTACTTGAAATCACTCCAAAGAACTTGGAAAAACCAACATGACTACTGGGAGATACTAGCTGTAGCTCAGAAGGAACTTTTTAAACTTGGGCTCTTCTGTGGTCATCAACTATGGGCCTCTACCAAAGGTGCAAAGTGTCATCTTGGAGGCAGGGAAGGGCGGGCAGCCACACACTGGGTGCCCCAACCCCTTCCCGAGGTTGTCATCACAGCGTGCAGCACTACACATGGCATGCACCATCAAGACATCATCACGGTGCAGCTTTTTTACACACTGCACTGGAAGAGGCGCAAAAGAGCCACATGGCAGCTCTTCAGTTGCCCTTTTCACCGCCTATGAAAGGAGCGGTGTTTTGACACTCCTTTCTCATGTGGCTAAAGGGAGGATCAGGGCTGACACATCTGGCAACCTCAGCCTCGATCCTCCATTTTCTAGGGTGTCCCAGGACCGCCCATTTGCATCCCCCCTATAACATTGTATGATTTCTTTCTCTCTTTGGACTATGGAATATGGCAGTAGTGGGATTACCTGGTGCTTATGACATTTTTGAAGTGTTCTAGGCTTTTGTTTTTGGTTCACTCGATTATTTTCACAACTTTGTAACATTTTAATGTCATGTTTTCTCTGAAAGTTTATATATTGATTTAACCTCATGTCATTATTTTGCCTTTACCATTATGGGGAGTTTGCCACTCTTAATAATAATAATAATAATAATAATAATAATAATAATAATAATAATAATAAATGTATTTATATTCCGCCCTTTGGAGACCCAATCTGGGTGGCTTACAACAATAAAATCACATGAGATATCCCAACAACAATCCCTCCCCCCCTTAAAACAGTATTAAATCAAATAACACTTAAAATTACAAATTAAACAGTTAAAAGTTAAAACAGTTAAAACATACTACAAAATGACACATTGGCCTACGGCAATGTTCTTCCTCCATCCGTAGATGGGGCCACGCAGAGAACACTGTGGGTGGGAATGCCCGGGGCTGGGATAATTAATCCAGAAAGGCCTGCCGGAAGAGATCCATCTTGACAGCCTTTTTAAAGCTGTCTAACGATGTTAACTGACGGATCTCATTCGGCAGGTCGTTCCAGAGTCTGGGGGTGACAACTGAGAAAGCCCTCTGGGAGGTAGCCACAAGCCTTGATTTTTGAAGCTGCAGAAAATTCCTCCCAGAGGACCGGAAAGCATGGGGAGGATTGTATGGGAGAAGGTAGTCCCTGAGATAGCTTGGACCCAAGCCATTTAGGGCTTTAAAGGTAATAACCAACACCTTGTACTGGGCCCGGAAGATGATAGGCAGCCAGTGGAGGGACCTCAAAACTGGAGTAATGTGGTTCCTCCTAGATGTTCCTGACACAAGCCTGGCTGCCATATTTTGTACTAGCTGTAATTTCCGAACCAAGTACAAGGGTAGCGCCATGTAGAGCGCATTACAGAAGTCAAGGCGTGAGGTTACCAGCATGTGCACAACAGTCTCGAGATCCCTTACTTCCAGAAAAGGGCACAGCTGGCGTGTCAGCCGAAGCTGATAACAGGCGTTCCTGACCGTCGCATTTAAATTACTGCCCGAAGACATTCATTGAGAGAAGAGATGCCATTAGAATTCAAGGCCAACGAACAAGATACGGAGAAACAGATTTGGGTGTCATCAGCGTACTGATAACACCCAGCACCATAACTCCGTATTATCTCACCCAGCGGCTTCATATAGCTGCTTCCTTTAAACAAGATGGAACATATCCTTCCCTGAAGGATGCATTGATGATATCCATGAGGAATCTCCTCAATGCATCCCCCTCTCGGATGGCCAGCCATGATGGGCAAGGGTCGAGAGGGCAGATTGTCTTCCTCACCTTACCAAGCAGCTTGTCCACATCCTCGGTACTCAGATTGCAGCTCATCCAGCAAAACTTCATCGACAGAGTCGCTGGACACCTCACCTATAGACTTTGTCACAACAGTGCCATCTGAGTCGGCTCTCATCGGAGATATTTTATCTGCAAATAAGTTGTTAAACGCATCACAGCAGCCTGTCATTGGGTTAAGTAAAGGATTTGGCGCAGGGGGCACCTGCTTCATCTCCCTCACCACCTTAAACAGTTCTGCTGGACGGGACTCTGCAGACGCAATACGTGCAGAGGAGAAGGCTCTCTTCGATGCATGTATTGCCTCCCAATAGGAATGAAGAAAGTTCCTATGGCGAGTCCTGTTGGATAAGAGCCGAGTCTTCTGCCATCTGCGACTAGATGTCAAAACCGCTTCATCCTCCTAAGCTCAGGCATATACCATGGCCTACGGTTCGAAGAGGGATGGCAAGGGCACTTGGGAGCAATTGTGTCAATAGCCCTGGTAAGATCGGTGTTCCAGGTATTGACCAGAGCATTGACAGGGTCACCGGCATTCCCAACCATTAAACCCTCTAAGGCTCTCTGGAATCTTATAAGCTCTATTAGCCTTTGAGGGCGGACCATTCTAATGGGTCCACCATCCCCGGCAGGGCAGATATTGGCTCTCAGTTCCGTCTTGACCAGGAAATGATCCGTCCATGACAATGCGGAGGTGCTTACCACCTCTGCCCATGGATATTCCTGTTCAGTACTAAAGACCGCATCAAGTGTATAACCTGCACAATGTGTGGGCCCAATGACCAGTTGGGATAGGCCCATGTTTGTCATGGTCTCCATGAACTCCCGAGCCATGCCTGTTAAACTGGTCTTGAGTGGGATGTTGAAGTCCCCCAAAACTAAAAGTCTGGGAGTCTCCAACAACAGCTTAGAGAACAGCTCTGTCAGCTTGATCAGAGAGTCTGCTAGACAATGGGGTGGTCGATAGACTAGCAGAATCCCCAAACTATCCCTGGTCCTCAGGCTGAGGTACATACACTCGAAGTGGGCTATGTTTTGGACAGGTATCCTGGTCAAGGTCAAGGTGTGCTTATGAACTAGAGCCACTCCGCCCCCCCCCCCCCGCCCACTTTCCCTCACCTGCTCGCTGACAGAGTACCTGGCCAGGAGGGCTAGCACCCATATGGCAGTGCTATCCTCCCCCCACCAGGTCTCTGTAAAGCAAGCCAGGTTGGCATCCTCATCCAGGAGAAGGTTCTGGATAGCTTTTTGATAGCTTTTATTGAAATTAGTGTATTTTGCCATGAGCACCAGGTAGCAATAGTTGACAAATAAGAACTGAAAGCATATCTTTCTCCATTTTTTTTTATCATTGGAAAATGTTTTCATTATTTGGGGTTTCATTTAGGGCAAAATTTCTCACTCAGTTCTAACATAGCTGGAAATCATACAGCAATAATGAAGAAAGTATGTCTGCGCAAAGATAGATAGTCCTTAAGTCTGGAGTTGTTGTGGTTAGATGCAGGAAACTAGCTAGGTTCATAATTGTTCTCTGTTGTGGACCATTAGAGCCCTGGTGGTGCAGAGGAGCTCTGGTGGTGCAGTGGTTAAATGCTGGTACTTCAGTCACTCACTTACAAACATAAGGTTGTGAGTTCGATTCCAGCCAAGTGCTCCAGGGTCTACTCAGCCTGGCATCCTTCTGAGCATCTTGAGTCTCCAGCTTGTTGGGGACAATAAGCTTACACGCTTAGAGACTGCTTAGTTCAGTATGAAGCAATATAGAAATGTAGCTGCTATTGCTAGCTGCTACCTGTTGAATGCCCCCCCCCCCGAAGTAATAGATTCCCAGAAACTTGACAGATTGCATCCACCCAGACTGACCACTGACTCCTTGTAACAGCAGCAGCTATTAAAAAATATTTTTGTACAACAAGACTGGAAAAGCTCCAGAGTTTGTAGGTCTCCACCATATTGTTCTGGCCTTCTCCAAGGTTTACTCTGAACTGTTGTTGCTTCCACCACCACTTTGGACAACTGGAAGAGATGTCATGTCATGCTATTCCTGGTTATGTGGAGACTTTTTGATGGGGGATGGAATGCCCTTTTCTTTTCTATATTCTATATTGTTTCTGTATTCTAAGTACTCTGTAGAACAGTCTGCCCAGGATGACATTCTTTTTGGCTCATAAACATGGATTTTGAGCTGAATAAATAGTCACTCTGGGAGTTTGGAGGGATGGATGGGGTCCAGGGGATGCAAGGGCAAGAGTCACAGATGACCTACAGGGCAACTATTTACCACCCGTGCTCTTGAAAGCTGTTGCCTTAAGGGGCTAGAAAGTGCTCAAGGAGTTTACATCTGTCCACCTATCAATCATATAGAAGATATACTGTGTCCCTCTAGGGTAGGAGAACACTCAGGTTCCAAGCAAGCAAACAGAAAAAGGAGGAACAGAAATTTATTATTTCTTTGTTTCCAATTTTGGGTTTCACATCTTGTTCTCCAGAGGATGTGACAAAATCACTTGACTCCCTAAAGTCTTCAAACATCATATTGTAGATTAAATTGCCAGTGTGGTTCCACAAACTGCAAAGCAATTTTAAAGACATGTACAGGTGAGTTTATATGGTGTATTGTGGAAAGCTTGTTGCTGTGTTACATTTTGAAACAGCTTGTTTTCACTTTGTTGTCTTTGAAATGGTCTGGAAGGAATGACATTCCAAAAGAATGACACTCAGCCATGACTTTACTTTATAGACGGAAACTGGTCAGCTTGGATCCAGAGAGAGAACATAGCCTAGGAACATAAGAATCTGCTTTATATTAAGCAGACTTTAGTCCATCTAACTCAAAACTATCATATCTGAATAGCAGAGACCCTCCAGGGTTTCATATACTTGTTATAATGGTAAATCTTTGGTACTACCTAGTGGTCTCCCATGACGTTCTGCTGAGCTTTCAAAATTAAAAGAAAGCAGGTGTATTTGTATTCAGATTGGTATTGGTTTTTTTACCATTGTTTTTCTAACATTGCAAGCATTGACAAACAATTTTCACTGTGGACTTTATCATACTAAGTTTGGAAAGAAGAATTAGAGCAGAATAGTAGCATCTGTGGCAATACCTTATCACCTGATGCTGTGTCTGTCCAGTAGCTGCTCAATACTTTCCAACCATGATGCTTTTGCAATGTTGATGCGTGTGTGATAAGTTCCTCCTGAAGAAGTTCTGATATGCAGGCAGTCATGTGGTGAAAGTGGGTGTGATTATGCTCCTCTCCTCCTCTCCACTATCTACCTCACTATTCCCAAGCAGGCTGTTTTTCTTTTCAATTTTTTTAAAATTTTTATTGCATAATTAAAATTATATTTACAGTACATTATATTGCTATTCTATTGTTCTATTTACAATACATATAACCTTCCTCTAGTTCTTCAACAATGAGTACCTACTTTAAGCTAAGATACTAGGAAGGATGAGAACACAGAGAACAATTATGAACCTAGCTAGTTTCCTGCATCTAACCACAACAACTCCAGACTTAAGGACTATCTATCTTTGCGCAGACATACTTTCTTCATTATTGCTGTATGATTTCCAGCTATGTTAGAACTCAGTTGTTCTTTAAGTATCTATCTTAAATTTACATGCCTTACAATTCTTACTAATAAACTATATGTGTTCTCATCCTTCCTAGTATCTTAGCTTATTTACATCCAGTTTTCTTTGATGTAATTCTCTATTGGAGCCCATTCTTCACTTATTAAATCCAAGTCTTTATTATTAAGTATTTTTGTTAATTTGCCCATCTCTTTTACTTCTGCCAATTTCAAAAACCATTCATCTACAGTAGGTGTGTCTTGTTTCTTCTGTTTTTGTGCTACTACAATTCTGGCTGCTGTTACCATGTAAAGGAGGATCCTCCAATATTTTCTCTCAATTTCCTGGTCCAAACTATTTAACATATTTAGTAAGTATATTTCCGGGCATAATTCAAATTTAATGTTCAACATATTTTGTATGTTAATATGTATTTTTTCCAATAGTTCTTTATTTTTGAGCATTTCCACCAAGTATGGAACCATGACCCTACATTCTGTTTGCATTTCCAGCATTCTTTTGATTTTATATTGTATATCCTAGCTATTCTTGCTGGTGTCAAATACCACCTTTGTTCCATTTTCTAGAAGTTTTCCTTCAAATCTTGTGATTTTGTAAATTTATCTGTCCTTCTCTTTGCTTTTTCCCATTGTTCCAGTTCAATTGTCCTTCCTATATCTATCACCCATTTGATCATGTTATCCGATATCTTTTCTGATTCTTGTTTAATTTACATTAAAATTTTATAAAATTTACTTATCTTTTGTTTAAGTGATTGTTGCAACACTTTATCTATTTCAAATGTTTCTTTTTCAAAACCTTGAAGTTTTATATCCATTTTAAATCTCTCTTTTAATTGTATGTACAAAAGCCAATGCATTTTAGGGTCCAATTGTGCTATTTCTTCAATTGATTTTAGATCTAATTTTTGGTCATCTCCTTTTTTTTAATATATCCTTATATTTCAACCATGTTTTTACTGCTGTCCATCTTCCATAAAAAGCTTCATGTGGTGAAATCCATAATGGTATTTTCCTGTATATTTTTCCTTTTATTTCCTTCCATTTATTTAAAAGTGCTTTTCTTATTATGTGATGTTTAAATTCTTTATGAATCAGATCTTTTTCATACCATAAGTAACTGTGCCACCCATATCTGTTATTGAATACTTCCAAATTTAAAATTTCCTCTCTTTTCAGTGTCACCCAGTCTGATATCCAATCTAGCGCATTGGCTTTATGATATAGTTCTAAATCTGGCAAATTCATTCCTCCATCCTTTTTTCTCCTTATCATTGTTAACCAATTCACTCTTGCTTTTTTATTATTCCAGACAAAATTCCTTATATCTTTATGCCAGTCTTTAAATGTTTTTTTGTTAGAATTATTGGAATACAATGAAATAGAAAATTCATTTTGGGAAGGACCATCATTTTAATTGTTTCTATTCTTCCTGTTAGAGAAAGTTTCAATTTGCTCCATTTTGTCAACTCTTCTTTTATTTCTTTCCATTTCATCTTGTAGTTATTGTCGAATAAGTCTGTATTTCTGTTGGTTATCCATATTCCTAGATATTTCACTTTTTTAACTATCTTACATTTAGTTTTAGTTTCTAATTACTTTTTTTCTGTATTTGTCATGTTCTTTGTTATAATCATTGTCTTCTCATAGTTAATCTTAAACCCGGCCACTTTTCCAAATTCTTCCGAAGTCTGAAACACATTCTCAATTTGCATTTGTGGTTCCTCCAATGTTAATACAAGGTCGTCTGCAAATGCTCTTAATTTGTGATCTTTATCTTTCATTTTTGTTCCTTTTATGTTTTTATTCTGTCTTATCTTGTTTAATAGTATTTCCAATGTTATTATAAAAAGAAGCGGTGAGAGTGGGCATCCCTGCCATGTTCCTTTTTCAATGTTTTAAAAAAACTTAATGGATTGCCATGTTTGTGCAATTGCACTCAAAATAAAAATAAATAAATATAAATATACACTGAAAGACATGCTGGGAAGGGGTTTGGGTAGGGAGGCAAAGCCAGGACAAAAACAGCACCATGGTGATTTGGGAGTGCTGTGTGATAATGGCTTTCCTCAACCTAGTATATTTGCATTTCCTAGACTAATGTGATTGTGCTCTTACGAGCCTGGTGTGATAAAGTCCACAGTCTCATCCATGTCACAGGTTGACTGTCATGCTTTTCAAGTATTAACTAATTATTAGGAAAACTAGCTCTGCAGATGTTTTAGCTATGTAGTCCCAGAAATCAAAGCAAGCATGGCCAACAGTGAGGAATTATGGGAGTTGTAGTATAAAACATGTGTAGTGAAAAAACATTTCCCATCTCCAATGTAATGAATAGTTTATTCCATTCTCCACAATGTACTCACAGGGTGGGGATTTAATGTCTTCATTAAGCTATACAAATGAAAATCCTGTGTCATGTATTTCAGTGTTTCTATGGACATTCTGAAGCATACATCAGATCCCTCTAGAATTCTGAATTAGGATGACTGATAGACTGACAGTTTCATGTGTCATTACCAATATTTGGGTTTGGAAACCTGTTCAGTTTGATTAAATGACTGATCCTAATGGATTATTGTAAACATATGATTGCTCTTGTAAGCATATAAATATATTATACAATAATCTCTTAATCTTCCCTTGCTTTAATACCTGATTAAAGTCAGCTTTACATTATGCATTTAATGTGTTAAAAATCACCTTTAAATACCTGGATAGATTTACAAGTGTCGGAGTCTAGTTGCCCTGCAAATGGTGGAAGCACTTACTAGAATAAATATTTTGCCCATGTTCAAATGCATAGTTCAATCAAACAGCATATCCTCAGCATATCCTCAGAATGAAAAAAACTGTGATATCAATAGCATTTTTTGTTATTTGACAATTAACTAGCAATTCCATGTTCTTCAAAGAACTATGTCCCTTAGTTCTATTTAGAGATTCACATGAATAGTCAACTCATATTATAACTGATTCATATGAGCAGGAGAACCAAGGGCAGCTTTTGGATCTATTGCCATGGAACTATACATCTATACCTCCTGATGCTAATTCAGGATGTACAAGAGCCATCCAGGTGCTTAACCATTTTACTCAACAGAGGTTTGGAAGATGCCCAAACAACCTGGCACAATTGTAAAATCCATTGCCACCTTCATCTCAACAGAACCACAAGCTGAGGTTTATTTCTTTCCTGATTGAGGTTAAGCCTCTGTTCAGAATTGTATCGAGGGGGAAGTCTAGACAATTAAGCATTCAGTTGATATCCCCAGAGGCCCTTCTATGAATCCACTTTAACTGCTATGGTTCCATGCTATGGAATTCTGGATTTGCAGAGAGCTTTATTCTCTCACCAAACTGTTACCCTCAGTATTTCATAGCAGGATGTTGCCATGATAATTAAAATAGAATCATAAGGGTCATCTGCACTGGCCAAATAAAGCAGCTTCAAACTGCTTTGAAGCCTAATTATTTAGGTGGCACATGGGGAGAGGCTGTGTTGTGCATAAAACAGGAACAGAGACCCATTATAGGAATTCAGGAAACTGAAGTTTTATTACTTGAATGTCAACAGGCCTCTGACAGACAGCGCCTCCCCCTTGCTAATCAACATCCTTATATACCATCTTACACAGCTAACTTATAATTATATTAACACATGCATAATTCAACATTTTCATTGGCTACAGGATACAACTCCTGATAACATTACACATCTATTTGCCATGCGCAAACAAATTTAGCTTTCTTCCCCACTGCCCATTCATACTATCAATCTTATCAACTTTGGCTGTGAAGCTGTCTAGCCTTCAAGGCCAAAAAACATTCCTTTATTATATTTTTCATTGAAGCAGAGCTGAAAGTCTTTTACAAATTGCCTGCAAATGTACAGTTTTAAACGTAGAAAATGAGACCCCAAGGATCATCCAATCCAGCCCCCAATTAGCCATGAGCTTTGTAGTTTCTTAACATTATTTTTCTTCTCTTACAACTGGAAATCACAACAAAGGGGGGAAGCAGATGGGCAGCACGGGGCCGCCCCAGGAAGCTGCACCGTGGGGCCGAGGTATCCGCACACCTCGGCCCCACGGCGCAGCTTCGCCGCCCCTGGAAGGAGCGCTAAAATAGCGCTCCTTCCACAAATCGCGTGTACAGATGCTGCAGCGGGAGGTCATCCTTGGAGCACCGGCCATGTGGAGGACCAGCTGCTTGGAGGACGTTTTGGGGAAGGGGTTGGGGCGCCCAGCGTGTGGCTGCCCCTCCCCTTTCTTGCTCTGAAGATGGCGCAAAGTGCCGTCTGCTTAGCCCCAAAGTCACACTCTGGGCTAAAAACAGGAATAAAAAGGAGCTCTGATACAACTTAATGCAGAAAATGTGCATCATTCAATTGGCATATAAACAGTCTAGCACCAGTATGGGAATGTGGCAAAGCAAAAACACAAAAGTATATCAAACAGGGTAGGTTGTCAATAATGCAATGGATTTAATTACACCATACACAAACCAAACAGTCCAAAAGGGGAGGATGGGATGAAGTAGGGTGAAGGGGGCGTGTATGTGGGGGGGCTCCATGCTTTTGCTTTGTGAATGTGTCGCTGGGCACATGGATGCACTGTACAGTTGTGTATCACACTCCATCTGTGCAGCTGATCATACAGGCTGCTGTCCAATGGAATGGCATCTAGACAGGAAGAGGAAGGTAATTGTAAGTCACTGATAGTGCACATGCATGGTATGGAGGTGACAAAACAAAAACAAAAACAGTGCAGCATGGCTTGACACCACACAGTGCAGACAACCCATG
This sequence comes from Phrynosoma blainvillii, assembly GCA_026167975.1. NCBI lineage: Eukaryota > Metazoa > Chordata > Lepidosauria > Squamata > Phrynosomatidae > Phrynosoma > Phrynosoma blainvillii. Next base: position 58,775,148 of record JANUYF010000002.1, on the reverse strand, counting down.
AATGTTGCGTCTGCACAAAGGACACCGACTCCAATTATGGATGAAAATAGGCCACAACTTTATTTGTACAGGGTCTGACATATTAACTATTTTATCTAACAAATAATTTGTTAACCCCAATTTCAAATATTTCTTAACAATAATTTATTTTGACGCATGCCCGAATGTTCTGGGCGCAAGTGCTGAAAATTAACCTTTTCTAGGCATGCGTCAAAACTCCAAGTGAGTAAATCACATAACAATTTATAATCCCCTCCCAACTGGATATGACGTCAAATCATTTTATGACGCAATCACTTTATGACGTCATTAGTTTAAAATGACGTCATAATGCATTTGTTTAATCACCATGACATAAATCCAATTACTATTGTTCAGTTCCAATTAATACTTTCACTTAACCTAGAAATTCCCAAAAAGGGGGGAGGGTCCCTTCCCGCCACAAGAGGGGGTCAGCCTAGCTTGGCATCCCCTCTCCCCCCCCGCTTATAGAAGCCTTTAAGGAAGACTCCAATGTAGATAAGTACATCTCATTCCCCTGGGTTGAGAGATGCACTCCGTCACCCCTGTACAAATGTGGTAACCCAAAATGAACTCCCTGGTGATCAACGATGGCCACCCCCATCTTCTTCAGCGTCTTTGCCACGAATCTGTTAAGCCAGCGCCGAGCTCCATCAATGGCAACGTCACTTCTGGCACCGCGCCAAACGCGCCTAGGGAGAAACTTTGTCCACATGAGGAGTGTAGTAGGCAACATCCGCCGAATCTCCTTCATGTCCTTAATTATGCGCCTAGCCAACTGCAACAAAGTCATTTTTGGAAGGTCGTTTTCCCCCAAATGAATCAACAACATCCCTGGCTGGGCGAACGATGACATCAGTTCAATTATTCTAGGGAGAATGGCTCCCCAAAGCATGCCTCTGTGCCCGAACCACCTGATGGTCCCCGCTAGTCCCAGTTCAGCGGCCAAATCGTAACGCTGTTCGATGCAGTGTCTCTCAGCCCAGAATACCACGCTGTGACCAAGAATCCATACGTCTCGAGGAATCAATTCTGCCAAGTGAAACCAAAACAAGAACATTAGAACTACATTAACTTTTAAGTGCGAACGTAAGATTTAAATGCCCTAGAACGCCAGCGACCAATCCTACGAATCGCCGAGTCACTCAGGCCCTGCGTTGCTGCCGCTGTGGCTGCCCCAATCCTGAATGAATGGGATGAAAATTGATCCGCTGGTAAACCAGCATGACATAAAACCCCTTTCAATACTATTCTAAACTGGTATTGTGTCAATGGTAAACCAGATATATGTAAAAACAAGTATCCAGTTGCGCTCGGCCGTATTTGCAGGTAATTAGTCAAGGCCTGCACCGGACAAATATGACCTTGAGGAGCCTTAGCTAAACTTATGGCCTGTCCCTTTCCTAACTGATCAGTTTTCGAACGTCGAATTGTCAACTGCATGCCCTGATCAAAAACTTTAACGTCCGACAGCAAAAGAGCCCTACCAGAACTGTCGGAACGTGAACTAGGAACAAGTTCACTTATCCTTAAAGCTCCAAAAAAACGCCACTGAAAAGGCCGCCTTAAACAAAATCACCTCTTCAGGAGAAAAACATACAACTGGTAGGAATTGCCATAGTCGTAACATTATTGAACCCGTTATGGGCAAGCGACCATCCTGAGAAATAGAAGACTCCCTGGCCCATCCTTCCAAAGCCCTACGTACTCTGAAATCAATCGTGGGGTCTTTGAAACCTCCCGCTCTAGAATAAAAGGAAAGAGCCGCTAACTTTCCCCTAATAGTGACTGTAGACAAGCCCAGTTGTCTGAGATCCACTGCAAAACGAAGAATAATGTCCACATCTAAAGGCCAAACCTCAGCCTCCCCAATAGACAATAAGAAGGATCTGAACGCTCGCAGTGCGAGCTGATAGGACTTGCGTGTCGACGCGGCGACGGAGAGAGAGATCGCCTTCTCAATTTCTACTCTCCAAGGCTCCAAAGCTGATGTGGTACCTCCAAAGGGTGAGTCGCTGCCTCCGGCGCCAACTGTCGAAATCTGGAAAACTGAAAGCGCGACAAGGCATCCGCGACGGGATTTAGTAAACCACAAACATGCTGGGCTTGGAACAGAATATTATAATGTAAACATTGGACCACCATTTTTCTTACCAATGACATCACTCTGTCAGACTTGGAGGACAAGGAATTAACTATAAATACTACAGCCTGATTGTCACACCAAAAACGAACTGTTTTGTCCGCAAAGTGATGTGGCCATAAATGAACCGCCACCACTATCGGGAATAATTCCAAAAAGGTGAGGTCTCTGGTCCAGCCCTTCTCAACCCAGTCTATTGGCCATTTCTCAGCCGCCCATTGGCCATTAAAATAAACTCCAAAACCACAGGCCCCAGAAGCATCCGAGTGAACCTGAAAATCTGCCCTAAGGAGCATTTCAGATCGCCAAAAGGATACACCATTAAATTGTTCCAAGAATGACTCCCAGATCTCCAAATCCTTTCGTAGCCCAGAACTTACTCTAATATGATGATGTGGTGCCTTCACCCCTTTAGTGGCTCTATATAAACGGGCACAAATGCCCTGCCAGGAGCTATAACCTTACACGCAAAATTTAAAATACCTGCTAAAGATTGAAATTCCCTAAGCGTGGCCTTTGATTTATTTTTCATCATCCCTACCTGCAGCCTCATAGCTGTTAGCTTGTCAGGTGGAAGACGAGAAATACCCTCCTGAGTATCCAATTCAATTCCCAAAAAGGTTAAGCGTGTATCAGGGCCCTCAGTTTTTTCCTCAGCCAGAGGTACTCCCAATTCATTCATTAATTGTTGAAAAGCCAACAGCATATCTGCACAATCATTTGTCCCAGGGGCACCCGCAAAAAGAAAATCATCCAAATAATGAGTAATTGCTTGACTACCTAACCTTTTGGAAGCACACCAATGTAGGAAATGTTTCGAATGCTGAGCAAGAAATGGAACATCCCATTGGCATAGCCTTGTCAAAATAATACTTCCCTTCAAATTGAAACCCTAGAAGATCAAAATCCTCTGGATGAACTGGAAGCAGTCTAAAAGCGGATTTAATATCGCATTTTGCCAATAATGCTCCTTTGCCCAGAGCCTTAACCATTTTGACCGCCGAATCAAAGGAAGAATATTTCACTGACGTCAACTGAGGATCAATGGCGTCATTTACCGAATCACCCCTGGGATAAGACAGATTGTGTATGAGTCTAAACTCCCCCGGGGCCTTCTTAGGAACCACACCCAATGGCGATAATCTCAAGTTTGCCATAGGCAAATATTCATGAGGGCCTGAAATCCTCCCTGCTGCTATTTCTTTTGCCAGCTTGCCCCTAACAACCTCTGGCAATTCCCTAACAGAACGTGCATTGGGTGCATAACGATGTACCCTTAAACCCTCATAAGGAATACGAAAACCAATCAAAAAACCATCCCACAAATACCGAGCGGCCTCCCTTTTGGGGTAGATCCGCAACCAACTGGCCATGGCCTCCAAATTAACTGGCGTTGGTGCCCTTTCCTGTACTAGCTGGCTGTTGACCAGGGGGCCCCCCGCTTCCTGATTTTTTACTTTTAAAGCATGCTGATCCTGGGTGGTTTCCTTTACAGTTGTTACACTTATGCTCGAACCTGCAGGGTTGCCTTTTACACTTACCTGCATTGAAGTCCCAGCAAAACCCAAGTTGTCTCTTTTCACCCGTGCCAGGCCTCGCATTTTGCCCTCTCGGCAGAGTGACCATAGGCACAAACCCATTGTCACATCTGCTCGATGGGGAGGCTCCTACCATAATATCAGCCCATAATTCCGACTGTACATGACGCCAAGACAAGGAGTGGTCTAAGGCGGCCCTCATTCTGAATTGCTCATCATACTGAAGCCACGCCGAACCTCTGGCGTTGACATGGCAATTGGTGTAGGCTTTTATCATAATCTCCTGGTACTTGGAGAAGTCAGGAGATCTGGCAGGGTCTTTCTCTTCCATAACACCCCTATAGATGGTGAAACCCATCATCCAGTTTACGAAATTTCTTTCTAACTTGGGGCGTTTATACGATTGAAATTCCTTTGGGAGGGTAAAGACCACCCCGTCTTTCACCATTATCCTAGGCTCGGGATCCCTGAATGTCAGGGAGAACAAATCGATGTACTCTCCCTTCCAAATCCTTTCTTTTGTAGTCATAGGAAGGTGAGACCCCAAAGGCATAGACATACCCGTGTAGGGGTTACATTCATAAGACCGATCGGTCCTTGTAATGCCTAATGCACTGACCACAGCCGTTTCCTTTGTTTGACTCACCGAGGCATTGGCCTGCAACCCCAATACCGAACCCTGGTTTGAGGGAGAGAGCTCCAAAGGTGCTGTTACAGGTTCCAGGCTGGGGCGATCGCTCGGCGATGTCAGCCCTGTCAGCCCACCTGCAGCCCAAACAGCCGAAGGCCATGCCGCCTGCGAACTCATATCATTGAACAAACCTGGACTCGCTGTCCGAGGAGCAGCATTTGCAGATTTTTGCTGGACTCCTCCTGCAGGTGTCAGTGCATCAGCTCTAGTGTTGTGCTGTTCGCCATGAGTGCCTGGTACATCACCGCTGGGAGCCGCAGATGCCTCAGGTGTTGACAAATTACTCTGGCCTGTAACAACCACACTTTGGAGATATTGAAACAAGTCAGACAAAGTAGGTTGACTAGATGTAATCGCCATGGCACCGCAGTGCCCCACACCAGGAACCTTCTTTAGAAGTTCCATTACATCAGCTACGGTTGGTTGCCCAACCTCCATAGCTGAAGAACCCTGGGAACTACATGCAGTGTTAGATGAATGACCCAAATTATCAGCAGCGAGATGTGCAGTGGCTTGTCCAGCATTAGCATTCGTGTGCGCAACCGAAGAAGTAGCAGCTTGCGCCCCTTTTTGCAAGTGATGTTGAGCCAACTGCTCACATACAGCCGCACAAGCCTGCATGGTGCGGCCTATCTGGGCCAAATGCGTGGTAATGTCATCATCCTTGTTAGCAATCTCAGCCGGTCGCTTAGGAACTGGCTGTCCACTTCTTTGACCAGTTGAAGTGGTACGCCGCTTCGATTGAGTCTTACTTCGCGGCATGATGATTAATTTTTTTTTTTTTTTTTTAAAGGCAGAATTGACAACCAATTGATTGTTGCAGGATATATATTAACTTAATACCCCTGTGCCAACGATCAAAACACAAACTGCATGTAGTCCCAATCAATACTGCCAACCGAAGAAGGTCAGCCCACCTGAAAGGGGGAAGCCCTCTACCAGACTCACCCCTTTGAGTATTATTATTATTATTATTATTATTATTATTATTATTATTAGTTAGATAATATGGCCAGGCCTAGCTTACCAATTATCCCTTGCCAGGCCTGAACGGTAAAATTCACAGAGACTGCAGGAAGGAGTGGTGTGGGGAACACTTCCCACTCCCTTCCCATTAATAGCCACTGTGAAGTAAAACAGGGGTGGCGGAGCAATGGGAAGGGGCTGTCTAATTTATTTAGATGTCTGCCCGATCCCGGGGCCTGTCCCCACCCTTTCCACTTTAATGTGCCGCTTGGCACTACCAAAAATGGGCCAATTGGCCGATCGGTGTGCCCCTGCAAGCAAAGCCCAGGGCCCCAAAACACCAGAATACCAAATTTGCGGCTTTTTTTTTTTTGAACTCCGCAGAGAGAGTCCTCCGAGTTTTGGAGGACAGCCCAGGCCTCGCAATAAAGGCCTAAAGGAATCCCAAGAGGCCGGTGGGGTGTATCGTGGCCGAAGCCACGCCCACTCGGCTACCCAATTCGTGCGATCTACGCCACACTAGGCCGCATAGGCCTCACAGCCCCCAATACTTGCGTCCTCGATGTCCGGAGGATGGCGAAAAGCCCCCGAACTGCCCGGCTCGATGCGTGATGGGGGGGTCAAAAAGAGCAGCCACGGGCACAGCCGCGTCCTTCAAGCTGCCCAAGCAGGCGGGAGCCTATTGTATTAGGCCAGCTCGGCCTCAAAGCCACGTGGTGTGCTGAAGGCAGCCCGTCAGCCAGGGCCCCAGCCACTGGCAGGGACGTGCCTTAAACAACGTGGCCTGGTGGGGAACCCCCTTTCCTCCGGCGCTCCCTTGCAGCCACGGAGGCCTGCAGAGAAGAGGGGGGGGACTCCCCTTGGGAGCGTGCCCTTCAGCCGAGGCCTCCCTCGTAAGGCGTAGTGCCACCCTCGGCCTCAGGCGCCGCCCTGGCTCCCCGGCTTTCTTCCCACTGCTTCCGCAGTGGAGAAGAGAAAAAACGGGCCTATGGCCAAGACAAACGGCCTGAAGGCCCAAAACCAACACGGACAAGCAAGGTGCTCCTTGCTTGTCCGGAGCTAAAATGGCTGCTGCCACGAGGCAGCGTGAGGCTTTAAAGCCTCGCAAATCTCGCGGCGTAATCTCCCGAGACTTCCAAATCTCGCGAGACCACAGCCGCGAGAACAACCCCATTGGCCAGGCGGACAGGATGAGGCGGGCCTTCCAGTCCACCTGGCCAATCATGCGTCGTTGCCCTTTTAAGGCAGACGCAACAGAAGGCCCCCTCCCAACTCGTCGGGGGGGGGGTCCTTCAGCCCACTTTGAGAGCTGGCTGTGTGGACAGTGGAGCTTTGGCCCACTTTCAGAAAACTCAGGATTGAGCCACTTTTTCCTGTCCATCTGCTCCAGCCCATAGTGTTATAGTAATGTAGTCTGAAAGAGCTCAAAGCCACCTTTTCCCTCTGCTTCCTCCAACTTTTTCGTACCTCTGGAAATCTGTTAAAGGAAAGATGAAATGGCTGCAAAACACTTCCTGCTTTGTAGTACTAAAAGGTGACCATCTGAAAGTACCCTGTCAAATAGAACAATAGAAAGAAATAAGTTGTTTTGATTAAGGATAAATCCCTGGCATTCAACAAACATTTCATACTTGAGGCTACATTTCAGGATCTAATTAAGTGTTTATACATTACTCAACATCTGTTATTCCAGTTCACACCATCAATCCACAATCTGCAGTGCAAATGTAAACTTGAATAATATATTAACACATTTCATTTACACTCAAATAACACTGACATTTGAACTTCTCTTTTGTGCTCATTTGAAAGCTTCTCAGCCTCAGACTACTTGGATAGGTGGAGGTCTGCAGTTCTTTCCTCCATTCTCGTATTGTTGTTGGTAATCAAAAGTAGCATGTACTTCTGTACAAATGAAGGGCATGTGAAGAAAGGCTGCTAAGTCATCACCTTCAAATACCTTGTCAGCTTAAAATTGCCTTCCTCAAACTGCTTGTATACTAGAGCAGGAAAGAAATGGAGAAATTAAAGAAAAATCCCCTAACACATCAGTGAAAAATTAGTTTGTTGTACTCCCCACACAGTGTTAAGGGTAATCCAAACATTGCCCTCTTCCATTTGAAACTCTCTTTCTCCTGCTTCACTATTTCTTCATTCTTTCCATTAAAACACACATACATACACCATTAGGACAGACAGAATAGCTGCACAATTACTTTTGTAGTACTAAGAATCTTCAATGTTGAGATAGAGTCCCAAGGAAAATGTACATTGTGGGATACAATAGTGACTAGGCAACAAAGGGCCACTGGCAGCCAGGATGACAAGGCATATTTGTTCCTGGTGCTAAGTCATGGAAAGTGACATCAGATGATGGTTACCAAGTACAGTAAAGTGCTGCAGAAGGCTGCAAAACTGCAAAGTCACCCTGGATGGAGGACAGGTTTCATTGTGACACAGGAGGAAGAGGCAGGGCCAAAACGCCACATGGAGCCCTTGCTATATAAGGGCGGTGCCTCAAGTCACAGTGTGGGTTGTTGTGATGGTGGACGGAGGATGGTGTTGGTGTTGTGTGATAGCTTTGCAAATAGTGGAACTAAGATTAAAAGCCTCATCTGTGAGACGCCTGTCTGCAGTGTCTCTTCACTCATTCAAGAAAGGGAGAGGTGCTTCTCCAGGATCACCCAGAAGGTGGTGATCCTGGGGCCAAATGTTGATGTGGTACAGTACGTGCTGCATAACCATGCTAACAGAAACATCAGCAGTAAAAAGAGACTAATGTGGAATTCTCTAGTAAAAGAAAAATATCAGCCAAATAGTGTACCGATTTTCAAGACAATATAATTACACTGACAGAAATAGCCATCAGTCACCATTTCCACAATGAACATCTGAGAGAAAACTTTGTACCTGTAGATTGTCCACCTCGATTGCCTCGCAGAAGGGTGGGTTAAAAATAAAATTTATTATTATTATTATTATTATTATTATTATTATTATTATTAGATGCCAAATGTCAATACAAATTAGCCAAACCAAAGAAAGAGAAAAGGAAGCTATCAGAAAACAGAGCTTCTCAGTATAAGTACTAGACAGAGTCATGTTGGGGAGTTATATCTTCATAAGTGAACTTACATTTGTGGGAATTAATATTGTACAGTTCTGAAATGTCTGTATGTGGTAAATGGCTGTCTTTATGTTACTATATAGCAGAGCCAGCAAAATGATAATTGTGCAACGGGACTGAGGCACAACAACACTGATGCCCAAGGAGATGCACATCATATTGGTCTCATTGTGCATCACATCAGTCCCAATGCAATTTGGACGCCAATGTACATTGGTTACCCTTCCCAGTGTCCTGTTACACATCTTTGCAATTCAATAACAGGGTTTCTTAGAGCCTCTGCTAAATATCTAAATATCCATAAAAGTTATGTAAGATAGATGGAGGTATAGGATTCTGGAAAAAATTATTTAAATCCTAAATACATCCAAAACTATCATCACTTACTAAACATAATGACAGAGAATAATAACAAGTATTGATATAGTAGAGTAGATAGATTTCCCCAAGAGATTAAGGGGGGATGCAAATGGGCTAAAAGGGTTGTTTTGAGGGTGACCTGAAGGCATGGTCTTTAGATGACGCACGCCAAAAAAGTGACCCATACTTGCCTCTTCCTGTGAAAGTACGCTTCAAAAAGGAGCCTAATTTTTCTGCTTCTTCCGCACCTTCATGCTCACCTTCAAAGGTACATTGGGATGCAGAGACGGAGGTATGGTGGAATAAAGGGCACCCAAGAGCAAAAGACGCCGCTGTAAATGCATGTGAATAGGTGCACCACATTTTGAGCTGCCCCTAGGGAGCATGCACCCTTTGAAAAAAGCTTTAAATTAAAGGTTCAGGTGTGGGTGAACCACCACAGGTGCGTCTGCATCAGAACCCTAGCCCTAACCCTAATTTTCACAGTGTGCATGCACCAGAGTGGGAAGGTGAAACTGTTGCTACCAGATGTTACATGGTGTGAAAGAGATAAAGGGAAAGTTTCACTTTTAAGCTGGACCCCCACACACATCCCAGCACCATTTTGCCAGTGCAACTTTGGTCGCTACAGACCTCCACAGTTGTCCAGTTTGGGACTCCTCTTGTCCACAGCGGGAACAATGACAGAGCCATCCACAAGTGAAGAACCAAAAAGAGGGAGAGGGATATCATGGTCCCATCCGGAGACCTCATAGCTCTGTGGTCGCGGCCACACATTCTGGATAAATTGAGAAATTCTTCTTGAATGCCGATACATTTAAGGAGTTGGCATAAGCCATGAGGTCGAAGGGCCACCAACGCACTTGGGAGGATTGTCATCGGAAGACAAAAAACCTCAGGTCCGATTACAAGAAGTTTAGGGATCACAAGGCCAAAAGCAAACAGGGCCCCTCCTCTATGCCCTTCTACAAGGAACTCCATGCCTTCCTTGCCAGGGACAGTAGCATACGGCCCAGCAGAATGTGCACCAGCAGTGAAGTCGTGAGGATCCCAGTGGTCCAGCCAGCCAGAGCGGAAACTGTGGAGGACAGCTCTGAGGAAGAATGCACCCAGGAGCATTCTTTGACCCCTCAAGGTAAGATGAGCCAGGGGCCCTGGGAAGGGGTGCATGGGGCAGCACTAGGGTGGCCAGAGGGCAGAAATGACCCCATCCCTTGTCACTTTTAGATGACCAGGAGGAACACCCCGACTCAGATGAGACATCCTGCAATCAGAGGGCTATAGACATGAGACCACCGTCCTGCACCTCTACATCTTCCACCAGCAGGCCACCATCTTGTGGTTCCGAGTGGACCACTGCATCTTCCAGGATCAGTAGCCACCGTGACCATTCCCCTGTCCCACGGACAAGTCAGTGACGATGAGAATGAGGGCAAGGAGAGGGCACATCCTGGACAATTTACCCAGCTGATACAGCAGGTTCAGGCTGCACACGGTAAATTCCATGTTATGACAAAAAGTGCATTCCATCGCATGCACACCTGCACCCCAAAAACCAAAGCAATTTGTATGGCTTTTGTGATGCTTTTTGCGTAGGTTCACAGGTTTGCAGAATCTCCCCACACACTGCGTTTGCATTTTAGCATATGGGGGTAGGGGCATGAAGGAACATTTGTCTGTGTGTCCCATTCATCATGTCCCTCACATGACCACCACCTGCATGTATCCAGTGTGTCTACACAAACCTCCCTGGCATTTACCTTTCCCCTCCCCCCTGAAAAGAAAAGAGAAAAGTGTGGTCAGGAGGTTGCTCTCCAACCCATCACCCAAAGCTACAGCAGGGTTTCTGCCCCCCCAGCTCCCTCCCTCTGTGTCCCTACCACCCTTACCCCACTCACGATCCTGCTCCCGGCTGGTGTGGATCACCGCCAGGCAGGCAACACCAAGGGGCCCCTGAAGTTCTCCGCCTGGTGGGCAGCGGCGAGGCCCCTCCTCCTCCTCCTCAGCAGGTCCGCGTGTGAAAGGAATAAAGACACCATTTAGGAAGGCAGCATGGAAAGTGGTGGGGGAGGGGAAGGACAGGAATGCCATGGAGGCTGCAGTCATGCAGCCATTACTTCTCCCCTCAGGGACCTACCTTCTACCATGGGAGGCTGGTGTGGCTGCAGAGGGATGGCACGGGCTCCCTTTGCCTGGCCCTCCTGCCTGGGGAGGAGGAGGAGGAGGAGGAGGGGGAACCAGCAGGGTCTGAGGAGGAGGAGGAGGAGGAGGAGGGGGAACCAGCAGGGTTCTTCCTCCATTCCTGTTGCCACCTCAACTACATGCCTGCATTTGGGGAGAAGAGAAACACCATTAACACCCATGGGATGGGGACAAGAGGGAGGGGAGGGATAGGGAAGGGTGAAGGGAAGGTAGGGATGGGTATGAGGGACCATGGCAGGGACCCAACACTTACCCAGATGACGTCAATCCTGCTATCTAGGGCGGCTGGCTCTAATCCATAGGTCCTGGAGCTGCTTGTAGAAGGGTGGGTGCTTCCTAACTAGTGGATACTCCCCGAAATCCTCCAGGGCTTCAAAGAAGACCCCCTTCAGTGCCTTGAACTTGGTTAGGCACTGTTGAGGGGTCCTCCTGAAGCCCTGCTGGTGGAGGGCTTGGGAGGCCAGGGTGAAGTACCCCCAGTTAGGCCGGTTGGTGCTTGCCATCACCCTTCTTGTGGCTGGCTCCGGGGTCAGGGCATGGAGGAGAATGCCCACCTCTTCATTGGTCCAATAGGCGATCCGGATGGGCACTCTCCTACTGGCTGCCATCTTCATCCTGGGGATCTACGGAGGTCCGCAGGGGCATTTATGGGCAATTGTTGTGGGGGCAGATGGCTTTACCTGGCTCCTAGCCAATGGGGACCCTCATAAGAGCAGTTTCTATATAGGACCCAATGGCAGTCCTCTGGGCTACCACTTGTTACAATCGAATGGGCCATTAGGAAAGCTGACTGTTGGGAATTTTGAAACATTGTCAGAGATTACAGTTGTTGGTTTTTGCACTGTATCTGGTGACAGGTGATCCCCCATGCCCTTTTGTGCGTGTGTCTTTGTGTGTCTGTGTGTGACTCTCTTAGGCTCATGTTCAAGGATAACTGCATAAAAGCAGGAATGCTATCCATACAGAGAGTGGGGATAATAGGATCTCATCATGGCATATTGCAGTAGTGTCCTACATAAATCCTAGCCATACACAAAGTTTGGATAAGAGGAAATGCTGTGTTCAGGTGCTTATTATCATGGCATAGTGCAATAGTGTCCTACATAAATGCTAGCCATACACAGAGTTTGAGTAATAGGAAATGTTGTGTTCAGGTGCTTATTATCATGGCATAGTGCAGTAATGCCCTAGGCTTACAGATGAAGGAGAGGGGATATTTCAGATCCTCCTATTCTCAAAGAACTCTGCCAGGGCCTCCCTCACAGCCTCCCCTTCTCTCTGATTCACAACATCATTGTCCTCCATGGGTGCCCCCAGGGTGGGCAGCACAAACGGCGCCTGTAGTGCCCTCCCTCATCCAGGACTCCTTGGTCTCACAGATGTTGTGGAGGATGACACATGAGGCAATGATGGAGACAACATTCTCCTCTGTCACAAGGAGTGGGGCAGTGAGGCACCTCCACCGAGCCTTCAGCTGCCCAAAAGCCCTGTCCACCAGATTCCTGGCGCGATTCAGCTTTGTGTTGAATCCTTTCTGCCTGGCATTGGTGGTGCCCTGGTAGGGCTTCATGAGCCATTTCCGAATGGGGTAGGCGCTGTAGGCGAGCAGGAGGAGGACGATCTGCTGGCCCCTCAGGGTGATGGTGGGGTTCCCTGGCATGTAGATGCTGGCCTCCATGGCCTGAAAGATGATGGAATTCCTTGCCACCCTCGTGTTGTAAGTCGATCCAGCCCAGCCCAATTCCAAATCAACAAATTGATGATCCAATGTCTCCTGGAGGACAACAGAGTAGTTGTCCTTTCGGTTGACAAACTCGTTCCTCCTCCCCAAGGGGGCACAATCAGACAGTGGCACCCGTCTATGGCACCCACTACTTGGGGGAAGCCAAGGTCAGCGAATTCTTGCATGATCTGTGGGTGACAAGAAGGGGGAGAAGCGGAGGATGAATGATAAAAATTTGCCAACTGATGACGTTTTTTGCGTCCCTGTGCAGGTTCAACGGTCCTAGCAGCCGAATCCATACAGTAGGAGCCACACTGTATGCCAGGTCATGACGTAATAGGCGTCCCTGCGCAGGTTCAACGGCCCTAGCAGCCGAATCCATACAGTAGGAGCCACACTGTATGCCAGATCATGATGTAATAGACATACCTGCACAGGTTCAATGGCCCTAGCAACCAAATCTATACAGTAGGAGCCACACTGTATGCCAGGTCATGACGTAATAGGCGTACCTGCGCAGGTTCAATGTCCCTAGCAGCCAAATCTATACAGTGACAGCCACACTGTATGCCAGGTCATGATGCGTTCTGCACAAGAGGGAAAAGTGACAGGTGTGTGTGACTGTCCTTACCTGAGCAGCGTCCCCCAGGTACACTTTTTGTGACAGCAGCAGCAATAGTTCCCCCACAGTCGTTTGGCTGACCCCAAACTGCTCTGATGCCTGCTTGTAGCTGGCTCTGTGGGTGAGGACCCAGAAGGCCATGGCGACCCTCTTCTCTACTGGGATGGCCTTCCTCATCATGGTGTCTGCCCGCTGCATTTGCTGATACAGTACTTCTACTACCCTGTGGAAGAGGGCACGGGGCATTCGGAAGAACATCCTCCATTGCTCATCATACCAAATGTATGTGACGAACTCATCCCACCTTCTGGGGAACATCCACACAGTGGCGTGGGGCTCTCTCAGGTGGCATCAGAGCAGCGGCGGCGGCGGCAGTACACCGTGCGATGTGTCTTGCAGCACCCGCTCTACCAGGTCTCACTTCTGGGTCCTCTAAGTCATCACTGCAGTCTTGCATGAATGCACCTGCAGCAGAAACCATGGCGGAGGCTCCTGTGGCCATGCATTGCAGGCTGAGTACCAGTGCGGACCACTCAATTGCTGTGGCATCCATGATTTCTCTACAGCGCACAGTGCGCAAGTCCTTAGCAATGCCAACATTTCTGTTAAAGGGGCCATGTTGTTCCTGCGCATGGGCGCATGCACTGCAGAGACCACACAAAAAAAAAAAAAATTAAAGCCATCACTGCCGGCCCATGCGGTTACTCTATTCCTATTTAGGGAAACCTCAGCGCTGGCAGTGTGGGTGATGAGACTTCACTGCAGCTTCGGAAAAGCTGCATTAACTGTCTCCCAGTGTGGCTGCTCCGTCCCCATTTAGGGCAACCTCAGGGCAGGTGATGTGGTTGCTGCAGTTTGGGGAAAAAGCAACTTCAGATCACCTTTTCCTGCCCGTCTGCATAGCCCCTAACTTCAATGCTTCAACAAAGGGCCTTTACAGACTGCCAGAAATAGTGCAAATTGAGTCCACTTTAAGAGTTAGGGTTAGTGCTAGGGAATCATGGGAACTGGTGTTTTTTTTTTTTTTTTCTGAGACATTGAGCCTTCTCTTTCAGAGAGCTCTGGTGCCACAATAAAATACACTTCCCATGATTCCCTAACCCTAACCCTTAAAGTGGACTCAATTTGCACTATTTCTAGCAGTCTGCAAAGGCCCTAAATTGCCTTTGCTTTACCATCTTTGTTCTTAGTTAACACATGGCCTTTGGGGATGCAGCATAACTTTTTTGTTATAGACATTTTCTAGAACATTCTAAAGAAAAAATCCAGATACTGTAACTCCAACTCCATCACTTTGGAGGCTTTTTGATGGCCCAATGAAAGTTTCACTACAGAATGGACTTCAACTTTTGTTTTGATACAGTAGTTTTAGGGCATAATGCTGGCTAAAGGGGCTTAGAATCTGGAGTAAACACCATGCCATGGTATCCCTTAAGGCTAAACCACACATGATGTTAGTCACATGATTAAACAAAAATATTTACCCTAGAAATATCTATTTTGGAGAAAAAGCAACTGCAGTTTTAGAACATATTCCCAGTTTGGATCAGGCCCTTTACACCTTTCCTCTACTTGGCTGCTATACTATCAGAGCCAAAGTGTTGCAGGATTCTGGGAGACCAGGGTTCAAATCTCTAATGAGCCGTGAAAACCCACTGGGTGACTTTGAGCATGTCACACACTCTTAGGGCCTCGGTAGATGGCTAATTGTGCCGTCTCTGAGGCAGGGAAGAGAAGGGGCAGCCACACGCTCGGCGCCCCTTCCTCCTCCCGAGGTCGTCCTCAGAGCCGCTGGCCCTCCGCATGACCGGCACTCCAAGGGCAACCTCCCGCCGCAGCGTCCGCACATGCTGCGGCGGAAGGGTCGCCGAAAGTGCGCCCCATGCTTTTGGGGTGCGCTTTTGGCGACGTATAAAAGGAGCACTGATTTAGCACTCCTTTCAGGGATGCCAACAGTGCGCCGCCGTGAGGATGCCTTGGTCCCATGGCGCACCGTCCCACAGCGTCCCAGAGCCTCTCGTCTGCTTCCCCCCTATGTCCCAAATGACAATGGCAAACCCCTTCAGAACAAATCTTGCCAAGAAAACCTTAAGGTTACCATTGCCTTAAGGTTACCATTAAGTCAGAATCAACTTGAAGGTGCACAGCAATAAAAATGAGACAAAATTGAGTGTCATTAGTAGCATGTCAGGGAAGGAGCAGATTTAGCCTGCATCTTCACTCTTCAACTTCAACATCCCCAGACATAACCCTCAAAAAACCCCTGGTCTTTGTAATGCCACAAATGTTGCACTGGTAAAAGAAGTTGTATAATTTGTTTTCTTTTATTTTTTACATTGAAGCCAATGAAATCCTCAGGCTCCCTGCCTCTGATTATTTCCCATTTTGTTCAGGCTGAACTTTTTTTTGTTCAATTCTAAACTTAGGGCCTTTGCAGACTGCTAGAAATAGTGCAAATTGAGTCCACTTTGGGGGGAAGCAGATGGGCGGCACGAGGCCGCCCCAGGAAGCTGCGCCGCAAGGCTGAGGTATCTGCACACCTTGGCCCTGCGGCACAGCTTCACCGCCCCTGGAAGGAGAGCTAAAATAGCGCTCCTTCCACAAATCACCGAAGGTGTGCTACAAAAGGCTGCCGGTGCACCTTCGGCGACTTTTCCTCTGCAGCGTGTACGGACGCTGCAGTGGGAGGTCTGCTCCGAGGATCTGGTAAGTCACAACCTCCGTTCTCTCTTTCATCTGTTAAAGTTTTCCATTTTATACGGGGTTTCTTGCCTTCCCAAATAAATCTTTTTAATTCTTTGTTCCAGGCTGTGAAGGGTTTACTGTTGTGAATTATTGGTAGATTAATGAAGAGAAACATTAGCTTTGGCAAAACAGCCATTTTAATTACTGCAATTCTTCCATATAATGAAAGTTTTAGTCTACACTATTTTAGCAGGTCTTTCTTGATTTCTTTCCATACTTTTGTGTAATTAAGGTTGAACAACTCCATATTCTTTCTAGATATAAAAATACCTAGATATTTAGCTTTTTTAATGATCTTACATTGTGTTTTTTTATTTAACAGCTCTTCTTCTTTAATTGACATATTTTTCATAATTATTACGGATTTAGCTCTATTTACTTTAAGTCCAGTACAGAGGCCAAAATTATCTAATGTTGTCATTACTGTATCTATGCTTTCCAAAGGATCATCTACTACAATTACTACGCCGTCTGCATAAGCTCTGATCTTAACTTCATACCCTTTCACTTTTGGACCTCTAATATTTGAGTTCTTTCTTATACTGTTAATGAGCAGTTCTATCAGTATAAGGAATAATAAGGGGGAGATGGGGCAACCCTGTCTGACCCCACATTGTATATTGAATTCCTTTGATTTTTCTCCGTTTATAATCAGATTTGCCTTCTGCTCTGTATATATCTCTTGAATCCAGCTAATGAATTTGTCTCCGAAATTTAATTTTTTCAGTATTGTCAACATGATGTCCCAGTTTACCGAGTCTAGTAGTATCATCCCCATCTTTTTATCATTATTCATTTCATAATACTCTATCACATCCACCACAGTTCTTATGTTATGTCTAATCTGTCTCTTGGGTAGAAATCCTGCCTGATCTTCTGGTATCTTATCTTTTAATATTTCTTTTATTTTAGTTGCAAGGATACCCGTGAATATTTTATAGTCAACGTTCATCAGCGAAATAGGTCTATAATTTTCTGCCCTTGTTTTGTCTTTCCCTTCCTTTGGGATCAAGACAATGTCAGCATGCTTCCAGGATTCTGGTATTCCCTTTACTATAATATCGTTAAATGTTTCTTTTAGAGGTTCTATTAGTAATGATCCTAATTTTGCATAGTATTCTGGAATAAAGCCATCAGAGCCAGGTGATTTATTCAGCTTTAAATTTTTGATAGCATTTTGAATTTCATCCAATGTCATTTCTTTATCCATAAATTCTCTTTCCTTACTGTCCAATCTTAAGTATTCAATATTTTCCAAGAACCTTTCTATTTTTTCCTTATCCTTGTCCCCATTTCTATCTTGTTTATAAAGTTTTGAGAAAAAAAATCATGAAATTTATTCTGTATTTCTTCTTGATTCATAGCTTGACCATTATTATCTATTATTTGAGTAATGATTTCCCTTTGTCTAACCTTATTTATTTTATCTGCTAACCATTTTCCAGATTGGTTGGCTAATTCAAAATTTCTCTGCTTAAATATTTTTGCTTTTTCTAGAATTTGCTGGTCCAAAATAGCATCAATTTTTTCCCTTAAATAAAAGATTCTGTCCATTATTTCAGAGGAGTCTGGGTTTTTTATTAGTCTTTTTTCATTTATTTTAATTTCTGTTTCCAAATCGTCTATTTCTTTCTTTTGATTTCTTTATTTCACTACTTTTCTTTAGACAAAACCCTCTTATGACTGCTTTGTGCGTGTCCCATATAGTTCGTTTTGACATATCCTCTGTATTGTTTTCTTTAAAGTAGTTTTTAATGTTTCCCCTTAATTCTTCCAGAATTTGGTTATCATGGAGCATTTCTCCATTTAGTCTCCAATTAAGTGATTTTGTTTTGTTTCTAGTTCCAGCACAATTGGGTTATGGTCTGATTCGATTCTAACTAATATATACATTCCTTTAACTTTTATGAATAGAGATGATGATATAAAAAACATGTCTAATCTTGAAAAAGAATTAAATTGGGGTGAATGAAATGTAAAACCTGAATCGTTAGGGTATAAGGTTGACCACACATCTTGTAGATCATATTGTTTTTTCATTTGAAAAAACGAAGAAGGTAGTTTACCATGATTCTTTTTTTATTGTTTTTACCAGTTCTGTCTAAGCCAGGATTTAACACCCCGTTCCAATCCCCTAGGAATATTAGCTTGTCATAATTATATTTTTTCCAATTCTTCCTGTAAATTTTTAAAGAATTTTGGCTTGTTATCATTTGGTGCATAAATTCCTACTATCAGTATTTTACTATGCTGAAACAATATTTCTGTTACAATGTAGTGTCCCTCTTTGTCTTTACAGATTTCTTTTGCCGGTATATTCTTCCTTATATATATCACAATTCCTGCTTTCCTTTTTTCATTTAAAGAATGAAATGTCTGTCCAAATTTTGTATTTCTTATATAATATGCATCCTCTCTTTTGATTTTGACTTCTTGGAAATATCATACTGCTTCTTTTCGATATAATGAAATATCTTTTTTCTTTTATGTATGGAATTTACTCCTTTTACATTCCATGAAAGTAATTTGATTGTTTTGCCCATAGGAATTTTATTACAAAATATTATTCCTTAATACAAATGTCAGATAAAATAAAATAACAGAGAAATGTTTAATTTCTAGCTTCAAAGTTTAACTCCCAAACTTAGGCCTCTTCCTCTAAGCGTATGCCCCCTGTTTTTTGCTGCATTTCCTCTATCTCTGTTTTTCCCTTATCAACAATCGGTTCCTTTCTATTAATCTGGTTACCTGAGATATTATTTGTGTTGTTACTTTCCTGATCTTTTTCTTTTTCCCTCTTAAATCTTTTGATAAACTGTTCCACTTTTGTTTTACTGTTTATTCTAAATCTTTTCTGTTTGTATTTAAAGATACCCCCTTCTGTTCTATCCCAGGAATATCTGATGTTATGCTTAGTTAACAAATATGTCAACTGTCTATATTCCTGTCTACGCTTCAGTAACACTGCGGGTATATCTTTAAAAATTTTCACCGAGTGGCTTTCTATTTGTAAGATGTTTTTATAACTTTTTTCAAGAACTTTGTCTCTAATTCTAGTCCAAATGAAGCAAATTACTACGTCTCCAGGCAAGCTTTTATCTCTTGAAGCTTTGAGTTTATTCTAAACATTTTGTCTACTTCCATTTCTAAGTAGACCTCTGCTATGTTCAGGAAGTTTGCTAAAGCTGGAATTACTTTTACATAAAGATGTTCGTTCAGTGTTTCTCTTATTCC
Source organism: Phrynosoma blainvillii (assembly GCA_026167975.1). NCBI lineage: Eukaryota > Metazoa > Chordata > Lepidosauria > Squamata > Phrynosomatidae > Phrynosoma > Phrynosoma blainvillii. Next base: position 58,755,776 of record JANUYF010000002.1, on the reverse strand, counting down.
TCTTAACTTCAGGCATTTCTCTCTGTATCACAGTTCCTGTAGTAGGATGAGGTTCTCTTCTGCTTTATATTGACCTTCTAAATGTTCTATAGTCTCTTCTAATTTTTCTGTCTTCTTTTTAATATTAGTTTGTTCCTTTCTTAAATTGGTCATATCTTAAGTTAGCTCATCTAACCTATTTTCAAATTTTTCAAACCCTTTATTCAGATTTTCATTAGATTCTTTCCTATGTTCCTTTAACTCCTGCCTTATTTCCTCAATCATGGTCTGCATTTGTATTGTGTCCTGAATTTTTGGAGGCATTTCTACAGATCCACGCCTATTAAATTGTAGTTATGCCTTCTGTAACCTTGTGGTTACTGACATACTATATATATGCTCCTTATACAACCTGATTTTTATGTTCCCAGCTTAGTTATCTGTTCTATAAAACTTACTTTAGATATCTATTAAAACAACAACAAATTTTCTAAATCAGTTCTCAAATCCCAGACTAGTCCTTAGGATTGAATGATAATCTACTTCATTGAAGTTGTACTGATAATAATTACTTTTGTGCCTTTTATGTGAAGTCACTCATATAGTAACATATAGATTCTCTCTGACCTGTTTTGACACCAAATACTGCTGAGCTCCTCCGGGAGCCTGGAGCTTGGTTTGCGCTGCCGCTGGAGAACAGCCGGTGCTGGTAAGTTTTTATGGAGGATGGAGCCCCGCCCTCCGCTGCTGTTACTGCTGAGCTTCTCTGGGAGCCTGGAGCTTGGTTTGTGCTGCGGCCAGAGAACAGCCGGTGCTGGTAAGTTTTTATGGAGGACGGAGCCCCGCCCTCCGCTGCTGTTACTGCTGAGCTTCTCCGGGAGCCTGGAGCTTAGTTTGTGCTGCCGCCGGAGAACAGCTGGTGCTGATAAGTTTTAATGAAGGATGGAGCCCTGCCCTCCACTGCTGTTACTGCTGAGTTCCTCCGGGAGCCTGGAGCTTGGTTTGTGCTGCCGCCGGAGAACAGCTGGTGCTGGTAAGTTTTTATGGAGGACGGAGCCCTGCCCTCCGCTGCTGTTACTGCTGAGCTCCTCCGGGAGCCTGGAGCTTGATTTGCACTGCTGCCAGCCAGTGCTGGTAAGTTTTTATGGAGGACGGAGTCCCGCCCTACACTGCTGTTACTGCTGAGCTCCTCCGGGAGCCTGGAGCTTGGTTTGTGCTGCCACCAGAGAACAGCCGGTGCTGGTAAGTTTTTATGGAGGACGGAGCCCCGCCCTCTGCTGCTGTTACTGTTGAGCTCCTCTGGGAGCCTGGAGCTTGGTTTGTGCTGCCGCCGGGGAACAGCTAGTGCTGGTAAGATTTTATGGAGGATGGAGCCCCACCCTCCGCTGCTGTTATTGCTGAGCTCCTCCGGGAGCCTGAAGCTTGGTTTGCACTGCCGCTGGAGAACAGCCGGTGCTGGTAAGTTTTTATGGAGGACGGACCCTGCCCTCCACTGCTGTTACTGCTGACCTCCTCCGGGAGCCTGGAGCTTGGTTTGCACTGCCGCCCCAATAAACAAGCTATCAGAGCAATAAATTTCCAAGGGGGTGGGTAATACCTCCAAATTTATTGAATTTGAAATTTCTGCATTGATTTCACCTAAACAATGCCCTCCAAATTCCCCTCAAATTCCTGGAAAGTCTGGAAACTGTAGGGGGGAAGCAGACAGGTGGCTCGGGGCCACCCCAGGAAGCTGTGCCGCATGGCCGAGGTATCCGCACACCTCAACCCCGCGGTGCAGCTTCGCCGCCCCTTGAAGGAGCACTAAAATAGCGCTTCTTCCACAAATCACCAAAGGTGAGCCACAAAAGCCTGCCAGTGCACCTTCGGTGACTCTTCCACTGCAGCGTGTACAGACACTGCAGTGGGAGGTCATCCTCAGAGTGCCGGTCATGCAGAGAGCCAGCTGCTCTAAGGACGTTTTGGGGAAGGGTTGGGGCACCCAGCGTGTGGCTGCCCCTCCCCTGCCTTGCTCTGAAGATGGTGCTTTGCACCATCTGCTTAGCCCCTGTAGTTAACAACACAGCCAACTCTCTTTTTCAGAACAGGTCTCTTTGATTTCACTGCACTGATTTTATTCATTGAAGTAAAACAGGGTGTGTAATATCTCTCTTTCATGTTGTATGCAGAAAGTTCTAAAGGTAACAAGGGAGTGGATGAATAAGAAGTCTATAATTTTCTTACCCTCCACCCAATTTCCATGTTAATAATAAAATCAGAAATCAAATACCCTATTTTATGTTTTATTTACAAATTCCACTTCCAATCATTTTTACTCTCTCTCAAGCAGGAATGGCACCACAGTGTGGTCCTGCTTTTTCTATTTAGTCAAACTCAGTTCAAAGACCAATCAGTCCCACATACAATCAAAACAGCCTAGGAATGAATTCTGCCTGAGAAACAGTCAAAAGACCTTGGCAACACATCCACATATTCCTGGATTGCAGGCAAACAAATGCAATGTAAAACTTTCAGACTAATTTCTCTACTTTCTTTCTTTTTAAATCTCATTTAAAAGACTAAAAAATTTGATCACATACATTTTCATGGGTTGTCAATAATTATAAAAAATGTAACATTGCACAATACTAAAGATACAAACAATGATTAGCGCTATACAAAGAATGACTAGTGACAAATTGTTTTGCAGAAAGATACCAATTTGCTTTTGCTTTTTGCTTAGGAAGATCCTCCATTTCTCCTTGTCTTGTTTTATAAAAAAGAAAAACCTGAAGATATTTCAAAATTCTTTAGATTATATTTTATGATATGTATTTGTTATTATATGTTTTACCTTGCTTTTCTTTCAAATTGGCTTCCAATATAGGTTAAAACAAAATACAGCTTACATAAAAAAAACCCCCAATGTAATGCCTTTAAAAACATAATAATTAAGGTAAAAATAATGAGATCCTATAAAAAGACTCTTCATAACAGCCAATAAACAGCCAAAAGCTTGCCAAAATAATAACAATAAAAAGGTCTTTGCCTACTTGTGGGGACAAAAGCAGAAAGGAATGCCAACTTGGGGGCTTTGCAGACCATCCTAAAGGGCCGGCCTGGGGCTGGAGTTGGGGTGGGGCAGGGCAGGGCAGCTGCATGATGGCCACCCCAACTCCACCCTGACACTGTCCTGATGCTGTGCACCTGTTCACATGGTGTGCAGCATCAGAACACCCTCTTGGCGCTGCATGCGCACACGTTGCCCCAAAAGGGCACAAAAAAGCCGCCACCGTGGCTTTTGGGGGTGGCAAAAAGGAGGATTGGGGCCATGGCGTGCTGTTGCTGCAGCCCTGACCCACCACTCCCAGGGGTGGCTCTGTGCCACCCCTTTAGGCCAGTCTGCATTGGTCCTTGTCCTCTCACAGGAGGGGATTCACTCTCCTGTGTCCTCACCAAATGTGCCTGTAATAGTGTTAAGTCTGAGAAAAGAACCTCCCCTGAGTATCTTTAAACATGGGCAGTCTATTGGCCTTATTAACAAAAATGCAGCTATACTGTTCAGGACCAGCTCCAGATAATTTAAAACCTAAAGTAGACCAGCAAATTCCCCAATCCTACCAACTCAAGTCAAAGTCATAATATCCAAAATCAGGCAAGTTAGTTTGGTATCTGGCAGAAAATGCCATAAGCACTTCATCCACCAGAATAAAAATGCAGTTATGAAAAATTAAATAACTAACCCTTTTCTCCCTTCAGTGATAACAAGAATGGAGCAGCTGCTTCACTCTGCCTAATAGTAGGATTGGTTTTTCAGGTATAGCATAGCATTAATGGTGTCATGCCCTACCTGGATGAGGACTTGGAGGACTTGGAAGACGAGTCAGAACTTCCTCCATGTCCTGAGCCTGCAGTGGAGGAACCCCAGCTTGGCCCTAATAGCTCTGCTTTGTCAGCAGAGCCTTCAGCAGAACCTGTGGCTTCTCGAAAGGCACTGCAGCCAAGCCTTCCGACAACAGAGCCATTGAACATGGAGGATGATCAGGGGACTGTGCCTACCTTCAGTCAGTGTAGAGCCAAAAGGGTGGGCCTTTGGTGCTCGAGGAGGCTTTATGAAAAATGCCGAGGTCATCAAAGTGATCAGCCCCAGCTGGGCTCAGGCAGCTCAGGGATTTAAGCAGTGGGGAAGCATTGCCTCAGTGCCAGAGGATATCTGAGCTTCCTGGAGAAAGCCTCTGTCCCTGGCTCTCCTTGTTCCTCACCTTGAACCCTTGACTATCTTGGACCCCTGGTATCCTTTACCTTAGAACCGCTGACTACTCTCAGACTCCTGCATCCTTGGACCTCAGACTGCTTCCTTTGTCAGCTTCTCTCAAACCCTTGACTTACGGATTGTGTTTGACTCTTCTCTGACTGCCCCTTTGGATTGGTAACTAGGACCTTGTTTGGGGACTCTCCCTTGCCTTGGCTATCAGCCTATCTGCTGGCTTTCCAGAACAGGCACTGAACACTGTGATACATTAGATCTGATATCCCACATTAGATCTTCCCAAAGAAGTCCTTCATTCACAAAACTCTTCTTTCATTTAATGTTAAGTCTTTCTTCTCTCTTGGCCCACCCTCTTTCTGCTACTTTTCCTGATTACACTGAAGTTTACATAACCCCTGCCTTCTCCTTTTAGTTTTAGAGGTTGAGGCATCTTACTTGCCCTGGTCAAATATACACATCTCTTTCCCATGAATCATTCAAAGGATGGAAGGAGTAGAAGGGAGAGAGAGATTGCACAGCTTACCTTGAATGTGGCCCCCAATATCCAGAGTGTGTGCATGGATATCTGGATAAGGAGCCCCAATGGCGCAGTGGTGAAATGCCATTACTGCAACCACTCACGCACAGACCACAAGGTTGTGAGCTCAATTCTAGCTCGGGGACGACTCAGGCTTGCATCCTTCTGAGGTTGCTAAAATGAGTACCCAGCTTGTTGGGGGCAATTAGCTTACAGTTGTAAACCACTTAGAGGCTGCTTAGTGTGGTATGAAGTGATATATAAATGAAGCTGCTATTGCTATTGCTATTGTTATCACTATATCTGGAGAGGAATGGCCTACATGTATTCTGGGCCTCTGAACGTCCAAGCAAACTGGACCTTTTCTCTGAAGATGCTAGCCACAGATGCTGGCGAAACGTCAGAAAGAAACTCTTTCAGAACATGGCCACACAGCCCGAAAAAAAACCCACAAAACAAAAACAAAAAAAACTGGACCTCTGCACAACTGGGCTTCCAAATTGCATGGAAACCTACACACATCACCTTCAACCTCTTCAGAGAGCACCATGCAGTGTGCAGATGTTGCAGATGAGGTAGGGAGTCTTGACCTGGGGCTAACAATATTTTCTACACAAGGAACCTGCTTCAAGATGATGATCTGTAAAGACTGCTATAGAGATTAATCTATAATTCAGCAGAATGAGAGAACTGCCCCATTCTGAGTATCAGAAAGATGATAAAAATTAACTCTTATTGAGGAAACACCAAATGACCTTGGCCATTAGCAAGCAATCTGTCTAAAAAAGAATCTTGTTGCCATACAAGTATTTAAATGGTTCAGGGACAGGGATGAGAGAGGGAAAAATACATGCTTTAGATCTTAGTGGGAAACATGTGGCCCTCTACACATTGCTCAACTCAGCAAATAGTGAGGGAGGAAAAGAGTTGCAGTCCAACAACATCTGCAGACCACATGTGGCCCATCTGTACTTTGATTGATTTGATTTATTATGGCTCATAGCCCCCATACCATCCCTACTTTAAGCAGAGAGGACAAGGTAAGTGTGCTATCATGGTTTAAAAATTAAAATTCAAAGAACTGTCTAATAAGTATAACTGGTGGGTTTGATCCTATTTGTAGTCATGTTTGTTGTTAACTGCCTTCAAGTCCATCTCGGCCCATGGCAACCTTATGGATGAGACATCTCCAAGACCCTCTGTCTTCCACTGCTCTGCTTAATTCCTGCAACCCCATACCCATGACCTCCTTAATAGAGTCCATCCATCTGGCATATGGCCTTCCTCTCTTCCTATTTTTCTCCATCTTTCCCAGCATTATTGTCTTTTCCAATGAGTCCTCCTTTCTCATGATGGGTCAAAAGTATGACAGCCTCAGTTTGGTCAACTTGGCTTCCAGGGAGGTTTCTGGCTTGATCTGCTCTAAGACCAATTTGTTTGTCTTTTTGGCTGTCCATGGGATCCTCAGCACACTTCTCTAGCACCACATCTCAAATGCATTGATTTTCTTCCTATCATCTTTTAAAACTGTCCAGCCCTCACATCCACACATGGCATTAGGGAATACTATGGCTTGTATGATTCTAACTTCTGTGCTAAGTTGTATATCTTTGCATTTTAGCATCTTTTCTAGTTCTTTCATGGCTACCCTCTCAATTATTAATCTTATGATTTCCTGAATGCAGTCCCCATTACTATCAATGTTTGATCCCAGGTATGGGAATTCTTTTACTATTTCTATTTCTTCATCATCTAGGTTGAATTTCTGAAGGTCCTCGGTGGTCATTATTTTTGTTTGCTTAATGTTCAACATTAATACTGCCTTTGTGCTTTCTTTGATCTTCCTTAGTAGGTGTTCCAGGTCTGTGAGGTTTTCTGCTAGTACTATGGTGTCATCTGCATATCTTAGGTTGTTGATATTCCTTCCTCTTGTTTTCACTCCTCCTTCTTCTGTGCTCAAGCCTCTTTTTCTTATAATATTTTCTGCATACAAGTTGAACAGGTAGAGTGAAAGGATACATCCTTGTCTGATCCCTTTGCCAATTGGGAACCATTCTGTTTCTCTGTGTTCTGTCCTGACAGTAGCCTCTTGTCCTGAGTACAGATTCTTCATCAGAACTATCAGATGTGTTGTCACTCCCATATTCTTAAGGGTGTTCCATAGCCTTTCATGATCTATGCAGTCAAAGGCTTTGCTATAGTCTATAAAGCACAACTGATTTTCTTTTGGAATTCCCTGGTTTGTTCCATTAGGCATCATATGTTTGCAATGTGGTCCCTAGTGCCTCTTCCTTTCCTGAACCCTGTTTGGACCTCTGGGATCTCTTTTTCTGTGTATGGTTGGTGTCTATGTTGCAGAATTTTGAGCATGAAAAAAATGGTCAGGTTTACACAGGATTATTTTCCAAATGGGTAAATCATGATGAGATGGGTCAAAGCAGCATTTGGTCAGTAATTTTTTGTGATTTTTTTTAAGCACAAGCATTTCACATGACCACCAAATAATACTTGCAATCCTTTCCAATGCTTTGTTTTCCCTTCTGAGTTGAAGCACCAATGATATATTCCCAGCACACTTGCAGACACCCTTGCATTCATCAGCAGGACTTCTGCATACACAGAATCAATCTAGGTTTGTTATTGTGAATAAATACATTAAGGGCAGTTAGCTTTGCAGCCAAACTGTGTTGCAGCCATTATTTGGACATCAGGGTGGTCCTTTCTGTTCTACTTCAGTCCCCCAGAAGAGATGCAAGAAAAGATTCAGGGCTTGCATGTCACAGAATAACTTATTTTCTTACAGGATTTGCATGCAAAGGGAGGGAAAGATTCACTGCACCAACAGAGCAGCTTACACCCTTCAGATAGAGTTAGGACATTGGAGTCACTGGAGCATCTGTGACCACGTCAGCATTTTAGGCTTCTGTTCATGCTTATCAGTGAAGGCAAAAGGTATCCATGGGGGGAAGCAGATGGGCGGCCGTAGGCCGCCCTGGGAAGCTGCGCCACGGGGCCGAGGTATCCCCACACCTCGGCCCCGTGGTGCAGCTTTGCTGCCCCTGGAAGGAGCGCTAAATTGGCACTCCTTCCACAAGTCGCCGAAGGTGCGCCACAAAAGGCTGCCAGCGCACCTTTGGCGACTCTTCTGCTGCAGCGTGTATGGACGCTGCAGCGGGAGGTCCTCCTCGGAGCGCCAGCCGTGTGGAGGGCCAGCTGCTTCCAGGACGACCTGGGGAAGGGGTTGGGGCACCCACCATGCGGCTGTCCTTCCCCTTCCCTGCCCCTAAAATGGCTCTTTAAGCCATCTGCTTCCCCCCTCATGTGTCCATAATCAAGACTAACACTTTATTTATAGCATAGTCAATTATACTACTTTGTACTCTGAACTCCAGGCAAATACAAGCAACATGACAGGACTTTCAAACTTTAAGAGGGCTGCCTGGCAATTTGTAATTTAGTTTCATATTATTGACTGCTTCACACAATTGTTCAATGTCTTTTAACAAGTATTATTAGCAAACCCTGCTTTTAGAAATGGGCTCTCACAGTGGGACAGTGATGGCAAAAATCAGAAGATCTATGTGGGCAAGTGATTTTCATTAACTGGGATGTAATTTTTGCTGTTAATTCTAATAGAAAATCTTTGTATTTAAATAGAAAGACCTCTTCTTTAGAAGTGATTTCAGGCTTCCACTTGACTATTTGTGAAAATACAGAATGCAATGCTAATAACACTCAAGGCTGCAATCCTATATACATTTACCTAACTGTAGGTCCTTTTAAAATCAATGGGGCTTATTTTTGTGTTGAAATTGCAGTGACAACAATTACTCTCTCTATTTCTTTGTGTGCCAAATAGTTCAATATCATTGAAAATGTCAATAGTTTTACTACTTTGATGAAACTGCTATTCTTTTTATTAAAGTGAAGCTCCTTTTTATATTTTTTTAAAAAATCCAGTCAACTCCCTTTTCTCCTTTTACTCTGTCTAGCTGGAATATTTTTGGCAGCATTGTCTATGGAAGGATGACTCAGTTAATAAAGTAGATGTTTTCCCAGTCTTAGTTTAACATAAGATTTGGTACCAAAAACAGTCTTCTTTCTTAGTCCACTGGAATACAAACACTGGATTCCTACAGTGTGGAAGGAGAGAGTTCCCCTAGGCCACCCCAAATGACATCCCTAGAACACAATTTTATTTCTTCTGCTATCATTAATGAATTCCTCCCCCTTTTCTGCTTTCTTTTATTATGTTTTAAGCTTCTTTTAATGCTATTTTTAACTTGTGGGTGTTTTTTTTTAAATAGAAATGTAGAGCAGATCACTAAACAGACAGTCAGTCTGTAAGCAATCAGAAAGGAATGCCATGATTGCTAAAAGTGAACATGGGTTTCTCAAAAATGTCATGCCAGACTAATCTTATCTCTCTTTTTTGATAGAACGACAAGCTTGGTAGATGATGTGAATGCTATGTATATAGTGTATCTTGATTTCAGTAAGGCCTTTGACAAGGTCCCCCTAGCCCCAAGATATCCTTGGCAAAAAACAACAACAACAACAACAAACAAACCTATTAAAATGTGGGATAGACAATACAACTATTAGATGAATTTGTAGTTGGTTGATTAACCAAATCCAAATGATGCTCACCAATGGCTCTTCTTCATCCTGGAGATAAGTGACTAGTGAGGTAACACAAGATTTTGTTCTTGGCCCAGTGCTATTCAACATCTTTATCAATGACTTGGATAGAGGGCATGCTTATCAAATTTGCAGATGACACCAAATTAGGAGGGGTTGCTAATACAATAAAAACTAGGCTGTCCCAGACCTCCCAGAGGGCCTTCTCCGCAACCGCTCCCAGACTTTGGAATGGCCTGCCGGACGAGATCCATCTTACTACCACTCTTGCTGCTTTCAAGAAAGCAGTAAAGACGGATCTCTTTCGGCAGGCCTTCCCGGAATAACGGTCGGCCCTTAAAGGGGTCTCCATTTGTCTGCCTCCTTGGAAAATCTTGTTTTTAATTTATTGATTTAATTAATATTGTATTTTAATTATTCTTCGGTTTAATTCTATTTTAAGGGGATGGGGAGGGGGGAGGTAGGGGTTAAGGGGAGAGGGAATGTTCTAACGTTGTTCTGTTTTAATTATTGCTGTCCCCCGCCCCGATTGCCTAGCAGAGGGGCGGGCTACAAATAAAAATTTATTATTATTTATTATTATTATTAATACCCCAGAGGATAGGATCAAAATTCAAAATGATCATAACAGATTAGATTGCCCTAGTCCAATGCTCAAACCATTACACCATGCTGGCCTTCAGACTTACAAAGAATAAAATACAATTAAAAGATAAAAAGCAATCAACACAGTTCAGTCTAAAAACAATACAGCACCCTCAGCTCATTCTTTAAAAACCTTCTGATTAAAGCCTGCCAGAATAAAAAAGTCTTAGCATGGCAAGGGAAGCATAGCAGGCAAGGAGCCTTCCTGTCCTCATTGAGAAGTGAGTTCTAGAATATAGGATAGGGGTCAGTAACCTATGGCCCATGGGCCGGGTGCAGCCTGCAGAGGCCTTGGGACTGCCCCGTAGCTGGTCCCGCCACCCCCACCCCCCGCGTGCGCTGGTGCCATTTTGGCATCCAAAATGGCGACCGCACTCATGCGCGCATGTGTACGGCAGCGGGCGCCATTTTGGAAGGCCCAGGGAAGCCCCCACCATGCCTGCGCCATGCGAATTCGCATGGCGCAGATGCGGTGGGGCCTTCCAAAATGGTGCCCCCGTGCACGTACGCATGCCCCCTGGCCCCCGTGCCATTCCCCCCCCCCCCGGCCCCCTGGCAACAAAGGTTGCCAACCCCTGGTCTAGGGTCAGCCACTAAGAAGGCTGTCTCTTGCATTCTCATCAACTGGTGGTGAGAGAAGGGCCTCTCCTAGGCTCTCAGGGCCCAGGCCAGCTCATGTAAGGAGATACAGGCTATAGGAAAATAAAGTATGGACCTGAGCCATATGTGCTGTGCTGAGAAAATGTTAAATTGCAGCCATTGATCTTATACAAGGATATACTGCTCCTCTAACCCCAACCTATAATAGAGCAACCAACCTCTATAAGCAAGAGAAACAATTCTGGTTCCCTAATCTCCTGAAATGATTGGTTTCACCACAATCAAATAGGCATAAATCTCAGCTTTAATTTATATGGAACATATATTGGCTATGTTTGGAGGTAAGGATCATAAATGGTTCAATCTTTCATAAGAGACACATGCTTCCTGCTTTTTTAGGCACAACTCTTGACCACTGAACTATTACATCAGATTTCAAAAGCTACCTGCCTCGTTTCACCTCACACTTCAGTCTCCATGCCCTGATGATGATGATGATGATAATAATAATAATAATAATAATAATAATAATAATTTTTATGCTGCCTCTGTGCAGCGCAATCGAGGTGGCGGACAGCAGATAAAAACAACATTACAAGTTAAAACAGTCAAGCAACCCCTTCCCTAACCCACCCACGCCTTAAAAATATATTAAACTATAACAAGATTAAAATATAAAATAAAAGCAAACAATACAGTTCAAATAAATAGCAGCTTAGCAGCAAAAGCTATATATAACAATGTTGGTTTTTCGAAGGATAAGATAGAAAGTAAAATAGAAAACAAGGACTAACACTGAAGAAAAAGGAACTTTTTATAGTTTTTTGTTTGGATCATGTTCTTATTGTTTCTGTGTTGATCTTTAAACTGTTAAGTGTACTTTTAATTATACCAAATAAAATTATTAAAGAAAGGGTTAAAATAATAATAATAATAATAATAATAATAATAATCAGAGATGTATCTGGACTAAGGGCCTTTGCCTACTGCCAAAAATAGTGCAAATTGTGTCCACTTTAAGGGTTAGGGTTAGGGTCAGGGTCAGGGAATCATGGGAACTGTATTTTATTGTGGCACCAGAGCTCTCTGACAGAGAAGGCTCAATATCTCAGGGGGAAAAAAAACAGTTCCCATGATTCCCTAGCACTAACCCTAACCCTTAAAGTAGACTCAATTTGCACTATTTCTGGCAGTCTGCAAAGGCCCTAAATAGACCAAAGTCCTATTCCTCTAAATGAATTTCCAAATATCAGTAATAAAATTAGAAGAGCTCACTTAGATTCTTCTAAACCTAGTATACAGAATCCATTCTATTAGTTTATACAGGCATACTGGAGGAAGAACAATCACCTGTCAATTTATGATGACTCCATGAATTTCATAGGGTTTTTAAGCAAGTAAATGGTTGTTGACCATTGTTTTCTTCCTAAATATAGCCCATAGCACCTGCTATTCCTGATAGTGCCTCATCCAGGCCTGACCCTGCTTAGTTTCCAAGAGCAAACACTATGATTGGCAGGTTAAAAATACTAAAGAAACTCTTCCCAGTGTTTAGAAAGCAGAGATAGCATTTCAGCACTGCTCCTTCCCATCTCAGTACAACACAAAGCAACTTGCATTAAAGCAGAAAGAAAATCCCCCTTCCCTCTTTGCTGAAAAATCTGTTATTCTGGAATGACCCAGAAAGCATGAGAGCACTTTAGGATGACATAAATTGTTTCAGAATCCATTTGACCCAAAACAATCTGATTTAGAACCTCCTAGGTTAGACCAATTCAACCCAATCTGCTCTAGAATTGGCTGGATAACAGGCACAGACCTAATTTATAAAGCTGCCTTGATTTGTTAACTATAATTAAAATAATGATAGCTTAGAATTTGGACATAATACTAAATGGTGCCTATCTAAAATGGAAGTTTCTGATGCCTTCATGGCACTGACAACCCTTGATCAAAGTCAGAGGGTGCCTCTCTTGACAATTCAGCATAGAATATCTCCTCTTCTTGGATCAAGGGCTGTTCTGCCTTTAGACTCACACCAGAAATGGTTAGAGGAGCCTGTGAATCCATGGCTAGCTGGAATTCACTATTTTCACATTTCTTTATCATGATATGTAAACATGGTTCATATGGTGACATTCAGATCCCTGATTATTTATATCTGTATTTATCTCTATGCATCTCTTCCTTATAGGATCTTAACTTTCTATAGAGTTTTTTCATTCCATCAACATACAAAAGAATCTTTTTGGTCATAGATAGCATGTCAAGTTACATCTATACACAAATAATCCATTAAGATACATCCCATTCATTTAGTAAGTACATTCTCAGCAGTCTCATTTTCTAATACTGACACACTTTGTATTTTTCAAGTGCCCCACACAGCATTTCTTTCCTTATTCAACTGTATGTTGAAAATTTTAAAACAACTGGAGATTTTTGGATGGAAGCATGTAGATAAAACAAAGTAGAGGTATTCAGTTTGTAAGTAGAACATCTGGAAACACTAATGCAAAAAGGACCCTAGAATTGCACTAAGAGCAAAAGAGAAAGGAAAACAGCTACTGGAAGAATACTACTGATTGACTGCATTGCACTAATGAGATGAATAAGATATAGAAGCCTGAAAATGTAAGTTGCTGTTTGAGCAATTAAGCCTTTGAGCAAAGGAAGTATATAGAATATTCTGTACTGTTATAAAGAATGTAGTTAAAAATGGCATACTCCAGTCAGATATTGTCCCATTAAATACTTAGTTTTTGATAGCACTCACTATTGTTTTACCCAAGTACTTCTTAGTATGCCAAGGGGTAGGAAAGGATACATTTGTCAGGTACTGAAGAGTCCTAACACAACTAAAGTTACAAATATCCAAATATCCATTTTATTATTATTGTTGTTGTTGTTGTTATTATTATTATTAAGCATCAGAGGTCCAAGGAAGCAACAGGCTAAGAGTCTGGATTCCAGAAACTGGGATCCTGTGTCTAGTTACTACATCAGGAGATTGGATTGTGCACATTCTTACTACACAAGGAGGCCAACAGATATCTATTTATCTTGTACTAAGGATGTGGTGTTTTGCAGACTTTATTAAAAATAGCATACTGAATATCTTTTGTGAATTACATTAAAATATAATGTTTTATGAGACAGTGTGGTATGGTGATTTGGCATTGATTCCCTGCTCACCCATAGAATCCCACTCTGTGATCTTGAGTGAGTCACAAACTCTCAAACCCAAAAAACCCTGTGATAGGTTTTCTTTAGGGTCACCATAAAGTGAGAATGACTTGGAGGCACACAACAACAACAGCTACAAATGTTTCATGATTTTGTATGTGTGTATGTAAACCTGTTAGGCAGTTTCAGGTAAGTGATCTTTTGGGAGGGGAAGTAAGTACTCAGCACATCAGAAATGATTTGTGATTGGCTGAGAGTTTTAAAAAGTATTTGAAAATTGGTGTTTGACAGCTAAGAGGAACAGTTGGTGTGTGGTTGTTTGGGGTTTTGGAGGTTAGAAAGAGTATTGTAAGTACTACTTGTTTTGATTAGACTGTGAGGCTAGATTTACAATAAGCAGGTTTGGGCAGGTAGGCTAGGCAATATGAGATAGCATTATCTAAAACCATGTGCTTCTATATACTAATTTTAAAGCTTTTTATTCCACTTCTTGTAATGATAAAGTTGATATTTCATTCACACTTCTTTGGTAGCTATGCTTTGTTTTTAGACAGTTCATAGTGCAATCCTGTGAAGCAAAATCTGGCTAAGGTAGAGGGAGGCTTTAGTCCCCAAATACGAGTCCACAGAGGAAGAAATGGGTTAATAATAATAATAATAATAATAATAATAGTTTATTTATATTTTCCTGCCTCTCCCTACGGATCAAGGTGGGAGTACAACAGTAAACTGTACAACAATGTACAAATATACAATATATAAAAACATAACAAAAATAAAATCAACAAACTATACTATAAAAACAGTGCGAAATCTAATGCCTTAGATGCCCTAGATAATCAAACAACTTCCTCAATTGGCAGGCCACATGAGACAGTACTGTTTAGCCTTAAATTCAATTCAGGAGATCAGGTGGATAGGCCTGCCGGAAGAGCTCCATCTTAACTGCCTTCTTAAAGGCTTCTAGTGTGGTAATAAGATGGATCTCTTTGGGGAGATCTTGGGGGCCGCAGCCGTGGATGATCTTTGGGAAGTTGATCTTAATTTGGTAGGGTAATGATTTAATAAATTCTTCCCAGATGTTCTGAGAGTGCGGGGCAGATTGTATGGGGATAGGCATTCCTTCAAGTAACTCAGGCCCAAGCCATGTAGGGCTTTAAAGGTAACGACCAACACTTTGTATTGCACCCAGAAGCTGATCGGCAGGCAGTGAAGACCTTTTAGTACAGGAGTAATATGGTCCACCCTAGATGTTCCGGTGACCAACCTGGATGCCACATTTTGAACCAGTTGAAGCTTCCGAACTTGGTACAAAGGTAGCCCCATGTAGAGCGCGTTACAGAAGTCCAAATGAGAAATTACCAGGGCAAGTATTACAGCTTCAAGGTCCCTTCGGTCCAGGTAGGGACGCAGTTGGCGAATCAACCGGAGTTGATTCCAAGCACTCCTGGCCATCACATCTACTTGAGATGACAACTGTAGAGATGAGTCCAGGAGTACTCCCAAACTGCGTACTTTGTCCTTTAGGGGAAGTGTGACCCTATCAAGGATAAGTTGACAAAACTCCCTTCCTGGGCCGGGGGTACCTATTGCAAGCACCTCCACTTTCTCTGGATTCAGCTTGAGTTTGTTTTCCCTCATCCAGCACATTACCGACCCAAGGTAGGCATCCAGAGGAGCAATGCCATCCTTAGTCACTGCAGTAGTTGGAGACATGGAGAAGTAGAGTTGGGTGTCATCAGCATATTGATAACCCCACACCCCATATCTCCGGATGATCTCTCCCAGCGGCTTCATGTAAATGTTAAACAGCATGGGGAACAGTATAGTACCCTGCGAGACGCCAGATGTCAGCTCCCTCTTAGAGGAGCAGCTGTCCCCCAGCCTCACCATCTGGGATCTGCCCAAGAGGTAGGACTGGAGCCACTGGAGCGCAGTGTCCCCAATGCCTAACTCCCTCAGGCATCCCAGAAGGATACCATGGTCTATGGCAGGGGTAGGCAACCTTTCCCCTTTAAGGGCCGAGGGACTTCAGCTCCCAGAATCCCAAGAGCTATTGGCCAACATGGGACTATTGGCCAACATGGCTGAGGCTTCTGGGAGCTGAAGTCCCTCGGCCCTTAAAGGGGAAAGGTTGCCTACCCCTGGTCTATGGTATCAAATGATGCTGAGATGTCCAACAGCACCAACAGGGTCACACTTCCCCCGTTGATACCCAGACGGAGGTCATAGACTAAGGCAACCATGGCAGTTTCAATCTTGTATCCTGCCCTGAAGCTGGTTTGAAATGGGTCCTGATAATCCGCTTCATCCAAGACTGCCTGGAGCTAGAAGGCAACTGCCTTCTCGATCACTTTGCCCAAGAATGGTAGTAAGGAGACCGGTCTGTAGTTGTTTCTCACCAGGGGATCAAGGGAGGGCTTTTTCAATAGCGGTTTAACTATCACTACTTTTAAGCTTAATGGAAATTTGCCCTCCCTGAAGGATACATTAATTATAAGCTGTAATAATAATTTTACTGCATCTCCTCCCTGGGCGGTCAGTCATGATGGGCAAGGATCAAGAGGGCACATTGTCTTCCTTACACATCGATCCAGTTTAATACAGTCCACGGAGTCCCTGGACATCTCTCTCATTGGCTCTGTTATAATGCCCACATCCAGATCGACCCTTATCTGAGAGATTTTATCTATTAAAAAAAAGTCTTTAAAAGCATCACAGAAGGCTTTAGGGCCTCGGCAGACGACTAATAGAGTCGTCTTGGAGGCTTGGAAGAGGAGGGGCAGCCGCATGAGTGGTGCCCCTTCCTCTCCCTGAGGTCGCCCTCGGAGTCGCCGGCCCTCCGCACGGCCGGCGCTCCGGGGATGACCTCACGCCGCGGCGACCGGATGCGCCGCAGCGGAAAAGACAGCGAAAGTGCGCCTGCCGCTTTTAGGGCGCACTTTCGCTGTCTTGAGGAAGGAGCGCTGATTTAGCGCTCCTTCCAGGGATGCCGCCGGTGCGCCGAGGTGCGGAGGCTGCGGCCCCGCGGTGCGCCAGCCCAGGGCGTCCTGGACGCCCTCGTCTGCTTCCCCCCTTAGTTGGTTCCAATAGTGAGTTCTGAGTGGGATGCAATTGTGTTAGTTCTTTTACCACCCTGAACAGCTCTGCAGGACGAGACTTTACAGATGCAATATGTGCAGCATAGAAGGATTTCTTAGCTGCATCTATTGCCACCCCATAAGAATCCAAAAGGTTTCTATGGAGTATCTTGTCAGATAAACGTTGATGTTTCCACCAGCGGCGCTCCAGTCATTGCACAGCCCACTTATTTGTCGAAGATTTTCCGTGTACCATGTTTTTTTGTTCGAAGTGGGATGGTAAGGACGCTTGGGAGTGATAGTGTCTACAGCTCTGGTAAGGTTGTTATTCCAGGTATCAACCAGGGCTTCGACAGGATCGCCATCGTTCCCAATCATAAAACCCTCTAAGGCTTCCTGGAACCTTTTGGTTCCATCAGCCTTCGAGGACGGACCATTTTAATAGGTCCTCCACCCCCGAGAGGGATATGGGTAGTGGCCTTCAGTCCAACTTTGACCAGATAGTGGTCCATCCATGACAGAGCAGAAGTATTGGTTACCTCTGCCCATGGATACTAAAGACCACATCGAGTGTATTACCAGCACAATGTGTAGGACCTGAAACTAATTGGGACAGGCCCATGGCTGTCATGGAAGCCATGAACTCCTGAGCTGCACCTTTTAGATCTAATGAACTGGACTCAAAGGGGATGTTGAGGTCCCCCAGAGCGGTAAACCAACAGAATCCCCAGACTGTCTCTGGATTTCAAGGTCAGGTAAATGCACTCAATGTGATTCATTTTCTGGATAGGTCTCCTGGTCAAAGTGATGGAGTTTTTGTGTGTGTGATGCCAAGATGTGAAGATGGTGGAGCCTCTGGAATTTATTACTAAGCTCCACATTCATTCTTCTACTTATGGGAGATTTGCATGGAATGCGGCTGTTTAAATTGGTGGTCAGGGAGAAATTGAAGGGGTAGTGATGATGAGCACTCATAGATGCCTATTTGGTGAAGGGGAAGCCTCAAGATGTGCTTGAGCCCAGGTGTCACATGGCCCAGGAGATGATAAAGGGGAATGCCTTTGGGTCCAGCCTTCATTGTGTGTCATGGCACAGAGGTAGGTTCCCTATGAAGGTATTCCTTGGTGATGGCTGCCTAGGTGCCAAGCCAAAATGGTGTCTAGCACTCAGAGTTGGGTACTTCACTCTGGGGTGCTCAAGAGGAGGGCATTTTGGGACCCTTTGACTCAGACAAAATCCACTATGGGCTGTTTGTGCCAAGATCCCTCCCCAAAAATCAAATCAAATGTAGTTTTCAAATTATCAGAGTATTTGGTTGGTTTGGAGTTTGTGGTGGGGAAGCTTATGAAAGTGTTTGAAGTTATGGAATCTGATGTCCCATTGCTCATGGAAAGGCACTCTGTTAGACATTTGTATGCAGTCTTATGCACATTTCTTCCAATGCATATGTTTTATGCACTTTTACTTAATATAAACATTTTTTTCAAGAAATTTTCCTCGTATAATACTTTGTGTTGTTGTTGTTGTTGTGTACCTTCAAGTCATTTTTGACATATGGTGACTCCAAGGCTATTTATGCTAATATACACTGTTTGGTGTTCTTTTATCTCTCTCTCTCTCTATAGATAGATAGATAGATAGATATAGATATATGCGCACACATATTTGAATGAACTCTGTTTTGAGATTCACCGAACTGTGGATTATGAAGGATAATGGAGTTTGGGTTTACAGAATAGGTACGAAGGTTAAAACACTAAATTAGGTAAGTTTCTGTTAAAATGTGATCCAAATGAATTTCTACCTCATCCCTACTAAGCAGTGTCTCTTTTGAACAGAAAACTTTGATCACTCTTGTTTAAGCACAAAAACTTGATTGTATTAATGCAACATACAATGAATAGTTTTGGATCTCAGTGACATAATTGCTTGGTTCCATAATGAAAAATGATACTCTTTTTTTTTTTTTTTTTTTGTTCCTTCATGCATGAGTTGCAGTCACAGTACTATTATTTTTAACAAGTTATGCCCATATGAAATGGTTAAATGTGGATATAAAGAAAAGCTGCTTGCAGTTGTGCTTGGTAAATCTGGCAAATTAATTCACAGGCTGCATTTCTTGCTTAGTCCAAATCTTGGGAGGATCCTAGGTTTCCCAAAATGGGAAGGTATCCACAAGTGTGCCCAATGGGTTATCTTAGAGATTGCCCAATTTTGCAGAATCTTAAAAACTGACCCTAGGAAGAAATAACACAAAAAGGGAGAAGCTCAAATAACATTGAATTTACCTGTTGACTGGATAATGGCCAGTATTTTCATTGTGCTTTTATCATCTATTCCAAGGTTTTATTTGGATTTCCCCCCTACATACCCACATTCTGAAATAAATTATAGGAATTCTCTACATAAACAAATAAAAGAAGAAGATAAATGGAGATGAACATCAGGCATTACCAATTCATGGAAGACTGGCAAAGCAGAATTGGGGTACATACACCTCTGCATCTGTCCCTGCTGCAGTTCAGTTTTGCAGCTGTAATCCTACTTGGTTGTCTTCAGAATGTAATAAACACTGCAATCCTATATTCACTCACTTGGAAATAAGTACCATTGAACTTAATGGGACATATTTCTGATTAGACATTGACTCTAAGGTATTGTGTTTCTGTTTAGGAGCCACTTATTGATCCTGCCCCTTGATGTCCCCTTTGCCCATTGCTCATAGTCTGACAATTGCAATTTCTCCATAAAATGGCAATGCCTTAGTGGGTTGTCCACCCAGCCTATCACTGAGAAATTATGATCCCACTGCAGACAACTATAAATATCCCACCATAATAAACATCAACATCTGTGTAGGAGGCATTTTAAAAAAAAACAACATTGCAGCAAAGATGCTATTTCTTGCCTCTACAGCAAGTTCTTTGTCTCTTTACAGATCAATACACAGGACAGCAAAGGCTGTTATTCTTTACTAAACCCAAGCAAAGTGACTACTGCTGTTCTAACAGGCTAATCTAAGGCACTTTCTCCAACCCAAACTGAGGGAATATAAAGATTCTACTATAAATGCAAATGAATGGCAGAAATGGAAACAACGGCTAGGGTGAATTCTGCATTCACAGTGGTTTGTACAAAGACTCAGATTCCAGATCAAAAGAATTATAAAACAAAATGCCATTGCTGCTCCATGACTAATATAAAAATTTGTAGACCTGGAATTTTAAGCATCCTTAACATGAGCTATTCATACATCATTGTGTTTATATACACACCATTGAGGTAGATGGAAGGTAGATCTAGATCTATTGGTAGGCTTCTACAGATTGTAAGCAGATCGCCATAGGTTTTTTTTTTTTTTCATGGGAGAAGCCTATGGCCCATTTTCTTTCTTTCTTTCTTTCTTTCTTTTTTATTAAAGAAATTGTCTTAATATACATATGGTTTTGAAATACACATCATTCTATACTCCATATCCATTTACAAATATTATTTGAAATACATTTTTCTACCATAAAATCCTTGGAATCTCCAGAAATAATAACCAGTTACAACTACCATTGGGATTAATCTAATAGATCATTCTATTGATTTAACTTAGCTATGAGAGTTAAATTTTGCCTCTCATGTTAATTTTCTACCAAAATGATTTTATTTTGTTTAGTTACTTTTAAGTCTATTTCATGATGCAAGAAAACTTTCAATTTTTCCCCATTTTTAAATAAAAAATTCCTCTTGTTTGTCCTTAATTAACATAGTCAATTTGTCCATTTGCATTAGATCTCTTATTTTCTCTTTCCATTCCACAAACATTTGCATATTGTTAATTTTCCAATATTTGGCTATAATCAATCTTGCACCAGTAATTAAGTACAAAATTACACCTATTTCCTCTTTTTTCAATACCCCTTTTAGATTTTCCGTTATATTTAATAAATACAGTTTGGGGTCCATTTTTATTCTAATATTGAAGATTGATACTATTTTGCTGTGAATGGTCTTCCAAAATTCATTTACCACCTTACAAGTCCACCACATGTGGAAAAGCTTGGCATCTTTTTGATTACATTTCCAACACCTGCCAATTTCTTCTTTGTTTTGTTTAGCAGTCCTTGCAATTTTTGACGGATAAAGATGCCATCTGAACAGAACTTTATAATAATTTTCTATCAGGTGAATGCATTTTGTGAATTTTGTATTGTTCATCCAAGTCTTTTCCCAATTTCTAACTCAATGTTTTCATTCAAGACTTGCATCCATTTAATGATACAATCTTTTATACATTCCTCTTTCAACTCTATTTCCAAAAAACATTTATAAAGTCGCGCAATCAAATGTTTGTTCCCTTTATCATAGATTTTTTCCAATTCCATTTTATTCACATCAATGCCAGGTGTTCGAATATCTTTGATATATCTACTTTGAATTTGGCAGAAATTAAGCCAGTGATCTACTATCCCAACCTCATGTAGTTCTTTAAAAGATCTTAATTTTATTTTAGCTTCAGAACATTCCAATAAATCTCTATATTTGATGGGAGCTCCTTTAGCAGAAGTATCTATTTTAAACGCTTCCGTGGGTGAAGTCCAACCCGGGATTTTATTATAAAGGATTGGCTTATATTTATTCCATGTTTTAATTAGAGCTTTCCTAATAATATGTTTATCAAATGTTTTATCTGCATTACCTCCGCTGTAACTTAAGTGCCAATGTCATCCTTTCTCTAAACCAGCACCTTCTAGTACTAATATTTTTCTGTCCTCTAGTGTTATCCAGTCTTTAATCCAGGTGAACACTGCTGCCTCGTAATGTATTTTTAGATTTGGCATTCCCAACCCCCCTCTTATTTTTGCATCTTGTAATGTACTCATTTTTATTCTTGGTTTCTTCCCTTGCGACATAAAGTCTCTTAAATCCCTATTCCATGTTTTAAAACAGGATGAGGGTATATTTATTGGGATTGTTTGAAAAAGAAATAAAATTTTGGGCAGTACATAAGACTGTATGACAGCTATTCGCCCTAATAAGGAAAGCTGTAATTTATTCCAAATCTTTAATTTTTCTTTTATTTGTTTCTAACTTTGAAGGTGATTATTCAAAAGGAGGGAGGAGTTTTGAATTGTCAACGTCACTCCCAAATATTTTACACTGTCACATAATTTGAGCTCAGTTATAGATCTTAGCTCATTTTCCTCATTTCTATTGAGGTTTTTCGTCAGTATACAGCTTTTTTGCATATTGATTTTAATCCCCATCATCCTGCTAGATTGCCATCGTTTTTTTAAAAAAAAATTATTAAGTTTTGTCAAATAACAAACTTATAAACAATAGAAATAACAAACCTTCAGAATGAGCAAAGAGAATTTCCACCCAGTAATGCATTCTTTCGAAGTTGTAGAAATATCCGGAAAGGAAAATCATAGATCATTTTATTATAGTCAAATGGTCAATGTCCAAGATGTCCTTCCAAAAACTAGCTTTGTGAGAAGGCGGAGCAAAATGAGATTTATTGTTATTGACATAATCAATAAAAACAGACCAATTCTCAATGAATGTGTGTGTGTTTTATTGTCTGGATTTGTTCTTGAATGAATAGGAAAGTTTTTCCAATAACCATTTTCCCACCAGTTTTTAAGTAACAAATTCCCCATCTTCCAGCATCAAACGATTTCAGTTCTAGCTGCAAACATTACGGATATGATAGGGTTTTAACAACTGTTTAACAACAGTTACAACAAAAATATCTCCCACCTAAAATATGTTTCTTTACTTCTACCTAAAATATGTTTCTCCACTTCCTGGGCAGCACCTGGCGAGAAACCAGAACCTGGGGAGAAATCAGAAGTGGATTTGCCTATGATTGGCTACAAGCTCAGAGCCAGTGTGATTTAACCCTTTAAAGGAAACAAAAATATATAAATATGAAAGCTAAACCTGTTAGAGTTTGCCTTTCATTAGCAGAATAGCAGAAGTGCAATTTTGCCTAACTATAGGAAGATGCAGGCAGGTGGCCCTGGACCACCCTGGGAAGCAGAGGATCAGGGCTGCTGCTACCACATGCAGTGGCCCTGATTCTCCTGTTTGCCAGCCCAGAAAAGATGCAGCTCCTTTCAGAGCCAGCAAAAAGGTGCTCTAAGAACTGCCGTGTGGCTCTTTAGCACCCCTTCCAGTGCAGCGCATTAGGATACTGCACTGGAACAACACCTTGATGTCATGTGCCATGCATAATGGTGCGCGGTGTCACAATGTCCTCGGTGTGGGATTGGGGTGCCCAGCTTTTGGCTGCCCCTCCCCATTCCTGCCTCCAGGCTGGCCTTTTGGGCCAGTCTGTAGAGGCCCTAAGAGCTTTCCTAAAGAATAAAGAATGACTCAAAAAAGATAACATGTAGTTAGTAATTTAAAAAAACCAATAATGACATATATATATATATATATATATATATATATATATATATTTACATAAAAACTTAATCCTAATCTAACTGGTGATGATTTAGATAAAGAGAGAAATTCTCACCATCTATCAGATAGCAGAAAGATAGGGATAGCAACAACTGTTTAGAATCTCCAGAGGGAGAAGACAGTTAGTCTGAAAAGACATTTCAGGGAGAGTAACCAAAGTAGGAAACCATATCTATATAAGTAAGGAAAAGGAGAACGCAAACATATTCCAACATGCAATGGTTAAAGTGTTGAACTGATACTTAATAGGTTAAGATTCAATTTTAGTTTGACCTATTTCACAGTTTTACTGTGAGGATAAAATGGGGTGAGCCTTGAGCTCACTGGAGCATGAAAATTTCATTTCTTTCTTGGTCTTGCAAGAAATCTTCAACACCCCCCTCACAATTTGCACTCAATTAATTCAGCAGTGGATAGAATAGAGGAGGAGGTGAAATCTTGCCCTTCACAGTAGGCTCAGTCAACAAACAAACAAACAAACTGCTTCAGCCTCTCCAAGCTTGTGTGTTTCTCTTTATGAACAATTTTCACCATATTGTTCACACTCTGATGTCATTTTGCCACACATATTCCTGTTTTCATTTGGGAATTGCTGGGGGGAATAAATGAAATAGAGTTTCTCTCATTACCTCCAAATTATTGGCCCTTAAAAGTCTTGTTGAAATTAAATCAAACCAGTCTGCCTCTCTCTGGCTCTAGTGGCAACATATAGATTAGGATTACTGCAGAATGGATGCCTCATAATGATATAATGGTAATACCAATAATTCTTATAACTGTAAATGATACATAAATTGAACTAATGAGGAGATTTAATCAAAATTAAATTTGGTGTGCTTGCTTAACTGCTGTGAATGGAATGGGCCCTGAAACCAGGAATTGGGTTGCAACCTCCAGTCCTGGACAGGGTCACAGTCTCTGTGAAGGACAGTGTTCGCAGTTTGGGGGTGCTCCTTGATTCGTCACTGCTGATGAATAATCAGGTGAACGCGGCAGTCAGGAGTGCCTGTTATCAACTTCGGCTGATACGTCAGCTGTGCCTTTTCCTGGAAGTAAGGGATCTTGAGACTGTGGTGCACATGCTGGTAACCTCCCGTCTGGATTTCTGTAATGTGCTCTACATAGGCCTACCCTTCTGCTTGGTCCAGAAACTTCAATTAGTACAAAACATGGCAGCCAGAGTAGTCTCAGGAACATCTAGGAGAGACCACATAACTCCGGTATTAAAATCTCTCCACTGGTTGCCTATTAGTTTCTGGGCCCAGTATAAGGTGTTGGTTATTACCTTTAACGCCCTCAATGGTTTGGGTCCAAGCTATCTTTGGGACCACCTCCTCCAATACAATCCTCCCTGCACACTCTGGTCCTCTAGGAGGAATTTGCTTCAGCCAATGAAATCTCGGCTGTCAGCACCCTCCCAGAGGGCATTCTCGGTAATCACCCCCAGATTATGGAATGGCCTGCCGGACGTGATCCGTCATATTACCATCTTAAGCAGCTTTTAAAAAGCTGTGAAGATGGATTTCTTCCAGCAGGCCTTTCCTGACTAGATCTCCGGCCCTAGGAGTCCACCTGTCTTTATCATTCTAGTTTTGGCTCTCCCACTGTTTGTTGTTGGTTGGCTATTTTTTTAAAAAAAATGTTGTATTGTTGTGTTGTATTTTTGATATGTTATGTTAAGGTTTTAATTGGATCTGTAGTTTAATACTGTTTTAATGGGGGGTGGGATGTTTATTTTTAGATTTGTATGGATTTTAATTCTTGTAAGCCACTCCAATTGCTTGACAGAGGGGCAGGGCAAAAATAAATTTGATTATTATTATTATTATGTTTGCTTTGGTAATGAATTATAGGGGTGATAGAATAATAACATATATCCCTTTTAAATAAAATAAATGTACTAGCTGACCAGTAGAAATTAAAATTGCAAAGACACCCTACACACACAGATTATTTTTAAAAAAAGAATCACAAAGAAAAAGCAAACAAGATACTTAACAACATGAGTCTATTGGGATGGGAGAGATGGTAAATGTCTATGTATGAAAATTCAAAGATTTTCACACAGTAAACAGATTAAACACAGTAAATAGTCTATAACAGGGGTAGGCAACCTTTTTGAGCCGGGGGCCCGGTTGCTGTCCCTCAGATAATTGGGGGGCCAAAGCACCAAAAATAAATTTAATAAATAAAATATAATTTTTTTAAAAAAATATATATATATTTTTTAAAAAATGCATATACACTCTCTCAGCCCCAGAAAAGACATGGCAAAACCCCTGTGGAGATTTTGCCAAGAAAACCCCAAGAACAAGTAATAACAACAATAATCAATATCATCATGGTGGGCGGCAGCGGCAGTGGCAGGACTGGCCTGGGGCCAGTCCAAAGGCCTTGGGGGGCTGTATCCGGCCCCTGGGCTTTAGGTTGCCTACCCCTGGTCTACAATATAGACTCCAATCATACATGGAGAGAGAAATCTCTATGTAAGAAGGATTCAGGAAAGGATGCAAGCAGGGTTCAAAAAAAGAAGAGGCACTAAAGAACACATTGCAAACATATAATGGCTAATGGAGTTTACCAAGGAATTCTGGGGGTAAAAATCAGCATATACTGCAGACTATAGCAAAGTATTTGACTGTATAGATCAGGGGTAGGCAACCTTTCCCCTTTAAGGGCCGAGGGACTTCAGCTCCCAGAAGCCTCAGCCATGTTGGCCAATAGTCCCATGTTGGCCAATAGTTCCTGGGATTCTGGGAGCTGAAGTCCCTTGGCCCTTAAAGGGGAAAGGTTGCCTACCTCTGGTATAGATCATGAAAACACTCTTAAAGACATGGGTTTGCCACTACATTTGATAGTCCTGATGAGAAATCTGTATTAGAACAAAATATGGAGAAGCAGAATAGTTCCCAATTGGCAGGGGGGTCAGGCAAGGCTTCATTCTATCACCCTATTTGTTCAACTTGTATGCAGAAAATATCATACAAAGAGCAGGTTTAGACTCAGAAAAAGGAGGAGTAAAGATAGAAGGAAGGAATATCAACAATTTAAAATATGCAGATTACACAATACTACTAGGAGAAAGCATCACAGACTTGAAACAATTATTAAGGAAGGTCAAAAAAGAAATGCAAAGGGAGGCTTACTGCTGAACACAAAGGGCTCATTCCCATTTACATTTAACCCAGTTTGCAATTCACTTTCACGCCGGGTTGATGAATCAATTCCAGTCCATATGTCATTCCCACTATGGAAGCAGGTCTTTTTTTAATTCACTTCTTTTTTGAAACGATTGTCATTCCCACTAGTTTGTGCCCATTCAAAATGCCTTTCAACCACCTACATGTCATTGGCAGTGCAGCCGGCAACACATTCAAGAAAACACAGGAGGGAGTCATGGGTGTCATGGCCAGAATCCCATCCCTCACTAGTTTTTGGGGAAATCACAATTCCCCCCCTCTCCTTTCCCAGGACCCATCCTACATTCCAACCTACTGTCCAGGAGGAATTCCAAAACACTCTCCATTCTGAGCTTGACTAGGAAGCATGTCTTCCAAATCCTGCAAGTCTGGGAGGGTACCACATCAACTCCTCATGCCCTCCAAGCCCCCTGGGATGCATGCAACCATGGGTGTCATATGGAGGACTCTCCCCTGCTCTCCCAGCCTTGCAGGACTTGAAGGACATGGGGAGTTGAAGTGGTGCCCTCCTAGCCTTGCAGGACTTGGAAGACATGCTTCCTAAAGCTCAGAATGGAGGGTGTTTTGGAATTCCTCCTGGACAGAAGGTTGGAATGTAGGTCCTGGGAAAGGGGAAGGGGGAATGGCAGAATTCCCCAAAAACTGGTGAGGGATGTGCCAACCCTCTACCACAGTAATCCCTCCCTTTCAGTTTGATGCAATTCAGGTCCTTCATTCCCACTTGCTGAACATGCTTGCTAATCACTTCTTTTCAAAAGAACCACCCAAAAACTAGTGCCAGGAAAGAGCGGTTCTTCTGCATTTGCCTTGCTTCATCATGATTGAAACCAAGTGCAGTCTGTTCAGAACTAGTTTCAAGTGGAAACAACAGACATATAACCCGATCAGCAAATCATTTTAAATTATAGTGGGAACGAGGCCAAAGAAAACAAAAATAAGGACCATGGAGGAGCTACATAAATTCAACCTAGAGAATGACCGTATTGAAAAAGTAGAAGAGTTCCTGTATCTTGGATCAAACATTGATCAGAATGGAGACTTCAGTCAAGAAATCAGAGAAAGACTAGGAATGGGAAGAGCAGTTATTAAAGAACTAGAAAAGATCCTAAAGAGTAAAGATATACAACTGAGCACTAAAGTTGGAATCATCCAATCCATTGTATTCCTCATCACCATGTATGAATGTGAGAGCTAGACAGTGAAGAAAGTGGACAAGAAGAAAATCAATTCATTTTTAGATATAGTTTTGGAGAAGAATGCTGAAGATACTATGGGCATCTAAAAAGAAAAAGAAAAATGGGTCCTTGAACATATCACCCCTGAATTTTCGTTGGAAACCAAGATGATCAAATTGAGGCTGTCATACTTTGGCCACATCATGAGAAAACATGACTCATTAGAAAGTACAATAATACTAGGAAAGGTAGAAGGCAGCAGAAGAGAGGAAGATGGGTGGACTCAATTAGAGAGGTCACGGGTTTGAATTTGCTGGACCTAAGCAGAGCAATGGAGGACAAGGGGGCTTGGAGATGTCTCATCCATGGGGTTTTCATGAGATGGGGTAGTGTTAAAGACAGTTAATAACAACAACAACAGTAACAAAAATAAGATTACTACTTAGATTAACAACCAGAAGGGCAAACAGAAGATTACAACTCAACAAGGCAAAACATTAGCAAATTAAAACAAACACATTCATTTAAATCAAGCTTCAATGACATTCAACAACTATCCCAAACCTCGCCACATTTATTCCAGCAATCTGCTACTTACAGGTAAGTCTAAAAAATGAATGAATC
Organism: Phrynosoma blainvillii; assembly: GCA_026167975.1. NCBI lineage: Eukaryota > Metazoa > Chordata > Lepidosauria > Squamata > Phrynosomatidae > Phrynosoma > Phrynosoma blainvillii. Next base: position 58,727,418 of record JANUYF010000002.1, on the reverse strand, counting down.
TGTGCAAGAGGATAACGTCAACAGCTTCACACAATCCTTCCCAATAAGCACTTTGATTGGAAAGTGCTGGTGAGATTCTTAACCCAGATGGTATATTAGAACTCACAGTGAGCAAGAGCCATATTCCCCTGCCCTTTCACATTGCACCATATTGGCATTTTTCTTATGGCTGTATTTGAGACAACATCATCCAGCTTTCGCCTGCTTATTTTTTGGCATCTGAATTTCCAAAAGTATCTGAAACACTTCAGATTCTACTAATCTATTCCAGTACTGAATTTGATCTGATCTGATCTGATCTGGAGCTGAACTGAACTGAACTGATTTACTTTGGGATTTGAGATTCAGTTGTATTGGTTCCATAGCCTTTCCATAATTCTGTCATTTGCAATTGATCATGCATCTGAACTAATGCTAGTTATAGTTTATTTTTATTTTTTTAAAATTTATTTTATAAACAAACGGGACATAAAATTGCCATAAAAACAACACAGACATATACATTAGACAAATACAAATAAACATATATACATTCATATATGACCACGTACATTTAAGCTTCATCATGTACTATATAGTATTTTCATATATTTTTTTACTTCCTTAACCTTTGTATAATAATAGCTTGTACTTAAACCTTTTTAAAAAAAACCTTGTATTTTTGTTACTATGTTTCTTGATTTATTTCCTTTAGCCCTAGTGTTTATTCATGCCTGTTCCTATAAATGAACATATATATTCATATATACACAATATACATATATTTTTTTACTTCCTTAACCCTTGTATAATAATAGCTTGTACTTAAACCTTTTTAAAAAAACCTTGTATTTTTGTTACTATGTTTCTTGATTTATTTCCTTTAGCCCTAGTGTTTATTCATGCCTGTTCCTATAAATGAACATATATATTCATATATACACATACACACACTCATATATATATATATATATATATATATATATATACACCTATACACACATATATATAAATACATACATGCATACATATTTTTCACCTGACTTCAATTTATATATCAATTTCCTTCATCTTCCAATATTTCAAAAACGGCATCCATTCTCTTTCTATGTCTTCTTTTGTTTTATTTCTTAATAATAATGTTAGTATATCTGCCTCCATCGCTTCTCTCATTTTTTGTTCCCATTCCTGTTCTGTTGGTATTTTTGTTTGTTTCCAACATTTAGCGTATACTATTCTTGATGTAGTGACGATGTATAGTAATATTCTATGGTATTTTTTATCTAAATCCGCTTTTATTGGTTTCATTATATTTAGTAAAAAGACCATAGGATCCAATGTTATCTGGGTCTTTAGGATTTTTAAAATTTTCATTTGAATCTTTTTCCAAAATCGTCTAGCCTCTTTACATTCCCACCATTGGTGGTAAAATGAGCCTACTACTTTCTGGCATTTCCAACATTTCTCCTTCCCTGTTTTATATATTTTATTTAAAATTGTAGGTGTCAAATGCCATCGATAAAGCATTTTTATATAGTTTTCTTTGTAGTCTTGGCATAGTGTAAATTTCTGTGTATCAATCCAAGATTTTTCCCACGTCTCTAGTTCTATTACTTTACCAATATCTTGTGCCCATTTTATCATCACCTGTTTTACACATTCACTCTCTAGATCCCTTTCTTTTAATATTTTATAATACTTTGCTATATGTTTTCCCTCTTTAGCAAATACTATTTTATCGATATTCATTTTTTCTTCTGTAAATCCATTATTTATTTTATCCTTTTTAAAATGTTCTCTGAACTGCCTATTTAGAAACCAATCATTTTGTGTTAGTTCTTTTTAAAAAAAATTCCGATTTTAATTCTTTTTCATCATCTCCCTTCCATTCGATTAGATCCTTGTAAGTTAACCATGGTGCATTTTTTTCCTGGAGTTTCCAAAAAAAGCCTCTTGACTTGAGACTCAACTTGGTATTTTACTGTAAAATTGTTTTCTTATTTTTAGCCAGATCTTAAGTAAGGCATTTCTTATAATATGGTGGGGAAAATCCTTATTATCTTTCAATTTCTCATACCAGAGAAATGTGTGGTACCCATATCTTAGTTTTATCTTCTCTAGTTGTAATAATCTGTCATTTTTAAGTTTTATCCATTCTTCCACCCACTGTAAACAGGAAGCGTAGAAATATAATTTCAAATTTGGTAATCCACATCCCCCCTTGTTTTTTTCTTCTTCTGTTAATAGTCTCCATTTGATTCTAGCCTTTTTCCCAATCCATATAAATTTTACTAGTTCTTTTTGCCAATCATCTAAGTATTTTTCCTTTGTAATAATAGGAAGATTCTGGAAAAGATATATAAATCGAGGCAGCACATTCATTTTTAATACTGCTATCCTACCCAGAAATGATAACTTCAATTTTTTTCCATTTTTCAAGATTTTTCTTTATATCATCCCATGTTTTTTGGTAATTATTTTTAAATAAATCTATATTCCTCTTTGTTAGATATATACCCAAATACTTCACTTTTTTTCCTATTTTTAAGCCCGTGGTTTCCTTTAATTTTTTTCCTCTTTCGAGTTTATATTCTTCGTCAGTATCGATGTTTTATCTTTATTTAATTGAAATCCAGCTAGACTTCCAAATTCTTGTACGACCATTAACAGTCTTTCTATGCTTTCCTTTGGATCTTCTAGAAAACAGACGATGGGCCTAAGCAGACTGCCAGAAATAGTGCACATTAAACTGAGGTACTGCCCTGGCTCAGTGCTAGGGAATCATGGGAACTGTATTTTATTGTGGCACCAGAGCTCTCTGACAGAAAAGGCTCAATGTCCCAGAAAAAAATACAGTTCCCATGATTCCCTAGCACTGAGCCAGGGCAGTGCCTCAATTTAATGTGCACTATTTCTGGCAGTCTGCTTAGGTGTGTTGTCATCAGCAAAGGCTAGTAGTTTAAAGGTATATTCTTTTACCTTTACCCCTTTTATTTTGGAATCTTCTCTAATTTGATTATTCAACACTTCCAAGATTGTAATAAACAATAGAGGAGACAGGGGACAACCTTGTCTTGTCCCTCTTTGTATGTTAATTCTTTCAGTTCTATTGTTGTTTACTATAATTTGGGCTTTTTGATCTTTGTAGATGGCATTTATCCATTGTATAAACATCGCACCCATTTTCATTCTCTCAAATAATTCTTTCATAAAGTCCCATCTAATCCTATTGAAAGCTTTTTCCGCATCTAACATAATCATAGCAAATTTTCTTTCGTTGTGATGTTCAAAGAGTTCTAGCATATTCAATACTATTCTCATATTATTTTTTTGCATGTCTTCCAGGTAAGAACCCATTTTGGTCTTCATGTATTAAAGAATTGAGTATTTTTTTCAACCTAGTTGCCATAATAGCCGCAAATATTTTGTAATCTGTGTTTATTAATGAAATTGGTCTATAGATTTTTACATCTGTTTCTCTTTATTTTCTTTATGTATTAAGCAGATATATGCGTCTTTTCACGATTCTGGAATACCTTCTTCGTGAATTTTATTTATTGTTTCTCTCAATGGTTCTATTATTTCTTCAGTCATTTTCTTATAATATATTGCTGTTAGGCCATCTGGTCCTGGAGCCTTCCCTAGTTTCATTTTCCCAATCTCCTCAATTATTTCTTCCCTAGTTATAGTTTTAAAAAAATCTGGAGTGTGTCAAGGTATGGAATGATCTAAAAAAAATTGTTGACTTCTTATACCACCTACAGTAGGGTGGACGAAGTGCATTGTAGCAATCTCTGGGATCCCCTCTTCCCTTCTACTGCCTAAGGTGGATCGAACCTTCAGCAATCATGGGTTGTCATCCCTTCCCACACTGATTTGAATTCCCCTGTATAGCAACACAATTGCTGGGATTCCATTGACACTTCTCATTTCTGACAGAGATGTTTCCTTTCCTCCCCAAGTCTGGGGAATGGCAACACTGAGCAAAGGCTTGTGAAAGAGGAGTATGAGAAAGATAGAAGTACTTTTAATGAAAAAGGCTTTGTAAGGAATTTCCATAGCAAAATGATATATTTTATTTGAAGGACATATTTATTTTAGTCATAAGACTATAAATTACATATTACAGATTAGATAATTTCAGCCAAATCAAGAAAAGTATCCAAAAGCCCTGACACAACTAGCTAATATATTCTCCTACTTTGCTCACAGATCAGATGGTCCTTGAAGTTCATGGAGTGATAGAGAGTCAGGGCTCCTTTGTCCAGACTTAATCAGCTACTCAGGCATATCCACTCCCCAAGCTCCCTTTGATAGAGAGTCTTTTCCACTCCCTCATGGTCTTTTATCAGTTTTTTTTAACCTCTGCTGAGAAAGATCTAGAAGATTGGTGCTTCTCTCCAACTGGTCATCTTATTGGGCAATTGCTATCTCATCACCTCTGTGATGCTGAGCCTCATTAAAATGGAAATTTACCTCCTCACACATTTAACCCTTTGTAACCTAGAAGATTATCTGATGCTCAGATAATAAGAAAGTTCCCATTATCACAACATCCCTTCAGATATTATTGGATTACAACTCCCAACATTATTTCTTATTGGCTATGCTAGCTAGTGCTGTTGGAAGCGGCAGATTGGCAGCATCTGGAGAACTACATGATCTAGGGAGAGCTAAATAACTGGAGAAGGGAAGACTAGGTATCTACCTTTTGATACCAAAGTGAAGGAGAACTAGATATTGCCTTTCCACCTTCCAACTGTTTCCGGTTAGCACATGTTAAAACAATTATGATATTATGTCATACATCTAAAATTGTACCAAGTGAAACAGGTATGCCTTCTAACATCCCAAACATTATTGCCTAAAACCTCCCAATTACATATTGATAACATGTGTTCCTTCACCTGCCTCTTGGTGTATTTTGAGGTGCAGAACTTGCAACTAGGTGTTGCTGGATTATATTTCTTATTGTCACCACTTATTGACAACATTAGCTGGGGTTGATGGGGGCTGGAGTCTTACAACATCCAATAGTCTCTTGTTTTACAAGCTAAGTGCATGTTTTGGTTCTTTGGGTTACAACGTGTTTGAAACAAGTTCAGGAAACAACACCAAATTTACAAATCCAAAATGGCACGGATGTACACTAGAAACAAGATGCTCCCATTCTCTACCCAGAGGTTTAAATTCTAGAAACCTTGGGAAGGCAGCTAAAACTCGCAGATGACACCTTAGCAATTTCCACTAACTGCATTTTACAGTCTGCCCTTGGTATCCGAGGACTTGCCATATGTGGATTCAACCATCCATGGATGGCAAGCCCGCAGTGTCTCTAGTGATGGCATCTGAACGTCTTCCTCTTGTAGTACGTTCCATGTTACAGAGCATGGCTATTTTTGTCCTGAACCTCCCTGGCTCCTTCTTTTAAATCTGGCCTCTCCTTTCAGGACCCTTGGCCAACCTGTGGCCATCCCTGCAGGTCTCCCTCCAGGCCTGGCAGCCCCTTCCCTGTGTCTACTTCCCCCTCCCTTATCTGCAGGCCCCTCCTCTCCCTCCTCCTGGATTCCCCCTTGTCTATCTGTCTTCCTTTCTTCCTTCCCTCCTTACTCCCTTCCTTAAGGGTTCTGCCAGGATGCCCAGGGCCCCTCTCCTGCCATTCTACCCTCTTCCTCCTCCTCCCCTGCCTCCCAGACTGCTCTGCTACTCCTCCAGTGCACGCCCAACTCCTGAGCCAATGCTACCACCTCCCTGATGCTGCTGCCACTCCTGCGCTCCCTCTAGGCTGCCTGGCCCTCTTCCAGTGGAGGGGCTCCATGAGGGCCCACCTCCTGGCCCCACTCCCAGCTCCTCGGTGGACCCTCAGTTAGCCAGCCAGCCATCCCTCCATCAGGGCACCATGCCCCGCCCCTCGAATACCATGGCACTAGGGCTGCACTCTGGGGCCTGCTTGGTGCTGGCAGCCCTCACTTTCTCCATCTGCGTGCACTGCCTTTGAAGTTCCGTTGTCCCAAATGGTGGTGCAGCCACATGCATGCGCTACCATTGGGGACATCAGCACTTGAGAATCCATGGATTTTGGTATCCCTGGTGTGTGTGTGTTCCAGAATGGATTCCTCATGATACCGAGGGCTGACTGTAATAAGTTATTGCATAAAAGGTTAATTAAGGACAGTGATTTTCAGGACCAGAAAATAGTGGTTTGATGTTACTGGACAGAAGCATCTGGAGTTACATCAAATTTTGGAAAAGTTACTTTTTGGACTATAATTCTCAGATTCTCCAGACAGCATGACCATGGATTGCAAGGTTTGTGTCCCAAAATAACCAAAACCTGGGTTATATGTACACAGGGTTTTAGAGTGATTATGATGAATGCTCCTCCTAGTGGGATATATATATATATATATATATATATATATATATAATGGGGTGACAGAGCTATGTGGGCTAGTCTTGCCCACAACACTGATGAGGTTGGTGTTCACAGCTCAGCTTGTCCATGTACTTAGCCAATCTGTGAAAGGAGTCTATAAAAGTAGTGTCATCAGGGGGGTGCAGTGATTGTGGACATCACTGGGTGACAGCAACCTCAAGGATGCCACTGGATTGTACATACTGATGCAACTTGCATGCAGCTCCTCAACATGAGCAATACTCCTAATTGAATGTAGAGCTCGTTCACATATAGGCCAAACAGTGCTACCAGCGATGAGGCATGACCACACAATAGTAGATGTGGCTAATTCATGCTACCCTGTGACTCCCTCTTATGTTATTTCAACATGCATGTGGAGCTGGAGAGAATGAGACTATCCTTCATGTATGTAGCAGTACACTCTTCCCAACCCATCTATGCTGCCTGAGATATAAGACCTAATTCTTACATTTAAGAATGTATGGTTCTTCTGCACCTGTACATGCTGCCTAATAAGCAGTGCAAAGATCATGTTGAATGATAGCATCCTGACTGAATTCATATCTGTCCACATCCTAATCATAAGTAGTTTGTCACTCTTAAAATCTTTTTTCCATTCATAATCTTTTCATCTGTATACCTGTTCCTCAAACCACCTTCCTACATTCATCTGTTGGCATTTGATATTGCCAAATTAATTAACCACCAAATGGCACTGTCATCATGAAGAGACTGTTGTTAAGCATTCATTAGCAGTCTTAGTAAATCCAGATGGAGGTAAAAAGTTGGGCCCAGGGGAGTGCAAATGTATATATATGGTTTCAAGAAGTTCCAGTGACACTTTTATTGTATTTAATCAAGCAGAACAAAGTAGATAACAGATTGTAGTAGACTCCTTTGCTTAGCTTTTGGTAAGATGTATGCAAACCTCAGTGGCTTCAATGCTAATTAAATGAGCAAATTAGACTTTTTGACCCAAAGGAAATTTAGGACCATGTTCTACATTCATTTTCAAAGTTCCTCAAAGAGGCTTTCTGTGGCAAATAATGAAAAAGAAAAGTGTGGTCTTCCTAAAAGAAAAAGAGAAGAAATCAGGTTTAAGTGCCGAGGCCTTATGAAATTTGTTTCAACAGAGTGAGCCTCTTCCATGATTTATTGTCAAAGCAATTTGACATCTCAAAGGAGATGATTCTCTCAAAGAATATAATTTCTTTTCCATTGCTGTTTGTAAAAATCAATATTGTGTTGCCAAAATAAGAAATTAAAACCATGTTCTATTGTCTTTAAGTGGAACAATTTTTCCTCTCTGTTATTATTTCTTCTTCAGATTTCCCAGAAATATAGCACAGAAGGCAGAAGGCTAAGTGCATTCTTACTCTGAGGAACTATATAAATATATCACTGGGGTGGTGAATCCAGTCTGAGTTTCAGACTGAACTTTAAAGGAGCTATCCTGTTCCTCAAATAGGTGTACGTTTAAGATTTAAAAAAACAACCCTCTCTGTGTGTGTGTATGTTTGTGTGTAAGAGAGTGAGGGCCGATGCAGACTGGCCAAAAGGGCCACCCTGGGGTGGAGTTGGGGTGGGGCTGCCACACACCAGCTACCCCAACTTTGCACTAATGCTGCTCACCTGTCCACATGGAGTGTGGCATCAGGGCACCGTCTTGGCGTAGCGTGTGCACACGCTGCACCAAAAGGTCACAAAAGAGCTACCGCAGTGGCTCTAAGGGCGGCCTTTTGCTGCCCCAAAAAGGAGCGGCCTTTTGCTGCTCATTATGGAATGGCAAAAAGAAGGATAAGGGCCATGGCATGTGGTTGCCATGGCCCCAATCCGCCACTCCCAGGGGTGGCACAGAGCCACCCCAAATGGGCCGTCTGCATCGGTCCTGAGTGTGTGTGAGAGAGCACACTGTTCTTCTGCTCCAAATAACTCTGCCCTAGCACTTCTTCTGAAGAACTCAAAGGAACATGGATAAATTAGAATGTTTGGTTCAGAGTTCTAAAAATAAAATAAAAAATCTCAGAATTTCCAGGGTTCATTATCAACACAGTGGAAAAAATCTGAAAAATAAAATGGGGCAAAGCACTTTGGAGTGTTTAGACTTCGGTATTGCGGCACTGAAGTTAGGTGGTTCCCTCTTTTGCAATGACATACTTCTTATCTTGAACAGCTACATGGCAGATTGGTATGACATTTCTCCATGCTGAGAATAGCTGTATATATTGAATTCCAAACTGTAGATAGCTGCTAATTTCATTTCATTCATTTTTAATAATAGCTTATCAAAATCTACACATTTCTTCATAATGTCAGTGGAAAGAACATCAGGTTTAAACAACTGGAATGTCAAATACAATGAAATCATCAGATTTATCCATCCCTACCAAATGATCCTCCCATGATTTAGGGGTGAAACAGATGGCATCAAAAGGGTGACATCAAGCCACCCCTGCTGATGCCAGGTTGAGCCTGTAGCAACCACACACTGCAGCCCCACTCCAGCTGTTTGCTAGTGCAAAAAGAAGTGGCAAATTGCCACTACTTTTGAGTCAGCAATAAGTTGGCTTTTCTGCAATGCAGTGGCTTTCTGGCAGCTTTTTGGCATGTGGTGTCTAAACGCCATAAAGCTAGAGTGCTGTAAAGCTAGCTGCTGTGTGGTCAGTGAGGTGGCATGATGCAGGCTTGCTGCCATCTTAGGGGCATGTGTTGTGCATACACCATGCCCCCAAGCTGCCAGGAAGCCAGTGTATTGTGCCAATCTGTTTTGGCCCTTACTCCATTTTACTCTGTTACCTTTCTTTACTCTAAGTAAAGAAGCCCCCTCCCCAATTTACATTACCCCTCTTCCTCCTCTTCATCACCAGCCTTTTAATTTATACACCATGTTTCCACACAAAGGCTGGTATCCTGTTACCAACATAAGCAAGCACACGTTCAAAATGTGCCTGCAAGTGGGTGTGAGTTTTATTTTGTTTTTTGTTATTGCAGAAGTTGGCATTTTCTTCATCCCTCCACAACACACATCTGGACTCACAATATAGCTACTGCTACCCCCTTCCCCAGCCATTAAATGGCTTGTGAAGAGTGGAGATCAAAGAAGCATGTGTCTGTGCTCCATAGCCAGATACAGACTAATTACATCATCTACTGAGACTTCCAAAGGATCTCTGATGCTTTTTGCATCCTCCACGTTTGATCCGGGGAATGGCCACTTGGGGTGCAGCAGCTAAATGGTGAGGTGGAGGTTGAGAGTAAAGACATGGCATTGTTTTACCTGTGAAACGTTTACTCTATTGTCTGCAAAGATCTCATCCCAGCTGTCCAAAGCAGCTCACACTTGAACAGCAATCCATAACCAAAAATGTGTTATCAGTAAAATGTTGCAGTAATTTGTCATTATGATAGCAACCTAGATGTTTCATTAATGCTAAGCAATTAAGAAATACAGTACCCATTACTCAGACTAATATTATTTACCAATAATGCCTATGTACAGCCTCCCCCCCCCACACACACACCTTGGGTTTTTAGTCCATATGCTGTTTCCACATGGAATCAACTCCTCTGCCTTGTTCTGTTTCACTCATTCCCTCTTTGTATTTGTTTTAATTAGGCATTTTATTGTATTCACATTATTAAAATAGATCCCAATTTAATAGGATCATGTACTTACAGATTACTGCCATTTGCCTTGGCATGCTTCATAAGACTAAAAGAAAGGATTGCTGATAAACCAGATAAAAGTCCTTTTTAGTCCAGCAATCAGTCCCAAACTGTAGCTAGATGCCTCTGAGGACCTAATAAAGAAGATGAAAGCCATCTTCTGTTCTATGGCTCTAGTTATTAGAAGATACATTGTCACTTAATATGGTGGTTCATTTTTAGCTATCATCATGGTTAATAATAATAATAATAATAATAATAATAATAATAATAATAAGTTTTATTTCTAAGCCGCCCCTCTGCTCAGCAATCGGGGTGGCATACAGCATAATTTAAAAACAAGAGACAATGTAAAATTCCTATATCCCACAACCTAATCCTCCCACCCCTTAAAACTAAATTAAACTATAATAGCAAAGTTAAAACAATTCTTAAAAACACAATAAAAACAAAACAAAACAAAACAAAAAAAAAACCAAAGTAAACAATTTGGGCATGTCCATGTACCATGGGGGGGGGGGGTTAAGGGGCATACGTTAACCTCTGCTAGAGCCGGGGGTTACTAGTCATTGATAGACCCTTTCCTCCTGCACTTGTTGACTTGTATTTGAAAGCTACTTGATTTCAAAGCATCTTCAGTCTTTCCATACTATTGGTCTAGCTTACCTCTTTATTTATTTATTTACAGAATTTTTACTGCACTCCCCAACAGAAGAGGAACCCAGTATGGCTTACAAATGTTTAATAAAATCAAGTCTTATTTCTTGTCTTAGCTCTGAAAGTCTGAGTCAAACCATTTGCCAAGATCAGGGGTAGGCAACCTTTCCCCTTTAAGGGCCGAGGGACTTCAGCTCCCAGAAGCCTCAGCCATGTTGGCCAATAGTCCCATGTTGGCCAATAGCTCCTGGGATTCTGGGAGCTGAAGTCCCTCGGCCCTTAAAGGGGAAAGGTTGCCTACCCCTGGCCAAGATCATGTGCTGCCTTCTGGATTCTGATGCAGGGGGATAGATTTGTTGATTGAGTGGAGAAAAATGTTCATCACTGGGTGACCCTGGGCAAGTTATACTCTCTTGGCCTCAGAGGAAGGCAAGGACAAACCACCTCTGAATAATTTCTGCTAAGAAAACCCTGTGATAGGTTCACCTTAGGATTGCCATAAATCAGAAATGGCACTCAACAACAACCACCTTTCTGGCTGGTGTTCTTTAAGCCTTCAATAACCCAGAAACCTGATAAGATGTAAAAAGAAAGCATCTTACTGTACCCTTTAAGATGTTCCTATACTCCTCCTAAAAAGTAAAGATAATGGCAGCAAAGCTGATGTTATATTTTATATTTATGGAAATATTTATGAAAGACAAACATCTATTTTAATTTAACAGGTATGCATCTTTTATGGAATTGAGAACAAGATATTGAATTTAATCTAGCAGTCTGGCAATCTAAAGAAGAATCAAGTTACATTTGTCTAATTTAAAAATTAGTCTAAAGAAAGTCTAAAGAAATCAATTCTTATATGTACATACTTTAAATGTCACCATTGTGAATAGAAATGAATTCTAATAACCTGTGGAAAGTCAGAATTTACACATCAGTTATTAGACTTGTGTAGCCATTAGCATTTCCCTAAAATCCAGATTTTGTGGATCAAAGTGGGTGTGACAGTGGTAGACACTTTCTTATTTTGTTATAGAAAATATATTTACATATAAAGCAGAAATGTTTAATGGTAAAAGAAGTGCGTGCTTTAGGGGCACAGAATCCTCCTATGCTTTATAGGGATTTGGGGATAATGTGAAAGCCACATTCCAAAAGTAAGGAAATGACTGACAAGTAAAAACCAAGTTACTTGCATTATGAGCAACAGTTCACGCTATCCCTTAGTGACATTTTAAAAGGCATTTTGACATATATTTTTAGCAGGTTTATGCTATTCTCTGATGAATACCAAGGCTTCCCCACCCGAGAAAATAAAATAAAAAAGTAATGGAAAGAGTAATGCAACAAGTAACATAACATGGCAACATTCATTGCTAATAGGTCACTTCTCAAACACTGTAATGAGTAACAGGAATGAATTACTTACTACAAGAATTTCTCCAAATTTTCCATTTTAACAGCCTGTTGCTTCTGACACTCATCCATTTCAGATTCTCCTTTGAACAACAGTCTTTGGGAAGGGGAATTTTGAATGAAAAGGCCTCAGTGTCCCTTTTACTGCTGCTTTTACTTCTACTTTTCCCTCTTACTTCTTTACATATGGAGTGGACTCTGGGATGTTGACACTGCCATCACATCTGTTTTGGCCCTCAAGTCCTACTTTCTATTTATTCTTAAATAGTTTGGAGATGCAGTGAGACAGGATGGAACAAATTTATTCCTTTTCAAAAGAGTAACTAATACAGTGAGAGAGATAGTGTGGTATTGTTTGAATGTTGGGTTATGACTCTGGAAGACAAGGATTCACATGTCTGCTTAGCCATGGCAACCTGCTGTGTGGTGTTGGACAAGTCACACTCTCTCACCCTAAGGGGAAAGCAATGGTAAATTTTCTCTGAACAAATCTTGCCAAAAAAACTCCAGGTTCACATTATGGGAGAGAGAAATCCCATAGGTTCAAGTGGGGTTCAAGAAAGGAAGAAGCATTAAGGACCACATCACAAACACACGATGTCTAATGGACTGCATCAGGGAATTCCAAAAGAAAATCAGTATGTGCTTTATACACTACAGCAAAGCCTTTGGCTGCATAGTTCATGAAAGGCTATGGAATGCCCTTAAAGACATGAGAGTGCCAACACATTTGATAGTCCTGATGAGGAATCTGTACTCAGGACAAGAGGCTACTGTCAGAACAGAACACAGAGAAAAAGAATGGTTCCCAGTTGGCAAAGGGGTGAGACAAGGCAGCTTCTTATCATTCTAACTGTTCAACGTATATGTGGAACATATTATAAGAAAAGCAGGCTTGGACATAAAAGACAGAGGAATAAAAATAATAGAAAGGACTATCAACTCTAAGGCCCAGAACAGATGGGTGGGAAGGAACAGACTAAGGCAGCTTTGGCCACAAGCAGTCCAGAACCATGGTGACTGTGTGGCCTGCTCCAAAAGCGGGCTGTCATCACCAGAACCAAGCCACACTGCAACGAGCCAGATTATCCCAGCTCCTTTTTGCTCCAGTATAAAGGACCAGAGTGTGGCCTTGGCATGGCTTATGGCTGCATTGGAGATGTGTGTCATACAAATGGCATGCCTGCAAAGCTGCTAGAAGCAGCTTCTTTATGCCCATGTGTTGTGGGTCTATGACACACAGACAACACCAAAATACTAGCAGAAAACCTCCCAGACCTGGAAAAACTGCTAAGGAAGATCAAGAAAGAAAGTGCAAAGGCAGGCTTACTGTTGAACATTAAAAAAAATGATGACAGAAAATCTACACAAATTCAACCTAGACAATGAAGAAATAGAAACTGTAAAAGAGTAATTGGTTCCAGAGCAGATCAAGCCAGAAATCTTCCTGGAAGCCAAGATGACAAAACTGAGGCTGATGACAAAACTGATGTTGTACTTCAGATACATCATGAAAAGGCACAACTCATTGGGGGGGGGGGGGGCACCCAATAATGCTAGAAAGGATGGATGGAAGTAGAAAAAGAGGAAGGCTGCATGCTAGATGGATGGATTCTATCAAGGAGGCCATGGGTATGACTTTGCAGGAATTAAGAAGAGCAGTGGAAGTTAGGGGGTCTTGGAGATTTCTCATCCACAGGGTAACTATGGGTCAAAATCGACCTGAGGGTGGTTAAAAACAAGAAAACAACAAAGTTGGAAATGACTTGAAAGCATACCACAGCAGCAGCAGCAGCAACATCATCTTTTACATTAACAGTGGAATGAAAAAGCTATGGCCAGAAGACTGATGGATGTGTCAATAGCAGTTCTTCTATGGAAAAAAAGTTTCTTATTTTTGAAAACTTATATTTACAAACAACCCTTGGCCATGTGCATATTTCTGTGGTCACATGGACATTTTGTTTTTTAAAAAAAACATTTACATGACAGACTATGTATTCTCACTACTGATTCACAGTTAAGGAATAAATGTGATGAAGATAAAATGAGCATCAGGAAAACAAGCCATGGTTGGTGGAACTGAAGAGCAAGCAAGAGTCAAAGCCAAAGAACAAGCCAGCAGGCAGAATCATGAGAAAACTGGTATCACCATCAAGTTGAAGAATTCCACTCATGAGCTGAGGAACTCCTTGAGTTCCTTCACCAAGACAAGCACACCATAAACAGGAATACCTAGTTGCTAAGCTAAAGTCCCATTTCAAACAGAAATCATGGTATAGTTATTCATGACAAATGGTCAGCACTGTTATGTGGGACCAAACCCATATAGTACTTTATTCATCATGCACTCATTCCAGTTCATAGCCCTGTGACTTTCTACATAGGGCAAACCATATATAGAAGGTTCCTAATATCAACTCTGGTTGTTCTGCTACAAAAGGATCTTCACTGAAATTAGGTTCCCAGCATAGTTAACAACTTAGTAAGACACTTGCCTTTAAATATGAAAATCCTGTCAGCACTGCAGACCTAAGGGGGTGGGGGGGGGGGTGTAAAGAGTTTTTCTGTAAAGAACATCTTGACATGAGGATCATTCAATCCTTTCTTCAGGGTGCTGTACATCAAACTGCAATGATGGTGTATGCCACCTATTATATTTAGGTCAAGGCGGGGGGGGGGGATTAGATAGCCACAAAATGTTTGATGAGTTCTGCTTAGCTATGCCCTACTTGAGAGTTAACTGGAGAACAATCTAATCCTTGCTGTGATAATACAGAGAATTGGTGTAGGTTAGTAGACAAAATACTGGACTGGGGAGGACTGGTTCAAAGTTCAACAGGTATATGGACATTCTAGATGGATATGGCCAACTGGATCTGTCAGCCTCCCTTTCCACCTACTGCATATAATCAATATCGAAGAATTATGTTGTTTTTGGCTACTTCCCATCTTATGTATGATGGAATTTAAATTTGAATGTGTGAGTCATAACAGAAATCAGAAAGCCAGATACTTTTTGTAACAAGCCAGTATGTTCCTTTTTAAATGAAGTGTTTGCACTTCAGAAGAAAGCAAAATAATTGCAGCCTTCTGTGATATAACTGCAGACACTTTCTGAGTAGTATCTTAGCAATGTTGTCTTGGCAACTATGGCTATTGGAACTCTTAGCAGGTGTGTATTACTAGCCCATTAATAGGAGAAATAGCTGAAAACACACTATTTCAGCTTAAGGCAAATGAATGTGTGCAGTTAGTTTGCACCAGCAGTTCTTATAAATCTAAAATAAATCCTCTTAGCTTTTTCTTAGTGCAAATGTTTCATTAAGTTGATAGTACAATTTGAGAAGAAACGTGGTGATGCTGTTACATATGGAGAATCCAAGTTAAGATCTCATTTCATGTATACAGTATAGTAAATAGCCCAGGAAATCTTTGCCTCTCAGATCCATCAACACTATGAGGTGTTGTCCTATGATGGAAGTGGTCACACGGAAACAATTTACAATAAAATGAAGTAGGAAACACCAGCATTAGTACATCCATCTTTGTCATATATCTATCAGAGAATGGTGGGAACAATAATGCCTTCCATTTTAAATTTTAAAATAATATTTTATTAGTTTAATTCATCCTATCTGTCTGTCTATCACCTATCTGTCTGTCTGTCTGTCTGTCTATATCACTTGCCATTTTTGAAATGTTATTTCAAAGAGATATGATGGTATTTATGTGTATTTATGTGCATTTAAATTACACGGTCAGCTTCAGTCTATCCTCTAGAATTGATTTCACAGAAATCTAGTGGGTAAAATTGGATTTATATTCCCAGATATATGTGGGGTTTGGGCTTGTTAAAAATGTGTCAGGATAACTTTACCTTCTGGCTTACCAGAGTGATTCTATGAAAGTGACATAATTTATATCCCATATGGTTTCTGGGAGGCTTAGATTTGTTTCACATGGATCAATTCCAAAAAAAGAACCACAGCCTGGGAATGCCAAATACTGAAAATCAAGAAATGATTGGAGAAGGAATTGAATGTGATCCATTTCTTTCCTTCCCAGTAATTTTGGTTGAAAGAAATCAACAATAAAGAACTAAATGAAGCCTATCAAAAGTTTGTATGTTTTCTACAAGAAAAGAACAGAAGCCTTGCAACATTTTTGACATAATTAATTGCCAACATCTGAATAGAAACATTCAGACATGCTCATTATATTCATAGATTTCTGAGTCTTCCATATTTCCATTATATACTAGACCAACAAGATGGCCTGGATTGTAGATGGAAGAAAAAGACAAAATATGATGATCCATTTCATGGTTTAATCTTAAATTGCTTCTGATCAATCAAGTCAATATATATTTTCCAGCAGGGCAAAATGGTTCACTATGATTGGAGGTTTTTTTTTAAAATGGGTTTTAGACAGGAACTCTTTAATGGCCATTTTTATAGAAATGGTACGCAAGAAAATTAAGATATTTGGGACACATTGTTTTTGGCAAGACAGCTTTGTTTTGAGTAATGAGAGCTTTGTTTTGAGTTTTGACAGATAGGATGAATTAAATTAATATAATATTACAAATTCAAGGACATGTTAGAAATGCAAGTCATGTCTCCTTTTCCCCTGTTTACTCTTCCTTGCTTTCTATAACATAGATGGATCAATATAACATATATTTTCAGGCAGCTCCTGTTTAAAATCAAAACACATTTTTTCCATTTTCAAAATGATTCTTGTGTACTTGTTGACTTGTAAAACACTGAGGGCATAACCCACTCATCCATTAGGGGGATAATGTTTAATGTTGAGTAGTGTTCAACCCCCCCTGAAATATGTGTTGCCAGTAGAAAAGAATATTAGGGAGTATGGGAAATCTGAGCACTGAGTAACTTCATGCAGATTACTCATGTAAATCTGTATTGCAGATCTGTGCTCTATGGGAGCTATAGCTCTGCTAAGCTAGCAGAGAACAAATGTGGCAGAAAATGAGGGCTTTAACTTTATATGTCAAAGACAAATTCATTTGTACAGAAATCCATGAGAGTGATCAGAGTGGACCACTCTGAAGAAATTCGGCTAAAAATAAATGGAGAAATAAATAAATAAATACAACACTATGATAGGGGTTTACTAGAGGCCATCAAACCTAGACAAGGTGGTAGATTATTATTTTTTTTAAAAATCTAAAAACTATCAAAGATGGAAAAATAAGTAGTTATGGGGGACTTCAATAACCCTGATATCTTGTGGGACTATACTAAGCATAGGTTGTCTAGCAAATTCTTGATAAACCTTGCAGATGAATTCCTCTTTCAAAGGAAGTAATAAAGGGATAGGTTAGCCAACAGAAAGGAGTTAGTCACTGAAATCAAAGGGCTGAAGCACATGGCTGGTAAAGAGTGGCCAGAGGCCACTTCAGTCACAATTGTGCCAGGACCATGGTGACCAAATGGCCTGCTCCCAAAGCCCACTCTTGAAAAGTTCAGTTCCTGCCACCTTGGAGTAGTTTTGGAGCAGCCTCTGGCCACTTTGAAGTGTGTGCTTCATCTGAACTCCATGCCCCTGAAGCAGCTACTTTTGACCCATCTGTTTTGGGCCAAAGTAGTTGGTACTTTAGGAGAAAGTGACCAAGTGATGCCAGAATTATGGGCTGGGGCAAAGTGTATAGTCAAACATGGACCTTGGATTTCAGGAAAGGTGATTTTAACAAGTTCAGTGAAATATTGAGTGGAATTCCATGGCTAGACATGTTAAAGGAAAAAGATACCAAGCAAGAGTGGGAGTTTTTGAAGAAGGAATTGCAAAAATTGCAATCACAAACAATCCCATTGAAGAAAAAAATGATTAACATCTGAAAAAGCCAATGTGGCTTCACAGAAAACTCAAAGAGGAAGTGAAACATATGTATAAAAATGCTAGGAAGAACAAATCACCAAAAACAGAACTGTGTGATGTCATGAAGTAGCAGAGACCTTGGTAAGACATCTGGATTGCAAATCAAGATTGATAATAAGTTAGTCAAAAATTACCTAGCTAAACTAAATGAGTTTATATATTCAGGCCCAACAAACTTCATCCGAAAGAATTGAAGGAACTTGCTGATTTACCATATGAATCCCTTGCCATCATTTTTGAGAAATCTCAGAGAACAGGGGTGGTGCCAGGGGGCTAGAGAAGGACAAACATTGTCCCTCTCTTAACAAAAGGCAAAAAAATTGGTCCAGAAAACTACTTACCAATTAGCCTAACCACAATATCAGGACTAAAATTAGAAGAGATTATACAGGAATCTGTGTGCAAGTACCTTGATGGCAATGCACTCAGTGATCAGTAGGAGCAGCATGGGTTTGTCAAGAACAAATCCTACCAAACTAAACATATTTTTTAATTGTAATCAGGTAACTAGTTTAGCAGATAGTGGGAATGCTATGGATGTCATTTATCTGAATTTCAGCAAACCATTTGATAAAGTCCTCCACAATGTTTTGACTGATTAAATGTAGATGGGAACACTGTCAGATGGATCCATAGCTGGTTGGAAAATCATGCTCAAAAAGGTGTTATCAATGGCTGTGCTCCAAACTGGAAGGAGGTCACAAATGGGGTGCCTCAGGGTTGGGTCATTACTCTTCAACATTTTTATCAATGACTTGGATGGTGGGGTGGATGGAATCCTTATCCAGCTTGCAGATGACATGAAACTG
The DNA here is from genome assembly GCA_026167975.1 of Phrynosoma blainvillii. Lineage (NCBI taxonomy): Eukaryota > Metazoa > Chordata > Lepidosauria > Squamata > Phrynosomatidae > Phrynosoma > Phrynosoma blainvillii. Next base: position 58,708,569 of record JANUYF010000002.1, on the reverse strand, counting down.
GGAGGGTTAGATAACACATTAGAAGATAGGAACAGAATGCAAATGGATGTAGATAAAGTAGAAAACTGGGATGGAATTAAGGAAATGAAATTCAACAGAGGCAAATGTAAACTTCTACATTTAGGTCCCAAAATGCACAAGTTTAGGACAGGGGATGCTTGGTTCAGAAGTAGAACATGTGAAAAAGACCTTGTGATTCTTGTTGATCATAAATTGAACATGAGCCACCAGTGTGATGCTGCTTCAGCAAAGAAGGCAAATGATTTCTTAGACTACATTATTAGAAGCATAGTTTTCAAGTTAAGGAAAATAATAGTTTCACTATGGGGCTAAACAGACGGGCGGCCGTGGGCCGCCCTGGGAAGGTGCGCCGCAGGACCGAGGCATCCCCATGCCTCGATCCTGTGGCACACCTTCACCGCCCCTGAAAGGAGCGCTAAATTAGCGCTCCTTTCACAAGTCAGGCTGCAGCGCACTTTTGCTGACTTTTCCGCCGCAGCGTGTGGAAAGGCTGCGGCGGGAGGTCCTCCTCGGAGTGCCAGCCATGTGGAGGGCTGGATGCTCTGAGGACGACCTTGGGAGGGGAAGGGAGCGCCGAGCGTGTGGCTGCCCCTCCCCTTCCCTGCCCCCAAGATGGCCTTTTAAGCCGTCTGCTTAGGCCCTATATTCTGTACTGGTGAAGACCTCATCTGGAGTACTTTTTTCAGGTTTGGGCACCTCATTTTATGAAGCATAGAGACAAGTAGGTGCAGATTCAGAGGAGGGCAACGAGGATGATAAGGTGTATGGAGAACAAAACTATGAGGAAAAGTTGAAGGAGCTGGTCATGTTCAGCTTGGTGAAGAGAAAGCTGTGGGGTAATATGATTTCACTTTTTAAGTACCTCAAGGGCTGTCACAGTGAGGGGGGATGCAGGTCTGTTCTCTGATGCCCCAGGGGGTAGGACCAAGTCTCATGTTCTGTAGTTAGTGGAAAGGAGAATTTGATTGAACACTAGAAGGAACTTCTTGACAGTAAGAGTTGTTCAACTGAATCAATTGCCTAGAGAAGTTGTAGATGTCTTTGGACATCTTCAAAAAGAGGCTGGACAGCTATTTGCTGGACAAGCTTTAGATGGAGATCCTACATCTAGTAGGGTGTTGGACCCAATGGCACAAGGCCCCTTCCAGTGCTATGCTTCTATGATTCCAAAAATGCAAAAATGTATGTCATTGCATTGCAGAAATGCACAAAAAATTGCAAATACACAGATGACCAGTATCCTATTAGTGAAAATATTCAAACGTATGTCTGCATTTGTGCATGTTTCTTTTTAATTGTTGCAGAGTGTTCTCTTCCTCCCTCTGCAGTGTCCAAGGTACTATCCAAACTCATCATTTAACCATTATATCTCCCCATGGCCTTTCCATTGCTGATGGAGAGCAGAGGCTATGTTCCCATAGCCAGATGCATATTGATGATATCATCCACCAAGACCTTGGGAGGATCCCAAAACATCTCACTGGACTATGCCATCAATCTTTATGATGAAGTGAGGGTGGTGGGGAATTATAATGAAACAATGAGTCCTTTGGGAAGTGACTGAGGGACTGTAGTTTAATTCCACATGTAGAACTCTTACACTATATTCAACAATGTCTGCATGACAGATTTTTTTTTAAAAAAATCGTTAGCATCTTATGCTTTCTTATTTTGCACACAAGGATGAACAAAGTAATAATTTATGCCCTTTGCTCAGGAAGTGCACAATTCCTTAAAGCACTCTTTCCCTACCTGCTGCCTTCCAGATTTGTTAAGAGATGTCATATTATCTTCCAGTTAGTGTAGCAAGGGGGAGATTGCCTTGGAGAATTAAAAAATCCTTTGAAAGGTTTATTTATTTATTTATTTATTTTAAAAATGCAGGATTAGTGTTTTCATTTGGCAGCCATTTCCTTAGCTCTTTAATTAAAGGATCTCCATAGTTAAAGGGGGCCTTAATAAGACATTTAGGCCCAAAGTAGTATGCCTCTAAATTCTCTTAATTCCAATGAAATATTTAACTGGGATGATGGCAGCTGCAGGAAGTCTGCAAGACCTGAATATCAAATATGAATTGCAAACAACTAGAATAACATTACTTTTTATACTGCTATTTCTCTCTCTCTCTCTCTCTCTCTCTCTCTCTTTTTTTTTTTTTTTTTTTTTTTTTTTTTTTTTTTTTTGGCTGTCATCTCTAGGTAATCTTTATCCTAATCTTTGGCCTGCCCATATTAAAATGTGAGTTTGGAAAGAGAAAAGAAAGAACTACCTATTTCAAGAGTTTATTGGCATTTTATTAGTTAAGGGATAGCTTTTTTACTTTACCATTAGTTCATTGGCAGAAATTTAATTGCTAGTCCGAAGTAGAGTAGGGCCATAAAATCAATGGGATTTATATAAATGCTTATTTATATAAATGGTTTTCTTCCCATTCTATAATTTAGTTAATGGGTCTATTCTGCTTGAGGACTAACAATTTGTATTATGTCCAGTGTGGTATAGTGGTTTGAGTGTTGGACTACAACTCTGGTTTGAGTCCTCATTTGGCCATGAAACTTTCTAGCTGGCCTTGGACAAGTCACATGATCAGGCAAAGGCAATAGCAAACCTCTTCTGTACAAATTTTGCCAAGAAAGCCCCATGAGAGGTTTGCCTTAGGGTTATCATAAGTTGGAAACAATTTGAAGGCACACAACAATGACAACCACCAAATATCCTAAAAGGAGCAGCTTTCCTGAGCTGCCCACTGTCCTGTTTGGCCCTTTGTAAAGAATTTTTGTCAAAAGGACTAGATTTCTGATTATATATCTATTGATCTGGAAATATGCCCCTCTGAATGTAATGTAATTTATTTCTCAACTGCATACCTACTACTCCATATTCTACATCCCTCCTTATTCTTTGTGCTGCATTTTCAGATGGGTCTCTTCTTTAAAAAGCTCTGTAGTGTATATTAATTTCAACCAGCAGTGGCATCCCTAGGGTTGGTGTCACCCGGTGTGGCAGCTCATTGTGTCACCCTCCCCCATTGACCTCCTCCCATTTCACACCATACGGAACTCTTAGTAATGCTTTTTTTGCACTAATTTTAGTCGTAAATCATAATTCCCATATATACCATGGAATGTCATGCTAATAGTTGTGACATAAACAACTTGCAAAATTAAAATTATACCTTCAAATTACAATAGCATACACTATAAAAGGAAGCAGATGATTGCCACAGCCCATTTCTGCCAAAAGGTAGGTGTTTGAGGAGCAGTGGTGTCACCCTCCCTTAGGGTGTCACTTGGTGCAGTACACACACAACACACCCCTTGTGACACCACTGTCAACCAGCACTCACTGAAGTTTATATCCAAGGTATTGCCCAGTCTGGATATTTAATACTAAATATGCCAAGTTTTATATGACATTTCTCCCACAGAGAAAAGGTGGCTCATCAGTTCCTTTCATCCTTTCATCCTTCCATTCCTCCCCCACTCCCTCCCTCCTTTGTGGCATTACAGTTCCTGAAGTCCAATAGTCATCCTTCTTTACTGTTTGCCTTTTCTTCACCTGTTGTATAAATAGATATAGAATCATAGAATCTTAAAATCATAGTGTTTAAGGAAGAGACTCAGAAAATGCAGCACAGTCCAACTCTCTGCCATTCATGAATACACAATCAAAGCACTCTCAACAGATGGTCATACAACCTCTGCTTTAAAGCCTCCAAAGAGGGAGACTCCACCACTCTCTGAGGCAGTGTGTTCCACTGTTGAACAGCTCTTACCACCAGGAGGCACTTCCTAATGTGTAGGTGGAATCAGTTTTCCTATAGTTTGAATTCATTTCTCTGAGTTCTGGTCTCCAGAGCAGCAGAAGGCAAGTCTGAAAGGGACACAGCAAGTAAAGGAACAAACAATAGGCTGCTGCAATGAGTGATGGCTTTAACTTTGGATTAACAAAACAGTGATTGGATTTAGGACAACCCCATGATAGATGAACAGGGAAGCTGGCTGGGAACAGGGCGTGGGTAGGTAGGAGATATTGACTTCCTAGCCTTGGTGCAATGAGATCTCCTTGTCTCTTGGTGCAAGGGGATATGCAGAAAGCCCAGGAGAAGGAGTTATCACCATGGCCATTTAATATTTTTCTTGATACTATCTAGGTCTTCCACATGTCTTTGGGTCCACATTCCTTTCCCATGGGAAATTTCTCTGTGTTTCAAAGGTCACCATGACCACTTAAAACATACCTGGCTCTAGATATGAAAATATGAAGAAAATGTATAGCATAGGGATGCAAGGGATGCTAACACCTTCCTCTGGACATATTCTAGTTTATCAACATCCTTCTTTAATTGTGGTGCCTAGAATTGGAAAAAGTATTCCAGGTGAGGTCCAGATGATAGATATTAAAGTGATTAATAAACATAATTTAATAAATAAATAAATTAGCAAAATGTTCCAGCTTTTGCCTTTTCCAGTTGCTCAAAACAAAAGTGAGAAGCATCTGTTTAGAACATTATTGTCAGCTTTCTTAAGTAGATGATGGTGTTATGTATTGTCCTGTACATTGAGACTATACAGTGTTGAAGTCTTAAGGTGGTGGAAACAGAAAGATAGATATAGATATACATTTAGATATAGATATAGAGCAATGCCTATCATTCCTCACAATGGGGTATACTGGGGTGTGTGTGAGATAAGAATTGCAGTCCATCAACACATGGACTTCTAATCCAAGGCATATATATTATTGTGGGGGGGGGGTCTGATCTCCCTAGTAGTCTCTATGAAACATTTTAACACATTGTAATCAAATGCAAGGCAAAACTGCATAATATGCTACATGTAACTTTAAAGACTTAAAATCAGAACAACTACCCTCCCAGAAAAGGTGATGATAGAAAGCAAGGATGTCAAATACGGAGTAAGATTTAACAAAAAAAGAACAGAAAAGAAAAAACAAAGAAAAACACTGAAGTGTTTAAAGTGCTTTAAAAAAAAGTGGTGCAAGTAATTGTAGACTACATGATAGCTGCAGTTGTTTGAAAAGACAGTGTGGGTAATTTTTTTTGACAGTACAGATAGATATTACAGTGTTCAAGGATAATTACTAAATAAATGGTCATGTTAGTTTTGCAGTTTGCTGTTTTGATAGCAAGAGAGATTTTTTCCAGAATAGAATCATAGTTGTAAATGCTTCATGAGGTGCTTTAAACAGAGAAATGCAAAAAGAGTAGAGGAAAGTAGGCCTAGAAAGTCTCTCGTTGTTCCCTTGAGAGAACATGTCAAAAGAGAGATGTTGGGAGATGGATGGATGGGTTTATTGTTGTTCTTTGTGGTGAGAGATGCTCTCAAGAATCTGGAATATGTAGAGAAAATGGAAGAAATGGTATAATAACATAGTTGTTGTGAACTGTCCTCAAGTCAATCTCGACTCATGGCGACCCTATGGATGAGACATCTCCAAGACCCTCTGTCCTCCACTGCTCTGCTTAATTCCTGTAACCCCTTAATACCTGTGACCTCCTTAATAGAGTCCATCCATCTAGCATGTGGCCTTCCTCTCTTCCTACTTTCCTCCACCTTCCCCAGAATTATTGTGTGTTTTTTCCAAGAGTCCTCTCTTCTCATGATGTGTCTAAAGTACAACAGCCTCATTTTGGTCATCTTGGCTTCCAGGAAGGTTACCAGTTTGATCTGCTCTAGGACCCACTTGCTTGTCCTTTTGGTTGTTCATGGGATCCTCAGCACTCTTCTCAAGCACCACATCTCAAAGGAGTCAATTTTCTTCCTGTCATCTTTCTTAACTGTCCAGTTCTCATATCCATTCATGGTAATAGGAAATACAATGGCTTGTATGATTCTAAATTTTGTGCTGAGTTGTATATCTTTCCATTTTAGAATCTTTTCTAGTTTTTTCATAGCCACCCTCTCCATTCTTAGTCTTCCTCTGATTTCCTGACTGCAGTCCCCATTTCTATCAATGTTTGATCCCAGGCATGGAAATTATTTTACTATTTCTATTTCTTCATTATCTAGGTGGAATATGTGAAGGTCCTTGGTGGTCATTATTTTTGTTTTCTTTATGTTCAGCATTAAGCCTGCCTTTGCACTTTCTTCTTTGATCTTCCTTAGTAGGTGTTCCAGGTCTGTGAGGTTTTCTGCTACTATTATGGTGTCATCTGCATATTATTATTATTATTATTATTATTATTATTGTATTGGGTTTAATATACCGTAATTTCTTTTTAACATATTAGCATATAATGAAAGACTGAAGATTTAGTTTGTAAGCTTTGTTACTACACAAAACAAATATGCTGCTTTATTTATTTATCTCCTTTCTGTTCCCTATTAATTTTGTATAAATTACAATTGTACAATTGATAGTACATGAAACAAGAATCCATCCAGTAGGCTCATGCTGTCATTTTATTTCCAGCTATACATCTAGTTATTCTCTTGTCTCTAGGACCTTCTCATTAGCTGTTCCCAGGCTCTGGAACTCACTTCCTAGAGAGGCTAGACAAGCCTCCTTACTATCTTTCTGCAAGTAGTAAACCCATTTTTTATTCTGGCAGGCCTTTGTGAATTGATTTTTAGAAGAAAAAGGACTTGTATAATGTACTACACCTTTATTTGTTGTTTAATAGTTTATGGCTAGAATCTGGTATGGCAATTATGAATGCATAATCTGGAGTTACTCATAAAAGCTCATATACATATTAAAAAGCCATGATTTCAAATTGACTGTGTAGGCCTGCCTTGAATGCTGTTTTAAATGCAGTCAGCATTTTCAGCTGTCATATCTCTTCTGACATGTCATTCCACAGTCTGGGAGCAGCAGACAAAAAGGTCCTTTGGGCTGCATCCACACTGCAGAAATAATTGGTTTGATACCAGTTTCACTGCCATGGCTCAATGCTATGGAATTCTGGGAATTGTAGTTTGTTGTGACACCAGAACTTTGTTAAAGTGGTGTCAAACTGGATTAGTTCTGCAGTGAAGATGCAGCATGGGAAACCGTTGTCAGTTTAGTCCTGGCTGGCTGAAGCAAACATTTCCCAGAGAACCTGAGTATGCATGGAGGATTGTATGGAAGAATCCTGTAAGTAACCTGGACCCAAATCTTGTAGGGCTTTAAAGGTAATAACCAACACTTTGTACTTTGCCCAGAAACAAAAATTGGCAGCAGTGGAGTGATTTTAAAATCAGTGTAATGCAATGACTTCTGGATGTACCTGTAATCATTTGGGCTGCCATATTCTGAAACAGATGGAATTTCCAGACTTGGAAGGGACAATCTCCAGACCATCTTAGTGCTCTAATGCAACGCTTGTCAGAATTTTGATGGATGGGATATAAAGTCAGACATGAAATGTACAAGATGTATGAGGTTTTTTTTTCCTGTGGGAAGGGATTGGAAAACAAGTTTGGGCCAGAAAAACGACAGGTGTCACACCAGACAATAGCAAAGGACCAGAGAGTAGAAAACACTAGGGTGTTTTGGGAAAAGAAATGTCCTAACCAAACACACAACGTCAGCATGGTAGGTCGCATGGATGAGGACATCAACAACAGGGGATGGAGTGGAGGTCTGGGAAAGTTGGACTCAGCCAATTATCTAATAGGTACACGCCCAAGTGGGTGGTAGCTTGAGGGGAGACAAAATCCTTTGTCTGTGTATTGTTGAATGCGAGAGAGAGAGAGAGTTTGGAAGGTTCATCTGGTTGCTTCACTGCATGGTGTGTTGCAAGGATTGTTTTGTAAGGGCCTTTGCAGACTGCCAGAAATAGTGCACATTAAATTGAGGCACTGCCCTGGCTCAGTGCTAGGGAGTTATGGGAACTGTATTTTTTTCTGAGACATTGAGCCTTCTCTGTCAGAGAGCTCTGGTGCCACAATAAAATACAGTTCCCATGATTCCCTAGCACTGAGCCAGGGCAGTGCCTCAATTTAATGTGCACTATTTCTGGCAGTCTGCAAAGGCCCAACATATACAAGGACTGTACATAGTTTATAGTTGTAGCAATAAAGCTTGATTTTATTTGCCTACAACTGATGTGTTTTCCTTACTGCTGGTAAAGCTGGGAGAGCTGAGGCAGTGTCATCAAGTTCCAGATGGGAAGAAGTCTGGAGGCGTGCAGGAGAAGAATCAGCTTTTCCTGTCAACTCTGCTGAATAGTAAAACTACTGCAACACACATCATCCACCATCCTGACAAAGCTTCCTACACTAAGGGTCACAACCCCATATGGGGTTGCACAACTGAATGTGAATGGTCACAAAAAAAATAGCAATAGTAAAAGGTTTGTGAATGTGCAACAACAAAAACTTAATTCAAAATCAAAAGCTTAATGAATCCAAGGTGTTTCTGGCAGAGCTTTTTTTATCACACAACTTCACTGTGGCCTTGCTTCTGAACACACAACATGCACAATTTGCACTGTGCATGCCATCACACCATGCAACACCAATGAACGCTGCCAGAAACACTGGCTCAAATTCCAAACTATTGTATGTTATAAATTGCAATATTTTTACTGTACATATAAAGTTTTCTGCTCTTCCAGGACCATAAGAGTTTAAATATGGAAAATAAAGACTTCAAATATTTTCATACCATCACTCCCCAGCATGCAAGCATCAAATTAGTATATCTTTGGATTGTATTGTGTTAGACTGTTTGCTTTTGAAAATTGTTGTTATCTCCTTGTTTTACAGAAATATTAGTGTTTAATTTCAACAAGTAAAGACGAAAGCCTTTTAATAATATTTCTCCACCATCACCATCTTGTATGTGTATGTGAAGGCCTAAGCAGACTGCCAGAAATAGTGCACATTAAATTGAGGCACTGCCCTGGCTCAGTGCTAGGGAATCATGGGAATTGTATTTTTTTCTGGGACATTGAGCCTTCTCTGTCAGAGAGCTCTGGTGCCACAATAAAATACAGTTCCCATGATTCCTTAGCACTGAGCCAGGGCAGTGCCTCAATTTAATGTGCACTATTTCTGGCAGTCTGCTTAGGCCCTGAGTGTGAATATCATTTTTTAAAATTAAGCACAAAACTGTAAATTCATAAACTAAAGCTAGTATTTATTTCAGAAATTATTAGCAACATTTATTTATATCTTAGGGCAAAAATATTTTTGGTTATGGATAAGTGGCTAAATTTAGATACAAGAGGTAAAAACACCAATGACAATATTGCAAAGTCTTTACTACTGCATACAAGTACATCTAAATTGACAAGGAAAAGAAGATATGTGTTATCATTTTTGCAAAATTAATTTGTAGTAAACCTAAATTGATATGAAAAAGAACATATGTCAAATCATTGTGGAATATGCATTTTTGCAATATGTATTTATATGGTGTGAAAAAACCTCTTTGCTTAATTTATAATGAAGTTTTAGCTGTGGAGAGCATGAAATCAGCCAAACGAAAACAACATCTTAATAACAAGCAATAGCAAATAACAAGCAAAACATATTGCAATAGACCAAAGGAATATTTTTGAACTACTTTTAAAATCTTCAAATAAAGAAAAACCCAGTGTTTTGAAAAATTTGTTATTGTCAACAAATGTATTTACTTGTATCTTACAAAACTTCTTATTTAATTGCAAAACCTATAAAGCCCTACACAATATAAAATCTTGGTTTACCTGCTGCTATTAAAGTGTCAGATATAGTTCATGGGGATCAGTATGGGGATGAAATTCATAAAATTCCAGCAGCTTATTACCAGGCTTAAGAGCAGCCCAGAGCTTGCAATTCACTTAGATGAAACAACTGATATTTCTTTTCTTTTCTTTTCTTTGTTTTGGGTCAAAAATATGGCCACAACTTTAATGCAATATCCAGAGGTTATAAATTAATCATTAAACCCACCATAAACCCGTCATAAGCCAATCATAAGTCATTTATAAATCAATCAATGTCAATTATAATATCAATCATGGTTAACAAAATCTGTGTGCATTCAGATTGAGGGGATATGGGGCATGATGGTTTTATGATTAGCCAATTGTCCGGTGGGATTATCAGCTGTGACTGTCAGTTCACTTTCAGTGGAGGACTTTCATCCCAACCAATCAATGTATTTAAGCCTGAATGGGCAGGAAGAATGGTTTTGTGCATCTGTCCCAACTTCAGCTTACTCCTTTTTGTTGAAATTTATATCGCCCTTAAGGTTCCTCTCCCCCACTATATTTTACGCCCATTGTTTTCTTTTTCATAACAGCCACAGGAGAGGGCCAGCCTATCTTGGTATACCCTCCTTCTCATACCACACACAGGAATTTGTTGGGGAGGAGGTCACTTCACACAGAGGTAGACAGCTGGAGGAACATCACACACAGAAGTAGGGAAACCAGGGATCATCCTGGGAGCTTGGAGCTACAGAATTGATTTGAAACTCTCTCCCTTATCAAGGATGAAGAGGAAGAGCAGCAGGGACAGCCCTCAGGGACAGTGCAGGGGACCCTGAGAGTACCACTGCAGGGAACAGCCACTGCTAAGCCTCAGAGGTGTGTGGTGGTGGTGGGGGGACTCCTTGTTGAGGGGTACAGAAGCAGTGGTTTGTGGGTCTGACAAGATGTCCCAAGAGGTGTGTTGTCTCCCTGGGGCAAAAATCTATGATGTAACAATGAGGCTGACAAGAACATTACTCTTGGTCCATGTGGGAACCAATGATACTGCAAGACATAGCCTTCAGAATATCAGAAGGGATTATGAGGCTTTGGGTGGGAACCTGAAAAAGCTGGATGCACAGGTTGTAAACCATGTAAGGGCATGGTTCAGGAAGGGAGAGGAAAATAGCAGATGTGAATAACTGGTTCTATAGATGGTGCCACCAAGAATGATTTGGATTCATAGAATCATAGAATCATAGAGTTGGAAGAGACCACAAGGGCCATCCATTCAAACCCCCTGCCATGCAGGAACTCAAAATCAAAGCATCCCCAACAGATGGCCATCCAGCCTCTGTTTAAAGACCTCAAAGCAAGGAGACTCCACCACACTCTGGGAGAGTGCATTCCACTGTCAAAGAGTTCTCACTGTCAGGAAGTCCCTCCTAATGTTGAGGTGGAATCTTTTTTTCTGCAGCTCACATCCGTTTTTCTGGGTCCTGTTCTCTGGAGCAGCAGAAAACAAGCTAGCTCCCTCCTCAATATGATATTCTTTCAAATATTTAAATAGGGCTATCATATCACCTCTTAACCATCTCTTCTTCAGGCTAAACATACCTAATTCCCTGTCATTTCTCATAGGGCATGGTTTCCATTTCTCATAGGGCATGGTTTCCAGACCCTTCACCATTTTAGTTGCCCTTCTCTGGACACACTCCAGTTTATTAACATCTTTTTTGTATTGTGGTGCCCAGAATTGGACACAGTATTCCAGGTGGGGCCTGACCAAACCAGAATACATTGGCACTATTACTTCCCTTGATCTAGATCAGGAGTAGGCAACCTAAGGCCTGGGGGCCGGATGCAGTCCAATGAGGTCTTTGGACCAGCCCCAGGCTGGTCCTACCGCCACCGCCGCCTGCCATGATGATATTGATTATTGTTGTTATTACTTGTTCTTGGGGTTTTCTTGGCAAAATCTCCACAAGGGTTTTGCCATGGCTTTTCTGGGGCTGAGAGAGTGTGCATACATACTTATTTATTTATTTATTTATTTTAAAAATATTTTTATTTATTTATTTATTTATTTATTTATTTTTGGTGCTTCGGCCCCCCAGTTGTCTGAGGGACAGCAACCCGGCCCCCGGCTCAAAAAGGTTGCCTACCCCTGATCTAGATACTATGCTTCTGTTAATGCAGCCTAAAATTGCATTGGCCTTTTTAGCAGCCGCATCACACTGCTAACTCATATTCAACTTGTGGTCTACTAGAACGCCTAGATCCCTTTCACATATAGTCTCATTAAGCCAATTGTCCCTCATTTTATATCTATGCATTTCATTTTTTTTTTTTTTGCCCTAAGTGCAGTACCTCACATTTCTCCATGTTGAAATTCATTTTGTTAGCTTTGTCCCAGCTTTCTAATGTATTAAGGTCATTTTGAATTTTCATCCTGTCCTCTGGGATATTAGCTATTCCTCCTAATTTGGTGTCATCTGCAAATTTGAGAAGCATGCCCCCTATTCTTTCATCCAAGTCATTGATAAACATGTTGAATAGGATTGGACCCAGGACAGAACCCTGTGGCACCCCACTGGTCACTTCTCTCCAGGATGAAGAGGAGCCATTGCTGAGCACCTTTTGGGTTCGGTCAGTCAACCAGTTACTAATCCACCTAACAGTTGTATTGTCTAACCCACATTTTACTATCTTGTTTGCAAGAATATCATGGGGGACCTTGTCAAAAGCCTTACTGAAATCAAGATATGCTATGTCTACTGCATTCCCTTCATTTACCAAGCTGATATTTTTTAAAAAAATAAGAGATCAGATTAGTCTGGTATGACTTGTTTTTGAGAAACCCATGTTGGATTTTAGTGGCCCAAACCAAACCATAAAAGGAGCACAGAAAAGCACTCCTTGCTGGTGATCTGTTGCAGACTGCAGTAGTGTCTGGCCTCAGGACTACATGTCTGGTTACCACAGTCCTATGCCCAATGGGGAGTGACTGGCCCTGGAGCTCCTGGAGGCTTGACCCCACAGTTCCAGAAATAGTTCCTGTCAAATTTTGATTCTAAAAAACTAAGTTGAGTTCATAAACCATACTCAATTCAAATCAAAAACATCGGTCATTTTCCATTAGAATTTTAAGAAGAATTTTCAAGTTATCAAGCAACACGTTTAAAACTTGAGTTTCCTAAAATAAATAAATAAAAAAAAATAACAAAACACACACACACACATAAACCCTGTTTAATGATTGTTGGTTTGGGATTAGGACAGAATTTCCAACAATTTCTGAAATGGCCCTAAACATACTTCTGCCATTTTACATTATGTATTTATGTGAAGTGGCATTCTCAGCATTGACGATTATAAAATCAAAATATCAATCAACTCGCAAAATGCTGAAGATGCTCTGTGTATTGTAATATCAAATATTCAGCCTAGGTTTAATTCTTTATGTAAAAATAAACAAGCACATCTAACTCATTAGTATGCAAATTTGTTTTCATTTTTAATATATGGTTAAATTATATGCATACCAAATAATTTTTAAAAAATAAATTTCTATAGATTTATAATCAGTAAATATTTGATTTGTATACCTATTTCATATATCTATATACCCAGAGTCACGTAAAAATTTCTCAGATGAAAAAGGATCACAAGTGGAAAAAAGTTTAAGGAACTCTGCTCTAATGGCCCATAAAAGGAAATATGGCCCTTCAAATAACCTGCACCCAAACTGAATAGATTTACCATGACTGAGGTATATAAAAAGCTAAAAAAAAATTCCAGGAAAGGGTAAGACTTACATTGTACAACTCTTCCCATATTCAGGAGAGATGTTCGAGGATACTGAACAATATGTCTGCTGATTTCATAGGCTGTGCCTAAAAGAAAAAGGAGGGAAAAAAATTCCCAGACATTTCAGTACTTTGGAGTGGTACATTTTTTTTTTTATTTACTATACAGTCTGAACTTTCTCTGAAAGAATTTTGAAAGGCTTTCTACACAGTCTTGAATTCACCAAACTTAAATCCCTCCCAGAAATAACAAAAGACAGAAGTGCATTTCAGCTGTAAATCATTTAAAATATCTGAAACCTTTTTGAGTAGCAGAATACACCTTGGGAGAAAAAATGGAAAGCATGTTTGCATGGTGGAGGGGAGAGAATAATGTTGACTAGTTGTTCTCAACTTACCATTGGTAGCATCTGGTCTGAACAGAGGAAGTACCTCCCCATTTTAGGATGAGAGATATCACTACACCAACAATGACTTACCACAGTTTCTTTATTATGCCAGGCTGTGCCTAGAAGAAAAAGGAGAAAAAGAAAATAGTGGACATGTCAATCTGGTCCCAGCATGTACGTTGCCTACTTTCATTTCTGTATTGTCTCATGTGAATGAATGGTCCAATAGGAGGGGATATTCCAGCTCAGCACCATGGTGGGATAAAAATCATTTTCTGTTAGTTGTATCACATCCTATTCTGTTCTGTTTTGTTCTGTTTGAACTGAGTTAGGCATATATGACTTGCATTTTTAATATTCCTATGGAATCTTTTTGTAAATTTACAAGCATCCAGAAGACACTGGGACAGACTTCAATGAATTTCCACTCCAGCTCAGTAAAGTGAGGAGATACATTCCCACAAAGTCTTGCCAATAATTATGACATGTTTTATTGCAAATGTAAGGATCAGGTTTGTGGAAACTCAGAGAAGTGTAACCAGGTTACTGCAGGAAAGGGAGAGAGGATGAATGAAAGGTACCTGATATCAACTTAGGTCTTGTCTGCACAGGCAAAATTACTGTTTCCTTCCTTTCCCCCCCCCCACCCCCATTCTGGCATCATTGTGTTAGGATGACACATGGGACAAACCCCAGTTCTGGTGTGAGAAGTCCAGATGACATCCGGCACGTTCCACACCAGATTTGGGGCAAAACAGCCTTGTTGTTGGGTACCTTCAAGTTGTTTCCAACTTATGACAACACTAAAGGAAATTTATCATGGTTGTTTTTGTTTTTTGTGTTGCAAGATTTGTTCAGAGGAGGTTTGCCATTGTCTTCCCCTGAGGCTGAGAGCATGTGACTTCCTCAAGTTCACCTAATGGGTTTTGTGGCAGGGAATCAAACCTTAGCCCCTGATCTCTAGTGTTGTAGTCTAACTCTGAAACCATTACATCATGCTGGATCTCCTTAAAATGCCTCAAAATAATTTGCCTGTTACTCTGGATCTTCCAGGAAAATTTGGAGCCCTCTGCTCCCATAACATGATGGCTGTCTGCACAGGCATCCCAGTGAGATACCTGGTACATCTGCTGACACTCATCATGAGTCACTCATATACTTGCCACTGGGTTCCTCATACCAACCTCAGAAGGGAGAGACCCATAGCAGTGGCAGATGCACTAAGTGGCTCTGCAGGACATCCATTCAGATAGCTGCTGAGGTTAGGGAATGGATTACAGTTCCCATGATTCCCTAGCACTGAGCCAGGGCAGTGCCTCAATTTCATGTGTACTATTTCTGGCAGTCTGCAAAGGCTGACAGTCTCTCATATATGAGAGCTGTTAATCCCCAGCAAATTTATCCAAGCCTCAACTGATACAACTTTCCTTTAAAACACTTCCTTGTTAATACTTGTGACCTGTTTTTGTGAAAAATGTGAGGACTGGGGACTGGTTTAAATGAAACTCCCTGGTTAAAGAGTGACAACAGTTCTGTGGAGACATGAAGATTGTGTGTATGAAGGGGATTGTGACAGGAATCCTTCCTTCTGACATTTTGGTGTACCTGACCTCCACAAATCTGAAAGCAAGCTTGCATTATGACCTATATACATAGATCAGTTTATTTATTAGATGTGTGTGTATAAATAAAATTCATTATATCCCTACAGTCAGTATGCCAGTCATGTAGTAGAGCAACACTGGAACTTCATTCATTTATTTTGCACTGGACAGAAATGCCCAAAAGTTTGCGTAAGTGAATTAACACATACCCAAAGCACAAAAAGCATTCTGGCCAAAGTGTGTGTGAAGCACTTTCAATGCTTGCAAGAGCTGTACAAATGATAAGTGCTGCTGTTATTACTAGTTAAGCCAATACACGCTATTAAAAGCCTTGGAAATAAAAACATTTTTTATTTGTGGTTCAGATTTCAAATCAGGCTGGTCCTAAGTTTTATCCATTTTACCGTTATCTTTTTTGAGTAGGCATGTTGGTTTGGGAATGCTGTGAGTTATATTCTCAAAAGGCTTTGCAGCAGAGGGGTTTTCTGGCATTCCCTGATACTTTCAGCTTGGAGATTTCAAATAATGAACAAGGAATATTTGACATGCAAAGCATATGCAAAGCAAAGGTGCCAAGATCCCTCACAAGCAAATGATAAGAGGAGTGGAGTTTCACAAGCTTTGCAAAATCTTGTTTCTGGTGATCACAGATCTCACTTTGAAAAATACTATCAGTACAGAAGATTTGAACAGCCAGGCAAATTAAACATGCTATTCTGAGATGGCTTTTTATGTGAATACCTAAAGCCAACATGTTGTAGTGGTTTGAACATTGGGCTACAACTGGAGACCAAGGTATGCATCCCTGCTTGGCCTGATCATGATGCTCCCTACTTGCAATGTGTAGCCTTACTGCTATATCTGGGGCAATAAAGCCAAATGATACACGGATCTGCCCCAGATTCGAGGTATCATAAAATATTAAACTCTAGAGCCCCCCCCCCGAGCTTGTGCTACCATTTTAATGTCCATGCTATTTTCTGGCTGGAATGATTAGGCTCCACCCCCCTCCCTTGGCAGCACTGCTGCCACTAGCTCACAACCACTTGCTAAGATCAGACGAGGCACCCAGATCACATCTGGGCATCTTATTTGCCTCAAACTGATGGACATGTTAGTGGAACTGGTGCTGTCAAGGGAGGAAAAGGAAAACCCCTCACTATTCAGGTCAGGAATAGGTCCAGACAAAGTTTGAAGGTGGAAGTAGGGCCAGTAGGGGTAGTGGTGGCAGTGGCAGTGGTGGACCCAGGAACCTCTACAGGGACAATCGAGTAGTGCAGGCAATCTGGAAAAAACAAACAAACGTATTCTGAATGCAGGAGCAGGAAGCACAGGAGTCCATTCAGACCTTTGCCCCTAGTGTGGACTATGGTCTCAATGGCAGACAAAGGCAAGCCTCTTCTGAAAAATGTTGCCAAGAAAACCCTGTGATAGGTTTGTCTTCAGGTTACCATAAGTCAGAAAGGTACAAAACAACAACAACAACTTGAAGGCACACAATAACAACTACTAAAATTACTTGTAATTTTGAAACCACAGAGGAAATGTGACCCTATCTCCAACATTTCCAAGACTGGTCACTGTCCTTTTTCTTTTATCTAATAAATAAACTGATTCTGAAACAATTTTTTTTGTTTGTTATTTCACTCTCATTTCTTTTTACTCTTTGCATTGCTTGGTATATTACATCTCCCAGAATTCCAAAAGTCTGATTTCTTTTACTAGACCTTTTCCTCTGCTTTCAAAATCCTTCTCTTTTTGAAATGCCAACAAGAATTTGCTTTTCATCTTTTGTGTCCTTAAAAGGGTAAGTTCCCTTCTCTGCATTTTGATTTCTAGTCTTGGACTGCATCCCACTCCCATCTCTCTCTCTCTCTCTCTCTCTCTTGGTATAGGAATCTGATGTGAGGTTTGCACTGTATTTATACTCCTTAATAATGAGCAGTCTTAATACAAATAGTTGCTCACACTGGATCACTTGCATGATTTCAGTTAGTAGGGTCAGTTTTCTCTCTTTGAGAGTTCTGCAGGGAGATAAAAATTAAGCCGTAATATATACTATAAAAGAGAATGTTGAAATGGATTTAATGCAAATTTTGATGAGAAGCTTTTATGCGAGTATGAGTTAGGGTTCCATATGAACAGAAATTGGGATACATAGGACTAAAATTTTCCCTTTCCAGGACTTGTCTCAACATAATTTCATGTCTACAGTCCTTTTGAAAATCAAAAGGTAAACTATGGGTCTTTGCAGACTGCCAGAAATAGTGCAAATTGAGTCCACTTTAAATTGAGGCACTGCCCTGGCTCGGTGCTAGGGAATTATGGGAACTGTAATTTATTGTGGCACCAGAGCTCTCTGACAGAGAAGGCTCAACGTCTTAGACAAAAATACAATTCCCATGATTCCCTAGCACTGAGCCAGGGCAGTGCCTCAATTTAAAGTGGACTCAATTTGCACTATTTCTGGCAGTCTGCAAAGGCCAGGGAGTGCAGAAAGCACCAGGTAACACCTAAGAAGAGGGATGACACTCAGTTGAGTGCCCCCCTAGGGCACCTCTTCATCCTTGCCTGGTGTGGGTTTACTCATGTGTAAAGCCACACCAGGCAGGGAGGGAGAGGCCTAGGGCACTCTTTCTCCTAACCTGGCACAAGTTTACTTGCATGTAAAGCCACACCAGACAGGGAGGTGAGGATGTGTCCTTTTGGCCTCACCCCAAAAGCCTCAAACCCCACACTGGGTGATACCCTGGTGTGGGACACAACTGCTTTGTTTACTGTGGTCTGTAATGGGAGTATCTGATATCAAGATACAACTTGGCTGAGATGTTGTTAGAAGACAAGCTGCACAAAAGCCCACCTATATAGATTTCTAAATTTATAAAACTCCTCTGACAGGTTCTTTGCTTTTGTCCTCAGTTCTGACAAACAGGCCTGCTTCAAGATATATGTCCTATAAGTATTTAGTATAGAGCTTCTTCCACACCAGAGATTTAACCTAAATATTAGCTTACAGATGCAGTTTGTATTGTTGTGTGTATACTGTTCATTTAAATAAATAACAATAATAAACTTTATTTTTGTATCCCGCCTTTTGCCTTTGGGCAATCAAGGTGGCTCACAACAATTGCATATAAAACAAATCCATAGCAAATGGTAACAACATAATAAAACAATTTACCCCCCCCCCAATATATATATATATATATATATATATATATAATAGTAAAGATATATTAAAATAGCTGGTGAATTCACACCAGTAATATAAAACGAACAGTTGTTCCACTGCCTTAGCAAATCAGGCTACATAGATTTTCCCAGGGTTGCACAGGGCCACTTTAGGTAACATCTAATTTTGTTTATACTTAGAAATTCCTCACATAACAAAGAGGTTTTTATGTGTGTTTGTATTAGACACATTACAGCTTCAATTCACAATCCAATTAAGCTGAATCCGAAGGACTCTGATCTCAACTAATTTATGACCTGATCCAATCAGCCATTTCACTGACCTAATGGCTCAGGTTCAGGTATAAAGTCTCAGTGCTACTGCAGGGACACAAATGTAACAGGATGGTTTTCAACTTCAGTAATGTTATAAACTGGGTTATTGTTTATGATCAACTGGACAGATTGAAGTGCTGTGCTACCCTATCTTTAAAAGCTTCTGGGTTAACAAGGATTAGGCATAATGACTTTATCATTTGGTGGAGGGAAGATGTCTGTTTTGAATTTTTCAATCATGACAAAATAATTAACCCTGTTAAATTATCTTCTAATTTTTCCTCATGCAGCCATTTTTTTTATATAGGCTGATAGTATACATTCAAATAGCACAAACACTATCAAATCAGTATTAATCCAATGAGCATGGGAAGCCTTTGGCTTCAGAACCTATGAAATGGATTTTCACACAATTAAAAATGAAACATTTCTGGAGACAAAACATTTCAGCAGAATGTCTGAATTATAATAGGGGAAAAGACACTTTGTTATGCTGGCCATATAAGGACAAGAGAAGCCTGATTGGTTTAAGCGTGCAGGGGTTCTGGGACACCTGCGTGCTTGGTCCAATCAAGTTGTTGGTATTTGCTTCATTGTCTCATGGTGCCTCTAACCTCTCATGATTTTGGACGAGAGTTTGTTCTTTATAGCTCTGCGCTGCCACATGGAGGCAGCCATTTTTGAGCTTGAACTGAGTGAGTAACATCACTCTGCTCTCTGCTCTGGCTTTTGCTAGGCTTCGGCCCAGCATTTGTCTTGTGGCTTTTGCTACAATTTTGGCTATTGAATAATTGTTCTTATTTTAACAATGAGATTGTTCAGATCTCTCTCTGAGCAATCCAGCGGGCTGAGGGAGGCCTTCAGGCCGGTCCTCTGGGCCTGTTTGGGCCTCCGCATCCCCATTTCTCGGGGGTTGTATATTCGAGGAGGGCTCTGCGGTAGGCATCTTCACAGGGTGCGTGGACCCGGTACTTGATTCCAGGCCCAGCGGCGCCCTGGCGACCCGGTTGGGTCATCATCACTAGTTGGGAGGGTTGCTACACCTCTCCCCAGTGGTGAGTGTGGTGGAGGACAATTGTCCTGGAATAAGGCTCTGCATAGGACCCTTGGTGGACACCCTTCCCCTTTGGTGGTTGCTTGCCAGTGACACTTCCTGGCCATTGGAGTCTCTTGAGAGACTCGGGGACGGGTGGCCTTTCGGCCTAGTGGTAATCATCCGTGGTTGGGTGATTTGGTTGGACTCGCGTTGCATGTTCTAAGGGAAACATGCCCCGCAGTAAGGCTCAATCTAAGAGGCGTGCAGCTTCGACTGTGCCCATCTCTGGCCACTCTGCTTCAAAGAGGCCTACCCAGTCTACCAGCAGAGATGATGAGATCACTGCCCAGTTAGCACAATTGGGCAAAACAGTTCAGGCTTGTGTGGCATTTTGCAACCAGCTTGCACAGAAAGGGATACAGGCTACAGCCACTAGTACCATTGCTAACACTTCTGGTGCTACTAACACAGAAGTGCTGCCACTGCCTTTGGCACCTGATGCTCAGGTGATGGATGCTACACCGGGTCCTTCGGTGGTTGCAGCAGTGGAGGCTGGGCACCCCACTATTGCTGATGTGTGGGACCTTTTGAAAAGGGTCCCTGGTATGAAGGCTCAGGGTGTGGCTGCCCCTGCGTCTGAGCAGCCTACAAAGGCGGATCTTTATAACCTCTTAAGAGGAGTGGTTTTTCCAGGTACCGGTGCAATGGAGCAAACCTGTGAGGTGCAAAGAGGTGACCAAGCTGCTGATGCCTCTTCTGTGCATGACACCCGAGCTGCTGCGGGGACACACTTCAGGGGATCAATGCAGCCAGCTGGTGATGCTTCCCAGCAAACTTCAGTTGCAGGTTTGTCTCCTGATATTGCATATGCTAATTGGCCTACCTTGGTAGGGGCTCCAGGTGGCCAGGTTGGTCAGGGTGTGGGTGTGGAATGGCCCAACCCTACGGTTGTGAATGCATCCATGCAGGCACCTGCAGTTTTACAGGTCCCTGACACTAGGGCGCAGGAGGTTCAGCCAAGTGCAGTGACTAATAGCACTCCAGTGGTGTTGTCTTCGTGTGTACCTTTGCTACCTGGAGCGGCTGGGCATGTTGATTCTCCCCCTTATGCTGGAATGTCTACACCCCTTGGTTCACACCTTCCTCTTTCCACCAAGAAAAGGATTTGGAAGGGAGAATATATTGACCTGTTTTCTCTGACTTTCAGGGATCCTGAGCTGAGGATCATAGTAAAAGATGGGATTGTTTTCAATCTCCCCAAAGAGTTTCAGGTGCTCAAACACCCTAAGCTGGAGGAAATGTTGTCAATTAGATCATGGGCTTCACCATTTACAGAGGTGTAATAGAGGAAAAAGAACCTCTCAGGTCTCCTGACTTTTCTAAATATCAGGAGATCATGATAAAAGTGTACATTAATTGCCATCATAACTCTAGAGGTGCTGCCTGGTTACAGTATGATGAGCACTTTAGAATGAGAGATGCACAGGATCTCTCCTTGTCGTGCAGACACGTGCAGCCTGAACTTTGGGCTAATGTTATGGTGGGGGCCTCCCCCTCAAGCAGGGGTGACAATGGGTACGTCCCCATGGTTACCATGCCAAGAGTGCTGAATGCGAGGCCTGCCACGGGTGAGGAAAAAACAATTGGGCTTATGCTGGGACTTTAATGCAGGCAAGTGTAGAATGCAATCCTGCAGGTTTGAGCATAAGTGCAACACCTGTGGGGGCCGGCACCCCGGTGCTTCATGTAACAGAGGTAAGCGGCATGGAGGGAGTAGTGCCCCGTGACCTGTATCGCCTGGAGGAAAAGGCTCCATCACCAATTAAGTTAGACACTATGACAGAGTGGCTGAACGTATACCATAACAAAGAAGCTGCTTCTTATTTATTTTATGTTTTTTTCTTTGGTTTTCGCATCCCTTTTACAGGTCCTAGAGTACATCATTTTGCGCACAATGCTCATTCCGTGAGGGATCTGCAGAACATCATGAGGGACAAATTAGTGAAGGAAATAGCTGCAGGAAGGATTTCAGGACCTCATGACCAACTGCCTCTTCTCACGCTCCACCTGTCTCCATTGGGTGTAGTTCCTAAAAAAGCCCCTGGGGAATTTAGATTGATTCACAATTTATCCTACCCAAAGGGTGATTCTGTGAATGATGCGATAGACCCCGGGCTTATTTCTGTTAAGTATGCATTGTTTGATTCTGCAGTTAGGATGATTAGTAATTTAGGAAAGGGGGCACTCTTAGCTAAGGGGGGAAGCACACGAGTGCTTCCAGGACGCCGCGGGATGGTGCGCCGCGGGACCGTGGCATCCGCACCACGGCGCACCGTCGGCGCCTCTGAAAGGAGCACTAAATCAGCACTCCTTTCAGATGTCAGTGAAAGTGCACCCCAAAAGCGTAGGGCGCACTTTCACTGACTTATCTGCCGCAGCGTGTGCGGACACTGCAGCGGGAGGTTGCCCTTGGCGCGCTGGCCATGCGAAGGGCCGGCAGCTCCGAGGGCAACCCCAGGAGGAGGAAGGGGCACCAAGCATGTGGCTGCCCCTCCTCTTCCGTACCTCGGAGACAACTCTATTAGTCATCTGCCAAGGCCCTAAGTGCAACATTAAGTCAGCATTCACACTTCTACCTGTTCACCCAGACGATTTTGATCTTCTGGGTTTCCAATTTGAAAGAAAGTACTTTTTTGACAAGGCAATGCCAATGGGTTGCTCAATTTCTTGTTCAGCTTTCGAGACATTCAGCACTTTTCTTTATTGGTGTGTGGTTAAACGCACAGGGAATAGAGCGTTGGCTCACTATTTAGATGATTTCTTGATTGCTGGGAGTCCCAATTCTTCGCAGTGTAAGGATTCTTTAGCCCAGTTTCAGGAACTGATGTGTGAGTTGGGTGTTCCTTTAACAGAGGAAAAGATTGAGGGTCCAGAGACATAGCTCACTTTTTTGGGTATCGAGATTGACACCATGGCTGGGGTTTCTCAATTACCGAATGATAAAATAGTGGCTGTGAGGCAGCAGATCAAGGCAATGTTGGAAAAGCAAAAAGCTACATTTCATGAGTTTCAATCCCTTGCAGGACTCTTAAAATTTGCCTGTAGGGTCATAGTTCCAGGACGAGCATTCTACAAAAGATTGTATAGGGCTACAGCAGGAATTGTAGCTAAGCACCATCACATTAGGATCACAAGGGGCATTTGTGAGGATCTGAAGGTGTGATATTCCTTTTTGGAGCATTTCAATGGCACATCCTTCTGGAGATCTGAAACTCTGTTGAGAGCAGACTTTCAGGTGCATTCTGATGCTGCTGGCACCCATGTTTTTGGTGTTTATTGGAATGGCCAGTGGGCAGCAGAAACATGGCCTTTAGCATGGATTGAACGAGGTCTGACAAGAGACCTGACGTTTTTGGAACTTTTTCCGATCGTGGTGGCTATGCACTTGTGGACAAGCCAGTTTGCTAATAGGACTGTCTGGTTCTGGTGTGACAACCAGGCGGTCGTTCATGTTGTAAATTCTCAGTCGTCAAAGTCCCCTAGAGTCATGGGTTTGGTGAGAGTGATGGACATGCAGTGCTTAAAATTTAATGTCTTATTTCAAGCTCAGCATGTTCCTGGTGTGTTTAACCCTTTGGTGGATGCCCTTTCTCATTTTCAGCTCTCCAGGTTCCAGCAGTTGGCTCCCAAGGCATCGGCACACCCGTTGCAGGTACCGGCTTTGCTTTGGAGCCTTGGAGATTAGAAATTCACAGGGCAATACTGAATTCCATTGACCCATCTACACGCAAGTCATTCCAAACTGCTTTAAATTCATTTAATGATTTTTTATTAGAAATTGGGGATCACAGTTGGCCGATAAGGGTTGACCTGATCCTTCATTTTATAGTTTCCCTTAGGCATGTTGGCCTTTTACCTGTCACTATCAAGGGCAGGCTGGCTGCCCTGGCATTTCACTCTAGGGCAAGGGGTTCTTTGATCCAACCACTGATTTTAGGATTAAAAGGGCAGTGGAAGGGTGGTCCAGAGAATCCCCGTTGATAAAGGACTCACGTAGGCCAATAACAGGTGAAATTTTGGCCAGGTTATGGGGACAATTAGCTGATACATGTTACTCACATGAGGAGGAGACTTTATTTAAGGCAGTATTTGCCATTGCCTTCTTTGCTGCATTAAGAATCAGTGAGATTGTACCTGGATCTCGTAATGATCAATCTGGCAGGGCACTTCTAATTTCAGATGTTGTTTTATTAGAACAAGGAATCCAGATCTGTGTGTGATGCTCTAAGACTGACCAGTTGGTAAAGGGCCAGTCTATCTTTTTAGCTAAAGCACCTATTGGTCAAATATGCCCAATAATAGCAATGGCAAATTATTTGAGGATTTGGCCCAAAGTGGAGGGCTATCTTTTCTTACATTTGTCAGGCATGCCCTTAACTCAATTTCAGTTTAAGGCAGTGTTGAAGGAGACACTAAAGCGGACAAAGCTGCCCTAGGCTTATTTTTCTTCCCACTCCTTCCGTATTGGAGCAGCTACAGCTGCGGCCACTCACAGTTTGAATGAGGCTGATATTTGTAGAATTGGCAGGTGGTGTTCTAAAGCCTTCAAGGCTTATGTCAGGCCATCAGGGAATGTGACTCCTGATTAGCCTTGCTAATTTGTTTTATTTCTTTCAGCTGGCTTTTACCAGAGCACAATATGGATTGTGGGCCACAGTTTGGTATTCTGGGCTGAACACCCCCTGGTGGAGCATTGGCATGACATTTCTTTGGAATTGTCCTACATTGGCACCACTCAGTGGTTTGGTTGAAGGGGCATGATGTGGGGAGTGCTCCTTCCATGGATTATGGAACTGGCTAGAACATGCCCACAACCGCGGGTTTTGGTGGTACACCTGGGGGAAAACGACTTGGTCAAAGTCCCTTGCTTGCACTTGGCTAAGCAGATTGTGAGGGATCTACAGGAAATCCAGAAGATCCTCTCTGGAACAGTGATTTTGTGGACTAAACTTGTGCCAAGGCGCAGCTGGCCTGGAGCACAGAAGGACTCTGCGGTTAATAATGCTAGGCGATGGCTGAATCGCTAGGTCGCTAAGCAGCTTGCTAAATTGGGTATTTTTCTGGTTGAACACCAAATTAAATTAGACCGGCCGCAGCTGTACAGGAGGGATAGAGTGCACCTCTCTCCTGAGGGTTCGGGGTTATATGTTTCTGCTCTCTATGAGCAAATTGTAAAGGCAATCCATGGGGAGGGGGGGAGAGGGGATGCCTAGCGAGGCTGGCCCCCTCTTGTGGCAGGTAATGACCCCCACCCCACAGGAAAATAAATCTGGTTATTAAAGTAAATGGGGTAAAAAATTGGATAATGACAAATTAAAGGAAATGACGATTGCATTTAAATGCATGATGTCATAAAGTACATGATGTCATATGAAGTAATATGACATCATTTCTGGAGGGGGGGTTAATTTGTTGTTTTATTTGTTACACTTTTGCCACGTACGGTGAAGGACCAACCATCCGGGGGCTTACACCTTCACTTACACATGTGGCAAACTTGTTTGAAGTTTATACTTTGTAAATAGACCTTGTACAGCAAATAAAAGTTGTGGCCTGTTTTAAACCAAAAAGAGGCTTCTCGTGTCCTTTGTGCCAGTGCAAAGACACCCCCCAACGAGTTGGGAGGGGTTTCTTGTTGTGCTGGCCATATAAGGGCAAGAGAAGCCTGATTGGTTTCAGTGCAGGGGTGGGGGTGGGACACCTACGCGCTTGGTCCAAACAAGTTGTTGGTATTTGCATCATTGTCTCATGGTGCCTCTAACCTCTCATGATTTGGGACGAGAGTTTGTTCTTTGTAGCTCTGCGCTGCCACGTGGAGGCAGCCATTTTTGAGCTTGAACTAAGTGACCCATCCCACCCACCCTTGTTCTAGAAGTTATAATGAGTTACTCTCAGGCTTTGGCTGGTCGCCTTTGGGGGCCGGGAAGGAATTTTTTCCCAGGGTGATCCCCTGGGTTTTTCGCCTTCCTTGAGATTAATATTTAATTGATATTGCAGACAGTTATGGAGTGATAAATGGATTGTTGTTATGCTTTAATTTGCTTTGTCACAACTTAAGGGTTTGGGTCTATAATTAGAGAAAACTGGTTTTCGTACTTAGGGGTGGGTAATGACCCCCACCCCACAGGAAAATAAATCTGGTTATTAAATTAAATTGGGTAAAAAATTGGATGATGACAAATTAAAGGAAATGATGATTGCATTTAAATGCATGATGTCATAAAGTACATGACATCATATGAGGTAATATGACATCATTTCCAGAGGGGAGGGGTTTAATTTGTTGTTTTATTTGTTATGCTTTTGCCCCGTGGTGAAGGACCAACCATCCAGGGGGTTACACCTTCACTTAGACATGTGGCAAATTTGTTTGAAGTTTGTACCTTGTAAATAGACCCTGTACAGCAAATAAAAGTTGTGGCCTGTTTTAAATCCAAAAGAGACTTCTCGTGTCCTTTGTGCCAGTGCAAAGACATTCTTCTGGAGCTTTTCTTATGTGTGAAAGTGTTTCTGAGATTTCTCTCATTTTTATAGGTTGTGTTATATACGTTCATATGTTTGTGGGACAGAAGAGGGAATTTTTTCCCCTCATTCTTAGTTTTATATTTTCAACTATTTTGTTGTGTATTTTGAGATTTTTCATGATCTCAGAAGTATTTATTAAATATTTTCTAGTGCAATAAAAGAAACAAAAATGTATACTACAAAAAGAAACAGAGTGTGCATTTACATTGTAGGAATAATACAGTTTGACACCACTTTAACAGCCATGGTTCCATTTTAAAGGATCCTAGGATTTGTATTTTTGTGAGGCATCAGCACTCTTTGACAGAGAAGGTTAAAGACCTTGTAAAACTACAAATCTCAGGATTCCATAGGATGGAACTACAGCATGTAAAGTGGTGTTAAACAGCATTATTTCTACAATGTAGGTGCACCCAGAAAAAGAGGAAAAATACGTTTGGCACAAAAATATGTTTTCTATGCAAAATGTGATTTTTATGCAAAACAAATGTAATTAGTATTACTCCCACCACAACTTTCACATGTGTGTGTACATACACACACACACATGCATTTTTGCACAGAGCATGTTCCTGAAACATTTGAGGATATGTGAATAGTGGGTAAAAAATTGTGAAATTCTTTTCACCATAATATTTTGCCTGACAGGGTTTCACAAGTGTTGGAAAACCCATTGTTCAACCAGGAAAAAAAATTAACAGAAAATAGCTTTTCCATCTGTAAATGACAAGAATGGTTCCTGGAGAATTATCATGCTCTGAACCCACCTTTTCAGGATAAGGGTAGCCTCTTTCAGAACAGATAGTACCAGTAAGCTAGCAGCAATAAAGCTGCTTTACTTTGTTTCTAGATTTTATACTGCCATTTGTCATGATAATATATGACAACTGTTTGGTTTTGATTAAGTAGATTCAAACCAGAACCTAGATTCAACCTAGATTCAAATCAGAAAGGCTTCTAAAGGGGAGATCAGACCAGCAGTAAGAGCCAGCTTGGGGGTGGAATGGGGGCATGGTGACCACATGCTGCATGTCTGACTCTATCCCCAAGCCAGAATAATGCCACCCACCCAACCAGATGGCAGCACAGTGTTTATATGCCCTGTGCTACAGAAATGTGGAGGAGCCACTGCTGAGGTGGAAAGGGTAGCTTTTTTCAACCCCCAAAAGGAGCAGCATTTTGCTGCCAGTAAAATAATATTCCAGCCAGTCATTAAAAATGCTGAATATGACCAATACGTGCTAGGCTCAGATACTATACATCCCAACCCATAAACAAAGTAAAGGGAGATGTTTTACATGTAAAATACATATAAAGTAAGTATATAACAGCTCTAAAAATACAAAAGGGAAGGATAACAGTACAAGCCCATTACAAGTAGAAAATGGATAATGATGACCATACGTGCTGAAAAAATAAATGACATAAATGATTCAAAAATAAATAATATCAATGATTTATCAAATGAATATATAGACCATATTTTAGATAAAGCATATTGCAAGTATACCTGTTGTAACAGCATAGAGGGAATAGCAATGTGTATAGGCACATCCAATTATTATTTTTTTAGCATCTCTTGACTACTGAAGAAGACCTAGTGTCGATATGTGTTTGGTCATTATTATCCATTTCCTATTTGCAAGGGGCTTGTACTGTTATCCCTCCCTTTTGTACTTTTGGAGCTGTTATACACTTAACTTATATGTATTTTACATGTAAAACATCTCCCTTTATTTTGTTTTTGGGTTGGGATGTATAGTATCTGAGCCCAGCATGCATTGGTCATATTCAGCATTTTTAATGACTGGCTGGAATATTATTTTACCTTATATTTGGGTTCTGCACATAGAACCTTGGATTCATGTTTGCCTAACCAATTGGCTATATTTTTAACCTTTTTTTAAATATTTTTTTTATTTTATTACCTTTTCTTTTAAGTTTGCTCTAAATAAAATTGAGCCAATTTTTGAAGCTTCTTCCCCTAGACTTTCTTGCTTTGGCAGTTTTCTTGAGCTCTCTATTTTGAGAGCAAAGATGTGGTGCAGAGTCGCTCCTTTGGGGTGGTCTGCTTAGCCTCTAAGAAACATTGGCTGCATCTGCACTGCAGAAATAATCCAGGTGAACACCACTTTAACTGCCCTGGCTCAGTGCTAGGGAATCATGGGAGTTGCAGTTTGTTGTGGCACTAGAGCTCTCTGACAGAGAAGGGTAAATGTCTCACAAAACTAGAATTCCCAGAAGTCCATAGCATTGAACAGTTAAAGTGGTGTCAAACAGAATTATTTTTACAGTGCGGATACGCCAAAAAAACATAACGCTAGAAGGTACCAAAAGGGCCAATTCTCCACTATGCAGACATGCAAAACTAAAACACTCTCAAGAAATGACCATTCAACTTTTATTTAAAGACTTTCAAAGAAAAATGTTCCAGCTCTTTCAGGCGCAGTCTATTCCACTTTTGAGCAGCTCTTACAGTCACATTCTTCCTAATGTTTAGGTGGAATCTCTTATCTAGTAATTTAAATTTATTGCTTTGTTCTCTGATCTCTGAAAACAAACTCTCTCCATCTCCTAAATGACATCCCTTCACATAAATATGATTATTGTAGTGCACTCGTCCCTCCATGGTTGTGACTTTGACTTTTGTGGATTTGATTATTCACAGATTTTATGAATATGTTCTCTCTAGGAATATTTAGGTCCTCCAGTGCAACTCTATCATAAACTTTAACCAAAAGTCACACTGAAGGACCTAGAGATTCCTAGAAAGAACACTCCACTAGGCATTTGTAGCTCCTCCAGCACAATTCTGTGATCAATGTCTGGCAGATGTTGACCACAGAGTTGCGCTGGAGGCCTAGAGATTTCTAGAGAGCTGTTCTTTCAGGTAAAAGCATAGTGTTTTTGCTATTTGTGGTTTTTCCACATTCATGGAGATTCTGTGCCCCTAACCTCAGTGAATGTGAAGGGATGTGTGTACCTCAGTCTTCTCATCTCCAAGCTAAACATATTCAGCTCCCTAAACCATTCCTTAAAGGTCTTGGTTTTCAAGCCTTTTACTATCTTGGTTGGCCTCCTCTTCTGCTGTTACCTCGCTTTGTTCAGAAATGGCTCTGACCATTTATCTGATCAATGGCTTTTTATTTTCTGACTTTTTTAGCAGCCTTGCTGGGCTTAGATATTTCTTATTACGTATGTGCACAAGTTCCCACCAACTAATTATCTAAGGTAATCCAACATCAAGATTCTGTGTTATGGCTAACATCTTGTAATTAACTGTAACACTTGACTGAAGGATGAGGCTGAAGCCACCATTAAATAAATCTAGGAACTCCAGTTGCCAGAACATCGCACAAATTTCTCTTACTTAATTATTAAAAGAGTCCATGTTCTACATCAAAGTAATTAATGGGAAACAGTATCCGCCTACTTAAAATGTTAGAACCCGAAACTGTAACTATACTTTTGGAGGATAAATCCTGAAATGATTATTTCCTTCCTGAATGATGAAGATGATGGTGGACAGGCTACTATATTTTTTTTCTACTGGAAAATACTCAAGACAGTGTACAAAGGTAAACAGTAAACTTACAGTTAATGAGGTAAATCACATAAATAGAGGTGAATATACTTTGTACAATTGAGGGAGTATGATAAACTGTAGGAATGAAACAATTGTTCAGTTTTGCTTTTTCCCACTGTCAAATATGAAGAAATCTGTTAATTTTGGATAAATTCTTATTTAGACCAAAGTGAAGCAAAGTTTTCAGCCATCTGCACTAAACAAAAGCAGTAGCTTCAGCTATTGCCAGTATGGAAACATCTATGTTGTACTTACCTGCTATATTACTGTTAGAAATGAGGAGTCTATCAGGGAAAAATATGTATGCAATCCTAATTCAACATTAAAATGATTTCATACATAGAAAGGCAAATGCAGACCAAGATCCAGTTTGGCACTGAAGAAATTGACAACTCAAGGTTGTTGCTGCTTGCTATTACACATGTAGCAGTTCTCATTTTACAACAACAACAACAACAAGTTTTGTTAATGCAGCAAGGTCATAAATGGCTTAAACCACCTGCTCTGCTACAACCTCTTACACAAGCAGATTAATACAATAGGATCCTGTCCTCAAACTTTCAAAACCCAAGCACTCAAAGTTCTCAGTCTGAATGGATGACTCTGACAGTTTCTAATACTGTGCTATCTTTGGTTATTTAAAAATATTTTTATTGTTATGTTTTCCAAATGTTCATAGATGGTTATAAAAAATGAACTTGAATAAAGTTCACACCCAATTATCCCTAGTACACAACAAATAGGACCAGAAGTTGGTGATTCAGTGCTGCGATAAAGGTCATGAAGAGTGAGATTTCATTACAGGCAGTAAATATTTCCATGTTCACCTGAAACTGTCATTGTTTAACTTTATCCTATAGGCTTTGAGTCTAGAAATTCTGTAGGCGTAGGATAAAAATATTCACAAAGAGGAATATCACTCACATATACTTACACATTTGGAAGCTTTTAAAGATGAACGTCTTCATTCCATATTACAGTTCCAAATACATGTAATTTGAAAAGGCTTGAGCTAGGCTATATTTGAGAAAGGAACTGGCAAAAAAATTTCGGCGTATTACTTGCCTAAGAAAAACCCTATGATATTCATGGAGTCATCATAAGTCAACAGGTGACTTGAAGGCACAAACACACACACACACACACAACTAATAGCTATTTCTCTAACTTGTGTACTTTGTCTCTTGATTATAAGTGTTGTTCCAGCTCAACATGTTTGATCCTCAAATGTAAAGGCACAACTTTGTGACAAAGATAAATATTTCCAATTGTTAAGCACAGTGGTCCTCAAACTACAGCCTGTGGACCAGATCCGGCCCACTGAGGCCTTTTATCTGGCCTGTGGCTCATTGCCTGCCAAGCCCTGCCCCCAGTCATGAGGCAGGATGGGAAGAGAAAAGCCGCAATGTGAGCGAGCGAGCAACTCTGGCCACCATCTTGTTTGGGAACCACCATCTTAGAAGGAGGGAGGTGAAGCAGTGGCTGAGGGAAGAAGGAAGGAAGGAAAGAAGGCAGGTGCCAGACCCAGCCTCGGCCGAGGTGAACAGCAGGAGAAGGAGAAGGGGAAGCGGCCCTTTCCATCCCTCACTGAGGGGAACCAGGGCCCTGAGGAGACGGGCAGTTTGTAGGCCGCTCCTGCCATTGTTGCTGCTGCACTGCCACTGCTGCCGCTGGGCCCACCTGGTTTTTATTTTTTGCCATCTGGGGCTGACAGAGTAATCCAGTGCCTTCGAGTCATTTCCAGCTTATTTTGACCCTATCATGGGGGTTTGCTTGGCAAGTTTCTCCAGAGGAGGGTTGCCATTACCATCTGGGGCTGAGAGAATGTGGCCTGACCAGGTAATCCAGTGCCTTCGAGTCATTTCTGGCTTATTTTGACCCTATCATGTGGGTTTGCTTGGCAAGTTTCTCCAGAGGAGGATTTCCATTACCATCTGAAGATGAGAGAGTGTGGCCTGCTCAGGGTAATCCATTGCCTTGAAGTCATTTCTAATTTATGGTGACTCCTATCATGGGGTTTTTCTTGGCAAGTTTCTTCAGAGGAGAGTTGCCATGGTTATCCTCTGAGGCTGAGAGGGTGTGACTTGCTCAAGGTCATGGTTTTTGTTTGTTTGTTTGTTTTTTTACTCCCACCCTCCAATGGTCTGAGGGACGGTGAACCAGCCCCCAGCTCAAAAAGTTTGAGGACCCCTGGTCTAGCAGCTTTGCAGTCATAGACTATGAGTACCAAGGCAAGACAAGAGATTATGATCTGAACTATGGGCCACATTTACTGCACATTAACCTTTGGGCAAAGATCTACAGAGGGAAAAATGTGCAGGAAAGCTTGACCTAAAATGTACAGAACATCCAATTCAATATTAGATCACCCTGACCAAGGTAATGGAGGATGTCTTTGTTCTGCCAACACCTGGATCACCACCATCAAGTGAAATGGCTGCCTCTCAACTCTTCCCCTAAAGTCTCAAAGCTCTGGGTGGATGGCTCTAGTTGGCCACAAAGGCCACCTATATCTTAACCATATGGGTTTCATAGACATGAGTTGCAAATATTTGGTATGGCCAGTCATCATCAGACACTTACCAAAAGATCTATATTTAGTCCAGCCTTTATACAAATGTGACTAGAATTAACCTTTACTTTACTTTAATGTGGGGGAGAAGTTCTTTTGTGCAATGTGAGTGCAGTTATGCTCTGTTGTCTTTGGAGACTTGGAACACTTGGAAATTAAGAATATACATTCACCATAAGTTTAAAAAATATAGACTTCATTCGGCCTCGGCAGACGGCTTATTGAGCTGTCTTGGAGGCCCGGAAGAGGAGGAGCCACCACATGAGCAGCGCTCCTTCCTCTTCCTGAGGTCGCCCTGGGAGCTGCCGGTCCTCCGCACAGCCGGCGCTTCCGGGGCAACCTCCCGCCGCAGCGACTGGACGCGCTGCGGCGGAAGAGTCAGGGAAAGTGCGCCCGCCGCTTTTAGGGCACACTTTCCCTGACATCTAAAAGGAGCGCCAATTTGGAGCTCCTTTTAGGGATGCCGCAGGAGCGCCACGGTGCAGAGGCTCTGCTCCGCCGGCGCTCCATCCCGCGGCGTCCCCGACGCCATCGTCTGCTTCCCCCCATTGCCTCTCTCATACTATGTCACACTTATGCAATACACAAATTTTCTGCTGCACCCAATATGACTGCTGTTTTAAGGAGCAGTCTATTTTCTGTGTCCTGGCAAGCTGGGCCCTGCAAGATTTCTCTGAGCAGCTGTTACAGGGTCTCTGTTGCAACTGGGATAAATAACTGGGATTCCATTTTGAAAGAAAGGTGGGATAAGTGCAATAAATACACAAAATAAAACAAAGGTAATTTTTCCCTTTTCTTTTCTTCAAAAACAAATAAAAATTATGACTCTTTGGGAACAGGTAAAGTACTCAGCTGTTGTAGAAGGAAATAAAATATGAAGTGAAATCCCTCTTAGAATCTGCCTTTTTTCATCCTCTGTATTGAGGTCATGCCCCACAACATTTTGCAGATTAAAACTGGGATGTGTGGCCAAGCAACATCAGAGTGTGTTCAAAATGGCAAAAGTTGTTCATGACAAAAAACACAGATGCTAGGAGAAGCTATAGAGGTTTGCCTGAGTCTACTGAGAAAGGCAAGATTCTGCTTCTCCTTTCCTCTCCCTGTCCCAGTGGCATGACACTGGATTAATTGAGACTGTCCTTGCCAAGTTGGCAGTTATGTGGGATTTGTTAGAGACTTGGAGGTCTTGGAAGTAAGAAGGTAGGCTCACCTAGAAGATGCAAGGTTTATAATTTTATAATTCCTTCACTGTCTAAAGCCACAGGGCAAATTGTCATTGGCTTCCCAAACACCCAGTGAAGGCCCTGGTGTTGGCTATAATTCAGGACATTTGGTCTGTATCAAGCAATGGCAGAAACATGACATCTGTTACGAACATTAGGTAATCATATTCTGCTAGAGAGCTAAAGGTAAAGGTATTCCCTGTTGACAAGGTTGTCAAGTCGTGTCCAACCATAGGACACAATATAGGATACAGGACATGATGTGTGATAGAGAGCTATCTATAGTTAAGCTCTGGATAACCCTTCAGATAATAACCCAGATAATATGCACAGAATATTGTATTATATTGCATTTGGTCTCATCCATCATGGATCATCTTATGTTCATATGATCCTACACTATTATTGAGTAGATTCCTGTGCATCTAGAAACTAAACTAGATGTTATAGTGAATGTGTCATTAAACACCTCATCAGGTTTTTAAGGAGGTGATTTATTAGCTGTCATTGTGGCGAGGTTCACTGCACATAGAATAAGAAGGTTTTACCTTTTTCCTCTCAGCTACAGTTGTGATATAAATGCCCCCCTCCAGAACCACTCCCCATGACTTGTGGTCGTGATGAAAATCAGTCCTCTTCTACATATGTTTTATATATTTAAAACAAAAACAAAAACCTGATAAGCCTTCTAATTACATCCTTAGTTTCATACCTAGTTTGGCCTTAAGCAATAGCTTTGTTATTGCTGTCAAGTATAAATGAACATTTAAAGATAGTTAGGAAATTGACAAAGTGAAACAGTGTCTCATTAGCATCAGTTTAAACTTTGTAGAAAAACAGAATCTTGTTTGTATTGCTTTGTCTCAGATAATAAGGGTTCCATCACACTTTTTTGTCATACAAAATGAGACCTAGGAGTTTATCACACGGGGAGCCCCATGCAAAATCGCTCTTTAAAGTAAAACAACAACAACAACAACAACAGCAACAACAACAACAAAATGCAAAAGCAGAAGCTTTTAATGAACGAGATTTCTCCCGTTCTGCCCTGTGGGAAAAGTGAAAGCACTGTTAAAAGGAAGTTAATCCGAATGGAAATTAGACAAAAACTGCTTCTTTTTACTTTCGGGATCTTCCGAAAGTAAAAAGAAGCAGTTTTTGTCTAATTCCCATTTGGATTAACCTCCTTTTAACAGTGACGTTGTCTGAAAAAACACCCTCTTTTGCAGATTTTGTTTAATTTAAAGTCCCGTTTCCGCAAGGGATTTCCCCCGTGTGATAAACTCCCTATAAAAGTGCTTTCTGGCTGCTTAATTATTGATAAAGTTAGCAAAAATAACCTAACAACAACTGTGTAGAACACTGAGCACCTGGGATTCTGAATGGTATAGAGGATATTTCATTAGATAATTTTTAATTTCAGTTATTAAGATAACCCTTCAGATAATAACCTTCTTCAGATGTTCACTTCTGAACATGTGGCAGGGCCTATGGGAACTCTATGGATGAGCCAGTGTTACTAAAGAAGTACTCCTGAGCCAAGGTGAGATTGCCTAAACCTTAAGAGGAACACCACAATCAGGTACAGGGTTTCTGGCATGGAAATGTGTGTCCTAATTCTCTAGTTTTCATGTCTTCATGCAGGAAACTCTATACAAGTTGAAGATAGTCACTCCAAATTCAGGTTATCTTGTTTTGGTTCAGGGATCTTGTGCCTGCAGTATCATGGAGACAATGAATGCAAGATACTATTTTGAGTTCTGCTCTCCTGAGCAATGAGTTTATTTGGAAATTTTATCTATCTCTCTGGTTTTCTACCAGTTCCATTTTCTCAGTCTTTGCATCCTTATTCTTAATTGCTCTCTTGCATTCAAGAGAATAAAAAGCTCTAGAGACAGTTTTAAGAGCCCATTCTAAACTTGTATTACTTCATTTCAGGCCTTGTAGCCTTGAGGCTAAATATATAGTTTATAATTCTTTTGCATGCTTATTTACCCTGCAAAGATGATGTTGTTCTCCTTCATGGGGATTAAAATATTGAAAAATAGTTTGATGCTATACACATACACACACATACACATATGAGAAAACAGATCTCACAAGAAAACATTGCTCTCACAACTCAAAAGTTGTTTTGTCAAAAATATGGCAGATTAAGGTTGCTCTCAAAAATTGTTTGGGGAGGAAATGATAAAGCAGATAGGTTTTAGTCTGAACTCACTCTCTCTGAATATCAGTGTTTTGTCCAACATATCCAATGTATTGTTTCAACTATAAATGTTATAGATGAAGTACACATAATTTATCACACACTGATGTGGGAATTAGATGCTTTGGAATACATGGGAATTTATGCTGCTGCACCAACTGATAATTCTGTGATTATGCCCATAGGTTTTAAATTAAGTTGTATTAATCACCCCCTAGATAAAATAATCTGACAAAGCTGTCTTGTCACCATGATTTCTCTTCCAGTTGTTAATTCAGTACCTGATATTAACTTGCAAATTAATTACAATTTGCTTATTTTATTGAGATGATGTTTTGTTCTAATTTGACAGCATTGTTACTCTAAAGTAGTTACATTTGTCAAGATATTTATTGGAAACATCCTGCTGAAGAACATATTGTGGGCCTAATAAAACACACTTCAGACTATAACTTGGCAAGAAGGTTCTTAACACATTAGCAAATTTGCCTTTGACATTTTATTGCAGTTGCGCTGGTCATTACTTAAACAGCTTTAACAATACATTTAGTGATGCATTTATTTCAACTAAATGCAAAACTAGACATAAGTTAAATTTAAGTGGAACAAAACCATTCTTAGGAAGTGTACCCTTCTTTCAAGGACAGTGGAAGTATTATGTGTATTCAGAAGAATGTGATACAATCTCACAACAAAACTAATCTCTGTTACAGTTCTCATTCTTTTCAAAGCCTATGGCAGCATAGCAAATACAGTGGAAAACTGAAAACTAGGCCATACATAGAGGTAATAAACTTATTACCCAGTGGCTTGTTGCATGTAGGAAGGATCTTTAAAGGCCATGTTCCAGAAGAGTGAAAAGTAACAGCATGGATTAGAAGTAATGACAGCCACTGCAGGACTAAAGCAATGCAAAGCATGTCAGGAAATTCTTAGCATTGTGGGAAATTTCTCCACTGACAAACAGCTGAATTCTATGTGTGCTTACTTAGAAATAAGACCCCTTAAAACAATTTTTCTGCCTGCTCAGCACATCTCAGTTGTACGCAGGTCCCCTTTCCTGTTACAATGGTTATTGCTCTTTTCCATCAAGTGAGCTTCTACAAATATGCATGTGGTCTTGGGCAATATGCATGTGGTTTTGGTCTCAGCTATATAGCATATAGACCCCAGATATGTGAAAGACTAAAACAAATGGAGAATGGGCTTGAGAGAGGATGGACACACATACACCCCCCCCCCACACACACACACACTGCATTTCTTACAGAAGCTGAATATAAAAAGATGAGTTCTGGCAACTAGGGGCCTCGGCAGACGACCAATAGGGTCGTCTCCGAGGCAAGGAAGAGGAGGGGCAGCCGCACAAGCGGTGCCCCTTCCTCCTCCCGAGGTTGCCCTCAGAGCTGCCAGCCCTCCGCACGGCCGGCGTGCCAAGGGCAACCTCCTGCCGCAGCGTCCTCACACGCTGCGGCAGAAAAGCCAGGGAAAGTGCGCCCGACGCATTTAGGGCGCACTTTTCCTGTCTTCTGAAAGGAGCACTGATTTTGCGCTCCTTTCAGAGGCACCGACGGTGCGCTGCGGTGCGGCTGCCACGGTCCCGTGGCACACCGTCCCAGGCCATCCCCGATGCCCTGGTCTGCTTCCCCCCGAGATCAATCAAGATCAGAATTCCCTTTCATCCTTGATGTGTTCCTAAACACCCTTCCTGTCCACTTGTTTCAGGGTACTCCAGATCTTGTTGGTCTGTTGTGAAGTCAATGAAGACACTATCATTCAAATTAGCCTTTTTCATCTTTTTGAGTATCAAAGCATGCCACGACTTCAGGAATCCTTTTGGACTTGAAGGGCTATCAAGTCTTTGTTTCCCATTAAATCACCTTGACCTGAGGCTATTTTTAAAGCATAAATATGGCCAGGAAAACTTAGCTTCTATGCTGCAGTCAAACCTGTTGAATTGTGTTGATGGATTTATTGCAAACAGTCCATAAAGCCTATCACCAAAAATCTGGTATCTCCAGCAAGCTTCTTTTATTGTAAAACAGCATGAGCAAAAACAAATAATAATAATAATAATAGCATCTTCACTTTAGCCAGACAGGAACAAAGCTTATCTGCTACATGGTTCAAAGTTAGTTAAGCTGCAGCATCAGGAAAATATTTTAATTAGTCCATTTCAGCTTAAGGTTAAAAGACAAGTGACAAACTTTTCAGGATCACAACTTTCAGCCCCCAATTCTCCACCCCTTTGGGTGTAGCCCTTACAGACTGATTGGTTGATGACGCATGACGTGTGTTAGCCCAACCTTTAATTACCATATTAAATCATGTGACTGCAGTTCCCATAACATTCCCATGTTTATGAAACCCTTTTTGTAAACAAAGCTCTTTCTCACAGAAGTGTAGCTCGTTAACTGCTTGTTTGGGCTAAAGCACACCTGGGCTGATAATTGTGAATCTGGCTTCAGAAAACAACTTTTCTCACCAAGGAAAAAAAATACAGACACACATCTTTACATTTCAACATTTTAACATTGACTATATATCCTATTCAAACCTAACAAAACCTCCCCCCCCCCCACCCTTTGCTGGTAGCTGGTGCCCTCATATTCTTAGTCTGAGTTGTTCCTGTCATCCCAGACTCTCATTCTGAGTCTCTTCTGCTTTCTGCAACCCCATTCTTTGGGACAGGTGTATATTACCCCTCAATCTAACTTCTTCCTTTCACTTTTCTACTTCTGTTGACTCTTTATGCTGGATGTTAGAGTGAATCTATTTCGGATGTGTGTTCTTTCATATTCTTCTCTAATAACAGTTAATTAATTCACTTGTGCCTGGAGTCTTCATCAGTCAGTACCAGTATAGCTCTGGGGTGCATGTAGTTGCCCCACTCCAACTCTACCCCCGGGCCAGCCTATAGTGCCAGTCTGCATCGGCCCTACATGTGCTCCCATTTCATATCAATCCTCTCTCTCAAATACTAAGATGTAGATCACACTAAGGGGGGTTGCAGACTGCCAGAAATAGTGCAAATTGAGTCCACTTTTAGGGTTAGGGTTAGGGAATCATGGGAACTGTATTTTATTGTGGCACCAGAGCTCTCTGACAGAGAAGGCTCAATGTCTCAGAAAAAAAAAAACAATTCCCATGATTCCCTAGCACTAACCCTAACCCTAAAAGTGGACTCAATTTGCACTATTTCTCCAGTCTGCAACCCCCCTAAGTTAACTAAAGAACATTATAATGGAGTATCTGTTTTAGAGGTGATCTCCATGGTGGGTAGAGTGCCTGCTTTTTTAGCATATGAAAAAGAATGGCACTGCATTTGAAATATGAACCTATGCCCTTTCTTCTGCAATATATTGGAGGATACTGGGCATCAATCATTCTGAACCTACCAAGTAAGCTTCCTGTAAAGCTTTTCAGGGAAGTTTTGGAAGTGCCTAGCAACTTAAGAATTATGACCAATCCTATTTTCTTCTTTGTTCACTCAACAAGTGGTTGATCAATTGGTCAGGTGTTTTCCTTCACCACAGGTTTTCAGCAATATTTGTTGTCCTCATATAAAACATAGGAAGCAAATGAACAAGAAAAACTAAAGGTTTATATATGAATGATTACTTTATCCATAAGATTAATAGCCCTCCTGCTCAAAATGCTTCTTCTAGTGTGGAAATCTTGAGGTCTGATAAAATGGAATAGTATTTAGCATAATATCAAGAAACTATTTAGATCATTCATGTGAGCCCAAACAATGAATACAAATTACAGGAAAAGAGATTTCACCTAAACATTAGGAAGAACATTTTTTTACTGTAAGGGCTGTTCAACAGGGGAAGAGATTTCTTTTGCAGGTGGTAGACTTTCCTTCTTTAGCGGCCTTTAAACAGAGGTTAGATGGGCATCTTTTCAAGGCTTGAAAACCAAGACCTTTAAGGAATGGTGGTGTCAAACAGAATTATTTTTGCAGTACGGATACCTAGGGGGGATGCAGATGGGCAGCCATGGGCCACCCTGAGAAGTGGTGGATTGAGGCCGAGACTGCCCCACACCTCGGCTCCAATCCACTCTTTTTCCAGCCCTGGAAGGTGTGCTAAAATAGCGCTCCTTCCTCAAGGCACGGAAAGGGCGCCGGAAGAGGCGGCACATGCCTCTTTGGCGTCTCTTCCATCACAGCGTGTCCGGATGCTGTGACAGAAGGATGTCATCAGAGCGCTCACTGTGTGCAATGGGGGGCGCTCCAATTATGTCCTTGGGAAAGGGTGGGGTTGTCCGGCATCCAGCTGCCCCTCCCCTTCCCTGCCTCCAAGACGGCGCAAAGTACCATCTGTAGAGGCCCTTAGTTGTGTATTCCTGCATGACAGGAACTAGATGGACTAGATAGCATTTTTTGTTCCTTTCCAACACTATGATTCTGTCTCTAAAATCCTAATAGCATTTTTCCAGACAAAAAGAACACATCTCAATGATTTTATTCATCATTATATCCCATTGGACTAAAATGTACAGTTAATATTTTAAAGCTGACATTCTAAGCATATTCTCCTCAAGACAAATTTTATTTGAATTAATCTTCTTTCTGAGGAAATACAGTTGAAATTGGGCTGCAATTGGGCCCACTAATTTCAACAAAACATAGTTGTAATTAAGTTTCACTAAGTTTGTTTTCTCTGTTTATTAAATGTATATCTCTTTCTGCCAAAAATGGCACTTAGGTTTCTGGAATAGATTTTCTATGTGTGTGTTTATGATGGATATGCACTGAAAATAAACCAGAACACTAGCTACTACCAGGTGTACATATAAAAACAAAATAAAAACAAATTTAATCTCTCATCTTCTCCTAAGCGCAACACTGAAGTCAGAACATATGATTAAAAGCTTGCTGACCTTCACTATCCCCTCCCTATTATGAAAAAAAAGGTAAATAATTCAGAATATTAATACTTAATCACAAGTTGACTTGGCAAGGAAATTTTGTGAAGTCTCTAAGGAGGTCAGTGAAGTTAAGTAGCTCATAAGTTAATGTCCATCTAATCTTCCAAAATTGTTTAACACAGCAACATAGGATGAAAAAGAGCTCAGTTTGACAGTGCTTATAATTTATATTGCAGATCAAAATTTTACATTATACACCAGGCTTCACTAGAGCATGAACAATATATCCCAAGGTTATTCATTTATCCTTGTAAAGGTGTGGTAAAAGTTGCCACCCTACATCCTTCAGCAAAGAATGTTATCCAAAGGTCTCATGATGGCTTTCCTTTCTGCCACTATTTTGATTGGTAATTGTATGCTCAGTGCACCTGGAAAAAAAAGAGCCTTTGAGTATGTAACCTTCCTAAATAGACACACAAACTCTCATTTGTGGAGTAGTTGTTAAGAAGAGTGCATAAGAGTGCAGCCTTAGAGTGCATTTGTATACACCTATATGCAAAGGTCCTGTTGTATCTAAGGGTGCATCTACACTGTAAAAATAATGCAGTTCGACACCATTTCAAGGGCAGTTGCAACATCCTATGAAATCCTGTAATCTGCAGATTTTCAACTACTTTAGCCTTCTCTGCCAAAGAGAATTGGTGCCTCAAGTAACTTCAAATCCCAGGATTCTGTGGAATTGAGCTATGATAGTTAAAGGCCTCATTCCCACTATGATTTAAAACAAATTGTTGATTGGGTTATATGTCTGTCATTCCCACTTGAAATTGGTTCTGAACTGACTGCACTCAGTTTCAGTCATGATGACACAAGGCAAATGCAAAAGAACCATTCTTTCCTGTCACTAGTTTTTTTGGTGTTTCTTTTGAAAAGAAGCTATTAGCAAGCGTGTTCGGCAAGTGGGAACAAAGGACCTGAATCACATCAGACTGGAGGGGGCTGGCACATCCCTCACTAGTTTTTCAGGAAATCCACCATTTCCCCCCTCTCCTTTCCGAGAGCCCATACTACATTCCAACCTTCAGTCCAGGAGGAATTCCAAAATGCCCACCATTCTAAGCTTGACTAGGAAGCATGTCTTCCAAGTCCAGCAAGGTTAGGAGGGCACCACCTCAACTCCCCATGTCCTCCAAGTCTTGCAAGGCTAGAAGGGCAGCACCACACCCAATGGAGAGTCCTTCATAAGACACCCAAGGCTGAGGCATCCCAGGGGAGAGTCCTCCATATAACACCCAAGGCTTCATGCATCCCAGGAGAGAGTCCTCCATATGACACCCATGGCTTCATGTATCCCAGGTGAAAGTCCTCCATATGGCACCCATGGCTGCATGCATCCAAGGGGACTTGGGGGACACTGGGAGTTAAAGTGGTGCCCTCTCAGGCTTTCAGGACTTGGAGGACATGCTTCCTAGTCAAGCTCAGAATGGAGGGCGTTTTGGAATTCCTCTTGGACAGAAGGTTGGAATGTAGGATGGCTCCTGGGAAAGGAGAGGGGGAAATGATGGATTTCCCC
Source organism: Phrynosoma blainvillii (assembly GCA_026167975.1). Lineage (NCBI taxonomy): Eukaryota > Metazoa > Chordata > Lepidosauria > Squamata > Phrynosomatidae > Phrynosoma > Phrynosoma blainvillii. The sequence goes on along the minus strand of JANUYF010000002.1, from coordinate 58,665,949 downwards.
AAAAGCTTATGAGTGATAGGATACTAGTGAGGGATGGGATTCTGGCCAATGACTCCCTCCTTTGTTTTCTTGAATGTGTTGCTGGTTGCATCACTGATGACACATAGATGATTGACAGGCATTTTGAAAGGGCACAAACCAGTGGTAAAGACAATCGTGCCAAAAAAGAAGAGAGTAAAGAAAAGGCCTGCTTCCATAGTGGAAACGATGCATGAACTGGAATCGATTCACCAACCTGGAGTGACAGCGAACTGCAAACCAGGTTTATTGTAAGTGGGAATGAGCCCAAAGTGGGGTCAAACTGTATTATTTCTACAGTATAGATAAACCTAATAGGATGTGCTCCATTAGAGCACATTATTAGGAATGTTGTATTGTTTCCTTGGTTTTATGTAAATAAGTGTCGGTGTTGGCTGAAATTGTCCAGAACAATGAACATATATATGTTAAAGAACTTAACAACACAGATGTTCTTTTTTTAATTTGATTTTATTATTAAAACATATACATACACATATACACATATACATCTATGGTCATTCAAACAAACATAACATAACACAAACCATAAAGACATATAAACTTATACATATACCTTTCTACCAAACTTACAACATTCCCATCTAATTACATTCATTTTTTCAATTAATTCCTATAAATCTTGTTGTTTGAATTAAATAGAAGATAAATTGACTTCCTTGGTTTATATTTACCTTTCCCTTTTATATAAAGGTTTAAACTGAAACATTTTCCCTCCTTATATAATGCACGTTATATCTATTGTATTTACTTATTTACTTGAATTAATAATGCAGTGTATAAATTAGCTCTCAAATCTATAATATTTTTCTATTTTATTATGTAATCAACATTCAAATTTCTATAATTGTTGTTTTCCTGTCTTCTTTCATATCTTCTTTTCCCCAATATTGAACAAAGCAAGACCATTCATCTTCCACATCTTCTTCTGCCTTTCCTTTTATTAAAGCTGTCAATATATCTAGTTCCATTGCTTCCCACATTTTAGTTTTTCATTCTCTATTACTAGGAGTTTTTGGTGGTTTCCATTTTTTAGCATAGATGATTTTTGCTACTGTAACCATGCATAACAAAATCCGTCTATATTTTTTCTTATTTTTAATGTCTATTTCATTAATCATATTCAACAGAAAGAATACGCAATGTTTAGGTTTAATATCTCAGAGATATTGGTTATGCTTTCCAGTTTGTATCTGTACCCACCTCAATTTCAGTTCTGTTGGAATACACAATTTATATATTCTTTTCCAATATTTTTGGGCTTCTTTGCATTCCCACCAAAGGTGGAAAAAAGTTCCACCTTGACTTTCGCATTTCCAACAATTGCTTTTACCAGTTTTATATAGTTTATCATTTTTTTCTGGGGATAGATACCATCGGTAAACCATCTTAATATGATTTTCTCTATAATCTTGACAACATGTGAAGACTTTTGTGTCTTTCCAGCTTTTCCCCATTTATTCAACTCTATTGGCTTACCAATGTCTTGTGCCCATCTTATCATTATGTGTTTAACTTCTTCTTGTTCTAGGTCTCTTTCCTTCAAAAATTTATAATATTTTACAATATGTCTTCTTTTTTCATCCCAGCATATAGTGTCTATTTCATTTTTTTTTTCATTTGTGATCCCATGGTTCCTTTTGTCTAGATTAAATCTCTCTTTTAGTTGCTTATACAAAAACCAATTCCCTAAGAATTGACAACAAAATAATATCTCCTGAAATAAATAAATTTAAATTTAGCCTTCGTGCTTATGCAGATGATGTGGTAATTTTTTTGGAAAACCCATCAAGAAGTATAAAACACCTGGAAGAGGTTTTGGAAGACTTTGGTAAGACGGCAGGTCTTAAAATCAATAAAGATAAGAGTGGTTTATTATTAAAAAACTGCACAAACAAAGAAGTGGAAAAGATAAAAAAAGAGACTAGTTTTCATATAACACATAAATTGAAATATTTAGGAATTATAGTAACAAGTAACACTGCAGATTTATATAAAAACAATTATGAACCAACTTGGAATAGGATTAAAAAAGATCTTAAATCATGGGATAAAACCCAACTGTCGCTACTTGGCAGAATTTCAACAATAAAAATGTTAGTCCTTCCAAAAATGTTATATCTATTTCAAGCCTTACCTATCTTAAAAGACAAAAAACCTTTTAACAGATGGAAAAAAGACATCTCAGAGTTTATCTGGCATGGAAGGAAAGCCAGAATAAAAATCTCTACCTTAGAAGAGAAGAAAGAAAGAGGAGGTGCCGGTCTCCCTATTTTGGAATTATATTATAACGCATGTGCATTACTATGGGTTATGGATTGGATTCTTCTTCAAAATCCCAAATTATTAGCTTTAGAAGGAATAAATATGAAAAAAGGGTGGCATTACTATCTTTGTTATGGAGGCGCCAGAATTGATAAAAATTTCAATTCTCATAAAACTAGGAAAATTTTACTGCGTATTTGGGAAAAATATAAAAAAATCTGGTATCCCAAAATTCCAAGCTGGACATCTCCGCAAAATGCATATCACGATAAGGAAGCATCATTCTTAGAAAACAGATTGACTTATGATAAATTATTATGCAAATCTAAAGGAAGGTATAGATTAAAATCACGAGAGCAACTATTACAAAAAGGTATTGAAATCAAGTGGCTAAAATATCTACAAATCAGACAAGATTATAGGAAAGATAAAGAAGCTTATGATTTTGACATGGGTAACCAAGCTTTGAGAAAATTCTAAGGGAAAAAGATCAACATGGAATAAGAAAATTATATAATTTGTTATTAGAACTGGAATTGGAAAATGAGTTGGTAAAAAACAGTATGATCAAATGGATGCAGGATATAGGTAATCAAATCCCTCTGCATGTATGGGAAAAGTCATGGAAGGACTCTAGTAAATTCTCAAAATGTAATACATTAAAGGAGAATTATTTCAAAATCTTACACAGATGGTATTTCACGCCTGTAAGAATGGGAAAAAAATGAATATTATTAGGAATAATAAATGTTGGAAATGCAAAAAAGAAGTGGGGACACTATTCCACATGTGGTGGGCATGTGAAAAAGCATTTGAGTTTTGGAAAATAATATAGAAGGAGATGGGGAAAATTATGCAGCTCAATATACCCTTGAAACCTGAATTATTTTTATTAAACATCCTAGATACAGTTGATACTAAGTTAAGCCAGGATAGTAAAAGCATTATTCTATATATGACTACAGCCGCTAGGATGATCTATGCTAAATTCTGGAAATCAGAAAATACACCAACGTTAAATATGTGGAAAATGAAAGTTAAAGAATTAGCCACAATGGATTGTTTATCAATGTTAAACGACGCACATTGAGTGTATGTACCTTAGCCTGAAGACCAGGGATAGTTTGGGGATTCTGTTGGTATACCGGCCACCCCGTTGCCTAACAGACTCCCTAACCGAGCTGACCGCCCTGGTTTCTGAGTTGCTGCTGGAATCGCCCAGACTTTTGGTTCTGGGCGATTTCAACATCCCTCTCGAAACCAGTTTGCAAGATCTAACTGGCGCGGCTCGGGAGTTCATGGATACCATGACTAACATGGGCCTATCCCAATTGGTTAACGGGCCTACGCATTGTGCTGGTCATACCCTCGATGCGGTCTTTAGTACGGAGCAGGAATATCCGTGGGCAGAGGTCAAAAACACCTCCGCACTGTCATGGACGGATCATTTTCTGATCAGGGCAGAACTAAAGGCTACTATCCACCCTCCCGGGGGTGGCGGACCTATTAGAACGGTCCGCCCTCGAAGGCTAATGGAGCCAATTGGTTTCCAGAAAGCCTTAGAGGGTTTAATGGTTGGTAACGCCGGTGATTCTGTCGAAGCCCTAGTAGATACTTGGAACACCGATCTCACTAGGGCTATTGACACAATCGCTCCCAAGCGTCCTTTCCAGCCCGCTTCAAATCGTAAGCCCTGGTATACCGAGGAGCTTAGGAGGATGAAACGAGCTGGACAACGACTAGAGTGCGAATGGCGAAAGACTCATCTCTCATCCGACAGGACTCGCCTTAGGAAGCATCTTGATTCCTATAGGGAGGCTTTGCGTGCAGCGCGGAAATCTTTCTGTTCTGCACGCATTGCGTCTGCAGAGTCTCGCCCGGCAGAGCTGTTTAGGGTGGTGGGGGAGTTGACGAAGGTTCCTCCTGCGCCGAACCCCCTACTTAACCCAACGATAGCCTGCTGTGAGGCCTTTAATACTCACTTTGCAGATAAAATCTCTCGGATAAGAGCCGACTTAGACGCCATTGTTTTGGCAGAATCCGTAGACGAGGCATCCAGGAACTCCGTTGATGGTATTTTACTAGATCAACTACAATCTGTGAGTACCGATGACGTGGACAAGCTGCTTGGAAGTGTGAGAAAGACGACTTGCCCTCTCGATCCTTGTCCATCATGGCTGGTCGTCCGGGGGGGGGATGCGTTGAAGGTGTTCCTTCGGGACACAATCAACGCGTCATTCAGGGAGGGCAATATACCATCTTGTTTAAAGGAGGCGGCAGTTAGGCCACTCCTGAAAAAGCCTTCCCTGGATCCCCTGGATAGAAACAACTATAGACCAGTCTCCCTGCTCCCCTTTTTGAGCAAGGTGATCGAGAGAGCGGTTGCTTCCCAACTCCAAGCAGTCTTGGATGAAACCAATTATCTTGACCCATTTCAAACCGGCTTCAGGACAGGATATGGAGTGGAGACTGCCATGGTTGCTCTGACCGATGACCTCCGCTTGAGTATCGACAGGGGTAGTGTGACCTTGTTGGTGCTCTTGGATCTCTCAGCGGCCTTTGACACTATAGATCATGCCATCCTCTTAGATCGCCTGAGAGAGTTAGGAATTGGAGGCACTGCTTTGCAGTGGTTCCGTTCCTTCCTCTCGGGCAGATCCCAGAGGGTGAGGCTCGGGGACAGTTGCTCTTCCAAAATTGAGCTTAATTGTGGCATCCCTCAGGGCGCCATCCTGTCCCCAATGTTATTTAACATTTACATGAAGCCGCTGGGTGAGATCATTCAGAGGCATGGAGCTCGGTGTCTTCAGTACGCTGATGACACCCAGATATATCTCTCCATGACCAGATCATCGTCTCAGACTTCAGATGGCGCCTCCCCTCTTAATGACTGTCTCAGAGCGGTAATGGGTTGGATGAGGAAAAACCGATTGAAGTTGAATCCAGACAAAACGGAGGTACTCACAGTTACAGGCCCGAAACCAGATTTGGGAATACAGTCTCCAGTCCTGGATGGAGTCACACTCTCCTCTAAGGACTGTGTTCGCAGTCTGGGGGTGCTCCTTGACTCATCGCTTCACATGACTAGTCAGGTGAATGCGGTGGTCAGGAGTGCTTGTTATCAGCTTCGGCTGATATGCCAGCTGCGCCCTTATCTGGATATGAGGGATCTGGAAGCTGTGGTACACGCCCTGGTAACCTCACGTCTGGATTTCTGCAATGCGCTCTACATGGGGCTACCCTTGTGCCTAACCTGGAAACTTCAATTGGTACAGAATATGGCAGCCAGATTGATTACAGGAACATCGAGGAGGGAGCACATAACACCAGTGCTCAAATCCCTCCATTGGCTGCCAATTAGTTTCCGGGCGCAGTACAAGGTGTTGGTTTTGACCTTTAAAGCCCTACATGGCTTGGGTCCATCTTATCTGCGGGACCGCCTCTCCCCATATGATCCCCCCCGCGCCCTCCGGTCCTCTGGGAGGAATCTGTTACAGCCAATAAAGACCAGGCTGTCACTGACCTCCCAGAGGACCTTCTCTGCAACCGCTCCCAGGCTCTGGAATGGCCTGCCGGACGAGATCCGTCTTATTACTACCCTTGCTGCTTTTAAGAAAGCGGTAAAGACGGATCTCTTTCGGCAGGCCTTCCCGGAATAACTGTCGGCCCATAGTAAGGTTCCATTTGTCTGACTCCCCATGTTAAAATTTGTAATTTAAGTTATTAATTTGATTGATATTGTATTTTAATTAGTTCATGGTTTAATTTTATTTTAAGGGGATAGGGTGGGGGGTGGGAGGATGGGATTGTGGGGAGAGGGAATGTTTTTAACTCTGTTCTTTTTAAACACTGCTGTTCCCCGCCCCGATTGCCTTGCAGAGGGGCGGGCTACAAATAAAAATTTATTATTATTAATTTATATTATATTAGAAAGATCAGATCAAGAGTACAAAAAGAAATGGGAAAGGGTTTATAAAGGAGAGAAATAGTATTAAAGCAATGGAAACATTTCTATAATTTGAAATTGGTATCTTAAAAAACAGTAATATATAAATCCGTCTCTTTAGGGGGGAAAATCATTTAAGTATAATTAATTATTGTTTGGAATATGGATATAAAGACATTTTTTACATGAATATAACTTCTTCTTTTTTTCTCTTTGTTTACCTGGTTGTGTATCAAATTCTAACTATGATATATTAATTCTTGATTTTTTTATATGATTAAGATGTATACTAATGCTGCAAGAAATATTTGTGTTATGCAGTTTGCTTGTATGCCTATAAATGTAGTAAATTCAATAAAAATAATAATTCTAAAAAACACAACCTAATTCCTGTTTATTTCTTCATCCAAGTGTTCCATTGTTTTAAATTTGCCTTTCTCTGTGCCTTCCCAGTGTATTAAATTTTTGTATGATAGCCAACATATTCGTTCCTTCTTAGTTCTTTTGAACAAAGCTTTTTGTGGAGATACCCAACTTGGGATTTGTTTGTAAAATTGTTTTTTAAATTTTTGTCCATATTTTAAATAATGTATTTCTAAGGAAATGGTGGGAAAAACAACACAGATGTTCATAAAGTATTATTTTTGTGCCACTGTACATAAGGCAGGTCAGTTACCTGATCATATTTTTTTCTTGATGCAGCAGGAATTAAAAGCCATTTAACTCTTGATTTCCACCAGCTGAGTGGCTGCAGGCAGGGCTGAGAAAAATCTTGTGGTTTTTATTCTATAAAAATATAGAATAGGTGCCAAAGCCAGATCAACAAAGTGAAATTGTAGATGCTATTCAGATCACTTGTACAGAAATCCTCTACTCTGTCATCACTCTATGAAGATAATGGTAGTTTTACAGGAATAAAAACAGATCATTTATACCTTGGAAGGTCCCAAATCAAAGAATTTTAAGATGTTAAAATATTGGGGGAAGAAATGTTATACAACAATAATTTTTTAAAAAATTGTACCAAAATAGAAAGTAACAGTAGTCAGGAGTTCTGTTTCTTCACTTTTTACTCATATTTTCCTATTCCTTTTATCATCTATAGTTGTTCATTCTCAGTTTTCAAAACTACTGGCTGAATATTAAAAATTACAGACATTATACCCTCATCTTAATGACTTTGGGGGTGATAGGATGATACTGTTCTTTTGGTATAACCCCCCCCCCAATATATACTAAAAAAAGTTGTATCAGTCTCTGGTTTTAATTAAGATAGCATATTAGATTCATGCTTGTTCTTCGAGCAAAATGAAAGGTGCCAGTTTTAGCCTGCAAAGTTCTAAATGAAGGTATCTTCTCCTCTCCTCCTGTATTAACTTCTCCAGAATCTGATATTCTCAGAGGATGCTTGTCATAAAGGCCACTACTCCAACAGGTTAGGTTGATGAGTACATAGGACAGGGCTTACTCAATATCAATCCTTTCATTGTGGAACTTCTTCTCAAGGAAAGTTAAACTGGGTCCAGCTATTTCAAGCTTTGGGCAGGCACCAAGGGTTTACTGCTTTGTGTATAATCAGTACAGTTGTCCCTTGGTATCCGTGGGCTTGCCATCTGTGGATCCAAGCATCCATGGATGGCAACCTGTGTTGTCCCCAATGGCAGTGCGTGCACGTAGCCATGCTGCCATTTTCTCATTTAGCATTATTTGCAATGACTGAAATTGGCTCTCTGATTCTGACATTGGCATCTTTGCTGCACTATCATGAAGAACCCTTAATTCTTTTCACACTCTGGGGATGACAATGGAGAATTGTTCTTCATTCACCAAGACACATTTTTCTCCCATTGGTAGTCCTCTTTCTTCAGCTTCTTCTACTTTTGAATCTAATTCTGTTTGACTATATTTTCCCCCAGCAAACATTTTTCTGATTCTTTTTTACCAGGTTTGGGTTCTTTCTCTACTTCTTTGTCCAGCTTTGAAGCTTTTAGGATATTTCTTTTCAATTTCAATTTCTAGCTTGATTTGTTGATCAACCACACACACACACCACTGCCCCAGCATATTGTAATTCCAATATTGTTCAGGGTTTGATTCCTTGGATTTTTTTCTCTGTTTTCTTCTATTGCTTCACACAGAACTGATCATAAGCTTCCTTTAGACATATTTCCTCATCTCTACCAGCTATATTTCTCTCCCTTATCTTCTCTCATATGTACACACACACACACACACACACACACAAGGGGTTTTATCTTCTCCCTAATTTTTCTGCCTCCCTGTTACCTGTTTCCACAAAATCAGTCAGTCAGTTTGTTGAACTTTGCAACACAACACCTCTATATATTTGCTTAGAAATAGGTCCTACTGAGTTAATAGTTGCTTTTACCCATATAAATGCTTGCAGTTTTAACTATCTAAAACAACATATTTTTTCACTTCTGCCACCATTTATTGTCTACTGCTGCTATATCATTTTCTTCTACTTTGTCTGGTAGAAATTGTTCTTTCCTTATCCCTTCTGCATTTCTTATTTCTTCTGTTGCTAAAGTCTGATAGTTATGCTTTCCAGTTTGTATCTGTACCCACCTCAATTTCAGTTCTGTTGGAATACACAATATACAACTGTTTTCACAGTGAAGGCAATTTATAAAGCTTTAGAGCAATTGAGAAATAAGATTATCACACAGTGTTCTCATAACATAATAGGTACGTAATGTGAACGGAACAGATTTTATTGTACGGTATGATCCTCATCGAGTTCCCGTTCCATGCCCTGACAGTGCCTAGCCTGTTCCAACAGGAGAACTGTAAAAATGCATCCTCAGCCAGCAAGAATGCTTACAGACCATTCCAGGTGATGTGTGTGTGATAATCGTACCTAGTCTCAATCTGTCTTTGTGTTCTGATTGGCTAAGACAACCCCCTCCCCTCCTGTCCTAGAACGTCCATAAACTCAACTCAACTCTACTGGTGTTGACGCAAGGAAGGTGCCACCGGTAATTTTTTAATTTTATTTTTGTAGATTGAATTGCATTGTGTTTAAAAGAAAAAACAATGAATGCTCGCTACCTAAACCTCTCGGTAGTATTCTTTCCAATGCAGACATAGGAGTTTTCTCAACAGTGAGCATGTGCCAATGGGGGATGGCAGAGGAACTACTTTAGCACCAGTACCAGTACAACAGTAAATGCAGTGTGATAATATGTGTTCTCATAATATTACTATCACGTTATTAATAGTCTAATGCAGTAACACTTGTTCCCATATTGTTATGTTCCAGGGACTCACTGGGAACGTTATAGGTACTGGTGCAATAAGCTTAATAATCTCACTATTTACTTGGCAATTTTAGGAGAAAACCCAGCTTTTTTATATGTGTGTCCTGGCAAATCAGGATTAGGGTAGAATTTGAGGATGGAGTGATTGAAGGCAAGACGGGGGGTTGGGGTGGGGTGTGTGGCTACCTAGGTCCTGCAGAAGTGGTTTCACCAGGGATTTTTTAATGTTCATTTCCACCTGGGGGATGTAAGTTTCATTTGTTTGAATATTTATTATTTTATTAAAGTGTATCACTTGATTGGATGGCAAGGAGAAGAGTCAGAAGAGTCTCAATGGGATGGGAGGGGATATAAGGGGATCAGATTATGTTTATGATCAACACTGATTATGATCAGATCCCACACCCCACTAATGATGCCACTGTATCTGCTAAAACCATCACCAAAGGAACAGCCACCAGCCTCTCCCTACTTCCTCCCACTGATGCTGTCACCTCATCCAGTCACCCCATTTTACCCTCTCATTGCCTCAACTATCCTGATCCCTCTATCCACCCCAGAGACCAGTACACCATTGGACCCCCATCCACTGTGTGTTTATGTGTGTGAGAGAGACATTTAAAATTCCCTTGCCCACTCATGGTCACTCACTGGGGTGCAAAGTGGGGAAGGGGATTGGACAGGAAAGCCATCCAATGAGAGTGCAAGGTGCAAAAAAAAAAAAAAGGCTATTGGTTTATTTAAGTTATTTGAGGGGGGTTGCAGACTGTCAGAAATAGTGTGAATTCAGTCCACTTTTAGGGTTAGGGTTAAGGTTAGGGAATCATGGGGACTGTATTTTATTGTGGCACTAGAGTTCTCTGACAAAGAAGGTTCAATGTCTCAGAAAAATAACAATTCCCATGATTCCCTAGCACTAACCCTAACCCTAAAAGTGGACTGAATTCACACTATTTTTGACAGTCTGCAACCCCCCTAAGTTAATATTCATTTAAGTTTAAGTTAAGATAAAATAAAGAAATAAGTTATGTTGACATACATATATGTATATGCAGGCCAGAAAAGGGGTGGGGTGGGGAAAATAAGACAGATCGTGTGTCCTTTAATATTCAAATTCAGACATGGGACAGAATGCCCTTTTATACCAATATTAATTCTTGCTCTGGGAATGAGTAGCTATAATGCAATTTCAGCCCATGTTATTATGCCTAAGGCTCCATCCGCGCTGCAGCAATAATTCAGTTTGACACCACTTTAACTGCCATGTCTCAATATTATGGTATTCTGGGAACTATAGTTTGGTGAGACATTTGGTCTTCTCTGTCAAAGACCTCTGGCACCACAACAAAATACAGGATTCCGTAGAATCCATGTAGACTCTTGTAGCCACAGTGTCAAACTTGATTATTTCTGCAGTGAAGATGCAGCCCTCATGTGGCATTAATGGGGTGAAAACAGAGCAGAATACTGCAGACTGAAGCTGAATTATTTTGCTGATGTGATGTGGATGTGGGCTTACTCTCTTGAAGATAAGCACTGTTGAACACTTTAGGGCTTGCTTCTTATTAGATATATCATGGGTGTTGTTAAAAAAATTGTTTCCAATGTCTGTTCTAGTCTTATTTGTTATTATTTATCAAAATATTTCTCAAAATATCAAGATATCAAAAGATCAGTGTGGCATACAAGTAAAATCTATACAAAAAAATTAAAACTATTTAAAACAATAATTTAAACAGACACTAAAACATATTAAATATGGTCAACCAAATTAAAGAAATTTAAAAGATTAAAACTAGTTTAAAACTTTGTGTATTAACATTTTGATATATGTTAAGGAAAGTCAAAAGCTCTTACCAATCTTCAGTTTATTCATAGAATCATAGAATTGGAAGAGAACACAAGGGCCATCCAGTCCAACCCCCTGCCATTTACGAACTCACAATAAAAGCACCCCCAACAGATGGCCATCCAACCTCCAAAGAAGGATACTCCACTAGACTCAGAGGGAGTGTGTTCCACTGTCAAACAGCTCTTACTTTCAGGGAATTTCTCCTAATGTTGAGGTGGAATCTTTTTGATACTTTGGTTGGATTATTGTAATTCTTTGCTTGACTCATTTTAGACCAAGCGTTTTTTTCGCCATATAAGACGCTCCGGCATATAAGATGCACCCAATTTTAAAGGAGGAAAATCTAGGAAAAAAAGATTCTTAACCAAATACTGTAGTAAAATATTTTATATCAACTGTATAAAGTTAACAGCAGTTTAAGAACAATTTTAAGTTGTAAATGTAAGTTTAAGCCAGCAGCAGGGCCAGGTATTGCACAAATTCCCTGCCCAACTTTCTTGCAAGTCTCCTGTCGCCTTATGGTGACTCCATGAATTTCTTAGGGTTTTCTTAGGCAAGGAAGACTCGAGAAGTGGTTTTGCCAGTTCCTTCCTCTGAAATACAGCCTGCAGCACCTGGGATTCCTTGGTGGTCTCTCATCCAAGGACTATCCAGGGCTGACCCTGCTTAGCTTCCAAGATCAGATGGACTGGTACCTTTGGAGTTTTTAGGCCATTGGCTTATGGTGACCTCATGAATTTAGTTGGGTTTTCTTAGGCAAGGAATCCTCAGAGCTGTTTGTGCCTGTTCCTTCCTCTGAAATAGAGCCTCCAGCACCTGGTATTCATTGGTGGTCTCCCCTCCAATGACTAACCAGGTCTGACCTTGCTTAGCTTTCAGGATCAGATTGGGTCTGGTGCCTTTAGTGGATTTGGGCACTACTTGCAGAACCATGGAATATCAGAAGGGCAGAGTTGGAAGGGGCTCTCCTGTGGTCATCCAGTCCACCCCTCATCAATGCAGGGACGTAGCACTAAAACATCCCTGGCAAAAAAGACATCCTAGAATCCTATGGTAAGAAGGGATTCCCCCAGGGTCATCTAATCCAAGCCTATAACTGAAGCACCCTGTGCAGAACAGCATGCTAGACCTCCTGTACAGCTGGAAGCCCTGGAGATCATCCAGTCAACCCCTGAACAGTGGAAGACACTGCCTTGGAGGGTGGGGGAGTCTCCTTTGGAGGTTTCTAAACAGAGGCTGGATGGCCATCTGCCCCAGGAAGGGCTTGGATTGTGTCTTCCTGCATGGCAGAAGAGGATTGGACTGGACCCTTGGGGGTCCCTTCCAACTCTAGAATCCTATGTATTCCTTATGGAGTAAGAGGGTTAGACTGGATGGCCATTAGAGGTCCATTCCAACTCTAGGATCCTATGTATTCCTGCACGGCAGAAGAAGGGGGTTGGACTAGATGGCCTTTGGGGGTCTCTTCCAACTCTAGGATCCTATGTCTTCCTGCATGGCAGAAGGGGGTTAGACTGGATGGCCCTTGGAAATCCCTTCTAAATCTAAGATCCTCTGTCTTCCTGCATGGCAGAAGAAGAGGGTCAGACTGGATGACCCTTACAGATCCGTTCCAACTCTAGCATCCTATGTCTTCCTGCATGGCAGAAGAGGTCTAGACTGGATAACCTTACAGATCCCTTCCAACTCTAGGATCCTATGCCTGTCTTCCTGCATGGCGGAATCATAGAATCATAGAATCCTAGAGTTGGAAGAGACCACAAGGGCCATCCAGTCCAACCCCCTGCCATGCAGGAACTCCCAATCAAAGCAGGAAGAAGAGGGCTAGACTGGATGACCCTTGGGTGCTAGGATTCTGGGTATGGCAGGTGCCAGTCAGTCCCTGGCTGGTAGAGAGCCCCCCCTTGCCCTTGCCCTTGCCCTTACCCTTACCATAAATGCTGCTTTAAAAATTATTCCCATCTCCCAGCTATGAGATGTTTGGGGGGAAATGAGAAAGTGTTGGGGGGAAGGACTGCCAATATACTAGGTGATGCATTCTGGGGTATGTACAATTTGCAGCCAAATAAGTGACCCTGGGCATGTCACACACTCTCAGCCTCAGAGGATGGTAATGGCTACCCCCATTTGAAGAAACATGCCAAGAAAATCCCATGATAAGGTTAAAAGTCACCATTTTGACCATTAAAATGTCCATTTTGAGCACGGCTAAGAAGCATGCTTTTAGCTTTCTCTACCTTTTTTCCTTGTATGTCCTACATTTTTTTGTAGTGACTTGTCCTCCTTTGCACTGAAGACATTTGGTCACCCTGTCTGTTTGGTCACCACTCTAGAAACCGGGGTTTGAATCCTGGCTCATCCATGGAATCCCCCTAAGTGACCTTGGGCAAGTCACACTCTCTCAGCCTCAGAAGGCAATGGCAAACTCCCCTCTGAAGATACTTTGCCGAGCAAACAGTATGAGCTTTAGTTTGCTGTAAGTTGGAAATGACTCAAAGGCACACAATAACAACAACAATCTTAGATGTCACACTCTCTCAGCCCCAGAGCGTGGCAAAGGCAAACCCTGTCTGAAAAAACACATAGGAAAGAAATGATAGGTTCATGATAGGTTTGCCTAAGTGTCATTATCAGTTGGAAACGACTTGAAGATGCACAACTACAAAAACAGTATTGAAAGGAGGGGGGGAAAGGCAGGGAGATTTGAAGACACACAAGAACAACAACATGGGAATAGGAGTCAGTGTGGTGTAGTGGTTTGAGTGTTGGACTACCACTCTGGAGACCAGCCCACTGAAGCACCGAGGACATGGCTAAAGGGGGCCCTCCTTCCACCCACGTCCCTGGTGCTTCAATGGGCTGCTCCTGGGAACAGAGGACAGTCCTCCATTTCCAGGAGCAGCCCATTGAAGCACCGAGGACATGGCTAAAGGGGGCCCTCCTTCCACCCACGTCCCTGGTGCTTCAATGGGCTGCTCCTGGGAATGGAGGACGTCCTCGGATCTCAGGAGCAGCCCATTGAAGCAACGAGGATGCAGCTAAAGGGGGCCCTCTTTCCACCCCTGTCCCTGGTGCTTCAATGGGATCTTCCTGGGATGAGAGGATGTCCTCTGACCCCAGGAGGAGCCCATTGTACCACCCAGGACGGGGGTGGAAAGAGGAGGAGCCCATTGAACCCCCCAAGAAAAGGGGGCCTCTTTCCACCCCCTTTTCCTGGGTGGTTCAATGGGATCCTCCTGGGGTCGGAGGAAGTCCTCCCATCCCAGGAGGATCCCATTGAACCAACCAGGGAAAGGGGGCCTCTTTCCACCCCTATCCTGGGTGCTTCAATGGGCTCTTCCTGGGATGGGAGGAGCCCATTCAACCACCGAGGCTGCGGCTGAAAGGAGGCCTCCTTTTAGCCTAGGCCTCGGCAGTTCCATAGACTGTATATTCGCCTTATAAGACGCACCAACTTCCCCACCCTTGTTTTGGGGAAGAAAAAGTGTGTAATACGTTAGTATTCCATAGCATATGGCTCATCCAGAAGGGGGGAAATGTCTCTGGAAGTAACAAGAGTTTCCAGTTCTTTCTTTTTAGTGCAAATTGAGTCCACTTTTAGGGTTAGGGTTAGTGCTACGGACTCATGGGAATTGTTTTTTTCTGAGACATTGAGCCTTCTCTGTCAGAGAGCTCTGGTGCCACAATAGAATACAGTTTCCATGATTCCCTAACCCTAACCCTAACCCTAAAAGTGGACTCAATTTGCACTATTTCTGCCAGTCTGCAACCCCCCTTTATCTCCATATTCCCAGGTTTCCTTCCAAACTCTTTCTTGAAATATATGTATTATCATTTACCTCTCTCCTCCTTCTCTTCCCCCTCCCGTGATCATTTCAGAAATTGATTTTTACCAATTTACACTGAACCTTCTTTATTATTATTCAAAAGTTATAGTCAAAGTGCTAAAACATTTAAGCAATGTTATGCTAGTTAAACATTAGAAATTAAACATTAGCCTTTTATAAGAGGACAAAGAATATTGGAGAAAAATGGACAAATTATAAAGACACATTAGAAATAGATGCTGGGAAAAACCACCATTTCAAAACTATAGAAATCCTACAACAGGAAAATGTAAATATAAATTGGTTCCTGCACAATCAATTAAAGGTCAAATTCAGGCAAGATAAAGAGCTAAATGAATTTGTGATAGAGGATAATGAAATAGGCAAAGTCATATTTCGAGAGGAGAACAAACACATATCAAAATATTATGAGATATTAAAAAAGAGAGATCTGGAAAATGAGACAATTAAAGTCGTAATGATCAAATGGGCAAGAGACATAGGACAACCTGTACACTTAGAGGAGTGGGAAAAATCCTGGAAAAATACGAACGAATTCACCTTATGCCAAAACTATAAGGAAAACTATCTCAAGATGTTCCACCAATGGTACCTAACACCAGCCAAACTAGATAAGATGTATAAAATCAGCAACTCAAAGGGTTGGAAGTGTCAGAAACCAGAGGCAAACTTCATACACATGTGGTGGGAATGTCAAGTGGCACAAAAATATTGGAACACAATAGCTAAAGCAATAGGTGAAATGCTGGAAATCAAATTAGAATGAGACCCCAGAATTTTTCTACTAAATATGATAAATAAATTAGAAACTAAAATTCAGAAGAAACAAAGAAAAATAGCTCTCTATATGATCACTATGGCGAGAATACTTTACGCCCAGTACTGGAAAACAGACACCATACTGGAAGAAGAAGAATGGCGAACAAAATTACAAGAAGCAATAGATATGGACAAACTCACAGCCATGATAAGAGGTAAAGAAGACGACTGGACCTGCTTCCAATATATAGGACTAAAGAGAGGATGGAAATTTATTTGAGATAAATTCTTAATACAGAGACCAGCAGTAAGAGGAAAGAAGTAAGTTTAAAATGTAAAAGAAAGAAATAAGCACGGTAGTTGTACAAGGAGGAAGTATTCAGAAGAATGATCGGGAAGAAGAAACAGATAACAATAATTCTCTAGATATATCTAATATATTATCAGGTTGAATTATAATAATGAGAATGTTCACATGTTTTACGTGATTGTGATTTTGTGTAGTGTGTAGTATTTAATGTACGAACTTATTTTCAGAAAATATTGGATTAATTTAAACTGAACTGGGAAGTAGGAATGCAAAGTCCTTGGTAATGTTGGGAATTCCTAAGAAATAAAATGTCATGTAGATCTCCAAAATAAATTGTGTTGTTTAGGAACTGTTAGTGCCTTTTTTCTTATATGGATAAAAAGGAAGAAGAGAAAGGAGTGGAAAAAAGAAGGAATGTATTAGCACCTTTAATAGTACTTAAAGAGTACTTATCATGACTTCTGTGGATATAAACCCACTTCTTCAGATGCAGTGCAATGATATCCAGGCTTTGGGATATAAAGCATATTTACACAGATGTGGGAATGGGATGGGATATAGCAGGATTAACAAAGATGCAAATCATGACCTTTGCCCTAAATTGTCAAAGAATGCATAAGGTGATACAGGTCTTTCAGGTCTTTACAATTGTTAGTTAGTGTTGATGTGTGAAAGCAATAAATCAAAAGTCAGTTTCCTTGGGTTCAGAACCTTATTTGAGAAGATACCTTTTGTTATGTGTGCAGTAGAGATTCTTGTATTGTATGTAGTGTGCCATGAAGTCATTATCATTGTAAATGCCTCTGCTAATGGATTGGAATTTATCAATATAATTCAATTCAGCTGTTTCTCTTTCTAGTCTTGCTTTGTAATTTTCTTATTCAAGGACTGCAACCGTTTAATCCTGTAGTGTATGTCCAGGGAGGGTGAAATCTTATAGAACTGGTTTGGGGTATTGCCACTTCTAATGGCCAATTTGTGTCCATTTATCCCCTTGGATAGAGACTGTCCAATGCAGTATGTAGAGGGGCATTGCTGGCATAGGATGGCATAGAGGCTCTTAGTTGATAAATTCAACATTTCATAACTTTGATAACTTAAAAAAAAATGTTTTACAAATAATCATTATAAGCACCATGACACCATATTTCTTTTGCAATTTAGTTATTTTCTGGCTTTGATAATTTAACCAAAATTTTGATAATGTTATTCAAAATGAGCTACTTCTACACTTCTCTTATCTGGACCACTATTTCCAGTTTTGGACCAGGAACAAAAACAAAACAAAAATCATAGATTAAATATATATATATATATTGCCCATGTGTTTATCAAAGCACATTTGATTGATACAATAATGAGGGTCTTTCTATATTAGGAGCTGACAGCACAAGAAAGAATCATTAACAGCAAAGCATTTTCTATGCCAGTGTTAAGTTTTAAACAACTTCTAAAAGGAAAACAGAAGCAATAGACTTGTGGCACTTTAAAGATTTAACCATTTTATTATGACAATAAGCTATTGTGCACCAGAGTCCTCTTCCTCATTAGTCTGGAAAATTGGAGTGTGAATTTGGAGATTTGATGCCTTTGTAATCTTGCCACATTTGTTTTCTTAGTGCTATTCCGCACCTCTCCAACTGTGTTTTATTTCAGACAAACGTTAGCTCAAGTCTGTAGTCATTTTCAGTTATCTAGTTCTAAAAACTGAATGCTCCTAAAAAAAAAAAACACCAAACAGCTCTCTGACTTTGGCATGAATCAAATTTAAGACTAAAAAAAGAGGAAAGAATCCAAAACTGATGTATTAACCCATTCCTAATGAAACAGATGGTACATGCTTAAACCTCTGTACTTTAAAGGGGGTGGGTACACTGGGCAATAATGGAGAATTTGGCTCAGATGATGAGGAAGTACCCTTTTACCTGATTTAAATTTGCCTCTTATGAGTTGGGATTAACCATGATAAGACATGGGTGGGGAGTTCCCATAAAAAAATTATGTTGCAATATTATGGGAAAGTATGGGAAAGTGTGATACCAAAGTGTAACCTCACCATCCCTGGGTGGTGGTTGTGATTCAGTCCACCACCAATCCACCATATAGTTGTTTGTATGACTTTTTTTAAGCAGAAAGCTCTACCATGGATCCCCTGAATACACATAATTTAACCCAGTGGTTCTGAAACTGTGGGGCAGGACTCCTGGTGAGCATGACAGTTGTTCAAGGGGGGGGGGGGCATGAGACTTGGAGGCCTTGATTTCTCCTCCTCTTGCTCTTCCCCAATTTTTTTTCTGTCATGGAGTGTAAAAGAAAGGTGAGGAGGATGCTTGAAGCAGATGCCTCTGCCTGAGGGAGGAAGAGAAGGGAGGAGGGGAAAGTGGAAAGCCTGATGAATCATGGTCTTTCCAGGCCCATCCAAAGCTGCCACTTCTTCTTCCCCCACTCATCCTATTACTGCCTCAGTTCTTGAGATGAGATGCTGTTTAAACCTCAACTAGTACACCTGCCTAGTCCAGTACCCTATGTGTGTGGTGGCTGAAGGAGAACCAGAATCCATGGTGGCTCCTGGTGATGGAAGAAAGCCAGCAGTGCCTCTTCTTGTGACTACTGCTATCACCTGGCTCTGGCTGGGCCCCCATGGAGGCAGAAGAGAGTGGCTCTGCTCCCAAATGACCAAAATGTTGGACTGGCCAGCTGATGAGGCATGGTGCAAGCACAATTCTTCCCATGAGCTGCTAGAGCAGACTGTGTGTCTGGGCATGCTCCTGCCTTATGCAGCCCTGACTCCTGGTCTGATAGCCAGGGACTCCCATTGAGAGGCAAAGGCATATTAGAAGCTGTTCCTTTGGTTCAGTAAGGTGGGTGAGTGGGCAGAACCTGGATGGGGCAGAAGCAGAGAAAAAATGACCAAAGAGCTCATTGGGCAGCCACAGGAGGCATATAATTCTCTATGCCTTCAGATACACTTCAGTTAAGGATAGTGTGTCTTCTCTGAAAGAATGCCTGGAGGAGGTAATGGTCTGAAAAATAAGGGGGGAGGGGGTTGAAGCTGAATCCATATAAGACAGAAGTGCTTACTGTTAAAGGTCCTAACCTGGGCTTGGAGGTGTGTCAACCCATCCTGGATGGGGTTACACTCCCTCTGAAAAACTGTTTGCAGCTTGGGGGTACTTCTGGATCTGTCACTCCATATGACACTTCAGATAGATGCAACAGCCAGGAGTACTTACTATCAGCTTTGACTGTTATGCTGGCTGTGCCCTACCTAAAGTTGGAGGATCTAAAGATGATAGTGCACATGCTGGTAATCTCAAGGCTGGACTTCTGCAATATGCTGTACATTAGCCTACCTCTGTAACTGTAGCATGCACTCCTGCCACCATTCACCTTTAGCACTGACTTTTTGGAAGGCTGTCTTGTGGGAACTCGTTATCCCACCCCTGCCACCAAATTATATATACAGGACCCACACTATTCTTTGTATGATGTCTCACACCCAAACTTTAAAATGTTAGTAGCATGGTTTATTTTAAAAATGTAGGCCAAGTGATGTTTAAATAAGAACAAAGTTTATTTTAAAACAGCATGAAATAACTGTAACTTGTATCAAAGCTTGCTTGGTTACATATAACAACGTTTGTTTCCACTTCACTTTTAATACTTCAGCCACACTGGCTAACAATATATCTCAGAAGAGAACACTACAGCAACTCCCGTCTTTAGAGTCCTGTATGTGTTCCGAGTCCCTCCAGTCTGGACTCTATCTAACAAAATTACAGTTCCCTCAGGAACTCCCCGAAACACAGCCCTCTCTCTGGCTTAACTCCCTGACCAATCTCTTCAACTGTCAAATTCCAAACTCTAACTGTCAGCTTGGAATTTTCAAGTGCTCACAGCTTGAATTCTATTGGTTGGCCCTCAGCTGCCTCCTGATTGGCCAGCTGGACATTCTATTCACCACAGTAACAAGTTCGGAAACTTCAGTTAGTTCAAAACACGGCAGCCAGATCAGTTACTGGGACAACCAGGAGTGATCATATTACACCAATATTAAAATCACTCCACTGGCAGCCAGTTACTGGACAAGGTACAAAGTGTTGGCTATTGCTTTTAACACCCTACATGGTTTGGGTCCAGGTTACCTTCAGGATCTCCTTCTCCCATATAATTCACCCCATATACTCAAGCCCTCTGATGGACATTTACTCCAGTCATCCAGGACTAGGTTGATAACTGTCAGCCAGAGGACTTTCTGCAGATGCCCCTAGACTGTGGAATGACCTGCCAGAAGAGACTTGACAGCTGCATACGTTGTCTGCATTTAAAAGAGCATTGAAGAGTACAGTCATCCCTCCCCATTGTGGGGGGATCCATTCTGCCCCTCCCCCCGTGAATGGGAAAAAACATGGATATTAAAGCCCAATTTATTTTAATGGTGGTGTGCTCCCTGTGCATGTGCCATGAGTGCACACACCATTTTGTCTCTCCTGGCTTGCTATCCATGAGGGATCAAAACTGCAGATTGCAAGTCCACAAACCAGGAGGGACAAATGTGGTGTCTTCCAGCAGGCTTATCCAGACGACTTTTAAATTGCAAATTTTAAATTATGAATTTTAGATGTGGATTGTTTTAATATGAGCACATCTTATTTGCCCTTTTAAATTGATGTGTGTTTTAACCATTGTGTTTTAATTTATGTTGTTTGTTAATTGTTGTTGTCCCCCACCTTGATTAGCTTCCAAGAAGCCCTGTTTCTATGCCTCCTCAAGCACTCTCACATGTATGCTCATTCTCTTTCACACTCAGGCACACTGGTTCTCACCTCAACATTAAGAACATTAAGAAGAACTTTCTGATGGTAAAAGCTGTTTGAGAGAGGAACACACTCCCTCAGAGTGTGGTGAAGTCTCCTTCTTTGGAGTTTTTTAAACAGAGGCTGGAGGGCCGTTTGTTGGGGATGTTTGATTGTGAGTTCCTACATGGCAGAGGGTTGGACTGGGTGGCCCTTTTGATCTCTTCCAACTGATTCTATGATTCTCACTTTTTTTTTCTTTCACATGCTTACTCTCAAAGAGGTTTGTTCATACTAATTCTCTGACCTGCTGACCCATTTTTCTGAAAGGAATTTTTCCAATTTCAAAAGATGATACACAGGGTTCCTTTATCTCTTTGTTTGTGACACACACAAGCCTCCCTCTCATTCACAAAGCTCATACACATGATCAGCTCCATGCTTTTTCTTGCTTGCTTTCTCCCTTACACCTTCTTAGCCAGTTAATTCATACACACACACACACACATACTCAACTCCCTGTCTGCCTGCCTTCCTCCCTCCCTCATAGACACTGGTTCACTCACATTTTCACATTTTCCCACATGCCAATTGTTTTACACACATGCACACTATGGTGTTCTTAATCTTTCACAGTCACAGACACACACTCTCTCGGTACCTCATTCAGTGTGTGAGTGACTGACACACTCAGTAATGCTCTTTTTCTGACTTTCTCCCTCCAATAAGCTCATTTACACACAGTCTAACATACAAATTCTGTCTCTCTCACACACAATCACTTTCTTCATCTTGTTTTCCCCCCTCCTATATATGCTTGTGTATACTTGCATATACATAAGAGAATGAATGTTTCAGTGTGTGAATATGTGTGTGAGAGAGTAAATGAGTATGTGTATGAGTGAAGTAGCATGACTATGTACATATCTGTGAGCATAGTGTATGTGAGTGTGGCTGTGTGAGACAGTATTTATAAAATTTACACATGTGTTAAATACTGAATTATTTTTTTTAAAGCTGTTCTAATTTGAATGATATTATGTCCTTCTAAAATGTTAAAATATGAACATACACGAATATGTCAGTGAAAATATGCATGCTAAATAAACAAAGTACTTTTTTATTCATATACTGTGTAAAAGGGGGTGACCCAAAAGGGATCACAAATGTAAAAAAAAAAAATATATATTGAAAACCACTGGTCTAGCCCTAATGGGGAATCCTTCATAGGGCAGCATACCTCTAAAGGAACTCTGAGGGTAAAGAATAACTTGATTTGTTCTCTCTCTGTTTCCCCCCCCCCCCCTTTCTCTCTGTTTCTGGATTAGGGATGTAGTTCTTCACTAAGGCTTTTCTTAAGGGTAACAACAAATAATTTCAGCAGTTTTTTCCCTGTTGTGAGATAGTCATCAAAAGCCAGGCTATTTGGGACTTACTTGTGCACAAAATTTGCTCACAGCTATTTTGAGTAGAAAATAGAATTTTCAACAGAGGAAACATAATTTTCTGAGTGGAAAATAATATTTCAATGTAGAAATATTAATTCTTCTACAGAAAATACAGTTCTCTGCATGAAAATGCTGTTTTTATGCAAATCAACTGTGTGCACATTTTACACAGATTAAATAATCTATTATAGCATTTTCTGTGCAGGAATTCATATTTCTGCATTGAAATATTATTTTCCACACAGAAAATGTTGTTATCCTGTGCAGAAACTCACCACCTGTGAATTTTGTGCAGAATAAGACCCAAACTGTGAAGACTCTCATCAGTCAAGGATTCTTCTTATCAGGCTTTCTCAACACTTCAAAAAACATGTTTTTCAATCAGTATTTGAATATTTTAAAATATTCTCTCCATCGTTAGGAGCTTATCGCTTGGTGTTTTAAATCGAATCAAGCCTCCTGGGCTGCAGCAAAGAGGTGGGATGGAGGCAGGGATTATCACATGCTAAATCGCTGTGATTCCAGCCAGGCTCAGCTGGCACTTTTTATAACCCAGAAAGTGTTCTGATTTCTAAAAAGTGCTGGCTGAGCCCAGCTGGGACCTGGGCTGATGGTGGCCAGTGATTTGGTGGAAATTTAGCATGTGATAATCCCTGCTTCCATGCTGCCTCCTAGCGGCAGCCCAGGAGGCTTGATTTGATTTAAAACCCCAAGCAATAAGCTCCCTAGTCTGGAGAGAGGGAGAAAAAGGAATGGGGGGACAGGAAAGGGAGAGATAGGAGAGATTTCTGTAAAGAAAATAATTTCCATCCAAGGTTTGATGGGCTTCCCTCATTCTACAGTTCCCAGACTATCCAAGATCCAGATGCAAATTCCACTCCAGAATCTGCAAGTTGACAGATAGCTGTAGGCACTTCTGAGGGTAAAAGGTCTGATTTCCAAATGTGTATAAAAGACTGCTAAAATAAGCTTTTGATAGAGAAGGGTACATTCGAGCAATATGTGCACTTTAAAAATAAATATGCAGAAAGCTGCACATTTGGGAGAAAAACCTTAAGAGAGGATGGATTTCACTCAATAAAATAGTGAAACTGACCCAAGGAGACTAGACATACACCAAATATGGAAGTCTGCAGATGCAGATTTTAGAGATGTAAACATCCCTATGTAGCTGCTCTGAGAGTTTTTGCAGCTGCAGTGAAAGGAATGAATAAATGAATAATGCATGAAGTCTCCATCATCTCCTAGTGTATGAATAGTTCTATGTTTCCTTGTTATTGATTGAAAGCTCAACCCAAAGAACCTCTCTGAACTGTTAAGTAGGTTTAGACATCTTTATCTCTTGGTGAATCATGGACCTATTCTTGTGTTACTTTTGAAACACCTGCACTACAGGCCTTCCCCCATCTATCAAATAATATCAGAGGTCTAGCTCCAATGTCATCTTGATGTTCCAGTGATACCATGGCATCACTTTGTTCCTTGATCTCTCTTCTGCATTCTACAGAACTACCTGAATAGTTGTCCCTGAGTGTTTCCCAGAGCAGGTTTTTGGGTCCCATAGGGGCTGGAGCAGGAAGGGAAGATTACTCCCTGCTACTTCTGCTCAACGCTGGTGTTCCAACAATAAAAGTCCAGTTCTGAGTTCTGTCCAGATGTCTCAGACTACATGGAAGGCATTCATGACAATTTTTATTTTAACACTATCCTAGTTTTTGGATAACTGGCAGTGGCATGAGAGAGACAGAGTACACTATTTGCATGGTGAGACATAGCTGAGTTGCATCACTTTTCCTATTGCAAAGGAAGTAGTGAATAACGCCTTCATGTTGTTGTTGTTAACTGCCATCAAGTCAGCTTTGACTTATGGCAACCCTAACAATGAGAGATCTCCAAGTCACCCTATCCTCAACAGCTATGCTCAGGTCTTGCAGACTCAGGGGCTAAACAGACAGACAAAAAAAGGGTGCTTTCAGGCTGGCTTAAAGGCGTGGAATTTAGATGATGCATGCCTTAAAGCCAGCAGGAAAGTGCCCTCTAGTCACCTTATGGGGAGAAAAGCCGCTTCAAAAAGAAGCAGCTTTTTTTCACTTCTTCCTGAAAAGTGTGCACCTTCTCATGTGTGTATAAATCCACCAACGCCAATGCGGCTCTAAAGGGGTGCTCTTTTCAAACCTTAACCCTAATTGTGTATGTAAACAGCCGATCACAGGAGCGCACTTAAAAGGGAGAGAGCTGCAAGTGATGGGGATGGGGGTGCCCAAAAGAGAAACCATGGAACTTCTCATGGAGATGAGTACAATATATACAAAACAGACAGTCAAAGAGGGGGCCTAGGGTGAAGCAGGGGATTAACGGAAGCATGACTATACCTTGCTGGCATCTACATGGACACACTTCTGCTCTGATGACCTGTCCCAGTGAAGCACTGCACATGCAAATGTGTGCAGGTTCACAGGGACGGCCATGCAATGAGATGGCAGTCACTGGCAATTCACTCCTGTGAAGGTGCACAGGGATGGTGGTGGGGACAGTTAAAAAAGAAAGTACCCAGTGGCGCAGCTTGAAGCCGTGCTGTGTGGTCATGACATGCGTACTCCAGCTGCCTTGAGAGCTGGTGGTGTAGTTGGTGGGGTTTCAATGTGGCTTCAGAAAAGGCAGCTTCAAGCCACTTTTTTCTGCCTGTCTGTTTCACCCCTCAGTGTGATGACTTTTGTGATTAAGTCTATGTGGTCCATGTGGAAAGTGGTCTTTCTCTTTTCCTACTGCCTTCTGCTTTACCAAACACAATGGTCTTTTGCACCGGCACAAAGGACACGAGATGCCTCTTTATGGGTTTAAACATGCCACAACTTTTATTTTGCTGTACAGGGTCTATTTACAAAGATTTACAAGCAAACTCCCAATACTTTGTCACATGTGTGTGCGAAGGTATAACCCACCCCAAGGAGTGGTCCTTCACCAAATGTGGCAAAATATGTAAATAAATATCAACAACAATTTTACAAACTCCTCCCAACCAGAATGACATCATATTACATCATATGACATCATTATTTAATGACATCATGCATTCAATTGCATACGTCACGTCCTTTAATTTAACTTTTGCCAAATTTTCCCCAATTAAATTTAATTAGCCAGCTTAATTTCCCTGTGGGGTAGGGGTCATTACCCACCACAAGAGGGGGCCAGCCTAGCTAGGCATCAACTCCCCCCCAACAAACCGCTTTTTTGATATGTTCGGAGAGTGCCTGAACATAAATCTCCGAACCTTCAGCAGAGAGGTGCACCCCATACCCCCTGTACAGCTGAGGCCTGTCCAATTTGATGCCAAAATGTTTAATTATGAAGATGCCAAGTCTTGACAACTGTTTTGCCACAGAACGATTTAGCCACCATCGAGCGCTATTAATGGTGGCATCTTTGCAAGCTCTAGGCCAGGTACGCCTTGGCAGCAGCTTAGTCCATAGTAGTATAGTTCCGGGTATGATCTTTCTAATTTCCTGCAGGTCTTTCACCATTTGTTTGGCCAACTGAAGGCAAGGGACTTTCACTAAGTCATTCTCCCCCAGGTGTATGACAAAAACCCGGGATTGAGGATAAGACCTTGAAAGCTGGATGATCCAAGGAAGGAGCGCTCCCCACATCATACCCCTGTGGCCAAACCATTGAGCAGTGCCGATGTTCGCCAGGCCCAAGTTAATATTGCACTGATGCTCAAGAAGGTGGCATTCTGCCCAGAAGACTAGACTGTGGTCCACAATCCATATCTTGCCATGGAACAAGCCAGCTGAAATGCAAATAAAGCGAATTAATATGGTTGGTCGGAATTCTTGTTCCCAGAAGGCCAAACATAGGACCTAAATCCCTAGAACGCCACCAGCCAATTCTGCGAATATTGGCTTCACTTAGGCCGTGTGTGGCCGCAGCTGCTGCTGCGCTGATGTGGAAGGACTGAGAAGAAAAATAAGCCTGAGGCAAGTTGGCTCGCCTTAGTGTCTCCTTCAACACTGCTCTAAATTGAAATTGAGTTAAGGGCATGCCAGACAAGTGGAGAAACGGATAACCTTCCACTTTTGGCCTAACCTTTAGATAATTGGTCAATGCTAGCACAGAGCAAATATGCCCATTAGGCTCTTTAGCTAATAGACTGACCCTTGGCCAACTGATCAGTTTTGGAGCGTCTAATGCAAATCTGAATCCCCCGTTCCGTTAATATAACATCCAAAATTAGAAGTGCCCTACCAGATTGATCATTTCGAGATCCAGGCACAATCTCACTAATTCGTAAGCCTGCAAAGAAAGCAATGGCAAATACTGCCTTGAATAAAGCCGCTTCCTCTGGTAAATAACATGTATCAGCTATTTTTTCCCATAACTTAGCCAGTACTGCGCCTGTCATTGGCCAACATAAGTCCCTTACTGCAGGGGATTCTCTAGACCAACCTTCCACCGCTCTTTTAACCCTGAAATCTGTGGTAGGATCAAAACAACCCTTTGCCCTGGAGTGAAAAGCCAGGGCCACCAGCCTGCCCGTAATAGTGACAGGCAACAAACTGGCATGCCTAAGATGTGCTATGAAATGCAGTACCAGGTCTACCCTGATAGGCCAGTCTTCTACTTCCCCAATTTCCAATAAAAATTGATTAAATGCATTCAAGGCTATTGTCAGGTTTTGATGGGATATATAGTCAATGTTAAGATGTTGAAATGTAAAGATGTGTGTCTGTATATTTTCCTTGATGAGAAAAACTGCTTCTTGAGGCCAGATTCACAATAATCAACCCAGGTGTGTGTTAGTCAAAACAAAGCTAGTTAACAAGCAAAATTCTGTGAGAGTTTTATTTACACAAGGGGTTTTCAATAACAAAGAATGTTTTGGGAATGGTAGTCACATGATGTAATATGAAAATTAGAGGTTGGGCTAACACACATCATGAAAGATCAACCAATTAGCCTGAAAAGGCTACACCCAAAGAGGTGGAGAAATGTGGGCTGGAATTGTGTTTCTGGGAAAGCACTTCACTTCTCTTTAACCTTTCAACTGAATGGATTAGCTAATAATATTTTGCTGATGCTGTAGCTTGACTAATTTTTCAAAATGTAGCAGTTATAGTTTTGTTCCCATTTAGCCATTCTGGCTAAAGTGAAAATGTTATTGTTATTATTATTTCATTTTTGCTCATGCTGATTTTTGCAATAAAAGAAGAAGCTTGCTAAAGCTGTGTGTTGGTGACTGGTCTGGAGGACTGTTTCCTGTACATTCATCATCATTAAATTTCAACAAGTGGTAACGGTGGGATGGTTCCAACACATCGAGCTCTGAGGATGATGAGTGGATTTTAAAAGCCAGAGAATGTTCTCACTTTGCCTGCTGAAGCTAAAGCCAGCTGGAACAGCAGGGAGGTGAAGCGGCACTCAGACATGCTGAAATTCCAAGCCTGATTATGGCCAGCAAGCAGCGGACGGGCTGTAAGTAAACTGTCTTTATCTGGAGGCTGTAAATTTTAAAGGACTGTCTCTAATTAAGCTGTTGACCAGAATGAAAAAAAGCAGCAAGTTTAACCAGCTGGTTTGAGGCTGCATTTTAAAGAGACAGTGTCCTGGAAAAGGCAGCTGGGAGGGGCAAGCAGTTTTCAACGCTTGTGCCTAAATAAAAGGGGAAAAATTAAAAATGGAAATGGCAAAATTCCCAAAATTGACTGCTGAAAACTTTTCTTCTTGGAAATATTATTCAAAGGTGTTATTAACCAGGGAAGGTTTGTGGCAAATTACGGAGGGAGGATTAAGCCCCAATCCAACTGCAGCTGAGATAGAGAGCAATTCCAAAGCTGTGGCAACTCTCCTTCTCCTTCTTTCTGAGGGGCAATTGAACCATGTGAAGGATTTAATGTCTGCAAAGCAAATTTGGGACACTTTAACCCACATTCACCAGTCCTCAACAGATTTAGCAAAGATGATGTGGGCAAAGAGGCTTTTTTCATGTAAAATGAAGGAGAAAGATTCCCCTGAATGTCACTTGGACTGCATGAGAGAACTGTTTGCTCAGGTTCAAGCAAGGGGCATAGATTTGGAAGAAAATCTAAAAGTTTACATTCTGCTGGGTTCTTTAAATGAGAGCTATGATAGCATATTGCTGGGCCTGCAGGGGCTCCCAGGAATGCAACTGACTATAAAATTAGTTTGTAGTAGAATTTTGGAGGAGTCCCAGAGGAGGAGATTTGAAGCAGAGCAGCGGAAGCGGGGACCTGCAGCTGCAAGACCTCCAAATGCCACAGAGGGAGTTCCCAGAGAGATGCTGACTGAAAAAGCAGCAGTTTCAAAAGGCAAAATGTGCTACTGTTGCAAGAAAATGGGACATCTAAGAAAGGACTGTAGAAAGCTGGCAGCAGATAGCAGGAGAGGACAGCAGCAGCAGCAGCAGCCACATCCCCCTGGTGGCCACAAGGGAAACAGCGCTAACAAAGGAACTGTTGCTGTGACCAGAGGCTGTGACAGTGTGACTCAAATTCAACAACCTAGCCGTTGGATTTTAGATTCTGGGTGCACCACCCATATGGTGAACAAAATTGAACTGCTCCAGAGTTTAAAGCCCTCAACTGTGACTTCGGTTGCCCTGGCAGATGGGGCAGCAAAGCAGATTCAAGAAATGGGAACTGTTTACATTCCTAGTTTTGGTAAAAATTTTGAAAATGTCTTGTATGTACCTAACTTGCAAAACTGTTTAGTTAGTGTGTCTGCTTTGACCACAGAGGGGTACAAATTGAGTTTTGAGGGGGATGAGTGCTTAATCTTTAAGGATGGTGAGATTTGTGCTAAAGCCATTAAGAAAGACAGGTTATATTACATGAAACATAAAGAATGCTATGCCATTGCACAAAATGAGCCTTT
The DNA here is from genome assembly GCA_026167975.1 of Phrynosoma blainvillii. Classification (NCBI taxonomy): domain Eukaryota; kingdom Metazoa; phylum Chordata; class Lepidosauria; order Squamata; family Phrynosomatidae; genus Phrynosoma; species Phrynosoma blainvillii. Next base: position 58,636,511 of record JANUYF010000002.1, on the reverse strand, counting down.
GCATTCAAATTGCATTCACTATTATCACAGAGTGATGGGTCATGTTGGTTTTCTAAATCTTTTGAATTTGGAGAAAATTTGTCCTGAGTTTAAGATGTCACCATGCTCAAATCACTTAGAGTGCTCAGTTTGCAGCAGGATTAAGTTGAAAGCTTATCCTGTGGCAAAAAGAACAAAACTTAAAGCCAAAAGACCATTTGAATTTTTGCATTGTGATTTGGCTGGGCCAATATCCCCGACAACGCTAGGGGGCAGCAAATACTTCATGGTGATTGCAGATTGCTTCACAAGATTTTCCTATGTGATTCTTTTGAAAGAAAAAGGTGAAGCAGGAGAGAGATTCAAGGAATGGGTGAACATGACAGTTGTGGATTGCAAGATGCAAAAACAGTGAAGAGTCCAATGTCAGTTGGTTATGTAAATAGTGAAGGGATTAGTGAGTTTGAAAATCCAGAGATGTATAGGAGCTTTGTTGGGAGTCGGATGTTTATTGCAAATAACTCCAGACCAGACATTTCTTTTACAGTTGGGATTCTTAGCAGAAAAGCAAATTGTCCTACAGTGGAGGACTGGACAGCAGTGAAACATTTTCATTTGGTAATCAAGAAATGCCGTCTATGGTGTTTGTCTCGATACCCAAAAGGTAAGCCGTGTGTCTGCACCTTAAGTTTTTTCTTCAGCCAGGGGAACACCCAGCTCCAACATCACATGCTGAAAGGAAAAACATGTTCATGCCTAAAGCAGTTTTTCATCACAAGTGAGTTGTTTTGAAACATAAAAAGTTAAGAACAATAAACATTCTTAAAAGATACACACTGTTTTGCTCTGAAAGTTAATCTTCAATGTAAAGATGTGTGTGAAATTCATTCCATTAAGAGATTCTTTCACAAAATTGATTTCTCCAATCCACTTCTTCTGGACCAAATATTCTGCCGTTTCCAATGGAAAATCCCTATATTTGAAGGCAAGAAATGTTTTCTGTGAGAGAATAAAAATATATTTGGCAAAGGCAACACAAATGAAAAATGTGTGAATCACATTGTATACATTCATGCCTAAAATATATAGAAACAATCTTTTCCACTGTCGAACAGCTTTAATCACAAAGAAATTCTTTCTAAAGTTTAGTCAGAATCTCCTTCCTTATTTTAATCTATTTGTTCAGGTCAACAATAAAACAAAAACAGTCCCTGCTTTCCCCCTAAAAAAAACCCAGGTTACTCCATCTTCCTCATGACAAGCCTTCAGATATTTTAAAATAGTTATCATATTACTTTTCATTCTAAGCTCATAGAAGGCATAATTCACTGACTACATGAATAAGGCTGAGCATATCTAGGTCCTTCACAGTTTTATAATTACATTACCAGGGGTTTTATAATTACATTACCAGCTTATTTAATAATAATATAACAAATAATAATAAATTATTTATTTATAGCCCACCCAATCACAAGGAATCTGGGTGGGTTACAGCAATAAAAATGCATAGAATACAATAAAATTCAAAAATTAGTCCCTTCCCAACCCCCCCCAACCCAATGCTAAAATTATAATTAAACAATTATAATTAAATTATATTATAATTAATTAATTAATTATAATATAATTATTATAATTAATTAAATTATAATTAAACACGCCCCCAACCCAATGCTAAAATTATAATTAAACAAATATAATTTAAAAGCAAAAATACAAAAAGTTTAAAAAGGAAGATAATTGGTGGAAAGAGTGACGTAGATCACCTTGTGCAGGGAGAGGAGTTAAGTTGGGGAGGTCTGCTGGAAGAGATCCATCTTAAGAGCCTTTTTAAAGGCTGTAAGAGTAGAGATGTGATGGATCTCCTCCGGTAGGTCATTCCACAACTTTGGAGCAGTGGTGGAAAAGGCCCTTTGCCTAACCGATGTTAGCCTAGATTTTTTTTGGCTGTAGTAAGTTCTTCCCTGTGGAACTTAGTGTGCAGGATGGACAATACGGAAGAAGGCAATCCTTTAAGTATTCTGGTCCCAAGCCATGTAGGGCTTTACAGGTAATAACCAACACCTTGTACCTTGCCTGTAAACTAATTGGCAGCCAGTGAAGGGAGTTCTGGACTGGTGTTATATGGTCATTACAGGAAGTACCTGTAATCAACCTGGCTGCCATATTTAGTACAAGCTGAAGTTTCCAAACTTGGCACAAGGGTAGCCTCATGTAGAGCACATTACAGAAGTCTAATCGAGAGGTTACCAGTGCATGTACTGCACTGTTCAAGGTCTCCCTGCTCCAGAAAGGGGCGCAGCTGGCATATCAGCCAAAGCTGATAACAGGAGCTTCTGACTGTCGCATCCATCTGAGCTGACAAGTGATAAATCAAGGAGCACCCCCAAGCTGTGGACAGAATCCTTCAAGGGAAGTGTGATCTCATCCAGAACTGACTGACATAACTCCATTCCCAGGTTTGAGATGCCATCCTTAGTCACTGCATCAATCCGAGACATAGATAAATATATTTGGGTGTCATAAACGTACTGATAACACCCAGTTCCATGCCTTTGGATGATCTCACCAGTTGCGTCATGTAGATGTTGAATAGCATTGGGGACAGAATTGCACCTTGAGGGACACCCGATTTGACCTCCCTCTTGGCCGAGCAACTGTCCCCAAGTGACACCATCTGGAACCTACCCAAAAGGTAGGGCCGGAACCACTGCAAAGCGGTGCCGCCAATACCCAACTGTCTCAGGCATTCCAGGATACCATACCAATACCCAACTTTCTCAGGCATTCAAGAAGGATACCAAGGTCTATGGTATTGAAGGCCACTGAGAGGTCCAAGAGCACCAACAGGGTAATTTGCCCTGCTTCAGATATATTCCAGCTTCCCAATATCTTTCTTAACCTGTGGTTCTCAGAACTGGACTCAGTGTCCCATGTTTAATTATGACCATAGGAGAATGGAGTATTAGTATTACATCCCTTGATCTAGTTGGCCTTTGTGGTCCCTTACAACTCTATGATTTTGTGATTCTATACTTTAGTCAGTAGGTGCATGCATCATTAATAAGTCAATTCATTGTCTCCGCTTGAAAAATGTAAATAGAATCTGGTATAATTCCTTCACCAGCTCAAAAAAAAATCTACATGTAACAGGCTTGAGAGTTGTAAAAGCAGGGTGTCCACAGAAATGGACTTGACAGATCTAAAATATGTACCTCAAAGAATCTAGAGACAGACTCTGATTTCCCTGTATTTGTACCTCTCAGGTGAAATAGAGAAGAAATGCCTTTCTTTGTTTCATTGAAGTGATCTATTTTTAAGAAGATTTCCTCCATGCATATTCAAATAATTGATTCTTCATTGATTCCAACCAAGCCTTCCATATGTCATCAGAAAAACAAAATGACAACTGAATAAAATGCCAGAACAAAAACTATAATTTATTTGAAAAAAAAAATAATTACATGAAAAATATGTTTGCTTGCTTGCTAAGCAGCACAGAAGATGATATGCTAAGCAATACTCAACCAAAAGATCAGAAAATATCAGTGAAGAACAATGGGGATTTCAAACTGAAATGCAATTAATAAATTATTCCCAACACAAATTTACAAAACACTTTTTGCAAAGCTATTATTAATAAACTCTGTTTTAAAAAATGGATTTTTAGCATGAACCATTAACTTGTCTGATTTATTTTTTGTCAATCAAACACTTAATTGCATAGTTTTCATTGCCTATTTAAGGACATCTATCCTGAAGCTAAATAAATGGATGCCATTAGACTAGTATTGAAATATTTATATTTTATAGATTAAAGTCAACTGTTTGGGGCTCAGCTAGAGCTAAGGTTCATTAGAAAGAATCCAAAATCCATTTGTGCAGCACAATCCTAAGCATGGTTACTCAGTAGGAAGTTATATCAGGAATTATTTCCTACTATAGACAAGTATTTCATCCAGCATCTACATAAAAGCACACAACATTCCATGGTTTAAAATAGCACTTTAAGAGTGATATGAAAAACTCCAGAAGCAACATTAAAGAAATGTCAAAATCTTATATATTGACTCATTCCAGTTGGAATAAAACCATATTCTGTGTGACATTTAGGCATGCAATCTGCCTTTTTATCGTATTCCTGTGAGGTGTAGCCATTGTTTTGAGAGGTGGAATATTGTCACCTTTTCAAAATATTACCAGATTTGTTCTTTTCATCTTATTGCATGGCAACGGATTCAGAAAACTGACATTGTGGCAACTCTAATGAATGGACCAATGCAACAATACAAGGCTGGATTGTAGGAGAAAGCAAGGTTTTCTTTTCCCCCTCCAAACGTAGTTCCTGGCCTCAGCAGTTGCTACTCTGCTTCCTATCCTGCATGTTCTTGCTCCAGAGTCTCAGCTATTCTGTATGCACCCTTTTCTACTCTGTTGGTTACTGTCTTGCAAGTTGGTTATTATCTGTGGCCTGAATTTGGCCATTGCATCACTCTCTCTCTCTCTCTCTCTCTCACACACACACACACATTTAATTCCTGATCTGGAGCTTCAAATACGCTGGATCCTTTTTCACTTTGGGCCTCGGCAGACAGCTAATAGAGCCGTCTCTGAGGCAAGGAAGAGGAGAGGCAGTCGCACGCTCGGCGCCCCTTCCTCCTCCCGAGGTTGACCTCAGAGCTGCCGGCCCTCCGCACGGCCGGCGCTCCCAGGGCAACCTCCCGCCGCAGCGTCCGCACACGCTGCGGCGGATAAGTCAGTGAAAGTGCGCCCTACGCTTTTAGGGCGCACTTTCACTGACATCTGAAAGGAGCACTGATTTAGCGCTCCTCTCAGGGGTGCCGACGGTGGCGCACCGTCCCGTGGCGTCCCGAACGCCCTCGTCTGCTTCTCCCCTTTGTCTGCTGCTTTGTAGTTTCAGTTACTCTCACTGCTGCTTTTGCTAGATTGTTTTTGAGCAACCCCTAACAAGAATAAGTTCCATGATTAATGTTTAGGGAAGACAGTCGTGTTTATGGAAGTCTGCCACCTGGTGTCTGGATGATCCTGTAAACCAGGATTTTTCAGAGTATCGGGGGGGGGGGTTGCAGACTGCCAGAAATAGTACAAATTGAGTCCACTTTTAGGGGCAGGGTTAGTGCTCGGGAATCATGGAAATTGTTCCCCCCCCAAGACATTAAGCCTTCTCTGTCAGAGAGCTCTGGTGCCACAATGAAATACAGTTCCCATGATTCCCTAACCCTATCCCTAACCCTAAAAGTGGACTCAATTTGCACTATTTCTGGCAGTCTGCAACCCCCCTAGTTTAGAGCACTGGCAATTATTTTTTACCAGTGTGTGAAGGACCAGCACCATATCTGAAGCCACTGGTTATTATTGTTTCTTTTATTTATCGTATTTTGCCAGGGACCAGCAGCCAATAGCTTATAGATCAGATCTGGTCCAAGGACCACCACTTTGAGTAGCACTGCTGTAAACTGCCAACATATTTAAATAGATTAGTTCTCCATGTAGTGATTAGTCTAAAGATAAATTTACAGTGATTAAAATAATGGTATTTAAAACCCATATAATTAGAAAATACACAACCCTTATGTCTTCTTAGGGCCTCTACAGATGGGCGGCTGTGGGCCACCCCGAGAAGCTGAGGATTGGGGCCGAGGCTGCCCCATTCCTTGGCCCCAATCCACTCTTCAGCTGGCCCTGGAAGGAGCACTAAAATAGTGCTCCTTTCTCAAGGTGTGGAAAGGGCACTGGAAGGGCACCTCTTCCGCATCTCTTCCATCACAGCGTGTCCAGACACTGTGACAGAAGGACATCATCAGAACACTCACTGTGTGCAATGGCAGGCGCTCTGATGACGTCCTCAGGAAGGGGTTGGAGCACCCGGCATCCGGCTGCCCCTCCCCTTCCTTGGCTTGAAGACAGCACTTTGTGCCATCTGCAAAGCCCCTTAGTCTCTATGGTAAGATTCAAGTGTCTTCATTTCATTGTCTTGGAGCTACAACACATGACAACACATGCACTTTACAAGTACCCAGCATAGTAAGAGTTTTAAAACCCTTAGTCCAACACCATAACACACAGACATACACATACACACACAAACACACACTTCACAGGGGCAGACACTGTGTAAGGAATCTTCCCTATGAAGTGCCACTACTTATTCAAGAGGAGACCACTGCTTCTGAGGAGTCCTCCTTCATAAGCAGACACTCAACTGAGTAACCGTAAGCCTGAAAAGCCTAATCTGCTTCCTCAACATACTACTACAGCCTAGAGACACATTTTCACTGATATTCCAAACCAACATGGCTTTGTCACTGACATTTACACTGATTACACTTATTAGTTAATACATTTAAAAACAAAGAAGACAGATTTTAAAAAATGCATGAGTCCTATTAGTATCCCTTTCAAATATCAGAGGTTTAGGTTTCATGCTCTTGAAGTTATGATGGAAACCATACTGGTTTTGCTAATGCATGCATTCACCACAATTCAATAATTACTTATAAAAAGGACAGAAGGAATTAGAGACATGTAAGTGGGGAAGAGAAATTTGGGAAAAGGGCTTGTAGTGCTTTAAAGTCTAGGGACGTTATCACACGGAGGCAAATCTGCTGGTTAATCCACACAAAACTCAAACAGAAACTGGATTAGTGCCCCGTGTTTTCACACAACGTCGCACAGAAACTGGACAGAAAGTGGACAGAAACTGGTGTTAACCGAGATCTTTTGAAATTCGGTTGTTTGGAGGAAATGCAAATGCACAATTAAGGTAAATTCACAATTAAGGTAAATTTGCCGTAATGTGAAAAGCAAATGCGCATTTGGAAGCATTTCCCTGCATTTTCCCATGGTTCCATGGGGTCCTGGAGGCAGCGTAAGTGTCTCCTTCCCCCTCAGCAGATGGCTAATTGAGCCGTCTTGGGGGCAGGGAAGGGGAGGGGCAGCTGCAAGATCAACGCCCCAACCCCTTCCCCAGGTCGTCCTCGGAGCGTCGACCCTCTGCACAGCCGGTGCTCCAAGGAGGACCTCCTCGGAGCGCCGACCCTCCACATGGCCAGCGCTCCGAGGAGGACCTCCCGCTGCAGCATTTGCAGGCACTGCGGCGGAGGAGTCGGCGAAGGTGTGCCGCAGCCTTTTTCGGCACACCTTCAGCGACTAGAAGGACAGGCGGCCATAGGCCGCCCGGGGAAGCTGCACTGCGGGGCCGAGGTATCCCCACACCTTGGCCCCGTGGCGCAGCTTTGCTGCCCCTGAAAGGAGCGCTAAAGTGGCACTCCTTTTCACCAGTCACCGTAGGTGCGCCGAAAAAGGCTGCGGCGCACCTTCGGCGAATCTTCTGCCGCAGCGTGTGCGAACGCTGCCGCGGGAGATCCTCCTCGGAGTGCCAGCTGTGCGGAGGGCCGGCTGCTCCGAGGATGACCTTGGGAAGGGGTGACAGCCGCGGCGAGTGACAGCCGCGGCGAGCATAGTGCGCATGTGCTAGATGATCATTTGTGTGTGAACATTAAATGCAGTTTCAGCGGGAGCTTCCCTTAATTGCGCAATTATGGTAATTACGTGTGAAAAACATTTGCGGAATCAAGGTTTATTTTCTGTTTATTTTTGGAATTTGTCATTTCCAGTTTATTATAGCTTTGTGGCCCACGTGTGATAACGTCCTAGGTTTGTTTCCTTGTGAATTAAACAATGATTTTAAACAATGTTACATATTTGAAATCATAATTCTACTGATTCTATTCAAATAATTGATTGAATAGTCTCTGCACTGCTTCTTAGTGCTGCAGTTGGAGGAAATGATAAACTTTCTTACAAAGGAACATGGTTTAGAGTTCCACATCACAATTCCAAGACTATGCACTTTGGGCCTTTGTAGACTGCCAGAAATAGTGCAAATTGAGTCCACTTTAAATTGAGGCACTGCCTTGGCTCAGTGCTAGGGAATTATGGGAACTGTAATTTATTGTGGCACGAGAAGGCTCAATGTCTTAGAAAAAAATACAATTCCCATGATTCCCTAGCACTGAGCCAGGGCAGTGCCTCAATTTAAAGTGGACTCAATTTGCACTATTTCTGGCAGTCTGCAAAGGCCCTTAATCTACAGTATGGGGGGGGGGGGCACTTTAATAAATAATGATTTAAACAATGTTTTGCTGACAGCTGCCACAGAGTGTTCTTTGCTTCTCCTTCTCTTCACTCCCCTACATCCTTTTTTTACCTCTGCTAATTCTCTATCTCCTCCCTCTCCTTATAAATTGGGATATACCCCAGCTAATTAATTGAACTAATTAAAATTCCCCTAGGTTCAAGATGATGTAATAGGCCTGATTCTAACAGCTTTCTTCATCAACTTGGGTGGGTAGGTAGAATCATCGTGCATATGGACCCCCTCTCTCTTTTTTAAAACTTTCTTCCTTCCTTTCACTCCCTCCCTTCTTTTTCCCCTGAACTGGCCAAAAAAAAAAAAGCATTCTCAAAAGCAATGTCTCATTTTGATTTTAATATGAACAAAGATCTGACATTTTCCTTATCTAAACACATTAAGTCTTGTGAGCCCAAATAATTCTCTCCTGATATGAGTTTGAAGGGTGCAGGTATTTGGAAACATGCAAGATTCAAAAATGAATTATTCAAAGTCAGGATAGCAAAGAGCAGATAAGCCTTTTTTCTGATAAGGGGGCAAATGAAAATTTTCTCCTATACTTATCAATAGGCTCCAGGTTGCATTAATTAATTACTATTAAAGCTTCCCTAATCTTTTGATGTCTTTTACCGAATCAATATTGATGTGATTTGGTCAAAAAGATTTTCACCTTCAGCCTTTATCTTGCCATTGTGGGAAGGGAAGAGTGAAAGGGCATTAATGCATCACAGAAAAGTGAATTACTTTTCAAGCTCAGTTATTTTTCCAGATATTTTTATTTGATTGCACCATCTTCATAAGCATAAAGGATCTATGAGGAATGGATGGGAGAATAGCCCAAACTTCCAATTGATAAATTAACAAATAAGGAGCAGAAAGTTCCTTCCATTCGTTTAAAACTCTCTCTCTCTCTCTCTCTCTCTTGCTGTCCCCCTTCTTCTTCTTCTTCTTCTTCTTCTTCTTCTTCTCCTCCTCCTCCTCCTCCTCTAAAAGAAGAAGCCTGTGGGAAGCAAATATATAGATAATGAAACTAAATGGTGTGAAACCTATTTCTATACTAAAGGTCTGGAAACAGCATGTTCCAGTGCTTTAAATGGTCCACAAGAGCATTCAGAGCTTAGAAGTTGCAAGAGCATGAGAAGACTTATGCACCAGCATTATTCATAAGCCAATGGACCTGTTAATAAAAGTTCTGTTAAGTGTCACAGTGACTCATCTCACTATTTAGGGTGTTCTGGGTAATGAGCAGCCAAATAGCAGCACTAAGATCAGAAAGGAAGCAGTGGAACAGGACAATGTCAGTACTGTTATAAAGAAGGTGTGTCCTGCTTGCATATACATAAACCCCAAGGTACATTTTGTCCCAATGTATTTTGCCAAGGCTAATTTTCACCCTGCTTATACAACACTCATTACTCTTTTACTGAAATATGAACTTTTGCTGTATCCAGACTATTTGTCTTGTTCCAAACAAAATATTCAGTCCTTTTTAAAATTCAGCTACACAACCCTGGTCCTTTGTATTTCAACGTACAACCTTACTTGATGGAAAAAATGAAATCCTATTAGAGTAAAAAGAATATGACATGTGTATTTAGCTCAGGTAGCTAAAAAATGAAGGATGCATGACATGGAACTCTTTAGGATTCGCTAGAAGACTGATCTCATTTATTCTGAATGGAGTTGGGGGCTGGGGAATAGAACATGGAGATTCATGCCTGTTTTAATGACTACATGCCAGTAAGCTTTCTGTTGATTTTGTGATGGTGAGACAAAAATATACATGTTCAAAGGCAGCTCTTCAGTTTAACACTGCTGCTTGTATTAGTCCATAAAATGCACACCCGCACACAGCATACAGAGGTAGCCAAAATGGAAAATCTGGAACTGGGATAGTGAAGTCTGAGGGGTCTGCAGGAGGGTGATCATTACCTGTCCAATGAGTAACCATGGAAATCTGAAATGGCTCAGACTAGGGGCATCTGAAGGTGGCACAAATGGGAAAAGAGATGGTGGGTGCACAGCTCTTCATGCCATTTGGAACAATGCAAGAAGTGGAGTGGTATTCTTTTTTGCACTGCAACACAAAAACTTGGAATTGGCTGCAGGGTTAACAAGCTTTGGGGATGGAGTGGGGAAGTCATCAGGATGTCTGGCCAGGACTCCCCAATAACTTCTCCCAATTGACACAACACTCACACAAAAAGCAACACACACACTTTCCTGCAAATTTGAGCTCTGCATTTGCAAATCCTTCACCCTTTAGCCTCTATGTCCCAAAATTTGAACAGTCTGTGTGCATGTCAGAATGTTCAAACCTTGGGGGGATGCCCTCATTCTCTTCACCAAATATTACGTGACCTTGAACCTGGGGTAATTTTAATTAGCTCAATTAATTAGCCAGCATATATCCCAATTTATATAGAGGGGGAGGAGATAGAGAATTAGCAGAGGCAAAATTCTTCCAATGAATTGTACTTTAACTTAATGCAAACAAACATATACACACACACTTACAAGAGCTATGGAATTAACAAGAGAGCTTTACATATGGAATAATTACCAAAACAGTGGTGCTTCTTAAAATGTGATCTCATGATGAATGTAGCACTTAACTGTTCACAGATGTGCCAGGAGGACAGCATGAGTGAAAACTAGTAAGGAATTCAGAGAGACCTAACTTTTAACCACTCCCCCCCCCCCTCATTTTTCAGACTGTCTCCAACTACTGGGGCTTGCTGATAAGCAAAAAGAAAACCAACAACAACATTAAAATGGCTTAAAAATCAAAAGACAAAACATTATAATTGATGGCCAGAAGGTGGAATGTCACTTCAGCATTAAACCAAAACAAATAATTAAAAATAAAATAAAAATCGGCTGGAATTGTCTAATGAAACATAATAACAACAATGCATCCTTCTTTCCACATTGAAAAGCATGGGGACAAAAAATAATGCTAATAATGCTTAGTTTTTTGTGGGTTTTTCAGGCTATCAGGCCATGTTCTAGAAGAATGTATTCCTCACATTTCACCTGCATCTGTGGCTTACATCTTCAGAGAATGGTGGCAATGATGACAGGATCAATGAGAGTACATTTAAAAATATTGGCAACTTCAGTGAGCAATGTCAGTGGACAAAAGTCCATTCAGAGATAGTTCAAAGTCCAAGGAGGCAGCGTTGAGGTGCTTGGCATGGGCAACACTGTCCGTAGCTGCGGGCAATTGGTGTCTGTGCAGTGGATGGGTGTCTTGGCTAGGAGCCTTGTGATGCGAGCATGTAGATCAAAAGGTGGAGCTTCGGTGAAAGGCAGCAGTAATGCTGGCTTGGCAAGGACCAGCGATGGGAGCGTCGCGGGTATGTGGCTCACCCGAGCATTGGAGGGCTGAAACTGGATAAAGGTGCTTATACCAGCAGGGACATCAAGGGACATCCTTGGTGGCATCCGGGTCCTGGAGGACATCTGGGTCATGTTGGGGCGATTTCAGGTATCGCTTACCTTCTTCTTGTAGGATTGTGAGAGATGAGAGGTATAGAACATGCAGAAGGGATGAGGATTCATCCCCCCTATGTCTCCAGAGAGACGTGGCTAGAAGTTAAGAGACATTACCATAAGCGGACAAGGAAGTCAGTGGCAAAGAAACCAAGAAAGAAAGGAAGCAAGGGAGAGTCTCAACTCACCATATCACCAAAAGGGGGCGTATAGCACCAAACGAAAAAAACACAACAACAATAAGCATGCAAAAAGTGTCTAACAAGGGCTTACAGCCCATTCTATTACTACATCAATAACTATTCCAAGGCTGAGAGATCATAGCAGTTATACTGTCTCAAAGCCTGGCAGCTTATACAAAATTATCTGTACTTTGAGTCTTGCACCCGAGCAATCTATTACATGGGAGTGCACGGATAGGTCAAAACTGGTCAGGCAAACCAAGAGGGTAATCCTGATAGGCTACTTGAGCTGTGGGCCCCTGGTCTGGTTGAAGCGGGGGTCGCCACCTTAGAGTGGGGGTCAGGGCTGTTGGGAAAATGTGTAAATTAGGGTTCCATTTGAAACAGAACGGGCTTATTGGAGTGGAAATGGGGCATTCCTGGTCTTGCAAAAGGTATGGCTGGATGTGGTTTGGAGAGGAGATTTATGTCCAGTGCTCCAAATGGTTTAGTTATGATGACCTGAAAGGTGGTGGACGGTGTTTTATGGTTGCAATGTTTTCTGTGGCTGAGTTGCCCTAGGCGGGGCTTCCATGAGGGAGCCCTGCCACTGGCTGATAGGGAGGACCAACTACGGGTGGTGTTTCCACGTGCGGCCAACCTCCGCCGGTCTTGGCACACTCACCGAATGGCCTGGACAAATGCAAAGAACGTTCTCATGAGAACAGTTCTCTGCATTTGGGCCCTCAGCAAGAGCACCAAGCAGGAATTCAATTGGCTTGCATCGCGGCAGCACTACCCAAAGATGGTCTTCTTTCTCAGCCCTACAAAAGGTTGGGGCTAGTCCCCCATCTCCTATTGAGTGAAAAAGATAGACCAACAAAAACTAAATGTGTTTTTGTGGGTTTTTCAGGCTATGAGGCCATGTTCTAGAAGAATGTATTCCTGACATTTCACCTGCATCTGTGGCTGACATCTTCAGAGAATGGTGGCATGGAGATGTGTGGGATATATATGTGTGACTCTTGGTTGAGAGGAATGAACTTCAAATGAACTTAAAATGAACTTCATCCAGGGTCAGGAGGTTTCCCAGCAGACAATGGACCATTAATTGCTCTTCAGCTCCAAGCTGTCTTGGATGAAGCCCATTATCTAGACCCATTTCAAATCGGCTTTAGGACAGGCTTTGGGGTTGAGACTGCCATGGTTGCCTTGACCGACGATCTGTGTCTGAGCATCGACAGGGGTAGTGTGACTCTGTTGGTGCTCCTAGACCTCTCAGCGGCTTTCGATACTATAGATCACGGCACACTCTTGGACCGCCTGAGGGGGTTAGGTATTGGGGGCACTGCTTTGCAGTGGTTCCGGTCCTTCCTCTCGGGTCGGTCCCAGAGGGTGCTGCTCGGGGACTGTAGCTCCAGTAAGAGGAACCTCACTTGTGGGGTTCCTCAGGGGGCTATTTTGTCCCCGATGTTATTCAACATCTATATGAAGCCGCTGGGTGAGATAATACGGAGTTATGGTGCTGGGTGTTATCAGTACACCGACGACACCCAAATCTATTTCTCCGTGTCTCGTTCGTCGGCCTCGAATTCCAATGGCATCTCTTCTCTCAATGAATGTCTTCAAGCGGTAATGGGCTGGATGAGGAAAAACAGATTGAAACTGAATCCAGACAAGACAGAGGTGCTCACGGTACAAGCCCCGAAACCAAGAATTGGGTTGCAACCTCCAGTCCTGGATGGGGTCACACTCTCCTCCAGTGACTGTGTTCGCAGTCTGGGGGTGCTCCTTGACTCGTCGCTCCTGATGACAAATCAGGTAAATGACGGTCAGGAGCGCCTGCTATCAGCTTCGGCTGATACGCCAGCTGCGCCCTTTTCTGGAAGTAAGGGATCTCAAAACTGTTGTGCATGCACTGGTAACCTCACGCCTGGACTTCTGTAATGCGCTCTACTTGGGGCTACCCTTGTGATTGGTTCAGAAGCTTCAGCTGGTACAAAATATGGCAGCCAGGCTTGTTTCTGGTACATCTAGGAGGGACCACATTACTCCGGTTCTGAGGTCCCTCCACTGGCTGCCTATTAGCTTCTGGGCCCAGTGTTGGTTATTAGCTTTAAAGCCCTAAATGGCTTGGGTCCAAGCTATCTCAGGGACCGCCTCCTCCCGTACAATCCTTCCCGCGCTCTCCAGTCCTCTGGGAGGAACTTACTGCAACCTCTAAAAGCTAGGCTTGCGGCGACCTCCCAGAGGGCATTCTCTGCTGTCGCCCCCAAACTCTGGAACGACCTGCCGGATGAGATCCGCCAGTTGGCATCATTAGACAGCTTTAAAAAAGCTGTCAAGACGGATCTCTTCCGGCAGGCCTTTCCAGATTAACCATCCCGGCCCAGGCTCCCTGATCCCCTCATTTCTCCCATGGCCCCATCTTTAGTGCTGGTTGAGGATCCCCAGAGGGACATCAGGGTTTTTGTTTGTTTTAATTATGGTTTTATGGTTTGATATTGTGTTTTTAATTTGTGATATTGTTTAATACTTTCTTAAGGGGGGGAGGGATTATAATGTTTTAATGTTATATTTTACTCTTGTTATTTACTGTTGTCAACCACCCAGATTGGTTCGCCATAGGGCGGTATACAAATTATTATTATTATTATTATTAATAATAATAATAATTAAATAGACACTAATCCTTCTCGCATATCCTCCAACCCTGAGGCTGTCCCTCAACAGAACAATACACAGATTTACATGCTAATCCTCTCAACCAAGGGTCACACAGTATATATAACCCAGACACTTCCATGCCACCATTCTCTGCAAATGCCAGCCACAGATGCAGGTGAAACGTCAGGAATACATACTTCTAGAACATATCCTCACAGCCCCAAAAACCCACAAAAACCTATGGATGTCGGCCTTGAAAGCCTTCAACTTCACAATAATAATGCTCTTCTGGATGTAAAAAAAAAACTGAGAAGGAAGAGGATGCAGGATCTTTTTTAATAGCAAAATAAATCAAAAGTAACAATAAACAAAAACCAAAAATACAATAATATTCTAAATTAACAAAATGTTAAAACATTTTCAAAAACAGTAATAACAAATGAATTTTGAAAGTTTTATCACTATGTAAAGCAAAAGGGAAAAAACTTATTCTTATTTTCAGGGATCTTGAAAATGTGCCTCTGAGTTTGACTGAAGGAAAGGGTAATTAGCATTTGAACAGAGAGCTTTCTTTGTCTTCGAAGTACAGGCATTTGGGAAAGGGCTATTTAGGCTGAGAGAGTGTGACTGAGTCACAACAACAACCAAACAAAAAACTTAATGGCAGCACACACTCACTGCCAAGAATGAACAAAGAAAATATGAGGCAAAAGGTTTTAACAAGCCTCCTAAAATTAAAGGAAAATTTACCATTAAAAAGCAAAAATTATTCAGATAGACTGTGCCTATCAATTGAGGTTCTTCCAAAAGGGAACAATCATAGTAAATTCAACCAAAACAATTTGTTAGCATTTTACCCTTCCAAAAAATAAAATAAAACAAAATAAAAAATTCTAGGATGAGAGGGGGAGGGGGACAGTGCATGGCAAAGGGGGTCCAGATAGACTGTGCCTGATGAGAAAGCTCCTTTACAAGGGAGCAACGTGGAAAATCAGCCAAAGCAGGTCAAAACACTATAATTTACATGGGGCTGAAATATAGGCTATACAGTATACTCAAACTGGGAGCCTAGATAGATTGTGCTGATCAAGTGAGGCTCCAAATAATCTACACAAAGGACCCAAAAGAACAGGATCACCAACTTGCCAACAAAGTTGAAAATGGAGGGGCTGTCTCTCCTCCTTCAGATCTATATAAAACAAACAGACAAAAGGAAGGAACTGCCTTTTCCCTCAGGTTTACATCAAAGATTCCAAAACGGACAGACAGGACACATACGCAACAATTCCTATGTGTAAGCTATTTTCAACCCACATTTGAAGATGTGATGTCCAGCCTGGATTGTTTAAATTCTCCCCTGCATTTTCCTTCATTTCAGTTTAGTATGTTTGAGCATAGAAATGTTCTATTGTATTAGTTTGTGGGAAGAGCTGTAGGAATCCCCTGCATTTTTCTAGTTTTTGGTTTGCCCCTTCCCAGCAAGCTCTGCTTCAGCTTGGGATTTTTAGTTTTTCTTAGGCAGGCTTGGCTTTATCTGTTTGGTGGCAAA
This sequence comes from Phrynosoma blainvillii, assembly GCA_026167975.1. Taxonomy (NCBI): domain Eukaryota; kingdom Metazoa; phylum Chordata; class Lepidosauria; order Squamata; family Phrynosomatidae; genus Phrynosoma; species Phrynosoma blainvillii. The sequence continues at coordinate 58,620,502 of JANUYF010000002.1, read as the reverse complement.
CAGGCACAGACAGACGGAAAGGGCATTTCTTACACCAGTTAGCCAATTTAGTTACCATTAGCCAATTTAGTTACCATTTAGCCAGATTAGTTACCAAAAGCAGTTAATTCTATTAAATATCAACAACAAAGAAGTCAAGGGCACCAGAAGCTGAAAGACCCTGCACCAGCTTCATTGAATAGGAGATCAAACCCAGAGAGATGACAACTTTGAAGATTGCTGAAACCTAAACTGTAAAGTACCTTTTATTTTAAGCCTGTTAGAGCTGGGGAGGAGAAACCCTTTTATTTTGTTTTGCAAAATAAATTTAGCCCTTTTTGGACTTTACATTCAGGTTTGGAGCCTTTTTGGGTAAAAGAGTTTGATCTCACCAGGGTACTGGCGTTGCACACCCATATTTGCCAGCACCTTTAGTTAGGTATGTCTTCACAGAAGAAAGATGGGACAGTCCTTCTTACATGCTGGCTGATGAGTTTTAGCAAACCTCACTTACTTTCAGCAATGTTATGCAAATCACGTTCATCAAAGAGGGATGAAGAAACTCTCTATTCCTGTTCAGGCAGCTGAACTAACTAGTCATGTAGAAGAATCTGACTGTATTAGAAAACTTAGCTTCTCCTTTTCCAAGTACCACTAAGTATGGATTTTTAAGTTAACAAAATGCTGGGCTCTCTTTACAAACAAAACTAGTGTACCCCAATGAAACAAAACTGATGTTTTGTCATAACAAATAACAAAAATTAACAGGACTATTGTGTCAAAAAGAAAAACTCCTGTCTCTCAAGATGCAAAACTACAAGTCTGCAGGAATTTTTAAAAGGGAGCACCAAGGCTCTCTTATATCTAGAATGACTGTCTACCACATGGAGGTTCTCATCTGTAAGAGGGATTTACAGTTCAATCAAGTTCATCCTCTCAACTTTAGGTTTTTTGTTTGCAAAGGTTGTATACAAAGGGGACACTCTAGTGTTATCTAACAACACAAAAACAATATAATAAAACAAACTGGAAATAAGATCAAATCTTTAACCCACTTCCCCCCCCCCCTTAAAACCTTAAAACCAAATCCAGAGACTAGCTCCTTTTTTAGGATGGTAGATCAGCAGGGGAAAGGCAGGCTTTAAGATAGCTAAGGGCATAGTGATATACATCAAAGTGATATACTCAATTGGTTGGAATGGAAGTCAAATAGATTGAATGGGGCTTTCCCCAAATACTCAAAGAAATCTCTTTAAAATCGAATGAAGAACAAAAAACGAGGCTTTTGTGCTTTAAAAAGGGAACTAACAAAATCTAAGAACTCTAAAAACAAAATCATTTATGTGTGGCAATTCACAAACAAAAATGCAAGGACCATGTGCCAAACTGGCCAAATGCAGACAGGATGATGGGCTTTGCAATCTTTTTTTTAGGTCAGATTAGACTAAGGGAAAATTTTCTGATTTTAAAATCACAAAAATCTTACTCAAGGGTTTGGTGGGGATTTATGTTTCTCAAAGGGCAGCCTCTAAGACTCCTTTTGAGAGCTGTCTCCTGGAGTCTTTATCTTCTGTGCTAGGGTGAGGATTGAGGAAGTTGATGCTGAGACAATGTCACCCACCCCAGGGTTGGGGAGATTGAGGTTGAGACAGTGTCACCCATCTCCACTGTCTCTTCCGAAGAGTCTCTGAAAACAACACATTCTCAAACAACACAATCTTCTAACTCTTTCATCTCTTCCCCCCCCTTTCTCTCTCACCACCATCTTTCACATACTATCACATCTTTTTCATCTGGAGGATTATCTTCTAACCTTTCTCAATAGTTATCAAAAGCCAATCTGTGAAGCTAAAATGTTCTCTGCAGGTTCTTTAGCACACCTGCAGGATCCTCAATTTCTGAAGATCCATCTCTTGGATTCTCTTTTAAACCACAACACGATTTTAGTTTCTAGCCACACATTGGGGCTTGGATTTTAGATTGGGTTATACAGGCATGCTTTTGTACACATATCTTGGCAATGGGGTCTCACAGCTTAAAGTTTTAAGGAAGGGAATGAAGGGAGGCATTGAAGGAAAAGGGTTTAGGATGTGACAGCCCTTAAGACAAGTGGATGGATACTAGGAGTCTAAAGGGTGAAAAGGAAAGGAAAGGGAAGAAAAGGGATGTGGGGGGCCGCACTTTTTGGGGGGAGGATTGTCCTCTAACCTGATTTAGGGGCTGGATTCCTGCAAAACCATGCTAGCTTCCCCACCCTGTCTAACTCCATCTTCTATACACATCTCCAAAGCTCCTAAGCTGATGTTTTAAATCATGCTCTGAAGAGCACAGCAAATTTTCCAGAGGGTTTTTAAAATATCAAGATTGAACCTCTGGAGTTGAGGCATTCCTTGTCTGGAAGAGATTGTTTGAGAATGGAGAGAATAAGCATTTTGTGTGAGAGAGAGTGAGTCACAAGGGTATGCTTGGCCACAAGGGCTTGGGTCTATTGTGGGCTGGCTTCACCCATTTCAATCTTTTGACTTCTTGTTGCAGAAATCCTACAGTGAGCAACAGAAGCCCTGGTGGTGCAGTGGTTAAATGCCTGTACTGCAGCCACTCACTCACAAATCACAAGGTTGTGGGTTCAATACCAGCCAGGTACTCAGGCTCGATTCAGCCTTCCAAGGTTGTTAAAATGAGTACCCAGGACTAATGGGGGCAATTAGCTTACAATTGTAAGTCACTTAGAGACTGCCTAGAGTGGTATGAAGTGGCATATAAATGATACTGTAGTGCTATTGCTGTTAGGAGAGAGAGAAAATCCCTGTGAGCTAGCAGTGAATCTTTCACAAACCCCACCAGCAATATGGCAGCAGTGTAGAGTCTAGAAAGACTCCCTGATTGCATGTGGAGTGTGAGGAGAGGAAACTGTGACAAGCATTCTAACTGCTGTGTGCATTCTTCCATTTATTATTTATTCATTTTGGGTATTTATACACCGCTCTTCAGCCACAAAAGCTCTCAGAGCAGCTTACAAATTACAAATGGTTAATTAGATGGTTCCCTGCCCACTTCATGGTCTCCAAAAATGGATTGGTTTTGTTTTTAAATCCCCTTGGCTCTTTCCAGGTTCTATGTTCCTTTGTATGAGAACAATGTAAGCAAAGATCTACATCCACTGGGTGGCTTCAGAGTCAGGGGGAGAAGTGAATCCACTCCAGGTTTCAGGGAAAACTTTAAAGGGAGATATCCAAGATCTTGAACCTATTTTGGCAACAAAGTTCAGCATCTTGGATGGTAGCTATTTGACAGATAAGAATCATAGAGTTAGAAGAGGCCACCAGGGCCATCCAGTCCAATCCCCTGCCATGCAGGAACTTATAATCAAAGCATACCTGACAGGGAGAGGAGGAGCCACAAGCAATGGTGTGAACAGCTAAGATCATTTTCTCCTGAAAGCTAAAGCAAAGAAGTAAAAGAATCTCTTCTAAATGGAACAAAGACTGTGAGTAATTATAAATAAATAAATCAGAATGGGAGGAGAATAGAATGAAACTGTTTAAATAAAGCTTAAAAGAACAGAAAGAAAAATAAACAGCATTTTCTCATTTGGCACTGCCAGCTGGATGGTTGTTATGCTAAGTGGGTGTTAAGACTTACAAAATAAAAGCAAATTAAAATAGCCTAGATATATGGGACAGTGATTTTGAAAAAGTTAATACAGAAATATTAATTAAAGTATAAACAAAGAGAGAAAATGCAAAATTGTGTGTTGTAACGGAGATACAATACTGATTAAAAGTTGGCAGATGTCCAAGAGCCAAAAAAAAAAAAAAAAGGCCTCAAGCAGACAGTCTTAAATTGGAAAAGGGAATCTAAACAATACTCTTCAGACAAAGCTTATTTTTGTTTGCCAAAAGCAAACTCACAAGAGAATTTTGAAATTCCAATAGAAGTTCCAATAAAAGAGTTGAAATGGGCTACTTATGAGGATATATTAGAAAATAAAATAAAGTTAAAAACCTTACATCAACTAAGAGAAGAGGGAATGCATCTCACTTGGTTCTCTTACTTCCAATTAAAATAAAGATTTACAATAGACACCAAATTGGACAATATAAAAGATCCAGATCCGAGGTTTGAAGAGATTGTGAAATCAGAGGGGGATCATAGGATTAAAAAGCTATACAAACTTATATGGAGGAAGAGATTATCAAACCCCAGATGATAAAATGGGCCCAAAATATAGGACACTCTATAGATTTGAATCAATGGGAAAAGACATGGTCCAAAAGATTGAGATACACATTAAGCAACAATTTAAAAAGAAAATTACTATAAAATGTTATACAGATGGTATATCACCGCATTCAAATTATCAAAAATTTACAAAAATGGAAAAAATAAATGCTGGAAATGTAAGAAGGAATTGGACACATTTTATCATATATAGTGGGAGTGTAAACAGGCTAAAAGTTATTGGAATGAAATACATCATATAATAGAAAAGATTTTAAACTTTAAGATTGTAAAGGAACCAGAGAAATTTTTGTTAAATATAAATAATGATGATGCTCTAGAAATGAGATATGGCAGATTATTATTTTATATAAGTCACCAGCTAGGGTGACTTATGCTTCAAAATGGGAGCAAACTGACATCCCAGAGATAAAAGAATGGATCTGGAAACTGTATGATCTAATGGAAAATGATAGACTAACTCAAATTTTACAGAAGAAAGATCCCAAGATATTTATGGAAACATGGAAACTGTTTATTGAGTATGTAAAACAGGAATATGGTCAGATGTGGGGAGAAAATGTATAAACCGAAAATGAAAATATGTAAGAATGTTTAATGTGTAAGTATGTGTAAGTTCAAAATGAGATGGGTGGATACATAAGGGTTTATAAGGTCAAAATATAGGATAACACCGAATATATTGGAAAAAATGAAAATGACAAACTGTGGAACTTTGATAAGGAGAAAATATTTTAGGACGAATAGAAAAAAAGAGAGAAAATAGAATCAGTTGGTTACAGAAGTAGGTTAGAATGCATTGTAAGTGATGATTATTTGTAATTATTGACAGTGTTTTAGTAAGGGTTTTAGTAAATGTTTTTGTTTTTCACTTTATTTAGTGGATGCTATTTGACTAATGTGATATAGACAATGTATTTGGAATGTTTTTAAATAATAAATTAAAAAAAAGTTGGCAGATGCCCAAGAGCCAAAATAAAAGGTCTCAAGCAGACAGTCTTAAACTGGAAAAGGGAATCTAAACAATATCCTTCAGACAAAGCTTATTTTTGTTTGCAAAAAGCAAACTCACAAGAGAATTTTGAAATTCATAATATAGAAATGGAAAAAAAATCTGTGGAACAATGCAGAAAACCGGAATGGGACCTAAACCCAAAGAACCCAAAGAACAACAGACTTTAGCAGTTCTGGGGAAAAGGCCAGTTTTTGATGGCTCACCCAGGTGTTAGCTGAATAGCAATACAAAAGCAATGAAATTTTAAAAGATACTGTCACAAAAAATAATGCCACATTATCAGAAACTATATCTAAGAAAATTATGGGTGAAATGAATAAATCTTTCAGATTATCCAAAAAGAGATAGAGCAAGTGGATAAAAAAGTACAGGCAATACATCTTTGAATTTGGATTGAATGTTTGAAGAAAACCAAGGATATGGGTAAGCAACATATACAGATTGGAATGTTACTTGTTTGGGTGATTTCTCTGTATGATAAGTCTATATATGGTCAGTAATGGCATTAATCTTATATATTTAGAATAATGAGGATTATCCTTGAATTTGCATTGAATGTTTGAAGAAGACTAAAAATATGACATAATGAGGACCATAAATATAGATTACATGGAATAGAATCATCCTATTATATTACTGAAGAAGACAATACTGTGGAAACGACAACAGAAAGTCTCCGGAGGTAGTCGTCTGGCATCTCCAAAGCAAATTTGTCTACAGTGGTCTATTTCCAAGTAAATTTTTTAAGAGTAATCTCCTAAGCAATTTTGGCAATAGTGGACTCAGATAAAATTTTCACAAGACACTTTCCACAAGTTCCTCTAGGTCAAGTGTTCTGGGATATTGTGGCAGTATTTTTCATATGGACTTCACAGAGAAACAATCTCCCTCAGTTGTTTATTGTATATGTTTATTGTTATGACTTGTTCCATTGTTGTTGCACTGACTAATCATATTCAGTCCTTACAAATACATATACATACAGTTAACTATGTTATACTTTGAATATTTTGTGGTACTTTGGGATTTATAGTATTTTCCACCATTATTTGTCATTTTTCCTTTTCTCCCATTATATCAGTTTCTGTTATAAGCCTCCTGTTGTGTTTGGTTTGCTAACTGAATAGTAACACAAAAGCAATCAAATTTTAAAAGATACCATCACAAAAAATAATGCCACATTATCAGAAACTATATCTAAGAAAGTTATGGGTGAAATGAATAAATCTTTCAGATTATCCAAAAAGAGATAGAGCAAGTGGATAAAAAAAGTACAGGCAATACAAATTGAACAGAAAGTTCAGCAAAAGACAACCTTGGAACATTCAACAAGATTGGATCAACTGGAAAGAAAAATCATTGACATGCAGAATTGTAATAGAAGAAATAACCTTCATATTCGGGGCCTTCCTGAGATGTCAAATGAAACACCAAAAACCCTGAAGACAGAGATTATTAAATGGTTACAAAGTATTGTTCTTCAAATTACCTGGGATGAGAAGGAAGTGGAACACTTACAAAAAGCATCAATTTTTAAGAGATGACTGGTTCCCAGAGATGTAATCACTAGAGTAACAAGTTTCTACAAGAAAATTCTTCTAATAAAAGAAATTAGGAAACTTTCAGGATCACTGAAATATGGAGACAATAAAATGATTTTTTTTTCCAGAGACTATCAGCTGGAGAAGAGGAATTAAGCCCTGCATTGCAGTTTTGCAAAATAATGGAATAAGATACAGTTGGGGTTACCCCATTTTTCTGAAATTTCAATGGAAAGGGAAGCAATACAAGATTTATTCCCTGGAACAAGGACTGGATTTGTTGAACAACTGGATCTGAACCAGCAAGAAGAAGATAGTGGCTAGGGTGCAACTGGAGGAGCCAAAGAACTATAGAAAATAAGGACAAAGATGTAAAAAAAAATTAAAAAGACATAACAGGAGAGACAATTAATAAACAATCAGGAGAAGAAATTTGATCACACATCGGGAGAGATGGTTTCTTCTCCTCCTCCCACCCCCCCACCCCCTGGAGGGCTAGTAAAAGCCATGGGCAAGGTTTGGTACCTTGGGGAAGGAGGGACTAAAAATGTGGGTATATGCAATAAAAGGGAGGGGTGGGAGGGAGAGGGGAGGTGAGTATAGGGCCAGCACACTGAAGAGCCTATTTAGAAGATTTAGAAAAGTAACATGGTCAACAAAATAAGGGTAGCAACATTAAATGTGAAAGGATTGGGGTCTGTAATTAAAAGGAAAAGGATAGAATTATTGTTGAAGAAAGAGAAAGCAGATTTTTTTTCCCCTTCAGGAAATGCATCAAGCAAAACCAGGAATGAATGAACTTAAGATGAATTGGGTTGCCACTTATGAAAAAGCATATGGTACTTCAAAAGCAAGAGGGATAGCAACCATAATATCTAAGAAGTGTGGGTTTTATGTGTTAAAAGTGAAGATAGATGAAAAATGAAGATTTGTTCTTATGCAAGGAATTATCGGGGGAGAAAAATATTTGTTGGTTAATGGGTATGCTCCAAATGAAAATCAAAAAGAATTTTATGAAAAAGTATTTTAAGGAAATGGAAGATATGCAGGGAGACTATATAATTATGCAGGAGACTTCAATATGGTTATGGATAAATGCAAAGATAAATCAGATTCAACAATAAAGGATAGATTAACTAATATTACATCCCTGAATAAGATAATGAATGGAAAAGAATTAAAAGACATATGGAGATCGATTAAAAGAGATGAAAGGAGTTATAGTTACTATTCAGAAGTTCATAAAAAACTATTCTAGAATAGACTTTATTTTTGTATCTAAAAATATGATTTCAAAGGTATTAAATACAGAAATAGAAGGGTTAAGAGTTACAGACCATGCAATAGTAAATATGGATTTTATAGTTAAAAAGGATTATAGAGAAGCAAAAAGATGGAGGTTAGACATCAGAATACTTAATAATAAAGATATAGTGGGTAAAATTGAAAAAGAGTGGTAAAATATTTTGGATATATATAATAGAGAGGTTTCTCAAGCTCTATTATGGGATACTGTGAAAGTGGTTACAAGAGGAATTTGCATTAGGGAAACAGGTAATTTAAAGAGATGACAGGAAGAGAGGAAAACAAAATTAAAAATGGAGATTTAAAATTTAGATAATGATTATAAAAAGGATAGGAGTAAATATATATATACTTTTCCAGGCTAAACATACCAAATTCTCTAAGTTGTTCCTCATAGGGCATGGTTTCCAGACCCTTCATCATTTTAGTCACCCTCCTTTGGATACGCTCCAGTTTCTCAACACCCTTTTTTAATTGTGGTGCCCAGAATTGGACACAGTATTCCAGGGGGGTCTGACCAAAGCAGAATACAGTGGCACTATTACTTCCCTTGATCTAGACACTATACTTCTATCAATGCAGCTTTTGGCCTTTTTAGCTGCCGCATCACACTGTTGAGTCATGTTCAACTTGTGGTCTACTAGGACTCCTAGATCCCTTTCACATGTAGTCATGTTAAGCCAGGTATCCCTCATCCTATATCTATGCATTTTATTTTTCTGCCTGAAGTACAGTACCTTACATTTCTCCATTTCTTACACAAAGGAGCTTGGATTACTCCCATCAATTTTAGACTAAAAACTGGAGTGAATTTGCCACCCCACTGACATTTGGGGACCCCCATTATAATTGTTTACATCCCTGTAAATAGCTTCACTTATTTAAAAGCCAAACTAGTATATATATTGGTGAAGGGAATGTGGATCTTGTCTAATCACAATTTTACAATAGATATAGGAATAATACCTTTCTCTTCAGTCTGCAAATAATTCCATTATCCAGTTTAACTAATATCTTCCAAATAATGCAACAGTGGTGCAATGATAGATATCTCATAGAATGTTTTTAGAAGGCTCCTCCCCAGAGACATAACAAGTATGTAAAATCCCTTTTATTCCCATGGATGACACTGCAACAGTTTTAGTGTTAGCAGTGCCCTCTGTTGCAGGATTCAGTACAATATTTTGAGGTGTGTTATTCATTACTGTTGGAGGAGGGCCATAAAATCAAAGAAACTTGTTCTTGAATCCATTTTTCTAACATATATATTTCTTTCTTCCAGTTGCAAGAATTCCTCTCAGAAAATCAATGCAGCTGCTGCAGTGCAATGATCATAGTTCTGAGATCCCTTGTGGATTTATCATTCCTAGAAAGTCTTCTGTCTTGCATTTTTATAAAGTTAAAACATAGTATATATCAGAATTGGTTTTACTGACCCATCTATGGAACATCAATGGAAAGCATTCCATACAGTGGCTGCTATCCTGCATGGCTTAGCATAATGTACTATTTCGGCATATTGAACTATGCTACACTGAGCCATTTGTGCATGCACAGACAGACAGACACACACACACATGCAAACACACCAGATGTACTGAACAACCCCTGAGCCCCTACCCCCACCCCAACCCACCATATTGATATTAATGTCTGAAAGCATCTGGCTATGTTTCTGTGGCCAGAAGTGAATAGCAGCTTCATTTATATACCACTTCACACCATGCTATGCAGTCTCTAAGCAGTTTACAATTGTAAGCTAATTGCCCCAAGCTGGGTACTCATTTTAGTGAGCTCAAAAGGGTACAAGCCTAAGTTGTGCCTGAACTCTGGCTGGCATTGAACTCACAACCTTGTGGTTTGCGAGTGAGCAGCTGCAGTACAGGCATTTAACCACTCTGCCACCAGGACTCATTCTGATGTACATCATCTACTGAGGTTTTCTGGGGTCCTCTGGAGGTTTCAGCAGCACATGTAATCATCTTTGTATCTGGCTATGGGGACATAACTGGTTACTTCTCAAATCCCCCACCATCCTCCAAGAATAAATAGCTGTAGGGGGCTTTAGCAGCAATATAATAGGTCCAGGAGAAGGTTGTTGGGAATGCCAACATCTTCAGTGACCAAAAGTAGACATAAGCAGATGTAAGGTTAACTTATACCTGTGCATGCCACTATGCTGGGCCTGAAGGAAGAAATTAAGGAATGGAAAGTGACCAAAATGTCAAGGAAATAGGCATATGTAGAGAAAGAAGCCTACCAAGGTGCTTTGACCAAGATCACACTCACTCAAATATCTGCAACCAACATTGGTAATTGGATACCAATGCTTTGTGCCAAATGTGCCAAAGCTGTTGTTTTACTGAGTGCCTCCTATGATTTTTGTAGCAGACTCATTTGCAAAAAATTAAGCAAATGAAGCTTTGTTTGGGTTTTAATTGCCTTATCTCCATACCAGAAAAGCTGGCTATTTGTTTTATCAAAATATTGCTATTTTATTAAATGGGAAGAACTTTTTCTGGTGTGGACAGAAGGAGAAAATCTTTTACTGTTTAATTTTATTTTATCTCATCCTATGTAAAAGCAAGATCAAGGATATATTGTGACCATGCTCTTCTGTTACAATCTACACATCAGCTTCTACTATCACTAGTCATTTACACCAAGCCAAAAATAAAAAGGAAATGAGAGTGTGCCAATCTATATATGAAGGCCAATTTAAAAATAAATGCTATAATTTCAATAGAAATCCCATAATGGGAGCAAGGTGGGATAATAAATAAGTAGATAAATAAATTTCAGTAACCTTCACTATGGTGAAATCTAGAATATGGGAAGTCATGTCCCCAGTTTTCTCTTTAAAGGGAAACTTAGGGGGGGTAGCAGACGGGTGACCATGGGCTGCCCTGGGAAGCGAAGAATTGGGGCTAAAGCAGCCCCATGCCTCAGCCCCAATCCCCCCTTCTGCCAGCCCTGAAAGGAGCACTAAAATGCAGCTCCTTTTGGAGCTGGCAGAAGGGACGCATCAAGAGCCGCCGCACAGTTCTTCTGCGTCTCTTCCTGCACAGCGCATCAAGATGCTGTGCCAGAAGGACATCTTGATGGTGCACACCATGTGTAATGGCATGAGCTGTCATAACATCCTCAGGGAGGGGTTGGAGCACCTGGCGTGTGGCTGCGCCTCCCCTTCCCTGCCTCCAAGACAGCGCAAAGCGCCATCTGTACAGGCTCTTATTCTTCTTCCTTATAAGTCTTTGCCTTTAAACTAAGGTTATTTGGGGCAGTCCTTCAAACAAATCAGCTCTAGCCTTCCAGATATTTTTAGCCTACAACCCCCATCAGTTGTCTTCAGAATAGCCAATGGTGAAAGATTATGGGGCTTGCAGTTCCAAAAAAGATATAGATATAGATATAACTGGAGTGCCACAGTTGTCTGTCAGTGAAATAGAGAGCATTTTAAAACTATCCTAAGTGAAACAGAATAGAATAAAAGTTTTGGAGCAAAAATTAGTTGGTTTAGCTTAAGTTAGAATAGGCACTGCTAGCTAGTATCTCATATATATATATATATATATATATATATATATATATATATATATATATTCATCTCACTGGGACATCTTCTATTTATGAGCAGTGCAGACTCCTATCAAACTCATTTCCTTCTGTCTTTTCTGAACCTGTCTAATAGACAAAGTACAGTTTTATTCTTTGACGCCTCTCTAGACATAATTATTCTTTTCCCCCCCTCTAAGCCTCACTGATTTCCAGATTGTTTCTCTTTTGTTTTGTTATCTCTCTTTAGCAGAAGGAACCTTTAAAAGCCTTCTTATAATTCCCTTGCAGGAGCCAGTCATTCCAGCAATTTTTTCTATTGTGCTTTCTATATTGAACAATTTTTTTTACAAAATAATAATAATAATAATAATAATAATAATAATAATAATTTTTATTTATAGCCCGCCCCTCTGCTCAACAATCGAGGTGGGTTACAACATTAAAACAAACAACAAATTAAAACATTCCCTCATCCCCTAATCATACCCTCCCAAACCCCTTAAAACAGGATTAAACTAGAAAGATTAAAATACACTAAAATACAAAAAAAAAAAAAATATGACTGGCTAGTTGGCAATCATGGTTAGAATGGGGACTTGTCTGATAATCTCCCCAGTCAGTTGGAGAGATGCATTATTCATCCACAACAACCATCTCAGGCATCACCACCTGTCATAGGAGTTTATCACATGGAGGCAAAGTTTCCAAATCCCATGCAGAATGGGATTTAAAACCCCAGAAAAAAACCACAAAAGTGGGTTGATTTTCAGACAATGAGCAATAATGTGACATTAACCTGGACAGAAAGGCAACAAAACACTCTTCTTTTTACTTTTGGAAAATCCCAAAAGTAAAAAGAAGTGTGTTTTGTTGCCTTTCTGTCTGGATTAATGTTGTGTTATTGCTCATTAACCCCAATGTCATCTGAAAATCATTTTCTGTGTGGATTAATCTCAGATGTCGTCTGGAAAACAATCCACTTTTTTGTTTTTGTTTTTCTGTTTAAATGTCATTTTTACATGAGATCCCGACTGTGTGATAAACTCCATAGTCTAGGTCTGTGTTGGTGAACCCATGGCACACGTGCCATTTCTGGCATGCAGCCTGTACACCAGGGCACAGCAACCACCAGTGGAAGGGGCAGGGGGTGGGGTGTAAGCACACATGCGAGTGCAGCCCAGCTCTTTGTCTCAACCCAATTTGCCCAGGTACAATGGGATCATAAGGAGTTGGCCAACAGTGCCTGCGTTCTGGATAGAAGTTCCACCCCTTCCGGCTAGAGGTTCCGCCCCTTGCAATTGGGGTTCTGGGAATGGTAGTTGTTTGTTGCTGTGTTTCTTCAAGTTGTTTCCAACTTATGGTGACCTTAAGGCAAATGCATCATGAGGGTTTCTTGGCAAGGTTTGTTCAGAGGAGGTTTGTGGTGGGGTTCATGGAGGAGGAGGAAGAAGGAAGGAGGAGGAAGAGAGAACAGTGGCAGCAGTAGGCAGAGGCAAGGAGAAGGAGGAGGACAGAACTGGCATGCAGTGGTGCGCATGGAGGAGGAGGAGGAGGAGGAGAAGGAGAAGGAGGAGGAGGAGAAGGAATGTAGGAAGAGGAATGTAGGAAGAGGTGAAGGGAACCAGCACATGGTGGGGGGGGCATGGAGGAGGAGGAGGAGGTGTGTGTGGGGGTGTTGTGTGCCTTTTAAGTTGTTTCTGGTGATCCTATGACAGGGTTTTCTTAGCACGTTTTAAAGAGTGGGTTTGCCACTACCATGCTCTAAAACTGAGAGAGTGTTACTTTGTGGTTTGGGGGTGTTTTCTGTGCCTTAAGTTGTTTCTGGCGACACTATCATGGGGGTTTCTAGACAAGTTTTGAAGAGGGGGTTTGCCATTGCCATCTTCTGAGGCTGAGAGCATTTGTCCTGCCCAAGGTTCACCTGCAGTGGGTTTCATAGCCCAGCAGGGACTAAATTTCTGCAGTGTAGATGTGTGTGTGTTGTGTGCCATTTGTCTTCCTCTGAGGTTGAGAGAATGTGTCCTGCCCAAGATTCCCTCTCAATGGGTTTCATAGCCCAGCTGGGACTGCATTTCTGCAGTGGATATGAATTCGGAGAACCAGCCCTGTTCGTTGGAATAAGGAGGACATTCAAGGAAAATGTAGTGTGTGGTCAAATAAATACTAAAAAAACACTCCTATAAATTTATGCTTCTTAGTCATGCTAAAAATGGATGCTATTAAAGGAAAATGGAGGACATGACCAAATATATGCTAAAAATACTCCTAGAAATGTCAATTCATTCTCCTTAGCCGTGCGCAAAATGGAGGACATTACAAAATAAATGCTAAAAACACTTCTATAAATATAAATCCATACTTCTTAGCCATGGTTGAAATGGAGAAAGAAAAATGGAGGATATGACAACATAAAAGCTTACAACAATAAGAAACATAAACTGAGTTCATCAGGTTTATGTACATCTATATTACATATTGTTTTCTCTTCAAGTTTTCAAGATTTGTTCAGATGGGATTTTTGCCATTGCAATAATTTGAGGCTGAGACTATATCACTTGCCCAAGGTGACCCAGTGGTTTCATAGCTGAGCTGGGAATTGAACCCAGGTCTCCAGAGTCATAGTCCAACACTCAAACCATTAAACCATGTTGGTTCTCACTTTATTATGTACTCAGTTGTATTTTTCTGATGAACATTAAAATGACTTGTTGGCTTGCAATATACTTATACAACTGAGCAAGACGCAGACTTAAAATTGTACTTTACTAACCACAAATCCTTGACTGAGTCTACATTTAAATTGTTCCTTTCATTTGTCTATTGTGCTGAAATTAAGAGAAAAACCCATTCAACATTTGCATTGCGTCCTCAAGCAGCCCACTGCCTAACACAGCTACTGACTGTCCTTCTGCCCTCTCAGAAACAAACACACCCTGAGATCTGGGTGCAAGGCTTATCTGCTGCTGCTGTTGCTGCTCCAAGGGAAACAGGAACTGTCCAGGAGGGATTCCAAAAGGTCCCTCATTTTGAGCAGGGCTGAGAAGCATGGATTTATATAGGTGTTTTTAGCTCTGGGTGACCAGACTTGTTCCTTCTCCTTTTCAGGACCTGTCCTCCATTTCAACATCCTATCCAGAAGGGATTCCAAAATATCCTCCATTTTGAGCAGGCCTGAGAAGGATGGATTTAATATTTATATGAGTGTTTTTTGTTTTGTTTTTGTTTTGAGCCTTTATTTGGTCAGAACATCCATTTTTTTCCTTACGTGTTTCCCCCCCTGGAAGCCCCACCCCAAAACTCCCACCCCTTGGAAGTCCTGCCTCTGAAAGTCCCACGGCCGGCACCCAGTGACACCTGGTGTGGGAACGCCACTGAGTTTGGGCACTCAGTCTCTAAAAGGTTCCCTATCACTGGTCTAGGTCCTGACTCTTTTGCACAAGAAAGGAAGCTGTGTTCTAGTGATGATGAACCAATGACAGCTTGACAGAGTATAAATAGCAAAAGTATACATCCCTTTCATACTCTTCTACCATCTGATCTTCATTCTTGTGTAATTTTTAACTGTTGTAAGCTGCCCCGATTGTTTGACAGAGGGGTGGGGTATAAATAAACATTATTGTTATTGTTATTGTTATTATATTTCTTCATAGCCCAGTGTCTTGTCAGCTGATTTTCAGCTTCCACTGCAGCAATGTGCAGGAGGGCAATATACATTGCCAAATATCTATCTATCTATGTATATATAGAGAGAGAGAGGGAGAGAGAGAGAGAGAGAGAGAGAGAGCAGTATATATAGAATTGTAGACACACATTTGTGTGTGTGGTTTGTTGTGTTCTTTGGCTCACCTATGTATATTATAGCACTAGTACATAAAACACAAGCAAGCTGTCTTGAGTCCCAATGTTTGTGAAAAGATAGGGTATAGATGATGATGGTGGTGGTGATGATAGTAATTTTCAAAAATTTATTGAATCAACCTTTGTTATTAGTAACTCCATCAAAGTGATGTGTTGCACTTTATCAAAAGCCTTTTCATTGTCAGTAAAAGAAGTGTGCACACCCATGTTCATGTCACAACATAGGTGCCCCAGTACTTCTGCACAAACTAGTGCTTTCCTGGTTCAACATCCTTCTGTGAATGCAGATTGCATGTCTCTTGAACCCTCTTTACACATCTTGCAAATTATTCCATATATTAAGTTCATTATACAAATAGTTAATTAAGCTCATCATATAATCACTGTAATCATCACAAACTTTGGCATTTTCCTTTTTTACATAATAAAATTTGATTTTAGACCCTTTTCAGGAGTGATTCCTACTTTATACATTTGATTATATAAATTTACTGAAACATCAAGATTATCCTCTTCTATCAGCCTTAGTAGTTGTGCATAAATCACTTGACTTCCAATATGGGGGAGGGGGGGAGGGAGTGAGGTATCAATAAAGAAGAGAAGTATTTTTCATCTTTTGTTAGCTCATACCTCATTCTAAATTTTAGCTTTCTGTATTCCATGTCAGTGTCAACTACAATAAACACAATCTATTATCTCCAGAAAAACACTTTTGCCTGTCCCTGCATTAACTCTTAATATAATCATTCCACACTGCACTTTTACCCTTAATATCAGGAGATTATTCCAATCAATCAGTAGCAGATATTGCTGCTTCTTGAAAATTCCTGTTCCTTCTTTGAACTTTTTGTCCACATTTTCCATATGATGAATCTTGTCCAGATTTTCTATTTTTGTACCAGTTTAGACCAATTGTTTGTGTACATTGTTTAAACCAATTTTCTTTTGCTTGTCTTATTCCGGATGACATTACCTATATCTCTAGATTTGATCTTGTCTTTATTCCATTTTCATCTCTCTTCCATTACCTTTAACATTTCTTCCAGCAGTCACTTCTGTTTTATTTTATTCATTTATTTGTTTTGGCTTCAGCTGATTTTTGTTTCAGTTTTGTGCAGTAGTGCAGTCTATAGTGGGTCCTTGGGAGAAGGGGAGAATCAGTTCCCAGACCCCTAAAACATGCCTGGTCCTGAATTAAAGGCACAGGAGTGAAATAACCTTGCTAGCCATTCAACCTGCTTCTGGAGTTATGCCTGTAAATGTGATGGCTATGCAATTTATCTTTATGCTGTAAACTTCCTATCTGATATCCTGAAAACCAAGTGGCTGTTAAAGGTATGATTTTAGAGGGTTGTTAAAAGAGTGGCAGCCACCATGTTATTCCTGACATTAAAAAAAAGCCTCACATCTTTTGCCAAATAGTTTAACATTTAAATGTGAGAGGATACTGTGCAATAAATTAAGGCATGCTGGTCCATATGAAAGTGCCAAAATTCAATCAGGAACAAGAATATCAAAAATTCATAAAATTCTGGCCAAGCAGTCGAGAGCTCCAAATTAATTTATCAGGCAAGATGATTTTTTTTAAAAAAGGGAAGAGGAATCTAAGATTTCATATGAAGCTGGTATGGTTGGTGCCTTAAGGTGGAACAGAGGGAGGAGTGTGGATATAAAAGGATAGAAGTCATGCAAGTTTCCAACTATGCCTAGGATTATTGGAACATACAAGCCCATACAAGTGGATTAATACTCTCTCTCTCTCTCTCTCTCTCTCTCTCTCTCTCTCTCTCTCTCACACACACACACCTGAAAATGTAGAATACTGTTGTTATTGGATTTGTCTCCAGTCTGTCTTTCATTATAACATACTACATAATATTGTAGTTAGTCTAAACACTTGCTCAGAATCAAAGGTGGGAAGGCTATAAATGTAACCAATGATTAAATAAATAATAAAGAGCAAATCTGTGGTGCAGCTTTTTCTGTCACCGGGCTTCCCTCCAGACAGTAAAGTAAAACCAGGCTGACCATGTTTCCAAAATGTTGCAAAACAGCATTATAAAAGAAAAATCATATGATAACAAGGGGGAAGGAAAGAGAGCTTTAGCTCCCAAGCTGGGACAATAGTTCTATTCTATTCCATTCCTTTATTTACACAACTCTTTCCCCTCAAAGCTGGAAATTTAAGTAGCTTACAAAATAAAAATAAATACAAATAGAAGCACATTTAGCTACATAAAAAAGGAGTAAAATAGAGTAAAACTGTTATAGAATTAGAAACATTAAACTTGAAACATTGATTTACAAGCAAATAATAAAACCAGAACAGCACACTAAAATATATATATATATATATATCTTTTCTTGTAAAACTATCAGTTCCTCAAAGCTTGCTGGAATAGGAAAAGGTCTTCACCTGCCAACAAAAGGAAGCTTGCCAACTAAATTGGCTGTGCAATCCTTACTACTAGAGTTATAGAATTATAGAATCTTAAGAGTTGGAAGGACCACAAGGACCATCTACTAGTCCAACTCCTGACATGCAGGAATACACAACTAAAGCACTTCCTAAAGATCCTCATCCATCCTCTGTTTAAAGACCTCTAAAGATGGAAAGTCCACTGTCCTCAGGAGCAGGTCATTCCACTGTCAAGCAGCTCTTAAAGTAAATAGGTTTTTCCTAATGTTGCTCCTACAACTACTATTACAAGTATGACAAAGAAAGAGGAGGAGGAGTCTCAGCAGCTCTCTCCAGTCACAGTGCTGGGGCAGAGGAATGATGAGCTGTTGTTAATTATTTGCTAGCAAGGGGAATTTTTTGAAGCAGCTTTTTGGAGCTTGGCAGTCATTTTGTGTTTGAAATTACCATATTTTCTGGCGTATAAGACAAATGGGCGTATAAGACGACCCCAACTTTTACAGTTAAAATTTAGAGTTTGTGATATACTCGCCGTATAACACTACCCCTTTTATATGCTGGAAAATATGGTATATTAATTTAATAAGCCCCATCAGCAACAAGATCCTCAGTCAAAATGCTCAAATTGAGGCTGTCTACTTTGGCCACATCATAAAAAGGCAAAAAGCAATAATGCTAGGAAAGGTAGAAGAAGGAGGTAGAAAGAGACGAAGACCACATGCCAGCCATCCTCTTTTTCCAGAATGTGTCCGCCATTTCAGCCTTCTGTCCAAGAAGAATTCTGAAACGTCCTCCATTTTGAGCATGGCTATGAAGGATGAACTGATATTTGTAGGAGTGCTTTTAGCTTTTATTTGGTAGTATCCTACATTTTTCTTGGATGTCCTGTATTTTGTGGTGCCTTGTCCTCCTTTATGGTGAGGACATCTGATCACTCTGAATTAAGGAGAGCCACAAGTATGAATTTGCAGGACCTGAGCAAAGGAGGACAGGAGGGCTTGGAAATGCCTCATCTACAAGGTCGCCATTATTATATAACTACCATGTCGCCCTCTCAAAGGCAACCGGCTTCTCAAGACTAACCTTGGGCTCCACTCTGGTGAGACAACAAACTACACTTCCCAGAATTCCATAGCATGTAACCATGACAGTTAAAAGTGGTGTCAAAATGGATTATTTCTTCAGTGTAGATGTGGCCTTGGGCAGAAAGGGGGGGAGGACTGGGGGAAGCCCAGACCTCCCTAGACACACCTCTCTCTTGTCACTGGAAAAGCGCCTCTAAAAGTTTGCACCGCCCCAGCAAGCGTTTGTGGCTGCAAAGCAACCGAACATGCACGGAAGCCCTCTTCCGCCCTGGTTGCAAAACAAATGGGTGGGGGAGACAGAGGACAAAGCCAAAGTGGTCTTTGCTGATGCCATGCACCTGCCCGCCTCCCCGGGCTCATGGAGCTTTGCAAAGGAAGGCTGAAGACATGCAAGCAAGCCCTGCCTCCTGGCGGTGGTGGCAGCAGGGGGAAGACAAGAGAAGGCAAGGCAGTGCGTGCAGCCGAAGCGGTTATTTTGTCTGGGGAGGTTCGAATCCCAGGGCAATGTTCCAGATTCCATTCCATTTTCCCCACATTCAGCAGCCGTGCTGAGGGGAATCCACTGCCTTCCCTCAGCCCAGGAACAGCTCAACAACAACACATATATACACACACACAAGCTGCACACCCCTTGTTTCCACGAGAGCCATACGCTCACCTTCCTCCAACATGTATGCTTCCTTCTCTGAGGCTTTGCAACTTGGGGCGGCTTTTGGCACCACTTCCCCCCATCAGATATACATACATACACA
Source organism: Phrynosoma blainvillii (assembly GCA_026167975.1). Classification (NCBI taxonomy): domain Eukaryota; kingdom Metazoa; phylum Chordata; class Lepidosauria; order Squamata; family Phrynosomatidae; genus Phrynosoma; species Phrynosoma blainvillii. The sequence goes on along the minus strand of JANUYF010000002.1, from coordinate 58,600,748 downwards.
CACAAGCACACACATATATATGAATGAACTTGGTGCATAGACATTTAGAGGGGTGCACAGAAAAGCTGCTCTATATATATTTGGGGGATGATGAAGGAGACAAAATGGCGGCTGGGCAGGGGGGAGGTCCTCTCTTCCTGGCATAGAAGATGACCCCCAACTTTTGAGAAGATTTTTGGGAGTTAAAAAGTCATCTTTTACACCAGAAAAAACGGTATTCTCCTTCCTTCATCCTCCAGTCTCAATTTCCAATCCTGTTTTCTTGATCCTTTCCCTGTGTAATCCCATCCTTTTTTTTTTTTTAATTTGCTGTTTGTTGAGTGATTCGGTCTCAGTAGTGTCACTAAGGGGGTGGAGGAGATATGGACTGCACCAGGTGACACCCCAGAAGAGGGGTGACACCCAGCTGAGTGCCCTCCACACCTCCCTGCCACTCACCATAACACATGGCAGGGAAATAGAGGCTCAGGGATCCCCTTTCACTCTGCCTGGCATGGGTTTCCTTGGGTGTAAAGCCATGGCAAGCAGGGAAAGAGAGGTCCAGGGCACCCCTTCCTCCCTGTCTGGCATGGCTTTACTCAGGTTTACTTGGTGTGGGACACCACTGCTCTTTCTATTGACCTCAGTATTATTTAAGCAGCATTTTTTTCATTGTTGGTGCTTTCCTTATCCCTGTATTCAATCCCAACTTCATGCTAGCCCTCTCTTTTTTTGGGGGGGGGGGGGTTATGTTTATTGGAGTTTGATTTCAATTCAAGTTGTTCATTGTGTTTGTTTATTTATCGGGAGTGTGCATCATCTGCATGCCATGCACCCGAAGCAGCCAGAAGCTGTATGTTTCGGTCCATCTGTTTCAGGCCAATGTCTGTTACAAAATTAAATCAGTGATTTAATTTAATCCCCAGTTTTAGGTCTAATCTGCACTTCCGAAATAATGCAGTTTGACACCTCTTTAACTGCTATGGCTCCATGCTATGGAATTCTGGGGATTTGTAGTTTTGTAAAATATTAGCCTTTTTGTCAGAGAGTTCTGATGCCACAAGAAACTACAAATCCCAGAATTTCATAGCATGGAGCCATTGCAGTTAAAGTTGTGTCAAACTGCATTATTTCGGAAGTGCAGATTAGACCTATGTTGAGATATGGACCTGCTTCTCATTAATTCTCAGTGGTTTACATTCAACATTATATATATATATATATATATATATATATATATATCCTTGTGTCACTTCAATATGATTTTAGCTGTCATAGGTCCCATTATATAGAATCTTGATGAGGTATACAGAATTCTCTGTTGTAGGTTAGGGTAATGCAATAGACCTCTCTAAGCAGAAAATTCTCAGCAGCTCACCAAACTAGAAATCATAGGATTTCATGGGATTCTAAAGCCATCTTGAATCCCATTGTGGGAGAAAGCCAGGATATAAATCCAATAAATAAATAAATAAGACTGAACCATGTTAATTAAAGGGCATCAAAGGCTATAATTGTGTGAAGTGGATACAGTCCCAGACTGTATTGGATTGGTTTTCTGAAAGTACAGGTTCATTCGTTAGGAAGACAGCATTCGTATTTATTACACATTGATGCTTTTTTTGTTATAGCTTTTTCAAGTAGTCAGACATATTTCTTTTACATGTAATTTACCAGCCATGAGTGTGTTGTCTTACAGCCATTCTCTTTTGCAGGCCAATAACTAACCTAAAGAATGAGAATGAGAATGATGACAAAAAATGTGTCTCCCACTGTTTCTCACTTCTGCCTGATAGCACATGAACAGGAATGGGTGAACTCTGTCCTTGCCTTTGTAGAATCTAATCCTTAGTCTTTCTTTCTTTCTTAAATGTCATTCATTCTTGGTATCTGCAGAGAGAGAGGACAGATGACAAACTTGGTTTCCAGTGTTTTACACTGATGATTAAATAAATTCCAGGGAATGCTTTGAAAATTTAAATATGCTCTAAAAGCCTTTTCTGTGAATGGTGAGGCCTAAGTTAAATACATGTTGTGTAACAGTGTAAAGTTTATTGGTACTTACTTGAAATGATTGACATTAATTACTTATGAAATTCACCCAAGATTAAATAGGGCATATCAAATGGGGCCCAATAAATCCATTATGCTGCACCACTAGATGCTGTTACATATTTCCTCTGAGTAGATCCATACATAAAAATGAATCAGTCAAACAGAAATGCAAGAACAGCAACCCCAAAACACTGTTTTGAACAAAAACAAAATAGAATAAAATCTGTCACACAAAGTACACTTGGCACACACTGAAATTAATTATGTAAATTTGACACTGGATTGTATCCAAGAGTGACACAAGTCAACGTTATGATGCAACTTCTATTTAGCATGACCGATAGGCAAGGTGATGGAAACTGTGGTTAAAGACCTATGGAGAGTACCAACTTAGGGAAAGCTACCTTACTAGAAAGCATTTTTACTCACACAACTAGGCAGCAAATTTTTGTTGCTTATTTGAGCTCCTTTTTTCCATGAAAAGCTGCTCCTGAGAACTGACTTTACCTCTGGTAAAGAAGAAAGACCTCAATAGCCAGGAGGATCACCAAAATTCAATGTCTGGACTTATGCAACTAGAACTGTTTTTGCTAAGGCCAAATTATCACTAGGAACAGCTCATTGATTAATTAGTGCAAAACTATGCTCATATATATTTACATATTAACTTCATAGTACCCTCTATTCACCAAGCAGCTTATGTACCACAACTGCCTTAGGGTTTAAGGGACACTTATGTATGAATACTATCAATACAATTATATAGAATCATAGAGTTGGAAGAGAAAACAAGGGCCATCCAGTCCAATTCCCTGCCATGCAGGAACTCTCAATCAAAGAACCCCTGAAAGATGGCCATACAGCCTCTGTTTAAAAACCTCCAAAGAAGGAGAGTCCACCACTCTCTGAGGGAGTGTGTACCACTGTCAAATAGCCTTTACTGTCAGGAAGTTCCTCCTAATGTTGAGGTGGAATCTCTTTTCCTGCAGCTTGCAGCCATTGTTCTGACTCCTTTTCTCTGGAGCAGCAGAAAACAAGCTAGCTCCCTCCTCAATATGACATCCCTTCAAATATTTAAAGAGGGCTATCATATCCCCTCTTAACCATCTCTTCTCCAGCCTAAACATACCCAGTTCCGTAAGCTGTTCCTCATAGGGCATGGTTTCCAGACCCTTCACCATTTTACTCATCCTCCTTTGGACACACTCTAGTTTCTCAACATCGTTTTTGAATTGTGGTGCCCAGAACTGGAAACAGTATTCCAGGTGGGGCCTGACCAAAGCAGAATACAGTGGCACTATTACTTCCCTTGATCTAAATACTATACATCTATTGATGCAGCCTAAAATCACATTGACCTTTTTAGCTGCCACATCACACTGTTGACTCATGTTCAACTTGTGGTCTACTAGGACTCCTAGATCCCTTGTTGTGTTAAGCCATCCTTTCTATGCATTTCATTTTTCCATCCTAAGTGCAGTACCTTACATTTCTCCATGTTGAAATCCATTTTGTTAGCTTTGGCCCACCTTTCTAATCTATAAAGATGATTTTGAATTTTATTCTGTCCTTTGGGGTACTAGCTATTCCTCCTAATTTGGTGTCTTCTGCAAATTTGATAAGTATGCCCCCTATTATTTCATCCAAGTCATTGATAAATATGTTGAATAGCACTGGGCCCAGCACAGAACTCTGTGGTACCCCACCGGTCATTCCATGGTGCCTTCAAGTTTTTTCCAACTTATGACACCCTAAAACAAATCTATCATGACATCTTCTTGGCAAAATTTGTTCAGAAAGGATTAATCATTGCCTCCCTCTGAAGCTGTGTGCTTTTCCATGGCTAAGCAGGGATTTGAGCCCTGATCTCCAGAGTTATAGTCCAACACTCATAGAATCATAGAATCATAGAATCATAGAGTTGGAAGAGACCACAAGGGCCATCCAGTCCAACCCCCTGCCATGCAGGAACTCCCAATCAAAGCATCCCCGACAGATGGCCATCCAGCCTCTGCTTAAAGACCTCCAAGGAAGGAGACTCCATTACTCTCCGAGGGAGTGTGTTCCACTGTCGAACCGCCCTTACTGTCAGGAAGTTCCTCCTAATGTTGAGGTGGAATCTCTTTTCTTGCAGCTTGCATCCATTGTTTCGGGTCCTAGTCTCTGGAGCAGCAGAAAACAAGCTTGTTCCCTCCTCGATATGACATCCCTTCAAATATTTAAACACGGCTATCATATCACCTCTCAGCCTTCTCTTCTCCAGGCTAAACATCCCCAGCTCCCTAAGTCGTTCCTCATAGGACTTGGTTTCCAGACCCTTCACCATTTTAGTTGCCCTCCTTTGGACACGCTCCAGTTTCTCCACATCCTTTTTGAATTGTGGTGCCCAGAACTGGACACAGTATTCCAGGTGAGGCCGGACCAAAGCAGAATAGAGTGGCACTATTACTTCTCTTGATCTAGACACTATACTTCTACTGATGCAGCCTAAAATTGCATTGGACTCAAATCACTACACCACGTGGGCTCTTAATACAATACAATTACACAGGTTTAAACAATCTGTAGATTTATATAAACTTAAAAAAACCCTGAGGACCAGCAATAGTTGTTATTGTGTGCATTGAAGTCCTTTCCGACATGGCAACCCTGCTAGAGAGTATCGTAAAGTAATAATTATCACCCGGATGTTATTATGTTATATTGATGAAATTTTATCAGTGTCATCATTTGTCCCTAGGTGCATGATGGTGAGAAAATCAGCTTATTATGTCCTTCATTTTTGCTACAGTTTGTGCCAGAAATGACTAAAGTGTAAAATGGGGGGGGGGGGGCATTGTAAAATAGTAATTATCACCCAGAAGTTATTATGGTATATTGATGAAATTTTGTCAGTGTCATCATCACCAAATGGCTTTTTTCTTTTCCCCAAAATGAAATATCTTTTGCAGGGTGACCAATTTGACAACACAGATGATGCCATTCATGAAGTGGAAGAGTAGTTTAAGGCGCAACCTGCAGACTTCTATAATAATGATACCCCCTCATAAGCAAGTACATTATAGCAATACCAAGTATATTTCTATACTGCTTATCAGTGAACTAGCACTCCCTAAGCAGTTTACAGTGTGTAAGCCAATTGCCCCCTACAAGCTGGGTACTCATTTTATCGACCTATGAAAGGATGGAAGGCTGAGTGGACCTTGGAGCCCTGCCTGGGATTGAACTCACAACCTTGTGGCTGCAGTACTAGCATTTAACCACTGCACCACAAGGAGTCCCCTTTGTTTTAATTGTATTTGTTTTGTATTTGGTTTGAGAGACTCAACCAAGGTTACCTGGTAGGTTTCCATTGCCAAGCTAGGATCAAACCCTGATCTCCAGGGTATTAGTCCAATGTTCAAACTACTAGATAACACTGGCCTCAGAAATAATACAGCAGATGTTATACTAAATTCTTTTTTTTTTCTCTGAAGATGCTAGCCACAGATGCTGGCGAAACGTCAGAAAGAAACTCTTCTAGAACATGGCCACATAGCCCAAAAAACCCACAAAAACTCTGTATATATAGTCACCCCAATTTCCATGAACCTCCACAAAGCAGAAATTGCTTGCAGAAATGTTGCTACTTTTATTAGTTATTGTAGAAAACCTCAAACTCTGAAATAAACATGCAGAACAGACATAAACAAAAAATGCAAAGTCCACTATAAGGAATTTACTTTTCCACTTGCTTCTTAATCCATGCATTTAAACTATATTACCTAATTCAAAGAGAGAAAGGCTATATTCTTCACAGCTCCTCTACTCTTCATTACCATTACCATCCATCTCCATCTCTCTGTCCCTCCCACCCTCTCTTTTTCTGGACTGAAACAGTAAATATAGTTATGCCTCAGTTAACAAAGTAGATTTTACTGGATATTACTTCTTTAACAGAAAATTTGGTACCAAAGGTGCTAATAACATGGAAAGAATATGGATAGCTTCTTATGCCATGCAAAAAGTATAGTTCAACATATTATAGGAAGCCTTATTAAAACTAACAATATGAATTTGTGAAAGGAAGCAACCAGGTCAGGTACGCCTTGTGTATGTAAATAAAACATTTTGGATTTTCTAGGGACCCAGGGGCAACTTTCTCTTTCAGTGCTAAAATCTGCGAAGTGCTAAAATCTGCAAAACTAAATATAAAATCAATTTACATTCCAGTCCTAAAATGTTCTATGTATGTCCTATGTGCCTTCAAGTTGTTTCTGACTTGTGGCAACCCATGGGGTTTTCTTGGCAACATTTTTCAGAGGTGGTTTGCCATTGCCTTCCTCTCAGGATGAGAGCATGTGACTTGCCCAGGGTCACCCAGTGGGTTTCATGGCAGAGTGGGAATCGAACTATGATCTCCAGAGTTGTATTCTACATCATGCTGGCTCTCCAGTATGAGATCTTCTATGCCATCTGATAAATGGCATAGGATGAGCTCATGATATTCATGACAGAACAACACAAAATATAGATTCATAGGCTTGAAAGAGGTTGCAAGGGGTAGTTAGTGCAAAGCCCTGCCATGCAGGAATATCCAGCCAAAGCACTCCTGACAGATGTCCTTCCAACCTCTGTTTAAAGACCTCCAAAGGATAGTCCACCATCCTCCAAGGCAGTCTCCTCCATTGTTCATGAGGCCATGTTCTGACATAGACTGTCTACAGACTAATGCCAACTAATGTGTGCAAATGCAAACATTTTATATAGTTTGCAGAAACTTGTTTGTGTTGTTGTTGTTGTTGTTGTGTGCCTTTTAAGTTGAAACACTATTCTGTGGAGGACCATTTATGTATTGTGAAGAGAAGACATATTTGCACTCTTTAAATGCCTCCAGAGCTATCATAGAGAGGAGGGGACAGACCTGTTCCCTACTGCCTCTGAGGGTAGAATCAGGTCTAATGGTTTTAAGTTCCAAAAGAGTAGATTTCAACTGAACACTAGAAGGAACATCTTGATAATAAGAGTAATTTTTGCAGTTAAAACCAATTGCCTAAAGAAGTGCTGGACCTCCTTCTCTCAGTGTTTTCAAGAGGAGGTTGGAGCTACTTTCTGGGGATGCTTTAGCTGGAGATCTTGCACTGAGCAGAGTTTTGGACTCAGTGGTCCATGAGGCCCCTTCCAACTCTATGATTTTATGACTCTATGACTTCATAAGGGTGCTATCTGTGCACAGTGCTTTGGCTCTTAGAGTATAGTATTGTCCAAACATAAACATAAAAAAATACCTACATTTAAAAACAATAGCAGCAAAGAGGTGACTCTGCAATGAATAAAGAAGAGAGATTATTGAAAATAAAGTACTCAACAAGCAACACCACAGAGTAGCCAACAAGAAATGATAATATTGAAATTGTGCTGCAAATTGAGTACTGAAGCACTCACCATTCAGCTAGAATACTAATGACAGAATATTGATTCCAGCAAGCCCTGATCATCAGCATTAAAGCACTGTGGAATTCACTGGATAGTTATACTGAGATCGCCAATCATTTTATGCATTCTTATGTTGCTTATTTTAGTTTTAAAAATACTGGCTCAGTATATAAATATATACTTCTGGCAAGTGATCAAAAGATTCCTCTTCTAGATTGCCAGTGGAAAGCTTCCCCCACCCCCACTGGTCTCCTTTGTTTCTGTGCCTCCTGCCAAAGTGAAGTGTTTACTGTGTCATTTTACAACCAACAAATCATGAGTCGTTTTACAGTTCCCTAATACATCATGCAGGAAGATACCAGAAAACATAGTTCATGGGATGTCATAATTCATATCACAATTTGCAACACACTCACACAGATACATTTTTTTGAAAATAGAATCAAGTATTTGTTGTTGTTGTTGTTGTTAATACACATGCACAAACAGAAAAAGGGTGGTATAGTTAACAAGTATTAACATTTTACAAAATATGCCACAGTGAACCCACTGAACAACATATCCACTGGTCCATATAGGAACACCTCGAGTACTTGATTCAGGGAAGGATGAGAGGAAAGAGGACAAGGTTAGTGACAGGAGCCCATGGGTTTGGAACTGCAGGGCCAACCAGCACAGGGAATCCATCACAAGATACTTTGATGTTTGGACCAAAATCCAGAGTATATTTAGCACCTCTCTAAGATGGAACCACCAAGCACTACTGAAGGCCAATTTCAAACTTCTTCTTTCTGGCATACATGTGCCTCATTTAATTCTTCACCAAAAAGGAACCATATTTTGGCAACAATTCTCAACATACCTGTATATTCTCAGACCAGGGGTAGGCAACCTAAGGACTCATCAAATTCAGCATTGACAAATACAATGTTGTTCTTTGTGTGCAGACTCTTTGGTTTGTAGCCAAATTTGTTAGAGACTCAATTAAAGTACTCTTTGAATTTTTGAAAAGTTTGACTCTTGTCTCTGAGAAGATAGGTGGATGTGTATCTACTGAAATCATCAATAATAGTCATAAAATAAGGATTACCTCCTGCTGACTTTTGATTCATTGGTCCAGAAAGATCAGCATGTAAAAAATCCAATGCTTTGTTAGATTTTCGCTCAGTAACTGGAGGATGTGAAGCTCTTGTGGCTTTTGCTTTCAAGCATTCAACACATTTTTCATTGTTAGAGAATGCTTTGAGTTTAAAGTCTCTTGCAAGCTCTTGATTTGCCAATCTCTTAATATTTTCAACACTTTGATGAGCAAATATGTGATGCCACAAAGTTGAACAGTCCAGACATGAATGCAAAATCTGCATTCATCTAATCAAAACCAAGATGTTTATCAAGATTTATTTGCAGAAGACTCCCACCAACAACCAAGCATGTGGAGTTCCTTTGTCCATAAGATCCTAAGTCTGCAGCCCCCTACTTTCTCCTCCTCCTCCACCTCCAGTCTTGGCCGCCAAGGAAGAGGAGATGGGGAAGGAGGAGAAGGAGGAGGAGGCGATGGGTTGCTCTTGCTCCCACTTCCCTCCTCCTCCTCCTCTGTGAGGGTCTTCCTGGGGAATGGAAGGGCTAAAGGAGCCCAGGAGGAGGAGGAGGAGAAAGTAGGGGGATTCTGGCATTGCCTCCTCCTCCTCCTCCTCTTCTTCATCCATCCACACAGAGGACCCCCACAATGCAGCTGGTGAGGGACTATAGCCCATCTTCTTCTCCTTCTTCTTCTTCCTCCTTTTCCTCCGGGGCATCAGCAAGCAAGGAGGAGGGATAGCGTTGGTGGCCCAGGGCTTCTTTCTGTGCTGCAGAGACCCTGCTCACGGCACCCATTTGCCGGTGGGTGCCAGTGCCTTGCTTTCTTTGTTGGGAAGTTTCTTGCAAAAAGGTTTGGTTTGCCCTGGCCATCCTCTGAGGCTGAGAGAATGAGACTTGCCCAAGGACACCCAGTGGGTCTCCATGGGTTGCCTGCCTCTTTCTTTCTTTCTTTCTTTCTTTCTTTCTTTCTTTCTTTCTCCTGCTCTCTCACTCCCCTCCTTCCAAAAGGAAGGAAGGAAGGAAGGAAGGAAGGAAAGAAAGAAAGAAAGAAAAGGAGAGCAGGAGGGGTGGCTCTTGCTGGGAAGTGGGGGAGTGTGTGTGAATATATATGTATGTGTGTATATATATATATATATACACACACACATACACATATCTATATACATACATATGTGTGTATATACACACATATATACATCCATATGTATATGTATACACACACACACACACACACATACATACATATACATACACATATGTATTAATCCACTTGCACTGTTTTATGTTTACATGTTTGATGACAAACTGCTATATGTTTATAAGTGACAGTTTTCTTGCTAAGTACCTGCATGTCATAAGCATTTGAATTAAAATTGCCATATTGAAATCAAATCTGATTTTTTAAAAAATTTTATTTGGTGTGCATTGGAAGAGGGGTAGTCTTATATGGCAAGTATATCCCAGACTCTATATTTTAACTGGAAAAGTGGGGGTCGTCTTATATGCCCAGTTGTCCTATACACCAGAAAATATGGTAGTTGATTTTCTTCTTATTGCTTGAATTATTATTCATAAATTGATTCAATGGTTCTGCTCTAACTAGAACTAACCAGTCCAGGCCTAGGTATACTCAACATAATATAAATTATGCCTTTAAAAAATCCATTGCCTTTTAAGCAAGTGAACTTATAATGTTTCAATATTAGGAACATTACAGAATCCACATTCAGAGACTTGGAACCATTCTTTATTTTATTCTAAAAGTTAACTAAACTAAAAGAATTCAGACATGTTCTTTTCTTGGTCACTTTGATTTTTCCACTTTGAGAGCAGAAGCAGGTTTGGGCAATATGGACTCTGCTTCTAATGCAAGTTTAGCAGTTCTTTAGTCTGGCAAAACATGTGCTGGTGATATAAAATTAGTGAAATCTTCCATGGGGAATGAAACATTGTAAGCAAGACTAATTAACCCAGCTTCTGAATGTTATTTCATTTATTATGACTTCATTTACAATCCTGTATTTGCTGCAGCTCCCCATATAAGAAAAATAAGGTGGCAGATGCTATACAAAATGAGGGCAAAATCAAAAGAGACGTGACAGTGGTACTTTCCTTAATTCACAGGGAATCCCAGATGCTGACAGAGAAGAAAAAGCTGTATGTTGAGATTTAGGGGGGGTTGCAGACTGTCAAAAATAGTGTGAATTCAGTCCACTTTTAGGGTTAGGGTTAGTGCTAGGGAATCATGGGAATTGTTATTTTTCTGAGACATTGAACCTTCTTTGTCAGAGAACTCTAGTGCCACAATAAAATACAGTCCCCATGATTCCCTAACCTTAACCCTAACCCTAAAAGTGGACTGAATTCACACTATTTCTGACAGTCTGCAACCCCCCCTTAGTTTAGAAAACTTTGTGATTTCTGTTTGGCTGCCCAGAGTGTCTAAGTGCTGTGAAAATGTTAACAACCACATTGTAAATTAAATATCCCAATAAATAAAGCAAATTTAGGTAATTGAGGGCAGAATAGGCCATGTGAAAAATATAACAGAAAATTATATCAAGGCAAGTAAAGACAGTCTGCCCATCCCAACCATGGGCTTGCCATCTACAATTTGAGCATCCACAGATGGCAAGCCCCATTTGCTTCAATGGCCACACATGCACATGGTCCCAGTAAAGTGGCCACACACATGCACACTGACATTAAATACCATGGGATTTGAAGTCCTGTGGTTTTTACTATCCATGGATAGCAAGGGCCCACTGTACAGAGTCTTTTTCATGTATATTTCTCAACGTATACAGACTGATTGTGTGAAGAGAACAGTGGACATTTGTGTTATTTTTCACCAAGCATGGCCAGTAATAGAAAAGAATGAGTTCATTTTTTAAAAAAATCTTATCTAGGAGTTCCACCCAGTTTCTACCACTTGGATGACTAGGGAAAACATTCTCATTTGCAAGATGAAGGAATATTGTTACTTTTCTCAAAGAAAGGTGGCATATGAACTGTTCTTTTCTCTTTTTATGTTGCTGAGAAATGCAGACACAGCTAGACTATTCTACACCATACTATTATTTTTGCTAATTGCTTTTTCTTCTTCTTGTCACCTTGTCTTTCCTATCCATTGTGTCGTGTCTTTCAGACTGAAAGTTCTCTGGAGCCATGATTTGTATCAGTCTGTGATTTTGTAAAACAGACAGTTTAGAAGCAAATCCTGGATAATTTTATAGTGCAATGAATAGGTTGATTCAGCAAGACTTGACTATGCAACAGCCTTCCTCTTCACTTTACTGTGATAGCAAAGGACCAGTTCCACAACATCATGTACCACTTCATTGGTCTCAAGTTAAATATACTTCTCACAAAATAAAATATCTTTCTCTCTCCCCCTCCTTTTTTTTTTAACTAGAGAAGAATATGAGAAGATAACAGGTTTGCAGGTAAACCTGAGTTACAATACAGAAAAACTATATTCTAATGACTGAAAAGAGCTCCAATAAAAGAAAGAATCTTCTGTCAGCAATAGCAATTAACATTTGTATCATACTTTCAAGTATTCAAAGTGATTCAGGTTTAGTTGCAATTTAGTTGCAATTTAGTTACAATTTCTAGAATAATACTGAAAGTCAAGCCTGCATTATTATATATTGCAGATGGAGAAAATGAGGCTGACTGGGAGTAACTTGCTTAAGGCCATCAGCTCAGTTCAGAGCAGAGAAGAAAGATTGGGATCACTCATTCTCAGTTTTACAATTCTTCTTTTCTAAATCCTGTGTACTGTTGTTAAGTCAGGTGTCACCCATTGTTTATCTGCACATTTCATTTTTTTTCTCTCCCTAGGTGTAGAACCTTACATTTCTCCCTGTTGAAATCCATCTTGTTAGTTTTGTCCCAGCTCTCTAATCTAAGGTCTTTTTAAAAATTCTGAGCCTGTTCTCTGTGGTATTGGCTACCCCTCCTAAATTCGTGTCATCTGAAAATTTGATAAACTTGCTCTCTATTCAATCATCCAAGTCATACAAGTATAGTTTTGAAGGTGCCAATAACAAATTGTGCACTTGGAATCCATATGTGGACAACCTCCACATGCTTCTCTTTATTTCCTTTGTTCTGTTCTTTTCAGGAAGCTAGTATCTAAAATAATAAATTAACAGTATTGGAATGATTCAAATTATTTCTGTTCCTAATGTTGGTGGTAATTAATTAATTTCACATTTCTAATATTTAAAATTATCAAACTAATTTTCAAAAGCAAGCCTTCAGGTTTTGTATGGCAGTACCTAAATTTAGATGGCTTCCAAAGTATATCAAAAATATGAAGATAATTAAAGTAAACAAATAACTTCAAGTTCCAGCCAAGAAACTATGGGCTTCTTCATTGAAAAAGAACAATAGCAACAAAGATCCTTTCAAAGAGATAATTAAGGAGGTAACTGAGAGTCATAGAATCATAGAGCTCTAAGAGATCACAAGGGCCATCGTCCAACCCCCTGACATGCAGGAACACACAACCAAAGCACTTCCGACATATGGCCATCCAGCTTCTGTTTAAAAACCTCCAGAGGAGGAGACAGCATGACACTTCAAGGCAGTGTATTCCACTGTCAGACAGCTCTTTCCATCAAGAAATTCTTCCTAATATTTAGGTGGATTCATTTTTCCTGTAGTTTTAATCCATTGATAGTCTTTGGAGCAGCAGAAAACAAGGTTGCTCCATCCTCAATATAATATCCTTTCAAATGGTTAAACAGGGCTATCATATCACCTCTCGATATTCTCTTCTCCAGGCTAAACATACCCATCTCTCCAAACCACTCCTCGTAAGGCATCATTTCCAGAGTCACCATGATGCTTGCCATGCTACCATACCTATTACCTAAGGAGGGTTCCTGTTGGTGTCTGCAAACAGTTGCTTATAGCTAATGACACTTTGTACATTCCCATCATGTAGTCTGAGTTCCACTAAAATACTAGCACACTTACTCATGTCCTACCTAGGAACACCTCTGAGGGCTAATAGTCTGAAGACAGATTAAAGACTAATGAATTATTATGGCACAAACTTAAACAGCCCAGACTTTACATTGCCAGATATGTGGTGTAACTAGTTAAAAATTGATTTCAAATGGTTCCTATTTCCAAAACATCAAAACTCAATGTTGATGACCAACCATACAATAACAAGACCACAATAACAAACACAAGGCACTTGGTTAAACAAGGACCACTTTATTTGACCTAAAAACCTATTTAACAAACTGAACCTAAGGATAAACAATGAGTGGGGAGCAGCCTGATATGGGTCCAGCTGAGGCCTAGGTGTAAACCTGAGACCTCAGTCTTCCCTTGGGTGTAACATGTGACCTCAAGAGCAATCCAATATCAAGGGTTACTTCCTGGCCAGCCATTTACTGGAAGGTAAATCAAAGGCACTCCTTACCATGTCCAGGAGAGAGAAAAACCCTGGTCAGCCCCAAGGGGAGCCACCAAGGAGCCCTGATGGCACAGTGGATAAATGCTGCTACTGAAGTTGCAAGCTTGTGAGTTCGATCCCAGGGGCTCCAAGGCCTTCTGTCCTTTCATAGGTCCGTAAAATGACTACTCAGCTTATTGGGAATAATTAGTTTACAGATTGTAAACTGCTTAGAGAGTGCAGAATTCACTGATAAGTGGTATAAAAATGAATATACTATAGCTATTGCTATTTTCCAAACCTATGGAGGCAGTTCCAGAGTTTAAATAAGGGTCATTGCAGACCGGCCGAAAGGTCTGGCCTGGGAGTAGAATTGGGGCAGGGCAGCCACACACTGGCCACCCCAAGCCCACCCTGATGCTGTCCTGACACTGCACAGCCATACGCATGGCACGTGGCATCAGGATGTCGTTCCGGCACAGCTTGCAGACATACTGTGTCAAAAGGGTGTGGAACAGCCACAGCGCTGGCTCTTAAGGCGGCCTCTTAGGGGCAGCAAAAGGAAGGATCAGGGCCACAGCATGGGCTTGCCATGGTCCCGATCCACCGCTCCCCGGGCCGGCTCTCTGCTGCCCCAAACAGGCTGTTTGCATCGGTCCTAACTCTTCACCAAAAGAGTGCCAAGTGAACACCAAACTCTGATATTTTCCTCCTCCATAATCTGCCAATGACAACCTAGTTATAGACAACATCTGAACTAATTGACAGTGTCCCCTATGTGCAGTGCAGAGTATCCAAAAAAGTAAATAAATAAATGGAAGCAAAATCATACCTGCCCCCAAAGCAACCAGCATATCTTACAGATGTGCACTGAGTGCAGAAGGGTGGGTCTAAGAAGAAATTCCAAAAGGGTCTTGTGAAGGGGCGAAAGGACCATAAAACACCTCTGGCTCTGCCCACCTCATGAGATGAGCTACAGCCTGGCACTCAAGTACAAAGCCAATTAAATCTAGCCTCTATTCCTGTCTTCTCCAAGAACATCTAAAATTGTGTCTTCTCCAAGAGCATCTACAGTAAAACTACAGATCTCAGTGCATGCACACTATGCAAAGAAGACAGAGTGAGTCATCCAATTCTAAAATAATGGGGAGGGGGAGGATTTCATTCACTCATGTGCTGCAGACTGGGACATCTTTAAGGTGTATTACATAGTCTTAACACTACAAGCCGCATGGTGCATTGAACTGGCATGTAACCATTTACCTGTGAAAATATTCTAAGTCTTCATTGGAAATAAGCATATCTAGAAGATGATTTGACTTGTAATCTTGCATCTTTCTCAAGTCATAAAATCAGACACAGATAATACAATCTCAGGTTTTTATTTCCTTTTGATGTCTTTTTAAACAAGTAAGCATTCTAAATCTGAAAAAATTAGATGGCCTTGGGCTATATGATCCAGGGGTAAGAAAACAATAAAAATTATGAAGAATTCATGCAATGATTTTGAATAGAGTGCTTCAGTAAGAAAATAAATACATGATTGAAGGTTCTTTTACTTCAGTAATAGTAATAGTCCTCTATTTTTGAAATTACAAGGTCCTTTAGCTCCATTAGCAGAAAAATCTCTGAAACACAGATGGCACAGCCCTGTTAAATACTTTATTGTAATTTAGTAGATCTTCCTCTGGGTTCTGAGTTCAGTACGAATGAGCTCTTAAAAACTAATGGTGCAATGTAACTACAGAAAAATACAAGATTTTTTAAAAAAGAAATCAAGAATGTGAATATTTCAGTGCTTATAAATGAGATATTAACTTCAAAAACAGACAGTGCCAACATATTAATAAAAGATTGTTATCTGGGAAATGACATGTTCACAATCTAATTGGGGAAAAAAAGAATTTACTGGCAAGGTTAAAATTGCTGAAGAAGTGCTTGAGTTTGACTAATTTGGTAAATTCACCATTCCTTTTTGTAAAAAAAAAAGGGGGGGAGTATTGTATAGCTACATATTTTCTATGTTCTAGGAACAAAACCTGTGCAGCCAATTATTTGCACATTTCCATTGCCAAGCAGGGATCCAACCATGATCTCCAGATTCATAGTTTAGTGCTCAAACCACTAGACCACAGTAGCTCTCTGCTATTGTAATCTTTACACTGAAGTGCAAAGTTCAGACTGTGTGCCACATATAGTCCCAAGCCCTTTCTTGTGGCCCACAGTGTCCCCAGGGTTCATTCCCCAAAAAACTTTCTCCTACCCCAACAAAACTTTCTTTGCTGCCAAACAGCTTTTAGGTGGAATGGGACAATCTTGCCAAATATTTGATTTAGGCCTTTCAAAAACAAGGGGGGGAGGGGAAATGAATCATAAATACTAACTAACTGTTGTAAAGAGGGCTTTGCTGGCCATAAAATAGCCAGACAGGAGGGAAATGTGGTAAAAATTTACCCTAGAGGAAGCAGCAGGATGTGTCCCTCCCAAGTCTCCTGGGAGGGCAATGAAGCCACCTTAACTCCTGTAAAACTACAGATCTCAGGATTCTATAGGCTGGAGCTTCAGCACTTAAAGTGGTGACAAACTGCATTATTTCTACAGTGTAGTGCACCTACAAAGGGCTCGAAAGAAAGATAGAATAGGAAAAGTAGTGGTTTTAGCATTGGACTGTGACTCTGGAGACCATGGTTTGAATCCCAGCTCAGCCATGGAAACCCACTGGGTGATCTTGGGAAAGTCACATGCTCTCAGCCTCAGGGAAAACTTGCCAAGGAAACCCCATGATAGTGTCACCATAAGTCAGAAATGACTTGAAGTCACACAACAACAGAGTAGATGGGAAGAGGGGGTATTTTGTACCAAAATGCTAATGACTTGCAGCTCATGGCATTTAGATTTCTTTAAAAACAGCTACAAAAATGTTAGTTATTTTAGTTACTAAATTATTTGTAACTTTTTGGGAACTTTAGTACTTATAGTTACTAATTTACTAGTAACTAGTAATTTACTAATGAACTATGTACTCATAATTAATTAGGTAACTAATTTTGATTACTTTTCAAAGAGAGTAGCTACAACGGTAGCTAACCACTTTGGGGACCTGATAACGAGAGCTGTAACTCATTTTTCAATGCAACTTTCCAACTTCACATGACAAAATGAAGCAAATATGTGGATGGGCCAATCTTTTATTAGGAAGTTAGAATCTTAATTGCTTTTTTCAAATAGCTCAATACAGTCCTGCTGCTGTCATAGCATCTGAAGAAGAACGTGTCTCACCTCTGAACTATAACTGAGATTGCTTCTAATGTGTATCTTCACTTCTGGCTAAAACTCTCAAGCCAAACCCATAATCCTACATATTTGTTAGAATACATGTTTACCAGAACAACATGTTTCCTAGAAATATATTAGTGTTTTCTTCCACCTTTGTAGGCTTCTGGAAATCTGTGAACAGAGGGTCCCATTATTGAACTAAAGGAATGAGACATGAAGCAGGATTTACGCAGAGCAGTGGAGGACAGAGGGTCTTGGAGATGTCTCATCCATAGGGTCATCATGGGGCGAGATCAACTCGAGAGCAGTTAACACCAATTCCCAAAGCAACCTAAATAGCCTATTAAGAAATTATTAATATTTAATTTACTGTCTGGAGACAATAGCAAGTTGAGAGAAAGAAAGAAACACTGCCACATCATGTCAAGTGTGTATTTAGTTTTCTTATTAGTCTTCAAGAACATATTTAACCCTTTGCTCAATAATCACTTCTACAAATGTCCTATAAATCTAAAGTCATCTTGACAGAGAATTGTTTCAGATGGATTTAATCACTGCAGAGTATGCATACAGAGAGGTGTGATTCTGATTTTTTTTAAAAAAAATGCAATAATCTATATTTTTCTTGCATTGGTGTGGATGTTTTCAAGTTGAAACAAGGCCCCAGAGTTTGTGAACTGGCTTCCTTTTATTTCTCTTCATGGTGTTCCTCCATTATTCTTCCCTGTCAGTATAGCTGTGGTGAAACTATTGCTTATATGAACCTAAATTATAAAATTCAGATGGTAGCCCCATAAAATGTTGCTATTTCCATCTCAAGTTTTGAGCTCATCTGATTGCAAAAGGTAAGCAGTCTCATATCTGGTAGGAACTTGAATAGCAGATTGTGATAAAGCTAATCTTTAAATTAAAACTGGTCTATACAATAAACCATCTATCTCAGACACTCTGAAGATGACATCAAGAGTCACCAAGGTAACTCTGGGCTTGTGTGCTTGTTTCCTTGGAAATCTTACAATGAAAAGGAAAAACAATTTGGCGGTGACAGGGGCAAACCGTTCACAATTGTTGTTTCATTAATGTGAGTATAAAAGTCCTAAGTGAAGTTCTGATCTTTTTGTATTACAAAGAAGATGTAATCCAGAGTCCTGTTTCTGAAGCAGACAAGTAGAGATAGATTTGAAGGACAAATCAAAGCTCCATTTTTTAATGTTTCATGAGAATTTCAGCTAACATATAAAGCAAATAGATAAGAAAGCTAAAAAAAGGGGAAGGGAATGAATTTATATCACCAACCTTAGACTAGATATCAGTAATATAAATAGAAACAGAATAATCATCCCAGTTCTCAGTCTAGTACCATACCACTTTGTTCATGTTTTACATTTTGAACAATATTCCTTAGGAATGTACCAACACAGATTAATTAGTATATATCACTTTTTAAACAAACTACATTCAAAACAAAGACAGGAGTGGGAATTAGGGGGGAAGAAGTATTAAGCTTCCTAATTCTTTCCCCCCAGAAATGTGTGCAACATCAGGTAGGTGTTAAATCCTACCCAGTATTTGTTCCAGGCATGCTTCTTCCCAAAGCACCACTGGCAAATCAAAAGCTGACAACATCCACAGCAACCACCTGTGGGAAAAATGCATAGAGCATACAGATCTCTGAAGTAGCTTTTCTTGTGCTGGGGAAAGGAGAAAATAGTGAAAATTGCCTCTCTTCCAGTTCTACACACTGAATGTCGGGATCCACCCCTTTACATAGACTGACATATCAAAGAGACTCTGCATTACTTTTTTTGTGAGATCCTAGCACTCTAATTACTGAATACTCTTCCTGAGGAGGTTCACCCTGGGTCTACTTTGATATCATTTCAGTGCCAGGTGAACAAATTATTATGTGTCCAAGCATTTAAATTGTGGGTTTCATCTGCAGTGATTAGTATTTATATTGCTGTGCTGCCTGCTCTTTTTAAACTTCTTGTTTTTGTAGTTATTTTGTTATGTGTTTGTTACCAACTTGTTGTTGTTGTTGTGTTCATAGTATTTTTATATTTACTATCAAGTTGTCCTGGGAAACTTTTTGAGAGAATCTGAGTAAAGCTTATCTTTTTAAAAACACACAAGCTCTTTTTATACTTCAACTGAAGGCTATCAATATATTGAAGTAAATGAATAAATAAATAAATAATATAAAATGTGTATAAGATTTGCAGATGCTAGTGAGAGAGGTACCTTGTTTTGCTGAGGAAAGAGGACAATTGCTCCATCAGGTAACTTGTGACTGCATCTCTGAATAGGACACTGATATATCAATGGGCAAGATCAGTTCACTAAATAAGAAGTATTGAATAACTGAATTTCTTTTTTTAAAAAATTGAATAAATCAAGGATTTGTTTTAGTGAAGGTGGTGAGGCTATCATTCCCTTCCTAAACTTTGTATCTGTTTGGTTTTGGTGGAGTAGTGTATTTGTAAATCCAGCAGAATCAGGGAGCAAAAAAATCCAAGCTTCTAAAAGTTGAGCTTCATTGTTGAAAGAATAATAACAACATGCAAAGTAAAAACACAGTCCACTATAGGATCACATCTTGCAGATGTGGCTAAACAAGAACAAAACTACAGATCCATGTTTCCAGATCTTAAGGCTACATTGTGAAGCAACATGTTATAGATCCATTGCAAAGTAAAGAGAAGAAAAAGTGCAATCCAAAAGAAGCAAATAATAATAATATCAATGCCTAACACAAAGTTTCTCAGCCCAGCCCCTCTCCACCTTTTGAGTGTTAACTTTCAGGTTGATTGGATGATCCGTACGTGATGTATGCTAACCCAACCTCTTGTTGTTCATCTTCCACTATGTGATCTACTTTCCCATAACAACTTTTATTATTGTTTCCTTATGTAAACAAGGATGCTTTCCCACCTAGTGGTTTTCTGTTGTTTAGTCTCTTTAGCCATCTGGACTGAGTTGTTTGTGTTCTACCTAGAAGCATGTTCTCAAGTGGAAAAATACAGACACACACATCTTTACATTTCACCTTTGACTGCATAGCCCATCTATACTCTGACAGTATCATGTTATCCAAACACATTGCACTAAAGAGTATATCGTGCCAGCCTGCTATCCCATCACAATCACACCAGTTTAAGAATGGAAGCATACTGGTTTGGCATCATTTCTTATCACAGTTTTCCTCATGATAGTGCTTTGGCTCTCCATGGTTGCATGATCTGTTTTCCACACTGCCAAATGCCATCTGTGTTAAAGTGTAGGGCTTCGCAGCTTTGGGAAGCCGTTGGCAGCCACAATTCACACTCCAGCCCCCTGCTTTGGGAGGAAGCAGGGGAAAGGACAAGCCATCCCAGCTGCCACTCACACCATGAGACTGCTACGGAAGGGACCTACCACAGTAAGGCAGTCATGGAATAGCAGGGAGACTGAGAGCCCATTAACTGGTTTTGCCTGCCAGTGAAAAGATGCACATCAATAACAAATGGGATGCAAAGAAGCAGCAGGACAGACACAATGTCATGTTATAAGTAACATCCAAAGACACTTTTATCTTGTTCAAATTCCACCTTTTAGCCTTTAGACTAAGTCCTTAGCCTAGATATTTAAGGTACTTATTTATTTAGAGATTTGGTTTATATTTCATGTATAATCAAGTCACCTCTTGCTGAGATAGTTACCAAAAACCTGTTGTTATTTCATTAGGCAGGATGATATGTATGCAGTATCCAGCATTTGGAATATTAGTCTGAACATTAATTCAATAATGTAGAATGTTAGAAGTTAGGAAAATAATTCAGTAGCACAAGCAATCATAATTGAATATCTTTAATTATAATTAATTAACATTGTTTAAACTTTTAGTGTTGGACTAGGCTGTGGGATTTACAGAGTTCACTGCTGAACTTAGGTGAGCACATTTTGTAATTGGCTGTCTCATAAAGTTCCTTTAGTTCTTTTAAAGTTCCCTTCTTCCAACCTTAGATATTTTTTTCCTACATGGACTACAAAGGCCATAACAGGATCATTATCTCACAGTAAATATTCAGTTCAGAATCCAAAATATCTGCAAGTTGTCAGGCTGGAAAAGGCTAGCCCTATTGCATAGGAACTCATCTTACAACCTCTTCAAGTTGTAATTGCATTCCCAACAAGTACACTCCACTCAGTCTTCAAATGACTTTGCTTTTTAAAAGACTAATAAGGAGTGATTTATTTCAGTTAGAAGAGACTACCCCACAAAAATCTGAAATGTTCAAGAGACTTTGACCACATGTGGAGCATTTTGCTGGACAGCTCAATCATTCCATCCTTTTGCTTTCCCACTCCTAGTCAATAATTGTGGTATGCAAAAATCAGAGATAGGGCACATGTCCCACATGAAAGATCCAGGCAGCCCAAATTCAATCTGTGACTTCTTTAGTTTTAATGATCAGGATCCTAACAAACTACTCTTCTGTGCAAACATCTTCCTGTAATTATATAATTAAAAGGTGGGTGTTGGTGAGGAGGAGGAGGAGGAGAAAGAGGGTTAAAAAAGAATAGGAAAGTTGCAGTGGAGTGGTGTGGAGAGAAAGGAAAGCCAAGAGAGAAATAAAAGGGGGATGTTTGGTAACAGTGTACACCAGCATGACAAAGATTATAAAGGAATTTACTTCACTTCCCCCAAATAATATTATACTTTATTTTACATTATACAATAAAATGTAATTAAATCTTTAATATATTCAATTGAGGAGGAGAAGTTACTGAAGAGAGTCACAATGCATTTGCATGCTGCCCCACCCCCAAGAAGACTTCAATTACTTTCCTTCCATACAGGCCCAAAGGGTCTGAGAACTTGACAATATGAAAGGACTCTGACTACTTGAAGGTCCTTGGTTTCCTGCTAAGTAAGAAACTAATTCCACCACTCAATCCCAACCCCTTTCCACTCCCAAACTTACTTTTTTATTTCTTTCCCAAATTTAGCTTTTCCTCTGGTTCACAACCCCACCTCTTCTATTCTGACCTGTTTTATTAGCTGTCTGCATCTGTATAACACACCTGACAAGACACATGTGTGTATGTGTGTATATATGTTCTATATGGAACCACTGTCTAAAAGAACAGACTACATTTATATTCTGAAGCAGTATTCTTATCTGAAGCGCTTATGTGGGTGTGCAAAACTACTCCAAGAAGCCCACCAGAGAGGTAGCTACATTTTAGTGATGGATGGAGTGATTGTTGTATATATAGAGTGTGTTAAAGTGATCTCAATTCTAGAGAGGAATTGCACTGTATAAATGTAAGTTATTACTTGGGTGGTTTCATCTCTTTTGAACAGATAAAAAGGACATGGCCTATGTTATAAATCTCTTCTTCAACCAGCTAATGGGATAAAATTAAATAAAAAATAAAATGTCAGCTACAAAATATATCCCAGTGGTGAGATAAGAGTGTAAAGTAGCATGTAATGTTTTTAAGTAAAGGAGTCAAAGCATTAAAAAAAAAACATAAAAATTCAAGAAGTCATGAAAGAGAGGCTTCAAAAAGACTGAAACAATAATAAAAAGGGAAATAGAAGACCATAAATACACATTCTACCTGTGATATTTTCTTGCTATCTTTCTTCATCACATTTACAAAGGTTTCAGCTCTTTGAAAATTAAACTTTATATGAGCAGCATCCAAGGTAATATTCATAATATCACCATTGAAAATATAGACAGAAAAATACACGTCAACTGTGTATCCATCTCATATCATTTAAATGAACCATTCTGTGCTCTCTCAACAGAATCAGAAAATTGTTTAATGATACAATGTGATCAGTAAGCATTTAGATTCTAGGAAAACATTCATGTTGTCAAGGAGTCTGTTCCATTGTACTTCTTCCCCCCATCCTCTTTAAAGGACTCTGTTCTTGAAAAGAATTCATCCTTTAATTGTGGGCTCTTTCCTAAAGGGAAATTTTCAAAGGAAAAAACATTCTTTAGCTGATTATATATTCCTAAATTGCAGGAATATTTTCAGTTTTCACTCCCCTGAAACTCTGTCCCTGATACTTGGCTACAATAGCCATCTACATCTTGTCTTAAATTTTAATTAGAGATGAGACAAAACAACCATGCAATTTTTTGATTTTTCTCTTTACATAAGTATGAATGGATGACTTGTCTCTCTGGTCAAGCCAGAAAATGTAAGGAAACTAACAGTAGACCCCTCTTCTTATAATCTGGGGTAGGCACATTCTCACAGCCAGAAGGCTATTTATGGCTCCTCCAGTCCCTTGGTGAGCCACTCTGATATAGGGCTGAGCAGTTGCCTCTGGCTGCTCCAGTGCCAATTGGGCCAGGATCGCAGTGACCACATGGCCCACTCCTGAAGTGGGCCACCAGCAGGAGTGGATTAAATCCACTTCTAAAAGGGCAATCTTGCTGGATTGGCATGGCCTCGGCATAGCTCCCAGCCATTTTTGGGGCATGCATCATCTAAATGCCACACCCCAAAAGTGGTTGGAAGCCACTTTATTTGGCCCATTTGTTTCAGGCCATCCCAAGCAGACCAGATTGACTGCCTAACCAAACTATAAACCCCAGGATTCCACAGGATATAGCCATGACAGTTGAAGTTAAAGTTAAAGTGGTGTCAAACGGCTTTATTTCTGCAGTGTGGATACATCTTATATTAACAAAAGTTAACTTTCTTTTAACTTTCTGATATATTTTGTGCTGCTTTGGGATGGAGGGGAAGGACTGGATACTTTGGAGCCAAAGTAACCTGTTCAGGCTATTTTGGTTGAAATTGTCAAATTGGGATATTTTGAGGAGTGGGGAAACTTTAAGAGATTCAGAAGATTCAGGGGATCAAGGATAGTCTAAGATCACACCCAGAGCTACATGTAGCCTGCAGCCCACATGATTCCCAGTTTTGTTATAATTCCTGTATGTGTAGACAAGTCACCATAGTGCTAGTCAAACCCAAGATGTCTTTACAGCACAGTGATTTATTGTTTGGGCAAAGAAGAATTCAACATATCATTGAAAGACATTTTGAAACAGAGCCGGGCCAGGGCAAAGTATAGAGGAAGATTAATCTGCACCATCAAAGCTGAGGTTCCATGAATTCCTTTATTTTTTTTAATTTATTTATTACACTTCTATACCACCTGACGTCTGAATCTCCCCCATAAGTTCACAAAGCAAAAAATGAGGTCAATATTTGTTCTGTTTTTCAAATCTTCAGTTTGCTCAAAAATTGTCTCACTAACATTTATAGCTGCTGTCACCTCCATCCTTCCATCCACTCACCTGCCCACATGGCTAAAGAATAAGGAATAACATCTGAATGATTATATGGATTCCACTTGATTTTGGAAGCTAAGTAGGGTTAGGCCTGGTTAGTACCTGAATGGGAGATTGGCAAGAAATACCAGGTGCCACAGTCTGTATTTCAGAGAAAGACAATAGCAAACCATCTCTGAGTGCTCTTTGCCTAAGAAAACTCTATAAAATTCATGGGATTGCCAAGTGTCAACAGGCAACTGGAAGGCATATGTATGATTCAGAGACAGTGGGTTTTATTATCATCCAAAATAAGTGCTGTGGAAATTGTGGTTTTAGAGTAACAGAATCTTTTTTTTAAAAAAAAATGGAGGATTTTGGCTAAGTCATTGTTGATTTAATAAACCAATATTATTTGGATTCCATTTTGGGTTCTTTCCTTCTTTCTTTGGGAGAAACAAGATGATCATCATACTTAGAATACCACATTTCTATTGGCATTTCCCTTCTCAGATTTTAAAGATGACCTTTGTCATTGAAAAACAGTCAATCTTGGGTCAAAAGCCTGATTCCTAAGGTGTTGGTGAGAAAATCATCTTCACTTGAGCTTTAGAAAATGGAATGAGTTACTCCTTTCTATATCTTCTGGCTATATATTGAGCTGGCTGGGAAGGTGAGGGGAGCAGGGAGGTTAGGTGATGAATTGGGAATAAATATAAAGTCATACCTACAGCTGCTCCAGTCTGCAAGCGAAGTATACATTTCAAATGGTAATATTTCTGGAGATATGAGATCTGCAAACTTCCTATCTGTTATTTGTTGTTGTTGCCTTCAAGTTATTTTTTATTCATGGAAACTCTAAGGCAAAGGTATCACGGGGTTTCCTTGACAGAATTTGTTCAGAGAGGGTTTGCCCTTGCCCTGAGGTTGAGGGGGTGTGATTTTTCCATGGTCAGACAGTGGAGTTTTATGGCCATGGAGATTTGAACCCTGGCCTGCCAGTGTCCTAGTCCAACACTCAAAACATGCCATGCTGGCTCCAGAAGAAAAAGTATTTCCAGGTGATCTCCCATCCATGTACTAAGCAAGTCTGACCCTGTTTAGCTTCTGAGTTCAGATGAGATCAAGTATGTTAATGGTAATATTACCATTATCTTTTATTACGACTATATATATCTGGCTTTATCTCTATCATTTACTTGAAAAACCTTTGCTTCCAGCTCACTGAGGTAAAAGTGGTTTGAGTCATGACATTGCGCTATATGCATTTGTCTCCAGAAGTACCTGACCTTCTCTTATAACACTCCAATATAGTTGCATATTTTAAAAAAATAGTAGCAATGCAATTCCAAATATAAGAATAACATTACCCAAGTTTAATTGAAGTATTTTTGTGTAAAAGTCTCCATAAAGAAGGCACTAACCTCTTCCAGATTTGAGTACACTGCTCATCTTTTTGGTCTGAGCTCCACAATGGTTAGGTCCACAAAAGAGAGAGAGAGAGAGAGAAACTAATCAGAGGGGGGTTGCAGATTGCCAGAAATAGTGTGAATTCAGTCCACTTTTAGGGTTAGGGTTAGTGCTAGGGAATCATGGGAACTGTTATTTTTCTGAGATGTTGAGCCTTCTCTGTCAGACAACTCTGATGCCACAATAAAATACAGTTCCCATGGTTCCCTAACTCTAACCCTAACCCTAAAAGTGGACTGAATTCACACTATTTCTGGCAGTCTGCAACCCCCCAGAGAAAAAGAGGTGGCTGTAGCAGAGATGAAACTAAATTTCACAAAACTCTGAATTACAACAAAATCCTAGAATTCACAGTGAATTGTTGAATTATGAAAAGGAAGGCTGGTGATGTCATGCATGAGTTAAGAGCATCAGCTTCTATTCCAGCACAAATCTTTAGCCCAGTTATGAAACTGCTAGATGCAGTGAAGGTACTGGGCCTTTGCAGACTGCCAGAAATAGTGCAAATTGAGTCCACTTTAACTGTCCTGGCTCAGTGCTAGGGAATCATGGGAACTGTAGTTTATTGTGGCATCAGAGCTCTCTGACAGAGAAAGCTCAATGTCCCAGAAAAAAAATACACTTCCCATGATTCCCTAGCACTGAGTCAGGACAGTTAAAGTGGCCTCAAGCTGCACTATTTCTGGCAGTCTGTAAAGGCCCACTGTCTCTCTATTCTCCTTTAATATGAACATTGCTGTGGTAATGTGGAACTCATATTGTTAACAGCAGCAGTAACAATTGAGTTTGCTTTGAAATTAGAAGGCTGCTGTTAAAAAGGTCATTCCTATGCTCAGAATATTGACACCTGGATGGGTATCCTCACCTTCCTTGAACAAAAGAACCACAAAGGAAGATTGAAAAGAGAAATAGCAGGATTGGAATGTATCCATCGACTCCAGTCCATCAGCAGTGGGTTGAACAGAGATAATGGTTTCCTTTACACAGTTCAACACTATCTCAGCCCTCATCTTCATGAGGGCACCTTTGTCCAGTTCATCACAGCTCCTATCTCATTCCCACACTACATTCAAATTCTAATTCTACTCTCTATCTACTCTATCTATCTAGGTTATCTGTTTTCCTTGGCTTTAGGCAACAGTCTTCCTCCTACCACCATCATTAAAACTGAACTTGCCACCATTTCCAAGGTTTTGACTTTCAATGGACATCCTCACATACAACTGGCTTATATAGATCTGCCTATGGACTCCCCACTGCACCTCATGCACCCAAGGAAGTAGATTCAAGTCTACCAAAGCTCCTGCTACCAGCTTCTTTCAGTTAGGAGATTACCACATGAGGTGCTAATGATGGAATTGAAGTGGAATTACAACCTATGATTCCTTTCCTTTTCACATAACATCATCACTCATTCATTGCTGATCTGTTGTTATACCATTATTGCACAATTTTGCATTCACAGGTATCTCATTAATGCAAAATTGTGCAATAATAATGGTATAATGATGGATCAGTAATGGATCAGCAACAAATGAGTGACAAAAGGAGAGGAATCAGTGATTGTAATTTCATTTGTATTCCATCACTAGTGCCTTGTACAGTAATCTCCTTAATCTCAAAGATGCTACAAGATCCCTTTTCTAGGGTTAGATCTTTGAATTCTTCCCTTCCCTGGTACCTAAAACTTCAACAGCAGGCACTTTTAGGGATGCCTGGAGATTTAGTTGAGAATCTTCTTTCCCTCCACCCCATCACCTCCCAGGGTGACTGGATGTCCTAACCATAAAGGAGGACAAGACACTATGAAAAAAGGTAGGGCCTTCAACAAAAATGGAAGACATAATCAAAGAAAAGCTTTAAAAGACTCATATAAATGCAAATCCATGCTTTTTAGTCCTGCTCACAATAGAAGACATTTTCGAAGTCCTCCTGGACAGAAGCCTGAAATGTATGTAGGGCATGTCATGAAAAAGGAGGACACCTGGTCACCCTGATCTCCTTCATTCACTGGCCCAGAAGGGCAGTCTCCCACCTTTGGATACCTTTGAGTACTTAAAGGTAAGGTAAAGGTATTCCCTGTTGACAAGGTTGTCAAGTCCTGTCCTACTGTGGGGGGTGGTGCTCATCTCCATCACTAAGCCGAAGAGCCAGTTTATCACATGGCAGGGAATTGGTCAAATCCCACGAAGAAACAGGATTTAAATTCACAAAAGCAGGATCATTTTCAGATGCACTGAGCATTAATCCCAAAATTAACCCACACAGAAAGTGGACAAATCCTGCAAAAGCGGGATCATTTTCAGACACGTCAGGGGCATTGAGCATTAATCTGACATTAACCCGCAGAGAAAGTGGACAGAATCAGCTGCTTTTTACTTTCCCAGATTAAAATGGCCAATTTTGTCCACTTTCTGTGTAGGTTAATGTCGGATTAATGCTCAATGCCCCCAATGTGTCTGAAAATGATCCCGCTTTTGTGGGATATTCCCAGAATTTAAATCTAGTTTCTGCATGGGATTTGGGCACTTAGTGTGATAAACACCATTGTCAGAGACTACTCTGTGACCATGTGGCCAGCATGTTTGCACAGAATGCTGTTTACCTTCCCACTGAGAAGTGGTACCTATTTACCTACTTGCATTTGCATGCTTTCAAAACGCTAGGTTGGCACAAGCTGGGACTAGTGACGGGAGCTCAGCCCATCCTGCAGCCCCTGGGCCTCGAACTGCCACCAGTCTTCCAACCAGAAGAGTCAGCGTCTTAACCCCTTGAGCCACTGCATCCCTTTGAATACTTAGGACTCTATATATTCTTTACCTTTGACTTCAAGCCATCCTCTTCCACCCCCACCTCCCCCCCACCCCAAGGAGGCCCAAAGATGGGCCAATGAGAGGACAGGGTGGGGCCGTGGTCCTTTCCTCCTCTCTCCACCAGAAGCAGCAGCAGCAGCTCTTGGCAAAAGGAGGCGCAGAGAGAGAAAGAGACGAAATCGGAGCGGAGGAGGAGGCGACTGGCTCTGGACTGTTGGTACACAGTGGGCTTCCCAGGCGGCTGGGCTCGGGGGTCTCTCCTTGCATTGTTCTCTTCCTTGCAGCCGGAGGAGGAGAAACCAGGCAAGGGGCGCTGCTGGTGCTGTTGTCACCGACCCCATCCTCCGGGCTCCCAGGCACCGTCTTGGACTTCCCCGCATCCCCGCCTAGGCTGGCAGCCCATCCCTCCAAGCAGGCGCCTCTCTCAGGCCAGCGATGACCGACTCCTGGCAGCCCTTAGACTCCCGGGAGCCGCGCTCGGGTCGAAGAGGAGAGCCTTAGCATCCTTAGGCGAGAGGCAGAGCTGGGTCCTCCTGGACAGACATGATTTTTTAAGAACAGTGGGACAAAGACAGAGACAGGAGAGTTCCCTTCTTCCTGAGCTCTAAGGAAAAAAGCCTTTGTTGTGGTTGCTTTTTGTTGTTGTTGCGCTTTGCCTTTTTATTTTATTTTATTTTATTTTATTTAAAAAAAACAACAGCAACAACCCAAACCCATTTTAGGAAAGAAACGGGAGAAGAAGGATCGCGCCTCTTCTTCCTGCGCTGAACTCCCCGCGTCTCCTCCTCTTTCCATCCATCGCCTTGGGATCGTCCCTTGGGAGATCGCAGCCACCATGAGCGCCTGGGTGGCCGCCTGGGTTTTGCTGTGCCTGAGCCTCGGACCCCTTTCCTTCGCCCAAGGTGAGGAGAGGAGGGGGGGATCAGGGGGCTGTGGCTGGCCATGTGAGAGAGCTGACCAAAGGTCCTCCTTGTCCAAGGCAGGTCTCCCATTTCTGTCCAGGACAGGACTTCCCAAATGTCCTCCATTTTGAGCAGGACTATGTTGGCATTGGGAGGAGTGTGGTTAGCTTTCCTTCGGACATTTTTTTTTCCCCGGTAGGTCCTCCATTTTGCGGGGCCTTGTTCTCCTTTAGGATTAGGGCACTCGGGTCCTAAAGGAGGACACTCTGGTCCTCCTTTAGCATTAGGACATTTGGGTCTGACCTGGGGCGAGGGGGGGGGGGATGATGATAATGGGGGAAAGAAGGCTTGGGAGACCAGCAACCAGATGGCTTTCCTCATCCTATTTCCTAAAGTCCTTGCAAAGTCGATTGGAAAAGTGAACCAATGCGGACCCTGTATATATTTTGTCGAGAGCTTTCTTATCGGGTTTTATTTGCCTTAATCAGCTTAGAGGTGCATAGACATGTTCTCTTGAGCAATGGACGCTTCCTAAATGCAAAGGAGGGCTTCGGTGTAATTCAGATCGGGGACAGGCAGGCTGGGAAGAAGAAGGCACCCCTCATAAGGTGCTGAGAAGGGGAGAGAGAAAAAGGAGAGGGGCGTCTCTCTTTTTCCTTATCCTTCCCATCACTGAAGAAAAGGGATGGACGGCGACTAGGTGCTGAAGAAAACCAGGGCTGCCTCCATACTGATGGAATGATTCGGCTTGACACCGCTTTAATGGCTCCAGGCTATGAAATCCTGGGAAGGGTCGTTTGTTGTGGCACCTCCGGTACCACAACAAACGACCCTGGAGCCATGGCAGTTACAGTTACAGTTGCAGCGGTGTCAAACCGGATCATTTCGCCCGTGCGGAGGAAGCCCAAGGCCACCCTGACACAGCTCGCCCGTGCCATGGTGGGCTTGAGTCATGGATGTTTCTGCCAACCTTACTCCTGTCTCTAAATAGGACACCTTCAGTCTGAAAGGTGCAGTGATGGAGGAGGAAAAGGGAGAATGAAAGCGATTACTTCATAGCCCTCTGAATTTATCATTGCACTGAAGGGGGATTCTTGGCTATGGGAAGATTAGAGCAATGCATATATCCAGTGTCTTTAAGGATGGGCGAAGAGACATGGATGCATCAGGCATGCACCGATTCGACCATTTAAATACAATTTCTGGGATAAAGAGGAAGGACGATCCGATAAAAGCCAGAGGAGCAATGCACCCATCCTCTCTTTTGGAAGGCATGCCATCCTCTCCCAAGTGTCTGCAAAAAAAGAAAGTTGAGAGAGTCTCCTTGCTAGGGGAAGGGAATTTAAAAAAAGAAAACCAGCGTTTTGTGTAGTTGTGTGTATGGGTTTGTAGGGGAGGGCATTCTGTAACCGGAGCACCAGGGGAAAGGGCTGCTTTTTGAGATTTATTATTTTATTTTTATTTATTTTTTAAGTTTGGTCCAGCCTTGAAAGAAGCGGCATAAGGCTGCAAGCCCTTTTCCCACCTGGAGGGGAGGAAAGAAAATGCCTTATCACGGCTCGAGTTCCCAGACAGATGCTGGCTGGCTGAAGAAAATATTTTTTTCCTCCTTTTCCCTCTTTCCCCAGAGCTTCCCAAAGGAGCTTCTCCTCTTTCTCTTTCAGAACAGGGATATATGCTCGTAGGAGTTTTCTGAGGAAGCAGACAGGGCTGACAAGGGAGGAGAAGAGAGAAAAGAGAGAGATAACGAAACGCCTCCTTCCCTTGGCATTTACCGCAGGAGGTGGCTATGAAGAGAGGAGTATCTTAAGTTCTTTCTCTGCGGTGTGTGTTTTCAAAATAAAAGAGTTTGTTTCCCCATCCCCCAGGCTCCCCTTTCCTTTCTTTTCTAACATAAGGAGCGTTGGGCCAGAGTTGAACATTATTATTAGGACATAATATTTCTGAGGGAGCTATTATTGGGATGTTAGGGGCGTGTGGAGGCGGCTGGCAGTAGGACTGACTATAAGAGAAAAAGACTGGTTTGAGGAGGAGAGGATGCGCTGAGGAGCAATTTTGGCGGGCTCAAGGCTTGGCTTTCATTTGGTCCTCAAGGAGAAAAATATTAGGAGGAGAAGGAATGCCAGCAATGAGCCACAACTGAAGGTGCCTTGTAGAAATAATGCTGTTTGACACCGCTTTAACTACCCTGGCTCCATGCTATGGAATTCTGGGAATGGTGGTTGGTTGTGGCACCAGAGCAGCAGTTCAGAAATCACATCATGACCAATAACAATCACCACTCAGAATCCATGTGTGTGTGTGTGTGTGTCTCCCAAGAGGATATAAAGATAGGAGTTTGGGGGGAGAGTCCACACATTCATCTGGGATGATGATATTTATTTATATCCCATGTTGAGACTCAAAAGTGACTTGCAGTTTAAAAGAGCAATACCATTAACAACCTTATAATGTTCCCACATGGGATGATGATGATGATGATATTTATTTATATCCCATTTTGGGATTCAAAGTAGCTTGCAATTTCGAAGAATAGTATCATTAAAAACTTAAATGTCCACACATTCATCTGGGATGCTGCTGCTGGTGGTGGTGGTGCTGCTGATATTTCTTTATATCCCACACTAGGACTCAAAGATGCTTACAATTAACAATACCATGAATAACTTTTTAATGTCCACACATTCATCTAGGATGATAATGATGATGATATTTCTTTATATCCCAGATTGGGACTCAGGCTTTCAATTAACAATACCATGAATAACTTTTTCATGTCCACACATTTATCCAAAATGGTAATGATGATGATATTTCTTTATATCCCAGATTGGGACTTAAAGCGGCTTACAATGTAAGAGAACAATACCATAAATACCTTTTCATGTCCATACATTCATCTGGGATGATAATGATGATATTTCTTTATTTCCCAGATTAGGACTCAAAGCGGCTTACAATGTAAAAAAGAACAATACCATGAAAAACTTTTTCATGTCCATACATTCATCCAGGATGATAATTATGATGATATTTCTTTATTTCCCAGATTTGGGACTCAAAGTGGCTTACAATTAACAATACAAAGAAAAACTTTTTAATATTCACACATTCATCTGGGATGATAATGATGATATTTCTTTATATCCCAGACTGGGACTCAAAGCAACTTTCAATGTAAGATTACAATATCATGAAAAAAATTGATAATGTCCACACACTCATCTGAGATGATGATGATGATGATGATGATGATGATGATATTTTATTTATATTCCGCACTGGGACTCAAAGTGGCTTGCAATTTACAAGAACAACATTATTAAAAACATACGAAAGTGAGCATTTTTATGAGTGTTCATGTCTTGTGTGAATGTTGACCCCTTACAGTCTGTCTTTTTTCTTAGAATTTCCTATTTCCTATTGAATCCTATTGTGGGAGAAAGGCGGGATACAAATCCTTGAAATATGTAAATAAATAAATAAATAAATAAATATTTTCATATATTGGAGCACATGTTTCTTATGTATAGGTCAGTGATTTGGATGGTGATTTCCACCATGAAAATAAAGTCCCAGACTAGCTAACCTCAGGAAGGCAAACTGGGTTTATGGGAAAGGCTTGCCTTACAAAAATGTTCAATATTTTGAGGGGCTAAGGTTATTTGACAAGAGATGCCCACTGTCCAGTATCTTTTCCCCCTTCAAAAATAAGTGCAATTAAGAGTTACAGGAGGAAGCTTTTATTATCAAGCTGATTCCTTTTTCAGCACAGTTCTGCTTTGGTTTGCTCAAAAGTACATTCCACAGAGTCCAATGAAACCTCCTGGTGACATTTATCATTCCATTGCTTGTGTGTGTGTGTGCATGCGCCCACTGTTCATAAATGCAGTGATGTCTGAATGAACAAGCACTTTTGAGAAAGCTTTAATGATGCCACACAACCAAAGCGTTACTATTGAGAAATGTCAGTAAAAGAACCAAAAGATATGCCTTCAATTTTTTGTACAAGTCAGGATGAGACTTCTTCAGCAAAGCCAGATATTGATGAGTTAATCTGTCCTAGATGGTCTCTAATTCCTAAGGGACAAAGAATTAGCAGTCCTATGAAGCAGTCAGCAGCATTTTTTCCACCTCACTCCAGTCATCATGCTATTTCTTTTGTAGAGGAAAGCTTCTTAATATGAACTCTGCTAACTCTTACCCTTTCAGCTTAGGAATTTTCAAATAACATGACTTTATTGAATAAAGACATTTATTTAAGGGTTAATTTAAGGGTTCTTTATCATTATTGGAAATCTTGTTTGTATCTCTCCCCCCCCTTCTTTTTTTGCATGCACTTTTCTTGAGCCAGCAACTAGATGTTTCATCTTCATTTGCACTGATTTCGCTTTGATGTACATTTTTTTTTTGGGGGGGGGGGGTTATTTCAAATTTAAACTGTTATATTAGTACAACTTGAAATTTTGTTATCCAGTGTGCTATTCTGGGTTGGTCTGCAGATTAATTTATTTCTAGACACATAGGAGGTGAGCATGTGGTGCCATGCAGGCTATATTTCTAAATAGAGTTTGAACTTTTAAACAAAATGAAATATGGTGAGAAAAGTCATGAACTAACAGGGGGAAAGCTATAGCAATATAAAAGATTTGAAGTATCCTACTGTATTCAGTGAGGCAAAATTAAGTAAGTCTAGAATTTCAGCTTTAGACAGTTTTGGTTGTTGGCTTCAACAATCAAAATGGAATTGTGGAACAGTGAATCTTGGTTTTCTCTTGAATTTTAAAGGAGATATCCAAGGGACTGAACCCTATAATTCAGCATCTAAGATTGTTCTTTTAAACTTAAGCAGTGCTTAAGACCTTTGGGAAACCTATTTCATGATGTAGTGAAGCCAGGATCCATACTGGACACATTGATTCAGTTGATCCAAAGGGACTTCTCATAAATTTGGATCCCAGTACTGATAGCTGGCACTGCTATTCTGACATTCCACAAATAATCTATCTAATATTCTGATTTTTAAAACAAAAACAAACAAAAAAACAAAAAACAACAACCTGGTAACAGTAATAATAAAATTTGGAAAACATAGTAAGATGATAATTATTTAAAACAATTATACAATAATTATTCTAAACTCTTAGATTTACTGACTGGACCCCAGTTACTACTTTCAAAAAATATTACACAGATGTATAGGTCAAGCTCCAATGGCACATTTCAGTAATCAGAATCCATTTCCCCCCTCCTTCTTGTCCCTTTGCAGCTATCCATGGTAGCAACACAAACAAACACAACCCTCCCCCCACACAGACACACACTTCACAACATTTTTTCACCAACAAAGCAGGATTTGGTTGTGCACAGAGGGCTATAGGAGTTGTAGTGGTGATCTCCTCTTTTCTGGAGGAGGAAGGAGCCAGATGTTACTTGATCCTTGCCATATAGCTGAAAAAAGTGAAAGGTGCTATCATGTTATATGGTTTGATTTAAAGTGCACTATTTTCTAATGATCTGAGTGTACAAGCAGAAGTATTGTTCACTGAACTATGTCTAGCAAACCACTTTTCCAAACTCCAAGTAATATACATGAATGAAATACATTTAAAACTGTACACATTGCAAAATATATAGCACTTCAGTGTTATTATGTGTCTTCAAGTTGACTCCAATTTATGGCAACCTTATTCTAGAGTTTTCTTTGCAATATTTCAGAGGGGATTTGCTATTGCTTTCCTCTAAGGCTGAGAAAGAGTGGCTTGCCCAAGGCGTCTGAGTGGGAATTCAAACTTCAGATCCAAAATCTTAATTCAGCATTCAGATCAGTACACGGCACTGAGTCTTACCTTTTAACTGTGTTCTTTTCTTCATTACCTTTCTCACAGTATATTTTTTTGGCATTCCAAAACAATGTAAGCCAAACATGCAGGTCTTTTATCATTGGCATAATTTGAAATCTGGGCTTTACACTCTCTCTTGCTACCAGATAAACAAATGACTGTCAGAAATATTTACTGGACCATTCGATCATTACTGAATTCTGAAGATGTCAGTATCCTCAATCACCCCAAACCAAATGTACCTTTAATTTTTGGTGACTTTGAGAATAAACAATTTAAAGTTTGATATTTCTGTGTCAGACTTTGTAAACTCTGCTATGATCAGAATAAATGGCATAATATACTATGATGTATAAAAAAAATAATATTATTTGATTGCTCAGGTCCATAAAAAAAAAAGCTAGCTGAAAATGCCATAGTGACTTAGAATCATCTTTTCAGATACCACTTCCTGAAGATAGGATTCACTTATTTCTCTATGAACAGCTGAGAGATCCAGCATGGTGGTAGTGATTTGAACATTGGATTAGGATGCTGGAGACCAGGGTTCAAATCTATACTTGGCCATGGATACCAACAGGGTGACATTAGGCAAGTCACACTTTCTCAGCCTCAGAGGAAAGCAAAGGCAAACCCCCTCTGAAAAAAATTGTGTCAAGAAAATCCATTGGTAAAACCCAGTGGCCACTGGGTCACCATAAGTCAGAAATGACATGAAGGTAAACAACTGCAACAGCAGCAACAACACTTGTTTATTACTATCCTTCAGAAGACTACTTATGTGCTGCATTTAAATTTATTTTTGATTCTCCATAGAACAGTACAGCCTGCTGATAGAAAGCACCCTAGTATGTATCTTGCTAGAACTAAGTAATTCCACATCAGTAATGTATTGAAAGGGAGGAGTGTGTCTCTTTTAAGAAAATTGAAGTATATAGTAAGCTAATGTGAGTCTGTACGGTCCAATGGATTCATATTTAAAAGATAGTCTAAGGGGGGAATCAGACGGGCGGCCATGGGCCGCCCCGGGAAGCTGCACCGCGGGGCTGAGGTATCCCCACACCTCGGCCCCGCGGCGCAGCTTCACTGCCCCTGGAAGGAGTGCTAAATTGGTGCTCCTTTCACAAGTCACCGAAGGTGCTCCACAAAAGGCTGCCGGCGCACCTTCGGCGACTTTTCCGCTGCAGCGTGTATGGACGCTGCAGCGGGAGGTCCTCCTTGGAGCGCCAGCTGTGCGGAGGGCCAGCTGCTCTGAGGACGACCTGGGGAAGGGGTTGGGGCGCCCACCGTGTAGCTGCCCCTCCACTTCCCTGCCCCCAAAACGTCTCTTTAAGCCGTCTGCTTCCCCCATAACATTGTATAAGGCAACCTCATTTACATTATCATAATACAGATATATTAAAGTATTTGATATCTTGTTGTGTTCCTTGTCATCTTGACTGCACATCCCAGTTTAGGCATTATTACCAATAATGAGGAACACCGAGAGCTGCAGTTCAACAATTTCTGGAGGTCCAACCAATTCCCACTACTGGTATTTTTGATATATAAAAAGTGATATAAAATAGTTTAAATAGCTTATTCAATGCAATGAAGTTATACTGATCTTATTACTCAATATCTCTAGGTTGGGGGTGTAAATTAAGATGGTGGTAATTTATCTTGAACTCAATGGTATTTTATTTTACTTTGTTTCCAAGAAAAGAACCATGGGAGTGCAAACAATATCAACATTGATGGGCTTGGACTGGACTTTCAGCAATAGATCACTATTAAGTAACATCAAGCTGCTTGAACATGGAGATTCTATTCCTCACCTCTGAATATTCTTTGTCTAGCAAAAGTCTAGGAAATTCATGAGGTCACTGTAACTTGAAGACACATATGTATATATACAACACAACTTTGTATAGAACTAACCTGTATGAATTTGTCTAATTCCCATTGAAATTCAGCTAAGCCAGAGGCTATCCTATCTTGTCTTATCCCAAAGGGAGATCAGGCATTTATCCCTAGTTAATTAACTAAAATCAAATAATTTCATTTTTCTTGGTTTGTCCTTGCATAACAAAGCAGCAGAACTTGAACTCTAATTATATTCTGTAAAATAACGTGCAGATTTAGGAGCTTATCACATGCAAAAAAAAAAAAAAAAAAAAAAAAAAAAGCGACTTACCCCTTCCAGGATACAGTTGCTTACAGGATCTAATTGGGAATTATTGCATTAAAAAGCCTGCCAATGCTGCTGGGTGACTGCATCCCAGCTGCATCCCGGCTCCCAGCCACACTCAGCCAGCCAATTTGCAAACATGAGAAGCTCCTGTGTTTGCAAATTGATGAGCTGAGCGTAGCTGGGAGCTGGGATGCAGCTGGGATGCAGTCACCCGGCAGCATCAGCAGCATCAATGGCATTTTTTTGTGTGATAATTCCGGATTGCATCCCAGAAGTGACTATATCCCAGAAGGGGTAAGTTGCTTTATTTTTGCATGCAGTAAGCTCCTTAGTTAAGCATGTATTTTGCATACAGCTGTGAATTAAATTTGCTGTGTCAGTTTAAAATAGTTCAGTTAGTAGCAGAATTGAGCAATACATCAGCTCAGATCCTGGAGAAATGTTGTAGTCAGAAAAGACAGTACTGGCCTATAGAGACCAATGAACATACTTATTTTGAGGCTACATAATAAGTTTATGCAAGCCTGAGAACCTAAGTACCATATAATTCATAGAATACATTGATTGTAGTGAGGTAAATAGATCAGTTATTGTCTGGGAAAGGATTTTGTCATTCTTTTTCTGTAGTGGAACTATAAATGTAGCCAACATGGAAGAATATATTTCAGAATATTGTCTTTAACATTGTTGTTGTTGCTAGCTGCCCTCAAGTTAGTTTTGACTCATGGCGACCCTGTGGATGAGACATCTCCAAGAATCCCTATTTTCCACTTCCTTGCCCAGATCCTGCAAGCTCTTGCCCATAACCCCCCTGATCAAGTCTATCCATCTGGTCTGTGGTCTTTCTCTTTTTCTTCTACCTCTACCTTTCCTAGCATTATTGTTTTTTCTAGTGATCCATGCTAATTATGTGGCCAAAGTATGATAGTCTCAACTTGATCATCTTAGCTTCCAAGGAGAGCTGTCTGATCTGTTCATGAACCCATTTGTTTGTCTTCTTGACTGTCCATGGTATTCTAAGTACTCTTTTCCAGTATCACATTTCAAATGAGTTGATTTTCTTTCTGGTGGCGCAGAGGTTAAATGCCTGTACTGCAGCCACTCACTCATAGACCACAAGGTTGCGAGTTCAATACCAGCCAGGGCTGAGGCTCGACTCA
The DNA here is from genome assembly GCA_026167975.1 of Phrynosoma blainvillii. Classification (NCBI taxonomy): domain Eukaryota; kingdom Metazoa; phylum Chordata; class Lepidosauria; order Squamata; family Phrynosomatidae; genus Phrynosoma; species Phrynosoma blainvillii. The sequence goes on along the minus strand of JANUYF010000002.1, from coordinate 58,561,877 downwards.
GGCCTGCATCTTTCCGAGGTCGCTAAAATGAGTACCCAGCTTGTTGGGGGGCAATCAGCTCATAGTTGTAAACCCCTTAGACATCCCATAGCGCGATATGAAGTGGTATATAAATGAAGCTGCTTTTGCTTTGCTTTCTGTCCATTTCCTTCACTGTTCAGCTTTAACATCCATACAAGGTAGTTGGGAGTACAATGGCCTGGACAATTCTGACTTTAGTGCTCAGTTGTATGTCTTTGCTCTTCAGTATCTTTTCCAGTTCTTTCATAGTTTCCCTTACCATTCAAAGTCTTCTTCTTATTTCTTGACTGCAGTCTCCATTCTGGTCAATGTTTGATCCTAGATATGGGAATTCTTTAACTATTTCAATTTCCTCATTGTCTAGATTTATTTTTTATATTTCTTCTGTGGTCATTATTTTTGTTTTCTTTATGTTCAGCATTAGACCTGACTTTGCACTTTCATCTTTGACCTTCTTATCAACTATTCCAATTCCTGAATGTCTTCTGCTAATAGGGTGTTGTCCGCATATCTTAGGTTGTTAATGTTGCTTCCTCCTATCTTAACTCCTCCTTTTTCTGATTCTAATTCTGCTTTTCTTATGATGTTTTCAGCATATAAGTTAAACAAGTAAGATAATAGGATGCAGCCTTGCCTGACCGCTTTGCCTATTGGGAACCACTCTGTTTCCCCAAATTCTGTTCTGACGGTAGCCTCTTGTCCTTGGTACAGATTCCTCACCAGGACTATGACATGTAGTGGCACCCCCATGCATTTGACTGTGTTCCATAGCTTATTGTGCTCTATACAATCAAATGCTTGTATATGAAACACATGCTGATTTTTTTTTTAATTCTTTGGTGTGCTCCTCTGGAATTTCTCTCTCCATGTATGGTTGGAATCTATGCTGCAGAATTTTGAGCATTATTTTGCTTGCATGGGAGATTAGTGCTATTGTCCTATAGTTGCTGCAGTTTTTTTGTGTCTCCTTGCTTGTGAATTAGTATGTATATCAAGCATTTCCAGTCTGCTGGCCATCTCTTTGTTTTCCATATTTGTTGGCATATTTCAGTTAGCACTAAAGTTGCATCTGTCTGTAGGCACTGTAGCAGTTCAATTGCATTTAACTAGTCAAGCACATATATGCATCTTTCTTTACATTATCACCTAATCTCCTTGGACAACTACTGATGCTAGTTAGCATTAAAAATTTTTCACAGGTATTTTGTCTATAGCTGTACTTTGCAGATCTGGCAAGTTACAGAAGCCATTATTTCTTGTTGTATCACCTGCCTTCCCACTGAGTTTCCCTCTTTTCTTCAACAATTATAAGAAAATTAGTGGGACTAAATAATTGTGCTGAAGTTCTTGAAGGCCCTGGGAAAATTGCACAGTTGAAGTACAACATAAAGCTAGACATATCTGTTTTGCAGAAGAAAATCCTCTTTTGGTAGATAGGGAAGGTGAGATGACCCAGCAGTTCTTTTCCAATTTAGCTTCATGTGATTCTTTATAGGTGACAGCTTTTAGCTGTTATTTCCTTAGTGGTCTATTTTATGACTCATGTTCTGACGCATATGTCATTATACACAATGTTCCCCTGGTTATCTGTATTTCTTCAGGCTAAATGGACAACAGTTTTTCATAATATGCATTATCATCTAGACTTTTAAACTTTTAAACTTTATCCATCAGGTGGCTAACATAAGTGGCTCTTTCCAGTGAATGTATGAATTCTCTATGTTCTGATTTAGCTATTTTATAGTCTGTTATCATGAAAAAAATTATTAATGGATTACAATTCACCAGTTCTTTGATGATTAAAAGTGATCCACCAGACACTGAGTTATGGTCACCATAAAACAATGTTACAGATCCAGTTCTTCTGCTATTAGTGTATAATTGATTATTGAATCTTTGGCTGCATCTGCACTGCAGAAATAATCTGGTTTCACACCACTTTAACTGCCATGACTCAATGCTATAGAATTCTGAGAGCTGTAGTTTTGTGAGATTTTAGCCTTCTCTGTCAGAGAGCTCTGCTGGCACAACAGACTACAGTTCCCAGAATTCCATAGCATTAACCCATGGCAGTTAAAGTGGGGTCAAACTGGATTATTTCTGCAGTGTGGATGCAGCCTTTGAAAATAAAGCAATCAATACAAAAGATCAATACATGTTTTATTTCCTTGGTTAGTGAAACCTTTTGTATAATAAACCCCTTTATCCCTTACACCAAAGAAAATATAGTGGATTTGAAAAGATAAAAAAATGCTAAAAGAGAAATAAGCAAATAAAGATAATAATTAAAAAGAAACGAAGGAGCAGATGGTGATAGGTAGGGCTGGACAGTGAAGTGGACATCTCAGGGGGCAGATGATGTAGGTACAGGGGCAGATTCAAAGAACGAGGTATTGGAGAATAGATTTGATCATGCTATACACTGTAAAGCAGACAGTGCACCCTATATTTGGTTCTCAAGTGTTCAGGACACTGGTCAATTACTGCTGCTAAAGATTTAACTATCACTTTCATTGAAATAATATTTGAAATACTAGTTTATCCTCTGTTGTAGCTATGGGACACAGCAATAATTTGAGTCAGCTCTTGTGGTTTGGAAAAACCCCCAGAAGTATGACATGAAACTTTAACATATCTTACCTTTTTCAACAAATGCCCAGGGAATGAGAAGAGAGATTGTGTGATACTATTATCATAACAACAAGCCATAGTTTCTTTTATGTCAAATGTAAGAGTCTCAGGGCCTTTGCAGACTGGCAGAAATAGTGCACATTAAATTGAGGCACTGCCCTGGCTCAGTGCTAGGGAATTATGGGAACTGTAATTTATTGTGGCACCAGAGCTCTCTGACAGAGAAGGCTCAATGTCCCAGAAAAAAATACAATTCCCATGACTCCCTAGCACTGAGCCAGGGCAGTGCCTCAATTTAATGTGCACTATTTCTGGCAGTCTGCAAAGGCCCTCAGTCTTCCTTGTTTCTCATCCCTCTTCTCTTCCTTTTCTTGTTCAGCTAAAAACTATGTATACCTTCAAAAATATATGAAGTTGGGTGGGATCAGGATTGCCTCTGTTGTGACCCTTCCCCCCAGATGTTTCCGGAAATCTAAATTCATGGTCCATTTCATCTGGGAGCATAGCATTCATTTGGATGAGCATTTAATACCTCTGAAAGTTTCAAAATGTGAAGATAAGAACTTGTAGACTTTTAAAATAAAAATCATTTATTTCATTATTTAAAAATGTACAAAACAATAATTTTCCTGGGGTAGTTCCAATTGAGAATGATCAATTGGAGACATACAATATGTCATCTTGATGCTGACAATTCCATCTGGAGTTATTTAACAGTAAATAAGTCAAGCTGTTCTGTGGTGATGTGTTATGTGGATGGCATATGTACCAAGTGCATAGATCTGCTGGTGTGTCCTTGATTAACCCTTTGTGTTCCTGTTTTCTTAGTGAGTTTTAAAATATCCTGCTTTATCCTTCTCAGCCACTGTGTTCTTTGTTTTTTTGGTATTTTGGTTACTGTAAACTGCCTCTAAGGATTATAGGTACCCTTCCTCCTCCTCCTCCTTGGTGGTTGCTGCAATCCACACCCTCCCAACCACAAAAGAAAAAGAGGAGAATGAGGAACATGGCAATTGTAACAGGAGCTGAAATGGCAGTTCTAGGACTTACTCCCAGCTCTAGTGCTGCTTCACTTCACCAGCCTCCTTATTTTCCAGCAGCTTAGCCTTCCCTGCAGGTGGAAAGGGATGGCCACTCACACATTGCCCAGAAAAAGTAGGACAAGAAAGTCCAGGGTGAAAAGAAGTCTTGGAAAGCAAAGCAGAAGCAATGGTGAGGAGGCACAAGTGGTAGACACCTATATCTGCAGTGTGATAGAGCAAGCACTGACTTTGTATAAGAGAGATGATTGCTGCAATTGCAGTTTTTTACCTCTGCTGTGGAGATTGCAGTGGCAAGATTGCTAGTATATTGAGCATTCATTGTACTCTGGCTTTCATCTGTGTATTGTTAGAAGGTATGGTGTTGTCGTAAGCTAGAACACTGGGTTAGAATCCACTGGCTATAAAGTTTTGAACTGCCATTACAGTTTTAATGCCATACAGAATATGGATACAGAAATTATATGAAATGTCTAAAGCAGTGGAAAAAATTCAGCAAAAGCAAGCCTTCTCAGTTACAAAAGCTGAAAAGAATGTGTTCTCCATTTTACATAAATGCTTATCCTTCCTTCTGCAGCAATATTTCAGGTTGTGAAGACTATGTAAAACTGTTCTGCTGTAAAGAGTGTCTAAACACACCAAGCCATACCATGGAAAAATGGTCATCCCCCATGCAAATTTTCACATTTCAGAACTGTTTTGCAAAAAAGAAAATTTCAAAAATTGGGTTGTGTAAAGAAAGTGGGTTTTGCATAAAAGATTTTCCCCACAAAAAAAATCCTCAATTCCAAACTAATCATGAATTTCCTTCTTTTTTGTTCTTGCACATGAGAATGAAGTGAGAGAATATTGACTTCCTTTATAATTTTAAATAATCCTTGTATCATTAGATTGTGAAGTATAGCACATCTCTTTCTCTTTGGCTGCACAAAGGGGAGGAAAAACCTTCAATAGCACCTGTTTAGGGAAGTCAATTCTGACTTTCTTCTTCTTGCATGGTAAACGTAACCTTTCCCTCCTCCTTACTGTGGTACAGCAAGATTCGATTTTCATTGGTATTGATGTTAAAGAAAATGCAACATGGGACTTACAGTAATAGAAATAAAATGTGTATGTGAAAGTCACAGTGATTAAGCAGGAGCAATCATGAAGCTACACAGGTGAAAAGGATAATGTAATTTGGAAGCCTTGAGAGACAAGGACAAAGTTATAGAGTGTATATTGAAAACACCTGTTGTAGATTGCAAACACCTGAGATTCATTAAGTAGTCAAGGTAAAATGATGAAATACTTGGGTTGGTCTTAAGTATGGGATGATCCATGTAAACCAATCAAAATGAATGTACACACCCACTGGGTGGGAACCGACTAGTGGGTGGTGACTAACAATGGCTATAAGTGCAATGTTTGCCAATGCATATTGTGGAGTAGTTTTGGAGATATTGTGATTTGTAGGGCATATAGTATTTATGTATATAGTAGAATAAAGTAGCTTTTATATAAGACTACTGAGTTGTCTGGTGTCTTGAGGGAAGATACAAGAGCCAGAAGAATCCTGGAGAAGTTTGGAGACATCTCAGGAAGAAGAGTGAGAAGGCTTGGAGAGTTTGTCAGGGTCTTCAGCCTATTCTCTGAAACTCTGCTGCTTGGGAAAGAAGCATCAACCACTGATCAAAGCTGGTCAGCTCTGCTGCATAACAAGGTGGTGAGTTAGAGCCAGAGGTGAAGAGCTACAACTCCCATCATCCCTGACAATTGAATAGATTTTGTACATATTTTCAGGACAGACTTTTGCACACTTCTGTAAATGTGAAAAATTTAAAACTGCAGTAAATGTTTCCTTGTTGCATGAAATAAATTAGTGGTACTGATCAGGCTCCTTTGTGTTTTGAACAGTTAGAATATCTTTTTGTCTTTGTTATGTCTGTGTCATCTAAATAAAAGGAAAAGTTGCTGGTTCTGTGCAGATGTTTTTAAAGCAAGCTAAAGAAATATGTGTGCAGGGAGGAGGTGCTTGGTGCCTAATGCTGGAGGTGAGAGCTCACATGGAAGCAGTGAGGCTGGCAGGCTGTGTTGCCATGCCAGTTGGCCTTTCTTGACAACCTATCCAATTGCAGAATTTTTTTATTCCACGTCTTTACTCCTCACTGGATGAATATTCTAAGGAGATTACTGCATGTGGCTTTTAAACCATGATTCCACTGGGAAGGGAGCGGCTTTGGTGATATTGATCACATGATGCCACCTCCCACCCTGTCCCCTACCCATCACTTTTCATTTACAGGGAAACCCATGAAACCTGGCAATCCTACAATGCCCCAGGTACAAAAAGTTATTCCCAGGGCAGTTGTGTGATTGTCAGCCATATGATATCAGTGTACCCTCTTCCCTTTTCTTCCATCCCCCTCACTGTTCCATTTATTTATTTATTTTTCAGGGTGGTTTTTTTTGTAATTCCAGAGCTCTGCAGCCTCAATCGGAAGTTTTAAAAAACATTTATAAGTTACAAAAAAACACCCTAAAGGCATGCTGGGAAGGACATAAGGGAGAGAGGTGGGGTTAAGGGAGAAGGCAGAAAGAGAGTGCAATGGGGGCAGTAGCCCTGCTCATGCAAATGAGAAGAGGTGCAGTGATGGTTACTCTACAAGCCATATGCTACCATTTTAGGGCTCTACAGACTGCCCCAATAAAGCAGCATCCCACCTCCCCTTTCAGCACCAGATCGGGAACACAGCAACCACACACCACAGCCCCAATCCAGCAGTTTGCTGCTCTAAAAAGAAATGGAAAAATGCCTCTCCTTTTTAGAGTGGCAAAAAGCCACCCTTACCGTTGCGGTTTTTCAGCATTTCTTTGATGCAGGCAGGCAATGTGATGCCAGCATTGGGGCACAGTCAGAGCATGCATCATGTGGTCCCCACATCCCCACTTCACCCCAGTGCCAGCATTTATCGCTGGTCTGTAGAGGCCCTTCATTTAATTGTGTGGCTGCAGTGAGAAAGAGGCTGGAGTGATAATGTCCTAAAATGGAAGTTTGGGGGGGGGGGCTATTGGGGGATGGGATAGTTTGTTTTATCCTGTAAGCCACCCCAGTTGTATCTACAGAGAGGCAGGATATAAATAATAATAATAATAATAATAATAATAATAATAATAATAATGTTACTTTCAGGTGAGCTACTTTCTCCAAATTTCAACACAGACTAAGGAGTGTAATTCCCTTAGATTGTATGACTTTTCACAGCTAAAGTAGACAGCTACTACCAAAAATGCAGAGATGTATGTTAAAGTTTCTTTGAAGGAATATTTCTCCTTATGTGATCTCATTAGAAATGTAAGATCTCTGGGGAGGCCCTTCTTTCTCTCCCAATACCTTTTCTACCTTTTTTGGCTGGACAAAGTGGTTGCTCCCTGACTTTGGAACTCCCTCACTTGTAAGGTTAGGATGCCCCCCCCCCTCTTGCTATCATTCTTCCAGAAAGTGATGAGTTTCCTATTCTGTCAGGGTTTTATGTTTTAGCTTGATGGGCTTTTAATGATATGTCGTTTCATTGTGGTTTAATGATAAATTCTTTAATTGGTTTTTAAATAGCTTTTGCATATTTTTTTTACTGATTTTTGTTTGGCTTTTCATCTGTAGTGGCTTTAATAATTTGTAAGTCTCCTTGAGTCCCATTATTGAGGAAAGGGCAGAATATAAATGAATATTTTCATCCTCATGATGGCCAGAGTTCATTTGGGAACTTGGGCCTTTACAAACTGCCAGAAATAATGCAGCTTGAGGCCACTTTAATTGTCCTGGCTCAGTGCTAAGGAATCATGGGAACTGTAGTTTATTGTGGCACCAGAGCTCTCTGACAGAGAAGGCTCAATGTCGCAAATAAACTACAGTTCCCATGATTCCTTAGCACTGAGCCAGTTAAAGTGGCCTCAAGCTGCATTATTTCTGGCAGTCTGTAAATGCCCTTTGTTCAATAAACACACTTGCATCTGCAGGAAACAAAATTGAGCAGTTGCATGGTGCCCATTTTCAGCAAGCAGCTGCTTTTAACTGTAGGGGAGGGGGTGAAGTGACTGATGTACAGTGGAACTGATGCATATAAGCAACACTAACTACAGAGTGCTAATGACACTGGTATTATCTGATGTGCATTATGACACTCTTGCTGGTGCCCTGAGATGCATTTTCAAAATTGACAGGGTTTCTTAGCATCTCTGCTAAGTGACATACTGTGTTTTGTTAAGAATCCTCATTAGCCTGGGCTACTTTTTACAACTGTGGCCTGAAGCAGACAGACTGGCAGATGAAGCAATCAGGCTGCAATTGGCCTGGTACTGCCGTGACCACACAGCCCGCTCTGAAAGAAGGCCATCACGGTGGTCCCAAACAGCCCGCCACCAAATGCAGATTAAATCCACTCCTTTTTCTGGCAGCTTTGGGCAGCCTTTATTTCATTTCATTTCACTTTTGTGCCACCTTTTTTCTGGAAGGGACCCGAGGCAGCTCACAGGAAAATCTTTGGTGGCCTCAGAGCAGCTTCCAGCTGCTTTGGGGATGTATGTCATCTGAACACTATGCCCCTGAAGCGGCCAGAAGCTGCACTTTTTGGCCTGTCTGTTTTGGGCCTGTGTGGCTAAAGCAGTAAGATCTCCTGGTCATTTGACCTGAATGAATACTATTATTATTATTATTATTTTAAAAAAATCCTTTATCCAAAGCATTACCATACAATTACCACAGTTTCTACATTTCACATGATACATTCCATAATTTAATAATTTACTAACAAACTTAGAGCTAACTTCTAAAATCCTCTAATACAATATATACTTTTTAATGCTTTCCCACCCCTCCCACTGTCCAGAGAATGGTCTATTTATATATTATAATTTCCTTTATCTTTCATACAGAGTATCATTTTAATCTATTCACATCCTCATACTCCCTCTCTCTTTTATATTCTCTGTAAATCTTTTCCAATTTCTGAACCAAACTTCTTCCTTCAACTGATCCATACAACCCCCTCTTTTTTCCATTAACTAGTCAAACTACATAATCAAATCCAGAAAGAAAGGAAACATCAAAGGAAATTAGAATGTTACAGGCCCAACTAACATTGTTAACAGTGGAAGAAATAGAAAATAGATTATGACTTACAAAGCAGAAATATTTTGAACAAGGGAAACAACCAGGGAAATTACTAGCTCAAGGACTGTGATGCATGAAAGAGAAAAGAATGATAATAGAGGCGAAAGAGGGAGATAAAAAAAAAATTACAGATCAAAATGGAATCTGCAAAGTTTTTGAGAAATACTATATGGCATTATATAAGGAAGGGCAAAAGGATGATGGATTTACAAGACTAGGAAAATATATAAATAAGCATGCTACAGGAAAAATAGATGAGGAACAAAAAGCCAAATTAAATGCAAAAAATTCTATGATGGAAGTTATGGAAGCAATAAAGGGATTAAAACCAGGGAAAGCACCAGGCCCAGATGGATTGACGGCTGCATATTATAAAGTACTACAAGAAGAGATAGGTTCACTATTTAATGCATGGCTCAATGAGATAGAGGAAGGAGGAATCCCTAATTCTTGGCAGAGTGCTAATATTACTCTTTTACCGAAAACTAACAAAGTCCCTTCCTTATCACAGAATTACAGACCAAACTCCCTCCTAAATCAGGATTATAAGATATTTGCAATGATATTGGCATCCAGACTAAAGAAAATATTACAAGACCTGATAGAGGAAGAACAATGTGGTTTCCTCCCTAAAAGACATATGAAACAAAACATCAGGACAATGATAAATGTAATTGAGTATTATTAAAAAAAAAAAAAACTGGAAAAAAGAAGCCTTAATATTTCTTGATGCTGAAAAAGCATTTGATGAGGTAAATTGGAATTTTATGATACGTACTTTGGAAGTAATGAATTTTGGTGAAATATTTATGAAATGGATTCAAACAATATACAAAATGCAACAAACCCAGGTAATCGTGAATGGAAAGAGAACCAAAGCTTGCTAAATCACAAAAGGAACAAGACAGGGCTGCCCGTTATCACCCTTGTTATTTATCCTAATTTTAGAAATTCTAATTAAACAGATAAGAAAAGATGATCATATTAAAGAAATTCAAATGAAAGGATATAAATACAAGATTTGGGCTTATGCAGATGATCTGGTACTCATTTTAGAATAACTGATTGATAAGATCGAGTACATGACAAACTTAATCCTGGAGTATGGAGTGTATGCAGGTTTTAAAATTAATAAAATGAAATCTAGTATTCTAACAAATATGTCAGAAAAAGAAGATATAATATTACAGAAGATAAAATTAGGATAAATAACAAGGGTGATAACGGGCTTCCAAATTTGCAAAAAAAAGTCAAGTATCTGGGTATTACACTTTCTAAAAAGAACTCAAAGTTATTTGACAACAACTACGGTTTGATATGGGAAGAAATTAAAAAAGGACTTGGTAAAATGGTCAAAGCTAAACTTAATCTTTCATGGGCAGAATTTCAGTAATCAAAATGACCATTCTAACAAAAATTATGTTCCTATTTTAAAATCTACCCATTTTGCTAAATGATAAATCATTTAAGCAATGGGAAGCTGATATCTCAAAATTCATTTGGGCTGGGGGAAAAACCTCGAATAAAATGGAAAATTTTAAAGGACGCAAAAGAAAGAGGCAGACTGGGAGTTCCAGATCTTAAAATATATTATTATGCCTGTACATTAGACTGGATCCATAACTGGATAACATTTGATGACACTAAGATGTTAAACCTAGAAGGTTTCAACAAAATATATGGATAGCATGGTTATCTTTGGTATAAAAGAGCAGAGGTGAATAGAGAATTTAACGATCATATAATTAGAAGAGCTTTGTTAAGGGTATGGATCAAAATTAAAAACAAGGTTTACAGAGAAAAACTGGACTGGCTATCCTCACAAGAAGCGTGGATGACAGGTTACAAAATGCAACCAAATGAGTCTTTGAGATATCACCAAATCCTCTACTGGGAAGGGAGAACACTGAGAATGAGGGATTGTAAGGAGATAGAGGAACTTGAATGTCACTGGTTCACATACTGTCAATTAATGGAAAGATTTAAAATAGACCTTAAACTAGAAAGGTTTAAGAGAGATATGAATGAGATAGATGAGGCACTGACAGAATCAACAAAAGGAGTTATAGCCAAAATATATAAGGAGTTGCTAAAAATTGAACTAGAAACAGAACTGGTCAAAAACAGTATGATAAGATGGTCTCAGAATTTTGATTACCAGATCCAAATGGATAAATGGGAAAGGGCTTGGAATCAAGACTTAAAATTAACATTAGGTATGGATCTAAAAGAAAAAAATTATAAGATGTTGAACTGGTGGTACTAACAAACTGGTGATATCCAGAGGTTATGAATCAGGAAAATGCTGGAAATGTGAGACAAGTGAAAGATCGTTATATCATCTTTGGTTGACTTGCCTGATTGCAGCGAAATTTTGGAAAGAAGTACATAAGTCATTACAAATAATATTACAAATATCCATAAGAATATTTCTTGTTAAATATAGTGGAAGGAGAAAATGATAGGAAACATCTAAAATTTACTCTATATGCAATCACGGCAGCTAGAATAATATATGCACAAAAATGAAAAAAAAAAACAAAACAGTCTGACAATTGATGACTGGTTAATCAAATGTGTAGAAATGATGGGGTTAGATAAACTGATGATGTGCCTGAATAATACCTATAAAAGAGGATGGGATAATGATTGGAAGCTTTTGATGCAGTATTGCAAGGAAAGATGGTCATAACTGAGATTAAAACCATCTAGACAACAAAATGGAATAGGTTAGATCATAAGATGGAGTTCTGTTAAATACTTTATATAAAGAATTAAGTTGTACTATAGAGCTCAGTCATGTTAGTGCGAAGTTTATAGGAGCAAGAAAATGGATTGTACGATAACATAATGATTAAAGGAAGAATAAGATTATAGTTTTTCTTAGTGTAATCCAAGAGTTTGAAAAGCTGGTGAGAAGATAGAAGATAAGGTCTATTTGTCTTTTTGATATTTGTTTTGTATGAAAGTATAAGATGCTCTCTATATATTTGTAAGTGAAGCAATTTTTTAAATAAAAAACTAGTCAAACTGATGTCATGGTCAGTCAGGAGCTGGATTCAAAGGAGGAGGATGGGGCTCCTCCAGAGCAAGAGGTAATTGAGGCTACACCAGGGGCTAATCCTGCTCCAGAGCAAGAGGTAATTGAGGCTACACCAGGTGTTAATCCTGCTCTGCCAGAACCCAGCCCTGATCTCCTAGCCCCAGAGGAGGAGGCTCAGCCAGGTCCTAGTGCTCATGGGATTCCTCTGGTGGTACAGGAGCCTAGTGGTGACTCTGGGGAGGAATTAGACTTGAAGGTTCCCTCCTTCAGGCAGCGCAGGGCTGAAAGTGCTGGCAGACGCAGATCCCAGAGAATTGCTGCGAGGCAATTAGCTAATCAGCCTCATCTGGTATGGGGGAGGGCATCCTCTATTTAGGAAGCAGGGAGATGCCAACTTAATTGCAGAGTTTATTGCATGATTCTTTGGTGTGATTGCTGCTTGTACTGGCTCCCTGTACCTTGACTCTTTGTGGCTTTGACTCTTGACTTCGGAATGGACTGGACTATTGCTACCCTCTGGCTGACCTTGGACTGAACTGATTATCATGACCCCTGTATTCCTGACTTCAGCTCTGGCTTTTGGTTTGCTCTTTCTCTCAATTCCTGCAAGGTTGGTGGACTATTTCCAGCTGCATAGCTAGTTACCTTGTTGAGCCATCCTTATCGGTGTAGGTTTGTGTGTGCTGGCTGCAATCCAGGACAACTACATATTTTCTGATACATAATGTTTCCATTTACTAGGATTCCATCTTTCCTTTTTCTTCCACCCATATGCTATTACAGCTTGCACCACTTTAATAATTGTTTTATTAAAAAAAATCATCCTTATTTAATTGTATATTTTCAAGATTTAGAGTTAAACATCTTTCTTTATTCACTTCCATTTTTTACTCCATTATTCTGTTTATTTCTTGTTTTATTTCTTGTTTTATTGCCCAGTATAGTTCACCAATTTTTACCCATGCTGCAATTTTGATAAGCCTTTAATAGCTCAAACTTTGATTTGTCTCTTGTAATTTCAATTTCCTTCTGAGATCCACAGTATGTTCATCAAAACTATTGATTGATGTGAAAAGTCAGCTGTATAAATGTAAACATTTGGCTGAAAGGTGTTTTCTAAAAATTCAGCTACATTCTGATAATTTTTCAAAAGCTATATCTGAATCTCAAGCTGACATATTGAATCATAATGTTTGTCCATCTAGCTCAATAGTTTCTACATGATCTGACAGCATTTCTTCAAGGTCTCATGAACAGATATTTCTTCACCAAGTTACTGGAGATCTTTTAACTAGAGATGTTAACTTGATTGAACCTGGAATATCCTGCATACAAAGTGTATGCTCAACAATTCAATTACAATTCCTGTCTGATTCACATTTCTGCTACTTTCAATAAAATTCTGAATATGTCATTCCAAGCTTGTAACTTCAGACTCTGCAATTATTCATATCATTTCTGCCTTAGAAAATCCTGAGAGAAAAAACAAAGAGGATTCAGAAAGTAACGCTAAAACTTTCTTCTAAACTTATTATGTTTCATTCCTCATTGTTTTTTTCTGGCAAGTATAATCCTATTTTTAGTAACCCTTTCTTGTTTTCTGTTATCTTCCAATAGTGCCCCCTCTTCTAACATGCTTCTACTTTGTGCCTTTTCTCCAACTCTTGATATTGCAGTTTTTGTCTCCTGCTGTCCTTATTCCACTTTTCTTTGAGGCTCTCTCACATACATAAAGATAAGTTCCTCTTTCCTCCACATTTTTGCAGATGGTCTCTAATAAAATCCCATTCTATGTGGTCGAAGAAACACTGTCACAATAGGAGCTAGCTTTACCTTTCTCATTCTGAACACTGAACTGCTGATGTGCTGCCATTCAGAATAGAATTACAGCAGAATCCTATCCATGTTAAACACATTTAACTTTTTGAAACAAGTCCCACTGCATTCAGTGTGTCTGACTCCTAGGAAAATATGGTTAGTATTGGAGCCTGAAATTGGAATTAGCCATGGAAGCTGGTAATAAACTATGATCTACAAATAAATCTATTGCTGCTGGGGGGCTCTTTGCTGTTATCTTGAATACTGTTTTTGTTTATTTGTTTAGTAGTAATGGTAGTTGTTCTTACTAGACAAATTTATCTATTACAAAGGGTGGGTAATCTGTAGTCTACCAAGAGCATTGTGTAATCAGTTGCTTAATGTTAAACAATTGGAGGAAATAAAGAAGAAATAATGAGGGTGGAGATGAAATGGATGCAGTAATGGAAAGGAGGAACCTTCTGCAAGTGACCAGTTCAGATGTCTGGAAATAGTGATTTGTATTTCCCATGAAAAACTGAGTAATGAAAACAAAGGTGATAGAGAATGAAAGAGGGAGGGAAGGGGTAGATAGAGAGTGGAGAAAGAGGGAGGAGTAATTCCATCAATTCCGGCCTCCAACTCTACCCATCAACAACAGGCTTCCAGCAAAAGAAATCCCTCTGAGGAGATGTGGCCCTTAATAGGAAAAAAATAGTTTCCTATTTCTGGTTGAAATTAAAACACTGTGTTTAAGATTTGGAACCACATGTCTTGTTTAGTCATAGATACAGAGATAAAAATAAAATAAAATATCTATATCTAGACTGTGTAAACAGTTTCACATCTTTGGAATTTGTAAAACCTTGGGATTTAGCACCTCACTGCATAAGCAGCTTTTCATATTTTCCCAGTTATGCAACAGAGTTTGCACAAACACATCATATAGCATATGTATTCCAGTTGCAGTTTTAACTCTTCTAGTGTTCAATTCAATTTAACCCAAGGAATTCACTTTTGAAAGACACACAAACAAGAATGACAATTCTGAGAACGAACCATACAAAGCCAGATGTTTAGGCCTGGCCATGAGCTCTGTAGAGAGGTGCTATATCTGGCCAGTGTTGCTCTGCACAGAGGTCACCCACCTTATAGTTGATTTTCTGAGTGAGATAGAGGGCAGCCAACATGAAAATGGTCAGAGTGGAGTGGCAATGGATGGCAGATCATGGTAGGCATAGTGATGGCTGGTGGAAATGTCTTTCTTACATCTGCTGGTGAAAAAGCCTGCCAGTTAGATTTTTAAAAAATATAATATAATGATTTCCATCATCCTCACCCCAACCTTGATGGAGTGACTGTATTTCATTTTGGATTAAACTATTATATATTCATAGGCAAAACAAAAACAACAAACAGCATTACCAATTAGCAGAACTTGCACTGATGATTCAGGAATTTATTCAGAATCTAGGTCAGGATCCAGTGGTGTGCCTCCAGGGGATCCTGCTGCATCCAGAATCTTCTTTTTCCCTCCCACTTGTGCCACCCACATGCATTTTTAAAAAGCATCCAGGGCAGGGTTTGGCACTACAGAAGGCTGCAGGGGGAAATGAAGGAAAAGAAAATTCATATTGAGCTGGCTTTCGATATGGATATGCACCACTGTGCATGTGTATGAAAATGAGAAACAGAAAGAGGTACATAATAATTTGAGAAGCTACCTTTCAGTTCTTCATTTTCTACCTCTTTAGATAAAAAGACTGCAGAGTTTCAATTTCAGAGAACAATCTTACCCTTAAGTGTATATACATGTCCGCTGCATGTACCAACCAACTAACAGACAAAAACAAATGAAAACTGCTGTTCTTTTGCATATGACAAGAAGATTGCAAAACACATTTTTAAAAGCTCTTTGGTTTTTGCATAAATGATCTCAGCAAGAAAACTCCTGCTGAGAAGATGAGATTTACAGATTTGGGATTCACTGATCAAGCAAAGAGTTTAATAGCTCTAGTGAGATGAGTGTTAAGGGAGAAAATTAAAATAAAAAGAATTAGTGACTCATTTGGTAGTACTGGAAAGGCAGACATTTTCTAATAATTAATTAACTAATTTAAAGCCTTACTCTCCTTTCTTTGTTCAAGTAATAACTTGGGTATTTGTAAGTAAAGCCATAGATCTTAAACAGGGAAATTATTGTAATGTGTAAAATAAAACTGCAGTTCTGTGGACAACATGTGACCATTTTAGTATCAAATAAGCAACTCCATAAAATGAATGTAGATTACACAGATTCATTTAATATCTTTGTGGGATTACAAATTGTACTTCATATATTTGAACTTTCTGCCTCACAGTGTATTATGACATGTTTTGCAAGACCCATAGTTTAGTGGTAGCTTAGCATTTTGTAATAGATGACCACAAGTTCAATCCCTGTCATCTCCAGTTACAAGTATTTGAGGGAACTGGCCAAGGAAGGTCTTTGGCTTCAGTTTGAAAAGCTGCTGCTAAATGGGATAAATTGGATGCTAGGATAAATGAAGCACTGGATAAATGGAGAGGAGTGCAAATATTCAACAATATATAAAGATTTAGTTACAGTCAAATATTAATAGTGAAATGTTGAGTATTTTAATGACATTTGTTGTGGTTAATTTGTATTCCTCACAATAACTACACAGTGATGTTATCAATATAGATGACGGTCAACTCCTTTGATTTTTCTGAGCAATGGCTTGTTAACTGTGGGCAATTCCAGTGAACATTGTGGCCAATTTCTTGCCCTTTGATGCTGTGATAGCTTTGTGGAGTTCCTTTTTTTTTTTTTTTTTAATAAAATGGAAGTGGCCAGAGATCTACAGGTGGTTTTGAAAAATTAGTATTTATCTTTTTTATCTTGAACAGGATAAGGGTCCCTGCAATTTATTGAAAAAATAATTTTCAGCTCCAGGAGGATTTTGGTCTAGTCAGATGTAAGCCCTGTAGAGTACACTGGGACTTGTTTCCCAAGTAAGGGCCTTTGCAGACTGCCAGAAATAGTGCACATTAAATTGAGGCACTGTCCTGGCTCAGTGCTAGGGAGTCATGAGAATTGTATTTTTTTCTGGGACATTGAGCCTTCTCTGTCAGAGAGCTCTGGTGCCACAATAAGTTACAGTTCCTATGATTCCCTAGCACTGAGCCAGGGCAGTGCCTCAATTTAATGTGCACTATTTCTGGCAGTCTGCAAAGGCCCTGTGTGTGTATAGGACTGGAGTTTAATGGTGTAATCCTGTGCATTTATATTTTGTGATGCACTTGCCTAAATACCCTAAATGAGCCAGATCCCATCTGATCTTGAAAGCTAAGCATGGTCAGTCATGGTTGCATGACTTGCATAGAGATAGCCAATGAACACCAGGTAATGTGGGCTATATTTCAGAGGAAGTAACTGGCAAAACCACCTCTGAGTATTTCTTGTCCAAGAAAATCCCACAATATTTATGGGATTGTCATAAGTCAACAGGCATCTTAAAGGCGCACACACACACACCTGTTCTGAGTTTAATGAGATTTACCTTTAAGAAAGTATATATCTGATGGTATCCTAAGACTTTTCTGGATTGGTAAAGTCACCTTCACTAGAGAATAAAATGTGTGTGAAATCAAGTAAGATGTTTCCACATGCAGAAAGTTGTATATTTTCTGCACTATGGGGGAAAACAGACTGGCAAGAAGATGGATTGGAGCTGCAGTGAACACACACCACAGCCCCAATCCACCTTGCAGCTGGCTGAAAAAGGAGCAGCAAAGAGCCACTTGTTTTTTGTCTGGCAAAAAGGTGGCTTTTCCCACCCTGTGGTGGCCCATGGGCTGCTTGAAGCTGCACCACTGCAGCACCCGGAAGCCAGCTCACATCTGAGCACTTGCATGACTTCCGGCCATCTTGGGGGCATGTGGCATCTGTACGCCACACTCTCAAGCTGGTTGGAAGTCGGCTTTCAAGCTGGTATGTTTCCCCACTATAATTACTTATGTTTCAGTTTTTTGCTTACTAAAATGTCTGTACTTATGAGGCAAGAGCTGATTACTTTCCCTCACCAAGTATATTATTATAATACTGATCTGACAATAAATTTTTAAAAATTGTGTGTCTGGATAATTACCACAGATCCATTGAAATGGACGTGGCATAAGTCAGTGCTGAAGGATCCAATAGTGGCTGGTGTGGGAGATAGAAAGCAACCAGCACTATTGAACAAGGGCTGATAGGAAGGCTCTTACTCATGTCATTGTTTTGTGACCACGCATGGCATTACAAGCTGGTAAGCAAATGTTTATACACTGGCCCAATTTAATGCAGTGGCTCTTATATAAGGATATACACCCCATTACTTTCTCACTACTCCACAATAGCAGTGACATTCCAGTCCGGGGTGTTGCCTGGTGTAAGAGTGGAGCTTCAGGGGGCCACAGAGGGTGGGCCATGCCCCTTCCTTCCCTGCCTGGCACTGCTTTACTCATGAGTAAAACATGCTGGGCAGGCAGGTGGGGTGTTCTGGGCCCTCTTCCTCCTTGCCCAACAACGCTTTACTTGCAAGTAAAATGGTGCTGAGCAGGGAGGTGGGTTGTGCTGGCCCTCTTCCTCCCTGCTGTACATCACAGTGCACAGCAGGGAAGTGGAGGGGCACTCACAGATATCACCTTTCTTCTGGGGTATCACTTGGTGTAGTCTGCACCCTCTCCACCCCCTAGTGATGCCACTGAACACTGGTACGCAGTTCTGTTCAGCTACTGTTGAAATATTATCAGTAGTCCTACAAGAAGGCATGCACATGCCTTCTTGTTGGACTATATATACAATATAAAGTATGTTGCAGAATGCATATGTTTGCAGACTGCCAGAAATAGTGCAAATTGAGTCCACTTTAAATTGAGGCACTGCCCTGGCTCAGTGCTAGGGAATTATGGGAATTGTAATTTATTGTGGCACCAGAGCTCTCTGACAGAGAAGGCTCAATGTCTTAGAAAAAAAATACAATTCCCATGATTCCCTAGCACTGAGCCAGGGCAGTGCCTCAATTTAAAGTGGACTCAATTTGCACTATTTCTGGCAGTCTGCAAAGGCCCGCAGACACACATACACAAATTTTTCAAACACATAGATTCATAAACATAAGCCCCTTAACCCCTTTGTCTCTCTTCCACTCACACAGTAACACAGAGAGATACACAAACATGCACCATCTCTGTCCTCATCAATGAGGTTTCCAAGTAGCACAGGGTATTTTAATTCCTCCCTGCCCCCTAACAGCTCCCAGGTTGGGTTGGAGCCCACTCACTTCTGCAACTTGATCTCTTTAAGGAGCCATGCCACACACACACACACACACACACCCCTTTGAGCAGCCTTTCAGCCATTACTCTGACAATTGTTGTGTCTTAGCTTCTCTGACATCCCCCCAAAGGCTCCCAACCTGAGTTGGTTCTTGGTTGCTTGCTCCTGGGACTCATGACCTTGGAGGAATAGGAAACAAGTGACACCACTTTCTGCCTACATTGGGCCCTCAGTCCATGCAGGACCTGGAACAACTGAACCATTGATAATCTGGTTCAGGAATTAGTAGGTGATTTTAGACTATTCAGTATTTTGTGGCATAAAATACTGGAATGCAAATTACTTATGCAATAAATGCAATCCAGTACTTCAGTAGTATATTTGTTCTATCCTCAGCATACTATGCCACTTGACACACCTTGCCTTCAACTTCTTTCTTTCTTTCTGAACCAGTCCCAACCTTTTACAGTGTGAAGTCCTGATATCCATTATTTGTTTCTAATAGGTTAGAGATACTGAAAAAAAAAATCTCCATATAAATATTTCCCAATATATATGTTGTAGTCCACTTGCATATCATCTGATGCCATGCTTGTTTTATGAATATGAAACAATGATAAACATATGCAGTTTTCAGCGGTGGATGAGGACAATGAGAGGAAGTGGGAGGAGGACAGAGAAACTTGGGCATTTAAAAAAAAGCTGAAAAAGTGAGTTGAATAAAGATTAATTGGGCCCATCCTTGACAAATCAGGAAGTTGGAGAGTATGGTACAATGGTAAGTTATGTAATTTTAGATATCTGTTTTAATTATATTACAAAGTGCTACCTTTAGATGGTAAAATATATTACAAAATGCTTGAAGATAGACCCCCTGGAAAATTTCATGCTAATTCAGTTGAGCAGAATCCTCAGCCTCTGCCCAATAATAATAATAATAATAATAATAATAAATTATTTGTACCCTGCCCCTCTGTGCACAATCGGGACAGCTAACAATAATTAAAAATACATACAATATAAATCCAAAAAAGACCCAATACCCATCCACCCCCTTAAAAAATATTAAACCAAACACAATTAAAACATCTTAGATTAAAATAACACACACACACACAAAATAAACCTTCAACAGCAAAAATAATAGGAAATGCAGAGTAGTGGCAGCAGAGGGCAGAATAAGGGGGTTCCTGAGGCCGAGAGTCTATTCTGGAAAGACCTGCCGGAAGAGATCCATCTTAACAGTCTTTTTGAAGCTGTTTAGCATTGTAATTTGATGGATCTCATCGGGCAGGCCATTCCATAATCTGGGGGTGATTATCGAGAATGCCCTCTGGGAGGTTGCAGACAGCCTAGATTTCGTTGGCTAGAGCAAGTTCCTCCCAGAGGACCGGAGTGCACGGAGAGGATTGTATGGGAGGAGGTGGTCCCAAAGATAGGTTGGACCCAAGCCATTTAGGGATTTAAAGGTAATAACCAACACCTTATATTGGGGCCAGAAACTAATAGGCAGCCAGTGGAATTATGTGGTCCCTCCTAGATGTTCCAGAAACCACTCTGGCTGCCATGTTTTGTAATAGCTGAAGTGTCCGGAGCAAGCACAAGGGTAGCCCCATGTAGAGCGCATTACAGAAGTCCAGACGATAGGTTACCAGTGCGTGCACAACAGTCTCCAGGTCCCTTACTTCCAGAAAAGGGTGCAGCTGGCGTATCAGCCGAAGCTGATAACAGGCACTCCTGACCATCACATTTACCTGATTTGTCATCAGGAGCGACAAGCCTTGATGGCATTACTGGCTATGTGTTTCTCTGCAGTTGGCAAGTACTGTGACAGAGAAAGTTGGCAAGTACTAAGCAGAGAAAGAGAAGGAAGAAATGGCTGAAATAATGTTTCTTTTCTCTTCCACAACAAGACATGAAAAGGAACCTCTGTTGCTATTTGTAGGGCTATTTAAAATTAGTCCTACCTAGAATAGATGCATTGAAATGAAATGAATACATTAGTCACAACAAACATAAATCTTGTTTATTTTTGTACACTTAATATTAAGTATAACTACAAGTATACCTCAGTTAACAAAGTAAATATGTTTTTGGACTTCCCATGGACACTGGCTATAACTGTCCTGAATAGTGCCTCAACTTCCAAATTTAGTAGTACATAACTGTTTGCAGGGGATACCTTGTGCTAATTCAGTGCATGTGAGCTCCAGATAAGCTCCCGTGGCAAAAACACTGTTATTTATAAAGAAAGTAGAAAAAGAAGTCACATAATATCCTGGGAATAGACACGTTAAACTGTCCTTTGCCAAGTGTCTTGGAAACAATGAATCAGCAGGTGGGAGGACCACTCTGGCATCAAGAAGTCACCAGACTGTTTCAACTGCATAAAAATCAGACACGCTTGTCAGGCTATTGGACAGCCAAGCAGTTTTCAAATGAGGCTCCATATTTCATTAATGAAATACCCATCCCGTCCTGCCATGCCAGATAATTCTGCATTGGAAAACTCTTCAAAAAACTCATTGAATCTATTTGTTATAATTATGTTTACTGTTAGAATGTGGGTTTGGTTTTATCCATTTGTTTTGTAATAAATTTGTACAATCCATTTGAATTTGTATTACTTTTTAAATGTAGGCGCTGACACAAAGGAAACATTTCTACAGGGATAGCAAAGACTCATCAGTTGTCCTTTCTTGGAGTTTTCCTCCAAATGGTGGGTGGCGCCTGAAATTTCTTGTTGCTGTTTCTTGGCTTCATGAGATGCTGGTATTTTTCTCCAGGCAGAAACTTCTTTCATATATGAAGAGCATATTTTCTCAGTTGTTAAACAGGCACACTTCACTACTGGGGAAATAAGCAGTGCTTTCATCTGTAAAATATTTCTGTTTTTTAGAATGTGAAAAGCTGTCTCATTAGTGTAGAATTCTCAAAGATTTCCACTGGCCTTCACATCCCATTCCACTTCTGTATTAGATCATAAGATTTCACCCATCAAACACAGAATTTTGTGCAGGTTATTACACATTTTTGTACCTACAAATTTTCTAAACAGCTTTACTGGTAATTAATAATAAATAATAATTGATAATAATTATTATTAATATTAATTCATAACAATAAGTTAATAATTGATTAGATTTTCCATTTACTTTTTTCAAATATGCAACTTTAGTGGTGCACCTTTTTAAAAATGCATGCATGATTTCATGTGCTTTTTTCATAACTGAAATGCATCACCACTTTTGAAGAGGGCAGAATTCTGAGAACTCACCTCATTGACTTGAGAGATATGAAGTTGAAATTTTCATAGAGAAATGTAAACCAAATTAATTTCTTTTCTATTCCTAGTTCTGAATGGTGGTTGGAATATGGCTGGGTGATGACTGCACTGGTGACAATGATTGGAAGACTTTTCTTCCTCATTATTACACTGTTTTGTAGGTATGTTATGAACACACATAAATGGTGCTGCCTTCATGGGGCGGAAAGTCAACTTGTGCAAGGTTTTTTTTCAACTACCAAGGGAACTTTTTTTTCATTTTTTGTGGAAAAAATATATTGCAGAAAATACTAGGCTTTCTGCACAAAATATCACTTTGATGCCGCCTTTTGGTTTGCAAAAACATTGAGAAATATGAAAAAAGTGCCCTCCCCAAAGGCTCTTGCAGTCCCACCCAACACAGACACAAATTGTTTTTTTTTTTCATTTTCATGTGCAAGTACATATTAAATGAAGACTTACTTCTTTGTTATTCTATACCTTTTAATTTCATACCTTTTAAAATGTATACTGTTATTAGCTAGAGTTTGCTAAGGTACTGCAAGACTGAAGCATACTTTCAGTAATGGTTTGGGTTAGGATTATGGTTAGGGTTACCAGGACCATCCCGGTATATTATGCAGGGGCAGAATGTTGTACTCCTCATGGCAAATCAAGCCAATACATCTATATTATTTTAAATAAAAATTTATGTGCTCTCATTTGGAAATGCTATGCTTCTGTTAAAGGCTGAATTGAAGAATGATGGAAAACACTAAAAATCACTGAAAATGAATTTTAAAACATCATTTTCCCCTTACATTGAAGGACTTGCCACTATGGATGGCTTATAAAAAGGAAACTTGCCTCAGCTTGGAATGAAAATGAAAAATACTATTTCAAAGATTCCGTTTTGATTTAGTTATATTAGTAAAGAACTTATTTTATAAAAACACAGTTATCAGATTGAAGCTTATTTACTTAAATAAGTGCCATTAAACTTTAATTCCTAAACACAAAATTATTCCAAAAAAAAACCCCTCTGAACAAATCTTGCCAATGCCTATTATAGGTTTTCCTTACGGTTGCCATAAGTTGGAAATGTCTTGAAAGCATGTAACAACAACAGAAGAACATGAAAAGTAACATCAACACAAATACATAAAAACAATTTAGCCTTCTGTAGGCATGAACTCTCCCCCCTATCCTTTCTAGTGCAATCCCCTTTGCCATATCCAGGGTTTCCAGACCCTTCCTGACAAAATAAGATACAGGGATTGGGTTGAGCAAGATTGAAATGAGGAGAACTGGCAGGAAATCCATGTTGCAAAAAGCTCATTTCAAATTTTGCTCCTCTGGATCCATTCCTGTAAAAATGTAGCCACCATTCTTTGATATGAGACAAGATAAAATACAGCTGACTTCCCCCCCCCCCCCCCCCCATAATGAGAATTTGGTACACTTCACAACTGGCATTGTGTGCTTTTGCCAGCTTAATAGGTAGCATCTCAGCACACTCTGAAATCATTCCTTTCTTTACCCTGGAGCACAGTTCACCCCAAAGTATGCTGTATGTGAGTGAAGAGGATGTTGTTGATATCTTTTGGCTACACAGCAGCTGTGAATTGTTCTCTGCTACTTCTCTCCCATCCTAAAGTTACTAGATTCCCCACTAATCCTAGAAGTTAAACAGGGTCAGTTGTGATTAATATTTGGATGGGAGACTGACAATGAATACCAGGTTCTGTAGGCTATACTTCAGAGGAAGGAATTGGCAAAACCATCACCCTATTCCTTGCCTAGAAAACTCTGTGAAATTCATGGAATCTCCATAAGTTGAGAGCTGACTTAAAGGTATGTATGCATATGTACATGCACACACACACACACACACACACACACATACACACACTTCTGTCCCACTTCTGAGAGTTACTAATTTCTTTGTACAGCTCAAGAGATCTGTCAGATATTTTTCTGTCAAGTGATGCTGCCACTCTGTTTAGCCAGATAAACACTACTTTCTCCTAGGTTCCAAGATTACAGATTGAGTCTCCTTTATCTAGAATTCTGAAATCTGAAATATTCCAAAATCCAAAATTGTTAACATGGATTGCTGAGGTGGTGACACCTTTGTTTTCTGATGGTTTAATGTACACAAACTTAGATTCTTAGACATTTTTTTAAATATTGTGAACAAAATTACCTTCAGGCTATGTATAAGGGGTATATGAATTTTAAATGAATTTTAAGTTTAGATATGGTTCCCATCTCCAAAATATCTCATTATGTATACACAAATATTCCAAAATCCAAAAAACAAACAAACAAACAAAAACAAAACCCCTCCAAAATCCAAAATATTTCTGTTCCCCAAACATTTTGGATAAGGGAAACTCTACCTGTACCTGAAACAACTGCCTGAAATCATCCCTTGGTAATAAATATTTGTTAACTGCTAGTAAATGTCCTCTTTACATATTTCTTGGAGCAGGGCCTGGAAATAAGAAGTTACAAGTAACTTAATTATTCTAACAAGCTACTTTCTGGGCAATGAGGTTATAATGAAGTTACATTTCAGACGTAGTCTAATGAATGTGAACAATGCTACTTTTCTGGTGTAACAAATAACATTTCCTAAATGCCTTGTGAAAGTTTCTTTTAAATGACATTTTTAAGTATTTATATGTCAAAGGCCTTTTAACAGGAATTGTACAGGTTTCATGTCATTCTCATATCTATCCTAAGATATTTTTTTCTCCAAGAAAGTAACAAGCAATATAATGAACTGTGGTATGTTACTTTTCATACATCAATCAAAATCACTAGTCACCTATGTTTTGAGTTCCATTCAATAGTTGGTTTAATGAGTCTGCTCTAGCTGAGACTAACCAACAGGATTCTGGCCATTATATAACTCTATGAACTCTTCCTTGAACATTGCAGTGAATAATAGGAACAGATTGGTTTTAACAAGTCACTTTTCAGTGTTTGCTCTGGAGTGGAAGGCTTAAAGTTTTTAAACTCTAGGAGCAGTGGCAGCCCAAATTGGTTCACCACCTTGAATAGCTCTTTAAAATTCAGATTAAACCCGAGAGCAGATTCACTACCCTGGTGTCTTGGAAACCACCAGCTTTCATTGCCTAAAAAGTTCTTGGCAACAGTAGCCAAGAGTTGCAGAAGCATAGTATTTAGTATAGTACTGATGCTAAAGTTGCCTCCTTTGTTTTTCTATTCATAACACCCTCCTGAAGCCTCTGATCTACGGAACAAATAAAATAGCAGCACTCTTAACTTGAAATTGCTGTGACTGGCAATTCCTGCATTTTTATTACTGCTGAAGGTGGTGGCAAATATATTCTCCTAATTAGTAGAATAATATTAAGGGATACTTTTACATTTACTTCAGATTAGAAATTTATCTCTAGGCCTTGTGAATGCATAAGTGAACTCAAGTTTAATTAGTAAGATGATGCCACTTTCAAGAATTTCAAAATTCTGTAGGCACTGGCATTTCCTATCTGCTTTCATTTGCTTAATGGTAATGAGTATGTTCTTTGCAGAGTGTTTGTCATTTTCTCAGTGAGTCATGCAGAGGTTTTTATGGCAGAAGATATTTTACACAATATTTCCTCTGTGAAGGAGAGTTTGGACTTTTCTCCAGTAGTAAGATTTTTGATACCATCTGCTAGCTCTTGCTTTCCCAGAAGCCTTCTTTCAAATGAATAAATACAAAGATTTTTTTTTATTTTTAAAGAAAGCATAGGCGGATTGGTTAGTGAGTTTCTACTCTTTGCCTTCAATTTGCTATTTGTGTATTTCAATATTTACAGACAGCAGTATATGAACACACACATCAATAGCCAATGGCTTTCCTCCTGTTCAGGCATGCTGTTTTAGGTGGTGTGAGGGGAGAAAAATCCCCTTTGAAATATGAATAATGGATTTAAATCCCCCTTTGATATACAGCTTCTCATTTAAAATTAATTTTGATAATATATATTAATATATTTAGTTATGTATATAAAGCTTTCTGCTCCTCACTTGTCCTAAGTATTGATATGCCTTTTCTAGCCCCATCTTCCTTTCAGAATGCAATATCCCAAGATAACTGAATAAAGGACAGTTTTCATCAATTCTGTAGCACCTTTCAGGACAGGGGGCTCAACTGCAATGCTTTACAACAGGGGCAGGCAACCTTTCCCCTTTAAGGGCTGAGGGACTTCAGCTCCCAGAATCCCAGGAGCTATTGGCCAACATGGGACGATTGGCCAACATGGCTGAGGCTTCTGGGAGCTGAAGTCCCTCGGCCCTTAAAGGGGAAAGGTTGCCTACCCCTGCTTTACAAGTAGGTACACAGATGTATGTTGTTTGAACAGTTAAGTCATTGTTGAAGTAGACTAACTAGCTCCCAAAGGCATATAAATGCATCTAAGGGAGACACATACATTGGCCTTCTCACAATGTCCTGTCCCCTTGTCCCTCATCCCCATCATTGTTAGGTTGAATGGAAAAATGTTTGGTTTAACTCACTGGGACATGCACAGCATTCTGTGTTTACAGAATTCCTAGCCACATGGAGATTCTTTCTCTCTTTTAAGCCTTCAAACTTCTGGGTTCAGTGATGGGTGTAGAATAAACCCATGCATTTTAAACTGAATAAATCCCTATATACTGAACCAGGTTATTTTGATGTTTGGCAATACTTTGCAAGTATTTATATAGAAAAAGCCCAATGTGGCTTGAGGTTTTCCCATGCATGTGTTTTTAGTCCATTGGTAAAATAGTTTCCTGATAGAAATGACATGTACTTTGAGCCATTTTGGAATCACCAGTGCATGGATAACAAATATTTTTCTCTCTTGCGGGCTACACTTTGTTGGGGATCACTATCAAGAGATGCATTGACAATCTGACTGGGGAAGCAGACGAGGGCCTCTGGGACGCCGCGGGACGGGATGCCGCGGGACCGAGGCATCCACACTGCGGCGCACCGTCGGCGCCCCTGAAAGGAGCGCTAAATCAGTGCTCCTTTCAGATGTCAGTGAAAGTGCACCCCAAAAGCATAGGGCGCACTTTCACTGACTTATCCGCCGCAACGTGTGCGGACGCTGAGGCGGGAGGTTGCCCTGGGAGCGCCGGCCGTGCGGAGGGCCAGCTGCTCCAAGGGCAACCTCAGGAGGAAGAAGGGGCGTCGAGCGTGCGGCTGCCCCTCCTCTTCCCTGCCTCGGAGACGGCTCTATTAGCCGTCTGCTGAGGCTAAGTGGGTGGAACTGTTTAAAAATAGTGGCAAACAGGTCCACATTTCTCTCTCTCTTTTCCATCCTCTAACCCCTTTGCCTCATATTCCCATTGCTCTGCCTCTCAGTTTTTCTGTCTATCCTTATTCCTTCCTACCCAGTGGACCCCTGGGAGAGGACAGGTCACTCTTACCAGATATTTGAACATTTTCAGAGAACTTTTGAAAATCAGCCTGGAAGCTGCCTGTGACTTTTGGGCCACAATTTCTCACCCTTAAACTAATTTCACATTGCAATAAAATCTCCAAAGATATAGTTGAAAAGCAGTTCTCTTTCTCACTCACCAAACCAGACACTTACATATTGCCCTACTATATACAAAGAAATAAACTGGGCTTATGGCTCAGCACACTTTAAATGTGAGCAGTATGGGCAGAATGCAGTAACACCTGTCACTTTTCTAATCTATCCCAATAAACTAGCAACAGTAATAAATACAAGTACTGGGATAAGCTGCACAGATATTCTAAGTGACAGCATAGTTGCCTGGCAATCATTTTTTAGTGTGCTTTCCAGTATTCCTATGGGATTGACAAGGACTACAACCCCAATCAAAAGCAAAACAACAACAACAACAAAACTGCTGACCACTTACTTGTCTTCTGCGACATTTATATGCTGTCCTTCATTCTTCCCTCAACCATGAGCAAAATCTTTCCACCATGTAAAATTTCAATAGTGAGAATTAAAACTTGTGAGATACAGCTGGTCCAGCTCTTTCCACAAGACCATACTAGCTGTTTTAGTACTTTTTCAAAAAAGACTCATTTATCCAGAAAACAGCTAGTGATGGCTACTGTTGAAAATCTTTCCCTACATATCTTTTACAAATGAATTATTTAAGGCAGAGTGTATTGCTTTGTTGGCAGTATGAACAGAATTATAATACTCTATCTGCCCAAATGACATAGTCCTATTGAAAATATCACTCAATTTTAGCTTGAATAGACTCCCATTTCTTCAAGTTCATGCAATCTCTCAGTCATTTCTTTGTTTGGAACCCCAGGGAAGGAATTAATCTACAGCATCCTGTCTGATGGAACTGCCATGAACAGCATTTTGAAATGCTGAGGAAGACTAAAATTTTCTCAGGGTGTTGGAGAGGCCAGAACTAACTGTCTGATCCTATGTATTCAAGTTCAAAGGACAGGGCTTATGGTGTCAGATTCCCTGGTGAGAGAATTTCAAAAAGTAATGTCAGTGGATTGTTGATCTACCAGATAGAAAATGTCCTCTGCACTGCTACAGGGGTGAATGTTGCCCTTATGCTGTTCAACACCTAAATGAAACCACTGGAAAAGACTTCATGAAGATGGGCAATCCAAGGCAATGAAATTCCTGAATCATTACATGGAATGAGTAAAGGCCTGGGTGAAGACTAGAAGCTCAGTCCAGTTATTAAGCATTATCTTCCCAGCCAATCAGGGGTACATGTTTGTGTGTGTCCAGATGGCTTGCCTGATGTATTCATTTCTGCTTTTGATGACCAAAATTCATATAGCCATGTTCTCTTCTGGACAGTGGGGTATTAATCATAGTGATAGTGACTCATGCAGAAGTATTTCATGTCACCTTTTAACCGGTCAGAGCAGAGTAAAGCTTTTTGCCCATCTCACCTCTTGGAAGTCTCACCTGACATCTGACCAAGACTGACTACAGAGTTCTTGTTCCAAGCTTGCTAAAGTGTTGATTGAAGCCCAAAACACATGGGACAAATGATGTGGATTCCGACTGTGTTCAGGATGTAGCATTCAGATTATGCATGCCTTGAATGTGGCTGGATGCTGCACCAAGCTCATGTTATCCAAAAAAGAACCGGGCCAAGAAGGAGCATAGAGTCCACTCCTTCTGGCAGTCTAGTTCAGGACCATAGTGGGAGCCCAGATTTGGACCAGGTGCATGTGTTTGTCACAGTCCTGGCATGAATGGCACCAGTATGGCATCACAGTGGTCTATTCTGCCCCTCTGTTTTGGGCTTGAGACTACTAAACATAGAGAACACATTGCAACACTTTGTTACATTCTTTAAAACTGTACTGTATATTTTTGATAGCTAGGATTCATATAATTTAAGTATAAAATTAAAGAAATGATAATGCATAGTGAAGGATCTAACACCAGTACAAAGGACTAATACTTGTCAGAATTAGGAACTGATGTTAGCATGTGGGATATGCAGGAATTCCTGGGCATATTAGTACAACATGGCCTTTTGTGGGCATTATAAGGTTCATGATGGGTTTGGTCATGACATCCTAAAAGTTATGTGAGCTGTTTAGTTATAGTTTTGGCAAAGAGTTCTGGAGACAAATGTCTCTTCTTTCTTTCTTTCTTTCTTTCTTTCTTTCTTTCTTTCTCTCTTTTAAGTCAAAGAATTCTGTTTTAGCTGCTCTGGTTAAATTACTGTCACCCACACCTTATAAGTAATTTTTCAATATCATGAAAGATAAAGGCCATGCACATTACTACCATTGACTAACATCATAGATCACCTTGTACAGCCCATTGCTAACATGCCCCATATATGTTATGCTGATTCCTAGAATGCCCACCATAGTGTAGTATATCAGGGTAGCTGAAGTTCCTCTGAACTGCATAGAGTACACTTCATAGTGCATTGGCTGTCCCTGAGATGCTCAAATGTGTCCCCCTCCCCCAAATGGCTGATACGATCCCCTGAAATCTTACAGGGCACTATGGGCTATTATTCACCTTGTCATTGGATTTTGAAACATTTTAGGAGGCCTTCTTTTCTAGACAAAAAGTAAATGGACAATCATGGAGAAGTTAGCAAAAATGCCATATATCAGTATGTGAAAGATCTTTGAGGCAAACATACTGATTCTTTTGAAGGATGTAGGGCTTTAAAATCAGAAGTGTATAAACTATAAATGGACTTAAACATTACAAATTTGCATAATACAGAATTTCATAAGAGGACACGTTCTATTAGCTGTCAGAAATCAAAACAAAGTTTTACCCTCTCTGTTGTCATTAGTCATAGGTACACCATTCTAACAAGGACTCCATTGTGATCTCATATCAGTCACTAGTGATGTAGCAGTCACTGTAGGCCTATTGAATGTGTGTGTGAGTGGGAGAAATATGAACCTTTGTTCTCCCTTTCTACAAAACATAGGGCTGTGAAAAGAGAAAATATTGTGTAATGAAATTTTACCATTGATAACGAGAGCAGAATTTTATATCTATCATTTCATGATTCATCAATAATAAATATAGACTTGCAGATCATTGGTGATTGGTGGCTTCCATGTTAGCAGTGTAATAACTTTGTGTTATTCAAGATTTCAGAGGAGTTATCCAAAGTGCTAAACACATTTTGCCAAAAGGGTTCAGCACCTTATATAGTTCCTTTAAAGTCTGGAATAAAACTAAGAGCAACTTCACCATTTCCTTTACATGGAAGCCACTGGGCACCACATTTACAGATCCTGTTTTAGCTAAAGTATATTTCAGTTTGTGAGATTTTTTGTGAAAGTACCATATGACCTGCTTATCAGCAGAAGCAGTACCCAAAATTTCACTTATCCATGTAAAAAAAAAAAAAAAGGCCTGTCCAGATATCTGGAAGTCCTCTTACATGATCAATACCTATGGTCAACATCTGCAAGAAATATAGGGTTCTCTATTATACATAATTTTCACTATCTGCAGTAAGTCTGGGACTGTATCCTCCTACAGTTATGGGTGTGTGTGTTTCAAACTGCAATTGTTTTTGTTTTTTGCATTTCTGGAATAAATTGGCTATTTGACAAATCAGTACTTTGTGCTAAAAGGAAGGATTTTTTTTCCAGGAAAAACTCTCAAAAGGTTAAAACAAAAACAAATTTTAAAAAATAGAGTTTAAAAATCTTTGTAATTTGCTGGTGGGGAGATATTTTTTTTCTTTTCTTTTCTTTTCTTTTTTTTCATTTCTTGCATTCAAGAAATGAAATAAAAGAATATTTCATCCCTAGAAAAGATTGCCTTTTTACTGGACTATTTTATTGGCGTACAGTAATTTCCAAGTTTCTGTATATCCTTGGAAAGTTCCTTCATATCACATTTTCAAAATTTTTGGGGTGCAGGCTCATTGATGACCCCCCCTGTGACTTTTCAAGTTATACATAAATCATAATTCCACTTTGTGGTTCTGGTATCACGTGGCCCTCCAGGAGTACAGCTCCAAGGATTTCTCACATTAGCTATGCTAGATAGGGTTGTTGGGACTTGAAGTCTAAACAACGTCTGGAAGGTCACATGATTCTCAACCCTAGTGTGGCTCTTCCAGTTACACCGTGAAAAGAATCAACCCAGAACAGCAATAGCAAGTACATTTCTATACTGCTTATCAGTGAACTAGCATTCCCTAAGCAGTTACAATGTGTAAGCCAATTACCCTCAACAAGCTGGGTACTCATTTTACCAACCTATGAAAGGATGGAAGGCTGACTGGACTGCGGATCTGGACTGGACTACAGGATCAAACTCACAACCTTATGGCTGCGAGTGGCTGCAGTACTGGCATTTAACCACTGCACCACCATGGAATCTGTCTCATGTCACAAAAACCCACTGTACATAATGAATACTACTACTTTTTTCAGAAGAGCAAAAGTACTCAGTGCTCCTTAATGTTCTAAAGACTTGTTGATAGTCTGAAACACCTTATCTTTACAATCCTTCAAAAGTATGAGCAATTCTATCCTTGGCCTTCAGACAAGGAAACTGGAAGATCCTAGGTCACCTCTTGGTCACAGAAGGCACCAGAGACCTTGTTTTTGAATGGAGAGCTGAATAAAATTATTGATTCACTTTTGCAAAGCAATTCAAAATGTATTTTGTGGAAGAGACAAAGAAGCTACAAATAATGAATAGAGATGACTATTGATTACTGTTTGGGAAAACTTTTCTGTAAAGGACAGATGAGTTATTCCATTTAATTTCAGCACAAGTTGCTTCCCTTCTGTGCATAAACAGAAGCATCTGATTAGCTGGCAGTGTATTAGTGGCCCGAGGCTTTACTTTAGATAAACACTAAGTTAATTAGGTTCTGATGTTACAAGAGAAAAAAATAAATCCCATTTTGTTGAAAATGAAGGAAACACGCAAAATCAACATTCCAAATGAACAGAAAAGATGGCTTATCATAAGTGTGTTTCAAACAAGAAGCTGTTATTCAGTTTGAGTCAATAAAATGAAAGTGACCAACAGCACTTTTTTT
Organism: Phrynosoma blainvillii; assembly: GCA_026167975.1. NCBI lineage: Eukaryota > Metazoa > Chordata > Lepidosauria > Squamata > Phrynosomatidae > Phrynosoma > Phrynosoma blainvillii. The sequence goes on along the minus strand of JANUYF010000002.1, from coordinate 58,529,084 downwards.
TTGGGGGGGGGGGGGGAAGACAGATATATTTTGTAAGTGTGATTAATGTGGTTTGAACATGTGTTTCTTGCATTCCTAAACAATTGCTTTTAGAGCCTACAATGTGTTTTCCTCAATACATTGAGGAATGTCTCTGGCTTCATCCTTCTGCTCCTTGCTTGTTAGAGACATGAGTTATTGTAAGGGGCAGAGAAGGAGTGCAACGGGAAATCATTTGTTTTCATGAAAGCATTTCTGCAAATGAGCTAAGCCAGTCTCCATTATAACAATGTAGATGAGAGACCTAACTTCTAAATCAATACAAACCATCTGGATCTTGCCAGATCCAATATCAAGCTGTGGGGATTTGGGCAAGGCTGAGGCCTGTATCCAGTCCATGTTCCATCTAATGAACTGAAAATGAAAACAGCTGTAGATGAGACTAGAGGCAGCAGCTGGATGGCCCATGATCCCACACACTCCTAAATGACAGATAGGGTAGATCACAAAAGAAGCAGAAACTACAGAGACATCAGAATCATCCATCACAAAGGAAAAGAAACAAAGCAGGGAAGAGAGTGCAGTCTTTGTAAATTCCAGTTAATGCATCCTCAGACAATGATCTTGTCTGGTTGTTGCAAAATCAGGGAGAAGAATTTAGGATTTTTGATTTAAGGACTACAATAGTGAGCCAAGCAGGAAGGAAGCAAGCAAGGAAGGAGTAAATGTAGTAGATGGAATTGATGGGAAACAGTTTCTGGAAAACTAAATTGATTTGCTGGGTTTCTTAGCCTTGAAGCCCACCTAGGAGAAAAGTGGGTTATAAATCCATTAAGCACATAAGTAAACAAATACATCCCTTTGTAAAGGTAAGAATATTTCAAAGCACCTCAGCCCCAAAAAAAGAAGATTGAGGAGCAGGCTGACCTGAGTGCATTTGTTATTAAGTGGAAGAACCATTTCAAACAGCTTCCCATAGGAAAAATTGTACAAAGCATCAAGATTACCTATTTCAGTCCTCTCTCTCTTTGAATGATGCTTTTTTTTCCCCTCCACTCAGACCCAGAGCCTGGGCTACTAATTCTTTCAGGGTGGGTTAGTTGTTTTTATTATGTCTCCACCTTTCCATCAGGTCTCTGAAATCCTTTGATAAAATTGTAGCATAGAACTAGCATGTGCCTTGTGGATGTTCACAGGCAGCCTGTAGCCTTGGAAGTGTCTGTGGAGAAGCAGGCCTTGGAAGGAAGGCCAGAAAATGTTGCAGAAGCCCTCAAAGCCCCATCTGCCTGTATGGCAGCACTGTGGTGGAGGATGAATGGACAATACACACAAAGAGGGAGAGAGAGTTTGAGGTGAATAAACATTCCTGAATAATGTGCTTTCCCCCTGAACTTTCCTAACCGTTCATGCAACACCGATCTCAGCTGCTGGAGAAGGATACAGATACTACAGAGCAATGTTAATATAAAATAAAGGTAATATTAACTAACTAGTTGGCATTTCTACACTGACAAACAAGGACAAAATAATTAATAGTGTCAGTCAAAACCTAACCAATACTCTTCTTACCATCTCCATGTGCCTCATGCAGTAGGAAGCAAATGTAGCTTGCCTGGCATAGTGGCTTGAGTGTGGACTGTGACTCTACAGACCAGTGTTTGATTCCCCGCTCAGCCATGAAACCCACTGGGTGACCTTGGGCAGGTCACACGCTCTCAGCCTCAGGGGAAGGCAGTGGCAAACCTCTTCTGAACAACTCTTGCCAAGAAAACCCCATGATAGGTTTGCCTTAGGGTCGCCATAAGTCAGAAATGACTGGAAGGCACACAGCAACAACAGCATACCTGACTAGTTCTGCTCTGCTATTGAGAAGAGCTTAGAGAAATATCAAAATAAGAAAAAAGAAAAGGAATCTAGGTATCATGAAAAGGACTAAACTAGCTGGGGAAAACAGATCACATGCAACAGACTAGAGGTAGGTAGTAATCCGGACAAGGGAAGGCAGATCTGCTCAGTTTGCATACTTTTTCTTTCATTTCATTATTTTTTTATCCTGCCTTTGGGAAAAGAAGAGACAATGGAATGATTTTTTTTTTCTGAGCCATTTCATACTTCATATTTGTAGCACTTTACTTGTCATGGCTGAAATGGAATAGATTTGTATGGGATCCTAGGAAGTGTAGTTTGGGGAAATCTAGAGTTCTCTGGATGAGAATTCTAAGTATTCCTTCCTAAGTTACAAATCAAAAGATTTTATGAGATGGAAGCATGCAAGTTATAGGGGAATCATAGAGTTATACTTGTGTAGTGTGAAAGGGCCCACTTCTTTTCATTCCACCTTAGGGGGGAAGCAGAAGAGGGCGTCCAGGATGCCCTGGGCCGGCGCGCCGCGGGGCCGCAGCCTCCGCACCTCGGTGCACCGGCGGCGTCCCTGGAAGGAGCGCTAAATCAGCGCTCCTTCCTCAAGACAACGAAAGTGCGCACTAAAAGCGGCGGGCGCACTTTCGCTGTCTTTTCCGCCGCGGTGCGTCCGGTTGCCGCGGCGTGAGGTCATCCCCGGAGCGCCAGCCGTGCGGAGGGCCAGCGACTCCGAGGGCGACCTCAGGGAGAGGAAGGGGCGCCGCTCGTGCGGCTGCCCCTCCTCTTCCAAGCCTCCAAGACGACTCTATTAGTCGTCTGCCGAGGCCCTTAATTTGTTCAAATGGAGTGAATCTGACAGATATGGATATCAGTGCATATAATCAGAGAATCAGAGAATAATAGAACTGGAAAAGACCTCAAGGCCCATCCAATCCAACCCCTGCCATGCAGGAACTCACAATCAAAGCACCCTTGACAGATGGCCATTCAGCCTCTGTTTAAAATCTTCCAAAGGAGACTCCATCACACTCTGAGGGAGTGTGCTCTGGTGTTGAACAGCTCATGTTAATTCTTAGGACGCCTCCCTTCCCTCACCTAAACAAGTTTGCTCCATCCTCATGGATCTTCATGTATGCATTATGCCTGTAGTTTCATCTGCAGTAGTCTGCTCTAGGTTTATTTGTGTCACTATAATCATTATTACAAAAAGGCTTTTATAGGGGAACAGAGGTGGTTTATCTCTAGCAAGCAGGGATCCTTTTCATACACTGTTCTGCTGTCCCATTTTTCTCCTGGTGTAATCCTAGTTTTTTATTATTAATTTTATTTATTTATTTATAACTATAAACATCTATAAATACTCTTATACAATCACATTTTAAAAGATAGTCAGCTCATTGTCTTATAATACACTACAGTACTTCCAAAGGTTCCTTTGACAACAAATACCCTTGCTTATTTACATGATTCCTAAGTCTTATCCTATCTCTTAAATTTATTTTAATAGCTCTCATTCATTAAAAAAGGTCATACATATATCTCCTCTACTATTATAATTCTGTTCTCTTATAAAACCATTTTCTTATCCTTCTTATAGTTCTACTCACTGTTTCCACCCCATCTTATCTTATTATATTCTGCAATTGGAGACCATTCCTTATCAAACTTATCCAAATCTATTTGGTTAAAGCCATTAATCTGTCCATATCTTTCATCTCATTAGCTTCATTAACTAATCATCTACAGTAGGTAATTCTTGCTTTTTCCACCTTTTGGCTATTAACAGTCTTGCTGCCAACATTATATATAACAAAATTCTCTGGTATTTTTTCTCTAGTATTGGGTCCATTTTGTTTAACATATTCAACAGATAAATCTTTGGCTTCAATTCATATTTGATTTTTTTTAAAAAATCTTGTATGGAATCATGAATTTTCTTCCAATAAGTTTTCATTTTGGAACATCTCCACCAAATGTGAAACCATGATCTAACATTTTGTTTACACTTCCAAACGTTATTTGAGCCTGTGTTCTAAATTTTTGCAATCTTGTCTGAGGTCAAATGCCACCTTTGTTCCATTTTCCAGTAATTTTCCTTTAAATCTTGAGATTTGGTGAATTTTTCTGTTGTTTTTTTTCCCTAGCATATTCCCAACTTTCCAAATTGACTGTTTTCCCTATATCAGTAGTCCATTTAATCATAGTATCTGAAATCAAATCTCTTTCTTGTTTTCTATCCATTAACATTTTATAGAGTTTGCTTGTTCTTTTCTTTTCTGATTTCATTGAAATCTTGTCAAAGTCCAGGGATTACTCTTCAAAATCTTCTAATTTAGAATCCATCTTAAATCTTTCTCTTAATTGTGTGTACAATAACCAATGAATTTTGGGGTCTAATTTTTCCAATTTTTGATTGTGTAATCCTAGTTTTTTGCCACTAAAAATATTCCCTATGCCATCTAAATTGGGATTTACACATACAAATTACTGTATGCAAATATTTTTTTCTAACATGGTGAGGAATTTATACTTTTGGTGATGATTAGCCTACATTCAAAGCATATGACTAGCCTATATTCAAAGCAAAGAAACAGAAAACTAGAAGGGCAATTCAAAATAACTGTGTATAGGTGCAGACTCTACTGGACCTATAAAACACTGATAAAATCTTTGAAAAAAAGAAAAAAATACTAAGAACATTAAAAAACAAAAGGCTTTTTTTGACACATATATAGATCTACTTTCCCTTGAACAAATCATCAGCAACAAAAGTGAATTATCTGTGATAGGGTTTATGGAATTGCAAGTTTACCTTGGAGCAGCTCGAAAATGTCTGATACAAATCTGCTTGAAGTATGATATATATGAAAATAGTAAGGAACCATAGACTCATAGTTGTATCAAAATTAAAAGATTTTTTAAGGAAACAGAGAAATGAAATTTGGTATGCACATATAGCAAGATATGCTGATTGCTAAATGTATCAGAAAAAGAGATGTCTAGACCTAGATCCTATTATTAATAGGGTGCCTATACCTCAGGACCTGAGCCCTTTTCTATGGTCCTCAGGGCAAGGGAGGGTGGAATCTCAGAGAGACAGTAGTGATTTGGAAAGTGTATGTATGTTTGTGTGTGTGTGAACACCCATGTGGAGTTGTACATATGTACAATTGTGTATTTTTGGTCCTGCTGCAGACTGCTTTGGAAAGGCTGCTTGTAGACTCCTGTCCCATGCCTCAATCCCTTCTGCACCTCTCAAATATCACTAAAACCCCTCTCTAAGGGCTTGAAAGAGCAAATCACTATAACAGCTGGCTAATAGCATTTTTGCTGGGACCCATCAGACGTTGCCTTTTTTCTGTTATCTTGGTGGGAAATCATTTGGCAGGCTTTTCTTTGCATTTATGCAAAACCTTCATGAACGAGTTCCTTCCCCACTTCTGTGGCGCAAGCATTTGCAGTGAGATAAGTCTTATGCTCTGAGTCCTGAAATGCTCCTGATCTAGCAACCCTAATTGCAAGTTCCAACAAGAATAGAACCACCGAATCAATATTAACTTATAAATCAAAACTTATGTAAGTTTTATTGATTCAATGGCCTATGCGAATTGGAACTAAAAATAATATTCAGACTGTAATAATTAAAAGCTGATTTATAAATCCTACCTTATAATCACATCAGTACCCTCATAAATATGGGAATTAAATCAGAGAAAGTAACTACCTAATAGTCTAACTATAGACCTTAGGCGATTAAAATCACACTGATATCCATAAATTTGGCAAGGCAAGAAGAATTATATAGTGCCTAAAATTAATTATTAGGCAATGAAAGATATAAGAAAAAAATAAAACAAAAAGGCCTTGTCGAAGAGCTTATAATCAGAACAGCTAAATAACGGAATACCAAGAAAGAAGGAAAACAAAGAAAGGAGAGGATGAAAGATGTATCATATAATCAAATGGTAGATGAAGAGAGTTTATTTACTCTCATGGTTTTTAAAGAATGCATTTATGGCATTTTATTTGTGTAGATATATAAACAATGCAAATGTATTATTATTAATTTGATCTAAATATATTACATCTTACAACAGTGGGAAAGAATGAGACTACCGTGCATCTGCTCATCCAAGTGTTAAGTGCTTAGGGATAGCTTCAAGGTCCATGTTCTGTTTTCCTTGAGGTGTTTCTAATACTGTCATCTATAAGCAAAACAAAAAGTGCTGGAGGACCCTTTGGAGCAGATTTGTATGGTGCATGAAAGTCTGGAGAACAAGGAAATATTTCCATGGTGTTTGATATAGAACAGCATGGTTAAATTAGACTTGGATTGGACAGTCCTGCAAACAGAGGATGCATTCAAATAAAGGACCATCCTTTGACAGCCCTACAAATAGGTGGCTGTATTCTGTAGGACATATTACCACCTCCTGTTATAATATTGACAACAACAACATAATATTTAAAGCCTATGTGTTCCCTTGAAGGAAAAGTTTTACACAGAATTGTATGCAAACTGCTTCAATGGATAAGCAATGGAGTAAACTAGGGTCTTACCTTATTAACTATTTACAGATGAAAAACTGCTATGGGGCTTTCCTTTGTTGTGGTATTTAGTTAAGGCCAAATCTCCACCAGAATACCTCTGTATGCTTATGGTTTGTCACTGGCCAGCCATCTCATTGAGTAAGATTTTTCCAAGCACAGTCCTCCCCAAAAGGATTTTGAAAGTAACATGTTCCAGGCCATCCCTAAAGGCCCTTCCCAACAACTGAGACCTAACAATAGAGGAAACCAGTTCTAAAAATGCACGCTTCACTAGGTGGTGTAGGTATAATTTGCATCTATGGATTACCTCCCTTTCTCATAGTTCCCTGCTGTGGTGTAATAACTTATTTATCACAGAACAATGCTACTTGTTCATTCCAGTGTCTACTAGACAACCAGTACAGGACAAGTAAAAGTATCACAGGCACCTTTTCTTCATTATACCAACCAAGTAAACCAAAGAGATTACTACATGTGAGTGGATTTTAAACCATGATTAGACTCAGAAAATAGTAGCTTTGGTGATGCCTACTGCATGATATCACCTCCAACTTGTAGCTACTGCATCCCCCAAGCATAGTTAGGGCATCCCTTTCCATTGATGGGGGAAACTCATCAATAAGTTAGCAGTTGCATTAGTTCCCAGGTGTGAAACATTGCTTCTGGAACAGTTGTGTTATTGTCAGTCACATCATGATACTGTCCCCTTTCCCCCACCACCACCACTATATACCACAATATCTTTACTTACATAACAGTGAACATATAGGAAAGTAGATTTCCTGTTTTTGACTAAAATCAGATAGGCTACTAAATGGACTACCAAAATGAGGCATAATAATATGACATCAATTTTATTCTTCTGCTATAAATTATATCATCAGTTATATTATTCTAGCAGAATCTGGGGGCATTGGAACATATAAAAGACAAATGTAACATCTGGGGTGGTTGAACTTTTCATGTTCAATGTGAACATCCAGTTATGCATTCAGATCATTCATCTCTTACCTTTCATATCTTCCATTTTGAGCTTGAAAGAAACATATGCTGCATACAGAATAATCACTTTTTTCTGTTCAGTGGATACTAAATGTGAAAGTCATTGGTGTCAGAAACATTATGGCCCTTCTGTTGGCTTAACTGTGCTAGAATCTCATAACAAGAAAGCAAGTAGGCTCAGGGACATGTGGGTTTTATGGCTGTGAACCTCATTCCCCTTCACAAATAAAAATGTAGAAGACATCCCTCACTCAGCAAATGGCACTTGAGAATACTGCTCAGTAGTGGTCCTTGCCAAATATTCAGGGTGCATATTCTACATACTCTAGTATGTAATCTAGGCAATGTAAACAATAATATTCATCCTCCTTAACCACAAACTTTCCTTTACATTTTATAAGAATCACATTATGTCAATATTCTTGTTAAGATTTGCTTGACATTTGAACTAATCTTAAATCCTGAACCAAATCAGGCTGACCCAGATTATATCAGAACCGAAGCAGAACTCCACCAAAGTGTGCTGAACCTAAAGCTGAGTGCTCCTGAAGATAAATACAAATAAGATGTGAAGGGTAAAAAAGATCTAGACAAGTTGTCTCCAAAAACTGATGCATTTCATCTTAAACTGTCCATTTCACAAAAGGGAATGGGGGCAAAGAGGGATTTGTGGGCCACATTCAGACCTCTGCAACCATTTATACAGCCCTCATTTTTAAAAAATTGATTCACAGTTTGCACAGAAATTCGATAGCAGATTATTAAGTGAATTATAGTTAAAGGGGGAAAAAGCTGTACACACTACAGCCAAAGACAGATTCAGGGCCGATGCACATGGCCTGTAAGGGGTGACTCTGTGCCCTGGGAGCACCAGATCGGGGCTGTGGCAACCACACACCATGGCCCCAATCATCCTTTTTTCCACCCCCCAAAAAGAGAGGGCAAATGCTGCTCCTTTTTGGGGTGAAAAAAAAGCCTCCCTTAGAGCTGCTGCCATGGTTTTTTTGTGCCCCATTGGTGCAGCATGTGTGCACGCTGTGCCAATGGGGCACCCTGATGCCACACACCATGTGGTCAGGAGCACGGCATCGAGTCACCCCACCCTAACTCCACCTCCAGGCTGGGCTAAAGTGCTGGTCTGCATCAGCCCTCAATGACCCAAATCCTTCTGGTACCAAGCACACATACAAGTTCTTTATACATATGGATATTCCCCACCACCACCTTGTATAATGGATGTATTCAATTAGTTGCATGTGCAGAATCTGCAAGTGTAACCATTTCACATGTCATTATGTATTCTTGGGTAGTGCACAACTATTTGCCACTGCCTTCAACACACCACTTGATTTACTGAGATTGCAGAAATAGCTGCTGTGCATTTCCTGTTATACCCTGTGACAATAAACAAGAACAGTGGCAGGCAGGCATTTGGTTGCACAATGTCAGTATTTTACAGACCACTATGTAACTACGTGAGTGTGGATTTGCACCACACAACTCTGATGTAGGATCTTGGTACTATCACAGTCTATTTTAGTGTGAAAAAATCAATACCATATTGCCAATGTCATATTAACTAAAGCAAATTAAAGTATAATTATGGTTCTTTTGAGAGCAGGATGTAGCCTTGAACTAGATCTTTGGAGTGGTGATTCAGACTCTGAATCTGAGAAGATCAGGGTTTGATTCCCAGCTCAGCCATGGAAACCCAGTTGGGCAAGTCACATACTCTGAGCCCCAGAAAGCCCCCTGATAGGTTGGCCTTAGTGTTGCCATAAGTCAAAAATGATTTGAAGGCACACAACAACAACTATAACAACAAGATTATTTTATGTGTAAGTATAAAATGTTATAATAATTTCTCAAATAAGAAGTGGGATATACTATTACTAAAACCAAGCATGATGTTGTGGTTTGAGTGTTGGACTATGACTCTGGAGAACAGGATCTGAATCCCCACTCAGCCATGGAAACCCACCCTCAGCAAGTCACACTCTCTCAACTTCAGATGAAGACAAAGCAACCCTCCTCAACAATTCTTGCCAATAAAACCCATGACAGATTTGCCTTAGCGTTGCCATAAGTCAGAAATGACTTAAAAGCACAGAACAACATTTATTATTATTATTATTAAACAATGAGTGGGAAATTTTAATGAATTTAATAATATTTAATGAAGAATTAATTAATTTCCAGCTAATTTTGAGCTATTTTACATATATATAGCTAATATTTACCAATTTTTAACAAAAACAACAACAGCAACAGACTTATGCAAAACAAAAGTGAAGTGAATTCCCTGGCCAAGCTGAAAATTGGCCCCAGCAACTACAATAGTAGTCCATCCATGATACAAGGTACTGTATATACTCATGTATACGTCTATTTAAAAGAAGGAACCATCCCCTGGTGAAAATAATATGTCCTGGAAGCACTGACCCCCCCCCCTCCTCTACTCTCTCATCAATCTAGTCTTAGAGTAAGCACAAAGAGCTATGTCTGCTGGAATTTGTAAGTTCTTTGACATTGTTTTGCTTTGCTTCATCCTTTAGTTCCTTTGCTATATGCCCCTAAGTTTTACGCTCAGCTTATCCACAGGCCATAGCAAAATATATAGTTTTAGTCCCCAAACTTGCCCTTGATTTATACATGAGGTCAACTTATAGTCAAGTATATAGGGCAAATATCAGACACCTGAACCTGAACAGACTGTCAGAAATAATCCAGCTTTAGACCACTTTAACTTCCCTGGCTCAGTGCTAGGGAATCTTGGGAACTGTAGGGGGGTTGCAGACTGCCAGAAATAGTGCAAATTGAGTCCACTTTTAGGGTTAGGGTTAGTGCTAGGGAATCATGGGAATTGTTGTTGTTTTCTGAGACATTGGGCCTCGGCAGACGGCTAATTGAGCCATCTTCCAGGCCCGGAAGAGGAGGGGCAGTCGCATGAGCGGCACCCCTTCCTTTTCCTGAGGTCGCCCTCGGAGTCGCCGTCCATCCGCACGGCCGTCGCTCTGGGGATGACCTCACGCCGCGGCGACCGGACGCGCCGTGGTGGAAGAGTCAGGGAAAGAGCGCCCGCGGCTTTTAGGGCGCCCTTTCCCTGAAATCTAAAAGGAGCGCCAGTTTGGAGCTCCTTTTAGAGTCGCTGGGGGAGCGCCCCGGTGCGGAGGCTGAGCTCCGCCGGCGCTCCGGACCAGGGTGTCCCCGACGCCCTGGTCTGCATCCCCCCATTGAGCCTTCTCTGTCAGAGAGCTCTGGTGCCACAATAAAATACAGTTCCCATGATTCCCTAACCCTAACCCTAACCCTAAAAGTGGACTCAATTTGCACTATTTCTGGCAGTCTGCAACCCCCAGTTTATTGTGGCACCAGAGCTCTCTGACAGAGAAGGCTCAATGTCTCAGAAAAAAATACAATCCCCATGATTCCCTAGCAGTGAATGATTTGTTTCAGTGCTCTCCAATCACAGTTTTTTTTAGGGGAGAAATGTTGAAGTAACATGCCTTTGCAGACTGCCAGAAATAGTGCAAATTGAGTCCACTTTAAATTGAGGCACTGCCCTGGCTCACTGCTAGGGAATAATGGGAACTGTAATTTATTGTGGCACCAGAGCTCTCTGACAGAGAAGGCTCAATGTCTTAGAAAAAAATACAGTTCCCATGATTCCCTAGCACTGAGCCAGGGCAGTGCCTCAATTTAAAGTGGACTCAATTTGCACTATTTCTGGCTCATCCAATGTTCAGTTGTCCAGGTAGTTGCCTTCTTAAGAATATATAAAGCTATTAGCCTCAAAGGGGCTTCTTGATTTCCTCTTTGCTCAATCCCCCATTTTTCCATTTTACTCTCCCCAAGACAGGAATGGTGGAGGTTTTAGTTTAGTGGAATCTTTCAGATGTTGATAATTTTATACTGTTGGATGGTTATTTGGAAAATGCTTGATTTCCAGTGGTAATTAGGGTGTGGCATGAAGATCTCTGAATAGAGAAATATATTGGTGCGGAGCAGCCACATTCAAAGCAGCCTCTGAATTAGTCTAAATTGAATTAACCTGTTTTGTAAATCACCAAATCAGAATTTGAACAGAATCTTTACCTAGTACTCACCCTCACTTTTAGTGTTTTCCTCCTTTGCTGTCTGACATCAAACATCCTTCCGAACAGAATAAGATAAAGAAAATATGGGCAACACATGAGGCAAAATAAGACAGCATGTTATTCTTGCTATATGGATATGTGAAATATCACTGGATTTGCATTTCCCCTCTGAAGAGGACTTGCAGCAGGAAGATGGAAGAGGAATCAGGATTGCAGTAATATGCTTCACCTCAGTTTCCATACCTAGATAGTGCTTTGGTCACAGAGAATTCCAGTCATTTTTGGGCTTTATTCACCTCATTTCCTTCACACATGGAATGCTTAATCCCACATCCCTCATGTGGGAAGTGACACATCTGAAGAGGAAAGGTGTCTGTTCACACAGAGAATCTTCACATAAGCATGACCCTGAGAAAATCAAGAACATCCAAGTACAGTTACAGGGAACTTATGTGTAGCCTGTTGCCATATCCACTCCAGATGTTGAATGTTGCTATATCACGAATTGTGTGAACAATGCCATTATTTCTTTAAATTTAAATCAGCAGGGACAATCAGATGAGAATTCATTCAAATCAATGTCTGAAGGTCAAGATGTTCCAGTCTGATAAGGCTCACTGCATACAAATGCAGGAACATGTCAGTCTTTATTGAATCCTCTAGAGAAATCTTTCCTCATTATGTTTGCAGCCTACAACATATATTTTAAAAGGCTCTTAGGGACAAAAAGCAACAGCAATATAAGCTTTTGAGGGTGATTAAGTTAGAAAGTAGTAACAGCAAAAATTAAGAGAATAAATTAAGAGGAAGCAGGAGTGGGAAAAAGTGGCACCACAGGCTACCAAGACAAAACACAAGGGACAATGGAATAATTGCTACTGTATTACCTAATTATTCACCAGGTAGATATGGATTAATTTAAAATTAACCTAAAGTGATTATGGTTTCTGTTCTGTGTACTTAGGAAAAAGTGGAGTCATTAAATGCAGGGAACAGAGATGAGGTTATCAGAATTCTGAGATTGAGAATTCTGACCCCCAATTGAAATACTCCCATAGTCTTCAAATTTCTGGCACTGCAGAGAGTACACTGAAAATTCGTCTCACCTAGAACTCTTATATTTATGTTCACCTTTGCTTGTTAACTTTCCTGCCTCTTTTCATTGGATGCTTAAACTGTATTCTGAACTGTTTGACTGGATGAAGCTTTCAGTTATTGCAATGCTAGAAATTTGAGGATGGAAGGAATATTTTGTGGGGGGTGGAAATCTTATTTGGAGAGTACTGCTCTCATCTTGCTCCCTCCTCCTAATATCTCCTTAAGTTTGACATAGGGCCTTTGCAGACTGCCAGAAATAGTGCAAATTGAGTCCACTTTAACTGCCCTGGCTCAGTGCTAGGGAATCATGGGAACTGTATTTTTTTCTGAGACATTGAGACTTCTCTGTCAGAGAGCTCTGGTGCCACAATAAACTGCAGTTCCCATGATTCCCTAGCACTGAGGCCTTTGTAGACTGCCAGAAATAGTGCAGATTGAGTCCACTTTAAGGGTTAGGGTTAGTACTAGGGAATCATGGGAATTGTTTTTTTTTTCTGAGACGTTGAGCCTTCTCTGTCAGAGAGCTCTGGTGCCACAATAAAATACAGTTCCCATGATTCCCTAACCCTAACCCTTAAAGTGGACTCAATTTGCACTATTTCTATCAGTCTGCAAAGGCCCTGAGTCAGGGCAGTTAAAGTGGACTCAATTTGCACTATTTCTGGCAGTCTGCAAAGGCCCCTAGTCATGAGGAATATGCTGGGGCTAAGCAAACACCCAAGAGCCTGCTCATTTGGATTTATTCTAAAATGCTGAATTTGTTCTTAGAGTTTGGTGCTTGGCCAGGGAATGTACCTCTCAGAGGCAATCCATTTGCAAGGAGGAATGAAAACTACAGATGCCAAAATTCCCAATGTCATGATAAAGGATTCTGTATATTTCTTAAAGCTTCAGTTTTGTTGCTGTGGGAACACAGTTGGAATTTAAACACAGAACTCTTCAGTCCTCAGTCCTCCTTCTGATTTCTTTTCAACCAAGTAAATTGGTGAGAAAAAGAGATAAAGTCAACTGGTGACAGGAAAGATCACAGACAGTGGAGAGGTCTACCAAGTATATCTAAGTTTTCAGATAATTTTCAGGAGAGAAAAAAATAGAAAGATGAGATCCATTTTGAGTTATAACTGGGAGAGTTATTCCATCTGTATGTAAAATGTTATCCCACTTGTACAGTGCATACATTTGCAGCAACTACTAAAAGAAGCTTAGTTCAGAAATTTTATCCCATAATCAAGGCTTTCTCATAGCAGAGGTGAGGTTAGACATCATCAGGATGCACCTGGTATCACACAAATTGAAGCTCTTGTCTCACATTTCTTGTCCTATACTATGTTTGCATTCTGAATGGGCTCAAACCCTGACTAGAGTCACACAACGTGATTTTTATTTATGTGAGGAATGGGGTGAGGGAGGAATAAATCACAAAGTTACTTGCTTTATTTAGCAAGCTCCTAAAAAATCTGGAAACAAAGCACTGGTGGTGCAGTGGTTAAATGCCTGTACTGCAGCCACTCACTCATAGACCAAAAGGTTGCGAGTTCAATACCAGCCAGGGCTGAGGCTCGACTCAGGCCTGCATCCTTCCGAGGTTACTAAAATGAGTACCCAGCTGTTGGGGGGCAATGAGCTTTCAGTTGTAAACCGCTTAGACATCCCATAGCACGATATGAAGTGGTATATAAATGAAGCTGCTTTTGCTTTGGAAATGATTCCTTCTCCCATATGAATTTGGCTTTCAGTTGATTTTTAAAAAAAACAAAAAAACAAAAAAAACAAAAAACAAAACAAAACCTGGAGACCAGTCTACACATTTCACACACATAGGAGACTTGGTAGGAAACCATTAGGGATGAGGTCTTTCCCTGGGTGGGCAATTACCCCAAGGCCTCAAGACAGCAGAGGTCCATCATTGGGCTGTGGAGCACCACACTCCTCATGCATCCCACCCATCCCATGTTTTAGATTAGGAGCAGACTTTTTAAAAACAGAATATATGGTTCTTGTTTACATGGTTGTTGAAAAAAATGCATGAGAAACATGGCACAAAATTTGGGACTTATCAAAGGGGTTTGTTTTGTTTGCAGGGGGAGATACCCCTCCTTGTAAATAGATTCTGCTACATGGTTATACACTAATTGTGGAATTTCCTTCTTCAGAAGAAAGGATATTTTTGATGAACTCATTGACAAATGCTTTGGGGACCTCAGTGAGTCATAAGAAAATACATAAATGCCCAGAATAGAGTACAAGTTAAATTAATATAGGAAGCTGTCACACCAAGGTTCTTTCCTGCACTATCTGGAAATGGTAAGGCTTGAACGTGAGATCTTCTTTTTTGCAAGCCATGTGCTCTATAATAGAGCACAGGGTGTCCTTCTTGTCTAAAATGTGGCATTTAAATAGATATAATTAGTCATGGTACAATCCTTAAAATTTGTTTCACATCACATTCCATGTAAACTTGACCAAAATCAGCATTTTTTTTTCCTTTTGCAAAATGCCTGCTTCGAGATACATCCTAAATTTTCACAAAAATATTCAGAGTGTCCACCTAAATATGTAAATTTATTCCTAAATGTGCATTCTAGAACAAAATCAGAAGTGTTTAGGAGGTACCCAAGATAGTTGATGGATCAGGTCCAGAACCTTACTACAAGGCCTAAGCAGACTGCCAGAAATTGCACATTAAATTGAGGCACTGCCCTGGCTCAGTGCTAGGGAATCATGGGAATTGTATTTTTTTTTTTTCTGGGACATTGAGCCTTCTCTGTCAGAGAGCTCTGGTGCCACAATAAATTACAGCTCCCATGATTCCCTAGCACTAAGCCAGGGCAGTGCCTCAATTTAATGTGCACTATTTCTGGCAGTCTGCTTAGGCCCACAGTCATTGCTTTGATTCCACTAAATAGCACACCAGTTGTGATGGCTTTGGAATTAAGCATATGGATTTGTAGAATATGATAGACAGAGCATCACTTTAAATTACAGTGTAGATGGTTGTCTGTATTTCTGCATACCCCAACAGTTTTGTCTAAACATTGTGAAGAAAAACAATAGCGTGGAGAAATTGACAAATATTTGAAGTACTAGAAATGTTGTTTTCCTTGTTTTTCCTACAGACCAATCTTCTTTCTCATGAGCCTTGCTTTGCTGCTTGTTGGCTATGATATTTATAATTAAGACTTTCCCATCCAAATTCAAAT
The DNA here is from genome assembly GCA_026167975.1 of Phrynosoma blainvillii. NCBI lineage: Eukaryota > Metazoa > Chordata > Lepidosauria > Squamata > Phrynosomatidae > Phrynosoma > Phrynosoma blainvillii. The sequence goes on along the minus strand of JANUYF010000002.1, from coordinate 58,513,297 downwards.
TTTGATAACTCTAACAGTTGTGTGCTTTGTATCATGCATTTTCCAATTGTTTTTGTTTGACCTGCAAATATTCAGAGGAACTGTGTCATAAATTTTAACAGTTGGTTGTTAGCAAATTATTTACCAAATAGCAGTAAAAATGAAAACATTGAATAGCCTTTCAGACTGGTAATTGCTTGGTTCTTTATTACTTCCCTTATTTACACTGATGATAATAATAATAATAATAATAAATTTTTATTTGTAACCCGCCCCTCTGCTCAGCAATCGGGGCGGCGTACATCAATTAAAATATTACAGTTAAAATCCACATTCTTGCCCTTCACCCACTACCCTCCCCCCTTAAAACAGTATTAAACATAATAGAGTTAAAAACAGACATATAACTAAAATAAGTAATAAAAGATAAAACAAAATGCCACTCTCGGTAGAGAGACCAGATAAGTGGCTCAGCTGTGCATATCCCTGTACAGAGTTATTCTGGGAAGGCCTGCCGGAAGAGCTCCGTCTTAATTGCTTTCTTAAAAGTGGTAAGAGACGTAATAAGGCGTATCTGATCCGGCAGGCCATTCCACAGTTTAGGGGCAACGACTGAAAATGCCCTTAGGGAAGTCTGCTTGAATTTCGTTTTAGGTTGTGAGAGCAGATTTTTCCCCGCTGAACGAAGGGCACGGGGGGGCTCATACAGGGAGAGGCGGTCCCTAAGGTAAGATGGACCCAAGCCATGTAGGGCTTTAAAGGTCAAAACCAACACCTTGTACTGTGCCCGGAAACTGATTGGCAGCCAGTGGAGGGATTTAAGCACTGGTGTTATGTGCTCCCTCCTGGATGTTCCAGTGATTAACCTGGCTGCCATATTTTGAACCAACTGAAGTTTCCGAGTTAGGCACAAGGGTAGCCCCATGTAGAGTGCATTGCAGTAATCTAATCGTGAGGTTACCAGTGCGTGCACCACAGTTTCCAGGTCCTTCCTGTCCAGGTATGGGCGCAGCTGGCGTATCAGCCGAAGCTGATAACAGGCGCTCCTGACTGTCGCACTCACCTGATTGGTCATGTGAAGCGACGAGTCAAGGAGTACCCCCAGACTGCGCACATGGTCCTTGGAGGAGAGTGTGACCCCATCCAGGACTGGGGGCTGTAATCCCGAACCTGGATTCGGACCTGTAACTGTGAGCACCTCCGTTTTGTCTGGATTCAGCTTCAATTTGTTTTTCCTCATCCAATCCATTACCGCTCTAAGACAGTCATTGAGAGGAGAGACGCCATCAGAGGTCTGAGACGATGATCTGGTCATGGAGAAATAAATCTGGGTGTCGTCAGCGTACTGAAGACACCGTGCTCCATGCCTCCGAATGATCTCCCCCAGCGGCTTCATATAAATGTTAAATAACATCGGAGACAGGATGGCGCCCTGAGGGACGCCACAATTAAGCTCTATTTTAGAAGAGCAACTGTCCCCGAGCCTCACCCTCTGGGATCTGCCAGAGAGGAAGGAATGGAACCACCGCAAAGCAGTGCCTCCAATTCCTAACTCTCTCAGCCGATCCAAAAGAATGGCATGATCTATAGTATCAAAGGCCGCTGAGAGGTCCAAGAGCACCAGCAGGGTTACACTTCCCCCGTCGATGCTCAGGCGGAGGTCATCGGTCAGAGCAACCATGGCAGTCTCAACCCCAAATCCTGTCCTAAAGCCAGTTTGAAATGGATCGAGATAATCGGTTTCATCCAAGATAGCTTGGAGCTGGGAGGCAACTGCCCTCTCGATTACCTTGCTTAAAAATGGCAGCAAGGAGACTGGTCTATAGTTGTTTCTGTCCAGGGGATCCAGGGAAGGCTTTTTTAAGAGTGGCCTAACTGCCGCCTCTTTTAAGCAAGATGGTATACTGCCTTCCCTGAGGGACGCATTGATCGTGTCTCGGAGAAACACCCTCAACGCGTCCCCACCCTGGACGACCAGCCATGATGGATAAGGATCGAGAGGGCAAGTTGTCTTCCTCATCCTTCCAAGCATCTTGTCCACGTCCTCGGTACTCACAAATTGAAATTGATCCAGTAAAGTGCCATCAACGGAGTTACTGGACGCCTCGTCTACAGATTCTGCCGGAATACTGGTGTCCAAGTCGGCTCTTATCCGAGAGATTTTATCTGCAAAGTAGATATTAAATGCCTCACAGCAGGCTGTCGTCGGGTTAAGTAGAGGATTCGGTGCAGGAGAAATCTGCGTCAAATCCCCCACCACCCTAAACAACGCTGCCGGGCGAGACTCTGCAGACGCGATACGTGCAGAACAGAAAGATTTCTGCGCTGTACGTAAAGCCTCCCTGTAGGAATCAAGGTGCTTCCTAAGGCGAGTTCTGTCGGATAAGAGACGAGTCTTTCGCCATTCGCACTCCAGTCGTTGTCCAACCCGCTTCATCTTTCTGAGCTCTTCTGTATACCATGGTTTCCGATTCGGAGCGGGTTGGAAAGGACGCTTGGGAGCGATTGTGTCGATAGCCTTGGTAAGATCGGTGTTCCATATGTTAACCAAAGCTTCGACAGAATCGCCGGCATTACTCACCATTAAACCCTCTAAGGCTTTCTGGAAACCAATAGGTTCCATTAGCCTTCGAGGGCGGACCATTCTAATAGGTCCACCACCCCCGGGAGGGTGAACAATAGCCTTTAGTTCCACCTTGATCAGAAAATGATCCGTCCATGACAATGCGGAGGTTTTTGTGACCTCCGCCCACGGATATTCCTGCTCCGTACTAAAGACCGCATCGAGGGTATGACCAGCACAATGTGTGGGCCCGTTGACCAACTGGGATAGGCCCATGTTTGTCATGGTATCCATGAACTCCCGAGCTGCGCCAGTTAGATCTTGTAAACTGGTTTCGAGTGGAATGTTGAAGTCGCCCAGAACTAAGAGTCTGGGCGACTCCAACAGCAACTCAGAAACCAGGGCCATCAGCTCGGTTAGGGAGTCTGTTAAGCAACGGGGTGGCCGGTATACCAACAGAATCCCCAAACTATCCCTGGTCTTCAGGCTAAGGTACATACACTCGATGTGTGTCGTCTTCCGGATAGGCTTTCTGATCAAGGATAAGGTGTTTTTATGGACCAAGGCTATGCCGCCCCCCCGCCCACTTTCCCTTACCTGCTCACTAACTGAGTACCCAGCTGGGAGAGCCTGCGCCCAAGTCGCGGAGCTGGCATCCCCCAGCCAGGTCTCAGTGAAACAAGCCAGGTCGGCCTTCTCATCCACCAGAAGATCGTGGATGATGTGTGTTTTGTTTTTGACCGACCTGGCATTGCAGAGGAGCAGGTTGAGGGTTAGTGGAATGGTGAGTTTGCTCTCCAACTTACATTGGGAAACAGAATCAACTGAAGGAGGGATAGATAATAAACATCGATCCCTTCTTCTTTTGCAACATTTGTTGAGACTGTTGCCGCCATATCTTCCCCGCCCCCATACCACCTGGATGTCCCCCCCCAGCTTAAAGTCAAACCCAAACAACCAGGGAGGAGCCCACTAATATGTGGCCTTAGGAGGGAGGCGAGCAGTCCGCAATCCAGAGCCAGGAATGCTGCTATGTTGGGGAAAGAGTCTTGGGCCTGCTAAGCACCGCCCACTTCCCCACTGAGGAGATGGTGCCTGGGCAGGGTTTTTATCCCCAGCCCAGTCCTCTGCAGCCTTGGACTCAGGTGTTGCTGGTAAGCACCAGTGGGAGGGGGGAGGGATGTCTCCCAGCAAGACCCCACGTCCTCCAAACATCCTCCGCTGTGCTGAGGAGATGGTGCCTGGGCAGGGTTTTTATCCCCAGCCCAGTCCTCTGCAGCCTTGGACTCAGGTGTTGCTGGTAAGCACCAGTGGGAGGGGGGAGGGATGTCTCCCAGCAAGGCCCCACGTCCTCCAAACGTCCTCCGCTGTGCTGAGGAGATGGTGCCTGGGCAGGGTTTTTATCCCCAGCCCAGTCCTCTGCAGCCTTGGACTCAGGTGTTGCTGGTAAGCACCAGTGGGAGGGGGGAGGGATGTCTCCCAGCAAGACCCCACGTCCTCCAAACGTCCTCCGCTGTGCTGAGGAGATGGTGCCTGGGCAGGGTTTTTATCCCCAGCCCAGTCCTCTGCAGCCTTGGACTCAGGTGTTGCTGGTAAGCACCAGTGGGAGGGGGGAGGGATGTCTCCCAGCAAGGCCCCACGTCCTCCAAACGTCCTCCGCTGTGCTGAGGAGATGGTGCCTGGGCAGGGTTTTTATCCCCAGCCCAGTCCTCTGCAGCCTTGGACTCAGGTGTTGCTGGTAAGCACCAGTGGGAGGGGGGAGGGATGTCTCCCAGCAAGACCCCACGTCCTCCAAACGTCCTCCGCTGTGCTGAGGAGATGGTGCCTGGGTTAAGTTCAGCTAGAGTAGTCTCACCGGGAATATGATAAATCCACACTTATATAAATTCAATTGAGTCAATGGGTCTGCTGTATGGACCTTGGGAAAGTCACATTCACTAAGCTTCAGAGGCAGGCATTGTCAACCCCCTCTGAACAAATCTTACCAAGGAAACCCTGTGATAGGTTCCCCTTAGTATTGCCATAAGCTGGAAATGACATGAAGGCACAATAAGAATATGGATATTTAGTATACAGTATACAGATATAACATAGAAAGCAGTGGCTCAGTGGTTAAGACATTGATGTTGACAACCCCAAGGTCAGCAAATTGGAATTTTGAGACCCAAGCACCATGTGACTGAGTGAGCTCCTGTCACTAGTTCCAGCTTCTGCCAACCCAGCAGTTCAAAAGCATGTAAAAGGGTCTGGAAACCATACATTATGAGGAAAGATTTAAGGAGCTGGGTATGTTTAGCCTGGAGAAGAGATGGCTAAGAGGGGATATGATAGCTGTCATGGACTGCTCTGGGTCTGACTTTGCTTTAGAGGCAGAGACTCTGAGCCTGAGGAAAAGATAGATCTGGGGTTACTTGGAGGCTCTGTAGTCTTAGAGGAGATGCAGGAGGCTACAGAGGGAGAGACAGACTCTATTCTGCAAGTACTAGGACCTGTGGAGCAAAGACAAGCCAAGGAATCATTGAGCCGTTTATCTAGGCTAGAAGCCAAAAGGAGAGCTAATCGTGATCAGCTGAGGCATGCTGAGGATTTTAAAGAGGCTCCAGCTGATATGATTTCCTGTAGCCAATAATCAGTCTTGTAGTTTCCCTAGTTGCTATCGGACACCTGTTTTCTGACCTCTGGAACTGCCTTGTGACTACACTTCTGCTTCTCCCTTTGCTGTTGTACTGGACTCTTGTTGTGTGACTTTTGGAACAGACTCTTGACTATTCCTTTGCTTACTCCTCTGTGCTGCTGTCCTCAGAAGAGGTAAACAGGACAATAGCCCTGTTTAAGTATTTGAAGAAGTATCATATTGAGGTTGGAATAAACTTGTTTTCTGCTGCTCCAGAGAACAGGACATGGAATAATGGATGCAAGTTACAGGAAAAGAGATTCCACCTCAACATTAGGTGGAATGTCCTGACAGTAAGAGCTGTTTGACAGTGGAACACATTCTCTCAGAGAGTGGTGGAGTCTCATTCTTTGGAGGTCTTAAAACAGAGGCTGTAGGGCAGGGTAGGCAACCTTTCTCCTTTAAGGGCCGAGGGACTTCAGCTCCCAGAAGCCTCAGCCATGTTGGCCAATAGTCCCATGTTGGCCAGTAGCTCCTGGGATTCTGGGAGCTGAAGTCCCTCGGCCCTTAAAGGGGAAAGGTTGCCTACCCCTGCTGTAGGGGGTCCTTGATGTGTATTCCTGCATAGCACTGGATGGTCCTTGTGGTCTTTTCTAACTTTATGATTATATTATCCTAAAAGTGAAAGTGAAAGTAGATAAATAGGTACTACTTCACTAGGAAGGTAACAGCATTCCATACAGTCATGATGGCTACATGGCTACAGAGCCATCTTTTACAACGCTTGCTTCTTTGTCTTAGTAACATAGATGAGCACCGCCTCCTAAAGTCAGACATGATTTGGCAATCATGTCAAAGGGGAAACCCTAACCTTACCTTTTATAGATATAAAAGCTTTGTGGCTATATTTGTAATTAATGTATAAATATCATTTAGAGTAGAGTAATTATTTAGTGTTGGACTATGAGTCTGAAGACCAGGGTTCAATTCCCCACTCAGCCATTGAAACTCACTGGATAACCTTGGGGCAAGTCACACACTCTCAGCCCCAGACACTCTTGTGATTGCTTCACCTTAGGGTCTCCATGAGTGGGAAATGATTTGAAGGCACACATCAACAATACATATATAAGGCCCTTCATGCCATGTAACTCAATGAAATTGCTTTTGAATAGGAAGGTTACACTGTATGTCTTATTTTTCAATGTCTTGTCTATTAAATTGTACCACAAAACCAACCTTCTGTGATCATTTGAAAGTCATACATTTCCCCAAAATCTAATGTTTGAGAAAAAGAATAGTTTTACCAACTTAAAAATAAACAGATGTGCATAATAGATACTGTAAAACTGTTCTCACAGCTACAAGACAAGAGTGACAGCTTAATAATATTCTAGAAGAAATGTTTAGTGTTTCCAAGATCTACATAGACATCACTGCTGACTATGCATCACTTACATTAAACTTAAATTACTGATAAAAGTAAACTTTAAATGCTATATCAACACTTCTTCATTTGTGTCTTTGTAGTTTAACTTGACAGAAAATGGCAGCATTCAACCATATCCCTAAGCCATTGTTTATCATGACAAGAACAAATTGCAACAAGCGGACGTGTTAAACTGTAGTTAATCACACCTTAGAGCTTGGGAGAGTTATTTTTCCACTACCACTCCTCCTGAACATATTAGCTGAAGGGTTATCAAAATTGTAGTCCAACAAAGTAATTCTTTCCTGCCATTATGGCTTCTTGAAACAAATCAGCATAATAAAGCATGGTATGAAAGTACAGCAAACATTTGTTAAGATGAATGGCAGTGTGTCTGGGCTACAATATCATGAAAATCTATGATTATTTTTGAACATAAACTAAAAAGCAAAAACACATGGGAACTCCTTGCAGCTACAGCTTATGCCAAATAGACCTGGGTGGGAAAAGTAGCACCATAGGGCTTTTAAGACTCATTCTTAAAATTCTAAAAATGTCATGGTTTAGTATTACATCCAAATGAAGTCATTGACAAAACACTCCAGGCCAGGGATATAAACTGTCCCCTTTAAGGGCCGAGGGACTTCAGTTCCTAGAATCCCAGACTATTGGCCAACATCCCAAACTATTGGCCAACACGGCTGAGGCTTCTGGGAGCTGAAGTCCCTCTGCCCTTAAAGGGGACAGTTTGCCTACCCCTGCTCCAGGCCAACAGAATGTATAATTTCCCTTTAAATATAGAATTATTATTTTTTAAAAAAAATCATTGTACACATTTAGCTGGAGATAAAATTGAAACAGCTCTAACTAAAATACAATTGTACAAACAAACACTTTCATATTCCTATTCTTCCCTAATTTTTCTGTGTTCTTGGTAATACTCTCAGATAGGATATAATATGGAAGTGAGAGTAAATGCTTAATGATAATAAGAGGATACATTTTTGCTCATGCTGACATCCGTATCATCACAGCAGTACATACTGCTGGTTGTACAGTCCTGTGACTTCAGTTCACATTGCTGAGTTGAGTGATCACATGTTATCAAAAGATGCAGTCATGAACTTCCAGCGGCATGGCGGCGTGACAGTCTCTCCAATCCTTGTCGGAGAAGAGAGATTGCTGATCGCGAGTCCAGGACCCCCCAGGTGCTAGCGCCGGGGGGCAGAAAATATCTCCCCAGGAAGGGGAGATTCAGAGGGGCTCATCAGTGACCAAGAGGAGTTGCAGTGGATTAAGTAAAAGAAAAGAACTTGTGAAAACAAAGTGGCCCCCAACACGGAGTCGGGCTAGGAGCTGGAAAAATGGAGGTCTGAGCTGACCACGGCTGGGATCAGTAGCCGCTTCGCGGCACAAGCGCCGCCGCCGCTTTAAGCTAACTTTATAAGCAACTGAATAAAAATATCTCTTATTTTCATTGGAAGATTAATCTCCTACGTATTTTGCCTTGAGTGACTTTTCAAGCTTAGTACCTAAGGACTGAGATCAAGGAAACGAGGAAACAAGTAAGCTAAATATAGAAATATACTGAGGGGGGAGAAGGGGAAAGAAAAAAGTATCGGCTTTACTCCCTCTTTACTGGAAAATACTCTAATTGAAAACCCTGATTGGAATCGAACTGAACAAAGTGGATAATTGGATAATCATTTTTGGATAACTAATTTTGTCGACTTATAAGTTATGTGTCTTGCTGACAGATTAAATGGAAAATTTACCATTTTTATAATTTTTATAATTGGAAACGGACATTGTTAAACCCGGTTGTAACGCTAATTGACTCCCAGATTAGTGGAGAGTAAATAGCAAAGGAGTTTGGAGAACAGAGAACAGAGACTGTAATCTTAACTTTAAACAGTGTAGCAGAGCTATATAGTTACAGAACAAATACAATCTACAAATAAACTGTATAGCTTTCCTCTTTTTTTTCATTTGGAAGATTAAAGGACAGAGAAACATATGGACAGTGACAGTGACTTGTAATAGTATTTCAATTGGATCTATCTCTTTTTTGTGAAGAAATCAAGGAAGGAAAAGGGGGGGGGAAGGGAAGGAAACAAATAAAATTGCTAATGGACAATTAAAGATTGTGAGAACAGTAAAGATCTATTCCCAATAAGAGGCTTTGCTTAGATCTTTGGTGATTGAGTTGGATTTTACTACTCCCCCTAAACTGACAAAGGACAAATGGCGGACCGCATGGAGAAAGAGTGAAATGCCAAACGGAGCCACCCCTTTGAACTTTCTTTTGAACTTTTGGTAGCTCTCATCAAATCAAAGGAACCGGACTTTTACTTTATTGAAAGATATTTTCATAAAGACTCTTTCCCACAGATCATCAGAGGGTGAAAATACAAGGAAGAGAGGCTGAAAGCTGCTGTCGAAAGCATCAAATAACCCTCTGGTTTCAACATCGTGGAAGAGACTTTATAAAGGAAAATCCTTTAAGTGAAAGTGGTGGGGGAAAGTGAACTGCAGGTAGCTTATATTATATAGATTATAAAATATATTCTACTTAATGCTCTACTGAAAGGTGTTTGGGAAGTTAATCACTCTTTTGCTTTTCTTTGCTTTTCCTCTTATTACTTAAATACCTTTATAAGCATAAAACAGTGGTGGGTGCTTTAATAGGTTAAATTGTGATTTGTCAATAGAAGTGCATTCTCTGTGTGTTAGGAGGAAAAAGTAACAACAAAGTAACAATAATAAAAAAGTGGATAAAAGTGGGGTTTCTTTCCCCACCCTTCCTCTCTCTTTCTTGTTTCTCATCCTTCCTTTTCTTCCTTTCTTTTCCTTTGATAAAGTTTTTTGAGCCTATCTAAATTAGTTTAAATCTAAATTAGTAGGTTGTACCACTATTTAACAAACTAGTAATATAGTTAAAATTTATGTGATATATAGATTTAAGAAGAATATAGAACATAACTTTGTTTTATAATAGATATTGTTGGGGAAGACCTTTAGGAAAATCTTGATAATCTCAATAATTATTTTGGAAGAGACTCTGTTGGAAACTCTCATTTACTTAAGTAATAGAACCTAAGGTACAATATAAAACTGTCGTAACATTTTTATTTAAAGTTAAAGGTTTAGAGTGTATTACTTATTGTTGGATTATTCAGTAATAGAATCTGTGTTTGAATTATTGATGGGGCTAGGGTGATAGAGTAGAGTGATTATAAATAATTGTGGTGTTTAATTGGTATTTACTATTTACAACTCTGAATTAGTGAATATTATTGTTTGGAAATTGGATTTTTAAAGGGGAAAAAGTATTGATCGTTGTGTTGTATTTAAAATAGTATACAATTTGTGATTCTAGGGGTATTGAAGGTTAGTTTGGTTAGACCAACAAATCATATATAGTGTTATTTCAGAATAAGTTAAGTAGTGGGATCTTTTCTTTTTTTTATAGGGAAATTAGAAGGTGTTTTCCTCATTTAAGAGAAATATAGTGGGAACTAAGAGATTTAGCTAAAAATATAGAATCAAGGGATTCAGGTTAAATATATATATATATATATATATATATATAACAAAGGATTTAATTAAAAGAAAGCTCTACAGTTTTTATAGAATAACAAAATAAATATATAATAAGGGAGGGAAAGACGAGGAGGAAAAGTGAAACAGAAATCAAAAATTTGAAATTTAAAACTAATATTAAATATTTAAAAATAATACTTAGCTAACTTGGAGGGAGAAAGATAATAAAAAGCTATTAAATTAGTAATAAAAGAGGAGGCAGATTTTGAAAGCTACATTAAAAGGAAATAGAAAACAGTAAGAGAGTGGGGAGAGAGAGAGGAGAAGGGAGAGGACTCACTTCCATCCCTCAACAAAAATTATGATGTCTAGAAGGGAAAGGGAAAAACAATCACAGATAAATACACGTAGACTCTCCCTAGAGATGGCATCCAAAGGTGGGGAGATAAATATAAACCCAAATTTCCTTTTTGATGAAATTAAGAGACTCCATTTAGAACTAAGGACTGAAATAAGAGAATCGAAGGAAGAAATGAGGAAAGAGATAAGGGAGTCAAGAGAAGAGACTAAGAAAGGGGTAAAGCATGAGGCAAAACTAATAAGACAGGATTTAGATAGAATAAATAAAGATTTAGAGAAGATTACACTGAAAACCGAAGAACTGGAATTTAAAACAAAAGGAATGGAATCCAAAATGAATGATGTATACAAGCAACAACAAGAAGACCATGATGCTATCTTATGCCTTGAACTCAAACAGAGAGAGAAATGCGTCAAACTGAGAGGGCTGCCGGAACAACCAAATGAGGATCTGTATCAATTCCTGTCACTTTACTTAGCAAAATACCTAAATAAATCAACACAGGAAATACTAAACAAAATAGACAGGATTTACAAAATAAACTCAAAATTGGCAAAAAATAAGAAATTACCGAGGGATATAGTCATCTATTGGACAAAGAAACAAACAAAAAAGGATTTTTTGTAGAAGAACTACCAAACGAGATTTGTAATTAAAGGCATGGAGATTCAAATTTTTAAGGCACAAATTTTGAAAAGAAGAAAGGAATATCAATTTTTATCTGAACAACTGAAGATTTACAAAATCCCTTATAGATGGGAGGAAATTGAAGGTCTTTCTGTATCTTGGAACCAACGAAGATACAAACTAAATTCTGTTGAAAAGGCTTGTGCTTTTTGGAAGGAGAATAGAAAAGAAATTGAGAAGTACGTAAAAGGTAAACATAGAAACTCGAAAGAAGAAACAGAAAAGAATTATAAGAAGAAGACCACCGAAAGTACAGAAAAATTGGAAGATGCAAAAGAAGAAGGTGGAGAAGGAAAAGAATTGGAAAAGAGTGTAACTGAAGACGACAATGAAGAAACCTTCGATAGAGATGAAGAGAGTAAAGATGAGGTGGCAAGGGGGGGAGGAACTGATAGTTTAGAAGAAGAAGAAGTTGGTACAGAATAGAAAAAGGGAGTGGGGAAAAAGGAAGAGAGTAGAATTAGCCTCTATACAAAAAGAAAGAATAATGACTCAAAGGAAAGGAACAAATGAAAATTTTTACTTTGAATGTTAAAGGGGTGAATGCAAAAGTTAAGAGAAAAAGAATATTTCATTATCTAGAAAAACAAAAATGTCAGGTACTGTGTCTTCAGGAAACACATATCAAGAAAACAGAAACGGCACTATTGAAAAACAAAAAATTAGGGGAATGTTATATTTCAGCTAGTAAAATTAAAAAGAATGGGGTAGTGATATATATCACCAATAGATTACAAGCAGAAGAAGTACTAAAAGATCCTAAAGGTCACTATATAGGGGTATCCGTTAAATGGAATGGAGAACAATTACTGATATTGGGTATTTATGGAACTCAATCGAACAAAGGAAATTTTTTTCAAAAGATATACGATGAGTTGAAAGATAAAGATTATAATAAAATAATAGTATTGGGGGACTTCAATGGAGTAATAGACCCTGATATAGATAGAAAATCTAAAGATAACAAAAAGGCATCCCAGGGGAAGTTGCCTAGAACATTTTTTGACCTTTCAGAGGATTTCGGACTTTTGGACGCTTGGAGACACTTATATAGAAATAAAGATGGCTATACATTTTATTCTAATAGGTACAATTCGCTTTCTAGAATCGATATGTTTTGGATATCTAAAACACTAGCAAACCAAGCTACTAGTATCCAAATATTACCGAGAGGTATTTCGGATCACAATGGGTTAATAATGACACTTCGTGAACAAATAAGTCACTTCAATTGGAGATTAAATGATAGAGTAATTGGAAATAAGAAATTAGTAGATAAAGCAAAGGAGCTTATTAAAAATTATTTCAAAGATAATAAAATTGGAGAAACTAAAACTACATCAGTTTGGGAAGCAGGGAAAGCAGTGTTTAGAGGCTTCTTTATAAGTCAAGAAGCCTTTTTGAAAAAAACATAGAAAGAAAAAGAAAGCCTAATCAGCAAGCAGATTAGCCAAAAAGAAAAAGAGTTGGAATTAGATTTAGGAAACAAAAAGATTTTGCAAGAATTGATGATTTTAAAGAGGCAAGAATTAAGGAAACATACATTAGAAATTGGAAAAAAAGTTAAAGCAACTAAACAAAAAGAATTCGAATCCGCAGACAAGGTAGGAAAATACCTCGCTGCAAAATTAAGAAAGGATCGAGAAAATAGAGCAATTGTTGAAATCGAACAGGAAGGTCAGATTATTACTCAGCAGGAAAGGATAAAGGATGCTCTTCACGTTTTCTTTTCTAAACTCTATATAAAGGTGAAAAAATAGATCAACAAAAGCTCAATGATTATTTGAGCAACAAAGATTTCTGTGTCCCAACTCCGGAACAACAGGAACAACTAAACAAACATATTTCAGTAGCAGAAGTGGAAGAGGCGATTCAAAAGTCGAATGAATCAAAAGCTCCGGGACCGGACGGCTTTTCAAATAAATTTTACAAAGTCTTTAAAGACGAATTATGCAGGCCTTTACAAAATGTAATGAATGCTATATTAGTAGAAGGAATACCTGAAACATGGAAAGAAGCAGACATAGTTTTAATCCCCAAAGAAGGCAAATCTAGACTAGATATAAAAAATTATAGGCCTATTTCTCTTCTTAATTCGGATTACAAATTGTTTGCAAAAATTATTTCGGAAAGACTCAAAAAATATCTATCAAATTGGATTGATAAAAACCAAAGGGGTTTCCTACCTGGAAGGCAAATTAGAGACAATACAAGAATAGTTTTGAATATACTGGAATACTATGAAAAACATAATGACAAGCCACTTGGTATGTTGTTTATTGACTTAGAAAAGGCTTTTGATTCAGTCAATTGGCAAACACTCCAGACACTAATCAATAAAATGGAATTAGGACCTCAAATTACTAATTGGATAAACCAAATTTATAAAGATCAAAATGCAAGAATCATTATTAACGGAACAAAAACAGACAAAATAAGCATAACAAAAGGTACTAGACAGAGATGCCCCTTATCTCCTCTTCTTTTTTAAATCGTGATTGAGGGATTACTTAAAGAAATTCAAAGGCAAGATTCAGTTTTAGGAACAAAAGTTAAAAATGTGACGTACAAGATAAGAGCCTTTGCCAACGATCTGGTTTTGTTTTTGGAAAACCCATTAGAATCAATCGGAGAAGTGATTAAAATCTTAGAAAAATTTGGGGAAGTCACGGGGTGCAAATTGAATAAAGATAAATCACAGATACTTACTAAAAACATGTCCCAAGTTGAAGAGTTAGAACTAGAAAGTAAATCGGGAATGAAAATTCAGGAAAAAATAAAATATTTGGGTATTGCAATTACAAAGAAACCAGTTGACTTATTTGAAGATAATTACAATAAGACATGGAAGGCAATTAAGAAATATTTGAAATATTGGAGTAATAAATGTTTGTCCTTTTCAGGAAGGATAGCTACTGTTAAAATGGTAGTTCTTCCCAAAATGCTTTTTCTATTCCAAACATTACCTATCTTGTCGAACAAAAAGACTATACAGATCTAGCACAAGGATATCAACCATTTCATATGGCAAAATAAAAGACCAAGAATTCAACTTAAGATTCTTCAGGATGAAAAAGAAAGAGGTGGAATGGGGCTCCCAAATTTACAAATCTATTTTGAGGCGTGCTGCCTTACATGGATTAGGGATTGGATACTACTTGAATCAGAGGAACTGTTAGAATTGGAAGGGGAAGGTTTATGCTATGGTTGGCATGCCTATTTAGGCTATGATAAAGTTAGAATTGACAAAGAATTTAACAATCATTGTATTAGAAAATCTCTTCTAAGGGTATGGCAAAAATACAAAGATAGGATAATGCCCAAATTTCCGAAATGGTTCTCCCCACATGAGGCGCTGCAAAGAAGAGAAATGAGACATAACATTAAATGGATTACCTATAACAATCTATTGAAGAAAGAGGAAGATTACAGAATAAAAACACAAACAGAATTATTGGAGGAAGGATATAAATTAGATTGGTTTAAATATTTACAACTGAACGAATGCTATAAATTAGATAAAAAGGAAAAGGGCCTGAATTTAAATCAGAATGAATTTGAGAAAATTTGGTATGAAGACAAAAAATGAATAGGGAAATTTTATAGGCTTTTGTTAAAATGGGAGTTAGAAGAGGAAACTGTCAAGGAAACTATGATTCAGTGGGCTAAAAATTTTGGTTATCCAATCCATTTCGAACAATGGGAATTTGCATGGAAAGGTGCATTAAAACATACTGCTTCACAAAGACTTAGGGAAAACTTCTATAAGATTTATTACAGATAGTATCTGTCCCTGGAAAAAATTGCTAAAATATACAAAAATAGCAGCGACCTATGTTGGAAATGCAGTAAAGAACCAGGAACAATTTACCACTGTTTGTGGACATGCAAAATAGTAGAAGGTTATTGGATCAAAGTAAGCAAAACAATTAAAATAATTTTAAAGAAGGAAATAGCTTTTAAACCCGAACTTTATTTGCTTAATATGTGGAATAAAGAATTGGAAAGGGAAGTAGGGAAAGTGTTATTTTACCTAGTTACTACTGCAAGGATAACATTGTGTCAATTTTGGAAAAAGAAGCATGTGCCCAAGTTGAATGATTGGATTATCAAATTTTACGATGCAATCGAAATGGATATAATGACCGAATACTTAAGAGGAAATAACTCAGAAAATAATTTGGATGAATGGGGACCAGTAATAAAGTATTTAGAACAATATTGGGGGAAGTTAGCAATAATTGCCTTTTAAGCTTCTTTGTAGGGTGAGAGGGAGATAAAGTAGTAGTAAAATTATTTTTTCATATATATATATATATATATATATATATATATATACAAAAGTGTAGTTACGATTGAATATCATGAGATATGATTGAACATAATGAGAGGTGCTTAGCTTTTCAGAATAAAAAATGCAACAAATATTGTGAAAAGATTGTCAAAATATAAGGAGGTTTTCACACAAGGTACAACAACAAAAGGGCTGCTATATATGAGAGGGAAGATATACACTGCACAATGATCGTGCAAGAATTAATAGGGAAAGATAAAACGTAAGCAATTAGGAATAAGGAGGTCAATACTAACAATTCGCATCCAGTGAAGTAAGGTACACAGGAAGTTTACAATGGGGTGAATGCAAGGAGAAGAGAGAAGGAGGGAAGGAGGAAGGAAGGAGGGAGGGAGGAAGAAAGTAGAGAGGATTGGTGGGAGATATGAAAAGGGAAGAAAGAAAAAGTATGTAGTGGAAGGTAAGAGGATGTTGAGAAGGGAGAGAGGGTAGGAAGGAGGAGAGAGGTTGAGTAGAGGAACAATAGAAGAAGATGGGTTGAAGATGTGAAAGTAAATGAAAGGAAGGGTGTAGGTAGAAGATGAAAGAAAGAGATAAAGGAGTGGAAGTAGGTTGTCAATGAGTTAAAAGAAGAATTTTGAATACATCCTAATTTGAGTGTGTACAAAATATGAACTATGTACAAGAACTTTTTTGTAAGCTTTTTATGTATATGTGTGTAAATGTGTTTGAATGTTGTCTTTTTAAACTAATAAACATTTAAAAAAAATAAAAATAAAAGATGCAGTCATCAGTAGGTGTGGATAGCATATGGCCTTCCCAAACATATACTCTAATTATAAGATCATCTATATGGCCTGAAACATATGGACCAAATGATCAGTTTCCCACCACATTTGGGGCATAGCATTTAGATGATGCATGCCCCGAATGTGGGGGGAAACCACACTGGCCTCACATCTTTGCAAAAGAACTGGGCCAAAAAAAAGAGTGGTAAAAACCACTCCCTTTTGGCAGCCTAGTTTAGGATCGTGGCAGTGGCCCAGATCAGGGCTATGTGCATGCGCTCACCATGCCCCAGTGTGAATTGTACTGGCATGGCTCCACCCCAGTCATTTTGGCCTGCCTGCTTTGGACCTAGTCAATGCAGTCCTGTTGATCTTAAAGATTACTCCACATTTTGATGGTTAGCATTCAATATTTTGATGCAGATTTATTTCAAAAAGGTAACTGCATGCATGTTCTGAGAAAGAATGATTGTAATTTAAACACTAGATTTAGGTTTCCAGATTATACATTAATATTTTGTTTATCCTTTAAAATTGTGTAGGTGCCAGTCATTCCTACTGATGTAAGAAAATTGGTCACATTTCTTATCCACTAATTTCCTGTAAACTATTCTAGCAGATTTCAAATGACTATAGCGTAGTTTCTATTCCAGAATATATAACTGTCTGGAGGAATAAAAAGCCATCCAACCCTATGAGTTAAGCCATTGTGTTTTTCCTTTGATCAGTTTATTGCTTATGGAATGATGAAAATGAAATGTGCTACCAACAGAAAACAATGTCACATTTAGAATAACATATTTCAAATAATATAGTTTGGATTGAGCATAATGAGTCTGACACCTCAATACTAAACACATTTTTTCTTTTTTAAAAAAGCAAAGCCATTGATTTTGAGTATACTTTTATCTGTTATTAAATAGCTCCCCCCATGGCTTACCGGTTAAGATGTCAATTCTGATGATCAGAAGATAGGAAGGTTGGCAGTTCAAGGCCCAAGAGCTGCATGATGGGGTGAGCTCCTATCACTAGTCCCAGCTTCTGCCAGCCTAGCAGTTTTAAAGCATGCATATGTAAGTAGATAGATAGGTAACACTTCTCAGTGGGAAGGTAACAGTGTTGGTGTGCTGGCCACATGACCACCAGAGTAGTCCTTGGACAACTCTAGCTCTTAGGCTTAGAAATGGAGATGAGCACCGCCCCTTACAGTCAGTTATGACTAGACAATCATGTCAAGGGACTACCTTTACCTTTTATACAAAATATATCAGTGTATTTGTTGTGTTCCTTCAAGTAATATCCAATTTATGGTGACCCTAAGGCAAACCTGTCATGAGATTTTCTTGACAAGGTTTGTTCAGAGAAAGTTTGCTATTGTTTTCTCTGAGGGCTGAGACATCATGAGTTGTCCAAGGCCATCCGCTGAGTTTCCATGGCTGAGCAGCAATTCAAATCCCAAAGTCCTAGTCACTACAAAAGTCCAAAGTTTAAACTATACTGTACTGGCCTTCTCCAGTGTGCTAGTGGCAGGCAATTGTAGGGCCTGACCAAAACAGTTCGCTTCATGAAGCTCTCCACACACACACCTATTATGTTAAATCTGCAGTATGTTTATGTGTTGTTTTATTACATATAAAAATTATTATGTTTTAATGCTGATGGCTTTTAATTTTGTTTTTAACATTTCTTAAGTCCCTTTGGAAGCCAATGGATGGGAAAGTCCACATAACACTAATGAGAATATAAATGAGTAAATGTAATGCAATGTGTGCCAAAGGCTAGTGTCGCTCAGGTTCTGAATTGCTCTGGTGCCTGCATGTTTTTGGTGCTCTGCACCTTATATTGCCCACAGAGAGTCAATGCATGTGGGTGGCACATGAACAACAGAGGTACACTCACAGTTTATATGTGGGCCAATACAGAGCCTTTGAGAATCTAGATATAAGTTTACTCAAGTGGATGTTATGATAATATAAAAAAATGAAAAATTAAAGTAATAAATAAAAATTAAAAGGAATTATATGCCAAACATTTGATAATACAGGTTCTGCTATTAAATAATAATGCACTAGATCACATACAGTAATGTGGAATGGTCTCAGATATAAAATGGATGAAAAATCAGACCTTTGCTTCAGTCAAAGAAAGTATTCAAAATGGTCTCTAGCAGAACTGTTACTGCTATCAAATGACTCAGACCTTCCACTGCATCATAATCCATCCATTAATTTACAACACTGTGCATTTCAAAATGTAATTGGCATCATTTTCCAGTTTTAAGATACTAGATGCAGAAAATTGTGTGCTCCCACAGTTACGAACCATTTGGCGTTCTCATTGTCTTGGCTAGAAAATGAAAAGTAACAGCACTTGTTTCACAATTACCATACCAATTACGAATACTGACTTGACAGTCCATGGAATACAATACATGGAATGTTTGGCCCTAAAATGAAAATGTGATGATAGAAACTTGGTGAATCTTTGGTCCTCTCTAGGTTTTAGCTTACAACTTCCATCATCCCCACCAAACATGACAAATAGCAAGACTGTTCTCTCCAGCTGTCCCATTTAATCATCTGCTGTCCAACTTTTTCTGCTGCTTTTAAAATATCCAAATTTTTCTTTGTTCCTCCCACTTTCCCTCTTCAGCTTCAGCTCCATCAAGTGGTGCAAACTGAGTTCACAGTGCAAAAGTACTATACTGTACTCAACTCTGCAGGGAGTAGAGGAAAGGAGAGGAAAGGACAAAGTCTTGTCCTTCTCAGAAGGCTCTGACAAAGGCAAACTGCTACAGCCTCTCTGAACTTGTGTGCTCTGTCTCATGAATAACTTTTGCCATCTTGACCACACTCTGTCCCTATTTTTATCTGTGAAATATGACAGGGTATGAATAAGAGCTTGTAGGAGTTGTAGGCCATATCTGTAGGGCTGAAGGTTTTCCATACTATGTAAAAGGGGGCTTGGTTGACATTTTTCATATGAACAATGTAGCATTTCTAGAATTCTCAGCACCACCAGTAGCCATGTGGGAGTCTTATCTTTGAACTTAGGACTAGTCTGCATCTTAATGTGCCACAGGGATTGTATGTTTTAAAAGGCAACTGAAAGGCTTGGAGGCATTTGATTTTATAGGAATGAAACATATGGAGATCAATTATAGACAGTTTCAGTTTCAGCAGTATTCCCATGGTATGATGAATACATGGAACAACCTTAGAAATGCCAAAGTAAGAGACAGCTGTTGTGTATGTAGGAAAGCAAACAAGTTCAGATGCCCTTTATCTCTAGTATTAATTGTGTGGGGTTTTTTGTTTTTGTTTTTAGATGAAATTCAACTAGGCTTTGCTGCTGTAAGATGAACAATTTTTAAGGGGAAAAACAAGGGGCCCTTTCACACTAAACCAGGGGTAGGCAACTTTAAGGGCCTTTAAGGGACTTTAAGGGCCGAGGGACTTCAGCTCCCAGAAGCCTCAGCCATGTTGGCCAATAGTCCCATGTTGGCCAATAGCTCCTGGGATTCTGGGAGTTGAAATCCCTCGGCCCTTAAAGGGGAAAGGTTGCCTACCCCTGCACTAAACAATTATAGCACTATGATTCCAGTTGAACTGCCTCCTGTGGAATACTAGGATTTGCAGTTGGGAGGTTTATTCTGAAATCTCAGCTAGATAACTCTAGTGCTTTTTCAAACTACAGATCTCAAGATTCTACAGTTTCCATGGCATTATAAATGGAATGTAGTGCTTTAATTTTGTAGTGTGAAAGTGTTCAAGGTAAAACACTGGAAACTAAATACACAATTTCTATTAAAAGCTAACTGCAATTTAGAGAGCATGGGTTACATGACTCAGTAGCTCACAATGTTTCCATATACAGATCACACAAATAAAAAAAATATCCCTACCCATCTGGTGCAAAATTTTATTCTCATACAGTCTTGATAAGAATTTATCAAAATGCACAACATTTCTTCATATTCATTTTGGGAAGAAAATGAGATTTAAGGAATCTGAATATGAGAACAATAGAAACTGATATATGCCTCTGTCAAAGTCAAGGCTTGAAATTTGTAATTTTTCAAAATCTGGCTTAGAAACTTTAAATATTTCCATGCTATATTGTTATAGTAGTTTGATATTAATTTAACTGTCATGGTTCCATGAAGAATAATCTGCTAGAATGTCTAGTTACTCTCCTCTGAACCTCAGTGATAGAGCATTAGAGAATTCTAGGGATAGAATTCTCTACAGAAAATCACTGAGCTACAAATCCCAGGATTCTATAGGTTGGAGCCATAATAGCTGAAGTGGGATCAAAGTGTTGTATCTTTCTAATGTAGATATATTCCATAATGTTGATCCATATTGGTGCTGACAGACTTGTTCCCTCATTTCTATGAGATATTCCTCAGAAACCCTTATTTTGAGGTGATAAACTATTTTTCAGCAATAAGACCTTTAGAATGGTCCATAAATAAATAGAAACCCAAATACAGGTAGGTGTGGATAGCATCTTCTCCCCTTTCTGAAAGCAGCAATTTAATTTCAAAGTAATGAAGTTCTCAATATCGGTAAATAAATCATGTCATGTATTTCTACATATATACTTCTTAGTACTAGAGAAAAATGGAATAAATGACCCTGGACTACTTGATTACATTGGGGGGGGGGGGGTATGGTCCTATCTCACTTTAAAAGACAAGGAAATCCAAATGACCATATGGGAAATATCTGGTATCTTTCATTGTCTGTCTGTGCCTATACAAAGTCCAGTCTTAAAATTCAATTACTCGTCTTGAATAGATTCTAACAGAGCTCATGTAAACTGCAAGGCTTCTATAGATTGGTTGAGCTATTCATGATTCTTTGTATCTCAGTACCCTCCCTGCCCCTAAAAACCACCCTATGTCATCTGTGGGATGACCTTTCTGACACGAAATAAATGTTGTAATTGCACAAATCCTCTGTACAGAAAATCATGCTGCTGTGAATGGGTGAGCCTTTAAAATACTGAAAGCTATATTTGTATTACTTTGCTGTAACAAACTGACACATCTATTCTTTGGGGAGAGTTTTGGTTGTGTACCTTTATTAGGAAGTGCATCCCAGTTATAAATACATGCTAAGGTTGTTTGTTGATTTGCTCTCACTTCTCCTGTTTAGGGCAGGGGTGGGGAACCTGTCACTCTTTTCATATTGTTGGAGTTATAATCCAATGGCATTTGGTAGGCTACATGCTCCTTGCTTTAAAAACTGGCATGCTTGGGAAAGTAAGCTACTTTACAGTCAAGCTGTTTGGAGCAGAAATAACTTTGCTTTCCATTTCAGAAGTGAATTTAAATGTGAAGGGGGAAATCTCTGGGTGGCAACCTGGCAATTCTGTATTTGTCTATTCCTCCCTATGCTGTACTATTCTCAGTTATATTTCCTGAGGTAAAGCTTGAAGAAAGAGAAAGACTTCCTACTATGTGCTTAGGCAATATAAGTTAGGAAAGGCAGAAACAAACCAGTGTGTTTCCATAATGAGCCTCTGGGCTGTTATTAATAGCTCAATTTACGAAGAAATATGTTGAAAATGTGGATCTCCTTTATATCTTTTCCATATCCAATGTTTACTTTGGCCCTTTTGTTTGTCAAGCTGGCATGTTGCTCCCCTTTAGGGACTGAGCTAAGCTATTCACCTAGGTATAATAGCTCTTTTATATTTCCAGTCAGTATATGATGAAGCTTCTCTAATCACCTGTTTGCTTCATAACTACTCTATTCTATTAGCCCTGGGTGACTTTGCTAAATGGCAGCAATAAAAACTAAAACTTTATCACCATGAACAAACAGAGGGTGAAATTAGTTCCAATTTCTGAAAAAGATAACTCAAATGTACAAAATGGAGATAACTTTAAAACATGCTGCCCCAAGTTGTTACTTCTGGTGTTTCTTCATCCTTTACCACAATGGCAGATGGGAACAGACTTGTCTTCTTGAATATATCAACAAATACCTCAAGGGACATTAACAAGAATAGAGAATGTAGCAGTGAAGTCAAACCTTTCGTATTCTGTCCTGCCTTGTCCTGATGTGACAGAAACAGTCCCTGTTAATCTTCCATTGTCCCACTTTTTCAGCTGCATTTCAAATGTTCAAGTTTCTCTCTCCACCTACTACTTTCCCCTCAGGTTACTTGAATGCTTCCAAACTGGATTCAAAGTGCTAAGTATCATGCACTCAATCAATTCAGCAGGGAGAGAGAAGAGGAGGAACAGAATCTTGCCCTTCCCAGTAGGCTTGGACAAAAGCAAACTGCTGCAGCATCTTTCAGTTTACCTGTCATTTTTCATCAATAACTTTGCCACCTTGAACAGACTCTGATGTTCCTTGGCCACACATATTCTGGATTCCACCTGTGAACGTTGGTGAATATGAACTTTGGAAGCTGTGCATTCATGCACCATCCAAAACTGGCCCAGTGAAACATGCTTTTCATTTATTTCATGCCCTATTTTGTGCATTTTAAGCAGAGTGCAGTTGTAGTTACTGTGTGCCTTTAAGACACTTTTGACTTACAGTGACCATATGGTAAACCTATCACAGGGTTTTAATAGAATCATAGCGTTGGAAAAGACCCCAAGGGCCATTTAGTCCAACCCCCTGTCATGCAGGATCAACACTTTCCCAACAGATGGCTATCCAGCTTCTGCTTAAAAACCTCCAAAGAAGGAGACTCCAACACACTCCTAGGTAGTGCTTTCCACTGTCAAACAGCTCTGACACTCAGGAATACCTTCCTAATGTTGAGGTGAAATCTCTTCCCTGTATTGAAATCCATTGCTTTCTTCACACGATTTGTTCAGAGGAGGTTTCCCTCTGTGATTTAAAGTCACTCTCCAAGTTCCTGCTCCATGACTGAATGAGAATTTGAACCAGTTGTTGTCCAATGCTCAAACTACACATGCTGGCTCAGTAGAGTTCAATAAAGAGCTCATTTAAATAGCTTATATCACTTTGCTTACTGGAAGCTGTGAGTATTGGTCACTGGGACCTATGAAAATTTTATGCAAATATGACTTTTGCAACAACACCAAGAGCTGTAGTTAAAAGTACTAGGTAAGAAATGGTTTGAAAGACTGCTGCAGCACTCTGGTTGCCAGACAGAGCAGATCAACTTGGGCCAGACAGCAAAGAGTGGCATACAGCATCTTCCTATGTCTCTTTTGAAAGGGTGTGTTTTGATTAATGTCTTGTTTCCTGGTCACATTTTAAAAACTATACTAGTAGTCTTCCTTTTCATGATTAATGTGCCTGAGTGACATAAGAACCCCCCACAAAAAAACAGATTTGAAAATAATAACTCCAGAAAGTCAGAAAATCAAGAAGCACATTTATCTATTTATTTTATATCCCAACTTTTTCCCAGCCTGTATCTTACTGGTTGTAAAACGGCTAAAAGTACATAGCTTTCAGATAACAGCTAAAAGTGCACATTATGCAAAAGCTAAAGTATACATTTTTCCATAGCATTAAAAGCAATTTTAAGAATGCCCATTAAAATAAAAGCAGCAGCAACTATAGACAATGCAGCACATTTCTTTATGAGTAATCTGTCCTCAAAGTCCTGCTGAAACAAAGAAGTCTTCACTTGCCCAAAGAAAGATAGAAAGGAGGGTGCCAATCTAGCATTTCTAAAAAGGGACTTTTAGAGTATGGGAAAAGCCACTGAGAAAGCTCTCCTGTGTTGTCACCAGATGTAGGGGCAGTGGGACAGAGACAAGCAGCAAAGCCAGGAAGAACAGATAGGCTTCATCACCATCTCTAGATATTCGAGGGGCATGCCAGACATCTCCATATATTTCTCTGTTTCTGTCTATATCTCATTTTATTTACAGTGGTTCCAAATTTGAAAGACTATTAAGAAACCTTTGAAGTAACTGTAATATGGCATAAAATGTAACTTAAAAGAAAACACATGCTGCTCCAGTGTGTGAACTGTGCTGTTTTTTCATTTTGGATTTCCTGAAGCAAATTATCATCTACCATATAATGATAGAAAATATCTGCTTCTCCTCTTTCCATTCTTTTGCTTAGATTGCCATTGAGGACAGAGGCACCCCATGAGGAAAATGAATCAGTGCCAGTGGTCTACACTGTGAAGTTGTGGGTGGGCAGTCTTCTGTATCATGTGTTGGGACAGAGCAGTTTATATTTGATCTGTGCCAGCTTGTCATTTCTTCTGTCATAAATCCATTCTGCCCAGTTTTGACATCAGTTTGATTTTAAAAAAAAGTGCAAGAAAATCCAGTGTGTGGTCCCTCACATGTGCATTTTATACCTTTCCTAATAAACATATATATGTAGCTTTTGAACTAAAAATACATATCACAACATAGAGCAGTATATGTTTGAAAGATCCTTAGGTTTTGATCCACCCCTGAATTAAAGGGTGGATTATGTTGGTTAGCAAAAAAATGTAGCATGAGCAAAATTTGTTCATGCATCATAAGACAGAGAGAAAGGGAACAACGGATTTCATATGAGAACATGTATGGAAGTGTAGGAAGGAGGGAGGCACATGTCTCTTTAGTGTTAATAGTGGTGAACATCTGTTATATATTTTATCAACACTACAAAGGTTAGCAGCAAAGCAACATTTATGGCTAAATGAGCAGGTCATTTGCATTAGTAATATTGATTTACAGACTCCATGGACTTACACTGAACCGTGTTCTAATGATTTGTACATCTCTGACTGATATATGCCTTTGCAAATACTCAAAGGCAATGGCTGAAAATGTTTTGACCAAGGACAAGTCAAAAACATATTATGCCACATGGATGCATAAATACAGGAGTCAATTTGACCTCTTTTTTTGCTTGTCCTCTGATACCAAAATGTAATTATTTTGCTTCAAGCTAACAACACAGGATGATCATAATGTCCCCATACTGTGACTGCAGGCAATGGGAATAAATGTATGCATCCCTACATACATATCCATTGCACTAAGGGCAAAAACAGGCAATCATGGCCCAAAGGGTCAAACAAAGCTTCTGAGTGGTATAAAAGAACCAATACTTTCTCTAATGAGACCAACACTCTCCTCCAATAGCCTCATATGGTTGCAATCAAGAAGCAAATCAAACAATGATCAACCAGGTTGAGTGTTCCACTGTTGAACAGCTCTTACCATCAGGCAGTTCTTCCTAATGTTTAGTTGAAATTGCCTGGTAATTTGAATCAATTCTTACCCCCCTGGAGCAGCAGAAAACAATTTTTCTCCATCTTCCATGTGTCAGCACTTAAAATATTTGAAGATGGCTGTTGGATCACTTCACACTGAATCTGGTCTTCACCATCCTAGACAAGATTTAGAGTTGTTGCACAAGCATTGGGAGAGAGGAAAATCACTAGTTTGAATGCTTGAAAGTTTTGTCCTATGTACTCACCAATCACATTCCAGACAGAGGATGTGGAGCAGAGTAGCATATTCCTTGATGAAGTGTGCCTTCAAGTCATTTCTCACTTATGGTGGTCCTAAGGTGAACTTGTCACAAGGTTTTCTTAGGAATTTGTTCACAGCAGGTTTGCCATTGTCTTCCTATGAGGCTGAGAGTATGTGACTTGCCCAAGTTTACCCAATGTTTTTCCATGGCTTAGCAGACATGGCTGAGAATTTGAACTCAATTATCCAGAGTAATAGTCCAATGCTCAAACCACTATACCATGCTAGTTCTGGAGTGTCTTTAGTAGATCTCAAATGGTAAACAAGACCATGTGGGAATATGTTCCTAACTGGAAGGAAGTCTCATTATGGTAGCTGTGTTTTGCTAGCCCACAGCTGGATTTGGGTCACAGCTGCATGTGGTGAACAAACTCTATGTTTCTGATTGTCATATAATAACATTGTTTGCCATAGATTGTTGGGAAACACAAGCCTAATTTTGGGGAATTTATAATTAGCTCAAATGTGAGAGTGAAGCGCCCAACTTCGTTTCAGAGATCTTATCCACTTGTATACCAGAGATGTAAGAGTTCTGGCAAGAAATGACACTGAAACGGACCAAACTCCAATTAAAGTCTGAAAATATTTATTAACAAAGTAAGCAAACATTCAAATGTGGCACATACACACACACTAATAGAATAAGCAGGGAAGAGCAAGAGCAGGGGAGGCAGAGAGGGAGACCAGGATAGAGGGAGATATACTCATGCTCGAGAGACTCCTCTGGACTTCTGGCAGCGAATGAGGATGAGTTCTGTGGAAGGGGCATGACCAGCAAGAGAGGGGGTCACGGGAACTATCTCAGAACACAGACCGATAGAGATTCAGCATGCACTTCCAAGGTAGCACAAGGTCTGCCAAAATCCAGGGGTTCTTATAGGAAATTTCTGGCCATGAGTCAAACAATAGGTGGACAAAGACTTGATGGGTTTACCATTGTTTACCTAAGTCTGGGCATAGTCTAAACCAGGGGTAGACAACCTTTCCCCTTTTAGGGCCAAGGGACTTCAGCTCCCAGAAGCCTCAGCCATGTTGGCCAATAGTCCCATGTTGGTCAATAGCTCTTGGGATTCTGGGAGCTGAAGTCCCTCAGCCCTTAAAGGGGAAAGGTTGCCTACCCCTGGTCTAAACAATGCATTTGGTTTCAAAACTATGAAGGAAAGGAAGCTAGAGAAAGGGGTGCAATCAAATCTGATCACTGTCCCATTAAGTGTGAGACTAAGACAAACAAACACCATTTCCAATATAATGGGATATTCCCAAAGGCAACTCCCAAAACCTACCTGTCCAGGAAATCTTTAGTGGTCTTGAGCAATTTCAGCTTGCTTACCTGACCTTACATTTAGGGGATTATGGTGCCATCTCCCAAGGGTCAGGCTGTGGTCATAGGGAACTCTACATGGCTAAAATATATAATAAAAATGGCGGATGTCCGCTAACAAGATGAAGATCACCAGATAAATGCTTAGAAAGGAAAAGATATGAAATAGGGCTCTTTGTTTTCTTTTTGTTTTGCTTCTTATCACTTTAGTTCAAGAAGCTATCATGTTGTTGCTATTTTAAGATTAGCTCCACAATGAGTTGATGAAATATGTAAAGTCCACTGTAAGGTAGGTACTTCAGGCATTAAGTGTCTGTGATCTTCATACAGACATTGTTGAACTTTTATGTTGGCAAGCATAGAGGAATGGAAAACAGGAATCTGACTCATAAATTTAATCTGTTTCTTTAATGTATGTTAACTGAAATATGCACAACAGTAAAGTGGATATTAAAACAAAGCATTACCTTGACCCAATGAATCAAGAATATGTATATGCTATTAGCATAACAAACATTCAAAACTAAAATAGCATAACAATTCTTAAGTGTCTTAGATAAACAGAGTTGTTATTCAACCCCTTCCTTTTCTTGACTTACATTTAACACAGGAACTAGCCTTATGGGATCATTATCAAAGTAACTGTGATCATTCTAGCATTTTTGAGTTAACTGTTTTTCCATCTTGTTTTTAACTAAAAAGGCTTAAATGTCATTTTGTTTTCTTTTTATAGAAATTGGATATTGTGCTTGTTGAAATAAAATCATGGTATAAATTACAGGTTTCTTATTGGCATCAACAAGTGGAGAGTGCTCTGTGTGTGTGTGTGTGTGTAGCATTTTCACTACTAAAATTTATGGAATGCCACTAGTGTGTTAGACGCTATGTATACATGACATAATTGTGACAGATTCAGTACTGTAAAATATTTTTTTAAATAAACTGTGACAGTCTCTATGGCCTTGTCCCCAAAGAGAATCCACAGTCATACCCACAGTGAACAAACACATATATGCACAATGCTTTTCAAGTTTTGATACTCAAAGGATCTTATACTCTGATTAAACACAGACATCCAAAACCAATAGCCATTAATGAAACTTCAGAACTAAGCTTAAACAGTCTGACTTTCCATCATTATCAGACACTAACCTTTGTTCAGCTCAGTTATACTTACTCCTGGTTGTGTACATTCAATTTCTGAAAAATAATGGGCCTTTGCAGACTGCTAGAAATAGTGCAAATTGAGTCCACTTTAAGGGTTAGGGTTAGGGAATCATGGGAACTGTATTTTATTGAGAGCTCTCTGACAGAGAAGGCTTAATGTCTCAGAAAAAAAAAATACAGTTCCCATGTTTTCCTAGCACTAACCCTAACCCTTAAAGTGGACTCAATTTGCATTATTTCTAGCAGTCTGCAAAGGGCCAATGAGCTTCAATAAAATATTTTCATCCTACTTAATAACAGGTCTTTAATTAGAAATTTGAACAATCTTGCACAAATGTTGTACCATTTAAATATGAAGTAAGAATTACCTCAAAGAACAGAAAAAAGGTACCCAGACTCTGTTTAGTTACCTTTCTTCATTCTGTATGTGTGTGATGTGCCTTCAAGTTGTATCTGACTTATGGTGACCCTAAGGTGAACATATCACAGGGTTTTCTTGGGAAAAGTTGTTCATAGAAGGTTTGCCATTGCTTTCCCCTGAAGCTGAGAACATGAGATTTGTCCACGATCACCCAGTGGGTTTCATGGCCAAGCTGGGATTCGAAAGAGTCATAGTCCAACACTCAAACCACTACACCATGGTCACGCTCTCATTGTCTCTCTCATATATATAACTGTAAAACCTCAAAGGCTTATCATTCTCCTATCCTGTCAATTACCTCAGTGCTCATGTGACATCATCTTGTTCCATGGAGGTGGAAGGCTCTGCATGTCCGAAGTCAATTCACACTGCTACATCACTAAGCATGGCATTTTTAAGAGGTTATTTGATGGAGGGGCAGGGCATGACTTGCAGAAAAGTGATTAGTGGCTGAGAGGGCAAACAAATTAAAAAGGTCAGATGGTTAAAAAATGCAAATTGGCCAAAGCTAGTGGTCTTGAAGAAAGATTCTCTTGAGGAGGGATTTACAGGATGAGAGGAAAGGCAGAAAAAACATACATTTTTCTTATTACAAATAATATCTACAGAGCCAAGGCTGAGGCAAGCTGGAAAAAAAACTGCCTGAAATGGAATAAATTTAGATTGACTCCTGACTGGCATGGATTGAGACTGTGGCTGCAGCCCAATTCAGGAGTGGATTGTGTGGGCTGCAGCCACAGTCTGCACTTCAGGAGTGGGTTGTGTGAATCCCTATTAGCAGATGAAGAAATTATTAGTAAGAGTTAAAATCATTTTTTCAGGAAAATATAAACAAAGAAACACTGCTACAGGTAGTATGGGATGCTAGCAAGGCAGTCATAAGGGGTTTACTAATTCAACAAGAAAGTAGGAAAAGGAGGCTAAAAGAAGCAAAAGAAAAAGAATTGCTAAGAAAGTTAGAACAAAAAGAACAAGAACATGAAAGAAAACCTAAAGATTTAAAGTTATATCAAGAAATACAGAAAATTAAAAATCAAATTAATCAAATTTTGATGCAAGAAATAACTAATAAAATCAAATATATAAAACATTACCATTTTGAAAACCAAATAAAGGAGGGAGATGGTTAGTGTATAGGCTGAGGAAAGAAAAAGGGGAAAATGAGATTCTTAAACTTAGAAATAAAGGAAAAGAAGTAATACTACAAAACGAAATAAAACAAGCTGTTCAAGAATTTTATAGCGAACTTTTTTCAGCGCAAAAATAACTCAAAGAGAGAAGAGTTCAGATGAGAGAATATATAAGGAAGGTGCAACTTACCAAATTACCGTATTACCGTAGATGACTGAACTATAAAAAACTTAAACTCACCAATATCTTTAGCAGAAGTAGACCAGACGATAATGGATTTAAAAGATCACAAAGCTCCAGGACTTGATGGGCTAATAGTGAAATACTACAAAACATTTAAAGATGAATTGGCTATTATATTGCATAAAACTATCCAAGATATAGATTATGGTAGATATCCAGAATCCTGGGGACAATCATTAACTACTCTCATATGGAAAGAAAACAAAGACCCTGAAAATTTAAGCAATTATCGCCCTATAACGCTTTTAAATATAGATTATAAAATATACGCATGTATATTGGCAAAAAAATTGAAAAGAGTTCTAGCAAACTCAATTCATGAAGACCAAGTGGGATTTCTTCCGAGGGGAGTGGGTTGTGTGATCACTGCAGTCGCAACCCAATCTTCTGGGCCATATTGTATTTTATCCCACAGAAGTCTTTCAGTTTCTTTATCCTCTGATGTCAGTTCTATTCAAGGAATATTCTTATATCAATTTCAGACAGGTTGATAGCTGTGGAGAACCCCCTGAACAATCCTATGTACTCTCCAGTCGATAATTGGGCTTTTGACTTGAATGGATCCCAGGCTGTCTCTGTCCCACCCCAGAACACCCCATTTTTGGTTTATTCTGCAATTCAGAACACCACCAGTGTTACTATTTCTCTCTCCAGTCAGCCATTTGTACAACATATATATTCAGGCATCTCTGGGCAAATCCAATTGCCCAGGATGAGGCACCTCCTCTCTGCCAGTAGAAAGATAGTCAAGCTCTGCTTCATTTCCTATGCTGGGGAACTGAACTGATCTGTGAGTGCTTGGTAGGTATCATCCAGAGTAGGAGGGCTTCATCTCACCTTCTGAGACCTTGGAAGACTACACTACCCAACCAAGCCCATTATGCCTCCCACTCATGGATTCTTTTCAAACCTAAAATAACCATTCATTTTTTCTAGAGACTACAATTGGCTCATTCACTCTATTTGCCCCTTCTAAGGTTCTTGTAGTCCCAATGGGTATCCCCCTGCCTGGAATAAAAAGGGAAGTAGAAGTAAGGGGACCAAAGGCCATATGTGGCCCATAAGTTATATCCTTGGTTAGCATATAGGAAAAGTATCTGGAGTGAAAAGGATCCACTGTGTACAAATGTATGTACACAAACTGTCAACACTTTGACAAAAGTCATCCTAAATTCAGCTGTTCATGAAGGATATAAATCTTAAATTATTCACAGGAATGGGGGAACAAATAAGATTTTCCCCCTCCCTTCTGGGAAGCACTATGAGAGTTTTATGCACTTTCTGATGATTCTTCACATTCTAGAATAGTTTGGAAAACAAATATTTGCATATTTTAATGCATAAAATATATTTTTACAGATAATGTTTCTGTGTAAAAAATACAAAAAAATCAAAACAACATGCTGAACATTCATTTTCATTGAAGGATGAACAATCTCATGTCATATGAGAATTTTTTGAATGGGATGACTTGATATGTTCAAACACTCTTATCAGTGTTGAGGAAATTTGTGAATAATCTTTACATCCTTATTGGTCATGTCTATTTTCTCCCATCTGTAGTTTCGTAAGATGCTTTGAATGTATCTTTCAGATAGTCTTTCCTAGTCTGGTTTATTCCACATGTGTTGTGTGACAATGGCCATGTTAGTTGAGGATGATAGGGAGGGATAGTCAACATACCTAATAAATATCAGGTTGCAGAAAGTAGTTCTAGGTCACTCTTCATCACACATCCTGGTTTACCATGGTTGTCATCAGGGCTGTGCATGAGATCTGAAAGCAGGAGCAGGAGCAGATGATCCCAGAACAAATACAATGTGAATAACATACATTCAAAATAAAGCTCAGTCATATAAACAACATATCTTTCAGGACAGACCAATGGTAGGAACTAATTAAATTCAATTGATGTATGGATTAAGTTGGAAAAATTACAGATGAAAAGCAGTAACTTAATTACATTCATTTTTTAAAAAGCTAAAATGGTTGACTTAAGTTGGCATTTCAGCACAAATACTTTTCTAGAAATAAATTAACTGTAATTTAATTAAATGAGAGGGAATGCTTAAGAGCCAACAAATTTTTAAATTATCCAGGTTGTTGTTTAACCAAATCTCTTGGATTTTTGCAAAACCTTTTATTTTTTTGTTGGTTAATCAAGGTTTGGAAATTACAGTGTTTGATCACAAGTATCAAAAAATATGCAAGGATAGTGAGATGAATTGTGTTAAGGAGGTTTTGAGGTTAGTAGTCTCAGTAATTGTTTAATTAAGAACATTTTTTTAATTCCAAGCTTAAAAAAAATAAACTAACAGCTTGGAATGGAGTGGTCATCTTGCATCCAGATGGTTCACTTATGTTCTACACTGTAAACTTCATAGAAACTTTTCATGGGACCCATAAGAATGAATGCTGAAGCTTTCAAATTTGAGACTTTCTCTGAAATAAGTATCACAATAAGTAAGGTAAAAGAAAACAATAGGATGTGGAAATAAGATTATAAAAGGAGGAAAAAAACAAGAGAAGAGTTTCTAGTGGAGTGTATGAGAAATGATTTTTTTTAAAAAAAACCAGTTGTTTCCTTCCGAATGAAACTGAAATCTGATATAAAAATGAGGCTGGAGAAGAATAAAATAATAGATTGGAGTTCTCTATTTCATTCTCTTAAAACCTTTAGTGTAATATGGTAATGTTTTAATTGTTTAAAATATGTTACTGTCAATGTAAGCATAATTGAAATAGATTTTTAGCATATTATAATTAAGTTAATGTATTGCCATTTTTTGATAACTTTCCTCTCACTGGACAGACCAAGGTTAAGTTTACACAGAAATATTCAATCATATCAGATGACAGCAACGAAAAGCAATAAGACTCATGTCCAAGCTTGAGAGATAAAAACAGCAATAAAGATTGAGTGGTATTGACAGAAGATTTTTCATATTATGAAAATGTTCACATATTTTGCTGCAAGTCAAAGTACAAAATAATAATAATAATAATAATAATAATAATAATAAATTTTATTTATATACCGCCCTCTGGCGAACCACCAATCTGGGCGGTGAACATAATAAAATAGAATGTACAATAAATGCAATCTAAAACACACCATTCCCCCCTCCCCCTTTAAAAAACTATTAAATCAATCCAATTAAAAAAACAAAATACAACTAATATATTTATAAAAATTTATAAATTTATAAAATTTATAAAAAAAAGAATTCATATGCCTGCTGGCATGATTCATTCACTAGTTAAAATATTTATGTATTGCCTTTTCACACTACAGCCCACAAAGCAGCTCACATAAATATCTAGAATGTAATTGATAAAAAAGAATGTATAAAAACCACATTAAAATTATATCTAAATAAACAGCACATAAACAGCAAAAATAAATAAATAAATAAATAAATAAACAAACAGCAGGAGAAAGACCAAGCAATGCACAAGTCACTAAACACTCTTTCAAATATGAGTTTTAATTTTGTATGTGAAATATCCCTAAGAAATCTATTCCTAAGGAGAAGCCTTCTACTGAAATGGGAACATCCTGACACAGACCTCAGTAAATAGGCAGGTTCAAATGGGTGAGGGCACTGTGATAGTTATACCTATTTAACCATAGAATTTGGCTCAAGCAAAGGAGCCTGAAGAGAAGTGTGTTAAGATGTCAGTAAAATAGTAAAAAAACACTATTGATGGAAGCTAAGGGTAAGTAAAGAAAATGACCTAGAAAAGAAAAATAGACATGATTTTGTGGAAAAATTTTCTTCTGGACCAGGCTTTGAAGTAAAAGAACTTCAGGGGTTCCTCCTATTATGATTCCATGAAAACACAGAAGGAAAAACTAACATTTTGAAAAGAATTTGTGCATAGAATGACTTCCATAATTTCTGAAGAATATGGAAAAAATGTGTGATGCATATCCTCCACATCCCACATAACAGTGAATGTATACATGCAGAACAGAACATGTGGAAGGGATCACAACCACTAACCCCACCTTGCAACAATTATGTTCATATGGAAGAGAACACAAGCTAAATACTTCTATGCCTATAGTTCATAGTTGTTAATAGATACAAACAGATTGGAGTTAGGACCAGTGATTGTGATTCGATTCTCCTTGCCCACATTCACATAAGCATGTGCACTGTTGTTAAATAATCAAAACTGCTTGAGGTGGAAACCAAAATTATGGGGTTTATTCATATATTGTGTTTTTTGATTATTGTTATATCTTTTGCTTTATCTCTTTTGGCCAGCTTCCAACTAAACAGCACGTAAGCATTTTTCTGTCATATAGGAACTGGTTGCTTATTTGCTTCTTCTACTGTACTGTACACTTGGGGTTGGTATGCTGTGCACAAATAATATAATGGTTTTATACTTGGTGCCATAAGTATAATAGAGCAGTCCAAATCAGAGGGCATCATTATGGAAATATTGGAATACTGAAAACATTGAAAAGGTTGTCATTCAGCAACCATATGGGTGGAAAATCCTCTGCCCCCCCCCCTTTTTTTTTTTTTGGCTGGGGTGTTGCTCTGGTTTCCTAGGTTTTTCTGCAAAGATATCCAGACAAATGCTAGTACTGGAAAAACTACAAGCAACAAAGCATGAGTTTAAATTGCAGTTGTCCATGAAGCAGACAATGGAAGTCTTAACTAGCCAATTAGTGGGAGCAGCAAAAAGAGAGCCATCCAGAAAGTGGAAGAAGACAATAGAATGAGATACAATTTGGGTGAAGGTTTAAGATTTACACAATATCACAGTTGTGCACATATATTTGAAAGAGAGTATAGGAGCTTACAGAGAGTTTAAGGGTATATTCTGTGATCTTTCAGAAGCTTTAAAAGCACCTGAACACTAAATATCAAAGGGGTCTAAGGTACAGGTTGAATGCTTAAAGAGCAGTTTGTAGAAAGAGTGTGGAGGAAAATATTAATATGCCTCCTATAAAAAGGGGTGATTTTTTTTCCTGAATTCAAAGAAAATGCTATAATATCTCTGAGGAACTGTAAATTAGCTTCCATGTCACTGGAGCAGTAAAATCTCTCCAGGTTCTAATCTCAGCCTTAAAGGAGAAATGTAAGGCTCTGAACCTAATTTGAAGACACTCTGCACCATCTTCAATAGGTGCTGAAGTTTGGATCATTTATAATTAAGGTTAAAACCAGAGCAGATTCACCAGCCTCACTCACATGGAAGCCACCAGCTGCCCAAGTAGTAGACCAGTTAGGGCACTCGACCAGGAGTAAGACTAGACTCTTGTCAGCCATAATTCTCTAAAGAAGGGAGGAAAGTCTGAAGTTATAGTCAAATGGAAAGGACATTAAGAAATTTTATGGAAGACCTATAAACAGGTTACATATGAAGCAAGACATGATTGTCAGTAAATAATGGATGGGATATAGAGTCAGATGTGGAAATGTACAAGATGTATGGGAAAACTTTCCTGTGAGAAAGGCTTGGAGGCAAGATAGGCCAGAAAACACCAGATGTCTCACCAGACATAAACAGGACACCGGAGAGGAGGAAAACAACAAGGTGTTTTGGGAAAGAGGAAAGTACTGTACATAAACACATAACGTCAGCATGTTGATACTTTGCAGGTCACATGGGCAATTACACAAGTACCAGAGGATGGACAAAAGGCCTAAGCAGACTGCCAGAAATAGTGCACATTAAATTGAGGCACTGCCCTGGCTCAGTGCTAGGAAGTCATGGGAATTGTATTTTTTTCTGGGACATTGAGCCTTCTCTGTCAGAGAGCTCTGGTGCCACAATAAATTACAGTTCCCATGATTCCCTAGCACTGAGCCAGGGCAGTGCCTCAATTTAATGTGCACTATTTCTGGCAGTCTGCTTAGGCCCTAAGAGTCTGGGAAAATAAGTCACATCCAATCAGCTTGGGGGGAGACAAAATCCCTTGTCTTTGTGAGAGAGAGCTGGGAGGTGTTGGTATTTTCATCTGGTTTAACGCTGTGTGGTGTTGCAGGGAATTGTTTGTAAATATCCAAGGACTGTACATAGCTTAATAGTTGTAGCAATAAAGCATCATTTTATTTGCTTATAACTGGAGTGGTTTCTGACTGCTGGACAGCTGAAGAGCTGAGGCAGGAGATTCAACAAGTTCAAGAAGGGAAGAAAAGTCTGGAGGCATGCAGGAGAAGAGTCAGCTTTTCCTGTCAACTCTTCTGCATGGTAATCACTACTGCAACACACATCATCCACCATACTGACAATGATGTAGAAGTTTTAAGATATGGAGATATGGAGAATGACATCATGGATCGCAAACTGGTGGAAGCGATCAAAGGATTACCAATGCAAATAGAAGTTTGGCAATGAAATCTTTTACCATTTTAATCAGTGGTCAGCCCAACTAATTTAAATAAGCTTACAAGGGGGTATCGTAAAGTTTTAATTTATCACCTTTAAAAAATTGACAAAAAGTTTGTTTTGGTTTGTAGTTATTAATTTATCTGTACGTAGTCACCATTCAGATTTACACATTTTCCTCAATGTTTCTTGACCCTTCAAATACCACTATTGTAGAAGTCTGCAGATTGCGCCTTAAACCACTCTTCCACTTCATTAATGACATCATTTGTGTTGTCAAGTCAGCGATCCTGC
Source organism: Phrynosoma blainvillii (assembly GCA_026167975.1). Lineage (NCBI taxonomy): Eukaryota > Metazoa > Chordata > Lepidosauria > Squamata > Phrynosomatidae > Phrynosoma > Phrynosoma blainvillii. Next base: position 58,476,615 of record JANUYF010000002.1, on the reverse strand, counting down.
AACAGATTTTTCATTTTTGGGAAAAGAAAAAGTCACTTGGTGATGATGACACTGACAAAATTTCATCAATATACCATAATAACTTCCAGGTGATAATTATTACTTTACGATATCCCCCTCATACTTCCTGTTAAGTCCAATTAAAGGTTAGGTGTTAGTGTTGTTTTGTTTTGTTGCCCTGGGATGCAATTTCAATTGGATAAGAATCTCAGCAGCCATATCAATCTGTTTATGGGGCTAAGGATAAGGAGCACAGCCAAAGCACACTCTATTTTTTTAAAACTAATTTGGGCATTTGCTCATCAAGTCCACTGTTTTGTACTGTTTGAATTTTGTTTTTAGCCACCTTGAGTCCCTATATGGGGAGAAAGGCGGAATATAAATAAGTAATCCAAAACTAGCTCAATTCTATCTCTGTGTGCGTAGATACTCAGGAGTAATCCGCAGTACAACAGATTGCTGGTCTTCAAAAACCTTCTTATGTTTGCAACCCAGAAAGCTGAAGCTCTGGAAATTAGCAGGCATCTTCTCTAATTATAATTTTGACATTATGTACAGACTTGGCCAGCTCTAATATACTCTTCAGATTACCAAGTGAAGTGATTTTACAGATGCTGAATATTTTAAAAGACACAGAGATGTTGCCTCTCCAGCAGGTTTCTGGTTACATATTTAAGAGACTAGATGCTGCAGAAGATGAACCAATGCTAGTGATATTGCAGGATTTATGGGAACAGATTTACCTGCAGTGTGCTATGATTTAGGAGCTGTAAAGTATAAGGAGTTTTGAGCAGCAAATGTTGACTCTAGAAGCAGAGGGAAGCATACCAATGGAACTGTTACATTTGTTGAGACTAAAAGGAGATTAATTTGGAAAGTAACTAGACCTAGAAATGTGGTTTTTAAAAAGTAATTTGTTCATAGTTATTTCTCAGTTATATATGTAGCTAGTTAGTGTTACACATTGCTTCTTATTTGAAGACTGAAACACAGTGCTGTATTTCTAATATGTCTGTGTTACTTTTGTAATTTTATTAGAAAATGTTTAAAATATGAAATTTCTCTGCTGAAAAAGCAGCATTTTAGAATCTATCAACTTCCTCAGTACAGTAAAATGTGACACCACATTTATTTATTTATTTATTTATTTATTTATTATTTTAATCAAATATCATGTTTGACACGGATTATTTGAACTAGGACTCCATGAGACCAGGGTTCAAGACTCCATTCCTTTATGAGAAACCACTGAGTAACCTTAGGCAAGTCATGCTCTCTCAGTCTTAGAGGATGGCAATGACAAATCTGCTCTGAATAATTCTTGCCAAGAAAATAGAAGACGGGGTCAGCATAAATGGAAGTTGACTTGAAGTCACATAATAACAGCTAAGGTCATGGTCCTCTGGTTGCTTGAAAACTAATGTCTTAGAGGTGATAGCATTACTTATACCCCCCTCATACTTTGCTATTTCCAAACTCTGCTCTTAACTATTGGTGATAAGCCACCTACAGCTTATCCTGGACTTTGATTAGCATGGGAGTTTTCCCAATGTTCAAACCCTTGAAGACTCTTATTTTTTTTTTCACTGGGATACTCAAAACACAACCCTACTGGTCTTCCCTCACTCAGTGGAGGGCATCTCTTCAGACAACAGAGGTCTTGTGATCCCCTGCTACAAATTATCTTTTGATGCCAGTTTACACCATTTCCAGCTGAGAATCATGAAGCTTCTAGCCAATGCATAGGATCCCCAGATGCATATGATAATCTATACTTAATTTTTAGTTGAAGAGACCATAAAGATGGGACCATCCTTGTTACTCCTATCTTCTTCAGTCCAAAGGTCAACATGTAGTAGTGGGCATTGTGGGGACTTAAGGACCACAATCAAAGTGATTTTGGCTATTTAACCAGGAAGGGGGTTTCATTTCAGGTTCTCCACCCTTAAGATGCATCCCCAGTTGTGGTGAATAGAATGTCCAGCTGACCAATCAAGAGGCAGCTGAGAGCCAGTCAATGGGATTCCAGCTAGGAACATTTAAAAAGCCCAGGCTGACAGTTGGTGGACAGTTAGAGTTAGTGTTGAGATGAGGAGAGACTTGAGAAAGTTAAGCCAGAGAGAGAGAGAGAGAAATAGAGAGAGCTGTGTTTAGGGTGTTCCTGAGGGAACTGTATTTTGGGGAGCTAGAGTCTAGAAAGGAGATACTCTGAACACTCACAGAGCTCTAAAGAAGAAAGTTGCTGTGGTGTTCTCTCCAGATAGATATTGTTAGCCAGTGTGGCTGAGGTACTGTCAGTGAATTAGAAGCAAATTTTATGATGTTGTAACCAAAAAAGACTCTAGTAGCAAGGTATTACATGCTGATTTAAAATAAACTTTTCTTCTTGTTCCAACATCACTTGGCCTACGTTTTAGTCACAAAATATGCTACTAATATTTGGAAGTTTTGGAGGGGAACATCATACAAAAGACAGTGTGGGTCCCTTACACTTCATTAGGTGGCAAGGGTGGGATAAAAGTTCCTATAGAACTGCTAGCTAGAATTAAAGTGAAAAAGATGAAAGCACCACATAAGTTTGGCGACAGCGCCGGGATACGAAAAGATCCAGTGGCTAATAGTGCTTTAGTGTCAGGATCTGACAAATCCAATAGGCAAAAGTGTGTTTGAATTGAAGGGGTCTGAGTGTGAGATGCCAGATACCCAATGGTTCATCTAAAATGAAAAGGTTAAAAAAAAAAACTTTTGAAATCTAGGCATTGGTATCAGTAAAGTGATCTCTGAGGTATTTACATAAGGGAATTTGTAGAAGATTACTTGGAAACTGACCATGCTAGAAAGTAACTAGTCACTGAGGTAAATGTGCTGAGGTATTGGTAGGAGACTAGTAATAAGAGTAAAAATACACCGAGTGATTCCTGAGGTATAGGCTGTGGTAAAGTAAGGAATCACTACTCTGGCTTCAAGATGTAGGTGTTGTCTTTAAGTTCAGTTGAGGCATTGATATTTTAGAAGTATTTCCTGAGGTAAAAGTTGTGGGTAATTGTAGGGAAATACTATTACCATGCCTCCTAAAAAAGTTAAAATCCCAGCAGTGGCTGAATTGGTGGAAGGAGAGGAGGTTAGAGAAGAAATGGTGGCTAGTCTGGACACTGCCCTTTCTGAACCTCAAGAAGGTTTAGAGATTTGGAAAATAAAAGAAGGAATAGAAATGGCCAGGTTAAAAGAAAAAGAGAAAATGAGAGGCTTTTGAGGGAAAAAGAGATTGAAAAGGAACAACAAATTGAAATATAAAGACTGAGGATACGGCAAGCTGAAATGGATTTCCAACTTAGGATGAGAAGCCTAGAACAGGGAATTCCTCAAACCCAGATGGTGGCTGAGGTAAATAGAACACCTCAGATTGATATGAAGAAATTCCCCAGATATTATAAAGGGGACAGTATTGATTCCCTCTTCACCAATTTTGAGAGAACTTGTGAAGAATTACAAATAAAAGAAGAGGAAAGAATGAGTTATATAAGATCCCAGATTTGTGGTGGTCTCACAGAAATTTATGCTGAAATAAGAGCAGAGGAAGCTCAAAACTATGGGTTATTCAAAGACATGATGAAGCAAAGATTTGGATTAACTCTAGAACACCACAGAAGGGAGTTTAGAAAGATAAAGAAAAGACCAGAGGAAACTTTCTCTCAACTGGTGTGTAAGCTAGATTATTATTTAAAGAGCTGGGTAGATGGCTACAACATAACATCCAAAGAAGAATTGCAAATATAATTCCCCAAGAGTATAATTCCCCAAGAGAAAAGGGCCAAAACAGTAGCAGAAGCTGCTAGAATGGTTGATAGCAAAGCAAAGCAGCTTCATTTATATACCGCTTCATACCACACTATGCAGTGTCTAAGCAGTTTACAACTGTAAGCTCATTGCCCCCCAACAGTTGGGTACTCGTTTTAGCGACCTCAGAAGGATGCAGGCCTGAGTGAAGCCTGAGCCCTGGCTAGTATTGAACTTGCAACCTTGTGGGTTATGAGTGAGTGGCTGCAGTACAGACATTTAACCACTGCGCCAACAGGGCTCTTTGATAATGAACTAGTGTTAATTAGAGGAGATGACAGGGGAATGACAAAAATAAGGAAGGGTCTCAATGGAAAGACAAAAAGGATCCCAAAAACTGGCAAACCCCAAAAGAAAGGAATAGTGAAGAGAAAAATTATAAACCCTGGCACCAAGGGAGAACACCAAAATCTGAGAGCAAAAGTTTTGGATTGAGAGAGTGTGGCACTGAAGACCAGAAGAGGGATAGATGGTCAACAGAAAATCAGTCAAAACCAAGCCAGAAACTACGGGAGATATAATCTAAAATCTAGAGCAGGGGTAGGCAACCTTTCCCCTTTAAGGGCCAAGGGACTTCAGCTCCCAGAATCCCAGGAGCTATTGGCCAACATGGGACTATTTGCCAACATGGCTGAGGCTTCTGGGAGCTGAAGTCCCTCAGCCCTTAAAGGGGAAAGGTTGCCTACCCCTGATCTAGAGCAAGTCATCCAAATTAAAAAAAAATGAATCTATTTCTCTTCAACCTTCTGAAAATCAGAAGCAGCCTCAAATCCATGATGAGTGAACTGTTTAAACATTTCTCTTCCAGCATTTTTCCACTAAGATTTTCAACCTTATAGGGAAGAGATGCACATATGCTATTGTACTTTATTGATAAAAATAAGTCCCATTCAGGCAGTGAGGAAAGTATGCAGGTAAACTGTAAATACATTTAACTGCACATGAGTTAGCTCTGTGAGATCAAGAAACTTGATAAGTTAAATTCTCAACTGTACACAGAAAAAAATTACCACCTTACAGGCAACAGTTCAGACTTTTGAATTGCATTTTTAAAGGCCACATAAGAGATTTCACAAAATGCCTTCCCTGGACAAAGGATTGTATCTGAATCCCAACTTTTCAAGAGTTTTTGTAACCACTAAGAACAACCTCTAATTAGAGCAAATGTTTATCCACCACAGAGAAATGGTTTGCATGATGGATGTAGTAAGATAATTGAAATTATAGACCAGATTATAAACACAGGAATGAAGACTGGCCTATATTATTGTCTGAATTAACTTGTCTGGTGAGTAACAACTAATTGCACCATTTTCCAAGATACAGTACATATTATTGGAATAAATGTTTGGGCTCATGGAGGAGTACAAATGAACTAAGTATTGAATGTTGGTATGGGATAAAGAAAGGTTTATGTGGAGGATTTATAAGCAATAAGGACAAATGAACAATGCATCTTGGAAAGAGAAAAAAATGTTACAAGAAATCACATCATGTCCTATTTATGTGGATAGACATCAAGCAAATTACCCCCATCCAAAGTGTCATACATTCAGTGATCATGTCAGTATGATACTGTTTCACATACACCTTCATCACTTGAAAATATATCACTGGATAATATAAAAAGGAATCTATATACATATCTATGCACATGTTATGTTCTGCTCAACCATGACCTTTAACAGGGCAGCCACCAACAGATGCCATGTGGGGTGGAGGGAACAGGACTCCCTGGTACTTCTCTTTCTGTAGGTTCCAAGGACATTGCTCTGTATTCCTTAAGTAGCTTGCTATTTTCACTATGACATAGGATGTAGTCAATTCATGATCATATCAGCAAGATTCAACTGTAATTGTTGACTTTGTAGATGGAAAGGGCTCCAGGCAGCAGAATATCTTGAGCTGATCCTACCCTTCAATGTGTGGAAGTCAGGGCCGGAATAGCTGGTGCTACCATGGTTAATCTCTTTCTTTGTTTATATTTAACCTGAGGAATTCCTTAGTGGGATTGTTGTTTTGCTTATACTTTGTGGGGGGGGGGAGGTTTTTACGTCCCTTCAAGTCAATTCTTACTTATGATGGCATTATCATAGGGATTTCTTGGCAAGCTTTATTTGGAGGAGGGTCTGCCATTGCTTCTTTTGAATGTAGCCTGGTACAACACCTGATGCTCCACTTTCAAGTGTCATTTTTGTTGTTGTTGCTGCTGTTCTCATAGTCCTACCTTTCCCCAATATTGGAACCCAGACCTTAGCTTCTGAGACCAGGCAGAATTTGATCCCTTCATGATATTTTGGCATCAGAATTAAGTCCTAAATTCAGTTGGTGAACTCAAGTCAGTACACCCATTGTATCAAGGGGATTTACACATGTGTTAACTTACCATTCAATAGTTGATGCAGTAAGTCTACTCTAAATAAGACTGGTGATTGGATTTGGCCCAATCATACAGTATTTTAAAATCTTTTAAAATCCTAATCTGAAACCTACAGAGAAGTGATAAATGTAATATATTAAATGTATTAAAACCTTGTAAACTAGAAATGCATTTCTTTATGAAAGGTGGTAATGATACAACTCTAGCTGTGCTTGTAGAACTACAGTCAAATGCTTCCATACAATAGTACGAGGGAGTATTGTAAAGTTTTAATTATCATCTTTCTAAAAAATGACAAAAAGTTTGTTTTTATTTGTAGTTAATTTATTTGTATGTAGTCACCATCCAGATTTACACATTTTCCCCAGCGTTTCTTGACTCTTCAAATACCTGATATTGTAGAAGTCTGCAGATTGCTCTTACAAGGGGTATCGTAAAGTAATAATTATCACCTGGAAGTTATTATAATATATTGATGAAATTTTGTGAGTGTCATCATTGGTACCTAAGTGCATGATGTTGATAAAATCAGCTCATTGTGTCCTTTATTTTTGTGACAGGTTGTGCCAGAAGTGAATAAAGTGTAAAATCCTTGTAAGGCACAACCTGCAGACTTCTACAATAACAGTATTCAGAGGGTCAAGAAACGCTGGGAAAGATGTATAAATCTGGATAGTATTGTAAATTTTTAATTCTCATCTTTAAGTGATAATTTAAGCTGTAGGATGAGTTGGACAAGGTAATCATTTTCAGCTTTCTCACATGCATTTTTATTAAGTTTGTTTTCATTTGTAGAAATAAGAACTACAAATCAAAACAAACTTTGCCAATTTTTTAAAAAGATGATAATTAAAAATTTACAATACCCCTTCTTATTCCTATACTTAGGCACACAGGAGGCAGGAGGATGTGGTGAAGGTAACTTTTACTAATAGCTTACCTTCCAACTTCCATTCCCATGTCAACTTTTCAACCATCTGTCCAACTTGTGAGCTCCTTTACATTTTGAAACAAGCCAGCCAGCCATTAGTCTGAACAACTGTTTGTTTGTTAAAAAGAACCACAAAGCTCACTCGTTCTCCTGTTTATTAGCTGAAGTATCTGTGTGTCTTTGGCAAGATTTATAGCTCTGTTTCTGTCTCAGTTATGGTACCATTTCAATTGTGGATAAAGAGATCTGAACTTTGAGTTTACAAATTGCTTTGTGCATTACAAAACTAGTAAAGGGCTCTGAACAGTGTCGCAGTTTATTGTCAAACTGCTGTATTTTCTCCGTGTTATCTAGGGCAAGAAATGGTAATGTTTGATGGCCATAAAATGTCATTGCCTTTTAAATAATAGTATTACTATTGCCTTGGAGGGGAGTGTTAGGGAGTTTGTTGTTGTTATTGTTTCATCCTTTTGACTCACGTTTTGTGTAGCATTGTATTTTATTGTAACAATCATATGCTATACTAATAGAAATATCATGTGCCAAGTGTCAGTCCTTACATAGCCAAATGGCTCCATGAATTCACAAGAAGAAAGTATCAGCAGGAGTTGAAGAATTTCAAGTTTTATAGACATGAGGAGATGTAAAAATGGTGGGGGGGAAGAAGCCAAAGAATAATGACCATGTTTAGTAGTCACAGAAGGCAGAGTACTGGAGTTGTGCCTTGATTGCTGTGACCTTGAAGAAAGTAGGGCTGGTTGGCTGGAACCATGAACAGGAATCCTTCTCAATACATCATTTTATTGCATTTCTCATTTTATCTATACATAACAATTTATTAGACTGTCATGCTGTGTCTCTGGACTGGTGCATCTAGGAATGAGTAATATCAAATATATGCATTTTTGACAAGAATTCACCAACATTTGCAAGTGACTTTATATCTGGACACTTAATAAAAATGCATGTGAGAAAGCTGAAAATAATTACTTTGTCCAACTCATCCTACAGCTTAATAATAGTGTCACAGTTCAATGTTAATGTGTATATATTTGGTTAGGGTAGTGGTGAAAATGAGAGCCAATGTGGTGTAGTGGTCTGAATGTTGGACTATGACTCTCGAGATCAGGGTATGATTCCCCACTCAGCCCTCTGAGTGACCTTGGGTGAGTCACACACTCACAGCCCCAGAAAACCTGATGGTAGGTTCATCTTTGGGTTGTGACCCTCAAAATAAGTCAAAATAGTGGCAAAAATAGCAAAGTGATGAACTGTGGTTGCCATCTCTCTTTTTTCTGCTGAGAGCATCCTCATCTTTACCACTTGTATGCCAGACAGGTCAAACATAGTTGATTCTGTGTTAAGACCTGCTGGTTTTGACCACTGCAGATAAGAAAAAAATTGATTGAAGGGCTTTTCATTTTGAAGAATTTACTAGAAACCACAGATTGATAGAAAGATTGAATGAACTTGACGTTTATTTTTAAAAAGAAAAGAAAAAGTCAATGTGTGAGAGAAATTGAAACTGACAGGTTTCTCCATCCATAAGTTCACAGTCCTTGTTTATAGGGGCTAGGGTGCTTCTTTTCTGAAAAACATTCATAAATATCATTGAATGCATATTTGGGGGAGGAGGTTAAAGGACAAAAGGAACTCCTTTTCGATGTCACTGCAACCACCAGTATCTGGAAAGGGCACAACTTTGCTAGACTACACTGTTAGCTAGTATAGGATACTATTTAATATGTGAGATGTGGATTATGTTGGTGAACATTGTTCCTTTAGGGCTCAAGAGTGTAGTCCGTAGTTGATTGAAGACAGCAGTTTATTTAACAACATAGTGCTGGACAAGATGTTAGCATCCCAGTTCAGCAATCTTGTACCAAAGCAATCTTGTACACTTTGCTATTCATCGCAGTTTTGAAAGTCTTCCCCGCATCAATATATAACAACATACTAGCCAGTTATTAAGCAGAAGTCATTAAGACATGATGAAATTATGAATTACTAAGCAAACATTAAAAAGCTATGGTTGCTGAACTTTCCCTTATCTTTCAGATTGTTATTGTTGTCAGTAGAAGTGTCAATATATGAAGGGTATGGCATCAGAATAGATGGGATCAGTATACAGCAGATAGCCTGACCTGTGTGTTTCCTATAATTCTATGCATGTGCAGGAAAAACAGAGAATACACATCCCAAGAATTTCAGTATGTTTCTAGCCCCTATAGTTATGAAGATAGCTTAAAATAAAATTGTGATGGACAAAATTCATATTTTTCACCATCTTATGAATTTAATATTTTGTCTTGAGACAAAAATTGTTCAGAAAATTCCAATTAATTTTAACCTCTGGTAATACAGCATGATTAGCAGATGTATAAAACAAAGATGACATTAATCTCTCTTTTTTCTGCCTTTAAACATGATCAAGTAGTAGGATTTCTGTGTACATTTATGGCTTCATTTTGAAAGTCCATGGCAGGGGTCACCCTTCCTAACCTCTGAGACAGGGTTTTTAAAAGTTAAATAAATAAATGGGTAAATAATTTAAAAGCCCTTCAATCACCAGACATTGCTTTGTCCATCCATGAAGGACTGGAACAGAATAAACATGAACTTTGTATTATGGGAACTGTAATGCTTTTTGTATCTAAGAAGTTTATTACATAGCTAAAATAAAGCATTTGAAAAGGCACCTCTTTTCAAAACTGGGAGTTTTCTGGCTTGAAAAATGGCCACTGGAGTGCTCCTGGAAGCAGGAATAGACCTGAGCTGCATTGGGGCAGTGATTTCAGCAGCAAAATCTTCATGATAGAGTCCTGATACAGCCCAATTTAAAATTAAATTTGATTCAGGTAAAATGCTTTGTTAGCCATGCAATAAAATCCTAAGTCAGGGTCCCTATAAACTAGACTTCAGAAGCTTCAAGATTTGATTGATGGATCAAATAATTCTGAACTTCAGAGGCATCACTAAATGCAAGATTACAATTTCCCCCCCCCCCCACCAAGGCTGCAACTGTGAAGCATGAAAGCACCAAACATTTCTGTTTAAGTAGGAGATCATCTTGGGAAACTCTGTGCCATGTTTCATTGGGATGCCTTTGAAAGTGGTTGTTTGTAATCCTTTTTGTTAGTTATCGGTATGAAATAGCAGCACTGTTTTGTAAAGCAATATGAACATGCAAGGCACACAACACTATCAGACCTTTTTAGCTCTATCTAACATGGGAACATATGGTATTTTGGACTGTAGCAGTTAAAACTGAATTCTAGTATTATGTAATATCCATTCTTAATTTTTTCAACTGCACACTGAGATCCAAGTGCAATAACTCTTCTTAAGATGAGAGATAAAGTTCATTTAAATTTGCATACTCAAATTAATAGAGCTCTCTTAAAATGCTAGCACCCACATGAGTTACTGCCAGTGAAATTGTGCAGAACAAAATAAATGTCACTTTTGAATCAACAATATGCCTCTCAATTTACATATGTGCCTCTTGAGGGCCCATTTATTTTGAAATATTGAAGCCTAATTTGTTATACATTCTACTTGGTTTGAAGCATCGACTTCCATTTTTAAAGGCTTCACTCTCAAGAAGCATTTACATGAATGCCTCATTTGTGCTAACATTACTGGTGATGGGATTTCATATCATAAAAGAACCCAGAATAGTGCATCATGGTTCCAAATATAAACTTTCTGTCAGGATGAGCTGAAAGAAAATTAGGCCTTATACAAATGACTATAATTATGAGATTAATTTCTGAGCAATCTAATCCAGGCATACAAGTCCACAATCACACAATTGCCAAGTACTTTTTCAACACAGCTTAATTACAATATCCCAAAGACAAATGGTTTTTCTGCCTAGTTTGTATCTTTGGTTCAATACAGGATAAATTAGCCAGCCCTCCATATCCCTGAGTTCTGCATCCACAGATTCAACTATCCACAGCTTGAAAATATTTTTTTTTAAATTTTAAAAAAATGCTTTTTGCCATTTTATATAAAAGATGCCATTTTACAGTGCCATTGTATATAGTGGCATCTTGAGCATCCACAGATTTTGGTATCGATGGAGGGTCCTGGAACCAAACCCCAGTGGATAAAGAGCTCACTGTACTTTAGAGTATGAATTACATGGGATAAACCAAAGACAACCAAAGCATTGTATAAATAACTTTTATATGGAACTTTTTAGGGGAACATTTTAGATGAGTCCACTCACACCGTAAGTTGTGTGAGTCATCAGAGATTCAACAACTCTGGCAAGAAAATGAGTGCTTGCACTGCCTTTAATTTTGTACACCAGACCACAGTGGATATTGCTACAGACAGTAATCACATTAAGATATAGCAATAAGCAAGAGGTCCTCCTAGAATACTGTAACATGAATGAGCTGTAGGTTGTCACATGCAACCCATTCACTCTATCAAACCCCTTTTCATGAATTAGTAAATAAACCAGTTTTGATTATAGCACCAGTCTCTCCCTTGCATTGCTTTCTTAGATTCTACCTGCTCATTTGAAAGAAGAGAGAAGTGGAAGAGAACAAGTTGAACATGCTATTTGTTTACAGTGTAGTTTTAAAAAACCATGACACTTGGCTTACTGTGACATGTTATTGCAGACACTGTCATTTTTATATTATGTGAATTTGCCCTCAGATACAAATAGTGGCATCTCAGTGCTATCTAGTGTCTTTCAATCCAATACCTTGATTTCACTACCAATACCAGCAATTCCTATCTGTAAAAAGAAAGAAATGCCTTAATGTATGACTGATGAAACTCTTCAAATGGTTCAGGACAGATGAGATGCAAAAGTAAAAGATGGCAGAAATAGGGGCAAAATTCTATTCAGTGACCTTTATACAGGGACAAAAATTGCTAGTATAATAATCAATGTGAAGAAATAGAAGACAACAAAAAAGTAGAACAGAACTTCCTTCCACAAACACTGAGAAACCAAGGTGAAATCAAAGCAAGAGTAGAGATGCTGAATAATTGACAGGGATCACATTTGAACAAGACAAAATAAAAGATGATGGAAGTAATATAATGAGGAACTCTGTAAAGAGATGAAACAATGACAGATTACTTCAAGGGAGAACCATTTGAAGATGAAATCATGATTTTAAAAAATGGAGTAGATAAGGCTTTCAGATCACTTGGGAAAAATAAATCACCTAGTACGGATGACATACCCAAGAGGGTTGTTTCGGACTTCTGAGACAGAATTCATTCCTGTTCTAAGAAAAAAAAAATGCCAAACTCTCCATATACATTCCAACCCCCATGAAAAATGATACCACAGACTGCTGTAACCTTTGGACTATTGTACTGATTTTCAATCTAAGCAGAATGATGCTCAAAATTTTATAACAAAAACCACATGGAACAAGAAATGCCAGACATACAAATAGAATTCAGCAAAGGAAAAGGCACAAGAGAAAACATACATTGGGGAATGGAGCAGGCCAAATAATTTCAGAAGAAAATGAACCTGTGCTTTATAACTACAATAAAATCCATTGACTGGGTAGATGATGAAAAGCTATGGCTCACTATGAGAGAAGGGGGTGTGCCTCAACATTTGATTGCCTCAATAAGTAATCTATACTCCTGGCAAGAAACCAGTAACAGAAGACAATATGGAGAAACAGAATGATTTTCAGATATCTGTTTAATTTGTATGCAGAATATTATACCAAAGTGGAATTAGACCCAGAGGAAGGAGGCATGAAAATTGAGGGAAGGAACATCAAGTTTTAGACATTCAGGTGACACCATATTAGTAGCAGAAAATAGCAAAGACTTGGAATTACTATTGAAGAAAGTCAAGGAAGAAAGTGCAAATACATGGTTATAGTTGAATATTAAGGAAGCAAAAATAACAACCACAGGTGATCTGTTGTTTACTGTTGTGTGCATTCAAGTAATTTCTGACTTATCCTGAAGCAAACCTACTATGGGGTTTTCTTGTCAAGTTGCTTCAGAGAGGGTGTGCCATTGTCATTCTCTGAGGCTAAGAGAGTGTGACTTACCAAGGTCACCCAGTGGGTGATTTACATAACTTTAAAGCAAATGATAAATATGTAAATAGATGAATAATAATAATAATAATAATAATAATAATAATAATAATAATAATAATTTCATTTATACCCCGCCCTTCTGAAGAGCAATTGGGGTGGCTTACAACATTAAAATGTATATAAATACAGTTCCCATCCCATCCCATCCCAACACCCCAACACCCCCCCAAGTATAAAACAATCACAAGTTTAAACCACGCTTAAAATAATACATTAGAAAGACCAACTCCCATTACAACAGGGACAGGAGAAGGAGAGAAAGAGAGGGAGACTAACTCCTAAGGCCAGGAATCTAGTCAGGAAAGGCCTGCTGGAAGAGATCCATCTTAACAGCTTTCTTAAAGCTACTCAAGGTCATAATTTGATGGATCTTGTCCTGCAGGCTGTTCCATAGTCTGGGAGCGGTAGCCGAGAAGGCCCTCTGGGGGGTAGCAGATAGCCTAGTTTTTATCTCATTTTGCTCTCTGAGCGGAATATCATCATAGGTTTTCCAGCAGTCAGAACACATTGGTTCAAAAGGCCTCATTCACAGAAGTCCATCCAGGAATCGAATCTTTCCATCTATTCTTGGCTATCTTCCACACTCTTAACAAAACATGCTTTATTAGATGGTTATTGAATTCTTTATGAACTAATTTTTTTTTATATATAAGGTAAGAGTGCCACCCGAATCTATTTTCAAATCCTTCTAGATGTAACAATAACATTTTTTGAATCTTAATCCAGTCTAGTATCCAGTACAGACTACAAGCATAATAATATAGTTTTAGATTCAGGAGTGCCATACCTCCCTTATTTATTTTGCCCTGAAGAAGTTTCATTTTCACACAGGGATTTTTCCTGGACCAGAGAAAAAGTGAAATATCTCTTTCCCATTTCTTAAATGGTACATCACTATGAATTATTTGCAGATTTTGGAACAAAAAGAGAATTTTGACAAGTACATTCATTTTAATAACCGAGATTTTTCCCCTGATGGCAATCCTATATTGCCACATCTTTCCATTTCATTCTTTATGTCTCCCCAGATTTTCTCATAGTTATTCTTAAACAGTTTATTATTGTCAGTGGTAAACCCTATACAAAGATATTTTACCTTCTTTTTTACTAAAAAAATAGATCTTTTTACAAGTTCTTTCTCTTCTATCTCTGTCAAGTTCATGGAAAGAACTTTTATCTTGGATTTATTAATAACTAATCCAGATACCTTACTGTAATCATTTACAGTCTTTAACAACTTTCCAGTGTTCTGGTGAGGAGCGGATAATGTTATCAATATGTCGTCTGTGTATGCCTTTATTTTAAACTCATGTCCCTTTACTGTAACACCCCCAATTGAGGTATTTCCCCTGATCACCACTAGCAGAATCTCCAAAGAAATAATAAATAAGAAACGTGAGAAGGGGCATCCCTGTCTTGTCCCCCTGAAGATGTTACAAGGTTTCATTGACTGCCCATTAATCAAAATACTAGCTACTTGTTCCTTATAAATTGCTTCCATCCATCTTTCAAAGTTAATCCCTACATCTATCCTTTGTAATACTGTCAGCAGAAAGGTCCAATTGACATTGTTGAATGCCTTTTCTGCATCTAAGAAGATAAAAGCAACTTTATTATTTTTTTCTGGTGATACTTTATCATATTTATCAAATGTCTTATGTTATCTTTTATTTTTCTGCCCGGAAGAGACCCTGACTGATCCCCATGTATCCAATCCACTAGGATTTTTTTAAGTCTACCTGCCATAACAGAAGCAAAGATCTTATAATCACTATTAAGCAATGAAATCAGCCTAAATTGTCTTGGTTCCAAAGTATCATTTATTTCTTTGGGTATTAATGTGATATTTGCTTGCATCCAGGAAGTTGGAACTTTCCCACACTGAATTGTGTTTATTGTCCTTGTTAAGAGAACGGCAATTTCAAAACTTAAACTCTTATAACATTCAGCCATTAGCCCGTCTGGGCCAGGGGCTTTACCTGTCTTAATCTTCTGGATGGTATCTAATACTTCTTGGAGTGCAATCTTTTTATTTAATAACTCTCTTTGCTGGTCCGTGAATTTAAGAATATCATAATTATCTAAGTAGTCTCTTATCTCCTGTTCATCTATGTGTTTTTTCTTGTATAAATTTGTGTAATGATTGTAGAAAATTTGTTTGTGAGAAGTGTGAATCTTATCCCCTTCTTTAATCTTTGTTATCATTCTTCTTTCTTTTTGCTTTCTTACTTTATATGCTAATAGCCTTCCCGGTTTATTGGCTGACTCAAATAATCTTTGTTTAGCAAATTTTTCCCCCTGCATTTCCTCTGCATAGATAATATCAAATTGTTTCTGCAAGCATTTTATCTCATCCTTGATTTTTTTAGAATTTTAGGATAAGTTATCAATTGACTTTCCTTTTCTTTAATTTCACTCACCAATTTATTTGTTAATTCTCTCCTTATTTTCCTTACTTCAGATGGTTTTTCTAGAAAGAAGCCTCTCATATAAGCCTTGAAAGTGTCCCACACCACGTCTATAGCAACTTATTTATCTAAATTATCTTTAAAAAAAAGACTTTGCTTGTTCTCTTGCTTCTTTCAGTATTTTTTCACTTTTTAATAGATTGCAGTCCAACTTCCAACTTCTTTATCTGCAATCACACTTCTTTTTTCTATTTTTTCCACTCTTTGTTTTGTTTCCAAGATCTCATTTCTTAATTTTTCCATGGTCTGATTAATTTCTTGCAGTTCAGATCTAATTTCTCTCCTGATCTCTGCCTTTAGATCAGACATCTCATGTCTAATCATTTTCCTAATCTCCTCTAGCAGAGCTTGGTTTGATTCTGCTGCCTTTGGATGTTCAATTGAAGGCCTTCTCTTCCATTGTGTCTGCTGTCTGGGGGCCTGGTTTCTTGTCTCCATCTTACTTTGACCATATAAGTTATTTCTTTGCATTATAACCAGTTAACCTGTTAACCTGTTAGATTTGACAGACTGGTCTCAAGTGGGATGTTGAAATCGCCCAGAACTAGGAGCCTGGGCAACTCCAACAGCAACTCTGAGACCAGCTGTGTCAGCTTGGTTAGGGAGTCTGCTAGACAATGGGGTGGTCAGTATACTAGCAGAATCCCCAAACTATCCCTAGTCCTCAGGCTCAGGTACATATACTCGAAGTGTGATTGCAGATAAAGAATTAGTGAACATTCGGGACAGGTATACTGATCAAGGTAAAGTTGTTCTTATGAACCATAGCCACTCCACCTCCCCGCCCACTTCCCCTTACCTGCTCATAAACAGAGTACTCGGCTGGGAGAGCCTGCGACCAGGTTATAGCACTATCTTCTTCCAGCCAGGTCTCTGTAAAGCAAGCCAGGTTGGCATCCTCATCTAACAAAAGGTTGTGAATAATATGAGTTTTATTTTTAACTGACTTGGCATTGCAAGGGAGCAGAATAAGGTTCTGTGGAATGATTGGTACACTCTCCAACCCATTTCGAGGAACAGAGTGAACTGAAGGCAGGATAGCTTTCAAATGCCTTCTTTTTAACAACCCTTCACTCTGTTACCACCATACCTTCCTTTCCCATGCACAACCTCAATTTTTACTCCCAAAACATTCTCGGCCACTATAAGAGATGAAGATGTGACATAATCAAAATAGCTTCCCTCTCACGTTCTCCCAGCAACTCAAGGCCAGAAGGTTGGGAAGGCTAAATAAACTCCACCCAATCCTAGTTCCCAGCCCAGTTCCAAGCATCGCTACTGCGAATGCTGCTGATGGTAAAATGGCTGGGCAGGATATATGGAAGCCCTCACCCAGGACCAGGCTCTCGCGCTCACCACTGGTGGTAATATTGGTGAACAAAGAAGCCTCTGCCTGAGTCCCTCCCAGCTCCCGCTGCTGCTGCTGGACATCGCCATGGCTTCTTCTGGGTGGTGGTGGTGGTTGGGCAGGCCTTTTTACCTCCGCCCAAGTTTTCCAGACTAGGAGGTTTTTCAAACTAGGAGCCAGAGCAGATGGTCAGGGAAAAGTGGCTTAATCCTGCTTTTTCCAAAAGCGGGTTGAAATCTCTCTGTCAACACAGCCCACTCTGAAGGTGAGCTGAACATCCATGGGCAGACTGAACTGTGTGGCATCAAGCTGTGCTTCTGGATAATATTTTTGTCACCTCCTCATCATGCATGTGTACCATCACACAAACACACTACCTGCGACCTCCAAATACCTCCCATGTCCCACCAAGATGCCATCCCATTGTATGCCCATCCCTTTGATCAACTACACAGTCACACATGTGATACTCTACCCATGCAGGGTGTCGGTGAACCAGTGTGTGAGTAATACATTGGCAAAGCACAATCTTGGAGATCCCCCCCCCATACATGCCCCCTTCACTCCCTCCACCACATGTCCCCTGTTTGACTGTTTGGTTTGTGTATCTGGTAATTACGTCCATTGGAGTTGTCACACTTCTACTTTTTTGCTTTGCTGCAGCTCCGCACTAAAGATATGTATTTTCTGGTCTAAACCAGAGTATCCTGGCTTCTTTTTGATCCAGTATTTAGCCCTGAGCATGGCTTTGTTTTGCTTTCCACCCGCTTTCAAGGTGTGCATCACATAAACGCTTTGCCTTCAAAGCAGCTGGAAGCCCATCTGTTTCACCACATATTTTCAGTCAGAAATCAGAATGGAAACTGTAGTCAAGAAATAAAAGAAGACTAAAGCTTGGAATGGTAGCTATGAAGGAACTAGACAAGATCCCAAAGTGTAAAGATACATCATTGAATACCAAAGTCAGGAATTCCCATGCTATAGTATTTCTGATGTCTGTCTATGATTGGACAGCTGGACAGTGAAGAAAGCTGGACAGGAATAAGATTAATTCATCTGAAATATGGTACAAGAGAAAAGTTCTATAGATGCTACTGACTGCCTAGAAGAGGATTAAATAAGTTCAAGCACAAATCAAACCTGAACTCTCCCTAGAAACCAGAATTATTAAGCTAAGGCTATTGTAATTTGGACATATCTTGGTACTATATGAATTACTGGAGAAGACAGCAATGCTTGGTAAAGCTCTGAGTCTGCAAAGCACTTGACAGGATGAGTTGTCATGCATGCAAGCGCACACACACAATTTTGAACACATTTTTATTGCCTCTCAATCAACTGGAATTCTTCACAATTGGTAAAAATTCTTACACAATTGGTAAAAAACTAACTAAACAACTAAAAACCAAATAAAAGCAGTCAAAACTCATCTTTAAAACCAGGTAAACAGTAAAAAAAACCCAGCTAGAACAGACAACCATTATCTTAATGGTCATGCAAAACTGACTCCTTTTGGGGGTAGGGGCACTTCCATAATTTTTTTAAATCTTCCAAATCACTTTGTTTTCTTTGCACTATAATGCTGTCCTTTTGTCTGACAGCAAAGGGCAACTTGGAAAAATGCAATTCGACCATGCTACATAAATAATGCAGCACATCATGATGTTAAAGTCCATCAATCCATGTCAAGAATGCAAACTTCCCATAAGATTAATTTTTTTGAAAAAAAATCTTGTGATAAAAATGGAACCTAGGATGTGCAGTTTAGACACAAAACCTAAATTAAAATAACTTTTAATGGTCTTATTACCATGCCCTAATTTCAAAAAAACTAACAAAAAAAACCTATTCAGGGATGGAAAGCTATTCAAGATCCTACATATCTTTAGCACAGAGTAAATACATACCAGCAATGTTTCATTAGATCCCACCCTTGCCCACTTGATTTCATGACACCTTTAACTCACATATTGTCAATTAGCCCATCACCCACTAAGTCAAAAGTGTGTAAGACTGGTGCATGTATATGATTGGTTGCATTAGAAACAGCAAATGCTAAGAAAGCACAGAAATTTGCACAGCTATTTTTATGTTCCAGTAGGATTCTAATCTTCTTAACTATGGAATGTAAATCATGCAGTCCTACTGATTCTCACAATTAAGACCCACTGTGTTCATGGTGCTTATTCTTCCTAAATTGTTCTGGATTGCATCCTTACAGTTTAGTGCTCTATTATGTTTTGTCAACTGTACAGCTGAGGCCTGCACAACATACAGCCCCCATGCTGCTTGAGTCCTGCCAAAGGATTTGCAGTGGCCTGTGAGGATGTGGAATGACTTCCAGTGGTATCTAGTTGCTAATGGCAAGCCAACCTCTCTGGTAAGGCCCTTCAAGCCTCCTCCACAGCCTAGTTTTTTTTTTTCCCAAGGAGAAGGTTGGGCTGCAAGGAGGAGGAACAGTGAACATTCATCCCTCAAGGCTCCTTTGCTGCTCAGCCTTCTCCTGAGGAGAGGATCAGGCAGAGGAGGAGGACAACAGGTGGACAGTCACTCCTCAAGGCTCCTCTGTTACTCAGTCTTCTTCCAAGGAGAGGGCTGGATTCAGCAGACGCTCACCCCTCAATGCTCTTCTGATGCTTGGCTTTCTCCCAAGGAGAGGGTCAGGCAGAGAAGGAGGAATTATTAATTAATTGATTGATTTGTTTGTAGTAAAATAGGCTAAACATCTTCAGGTTGAAGATAAGTTTTAATTCATTATTAATTAAAATTATACAACTAAAAACCAAATAAAAGCAGTCAAAACTCATCTTTAAAACCAGGTAAACAGTAAACCTATCTGCAGCCTGAAGAAGTTTAGCCTATTTTAATTTTTGTCTCTACCTATGGCCAAGTTGTGCAGGTCTGGCTTAGTAATTTGTGTGTTTATTCAGATGTTAGTCCCAGTGTGTTTGGGGAGAGGAGGTCCTCAATGGAAGGTGTGCATAGGAGAACAAGCTTAATTCACTTTTCATATACATTGGTAATCATAGCTTTACATATGATAAAATAATTATCCAGTGAAACAGCAGAACCTATTGACCTATGCATAGAAATCTAATTGCTTAGCTCAACTTTTTTCCTTCTCCATCCCCTAAAGTTCTAGGGTAGATAATAAGGGTGATCAGATTGCAACATGGAGGTGAGGATATGTCTCCCTCCAGATCCTTCTCAAAGAACCAAAACAAGTTTTATCAGCAAAATAAATAAAAATAAATCTAAGTGGACCCCACTGTAAGGTGGATATACGTATCAATTTAAGTACAGTGGGTCCTTGGTATCCACTGGGGTTTAGTTCCAAGACCACCTGTTGATACTAAAACCCGTGGGTGCTCAAGTCCCATTATATACGATAGCATAGTAAAATGATATTCCTTATATAAAATCACAAAATCAAGGTTTGGTTTTTGGAATTGTTGGGGGGAGGGTATTTTCAAGCCATGGGTTGTTGAATCCATGGATGCAGAATCTGCAGAAATGGTGGGTCAAATGTATCATTTCTATCTACCTCAGTGGGACTAAATTCTTTATTGGTGTGTGCCTTTCTGCCATTTCCAACTTATGATAAAGCTAAGGCAAACCTATAATGGGGTTTTCTTGTCAATATTTATTCAGAGTGGGTTTGCCATTGCCTTCCTCTAAGACAGTGACTTGTCCAAGATCACCCAGTGGGTTTCATGGCTGAGCTGGGAATAGAACTCTGGTCTGAAGAGTCATCATGAATCTAGGTAGACATAAAACCCTGTCAAACTCAATGAGAAATAATTCAAAGGAAACATGTATAGGATTGTTATATACTTGTAAAATGAAATGTGTTTGAAAGCCAATGTATTAATCAAATCGTAAAATTAGATATAATGCTGGAAATATATATTGCCTAGCTTTGAAACATTGTGTTTTAAGTGGATGGATAAAACAATTAAAAATGGGGAGAGTTAGACATTCTAATTGGAATTTTGGCTCAATTTTCAATAAGATTAACTTTACCCCAGCTGTTCTTTTGTTTGCTCCCCTACTTTTCTTTTCCTTCAGAGCTCTCCTCCAACAACAGCAGACAATGTAGGAGGGTTATGTATTTTATATTATAGAGATAAATCATCGGTTCAGAAATGTGCTCTGTTGAAGGGTTGTGTAATTCAGTGCTTAGATGTTATGCGTTCAAAATAAATAATTATGTAATCCACCCAAATGTTCCTTAAATAACTTGATACTATTCCCATCAACACTATAAAATTTAGTAGCTCAGTAAACTGGAATTTTAAGTGTCTTACAATGGGAGATTCCTGTCAGCCTACTGGAGAACAGGAGGCCCCTCCACACATTCTGTCTCATTTGCTTCTGCCCTGAAGATAATGTTTTTGGGAAAAGGAGGATAGAAGATTGCCTGGATTCTGTTCCCACTACACAATTATAGCATTTTGATACCATATTAACAGCCATGGCTCTATCTTATGGAATTCTGGAATTTGTGGTTTCATGCCGAGTTCTGATCCAGAGAGGTCTAATATTATACTTCAGGGAAGGCCCCTCACCAAACAACAAATGCCAACATTGAACCAGTGGTATCAAGCTGCTATAATTATATAGTGTGGAAGCTGCAATAATTATGTACCTGAAAGCCTTGACTTAATCCCAGTGCTATCATTGTGGGAACAACAAGATGCAGAATTCAAAATATATTACATTTAATTTTATTTATTAATTTTAAATTTATGTCTGGCCTTTTTCTATGAAAAGTTCCCGAGACAGCTAACAACAATAAAAATAGAAAATGATAATTATAACATAACAACAGATCAATTAAGGACACTTCAATTTAAAAACAACACACACAACCCAAGATTTAAGGCACACTTTAGTAAACACAGCCACTTAAAGACCAAATGCATGTCTAAGTAACAACAACAATAATAATAATAATAATAATAATTAATTTATATCCCGCCTTTAGCCGAGGCTATCAAGGCAGCTTACAATTAAAATACAATCTCATACAATTATAGTAAACATATAACCCCCCTTAAAAATCTATTAAGTCATTATCAACATTAAAATTTTACTTAAAACAAGGCTACAGTCTAATACAATTAGATAGCTCCTGAATATCTAGCACTCTGAATATATAGAAGAGTGATCTAATGGTCTGATGGCAGGGGAGAGATTGTGAGAATGTCATTCTGGGAATGCCTGCCAGAAGAGCTCCGTCTTGATGGCTTTTTAAAAGCCATCTAAGTTGGTCATCTGACAGATCTCCTCTGGCAGGGCATTCCACAGTCTCGGGGCTGTGGCAGAAAAAGTCCTCTGGGAGGTTGTCATCAATGTGGTTCTTATTGGTTGAAGCAACTTCCTCCCAGAGGACCTAAGGGCATGGGGCAGATTATATGGTGATTCCTTAAGTAAGATGGGCCCAGGCCATGTAGGGCTTTAAAGGTTAACACCAACACCTTATACTATGCCCAGAAACTAACTGGTAGCCAGTGCAAAGATTTCAGGATTGGAGTAATATGATCACATCTTGGAGTCCCAGTGATCAGCCTGGCTGCCATATTTTGTACTAATTGCAGTTTCTGAGTTAGGTATAAGGGTAATCCCATGTAGAGTGCATTACAGAAGTTGAGTCGTGAGGTTAAAAGGGCATGTACTACAGTTTCTAGGTCTTTTACTTCCAGGAAAGGGCACATCTGGCCTATCAGCCAAAGCTGATAACAGGTGCTCCTGACTGTCACATTCACCTGATTTATCATGTGAGGTGACAGGTCTAGGAGCACCCCCAGACTGTGGACACAGTCTTTGGTGGAGAGTGTCATCCCATCCAAGACTGGTGGTCACAACCCAATCTCTGATTTGGGGACCCCTACTGTAGGTACCTCTGTTTTGTCTGGATTCAGTTTGAGTCAGCTTTTCCTCATCCAGTCCATTACCGCTTCAAGGTATTGATTGAGGGGAGAACCACCATCTGTCATCATAGCAGTTGACCGAGACATGGAGCAGAATATTTGAGTATCATCAGCATATTGGTAACATCCTGCTCCATGTCTCCTGATGATCTCTCCCAGAGGCTTCATATAAATATTGAATAGCATCGGGGACTGAGGAATGCCATATTTTAGCTCCGTTCTTGATGAGCAACTGTCCCCAAGTACCACCCTCTGGAACCTGCCCAAGAGAAAAGAGCAGAACCACTGAAAAGCAATGCCTCCCGCTCCCAATTCTCTTAAGCGCTCCAAAAAGATGTCATGATCTATAGTGTTGAAAGCCGCTGAGAGATCCAAAAGCACCAACTGGGTCATGCTTCCCCTGTCAGTGCTAAGGCAAAGGTCATCCACCAGAGCAACCATGGCCATCTCCACCCCATATCCAGGCCTGAAGCTGTTTTGAAATGGATCTAGAAAATCGGTTTCATCCAAGATCGCTTGGAGTTGGAAGGCAATGGCTCGCTCAATCACCTTGCTCAGGAATGGTAAGTGTGAGACTGGTCTATAATTTTTCATGTCCAGGGGGTCCAGGGAAGGTTTCTTCAGAAGTGGTCTAATGGCCGACTCCTTTAGACTAGATGGAATAGCTCCTTCTCTAAGGTATGCATTGATGACCTCCTTGAGGAAGGCCATCAATGCATCATCCCCCTGGACGACTAGCCAAGATGGATCGAGAGAGCACGTCATCTTCCTTACTTTTCCAAGGATCTTGACCACATCATTGGTACTCACTAACTCAAACTGATCCAGTTTAATCTCATAAACAAGTTTACTGGACATCTCATCAGTCGCTTCTGTTATAATCCTGGCATCTAAGTCGGCTCTTATCTGAGAGATTTTATCTGCAAAATAGTTGTTAAAAGCGTCACAGCAGGCCGTTGTTGGGTTGAGTAGAGGGTTCTGCACAGGTGAAACCTATGACAGTTCCCTTACCACCCTAAACAGTTCTGCTGGACGAGATTCTGCAGACGCAATATGGGCAAAGGAGAGAGACTTGTTCGCTGCCCATATTGCCTCTCAATAGGAATGAAGAAATTCCCTATGACGAATTCTGTCGGATAGGAGTAGGGTTTTCCACCAGGAACACTCTAGTCATTGTCCAACCCACTTCATTTTCCTGAGTTCTTCTGTGAATCAGGGATGATGGTTTGGAGTGGGTTGGAAAGGACGCCTAATGCATTGGCTCAGAAACCAATTGAGATAGGTCCATGTCTGTCATGGTATCCATGAACTGCCGAGCCGCTTCTGTTAAACTGGCCTCGAATGGAATGTTGAGTTCACCCAGAACTAAAAGTCTGGGTGACTCCAACAACAACTCTGAGACCAGCTGTGTCAGCTCGGATAGGGAGTCTGTTAAGCAATGGGGTGGATGGTAAACCAACAGAATCCCTATACTATCCCTAGTTTTTAAGCTCAGGTACACACTCTCAAAGTGGTCTGTTTTCTGGATAGGTATCCTGGTCAAGGATAGGGTGTCCTTGTGAACCAGAGCCATTCCCCCCCCACACATACCACCACCCACTTTCCCTTACCTGCTCATGTACAGAATACCTGGCTGGGAGAGCTTGGTTCCACATAATGGCACTATCTTCCCCCAGCCAGGTTTCTGTAAAACAAGCCAGGTTGGCTTTTTTATCCATCAGAAGATCATGGATGATATCGGTCTTATTTTTTACTGACCTGACATTGCAGAGGAGCAGGGCTTCTTTGTAACATGGTTCTACCCTGTTATCACCGTATCTACCTTTGCCCCATACTTCCTTGATAGACATTCCCACAGTTCCCTTTTTTAACTTTCCCTCTCCATTCTAATTGATTATCTGTAACCCACAGAGTGTCCAGTGCTATTGTCACTGCTTCTCCAAGCACACAATGGGCTTGGCTTTATAGCTGCACCCACCCTCATTCTCCACTGCGCTGCCGGTGGAAAGTTGGAATTGGGCTGGGCAAGAAACAGCCCTTCCGCCATTGCCGCTATAGCATGGGAGGGGGAGATGGAAGCCTCTTAAAGCCTCCTCTGGCATTGGGAGCCGGCCCTTCGCTGCTCAGGTGGGGGTGGGATGGTGAGGAGGACAAGCTCTTAAAGCCTCCGCTAGCATTGGGAGCTGTCCCTTCGCTGCCCAGGTGGTGGTGGGATAGCAAGGAGGACAGGCTCTTAAAGCCTCCGCTGGTGTTGGGAGCCAGCCCTTCGCTGCCCTGGTGGTGGTGGGATAATGAGGAAGACAGGCTCTTAAAGCCTCCACCAGCATTGGGAGACAGCCCTTCGCTGCCCAGGTGGTGGTCAAAGTAAAAACAACTTTGCCTTCCACCAGAAGGAAAAGAGATATTGAGGATTTAATGTAGCTTCCATAATAATAAT
Source organism: Phrynosoma blainvillii (assembly GCA_026167975.1). Classification (NCBI taxonomy): domain Eukaryota; kingdom Metazoa; phylum Chordata; class Lepidosauria; order Squamata; family Phrynosomatidae; genus Phrynosoma; species Phrynosoma blainvillii. Next base: position 58,451,174 of record JANUYF010000002.1, on the reverse strand, counting down.
AATAATAATAATAATAATAATAAATTTTATTTGTAACCCGCCCCTCTGCTCGGCAATCGGGGCGGCGTACATCAATTAAAATATTACAGTTAAAATCCACATTCTTGCCCTTCAGCCACTACCCTCCCCCCTTAAAACAGTATTAAACATAATAGAGTTAAAACGGACATATAACTAAAATAAATAATAAAAGATAAAACAAAATGCCACTCTCGGTGGAGAGACCAGATAAGTGGCTCAGCTGTGCATATCCCTGTACAGAGTTATTCTGGGAAGGCCTGCCGGAAGAGCTCCGTCTTAATTGCTTTCTTAAAAGTGGTAAGAGACGTAATAAGGCGTATCTGATCCGGCAGGCCATTCCACAGTTTAGGGGCAACGACTGAAAATGCCCTTAGGGAAGTCTGCTTGAATTTCGTTTTAGGTTGTGAGAGCAGATTTTTCCCCGCTGAACGAAGGGCACGGGGCGGCTCATACGGGGAGAGGCGGTCCCTAAGGTAAGATGGATCCAAGCCATGTAGGGCTTTAAAGGTCAAAACCAACACCTTGTACTGTGCCCGGAAACTGATTGGCAGCCAGTGGAGGGATTTCAGCACAGGAGAAATGTGCTCCCTCCTAGATATACCGGTAATTAATCTGGCTGCCATATTTTGAACCAACTGAAGTTTCCGAGTTAGGCACAAGGGTAGCCCCATGTAGAGTGCATTGCAGTAATCTAATCGTGAGGTTACCAGTGCGTGCACCACAGTTTCCAGGTCCTTCCTGTCCAGGTATGGGCGCAGCTGGCGTATCAGCCGAAGCTGATAACAGGCACTCCTGACTGTCGCACTCACCTGATTGGTCATGTGAAGCGACGAGTCAAGGAGTACCCCCAGACTGCGCACATGGTCCTTGGAGGAGAGTGTGACCCCATCCAGGACTGGGGGCTGTAATCCCGAACCTGGATTCGGACCTGTAACCGTGAGCACCTCCGTTTTGTCTGGATTCAGCTTCAGTTTGTTTTTCCTCATCCCATCCAAAGTGAATACAAATTGTTTTGTTTCAGAACTGCTCATTTTAATCAAAACTAGAGAATTTCATTATTTTAGAGTGGAACCACAAGAGAGGAAAGCCTCTCATATTATTTATTTAACTCTTTGAGAGTCCCCCATTATAATTTTATTTTATATTCTCCTACTTCTTATTTATCTGTTTATTTGTGTGTTTCATATTTCCATATCATAGCATTAAACATCAAAGTAATTCACAAATTTAAAAACAACAAAAATAAGCAACAATATTAAAGCCAGTCATACCAAACATATCCAGTATAGCAAAACACAAATAAGAATTTCAAACAATGGCATAGACCAGTTAAACATTAAAAACATGATGCCCCAAACTCATTAAGACTCATTCAAATAGGTATTAGTTGAGCTGAACACAGAAAAGTCCATAGTTTTTTGTGGGTTTTTCGGGCTGTGTGGCCATATTCTAGAAGAGTTTCTTTCTGATGTTTCGCCAGCATCTGTGGCTGGCATCTTCAGACAAAAGTCCCTTTTCCTAGATACCACTTGCTCAATCTTTGAGAGCGGAGGCATGTGAGAGGCATGTAGGATTTAACAGATGGGTTGTTAATATTGGACCAAATCTTTTTCTTCTAGCCATAATACAAAATCTGGAAAAGATGAAGCAATCTCCCATCTTGCCAGGTTGTTTACAGACTTGCTCACTGCCATTATAAGGAGGAAGAGAGGCCAGCAAGGAAGTCTGTGCTGTAGCTGATGAGGGGCTAGCCTCAGCTGGATCTTCTTAAAGACACTCTTCTCAAGCTACCTTTCTCGTTCAGCATGCCAGACTTATCAAAACAAGTCAGCAGCAGACTAAATAGTTCCTATTTGGGAATGTGGGTTTTTAACTGTATTTTGTTTTAACTCATGAGTGAACGTGAGTCCCATATTGGGAGGATTTTGGGATACAAATTGAATAAATAAATTAATAAGTTTATTTCATGCCACTTGGAAATAAATTATAGGTGGTAATGTTTATGTTGGAAGAACAAAGAGGTAAAAATGTACTTTTTTACATTTTAAAATTTTCATCATCATCATCATCATTTTGGTATAGCAAAAAATATTTACTCATTACTTTTACTTATCCTTCATAGTAATATTCATTTTTATGAATGAGTATCAAGAATGAAAAACAATGTTGTCATTTAAAGATAAGATTCCAAACACTGGATTTTCAATTCACCAATCTGGATTGGCCTGGGCAAGGAACAATTTTCATGCATTCTGTGCTGTGGTTTTTATAGTATCTATGATATCTCCAGTGGTTAGTGTCTCAAGTTTATTGGAAAAGATGTTATTGCTTAGTAAAGTGGAAGTCAGTGGGAAAAGAATACCATGTTACAAGTGGGTTGGTTTATTCAAAGAAACCATGCTTCTGAGTTGCAAGACCTGAGTAGAGCAGTTGCTGATCTGGACTATTGGAAATGTTTCATTCATAGGGTTGCCATAAGTTAAAGTCAACTTCATGGCAGATAACAACAACAACAGTTGGTATTGAGGGTAAAAATGGAGTAATATCTTGCATCCCAACTTGATGGAGAGGTTGGGAGAGGAGGAGAAGGAATTAAAGTGTCCTACATATATGCTTCATCTGCCATTATTAAGACCTTCAGCCATATTTAATCTATTTTACTTAGTTTTAGCACCTGCACATGTTAAGTGGTATTCAATGTTGTTGTTGTTGTTGTTGTTGTTAGCTGCTCTCAAGTTGGCTTCAATCTCTGGTGACCCTGTGAATGAGGCATCTTCAAGACACCCTTTCTTCAATGGTCCTGCTCAGACTTAGGACTATGTCCTCTTTGATTGAGTCTTTCCATCTGGTGTGTGATCCTTTTCTCTTCCTACTGCCTTCTATCTTTTTGAGCATTATTGTCTGTTCTAATGAATCTAATTGATATGCTTTCCCAAAATGTTGATTAAACTAAAGTACACTGTATTCATTAGAAATGTAATAACTGAAATACTGTGAATAGAAGAAAAAAAAAAGAAATTCTGAATTCATTTGGCAAGGACATTTTCTACTTTTATTTTCATGGGTTTGAAATGTTGGATGTCCTTGGTGTTTGACAGCCAAAACCTCAGGGTAAATTTTGTCTCTGTGTAAGCTGTGATAAAGTAATTCCACTGAATATATCTATTGTTTATCCACTAGCCTGTTGCTCTTGTTCTTTTTGGAAAGAGTGTCCTGTATTCATTACACTGCTGCAATCTATTATTTTGTATTGGTGACAAATGTATCTCAGTAATTGACAGTAAAGGAGAATGGCTGGCGTGGGTGGGGGTTGGGGCAGGACAGTAACCAAGGCTATGCTATATATTTTATTACATCACAATAGCAAGGTAAATTAGCTGTTCTATGACTATTTTGGATAGATTCTAGGGATAGTCGTATGGCACCCTTGTAAAATTAACTACCTGGGTTAAATAGCAGATTGCACCATCTTCTTCAAAGTAAGGTGCTACTGCCTATGTCCCTCTTGAAGTCACATGTACAGCTTTAATAAGCTGTACAAGAACTAAGTTCCTTAACACTTGTACAGCTGTATACTCATTAGGCCTATGCTGCTAGAGCCCTGGCACATCAGTGCTTTAAGGGCAAGTTCTTGTTGTTACTTGTGTCAAGCTGACTTCAACTTATAGCGACCCTATGAATGAGAAACTTCAAAGAGTCTCAGTCATCAACTGCCCTGCTCAGGTCTTGCAAAGTCAGAAAATCAGTAGGGTATGGGAAAGAATTTGTATTGTTTCTCACTGAAATTAACTATTTTCACCTCCACCCCAACTCCTTGTGAAAATTGCAATACCTTCTGTACACATGACATCATGCATACATTTTAAAAATGTGAACAGGTAAAATGTGCGTACTTGGAAAATTCACACAGCACAAACACACTTTAGTTGATTGGTGGATGGGGTAAAAAGGCATACATTAGGCAACATACATAAATAAATAGGTCTAATATAGAAAATGAGAACATGAATTTCTATGTGGGGAAAAGGAAACCACTATAACCCTGTGCAAAGGATGGGTAAGGAGGACAGGTGGGATGAAGAGAAATGAAATGAAATTTCCATAGTCTTGTAGATCAGTATTTGAAATGCAGAGCCAGTGGGTTCAGTCCAGCTTCCCCCCACATGTATTCACTTTAAGCGTGGTGACCAAAATGTCCCCAACCTCTGTTGTTCTCTTTGGATATCATCCTTACTTGATAAACATGGGCTGATTATTTGGATGGGCTGGGAAACCCTTCCCCCTAAAAACTATACAACTTTTTCTCAGAAACTGTAGTAAGTGTATTTTCCTTATTAGTAAAGAAAGCACTATGCACTACTGGGCAGTATCCAGAAATTAAATATGATTAGAGATCATCTTCATGTTTAGCACTGAGTCAGTTGTGTCTGGTGCTTCTGTATGAGTGGGTGAGCGAATTCACAATCACTTGTAACTGTAAAGGAACTGTCTAAGGTGCTGAACCATATCTTCAGAGCAGATTCACTGACCTAATGACATGGAAGTTTCTGAGCAGAACAGTAATATACACCAGTTTTGTGACCTGTGAAAGCAGCCACTCTGTGTTGTCTGAAAGCCAAATATATTCACAGCCAGGGCTTGTCCATAAGACTCTGGGCCTATCCACACAACAGAATGATAGTGCTATTATTCAATTTTAACTGCCATAATGTGCATCCTATGGAATCCTGGGTTTTTTTAACTTGGTGACACAGTGGATTATTCCAGCTGAAAATTCTAAATGTTCTTTCCTAAACTTCCAGCTGCAGATTCCATATGGTGGAACCATGGGAGTTAAGTATAATGATTGCACTATACTTCTGTTGAGGGAGGCTTTGTTTGAAGCACACAGTGGCAGATGTTGGAACCTCATCTAACCATTTGATGAGCTCCCTACATCTCATCAACACTCACTCTTTGAGTGTGCGTTTGTGTTTTCTCACACATGTATACCCACTACATATGTGTATTGTCTCTTGGTTGCCTATAATAGATTGTTACCTTTTCATTAATAGTGTAACTAATGGAGGTCACTGGGGCACTTGCCCTGCTTTCAACCAAGACATGCAACATGATCACCAAATAATAATCTAATCTAATTTAATCTAATCTAATCTAATCTAATAGTGCAATATTTTCACCACTAATATATACCACTAATATATATGTAATGCAGTATAAGTAAGCATTTCTTACTGTATGTTCCAAGAGAATTGCTGATACTGAGGCATCCTTATATAAAGCAGTGGTGTTGGAAGCCACACAATACACACTACTTCACCTTCATTATTGGCATTAATTTGTGAAGCTTCTGGCTACATAGGAAGTTGCCCTATACTGTTAACTCTGACTAGCAGTGGCTCTCCAGAGATTCAGGCAGAACTTCTTCTGAATGAGCTACATATTGAAATGGACAGGGCCAGAATTTGAGTAAAACCCAGTTAACAAAGGGTCCTATCACAGTACAGAAATATTCTATATTAACTGACATGGGTCACACTATGGATTCCTAGAGTTTGTAGATTTATGAGGCACTGGAGCTATCTGGCTGAGAATTCTAAATGCTCTTCCTTTCACTGCAAATCATAGGATGCCACAGAATGTTGCCAAGGCAGTGGAAGTGGAATATGGTGGCATAATTGGGTTGCTTCAAAGGGCCCCAGGTAATATGGCAATTCAGTACCAGGGAGGAAGGATATTTGGAAGTGAGCATGTGGGCAGGTAGCAAAATGTGTTTAATACCTGTTGCTGCCATCCCACTAGATCTTGCATCCTGCATGGGCTTACCTATATCAAAAATGACACATGAGGATTTTTTTTCAGGTGTTATCCTCTTGTTGGGGCTTGTGGAAGGCCCATCACTACTATGCAAAGAAAAACAATTCCCACCAATGCTGTAAGGGACCATGCAACAAGAAGAGTCATGAGTTGTGAATTACTGCTGCGCTGCATGGCTTCAGCTCAAATATACCCAAGCACCATCTCTCTCCCCAGTGCCCTCCTCTCATTCCTGGCTGTATATTACACTGCTATTGAGCAAGTGCAAGACATATGCACACACATTATTACATTGAGCCATAGTGTCCTGGCATTGGCTAGAATTAGTGAAGATGAGAGCCCAGGTGGTGAAGCCATCTCACGAATAAACACCAAACTTCCAGTTCCTCTAGTACTGTTCATCTTGAGATTTCTTGATGGACCTGGATGCCAACTGCCATTGTTAATTGCTGTCTAGTGAGCTTGAATCATAGTGACCCTATGAATGAGAAATCTCCAAAACACCCTGTTATTATCTAGGTCTCTGAAGACCTAAGAGGCACAAATCCCAGAGATCGCAGCTGGTGTCTTGCAACCTGGCAATCCTGTGGACCAGCCTTGTCTGAAGCCACCTGAAATCTGTTTCCCACCAGCTATAAAAATAGGCAGTAAACTGAGCAGTTTGTTGAGCCAGTTTGTGAGGTGTCCAAACAGCCTTGCCAGAAATTATCCAGAGAGTGATATATAATGTAATTCTAATATAAAATGAAAGGAAGTTTCCAGAAATGAGAAATCTGGTGCTCATTCACTCTCAAACCCACCAAGACTGCTTGGTTCCTGACAAAGATTGACTGTGTAATTGAATAACATGAACCCATGAACATTATTGTATGCCCTGGATTCCTATTTAAATTCAATCAGATTTTCCATATGGGATTTCACAAAAGTATTTTCTTTGCCAGATTAATTATTAACATTGCAGGGAATATAATTCCCTGAGCATCTTCCACCTACTTTAGTAGTAATTGGTTCCACAACATCTTTTCTCTCCCTAAAGAGGTATCAAATTGATCCCTGTAGGCCTGACCTCTAGCCACCTTTACTCCCCAAAGAATGCTGTGAACAACATGAAATGTACTCAAAGAACACTGGCACAAAAAAGAAAAACAGATGCTTTCAACTACAGAAAGGCAGGTCATTGGTGCTCTGCTTGAATCAACAGGCAGCTCCCTCAGATGTTTAATTGGCAGGATAGGGTATACAGCAAACATATAGTAGGCATACACATGCCAAGTTTCAAAATGACCTACTTCCCTACCACCTGGCAGAGTGAACTTGAAAATCTTCTCCTCCCCCTTCATTTGGAAAAGAGATGTGTTTGATGCAGACTCTTAATGCTGGTATCACAACTCTGAAATTAAATCAGCTGCACACATGGTTTTGTAAATATTCATACAGAAGGCTGATGCTTGAATTGCTGTGATCTGTCCCCACTTTTCCTCCACCCACACTGCTTTATAACATTTCTTGACAGAACCAAGCAGATATGATTAATAGTTTACCAACATTTTCCAGATAATAGTTAATGCTCATTAATCTAGATGAACATGCTTCCCCCAGAAAACATGGAAATGTAGAAAACTGAGTCAGAGTCCACTTCCAGCAAAAATGATCCATGCACATAAACAGGGCTGGAGAACCTCTAGCCCTCCAGATATTGCTGGACTAAAAAACATTATGTTAAAATGAAATTATTCCATTTGCTCTATTGATCACTTGTTAACAAACAGTGGCATAATTACATATCAGGATATCTCTGAGTGTAATGATTGATGAATAATAATTCATTTGCCATTAGACTTGCAAACACATATGCATGAGTAACTTGTGCATATATTGATGGCATAATGGGCACCCATATAGTTGGATGACCATCCATTGTAAAGCTGATTGCTTGCTAATAGTCAGGAGTAATCAGTTGATGTACACTAATGAGAAGAGATGTTTTCCTAAATTTACCTGCACAAATGGGGTTTTCAGATGAGTGCTTAGTGGGGAGGGCAAACTGTAGTTTAGTACATCTGCAGGGATGCCAGGAGTAGGGGGTCAACTCAGGGCGCACACACTAAAGGCAGAAGATCCTGTCTAGTCTTGAGGGGATCTTGACCTAAGCAGGGTCAGAGATAGTAAGTACTTGAATGGGAGAGCACCAATGAATACCATGTGCTGTAGGTACAAATGAAGGAACTGGCAAAGCTACTTCTGGGTATTTCTCGCCTACGAAAACTCTATGAAATTAACGGGATCACCATGGATCAACAGGCAACTTGAAGGCATACACACACATATTGAGAGATAGAGACAGAAAAAGAGAGGAAAAGTATGATATAGGACAGCTGGACAAGACATTGGCTTGTGTACCTGTGCTGTTCCTTTGGGGAGCCCAAAACAGAACTAGTAGTTCTGCTGCCGTATGCAGAATTTTGTTTACTTCCACTGTGCTCTGTTGATATATTTGTAAAACAAATATATATTTACCTGACAGCAAATCCTTTGTGCTCCCTGCTGCAGAGGAAACTGAACCCTGTAGTGTTATCCCTGGATGTCTTATGACTCAGGCAGAGGAGAGCATGTTAACACTGATGTCAGGAATGTGAGCTGTTGCTTCCTTGGAGAAAAAATGTGAGCTACAGATGGAGCTGAAAGACAAACCCCCCAAATCCTGCAATATTAGCCATAACATTGCAACAGCCATTTTGAGAAGAAAGCGCTGTATCCATGAAGGATAATATAGGAAGAGGCTTGACATCATGAGATCAGATTTATATTTGACCAGCAGCTAAAAGGTGACAGAATTGTGGTGGTAGTCCATCTGCCCTGGCCCACACTATACCCTGTGTGATAAATTATCTGGGAAGTCCGGATTATGGACCATTGTAATTAGTGAGAGAGAATCAAGAAGCTTTTTCTATACAGAGGTGTACTAGTAAAACCAGCCCTATCATTAGGCAGAGTGAGGTGACCACCTTAGATGGAAAGGTACCAAGAGTAATCTGGCCAAGTTATTTTGACAGTTGTTTGTTGTTGTGTGCCTTGAAGACTTTTCCAACTTATGGTGACCCTATAGCAAACTTATCATGGAGCTTCCTTGATAAGATTTGTTCATAGGCGATTTGGCTTTAACTTCTTCTAAGGCTGAGAGTGTGTGACTTGTCCAAGGTCACCCAGTGGGTTTCAATGGCTGAGCAGGGATTCAAACCCTGGTCTCCAGAGTAGTAGTCCAATGCTGAAACCACTACAATACACTGGCTCTTATTTTGACACATGAGACAGAAAATGCCTCAATCACCAGCGTGACACATAATGACAACGACAACAACAATGACGATGATGCCAGCAATTTGCTGTCTTTTTATGACAACCAATATCTACCTTTTGAGCAACCTGCCTCACTTTACCTCACTATAAGCCTACCTCCACTTGTAGGAAAAGGTAATTGGCTTCAATGTGGATAGAAACAGTGGCAGAGAGTTTGAAATTTAGCTGGACAAGAAGTAAACTGCCTTGGAGTCTATGGAGATTCACTTTTGTTTTAGGGAACTAGATTTGCTGTTCTGCTGGAATCATTTTGCTTCCACAAGGAAGATGTATTTTTGCTTTGGCAAATAAAACAAATATTAAAAGTTCCCATAAGCCTCCTTTGCTTTCTCATCCAAAAGAAATTACATTCTGTAGAATTACCCTGGACTTTTCATTTGACAGGGAAGTAGGGAGAGTGTTGGGAAACCAAGACCTAATTTGGGGGAATTTATAATTAGCTCAAATGTGAGAGGGAAGCGCCCAACTTCGCTTCTGAGATCTTATCCAATTGTCTACCAGAGATGTAAAGTTCTAGCAGGGAATGACACTGAAACGGACCAAACTCCAATTAAATTCTATTTATTTGACAAAAATAAGCAAACATCCAAATGCGACACACACACACACACACACACACACACACTAGAAAAATGAGTGGGGAAGAGCAAGAGCAGGGGAGGCAAAGAGGGAAACCAGGATAGAGGGAGATATACTCACACCCGAGAGACTCCTCTAGGCTTCTGGCAAATGCAGATGGGTTCCGTGGAAGGGACACAACCAGCAAGGGGGGGGGGGGGTTCACGGTAACTATCTCAGATCGCAGACCGACAGAGATTCAGCATACACTTCCAAGGTAGCATGAGGTCTGCTAAAATCCAGGGGTTCTTATAGGGAAATTCTGCCTCCTGGCCATGAGTTGAACAATAGGTGGACAAAGGCTTGATTGCTTTACTATTGTTTACTTAAGCTTGGGCATAGTCTAAAGAATGCATTTGGTTTCAAAACTATCAAGGAGAGGAAGCAAGAGAAAAGGGGTGCAATCAAATCTGATCACTGTCCGATTAGGTGTGAGGCTGAGACAAACAAACACCATTAGGTATCTTTTCCAACATAATGGGATATTCCCAAGGGAAACTCCCAAAACCTGCCTGTCCGAGAAATTTCTGGTGGTCTTAAGCAATCTTAGCTTGCTTACCTGACCTCACATCTAGGGGATTATGGCTGCCATCTCCCAAGGGTCAGGCTGGGGTCATAGGGCACTCCACATGGCTAAAATATATAATAAAAATGGAGGACGTTCACTATCAAGAGCACTTGATGATATGCATAATTATGTTCCCAATAAGAACAAGTGATTTTTTTTCAAATTACAAATTAATAAAATTTTGACATATTCAAACAGAAGAAAGGAAATTCACCTGGAAAAATGTATGAGCTACTCTACATTTTTGATATTATAAAATAAGGCTGCCCAGGTAAGCTAGCAAAATGCATTAGAAACATGTAACTCAGCATGTAATCTGGAATCAGAGTGATGCCTGACATCCAACTGGTTAATCAAACTCCAATAAAGTCAATGTGATGCTATTCATGGAGATGTTTCCTTGACAATATGGAGCTCTGCTTGACATTTGCCCAATCTGAAGTGTTAAAACCAGAGCTGCTTTTATCGAGAGTCTGCCAAAGTGATATGTCATATTCAGGACACTAATAGAGCAAAATTAATTTTAAAAATACTTCTCTGATGTAGGGAAGAGGTTCCAGCATTTAGTCGCCCCCCTCCCCCATACCTACTAGAATATCAAAGTTCATCCAAATCTCTTCTATTATCAAAAGTACTATAAACATTTTCATAGTACAAACACTTTCAATTTTGAACATTTCATGGCTTTCAGAAGAAAAACGTTCTGACCAATAGAAAGATATATCTACAGCTAGGATGCAGAACCATTTTCCTAGGAGGGAGGTAACAATTATCCCTAATGTCATCCAGTTTCCTTTTCCATGTATGAAACAGGCTTTGTTCCTTCTATCATCCTCAACTGGGAAAGGTCATCCCTGCCAGTTTGCTTCAATCCCTATCCAGGAAAGGTTATCCCAGCCATCTCAGAGCTTCTCAAGAGGATAGGAGGATCCCAAACTTCCATGGGTCACTCCTGGAACCACCCAAGGTCAAACCTGCTGGATAGAGATTCCCCACTGATTCTATTCACTTGTATTGTAAACACACAAATGATCATGCTATTCATTGTTGAATACTTATTTTCTTTTGTTGTTGCTGCTGCTGCTGTTCCATCACTGACATCCATATAACATAAATCAGATAATGTTCAGCATTAAAAGGAACTGCCTTACAGTACTCTGGACCACTTGTTCCTTAAGCATATTAGGGTCTGTACTGCCCTTTTCAAACATGGGGTCCTCAACAGCTCCATCATAATGAGTAGGCATGCCCAATGGTAATTGTTGGCCTTAAATCTGGACAGCACCAGGTTGGAGAAGTGAGCAATAATCCCAATCTAAGATGTCAGGATTTATCAGCAGTCCTTCCAATCCTGCTATTTGTGATCTTTCAAAACAGGTTGAATTTGGGATTCTTTGTATTGCTACTCTATTCTATCCTTCATTATTGAATCCAGACTGTTCTGGACAGTTTGATAAGCATCAAAGAAAGATGTTGAGTGCTTATTGAACTATCCTGGACTAAATGCTCTGCTTTATACCTGAGGACTGAAATAATTTTATCTTTATTTTCTCATGGCATTTTACTATACCATGGAAAACTTTAAAAATGGTGGCTGAAATTCTAGAATAGTTAAGTATATCTCCTGAGCCAACACCTCCATTTTTGCCTTACTAGGCAGCTGTTGCTGTGAGGTACAGGGCACTGTTCTCCTGTCATTTGGGATGCATTAGAATGATATTTCCACTCCATCCTATCATTATTCCTCCTCACATCAGCAATCACTCATGGGATCAGGTGGAAATGTCAGACCGTTGTGTCCCAAGCAACAGGAGAACAGACCTCTGTTGATCACAATGGCTGCTGCTGAGTAAAGCAGGACTGGGGAACTTTTATAGTCCTAGCCCATTCCCTGCACTATTGTCATGATTTTGAATTTATAAGGAACATGAATACAAATCAGTTATGGTCGCATAACTCTAGATTTCACATACCTAACTGCAGTTGTGAATTCAAGCTATTGTACTTGCATGCTTTAATCATTTTATTGTTTCCTCCTATTTAAATAGATTAAACTAAATAGATAACAGTGATAAAACTAGATGTAACTAGCCTTTGATTTTAAATGAGCCTACACTTACAGCATTGGCCATTATGGTTTTTAGAATCATATGTTCAAAAGATTGTGACATCCTTTCTTTAATTTACAGGGGATGTGTGTGATTCCAGTCCCTGTGAAAATGGAGGCATCTGTTTGTCAGGGTTGGATGATGACTTCTACTCTTGTGAATGTCCTGATGGCTTCTCAGATTCCAATTGTTCTAGTGTTGTGGAGGTTGGTAAGTGCAAAACAAAGATAAAGAAACTAATTATTGTTGGTGAATGTGATTAATTTCTGAATAAGTGTGAAGTGTCCTATGTTTTTCCCCCCAATGCTCCAGTCAGTATCTCATTCACTTTTAATGCCTTAGTTTTAATCTTTTTATATTGAACTCATTTTTATCAGAGCTTAAAAACAATTAGTTACAAATATCATCATTAGTTCCTTTTGAAAATCAAGCTATAACTGTAACTTAATAAGGGATAACTTCAGTCCTTTTGTAAAGGAATTATAAATTGTTGGTTCTTTTTCAAGTTATGGCTAGGTTATCTCAATAAATGGTAAATGAAGAATATCTTTCCAAGACATAGCATGCCCTCCAACATTTCACAGGTGAAAACTGGGACAATGTGGTCAAGCAAAATAAGGATGTGGTCAATATGGCAATAGTTATTAATAAGGAAGAACACATTAGCTAGGAAATGCTTCAGAAATTTGCTTTTGTCTTAGGGCCTCGGCAGACGACTAATAGAGTCGTCTTCCGGGCAGGGAAGAGGAGGGGCAGCCGCACGAGCGGCGCCCCTTCCTCTTCCAGAGGTCGCCCTCAGAGTCGCTGGCCCTCTGCACGGCCGGCGCTCCGAGGATGACCTCACGCCACGGCGATCGCACGCGCCGCGGCGTTTGAGTCAGGGAAAGTGCGCCCGCCGCTTTTAGGGTGCCCTTTCCCTGAAATCTAAAAGGAGCGCCAATTTGGTGCTCCTTTTAGAGTTGCCGACGGTGCGCCGCGGTGCGGCTGCCGTGGTCCAGCGGCGCTCCGTCCCGCGGCGCACCAGAAGCTCCCGTCTGCTTCCCCCCTTAGTCTACTGGAAAGGGTAAGATTCCACCTTTCTTCTTCCTCTGAATTAATGGAGTACAAACTACTTTTTCACTTTGAACTGGGTTTGTAGCAGATTAGCTAAAACTGAGAACAAAGGGGAGATGTGGAAGGAGGAGAGAGAAACTAGACCATTTTAAAAGAAGCTGAAAATGTGGAATTACAGCAGATTAATTGGGACTGTCCCTGCCAAATTGGGGCAATTTGGCATTATGACAGAGCTGTGTTAGTCCATTGCCACATAAAGAGATACAAAGGAATATTGTGGCACCTTTGAGACTGAGAAGCAAAGCAGACAGCCAGGAAGGAACAGCCTCTGGCCACTCTGGCTGAGATTGGCTGGGACCATGGTGACTGCAAGGCCCACTCCCAAAGCAGGTTATTGTCATGAACCGAGGTTCTCTGTTGTTCTTTTGATCCAGAGAGAAATTTAGCCACCCTGGACTATAGGACTTTCAACAAAGACACATAGGAAACCAGATCTGGGTTTAGACACTTTGCATGTAACATTTATTGAGACACAGAAACAGAGACACCTAAAACAATCATTTCTAATATCAGATACTCAATATAACAAACACCTTAAGCATCAAGAGCTCTTTTCATTCACTCACACATTCACACACATTCATACTCATGATCCTTCACTCGAAGTTGATCAAGCCTCCAAGAAGTGTGGATGGCCCTGTTGCCGCGGATCAGGAACCACAAGGTGAAGTGGGAGAAGTACTGTCTTTTATACCTTTTTTTCTCTTCTTTCTTGAAACAAACATGTTTTGCTGATCAGAACAGTTCAGTTCTTTGCACAAGTTTCAGTACATTCTGTGTGTGCTGGATCTCACTCGGTCATCATTCATATTCGACAGATTGTATTGTCCTGGTTATGCTTGGTCAGCATCTCCGCTTCCGAGGCCAAGTTTCTCCCATTCCTCGCTTCCACCATCCAAGTTCCTCCTTCAATAGTGCTTTGCACGGCATCCATTTTATTTGGTTCTTTCAGGGCCTTGTCACTCCAGGAACCCATTCACCTTCCACATACTCAGCCATTCTCTCACATTATTCCTGCAGTCCCCAACTCTTTTTTGTGGAAGCTTTGGGCTCCATTTGGTGGGCCTTGTAGCTGCTTTGGGACATCGTCTTAATGCCATGCCACCAAAGCAGCCGGAAGCCACTTCTTTTGGTCCATGTGTTCCAGGCCTGAGAAAAAGAAATATCTAGCATAACTTTCTGTGGACTCATCCCAGTTCATCTGATGAACTAAAGTCCACTAAAAAGTAAGTGAGGAAAATCATGTAGTTCATACTACTGGTTAGTTCATACTGCTTCATCAGACTGCTGCAAGATTTTCTATAGTGGGTGTTGAGACAAAGATTATATGGCCAGGAGAATAGTGAGTTTTATATCACAAGCCAGCAGCTTCTAGCTATTTTTAAGTGGATTGTTGTTTAATCCTTTCTTTTAAAAATCTATATTACAGATTGCTTTAGCTGTATTTTAAAAATGTATTGTTTTAATACTTTATCGCATAAGCCTCTTTGGCTCCCATACACACACACTGTATACTTGACTTTAAGTCGACCTCATGTATAAGGGGCACGTTTTGGGGCCAAAATTATGGATTTTGCTATGACCCATGGATAAGTTGAGGGTAAAACTTAAAGGCATATAGCAAAGGATCTAAAGCAAAGCAAAACAATGTCAAAGAGCTTACAAAATTCCAGCAGACATAACTCTTTGTGCTTACTCTTAAGGCTGGATGGATGTGAGAGCAAAGGGGGTTGTTGCTTCTGGGACAGATTATACTCTTGCTTTTCACCAGGGGATGGTTCCTTCTTTTAAATAAGATTTAAGATACAGCACTTTCATTGACCTATGGATAAGGTGACTCAGGTTTTTTAGGTCAATTTTTTGACCTAAATTTCTAGACTTATACATGAATATATACAGTGTGTGTGTGTGTGTGTAATATATATATACACACACACACACACAATGGTCCCTCTGGATTTGTGGGGGATTCGTTCTGTTGCCCCCCCACAAATCCAAAATTTCACAAATAGTCATGTCCCATTGTCCCCAATAGTGTCATTGGGGACAATGGGGCTTGACTATTTGTGAAATTAGCTCTTCCCTCTGTCCCTTACTGACATCTTCCTTCTGGCACTGGGGACTTTAATCAGAGCCAGGGCTTGTAATCGGCCCTGGAAACCATCAGGACTCACTTTCCCAACAGCTCTCAGGTCCCAGCATGTGCACACCTCATCCCCTCTGCCACAGCCAGTGGGCACACAATATGTTCATTGGCTGCACCAGAGGGGATGGAGCGTGCACATGCCGGGCCTGAGCACTGCTGGAAAAGTGAATCCTGATGGCTGCCAGGGCTGATTACAAGCCCCGGCGGCCTGGGCTCTGATTAAAGTCCCCAGTGCCGGAGGGAAGAAGCCAGTAAGGGAGGGAGGAGGAGGGAGGGAGGGAGAGAGAGAGGGAGCCACAGCCTTACCCTCATGAATGATTGAAACCATGAGTGCCAAGGCCATGAATCCGGAGGGACCAGTGTATGTGTGTGTTTGTATATTATGGAAAATCTCAGTTTTTTCTACAAAATCATTATAAAAATATCAATATGAAAAATAAGTAATTGAAAAATATATGCATGAACCCCTATAAAGGTATCTGACTGGGATGGGGACTGCATTCTTCTGTTCTCACATGTAAAAATGAAATAAGCAAAGAATGACTCCATCGGCTCTCCTTAACTACTAGGATGTCTTGAGCCAGCTCTTCATCACCAGTGAAAGTGCAAAGTCTCTCTGTTCTTTGCATGCTGGTTCTATGAATAATCAAGGAAACCTACTTGTTGAAGTGTGCTACAAATTGACACTTGGCACATGGAGAACCTATCATGTGGAAGTTATTTTCACTGATCTCCACATGGGTGGCATAATGTACAGAGAGGTGTTCAGGAGCAATTCACATCAGACCAGTAGCCACAAATGGACTTTAGATAGAAAAGATAACAGTTCAGAAGTAATAATAATAATAGATTCAACAGAATATTGGAGTATTAGCATTTCAAAGATGTCAAATGATTTCACAGACTACACATATCAGTTATCAGGAGGCTGCAGGCAGCATCAGGTTTTTGAAATAATTTTAAAGCTCTGCCCTGTCTATTTCCAGCAGGTGGAAAGAAGCTTTTTTGGAATAACAAAACTAATGCAGTTAGTTTGTGCGGTAAATGAAGCATTGCAACCCAGTCAGAGTAGGAAGGAAATAGAGGCCAAGGGAAATGAACACTTTGAAGTTCAGTTCAAGAAAGTTCCATGCTGCTCATTATATTTCAGTGGTTTCCAGATCAGTTTTCCCAGTTAATAAGGAAAGGGGGAAAGGAAGTCTTGCTGTCTGCCAGGTCTGCAACATCAGTCTGGGATCATATGTCAGCCCATTTGTCTTCCTTTTCATGATTCATTGTCAGTAAATCAGAGATCAACAGGCTAAAAGAAACCCATGGTGACAGTGATAATATCCCTGCTGCATTTTGTCACCATAGTAGTAGAATTAGGGCATAGTTTGTGTGGTTCCTTTTGAAGAATATATTCAGTACTGGATATTAATTATAATTTCTTTCCTGGTTTAACCGAAAGAGCATCTCCTTTGTATATCAGTCTGAGACAAGCCTACTACATGAACCCAGATTAATTGAATTTATACTCATGGGTTCCTACTACTACAAAACACCACTATAACTAAGATAGCTGTTTAAAAGAGGCATGCGTTATGGCCAAAGCAAACAAAATGAATTTCAACATGGAGAAATGTAAGGTACTGTACTTAGGGCAGAAAAATGAAATGCACAGATATAGGAAGGGGGACACCTGGCTTAATGCAACTACATGTGAAAGGGATCTAGGAGGCCTAGTAGACCACAAATTAAACATCAGTCAACAGTGTGATGTGGCAGCTAAAAAGGCCAATGCGATTTTCGGCTGCATCAATAGAGGTATAGTGTCTAGATCAAGGGAAGTAATAGTGCCACTTTATTCTGGTTGGTCAGACCTCACCTGGAATACTGTGACCAGTTCTGGGCACCACAATTAAAAAAGGATTGACAAATTAGAGTGTGTCCAGAGGAGGGCAACCAAAATGGTGAAGGGTCTGGAAACCATGCCTTATGAGGAAAGACTTAGGGAGCTAAATATGTTTAGGTTGGAGAAGAGATGGTTAAGAGGTGATATGATAGCCCTGTTTAAGTATTTGAAGGGATGACATATTGAGGAGGAAGCAAGCTTGTTTTCTGCTGCTCCAGAGAATAGGACCTGGAACATTGGATGCAAGTTACAGGAAAAGAGATTTCACCTCAACATTAGGAGGAACTTCCTGACAGTGAGAGCTGTTTGACAGTGGTACACACTCCCTTGGAGGTTGGTGGAGTCTTCTTCCTTAGAGGTCTTTAAACAGAGGCTGGATGGCCATCTGTTAGGGATGTTTTGATTGTGATTTCCTGAATGGCAGGGGATTGGATTGGATGGTCCTTGTGGTCTCTTCCAACTCCAACATAAGACGGATAGATAAGACAAAGTGTGCCTTTATATTCAAACTGTATTCATTATTTTCACAAACTAATGGGCCATGTTGGTTTTAAAAATCTTGTAAAGCTGGAAAAAATTGTCCAGATTTTAAAATGTCACCCTGTACAAATCACCTGAAATGCTCGATTTGCAGCAGGATATATATATATATATTTTGCTTATATTTACCTTTTGAAACAATAACGCTCTACTTTTAAAAGTTTGGGTTTTTCCCTGGCTCTGCTGGATTTTCAAGCACACCACACCAATAAAATTCAATGCTTCTCTCTTACACTGTTGGCTCACTGAACATTCAGGCATGGCAGAGGAGCCAGAAATAACACCAAGTGAAATACTGCTCACCAAATATGTATTTTGTCTTACAAGGTGCTCCAACCACCACAGTCCCAAATGTATTTTGGAATTCTGAGCTCTAAAGATGAGGAAAGATGAGGAACAATGAGAAAAGACCTTTCAGTTATAAAGTTACAAATTGTACCTGAGGAAGTAGACTAAGGGCCTCGGCAGACGACTAATAGAGTCGTCTTCCAGACAGGGAAGAGGAGGGGCAGCCGCACGAGCAGTGCCCCTTCCTCTTCCTGAGGTCGCCCTCGGAGTCGGCAGCCCTCCGCACGGCCGGGGCTCCGAGGATGACCTCATGCCATGGCGACCGCACGCGCCGCGGCGTTTGAGTCAGGGAAAGTGCGCCCGCTGCTTTTAGGGTGCACTTTCCCTGAAATCTAAAAGGAGCGCCAATTTGGTGCTCCTTTTAGAGTCGCCGACGGTGCGCTGCGGTGCGGCTGCTGCAGTCCAACGGCGCTGCGTCCTGCGGCGCACGGGAAGCTCCCGTCTGCTTCCCCCCTAAGGTCCAAAACACACTGCAAAAATAATCCAGTTTGAGACCGCTTAAACTGCCCTGGCTCAGTGCTAGGGAATTCTGGGAACTGTAGCTTATTGTGGCACCAGAACTCTCTGACAGGGAAGGCTAAATGTCTCACAAAACAACAGTTCCCAGAATTACCTAGCATTGAGCCAGGGCAGTTAAAGCGGTCTCAAACTGGATTATTTCTGCAGTGTGTTTTGGACCTAAGTCTATGAAAGCTTATACTACAACATCTTTCACCAAGTTAGGGGTGGAGCAGATTGGTGCAAAGGAGTGGCCTAATTCTGCTGCATCTGGAAGTGGATCCAAACCCTTCCAACCACATGGCCCACTCCAAACATGGGCTATGCTCAGCGGGGCCAAATGGTGCTTCCAGGAGCTGGATTATCCTGGCTCCCCTTGGAGTGGCTTCCTGCTGCTTTGGAAGTGTGTGTCATGTAATTGGCAACATCCAAAGTAGCTGGAAACTGCTTCATTTGGCCTGTCTGTTTGAGCCCCTAGTCTGGAATGTCAGTATGTAAAGGGATCTTGTAGCACCTGTGCTACAAGATCCCTTTGCATACTGATATTCCAGACTAACATGGATATGTCTCTGAAAGTTACAAATAGTTGCAAGTCCAGATGCTGTGTCATCAAGCTACTGCCACCACATACAAGTGACATTTCCCTCCTCCCCCCCCCCCCCCACATTTGGTGGCTCTTAGAACCCCTACACCAGTGATGGGGGCCTCTTTCCAAAAGACTAGAAAAGTTGCTTTTTTATATCACAGATTCTAGAATCCCCTTGCCATCATCACATTGTCCATACACAGTTCATGGGGATTTTACATGTTTTAGTTTTAAAAATTATTTTTTTCAAGCTCTTCTTCTTCTACTACTACTACTACTACTACCAAAGGCACTGTTCATCTTGAGGTTTTCTTTTCTCTGTCATCAGTGGCTGAAATTGATGATAATGGTGATAGCGCCAGACCCAAAAGTAGACACCCTGTTCATACATATATATATATATATATATATATATATATGCTCTCTCTTGTTCTGACACCCCTTCTCCCTTCCTCTGTCTTTCTCCCTTGCTTCCTACCAGTGAGCTGTTAGTAGAGGCATAGCTCTTGCCAGAATTGCCTTTAAATTCAGTCTTCCATTGTTTTTAAATTTAGTCTTGTCCTATCAGCCTTTGTTTTCTTTTTCTCTTACAGTATGAGAATTTGTAAATATTTTCTGTATGCATTTTCCAAATACCCACAAATTTGTAACAGTTTGTCCCTTGACTAAAAGCATCTTTGTTTGTACTTTTAAACTGTATGAATGTTTAGCTATTTTTAAAAATGTATGCATGATGTTGCACATATATTATTTCTCTGAAGTATACTATAGTTTTTCCAGAATTAGTAGGTTTCAGAGGCAAGGGAAATTGTCTCTTGTTGAGTGAACAGGAGAATGCAAAATGGATAATCCTGGCAAGAATTTCCATTCCACTAAACATTTTTCTCCATCTCTACAAGCCAGGTGTCATCCAAGTGACTTGTGCAGAGAGAAAATGTCTCATAATACAAATAATAGAAGAGTCACTTGGGATATTTTTATCATATACATTTTAGCAACATTCCTTATTTTGTATAAGTTATAAGAGAATAGTAATAACTTCACACACAGTGTTGTACATATTTCTTTGAGTTTCCACCTTCCTTACCCATCCTTGTGTCACCCCATTCAACTCCAACACATTTTGTCTTCCCATTTGTCTTGATGCTCTGTCCTCTTAGGAGTGCGTGTGTGTGTGAGTGTGTGGCTGAAAGCCTGATGGGTGATGTTCTGTGGAAATTGATGGTATAGCAGAAAGGATGTAGGAGGATGGAGTCTCTTAGTATTCTACTGAAAAACTGGATAAGCCATAAATAAAAGAAGGTGCCCATCTCAGAAAGCTTCCTGTGTATGTGTTTGAAGAGAGTTAGCAGCAGGCCACTACAGTAAACAGATGACAGGAGGATATTTTACCAATAGAAATGATGATGATCTAATCTAAAATCATAATGAACACATTTCAGTAACTCATGCCAACTCACCAGCATCTGCTGTCAGGAGGATTGTTGGCATACCTTCATTCCCCAGGAAGAATAAGTGTGAAAGCACTCACTTCCAGCTTTTTCATATGTCCCTTTCTGAGAAAGACTCAAAACCATTGTAAACTCAACTCTCTTGGTATTTGGCTTATTTATACCTTGTTTTAATTTAGGAATGCTACCTTTCCCTCTTAAGAGTATAAGGGTGGCTTTCTCCTCTCTGGCTCTTCTACATCAGCCAGATTTTTAAAATGCAAGCATTTTAACAATCTAGCTGGTATAGAAGAGCCAGAGAGGGGCAAGCCACATTTAAACAACAACATATTTTCAGCATATATCTTGATCTATAAGCTTTATGAGTGTAGTCTGCTACTCTGCTATTAGATTTTTCTTCAAAGTCAGATTGCAAAAGTGCATGATAGAAAGTCAAACCCTGAGCTGCATCTCCTAGGTTCCCTGCCAAAAAGTCAAATTATTATCACTATTACCCTTTCTTCACATTTAATGGCAGTAATGGCAGGCAAAGTGACACATTTAAGAAAGCCAAGTTTTAGGTCTTACTTTTCTTTGTTAAAAATCCTTTTCTTTCTGTCACTGGGCTATATGGTCTCAATGTGTCTAACAATTATTCATTAAGATAATACATTCTATCCCAGCCATGAAAATACATTGTCAATCATCATTTAAAACTAAGGAAGGCATTACCAAAGTAAATAAAGAGACAGCAAGGCTCCTACAGGCTCATAAAATATAATTGGTTTGTAGGGTATATAGCTTGAATTGGACAGTGTTAAGAAGCTGAAATGACAACTTTACAGTTCCACTCACTTTTTAAAGAAGAAAGACAGAAAGGCAGACTTCGAACATGTTCATGTGAATTTTTCTGCCACACACCATCTCAGTAAAATATATAACGGGGATCAATTGTGTCATAAGACATATCCTACACTGATACCAAAAACACCTGCTGAAATTTGTGTGATTCTGTCCAACAAGAACCCCACTGCAGGTGTTGAAAGAACTGAGAGGATACTGAAGGGAAGCTAGAAAGGGTGTAGATGGTGCCTATGTAAGATCAGCAAATACAATATCAGATACCTAAAGCACATTGGAATTTTTCAGGACAGCAACAATGCATTTATTCTGTGTGAAGTAAAGGAAATATTAGAATTTTGTGGGAAAGACTAGTAAGGCTAGTAATGTTTTCAGCGTTGCAGCTGTACATCACAGGAGATCCCCCTACCCCACCCACACTATGGGTTTAGTGTTACATTAACAGGATTATAATCAGCTACTGCTGTGGGCATCTGTGGTGGGTGGACTGGCATAGGGAAAGTTTGTTAAAGATGATTCATGTGTTAAAATGCACAAATGCCTATGAATAATGTGTGGGTGGTAGTTTCTAAACATTTTTGCAGAAACAAAACAAAAACAAAAAAACTGACAGGTACAGGGGACACATTTATTAATCCAAGTGTGAAAAGTCCTAAGATGTTTTAAACATTAAGCCATTCATCAGGACAATCTAGAAGAAAAAAAAAAGAGAAGACATGTTAACTTGCCTTGTCAGTCAGCTATGAAGAACCTAAAGAATATCCTGAAATGTAAAGATATATCATTGAATACTAAAGTTAGGGGATTCTGGGAACTGTAGTGTTTGAGATACATTTAACCTTTCTCTGTCAGAGAGCTCTACTACCACAGTGAACTACAATTCCCAGGATTCCCTGGCACTGAGCCAAGGCAGTTAAAGTGATCTCAAACTGGATTATTCCTGCAGTGTGTTTTGGACCTATGCATGGCTGTGAAGAAGCTAAAGAAGGCAGATAGAAAGTGTATCAACTCAACTGAAATGTGATGCTGGAAAAAGTTTCTGAGGATACCATGGACTGCTAAAAAGACAAATAAATGGGACCTAGAGCAAATCAAGCTTGAACTCTCCCTACAAGTCAAGATGACTACACTGAGACTGTCATACTTTGGTCATATCATGAGAAGAAAATACAATAATGCTTGGTAAGGTTGAAGGCAGTAGGAAAAGAGGAAAACTACATTCCAGATGGATAAACTTAATCAAGGAAGTTTCATCTTGGGTCCATCCCTGCTCCCAGGGTGCTCAGTGTGCTTCTTTTCAAAGCCGGGAGTTTTCCGGCTTGAGAAAATGGCTGTTGGAGCAGCCCTGGAAGCGGGCATAGACCTGGGATGGACCTGAGTGGCAATTTCAGTAGCTAAATCCTTCTGATAATATCATGATGCTGCCTGCATTAAATTTTGAACTGGATCAGGTAAGCTATATTATTTAAGAATGAAATAAGCTTCAAGGATGCCATCAAATATATGTGTATGGATAATTTTATGAAAAAATGACCTTTTAACTTATTATTGTATTTATTTACTTTATTTGTACCCCACCTCTCTCCTGGAACACAACTTGAAATAGATCACTTACATAGGAGTTTATCACACGGGGAGTCCCGTGCAGAAACCCTGCTTTGGGTAGAAGGAAAAAAAACGCAAAAGCGGAAGCAATTTATTAACAGGATTCCCCACTGTGAAAAATGAAAGCGATGTTAAAATGGGGTTAATCTGAATGGAAACTGCTTCTTTTTACTTTCAGAAAAACCCGAAAGTAAAAAGAAGCAGTCAATGAGGGGTTTCCATTCAGATTAACCCCAGTTTAAACTCCTTTTAACAGCGACGTCATCTGAAAAAACATCTGCTTTTGGATATCCCCCGTGTGATAAACTCCATAGAAAGGAAAGCAAAACTAATTCTATGCCTAAAACTGTTTTGGAGATTATCACATGAGCCCCCATGGCTCTTACATGGGTAATTGCACCACTAGATGAACTGGTTTATTAACACATGTAGCAAATCCAATAAATCTTATACATTCAAGATTAATCAGTGAGGCAAATCTCACTTGATAGGAAAAATGTGAGTTATATTGGAAATTGTAATTATTTCTCATCCAGTTCTGATTTTGAGAGGCAAATAACAATTATCAACATAAAGTTTGATAGAGAAACTTAGGGCGCAGTAGCAGAAATAAATAAATAAACCATACTGCAGATGAGCTTTTGTGGAAGAGGGGAAGTACTTTGCTTAGACATTGCCTATGTCTCTATTTCTTTATTTTAAAGCATTTGACATTTTTTAATAAAAAAAAAATCATCTGTTTAGTGTAGGCACTTTAATTAGGGAAACATTTGGCAGAACAAGATTGGTTCTTCAGATAAAGAAATTGCATTGTCTGTGCCATTTGATTTATTCAAAAATATGACTAAGTGGACTATAATTTAGCACAAGAGATCTAATACTTTCAAAAATAAGGCATTTAATTTTAGCTCTTGCTTTTGCTGGCACAAAAGAAGAAGCATCTGCAGCTGTTTGTTACTCAATGCACTCAATGACACACTGATTTAGGTCAGTAGCAAATGAAAATTATTGGATTAATCTTGCCTTAACAAGTGACAACTTTTAGGTCAAAATAAATGGTATGAGAACATTTCCATAGCCAAGGAACTACAGATTTACTAAGACAATTTAGGATGAGCACGCAGTGTCGGGGCAGAGTCAGGGCGGCTGGCGTGTGGTTGCCCCATCCCAACTTCACCCCCAGGCTGGCCTAAAATGCCAGCCTGCATCAGTCCTGAATTACTTTATGAATAACAAGGATAATGAACAACTTTAGATCCACTAGACTGAATGTTCCATGTATTGTAGCCAGGCAGATAGTTTGTGAATGTGCAGGAACTAAGGATCTAAATCTGGAATGTTTTGTTTCTATATGCCATGATAGAGAATTTCAGAAGTCTTGTCCCAAATGAACAAGATGAAAGTTTTTGTATGCTTTTCTTTTGTTTTTGTTTTTCCAATTCAGGACTATTCTGTCAAAAAAGAAAAAGAAAAACATTCGTATTGTGTAGAACACAGTTTATTTTGAGCACAATGTACTGAATTCTGTGTAAAGAAAAGAAAGGGAGACAGAAAGAACTTTTTAAAAAATCTACTGTTGCCATAACCCTGGTTTGGCTGGATTTTAACTGGATTCTAGGTGTTCCACTTGGTGCCTGTTATGTCTATCACCTGTCCCAGATTCCAAGCTTCCATTTTTAAAAAAGAAGTCTAGCAATTGTAGAAGCTGAGATGTGGGGCATGCTGCAATTTGTTGTTGTTAGCTGCCCTCGGCTCAGTTCCAACTCATGACAACCCTGTGGATGAGACATCTACAAGAGTCCCTATCTTCCACTTCCTTGCACAGATTCTGCAAGCTCTTCCCCATAATCCCCCTGATTGAGTTATCCATCTGGTTTGTGGTCTTCCTCTCTTTTTTCTACCTCTACCTTTCCTAGCATTATTGTTTTTCCTAGCGATCCGTGTCTTCTCATTATGTGGCCAAAGTACAATAGTCTCAACTTGATCATCTTTGCTTCCAAGGAGAGCCCTGGTCTGATCTGTTCAAGAACCCATTTGTTTGTCTTCTTGGCTGTCCACAGTATCCTAAGTACTCTTCTCCAGCACCACATTTCAAATGAGTTAATTTTCTTTCTGTCTGCTTCCTTCACTGTCCAGCACTCACATCTGTACATGGCAAATGGAAATACAATGGCTTGAACAATTCTGACTTTAGTGCTCAGTTGTATGTCTTTGCTCTTCAATATCTTTTCCAGTTCTTTCATAGGGGGGATGCAGACGGGCAGCCATGAGGCGCCCTGGGAAGTGGCAGATCGGGTCCGAGGCTGCCTCATGCCTCGGCCCTGATCCTCCCTTTCGCTGCCTGGGAAAGGAGAACTAAAATAGCACTCCTTCCGCAAGCCGCGAAATGGGTGCTCAAAGAGTCAGCATGCGTCTCTTCTGTGCCTCTTCCAGCTCAGCATGTCCGGACGCTGAGCTGGAAGGACGTAATTGGAGCACCCATCGTGTGGAAGAGCGGGCACTCCAATTACATCCTCAGGAAGGGGTTGGGGTGCCCAGTGTGAGGCTGCCCCTCCCCTTCCTTGCCTCCAGGATGGTGCAAAGCTTCCCATTCCCATTCCCTTCCCTTCCCATTCCTAGTCTTCTTATTTCTTGACTGCAGTCTCCATTCTGGTTAATGTTTGATCCTAGATATGGGAATTCTTTAACTATTTCAATTCATCATTGTTTAGATTGAATTTGTATAATTCTTCTTTGGTTATTATTTTTGTTTTCTTTATGTTCAGAATCAGACCTGCCTTTGTACTTTCATCTTTGACTGCAATTAACTATCCCAAAAACAAATCCACTTGGGAATTTCAGGCATGAAAATGAACAGTGAACAGTGAGAGTGAACAGTGGCATTGTGCAAGAAAAAAAAGAGAGAGAGATGCACTGCAATAGCTCAAAGTGAGGTAAAAGGAATAAGAGAGACTGGAGAGTGAGTGGTTCAAGGGATGCAGTGCAAGAAGCAAAGAAGAGGCACTCTGTGAATGTGCAAGGTTAGATGAAGGAGGGATTATGAAAGACAGGAAGGAGGGCAGTGCTTGGGGCCATTCTACTCTAAAGAAAGAAGGAGTTGAGAAAAGGCAAGAAGAAAGAGAATATATATGTTTATTAGGGTAGATGCTTGATGTGAATCTTCAGATTTTGGGGAAATGGATCCAAACAATGATAAAGAGAAAACATAAAGGCTTTTTTGGTAGACTCGTACATATGGTTTGGATATTTGAACTGCCTACTCACACACACATCCTGCTAAGTTACTGTATATGCTCATCTATTTTTTTGGCCAAAATGTTGACCCCCAAAATCCTGGGTTGACTTATATATGGGTCAATATGGTAATCCTTCACAGAAAGTTCCTAAAAGAAGTACCACCCGCCACCCCATTCTCCTTACTTCAGCAGCGCTGCCCAGGCAAGAAGACAGATTGTGTGTGGTTTTGTTGCTGGTTTCATAGAGAGATTCAAAAGTCCCACTGTATTTGCAAGGAAAGGGGGTGCAGTGTGTGTGTGTGTGTGTTGGTGCTTGGTCCTACTGGATTTGCAAGGAAAAGGGGTGTGTTTGTGTGTGTATGTGTTTGTGTATGTGTTACTGTTTTGTCCTGCTGGATTTGCAAGGAAAGAGGGTGTGTTTTGTGTGTGTAGTGTGTTGGTGCTTGGTCCTGCTGGATTTGCAAGGAAAGAGGGTACATTTGTATATGTTTTTATGCTTGTTGCTGTTTGCTAGAGAGATTCAAAAGTACCACTGGATTTGCAATGAAAGGGGACGTATTTTTGTGTGTGTGTGTTTGTTAGTGCTTGGTCCCACTGGATTTGCAAGGAAAGGGAGTGTGTTTGTGTGTGTATGTTTGTTGCTGCTTGGTCCCGCTATATTTGCAAGGAAAGGGGGGTGTTTTGTGTTTGTGTCTCTGTGTGTGTGTTTGTTGCTGTTTGCTAGAGAGATTCCAAAGACCCACTGTATTTGCAAGGAGAGTGTGTGTGGTGCCTGGTGTTTCACTGATGCCCTTGCTTTGCCCTTTGCAACCTTTCTTATGTGCCCCTAAATTGTACACTCGATTTATCCATGGGTCATATCAAAAATACATAATTTTGGCTCCAAAACCTGACCTTAACTTATACATGAGGTTGACTTATACATGAGTATATACGGTAAATGTGTGTAAGGGGGGATGCAGACGGGTAGCCCTGGGCCGCCCCGGGAAATGGAGGATTGAGGCCAAGGCTGCCAGATACGTCGGCCCTGATCCTCGCTGCCTGAGAAAGGAGCGCCAAAACGCCACTCCTTTCACAGGCGGCAAAAAGGACACCCAAAGAGCCATCACATGGCTCTTTTGGGCCTCTTCTGGTGCAGTGCTTAAGACGCTGCGCCATGATGACATCTTCGGCGTGGAGTTGGGGCACCCAGCGTGTGGCTGCCCCTCCCCTTCCTTGCCTCCAAGATGGTGCAAAACGCCATCTGTAGAGGCCCTAAGACAAGAATACCATTTATTACTACAATGTAAATCCTCTCAGGGAAACATAATAGTGGCTGCAAGAAGGAAGATATAGAATAGAATGAATTTGTATTGAAAAGCACAATGATGGTGTTAAGAGAAAAAAGACATTTGCCACATTGGACTGGCACTTGCTTTGACATATTTTTCTCTCTCACACCAAGTCATTTAATTTGAATGCCTTTCAAGGTTTTCAAAAGGGAAGCTGGTAAGTCATTTGTTGGGGGGGGGGGGAATGCTTCTACTGTCATTGCAGACTGCAGCCACCAGATGCATGGAGAGTTGCCTCAACAGCAGATACTTATATGCATGATCGGGGCTGGGAAGATGTAATTTGTGAAAGTAATATGAAGCCAGTGTGGTGTTGTGGTTTGAGTGTTGTACTATAACTCTGGGAGACCAGGGTTCAAATCCCCACTCATCCATGGAAACCCACTGGGTGACCTTGTACAAGTCATATTCTCTCAGTTCCAGAGGAAGGCAAAGGTGACCCCACTCCAAACAAATCTTGGCAAAGAAATCCTATGATAGGTTCTCTTTAGGGTCACAATTAGTTGGAAATTAAAGCCTGCTTTACATGCTAGGACCCAGTGGTATGGGCCTTCTTCAGCAAGGGAGTCTAATGGAGTTCTAATTCTAGGCTGTTCCTGCCAAAAAGTTGACAAGAGACTACAAAGAAGGGAGAAGAAGTGTTAATATAGCAAACTAGCAGAGTATTTTATGAAAATGATGTGTAATTCATAAATATATATGACAATTATTTGGGACATTGAAAGGTACATAAATAAATAAATAAATAAATGCAAAACAAAAATGCCATTTTTAATAATAATAATAATAATAATAATAATAAAATTTATTTGTATACCGCCCAATGGTTTCCCAATCCGGGCGGTTAACAACATAAAACATAAAACCAGTACAAAATATATCCCTCCCACCCTTAAAACAGTATTAAACAATTTCTATATAAAATCAGTAACAACAGCACTAAAATCAATTAATTACAGTTTCAATAACCCCCTGAGATATTTCAGTTTTCCGCAGTGGGGAACCAGGTACCACAGAATGAATATATGATATAGAATATAAAATCACCCGAGGCTGATTATCTAGTCTGGAAAGGCCTGCCGGAAGAGATCTGTCTTTATAGCTTTTTTAAAGCTATCCAAAGATGTTAGCTGACGGATCTCATCCGGCAGGTCATTCTAGGGCTTGGAGGCAAGTACAGAAAAGGCCCTCTGGGAGGTTGCAGAAAGCCTCGTTTTCCTTATCTCCAAAAATTTCCTCCCAGAGGAATGGAGTGCGTGGGGAGGATTATACGGGAGGAGACAGTCTCTGATATATATACATGGGGCAACCCTTGTACCAAACCCGGAAGCTGCAATTAGTGCAGAATATGGCAGCTAGATTGGTCACTGGTAGATCCAGGTCAGACCATATAACACCGGTCTTAAAAGACCTTCACTGGCTGCCTATTCGATTCCGAGCTCAATACAAGGTGTTGGTTTTAACCTATAAAGCCCTAAATGGCTTGGGCCCAGGGTACTTGAAGGACCGCCTCTCCCCACATAATCTGCCCCGCACACTTCGTTCGTCCGGAAATAATTTGTTAGAGGTCCCCAGGTCTCACCTGGTAAGGACCTCCCAGAGGGCTTTTTCCATCGTTGCCCCCTCTTCTTGGAACAAGCTTCCTATAGAGTTCCGCTCCTCTCTTTCTTTAGCCTCTTTTAAGAAAAATCTAAAAACACACCTATTTCAATTGGCTTTTTCATCCCAGTAACGGTATTTTTTTTTCCTTCTCCATGTACTACTCTGTTGTTTTTGGATTGTTTTCTGTTTCTCCCTGTTATTTCGTGATTTAGTTGATTCCTGTTTTCTTCCTTGACCAGTTTTGTATTATATTGTATTGTAGTATTGTATTATATTGGCCTTTTTAACTTTTGTAAGCCACTTTGATCCTTTTTGGAAAGGCGGGGTAGAAATAAAATTTTATTATTATTATTATTATTATTATTATTATAACTTGGACCCAAGCCATTTAGGGCTTCAAAGGTAATAACCAACACCTTGTACTGGGCCCAGAAGCGGATAGGCAGCCAGTGGAGGGATCTCAAAACCGGAGTGATGTGGTCCCTCCTAGATGTTCCAGAAACAAGCCTGGCTGCCATATTTTGAACTAATTGTAGCTTCCGAACCTGGCACAAGGGTAGCCCCATGTAGAGCGCATTACAGAAGTCTAGGCGGGAGGTTACCAGTGCGTGCACAACAGTCTCGAGATCCCTTACTTCCAGAAAAGGGCGCAGCTGGCGTATCAGCCGAAGCTGATAACAGGCACTCCTGACCGTCGCATTAACCTGATTTGTCATCAGGAGCGACGAGTCAAGGAGTACCCCCAGACTGCGAACACAGTCACTGGAGGAGAGTGTGACTCCGTCCAGGACTGGAGGTTGCAACCCAATTCTTGGTTTCAGGGCCACTACCGTGAGTACCTCCGTCTTGTCTGGATTCAGCTTCAATTTGTTTTTGCTCATCCAGCCCATTACCACCTGAAGGCATTCATTGAGAGAGGAGATGCCATTGGAATTCGAGGCCGATGAATGAGACACAGAGAAATAGATTTGGGTGTCATCAGCATACTGATAACACCCAGCACCATAACTCCGTATTATCTCACCCAGCGGCTTCATATAGATGTTAAATAATGTCGGGGACAAAATAGCTCCCTGAGGAACCCCACAAGTGAGGTCCCTCTTACTGGAGCTACAGTCCCCGAGCAGCACCCTCTGGGACCTGCCCGAGAGGAAGGACCGGAACCACTGTAACGCAGTGCCCCCGATACCTAACCCCTTCAGGCGATCCAAGAGGATGCCGTGATCTATTGTATCAAAAGCCGCTGAGAGGTCTAGGAGCACCAACAGGGTCACACTACCTGTTTTTCCCTCTAAAATGCAATTCTGATGCAAGAAATTAAATTACTCTTGTGAAGGATTTTTTTTTTTTTAAGAAACAAAAGGAGGCACTTCTCACGGCTTTCCTGGTACAGTACCTCAGATTTGCCATCAGATTTTGCCCAAAGTAAAGTAAACTTTAGTTGCAGTTTTGGAGGTTATCACATGTGGGGGAAAAATTAAGGAAAGAACAAGAGGTCAAACATAGTAGGAAAATGTCTTTTTAAAAATACAGAACAGCACATTCTTAATTCATTCATGTTTCCTAATAGTTTTGGCATATAAACAGATTTGATTTCCTTCCCACTACCCTGGCCTGGGTCCTCTGCCTTTTACTATGTCAGTTCTAGTGCTGTTATTGATGTCACGATTACTACTAAAAAACAAACAAACAAACAAACCCTTGGCTGATATAAAATCAAAGCAAATGCATAACCATAACTGTAGTCCTAACATATGTCAGAAAATTGAAATGTTCAAAAGGTGGGGAGTGAGGATACACTTTTTCAGATAAAGCATGTTTGTGGGGAGACAAGTGTACATGGGGGAGTGGAGATGGGTATTATATCATGAGAATGTTTCTTTATTTGTCATACTCTAATTTGAAAATGATCCATAAGATCCAGATCGTTGCAGACATTTTCTATCTCATGCAAGTACATTTTTTCAACAAGAAAATGCCACTGACTGTCTTTCATGAAATCTAGTTTAATATAGTTAGTTGAACATCCAGAAATAGAAGTCCTTGTTAAATTGAGCTGTTTCCCCACATAGGGAGACCAACTCTGGCCTGGCTGATCCCTTTTTTCACATTGCTTCACACACGCCAGCACATAACTCCGACCCTGCACATTGAAGACTCGTGACCTATTGCAGATCTAAAAGACCTCACATGGTGTGGAAGGCTGGAGATTATCACACATGGGTAGCATGTTTGGAAAGTAGGTTAGAGTTTCATTAAGCCTCTTTGAGCATATGGCCTCCAGTTGTCATGGCAAAATGTTAATACAATTTATATGATTGCTTAGTGCTGGGAAATCTTTGACCCATTTACAGATGAGTTAAAATCATTAGACTAAATTCCAGCATGGTAGAATCAGTTACAGTTACCTAACATACTCCTGTATCCACATCAGACTTTTAACACCACTAGATTTTTTCCACACAGACCATGCGAAACCTGTCACTGAAATTCAATGCATTAAGAGAAATCTCATCAGGACAAAGATGTCTTGAAGTACAGTTCATTTATTGAGTACACATCACCTTGAAATGATGATCACTATTTTCAATCATTTCTTCATTTTCAGGTAGTGATCAAGGAAAAAGAAGAGCAATTGCATTTTTACTATTATTTTAAAAAAAGAAGAAAAGCAAGTATGTGATGCTTTCATTACTCCCTTAAAAAACAACTGTCAGTCTTTGTCCTAGGAACTATGGGTTTGGCTGGCAAAGCTAATTTCAGTGTGTATGCATGTGTAAAGATGATGATGATTTCTTTATATACATCCATCAATGTAAATGAATAAAACAATGAAAAAGTCAGACAGCCATGCTCTTGTCCGTCTGTCTGTCTACCTGTCTATCTTTAAAGGAACATGGGAAAGAAAGAAAAATGCAATTATGAAACCAGTACAGCACAGACGTTGTTTTTAAAAACAAGCTATACAAATACAAAAAACATTGCAGTGCAATACGAAGATAAGCTAAGTAGCTATAATTAAAATACCCAAGATTATGAAAATAAGTACTTATCCCTATGTACTTATCCCAAGACAAACACAGGCAAATTACTTAGGGCAGACAGATAGAGGCAGGCAGTAGTCAGGCTAGGAGTGGAGGATGATTTTGTCTGGTTCATGTTTTTAAATTGACCAGTCTATTTCACACTTCCCAGACTCATTTGTGGAGTATACTACACTTTTATTAATTTTGAGGGCAGTTCTGAATATGAACATTGCATATATGTAAGTGTAAATTAGGACAATGTCTATAAAACAATGCATATATGTTATATTGGAAATGTTAAAATGCAAAAATAAATATTATTTTTTCATGCATTTTTTTAAAAAAATGGAACAATGCAAAAATAGGTCAGTATGAAATACATATGGAACCACCATGTGGACTAAGAATAGACAGATTTTCCCATGCTTCAGTCAGGTGCACAGTAATCAGGATGAAGTGTGGTAGGTGGTAAGAAGGGCAGCATTATATCAGGCATTATATAGCAAAGGATTTGTCCTCTGTTGTAATCTGGTTTCCTGGCAAACAGGATTCTAGGGCATTCTACAAGTTTTCCAGCTTGAACTCTCTGCTCCCAGATACCTAATCTACAAGGTTAGGCCAACTCAAGCATTATTGTGTCTGGCAGGATGATATCAGAGAACAAAATACCTCCTTACTGCTGCATACATTTGCCAGATGCTATTGAAGCCAGCATGGTGAAGTGGTTTCATTTTTGGACTAGGACTCCAGCAGACAAGGATTTTAAATTCCCACTTAGTCATGGAAACTCATTGGGTGTCCTTGGGCAAGTCACATTCTTTCAACCTCAGAAAAAGCCAGTAGCAAATTTATGAGTAAATCTTGCCATGAAAACCTAATGAAAAGTTCGTCTTAAGGTGTTCACAAATCTGAAGTCACTTGAAGGCACATAAAAAAATGGAGCCACTCTGGGGCCATAGCGTTTATCAGCTCATACAATTAAAGCCGTCACTGTATACAAATCAGAGTACTTTTCTATTTATGATTACAAATTGGGCACTAAAGATTAAACCACATGGATCATATATGCTTTACTTTTCCTAACATTTTTGCCAGAATGTCAAAACCATAGAAAGACTAATCCTGCTACCTTGCATTGGTTTTTCCCCATGTATGTTAGTGTATGCAAAGTATGTGTACCTCACATAATATTTATGCTATATATTTCATTGATACAAATTGGGGTGAACAAAGTGTGATGTACACCCGGCTCCAATTTTTGTAATGAATATCCCAGAAATCTCCCCAATGTCCCTGATTAAAAACAGTTTTATGGTTTGTAGCCTTTGTAAACCATCTTATGTTCCATGCTGGAAGAAAGTCAGTATATAAATGAAAAATATTATTCAATATGTACATGAAGCCGCTGGGTGAGATCATTCGGAGGCATGGAGCGTGGTGTCTTCAGTATGCTGATGACACCCAGATATATCTCTCCATGACCAGATCATCGTCTCAGACTTCAGATGGCATCTCTCCTCTTAATGACTGTCTCAGAGCGGTAATGGATTGGATGAGGAAAAACAGATTGAAGTTGAATCCAGACAAAACGGAGGTAATCACAGTTACAGGCCCGAAACCAGATCTGGGAATACAGTCTCCAGTCCTAGATGGAGTCACACTCTCCTCTAAGGACTGTGTTCGCAGCTTGGGGGTACTCCTTGACTCGTCACTTCACATGACTAGTCAGGTGAATGTGGCGGTCAGGAGCGCCTGTTATCAGCTCTGGCTGATACGCCAACTGCGCCCTTATCTGGATGTGAGGGAACTGGAAGCTGTGGTACACGCCCTGGTAAACTCACACCTGGATTACTGCAACACACTCTACATGGGGCTACCCTTGTGCCTAACCCAGAAACTACAACTGGTGCAGAACATGGCAGCCAGGTTAATTACAGGAACACCTAGGAGGGAGCACATAACACCGGTGCTTAAATCCCTCCACTAGCTGCCGATTAGTTTCCAGGCACAGTACAAGGTGTTGGTTTTGACCTTTAAAGCCCTACATGGCTTGGGTCCATCTTATCTTAGGGACCGCCTCTCCCCATATTATCCCCCCCCCCATGCCCTTCGGTCCTCTGGGAGGAATCTGCTCCAGCCAATAAAAACCAGGCTGTCTCAGACCTCCCAGAGGGCCTTCTCTGCAACTGCTCCCAGACTTTGGAATGGCCTGCCGGACAAGATCTGTCTTCTTACTACTCTTGCTGCTTTAAAAAGGCAGTAAAGACGGATCTCTTCCAGCAGGCCTTCCCAGAATAACAGCTGTTTGTTGGGAGATGAGTTTTTATTTTGTTTTATATCACTGATTCCTGTTTTATTGTTTTATCATTTTATTGTACTGCTGATTTTTTTACTCTTCCTTAGTTTAATTCTGTTTTAAGGGGATGGGAGGGTTGGACTATGGGTCCAGGGAATGTTTTTAACTTTGTCTATTTTAAATGTTGTTACCTGCCCCGATTGCCGCGCAGAGGGGAGGGCTATAAATAAAAAATTATTATTATTATTATTACAAACAAAAAAATATGTTGAACCCTAAAATGGTCACAATGGTCAATTCCACTCTGGGAATCCTGCATGAAAAGTAATTTTGCATTAAAACAAAACAGAGGGCCACATTATTTTTATATAACCACCCACAACAAAACTGGAAGTACTTCCTGTAGACATTGGTGTGTTTTTACCCCTCTTCCCTTTTCCTGGATTTTACTCGCAATTCCTGTATAACATTTTTATGGATTCTGTTTGCTATGTGACCAAAACATGTCTCTATAATGGCAGTGTATAGGCAGGTGCATGCACAGTACATATGAGGAAGTTGTCCATTTTAATTAAAAAGGGAATATAAAACATACTGATTTAAGGAACAGAATATTGATAATAAGAAAGAATGGACTTACCTAATAAATATATCATGTTCTCACTTGTATTCAGTTCAGCTTCTTAAATGTATTTCCTATTTAGTCATGATAGTCTTTGAGATGTGAGTTGCTGTTTCTGAGGCCTGCTAGTATAAAGTAATTAACAAGGGAACATTACAAATTAATATTTAGCAAAATAATAATAATAATAATAATAATAATAATAATTTTTATTTATATCCCGCCCCTCTGCTAGGCAATCGGGGTGGCGTACAACAATACAAAACACCAAAACAAATAAGTCAGAATCAAATCCCATCCCTCCTTCCCTCATCCCCCCCCAAACATACTAAACAAATTAAATAACAAGTGATTTAAAATATACAATTTAAAAATACATGATTTCCAATATCATTGTGGTCCTCCGAGGGCTGCAAGGTGGGAAAAACAGTCCTCTGCGGCCCCAGGACGCCTCAGGACACCACGGCTCGCCGCGTGGATGGCTAATCAGAGTACATCATGGGCCATTTTCATTGGGGGCTGCAAGTAAAAAGGCAGTCCTCCGCAGCCTCCAAAAACATCAGGCCAGGTGTTCCGGAGGGGGAGGGGGGAGTGCAAACACACGCAACACTGAGTCCCCTTCTCTCCCTCACTGTAGCCAAGATGGTCGGGCTGGCAGCGTCCTTAAGAAGGCTCTCCAGGAGGCCAGGTGTTCCGGAGGGGGAGGGAGGAGTGCAAACACACGCAACACTGAGTCCCCTTCTCTCCCTCGCTGTAGCCAAGATGGTCGGGCTGGCAGCATCCTTAAGAAGGCTCTCCAGGAGGCCAGGTGTTCCGGAGGGGGAGGGGGGAGTGCAAACACACGCACCACCGGGTCCCCTTCTCTCCCTCGCTGTAGCCTTAATGAAGATATTTTCCCTTAATGAAGAAAATCCCTTAATGAAGATATTTTCACAGGTAAAAGAGTCTAAATAAATAAATATATTTATTTATTTAGACGTCTAAATAAATAAATAAATATAAACAAGTAATTATTATTATTATTATTATTATTATTATTATTATTTAAATTCTTGTTGCTAAGCATTTCTAGTGAAGGTCATTTATAATTATTAATTAGTTTCTGATTAATTAGTTTAGTTTAGATTAATCATTAGTTTAGATTAATCATTAGTTTCTGATGCAGCAATTCTGGTTCTCATTCCATCTCAATTTCCCTCCCCCCCCTCTCTCTCTCTGATTGTATACAGGCTCCCCCACCACCACCTCTGCTGCCTTTTTGGATTCATAGCAGCCTTATATTGTTTCCAACCCACATTACTTGGACTGTTGGATTTAAAAAATAATTTGTTAATGTTAAATGTTAGAACTTGTGGAAATATTATTATAGCTGGGGTTGACATTAGTATTGGGCCAGGCCATAGTATTTATAAGGAATGATAAGGAGTTTGTCACTGTTGACCTCAGGGGAGCGCACCCTCAAAATGTCTTCTTTTCAAGTGTTTTAATCTAACCTGAAATTTTCCACTACTTATCCAAAAATTGTTATTTGGGAATGGTAGGAGTCCAGCATGTGTGGGAACTGTTAGGTTGGGGAAGCCTGTTTCAAAGCATGAGGGTTTCATCTTAAAATCTCTTCCATTCACTTTGCCACTCAACTGCTTCTCTGTTTTCTTTTTATCCCCACCAACATGAACACTCCACTAACTCTCCAAATGCCTTGTTACTAAGGACTGATTTATGGGTACTGCCCCACCAAAAGTACAGCAATAACTGGATAGATACAAAGATTGGTCAGCGAATCAAGAGTGGATATATTTTTATCTGACATTTTTTTAGAGTCCTTGAACACAGGAGGAATCTTTTTCTGCACAAGTGAACTACTATATCCTTTCTGCCTCCCCATTCTCAATCAAGGAGTGTGGTATGCCACAATCAATGATGGACTACAGTGTTTGCATGGAGGATGAAACTAGGAATCCCAAATACTATATCTGCAATTTTAATGATCAGACATCTAAAAAGCCTACTGTGCTCTGCAGACATTTTATCTGTATTGTATAATTAAATGAAGAAGATAAGAAAGAGGAGGGGAGTACAAAGCAGGATAAGAAGCGGGGGGGGGGGGGGGAGAGAGAAGTGAAGTGATGAGAGAAAGGTGATCCCTGGTGCTCTCCATCCAAGTACTAGAAAGGCCTGATTTTGTTTAGCTCCAGACAAGAAGTCAGATAAGATTGAGTTTGTCAGGGTGATACTCTCTTAAGGTCTGCATATTCATGCCTTATTTTACAGAATGATGACCAGAACCCTGTTGAGGAGTTATGAATATGTAAGTCCCTGTCCTTGTCCCCCTCCCCCCAATACCCATTAACTGGGCAGCAAAGAGTGTGATGGGCGAAGGTCTGTGCACTTTTCATTTGGGAAACAGCTGACAGGCCCACACCTTCCTGGGAGTGATCTCTGGTGACAGGCAGAAGCAGGACTCCAGTCACAGTTCTTGCTCATGCTAGAGATCACTTACATGGGGGTGGGTGAGATCATCAGTCGGCTACTTTCCCAGTGATGCGGTACAGACCCCCTTTGATTGTAGTGGCTGCTCCCTGGTAAGTGGGGATTGACAAATCTTCAGGGTCGCCATATATCCCCTAAACTAGGGGATGCATGTGAATTGAGAAAATGAAACACTCATGAGTGCAGTACTCTAGGTTATGCATTCATAACTGCCCAACAGGATTCTGGTTAATTTTGTCAGTTCTAACCAGATAAATATATATATTTCTTTATTCATTTTAAACATTTCATTGTTATATAGCAATATACAGTTTGGTACTAAACTTCTGGTGTTCCTTGCTAGGAATACAAGCACATAACTGTGTTAGTCTGGAAAATCGGTATGCAAAGGAATCTTGTATCACCCTTGAGACTAACTGAAATAAAGAAGTTACTAGGATGAGCTTTCTTATATAGGTCTTACATACGTCTGTCTCTGAATCCTCTACTGCAAACATGCATCGGAAGAATAGGCTTAAGTTTATGAAAGCTCATGCTACCAACTGCTTTCTTTCAGTTAGTCTCAAAGGTGATACAAGATCCCTTTGCTACTTGCTAGGAATATAGTTTGCCAAAAGTGTTCCTTAGCCAGCAAAGAGGAGCTCAGTCACGAGAAGACCAGGCCACCATCATAGAGAGCATCATTATGCAGACAAAGTTCCATGGGGAGAAGGCTGCTGGAGACCAGTCAGTTCATGGGAGAGGAAAACATATTCCTGACTACACTGCAGGTCTTTACAGCTAATACCAGGAGAGTAGTTATGGGGAGGGGCCCAAAATGATGGCACTGTCTCTCCACTTCCTCTCCTGCAGTGTTTACTTACTCTGACATAGGATGAGTGATTGTTCTTTTGTTTGCTGTGAAAGGGGTTGTGGCTTTTCTGGTGTTTCAGCTGAATCCTAGAGAAAGTCTTAATGGCGTTTTAAACTGTTGGATGGGGCACTTGAAAATGCCCTCTTAAAGTCCAAAACTGCAGTGGGAAATAGATACTTTTGACATCATTTCTGGTGGAGAAAAGTCCTCAGTGCATGACAGGAATGGTAAAAATGTAGGCCACATGTGCCCAAACCCCAGTTTTGTGGACTTGGTGCTCCCAGGACATACCCAACAACATATTTTGTTCTTTTTGCCCCAAAATTAGGGGCAACAGGATCAATACCACCACAAAATGTAGCTGTTTCATTCTCCCACCCTCCAAATCTCCTCATCCCTCATGATCAAAGAAATGGCCAAAAGTAACATTGGAAATGATATCATGTCTATTCAGGTTTCATTTATTTATTTATTTTACACTGATGCTAGAGGTGGGGGGGTTGTTTTCAGGGTCTGGAACTTACCTTGGCTAAATTTTCCAAACATTCCTTGGACAATATTTTCAAAAATAATGTTTGAGTTGCCTTAGGTTTTGCTGGCTATAACAGGTTTGTAAATTAGATTTTAGTTTTGAGATGGTAGGACTCGGAGAAAATCACTGTTACTACCAATCATTTCAATACAATTCATTCTACTTTTTTGAGATGTTTGGCAGAAGACCTGCATATCTTGAAATGCACTTTATTTTAAACACATAATATAAACGTAATATAAACATTTGCATTTTATCAGACTTCCACAACTGGTAGAGAAACAGCTGGATGATTATGAAAGGCATTGGTTGCTGTCATTATGTCATTTCTCAGTTTCAGAAAGAAAGCTCCAGGCAGCATCTTCGTTTTAAAAGTATCAGTCAAAAGATTAATATATATGG
Organism: Phrynosoma blainvillii; assembly: GCA_026167975.1. Lineage (NCBI taxonomy): Eukaryota > Metazoa > Chordata > Lepidosauria > Squamata > Phrynosomatidae > Phrynosoma > Phrynosoma blainvillii. The sequence goes on along the minus strand of JANUYF010000002.1, from coordinate 58,411,274 downwards.
AAGGAAAGATTTACTTTATCAATCTTTTATTATTACACATAAATCATGCATGCAGACAAAAACACAACTAGTTTTAAATCCGAAGTTGCTCATAACATTGCTACCAGTAGATTTTTAAAAGGCCAAAAAAAGGTCTCCAACTTCTCTGAATGTAATTAATTTTAAAAGACATGCTTTCCCCATAAACAAAATACTCATCACGCACACTTTCTATGAACCTATAACACCTTTCCCCACCTCTGCCACACAAAGTGGAAACACTTTGGTAAATTATCAATAGTACAGCTATTCCCTACTTCACTACAGCAAGTCAAGCTGTAAATCTTGTTTTAATTGGTGCAGGGGATACAATGGCAATTTGATGCTCACAGTGCCAATGGTAGTTTTGCCTGTCTCTTCCCTTACATTCCTATATGGTGCTTCCTTGAGAGTTCCACGGCCATCTGCAGCAGGCTTTAAGGGAATGTAGGGGGTGCAGACATAAGGATGGCTCTCCCTCATTTGACCTTTGGTGTTGTATGGAGTGCCCCCTTCAGCTCAAGGGAACAAACTATTTTTCTTCAGGTTTTAAACAAATATACACTCAATTCTTCTTTCCATGTGGAAGGAAATTTTCCTATCTCTTAATACTGTATCATTGAGATGGATCTGAGTTAAGATAATCACATCTATAATAATGAAAGGAAATCTGTGTGTCTTTATTTACCTGTATGCCTGCCAGACTACATCATATGTGTAAAATGACAAACCCTAAACACCTGAAACTTGAATACTAAATGAATCTTGGACATGAGAGATATGGGGTAGTTTTGTTTTAAAACATATTTTTAAATAATTAAAAACTTTCTGAAGTCCACAGTAGTATATTGTCATTCATTACTAGTGCCAAACAGGCTCTTTGGAAATAAGAGAGCACTTCTTAAGAACAGAGACCTCATCAAGCAAGGCTTGAGATTTGGTCCAAATATTAGATGGTTTTAGGTAGGGCTAGAACAAAACTGCTTAAACCTGGATGTTCCATTGCTAGGACAGCATTGGTCCTATTGCTTGTAAACCAGCTGTATGGTGAAACTTCAGTCTTTGACTATGTACAAATCTGTAGTTATCACAGTTGAATACATTACCATTGGACTACTTCTCTTGAAATCCCCCAGGATGGGAATTAGAACCTTAAAATGTAACTTTAAATTGTGTCACTGGACTATGCCTCAAGGGTGATGGTTGTACCCAGCAGGGTTTTCACAAAGATCTGCATTGTGGCAGCTGAGCTAAAATGTAACTTTTTAAAGCTCTGGTGTGGCTTCTTGCATTTTTATAACAAGGATATGGCAATTCTGTTGTTCTGGTATTCCTCTTTGGGATTGTTAGACAGGATTCTGTAAAATGTAGTGTTGGGCAATTGACTCTCAGCCTCCTGTGGGTGGTCAGATTTGTCCATGATGACTATAACTCCTCCTTTATCAACCTCTTTGAAAACAATGGGATGTCTCTGAGGCTGTGTATAGAATCTTGTTCCTTGTGAGATTGTGTGGTAAATTATGTCTGCTATGATTTCTGTTTGGGCATCGATATGGCAACAAAGCCAAAGAGAGTGTGTCCTAGTGCATCATAGGAATGAGAAAGAGGAGAGAAATCTGGTCTTTTGTTTGGCTCATTTCTACCTGGTCTGGGAGAGTGGAGTTGTGGCCTTGAATCATTTGTAGAGGCCTGGATTGTTTCTAGGTATGATGATTTGAAGTACCTCCTCCTCCTCCTCCTCTTATATTCCACCTTTCTCCCAACATAGAGACTCATAGCAGCTAACAGCAAATTTAAAAACAATACAAAATTAAAATGTATAAATATAAAATAACAATTAAACAATTTTACAAGTTTAAACAGTTATTAAAATGTAACACGTTAAAAATACAAACCTTGAAATTTAAAATGCACAACATTTAAAACCCAGCCTTTAGCACAGGGGTTGGCAACCTTTGTTGCCAGGTGGCCTGGAGGGGGGGAATGGCGCGGGGGGGCATGTGCACGCTTGCGAATTTGCATTTTGGATGCAAAAATGGCACCAGCGCTCACGCATGGCGCACCAGCACACACGGGGCGGGGGCGGCAGCAGCGGCGGCGGTGGCAGGACCGGCCATGGGCCGGTCCAAAGGCCTCCGTGGGCCACACCCGGCCCACGGGCCGTAGATTGCCAACCCTGGCTTTAGCAGCTTGAAAAGACATGACAGCATATGAATTTCTTTATCTTCTATCAAAAGGATAGCAAGGATGGAGCCATCCTGGCCTATTTAGGGAGGGGGTTCCAAAGCTTGGGAGCAGCTACTAAGAAAGCTCTCTCTCATTCCCACCAAATGAGCCTGAGTGGGTGATCGGACAGAGGGAAGGGCCTCTCCAGATGATCTCAACACCCTAGTGGGCTTATAAATGAAGATACAGTCCTTCAAATAACCTGTACACAAGCCATATTGATTCTGGCCCACTGAGACTGGGATTGAGACATCAAGGATCTGACAGCATCCTGCTACTAAGGTTGCTATCACAGAGCTTGATTGAACACCATCTTGCTGTGAAGCTTTCAAGACTTAGATCATGTTTGTCTTTGAGGTCCATCTCTCTCTTGTTGGTGGGAGGAAGCTGAGTGACAATTGCTGAAGGCTACAGTTGTCAACGATCCTTGCACAACTTCCCCTTCAGTGGGTATTGGCAGGAGAAGGGGTGGACAGGGGAGAAGCCAAGTGAAGATCACTTTTAGCTTTGTCTGTTGACCTATATTCTTCCTCTATATTCTTGACTTGTCCCACCAACCCATCCCACACAAGCTGGCCAGTGGGAGGTTGTGGGGAAGTAAAGGATCTTTGATGGCTGTAGACTTCATGATCCTTGCTCAGCTTCTGCTCCCATTCCGAGCAAGAATAATTAAAGACTATGTTCTGATAGTCAGTGCTCAACAATGTGGCCATTCTCCAGGACCTCCCAGCAATCCTCCAGAGGTCCTGGAGGCTGACATATTTTGTGCCAGCTGTCAGAACATAGTCAGTGCCAACTGAAAATTGACAATACCAATCCCTGGCTGCCCCTTTGAATATTCTTTCTATCTCTACTCTCTCTTAACAACTCCTCAGCTCTTCTTTCATGCTTCTATGATAACATGTGCTGAGATAAGATGAGTGTCACAGCCATGTAATTAGAGGAAGGGCAGAACCAAATATAAGATTGAGTGGATTAAACCTGCAAAAGAATTTGGTCAGCACCTAATAGTTTATATGCTTATACTGACTAACAGCCTAGGTCACTTTCATAAAAGGTAAGTAAGGGGGATTGCAGACTGTCTTAGGGTTAGGGTTAGGGAATCATGGGAGCTGTATTTTATTGTGGCACCAGAGCTCTCTGACAGAGAAGGCTCAATGTCTCAGGGGGGGAAAAAACAATTCCCATGATTCCCTAGCACTAACCCTAACCCTAAAAGTGGACTAAATTTGTACTATTTCTGGCAGTCTGCAACCCCCCTAAAACAACTTTCAATTCAAAAAGAGAGAACAGTAGAGTTGAACCAATAAAACATCTTATAAAATCAATAGGTCTGACTTTTTTACTAATGAAAATTGAAAGTTGCACAGAAGGGCTGGAATGCTGACTGACGGATTTGTTCAATGTGTTTTTGTTACAAAGGTTAAGACACAGAGGGCTGAAACACTTTTGATTTCTGGTGATTTCTTTCATTGAGATAAAGAAAGGTAAATGGAAATTGTCTTTGTTTAGCCTCCTCATGAGTAATTTGGCAAGTAATTTACAAAGCTCCATTTAAGGGCTACATATAAATTAATTATTTATTCCTAATTCCCAAAGCATATTTCAAGAACCAGTTCTTTTAAACAGCATTGTTAAGTGCATTTCTGTGATTACTTAAAATGCATTTATCACCTTCTGGGTTCAGCCTCTTAATCACTCATCATTTTCCTTTGTGCATATAGAGACTATAATTTGAAGTCAATTTTTCTTAATCCAGATTTCCAAATTGCAGCTGTCACTGTATAATGTACAGGCAATATGATAAATTAGAATGAATAGTTTAATGTAAATTTCCTTTGTGGCATACTCTGCACTTTTTTGTGAAATATTTTGTTATAATCTTCCACTCTTAGGCTCCCTTTAAAGCTTACATTAATTTCCTCCTGTTTTGATGCTTCTTGCTCTACATGTATGCCCACAGTGATCCTGGTATGGGTCAACACATATTTTCCCCACTCTTGGAAAGAAGCATTTTAGCTCTTCGTGCTGACCCAGTCAGTGTCTAGGTGAGCTGAGGCACCAAATTAATACCTGAACTCTAACTTTCCCTGGACATATCATACTCCCTATGGTATAGACTGTGAACTCCTTCAGGCTTTGTGTCTCAGAGAGACTCCTCCTCACTCACTTGCCTATTCTGAAAGCTTGAACTAGGCCTCTAGGCTGGTCCATTTATCACTGTGCTTTGCTTGGGGCCCTGAGGGCCTAAACCCCACAGATACATTAACAGTACACCTGCATCCTGCAAATCTGGGATTCTATTCCCTCTTTGTGGAAGCATGCTGAATCACCATGTGTGAAGATTGTTGGGCCCCATCTCAGTGGGGCATTGAATCTGATCTGAATATCTGTCCAAACTTTCAAGTCTCTGGTACTGAAATTACATCTTGGACAGCTCCTTGAAAGTTATAGTAGAGCCCATAGTGTATTCACTGCTCCATTGATATGGAAACCGACAACTGATGAAAACATGAAAAAGAGAGTTAGCTAACCCCTGTCCCCTGTCTCCAGCTTTGAAGAGTGACAGAAGAGAGAAGGTAGAGTTGGGCCAGCTGAGCAACATGGCAATGGCCAATAGAATTGTGAGCTGTAGGTGATAAAGAATTTTGTTGCTTACAGTTGGAATCAGACCGGGTCTGGCAGTGTAACAGTCCAGATGACAGGGACTGTGATGGCTAAAGTCTAGTAGAGAGTGCCTTAGCTCTAGTATAGAACTCCAAGTAAGGGAGTTTCTGGAATACAGTTAGCCTGGGTGGTTAGTATAGGATAAAGTTCGGGAAGATAACCAAAGTTCCTGACTGTGGGAATCCTAAGTGAGAGTAACTGGTGTTCTTTAGATAGAGAATTGTGTAACAAACTGTAACAAGAACAAGAGTATATAACAATCAATCAATCAGTCAGTCAATGTTTATTGTACTAGCCAAAGGCCATGACAAACAGCTCATCAAAATATATAAATCATTTAAAAACAAATAGCACAGGGTACAAAGAACGAAAGACATCCCATCAATTTAACGTGCCGTTAAAAATTATTTCTAATATAAGGGGGGGGGGGAACCTCTTCTAAATATTGGTAAACTTGTACATTGTCATCATAAACAAACTAATTAGCACTTTAAATCTCCATTGCAATTTATGGCAATTTTATTTAATTCTCTCTTCCTGATCTTTTTTTGCAGCCAAAGCAAAAAGAGCCACTCTGTGTGTTACATAGTCATAGGTGTCACTCAAAAGAAATTGAACTGCATCTACAAGGGAGCTCCCACTTTTGTTTGTCAACAGGGGTGTTAGGAATTTCTCTCTAGGCTGATTATATAATGGACAAATTAACATATAATGGACAATGTCCTCCACCTGAGGCTGACTGCAGATGCATAGTCTGTTTTCAAATGGTATTTTGTTGTAACGTCCATTACTTGAAATCGTAGCTCAGTAAAGGCAATTCTTAAAGGGGATAGCTTAAGTTTGACCAAATACCTGGCTCTAAAATGTTATGTTTTCAAAAAGGAGAACCATGGAGAGAACTTTGAAGATCTGATTGACTGTAAATCCCTTCTTGAATCAGTCAGAATAGACAGTCTCTTAATTTCCTCTTGTCCATACCAAAAACAGTGTTCAACTCAAGGAAGTCATAACTATGTAAAATAATTTGAAGACTTGATTTCCAAGATTGGTTGTTACACATTTCCATGTAACACAATGCTGGGAGACGATTCGTTGATAAGGTAGCAATTTGTTTAAAGTACCTTATCTGTGCATAGTCTACTCTTGTTTTAACGGATGGACAGCCAGATTCAGTACGTAGGAAAGCTGCAGGAGTTCCAGTAGGTAGGGTGTAAAGTTTTCGGAGAAATTTGTTCTGTATTATTTCCAGGGCTTTGCCAGTGTTGGTATCTGAGCCCCATATTTCTGCACCATAAAGTACCTGTGCAATAACTTTACTGTTGAAGATTTTAAGAGCTGGCTCAGTCAATTGACCACCCTGGTTATAATAGAATTTCAACAATCTCCAACTGTTTTTTCAGCCTTCAGCTTTACTGCCTCCCTTTGCTGTTTCCAAGAAAGAGACTCACTGAAAACAATGCCCAGATATCTAAATAGTTGGGTTTGTTCTATGGTGTTTCGATCTAAGGTCCATTTATATTTTGGACAGTTTCTGCCAAATATCATTACCTTGGTCTTGGAATAGTTTATTGACAGGTGTTCTTGATGACAATAGGCACTGAATGCATTTAATAGGTTTTTAAGACCCAAACGAGATAGGGAAATAAGCACTATGTTAGGGGTAGGCAACCTTTCCCCTTTAAGGGCCGAGGGACTTCAGCTCCCAGAAGCCTCAGCCATGTTGGCCAATAGTCCCATGTTGGCCAATAGCTCCTGGGATTCTGGGAACTGAAGTCCCTCGGCCCTTAAAGGGGAAAGGTTGCCTACCCCTGCACTACGTCATCTGCGTACATCAGAATGAAGATCTTTCTATTCTTGATTGCTGGAGATGGAGAATCAACTATAGATAGAAAAGGCACCAAATCATTAATATAGATGTTGAAAAGAGTAGGCATCCCTGTTTCACTCCCCGAGTTGTTGTAAAGGCTTCAGTCAGGGAACCATTTAAGCCAACTCTAACCCTCATCTCTGTGTGGCTATATAGTTCCCGTATCAGTCTTAAGAGTCTAATATCAAGCCCATAACTATGTAGCTTTTCCCATAATCTATTTCTATTAATAGAATCGAATGCGGCTGAGAGATCAATGAAAGCAGTATAAACATGTCTCTTGTTTTCCTTTGTGTACTTCCTGATAATATGACTTAATATGAAACACTGATCTATAGTACTGTATCCACTTCTGAATCCAGCCTGTTCTTCATGTATTACTTGCTTTTCTTGTAGCCAGTCTGTTAACTTATGAAGCAAATGTCGTGCATATAACTTTGAAGTGATGTCCAGCAGATGTATATAACATAACAACTGAACAAGTGAGACATTGTTAACCATCATTCAAATAAAGTGTTATTGTTATTTAATTACAAGCTTGTATGAACCTGGATTGAATTCCCATGCCACTAACAATCAAAAAACCAAGTTTGGAAGTAAATCATTAGTTAAACATAAAAGTGGTCTGGTACATCCTAAATTGGTGACAGTGGGAACAAGTGCTATCATCCAAGATGGAAAGTTTAAAAGATAAACAGATAAATAAGCAGTTTCAGTGATTCTTTTCACAATTTGGTGGCAGCAGTGGAATAGTAAAACCCATTGTGCGGTCACTTGAAGAAAAGGATTGGGTGAGTGGAACTCACCATGACAGAGTCCACAGTGTATTCACTAGTCCATTGATATGGAAACCAACAACTGATGAAAGCATGAAAAAGAGAGTTTGATAACCACTCTCCCCTGTCTCCAGTCTCAAGTTTTTGAAGAGTGACAGTTCTGGACAGAATTGCTTCTACTACACATGAGACTTTCCCATATATTTGGGAATCTTAAAAATCTGGAGAGATTCTATACATAGGAGGAACTTTCATATCAATGCTCATTGTTCTTACAAGAAAAATCACAAGAAAAAAAGATCCCATCACCTCTCCATAAAGCACAGAATAGTGATGAGGGGCCTTAATGACTCTACAGTAAGTTAGGAGCTCTTGTTGTTTCAGTGGGAGGAAGGGAATATCAGCTTCCACACTGACTAAAAACAGACATAATTTACACTTGCCTATGCCACTAACAGGATGCCAGCCAATGTAGGATTATATTTGTCCCTTCCAAACTCTGGGAAAATAACTCTTTCATGGGAAGTGTTAATGTTTTCACCAACATATGCCACAGATATCCAGGGAGTGCAGTTTGTACATAGAGGACATATTCTGCTGTGGATGGCCTTATTGAGCCAAGCCCAGGTACAAAATAAAGATGCTGTTTATGCAATTTCTGTGCTTGTAATAATATCCAAGTTGCACACTTCCAAAGGGAAGTAATTGATGCTGCAATTTCTCCTTGAATGACATAAGACCCACAAAGCTGCAGTGACCAATCTTTTTGAAGTTGCAGAGCAAATTTATCAAAGTCAATGTACAATTAAGGTTTTTCAGTCTGATTATTCCCTGGCATCTTTACAAGTGGTTTGAACTACACAGTATGAAAAGATAGGTGCCATATGTACTGGGGGAGGGCATTGAGCTAGCTTGCTGCTGACAGAGGTCTACTAGTATAAAGGGCTCCTTCCTTTGAAATTGAGCAGTAGTCCCTGCATTGCAGTATTACTGGAAAAGAGATATGGCACCTTCATTCCCAAAATGGACTTGAAAATGTGGTATTATGCTCTGTTTAAAGTAATGTAGGTTTTGAGGAATCTGATTAATATTTTCTGGAGTCACTTTTCTGGAAGACCTTTCCTAATTAGTCTTCTGTTTTACTTTTATAATGTTGTTATCTGTTAATTTTGTCCACGGTTTGTTGGTTGTTTTAATTTTATGATGTTTAATACTGTTTTAAGGGGAAGGAGGGATTGTATATTGTAATGTTTTCTTACTGTAAGCCGCCCCAATTGCTTCTGCAGAGCGGCAGGATACAAATAAATTGTATTATTATTTATTTTAAAGGAAAAAATAGCCAGATGGCCCTGATCCACTGCTTTGTGCCTAAAATGAACTGATGCCCACGTTATTTCCCCAAAACATACTTTCACCCAACAGCAAGTTGCCCTCTAAAGGTGCAAAGGGAAGTTATAGTCAGCTCTATGGCAAGTTCTACCACTGCCTGAGATAAGACAAAAAATGTTACCATTCACTGATTCCCCCTGCAAATTGTCCCTCTCTTTTGCCATTGCCCCTAGTGCACTCTTCCCCCTGGCCACTGCCATCTGAATATCTCAGTCTTACCATCTTTCCTCAGACAGGGGCACTGTGGATAGGTAATGATAAATCTGGAGCAGCCATCTGCCTGATGACTTAGGGCCTGAACAGACTGACAGAAATAATCCATCTTGAGACCACTTTAACTGTCCTGGCTCAATGCTAGGGAATCATGGGGACTGTAGTTTATTGTGGCACCAGAGCTCTCTGACAGAGAAGGCTCAATGCCTCAGAAAAAAATCTACAATTCCCATGATTCCCTAGCACTGAGCCAGGACAGTTAAAGTGGTCTCCTGTTGTTTGAGCATGCATCCAATTGGCCACTTCCATCATGTGCCATCTGAGGTGTAAGATTCAACTTGGCACCCTTATGTACAGGGGAAACATGCAAAGCACCCTAATCTGGATTTGAATTGTGACGCTAGACTAAAGTCATGCATTTGCTTTTCTGTTAAAATAAGAGTGGCAGCATTAAGATTCCATTTTTTTCTTTGTTTGTATCCTAACAGAGTTTGCTGTAGACTGTTATTAAAGCTGCTACTAAACTTTTTAAAATTCCAGCATTTAGAAACTTGAATATTGCAACAGAGATTACATTTTGGGATGATATACTTGTAGCCAAAAGTCTATTAAGGGGAATCTTATTTAGCTCAAATTGAGAGGGGGTTGGCTACAAGGACCCTGAGAGACTGTCTTCTGCATGTATACCAAGAGTACAGTGGATCTAAGAATTGATGCAGAGACAGAATTCTCCAATTAAAGTATTATTTATTAAAGGACAAAAATCACATATGCACTTATTCAAGGCTTAGGAAGTCAGGGGTTAGCTTGGGAAAGATATTGAGGTAGAACTACGAGTGATACTTACTACAAATAAGGCTTTCTCCGGGATCCAATTGGGTGATGCGACATGAAACACAACCGTTCCAAGAGCGTTGGTTTGAATGGAGGTGCCCAGTAACTAGACTAGAGAGCACAGTGACATAGTGTCCCCATAAACTCCACATTAGAGTCACTAAGGGGGGAAATCCAGGGATTTTTAAGGGCTAAAGCTAGTTGTAGGGCAAAGATGTGAGATTGCATGGGGGGGGAGGGGTAATCCGGTCTAGGAATATTCAAGGTGAATGGGAAAGGATTAAGTCATTAGCTGGCCCATCACATGAGACATCTAAGCAATTATTGCCCATTCTTCTGATTATGGAGGTGATGATGGCCCATTTGCAACTCCCACACTATCTGCCTGTCTTTGGGGATTTTTTTCCAGTCTTCCAAGTGACCTTGGTATGACCTTTCTGTCATTGCCTAGGTGGGGTCCATTGCAGTGTACATATGGGGTTATATGGAATTCGTACACGCACCAAAATTCATAAAAATGCACTTTGGCTAACATACCTTTCTTTCCTTTTCCTTTTTTTTCACTTATATGATGACTGTCACTTCTGCCACTTATTAATAAATAAATTAATAAAGCAGCTAAATGCTGAGAACACTTTTAGTCCATACGTTACCTCGGAGAACCACTTAACAAAATGGCTTCCTCATCCCCAACTAAAATAATACACATCATTTTAAGCATATTTCTGAGTTAAAACAGTGCAATTTCTCACCTGTGGATTCATCAAATCTTTGCTTAGCCAAGATGTAGCATTGATTTAAACAGCTGATTGCCCCATTTTCTGACACAATAAAAACATTCATCCATCAAACAAGTGAACAGAAAAAAGCTTAATTATTTTTCCCATCTTTCTAATATGAAAATATTTAACCCAAAAGAGACTTGAGTTAAATGAGAGTCATTTCAGTAGTTTTGGTCTACTGATTCATTTATACAGTTGTCTCTCCCCATTTGCGGAATTCCAGTTCACAGTTTTCAGTTTCCATGGAAAGCAAGCCAGGAAGGACAAAATGGTGCATGTGCCCACAGTGCATGTGCAGGGCTGCATGCAGGAGCGTGCTGCCATTATAGTCAATGGGGCTTGAATATCACGTTTTTTCTATTTCTCAGAGGGGTCTAGAATGGATCCCCCATGAACGGGGATAACTGTATAGTCTGCTAGATTGCTGTCTGGAATATTACATGTAACAATAAATTTCTAATGTGAGTCTAAATCACTGGTGATAACTTTCAAAGAATAGATTAGAACTGTGACACTGAAAAACTGTATAGAAAAAGATTAAAATCTACCAAGGGATCTGAAAATCATGCCCTATGAGGGGAAGCTTTGGATGCTGGATAGGTTTAACCTGGAGAAGAGAAGGTTAAGAGTTGGCATGATAGTCATGGTTAAAAATTTGAAAGGTTGTAATATTGAAGATGGAGGAAGCTTGTTTTTTTGCTGCTCCAAAGACTAGGACACAAAGCAATCGATTCAAACTACAGGAAAACTGATTCCATCTACATATTAGGAAGATCTTATATTGTTTCTATCTGAATATGGAGAAATTTACTATCTTTGATGGATTCTTATTTTTAAAAAATCAAATTAAAAGCAGCTGTATTTGGTGGCTTCTGTGTCATTGGGTTGTCAGTGTGCTCCTGGAACTTATTTCTTGCACATTTGGATTAAATCCTGGAGCAAAATCACCATCCTAGGAGGCATTTGCACTTCAGAAATAATCTAGTTTGATACCACTTTAATTGCCAAGGGTTAATGCTGTGAAATCCTGGGAGTTGTAGTTGTGGTACCAGAGCTCTCTGACAGAGAAGGCTAAATGTCTCACAAAACTTCATTTCCCAGAATTCCATAGAATTGAGCCATGGCAGTTAAAGCTGTATCAACTTGTATTATTTCTGCAGTGTGGATACAGCCCTACTGACATGGAAACTACCAACTGTCACTGAATGGGGAAAAAAATCCAAATGCACTGATCTTACCAAAAATCATTTTTGTAACACATGATTACCACTGATTATGACACTGGTGAAAAACAAAGTGCAATAATGTATTTATCTTAGAGAAGTAAACTTAAGGAAATACTGTTTGTCGTTTATAAAGATTTCAAAAGATTTAATAAAAATGTTTCTATTCTGCCTAACTCCACTTATCAAGCTACCTATAATAATGGAAACCTATGAAGAGCTGCAGGAGAATTTCTAGCATTGATTTTCTTTGATGATGAAAAAACAACAACCCTTGGTTCTATGTACATAAAGTCCATGGGATTTGCATACCAATTTTATTCATATTTAATTTTAATTTTTTGCACTGTACTTTCAACAGTGATTTAGAAATGCAGGGATGACAGCTCAAATTAAGCCCTCACTTTTTCATGAAAATTAGCTTGAATATAGATGTTTTTGTTCTGTTTTTTCCTGGACTATCATTGAGGATGGAAATGAAAGTGCTGATATCATTGTCTGATAATAGAGGGGATAATCTGGCAAGAGCTTCTCTTGCTCATCCACTGTTGATATGAATGACAATTAAACAAAAAAGCATTGAGAGTCCTCTCATGCCAAGCCCATAAATTTCAACTGAGGTTGCACAGAAAAAGTTGCCCCACTGGTCACATGTATTTGGTTGACTCAACAACTCAACATGAGCTTATTATGTTTATATACTTTTTCTAATTTATCTAAAGACTTGATTCTTTGACCACAAAGAAAGTTCAGAGTAGGTATGATTGAGCAATATGAGTTTTGTGTATTCTGATATGCTGTGATCAGATCACATAACTTGGACCAATGCTGAAATCATGATTAAAATCTCCACTGAACTTCACATTTTTTCAAAGGCTGCAGTGTCAAGAACATATATGGTTAAAAATATGTATGTTGAGAAAAAATATGACTTTTTTTTTTTTTAGAAAATATTTAAACAGAATACTTGCAACAATATCATACTACACTGTTATAGCCCATCGTTCTACTCTAACAGATATGTCTGCCTCCTGTGGAATCCTGGGATTTGCAGTTTAGGGATGATCATTTAAAATTCTCAGACAGAGAGATCTCAGGCTTCATTTAAGTACAAACTTACAGAATTCTAGAGGAGGCAGCTTCAGCAGTAGAATAACAGCACTATAACAGTGTAGTGTGATATTGTCCCTATATGTGAATGCCTGTGTGGATTTCAGATTTTCCTTTTTTAAAAAGAGAGATCACATTAATGAAGACAGCGGATATGCTTATGGGTAAACACATGAGAAAAATGGCATGGACTCAACACAAACTGATCTGCCCATCCCTAGATCAGAACATTTTAGTTTGATCTCAGGTAAAGATGATTAAGATGGAAATTGTTGTTGTCACTATACCATCACATGATCTAATACAAAAAAAAAAGGAGAGGTAAAGACAAACGCAAGGACACTTAATTGAAATATACAATATTAAACCGAAGTTCCAAATATTTTAGGAAAAAAAGGTTTTCCCCCCTCCCCCTGTCAGTTAAGAACAGTAATCAAGTGGTTCATTAATATTCAAGAAGGCAATTCAAGGTGTATGGAGCAGCAAGGGAGAAAAGACAAAGCAGAAATGTTGTTTTCTGTCCAGAAAATGCCCTTTCCTGCACATACAAAAACTCACATCAATTTATTGCACAGATTAAATCATGAGTTGCAAAGATGCTTGACTGTCTGAGCTCCCAGAGCTTGGGGAAGCAAGGCCCAAAACAGAGGCAGGTGGGGAACTGGGTGTCCCCCCCCCCCATTTCTGCTGCTACATCTTCTAAGGAGGTTATCTTGGGATTTGTAGCTTTCTGAGGAATTAGCACTCTTTGGTAGAGATGGCTAAAAACCTTGTAAAACTACAAATCTCAGGATTCCATAGGCTGGAGCTACAGCACTTAAAATTGTATCTAACTGCATTATTTCTACATGTAGTTTTAACCAAAGATTCTCCTAAAAATAATATCTTGGCACTTGGGAAACCTGCTTTCTGGACAATTTTTTTGAATATTTTTAAAATCTTCTTTCCACCTCTACATTGGGATGAAGCAGGATTTTCATTGTGGTTACCTTTCTATAGCATTGATCCTGATTCGTCAGTTATTATTATTATTTTATAAGACACATGGTTTTTTTCTCTTTTCCTGTTCTGAACTTGGCCCATAATCTTTTCTGCAGAGCTGGCTGTACGGTTCATTATCCAAATTTAGATTGAGGGATGTTGTGAGCAGACTTTGGCTCTCTAGTGGGATCTGCTGCAGTGCATACTTTATCTCTATGCAGCAGAAGCTACCCCCTGGCCTTGGGGAGATAGCAAAGATGTTACCATACATCTCCAGCACTGGTCATGATGTGAAATCGGCTTGAAGTGCAGCCAGGAGGAAAAAGTGACAAGAGGAAGGAGAAAGGCAGTGTTTTTAAAGCAAAGTGTATAGAAAATAAAGAAATGGATGAAGATAGAGAGAAAATTGGAAAGATGCCAGGTTTGACAGAACAAGGGGTAAAAAGTCCAACAGAGAGGTAAGACTTCAAAGTAAGGGCAGATGAGTGAAGGCAAGAAGACAGCAACAACAACTTTGAGGAGGAACATGGAAAAGAGGCTGACTCTATTGACAGATTACTGTGGTGGTCACTCCCAGTGGGGAAAGTGAGGGATTTGCCCTCAAATCTACATTGGAGTATGGATTGGGAAAAGAGAAACAAAAGTTGAGAAGCATGAAATGGAGGAATTCACCAAGAAGCTATCAGAGAGAGAGAGAGAGAGAGAGAACATGGAAACTAAAGAGATTATCACATAATGATATAAACCGGCTTACCTGAGCCAGCTTAAAATTAGAAGCGGGCAGCATCCTGATATTATCAGACACATTTAGCTGCCAAAATCATCACCTGGGTGCAGCTTGGCTCCATCGCCACTCAAAGGTGCACTCCTCGTGCCTCTTTTCGAAGCCGGGAGTTTTCTGGCTTGAAAAAATGGCTGCTGGAGCACCCCTCTGAGCAGCAATGAAGCCGAGCTGCACCTGGATGATTTCAGCAGCTAAATGCATCTGATAATATCAGGATGCCACCTGCTTCTAATTTTAACCTGGCTCAGGTAAGCCAGTTTATATTATGCAATAATCTTCAAAGACTTACCTGATGAATTTATCAGTCAAAAGTGGGCATATTGTCTTCAACTATTTTGCGTTTGCATGCAATGACATTTTTTTTTAAAAAAAAAAATCTGGTTTGCTCCTCTCAATGGGAGAGACAAAACATTTTTGTGCAATTTTAGTACATCCCTAAGTGTCTCAAGAAATTATCCCATGAAGAAATTCACATGGATTTTTTAATGCGCAAAACCCACTGTTTCCAGAAACATACATGCCCCTTTGTACAAAATGAGTAGTAGTCCATTAATAAATTTACAGACAGATTTAAACATATCAGGGCTTCTATTAGCATGGACAGAATGCCAAGGAAATAAGTCTCACAGTGGCCAGGCAGGGAACGTGACACAGATATAAATGTACTTCATTTTTAAAAGTTATATTCTAGGTGTGTTGAATGCAGGTGTCTATTTTTTAATTTAATTTAATTTAATTGTCTGTTGTGCAACAACTTTGATTTGCTCCCTGTTTCTATGATCCATTTACTCAGGGATGAACCCCAGTTGTGTAACCATACTTAAGATCCTTTAGGGGATTGATACATTAGAACTGTGCATTTAAGTCTGAGGTCAGCTTGGCATACAATGCCTTGTGTTACTCAGCTCTCCCAGTAACAAATCCATTTATTGTGTTCTTTTTCTGAAATCTTTCATAACAGTTTAATCAAAAGGGAGTGAAAGTCTGAAAGCTGTCTAGACAAAATGTCATTGGCCTTGATGGTTTGCTTCTGACATCTTTAGGAAAGAATGTTTCTATAACATGCAATTAGAAGTAACCTCTGTGACTAGATTCATTATCATATGAAATCATATACAAAGCTTTCATTCAAGCTAACCAAGAATTATATGCATACAGCAAGTACAATTCCTGTTTTATGGGAAAGTTTTCTGATTTAACAATGTTATGTTTGGAACTTCAGAGGAGACAGCACAGAAATTGGGTAGGCAATAGAAATGGAACAGATTTCATCACTTCTTTAAAGTCTATCCAGACTTATAAGTGGATGCACTCATGGAATTCTGGTTTGGAAGACCCCTCTGACATTTAGTGCCAACTCTTGAAGTCAAACTGCATACATTTGTACAGCATCATACGTGATAACCTCCTCATTAAAATGGCAACTTAGACACTTACTCCTCAAAGAGCCTTCATTGAAATTTTGACTCAAAACACAAAGAATCCAATGATAGTATGGATGATGTTAGTGGATCCAGAAAGAAAGTGTGTCTCTACCCTTCCTTCCATATCATGTTTCTTGTGTTGTGTACCTTCAAGTAGTTTCTGATTTATGGAGACCCTAAGGCCAACCTATCACAGGGTTTTATGAGGCTGAGAGTATGTAATTCTCCCAAGCTCATGCTGCCAACTTCTTTATTTCAGTTAATCTCAAAGGTGCTACAAGATCTCTACATACCAACTTTCCCAGTGAGTTTCCTTAGCAGAGAAGGGAATTGAACTCTGGTCTCCAGTCATAGTCCAATGCTCAAACCACTACACCATGCTGGCTCTCATTACCACTACCATACCACCACCCTATGTAAAAAGAAATTCTGCTCCGGAGGGCTGGAAACCCTCCAGGTACAATGCTAACAGAATATTAGATTTAAGCTAGAGTGTTACAGAACCACACTTATAAGACTGACAGTTGGAAATTAAGGGCAGTCAAGGATGCCTATCACCACCAAGGTCCAAATGAGGAGAGAAAGTACTTCATCCTGCAATTACAAGATAAGTTCCACCACCCCTGCTGTGCCCTTAGGTGGTTGGTGCTGTTCTCCAAACTTCTGAAACCAGTATAATATATACTATGCATATTGCTAATATAATATTCTGAATACATCTTTCACATGAAATACATTTTCAAACTCTAGTCCAAACTGGGCCTTGCTGTAATGTTTCCAATTTACTGATCATGCTGTAGCATAAATTATCTTTAAAACTGAAATTAGTAGTATTTATTTCTCCAAATATCCAGATATTTGTGTAACACAACATGAATGAACCCCTCTCCAGGCTGGCCTTGCATTTCCAACCATTGAAGTCCTGTCACTCACCTTGCCCTTTTATCCTTAAGATCCAGGAAGGGATCAAGGATAAAAAAGCAAGGTGAGTAACAATACTTTTCTATAATATATAATAATATAATATAATAATAATAAAACTTTATTTATACTCTGCCTTTAGCCAAGGCTGTCAAGGCAGCTTACAGTTAAAAAAATACACCCATACAATCAACAACAAATACCCCCCTTTAAAAATATATTAAATCAATATACAGATTAAAATCTCATATGCAATAAAACATTAACATCTAACATAAATGGACAGCGGCGCTATACTAGACAGCGGGTTCAATGTGTAAAATGTGTCCAGTTTTCCCTCTCAGATTTTAAATGAAACACTTAAACACACCTGTAGAATGTAAAACAAAGATTGATAATATAAACATACATTAAATAAGAACTCCCTGAATTATTTCCTAGATGACAGCTCCCAAAACCCTATTCAGATATTCACCCAGTCTCTGACCATCCTAATTCTGTTGGTTGTTACTTTAAAGTTCCACCTGGTTTGGGTCTAGGTTATCTATGGGATATAATCCACCCAGTACACTCAGATCTTCTGCAGGACATTGACTTCAGTTAGCCAGGACTGTTAGTCTGGCAGCTGTCTCCCAGATAACATTTTCTTCAGCCATCCCCAGACTATGGAATGACTTGGATACGGTATCTGAGTTTAAAACAGCACTAAAACCCAGTCTCTTCCAACAGTCTCACTCTGATGCTTTTTATTTTATAAGTTTTAAAGTATGGATTGACTATTATTAATATTATTTATATGTATATGTCTATGTGTATGTTGTTGTTGTTTCAGCTTTTCCCTCCCTCCCCTCCCCTCCCCTCTGTTTGTTTAGGCCTGTTTTCACAGCTTTCCCTGAGCTGTGATTGACCTGACATGTCAAGTTTCTCTCTTCACTCATACATATTGTAACTTTGTTTTAATAATTTCAAATTTAAATAGCTGGATTTTTATTTTAAAAATAGAGTGTTATTCATTTAAATAGTTTAAGATTCTTCAGCACATTTATAATCTTATTTTTTTTTATTTACAGCACTGGATGAAGAAGAACCAACATCAACAGGTAAGATAACCATAATAGTATATGCTCAATAGTGCAATCCTAACTCAAATATGGGTCACTTACAGGGAGTCAGAAGTCAGATGAAGCTTCCTGTGTTGGCTGAACTGCCTGTCTGCCAGCATAAACCATTCTGCAAGCTGACTTTGGAGATCAGCTAGCAGAGGGATCTGCTGGCAAGTTGCTCTGCTGTTTGAGCTTAGGCAACAGAAGTTTTAAAGAGGTAGAAAAAGAGTGGAGTAAGAGAGGAGCAGAGTTATTCCAGGTTTGTAATTTCATCAGTCTAGGGGACATAGCCACTAAGCCAGCACAAAGTTAGGTTAAAGCAAGGGTAGTGTTAAGTGATTAGGTTAAAGTTAGGTTAAAGCAAGTGATTTCACAAACCACTAGGCTGGAAGGGATTCAGCACCACTTCAGCTGGCCTAGTGTTGGTCCAGCTGGCCCTGGTCAATTAGGACTGCACTCTCAATCATGGTTACCAGTTCCAGAATATTATTTAATATTACAGTAGCTTTTTTAATAAGGCTGTAATCTTATACATGTTCATTTGGGAGTAAGTACCACAGATCCTAATGGGGCTTGAGTCTAAGTAAACATTCAGACTGCAAATGGTACAATGTTAATGTCCACACAGACTCTACTGACCATGACTAGCATCCTGTTCAGTAGTTACAAAGCCATAACCCAGAGTTACACTCTAATAACTGCAGTGGTTAAAAAGAAACCATGACCCCCCAAAACTACATTTTCAGTCTGGCAGCACTCAAACTCAAAGATTTTAGAAGTACTGCAGATCAGGGCACTGGAGAATGAACTTGTGGCATGTTGAGAGAAGCAGGATCTCAAGGAGATCTCTCCAGTTTCCTGTTTTCAATGTGTTCCACATCTAGGAGAATATTGTAGACATAGGGCCTTTGCAGACTGCTAGAAATAGTGCAAATTGAATCACTTTAAGGGTTAGGGTTAGGGAATCATGGGAACTGTATTTTATTGTGGCACTAAAGCTCTCTGACAGAGAAGGCTCAATGTCTCAGGGAAAAAAAACAATTCCCATGATTCCCTAACATTAACCCTAACCCTTAAAGTGGACTCAATTTGCACTATTTCTGGCAGTCTGCAAAGGCACATAATTTCCTAGCACTTGTCCCTTTCTTGTTGTTGTGTGCTTTCAAGTTATTTCTAATGTATGACTACCCTATCATGGAGTTTTCTTGGCAGGATTTGTTCAGAAGGGGTTTGCCTTTGTCTTTCTTAGAGGCTGAGAGTGTGCAACTTGTTAAGATATAGATAGGCTATGCAGTCAAAGGTGAAATGTAGAGATGTGTATGTGTCTATAATTTTTTACATGAGAACAGCTTTTAGGCAAAGCACAAACAACATCTAGAGAAACAAAGTAAATCTAACACCAGGTGGCCAACACAGACATAAACAAGATACAACACATGTACACAGACTTTGTTATGAAAAAGGCTTAATAACAATACGTAAACAATCGTTAGGTCATGGGAAAATAATCACGTGGTGGATGATGGACAACAAGAGGTTGGGTCAATATACATCATACCGGCATTATCTAATCAACATAAGGTTAACACCTAGAAGGTGGAGTATGGGAAGGGCCTAAAAAATCCTTTGTCTAGAATGTTATTGTTCAAGATGTGAGCGCCCGTGTGCATGCATGCCTGCCTGTCTGACAGCAGTGGTTTTAACTGCAACAAGTTGAGATGCTAAGCTTTTGGGATTGTTAAAGATGTAATCTTTCATGGCTGAACTGGACAAGTTCATCACAATGGATTTTACTTAGTTATCTTATTTTACTTTCATATGCATTAATAAAACTATGCTTTTGGACTTTACAATGTATCTTCTTGACTGAAGAAGATAGGATCCTGAAGAAGGGAAGCTGAGCCAGTTGATGGCAAGAATTACAAAATGGCTGTGGATCACAGCAGCCAGCTTGTCCTACAGATTCTGCTGGGTGCCAAAAAACATCACTACAACACTCATCATCCACACACTGACACAACTTGTCCAAGACGACCCAGTTGCTTTCCATGACTGAGTAGGGATTCAAACCCTGGTCTCCCAGTTTTCTAGTCCAACGTTGAAACCATTACACCAGAAGATGCTGTACCCATTTTATTACATGTAGGATATTGTCTTATTGTGTCATCTGTGTGTATTGGAGGAGTTACCTTGGTAACTTACTGCATAGTTGAGGATGCAGAGAAAATCATGACTAAGAGAACATTTTCAAATATTTTGAAAGAAAAATCTCAATCATCCTCTGCTGTATGACATGATAATAACAGTATCTGGCTAATGGGAAGGATAAAGGTTGAAAGATTGTAATAGCTGAGATCCATTAGTAGGATACAGAAATAATGGTTGAAGGTCATTGTGCTGTTGGCTCTATATTGGAAATAACCCACCACAATGGTCTGTGATGGGTTCATATGTGAATTTGTCATACACTCAGTGTATATCCATTTTTACAACTGTTACTTTGAAGGAAGGAAGGAAGGAAGGAAGAAACTGTTGTCTAGCTGAGCTTTCGTTCACCTGGTCTCACATTGCTTGCTCCACCAGGCAGCATCTCACCAGCAAAAGTATTTTGTTACTTGAGATTCTTTCAGCTAGAGGCACTAAAAGATGAACCAGAGACATTCTTCATTCAAAACATATGTGTCTCCACTAAGCTGTGACCCATGTCTTAAATTGTAATCCTTGAGCTGAGATTCATTGCTTCACACATTTATATCTTGCCCTTTCTCCAAGGATGGAAGAGTTGTATATATGCCTCTCCTTAATCTCATCCTCACAATAACCCCATGAGACAAGTTGGTTAAGGCCATGCTTGGTGATATAACTTAAACTGGATTTAATATGATTTCTATCCTGCTATTCCTCACAGGAGTCCATGAATATGTGTATGTGTGCTCACATACATGTGCTTGCACTTGCTTCTATGTAAGAAATTATCACTAGCAAGTACTTAACTGTATTTTCAAGCTTAGCACTCATGCTGAGCAGGAAAAAAGGACTCTTCCAGTAATTAATATATGAAAGGCTCTTTCAGCATTTGACTATTGATCACCAATTTCTTAATGAAATAAGTAAAGTAAAAAGTAAGTGAAAGGAACAAGCTAATAAAACACAGGTGCTCTTTCTTTCATATTACAAAATGAAGATAAATTATCCAGTTAATTGCATGATGATACTGAAATATGTTTCCTTCAAACAAGTTTTATTTCAGAGGATGTAAACAGATTTATAAGTATAAAGCTACACAAGCAATTTCTCACATGAGTAATCCCCTTATATGCAATAGGATTGTTTCCAAGAAATGCAGTTCTCCCAGTGAGAGCATTTAACATCAAAATATAAGGACATGCCTTATTTTGAGCTTAATTATGTTATTGGGATACCTTAGAGATATGAGGCACTATTCCTGCTTTCTTGTATGGGATTAAAAATATAAGGACATTTTTTTACAGTTGCAGAAGTAATATAACAGGATGATATTATCAGTAAGAAACTTTCCTTCTTGGTACTAATTGGAAGGCCAAGAAGTAGCATCCTGGGCACAAGAAGAAGCATAGATCCTCCTTTGAGGCAGT
Source organism: Phrynosoma blainvillii (assembly GCA_026167975.1). Classification (NCBI taxonomy): domain Eukaryota; kingdom Metazoa; phylum Chordata; class Lepidosauria; order Squamata; family Phrynosomatidae; genus Phrynosoma; species Phrynosoma blainvillii. The sequence continues at coordinate 58,389,342 of JANUYF010000002.1, read as the reverse complement.
TGATGAGGCTCTAGCCTCAGAGAATTGCATCTGGATATAATCTACTGGCTCCTTCCAATATCATCACACTGGACCTTTCCAAGGTGGCTCCACACACCCCTGGCTGGAATTAGGACATTTGAGAGAATGGAAAGGAGGCATAGTGGCAGGCATAGATCCACTTTCATTATAGTCCTCTCACCACCTCTGTGCCCAGCACAGAAATGGGGCTGGGCTTAGCACCAGGGTTAGTCCAACTTTTTCCCCAGGGTCCTCAATAGGTAGAACATTTGTTACAAAATAGCGGGGGGGGGGGGGGGGGGACCCAACCCTTCTGGAAGATGGGAATGAAAGGCAATATTTACCTCCTTATAGACTTCCATCCTTCTAGCAAGAACTCGGCAGAGCTTTGGGAAGTCCAGCACATGTCCTCCTTCCATGCAATTAGATTAGAACTTGGGAATGTTACCTTTGTAGAATATGACTCCCAGAATGCCCTATCCACAAAAGAAAGAAGTTGGTAGCATGAGCTTTCATAGACTTGAGCCTACAGATGCATGAGGAATGCATCTGAGGAAGTAGACTCAAGTCTATGAAAGCTCATGCTACCAACTTCTCTCTTTCAGTTAGTCTCAAAGGTGCTATAAAATCCCTTTGATAGTTCAAAAGTACTACTACTCAAGCAGTTAAAAGACATCCTCAGTTGGCACAATGCCTACTGGTGCCTCAATAGGCACCTTTCAAAAAATTCCATTTTAGAATACATTTGGACTTTAAACAGTGATTTACCTGAGAAAATCGAGCAATTGAAATGAAAACACGATTAAAATGAGATTAACACAAGAGCCATCTCAAAGGTGCTCATTTTTTCACTGTGCCTGACAATAGATCACTATGATGGTTCTGTTCCTCATCTGCACACTTCAGCTCTAAGGCATCCAGCTTTACCCAGGCATTTTGAATCCATGTGGGATAAACATCAGAGGAAGAAGATAATTCCTTGCCACACTCACCCTATTGAAAGTTCCTGTCACCCTCCACACATAGAGAATGATTTTCTGAATGGAACAGTTTCTAGTAACTAGGGTGCTCTTCATGCATTTGGGAACATTGATTCCCCAGAACTCATGACTGCATCAAAAGCATCTACGAATAACACAGATTTTCTGTTCTGAAAATCATCTTCTACATGTGAGAAGCACCTGGAAATTGCTGTGAAGAGAAGGGGCAGAACTCCTCATATGTTTACCCTACAAGAAATTTGAAAGCTTGAATAAGACAACATATTGTCCTCAGAATCCTCCTCAAAACTGGAAGGGAGCAGGATTTCTGAAAATTCTACCTGGGGCCTTTCAAAATTGCCATGGAGAACAGTATTCTATGGGAAATCATGTCATATCTGCTAACATTTCATAGATGAAAACTGGACATATGGGGCCAAGCAATACTAGATTGTAGTCACAATGGCAATAGTTATCAATGAGAAAGAACACACAAACTAGGAGAGGATGCAGCAGTTTACCTTTGCTTGAGGCTACTGGGAAGGACAAAACTGTCCTTTCCTCAATGCTGAGTAAATTGAGTGCAAACTACTTTTGCACTTTGCACTCAGCAGCAATTGAAGTAAACTGAGGACAAAGAGGAAAAGCAGCAGAAGGAGAGAACGATTGGGATGTTTAAAAATAATCAGTTTTCACTGTAGTTTAGTTAGTATTATTTTATGATATGTTTTTAACTTTATTATTTTGTTTCTTTTTGGATTGTATGCCATTTGGCAGGTTTTATTTTTACTTTTTGATCCTTATTATGTAAGACACTGTGCAAATTTTACAATACTGTATAAATAAATGTTTAAAAAGTGAAAAATAGGATTACAGTGGATTAATCAGGACTGTCCATGTCAAAATGAAACAGTTGGAGGTTATCACACCCCTGGCAGTCTTTTGGAGGTATGATTTTCCTTTTTATAAATCCCTTTTTCTATTTGGAAATGCCTTGGAATCCAGGAGGGACCTTTAAAGACTCCATAGCTCTAGACTTTTAAAAAAAATTCACTCCAGGTGTGTCAGACATCTCTAATCTAGTGTCATCTAGTGTTCTTGCTTTGGATTTTGGGTGGTTGATATATGTAAATTTATTAGTATATTAGGCTATCCATCATGTTCTCCCAAATCACTTTAGCTCCAAAGTTATAGCATTATTGACTCCATAGACAGCTGCAAGTAATGAGAGGGCTAAACAATTCCATTTATTATGGGCAAGAAGTGCAATCAACAAACAAATCCTTAGCTCTGCTTAACAAAATGAATGAAGAATCAGTTGCATAGAATCACTGGTTTACATCTGTTAAATGTTTTTCTGTTACTTCTAAAATACCTTATTTGCAAGCCTCCGAAAGGCATGGCATTAGCTCCAGTATTTAAAATGTATTGTCAGAATGTTACCACATGAAAATAAAATGAAATTAGCAATCAAATCTTGATAGAGTTTACTCTGTTTATATGTTTTTTTCTTCAAAGCAATTACTGCAGGGTTTTTTTTTCTCATTTTCTACATAAATTACAATCATTCTTTACCAAAATGTTAATTTAGACTACAAATTGACACCAATAATACTAGATATTTGATTTTTTTTCAAAATGTTTATGTCTTCTATTTCTTTTTGCTTTAAGATATGGCCGTATGTTATTGTTTTGAAAGTAAGGGGTTGAAATGCTTTTTAGGGTACTTTTGATATTTATTTGCCAGATTGTACAGCCATTTAAAACCTTTGTGTTTGCATAGAACAAATAATCTCTTTGCATAATAATTGCATGGAGAATGGACTAGTTTAATTGTTGAACAAAAATGCCCATATTCTTTTAAGAATTTGTAATGAATATAATATGATGATCCATAGTCAGAAGTAGCTGGCAAAGCTCTTGTCTTCCTAAAGTGCCAGAATCAGAAATTGCCTGGTACTTGAAATTCTTTGCAGTTTTCATTAGTATAAAATCTAGCAGTTTGAAAGTTTTAATCATTTACAAAATACTACAAATTAGAGATTATCAATTTCTGTGTTCTTGAGAGACACTTTCTTTTTCAAACATTCTCCAGTACTACTATTATTACATTACAGAAGGAGGTTTTGCAACTGAAAGAAGGAGGGGAAATCTTCTTCCCTACTGCAGCTCCATAATAATAATAATAATAATAATAATAATAATAATAATAATAATAATAATAAATTATTTATAGCCCGCCCCTCTGCGCGGCAATCAGGGCGGGGTACAACGGTATTAAAATAGAACAAAGTTAAAAACATTCCATCATCCCATAGTCCCACCCTCCCATCCCCTTAAAACAGAATTAAACAGATGACCAATTAAAATACAATATTAAAAACATTGACGACAATAATATAAGGAGTCAGATTTACAAGTCAGGGACCCATCCCTAGGCTGACAGTTATTCCGGGAAGGCCTGCCGGAAGAGATCCGTCTTTACTGCTTTCTTAAAAGCAGCAAGAGTGGTAATTAGATGGATCTCATCCAGCAGGCCATTCCAAAGTCTGGGAGCGGTCGCAGAAAATACCCTAACACCCCTACTCCTACACCTACTCCAAAAATAATCTGTTCCAGAGGTCCCAGAATCTCTCCAGACCATATTGTGGAACTGTAGAATTCTAAATGGGTCTTAGATCAAATCAAGCCTGAACTTTCACCAGAAACCAACCTGATGTAAACTGACGCTACCATACTTGGTGAATGGAAAAACAAGTGTCATCCAGGATCTGATTCTTGATGGGAATGCTGACTTGACCTATATTACAGAGACCTGGCTGGATGAAGTTGGTGGGGTCAGTATCTCTCAGCTATGTCCATTATGTATTTACTGTGTAGCAGCAGATGAGACCTAGGGAGTAGGTTGGTGTATCTCCAGTGGTCTATCATGATTACATACCCCTGACCAGATACCCTCTCCCACAGCCTGCATGTTTTGAGTATACCTAAAGATGAGTAGCTAGGATAGAATAGAGATTCTGTTGGTGTACCACCCACCATGCTGCTCAGCAGTCATCCTCCTGAGCAGTGGGGATCTCACACTGGGTGTCACCCTGTGTGGGGGTGAGACTACGTGGGGGGCAGGACTTCTGGTGGGATGTCTGGGGCCGCAGAAACAGCTGTGCAGGCCAGGAAATGGCCATGTGGGCTGGAGAAGTGCCCACGTGGGCAAGGGAAGCACTGCATAGGCTAAGCAAATGGCTGGCCACCGGCCGGCTGAGCCAGAACTCCCCCCCTTAAGGCCTGGAGAACCCCTTGAGGCCCAGAGTGCACCTGTGAAGTCTTAAGGGGCACCCACATGGGTCCAAGGAATGCCGGCAGGGGGCTGACCAGGTGTCACCCCCCTTCTGGGGTGTCATCCAGTGTGACCTGTACCTTCCCAGTGATGCCACCACTTTTGAGCTAGCCATGTTGTCATGGTCAGCCCTGAGGAGGACGAGGAGGATGAAGAGGAGGATGGGTCTCCTCCAGAGAAGGAAAAGATGCAGGCTCCACCTGGTTCTCATTCTGCTCTCCCAGCCCCAGAGCAGGAAGAGATACAGGCTCCACCTGGCTCTCATTCTGCTCTGTCTGAGCCAAGCCCGGTTCTCCCAGCCCCAGAGCAGCCAGGTCCTAGTGCTCCTTCCTTGGAGGCTCAGCTGCCTAGTGGGCAGAAGCAGGAGGATACAGCAGAGCCAGTGCCTTCCTTTAGGCAGAGGAGAGCTGAGAGTGCTGGCAGTCACAGGTCCAGGAGACTAGCTGAAAAGCAGCTGCTGAACAAGCCTCAGCTGGCACTGAGGTAGGATTTGACTATTTAAACAGTTGCAAGAGGCTTCCTCAGTGCTAAGACTTATTGTAGTTTCCTTGGGAGACTATGGTCAGTGTGGCTCCTTGTTTCCTGCTTTGTGCCTCTCGCTCTTGCCTTGTGGAACTCTGTTGCCTTGACCTTGGACCAGACTGGACCTTTGCTGATTGCTGCCTGCCCTGCCCTTAGACTGACTGACGCTGATTTCTGGACTCTGCTTTGCTGGTGCTTCAACTACAGGAAGGTTTGTGGCTGGCCTTGCTGTTTGCAGCTCACCCTTTCCATCCCTAGCAGCTGTGGGAACTGAGGCTGGCTGTAGTTGAGGACAGAATAAGTCTTGGCCATAATCTAAGCTGCTACAGGATGGCGGAGGGAGCCTTAATCAAAGAGCTCTTGGAGCAGAATCAAAAGCTAGTTGCTCAAGTTGCAATGCTTACACAGGTGGTCTCAGAACTCCAGGCAAATCCTCAGCCACCTGCACCCCCCCCAGCCCAGGCCCAGGGTTAAATGCCTGACTGCCCTGCCTGAAAAATTTTCTGGGGACCGAACTTTGTTGGATGGCTTCTTGGCTAGCTGCCAGCTGCATTTTCGAATCAGGGAGGCAGATTTCCCTAGTGACTCTCATAAGGTGGCTTTTGTCATTGGACTGTTGGCTGGTCCCGCTCTTAAATGGGCAACGCCCTACCTGAATACCCAGAGCCCAGTGCTGGCTGACTGGCAAGCCTTTGAACGTGAGTTTAAAGAGACGTGGGGGGACCCTGTGAAGACTGAGACTGCGGGACACAGGCTTTTGACCTTGAAACAAGGCCAGGGCTCGGTAGCGGACTACTCCGTGGCCTTTCGCCTCCTCGCACAGGATGTGAATTGGGGAGACAGTGCCTTGCAGACTGCGTTTCGGCATGGTCTGTCAGCGGCCATTCTGGATAAGCTGGCCCGCTCGGAACCACCACAGACCTTGTCAGCCTTGATTGCCCAGGCCATCCGCCTGGACTGCCGCTTGACAGCCCGAAGGGAGGCTCGACACGCTGGCCTTCCGTCTCCTTCTAAGTCAGTGCCATCCTCTCTTGCGGTTGTTCCTGAGGCTGCTGCTCCTGGGACATCAGTGGAGCCAATGCAGTTGGGAGGAGCTCGGCCACGGCTGTCAGGGATGGAGAAGGAGCAGAGGAGACGGGAGGGCCTGTGCTTGTATTGCGGTCTCTCTGGACACTTTGCAAGGGCTTGTCCTGCCAAGGGACGGCGAGCCAAGCTGGCGGGAAATGACGTAGCCCAGGTGTAGAGCGGGTGGGGCACCTGGGGACTGCTTGGAAACCCACCTCTGCTATCTCGGTCTCATGGAGGGACCCCTTGCTGGTCGCTGCCAACCTGAGGCTGCCATCCACGGAACTGTTGCCGGTGGGGGCTATGTTGGATTTGGGGGCCTCCAAACCCCGGACAGTGGACACCATTGATGGACGGCTTCTCCGGTCGGGCCCCGTGACGCACCAGACTCCAGTACTTCACCTGGAGATCCAAGGACATGTTGAGGAGCTGCGTTTTTTGCTGGCCGTGGTTCCTCACTTCCCGCTAGTGCTGGGCATGTCGTGGCTCTCGCAGCATGATCCGCATATTTCCTGGTCCCGGCGGGAGGTGCTCTTTGGTTCGGAGTACTGCCAGGAGCACTGTTGGCCAGAAAGGATCCCAGCTGCGGTGGTGGCGGGGGCTCAGGACAGTACCGTGATGTTGCCGGGGAAGTACCGGGACTTTGCAGATATCTTCGACAAAAAGGAGGTGGACCGGCTTCCCCCGCACCGGCCTTATAATTGTGCCATTGATCTGGTGCCAGGAGCCCCTATTCCGGCGGGACGTCTCTACTCTCTCTCGGAGCCTGAGCTGGCGGCTCTGAGGGAGTTTTTGGAGAAGAATCTGCAGCGGGGCTTCATTCGTCCTTCTAAGTCTCCTGCGGGAGCACCGGTACTTTTTGTCCGCAAGAAGTCGGGGGAGTTGCGCCTCTGAAACGACTATCGAGCCCTGAACAAGATCACTGTCCAGAACCGCTACCCCTTGCCATTGATTCCAGAATTGCTGGAGCAGCTCCGCCATGCCAAGGTCTTCACCAAATTGGATCTTCGTGGGGCTTACAACTTGGTGAGGATCTGGGCTGGGGATGAGTGGAAGACAGCCTTCCAGACTCGTTATGGGCAGTATGAGTACACAGTCATGCCCTTTGGACTCTGTAATGCCCCCGCCGTCTTCCAGCATTTTGTCAATGATGTGTTCCGGGACTATTTGGATCGGTTCGTCATCATATATCTAGATGACTTCCTGATTTACTCCCCAACTCAGGAGGCCCATGATGCCCATGTGCGTGTCATGCTCCAGCGCCTGAGGGACCACCGCTTGTATGCCAAGCTGGAAAAGTGTGCCTTTGATCTCAGGGAGGTGGACTTTCTGGGGTACACTGTTTTGGCACAGGGCGTGGCCATGGATCCTGCCAAGATCGAGGTGGTGCTGTCTTGGCAGCCCCCTCGCAACAGGAAGGATGTGCAGCGGTTCCTGGGGTTCGCCAACTTCTATCGGAAGTTCATCAAGGACTATGCGGACCTCACGACCCCTATCTCCCAACTGTTGCGGGGGAAGGGCCGGTTCCAGTGGACGGCGGTGGCACAGTCTTCATTCGAGGCCCTGAAGATGCGCTTCACGTCAGCCCCGATTTTGCAGCACCCGGATCCTTGCACGCCCTTTGTGGTGGAAGCTGATGCTTCGGATGTGGCCATCGGGGCGGTGTTGCTCCAGCCCACGGGTCCCCAGGGGCATTTGCTACCATGTGCCTTCTACTCCCGGCAGCTCTCTTCTCCAGAATTGAACTACACCATCTGGGAGAAGGAGCTGTTGGCAATCAAGGCAGCATTTGAGACGTGGCGGCATCTATTGGAGGGGGCGGCACACCCGGTGGTGGTCCATACAGACCACAGGAATTTGGAGCATCTGCAGATGGCCAGGAAGCTGTCTCAGAGGCAACAGCGCTGGTCGTCCTTTTTCGCAAGGTTCCAGTTCCAGCTCCAGTATATTCTGTAGTCCCGGAACCAGCAGGCGGACGCTCTCTCCAGAAAGCCGGAATACGCCACGGGACCAGGGCAGGAATTGCGGTCCACCATCCTCCGTCCAGAGAACTTTGTGGCTGCTCCAAGGGAGGCGGAGCTGGTGGACCAGATCCGTGACCTTCAGCGCCAGGATCCACTGGTGGCGCAGCATTCGGAGGATGGAAAGGCCTCGCCGTTCACCGTCCACAATGGTCTCCTCTTCCACCGGGGCCGCCTGTACGTGCCAGCAGGTCCGTGTCGGGAGGCGGTCTTGCGGCTGTGCCACGACTCCAAGCCGGCAGGACACTTTGGCTTCTGCAAAACTCTGCACCTCCTCACCTGGGAGTTTTGGTGGCCTCGAGTTCGGGCGGAGGTGGCCAAGTATGTGGACACGTGCCCAGTGTGCCATCAGGCGAAGGACCATCCGGGTCGGCCGGTGGGGTTGCTGATGCCACTGCCAACGCCATCGGGTCCCTGGAAGGTGGTGTCCATGGACTTGCCCCCTTCTGCTGGCTGCACCACCATTTGGGTCGTGGTGGATCTGTTTTCCAAGATGGCACACTTTGTGCCGTGCGCAGGTCTTCCCACGGCCAAGGAGACGGCTCGGATGTTTATCCACCACATCTTCCGGCTCCATGGCCTGCCGGAGGGGGTGGTGTCTGACCGCGGCAGCCAGTTCACTGCCCGGTTCTGGACCAGTTTGCTCCGGCTCTTGGATGTCACACCCCACCTGTCTTCCGCTCCCCATCCTGAGTCGGACGGTCAGACGGAGAGGACCAACAGCACCCTGGAGCAGTACCTTCGCTGCTATGTGAGCTACCGCCAGGACAACTGGGTTGATTTGCTCCCATTGGCGGAGTTTGGTTATAACAATGCCGTGCATGCCTCAACCCTGCAGACACCTTTCTTTGCCATGGGAGGCTTTCATCCACGTGGTTTCCCAGCAGTGGTGCCCAGTTCGGACGTTCCTGCGGTGGACCAGTGGCTTCAGGAGCTCCGGGCAGCACAGTCGCTGCTGCAAGAGCAGTTGGAGGTGGCCAAGGAGGCTTACAGGAGGGGCGCAGACCGGCACCGTTAGGAGGGGCCTCCGTTGCAAGTGGGGGACTTGGTCTGGCTCTCTACGCGTCACCTGCCCCTGCAGCGGCCTTGTCGGAAGTTGGACGCACGGTTTGGGGGCCCTACAAGATTGTGGCCCGGGTGAATCCAGTGGTGTTCCGGCTCCAGCTGCCTGCGACGTGGCAGATTCATCCTGTGTTCCACCGCTCCTTGTTAATTCCAGCCTCGGAGGTTCGGCCTGATGCTGGCCTGATGCGTCCGCCAGAGCCGGTTTTGGTGGATGGGGAGCAGGAGTTCGAGGTGGCCCAGATATTGGACTTTCGTCGCCGGCGGGGGCGCCTCCAGTACCTGGTGGACTGGGTTGGCTATGGGCCAGAGGAGCACTCCTGGGTGGACGCTGTGGATGTCCATGCTCCATGTTTGGTTCGGACTTTCCACCGCCGCTGTCCAGACAGGCCATGTTCCCCGCCACCGGAGGGGGACCGTTATGAGGGGGGGAATGATGTCATGGTCAGCCCTGAGGAGGATGAGGAGGACGAGGAGGAGGATGGGTCTCCTCCAGAGAAGGAAAAGATGCAGGCTCCACCTGGTTCTCATTCTGCTCTCCCAGCCCCAGAGCAGGAAGAGATACAGGCTCCACCTGGCTCTCATTCTGCTCTGTCTGAGCCAAGCCCGGTTCTCCCAGCCCCAGAGCAGCCAGGTCCTAGTGCTCCTTCCTTGGAGGCTCAGCTGCCTAGTGGGGAGAAGCAGGAGGATACAGCAGAGCCGGTGCCTTCCTTTAGGCAAAGGAGAGCTGAGAGTGCTGGCAGTCGCAGGTCCAGGAGACTAGCTGAAAAGCAGCTGCTGAACAAGCCTCAGCTGGCACTGAGGTAGGATTTGACTATTTAAACAGTTGCAAGAGGCTTCCTCAGTGCCAAGACTTATTATAGTTTCCTTGGGAGACTACGGTCAGTGTGGCTCCTTGTTTCCTGCTTTGTGCCTCTCGCTCTTGCCTTGTGGAACTCTGTTGCCTTGACCTTGGACCGGACTGGACCTTTGCTGATTGCTGCCTGCCCTGACCTTAGACTGACTGACGCTGATTTCTGGACACTGCTTTGCTGGTGCTTCAACTACAGGAAGGTTTGTGGCTGGCCTTGCTGTTTGCAGCTCACCCTTTCCATCCCTAGCAGCTGTGGGAACTGAGGCTGGCTGTAGTTGAGGACACATGTGGTCTCAGGATTGGTGTTTGAGTCCTTGCAGCTAGTAGTGATGGGGGACTACTATCCTGTCATGAGTGGCTTGAATTTTATGGCCTCCATGACAATGATCGGTCTGTACCAAGTGGTATCTGGCCATACCCATGCTGCTGGGCACACTCTGGACCTTGTTTTCTGTGCTCGGTGAGGTGATGGTGATCTTGGAGTGAAGGAACTTTCAGCAATCCTGTTGTCCTGAAGAGATCATTACATGGCCAGGTCTAAATTCATTGGGACTTGGAACCTGTGAAGGGTTTGGTCTGTGATTAGGATGGGGGTGGGGGAGGGGACTGATTAGGATAATCTGACCCAGGAGGCTGATGGACCCAGATGCACTCCTGATGTCACCTCAGTAGGCAATTCTGTTGAAATTCTGTCTGACCTCTGAAATGGGGAAATGCCCAAAGTAATTTACAAATCATTCCTGAGCATACCCTAAACCAGCCACCTGGTTTTCCAAGGAGTTGGTGGTAATGAAGTAAGTGAGATGGACACCAGGAGAGAGTCTGACTGAACATGGGCTAAAGCCTATTTTATGGCCTACTCCATGGCAGTGTGGGCAGCAAAGAAATTATTTCTTGCTGCCACCATTGCATCTGCGAGAAGATATTCAGCAGAGCTGTATAAAGTGGTCAGAGGCCTATTACACACATGTCATTAAGTAGAAAATTTGGACCACTCAACAGCCTGATGTGAAGAATTTGCATGGCACTTTGCGGATAAAATCACATATATCCATTCCAACCTGTATAGTGTAGTTGATACAGTTCCATTGGATGTGATCTTGGCTCCAAGTGTAATTCAATGCTTTTCCATTTGTGAATCTTGAGGCTATGGACAGGATACTTGAAGAGGTGAGAGGCACCACATTTGTGCTAAACCCTTGTGCTAAACCCTTGTCATTCCTGGCTTATCAGACGGGCCAGAGGGGAACTGACTGGGTGAGTAAAGGGAATAGTTAATGCCTCCTTATAGCAAGGCAGTATTCCAACATGCTTGAAAGAGGCTGTTATGAAGCCTTTGTTGAACAAATCCATCCCTGAATCCACTTATATAATAATAGATAATTATAAGCCAGAGCCCAACCTATCATTTTTGGCCAAGGTACTGGAGTGTGTGATGGTCCCAGCTCCAGAGATTTCTGGATGAAATGGATTATCTAGATCCATTTCAATCTATTTTCAGGCCTGGCCATGAGACAGAGAGAGCTTTGCTCACCTTGGTGGATGACATACGCAGGGAACTGGACAGGGGAGTTTGGCCTTGTTGGTTCTGCTGAATTTCACATCAGCTTTCTATACCATTGACCATAGTATCCTTCTGGGCCACTTTGCTGGGATGGGATAGAGTTTTACAGTACTTCCATTCCTTTTTGGGGGAGTGAACCCAAAAGATGGTGCTGTGGGACTACTGTTTGACCCCCTGGGTATTGGCATGTGGGTTCTGCAGGGTTTTGTCCCACATGCCATTTAACATATACATGAAATCACTGGGAAATATCATCCTGAATTTTTGGATGCAGTGCCATCAATATTTGGATAACACCCAATTCTACTACTCCTTTCCACCCCTATCCAAGGAGGCTGTTCTGGTCCTAAACCAGTGCCTGTCTTCAGTAATTAAGTGGATGAGGGCAAACAAATTGAAACTGAATCGAAACAAGACAGAGGTGCTGTTGATCAATCAATAGACAAACCAGGGAATAGAGATTCAGCCTTTGTTAGATGTGGTTACACTCCACCTGAAGAAATGGATTCACAGTTTGGGTTTACTCTGGGACTCAGCTTTGAAATTGGAGGCCCAGGTTTCTGCAGTGGCCAGGAGTGTGTCTGCACAATTAAAACTTGTGTGATGACTGTGATCATTCATTAAGACATAAATTCTGGTAGTGGTGCATGCCTTAATTACATCCCATTTGGACTACTGTTATGTGCTCTATTTGATGCTGCCTTTGAAGAGTGTTTGAAAACTTCAGCTGGTCCAAAGAGATGCAGCCAGACTGTTACTGGGGTAGGTTACAGAGAGCACACAATGCTCCTGCTAAAACAACTTTTCTGGCTACCAGTTCATTTCCAGGCACAATTCAAAGTGCCGGTTATGACCTATAAAATGTGGTATGGCAAGCCTTCGATAAGGTAAAATGGGACTTTCTGTTAGATGTAATTAAAAAAATGGAGATGGGAGAGAACTTTTATGAATGGATAAGAAATATTTATAAAAAGCAAAGTGCAAAATTGATAATTAATAGAGAGAGAAGTTCAAAATTTGACATTCAAAAAGGTACTAGACAAGGATGTCCATTATCTCCATTGTTGTTTATTATCGTATCAGAATTGCTAAATAATAAGATTAGAGATGACGTGGATATAAAAGGATTGAAGATTAAAGGACAACACTACAATTTAAAAGCTTTTGCAGATGATATGGTAATATTTATGGAAGAACCACTAAGTTCAATTGAGAAATTACAAGAAATTTTGCTGGACTTTGAAAAAGCTTCTGGTATAAAAGTAAATAAAGAAAAGACAGTAATGCTCATGAAGAATATGACAGAAGAAGAAGAGATTAAATTACAAATTTTATCAGGATATAAAGTGGAAAGGAAAATTAGATATTTGGGAATTTGTATTACAAAAAGGAATGCAGATTTGTTTGAAAACAACTATGAATTGACATGGAAGAAAATTAAAGAAGATCTTAAGAAATGGACTAACTTAAATTTATCTTTATTGGGGGAAATAGAAACAATTAAAATGATGGTATTACCAAAGATGAACTTTCTGTTTCAAAATATTCCGGTGATTTTAAATGACAAACTATTTATACAATGGAAAAAAGATCTTATAAAATTCATCTGGTCAGGCAGAAAACCTAGAATAAAGTGGAAAACACTGATTGATAAAAAGAAGAATGGTGGCTGTAATTTACCAGATTTAAAGACTTATTATTATGCAAATGCATTAACGTGGATCACTGGGCAAAATTAGAAAATGACAGAATACTTGCTTTAGAAGGCTTTAATTTGAGATATGGGTGGCACGCATATATGTGGTATAATAAGAAAAAAGTGCATAAAGAGTTTGAACATCACTATATAAGAAGATCATTAATAAGGATTTGGTTGCAATGTAAGGGAAAATTTTACAGAAAATTACCTTTATGAGTGTCACCACAAGAAGCCTTTTTTGGGAGATAGCGAGAAGTACCTAAATGGTTGAGATATTGAGACATCGTGAATAAGACAATGAGAGGATCTTATGAACTAAAGTCATTAGAAAAATTGAAAGAATTAGACAAAAACCTACATTGGTTTCCATATAAACAGCTAATGGACAGATTTAAAGAGGACTATAAAAATATGGGATTTGAAGAGATAGATAATGAATTAGATAAAATGATTAAACAAAACGGTAAAAAACTAACTTCCAAATATTATGAGATCTTACAAGAAAGAGAACTGGAACAAGACTCAGTAAAAGACGCAATGATTAGATGGGCTAGGGATATCGGAAGGGATATCAATTTAAACAGCTGGGAATGGGCAAGAAAGAAGACACAAAGATTTACTCAATGCCAAGATTTGAAAGAAAACTATTTAAAAATGGAGCAGCGTTGGTATCTTACTCCGGTGAAACTAGCAAAAGTTCATAAAAATGGCAATAATAGATGTTGGAAGTGTAATCAAACTACAGGAAGTTGGCTACATGTATGGTGGAACTGTGATAAAGTAAGGAAATATTGGATGAGTATTCATAAGGTAATTTGTGAAATATTTAAAATAGGATATGATATGTTACCAGAAATTTACTTATTGAACATGACAAATAAGATCCCAGAAAAAATTGAAAGGAAATATGGGAGAATATTATTATATATGATAACTTCAGCTCGGATGACATTAGCAAAAAAAAATGGAAACAAAAAGAAGTGCCATCAACCAGTGAATGGTTTACAAGGCTTATTGGAATGATGAGTATGGATATATTCACAGCTAGATTGAATAAACAAAATGTAGAAAGTGTTGAAGAAGACTGGACCCCGATATTGCAATACTGTAGAAAAGAAAATTTAATTGAGTAGAGGTAAATTGATTGGAAAATGTAAAACATTTATTGATTCAAAAATAGTATGTGAATATTAATAGAAAACATTTGTAAGAGCTATTATAAGATCAAAAATGGTTAAAGTGGATGTTATAACACACAGTGGAGTTAATATGAGAAATTGCTTGTATATGAAGACAATGAGCAAACTTTGAAGTATGGTTGAGTACAAACTGGAGATACTTTGGAAGTCAAATGTAAATATTTTGTATATAATTATGGTAAAAGACATTAATATTTCAATTTGATATGTATATTTGAATAATACTTGTTAATAAAATATAATTTAAAAAAATGTGGTATGGCTTGTGTCCCCCTGTATAAGCCAGTCCGGAATCTGAAATCAGCCGGAGAGGCCCTTCTCTTTGTCTCACCACCATCACAAGCAGAGTTGGTGAGTACACAATAAAAGGGCCTTCTTGGTGGCTGCCCCAGACTCTGGGACACCCTCGTTGTCCTGCCTATTTTTTTTTTTAATTCAGTCAGGCTTTAAAAACAAAGTTTTAAAATTAAAGGTTAGAGGGTACTGTATTGTTTTAATTGAACTATTTTTAATTATAACTTCTACATTTTCTTTCCTTCCAACTCCCTTTATCTTGTACACTCACCATCACCTCCTACTATCTCAGGGGTAGGCAACCTTTCCCCTTTAAGGGCCGAGGGACTTCAGCTCCCAGAATCCCAGGAGCTATTGGCCAACATGGGACTATTGGTCAACATGGCTGAGGCTTCTGGGAGCTGAAGTCCCTCGGCCCTTAAAGGGGAAAGGTTGCCTACCCCTGTACTATCTCTTCCTCTCCTGACTTTACTTCCCTTCATGATGCCACCTGCTTGCTCTCTCTGCCCAAATCACAGGTGCTACTTTAAACAGAACACTTGTAAAGAGCAAGTGAAAACAGTGTGGTTATTGTTATTTCAAGACAAAGAGTAGAAGAGGAAAATAAAACCATTTGAGGGAAAGGGGCAATACTAAAAGATGGGATGGAGAGAAGGTGGGACGCCCTGGGACGGTGCACCGTGGGACCACGGCAGCTGCACCGCAGCGCACCGGCGGCGTCCCTGAAAGGAGCGCTAAATTGGCGCTCCTTTCAAAAGTCAGAGAAAGTGCACCCTAAACACGTTGGGCGCATGTTCCCTGGCTTTTCCGCCGCAGCGTGTGCAGATGCTGTGGCGGGAGGTTGCCCCCGGAGGGCCGGCAGCTCCGAGGGCAACCTCGGGAGGAGGAAGGGGCACCACTCGTGCGGCTGCCCCTCCTCTTCCTTGCCTCGGAGATGACTTTATTAGTCGTCTGCCAAGGCCCAAAGTCAGCCTTAAGTGTGAGGCTTCACTCTTTCACTAAACACACTCAAAGGAAGGAGTAGACTGGTTTCTTGCAAAACCATAGGACATACAAGTGATTGCACATTTTGCCTCATAATTCCACTCAAGGTCTAGAGACTTGTTGTTTTTTCCCCCAAAAAATGAAAAATTGGAATCTGGGCCAGATGATAGTAGAAATGAGTGATGGATGGCTTGCCTAGAAACCTGTGAAAATCTAGCCAACTGGGTACTATGGCAACCCTTCCTCCCAAAGTTGTTAAATTGCAACTCTCAGTTCAAAATGCAAGGCTCATAGGAATTGCAAGCCAACAACTGGAGAGCTTTGTGATTCCCACCCCTGAGTAAAATAGTAATCAAAAATGACAAGGCACACAAGGGAAGGGGAACAGAAAGAAAAGGAAGAGGAAGAATAGCAATTCCTCAAATGTGTGTTTAAAAGCAGTTTTGGCCAGCCTGATCGCTTCAGAATAATTTTGCCAGAACACCAATTACTGTTCAGCTGATTAGCAGTGCTTGATGTTTTGACCAAAGGATGGAGCCAGAGTACTTTTCCTTTTTCAGTTCCAAGGTAACATAATTGTACAGGTAATGGCATCACCTGTAATATGTTATTTTGAGATATAACGAAGGGACTTTTGAAAGCTACATAACAGCAATGTTAGATCCTACTTCAATGAGTATATAGCATATAAGTTCCACAGGTGGAACTACACTACTGCACTCCTCTCACCACACCCAGGACTTACTATTTCATTCTAATACCTCACATCCATGGCTATTCAGTGGCTGATGGAGAGCTGGGGGAATTCAGCAAGCATTTGCAAATGCAGACTAATGACATCATTCACCAAGATTTGTGTACTTAATGGAACCAGGCAAATGATGTGTCTTTTCTTTTCTTTTCTTGCTGCATATGCCACTGTGCTAAATTTGGCACTGTGTATTTCAAGAAAACAGAGGTGAAGTGCAGTTCTGTAGTTGGAGGTTTAATGAACATCAGTGCTTGGAGGAAATAGGGCTAGCGTAATAAAAATAACATTGGGTGCCAGGTGGCAGAGTAAGTTAGTGCATAAGCCTCTCACCTCTAAAAGCTGCAAATCTTACTTAGGTCAAGAATACAAATTAATTGGTGTTTTCAATAGCTTATTCCTTAGGCAATTGTTGCTATGGATTTTGGGAAAAGACTATGCTTTTCTTTTCTTTTTCTTTTTTTGCAGCACTGATCATTGCTTTTCAGGATTAAAACAGAAGAATAAGGAAATTTCAATTAATTTAACCTTCCAGTAACTATCTAGAGCAGATTGTGAAACACTGTTTTCAGCATCATGACTCTGTGTATAGCAAGTGATTAGACTTTTGTTTCCAGATACAAATAATCATAGGATCAGAGTTGGAAGAGACCATAAGGGCCATCCAGTCCAATCCCCCTGCCATGCAGGAAATCACAATCAAATCTTCCCTGACAGATGGCCATCCAGCCTCTGTTTAAAGACCTCCAAGGAAGGAAACTCCACCACACTCCCAGGGAGTGTGTTCCACTGTCAAACAGTTCTTACTGTCAAGAAGTTCCTACTAATGCTGAGGTGGAATCTCTTTTCCTGTAGCTTGCATCCATTGTTCCATGTTCTAGTCTCTGGAGCAGCAGAAAACAACCTTGTTCCATCCTCAATATGACACCCCTTCAAATACTTAAACAGGGCTATCATATCACCTCTTAACCATCTCTTCCCCAAGATAAACATATCCAGCTTCCTAAGTCTCCCTTCATAAGGCATGGTTTTCAGACCCTTCACCATTTTGGTTGCCCTCCTCTGGACACAGTTTGTCAACCTCCTTTTTTAACTGTGATGCCCAGAACAGGTGAGTCCTAATCAAAGCAGAATAGAGTGGCACTATTACTTCCCTTGATCCAGACACCATACTTCTATTGATGCATTGGCATTTTTAGCTGCCACATCACACTGTTGACTCATGTTCAACTTGTGGCCTACTAGGACTCCTAGATCCCTTTCACATGTAGTCTCATTAAGCCAAGTGTCCCACATCCTACATCTATGTGTTTCATTTTTCCACCCTAAGTGCAGAACCTTACATTTCCCCATGTTAAAATTCATTCTGTTAGCTTTGGTCCAGCTTTCTAATCTATTAAGGTCTTCTTGAATTTTGTTCCTGTCCTCTAAGGTATTAGCTACTCTTCCTAATTTCATGTCATCTGCAAATTTGATAAGCATGCCTTCTATTCCTTCATACAAGTCATTGATAAAGATGTTGAATAGCACTGAGCTGAGGACAAAACCCTATGGCACCCCTCTAGTCATTCTCTCCAGGATGAAGAGGAGCCATTGTTGTGCACCTTTGGGTTTGTCTGGTCAACCAATTACAAATCCACCTAATAGTCACATTGTCCAGCCCACATTTTATAACTGTCTTTTTTTGTTTGTTTGTTTCTAATTTTATAGATAGAATGTCACATTAAACTCATGGCTAATGAAGATGTGTCCAAATTGGATTCTCCATGTTTTTCTTAGAAGCAAGTCGTATTACAGATTTTGTGTTTAGCTTTGGGTTCAAAGGAGAAGAAAGTTTGCATCTGCCAAACTATAAGTAATATTATTACTTCCTTAAAGATTTGTTACGGTGAAACAATTTTTTTAAAAAGAAATTAAGCATATTCCTGCTCTCATGATTCCCTCTTCTAGAAATTTTCTGTCTTCCCAAACCTTGTGCTAATTTCCTAAGTGAATTTCAGGTACACATGTCCTTTTGAGAAAAACCCACCTAGCATCTTCTAAATTTTCCCCCATAATCCAAAAAAATTATAATCTAAGTGCACTGATTTTTTTTTTAAAAAGAAAAAAAGTAAGTCAGTCTATGTCTTGAAATTGTTTTACCTTGCCTATCTTTAGATTTGAAGATGCAGATGATACCCCCTTTGATGACGGCCATGTGATCCTTATGTTCAATGATTTCCCCACAGCTGTTTTGGAAAATATATATTTTGCTCCATAGATAATCTACTTGTTAGTCCCAATTAGCTCACACCCAATGAATCATTGAAAACTTGACAAATCAATGTCCATACAAGCTCCTTTGATTTAGTGGACCTACTCTATCTTAATAATCAGAAGATCATGAGGCAAAATCCATGTTTCCTTTAAGAGATCAGAAGCACTGACACTTCTACAGTCATGACTCTTAAATGATAATGGAGAATTTAAACAACTAGAGATATTTACCTGACAAATTCCCCAAACCTTGGGATGTGTGATTGGGGAAAAAGAAGAAAGAAGACAGGAAAAATAAAAATTCTTGCTGATACCTAATAAACTCAACCTATTCAGAACTTCTTTCACCCAGAAAAAAAAATCAATGCACTGAATTTGTTTTATCACAAGCTTATTGCATATTCTTTGTGCTCATTATGAACTGGGTAACTCAAGCTATATCCACACTGCAGAAATAATCCAGTCTGATACCAATTTAATTGCCATGGCTTAATGCTATAGGATTCTGGGAACTGTATTTTGTTGAGGCACTAGAGCCTTCTGACAGAGAAACCTAAATGCTTCACAACACTACAGTTCCCAGAATCCCATAGCATCGAGCCATGGCAGTTAAAGTGGTGTCAAACTGGATTATTTCTGCATTGGAAATGCAGCCTCAGGATCACTTTAGGTGGAACCTAACATTTTTCACTCTACTGTTTTTTAACCTTCAAAGGGGCAGTGTGTTTCCACCAGCTTCAGGACAGCATCAGAGCACAGCGTTTAGACGCTGTATGCTGCAGGAGTGCCGCAAAGCCACAGTGATGGTAGAAAAGCCAGCTTTTTGCCAGCACAAAAAGGAGTGACAAATTGCCACTTCTTTTTGTACCGGCAAACAGCCAGGTTGGGGATGTGGTGCGTGGTTACCATGGCCCCTACCTAGGTGCCACCTTTGGAGTGATCTTTTCTGCCCAAAGTTGCTCTCTTTCATGAAACCAATGATGAAAGACAACAGGCCATGCTCCCTCATTAATAATATTTCATCAGAGATGGGGGACTTTTTGCCATCCTGATGTTTTGGACTACATCCCCCACAATCATTACCATTAACATCCTACATTGGCCTTCTGGAGGTCAGAATATTTCCCACTCTTTTACTAGACTAGAGCATCCTATATATTCACTTAGAAGATGTGAACATAATATCCTTTTTGTTTCACAAATTTGCCTTTTTTTGTGTTGATCTGTTAGATCCAGGTGATGGAGTAGACATGCTGTCCAAAATACTAGATTTTCCCTGTCCTGAAGAAATGGCATTCCCATGCCGCCAGCCTTCTATATCTCAGTCAAATTCTCTGCCTTTAAAATTTATAGAGATATTAACACTTAAGCCTGTGGGGAGTATTGCATTACTTGTGACATGTATGTGATGAAGAAAGTACAAATAAAAAAGGAGAAGGAAGCATATTTTTGTGCCTAAAATGCATATAGGTGGCTTTGTATTGATGTGCCTTGTGAAAAAAATGTGCATTATTTTGCATATTGTTTTCCATACAAAATCTGATCATATGTGGGAGGGGGGTCCAGAAAGAGCACTCTGTAGACAATGGAGTGGAAGGGAACACCTGACATGCTAAAATACATGTGGAATAGACTTTCCTTGATTCATACATGCAACTGTGGAGGGGGCATATAACCTCTAATAGCAAAAGCAGAAAGTATTGAACTAAATTTCTCCATGGCCTAATTCAGAGCTTAAAAACCATGCTTTAAATTTTGCACTGTATTTTTTTTCACCAAAGAATTGCAAGGGGGGAAATATCAAGCATTCACACTCTGTATACTGTAGCAAATCTTTTATGCAGATCATGAGAAACTTATTATTTGCACTAAAAAAAATCAGGATGCCACATCATCTACTGACTGTCCTGTTATATAGTGTATACTCTGGGCAAGAGTCCACTATCAGGAAACAATAAGGAGAAACGGAATGATTTCCCATTTCCAAAGGATCAGACAAGTTGCATTTTATCGCCTGTTTAATTTATATGGAAAGCATATCAATAGAAAGCAGGATTAGACTTAGAGGAAGAAGGTTATAAAATTGGAAAAGGAACTTCAACAATATAAGCTAAGAAGAGAACAGAAATCATCCATGCCATCTGATTTCTCTGTATGAATGTGAAAGTTGGACAGTGAAGAAAACTGACAGGAAGAAAATCAACTTTGGACATATCATGAGGTGACATGAGCCATCGTAAACGACATCATTGCATAGTAAAGTGAAAAGCAGTAGGAAAAGAAGTTTACTCTACAGGTGGATTGAGGGAAGCCACTATCATCAGTTTACAAGAATTGAGTGAAGCAGTTGATGATTGAGCCTCTTGGAGATCTGTCATACATATGGTCACCAAGTCAAAGTCAACTTGGTGGCAAGCAACAACAACAATGTTTCTGAGACTTATAGTCCAAAATGTAACTTTTCCAAGCTCTGAGAATAAGATAGCTTCATGTGCAATGAATAATTTGCAGAGCCTTATTTTAGAGAGGACGAATATGAAATCAACTATCCAAATGTCCTTTAAACTTCCTGTGAATTTTCCTGGAAGTTGGATCGGACCTCAACTTTTCTCTGCTCTGGGCTGTGTGATTATTTCTGGGTATCAGTGTATCATTCTAGTGGTAATGAACATGGTTTCCAGTGATTGCTTTAGGTTTCCATTGACAAATGAAATAGTAAAATGGGGAGATAGAAATGAGATGAGACTAAGTATTGCAAAGTTTAAGGGGAAATGTTAAAATGGAACCAAATGGTTTTCCCTCATGTGCTTCTGATTATTAAGCTTTCTCTCTTCTCTCACTGATTGGATGTCCACTTCCATCCAAGTGAGCTTCCCTCTCCCATTATGGCCACTGTGTTCCCTTCTTACAACTAATCCTTTGCTTTGGGTAAGAGGGAGGGGGGTGGAATGGCTGTTGCACTCTGATGTCCCAAACAATCTGCTTCCCAGCTTCAACCAGAAGGATTTGCCTCTCCCTGTAATGGACTAGGTAATTGGATTGTGTGAGTGTTTTATTCTGTGACTTCTGTCTCTATCACATAAAGTGTTATTTTGCCAAATTCAGTTGACGGAAAAAGGAAGAAGCCACATGTTCACTAAATTAGACAGAAATTCTGTGTTCATTTACCTGGAAATAGACTCCAGTGAATACAATAGGACTTACTTTTTAAAATCATTTTTTTAAAAAAATTGTTAGAATGCAGTATGCATCCACAAAAAAAGAAAAACAAAATAATCCAAGAAAAATGGCAAAAAGATGTAACATACACACACACACCACAAATAACACAACCTAGTAACTTCTTTTCCTTGCAAAAATGGGTTGTTTGCTTATTGTTCTTTCTCCTTCTATACATCGCTACAAAACTGTCTCTGTGCTATCCTGTTATTCCTGTTCCTCTGTCCTATCTATTCTGTGCTCATCACTAATCTAATAAAATGCCATATTACAACCACAAATCCCTGTTAATATTCCTTATTCCATTCTCTTTTACCTCTTAATCTGACTGTAAAGAAATCTAACAGTAATTATTTTGAGGGGACACATATATGATGTTCACATCTTGGAACAGTTAGATTTCAAAGGCCATCTCAGCCAAGACCAAGATCGCAGTAGCACATTTGGTTTAGTATAGCAGAGGAATGGTTTCATTGAGTGGAAAGTGGGGGAAGGCCAGCCCTAGTGTAAAGACTGGCAGGGGATGTCTTTCTCTCAGTCCCTCTCCTTCATACAGGTCCGGTTGGCCGCCTCTCTGCTCTTGTTTCACCAGTAGCTGAAGACACAGACTTTTGAACTGTGAATTTTACTAATGTGGTGTGTGTGTGTGTGTGTGTGTAATTGGTGGGTTCTTTTTAATGCTTTTATGTTTTAAATTTTTTATTGAAATAATTTTAACTATGTTGTGTTTTTAACTGTTATGTTTTAATACTAGTATTATTTAATTCTTTTTAAACTTTGTAATTAATGTTTTAGTTGTATCATTTTTAAATTGTTATAAGCTTCCTTGTAACCCATTTTGGGAGCAAGGCAGGATAAAAAATCAATCAATCAATAACAATGGAAGAGTTCTTCACTCCTCTGGGTTTTCTTTTTGTCCTGGGTGAAAAGAAGCACAATAAAAACACTGGTAGACTGGGCAAAACACATCTGTGAACCCCACTTCTTGGAAGAGGAATTGAAGCACCTAGACTGGGCTCTACAGGCAAATAGTTACTCCATGTCAGATATCAGAAGGGCTGCCAGACCCAGGAAAATCCAGAGGAGTGAAGACGAGCAACCACCCAAAGGGAAGGTATTTTTACCATATATCAAAGGAGTCACAGACAGATAGGGAAAGTGGTAAGGAAACACAACCTCCAAATGGTTTACAAACCAACCAAGAAAATCCAACAAATGCTGCACTCAGCGAAGGACTGGAGAGACCCTCTCACAGCCACAGGAGTTTACCGCATACCATGCAGCTGCAGACAAGTCTACATAGGGACCACTAAACACAGTGTCCAAACACAAGTCAAGGAACATGAGAGACACTGCAGACTAGGCCAGCCAGAAAAATCAGCAGTAGCAGAACACATTTATAAACCATCCTGGGCATAAAATGCTGTTTGAAAATACTGAAATTCTGGACCATGCCAACAACTATCAGGTCAGAATGCACAGGGAAGCCATCGAAATCCACAAACACTTGGACAACTTCAACAGGAAAGAAGAAACCCTTAAAGTAAACAAGGTTTGGCTACCAGTCATACAAAATAAGAAAATCAGCACTTAGCAAATGCAAATGGAAAACCAACCAGGGTCAGGGGCTCTCCCAACAGACAATAGCAGACAATATCCTTGTTTGCATATCCTCTCACCCTGAAGCCATGCCATTAACAACAGAACAAAACCTATTCAACACAGAACAATACACAGTTTACATGGGAATCACCCCTCTCTACCCACGGTCTCATAGTATATATAGACCCACTCTCTTCCATTCCAGTATTCTCTGAAGATGCCAGCCACAGATGCTGGTGAAATGTCAGAAAGAAACTCTTCTAGAACATGGCCACACAGCCCGAAAAACCCACAAAAAATTATTTTATCATACTATTTGAGGTGGGCTGCAATGAACCCCTTTTGTAATGTCTATTCATATAGCACTGAATACAGTTTTCTTCAGACCCTCGCCAATTTTCCTTCTCTTCTGGTTTCTTCCTCTCTTTCTTTCCCCTTTCTTTCCATTCTGTTTTTCACCCACACCATCCTTCTCCTCCTCCCTCATTTTACCCACCTTCTATCAATTATACAATTAAGATAAGATTAGTAGAAAAGAGTAAGTTTGTTTACATGACCACATAAATGGAATATCTCACAGGTTTAATATGTGATCTTGGCTCCTGTATGCAAAATATGTGTTCTTAATTTGACCTTTTCTGAGTATACTTCTTGATTAAGAGTGAGAAAGCAGAAATAATCTGGTGATTTTGTTGGGTAGAAAAATGTTCTGTATACGCCAAGAGATTCTAATATATTTCTGATTAGGAATTCTTTATTTTTGATTATCTGACTGATTTTTGGAACTATCTACTTATTGCTGCACTCATGAAGGATCAGTACCCTCTAATGGAAATAAATCACTTCTTATTAACCTATTACAAACATGGCATTTGAAGAGTTAATGAATTGTACATGTAGGTGGGATTGAAAAGAGAGACTCCGATAGTGACAAACTGAATTGAAAAGGCTGTGAGATGAGATTTCATGCTTTGGGACAGCATTTTCCAACAAGATCATTCCCACTTGTGGTGGATTTTGTCATTCCCAGGCAACAATCATATCATGGGCTTTGTAGTCCATGTAGTAAAAAAAATCTAGTTTGGAAGAAGGCAAGTTTAAATGTGCAAAAAGAGTCCAATAACAAAATATGTTCCTCTGAGTTAAGTACTGTAAATCTGCAAACGTCTTAATGAATTAGTTAATTAATTATAATTCTACAAATTTTGATTATTAGTTGTTATGGTACTGAATGTTTTCAAGTTTCCAGTGTTTAACATTATTGAATTAATTTTGAAGTCCAGTGCTTCAAACACTGCTTTTCTTTCATCCCATCTCTTTACTTCTTTTTGGTTCTTTCTCAGGAAGGTCTTGAGCATCAGAGCATTTCTTTCATCAGAAAGCTCTGACAACTTATCTCAAAGATCAGCAGCAGAAGAGGCTTCTACCTAATCCTAACTAGCACTGCCAGACTAAATCAGGCGGGGGGGGGGGGGGACTCCTGTAACTGTAATCCTTCACTGATTTTGGATCAGGGTAAGGAATTATAAATGTCCATCAAGCAGGACAGAGGTACCTTTCTTTCCTCACCTCCCTAACCCTAATGTTCAGCCCCAGTCATCGTCTCCCAACACAGCTATTCCATCATTAGTAGAGATCAACGAGGAGGGTGCAAATGTTTTGTTCTTGCTGCTATGACAAAAAGTGATCTGGAAAGTAAGGACAACAGGTACCTTCATCCTGCTTGATAGGGCTTTACAATACCTTGCCCTGTGTCAAGATCTGTTAAAGATTAAAGTTAAAGGTGCTCCATCCTGGATTTTATCTCCCATCCCAATTTAATCTACTACGACTGGCAAATTTTTGAGTTAGGACAGCACATCTGTAAGTTAGAATAGCACTGCTTGAAATGAAATCATAAGCATTACAGAAGCTGTTCAGTTTCCTCCATGTTACCTGTTACTGTGGTACAGACAATGTTTTTATCTTTTTGGCTACCTATCTCAAAGTATTTATAGGAAGCATATCAGGTGATGCTTAATAATTAGGAAAGCACCCAATCCAGCCTTAGATATCACAAGTCATGATGTTAAAGAATATGTAAATTCCCATGTAGTAGAATGATTTGTTTGTTTATATATTCCACTCAGTCTGTACTTGAGTTCATTTATTGTTCACAAAACGTCATAAAAATATTGAAGCTAGTAAACTAAGGAACAGTAAAATACCAGACAGATTAAAGCAACATATTGAGATTGAGAAACCATTGTCCAAGATGCACAATTCCTTTTCCCCCTTTATAATTATTAAAGTTCAGTGACATAGATCCTGACGTTGCTCATTGCAAAGCCAGGAAGAAGGTCTTGCTTCTATTCACAAGTGATTTTACCTCTGCAACAGAAGTCCTTTCATCTAAACCTTCGATTTAATCTCAATAAAATATGCTCCTACAATGTGCAGAATCAATTCCATGTAGATCTTTAAAGGTCAACAACAGTGCCTTGAAATGGACCTGTAACAAACTGAAATTTAATCCAGATAGAATCACTCTTAATGAGAGTAATCAGTTTGGGGAGATGTGCAGTCTCTTTTGGATAGAGCTGACCTTCAAACTCAGGAAGCAGACTTATAGCTTCAGGCTGTTCCTTGCCAATGGTTTTGTGTTAGGATGTCTGGGTAAAGTTGTGAGTAGGTGCAAGACTTGATGACATTAAAGGCAATATTAAATTAAACTTTTTTTGCAAAAAATATTATCATAGTCTCTGTTTCTGGATATGTAAGAAGGAGGGAGGCTAAGCAACTCAAACTGAGAATTAAGAAACAGGTGTTTGTTCAGGATAGATGGGAGGGGAAAGAAACAATATTATATTTAGAATTGGAGGTGGGTGGGTCTGAATTCAAGAAATATAAAATACTCTGATCTGAGTAAATTAATTTTGTTGTTGTGTGACTTCAAGTTTTTTTTCAACATACAGTAACTGTGAGGTTTTTCTTGGTTGTTGTTGTTGTTGTTGTTTGCAAGATTTGGTCAGAGGGGATTTGCTTTTGCCTTCCTGTGAAGCTGAGAACTTTATCACACAAGCCTTATTTTCATTTTAGTTTGCCACAATCACATTATTTAAAGAGAAAAGAAACATAACAGCTTTGGAGCTTTTATTATTCCTTCAATAGTACGATGGGGCTTTTTGTGCCATTAACAGTCCCATGCTCTTCTGTGTGCCCCCCAACCCTACCTTCCTGCTTTATACCCTACCTGGCATGCCTTTCTTTTTTTGTGTACATATTTGTGTACATATTTGTATAATGCAATTACACAGTAATGGGAATGCAATTTAGTAAAAAAATAAAATAAAAGAGAGGGGGAGAGAGAGAGAGAGAGAAGGAAAAGAAAGTAGGGAAAATGTGCATGGGGAAAATAGGCTGCTTGGGAATAGCAAGTGGGAAAGGGAGAAGAAGAGGAGACTGACACCATGTGACTGACCAATATCAGGACTGTTGCACACAGTTAGTTATCACACCTGTCAGTGAAAAGATGCATTCTAACAATGTTTTAAAGGCACAACAATAATAGGCTGGGGATGATATTGTGAAATAGATATTGCCAAATGCAGTATTCTCTTGCTAAAATTGTGGTTGAAAACTCACATATGATAAAATCCTGAGAGAGTATCATTTGCACAAGGTAACCCAGTGGGTTTACATGGCTGAGTGAGGATTCAAACTCTGGTCTCCAGAACCATTGACCACTGTTCAAACCACTACACCATGTTGGCTCTCATGCATGCATGGTTATAAAATGATTTCAACAGGCACAAAACATATTTAAAGTACAATCTTTTTAAGTCCCATTAATTTCAGTGAGAAAAATTATGGTGTTTTTTTTTTCTTTTGGTTTGCTTTGTTTAACTGAAATTGGTATCATTGGGAAAGTGATTAACTTTGGATTAGAGTAATAGCTGAATCCATTTGTATGGATTTCAATTCTTGTAAGATGCTCCAATTACTCAAACAGAGGGGCGGGGTAAAAATAAATTATTATTGTTATTGTTATTGTTAGGCACATGGGCATGGAGCCAGCAGCTTCATTTTTCCTGCATTAACTCCAAATTAAAGTATACAGGAAGAGCTCCATTTATTCATTATGCATGCTGTTGTTCCCTCCATTCTCTTCTGTAAGCACATAAAACAGCCATGTGTCCAAAAGAGATTCTTCATAACAAGCAGAATACTTTCTATCCATACTGGGCTTTCCAACCTTCCTCCAACCTGGCATCCTTCAGATGTTATGAATCACAGTTCCCATCACCATCAGCCCAGCAAGGGCTAGCAGTAGGATTACTTTAATTCTTTTAAGGTGTTCATTCCAACACTGGCACTTCTATTTAAACATCAAGATGGTACTGTGTTAAAAGACAAAGAACACAGTGTCATGTATAAGTGGAAATAACTATGAACTATGAAAATGCAGTTGGCAAAAGGAAAACCAGAAGTAGTTTAAAGAAACTGTAGACTTGTGTATACATGTAGTGAACATGTTTCCTACATAAACGAGTTTACATCTGGGAATTCTAATGATGTTGTTGACATTAAATCATCTTTGTGCTGTGGTGAATTCAGAGAAATAACCATGTTAGCCTGGAATATCAGTATGCAAAGAGATCTTGTAGCATAAGCTTTTGTAGAGTTGGTCTATAGCTGCAACTGAAGAAGCAGATCAAGTCTGTAATAGCTTATGCTGCACCTTCTTATGCACAGTGCTACAAGATACTGCATACTTGTGTTGTATTGTGATACTAAAAAAAAAATTGCTAAATAAGGAAAGCAAGATTTCTGTGATATTGTGAAGGAAAGATAATTGCAAGCTTGAAGATCATTTCCTCCAATTGGGAAAAAGAAAGTGAAAACCTAAGACATTTCATTTCCAAATAAACATAAAATGGCAAAGATTTTTTTTTTTTAAATGAGGACAAAAATGAAGAGGATAACACAAGAAAACACATTTATGGGGGTTCAGTGGGATTGTGTACTCTCACATAGGATCAGGCAAGAAATATGATGATAGTAATCATGCCTGCTAACAGGCTAGTAGAGTCAATTTACTTCAGGTATGCCAGATCAAGGTGTTTCATTCATTCTTAAAGACATATTGAAACTCAGAATGGCCAATGACAAGCCTGGGAAAGAGAAAAAGTTATAAGCTTTTAAATACATTTTGGCTTTTCAAACTATGGGCCTTTGCAGATGCCAGAAATAATGCAACTTGAGTCCACTTTAACTGCCCTGGCTCAGTGCTAGGGAATCATGGGAACTGTAGTTTATTGTGGCACCAGAGCTCTCTGACAGAGAAGGCTCAATGTCTCAGAAAAAAAAATACAATTCCTGTGATTCCCTAGCACAGAGCCAGGACTGTTAAAGAGGCCTCAAGATGAATTATTTCTGGCAGTCTGCAAAGGCCCTATATTCTCCATTTGCCTTGTTTTCACATATTGAGGTGAATGTTGTGCAAAGATGCAGGGAATACTCTTTTTTAGGAACGGCCAATGCACATTTGTCTTTCTTAAGCTTCAAACAAACATCTGCAATCAAGAACCCTATTTTATATCTTTGAATTATGTTAGGATTCAAATATACACTGGGCAACACTACCATACTAAGTTGCATTTATTGGAATTTCACATTTTTGTAGAAGGGAGCAATTCTGCAGATCTCTCCAGGGAAGGCTGAGGGGTTTTGTGGCCAGTGAAATAGTGACTCTACTCCAGGTTTTAGCCTGAATATTAAAGGGGATTTCCAGGTTGCTGCACATTATCCTCCAAATAGGGTTGACAGCTCAGATCGCTCTTTTAAACTTCAAATTAAAACCTATAGTAGAGTCATTTTCCCACTAACATTCAAACCACCAGCCTCTACTGAAGCCACTGTTTGCTGTAAACATATATAGCTCTTCAAGGTGGCAGCTACTTGTTTAGACAATTTATCAGTCCTGGTTGAACTTGAACAATTATCAGAATGGTGAGATTTGAAACAATCTTTTGTTTCTTATAAACAGAATTCACCAAAAATTGATGGGATCAATAGTGATTTGACCCATAGGCTTCATGTTGAACTATAGTGGTAATGACAAATCTACCCCCACTGTATCACAGCCTCAACCACCAGAGAGAGATGACAGTGGGACAGGAAGAGGGAATGTAATATTGACACTATAGTAAATTATATTTGGCACCAAGAAGACCTTTTAGGTGTCAAGGAGGCCAATTTCATGATGAGCAGGTTTTCACAAGGGGAGAGGAGAAATCTTGTGAGATTCAGCATCTCAGTGTCTCACAAGATATGTGGCCAAGAAAAGAGAAACACACCAGGAAGGTTTACATGACTCAGGGCCTTTACAGACTGCCAGAAATATTGCAACTTGAGGCCACTTTAACTGTCCTGGCTCAGTGTTAGGGAATCATAGGAACTGTAGTTTATTGTGGCACCAGAGCTCTCTGACAGAGAAGGCTCAGTGTCCCAGAAAAAAAAAATACAGTTCCCATGATTCCCTAGCACCGAGCCAGGACAGTTAAAGTGGCCTCAAGTTGTATTATTTCTGGCAGTCTGTAAAGGCCCTCAGTCTCAGAACCTATACAGACTGGCCAAAAGGGCTGGCCTGGGGGTTGGAGTCGGAGCATGGCAACCACACGCTGGCTGCCCCGCTCCACCCCCACATCGTCCTCATGCCGGCTGCCCACACAGATGATGGGTGGTGTCAGGGCGCTCTCTTAGCACAGCATTTAGACCCACCATACCAAAGGAGCACAGAAAAGCTGCTGCCATCATGGCAGGGCCAGGTTTTTGCCACTCCAAAAGTGTTAAAGTGCCGGATCAAGTGGTAAAGTGCCGGATCGATTTTGGAGTAGTAAAGTGCCAGATTGAGGCTGTAGCGTGTAGTTGCCACCACCCCAATCTGGCACTTCCAGGGGCCATCTGTAGAGCCCCTCAGTTAGCTGGACAGTAAATCCATATACTAATATTTATGGATTATTGTTACCATTATTATTGTGTTTATTTCTATCCACCTTTTCCCTAGATTAGGACTCAAAGTGGCTTAAAATGATTTAAAAAACAGTGTTAAAAATCCACAGATTACAAAAGTTAAAACATAATTAATTAAAAAACAGTTATTAATTAATTAAAAAACACTCATTAAATGCCTGTCAGAATAGAAAAGTCTTTGGATTAGATTTCTGTATAGTTGGTTATTGGGAAGGAGGTTTTTGTGCCAGTTAATGCCTGCAATTAAATAGATTTGTCGACTATTTAATTCTGGGACAGGTGTCACATTGGCCTTGCATGAGAATTTCCTTAGTCCTATGAAGACAATTTGTGTTTAGCTCCAGAAGCAACTGTGGAGTAGGAATATAAATCTTTGTTCTCATTGGCAATAACACATAATTAAATCAGTTTTCTTCCCACTCTAAGTCTTTGTTAGTTGCACACTTCTAAAGGGCTAATCAGTGTTTGGGATGTTAAAAAACACTTGGGTGGTGGTCTGTTTCTACATGCTTTTCTGTATAAAGAAGTTCTTTTCTGTGCAGGAAATGTGATTTATCTGCACAAGAAGGTTTCTTGATAGGAAAATGTGATTTCCCCCTGCACAAAACAGGATATTTCTTGCACAAAAGAATAACATTTTCTGTTTGTTCCATTTTTCCTGGCATCGATGTGGTTCTATATTTTCTCAGGATTCCACATTTGTGCATTTTCTGTGCACAGTGTATTCCAGTGTGGTTGCATTTTGCAGAGAACAATCCCAAACTATATATATATATATATATATATATATATATATAGTTAAACTGTCAGAATAGAATATATATATATATATATATATATATATATATAGTTTAACTATATATATATATATATATATATATATATATAGTTTGGGATTGTTCTCTGCAAAATGCAACCACACTGGAAAATATAGAACCATATAGTTAAATATATATAGTTATATATAGTATATATAGTTAAATCCAGATCTAGATTTGCTCATCAGGGAGCCGGTGTTGAGAATTGGGAAATTGTTGACTATTCTTTATGTCTGAGCTGGACAAATGAAAACATAGAAGTGGGAAGGGAGCCCTTAAACAGTACACAATTATTGCATTATGATTCCACTTTGGCTGCATCATATGGAGTCATGGATTTTCTAGTTTGGTAAGAAAGAAGAATTCTGTGCTTGAGAATTCTAAATGTCCTCCCCTACACAGGAAGAATTCCAGAATTCCATAGGATGGCATGTGGAAGCAGTGGCTATGGAATGAAATTTTTGAAACAGAAGCATTAAAATAATTAGAGGAACAATTTAGAAAACATAGGTTTTCCTTATAGTGGGCATGGGCAACTCTGGAAGGCTAGCGGAATGCATTAGCCCTCTAAGTGACCTTGATGAGGCACATCAGCTCCTGTAAACAAACAAACACACATATGCACACTTCCAAATGTCTCTAGAGGGTTTCCAAAAAAAAAAAAGGAGGCTTCTTCTTGGCCTCATATTTTGAAGGGAGCCTGAAGAATATGGTGGAAATACACTTAATGGGCCAGTGGGCATTTTGCTGCACTTTGGGGTGGAAGGAGGGTTATTTAAAAAAAAAAATGCAAAAATTGTTTTTGATCCCTGGGAACAGAGGGCCTCCACACCTCCTGGGGCATTCTGAAGCAAAAGGGGAAAAAAAGTTTTTGAACCCCAGGGAGTCCTGGGAGCCACAAAAACAGCCACATGCTTACCACAGGCCACACTTTGCCTACCCTGCCTTATAGTGTAGTGGTTCAATGTTCACAAAAAAAGTGAACTGCTTTTTGAAAAGCCTACACATTTTCAGACAATGATCCCCACTACCTGAACTGCACAAAATATTTGTCACAAAATTTTGCAAAAAAAAAAAAAAAAAAGCAGTCTTAACTGTGACTCTAATCTGTCTTCTTCAGTAAAAGTGAGGCTAACAAGAAAGGCTTTATTAAGCTCAGTTTTTGAAAAAATTAAAGAGTGACAGTACATGGCCAGGAGCTTTAAACAGCTTATCATCCATAATTTCCCCAGTTAAATTTAGCCAAAAAGCAATGTCATAGGCTGAGCACTCATTCACTGCATTCAGTTTCTCTATAATCACAATTCACTCAAACAAAAAAAGGCAAGCAATAGTTGGAATGGCAAAACAACCTGCAGCATTTTGTAAGTATACCTTTGTTCTTGGCTTAGCCAGATGGAAACAGTTTTATCATGGTAATCAATATGCTTTTTTGGATGCCTAAAGCGTGATAAATATTGAACTGCAGCATGATCAAATCTGAAATGATAGCATTCCTTAATAATGAATATATATAATGTTGCAGACATTCACTGTTGATCTAAGTCTGTCTTTCTTGGATATTCATTAGTTAATGAGGCGGAAGACAGTGCCTACAACTTCTGGTTTTTTTTTTCCTTTCTTTTTTGTAGATTGGAATAGTAATGCATATAAAATGTGTTACTTGCTAATTTGGGCTGATTTCACACTGTAGACTATTCTAGAATTCAATAAGAAGAACTGTGGACCTGACAGGTCATTTAAAGGAAATATTTCAGTGGCACCATGAATCAATTAAGGACCTTACACCAGGGTAAAAGTATGGGTGGACCTATCAGTTTGACACTATTGGCAAATTTGACCTAACAAAAGCCAGAACATAAGAATGTACCCTCTAAAGAACTGCTAGAATCCAGTGGCTATGCTGGCTGGAGGATTCTGGAGTTTTACTATTACAAGTAACTTCTCTGATCTATATGTACAGCCATTACATAGGTGAGGGATAGTCAGGGTGCATTGTGTTGTATGTGCTCTATAAGCTAGAGGTTCTGAAAGAATGGAGGCACAATTTGATCAAATCTAATTCAAGAAGAATTTCCAAATACAAAGGGCAATCATATCTTCTCCAATATTACCATGGCAATTTAAGGGATGGAGCTGCTAAAGTAGACATCTTTCCGATTATGGTCTGGTAACACTGGAAAACTCTAAACAGCTAGGAAGAACAGCATGGTTCATTCCCATGTTATCATTACATTGGAAATTGCTGGAAACTGGGGGCAGCCTCCTTATCTCCTGAATTAGATCTTCCAACAAGAGCCCACCTTGATCACTAAAGTGACAATGGAAATGTTTTCAAGGGTATCTGAGGAGCAAGACACATACTGTTTCAAAAATCTTAAGCCAGCTAGGTTCTCTGGTAGTGCAGTGGTTAAATGCCTGTACTGCAGCCACTCACTCATAGACCACAAGGTTGTGAGTTCAATACTAGCCAGGGCTCAGACTTGACTCAGGTCTACATCCTTCCGAGGTTGCTAAAATGAGTACCCAGCTGTTGGGGGGCAATGAGCTTACAGTTGTAAAATGCTTGACACTGCATAGCACAGTATGAAGCGGTATATAAATGAAGCTGCTTTCTCAGAACAAATCAATAAACTACCTGATGCTGGCATGATCTGATATTACGCATCAAACTTTATGTTGTAGTGATAACCTCTTCAGGGATTTTGAAGACAGGTGGCATAAAAGAAGAGGCCCTCTGATGAGCCTTTTGCAAGATGTCATTTTGGCTTTCTCATAGCCAGCTTACATTTATTTAGATGTATGTTTTATTTGTTAAAGTTTTCTAAACAGGTCACGGTGAGAGGATCTGTAATATGTGGTATTCAACATGGAAGAGAAAGCAAGAACTGCAGACTACAAAATGAGGGACAAAACTCCAACTAATTGACATTGGAAGAAAGGATGCTGCTAAGACCAAAAATAGAAAAATAATACCACTACATCCTATGCCTAAACTCTTATAAAGATATGCAAACTATCAATCAAACTACTAAGTACAGGCATGTTAAAACTTGTTATCTCTGTCATGTTCTTAGTTGTGATTTCTTGTGGCACAGTCTTTTAAAAACTGACCTGTCCTCTTAATTAGTTTTACCATTTTAGAATTTAATATTTAGGGAAAGGGAAGCAGAAGCACCAGGTTTTAGAATAAATAGGAGAAAGAATCTAGATTTATTAGCCATTACTGAAAATGGCATCAATTTGCAGCACTACACAGACAAGTTCATTAAGGAAAATTAATTATGCCATAGTTGTAATTCAGTCTCATTACTTTGTCACTGAGTAGATAACTTGGATAACCAGGATTAATTGGGAGCTTCTAGTAATGGGTGGACAGCCTCTCCAGTTATTAGATATGGCCTTGTATTTTGAATAAATGGGCCATTCTCTCAGCAACCAAGGAAATTAGACTGAAAGATTTATTTATCTGCTAAGGAAAAGAAGTTCTGCATATGGAACTGAAATCTTATTCACTGCTCTGCAACCTGTCAAATGGCATAGGATAGCATCACAGTGGTGGCATCTGCCCTCTGGAATACTGTATCAGTATTCAACATGTTCAAAAGGTAGAAACTGTACAAAAGCTTAAATGTCTTTTGAAAACATCTTTGTTTCTACAGGCCTTCTCTAGCTAGTAACAATTATATTTTAATATGTTTTAATATGCTTTGCAGTGGTTCCGGTCCTTCCTCTCGGGTAGGTCCCAGAGGGTGCTGCTCGGGGACTGTAGTTCCAGTAAGAGGGAACTCACTTGTGGGGTCCCTCAGGGAGGTATTTTGTCCCTGATGTTATTTAACATCTATATGAAGCCGCTGAGTGAGATTATATGGAGTTATGGTGCTGGGTGTTATCATTACGCTGATGACACTCAAATCTATTTATCCATGTCTCGTTCATCGGTCTCGAATTCTAATGGCATCTCTCCTCTCAATGAATGTCTTCAGGTGGTAATGGGCTGGATGAGGAAAAACAGATTGAAACTGAATCCAGACAAGACAGAGGTGCTCACAGTAGCGGCCCCGAAACCAAGAATTGGGTTGCAACCTCCAGTCCTGGATGGGGTCACACTCTCCTCCAGTGACTGTGTTTGCAGTCTGGGAGTGCTCCTTGATTTGTCACTCCTGATGGCGAATCAGGTTAATGCGACGGTCAGGAGCTCCTGTTATCACCTTCAGCTGATACGCCAGCTGCGCCCTTTTCTGGAAGTAAGGGATCTCGAGACCGTTGTGCACAGACTGGTAACCTCCCATCTTGATTTCTGTAATGCACTCTACATGGGGCTACCCATGTGCTTGGTTCGGAAGCTACAGCTAGTTCAAAATATGGCAGCCAGACTTGTTTCAGGAACATCTAGAAGGGACCACATCACTCCGGTTTTGAGGTCCCTTCACTGGCTGCCTATTTGCTTCTGGACCCAGTACAAGGTGTTGGTTATTACCTTTAAAGCCCTAAATGGCTTGGGTCCAAGCTATATCAGAGACCGCCTCCTCCCGTACAATCCTCCCCACGCGCTCCGGTCCTCTGGGAAAAATTTCTTAGAGCCTCAAAGATCGAGGCTATCTGTGACCTCCCAGAGGGCCTTTTCTATCGTCGCCCCCAGACTCTGGAACGACCTGCCGAACGAGATCCGTCAATTAACATCTCTGGACAGTTTCAAAAAGGCGGTCAAGACGGATCTCTTCCGGCAGGCCTTCCCAGACTAAAATAGCCCGGCCTTGTGCTGTTCCCTCCTCTAGTTGAACCTTGGTTCCCCCGTATTGTAACAATGGGATGATATGGCACGGCTTTTATTATTTAATTGTTATGATTTCTTCTTTAGTATATTGTCTTAGGATTTTTAACTATGTCACTGTTTAATACTGTTTTAAGTGGGGGAGGGATATGCTTGTATATTGCAATTGTTTTTATGTTGTAAACCGCCCGGATTGGGCAACCATTGGGCTGTA
The DNA here is from genome assembly GCA_026167975.1 of Phrynosoma blainvillii. NCBI lineage: Eukaryota > Metazoa > Chordata > Lepidosauria > Squamata > Phrynosomatidae > Phrynosoma > Phrynosoma blainvillii. Next base: position 58,353,117 of record JANUYF010000002.1, on the reverse strand, counting down.
TATAAATAAATTTTATTATTATTATTATTATTATTATTATTATTATGTTTTTATTGAGTTTTTATTGCATCATATCTGCATTTTAATATAAATGGATTAAAGATCTTATTGTGTTGAGTAGTATATGGATATTATAAATGAATGAATCAATGAATAACAGTTGGTGAGGTTACTATAGAATATTCTGAACCATCTCCAAACTAATAGAAGCTTCCATAGAAAAATCCACTGCAATTCCTCCTTATTGGGTTTTAGATATCAATATGGCTATTCACCTGCCTGCCTTCTTGTCTGCCTTCTTTTTTTTCCCCTGCTGCTAGAATTGATATTGTTCCTAGGGTAATGTCAATGAACTCCTCATCTTCAATGAATGTTGACTTCTTGACATTAATTAAAAGAATCACTAAGGAAAACTGTGTTTCCCTACCTCCACAATTCCTGCCATATCCATAGGAACAGAAGTATGATTGCCTCTCCTCCTGCTACCAGCAAAAATCCATTGCACTGGCACAAAGGACACGAGATGCCTCTTTTTGGATTTAAACCGGCCACAACTTTTATTTAGCTGTACAGGGTGTATTTACAAACCAATAAACATAAACAAATTTGTCACATGTGTAAGTGAAAGTGTAACCCACCAATGGGTGGTCCTTCACTGCATGTGACAAAATAAGTAAATAATAATATCAACAAATTTACAAGTCCCTCCCCTCCAGAAATGACATCATATGATGTCATGCAATTAATGACGTCATGCATTTAACTGCATACGTCATTTCCTTTAATTTGTTTCATGCCAATTTTATCCCAATTAATTTAAATAGCCAGATTAATTTTCCTATGGGGGTGGGGGTCATTACCTGCCCCTAAGTTCAAAACAAACAATTTAAAATTATAGACCCTACCCCAAAGTTGTGACAAAGCGATTAACAAGAACAACTTGAGTTATAACACAATGACCCATTCCCAAATCAATTTCAATTAATAATCTCAGGGAGGGCAAAAACCCAGGGAAGCACCCTGGAAAAAATTCCCTTCTGGCTCTCGAAGGCGACCAGCCTAAGCCTGAGAGTAACGATTGATAACTTCTTAATAAAGGGTGGGTGGGATGGGTCGCTCAGTTTAAGCTTGAAAATGGCTGCCTCCACATGGCAGAACAGAGCTATAAAGAACAAACTCTTGTCCCAAGTCTCGTGAGACCAGTAGCACCGCGAGACTTGGAGTAGTAACCAAACAACCCAATTGGACAAGGCACGCAGGTGTTCCCATTATTATTATTATGAATGTCCTGATGGTGAGAGTTGATTGACAGTGGAGTGCAGTGCCTTGGAGTATGGTGGACTCCCTTTCTTTGGAGGTTTTTGAACAGGCTGGATGACGATCTATTGGGTGGACTTTGTGTCATTCTGCATGGTAGGGGGTTGGACAGTATGGCCCTTGTGGTCTCTTCCAATTCTGTGATTCTAACTATGCCTTAAAAATTACTTTTTTCTGTAATGTTAGAAATGAGAGTTACAAGGCTACTGTTTGTCAAAAAGTATTTTCTATTTTAACCTGTTATTCTACTGCTTAGTATGACAAAATTGAACCTATCTGAGGAATATAAAGTGTGGGTTTCCCCTCCCATTTTTTCCTTATGGATTCTAAATATCTGTTTATATAAATATTTAATATACCAAATTCCCAATCATTCAGAAAATTCTAAAACCTCAAAAATGTGAATAATGCCATGCATCTGAAGAATTTCACTAAAGCTGATCCAAAACCACTGTCAACAGTTATGAGGACATAACTATGCAGTTATTTATGTCAGTGGAACTTGGACTGGAGGACTTCTTAGAAATGTACATGCATGGCTGGGAGGAATTTGCTACAGCCTTTGAAAACAAGGCTGTTGGTGACCTCCCAGGGGGCCTTTTCCACCACTGCTCCCAGACTATGGAATGGCCTGATGGACGTGATCCATCTTATTACCACCTTAGATAGCTTCAAAAAGACTGTTACGACCCTCTTCCAGCAGGCCTTTCCTGAATAACTATCCCAGCCCAAAGAGTCAGCTTTTTTTCTCCCTTCCACGCTGCTGCTGTTTGTGTTGTATTGTTTTGATGTCTTTGTGTTATGTTATGACTAATTTTAAATATTTTAACTGTCTTAGTTTAATAATTTTTAAGGAGTTGGGGGATTTGGAGGTTGGATGTGTTTTATTGGAATTTTACTTGTTGTAAGCTGCCCCAATTGCACTGCAGAGGGGCAAGATAGAAATTATTATTATTATTATTATTATTATTATTATTATTATTATTATGGAACCATGAGAATTAAGCCCCAAGATAGGGATGTAATTCTTCACTAAGACTCAAAACAGACAAGTCAAATAGAGTGGCTTCCAGACACTTTGGTGGTATGATGTGCAGATGATGCATGCCCCTAAGGCTGTCAGCAAAAAAACAATAAAAAATGCTAATTGCCAACTGTCTATTTGGGACACTAGCAGCCCAATTCAGGAGCAGGTTGTCTGGTCACCATGGTCCCAGGCCAATCGGGGCCCATCTGCTTCACCCCTTGGTTTCTTCTCAAAGGTAGCAATGAGTAATTTCAGCAATTTTCTCTCTGCTGTGAGAAAGTATTTGAAAGTCTGTTGTTGTAGACTATTCACAATTCTGTAGAAATAAATAAATAAATAAATAAATAAATCCCATGTGCTTCTTTCACACAAAAAACAGCATTTTCTGTATAGGAAACAGATTATTCTGCATAGGAAAATAATATTTTAACACAGAAATATTAACCCTGCAGAGAAAATGCTATTTCTGCAAAGAAAATGCTGCAATTGAGGATTTATTCTGTACAAAATTCATATATGGTTAAATGGCATAGAGAATAGCATTTTCTGTGCAGTAAACAGCATTTTCTATGCAGGAATATTTATGCACTGAGATATTATTTTCCAAATGTAGTAAAGGTTGTTTCCTTTGCGGAAAATGCTGGTTTTCTACATAAAACAGCAAGTCCATCAGGACTCCGCCGGCTCCATGCCGAGGAGGGAGCCAGGGAGAGAGGCTGTTGCCCGCTCCCCCCCCCCCACCAACATCAGGACTCCGCTGGCTCCATGCCGAGGAGGGAGCCAGGGGCAGAGGCTATTGCCTGCTCCCACCACCATCAGGACTCCACCGGCTCCATGCCAGGGAAGGAGCTGGTGCAGAGGCAGTTGGCTGCCCCCACCACCATCCAAGCTCCACCGGCTCTGCTCCAAGGAGGGAGCCAGGGGTAGAGGCCATTGCTCGCCCACACCAACATCAGGACTCCACCGGCTTCGCGCTGGGTAGGGAGCCGGGGCAGAGACCATTGCCCACCCCCACCACCATCCAAGCTCCACTGGCTCTGTGCTGGGAGAAGCCTAGGAGAGGAGCCAATTCCACCTGCGACCAACAGGAGGCCTCCTCAGCCCGCTCAACCCTCCAGAGACAACATCGCCTGCCCAACTCTGCCAGCTGCTGAATCTGAGGTCTCAAGCCCAGTGTCAAACTAGCCACAACATGCCCGTCAGTGTTAAGAGGGGAAAAGTGGGGATGCCGGTGAGAGCGGCACCTTGTGCAATCTCTGAGCATTGGGTATCAAAACAACTATGCTGGTCAGAATCAACACAAGAAGGGAAGAAGAGAGGTGCTAGTGAGAGCAGCACTTTTCCAGGACGGGTTCACTGGTCACTCTCTGAGTGTCAGATGCTGAGTCAATTGTATTTATTGGTGCTAGTATTGAGAGGGGAAGGAGGGAAGTGTTGGTGGGAGCTGCACCTTCTGGAGATGATTACAGACATTAAATTCAAGAGGGGAAAGGGTGGAGTGCCAGTGAGAGTGGCACTTTCTAGAAGCCGGGCTTCAGTTAAGCCTCGAGTGGTAGCTGTTATAAAAACTGTGCTTGTTAACATCTGTGCGAAGTGGGGAGAAGAGGAGGTGTTGATGAGAATATTAATAATCTATTAATAGCTATTAACATCTGTATTTATTTATTTATTTATTTATTTATTATCATTTATTATTATTTATTAACACCCGTTAATTGCCAATCTGTCTTGGAGGGAGACCATTGATTTAGAAGCTGGCCATGGCGAGTCAATTGGAGTAGTGTGGGGCAAGAGGAGATATAGCTTTAACAGAGTGAAGCTGAAATACAAGGGAAAACGAGATCGATAGTTGAAATCTATCCCATCTTCCTCTCATCCTGTTAGCCCAAAAGAACCGAGGGTCACCCCAACTATATCACAGACCCTTACCTTGCTCCTCTGCAATGCCAGGTCAGTGAAGAACAAATCCCATATAATCTATGATTTTTTAGAAGAGGAAGATGCTGACCTGGCTTGCTTTACAGAAACCAGGCTAGGAGAGGATAGTAGTGTGACCTGGGTTAAGGCTCTCCCAGCTGGGTATACTGTTAAGGAGCAGGTTAGGGAAAGTGAGCGAGGGGGGGAGTTGCCTTGGTCCATAAAAACACTATCACTTTGGCCAGGAGACCTATCCAGAAAATGAATCACATTGAGTATATCTACTTGACCCTGAAAGCAAGGGACAGCCTGGGGATTCTGTTGGTTTACTGTCCACCCTGTTGCTTAGCAGACTCCCTGGCTGAGCTGACACAGTTGGTGTTGGAGTCTCCCAGGCTTCTTGTTCTGGGGGACCTCAACATCCCCCTCAAGTCAGGCTCATTAGATCTAAAAGGTGCAACTCAGGAGTTCATGACTTCCATGACAGCCATGGGCCTGTCCCAATTAGTCTCATAATACACTCAATGTGGACTTTATTACGGATCAGGAATATCCATGGGCTGAGGTAATTCAGACTTCTGCCCTGTCATGGATGAATCATTTCCTGGTCAAGGTGAGAATGAAGGCTGCTAACCATACTCCTCTCGGGGGTGGAGGAACCATTAAAATGGTCCGCACTTGAAGGCTGATGGAACCCAAAAAGGTTCCAGGAAGTCTTGGAGGGTTTTATGGTTGGGAACAACGGCAATTCTGTTGAAGCCTTGGTTGATACTTGGAATAATGACCTTACCAGGGCTATAGACATTATCGCTCCTGAGCATCCTTTTCAACCCGCTTCAAATAAAAAACCTTGGTACATGGAAAATCTTCGCCAAATGAAGAGGGCTGTACAATGACTAGAGCGCTGCTGGTGGAAACATCAATGCTTATCTGACAAGACACGTCATAGGAACATGTTGGATTCCTATCGAGTGGAAATAGATGCAGAAAAGAATTCTTTCTATGCTACACATATTGCATCTGCAAAGTCTCATCCAGCAGAGCTGTTCAGGGTGGTTAAAGAATTAACTCAATTACCTCCCATCCTGAACCCATTATTGGAACCAACTAAAGCCTGCTGTGACACTTTTAATGACTTTTTTGTAGATAAAATCTCTCAGATAAGGGCCGATCTAGATGCGGGCATTATAACAGAACCAATAAGAGAGGTGTCCAGAGACTCTGTGGACTGTGTTACACTGGACCATTTTGAATTTGCTAATACCAATGAAGTGGACAAGCTTATTGGAAGTATTAGGAAGACAACATGCCCTCTTGATCCTTGCTGATAGGGCTTCGGCAGACAGGAGGCCGTGGGCTGCCCTGGGAAGGTGCGCCGCGGGACCGAGGCATCCTCATGCCTCGATCCCGTAGTGCACCGTCGGCGCCCCAAGAAAGGAGTGCTAAAATAGTGCTCCTTTCATATGTCACTGAAAGTGTGCCGCAAAAGCTTGCGGCGCACTTTCAGCGACCCTTCCAACGCAGCGTGTCTGGACACTGAGGCGGGAGGTTGTCCTCGGAGCGCTGGCCGTGCGGGGGGCCAGCGGCTCCAAGGACGACCTCGGAAGGGGGAAGGGGCGCCGAGCGTGCAGCTGCCCCTCCCCTTCCCTGCGCCGAGGACGGCTTGTTAAGCCATCTGCCGAGGCTCATAGTCAAGGAAGGTGTCGCAGTAAAAATATTATTACAACTCATCATTAATGCATCCCTCAGAGAGGGAAAGTTTCCATCTAGTTTGAAACTAGTGGTAGTTAAATCACTCTTGAAAAAACCCTCCCTTGATCCCTTGATGAAAAATAATTACAGACCAGTCTCTCTTTTACCATTCTTGGGCAAGGTGATCGAGAAGGCAGTTGCCTTTCAGCTCCAAGTTGTCTTGGAAGAGGCTGACTATCTGGACCCATTTCAAACTGGTTTCAGGGTGGGATATGGAGTTGAGACTGTCAGGGTTGCCTTAGTCAATGATCTCCATCTGAGCATAGACAGGGGGAGTGTGACCCTGTTGGTACTCTTGGACATCTCAGTGGCATTCAGTACCATAGACCATGGTATCCTTCTGAAATGCCTGAGGGGGTTGGGTATTGGGGGCACTGCTCTTCAGTGGTTCTGGTCCTACCTCTCGGGCAGATTCCAGATGGTGATGCTGGGGGATAGTAGCTCTTCTAAGAGAAAGCTGAAATATGGTGTCCCTCAGGGTGTCATTCTATCCCCCATACTGTTTAACAATTACATGAAGCCGCTGGGTGAGATAATCCGGAGACATGGGTCGCGGTGCTATCAGTATGCTGATGACACCCAACTCTACTTCTCTATGTCTCCAACTGTTGCAGTGACTAAGGATGGCATCGCTCCTCTTGTTGCCTGTCTTGAATCAGTAATGGGCTGGATGAGGGAAAACAAACTCACGCTGAATCCAGAGAAAACAGAGGTGCTCATGATAAGTACCCTTGGTCCAGGAAGGGAACTTTGTCAACCAGTCCTGGATGGGGTCACACTTCCCCTAAAGGACAAAGTACGCAGTTTGGGAGTACTCCTGGATTAATCTTTACAGTTGTCATCTCAAGTGGATGCGATAGCCAGGAGTGCTTGGTATCAACTTCGGTTGATCCGCCAACTGCATCCCTGAACCGAAAGGACCTTGAAGCAGTAGTACTTGCCCTGCAAATATGTGTATGGATATAATGTTGCAGAAACTTACCCTTTTAAGGGACCTGCAAATTATCACAGTTTTTTGACAGCAAGGAACACTAGGCAAGAAGAGATTTTAGATCTCTAATCAAAGAAAAAGTGTGTTTGTGTCTGTGTCCTTTTCATAGCACCATCTGTGTACACACTTTCATTTCTTCTGCTGTATCCACACTCACCTTTTTGCATCCAGGAGATCCAGGGTCTCCATGGCGATGCCACACCAAATTGATCAGGAACATAGTTCCCACTATGTTGACCCTGATTGAATTGCTCCTTGCAGTTCACACTGCAAGGGACTCAGCAGTGGTGGTGATGAGGGGAGGCGAGGAAGAGGAGGAAGACGAAGAAAGAGGAAGAGGTGGAAATGGCTGTGGTGGCAGTGAGGGGAGGTGAGGAAGAGGAGGAAGATGAAGGAGGAAGAGGAGGTAGAAGTGGAAACAGCAGTGGTGATGGTGGTGGTGGTGAGGGGAGGAAGAGGAGAAAGATGAAGAAGGAAGAGGAGGGAGGACACTGGAGGAAGCAGCATGGGGGAGAGGAAGAGGAGGGGGAGGGAGGAGGGAAGGAGGAGGATGATGCACTTCAGATTCGGATAGGTCGTTCCCACTACCAAAGATCCGAATCCTTGCAGTGCAGCAAAAAACAAAACAAAACAAAAAAAAAAGTCACTAGTTGACCCAGTGTCGAATGCACTGAGTCAAATGGAGGTTTTGGTAGCACCTCCCTCCTCAAATTGCAGTGAATGCAGTTGGGGGAAATGTGAATGCCTATGAAATAACCCAGGTTCCACACTAGGTTATTTCATTTTGTGAATGAGGCCACAGAATGCTTTAATCCTACTCACATATGTAACTGAAGGAGAGCTAGAAATACAAAATCATTAGGGCCTCAGTTATTCTTACTTTAAATTGTTTCCATAGAGCAGGAACCCATACCACAGTGATATGTGGTTTAAAACAGGAACCATGTGGATTCTTATTTTCCATCTCTGTGACCTACCTTGCCCCTATCCACAAAAGCTGACTGCAGTTTTCAAGCTGAGTACTTAGAAGCCCAGTAAATTTACTTCTGAGTAGACATATATACATATGTAGTGGCAGTGATTATTATTGCACACAACACTCTTTAAGAGGCAAGCTTAGATTGTAAAAGCACATCACCCTCCATTGTGAAAGGATATGGTTTTCCTTGTAGATACAACTAGACATGGTTATGAGATGTCTTTATACATTTCTTAGCTGTTGTGTCTCTTCTGAGAGTCTGTATTGTTATATATTAAATAATATTTTGAAAGCAACCTGTTTACTGTTCACCACTTGCCTTAGGGCACACCAATTACAATCCATCACACACAGTGAGTACCTACCTCCATATCCAAAGAAATGTGGGAAGCAAATACTACAATAGGAAGACAAGTATGATTTTTGTTTAAATGAAGAAAAGCTTTCTTTTTCAATTCATTCCTACTTTGAAAACAATCACAGTTCAGAGCAGTTCATCTGTTCTTGCGCACCAGTATTTGCTTTCAAAAACATTGCTATCTCTTACATGTGGATTCTTCCTATCATGAAATACTTTTGTTGTTGTTGTTAACTGCCCTCAAGTGGATCTTGACTCATGGCAACTCTATGGATGAGAAATCTTCAAGACTGTCCTCCACTGCTCCTCTTAATTCCTGCAACCCCATACTCCCATGTCTTTAAGGGCATTCCATAGCCTTTCATGATCTATGCAGTCAAAGGCTTTGCTGTAGTCTGTAAAGCACATGCTGATTTTCTTTTGGAATTCCCTGGTGCACCTCATTAGCCATCGTATGTTTGCAATATGGTAGGAAATACCTAGCCAGTCACATTAAATTAATAAGCAGAATGGCACACATGAACAAATTCAAGTCTGTAGCTGCTTTTGTTATACCTCTGTTCTTTCACAGAAAAATGAGCTACCTGCGACACCAGGTAAAGACATACAGAAAAATATCCCTGCTGGCTTTGAAACCTCACAACTATTCAAGTTTTATGGTGTGCTGATGGGAAGTTATTTTCTGTTGTGTAAGTGGCTTCCTGCTGACTCTGAAAAGTTACAATCTTGTTTTGAAGAAGAAAATGGAAAACATAAATTGTATCTTCTAAATACTTTAGGGATAGATACAAGTTTGGGCTTACTTTGACTACACTGAATTATGAGTGTATTAAAGATCAGAGGTTAATTTCAGAGAACTGTTCTACTTCTGTGCCACAGTCTACCAGGATTAGACCTGCGCAGGGCGAATTCACCTGGTGCATGCGTGCTGGGGACTTGCCAGGGCCCAGGGAAGGCCCCAGCACGCCTGTGCAAGGCAAATTCGCCTGCGCACGTGCGCTGGGGCCTTGCCAGGGCCCAGGGAAGGCCCCAGCGCGCCTGCACAGGGTGAATTCACCCGGTGCACGCACGCTGGGGCCTTCCCAACACCCAGGGATGGCCTCACGGTGGCTGTGCCATGCGAATTAGCACAGTGCAGCTGCCGTGGGGCCTTCCAAAATGGCACCCATGCTCACACGCATGCGTGCGCAAGCGCAGTCGCCATTTTGGACACCAAAATGGCACCCGCGCTCATGCTCAGTGTGTGCGGGGCAGCAGCAGCAGTGATGGTGGCAGTGGCAGGACCGGCCATGGGCCGGTCCCAAGGCCTCCGTGGGCCGCAGGTTGCCGACCCCTGTACCAGAACTTTAGGGCCTCTACAGACAGCACAATGCAACATCTTGGAGGCAGGGAAGGGGAGGGGCAGCCACATGCCAGGTGCTCCAACCATTTCCCAAGGACATCATCTGAAGACATCCTTCTAGCTTAGGGGGGTTGCAGACTGTCAGAAATAGTGTGAATTCAGTCCACTTTTAGGGTTAGGGTTAAGGTTAGGGAATCATGGGGACTGTATTTTATTGTGGCACTAGAGTTCTCTGACAAAGAAGGTTCAATGTCTCAGAAAAATAACAATTCCCATGATTCCCTAGCACTAACCCTAACCCTAAAAGTGGACTGAATTCACACTATTTTTGACAGTCTGCAACCCCTCTTAGTGTCCGGACACGCTGAGCCAGGAGAGGTGCAAAAGAGTTGCATGACAGCTCTTCGGGCAGCCCTTTCATGGCTTGTGGAAGGAGCGCTATTTTAGCACTCTTTTCACAGGCGGTGAAAGGTAGGATTAGAGCCGAGGCGTGTGGCAGCCTCAGCCCCAATCCGCCATTTCCCAGGGCGGCCCAAGGCTGCCCATCTGCATCCCCTCTTAGACTATTAATTATTTGAATGTAGGGACCAGTGAGATACTCCAAGCAGTGTTGCTTTTTTGTACTCCTGCTATTGTAAGCCTATCTGTGGCGATTTCATTCCAATATTTTGCTGGTCATTTGGAATTGCTCCCAGAGCATCCATTACTATTGGAACCACAGTTGTTTTCTTTTCCCGGAGGCACTGATTCTCAATTTGATATTTCTGAATCTTTAACCTCCCTTTGTCATTGATTCTGATGTCCCCTATGATTGCCATATCTATAATCCAAGCTTTTTCTTCTCAACCAGTTATGTCTAGCATAGTATTTTCTAACTGTTTGACAGTTTGAAAGTGCCATAGGATTTCTACATCATGATTTAGAAAACTTTTTCAGGGTTATGTTCCCATCAGTTCTTTATGGAGGGCAAATCTTCCCCACTCCCCATAGATTCCAATATATCATTGCACCCACTGTATCATGGGGTTTCTTATATTCAGTGTTTCAGATCCTGCTGTACTAAGTGATAAAGCAGTCATCACTTTCATCTTTTCCTTTACATAACTAACATTTGCTGTTTTTATATTTCAAAATTTCCCTAGAAGTTATTTGTTTGAAGTACCTGTTCTTGAGCCGCAAATATAAGTCTTTCTGTTTCATTTTTCATTGTCCCATTCTGTTACCATTTCCAGATGTTCATAACACAATATGATTTATTTCTGAGTAAACTTGCATGGGATTGTTCTGTGGCATCTTTAGGATTGATTGCCACCCGGTGCAGTAACTCACGGTGTCACTCCCCACCATTGACCTCCTCCTCCCATTTCCTACCATACAGAATCCTTTGTAATGCTTTTTTTGCACTAATGTTATTCATAAATAATTTCCATATACCACTGAATGTAAAGCTGACAATTGTAACATGAAACAATTAGCAAAATTAAAATTACACCTTCAAACTACAATAGCATATGGACAGCCTAAGTGTATTTGCATATACATAGTGAAGATTTGGTTAAAATATGATGTTTTTAAAGACAAGTTTAAAATTTAAAAAGAATTTTAAAAATTCAAAATTTCAAACAAATTAAAAATAAATTTAAAATTTTGAAATTTTAATTTAAAAAATTCTGGGGGCTCTCTTTTCTCCTCCCCCTCTTTTCTCCTCACCCTACTCCCACCATCTCTTAAAGCATTTTAAAGAGATACAGACGAAAGCCACAGCACATTTCTGCCAAAAGGTAGGTATTTGGGGAGAAGTGATGTCACTCCCCTTAAGGTTTTACATGATGTGGTTTGCACTCCCACATTCTCTAGTGATGCCACTGGTGGCAGTAGAAAAAGAAAAATGCTAACACCACCACAACAACAAAAAAAACCCTAAATAGCTGGCAATAATGTGTTCAATTACAGATCTAACTTAGTTGATAGAGAAATAAACTGAGAATTCTACAAGTTACACTGTATGCACTAAAGTAACTGCTTTCACTTGAAATCAGCATATTATAATGTCATTGCTATCTTTGGGTAAAAAAACCTAGAAAAGAAAAAGATAGATTTAACACATTCTGAAAAATAAATGTATTAATAGAGTAAAATACTGAAAGATTTGGTAGAACAACAAATGTAATTAGTAAAATAGCAGGTGCAGGGGAAACTATTAAACAAAGATTCTGGAGAGATTGGGGATGTGGAAGTCAAACCTGGCTGAAATATTTTGATAATACAGTATGTCTTTAAGATTGTATAGGGAGCAAATTCTAAATAGTTTTATATTTTCTCTGATAGAATTATGAAGGAAAATTATGAACATAAATTCAGATACTGAAGGTCATATTAGATAAATGTCTCAAACAACATGTAATTCAGATGTTAGGCCTGAAGAGAAAATACCAGCCAATGAAGAGACCATAGAACCATGTAGGATGTCTCTCCCCTGTTTAGCTATAAAATGAACACTTCTGAATAGAATGGATAAAATAAATATGAAGAATGTTGTATAGCTGTTTAGAAAGACTATCTCTCTTCTGTAGCATAATATTTCTGCTTTTCTTTTTAATTAGTAATAATAATAATAATAATAATAATACGATTTATTTCTATACCGCCCCTCTGGCGAACCAATCGAGGTGGTGCACAACAGAAAATTACAACAAATGAAACAATATAATACAGCAAATTAAACAATATCAACTACAATATATAAACAAATTAAACAAATTAAACAATATACATTACAGAATTATAAGCAAAAAATCAAACAGAATCAATAACAATAAAATCAGTAACAATAATAAAAATATACAATTTTAAAATGCATAATAGGGCCCAGTAGTAACAGTAATAAAATATACAATTTTAAAATACATAATAGGGCCCAGGCGGTCCCGTAATAGGCGCCGCACCTCCGGAGCCGGGTAGAAGGGTGTTGGCCATACAGGGCCGATGGCAAGTCTCTCCCCCACGCCGGCCGGCAAGAAAGGCTCTTATGCTGAGAAAGGCTCAATAGGGGCCAATTTCAACGCCCAGTTGGTCTTGCCTACCTCTGGTACTCCGCGCCGCCGGCAAGCTGGTGTTTGGGGGGGGGGGTTGGGGCACAATCCTCTCCTCCGCCGCGCTGGTGCTCCAGCCAGTGCACGCGGGGGTGTGGCGGCTCTCAGGGCTACAGCTGGTCTCCCTGGCAGATGGTAAGTCCACGCCCTTAAAGGGCTCCTTCGCCCGCTGCAGTGTTGGACTATAAACTCCTATTAGCCCCAGCATGCAAGGCAGCAGAATCATTATTGCTGTTGTTGATTGGAGTTATGGTCCAATACATCTGGAGGACACCAGGATTGGGGAAAGCTGGGTGACAGTCTGACTCCAGAATACGGGAACATTGATAGTGAAATGGATGAAATTATAAACCCCAAGAAGAGTGTCCTGGGTGACAACTCCTGCTATGTTTGATTGAGCATGAGCAATTAGGTTGGTGTTTTCTGAGTCTTTGTATGTGTGCCTATAGAGATATGACTTGACTATTATTTGATGAGGTGTGGTGGTTCAGAATTATAAAGAATCTAGATAAGATCCTCAAGTGTAAAGATATATCATTAAATACCAAAGTCAGAATAATCCATGCTACACTATTTCTGAACTCTATGTATGGTTTTGAAAGCTGGATGGTGAAGAAAGCTGATAGGACATCTCATTTGGAATGTGGCCTGGAGGAAAATTCTACAAATACCATAGACTGGCAAAATGACCAATAAATGGATCCTAGAAGCAGTCAAGTTTGGATTTTCACTAGAAGACAAAATGACCAAACTTTGGTCATATCATGAGGACATGACTGCTTAGAAAATATGCTAATATATGGTAAATGAAAATATAGTGTCCAGATCAAGGGAGGTAATAGTACCACTCTATTCTGTTTTGATCAAACCTCAGCTGGAATATTGTGTCCGGTTCTTGGCACCACAATTCAAAAAGGATGTTGACAAAGTGGGTCATCCCTAGAGGAGGGTAACCAAAATGGTGAAAGGTCTGAAAACCATGCCCTATGAGGAACAACTTAGGGAGCTGGGTATGTTTAGCCTGAAGAAGAGAAGGCTAAGAGATGATATGATAGCCCTGTATTTGAAAGAATGCCATACTGAACATAGGGCAAGTTTGTTTTCTGCAGCTCCAGAGAACAGGACACAGAGCAATGGATTCAAGCTATCGGAAAAAAGATTCCACCAAAATATTAGGAAGAACTTCATGAGAGTAAGATCTGATTGACAGTAGATACATTACCTTGGAGTGTGGTGGAAATTTCCTTCTTTGGAGGTGTTTAAACAGAGGCTGGATGGTTATCTGTCAGGAGTGCTTTGATTGTGTATTGCTGCATGGCAGGGGTTGGACATGAGGATCCTTGAAGTCTCTTCCAACTCTATGAGTCCATGATTCTATTATTCTAAAGCAGAAGGCAATGTAAAAAAGAAAAAAGAAAAAAAAAGAACCAAAGATCAATTCAGTTGTGGAAACCACCATCTTGAGTTTGTAGGACCCGGGTAGGGCTGTTGATAATAGGATGTCTTGGAAGTCTCACATTAATATGGTGGCCATTGAAATAGATAAAATGCTGCCATTTGAGATACCCCATTATGAAGTAGATCAGGGCTAGAAAAAATTGACTTGAAAGAATTTTCAATTTTTTTTCATCTATCCACAAGTTGTGTCTGTTCAAGTCATTTCTGATGTATGGCAACCCTATCATGATATTTTCTTGCAAAGATTTATTCAGAGGGTGTTTGCCTGCCTCAGAGGCTGAGATAATGGATTTGCCCAAGGTCATCCAATTGGTGTACATGGCCAAGCAGGAATTTCAACTCTGGTGTTCCACGGTACTAGTCCAACACTCAGACTACAATACCATACTGGCTACCACAAGGATTACACTTTCAAAATTCCTTGACAATTTTTATTTATATTAAAATGCTTTGATATATGAAGCTGAACTGTAAATTTCATGTGAATTAAAAAATATTTTAGTAAAGTTCAAAAGCAGAATGGCATACCAACACAATTTTGGAACAATGAGAAAAATTTTACAATTCCTTACCAATCTGTTTCACTTTTTCATTTTGTGCAAAAGCAGCAGTATTATTCATGCAGCAAAATAAAGAAGTGGAGAAGGCAAAACAGAGCACCTAACATCTCATAATGCTCTTGCTATGTGTTGTTGTTGTTATGTGCTGTCAAGTTGGTTTGATTTATGGCAGCCCTGTGAAAGAGAGATCTCCAAAAGGCCCTGTTGTTAATAGCCTTGCTCAGGTCTAGCATACTCAGGGCCATAGCTTCCTTAATTGAGTCAATTCACCTGAAATGTGGTTTTCCTGTTTTCTACTACCTTCAACTTTAGTGAACTATATGTGACATAAAGAAATTCCCAGGCCTGTAGCTTGTGTAAGTATTTATTCCTTTTTTCATTAACAATAGTTCTGTCCCACCCCTTATCATAAGATCTCTGGATGGCTTACAGTAGAATCAGTTGAACCATTTAAAAATGTAGGACAGTAAAAGGTAAAACAATAAAAATAATTTAAACATTCTAAAAATATATTAAACAATTGCTTAGATTTAAAAAGTTGACAATAAAATAATATAACACCATCAGCGTGAAAGCCTCAGGTGAAGTCATTAGGCCTCAAAGGCTTTTATAAAGATTTCCACACCTAGCTTGCCACAGCTGAGAAGGCCCTGCCCATACCTCTCACTTAGTGTACCCACATGTGAGATAGAGGGATGGCCCCTCCAGCATATACTCCTTCAGGTATTGAGGACCCAAACCATTGAAGCTTTAAATGGCATTCACTGCTGGCTGAATTCAAATCAGAAATGTGCTGGCAGCCAGTGGCACATAATTAGAGGGATTCGCCAAAAGGAAAAAAGAAGTGGTGGTGTTGGAATACCACATCAGTTTGAAGGATATTCCATGACAACCCTCATCCAACAGTCAGCAAACAACTTCATGCTCATTAAAAGTTCCTCCCCCCCACCACCTTTTACTTTCCCTAAATATTCTTAGTACTCCTGCAAATTTTAAGTTCCCATAAGTTGATGGTGCCATTTGTTTAGAAGCATCCATAAGTAAAGAATACTGTCAGTATAGTAGGTGTGGGAATCACACATCCTTCCAGATGTTGTTGTACTACAATGTCCAGAAACCCTAGCCAACATAACCAATGGTGAGGAATGCTCAGATTGCACTGTAACATCTAGAGGGCTGCACAATTCCCTCTCCTGGATATCCAAACAACAGGCATGTTTTTTACTTCAATAACAACCACTATGAGATAGCTCTTAGGTTACTCAGTCAGAGTAACTGGTAACTGGTTACATTAATACTTTACAATTAAAAAAACAACACAGATTTTCAAAAGAGCTAAGGGGGGTTGCAGACTGTCAAAAATAGTGTGAATTCAGTCCACTTTTAGGGTTAGGGTTAGTGCTAGGGAATCATGGGAATTGTTATTTTTCTGAGACATTGAACCTTCTTTGTCAGAGAACTCTAGTGCCACAATAAAATACAGTCCCCATGATTCCCTAACCTTAACCCTAACCCTAAAAGTGGACTGAATTCACACTATTTCTGACAGTCTGCAACCCCCCTAAGATGATTTACCTGATCCACATGAAGTTATTTTTAGTATGTCAAGCATAACCGGATAAAAATCTGAAAGAAAGAATGTTGTCAGAAGACTGCCAGAATCTGGACAATATAAAGATGTGTGCACACATTTGTTTTTTTGGTTCATTCAAATTCAATTTATCAAACTTCAAGCTACCTCATGGATCCTTCTTAACAATGTTTCTGATTTATTCCTATTATTTATTTCCTTTGTCAGCATTTATATTTTATCCAGGGAAAAATGGCTTTCTGCACTCTGTCTGACAGCCTCTGAATTTTAAATCCAAACTACCTGTCACATATGGAAATATTTAATCTTCAGTTCAGAGTTGGGTCCTCCCTGGTGTGCATATATTATGGAAACTGAATTGACTGTATTTGTCACTGTGGCCAAGAAGTAACACAGTTTCTGCCTTAAAGACCTTTTTGCTACACCACAGAGAAAACACTCCTTTGATTCTTTTGCCTAGACACCTCAGATGTTTCATTCGCAGCTTCTGAAAAATTCAGCAAATGCCACCCTTTTATGTTGACAATTATACCATTAGTATCTTTCCAATGCAAGATAGTATTCCAATTGAATATCAGCATCACACGCATCTGAGGCCTCCTAGCACTTATTACTCTCTAGCTATTATCAGTGGGTTTGTACTGCAAACAGGACTCAAAAGAGCTGCAAACTGTATAGATCTATTACCTTTAGTGTGCAATTAATCTTGTTGACATTACTTATATGACTATGGATTAAAATGCCTGGAAAGCATACTGTTGAATTCTGTTGCTCATTAATATTGATCAAAGGTTGTTGTTCCCTTTGTGTTAGGAGCTACTTAAAGATTACCTAGAAAAGTATTACTACCCTATTGATTAAAAACAAAGAATCCCTGAAGCCCATTGTGCTCTGAAGCAAAAGTACAAAAATTTGCTGCAAAGATAAATGTTTACTGATTTATTTAATTAATGATATCAGTCACATGTATAGTTTGGTGGTATGTTCTCTAGATTATGACAAACATTTGTCACCTTGAT
Organism: Phrynosoma blainvillii; assembly: GCA_026167975.1. Taxonomy (NCBI): domain Eukaryota; kingdom Metazoa; phylum Chordata; class Lepidosauria; order Squamata; family Phrynosomatidae; genus Phrynosoma; species Phrynosoma blainvillii. The sequence goes on along the minus strand of JANUYF010000002.1, from coordinate 58,335,714 downwards.
TTCTGTACCTCATTTCCTACTGGAGATTCAATGATGGGAAGGCTATCCCTGTTAAGTTTCACCATGTCATACAGGTGTTAAAAGTTCATGACCAAGACCACTATAGCACATGGGGATGCAAGGGATGACACACGAGGCTGCAATACATGTTGTTGTTAGTGACCCTATGAGTGAGAAATCTCTAAGTCATACTGTTATCAACAGCTTTGTTTAGGCCTTGCAAACTCAGACCTGTGACCTCCTTGAGTCTATCCACCTGTAATGCAGTCTTTGATTTTTCCTGCTGCCTTCTATCTTCCCAAGCATTGTTGTCCTTTCTAGTGAGTCATGTCTTCTCATGATATTTCCAAAGTATAATATGATATTTTCTCATGATATCTCCAAAGCCACTTTGAGTCCCAATTTTTGGGGTAAAGTGGGGTATAAAAATATAATAATAAAGTATTCTCCTTTTATGCAGACTGAATGAACACCAGTTATGTAATACACAACCTAGGATGGAGACAGAACTCATGTCCTGCCAGATGCTGTCAAATTGGAATCGCAGCAGCTCTTACCATTGGCAGTGGGAGTTAGTGTCAGTAGGAGTTGCAAACCAACCACATATTAATTAATTAATTAATTAAAATAAAATAAAATAAAATAAGCAAGCAGGCACAGGCTTCTCATCCTTCCCTAGGTTCATGGTTCAGAGGTTTTGAGTGGCTATTGCAGGGATGTAAAGAACAATTGTACCTTTTTTCTTCTTATTGGGAAAGGTGTTTTGATATATTGAGACATCCCACTGCAAAAATAATCATGCACTGCAAGCTTTTTTTTTGGTGGGGGTGTTTGGAGCATTTGGGGGTAAAATCATTTGCACAAAACTGTTTTTCTGTACAAAAGTTTGTTTTGTTGTTTGAGCAGAGGTACAAGGATTTTTGCAAAATAAAATAAATCTCCAATTGTAAGAAGTCACAGTGAAAAGGTACAAAATCTCACACAGTGGGGAAAAGACTATTGTCATTCTTCATCCTTTGGCATAAGAACAATAGGTTTACACTCCTAGAATATCTTACTGTTTTTATTTAAAAGTATTTTCTGAACTTCAGCCAAAGATAATGATTAATTATTTAAAATGATTTTATACTGTGTTACATTAGTCTGTTTTGATAGGATAGCTTATTTAGTTGTCTTTAAAATTCTTTTTCAACTGTTTTAGTTTTTAAACAGTTTTTAAGTATTGTTATTACTTAAGTATTGTTATTATTTGCTGTCAAGTTACTTTCGGGTTATAATAACTGTATGAATAAGAGACCTCCAAGATTCTGGTCATCAGTTGTGCTGCCCTGATCTTGCAAACTTTTGCTCATTTAAATTAATCCATCTGCAGTGTGGTCTTCCTATTTTCCTACTGATTCCTACTTTACCAAGCATTGTCTTCCTTTCCAGTGAGTCACATTGTCTCAAGATGTATCTTAGCTTAGCTGCTTAGCTTCCAGGATCAGCCAGGATCTGGTGCTTTCTGCATATTTAGGCTGCTATATTCTATTCCCCTTTTCTGTAATTATTTTTCTGTAAATGCATTTTGAACAAAGTTGAATTGATGATGGTCAACAGTTATTCTACTGGAAATTATAAACTTCTGTAGATTATGAAAGAATGTGAAAGTGTGTCATTCCTTAAATTTTTAACAATTCTGTCCTAAGTGTCATTTATAAGTAAATTATCTAATAGGAAATTAAGGGGGGACCCTTCTGTTATACCAAAATGAGATTTTAAGTGCTTAAATAATTATTTTTTAAAATACTGTTGCATTCCAAGGAATGAACATTAGTTCTTTATTTTGAAAAAGAAATTAAAAGCAGTTGTGAAGAGCTCACTTCAGATGTTTTCAAGCATATAATTACTTTTTAAATACGAACACAATTGACTGCCAGTTTTTCATAGGCAAAATAGTTGAAGTTAAAAAAAGTCTTCATTAGTAGTTTAAAAGAAAATCTGCTCATATGTTTGTGAAAACTGGTGGCTAACATCCAACCACAGATGGGCAAAGAAAGAGGCTATGAGCACATTTTGGGGAAATTGGCATCTATTGATATTGGCATTCATATAATATCTGAAGACCAAATATCAGGGTTTTGGCAAAGGGTGGAATTAGCAGTGCCAGCAACAGGGCAGGGCATTTAGGTCACTTGGTAAGCCAGAAAAGAGATGCCTGAGGGTCAGATTCAGCTGCTGCCTCACAATTTGCTGCATGGAAATTATGCTATGGTTCATGCTATGACTTTTCAGAAACATTTTATTCATATATTTTATATAATTATTTTGCTACCTATAGACAGTGTCAGTAGAAAAAATGTAATAAAAGTAAGACATTTTAAAGGCTTAAAATAATATCTTTTGGAGGCAGTTGTATTGTTTAGCTGTGTGTTGAACTAGAAAGTGCTTTTAGTGAACAACATTCAAAATTCAAGCATTTAGGGAAAATATGATCTGTTTGCGGTGGTCCAGGTGGTTAAGATGCTGACTCTGTTGATTGCAAGATCGGCAGGTTGACAGTTTGGGGCCCAGGAGCTACATGATGTGGTGAGCTCCCATTACTAGTCCCAGCTTCTGCCAACCTAGCAGTTCAAAAGCATACAAATGCAAGTAGATAAATAGTTACCACTTCTCACTGCTGGCCACATGATCATACAGTAGTCTCTGACAACACTGGCTCTTTGGTTTAGTAACAGAGGGGGGTTGCAGACTGCCAGAAATAGTGTGAATTCAGTCCACTTTTAGGGTTAGGGTTAGTGCTAGGGAATCATGGGAACTGTTATTTTTCTGAGACATTGAGCCTTCTCTGTCAGACAACTCTGATGCCACAATAAAATACAGTTCCCATGGTTCCCTAACTCTAACCCTAACCCTAAAAGTGGACTGAATTCACACTATTTCTGGCAGTCTGCAACCCCCCAGAGATGAGCACTGCCCCTATTGCTGGACACAGCTTGACAACCTTGTTAACAGGGAATACCTTTACTTTTACCTTTATGATCTGTATAGAAGTCATATCTGATTTATTTATAAAACATGTTGAACTTATTTAGCAATTAGTACAATTAGATTTCACAATAGTATGCAGAAATTATAGCTCAGAATGATCAAAACCATGTTTAAAATACAATTTCTAAAGAGATGTTGAAGTTCTTAGAACAGAGGTGGACAATTTGTGGCCTTCCGGATATTGGACTGCAAGTTGACTGCAAGTGCTATTACTCCCTAGCCAATATACTTGATGAAAAGTGATGATCCAAGTTATAGTCAAACAGCATTACAAGAGCCACACATTGGGCCATTGCAGATGGGTGGGCGTGAGCCGCCCTGAGAAGCGGTGGACTGAGGCCAAGGCTGCACCACGCCTCAGCCCCAATACACTCTTTTTCAGCCCCTGGAAGGAGTGCTAAAATAGCGCTCCTTCCACAAGGCATGGAAAGGGCGCTGCAAGAGGCAGCGCATGCCTCTTCGGCATCTCTTCCAGCTCAGCTTGTCTGGACGCTGAGCTGGAAGGACATCATTAGAGCTCCCGCAATGGCGGGCAATGGCGGAGCTCCAATGATGTCCATGGGAAGGGGTTGGGATGCCCGGCATCTGGTTGCCCCTCCCCTTCCTGGGATTGAAGACAGCACTTTTTGCAATCTGCATCCCCTGATTGTTATCCTTCCCTTCGAATTTTTACCTTAATTACAAGCCTGTATACTGTCTGCCAGCGATATAATCAAGTCTTTTAGTCCAAGCCTCAAATCAAGTCTCAAGTCTCTACCTTCAAGTCGAGTCTCAAGTCCTTCCAAGATACTTTCAAATCAAGTTTCAAGTCGAGTCGCAAGTCTGGGAGCCAACTTTTAACAAAGGAAAAGGAGATGGGGTGCAATTCTCAAGGGGAATAGCAAGTATGTTAGGCAATGGGCTTGAGGCAGGGGATGAGGTCTGCTTGACAGCCTATCTCCACTGCACATCAGAAGAGTCTTTTAAAGCTTTTCAAAAGCATTAGAAGGGTCCTTCCACCCCATGCCCATTGTCAAACGTATTTGCTATTCCCTTCTGAGAAATGTGCCCTGCACTTTGGGGGAGGGCATGTCTTGCCTGCTGCTTGAAGTGAATGGCACCAGCAAGTCAGTCACTAAATGTATACAAGTCTCAAGTTAAGTCAAGTCAGTGTGTCATTTTTGCCAAGTCAAGTCACTGAAGTGACCTGAGTCCAACTTAAATCCAAGTCATATCACTGCTGTGCACTGCCAAAAATGCCTCTTTGCAGTGCTTCTGCAGTATGCACGCATGCTAGTATGATTATTCTAAGGAGTACCAAATACCTCTTGTGGCAAATTAGGCATGGTTGAGAAGCAGGTATTTATCACATTTAAATAACAAAAAAGTGTTGGAAGTCGAAGAACAATTTTTTGTATATAATTTTAATTAATTTCACAATAATAAAAACAGATCTTGAAGAAAAAAATATGTCATACATGTTGAAATCATAACAAATATTTCATATATATATATATATATATATATTTCCAAAAATGTTTCTTCCAAAAGAACATTTTTTTATAGAGAAATTGTAAATTGACATTGAAAATATCTCTTTCAAATAGTATCCAGATATACTGGTAGAAACCTGAGGCATCCACAGGAACAGAAGCAGTTTCTTATACCAGGACAGTCTAGAGATCCATTTGGTTCAGTATCATCTATATTGATCAGCAGCAATTCTCTACTACAAATTTTCCCAATCCTACCTGAAAATACCAGAGATTCCATTTTGTATGTGATTCATATGCTTACTACACAACTATTGATTTTCTGTTGCCTGCACAGATTTCATGACTTGAGAAATTTCATATATGATTATGCAAAGCAAAACAGCTTCATTTATATAAGACTTCATATCGCGTTATGGGATGTCTAAGCGGTTTACAACTGTAAGCTCATATGATTATGGAAGTGATATAACTAAACATATAGTTAGAATACAGCCCTCTGGTATCCCTCTGGTAATAAAAATGCATTGTATTAACATAATGTCATGCAATATTGTTGTAAAGCCATGGTTTGTTACACTTCATTGGCAGAGACGTCTGTCTGATGGTGTGGTAATGGTGTCGATAAATTCCATTCTTTTCACCATTTTAGATGTTATTCAGGGAATATGTCAAATACTATGGCCATATGATCTCCTTTTAATCAGTGAAGATTACTAATGAATGAATATTACCTTTTAGCATTGAAATATCTGATTTGCCATTTCCTTTTTTAACTTTTCAGGGCCATGCATTCCTAATCCCTGCCATAATGGTGGAACATGTGAAATTAGTGAAGCATACAGAGGAGATACCTTCATTGGTTATATCTGTAAATGTCCACAGGGTTTCAATGGGATCCACTGCCAGCACAGTAAGTTTTCTTCTCCTTCTCTATTTCAGAGTAGATCTACAATGGTTTTTGTACATGCCCTTATGCTTCTAAAATTTTGTTGACTTTAGCCAATAGTTTTGTAAAACTTTGTGCTAATTTTTTCCAAATATCTTGAATGGGGATGTCTCCAGGGTTGAGTGGCCCTGTGAGATGTGATCATTTGCAGGCTTTTTCCTCTTCTGTGTATCTCTCTAGTTTCCTTGTGAGTGGCAGCATATGGCAACAGCACTAGGATCAACATTATGAGTGGAACTCACTTCACTGAGTTTAGCTGCCCCTAGCTTTCTCAGTGACTTCATGGTAAATATAAACAACATTTTAGACCCATACTCTGTAACATTCATAGATGAAAAGTGGAGTATGTGTGACCAATTAATATCAGAATGTGGTCAAGTTATTATTTTGCACTTTGAATTCAATTTGAAGCAACTGAAGTAGGGTGAGAACAAAGGTGGGGGGAGGAGAGATGAACTGAAACATTTTAAAAGCATCTGAAAAGTGGATGACAGAGGATTAATTGGGTTTGTTCCTGCCAAATCTGAACAGCTGGAGGGAGTGCAAACTCAACAAACCAACACTGCTCAAAAGACATGGCTATATCTTTTAGCAAAGAAGGCAGGTAGGCAGGCACAAAGTAGGCCTCAGAGTTGCCCAAGTGTATAAGGTTACCACTGTTCAATTCTGGAGTCACTGCATTCATGGGAACATGTAAGTATGTACAATTTTTTTGTGATTTTTAGTCATTTTTCTTAGATACAACTAGAAAAAGTTAAATTTAACTCTTTATCATAAAACAAAGATGAGCTTAGTTCTTCTTTTCTGTACATTTAGGGGTATTGGAAAAATGGAATGTGGGCTGCTTTGCTGAGGGCCATTTCCCTTGACGTTGTCAGCAGTTCATTTGGTTAATGACAGCCGAAGATGAAAAGGCTTGTTAAAAAAGCAGATATTTATGCTAATATATTTCCTATATCCTCTTTTTCATCCCATGTTCATATTAGCCCAAGAAAGGTATCGTTAGTCATGTTTTTTAATTCACTGGAAGACTTTCTGGAGGGCTTTATTAATGGACATACTGGATTTAAAAGCAGTGAGCTTCTACCATTTAAGTTGAAAGCAAAAGCATTAAGTCTACCTAGAATTTGTTATAACCAGTTAAGGAAATGGCTATTAAATTATGAATTAGTTTTTATATTAAAATGAAAACTCTCTTGCATTACTTTGGGGACTTAACAAATTAAGGGTTTTGCACAAAATGCTTGTTTTCTTCATCTTGGCAGCTTCAACTTTTCTCCATTGTGCACTCAATGTGACATATTAGGAAGTGTTCAATATTTGCATCAATTGCTATGGGTACAACACCATGAGCCTCACCACAGCCTCCAAATGGGCTGTTTTGGTGAGTTAGGGATGGGACTTATCAATATTATCCAATATATGCATTCTGGAGACACATGTAGTACATTTTCCCAGTGGTAAATATTTTTATATTTACATCAGTTCACAGACTAGTTTAAGAAAAACAGTTTTAATATTTTATTTCATTTCTACTATGTGCAATTGGCTAAGAAAACTCACACTGAAAGAGAAATTTATATAACACTCTAACACTGTAGGTGTAAAATGGAATCTACAATCAGTTCTGTGAAATGCTGTACCACAATTATAGTCTTGGCCTTTGCAGACTGCCAGAAATAGTGCAAATTGAGTCCACTTTAACTGCCCTGACTAAGTGCGAGGGAATCATGGGAACTGTAGTTTATTGTGACACCAGAGCTCTCTGACAGAGAAGGCTCAATGTCTCAGAAAAAAAATACAATTCCCATGATTCCTTAGCACTGAGCCAGGGCAGTTAAAGTGGACTCAATTTGCACTATTTCTAGCAGTCTGCAAAGGCCCTTAGAAAAATCCAGTCACTTTTTAAAAATCAAACATTCCAGGGCACATGACTTTGATTAACAGAAGATTCAGTTTGATTGGATCCCACTATTCTGTGAGTAAAATCTTCCAAAATGTCAGAATTGTCCTTGAATGCACACAGGACGGCAAGGAAGAAAAGAAATAATTTCCCCCAAATCTTCTGATGGAAGCCATTCCATGAGTGAGAGTGGCTAACTGGATACAATCTTCTGTAGATAATAAAGGAATATTTCATTTACCCAACTGATGTAAATTATTTATATCAAGAGAAGATAAATGCAGGTACCTGAATACCAGAATCTCAACATAAGAGGGAACCATATATTGGTCTCACTGTCTGTCAATACTGTCACTATGAATCAAGCTGTAATGACAGTCATGCAGGAGCAGCTTTCAGCAATTCAAAATGCATCCACATACCAAGATATTCAATTAACAAAAAAGCTTTCCAGTTTAAGAAGTTCTGTTAAGGCCTTTTGGTGTTGACTCAAGTTCCAAAATGTGGACAGAAATTACATCTCTGAAGGGCCATACTAGTAAGAGATGTATTATTTATTGTAGCAATATGCTATGATATTCTATACTGTATTTAGTTCTTGGAGAGGATGAACTTTCTCATCCTTCATGAGGAGTGTGTTGACTCTGAGACATACCACTGGAGGGGAGGGGAAAAACATTGTTGCAAACCCAATATTTTCCTAAACCAATTTCTGAATGTATTTCTTTGTCTATTGATACCTGCAGATGGATTAGTATAGAAATATAAAGAAGGTATATTTCCTGAAAATAAAATTTCTAACCTCAGTTTATATTCAGAATTTTAGATCCATCCAGAATTTTAGATGCAGTGGCTTAAGTGGTTAAGACACTGACTCTGTTGATTGCAAGATCAGCAGGATTGCAGTTCGAGGCCTGGGTACTGCATGAAGGGGTAAGCTCCCATCATTAGTCCCAGCTTCTGCCAACCTAGCAGTTTGAAAGCATGCAAATGCAAGTAGATAAACAGGTACCACTTTGGTGAGAAGGTAAACAGCGTTCTGTGCAATCATGCTGCCAACATTATCACAGAGTAGTCTCTGACAATGTTGACTTTTCGGCTTAGTAATGGAGATGAGCACCGCCCCCTATGATTGGACATGACAACCTTGTCAATAGGGAATACCTTTACCTTTACCTTTATCATTTTTGAAAGCTGATTTTCTATGCATAGGCTATAACTAAAAGACAACAATGAGGCCTGTGGTAAAGGCAAAGACATATATTTTATTATGAGCTTTAATTATAGCAAATAGATTCTAGTCAATTACAGCCATTCACAAATTGTTAACTTTTTTTTTAGTCTGTAGTAACATAACCATAGGTTCTGAAAACCTTTATTTTATTTTGGCTTCCTTGTCTATTCATTGAGCTATAGGCTTACTACTGTACAGGTGGTGCTCTGAATAAAATTTTCCAGAGCACACAAAATATATGAGCTAATTCTAAAGCATGTGGCATCTTCTAAAATTATGATTTCTACATTCACAACCTATCACTTAGTTTTATCTTTATATTGTTAATGCCTCAGTATCCCAAAAATCAGTTAAACTAGATAATTGCAAAACCTGTCAAACAATACTTACACAGTCACACCAAAGGTTCTCAAGCCAATACATCTGTGGTGTTTTGTTCATGTAATATATTGTACAATTATAAATTTCAGAACTTAAAACTTAATTTCATATGCTTTACTTGACAAGTTTTCTTTATTAATAATAAATAAATTATTAAATTAATTATTATTAAAAATAACTTCTAAAACCTGTTACAACTTTTAGAAATTTCTTATATGTTGGTGGTGATCCCAATGCACATACATCTTATACCACAAAGAGGGCTCATATGTTGAACTGGGGAAGAAATCCAATATGATATAATTTTTTTACTGTGGTCTGTAACAAAGGCTGCAGCAGTACTGTAGAAATAATTTAGTTTGACACCACTATAACTGCCATGTTTCAGTGCTATAGAATTCTAGGAATTGTAGTTTGTTGTGGTATTCTGACAGAGAATGCTAAATATTTCACAAAACTACAATTCCAAAAATTTCATAACACTGAGCCATAGTGGTTAAATTTGTGCCAAACTGGATTATTTCTGTGGTGTAGATGCAGCCAAAGTCTGAAGAGGCTGATGATTACTACCATTATCAAATCTTGTGAAACAGATCTGTTTGTTTTTTTTCTGAGTGTAAATAGATTCATGGGAATTATTATTATTATTATTATTATTATTATTATTATTATTATTACCCCACCCCTCTGTTGAGCAATCGGGGCAGCTTACAAGAATTAAAATCCATACAAATCCAAAATAGACATCCCCCACCCCTACCCCATTAAAACAGTATTAAACTATGCATCCATTAAAAAGCCTTAACATAACATCTCAAAAGATACAATAAACAAAATTACAATAAGCAATTAAAAAGACTACAAACAACCAACAACAAACAGTGGGAGAGCTAAGAACTGAGATGGTAGAGACTCACAGACTCCTGAGGCTGGGAATCTAATCAGGAAAGGCCTGCTGAAAGAGATCTGTCTTCACAGCCTTTTTAAAGCTGCTTAAGATTGTGATCTGACAGATCTTGTCCGGCAGGCCATTCCATAATCTGGGGGCCCTCTGGGAGGTTGCCGACAGCCTAGATTTCATTGGCTGGAGCAAATTCCTCCCAGAGTGCATGGGGAGGACTGTATGGGAGAAGGTGGTTCTGAAGATAAGTTGGACCAAGCCATTTAGGGCTTTAAAGGTAATAACCAACACCTTATACTGGACCCAGAAACTAATAGGCAGCCAGTGGAGAGAGTTTAATACTGGAGTGGTCTTTCTGAGAATACTTAGGGGGGAAGAAGACGGGCGGCACGGGGCTGCCCCATGAAGCTACGCCGCAGGGCGAGGTATCCGCACACCTCGGCCCTGTGGTGCAGCTTCGCCGCCCCTGGAAGGAGCGCTAAAATAGCGCTCCTTCCACAAATCACCGAAGGTGCGCTGCAAAAGGCTGCCGGCGCACCTTCGGCAACTCTTCCGCTGCAGCGTGTACGGACGCTGCAGCTGGAGGTCATCCTCGGAGCGCTGGCCGTGCAGAAGGCCAGCTGCTCCGAGGACGTTTTGGGGAAGGGGTTGGGGAGCCCAGCGTGTGGCTGCCCCTCCCCTTCCTTGCTCTGAAGATGACGCTTTGCGCTGTCTGCTTTGCCCCTTAGCCATCCCATTAAATGCTGTGTTGCACCTGCACATTCTCTTCATCCCATTTTTAATATGTTTTTTAAAATCTTACCCTTGAAAAAAATAAAATAAAAGGAGTTATGTTGGATCAGACCTGTGGATTATCTAGTTCAGTGCACTCTTCAAATAATCTTGTTGGCTGCTTATGTACTTTAATGTACATTATATTTATGGATTTCTGGACTTTTTAGCCATTGTGTAAGAAGGTATCCAGTACATGTTTCCACAACATTTTGAACCCAGGTGGACAAAGACATTGACAGGCTCATGGGTACAGCTCTGTTACCATAGCCACTAATTAGCCAGGGTACACCTAGGCGTGTGATGGTGAACCTATGGCATGTGTGCCAAAGATGGCAAACAGAGCCATTTCTCCTAGCACATGGATGGCAGGAAAGAGGAGGAAGAGGGACAGCTGAAGGCTGGGGACAGTGCAGGGGAAGGAGGAGAAACAGGAATGTGCATGTTCCTTTCTCCCCCCTCAACCCTCTGGGCCTTCAGCTGTCTCTACAGAGGGAGCTGAAGGCCCAGGAGGGTGGTTGGGGTCTCTCCCCAGAGGTCCTGCTCCAGAGGGTGGATATCCCATCCCCAGAGAGTGGAAGTCCCACCCCCAGCACCAGGTAACACGCAGTGCTGGAAGGCCTTTTAGTTTGGGCAGTCGGCCCCTAAAAGGTTCACCATCACTAGTAGGCAATTTCTATCTGTCTTTGCACACCTGAGGAAGAAGAAGCTGCTCCTGTTCCTGCAATTACCAGCATAAGTACTCCATGGAAGTTTATGCTGTGCCAGTGGGAAAATAGGATCTTGGCCACTGTGGACTAGGTGTGCCGCCTCTACAACTAGGGTGAATATCTATCTAGCTGTATAGAGATTTTGCAGCATCTTTGAGACTAACTGGGGAAAAAGAGAGATTTGTAGCATGAGCTTTCATAGACTTTAATCTCCTTCTTCAGATGCTTATGGTGGATTGAAAGCCAGAGACAGATAGGAGTGCAGGGGTTTAACTGAAGATAACTGAAAAAGAATGTAGCCAGCATGGTTAGAACCCATGAGCTCTACTAGTCTATGAAAGCTCATATTACAAACCTCTCTTTTTTCCCCCAGTTAGTCTCAAAGGTGCTACAAAATCTCTATACATATTCATTTTACAGACAAATATGGCTATATCTTTAAATTCTTTCTATCTAGCTGTCTATATCTATCACAGCTAGCATTCTCCATGGATTTTTCCATTCTTCTTTTAAAACCAACCAAGTTGACTACCATTGTTACTTCTTTGGTAATGAATTCCATAATTTAACTATGTGCTATAAGAATAAGTATTTTCTTTTATCTGTCTGGAATGTCCCACAATTTGCTAGATGGTTGTAATTTAGTAGTACAAGAGAGGGAGAAATCTGACCTACTTCCTTCAAATCAATTTATAGGTCTATACAATGTCACCTCACCTTCTTTTTTTCTAATCTAAATAGTGCCAAATGTTATAACTTTTCATTGCAGGTACATTTCTCCAGCCATATGATAGTTCTGGTTATCCTTCTGTGGCCTGAAACAGACAGGCCAAATGAAGCAGCTTCTGGCCACTTTGGACGGTGGGGTTTGAATCCACCTCTGACCAGAGTGGACTCAAGCTGCTCCTTTGTACCCATCTGCTCCACGCACGTGTGCCTTTCCCAGACCTGCAACATTATTTTCCAGAATGGAGAATAACCAAACATACTGGTTACTCGATTAATAATGAATCTGTCAGAAAACTAGCCCAAGATCACCCTGGAAGCCTCAGAACTAACAAAGAATGTCAAGTGCAGGTCTGTTCCAGTACATATCCAATAATCAGATCTTTATACCATGATTATGTCAATGCCGTAGATAGGCAAATTACTTAGTGCAATGGGCTGTATAATCCTCACCACATAGAAGGGCCAAATTCCTCCCAAATACTGTATGGTGAGGGGGTGGGTGTTTTCTAATTGCCACACTCTGAAACCACACAAAAGGTACTTTTTTGCCTATCTGTTTTGGGCCATAGTTGACCCTCCATATTTACAGATTCTGCATTCACAGATTCAACCATCCATAGTTTAAACTGTTTTTTTTTTTTTTTTTTTTACAAAATCCAAAAAGCAAACCTTGATTTTGCCATTTTATATCAGAGACACCTTATGTACAATTATTATGCCATTTTATATATATAATGGGATTTGAGCATCCAGGATTTTGGTGTCTAGGGTGGTCCTGGAACCAAACCTCAGCAGGTAACAAGAGCCCAGTATAAAAGGGAAACATAGAACAGCTGAGCTATATAGGGCAATATATTTTTCACAGTGCACTGTGAATCTTGATTAGTTCTACAGAACTAAGATTTTGTCTTTATCTCTATAGCTTAAGGGTACTGTTGGCTTCCCTCTGAATGAAGGAATCAATGATGAAGACTGAAATACAAACTAAATTTGAACTAAAACTTGAGTCTGCATTATGAATTTCTCACAGTGTGCAGTTTTGGAGTGTCAGATCAATTTAACAATTTCGACAAAGCAGAGTTACAAATTGTTCATGATTTTCTTCACAAATATATTACAGGTCTTCAAGCAGAGACATTTTAACTGTACAAAATGTCTTCTTTAATATCTGTTCCTGGCAGGGAGGGAGAAACTTGTTACAACCTTGGCCTTGGTTTGACTCATGCAAAGAATTAATGGATTCAGTTTTACTTCCCTTCCCTTGAAGATGATAGGTGTTCCTGCTTTTATGCAACCCACATTCTTGCTATCTTCTGCAAAAAAGGCCATTTAAATATTGTATATAATGGATTAATATTCTGTATTCTTTTATGTTCCTCCTGAAAAGAATGGCAATCCTATACTGTGTATAAGATCATTACCACAGCTGTCATATTGAAATCCCTAATTAAAATGGCATCCTCTGAGACCAATATAGTGAAATTCTGATAGTGAAAATAACTACTGTAAAATTAAAGAGGGTTTAACCCACTGTGAGTGCCTCATTCTCACTCCTTCCTCTCTTGAACAGCTATCACATTTTGAAAACCAGTTGAAATGATCACTACTGCATCATAAATTTGAAAGGGAAGGGAGGTGATGGCAGCCTTTTAAAGATGTGTTTACCAAGGAAAATGAATAATTATGTTTTAATGGTACCATTTAAGATAGTAAACAAGATCTACAACAGCTGTTGAAATGATAGCTTCTTTCATAAATTTATTTTGGTATCTGCCCTAGCAAAGAAGCTCTAATACCTATTTGGAATAAAACTAAGTGTAAGTATCAAAATGTTTATATTCTCTCAAGTTCAATGAATGAGTCAAATTCTTTCAAAATACTTTTGAGTTATTCTGTTATCCCTCTGATCCACAACATTTTAGTAATTGTATTACAGTTTATTAAACAAATAAATGTTTAAAAACCAAACGTAATTGAAATAATTATTGGTAGTCCAAGCAATCTAGGTCAAATTGGCATGGCTGTTCTAGACAGGATATTTCCTCCATCTAAAAGTTATGGGAATAGCTGTGCAACTAGTTTTGTTCCTTGATGCCCAAGTGGTACTGTGCGTAGACATGTATTTCACCTGCTTGTTTCAACAACTTTTCTTCTCCATGAAAAAAGTGTTTGGCCACCACACTTTGCCTTATAACTTTACAGATTGATTGCTGCATTGTACTAGGTGGTGGGGGGGGGGGCAGCCCTCCAAGACATGTCTGAGTACAGAATTCTGCAACCTATTTCTAGTTGGAGTTGGGAGTTAGAGAGCATATCTACACATCATTCCATTCACTGCCAGTCTACTTCCAGACAGCTTTACAGTACTACTTACACATGTTAAAATCCAGAACGGTCTAGATTCAATGTATTTGGGGTACAAATAGCAGTCTGTATCTGTCCATTAAGAAGTGCATGTTAAAGCGCTGCTTTTGTTCTCTTTTTTGTGACAAAATCAGATGCTGGAGTGCTTGGGGGAAAACATGCCCTTGACATGGCACTTCAGCTCTAAAATCACCTCATGTTGTTTTGAAATCTCTTTAGTTAATTAAGAGCCTGTGTAGACCGGCCCAAAGGGCCGGCCTGGAGGCAGAGATGGGGAGGAGCAATCACATAGCCCAACCCCAGCCCAATGACATCCTGACACCACGCACCATTATGCATGGCGCGCAGCATCAGGATGTCCTTCTGGTGCAGCATTTTTACAAGCTCCATCGGAAGGGGCACTAAAGAGCCACGCATTGGCTCTTAGGGTGCCCTTTTGCCTCCCCTGAAAAAAGTGGCATTTTGCCTCTCCTTTCAGGGGTGGCAAAAGGGAGGATCGAGGTTGCAGCACGTGGTTGCTGTGGCCTCAATCTGTGGCTAGCAGGGGCAGCCCAGGCCACCTGTCTGCATAGCCCCTTAGGCACCTAGTGTAGGTGCTTCTCCATGTCCAGTTTTTTAAACTGCTCTTAATGCATTCATGATTTTGACACACAACACACTGCATAATTTTTTGAAACACACTCAAGGTGCTGCTTATTGCAGACACTGACTTTTGTTGGTGTCCTATTTTATTTTGGATATGTATTGTTCTATAAGCTATATAGTGTCTGTGTGTTTTTTTTAAAAAAAAACTTAAAACAGCCAATTCATTTCAAACCTGTGAAATTTGGTACCTGATATAATTCAAAATGAAAATAAGATGTTAATTTCATACATTTCTCCCAGTCCATCTTTCAATTACATTCCAGAGAAGTCTAGTTAAAGCAGTGGCTTTAATTTATCTGGGAATTATTGTAAGAGTTGTAGCATATGGCAGTTTTCTGGATTACTTTCAGGCTACATTTTCAGAGGAAAGAACTGGAAAAACCACTTCTAAGTATTTCTTCTCTAAGAAAACCATATGAAATTCATGGGGTCACCATAAGTCAACAGGAGGCTGGAAGGCACATAAACACACACACATTCATTCCTCACCAACCTTGGCCTATTGCTATAAGCTACAACCCTCTACAATGGCCAAAAAAGATAAAGTTGTTCTTATCAATCACTTTTTACCCTTTTAGTTAGTTCTTTGGAGGCAACATGAAAAAAATACAAAAATTGAACATACTAAAGGAAGCACAAAATACAAGTCTTCTCTTTCTCTCCAGGCTATCTTCTTCCACACTTTAAGAATTATAGAAATAACCATTCATGTTGCAGTTAAGGCCATTTCTAGTTAAACTAATTGTTTTTTACAATACATATTTTGGAAGAACTTCTAAATTCATAGACTAATACTATGAAATTGGTTCATATTACTCAATACAAAAAAATGCTTTGATATTAGAACTAGCTGGAGGATTCTGGGAGATGTAGTCAAAAAAAGTCACTTTTGAGGTCTGCTAAATTAGTGCTATGACTACCATATATACTTGACTATAAATTGACCTCATGTATAAGACAAGGGCTACAAGAATGCCTCCCACCAGCCATCCCCAGCAGGCAAAGCAGCAGCAGAGCAAGTGAGGGGTGGAGTCAAGCAGAGGATACAAGAATGTCTTCCCCAGCAAGCAAAGCAGCAGCAGAGCAAGCAAGGGGTGGAGTCAAGCGGAGGCTACAAGAATGTCTCCCACTAGCCTTCCCCAGCAGGCAAAGCAACAGCAGAGCAAGCAAGTGGTGGAGTCAAGCGGAGGCTATAAGAACACCTCACACCAGCCTTCCCCAGCAGGCAAAGTATCAGCAGAGCAAGCAAGGGGTGGAGTCAAGCAGAGGCTACAAGAACACCTCACACCAGCTTTCCCCAGCAGGCAAAGCAGCAGCAGAGCAAACAAGGGATGGGGTCAAGCGGAAACTACAAGAACACATCCCACCAGACTTCCTCCATCCTACCAGCCTTTCCCAGCAGGCAAAGCAGCAGCCGGATTTCTGGTTGGTGAATGGAGGCATAAGGAGTGCTTTTGTCAGGTTCCACCAAAACCTCTTGTTTCAAGGCTTTTAACCCTGAGTTTTTGTTTTGTTTTGGCTTTTTTGTATTAACAACCAATCTTGGGGGCAATACTCCCTGGCACGGGGAGTTCAAGCGGACCCTCTGTTGGGAGTGTTGGGATATATAGTTAAAGTGGAAATGTACAGATGTGGGAAATTTTCTATTGGAAAGATTTTGAGCCTGCAGGTGGCAAGGCTAAGCAACACAGCAAGGTCAGTGGCTTGGGAACACAGGCAGATAGAACATAAACAATGAGCTCATCTTTGTTGTCTGGGAACCAGGATCACATGACACATGACTCACAGCAAGAGGCTGGATTAGAGGCTATTCAGCAAATTGACTATGGAGGTATCCACCCATGGGAGGAGTTTAGGGTTTGGCCTAGAGTCTGTTTTTGTTCTTTCAAATTATGAACTGTGTTGCGTGTGTTGGATCTCTCTGATCTTATATTTCTACCTGTATGAAGATGGATGCATATTAGTTTTTCTCTTTACTATGTAATCATGAATAAAAAGCCTTCTTAGAAGAATCTTTGCTCTAATCTGGCTTAATGAAAAGCTTGAATCTACAGAGAGCTGAAAGATGGCTGCATTCCAGGAAGGTGAAATCAGCTCAGCTCTGATCCAGAGACAAAGGTGGCTGATGGATGAAAGCCTAGCATTCCGGAGCAGATCTCTGCTACTTCAACACCATCATAAATCAGTACCCTCACAGTGGCTTCTTATCCGCTTTGAAAGAACTCTTTCTCATATGAAAACCAGAGGGTGGACATCAGAGGCGAATCAAGTAGAAGCAGAGGGAGCCAAGAGAGCCAGGCCTCAGACGAATGCCTTTGGGGCTACAAGTGTCGCTGCTGACTTTTTTAATTAGAAGAAGACAAGCAAGCTACCGGGATTTTGTCACCTTTCAATGCTGCCAGTCTGATTTTGCATTTTATTATCTGCATTATCCCTTCGTTGTGAGAGAAAAAAGGGGTTCTCATCAAGCAAAGAATTAAATGAAATTCACAACTTCCACTGCAGCTACGATAAACACAATTATTGAAAGTGAATGGGACTATCAGTTGTTAACTCTATCTGGATTAAACGAAACTGAGGATAAAAGAGAAAAGAAGTTGGCTTCTACTACTGTCCTATGTGAATTTAATTGACTATAAATCGCACTATACCCTAATACAGGGGTAGGCAACCTTTCCCCTTTAAGGGCCGAGGTACTTCAACTCCCAGAATCCCAGGAGCTACTGGTCAACATGGGACTATTGGCCAACATGGCTGAGGCTTCTGGGAGCTGAAGTCCCTCAGCCCTTAAAGGGGAAAGGTTGCCTACCCCTGCCCTAATAATTTGAAAAAAAGATCTCTAGAGGAAAAGTGGTGAGTGACTGTGAAAGGAGAATACAAAGAAGACAGGAAAAGAAGAAAAGGAGAGAGTGAAGATATCTGGAAAGGATGAAAGAGTGAGAAGAAAGAAAGGAAAAGAAAGGAAAGGAAAGGAAAGGAAAGGAAGGAGGAAAAAAGTGAAATGACAGCATATTGATCAGAAGAAAGAGATTTACAGTATCACAGAGAAAGTTATGGAGTAAGCTTTATTGAAAGTTAAAAATTAAACCCATTTTAAAGTAATCATGAATAGTAGATCAGCTTCTGCAGCAAGAGCTGCAACACAATCTAATAGAAGAAACTCATTCAATCATGGAAGAAATTAAAAGATTAACAGCTCAAATGGAGAAAAATGGAAAAGAAATGGGAAAAACTTCAAACAAGAGTAAAAAAAATGTAATTTGCCTACAGGAAACCCACATAAAGCAGAAGGATGTTAGATTATTAAGGAATAAGAGCTTAGGCAATGAATTTGTGTCATCTTCTCCAAAAAGGAAAAAAAGGAATAGTGATTTATGTTAAGCAGTCAATTCCAGCAAAAGAAGTGTTCAAAGATGAGAATGTCCAATATTTGGTTGTTGAAGTTAATATGGAAGGAGAAAAAAAATACTATTAGTAGGTATATATGGTTCGCAAGAGCAAAAGAAAAAGTATTTTCAACATCTGCTTAATATCTTGGTAGAACTGGACTATACAGAAATGATAATGTTAGGAGATTGGAATGCTGTGCCTGACCCTAAGTTAGATAAGTCAATTCATAAAGGAAGAAAAAAGAATCAAAGAAAGCTCCCACAAATTTTTGTTAAGTTGATGGAAAGTTTTAATCTGTTAGATATTTGGAGGCATTTATATGGAGAGGGAAAGGATTATACTTTTTTTTTTTTTTTTTTTAGAAAGGCATAAAACTTTCTGCAGAATTGATTTTTTCTTTAGCTTCCAAAACATTGTGTACACAAATGTTGAAAATAGACATTATGCCCAAATCTCTATCGGATCATAATCCTATTACTTTGAAATTAAACAAAACTAAAATTATATACAATTGGCATCTGAATGAGAAACTTTTACAAAACCCTAAAATTCTAGATAAAGCAAAAAAACTCTAAAATGATGCTTTAAAGAACATTCTGGAAAAGAAATGGAAAATGTAATAACTTGGGAGGCTTCGAAAGCGGTTATGAGGGGTTTTTTTATACAGCAAAACTTTGAATACAAGAAGAAACAAAACCAAAAACTTTAGAGTATTATGGAAGATTTGAAAAAGAAAGAAGAAGAGCAGCAAAAAAAAGCAAAAAAAGCAAAAAAAAAACCTCAAACTCAAAGATACATAGTGAAATTAAAATTCTGCGAAAGCAGATATCAATACTTTTGATAGAAGAGGTAGAGAAAAAATTAAAATATGTTAAACTAAACAAGTTTCAGCACTCAAATAACCCATAAACTAAGGGAGAAAAGAGAAAAGAAGATAACGAAGATTCAAGATGTGAAAAGCCTATACACAGAGCAAAATAAAATTTAAAAAGGCATTTTATAAAGTTTTTTGCAAAATTATATAAACAAGAGAAAGTGGATATAAAGAAATTACATCAATACATTGAAAACTCTAAACTCTCAAAACTAACAGCAGGACAAAGATTTTACTTGAATCAACCCATTTCTACCATAGAGTTTACAAATGCCATTAAGAATAGCAAACCTGGTAAAGCGCCAATTCCAAGAGGAATTAATTAAACCATTGTAATATGTGATGAACAATTTAAAAGAAGAAACTTTTCCCCAAACCTGGAAGGAAGCTGTAATATTACTTATCCCCAAAGAGGAAAGAGACCATACACAAGTTAAAAACTATAGACCGATCTGTCTGTTCAATAACAATTATAAGCTGTTCACAAGTATTCTTGCAGAAAGATTAAAAAAGATAGCACCATCTATTATACAGGGAGACCAAAGAGGGTTATCCCCAAAATATACATTAAAGACGACATCAGGCATATTATAAATTTAATGGAATATCATGAAATACATAATGAAAAAAAGATGGCAGTCTTCTTTTTTTGATACTGAGAAAGCCTTTGTTAATGTATCTTGGAAACTATTTATTTGTTTTATGAAAAAAAATGGATTTGGGAAAGCAATTTATCAGAAACAATGACTTACCATAAATGGAGAAAGAACTGAGGTTATAGAAATAAGCAAGGGGATAAGACTTTCAATTATGGATGTCTTACTTCAAAATTTAAGGAATAATTTGAATATTAAGGGGATAAAGAAACTGAACATAAAGCAAGAGCTTTTGCAGATGACCTAATGGTGGTTATTAGTGACCCACTTAATGATGTACAAGAATTAATGAGGGAGCTGAAGGAATTTGAATTAATATCTTGGTTGAAAATAACATGATTTATGTATGATTTTTTTTATATACAATTTCTAAAATTTATTTAAAAAATAAATTTCCAGAGTCTGTTAAATTAGTAGTGCTATTTCAAAGTTGGCTTTACATTGGTCAGTGCAAATGCCTTTGTTGCTGTAGCTTGGTCAAGTGACTTTTGGACTACAGCTCCCAAAATTCTTCATCCAGCATGGTCACTGCTCATGTCAACTGAGAAAAGGAAAAATGTCTTGTTGCTACAATTATGTTTGTACTTGCTGCCCAGTGAGCTATGAATACAACTGATACTATGAATGAATAAATAGGTATATTCAAATTATTGTCAGCCTATTTCACCCTCAGAAATACAAATTCATATGTATTTCTTGGACACTGATATTCAAATGACATTCATATTCATATTTCCATGAACATTTTTCACAATTAATACATTTTGAGTGTGTGTACCCCCATGTGTATATATTGTATATATTGTATTTTTTTCATATATGTTATTTTCCAAGTCTCATCACAATTTACAGATTCCCCAACTACAAATTCTGTTTCACTCAGCCTTTAATGCCCAGATAAAAGACCCAACTGTAATTTGCCATTTATGTCTTCTTTGTATATATTGTAATGACTGGAATCATGTTAGTGATGTAGAAGCATGCAAGTATGGCTTGTGTGATTGTATTTCTCTTTTTTGGATGGAGTGCTTGGTGCTATCCTTTAGCCTTTTGCGCAAAATCTCAACTCACCCCACACACACTGCATCCATCAAGCTTTAAGAAGAGCTACTCTTGCTGATGCTTATTGATAGGAAGTGGGGAAAGCAAGCAGGTATTTCAACAGGATTAGGGATAGAAAGGTGCAACCTGTCTGTGAATGCACTTCTATTTCCTTCCCACTTTGAACTGACAGGAACTGACAGAGTAGAATGACAAAAACGGTGAAGGGTCTGGAAACCATGCTTTATGAAGGGAGACTTAGGGAGGTGGAACACACTCCCTCAGAGTGTGTGGAGTCTCCTTATTTGGAAGTCTTTAAATAGAGGCTGGATGGCCATCTGTCAGGGATGCTTTGATTGTGAGTTCCTGCATGGCAGGGGGTTGGACACGATGGCCCTTGTGGTCTCTTCCAACTCTATGATTCCATGATTCTATGAACAGTCAGGAATTCTGGGAGATGAAGTCCAGAACATCTGGAGGACCAAAGTTTGTAACCACTGCTCCAGCCAAAAAGCTCTAGCCAAAATCCATTGTTTTGTGTCCTAGTCTCTGGAGCATAAGGCACAGTTTGTCAACATCCCTTGTGAGTTGTGGTGCCCAGAACTGGACACAGTTGGTCAAGCTGAGTGGATCTTCTAGGAACTGAAGTCCAAAACACCTGGAAGACCAAATTTTGGCAATTTTGACTATAAGATAGTCACTTGTGCCTCATCCAAAAAAAAAAAAAAGCATATATGGAGAAGAGGTGAAACAGCACAAGAATTAGGGCTTTACAAACAGTGTCAAATGAAATAGTATGTTGTTGTTTTCATTATTTGTTTATGGCTGCATCTGCACTGCAGAATTAATATGATTTGACACTACTTTAATTTTAGTTTTATAAGATATTTAGTCTTCTTTGTCAGAGAGCTCTGGTGCCACAGCAAACTAAAAATCCCAAGATTCCATAGTATGGATCCATGACACTTAAAGTGACATCAAATTGCATTACTTATGCAGTGTGGCAGCAGGCTATGTCTGCCATATTTGCTTCCTTGCCCTCTTTCAAGGATGTCAGGCTAATGTTATCTCATTTTAGCCTAAGAATGATCCTGTAAAATAGGCTACCCAAAGAAATGGCTGGGCCATGACCTCCTGGTAAAGCTGACAAGAATTTGAACCCAGAAGTGTTGTGCCTAATTCCAGCAGTTAATTAATAATAATAATATTTTTTTTATTTATATCCCGCCCCTCTGCTAGGCAATCGGGGCGGCGTACAACAATACAAAACACCAAAACAAGGAAGTTACAAGGAAGCTTTATAGAATTTCAGGAGCATCGTCTGAAAGTTTCTAGATGGGATTATAAAGTTGGCACCTTTAAATGCCTGAAAGTATAGGTAAATAAGTCCCTACATATCAGCTTTATATTGCAATCCATAGTTAAAGGGAGAAAAAATGTATTTCTATCAGTGGGGGGGTTGCCTGGATAAGGGCTCACACAATGGACAAAATGCCAGTTTATATGCTAATTCTCATTTTTATCACCCAGTACAGCTCACTTATCATAAAGTGTGCAGTTTATGTAAATATTTTCAGTTTTGCTTGAGATTGTGAATTCAAACAAGCAAAAGCTATTATCTAAGCCTTGAGTGTATTTTTTTTATCCCTTTCCCCAATTTCTTAGAAAGTATAAATCTATTTCAATTCCCTTTCAAAAAGTTGTTTGTTTTCATCCTTTCAGAGTGAAAAGGGCATTTGATATCAGATCAGCACAATCTCTCCAGTACTTTAGAAAGAAATATGTTTTCATCTTCCTTTTTTTTTTTTTCCCTCTCTCCGGGCTAACTATTGGGTTTGTACAGCTTTTGGAAAATGCACTGATTGGGCAACATTTTCTTCCAAAACATCTTGACTTCTCACTTTGAAAACTGCTTGTAATTTGAACATTTGTGTGATGACACATTTCTAAACACCATGAAGATTAGCACACTCTCTTT
Organism: Phrynosoma blainvillii; assembly: GCA_026167975.1. Classification (NCBI taxonomy): domain Eukaryota; kingdom Metazoa; phylum Chordata; class Lepidosauria; order Squamata; family Phrynosomatidae; genus Phrynosoma; species Phrynosoma blainvillii. The sequence goes on along the minus strand of JANUYF010000002.1, from coordinate 58,312,686 downwards.
TAATGTGCCTTATCCCCAACAGGATAAAGGCTCTTTCATTTTTTAAATGGGTTTTATCAAATTTTCCCGTAGGCGGGTAAATGCATCCTGTTTTCAGCCCCGATGCTAGTCGGGTTTATCCCATGCCTTTTCAAGAATGGGAAAATCCCATCCTTGAAAAGCTGCAGAATAAGCCCATCTGCATCTGGGATACATTCACCCAGCCACAGGTGAATGCGATAAGACCCATTTAAAAAATAAATGTGCCTTTATCCCATTTGGGATAAGGTGCATTAAAAAGAGAGTGCACTAATCTCCTATATCAATGTAGGAAGTAGAGAAGATGGAAATTGTCAAGCCCATTCATTTTCTTCTTGTCTTTTTCCCCTGTACATAAATTTGCTATTTATTATTTCCTGATTAGATTGGAATTTTTTTCTACTTTAGATTAATATACATAGTTTTGTTCCCATTTCTCAAAATATATCCATTTTGCAAGTGCAGTACATGAACTAAGTTCATTTGGCCCTCCATATCCATTGATTCTTTATCCATGGATTCAAGTATCCACAGCTTGAAAATGTTCCAAAAATATATGCATTCCAAAAAGCAAAGTTTGAGTTTGTCATTTAATATAAGGGGCACGTTTTACAATGCCATTGTATTTAGTGAGACGTGAGCATCAATGGATTTTTGTATCCATGGGGGGTCCTGGAACCAACCCCAAGCAGATATTAAGGGCACAACATATTTCAGATGTATGCATTTTCAAGTGATTTTTATTCTGAATAAAGTTTCAGTTCCACTGGTACATTTCCCTTCATGCTCTACTGCCAGAAGCAACTACCTAGCCACATAATGGTGGCCAGCCCTGGAAGAATCTTTGTAATTAATTTGGGTGGAAAGAGAGAGAGAGAGAAATTAGATAATGAATAATCTGGAAAAGCTAGTATACATGAACATAATAATAATAATAATAATAATAATAATAATAATAATAATATTTTTTTTATTTGTAACCCGCCCCTCTGCAGAGCAATCGGGGTGGCGTACAGCATTGTTAAAACAAAGAACAGTTAAAACATTCCTATATCCCATGCCCTAGACATAGAAAACATATTTCAGTTTATGAATTACTGTTGCATACACTCATTTGATAGTTGGAAAGATGCAGTTAGATGTTAATTTAGGGCCATTGCAGACTGTCCCAAAGGGCCAGCCTGGAGAGACTTGGGGCAAGGCAGCCACACGCTGGCCACCCCAACCCTACACCAACACTATCCTGATGCCAAACGGCCATACGCATGGTGCGCAGGGTCAGGATGCCCTTCTGGTACAGCGTGCAGACACATTGTGCCAAAAGGGCATGGAAGAGCCATGGCACCGGCTCTTAGGGTGGCCTTTTGCCACCCCTAAAAGAAGTGGCATTTTGCTGCTCTTTTAGGAGTGGCAAAAGGAAGGGTCGGGGCCATGGCATGGGGTTGCCACAGCCCCGAACTGCCACCCAAAACGGTCATTCTGCATCGCCCCTTAGTTCATTATGTTTAGACTGGAATCATCCATGCTGTATATGACCAATCTACGTATACAGATCACAGCTGTTCTGAGGGAGTAACTGTAGGTCAATAGTCAATAGTGGAGTATATATAATTCATTTACTACTGGTTCTGGTTCTGGCTCTGACATGGGCCTTCAAGTCACCTGTCGATTTATGACAACTTCATGAATTTTCATAGTGTTTTCTTAGGCAAGGAATACTCAGAGGTGGTCTTGCTAGTTCCTTCCTCTGAAATATAGTTCTGGTACCTATATTTAAAAGAATTAGATGGAGGGTCATGTGAAAGATCTATACCTAGTGCCTCAGAAAACTGGTGCCAAACAAGCAGTGAGCAATGGGTGGATGGACAAATGGTTTAACTTTGCATTTTGTGGTTTCTTGTGCTCTTGTGGAGGATGGCTAAAAGAGCTCCACAGTGCCTTGCACAGTACTGCAAAAAAAAAAAAAATCCACATAGTATCATTGGGAAAGCTACAGAGATGGAGAGATGTGACACAGGATGCACCACCATTGTGGAGATGCTGCCACAGACAATCTATTCCAATCAATATTCCAATAAATCCATATGGTCAGGTTAAATAACATTAATGTTCTAAGATCTCAGTGAGCTGTCAAGTGTTTAAAATATACTTTCAATTGCAATTTCTGAAACTGCAAACGGCATAATGGCGTCTTAGAAGAAATATATATCCATCAGCTTGTACCAGTCAGTTATGCCAATGGTACTAAAGATGCAATTCTCTCAATATTTTTTTTCCTATTAATGTTGAACAAATTGCTCAGTCCAAGCAATGTAGGCTGCTACAATAAATCCTTTCTTCCTCATTGCTCAGCTTGACTTATCATTTTGGTTAAATTGTGCTAAATTATTATTATATATAGTCAGAACAAAAGAAGGTCAGTATTCTGTGTTCAACTGGGTCTGCATCTACATTGCAGAATTAATGCAGTTTGAAACCACTTCAACTGTCATGGCTCAATGCTGTGGAATTTTAGGATTTGTAGTTTTGTAAGATATCTAGCCATCTCTGTCAGAGAGCTCTGGTGCTACAACAGACTGCAAATCCCAGGATTCAATAGGATGGAGCTATGAGAATTAAAGTGGTGTCAAACTGCATTAATTCTGCAGGGTAGCAGTAGCATAGGATGGCCCCATGTCAGCTATCCTCTGTATTAAATATGCATTGCTTTCTGGTCCTAAGGGGTTGCCCAGTTTAAATCTGATTTAAAGTTGTTGTGTGTTTTTAAAAAAAAAAAAAAAAAAAAAAAGGACAGCAAAAACTTGCATAGAGGTCACAAGCAACGGGCACACAGATAGTAGCTTGGGAAGGCACAAGCCTGGTCACAGTTTTCCTCACAATGACATACATTTCTTGTTAAACTATGGTAAGTATTTCTAAAATGTGTCTCAACTTACAATCTAGTGTGTGCCAGTTTTTTATAACTAATGAGCGTCCTCTTTTGTTCCCTTCTTTTCCTATGCATAAATGGCCACTTTCTTTTCAACAGCAGCTTCTACGAAGCTTAACTACAGAACATAAAAGCAAGAATATTCTTTTGCTGTTTGTTTCTGGACTCTAAATTATAGTAAAAATGATATATTGAAAAGGAACAGTCAAGGGCAATAACATAAATTAAAGAACTCAAACTAAAAAGCCATTGGCTGGTATACAAACAACTATCCGACGGGTACAATGTAGATAAAAAAGAACATGACTGATATCAAGAAAAATGAATTGGATGAAATACTAGAAAGAAATATACCTAAACCAGTAGCAAAAATCTACAAATTACTCCTTGGAAGGAACCAAGAACAAGAAACCACTAAAGGTACAATGGTAACATGGGCCAAAGATTTAGGGAGAAATTTAGATCTGGAGAGTTGGCAATACTCAAGGGAAAAAACATTCCAGTTCTCAAAATACCAAAACATCAGGGAAAAGTACCTGAAGATGGCCTATAGATGGTATTTGACTCCATCCAAAGTAGCAAATATTTACAGAAATAATGAAAACAAATTTTGGAAATGTACAAAAGCTATTGGTAATTGGTATCACGTGTGGTGATCCCGAGATCAAAAAATTCTAGGAAAATATTCATACAAAAATCAGGAAAATTCTACATATAAAATTTGAAATTTTACCAGAAATTTATCTGTTAAATATGACCAATAAATATCAGATAAAGAAGCAAGAAAACACTGGAAAACCATACTTTATATGATCACCTCTGCCAGAACTCTTATACGACAAAAATGGAAATTAAAAGAGCTGCCTACAACAGATGAGTGGCTACTAAGAGTCCTGGACAATATCGAATTGGACAGATTAACAAACCTGATAGAAGGGAAACCTTTCAAAACATCCAATACTGATTGGGAAATAATAGTAAAGTTTTGATTTTAAAAAAAGGTGGTCATAAAACACCACAAATGTATCAGATTTCCTGAAACAGCTCAAACTACAATTATAATATTTGGGCTAGACTTCAGTTAAATAACAACATACATTGACGGGGAAATGTCTCTATTCCTTTTATATCACTATAATAACTAAGCAGAACAAAAGGAAATTAATTTACAATTAAAAAAGCTTTCTTTTTTCTGTTCAATCCTTCGCATGAATTAAAAATATGTAATAACAATTTTGTAAGCATTCTATTGCAATGAATTTGTATGGAAAAATTTAAAAAAATGATCAGATGATAAAGTCCAGTGTAGAGAAGTATACTGCATACCAACATAGCCTTGTAACTATCATAATTTTGTGAAGTCAAAGGCTTTCATAGCTGACATCCATAGATTTTTGTGGAGTTTTTTTGGCCTATGTGACCATGTTCTGGGAGGATTTATTCCTGACATTTTGCCTGCATCTGTGGCTGGCATCTTCAGAAGGTGTGGTGCTACTGACCTCATATGAAAGGCTTTATCATAATAAAGCTATAAGAGAGTTAAAGAAATTAATAATAGTGTGTAATTTAACCAGGATAATCTGTTGGGATATACCTATAGAAGACCCAGGAGAAATCCAATGTGAATATCTTTAAAGGACCTCTTATAAATTATAAGCCATTGATGGTGAACCTTTTAGAGACCAAGTGCCTAATTCTGAAACTAAGTGCTATCTGGTGTTGGGGGCAGGACTTCTGGAGGTGGAAGGACTTCCAGAGGTGCCTTCTGGGGGGGCTGGCTCTCCTCTTCCCCCCATCTGGGCATGTGCCTGCTTCTCCTCTTCCCCCCCCCCTGCTCTCCCGAGCCTTCAGCTGCCTCCCCTGAGAATGCTGAGGGCCCAGAACAGTGGGGAAGAGAAAGAACAGGCACGTGCCTGTTCTTACTCTTCCTTCATCCTCCCATCTCTCCATGTGCCATCCAAAATGGCTTTGTGTGCCAGAGATAGCACACGTGCCATAGGTTCGCCAACACACTTATAAGCTGCCAGCCCCAGAAGTTTCCTCTTGACCTCTATGACAGATATTGGTGGCCTGCCTTGTTTCTTTTCAAAAGCTTTGAATCCGTGGGAAAATGATAATAATTGAAAATGCCAACCTCCCCTGTTGTCCAGTGATGTAGTAGAGAAGTGGCTTACATGTTTAAAGCTCCAAAATGTTTTCGATAAGCCAGGACTATGAATATAATTCCAGCCTACACCCATATTTCCCATGCCCTCTGAATTTATCTGTAATTCTACAGTAGCTGGAGGGGAGACATTTTCCTTGGAATAAAATATTGATAACCAACCATAAAATAATGAGTCCAGACATTATACATTGGGTTAAACAAGGGCCATTTATTTGACCTAAAGAACCCATTTAACAAATGAAACCTGGGAGAGCTCAAGAAGGGGGAGCATCCTGGTGCGGATCCAGCTGAAGCCAGGTGTTACCCTGTGACCACCCCCTCAACCTTCCCTTGGGTGAACACCAGACCCTGAGGGCAATCCAAAATCCTGGATTGTATCCCCGGCCAGCCATTTTGGAAGGCAAACCTAGAGAATTCAACCCCCAAATCCCACAATTTTGTAAGAGTAACTAAATTGAAGAAGGGTTCATGGAGGGCAGCTGAGCCTTAAATCATCTCTGGATCCTCCCCCTGACACATGCCTTGGCTTGGCATACAACACCAAGCCACACTTTACCTCTGGCCTCTAATCATGGAGACCATCAAAATGCACCCTCCCCTGGAGCATTTGAATGCTGCGCAGGTCCAGATACACAATGTTACAAGTTATTCCAATGTGTTTTGGGATGATGTGGTCTTGAACTGTCAAGATCCATTGAATTTACAAAAGATTTGTCCTCAGTGGAAATGAAAACACATTAATACAACCACCTAAATTTTTGGACTTTCCATGGGGCTGGTGCTATATATACTATCCTGTCAAGAGTCGACAATTCAAAACATATCAATATACTACTTATTACATTGGGTTGTTTGGTGGGAATTATAGAGTACCTTACTTGGTTCCTCTTGTTCTGAAATGATTCTGGATGATTCTAACTCTAGTATTCTTGTTCATATTGCTGGTATACCTTCTTCCATGCCACAACTTCAGTATTTGCAAATAAGACATGATTGGATTGGCCCTTGCCATCCCACTGACTTGAAGAGAGAATCTTTGAGGCTACCAAATGGAGCTGTTTTTTCTTGCTGGTGGCAGAGTTTACCTCCTGAAAATAGCTTCAAGAGTGGGACAGCTTTGGAGATCCCCAGTAGGCAGATGTGCAAAATTAGATGTGTAAAGAGGGTGCCAGCTGTCTGATAAGATAGCCAAGGCTAATGTCACAAATCCTATCTGACAAAATTAAACATGGCTGCAATAATTGCTGGTTGCATGAAGTGTATAGCTTCTTGCAACTAGTCTCTGGGCCATTAACCAGCTCACTGTTAAGTACTAATGAAAATCAACAAATATTTTATAGTCTTGGACTCATCTTTTACTAAAGACCTAAGTGATTTCAGTAGCTTGGACTGCCTTTTATTAGCTCTGCCACTTGGGCAGAAATAGCTTGGCTGTTGTTAACTGCCTTTGAGTCAACCTCGACTCATGGCATCCCTATGAATGAGACACCTCCAAGACCCCTTATTCTCAGTCTCTCTGCTCAGGTCCTGCAGGTTCAGTCTTGTCATCTCAGAAGACCTCCCTTGATTGAGTCTAGTCATCTGGCATGCAGCCTTCCTCTCTTTCTACTGCTTTCTACCTCTCCTAGAAGCACTGTATTTTTTAATGATCCATGTCTTCTCATGATGTTCTTTTGGTCAACTTGACTTCCAGGCAGAGTTCATGCTTGATCTGTTCAAGGACCCATTTTTTGTCTTTTTGGCTGTCCATTGTATACTCAGCACTCTTCTCCAGCACCACATCTCAAATCAGTTGATTTTCTTTCTATTCTCTTTCTTCATTGTCCAGCTGTCATATCCGTACATGGTAATGGGGAGTACAATGACTTGGATGATTCTAACTCTAGTATTCAGTTGTATATCTTTATATTTTAGGCTCTTTTCTAGTTCTTTCATGGCTGCCCTTCCCATTCCTAGTCTTCTTCTTATTTCTTGATTGCAGTCTCCATTCTGATCAATGCTTGAACTAAGGAATGGGAAATCTTTGACTATTTAAATTCCCTCATTATCTAGGTTAAATATATGTAAATCCACTGTGGTCATTATTTTTGTTTTCTTTATATTCAGCTGTAATCCTGCTTTTGCATTTTCTTTTTTAACTTTTCTGCATACATGGTGATAGAATGTAGCCTTGTCTGGCCCCTTTCCTAACTGGCAACTATTCTGTTTTTCGGATTTTTTTCTAATAGTAGCCTCTTGTCCTAAGTACAGATGTCTCTTCAGGACTATTGAACGTAGTGACACTCATTTTTTTAAAGAGTATTTTATAGCTTTTCATGATCTATGCAGTCAAAAGCTTTGCTATAATCTATAAAGCATAAGCTGATTTTCTTTTGGAGTTCTTTGGTTCACTCCAATATCCATCATATGTTTACAATGTGTTTCCTAGTGCCTATTCCTTTCCTGAACCCCAGGTGCCTCTGGGATTTCTCACTGTGTATATGATTGGAGTCTACACTACAGAATTTTGAGCACAATTTTGCTTGCATGGGAAATTAATGCTATGATCCTATATTTATTGCAATCGTTTGTGTCTCTTTTTCTGGACAAGGATGTATATTGATCATTTCCAATCTGTTGACCACTGGGGATTTTCCATATTTGTTGACATATTTTAGTTAACACTAGAGTTACTTCTATCTGTGTGTACTGTAGCAGTTCAATTGGAGTATCATCTGTGCCTGGTGATTTATTTTTTCCAATTTCTCTGAATTTCACCTCACTTTCTAAAATTTGGGATTCATCTTTGTATAATTCTTCATTCCATGTGTCTCATTTTTTCATCTCTTTTATATAGCTTGGCTACAGTTACAATATTGTTAACCCCAGTTCACTTACAGTACTGGTAGCCTCAGCCCTAGACTATTGCAATGCATTCATGTAGGGCTGCCCTTAAGGTGATTCAGAAACTGCAGCTTCTAAAGAATGTTTCACCTGAAATTCTGAATGGAGCAACTGGCTGGAAGTGCATTACATCTCTATTGGAAGAAAGGCACTAGGCTTACTTTATGTTGTTAATAATAACATTTATTGTAATGGCAGCTACTGTATGGAATGCTCTTATATTCAATATTTGACATTTTCCACTATTCTTGGTTTTATCTGCATATCAAAAACATAATTACTTCTGCAAGCTTTCCTTGTTTAGTACAAGCTAACATCTATTTTATGGATCACATCATCATGTTAACGTCTGTATTGTGTATGTGTATTTTTTGTATATTTTATATCTGAGATCTTACGTCTATGGTGGCGAACCTATGGCACGCATGCCCTCTCTGGAATCTGAAGCCATTTCTGAGGGCACAGGGAGAGATGGGAGGGGAGAACTAGAGGACCAGGTGTGCACCTGTTCTTCTTCTGTCCCTGCCTTCAGCTTCCTCCCCAGAGACAGATAAAGTCCAGGGGGGGAGGCAGCTGAAGGCCTGGGAGGGCAGGGGGGGCACCTGTTACTTCTCCTTCCCCCTGCCTTCCCAGGCCTTTAGCTGTATCTAGGGAAGTTCCACCCCCCAGAAGGTGGAAGTCCCTCCAGAAGTCCCACCCCCCAATGCCAGGTAACACCTGGTATGGGAATGCCTTTGAGTTTGGGCACTCAGGCTCCAAAAGGTTTGCCATCACTATCTTATATCATCTGTAGTACTCTCCAGGTCACGGGGCATATTGAAACAGGCAGCTGGATAGACCACTCCGGATCCTGCTACAACTGCTTTTTTCAATGTGTCCTGCAACCAGAAGAGCACAAAATAAATCATTTCCCACTTGGAAACCTTTCAACTGGGTTGCTGCCTGGCATAACAGATAGGTTTTGGGGGTTGTTTTCTCTTGTTAACAACCATAAACATGAATTCCCAAAGTTACAACAACATATGCCTAGTTTACAATCTCATAAATACTAACAAGATGCCAGCCTACATTTTATTTGAAGTTTCTGAAATTTGAAACATTTAAGATAAGCCATAGATAAATATTTGCAAATTATTTGATAATGATAAATCATCAATGATAAAACGGTAATACCAGATGGTTTACTTTCCCTCAGGTTATAATAAGCCCCATCAGGTGCATAAGGTGGCATGAACACCAGTAAGCTGTGGGGGATAACTTAGCACCACATTAACTCAACAAGACTGGATTTATTTGCTCTCTGCTGTATTGCTATAGTGTGCTGTGAAGTGTGGTAGGGATCATTTGGTCACAAGATGAGGTTTAGATCATAAGTACGCATCTGTATGATTTATGCATCATGAGGTTGTCATGCAATGAAACACTGCATGCTTTCAGATACTACAGGGCCAAAGGCATGGCATTATTCCACCTTTCCTTCCTTAATAGATTTTCAAGATGAGAAAAGATGCAGAAAAAGCAAAGGATGTAATGAGTGGAACACAACATCACCTGGACTCAATAATTTAATGGAGCCTTGAAACATAGGCTGCTTCCACACTGCAGAAATTATCTAGTTTGACACCACTTTAACTGCCATGGTCCAGTGCTATGGAATTCTGGGAATTGTAGTTAGCAACAAACTACAATTCCCAGAATTCCACAACACTGAGCCATAAAAGTTAAAGTGGCATCAAACGAGATTATTTCTGCAGTGCAGATGCAGCCATAGTCTTATTCTATTTGTAGAAGTGTGTGTTCCTACAATTTAAAACCGATTCTCTAACTAGTAATGACTGGTAACACTCTGATTCTCTTTCATGCAGTCACTTGTTTTTTTTCAACAGAAATAATGTTATTTAAAAAAAAAAGCAGATATCAAACTGCTAATTACATAAAAAACGTTTAATTGTTGAAATAAAGTTCTAGGACAGTGATGGAATTAGGACCCTGAAGGCAAACTTTTGAAGTGTAGATTACACAAGCAATATATTAATGGAATTAGTAAGATATATATCTTGGTGTATATTAAAGGCAATTAGCAATGGGAAAAATATTAGCTCTCCCTATGATTTGGAAATTTAATTTTCAGACAATAAATGGCTTGCCTCCTTGGACAAGATCCATTCCACTTGACTCAGGGTTCCATTTGATAATAAGTTTAACTTGTACACTTGTAGAATGAGGTATCTTTGTATTTCATTCCCATCATAAAAACTCTAAACTTAGAGGGACATTTTTACTATGTTTGCTGACCCATTTCTAGGATTGTAGCATAGCTGTTAAAATATGTCCAGGAAGGGGAGGACCACATTTTCCACAGACTAAAGACCAAAAGAAAAACTGACTGGAATGGGGCTCATCCAGAGCATAACTATAGGACAAGGGGTATTAGATGGTAGACTCATTCTAATGGTGAAATTCAATAGACTTTTTCAGGATTTTCTTCTTCTGTGAAATGCTTTAGAAGAGAACTAAAAAAAAAGGGGGGGAGGAACCTGTGTATTGAATGCCCCCCCAAAAAAGAGCAAGGAGCTTCTCAGCCACTACTTGACTGGCTTTCTTGCATGCCAATCCTTGGACTTAAGCCACCACCCCCTCAGCACCCCTTTTCCCCTCACCATCCCCTTGGATCTTTCCACAAACACCCTGGGGGTGTACCACCCACTTTGGGAATCCCTGATGTCGTGTCTGAGTTTCTGACTACCCAGGTTGTTGGGGGCAATAGATTGACACATTGTAAACTGATTAGGGAGTGTGAGTTCTGTAATGAAGGACTTGAACTTGGGGAATTACTAAAGTACAAGCCTTCTATGGGATCTTTTACACTATGTTTACGGAGGTAGCTAGAGAATAGAATAATAGAGACAAAGCTTTCCAATGAACTGTATTTTATTTGGGGATTCAAACATAAAAAGGCAATCTAACATACACGCATACACACAAGAACACAAGAATAAAGTAGTTAGCTTGGATAGGAAACACAAGGCTTTCTGATGATAATTATCTGAAGGAAGCTGCTCCAATGATGAATGAAGATGGATAGAGTCAACCTTTATGAAAGAAAAGGACAACATAAAGAGCTGGGACTCTAGTCAGAGTTCATCAGTGGTGCAGTGTCACCATGAAATCTAGCCAGACTCCAATGTACCTGAGATTTTGGGGCGCATTTATACCCTTAAACCTGAGGTAAAGAGTTGCTATTGCATATCAAAGGCTTTGAAGTAGACAATTTTCAAGGAGAGGAGATGGGATGTTAATGTTATCTCATCTTCAACTGGACACATCCTGGCTAACACTTATAAATCCTCTAGGTGTGAATGTCCTTGTTAGCAGCTCCTAGGCTTGGCCCTTTAGATCTGTAAATTGATGTAAGTTCAGACATGACCTTTCAGGTGCCTATGTGATGTGCACGCCTTGAGTCTATGGCAGTAGGGGCTCTTTCAGTCTGGGGCCATGCCAGGGACCCAAAAAGGGGTCTTTATATCAAATCAGTTATCATAACAGTTCATTGATAAGCAGTATAGAAATGTACTTGCTATTGCTATTTCTGGACAGTTTATCATATTCCAGTTTTAGCTTGTATCACAATTTCACCCCATAGATGTGATCCAAACAAAAATAAATTATTTTAAATAGTACTGATCTCAGTGAGCAAGGTTTACTTTCCCAATGAAACTTCATTGTTGTGTGTCTTTCAGTCATTTTTAACTTATGGCAACTCTATAGTGATCCTATCACTGTGTTTTCTTAGCAATATTTGTTCAGAGAGGTTTGTCTTTGCCTTTCTATGAGGATGAGAGAATGTCACTTGTCTGAGGTCACCCAGTGGGTTTCCATGACTGAGCAGGAATTCAAACCCTGGTATCCAGAATTGTAGTCCATCACACAAACCACTACGCCACTTTCTTCATGGGATGAAAGAGATGGGCCAAATAAAGCAGTTTCCACCTGTTTTGAAGGCAGGACATTTAGATGATGCATGCCTCCAAAACAGGTGGAAACTAGATTGAAGCCACACTCCGGGGCTAAAAACCAGAGCAAAAAGAAGCTGCAATACTTCTACTCAAGGCAGAAAATGCATACCATTGACCCTGAAAATAAATATCCCAATGTGAGAGTGGTTCTGAAGGAGCAATCCATCCTAACCCTAACCGTAAAGCTGTATATAAATGCACTGGTGCAGGTGCACATTAAACAAAGAACGGAGTCAGTGTATCCAAGTAGTCGGGGCAGCAAAAAAGTGAAAGTGTGACACCTACAATTGATATAAGTTCAACATACACAAAACAGATAGTCCAAGAGGGGCATGGGGTGAAGGGGGCATGTGGGGGGGGGGGGGTCTCCATAATTGTGTTTTGCCAGTGTTTTACTGAGCACACCAATCCCTGTATGGTTGGAGGATCGTAGGTTCAACTGTGTGGCAAATCAAAGGGGTGGCCATCCAATGGAATGGCACCTAGGCAGCAGGCTGTCACCAGTGGTGTCTTTGTGTGATGGTGTGCATGCATGGTGGGGAGGTGACAAAAAAAAACCCAGCGGAATGGCTTGACAACCATGTCATGCGGTCAGGCCATGCACATTCGGACCACCTTGGGAGCGGTCAGTGCAAACAGTGGTTTTCGACCCACTTCCAGAAAATGCAGGTTCCAGCTGCTTTTTCCTGCCTATCTGTTCCAATCCATTGAAATGAGTACAGATAAAAGTTTGGATACACTGTACCATGTATTTTTTACTGTCTAGCCCTTAATTATTTATTTGAAAGAAAAAAGGCTGTGAGATTTTCATTATTGCGAAAATGATGCTTTAGTGAAATGCTGATGTTGTAGTGCTTTTGCTGGCATTTTCTGACCTCTGGGTATGAAATACGAACATGTCTTTAACTAATGATGTCACTGGACTTTCCTGCAGATGTGAATGAATGTGAAGCTGAACCCTGCAGAAATGGCGGCATTTGTACAGATCTCGTGGCCAACTATTCCTGCGAATGTCCAGGTGAATTTATGGGAAGGAACTGTCAATACAGTAAGTATGGTTTATGTTACATGGATTTAAACTCCAATTGCAAAATAACTGTAACCTACTAAAGGTTACTAAAATACAAAGATTACTTAAGATGATATTTAAGATATGATGTGTCATTCACCCAGACCTTTGATTGATGCCTGTGATCTTGGATAATACTTTGTTCAATGGTAGGAAATTTGTTTATACTCAACTCTAGAAATGGAACATATCCAAGTTCCCTTGGCTTTTATTTCCTTTAGTTCATTTGCATATTCCCCCTTTCTAACAACTTATTTCAATGTTGAAAGAAAATAAAAACCTTTTTGGCAGAATTCTATTATAGACGTGCACACACACACACACAAGGCATTCCCTCCATCCACAGTGCCCAAAGCCACCATTTCTGACTTATTAAAAAGCTATTGACACTGCCCTACACAATCATCCTATGCTTCATGTGGCAGAGCAGCTTCTGGCTACATCCCCATACCCAGATGCACAATGATGACATCATCCCCGAGATCTGCAGGGGCCTCAGCACTTCTGTGATTGTTGGGCATCTGGCTATGGAGATTTAGCCAGCTGCTTCTCTGATCCTGCCTTCTTTCTGCAAAGCATAGAGTTGCCATATAGGATGCTTTCAAGGCTTTAGAGTAAGTTGGAGGTGGTATATGGTTCAGTATAGCATAGTTTCCCATATAGATATTTACACTACATGAATAGTGTACACTGATTAAAAGCCATAAATATGTACACTGATTAAAAAGAAAAAAAAGAAAAACAAGATATTTGTGCTTGCCATGTGGGGTTGGGGGTAGTAATTAGCCCCTGCAATTGCATCTGACTTTGAAAAGCGGCTTGCTCAGTGCGCCTAGGACCCTGATGCGGCTGCAAAACCCGTGCACTAGAACCTGTCTGCCTCCCTTATTAGAATTCAACTTGGGAGAGGTAAGATGGGATTTTTTAGTGGTGTGATAAACTCCTTAGAAAGACTGGAGCTTAGAAGGACTTGAACATGTATACCACATCTAAATCCCAGTCCAACAGTCCAGCCACTACATCATGCTAGCTCTTAAAGTCTATTTTCACTGAATTTTAACATTCATTTGAGAGCCACAAAAATAAACTAGTTTTAGTAGAGTTCATATTAAAATGTTAGCTTTTAATCACACAACAACACTATTCTTGCAAACTCTAGCACAACGTGAGTGGGTCCCTGCTGTCTTTCACAAGAGTTTACCATGTCATAACACCTAATTATGTAGTTACACTTTGTAATTACAAAGCCTAATTGCATGATTGCACATATTTACAATAATTATGTAATTGAAAGCTGTCACACTAATTATGTAAATCTATGATTACCTGCCTCTGCTTAAACCAAGGATTTCCCATAGTATTCTCAGAATCACTAAAATACTGCACTTAGAGTTAAAATTATATTCAGTTTTTGATCATGATTAGATAGTAGTTGAGACATTTTATTTATTTGCTTGCTTGCTTGCTTATTTGCTTGCTTACTACTTCTTTCTTTTGCTTTGATGTTAATTTTGAACATCTTCAAGCCAAGATATTTTTGAACTTCCCTAGAGAGATTCTTCACACTTATTGTAGCTTATTCCCCAGAAGGTTTTTATGACTGCTCATTAACTCCAGCCAATGACTCTTGGTCATGTTGTCTCTCTAGAGTTTAACTTACATCAAATATAAGGCCAGAGTCATATAACAGTCCATTTTGTGATTGCCTGAACTTTTTCCAGGGTCATACAGTGGCAGTGAAGGAAAATGAAGCCATCCTGCTTGAGAGGAGTATGCTGTTGGCTCCAAGCCTATTTCCCCTTGCTTTTTGCGAGGACGAGGACTTGGAGCCAAAGTGCTCTGAGAAACTGACTCTAAGAAGCTGGCTTGTACCTCTGCCACAGGAAAAGCAGTTGTTGAAGCCAGACCTTCTAGAGTACCTGGCTTCATGGACTGGAGCTAGTCATGGGAGAAATAGGCTGTTTGGAACAAGCAGCCTTCCACTTTTGATGAGAATTCTTCTTTTCCTAATTACAAGAAGGGTTTATTTTTATGATGGAAACATTTTCCTAGTTCTTTGCCACAGCACCTACAGCCTTTTTCTCTCTTGCTGGTATAATGTTGCTGATATAGTTGCTCAAATGTATCTTGGCCTAAGGGCTTTGCTGCACAAGCCCCCTATGCTTGCAGCAATCACCATTAGGAAAAAAAATAAATGGGAACATACTGCTTTCATTATGCTTTCGGACTGGGCTACTGTCCCCATCATGCTTTCTCCCTGCTTCTTCTTTAACCCCACTTCCCTGCCTTATGAATTACCCAGCACATCTTTCAGTTATTTTTACCCAAGTTTTTTTCATGCAGTTCTGGAGCTCTGCTACTGTAAAGCAAGTCCAAGCTTTGAAAAATAGAGAAGAAAAACCCAGGGAGCCAGGCTGCTTGGGAATAGCAAGGGGGAGGCGGGGTAGGAGGAGGAGTGGGCACTGATAGTGTATGACTGCCAATCGCGCAACTGCCCCAGCAACAAAGTTTTGCACCTGGCAGCTTGCACAGTTGTTAGGCTATTGACATTCCCCTGTCAATGAAAAGGGATGGGTTGGGGCAGAGCAGCTATGTGTTGGAGGCATTGTCATGCAATATATATTGCCCAAAGTGCTTTTTTTCCTGGTGTAATCACAGTTTTAAAATTGCACTAGCAATCTCCTAAGTAAGCAAATTTTACACATATAAAACTGCCCCCCCCCCCACTCCACTGGATATGATCATGGTGTGGAGATAGCATTTCTTTCTCGCATTGCTGGACTAGATAGTGTAAATGCAACAGTGTATCACTGGTTTCTTAAATCTTGTAATTGGCTGTTGTGGGGTTTGAGAAGGAAACAACAAGGATTGTGGTGCTGGAGAGGCCAGTTTAATTTCTCTCTTTCTCTCTCTCTCTCTCTCTCTCACACACACACACACACACACACACACACACATTTTCTTAATAAATCAAGAAGAATGGCAACATTGTGCAGTGCATTGTCAGTGACTGGATGCCATTGGGCAATGCACATGACTATGTGCAAGGAATAGTGTGCAATGTATAAATACAATGTGCAGTGTTGATGCAACTCTGCTTCAGCCACTGTTAGCAGAATACATCTGTTGAACTGTGGTGAATAATTCATCCATCCGTGCATGTTAGAGCTTACACACGAGCATGTCACTAACAGAATGCCAGCTACTGAATGCTTGTGTGTTTCCGAACAAGGTAAATAAAACCCTGGAGCATGGTTTTTATTGCAAAAATGGTGCAAATAGCAGCTTTTCCCAACCTACATGCTACTAGAGATGTTGGACTACACTAGCTATCTTTCCAAGCCAACATGGCCATGCTCAAGTAACTTTAATCTTGAACAGACCATAGAGTAGGAAGAGATACTGTAAAACTCTGGCTACATTTACATCGCAGAAATAATCCAGTTTGACACCACTTCAACTGCCATGGCTTAATGGTATGGAATCTTGGGATTTGTAGTCTGTTAAGAAACTAAAGCTCTTTGAAAGAGAAAGCTAAATATCTCACAAAATTACAATTCCCAGAATTTTACAGTATTAAGCCATGGCAGTTAAAGTGGTGTCAAACTGAATTATTCCTGCAGTGTGGTGGATGCAACCTCTGTCAAACATGATGCAGGTACCTGACCTCTCTTATCTCCAACTTTCAGCAACAGCCATATCCTCCCAACACAGCTGGTGGAGAGCAGGGTAGGAGGCATGGAGGTGTGGTGTTAAAAACAGAGCTGTGTATTCCTCCCCTCTTTTTCCCTCTCCAGATCTCTTCCAAGCAGGCAGGAACTCTGTTGAGAGGACGCTACACAGACTTTTATGGTACCTTGTTTTGCTTCATGATCTGTTTGGAATTAAAGTTATAGGAGCCCTGTTCCCTATTGAACTTGGCAACCCTACTTGCACAGAATATGCTTTTTAAATAATGATTTTTTTTAGGTTTAACAAATGAGAAAACAAAAACAGAGAGAGACACTTTTTTCAAGACAGTGATTTCAACCTGAGATTCTTCCCCCTTTTCCTGATGATTGAAAAGGAGTTTCCAGATATTGAGACTCAGGACCAGGCCCTGAGCCCTGGAACATTAGCAGACAGATGTGTGAAATGCTGTCCTGTCCCTTCCCCTCCCTTGGGTTTCAAACAGATTAACTCTAGCTTCAAGGAAGGAATCCTCTTATTGGACGTTATCACACGGAGCCTAAAGCAGAAAGAATCTTCACCCAATCCCGTCCCATTGTGGTTCTTTTTCCCGTGTGTTCACACAACGTCGCACACAACCCCGTCCCAAACCCGTCCCAATGCTGCATCATCCCCATTCTTTTGAATGCCGGTTTCTTGAGGAATTGCAATTGCACGACCGGAATGATACCTCAATGATGCTGCTTTCACCGTATGTCTGATCACGAGTTATGTATCGTGGAGCCCAGGCTACATGCAGGCTTCGGAAGGGGGGGGGTGTCCTTTCCCAACCCAAGCCGAGAAAGAGAGCCGCTCGGAAGGGGTGTGTGTCCCTTCCCAACCCAAGCCAAGAAAGAGAGCCGCTCAGAAGGGGTGTGTGTCCCTTCCCAACCCAAGCCGAGAAAGAGAGCTGCTCAGAAGGGGTATGTGTCCCTTCCCAACCCAAGCCGAGAAAGAGAGCCGCTCGGAAGGGGTGTGTGTCCCTTCCCAACCCAAGCCGAGAAAGAGAACAGCTCAGAAGGGGTGTGTGTCCTTCTCAACCCAAGCCGAGAAAGAGAGCCGCTCTGAGGACATCTGTTCAGAGTGGCTCTCTCTTGGGAAGGGGTGTGCATGCGTGTGTGACAGCCGGCTGTCTCACACACACACACACACACACACACACACACACACCTTTCCAAGCCTGGAAGCCTGGTTGCTTTCCTTGGGACGAGGCCGGGCTCGGACCCCGGCCTTATCCCAAGGAAAGCAACCAGGCTTCCCTTGGGACGAGGTCAGGGTCGGAGGAGCCCTCCGAGCCTGGCCTCATCCCAAGGAAAGCAACCAGGCTTCCAGGCTTGGAAAGGTGTGTGTGTGTGTGTGACAGCCGCGGCAAGTGACAGCCGCGGCTGTCCTGTTTCTGCACATGTGCAAGAACATCCTTGCTGGGTTTTTGAAGGGATCTTCCCACTTGTGTGTGAACGGCAGATACGGTTCCCGGGAGCATATCTATCGCGGTTTCGTCAATTGCGCAATGATGCTAGTTGCATCTGATAGCCATTTCCGTCTTGTGGGGTCTATACCGGTATAGTTCTGGATTGATTCCATACCGCTTTCTTGCTGCTTTGAGACCCATGTGTGATAACGTCCCAATGGCTCCTCAGAACCACCAAGCCAGATCCATTCTAGAATGGAGCTGGTATCTCACTCATGCATGTGGACAGAAAAAGTTCTGTTTTTGAATCACTCCAGGGCCCTAACATACAGTATGCTCTCAAAAAACCAAACCCACTTCTACAAATGAGAAAGATATTTATACTGTTGGCCCTCCAGATCTGTGGCTTTGAATTTTGCCAATTTGATTATTTGCGGATTTGATTAATATATTAGCCTAGGAATTTCTAAGGCCTCTGGAATGACTCTGCCAGAAGTTAACCACAGAAGCACACTGGAGTATCTAGAGATTTTTTACAGAAAACTCTTCTCTAGGCATTTGTAGGCCCTCCAGTGCAATTCTGTGGTCAACTTCTGCCAGATTTTGGTCATAGAGTTGCACTGGAGGACCTAGAGATTCCCAGAGAAGTATTCTCTCAATTTCTTAAAAAGGTGTTTTTTTTAATTTGTGGATTCCCCCCCCCCCTTTCATGGGGGTCCTGCACTACTAACCCCAGTAGAGAGTCCACTTTTCAAAACCACATTCTAATTCTGAGATTCCTCCACCTTAGCAGGAGGCTCAGAAAAGAGAGTTCTAGCCCTACCCTGATATCTGGTTCTGCTAGCCATGA
Organism: Phrynosoma blainvillii; assembly: GCA_026167975.1. Classification (NCBI taxonomy): domain Eukaryota; kingdom Metazoa; phylum Chordata; class Lepidosauria; order Squamata; family Phrynosomatidae; genus Phrynosoma; species Phrynosoma blainvillii. The sequence goes on along the minus strand of JANUYF010000002.1, from coordinate 58,293,635 downwards.
TTATACCTGAGGTTAGGCATAACATTAACATTAATAGGAACTCAGAGTGAAGCACAACCTAGGTGAGCAGTCTGTATTTGCCTTTGTAGAAGCAAGAGAGAGTGGCAATATACATAGAATTAAGTGGGTTGAAGATTTCAGGGGACTGATTGATGAATTTTATTTTTGAATGCTCTCCCACCATTCCTAAGAATATAAGAGAAGTACTTTATAAAGATGTTTCCTATATCTTAATCCACTACAATTGTTCAGGTCTTCTATGGAAAGAAAGGAGGCAGAGGATGCTGACAATAGTAGTGGAAACAATGCAGAGCATTTGAAATTGTGATTGCACATCTACACTCTGAAATGGGATGGTCCTTTCTGCCATTTCCTCTCCAGCTTATTCTGTTGGATGTTCAGATAACAGGACCCTAGAATAAAGCCTGCCATAGCAGATCTACTAATTCTAATATTTCAGTAAGAAGAATAACATTGGATTATGGAATTTTATATTGTTCTATGAAAGATAAATGTATTTAAGGTTATTTAGCAGATCTTGTTAGGCAGGATTAAAACTAATGATCCAATTCCCAAAGCTCTCTGCCAGCACAAGTTTCACTACAGTGAGGTACACCACAGCAATGACACAAATTATGCTGTTTCTGCTGTAATTATGCAGACAGGATATCATACAATCACCTTGTCTCTTTTAATATTCCTAAAGTGGTAGACGGATTTGATTCGAGGATTTGATTTCAAATTTAGACCTTTAGAACCTCTCTGAATCACATATGTTAACACTTAACTACCAGAGTTCTGTTTTGTTAGTTTTATTGCAACAGTGGCTGGCAACTTCCATGTCAGGGGGAGTGCATCCAATTTTTACTTACAACTTTATAAAGAAGCTGTTTTAAAAAAAGCTATTTAACACCTTGGACAGATTCTTTAAATTTTGGACTAAAACTTGGAATGGATTCACTGCTCCACTGACATGGAAGGCAGTAGTTACATGTACCTGCTGCATGCCTAGCAAACTGTATTTTGCCCCTTCTTCAGATTGTCTAAGCACATATTAAATACAAAATTGACTGTGGTTATAGATCATAAATATAGTCGCCCCTCATACATTCAGTTACAAGGCTATCAAAATTATTTGTACAACTCTACAGCTGACAAAGAGCCAGCATAATGTAGTGGTTTGAATACTGGAGTAGGACTCTAAGAGACAAGAATTCAAATTTCTGTTCACCCCTGGATCATAATCACTCAGCCTGAAAGAAAAGCAATGGCAAATCTCCTCTGAATAAATCCTGCCATGAAAAGCTGTGATTGAGTTGCTAGAAGTCAGGAGCTAACTTGACTAGAACAGTTGATAAAAATTGTTACTTGTACAAGACACTCAGATTGTACATGCAGACATCTGAAAACTGATACTATTTTAACTCTTAATGATAAAAAGTATTTTTTAATTTAATGGTAAAAGTTTGATGCCTGAAGTGTATAATAATACTTTTCTTCCTCCTAGTATTCATCAAACTAAATCATGTGGAAGAATCAGATGGATAGGATCTTCTCTTTCATATATATTAAATAGACTTGAGTAACATGACTTCCTTTGTAAGCCTTGAGGTTACCTTTTATCTCTCACTTATAGAAGACCCCTTGTCAATGACACCTGCCCAGCATCCATTTATACACTTTATCTAAATGTATAAAGGCTAGGGTCCCAAGTGTCTTCCTCTTATAAGTTTAATATCTTAGGTTTGTCTATGCCTATATGGTTTAGAATTCATTCAGGCAGAGGCTTCTATTATAAAAAATAAACATGGACTCTATTGAATAACATTTAGCAAGAATGTAGCTTAGGTAAATAAATCAAACGTGGTATGGTTACATTAATATAACAGTTACAGGCATTTCTCAGTTTCCTCTTTACAATTTTCAATACACTTTCTTTCCCACCAGTCAGTGTCCTTCTCTGACTGTCTTTATGTATGGTGACCTTTTGAAACCATTATCTATACAGATACTCCTTGAAGAAATAGTCAGAATATAGTTTTGAACAAGATGTCTTCTGGGAAGGTGCAAGCATAAGACAAACAAACTGCAAAGGGAAGACTTCAAGGTCTCTGAGCAAGCTGCCCAGATTTCTGTAGGAAACAGGATTGCTACTTCTCATCAGTTTGTATCTATTAATCTGAAACACCAACCAATGACTATGGAAATTAGTAGGGGTACTTTGTTTCCATTGAGACCTCAAATACTTTAGAGGTGGTGGTAAGCAGGGCCAAAGACATTGACTAATTGGGGCAGAGCCCAAAGTGAGTTGGGTCACACCTCTTCTCCCTGACTTTCGGCCACTTTGGTCTTTCTTTGTCTGTCTCACTTCTCAGAAAGTTAAAGTGGGGGAGTTGAGAGGAATAGACTGCATTTACCAAAGCCCTGAACTGATTGCTTGCAGAGGATTTTTGAAACTGGGACCTAGAGCCAAACTTTGTGAGAGGAAACTCCCCTATCCCCAGTAGCCCTGACCCAATTCCTGCACCCTCCCCCCAAAAACCTATCAGTTTTCTCCAGGACCTAGAACTAGTTCAAGAAATAGGATATAAATTATCATTACAAATTTTCTCATTCTTGATGAAAAATCTTCACATTTCAAGAGTTTTTCTTTGATCTGAGTGTCGTTTCTGCAGAAAAGTTGCTTGTGCAAAGCAGATCCATGTTTTTGCTCAAAAACCAATGTTTTGCACAGAAAACAATGTCTTTTGCACAAAACACATGGGCTGGTATGCTGTTCAATATTTACAAGTTGCCTGCTGGACTTAATTATCTTTTAACTTTTGGGATTCACATTTACAGTCACCAAATGTGACCCCAAAGACCTACCTCTTAAACCAGATAATACCCCAGTCAATGAGTTTCCAGGATTCTGCAGACTGGGGCACTGGAGAATGACAGATGAGAAAGCAGTGCTCTTCCATTGGCAGGACACATTGAGGCTAGCAGCTGTAGCAGTACCAGTACCCCAAGGGATTTCTCCAGCTGCCTGTCTTGATGTGCTCCATGACCTGGAGAGTGCTACAGTCATCGTTTCTCAGCAGCCCAGTCTGAAGCACCACCTACATAGGCAACAAAAATCCTTTAAAATATGCTCACATCACTTGTAATCTCACCCAGTGGTATTCTTTTATTCTTGTGTATAAAAATGAAACAAAGGAAGATTTACATTCCTACTCAGAAACTAGCATATTTGCCAAATGAAGCAACCAAAGCCCAGGTCACTAGTGGACAGTCACTGCAAAGTCCTCAGGAAGGAAGAGTAGAGGCAAGACTTCAGAATTTAAACAGAAAATGACATTTTGATAGGGAAAAGTCCCATTTGATATAAAATCTGGTAGCAATCTGAAATTAAGGCTGCTCCAAAAAGAAGGGAGAAGGAGAGAAATATAAAAAGAGAGATTAATCTGAAGGAAATGAGGAAGAGAAAGGAATGGGATGGTTTCCTCTCTTTAGTCTATGTTGATGAGGAGAAAAGGCAGAAGGATTATTCTGCCTTTGTAGTTTTGGATGGTTATACTGAAGCTGACAATATTAAATGTTGATCTATCTTTTACCTTGTTGTGTTACATAAAATATCTAACAAACAATTAGAAATGAAATAATTAGACAGACCATTTCTTGCTAACATTCATTCAAAAAATTATCCTATCTACTAATGCATATCAATCATATTTTCATTTTAATTAAAGATATTATGGCACCGTTCCTACAAAAAAGTATATGTAGCTTCTGATAGCTCACATTCATGGGACAGCTTCCACCCTGGTTCACAATTACTGGAAACATTAAAAAGTAAATAGGTGCATTTAAAAAATAAAGCTTTGTAGTTTTTAAAATTTAAATTATCACAGTTTAATTGTGTTTTCCATGGTTCCTATAGCTAATTTTCATATTTTACATTAGCATTGCATTTTTATTGCTTTCCAAAGGCATGTGCTATATTGCCAGAAGTGTTGGTAAATGTATCTTGTCAGTGGTAGCACTGTTGTCACACAAAGAAGAAAATATCCTCCTTTTCCAATAAAGCAATGTAGCAAAGGCAAAAGTGTATCCCAAAATAGTCTACCTATTGATAATGTCTTTGCATTGTTGTTGTTGTTGTTGTTGTTGTTGTTGTTGTGAGCCTTCAAGTCATTTTTGACCAATGGTGATCCTAAGGCAAACCTATTATTGGGTTTTCTTGGCATGATTTGTTCAGAAAGAGTTTGCCTTTGCCTTCCTCTGAGGCTGAGAGAATGTGACTGGGCTCAGTGTTTTTCCATGGCAAAATGGGGATTTGAAGCCTGGTCTCCAAAGTCATAGTCCAACATTCAAACCACTAGAGCATACTAGTATAACTTGCTGGTCAATGATGGAGCAGAAAGTGGAAGTTAAAACAAGCATGCAAGCAGATGACTGCTGTAGACAAAAGCCCCAATACATCAGTAGAAGTATAGTGTCTAGAATTTTCTGTGGGTTTTCTGGGCTATGTGGTCGCATTCTGGAAAAATTTATTCCTGACGTTTCACCTATATCTGTGGCTGGCATCTTCAGAGGGTGGTGGCACGGAAGAGTACCAACCAAGGGTCATACAAGTATATACACACTTCCATACGACCATCTTCTGAAGATGTCAGCCACAGATGCAGGTGAAATGTCAGGAATAAATTATTACAGAATGCAGGTATATAGCCCAGAAAACCCAAAGAAAACTATGGACACCAGCTGTGCCTTCGACTTCACAATCTAGAATTAGATTGAAGGAAGCAATAGTACCACTCTATTATGCTTTGGTCAGGCCTTGCCTGGAACATCTCATCCAGTTCTGGGCACCACAATTCAAAAAGGTTGTTGACAAATGTGTCAGGAGGAGGGCAACCAAAATGGTGAGAGATCTGGAAACAATGCCTTGAGAAGAGAAGGTTAGGAGGTGATATGATAGCCCTGTTTAAATATTTGAAGGGTTGTCATGTTGAGGCTGAAGCAAGCTTGTTTTGTGCTACTTCACAGACTAGGGACACAGAACAGTGGATTCAAACTACAGGAAAAGAGATTCCACCTAAAAACTAGGAAGAATGCACTACCTTGGAGTGTTGTGGACTCTCCTTCTTTGGAGGTTTCCAAACAGAAGCTGGATGGCCATCTGTTGGGAGAGCTTTGAGTCTGTGTTTCTGCATGGCAGGAGGTTGGACTGGATGGCCTTTGAGGTCTCTTCCAATTATCTATGATTCTTTAACTTGGTGCTAAGTAATAATGCTGCTGACAAATTTCCCATCTGTAGGCAGATGGGAAATCTGAGGGGAGGCTTTAAAAAAAACTCATCTGGGAGCAACATTCTCAGATATATAGGTTTTACAATTGCCAGAGGGATACTTGTCCCCCTCCTCCTCCTCCTCCTCCTCCTCCTCCTCCTCCTCCTCCTCTTCCACACCAAGTTAATTGTTTCAATTATATGAGTGTTATCTAAATTTTCTCTGTGAGTATGCAGTGGAAATATGGGCAGGGGTGGGGCAGGGGACTAGATCCAGAACTTCCCCTTCAATGAACTGAATAAGTCACATGGGCTGGAATCCAGTACAGGTATGGATTAAGGAAGACCATTCTTGGCAATTTCTCCTTCCTCTTGCAGAAGACTGGGCTTTTTTGAAGGGTGAGGATCAAAGTTCCAAAGGCAAAGTAATATATGCTGAAAGAAAATTGGGCCAGAAACCCATGGCTACCAACTGTTTTAAATAGCTGTCAGTAAAATAGATAGCCCCCTAAAATTGTTCCTATGGTCATAATCATATAATTTTATAGTGCCACAGTAATGAAGCAGCTTGAATGGCATTCTGCTTCTGCCTGAAGGAAGATGTATTCTTTCTTCCACTGCTTTTATGCAATACAAACTTTTTTTTAGTTTTCAGCAGATGAGGCTTTAATCTGTGGACAAGGAAGGGCAGCTAATGCTCCATATCATTTATATTAGTTGTAAAAATAATCAGAAGTCAACAAACTACTGTGTGATCATGCCAAGCGACCCATAATGATTCATCATAAGGTTGGTGCTCCCCCTCTCCCAGTGCAAAGTGCTTTAAACAGCATCTGTGAGAGACGCAGAAAGGCTGTGATTTAAATTGCACATTGGGAAGTTTATGCATGAATCAGTATTAAATACTGCAGTATGGGAGGTCATCTATAATCCCACTGTCAGGGTTTGTGTTCAGTGCTATTATTGTGCTATACTGAGCACAGCCAGAGTCATCTCATTGCACAAAATGAGTACCAGGAGGAGGAGAGGACCACAGATGTCAAAAGCAGATTTGCCTTTCACATGCTTCCCATTTGAAATCTGTTGATGCTGAACGGCTGATGGCTTCTTGTGGAGCTCTGCTAACAGGATATTTTAAAGCAATGCATTCAGACTGGAGCATGATAATGACATGACAACCCTTCTTTTCTTCTTATTTCAAAGTGCTACACTTTTTTTGTACCTACTTGATAAAAAATTCAGACACTATCTGTTGTGACTGTCTGATCATCAGTGTCAAATCTTATCCCACAAAGCATTTTAGTATTAAATAGCAGAGGTGTTTATTTCTGAGAGACAGTGTAGTGATTAGAGTGTTGGACTTAGACTAGTGAGATGCAGGTTCAAATCTCTTGCTGAGCTGTGAAGCTTATGAGGTGACCTTGGGGCAATCACTATCTTTTACCTTAATCCACTTTCCAGAATTGTTGTGAGCATAAAGATGAGAAGGTGATTGTGTATACTGCCTGAAATTCCATAGGAGGGACACACACAAAGTTTCCAACTGGATCTGGCAGTGGAAACCACACACATGTGAGGATCTTGGTTTTAGTCTATGTCTAATTAACCATAGTTTGCTGTTACATCTAAACTAAAGACACTGAAGAACTTCATTTGCCCCACATTTGTAAACAAACTGATTTGATTTGAAACTGGATGAATATTATATTGCGAGAAATTTAACTTTTTGATTCCACACTTTTCCGAATTTAGTAATACCATTCTTGGATCAAATCTTTCATACAAAAATGAATATATCAAGGAACACTGTGTACAGTAATGTGTATATTGGTTAAAATGTATATTAAATGGGTATTGTATGGCAAGCAACATGGAAAAATAAATTAGTTTCTATGTGTGTGTTTTTAAACTGCAGAATTTTGTAGAAACTGGATGGACTAGACTTTTTTTTTAATTAAACTGAAAGTAACACAGATCTGATCTATCCCTGGTTTGTACTGGGCAAATCAAGTTTGAAAACCACTATTGAACTGAATGTGCAATTTTGTCCAGAAGCTGAACAGTCATTTATGTGTATTTCCTAAAATAAAGAGGAGTCTGAATTAGATGGCCTATGAATTCATCTCAACTCAATTCCATTTTAGTTTGCAAACTACAGTTTTACCCAGTTTAGATATTACAGCAAACTATAGTTTTCAGCAAGACCAACAGATAACCAAAACACATAAATGGGAAGGAGAGTGGATTATATGGAACCAGGCTTGTTTTATAACTTTAAAGCTTTTCTTAAATCATTGTCTTAACTTGTTTTTAAAGCAAGTTTTTACCAGGTATTATCTGTAAACTGATGAAGCTCTGGTGAGTGATAAGGGAGAGGTGATAAGCAAATGCTTTGAATAAATAAATAATAAATGACACTCAATGCATTAACTGTTTGACTTTGTCCATTTTAATGTATTCATTTGTTAAAAGTTATCATTTGGCACAAGCACAGGCTGTGGTTTCTGATACCTGGCAAGCATCTGGTTTGTGCAGGATGGCCTGAAAACATTCATTTTTTTTCTCTGTAAAAATGTATTGATAGGAACTCTTATTATAATTTTTGACTTATATGGGGTAACTATATGATTCAGACATTTCATACATAATTGGTATTATGCAGTTACCCTATATAAGTCAAAACTCATAAAATTAGAAACTCCTATTATGATTTTGACATATAGGATAACTGTATAATACCAATTGTGCATAAAATGTCTGAATAGTATTGATATTTACTCTGTTTTTTAAAATGTTTCCCTACATACTCGTTTTTTTTTTAAAAAAAGATTTTTCTATATTATTTCAACAACAGATTTCAACAAAGGAGGAAATATCCAATATCTATTGAGCACCATCAAACAGAAGTTTGTTGTTCCCAAGATAATAATAATAATAAATAATAAAACTTTATTTATACCCCGCCTTAAGCCAAGGCTATCAAGGCAGCTTACAAGTTAAAAAAGGATACACCCATACAATCAATGACAATCAACCCCCCATAAAAATGTATTAAATCGTTATACAGATTAAAATCTCAATTACAATAAAACAATATACATCTAACATGGACAGACAGCGGCAACTGTAGACATCTCGGAAAAAACTATCTGGTGGCGGGGGGGGGGAGAATTTGTTATTCCGGGAATGACTAACGGAAGAGATCCATCTTGATGGCTTTTTTAAAGCCATCTAAGTGGTTATTTGACGGATCTCCTCTGGCAAGGCATTCAATAATCTGGGGGCCGCAGCAGAAAATGTCCTCTGGGAGGTCGTCGCCAGCCTAGTTCTTATTGGTTGAAGCAACTTCCTCCCAGAGGACCTAAGGGCGCAGGGCGGATTATATGGAGATAGGCGATTCCCTAGGTAAGATGGGCCCAGGCCATGTAGGGCTTTAAAGGTCAATACCAACACCTTATCCTGTGCCCGGAAACTAACTGGCAGCCAGTGCAATGATTTCAAGACGGAAGTGATATGATCATCTTTTGATGTTCTGGTGATCAATCTGGTTGCCATGTTTTGTACTAATTGCAGTTTCTGAGTAAGGTATAAGGGTAGCCCCATGTAGAGTGTGTTACAGAAGTCGAGTCGTGAGGTTACCAGTGCATATACTACAGTTTCTAGGTCCCTTACTTTCAGGAAAGGGCACAGCTGGCGTATCAGCCAAAGCTGATAACAGGCGCTCCTGACTGCCGCATTCACCTGATCTGTCATGTGAAGCGGTCCTTGGTGGAGAGCATGACCCCATCCAAGACTGGCGGTCGCAACCCAATCTCTGGTTTGGGGCCCCCAACCGTAAGTACCTCTGTTTTGTCTGGATTCAACTTGAGTTGGTTTTTCCTCATCCAGTCTATTACCACTTTGAGACATTGATTGAGGGGAGAACTGCCATCAGCCGTCATAGCATCTGACCGAGACATGGAGCAGAATATTTGAGTATCATCCGCATATTGGTAACATCCTGCTCCATGTTTCCTAATGATTTCTCCCAGTGGCTTCATATAAATATTAAATAACATTGGGGACAGAATTTTAGCTCAGTTTTTAATGAGCAACTGTCCCCGAGTACCACCCTCTGGAATCTGCCCGAGAGAAAAGAGCGGAACCACTGAAGAACAGTGCCTCCCACTCCTAATTCTCTTAGGCATTCCAGTAGGATGTCATGATCTATAGTATCGAAGGCCACTGAGAGGTCCAGTAACACCAACTGGGTCACGCTTCCCCTGTCGGTGCTAAGACGCAGGTCATCTATCAGCGTGACCATGGCCGTCTCCACCCCATATCCAGGTCTAAAGCTGGTTTGAAATGGATCTAGAAAATTGGTTTCATCCAAGATCGCTTTGAGTTGGAAGGCGACGGCTCGCTCGATCAACTTGCCCAAGAACGGTAAATGTGAAACTGGTCTATAGTTCTTCATATCCAGGGGGTCCAGGGAAGGTTTCTTCAGGAGTGGTCTAATGACTGCCTCCTTTAAATTTGATGGTACAATGCCTTCCCTAAGGGATGTGTTGATGACCCTCTTGAGGAAGGCCATCAAGGCATCACCCCCCTGGACGACCAGCCATGGCGGGCAGGGATTGAGGTGGCACGTTGTCTTCCTTACTTTTCTAAGGATCTTGTCCATGACATCGGTACTCACCAACTCAAATTAATCCAGTTTAATCTCATAAACAGGTTGACTGGGCACCTTGTCAATCCCTTCTGTTATAATCCCAGCAACTAGTCAGTTCTTATCTGAGAGATTTTATCTGCGAAATAGTTGTTAAAAGCATCACAGCAGGCTGTTATCGGGTTAAGTAAAGGGTTCTGTACAGGTGGAACCTGTGACAGTTCCCTCACCACCCTAAACAGTTCTGCTGGACAAGATTCTGCAGACGCAATATGGGCAGAGGAGAAAGACTTCTTTACTGCCCGTATTGCCTCTCGATAGGAATAAAGGAATTGCCTATGACGAGTTCTGTTAGATAAGAGTTGAGTCTTCTGCCAGGTACACTCTAGTCATTGTCCAACCTGCTTCATTTTCCTAAATTCTTCTGTGAACCAGGGATGGCGATTTGGAGTGGGTTGGAAAGGATGCTTGGGAGCGATCGTGTCGATAGCTCTGGTAAGATCGGTGTTCCAAGTGTCTACCAGGGCTTTGACAGGGTCGTCGGCTTTACCAACCAAGGAACGCTCCAAGGCTTTCTCAAATCCAATTGGCTCCATCAGCCTTCGAGGGCAGACCATTCTAATAGGTCCTCCACCCTTGGTGGGTTGGAGAGTGGCTCTTAGTTCAGCCTTGACCAGGAAATGATTTGTCCATGACAATGCAGAGGTGTTTTTTTACCTCCGCCCACGGATATGCCTGCTCCGTACTAAAGACCGCATCGAGAGTATGGCCTGCCGAGTGTGTGGGCATGTGAACCAATTGGGATAGGCACATGTCCATCATGGAATCCATGAACTGCCGAGCCGCACCTGTTAAACTGGTCTCGAGAGGGATGTTGAAGATAAAATGAATATTATCTCCAACAATGAATTATACTATTTCCAATATATCTCAGCTTATATTCTCAAAAGTGTTCTCTGTGTTCCAAAGTTCTGTAAAAGGGATACTAACATTCTGAATATGCTTTGTTGGATATAACCTCATCCCATAATTTAATACAATCTGTCATTTTTATGCATCAAAATTCTTTGTCTCACATTCATTTCACATTCATTCATGCTTGAAATCAATTACTTCCAGTATGACGCATTCATTTCCATGCTGCTATTAACATATTTCCTATAATGTTATAATGCTTAGTTTCCATCAATGACATATTTAAATGCTGGTCTGTTGGATCTCACACCCTGTGAGAATGCCTGGAAATGCTTCGAGAAAGGCTAATAAAGAGCTGCCTTAGGAAGCCTTTAGATTGTTCTCTTTGGTATTTTTCTCCACACCCACCTTGCTGACTGAAGGGGTTTCCCCCACTCTTTCTTAAATGTTGTCTTTGCATATGCCATTATAAATACCCATAATGTTCATGAATAGATGCAGCAGCCACAGTAAGTGCCTGTTGGAACCTTTCTTTCTTTCCCAAAGAATAGTGCCTTTTTATTATAGCTTCACCCTCCTGCCCTCCCTTCCGGCCTCTCCCTTCAGCAAATAAGTGCTTGTTTATTTTTGGTAGGAGATACATACATACATACATACACACAGACACATACATACATACATATACACATATGATGGATCTGATTTTAAAGCAGCCATCTCTATCCTGGTGGGCCTCCTCCCACATTATTATCTTCTACAGCAAATGGGCACTGTCTTTGCTGCCAGGGACATGACAGTTCTAATCCACTATTTCTAGAGGGTGCCAGGTAGGGAAATCTATGAAGGGATTGTGATGAAATTAAAGCAGTTTATACAATTGTCTTCCTAATGCTTGCCTATAATAATTTTCTCAAGCTAGTCACCCATATACTCTACAAAGGACAGTCCTCTGTTTGAAGGTGTCCTTGGAAGGGCTGTCAAATCTAACATGGATTTAAAGATAAAGAACCTCAGGAAGAGAGAGCATGGTCCTTGGCCCTTAGTTGTCAGCATCTGGACAGCAGGCTAAGATTGCACCTGCACTGCAGAAATAAAGCACATTGACACCACTTTATCCACCATCCTATGGAAGCTTGAGGTTTGTGGTTTGTTGTGGCACTCTGACAGAGCTCTAAATATCTCACAAAACTACAGATCCCAATAATTCCATAGCATTGAACCATGGCAGTTAAAGCAGTGTCAAACTGCAGCAGAGATATAGCCTGAGCCAGTCTACTGATCACGTCATTATATTCATAGGCACTCTAGGAAGATGAACTGGATTTCCATTAAGTTTATGTTTTTTTCAAATTTGCATCTAAAGAGATAAATTAGCATATGAAAATCTTTGTCTTCTTTTGTCTTGGATAGTAGTAGATTGGTGCATTTATTCTTTTTTTATGATACAACAATCACCATCAAGTATGTGTCTCTCTTTGTGTGTGCATGCACTGCTTTTTCAAATTATATTTGAAGCATCTTATGAGAATAAGAAACAAATCATCCCAATATAGGTACAACGAAAATCATAAATATATCAAAACCTTTCATGATACAATATTTATATCCACATTGGCAAATTAACAAACACATTGCAGCTAACACTTCCCAATCCCCCCACCATTTCATAAATAAGAACAACCATCAAAATATATAGTAAATTGTTTTATGAACTTACTCATAAGATATCAGTAGGAATTTGACATCATGTCAGTGTTACAACTTAAAACAATTAAGTTCAGACCATTATATTGTATTACATTTGAATAGTGTCACAGAAACTAGAGTAGCATTAATCTCACTCACAAGCACCAGAAATTCTTCCTGCAAGATCCACCAAACAGCATTGTTGTTTAGGCATTTTCAGGAAAGAGCTTCAGTCATTCAGGCCATCTGGAGGTGAGCCAAGCCGGAAAGCATCTTGGATTCACAGCTAGGTGTTCTCTGTCTGGATTAAGCAACTACCAACAAGTTGAAGCAAAATTACTTAGAAGGAAGTCAATTTTCCCCATTATCTTAAATAAGAGATTAATTGCCTTATATCCAAATATCTTGGATTCTTTGCAGTCCACTGTATTGACACATAAACTGTTTGAAATCCAGAATCTGAAATGAGACTGGAGAAATCCATGTGTTCTGACTTAATTGGTTCAGAATTGTTGGCTTAAGCTTGTTGTTTGTTTAACTTTGGGATGGCCTTTAGCAAAGCTCCCTTTGAGCTATAAGTTTCCTTGGGCTCAATATGTTCCTAAAGAGAGGTGAGAAATAAGAAGGTTCACATTTAGAGAAAATATCTTCTGTTGAAAACTATAGATGGAGATTAATTATTCAGTCCATTTTCCAGTGGTTCAATTAAAAAAACACACACCAAGTTTTCTTTTGTTTTTTGAAAAGGAGATCCAATCATCGATTGTCTGCATCATTTCTGCTGTTGATTAAGAAACAATACAGGGAGAATAATGAAAATCCATTGCAAAGATCCCTCTCATATTTTAGACACACAAAGAACACCTTTGGTTTTACATCTACCATTCATTAGAGAATTTTATTGTGTCCAGGATGTGAATTAACAAATTGTTTGATCACGCTAACTGGCTACTGAATGGATTCAGGAGAACAGTGTTGTTGTTGTTGTTGTTGTTGTTGTTGTTGTAGTTTTAAAAAAAAAGACAGGGTTATGGATAATATGGAAATCATAATGCAATCAATGAGAGACTTTTCAAGGCATATGCTGTTCTATATGTATATTCTGCAGTAGGAAATTTTAAATAATGTGGCTAGTTTTGAATTAGTGTGTTTGCTCAGCAGTGAAAGCTCAAGCACATTAATGCTTTCAGGTGACTGGGACTGTCACTGATACAGCCTAGTCTCCTCATACAGAAAGAGAAACAGATATTTCCAGAATGTGGTTTTTGTTTTATGGGGGTTTTTTGTTTTGCTTTTTGGAGGGTGGTTAAAATTCTCTTTTGCTATTTCTAAATTTCTTCTAGTATTCATCCTCAATGTTCTTCTGATTTCTTATTTTTTCCCCTTCCCCCAGAATGCTCTGGACCCTTGGGAATTGAAGGAGGGATCATTTCAAACCAACAGATAACTGCATCATCCACCCATCGTGCTCTTTTTGGACTTCAGAAATGGTATCCCTACTACGCGCGACTTAACAAGAAGGGTCTTGTAAATGCTTGGACTGCAGCAGAAAACGACAGATGGCCATGGATTCAGGTAACAGATGGTGCTGCATGAGGGTGGATGGGAAGAACTCTCCTAGCCTGTGTTGCCAAAATCATTTAAGTAAGTGATGAATAAAAATGATAAAATATTATTGTCATTCTTTGCAACTTAACTGAGCTCAGACTTAGAAGGTGCTTTCAAGTGTTACTGAGTTCCTCCTTATCAAACAGCATGACCACAAATGTTTTCTGTCGAATAATATTTTAAATGCCCTTTTGTTTATGTCTTTGCTGTTTTGTTTATGCTGGATCTTTATATATTGCTGTATTTGGGTATTGGTGCTCTAGTAACACCATCTGCTGATGAACACATTTTTACACTATAGCATCCTGAACATTCCCAATCTCATTTGATTTTGGAAGTTAAGCTGGGACAGGCCTCATTCGTACTTAGATTAGGAAACTACCAGAAAATAACAGAGATCTCTAGGTAGGTCTATGAAAGGATCCTGCTCAAAATCTCAGAAAGGAACCCTGCTGCTCCAGCCCCAGGCTCCCTCCTTGGAAGAAACCCTGGGACTGGAGGGGCATGCATGCTCTTCCCAGCTGCTCTGACCCAGGGCTTCCTCCCAGAGAGAAAGCCCAGGGCTGGAAAAGCATGCACTTTTGGCCAGCAGCCCCCCGCTAGCAGGTGACACCTGGCATTGGGATGCCACTAATTGAAGGAGGAACAGATGTTTAGCAGGCACAGGAGTTTATCACACAGGAGAAATCCCGTGCAGAAACGGGCTTTAAATTAGAAAAAAAAATGCAAAAGCAGTTAGATTTTCAGATGGCGTTGCTGTTAAAATGCAGTTAAAATGAGGTTAATCCAAATGGGAACTTGTCAAAAACTGCTTCTTTTTACTTTTGGAAAATCCCAAAAGTAAAAAGAAGCAGTTTTTGATGAGTTTCCATTCGGATTAACCTCATTTTTTTTTAGAATATTTATTAATTAATATTCACACTTACATACAAACAATTACAAAACATAAACACATAAAACATTTTCAACACATAGCATACAACACATTGACAAAACTTCCTAAGCTGTACAAATAAAATTATACAGAAGAGTTACTCTAAATATTATCTCTAATCATGAAATATCAATGTTTATATGTTGTTTTATATATTATACACTTTTAAACTTCTACATCCATATAACGATTCAGGGTTATCTCACACAAATAAACAATTACTTAGAAGTTTTCCTTATGAATTTCCTTGTTTTTAAAGGGTCAAAAATATTATAATCCCCATCTTTTTTCACAATAGTTATATAGTGGTCTCCATTTAACATGTGACTCACAAATTAGCTTTCCACCTACAAAGTCCTCTCTATTGTCCAATTCTGCAATTTCTATCAGTCTGTGTAACCAGCTATCGATGGAAGGTATTGCTTCTGATTTCCAATGGCTAGCAATTAGAATTCTAGCTACAGTGACCATATTCAAAAGAAGCTTCCATGTATCTTTTATTTCTTGATCCTTTCCCTGCTGACGCATGTTCAATAGATATAATTCAGGTGTATAATCCAATGACATATTCAGAATTTCACAAATAGTTTCATGAACAGATTTCCAGAACTCTTCCAATTTGGGACAAGTCCACCACATATGTAACCATGTTCCATATTCTTTGTGACATTTCCAACAGGTGTGTTTATTATTTTTATACATTTTAGCTAGTCTAGCTGGAGTAAGGTGCCACCTTGTCTCCATTTTGAAGTAGTTTTCTCTCAATAGTTGATTAGCCGTAAATTTATATGTAAGAAATCTTGCTTTTGTCCAATTTTCCAGTGGAATATCCTTCCTTAGATCCTTTGCCCATCGCAACATATGATCTTTAATCACCTCTTCTTCTAACTTCCTTTGTAATAATACACTGTACAAGTCGGCAATTTGCTTTGGTTTCTCCTGAAGAATGATATTATCTATTTCATTTTTATCTAGGTAAATTCCAAATTGTTTTATATCATTTTTAAAGATACAGTGGTACCTCTACTTACGAAATTAATTCATTCCAACAGCCATTTTGTAAGTAGAACATTTCATAAGTAGAAGCAAATTTAACGTTGAAATGCCCTAATCCGTTCCAGGCCCCCAGATTCAAGCTACAACTCAATACAAATGTATAATACAGGGTTATTAAATACAATCCTGAAGATCAAAAGCCAAAAATATCACAAGCCAAAAATACAGTCCTGAATATCAGAAACCACAGAAGCCAAAAATACAGTCCTGGAGGTCAAAAGCCAAAAATATCAGAAGCCAAAAATACAGTCCTGGAGATCAGAAGCCACAAATATCACAAGCCAAAAATACAGTCCTGGAGATCAGAAGCCACAAATATCAGAAGCCAAAAAGCCACAAGCCACAAGCCACAAGTCCTACCTTCCTGGATCTCACCAAGGTAGCCACCAATTTCGCTAGCCACACTTCCTCTCCTCTTTCGCAAGCCCAAACAGTGCTGCCTAGCTGAATTTCGCTAGGCAAACACTTCCTCTTTTGCTAGCCAATACAGTGCTGCTTTGCTAGATTTCGCTAACCAATGGCATGCCACAAAATTTGGAGAGCAGCTCGTTCACACCAATTTCGTTAGTTGGAACGCTTTCTTAAGTCGAAGCAAATTTTTTTGGGAGGTGCGTTTCGTAAGTTGAATTTTTCGGTAGAAGAAGCGTTTGTAAGTAAAGGTACCACTGTATTCTGGATTTGATGATATTGGAACCAAGAAAGCTCTGGATCTTTATTTTGTATACTAGTAAGATTCTTTAATTCTAAAGTCCCAGTCCTCTTATTTAAAGATGTTATTTCTTCATATTTTAACCATTGTTTTGGATATCTAAATCTACCAAGCAAAGCTTCTTGAGGGGATAGCCACCCCGGCAAACCTCTTTAGAAACTCTCCTTTGTTTTTCCCCACATTCTTAATAATGCTTTCCTTAAAATATGATGACAGAAATCTTGGTGTACCTTGGCTTTGTCATACCAAAGGTACGTGTGCCATCCAAATCTCATGTCGTGGCCTTCTAGGTCAAGTAATCTTTTATTTTTTCTTTTAATCCAATCTTGGATCCATACAAAGGCACAAGCCTGAAAATATGTCTCCAAGTCCGGTAAATCACAGCCACCATTTTTTCTACTGTCAATTAAAGTCTTCCATTTAATGTATGGTTTCTTCCCCTCCCAGATGAATCTCTTTAATTCCCTATTCCACATAGAGAAAGGCTTGCTGTTATATATAATAGGGAGGTTAGCAAAGAGGAAAATAAGTTTAGGGAGCACATACATTTTAATTGGAGAAATTCTTCCAAAAAGTGATAATTTCAGTCAGGACCACCTTACCAGATCTTTCTTGATGTCATTCCATAACTTTCCATAATTCAGGTCATAGAGGTCAGTGTTTCTATTAGAAATATAGATGCTCAAATATTTAGCTTTTTTAACCACTCTACACTGTGATTTCTGTTCCAGCATTTCTTCTTCCAACTTAGTTAGATTTTTCATAATTATCACCAATTTGTCCTTATTTAGCTTAAAGCCAGTAATTTTCCCAAAATCTTCCATAATAGACATCACCAACTCTATACCACACATTGGGTCATCCAGAAATATTATAAGATCGACAGCATAAGCCTTTATTTTGAAATCTGAGCTTTTATTTTTGGGCCTTTAATTTTAGCCTCTAATCTTATCCTATTATTCAAGAGTTCTACAACTATTAGAAATAATAATGGTGATATGGGGCATCCTTGTCTTACCCCTTGGTTGACATTGAATTCTTTTGTTTTTTCACCATTAATAATTAATCTTGCTTTTTGTTTGGAATATATACTTTTAATCCAACTGATAAATTTATTTCCAAATTTCAAATATTCCAAAATCATTATCATAGTGTCCCATC
Organism: Phrynosoma blainvillii; assembly: GCA_026167975.1. Classification (NCBI taxonomy): domain Eukaryota; kingdom Metazoa; phylum Chordata; class Lepidosauria; order Squamata; family Phrynosomatidae; genus Phrynosoma; species Phrynosoma blainvillii. The sequence continues at coordinate 58,275,646 of JANUYF010000002.1, read as the reverse complement.
TCACTGAGTCAAATGCCTTATGTGCATCCAAAAGAAACATTGCCAGCTTTTTCTGATTGTTACGTTCATAATATTCCATTAGATCAATGACTGTTCTCACATTTTGTTGGATCTGTCTTTGCAGCAAAAAGCTGGCTTGATCTTCATGAATTCTATGGATTAATACCACCTTTAACTTATTAGCCAAAATACTTGTAAATATCTTGTAATCAATATTTATTAGTGAGATTGGTCTAAAATTTTCTAAACTCGTAGTGTCTTTTCCTTCTTTTGGAATAAGTACAATATCTGCCTGTTTCCACGAATCTGGGACCCCGTTTTTAGTTATTTCATTAAATAAGTGTCTTAATGGTTCTATTAACTCTGTTGACATCTTTTCATAATATTCAGATGTAAAACCATCTGGTCCCAGTGATTTTTTCAGTTTCAATTTCTTGATGGTCTCTTCAATTTCTTTAACTTGAAATATCTTCATTCAAGAAATCTCTATCAATGTCATCAAGCTTCATATAGTCCAAATTATTTAATAAGCCTTGAAAGGCCTTAAAGTCTTTATGTTCATTTATATCTCTTTGGTATATGTTTGAGAAATATGCATGATTTTTTTTTAATATCTTCCTGAGAAGTAGCACTACCTTCATTGTCATTTATTTCCATAATTATATTCAAACCAAAAAAAAATTTTTAGTCTATTTCCCAAACATTTACCTGATTTATTATTAAATTTATTATGGATTGCCTGAGATGTTTAGCAGGCACAAGAATTTATCACACGGGGGAAATCCTGTGCAGAAATGGGGCTTTAAATTAGAAAAAAAACCAAAACACAAAATCAGTTAGATTTTCAGATGACGTTGCTGTTAAAATGGAGTTAAAATGAGGTTAATCCAAATGGGAACTTGTCAAAAACTGCTTCTTTTTACTTTTGGAAAATCCCAAAAGTAAAAAGAAGCAGTTTTTGATGAGTTTCCATTCGGATTAACCTCATTTTAACTCCATTTTAACAGCAACGTCGTCTGAAAATCTAACCGCTTTTGCGTTGTTTTTTTCCAATTTAAAGCCCCATTTCTGCACGGGAATCTCCCGTGTGATAAACTCCACAGTTTGTATGCTCAGATCTAGCTTTAGAGTTTGCAATGGGTATCCATTGGCCAGTAAGGACAGAAAGCTGGATTAGCTAAACTTTTGATCTAATTCAGCTGGAGATAGGGAATATATAACTTTTTAAACTACGTCACCCATCATATATGCACTGCAATCTTCTTGTCCCTGCAACTTTGTATTCATTAGACAGTGAAAACAGTATCAACAGAAGGAGGATAAGTTTTGTTTCTTATTTAAGCAGCTGGGTAGAGAATTCTGTAAATACACTTTTCCTTGTAAGTCAGCAAATAAGAAGAACCAGAGACTTTTTAAAAGTAAAAGTCTATAATTATGGATAGAAAACAATAATCTCCGGTGCTGCCAGACCTTCACAGTTCTTTCATAGCTGGTCCTCAGCTGTCCTCAACAAGCAAAAGACTATTTAAAGCACAGTAGGCATTCATCAGGCTATAGAACTGTTGAAAGCAATGATTAACTAGCAATAGCTTTAGGCTGTAATCCTATAATCTGTAATATCCACCAGAGCTTGGGAAAGTTACTTTTTATTCTACATAGATTTTCCAGAAATCTCCAGGTAGCATGGCAACTGATGAAGGCAGCTGTGAGGTCCTCTGAGTTATACTCCCAAGTCACTTTTCTGTGCTCTCATGCACAGTTGCCTAGGAATAGGTTCCACTGAACTCATTGTGATCAGTTCTGATGAGCATATATAAGATTTTACTGTTTGGTCCAAAACACACTGCAGAAATAATCCAGTCTGAGACCGCTTTAACTGCCCTGGCTCAATGCTAAGGAATTCTGGCAGCTGGAGTTTACTGAGTCATCTAGCCTTTTTTGTCAGAAATAGCTCTGTTGCCACAATAAACTACATTTCCCAGGATTCCCTAGCACTGAGCCAGGACAGTTAAAGTGGTCTCAAACTGGATTATTTCTGCAGTGTGTTTTGGATCTCTTTCATTTGATAGTTCTTATGTATATATGAAACAAAATGACTATGCAGAGTTCCTTACATATTACTTTAACTTACACATATCTGCAACTGAAGCACTGCCTGTTCAGAATGGTTAGTAATTACATTTTTAAAAATGAAAACTTTCCAAACAACATTTTTCCACCACGGTTTCCATGGATGGAACTTGAGATTTTTTTTAAAAAAAATGAATGCAGCCACTGAGAAGGCTCTTTTATGTCTTCACCAAGTGAGCCTGTGATAGTGGAAAGTCCAAGATAAAGCTTTCTCCTGAAGATATTGGTATTCTGGCAGATTGATATAGGGAAACAGGATCTTTCAGATAGTCTAAGCCTAAGTGCTATAGGGCTTTATAGGTCATGATCAACACTTTGAATTATGCCCAGAAACAAAGCAGTAGCCAGTGAAACTGTTTTAACAAGGGAGTTATATGCTGCATGTAATTGACCCTACTCAGCATTCTGGCCACAGCATTTTGGACCCACTGAAGTTTCTGAACAATTTCCAAAGGTAACCCCACATAAAGTATACTATAGTAGTTCAAATGGAATGGAATCAAGGCCTTCGTCACTGCAGTCAGATCTGACATCTCAAGGAATATGCATAGCTAGAGCACTGGTTTTAGCTGTGCAAATGTCAGAGCTGAAACTTGGCATCCAGGCTCAGAGATGATTCCAGGAAAACACCCAAGCAGTCAGCCTGAGGTTCCAGAGGGAGTGTAACATGTCCAGTAGAGGGAGAGTACCTATTCCCTGAGCTGCCAGACAAGGGAGTATTTTTGCCTTGTCTGGATTAAGTTTCAGTTTGTTTTCCCTCATCCAATCCATTACAGACAACAGAGATTGATTTAGTACTGAGACAGCTTACTTGGAACTGGATGGAAATTAGAGATGCAATTGGGTATCATCAGGATACTGCTGACATTGTACCCCAAAACTCCTGATCAGCAATTTCATGTAGATGTTAAACAGCATGGGGACAAAACAGAACTCTGTTTGATCCACAGGCCAACAGCCAAGGAGTCTATCAGGAGTACCCCAGCACCATCTTCTGAATTCACCCCTCCAAGAAAAACTGAAATCACTGCATAACAGTGCCCCCCAAGTCCTATCTCAGAGAGGTGGCCCAAAGGGATACTATGGTTGATGGTATTGAAAACCACCATGATGTCCAGTGGAACCAACAGAGAAATACTCCCCCTGCATAGGTCATCCCCCAAGGTGGCCACAGCTATCTCCATCACATAACCAGGCCTGAAGCCACAATGAAATGGATTCAGATAATATGTTTCATAAAGAAACCCCTGGAGCTGGGAGGCTACCACACACTAGAACCTTGTCCATCTCTTCCAGACCCCAATCCTCTCTAGTTTCTCTAGTGGGAATAGGCTGAATTTAGCCAGTTTGGGTAATTGGAAAATGCAGTAAATCTTAAGAATCATAGAATCATAGAATTATAGAGTTGGAAGAGACCACAAGGGCCATCCAGTCCAACCCCCTGCCATGCAGGAACTCCCAATCAAAGCATCCCTGATAGATGGCCATCCAGCCTCTGCTTAAAGAGCTCCAAGGAAGGAGACTCCACTACTCTCCGAGGGAGTGTGTTCCACTGTTGAACCGCCCTTACTGTCAGGAAGTTCCCCCTAATGTTGAGGTGGAATCTCTTTTCCTGGAGCTTACATCCATTGTTTCGGGTCCTAGTCTCTGGAGCAGCAGAAAACAAGCTTGTTCCCTCCTCAATATGACATCCCTTCAAATATTTAAACACGGCTATCATATCACCTCTTAACCTTCTCTTCTCCAGGCTAAACATCCCCAGCTCCCTAAGTCGTTCCTCATAGGGCTTGGTTTCCAGACCCTTCAACATTTTAGTTGCCCTCAAATGTTCAAGAACTAATGAACATTTTTAGATATCTTCATCAATTCATCAAAAAGAACATGTTAGCATTTAATAAAAAATGGTAGAGAGCAACAATAGAAGATAGGTCCTTTTTGCCACTGTTAGAAGAAAATGTTTGGGGTCAACATACGGTAATTTTAATCACTGGGAGAGAAGAAAACCTGTAGAATAAAAACTGTTACTGCAGAATGCAAATTTTTCTGACATTTGGTGAACCTTTAAATTCTAGCTTATTTCAGTATTATAACTTTAGAGATAATTTCTAAAAGAAAATTCAATGTAATGGGCTGTGTTCCAGTAAATGTAATTGCAAGTAGACTTCTAGATATTTTTCTTGTGTGACCCATTAGTATTATCTTTTACTATGTGCACTTTTCCTCTTCATCTGTTGCATATCAAAGAAAGGTTCAGGCACTTTTTAAAGAACACTTTTACAATGTGCTTTCCGTCATATTCTTTAAGGTACATAACATATACCAACCAATAAATAAGGAATTACTTTTTCCTGTCTTCTCTGAACAAAGTGAATACTGAAATTATAATTTTGAATTCCCAGTATGTAATTACTGCTGGAACAACAATGCTTGTAATTGGCTTGCTGTTTAAAGGGTCAGTGGTTATGGAATTAAAAGCAAATTAAAGGGAAACTTTAAAAAATAACTTTAAAGCAGTCCTTATAGATTTACTCTTTACAGACTGCCAGAAACAATGCAGCTTGAGGCCAATTTAACTGCCCTGGCTCAGTGCTAGGGAACCGTGGGAATTGTAGTTTATTGTGGCACCAGAGCTCTCTGACAGAGAAGGCTCAATGTCTCAGGAAAAAAAATACAGTTCCCATGATTCCCTAGCACTGAGCCAGGACAGTTAAAGTGGCCTCAAGCTGCATTATTTCTGGCAGTCTGTAAAGGCCCTCAGTTAATAAAATAGCATTTATGTTAAACAGTTACTGTTTCATTAGGAACACTAAGGTGCTTATCACACTAGTCAGTTGTTGGTGTTGTTACATTTGAAAACTGATTCTCCTGTACTATGAAAACTAATGGAATAGCAATGTGCTGTTTCACACCATCAATGTATTTGTACTTCAGTGGTGTTAGTTACCATGTTTGCTTCTCATACTCGAAATATGACAATATACTTCACATTACCCTGTTTGCTCTGTCTCCAGCTCCATAACTGGTGTTTTCAAAAAGAAAAAGAAAAAGAAAAGAAAGCTGTATTTACACAATGACACAAATGAGCAATTATATACTGATGCAGTTATGCAACACACACACACACACACACACACAGTCCCTGACCAATACAATAAAAACATACAAAAAGTGAACAGTAAAATAATGTAAACTATTTACAGTATTAAAACAATTCATACCTCACATTAAAAGATTAATACAATTAAAATGATTAAAAGGTCTTTATAGGTATGGCACTTGGAATTATGCCAAGAAACAAACTGCCAGCCAGTGGAGCTGTTTCAATAAGGGTGTGTTATGGTCTCTGTTACTTGCCCCAGTTAACAGTCTGGCTGCATGTCTTTGGGCCAGCTGAAGTTTCTAAACACACTTCAGTGGTAGACCCAAGCAGAGGGCATTGCAAAAACACTAAAGGTATCACCATGGTCAGATCTGACTTCTCAAAGAATAGGCAGAGATCGTGCACAAGCTTTAAATGTGCAAAATCACTCCTGACCACTGCAGAAACCTGGGCCTTAAGATTCAAAGTGGAGAGTGGAGGATGGCTGCAGAGGCTCTGAGGGCTTGGGACATCTGCCCCACCGCCCTCCACCAGTGCCGCGGGAACGGAGAGTGGAGAGCAGAGGATGGCTGCGGAGGCTCTGGGGGCTTGGGGCATCTGCCCCACCACCCTCCACTAGTGCCACGGGAGTGGAGAATGGCTGTGGAGGCTCTGGGGGCTTGGGACATCTGCCCCACTGCCCTCCACCAGTGCCGTGGGAGAGCCTTTGAAAGAGTTAACTGAAGCCTGATCATTAGCACCAGCTGTGGCAAGGACTTGGAGTTGGGTGGAAAGTGCTCTAGCCCGCCCCCTCCTCCCCCAGAACACCTGGCTCTTGGCAGCATGGCCTTGACGATCCACGGGGATGTTATTCCCAGCTTGGTAGCTGGGTAGAATTTAGCAGCAAGGTGGTGGAGGCAGCAGCAAGGCTGCTTGGAGGACGTGCAGAGACTTTGAATTAGAACATCTTACCCCCCTCCGAGCAGGCTGAAGCGGCTGCACCTTCAGCGAAGCTACTTGACTCAGGCAGGCATACCCTGCCCAGGAACCATCTCCTTAGTAGCGGGGCGGTGGAGGCAGCGGCAAGGCCACCTGGAGGATGCTTGGAGGATGAGTGGAGGCCTTGACACCAGGAACATCTCTCCCCCCTCTGAATGGAAAATAAAGTGTGGGACAAGAGCTTAGAGCTGGCCAGTAGAGCTGCCATTGGGACTTGATTATGATAACGCAGCGCATAATCCCACTTGGATCTCCAGGGCTCAGGCTAGACTCAGGCCTGCATCCTTCCGAGGTCGCTAAAATGAGTACCCAACTGTTGGGGGGCAATGAGCTTACAGTTGTAAACCGCTTAGACATCCCATAGTGCAATATGAAGTGGTATATAAATGAAGCAGTATTATTATTATTATTATTATTATTATTATTATTATTATTATTATTATGTGTTGTGGGGCCGGGAATTATCTGGGGGTGGAGATTGAGGTTGTGCAGGAGAATGGAAGGTATGGTGGCAACAGAGTGAAGCAATGTTACAAAAGAAGACAGGATCAATGCTTAATATCTATCCCACCCTCAATTCACTCTGTTTCCCGAAATGATTTGGAGAGCGCACCAAGCATTCCACAGTCCCTTAGTCTTCTCCTGTGCAACACCAGGTCGGTCAAAAACAAGACCCATATAATCCATGATCTCTTGTTGGATGAGGCAGCCAACCTGGCTTGCTTTACTGAGACCTGGCTGGGAGAGGCAAGTGCTGTGACTTGGGTGCAGGCACTCCCAGCTGGGTCCTCAGTCAGTGAGCAGGTAAGAAAGAGTGGGCGGGGGGGGGGGGGGAGTGGCTCTAGTTCATAAAAACAACTTAACCTTGACCAGGAAACCTATCCAGAACACAGTTCACATTGAGTGTATGTACCTTAACCTGAAAACCAGGGATAGTTTAGGGATTCTGTTGGTATACCGGCCACCCCGTTGCCTAACAGATTCCCTAACCGAGCTAACGCAACTGGTCTCAGAGTTGCTGTTGGAGTCGCCCAGACTTTTGGTCTTGGGCAACTTCAACATCCCACTTGAGACCAGTTTGCCAAATCTAACTGGCGTAGCTCGGGAGTTCATGGAAACCATAACAAACATGGGCCTATCCCAATTGGTTAGCGGGCCCACTCATTGTGCGGGTCATACACTCAATGCGATCTTCAGTACGGAGCAGGAATATCCATGGGTGGAGGTTATTAGTACCTATGCATTGTCATGGATGGATCATTTTCTGGTCAAGATGGGACTCAGCTAAAGGCCACTGTTTGCTCCACCGGGGGTGGTGGACCCATTAGAATGGTCCGCCCTTGAAGGTTGATGGAACCAATTGGATTCCAGAAATTCTTAGAGGGTTTAATGGTTGGTAACACCAGTGATTCTGTTGAAGCTTTGGTCAATACTTGGAACATTGATCTTACGAAGGCTATCAACACAATCGCTCCCAAGCGTCCTTTCCAGCCCGCTCCTAACCATAAGCCCTGGTATTCAGAGGAGCTTAGGAAGATGAAGCGGGCTGGACAACGACTAGAGCGTGAATGGCAGAAGACTCAACTCTTATCTGACAGAACTTGCCATAGGAAACATCTTGATTCCTATAGGGAGGCAATACGTGCAGCACAGAGATCCTTCTCTTCTGCACATATTGCATCTGCAGAGTCTCATCCAGCAGAGCTGTTTAGGGTGGTGGGTGAACTGACGCAGGTACCTCCTGTGCAGAACCTTCCACTTAACCCTACAATGGTCTGCTGTGATGTGTTTAACATCCAATTTGCAGATAAAATCTCTCTGATAAGAGATGACCTAGATGCCAGTGTTTTGACAGAATCCATAGACGAGGTGTCCAGCAACTCCGTTGATGGCATTTTACTGGATCAGCTTCAATCTGTGAGTACAGATGATGTGGACAAATGTGAGGAGGACAACCTGCCCTCTCGATCCATGTCCATCTTGGCTGGTCATCCAGGGAGGTGACACGTTGAGGGTATTCCTTCGGGATACTATCAATGCGTCTTTCAGGGAAGGCATTGTTCTATCTTGTTTAAAGGAGGTGGCAGTCAAGCCTCTCCTGAAAAAGCCTTCCCTGGACCCTCTGGACTGGAATAACTATAGACCGGTCTCCTTGCTGCCTTTTTTAAGCAAGGTGATCAAGAGAGCAGTTGCCTCGCAACTCCAAGCTGTCTTGGATGAAACAGATTATCTGGATCCATTTCAAACCAGCTTTAGGACAGGATATGGAGTTGAGACTCTCAGCGGCCTTTGACACAATAGACCACTCCAACCTCTTGGATCGCCTGAGAGAGTTAGGAATCGGAGGCACTGCTTTGCAGTGGTTCCGTTTCTTCCTCTTGGGCAGATCCCAAAGGGTGAGGCTTAGGGACAGTTGTTCTTCTAGAATTGAGCTTAATTGTGGCATCCCTCAGGGTGCCATCCTGTCCCCGATGCTATTTAACATCTATATGAAGCCTCTGGGAGAGATCATTTGGAGGCATGGAGCACGTTGTCTTCAGTATGCTGATGACACCCAGATATATCTCTCCATGACCCGGTCATTAGCTCAGACTTCAGATGGCGTCTCTCCTCTCAATGATTGTCTTAAAACGGTAATGGACTGGATGAGGAAAAACAGATTGAGACTGAATCCAGACAAAACAGAGGTGTTAACAGTCATGGGCCCAAAACCAGGTCTGGGATTACAACTCCCAGTCCTGGATGGAGTCACACTCTCCTCCAAGGACTGTATTCGCAGTCTGGGGGTACTCCTAGATTCGTCACTTCACATGACAAATCAGGGGAATGCGACGGTCAGAAGTGCCTGTTAGCAGCTTCGGCTGATATGCCAGCTGCACCCTTTCCTGGAAAATAGGGATCTCGAAACTGTGGTACACTCTCTGGTAACCTCACGTTTGGACTTCTGTAACATACTCTAGATGGGGCTACCCTTGTGCTTAACTCAGAAACTTCACTTAGTTCAAAATATGGCAGCCAGGTTGCTTACTGGTACATCTAGGAGAGAGCACATTACATCAGTGCTGAAATCTCTCCACTGGCTGCCCATTAGTTTCTGAGCACAGTACAAGGCATTGGTTTTGACCTTTAAAGCCCTTCATGGTTTGGGTCCAACTTATCTTTGGGACCACCTCCTTCCTTATGACCCCCCCTCCAAGCACCGGTCCTCTGGGAGGAACCTGTTACAGCCCATAAAAACCAGGCTGTCAGTGATCTCCCAGAGGACCTTTTCTGCCTCCACTCCCAGATTATGGAATGGCCTGCTGGATGAGATCCATCTCATTACCACCCTTGACAGCTTCAAAAAGGCAGTCAAGACAGATCTTTTCCAGCAGGCCTTCTGTGAATAACATCCTGGCCCAAAAAAGAAAAGGAGAAGACATTGATTCCATCTCTTTAACTGCCTCTGCCATGCTGCTATTTCTATGTCCATACTATATTGTTTTTATTTTGTATTTTAACTTACTAATAGTTTAATATATTTTTAAGGGGCGGGTGGGTTAGGGAAGGGGGTTCTTGGTTTGTTTTAACTTGTGATGTTGTTTTAATTTGTTGTATGCTGCCCTGATTGTGCTGCAGAGAGGCGAGATAAAAATAAAAATTATTATTATTATTATTATTATTAATTAATTAAAGCTGATAAGCTTATCACAGCAGTACCTGTAACATTCTCATTGAGTTCCTGGAATGTAATGACATGAGAACGGGTGTTACTGCATTAGACTATTGATAACATGAGAATAACATTATGAGAACACATATTATCACACTGCATTTACTGTTGTAACGGTACCAGTGCTAAAATAGTTCCTCAGCCATCCATCATTGGTGCATGCTCACTGTTGCAAAAACCCCTGTGTCTGCATTGGAAAGAATATTACTGAGAGGTTTAGGTAGTGATCATATTCATTGCTTTTTCTCGTAAACACAACACAATTCAATCTAAAAAAATAAAAATAAAAATTTAATTACCTGTGGCACCTTCCTTGCATTATCACCAGAAGAGTTGAGATTGTGGACCTTCTAGGACGGGGGAGGAGGAGGTTGTCATAGCCAATCAGAACATGAGGACAGATTAAGACCGGGTAGGATTAATGCACACACATCATATGGAACGGTCTGTAAGTGTTCTTGCTGGCTGAGGACGCATTTTTACAGTTCTCCTGCTGGAACGTGCTAGGGACTGTCAAAGCACAAGAATGGGAATTCGATGAGGATCATACTGTGCGATAAAATACGTTCCGTTCCATTCACATTACATACCCATTACGTTATGAGAACACAGTGCGATGAGTCCAGGAGTACATTCAAACTATGAAACTGTGTCTTCAGGGGGAGTGTAACCCATTCTTAAACAGGTTATTCCCTGATCTGTCTTCCAACTGACCAGGAGCACTCTGTCTTGTATGGATTAAGTTTCAGTTTGTTTGCCCTATCCAGTCCCTTACTGATAACAGATACTGGTTTAGAACCAGGTATTTTATTTTATTTTATTTTACAGTCCCTCTATACCCCCAAGAAATGGAAGTTTTTGTTTGTTTGTTTGTTTTTTTAAATCGGTTTGTATTTAAATTTTATATTTAATGAATCTGTTATTGTTTTAATTGATATCTGATTTAATAATGTTTTAAGGGGGGGAGGGAATATACTGTTTTATCTTTGTTGTTCTTTTAATTGTTGTAAACCGCCTAGATTGGTTTGCCATAGGGCGGTATAGAAATTATTATTATTATTATTATTATTATTATTATTATTAGAAACAAGTAGTAGCATTGGATTTCATATTGATGGTACCACACCACAAAAATTCTGGATAACCTCTCCCAGCATTTAATTTATATATTAAATAGCATGTAGGACAAAACAGAACCATGAGAGGTCCCACATGCTAGCAGTGGAAGTGCATTTGGAGGACCCTGCAGAGGCTCAATAGTCATCCCACCAGCCCTCTCAACACCTGTGACTGGGTGGCTCCCAAAACTTCCAAGGCTATTTAGCCCTCCCTGCTGCCTCCTCAACACCAGCAGCAGCAGTGGAAATGTGTTTGGAGGACCCTGCGGAGGCTCTCTAGTCATCCCACCAGCCCTCTCAAACCTGTGGTTGGTAACATCAGTGACCCTGTTGAAGCTTTGGTTAATACGTGGAATACCGATCTTACCAAGGCTATTGACACGATCACTCCCAAGCGTCCTTTCCAACCCACTCCTAATAGAAAACAATGGTATACATTAGATCTTAGAAAAATGAAACGGGCTGGACAACGTCTAGAGCGCAACTGGTGGAAAACTCAACTCTTACCTGACCAGACTCATCATAGGAACTTTCTTTGGTCCTATCGAGAGGTAATATGTGCAGCACAGAGATCTTTCTGTTCTGCAAGTATTGTGTCTGCAGAGTCCCAGCAGAGCTGTTTAGTGTGGTAAGAGAACTGACACAGGTACCTCCTGCTCAGAAGCCTCTACTTAACCCGACAACGGCCTGCTGTGACACATTTAACAATTTCTTCGCAGATAAAATCTCTCATATAAGAGCCGACTTAGACGCCAGTATTTCAACAGAAACAATAGATGAGGTGTCAATTGTTGGAAATGTGGTAAAAAAAAAAAAGGTAATTTATTCCATATGTGGTGGGATTGCAAAAGGGCAAAATGGTTTTGGGAGGTGATAAAATCTAAAATACAATGAATGTTTCGAATTGATTGTGATTTAAATCCAAAATTGCTGTTACTGAATATAACTGAAGATTTGAAGGGGAAGTTAAATAGAGAGGAGATTGGGGTTGTGCTTTATTGCAGTTCATATGGTGTACGCTAAGTATTGGAGAGAAGTTAACAAACAAATAATAGAAGAATGGATTGTAAAAGTGAACGAGCTAATGACAGTGGATAAACTAACTGTGATGATTAATGGGAAAACCAAACAACAGTCTTCTAAGAAATGGGAAAAAATACATCACCTGTGGCAAGAAGGATGATATTAAATAATAGAATCTTAATAATGTAAGGTTAATCGAGATGAATAGATAGAAGATTTATATATAAAGAGTAAAATCGTATTTTCAAAATATACTTAGCAGCTTTGAAATATAAGTTATTGAAGAATGTGCATAAGGAACAAGAAGGAACATGAAGGAATGTGATATGTTAGAATTTATTTTGTATATGTTTCAGGTTGGCAGGTCTGTATGTATATACTTGTACATCTGTTTGTTGCTCATCTATATGTATTTTTTTAATATACTAAGAAACTTAATAAAAATTATACATAAGAAAAAGAAACAATAGATGAGGTGTCCAGCGACTATGTGAATGAAATTATCCTGGATCAGTTTCAATCTGTGAGTACTGATGACGTGGACAAGCTCCTTGGTAGAGTGAAGAAAACGCCTTGCCCTCTCAACCCTTGCTCATCATGGCTGGCCATCTGGGGGGGGGGGTGCACTGAGGCTGTTCCTTACAGACATCATCAATGCATCCCTCAGGGAAGGACATATTCCATCTTGTTTGAAGGAAGTGGCTGTTAGGCCGCTTCTGAAAAAAACTTCCCTGGACCCCCAGGATATGAACAACTATAGGCCAGTCTCTTTATTAGCATTCTTGAGCAAGGTAATCGAGAGAGCGGCTGCTCTTCAACTCCAAGCTGTCTTGGATGAAATCGATTATCTAGACCCATTTCAAACTGGCTTCAGAACAGGCTTTGGGGTTGAGAGTGCCATGGTTGCCTTGACCGACGATCTGCGTCTGAGCATCAGCAGGGGTAGTGTGACCCTGATGGTGCTTTTGGACCTCTCAGCAGCTTTTGATATGATCGATCACGGCATTCTCTTGGATCGCCTAAGGAGGTTAGGAATCGGAGGCACTGCACTACAGTGGTTCTGTTCCTTCCCCTCGGGTAGGTCCCAGAGGGAGCTGCTCAGGGATAGCTGCTCCAGTAAAAATGAGCTCACTTGTGGCATTCCTCAAGGCACCATTCTATCCCTGATGTTGTTTAATATCTGAAGCCACTGGATGAGATCATTTGGAGTTGTGGAGCTGGTTGTTATCAGTACGCTGATGACACCCAAATTTATTTCTGCATGTTTCGTTCATCGGCCTCGAATTCTTATGTCAGGCCGCTTCTGAAAAAAAACTTCCCTGGACCTCCTCCCTCAATGAATGTCTTCGGGCAGTAATGGGTTGGATGAAGAAAAACAAATTGAGAGTGAATCCAGAAAAAACGGAGGTGCTCACAGTAGCTGCCCTGAAAGCGAGAATTGGGTTGCAACCTCTGGTCCTGGATGGGGTCACACTCTCCGAAAAGGACTGCGTTCGCAGTCTGGGGGGGCTCCTTGACTCGTCGCTCCTGATGATGAATCAGGTAAATGTGACAGTCAGGAGTGCCTGTTATCAGCTTTGGCTGATATGCCAGCTGCACCCTTTTCTGGAAGTAAGGGATCTTGAGACTGTTGTGCATGCCCTAGTAACCTCCCATCTAGATTTCTGTAATGCACTCTACATGGAGCTACCCTCGTGCTTGATCCAGAAACTACAGTTAGTACAAAACATGGCAGCCAGAGTGGTTTCTGGAACATCTAGGAGGGACCATATAACTCCGGTTTTAATGTTCCTCCACTGGCTGCCTTTTAATTTCTGGGCCCAGTATAAAGTGTTGGTTATTACCTTTAAAGCCCTAAATGGCTTGGGTCCAAACTACCTTCGGGACTGCCTTCTCCCATAAAATCCTCCCCAGGTGCTCTGGTCCTCTGGGAACTTGCTTCAGCCATTGAAATCTAGGCTTTCTGCTACCTCCCAGAGGGCATTCTCAGCAGTCACCCCCAGATTGTGGAATGGCCTGCCAGATGTGATCTGTCTGATTACATCTCTGAACAGCTTTAAAAAGGCTGTTAAGATGGATCTCTTCCAGCAGGCCTTTCCAGAATAGATGTCCTCTCCCCAATTATGATTCTTGCCGCTTTCCCACTACTTGGTTTGTTTTATTCATCTTATCTTGTTTATTTTATGTTTTTAACTACTGTTGTTTTAATCTAATATGTTTTAATCCTATGTCTGATTTAATACTGTTTTAAGGGGGGAGGGTATTGGGATGTATTATATAATTTGCAATTTTAACTTTTGTTAGCTGCCTCGATTGTGCTCAGAGGGGCGGGGTAAAAATTATTATTATTATTATTATTATTATTATTATTATTATTATTTATTACTAGTGGCCAGGGGATCAAATAGGAGTCCCTCAACACTACATTCTAGGTTTGCTCCTCTGGGAAGGAACAGGACCTCTGCAAAACAGTACTTCCAAGTCCTATCAAAGCAAGACAGCCCAAAGGGTTCTATGGTCAATGGTATTTAATGCAGAAGAACTAACAAGGACATGCTCCTTTTGTCCAGTTTTGTGGTGGTGATCTATCAAAGTGAGCAAAGCTCTCAATATCCCTTAGCTGTGCCTGAAATTAGATTGAAATGGATATAGATGATCCATTTCATCCAGAAATCCCAGGAGCTGGGAGGCTGCCAAACACTCCAATACCTTCCCAAAAATGGTAGGTTGGACACTGGCTGATAATTATCCATTACAGAAGGATTCCGGAGTGGCTTTTTCAACAAAGCCCTCACAACTGCCTCCTTTAATGCTGTAAGGAGGCATTGAGTACTCCTTTCACCCACTCAGCCAGCCCCATCTGGCTTGTTTGATAAGCCAGGAGGGGTAAGGGTTTAGCACACATGTAGTGAAGATGACATGGAGAGAAAGGAAATCACGCTTATGGGATCAATGTGTTCTGTCAGACACTGGAACCTCAGAGACTATTGGATTTCTTAGTTTACATATCAGTGGAGTTTATCACATTGGCGGGGGGGGGATTGGGGGTTTAAATAGTAATTATCCTGGGAAAGCTACATGGTCATGGTGAAGATTTTCACATGATGCCATGATTAAAAATGACTTATCCTTGGAATAACCAGGGAATAACCAGCAACAAATCATTCATAGGGAAATCCCGTGAATGATATGTTGCTGGTTATCCCCAGGATAAGTCCTCTTAAATCACGATGTATGTGAAAATCTTCCCACGACTTTCCCAGGATAATGACTGTTTAAACCCCCAATTTTCCCCATGTGATAAACTCCATTGATATGTAAACCAAGAAATTTAATGGTCTCTGGGGTTCCAGTGTCTGATAGAACACATTGATCCCATAACAGTGCTTTCCTTTCTCTCTATGTAAGCTGCATATATATGTGTGTGTGTGTGTGTGTGTGTGTGTGTTTGTTTGTATATATGTATTGTTCATTGTTGTTTCTTGAGCTCAAGAAGCAAAAAGTTCTGATGGCAGGGAGTCAGAGAACAGTGGAATATATTTTCCTGTTCTGCATGGAAAAGCTATTTTTAATCATCATCATCATCATCATCATCATCATCATCAATAACAATAATAAAATTTATTTTTATCCCACCCCTCTGCATAATGCAACCAGGCTGCTTACAACATTAAAATATGCATTCCATATCCCACAATCCCATTCCCCCTTAAAAAACTTTTAAACAGTGACAATTTAAAACATACTTAAAATAATAACACAAATAAACAATAACTGCAGCAGAATTAGGGATAAGCAGGTTGGACTATATTTTGGTGGATGGGATATCTATTCAGGAAAGGCCTGCTGGAAGAGATCCATCTTACCAGCCTTTTTAAAGATGTTTAAGATGGTAATGTGGCGGGCCTCATCTGACCATTACATTTACCTGATTTATCATCTGAAGAGACGGATCCAGGAGCCCCCCCCCCCCAAGACTGTGAACACAGTCCTTAGAGGAGAGTGTGACCCCATCCAGGACTGGAGGTTTCATCCCAATACCTGGGTTCGGGGCCGCTACTGTAAGTACCTCTGTTTTGTCTGGATTCAGTCTCAATCTGTTTTTCCTCATCCAGTCCATTACTACTTTAAGACAATCATTGAGAGGAGAGATGCCATATGAAGTCAAAGCTGAAGACTGAAACATGGAGAAATATCTCTGGATGTCATCAGCATACTGATAACACCCTGCCCCATGTCCCTGGATGATCTCTCCCAGTGGCTTCATATATTATTGAATAACATCGGGGACAAGATGGCACCTTGTGGGATGCCACAATTTAAGCTCTTTCTTTGTAGAGTGACTGTCCCCAAGCATCACCCTCTGGAATCTGTGCAAGAGGAAGGAACGGAACCATTGCAATGCAGTGCCTCCAATTCCTAACCTTCTCAGGGAATCGAAGAGGATGTCATGATCTATTGTATTAAAAGCCACTGAGAGGTCCAATAGCACCAACAGGGTCACACTACCCCTGTCGATGCCTAGATGAAGCTCATCAGCTAAGGTAACCATGGCAGTCTCAACTCCATATTCTGTCCTAAAGGCAGTTTGAAATGGATCTAGATAGTCAACCAGAGGTGAAAACTCTATCAGTTTCCAATAGTTCCCTATTTCTGGTTAGTGCTCACATGATCTTGTTTTTCCCCAGTAGAAAATTACAAATTTCATTTGGAAAGAGATGTTTAAAAATAATATTTATATGTAGTTATGTACATATGTATATGTATATATGTGCTTGTTCTATAATCATTTGGCAATTCAACCTACTTGCAACAAAGCTTGCACATATTTGCCTAATTATTGATTGTTAAAAGATAGAGTCAACATAATAAGATCAACTTGAAATAATTTTGCTAAGGAAAGTGATATATAACAACTGTTAGGGCAAGGCTCCTTTCGTTTCATTGCAGACAATATTCTTAGAAGCAAATATATCCTGATCAAGAAATTAACATATTGGACAGTATGGCTGAGAAAGGATAGGCAAGTCACAGCATATTCTGTATTATTTTTCTTCGATCATTTTTTCCCCCTGTCACGAGGGAAATAAGCTATATTTCAGTTTTAAAAGTAGCTTAACCCTTCAGCAGGGAGACAGGGAGACAGCTTCATCTCAGTGGCATGCATGTTGCTTCTTTTGATTGTAGACATAGTTTACATAGTTGATCACTGTGGGGATTTTTTGTAAATATGTTTGCTGTTTAAAAATGAAGCAAAAATGAAGCAAATGCTTGATTTTTAAATACCTGAACTATGGTGTTTATGTGACTAATATAGATTTTTTGAACCATAGCCACTCATGAACTGAATACAGAAGAGACTTGTAGAATATTAAAGATTAGCAGATTTGACCCTACTGTTCACATTTTTGTTTCAAATATGCATATTAAGTTAAATCCATATTAATATATTTCTGCCAAATTATGACAAAATTTCATGTGCCTGATGGATAGTCCATGAATCTGTGTGCCACATGACTGAGATGCCACAAGGCAGTCTATTATGATTACCACTACAAACTAAGACAAGTAAACTTCCTGAAAGCTGTGAATCTAAACATAAAATTAGTAATACAAAACAATATGAATTACTACATAACATAAAAATGTATTAGAGATCCTTCTACCACTTTACTAATCATTTCTCAGTATTACAAACATTAGTTCTAGGGTATATATACTGGTAAGCAACTCACCAATTCAAGATCCCAGAATTCCTTAGTTCACTCAACACCAATAGGTTTTGGCCTATCAAGAACATTTAGAAATCAAAGTATAAACATCTCTATGAGAATATACATTTGTTTTTGTTGGTTTCTATGAAGGAAATATGAAAATGCACACAGAAAACCCCACACAATTTACCACATACACAATAATTCCAGAATTGCTAATATTCTTCAAAAACTGCACAGTTTTCAATTACTTTCTTGAAGCAAGGAGAAAAATGTTACAATTATCCATTCTTGCATGTGAGAATGAAATTTATGAAGATTTGCATCCCTAGTCATGAAACATACAAATCAATACAGGAAAGCTGAACGCTTTTCTTTTCTTTCTTTTTTTGAGTTTATATTCAGCCTTGGGGCTAAAGAATGCATTCCTCTTTAACTAACACTTGTTTAGCTTCTTCTTTTTTGCTTTTCTTCTAAAGGGAAAGAGGGAACTTATATTCCATTGCTTGAGTAACTTGTTAACAGAAGCAGCAGACATTCAAACAGCTGGGTGTGAGTCTTCCCTTACATCTATCATAAAATTATTTTAGAAAAATAAAGTAAAAGGTGGTACTCCTATTCTGGTTCAGATCTAAAAGAAGAATCAGACAATCACCATGCATAAAGAAATGCATGAAAGGTACTAAGAAACTAAGGGCCTCAGCAGACAGCTAATAGAGCCGTCTCCGAGGCAGGGAAGAGGAGGGGCAGCCGCATGCTCGGCGCCCCTTCCTCCTCTCGAGGTTGCCCTTGGAGCTGCCGGCCCTCCGCACGGCCGGCGCTCCCAGGGCAACCTCCCGCCACAGCGTCCGCACACGCTGCTGTGGAAAAGTCAGTGAAAGTGCACCCTACGCTTTTGGGGTGCACTTTCACTGACTTTTGAAAGGAGCGCTGATTTAGCGCTCCTTTCAGGGGCGCCGACGGTGCGCCACGGTGCGGATGCCTTGCTCTCACGGCACACCATCCCGCGGCGTCCTGGAAGCTCTCGTCTGCTTCCCCCCTAAGCTGCCCACCAATGGTGTGCATCACATTTGCACACTTTTCTCCCTATTCCGGTGGCAGAAGTGTTTCTCTGCCATCCATGTAGCTCAGCTGGCATGGGAAAGGGCTTGCTTATTTATTTATTTATTTATTTATTTATTGTATATTGCCTTTCTCCTGCAGTAGTACACAAAGTGGATCACAAAAAGAATCAACTAAAAATGACCCATAACATTTTTCGACACAATTAAAAATCATAAAACTAAAATGCTAGGTTATAAACAGCATAAAATCATTAAAAGGCATTCAGAAGTTAAAAATAAAGCATGTGTCCACATACCCACACCCATAAGAAGCAGTTACATATTAAAAGCCTGCATGAACAACAACAAAAAGTGTCTTTGGTTGCCTGTGAAATGAGAGCACAGAGGGGGCCAGCCTAGCCTTGAGTAGAAAGGAATTCAATAAGGTGGGAGCAGTCACTGAGATGGTCCCTAGAGCCCATTCACACCACAGAATTATAGCACTCTTATTCCACTTTCACTGCCATAGTTCTTTCATGTGAAATCCTGAGACAGGCAGTTTAGGGAAGAGTATTTAGAATTCTCTAACAGAGCACCCTAGTGCCTCTGACCAAGCTACAAACCCTAGGATTCCCCTAGGATGGAACCATGGCATTCAAAGTGGAATATTAGCACTATAATACTATAGTGTAAATATAATAGCATTATAATTCTGTAATGCAAATGGGCCCCAATGTGCATATGGATATACATAAAATGAGTACTCCTAGGCAAGAAAGGAGGAAGATCTCTCTCTTACTCTCTCTGTTTGTGGGTAATCTGGACACTTCCCAATACTAGCCAAATGCATGGATTTTGGGACTACAACCCAATTACAGTTAAGGATTTTGCAGCTTTCTTTTTATTTCAGTTGAAAAATATTTTAGAATGACTGTATTAAAACTCCTTTTGCATTAATGTATTCCTATATCTGCTAGTGCATGTGGTGTGAAGAAGGAGATGACCTTGCTCTCCCAGAAGAAAAAGAGGTAAACTTCTGACATGGCCCAGTGCACCAGGTCAGAAGTGCAGGGATGGAACACTGGGCCTTATAAGCATGTTATGCCCTCCACCACCTCATCTTTCCATTGATGGCACTTGGAGAAAAACATTAGCTTGTCACTCGTGGCATGGAAGTGGCATGGAGCACGAAAGGGTGCACAGCAGCAGCTGGTGTGCACAGTGTGAGTAGGATTTTTCTTCCCAACATGGAGGTTTGGACAACTCACTTCACTGGCTTGGAAGGGTCACTTGACAGCAGGTTGGTTGGTGAGCAGGTGTTTTTTGGGGTGGTAGGATACCAACTCAGTTCACCTCCTTCCAGGGAGATTGCAGGAGGGACTCAGTCACCTTTCCAGCTAGGTGGTCTGGCAGCAGTGCAGGCCTCTTCTCTGGTTTAATAGGCTAATCTAGATGGTGATATATCAATCCTAGTCTGCGTGGCAGCCCACACTCCCAACCACATAATTGGGGGTGCCTTTAGGCCTATTGGCATACATCCCCACCTTCTTCCTGGCTGGTCTTTTTTTATTTCCAGCATTTGCTCAGGAGCTGTAGTTCTATTTTGTCTGTGTATTTGAATTCATTTTCATTTATATTCATTTATATCCACCTTTGCCCCAATATTGGGACTCAAAGCTGCTTACAGAATATTGAAACAGGAACAGATTCCAAACATACAAAAACATGGATAAAATGTATATAAAAGCTATTTTTAAAAGCAGTTAATAAACTGACATTTAAAAATTCATTGAAAGACATGACATAAAAAGACAGAACATAAAAAATAGCATACCATGAAAATCCAATTGCATTCATCTGGTCCATTCTGAATAATAAGCAAAACTATAATTGCAAATAATGTTGATGGCCTGTTGTTTTGCCCACCACTGTTTATTTCTTTTTAAAAAAATGCAGCTCTAGGCTGCAATCTCAGAAGAAAATTATATATATTGGTGGAGATGTTAATCAACTTTCTCTTCTCCAGTTTTCTGTTTCCCAGAGGTCCTCTGAAACAGCTTTGAGACCTTGGAGCTTAGGAAAAGAAAAAAAGATGATATACAAGGTCATTAACCACAGGGTGAGGTAATTTTATGGTCACATACTAATGGAGTAGAACATTAAGACATTTCATTTTGACAGTTATATTGACAAGCTGGAATATGTCCAGGGGAGGGTGATCAAATGGCAAAAGTTCTCAAAACTAGCCTGCAAACAAATGAATGGCTTAGGGAGCCCAGTACATTTAGCTTCAAAATGAGAAGATTAAGAACTGACAAAACAGTCATTTTTAAATACCTGAAGGGATTTAGAAGATGTATCAAACTTGTTTTGTGCTGTTCCAGAGACTAGAATGAGAACTAATGGTTTGATATGGCAAGAATAGAGATTCTACTTTTGGAAGTACTTTAAGAATTGTTTGACAGCAGAATAGTCTGTCTTGGAGGGTGGTGCAGTCTCCTTCTTTGGTGTTATTTAAACAGAGGTGGGATGGGCATCTTTGATGAGTGCTTTAGTTGTGTATTCATGTATGGTAAAAAGTTGGACTCGATGATGCCTGTGGCTCCTTCCAACTCATGATTTCATAACTCTTCCTTCCATGCTGATTTCTCAAGGAGATTGCAGCCAGACCAGCTGCATTCAATTTATGAAAAAAACAGGATAGAAAATAATCATGTTTAACATCATGTGTAGTTTGAGTCAAAGCTTTGAACAATGTTGGTCAGGGCATCTGTACTGTGATATTTTTACCCAATAGGTGATGAAGACAAAAAAAAAAAATCCTAATTACAATGCCAGCCTTCCTCTTGAGACTCATCAAGTTTTCCTCTTCCCTCTGCTTTACTCTATATAGCATGTTCCCAAACAAAATGCTTTCAATTTTTAATGAGATGTATTGTCTAATATTCTCTACTGAGCAAAGGAAAAAATACAGATTTGTTTTTTATGCCTTTAATTCACTTTGGATGAGGCTCATAAATTGTCAAGTGGTTTTTGTTTTGTTGTTCTATTTTTCTTTTCATTCTTTTTAAATTTTTGCAACAGCAGTCTAAACATTCTTAACTTTTCTTTTGACAGTTGTGATAACAAAGGGTATAAGAGAGGCTGAATGTGGAGTTGGCTGTTCATGTTCATGTGTGGAACAGTTTATCTATTCCCCCCAAAAGGCAAGTAGAGGAAGGCAGATTTTTTTTCCTTTTGCATCTGTGACCAACCTGCTTAGGGGGATTCTGAGAGTAAAAATTGAGCACATGTGTTTGGAAATGACAGTTCCTGCCTGTAGCCTTGGGTTTCCTTGGTCTTGTCATTTGGATGCCAGTTTTAGGGAACAGTTTCCCCTGAAGTCCTCCTAGATCCAAAACACACTGCAGAAATAATCCAGTTTGAGACTGCTTTTGAGATGCTAGGCAATGGAATGGAGCTGAATTACTGGATCTCTCTCATTATTTGGTGGAGATCACTTCCCTGAACAGCAGTGAGCAGTTACCAGGCAACAATATTCACCAAAGCCCTCTATCAGAAGCAAATAAGTGGAAGCTGCAATAAAATGGTGCAGTGTGGCATTCTTCTGTTGATAGTTCCAACCATTCCATTCCATTCAGTCTTCTATCAGGTCAGTCATCAGTAGTCCTCGGTTACTAAGGCAATCAGTCATTGTTAGACTGTTGTAGTCCATCACCCTCCTATATGTTTTGCTACCCTATATCTTTTTAGTACTTCTGCAAACCATGTGACTCCTGCTAATTATGTGTAGGTTTGGGAGGGGGGGAATCATGTGACCTATCTAGAGATTGTTGGCAAGTAGCTTCTAGCATCTCTTAGCCAGCACTGACAGTGATGAGGAATATAGAGAATTAGCCAGAATGGGAGGACCATGTGATCCCCATCTTTAGTGTAGATGATAACATTTTGGCTAAATAACCTGCATATTGAGATTTGTATATAAGATGATACAAGATGTTCTTGTCTTATCTTTAGTCAAGAAGGAAAGCACAAATATGCCTGACAGCTTTAAAAAAAAAGTCTAGTGAATTCTCCTTCACTATTGTCTATGCTGGCTAGAACTGAGGGGAATTGAAGTCCCTCAAAATCTGTTCTCCATCCCTGGTTTCCTGCTCCAGAAACTCCAGTGGCAAATGCACGATAACCTCTTTGTTGCACTTTATTTATCTATTAATTAATTAGCTTTATAGTCTTTATAGCCTGCTTTTCTCCAATATGGGATCCAAAGCAGCTTGCAAGAAAAATTAAAACACAATAGCTAAAACAATATGAGGTGTATTTTTAAAGTTTTAAACAATCCTGAACAGAAAGGAGGCTAACCCAGCATTCCTTTGGAGAGAGTGCCATGCCTAGAAGTAGCTACCTAGAAAACTCTCTCTCATATTCTCTTCAGATGGGCTGTCAGGGTGGTGAAAGAGAAAGATAGCCTTCTCCTGAAGATTTTAAGACTCATATAAGGTGGTATAGCCTTTCATATCATCTAGACCAGGGGTAGGCAACCTTTTTGAGCCAGGGACCAGGTTGCTGTCCCTCAGACAATTGGGGGGCTGAAGCACCAAAAATAAATAATAAGTAAGTAAAAATAAAAATAATTAAATATATATATATATATATATATATATATATATATATATATATATGCATGCACACTCTCTCAGCCCCAGAAAAGCCATGGCAAAACCCCTGTGGAGATTTCGCCAAGAAAACCCCAAGAACAAGTAATAACAACAATAATCAATATCATCATGGTGAGGGGCAGCGGTGGCAGGACCAGCCTGGGGCCAGTCCAAAGACCTTGCGGGGCCGCATCTGGCCCCCAGGCCTTAGGTTGCCTACCCCTGATCTAGACCATATAGGACATACTTTTGCAGCTATACTTTTCTCTTGCATAGGAGAATGTTTGCTTTTTGTAATCTGGAAAAGCATAAATTGCATACACAGAAAGGCCACCCTTTATGCTTCTATTTATTACTACTTGGAGTATGTCTCCTCTTTTGAAAGAGGTAGCCCTCTTTAATGGTTTAATGTTACATGCTATTTCAAATCAATGTACCCCTCAAATATGCTCTTTGGTTATAAATTTATTTTAGTTTAGTATTTTTCCCCATGTTTCCTACATGCAAATAGTTAAAAAACAGCAAACATAAACATAATCAACTCAAGTATATGCTGAGGTTTATCATTTGGAATAAAATAATTAATATTCTTTTGCTAAACATAGTTAAGCTGGTAATCAATAATTTGTAAATTAAATGAAATTTAAATGACTGCAAAATTCTGTAAAACAGGAGACTGATTGTAGACTTTGTACTGAAGCTGCTGTCTAAACATGCCAGTAAATGAATAATTCATATCTCTCAGTTAATAGCATTCATAACAACTACCTATGGGAGTAAAATAATAACTTAATAATAAGAAGAAACAAATCAAGCAAGTTTTCAGTCTGTTTCATTCTGTAGACTCTCTGAGGCATAAAAGTGATGTTTCCTAGTGAAAACAAAATGAGTTGAGCCCTCAGATGAGGGAGAGGGAGATAAAACAACAACAAAAAACAAATTTTCAGCAGAATAAAACATAGATGCACTGATCTCATCCCAGTCAATCACAACTCATTCCACATGACATCAGAGTTTGGAAAATTACATTGGGGGACTGTGGCACCCAGAATCCACCAGGCAATATGGGCAGCAAAAGGGTTTTTTTAGTTGTGGTCCAAAGCAGTAACTTTTCCAATCTCAACATCAGACTTACTTCCCTGCAACAAGGATGAACATTTCCACCTGCAAGCAGTTCAGCAGGTATTAACTAAATATCACAATATAGGCATACAAATATGCTCTGTTGTACATCCTTATATATACTTGTTGTGAGCACAGCAGCTGATTTCTACAGACAGTTCTTGCGGGAACACTGTAATTGAAAGGGGTAATAATATTTTAAAGCCTATGGAAGCAATACTTCTCTGCCCCGGGACTGATATAATCATATTCAGTTTGGGACATCTGGCTTGGTATCAGCAGGGCCCCTTGCTGTTGGCACCTGTTCTGCCTGCCCTGCAACAGGCAATTTCTGGCCACTTTATTTATTTATTTTGTTCATATAGAGGTTTCTCTCCTACCCAAATGTTCCAGGATGTTGTTAGGAAGGATCTAATTAGGGGAATTTATAATTAGCTCAAATATGCAAGAGTGGGGTCCTCATGGGACCGGGTACCGTTATGTATACCAGAGGGCTAAGGAATCCCACAATGGATGATGCTGAGACAGGCTTCTCTAATTAAAGTCTAAATATTTATTAAAGTAAAGGGGAGAATTGCACACACACAAATATAGCATACACACACACTGCACTCTTAGGAATAAAGGAGTGAAAGTGGGAATAGCTTGAGATGGGCCAGACTGAGGGAGTTACTCACTTCCGAATGTTTCTCTGGGGTCCACTGTGGATATTGATGATGATGATGATGCATGGCCGCCGAAATGGGGGGGGGGGGGGAGAAAGGATGGCCAAGGAAGCTATGATCAGAACACAGATCGACATGGAGTCAGCATGCACTCTCAAGATAGCATGTCGAGCCTACAAATCTCAGGGTTCAAATAGGAAATTTCTACCTTCTGGCTATTGACTAATGACTTGGCTGAAGCCGAGACAAAGGCGTTGATAGTCTTAGCTTTGTTAAACCTAGGTGTGAGAATAGTCTAAACAATGCATTTGGTTTTGAGACTATCAAGGAAGGGAGGCTAGAGAAAAGGGTGCAATCAAATCTGATCACTGCCCCATTAAGTGTGAGACTCAAGACAAGCACTGTTATGTGTCTTTTCCAGTAGAATTGTTTTCCCCTTTGGCAACTCCCAAACCTGTCTGGTAGGGAATTTTCCAGCTGTCCTGAGCAGATCTCTCAGTGCCTACATGACCTGCCATCTAGGGGATTATGGCCGACATCCCACAGAGGTCAGTCTGGGGTCATAGAGGGAACTCCACATGTATCCAAAATTTTATGAAAAATCACATATGTTAACAATGTCTTACAGTGATTTAAAATCCAGTGTTCCAAAAATACAATAAAATTGCAACAAATTGTATTAAAATACATTTTACAAAGTTACATTAATATGGCAACAAATGGAGAGATTAAAAAAGTTTATTTTGCATAGATGCAGATAATAATTACCATTAAAAGTACCCCAGAATCTTCTTTGTGGGCCTTTACAGACTGCCAAAAATAATGTAGCTTGAGGCCACTTTAACTGTCCTGGTTCAGTGCTAAGGAATCATGGGAATTGTAGTTTATTGTGGCACCAGAGCTCTCTGACAGAGAAGGCTCAATATCCCAGAAAAAAAATACAATTCCCATGATTCCCTAGTACTGAGCCAGGACAATTAAAGTGGCCTCAAACTGCATTATTTCTGGCAGTCTGTAAAGGCCCCTTGTTGTGTTTAAAGGTCTCTCTCATCTGTTGAAATATAGTAAACGGGGTCTACCTATGCTTTACAGGCAAGATGTCCCCCAATATGGATAGTGCCATTGAGATGGTCCTGGTTTCCATCTGCTGCACCACTGTTTTAGATGGTGCCAAGGGTAGGTTATCTCTTTCATTTCTTAGGGAGGAATCTGGATCATAATGGAGGATATTCTTAGAAATGTTTTACCCTAGCTATTTAGGACTTTAAAGAGAATCACTCACATGTCCAATTATACCCAATTATGGCAACTGGTAGAAAGCACTGGAAGACAGAAGCCCTTGCATGTGCACTTCAGTGATTCTCTCCCACAATGTCTCTAATGTAGCATCATTCACAGGCAGGATGGTGGCAGGCCCTTCTAAAATATTGGGCCATTGGAAATTGCCCAACAGCATCCTGCCATCAGCAAGAAAGCCCACCAAGCAGCTTCAAGCAAGCAGCTTCATTTATATACTGCTTCATATCGCGCTATGGGATGTCTAAATGGTTTACAACTGTAAGCTCATTGCCCCCCCCCCCCCCCAACAGTTGAGTACTCATTTTAGCGATCTCGGAAGGATGCAGGCCTGAGTCAAGCCTGAGCCCTGGCTAGTACTGAACTTGCAACCTTGTGGTCTATGAGTGAGTGGCTGCAGTACAGGCATTTAACCATCAGGATCAACCAGATGGGATCCTTACCTCAGGATCCTCCCAAAATGAATCAGTCTTGGAAATCTGAAACCAGCCTTAGTGGGTGTCATGGTTTCAGAAAGAAGGAAGGAGAATATGCAGGCATCTGTCTAGTATATTAAAGGCTCTAAACAGACAGGCAGGATATCTTGGCCCCACTCTGTCCCCAGGCCGGTTTGGCAACAGGTGGGTGTTTACACACCCATCTACCACCATGCCATGGACCTGCTACTGCAGTACACCCCATACCTGCCTCGCCATGGTGTCTGGTGAGATGACCCTCATCAAAACCTGTCAGAGCAGAAATGGGCCACCTGGTTACACCCATGTGGCCAGATGCCCCCATCCAATATCAGAGGCTACAACTGGAGTCTTCTCACCAGACACAAAGGCAAGACAGGTACATGGTGCACACAGTCATCCAGTCTGTTGGCTGTTGCTGTGGAATTTCCTAGAAATTCTAGGCTAACAGTTGATCTTTTTAGACCTGGGTAAGGCCCCTTTTTGCCAGGATTGGACTGAATCCACCAGATACATATCTGGTCTGTTGGGTCCTGGGGATAATGGCCTGCATCATCAAACAGTGCCATAAAGCAAGTCTATGTAACCAGTGACTATTGTGTCAATTATAGAAACATACTCTGCAATATTTAATAGAACAGGACAGAATACTTGTAGGTCTCCACACCACATGTCAAAATAACTATGCAACATGGGGAGGAACACCATTGTTTTTCTTTTTTCTTTTTTCCTTTAAAAAGTGCAGCAACAATGGCAGCCTGGGTGGCTGAATCATGTTTTTAAATGTTAGCCATTTTGAAAGTGGAGGAGAGTTTCCATGTGTAAGTATATATATGTGTGTGTGTGTTTGTGCACACACACACACAAGATGGTTGGTGAGTATTCCACTCCCACACCGATTTAAATAAAAACCTAGCTGCTGCAGGAAGAACTGAGTCATGTAGGAAGAAGTAGAATTTTCTCCAATTAGGACACCCTCTAGCCACCTCATATTTTTTTTCACTAGCTACACAACTGAAGGAATGTGTTAAAATTTAGTGATGAAATATACTTCTTTCCTTCACCTACTAAATAATGCATAATGGGGCAAAGGGGCATTAGTTGCTTAATTCTAACACTAACACATTAGCTGTCAAGGTAATGTTTCCAGGCTCTAGGGATCTGCACCTTGAAGAGTGAAAACTAATGATTCCCAGTGGCATTTTAACAAGGCAAACACATACAGAGATACATACACCAAAGGCAAAATTGTTAGAGTGATTTACTAGGGAACAGGAAAATAGAGACAGGCAGAGAAATGCATCACATGGTTCTACATTTCTGTTATTCCTTATGCATCTCATACATTTGCAGAGTGTATTACACAAACCTAAAAACAAGCAAAAATGAACAAGATAATTGAAACAAAAAGATAATGAGAGAAGAACCATGACAATCAGCTATTCAGAGGCAGTTCATTTATAGGATGCAAGGTAAGGTGATCTGCCTTTTCCTCTAATTGTACTGACCATAATAGATTAAAAAAACAACAACAACAACAACAAAAATACACCTGACGGAATAATAACTAGAGAAAATGGATCCCATGCTTAGGGTCCCATGTGGATTTTTAACTCCTACATTTTACATATTTACTCATTGTTGAAATAAATTATTCACAAGACTAACAAATCTCTTGTGATTCTCAAATCCCAGGGCCAAAAATTACAAGACAGATCTTAATAGCTTGGTGAGCTGCCAGTTCAGCATCTGTGGGTAAGAATACAGCTTCTATTTTTTTAAAAATGTAAAATATTACTTTGATCTGTAAGGGCAAATATTTTCTAGTTGATAGAATTATGAATTTGTTCCTGTGTTTGAGGTGAGACAGTAAACACAAACGCGTATAGATCTGTATCAAAGCCTTTTCTAAAGCTATGTTTGGGAAGGGGCATATTAAACCTAAAAATAAACAACTTAACAGTGATGGTGAACTTTTTAGAGACTGAGTGCCCAAATGTAAAGGTGTTCCAGCACCGGTTGTTACCCA
The DNA here is from genome assembly GCA_026167975.1 of Phrynosoma blainvillii. Classification (NCBI taxonomy): domain Eukaryota; kingdom Metazoa; phylum Chordata; class Lepidosauria; order Squamata; family Phrynosomatidae; genus Phrynosoma; species Phrynosoma blainvillii. The sequence goes on along the minus strand of JANUYF010000002.1, from coordinate 58,246,603 downwards.
GTGTCAGGGGGCAGGACTTCTGGGAGAAAGACTTCCCCCTTCTGGGGGAGGGGGCAGGACTTACTCCCACCTGGGCTTTCAGCTGCCTCTCCAGAAGGCCCAGGATGGTGGGGAAGAGGAGGAACCATTCCTCCTCTTCTCCATCCTCCCATGCCTTTAACTGTCTCTGGAGAGGCAGTTGAAGAGATGGGAGAGCAGGAGAAGAGGAGCAGCAGGTGTGTTCCTGTTCCTCCTCTTCTACCACCCTTCATCTCTCTGCATGCCCTCCCAAATGACTTTGTATGCCATAGGTTTGCCAACACAGAGTTAGGATATAGAATGACCATACTTACACTTATTTGTATTTTAGCTCACACATCTCATTATAAAATCATCAGATTACAAATCTATTTCTTACTGTCTGTTTTTAGCTTTTTCGTAAAAACAGGTACTCTTAATAGTCTATTAGGTTCACTCAGGGTTGTTGGTTAATTAAATTAAGATTAGCTACTGAGATATTGGCTACCTTCTACTATTATTTATTTATTTATTTATTTATTTTAATTATATTTATATTCTACCTTTTCATAATTTAGCTCAAGGTACTATAGATGGATCTATTCCTCCCAACCTTTGTCTGAAAACAATAATCTGAGCTGACCCAACTGAGAGAGATTAATGAATCAACCACAGTGACCCAGTACATTTCTTGGCTCTATGGGGACTATAATGTGGCTTTGCCAAGTGCCAGTCCAGCACAAAAAGCACTACATCACACTGAAGGCCTAAGCAGTCAGCCAGAAATAGTGCACATTAAATTGAGGCACTGCCCTGGCTCAGTGCTAGGGAATCATGGGAACTGTATTTTTTTTTCTGGGACATTAAGCCTTCTCTGTCAGAGAGCTCTGGTGCCACAATAAATTACAGTTCCCATGATTCCCTAGCACTGAGCCAGGGCAGTGCCTCAATTTAATGTGCACTATTTCTGGCAGTCTGCTTAGGCCCTGAGTCTCCATATTCTACTGCTTTATTAACTTCTCATGAATCATAAATTGGAAGAGACCACAAGAGTCATCCAGTTCAACCTCCTGGCATGCAATATACAATCAAAGCATTCCTAACAGATGGCCATCCAAACTTTGTTTACAAACCTCCAAAGAGGGAGACTCCAAAATTGAGGGATCAAATTCCACTGTTGAACCAATCTTACTGTCAGGAAGTTCTTCCTAATGTTGAAGAGGACTCTCTTTTCCTGCAGTTTGAATCCCTTGTTCCATGTCCTAGTCTTTAAAGTAGCAGAAAACAAGCTTGCCTCAGCCTCAATATGACGTCCCTTCAAATATTTAAACAGGGCTATCATGTCACCTCTTAACCTTCTCTTCTTCAGGCTAAACATATCCAGCTCCCTAGGCTACTCCTCATAGGGCATGGTTTCCAGACCTTTCTCCATTTTGGCCACCCTCCTGTAGGCACAGTCCAGCTTGTCAATATCCCTCTCTAATTGTAACGTCCAGAATTAGACACAATATTCCAGGTGAGGCCTGACCAAAGCAGAGTTGAGTAGCACTATTACTTCCTTTGATCTATTTCCCTATTGATGCAGACTAGAATTGCATTGGCTTATTTAGTATGACTTCCATAGATAGAACTACATAATGCAAAGATGCACACATAGAGTAAGCCATGCACCTGCCCCATATGCTCTTGGGCTTCTTTCCCCATTCATAAGAAACATTTCTACAGCTGGTGTTATTCACCTCCAACCCTTTTCCCACACTTCTCTTCCAAGCCCTTTCAAGCTTCTCATCAGACTGTCCTTGGTGAATAAGGGTACTAACATCCTCCCCCACATATGTGTTCCTTATCGAGCTGAGCAATTCTCTTGCTTTTTACAGGCACTACAAATCCCATTGGCTTTACCACCAAACCACTGTTCTTAAGCTTCTATAAGGCATAAACAATAGTATTACACACAAAAATAAAACAGCAAACAGCATAACAACAATACATTAACCATTTTCATGGCAGGATCATTCACATTCCTGACAGGTTGCCCTGAAGGGCACATTTAATAGATAACATGTCATGGTAAGTAGTGTTTCAAACTTATATTTTGCTATTATTTGTTAAGCCAGCCAAAAACAACAACAACAACAACAACAACAACAATAATAAATTTTATTTATATACCACCCATTGGTGACCCAATCCGGGTGGTTCATAACATTAAAATAATACAGCATAAAACCAAAGTATTTCCCACCCCACCTTAAAAAACTATTAAACCAGATTTAATTAAAACCAATTTTCCAACAAGTTTAAAATATACAATAATAAAACAACAATAAAACCCCTGCAGCTTCCTTCAAGGGAGGGTTATGGAGGATCTGCTGAAGTGGAGGAGGACCAAGGCCGGGATATTTAGTCCGGGAAGGCCTGCCAGAAGAGATCCATCTTGACAGCCCTTTTAAAGCTGTCTAAAGATATTAATTGATGGATCTCGGCTGGCAGGCTGTTCCAGAGCCTGGGGGCAACAACAGAAAAAGCTCTCTGGGAGGTAGGCGAGAGCCTCGATTTTTGAGGCACCAGCAAGTTCCTCCCAGAGGACCAGAAAGTGTGGGGAGGATTGTATGAGAGGAGGCGGTCTCTGAGATAGCTTGGACCCAAGCCATTTAGGGCTTTAAAAGTGATACCCAACACCTTGTATTGGCCTGGAAGCCAATAGGCAGCCAGTGGAGGGACCTCAAAACCAGGGTGATGTGGTCCCTCCTAGATGTTCCAGATACAAGCCTGGCTGCCATGTTTGGACCAACTGTAGCTTCCGAACTAAGCACAAGGGTAGCCCCATGTAGAGCGCATTACAGAAATCATGACATGAGGTTACCAACGCGTGCACTACAGTCTCAAGATCCCTTACTTCCAGAAAAGGGCGCAGCTGGCATATCAGCCGAAGCTGATAGCAGGCACTCCTGACCGTCGCATTTACCTGATTTGTCATCAGGAGCGACGAGTCAAGGAGCACCCCCAGACTGCGAACACAGTCACTGGAGGAGAGTGTGACCCCGTCCAGGACTGGAGGTTGCAACTCAATTCTTGGTTTTGGGGCTGCTACCGTGAGCACCTCCATCTTGTCTGGATTCAGTTTCAATCTCTTTTTCCTCATCCAGCCCATTACCACCTGAAGACATTTGTTGAGAGAGGAGATGCCATCAGAATTCAATGCTGAGAACGAGACACGGAGAAATAGATTTGGGTGTCATCAGCGTACTGATAACACCCAGCACCATAACTCTGTATAATCTCACCCAGCAGCTTCATATAGATGTTAAACAACATTGGATACAAAATAGCCCCCTGAGGGACCCCACAAGTGAGTTCCCTCTTACTGGAGCTACTATCCCCAAGCAGTACCCTCTGGGACCTACCTGAGAGGAAGGACCGGAACCAATGCAAAGCAGTGCCCCCGAAACCTAACTCCCTCAGGCGGTCCAAGAGGATGCCGTGGTCTATTGTATCAAAAGCCGCTGAGAGGTCTAGGAGCACCAACAGGGTCACACTACCCCTGTCAATGCTCAGACGCAGATCATCAGTCAAGGCAACCATGGCACTCTCAACCCCAAAGCCTGTCCTGAAGCCGGTTTGAAATGGGTCTAGATAATCGGTTTCCTCCAAGACAGCTTGCAGTTGAAGAGCAACCACCCTCTCGATTACCTTGCTCAGAAATGGTAACAAAGAGACTGGCCTGTAGTTCTTCATATCCAGGGGGTCCAGGGAAGGTTTTTTCAGAAGCGACCTAACAGGCGCTTCCTTCAAGCAAGATGGAACATGTTATTCCCTGAATGATGCATTGATGATATCTGTAAGGAATCTCCTCAGTGCATCCCCCCCCCCCCCGGATGGCCAGCCATGATGGGCAAGGGTCGAGAGGGCAAGTTGTTTTCCTCAGCTTACCAAGCAGCTTGTCCACATCCTCGGTACTCACAGATTGGAGCTGATCCAGAATAACTTTATTGACGGAGTCGCTGGACACCTCGCCTATAGATCTAAGTAGCATCTAAGTCGGCTCTTATCTGAGAGATTTTATCTGCAAAGAAGTTATTAAACACGTCACAGCAGGCTGTCCTCGGGTTAAGCAAGGGATTTGGCACAGGGGGTGCCTGCGTCAGCTCCCTCACCACCCTAAACAGCTCTGCTGGACAGGACTCTGCAGACGCAATACGTGCAGAGGAGAAAGCTCTCTTTGCTGCCTGTATTGCCTTCTGATAGGAACAAAGAAAATTCCTATGGCGAGTTCTGTCAGATAGGAGTCGAGTCTTCCACCACCTGTGCTCTAGTCGTTGGCCAACCCGCTTCATTCTCCTAAGCTCACGTGTGAACCAAGGCCTTCGGTTTGAAGTGGGTTGGCAAGGATGCTTGGGAGCGATCGTGTCGATAGCCTTGGTAAGATCGGTGTTCCAGGTATTGACCAGAGAATTGACAGGATCTCTGGCATTTCCAACCATTAAACCAGGGGTAGGCAACCTTTCCACTTTAAGGGCCGAGGGACTTCAGCTCCCAGAAGCCTCAGCCATGTTGGCCAATATTCCCATGTTGGCCAATAGCTCCTGGGATTCTGGGAGCTGAAGTCCCTCGGCCCTTAAAGGGGAAAGGTTGCCTACCCCTGCATTAAACCCTCTAGGGCTTTCTGGAATCCAATTGGCTCCATAAGCCTTTGAGTGCAGACCATTCGAATGGGTCCACCACCCCCGGTGGGGCAGATATTGGCTCTGAGTTCCGTCTTGACCAGGAAATGATCCATCCATGACAATGCGGAGGTACTTACCACCTCCGCCCACAGATATTCCTGTTCCATACTGAAGACCACATTGAGTGTATGACCTGCACAATGTGTGGGCCCAATGACCAATTGGGATAGGCCTATGTTTGTCATGGTCTCCATGAACTCCCGAGCCACGCCTGTTAAACTGGTCTCAAGCGGGGTGTTGAAGTCCCCCAGAACTAAAAGTCTGGGGGTCTCCAACAACAGTTCAGAGACCAGCTGTGTCCGCTCGGTCAGGAAGTCTGCTAGACAACAGGGTGGTCAGTAGACTAGCAGAATCCCCAAACTATCCCTGGTCTTCAGGCTAAGGTACATACACTCGAAATGGACTGAGTTCCGGACAGGTATCCTGGTCAAGATCAGGGGGTTCTTATGAACCAGAGCCACTCCGCCCCCCCACCCACTTCCCCTCACCTGCTCACTGACAAAGTACCCAGCTGGAAGGGCCTGTGCCCAAGTAACTGTGCTATCCTCTCCCAGCCTGGTCTCTGTGAGGAAGCCAGGTTGGCATCCTCATCCAGAAGGAGTTCATGGATGATGTAAGTCTTGTTTTTAACCAACTTGGCATTGCAGAGGAGCAGAGTGAGGTTCTGTGGAATGGTTGGTCTGCTCTCCAAGCCATTTTGAGAAATAGGGGGAACTGAAGGCGGGATAGCTTTCAGACAGCGATCCCATCTTCTTTTGTAACATTTGTTCCCTCTATTCCAACCATACCTCCCGTTCCCCAGCACAACTCCAATGCCCACCCCCATCACATTCCCAGCCTCAGGTGAGGTAATAAGATTTAAAGCCACTGACAAGATGGAGTGATTGGGACGTAGGATGAACCGAGTCCTTTAACCCCATCTCAGATGACAAAAGACAAAAGGCTGATGACTTTATCCAACCCACAACCTCCTCAAGTCTTATAATGATATAATCAGACCTCAAATTTCCCTTAAAAGTTACACCCTAGGGGGAACGCAGGGGGAAAAACAGAAGGTGCACCCTGATCCAAAGCTAAGAATGCGGCTATGCTGGGGAAATAGACTTGGGGGTGCTAAGCACCGCCCACTTCCTGCTGAGGAGATGATGCCTGGGTGGGGTTTTTATCCCCAGTCCGAGTCCTCTGCAGTCTTGGCCACAGGTGCAGCCACTTAAGCCCCGCTGGGAGGGGGGGGAGAGATGTCACCAGCCAAGGCCCCGCATTCTCCAAACGTCCTCCAGCGGCCCTGCTGCTGCCTCCGCCACCTCTCTGCTGAAGACATGATGCCTGGGCGGGGTTTTTATCCCCAGCCCGAATCCTCTGCAGTCTTGGCCACAGGTGTAGCCGCTTAAGCCCCGCTGGGAGGGGGGAGAGATGTCACCAGCCAAGGCCCCGCATCCTCCAAATGTCCTCCAGCAGCCTTGCCACTGCCTCCGCCGCCTCTCAGCTCTTTAGTAGCTATGCACAAAACAACCAAGAGTCTATGTACATGCAGTCCTGTGCATAGCTACTAAAATGTAGAATTCCTTGAACTCAAATCTATGGCCGAACTTGGACAACTTGACTCAAAAATGCACTGGTTATTATACACTCAACTCAATGAAAGATTTAAAATGAATAATAAATTTGAAGATTTAAAACAAGGATTTGAAGAGAAGCTTACAGATTTAGATAAAGTTTTTTTTAGAAGCACGAGAAAAAAGAATAAGTAAACTCTATAAAATATTAATGCAACAGAAACAGGAAATGGAAATAGTATCCAATAACATGATTAAATGGGCAACGGATATAGGAAGAATGATAAAATTGGAACTTTGGGATAGAACAGGGAAAAGAACAAAAAAATTCACACGTTCATAAGACCTAAAAGAAATTTTTTGGAAGCTGGAACAACGATGGTACCTTACCCCAGCTAGAATAGCAAAAATCTATAATAAAAAGTCTAACGAATGCTGGAAGTGTAAACAGAACGTGGGCTCTTGGTATCATGTATGGTGGAGATGTCTAAAAATAAAAACCTACTGGAAAAATATACACACCACAATTGAAAATATATTGAAGTTTAAGTTTGAATTATACCCAGAGTTTTATTTACTAAATATGATGAATAAAATAGATGCAATGATAGAAAGGAAATACTGGAGGATACTTCTTTACACGGTATCGGCTGCGAGAATACAGATCGCCTCAAAGTGGAAATTAGAAGAGATCCCAACAATTGATGATTGGCTTTCAAAATTAATTGAAATGAAAGAGATGGATAGATTAACAAGATTACTAAGTGGAAAAGATCCAGAACTGACGGAGGAAGAATGGACTCCTATAGAAAAATATTTAAAGTCAAGATGGGAATAAACGGGCAAAGTAAAAAAGTTATAAACAAATCAGGTATATAGAAAAATAATTGTGTAAATAAATGTTATTTGGCTGTTGCAAGTAAAAGGGTGTTATAAGTAAAGGTGCAATTAATAAGATAAAAAATATAGAAAGGATAAATTTCAAGGGGTGAAAAATGTGTACTTAATATCGAAGAACTAAGGAGAAGTGAATAGAAATGTGTATAAGTATTAGATGAATATTTGTTATAAATAAGTTATATTTTATGTATATTTATAAACTAATAAAAATAATATAAAAAAATAAAATGTAGAATTCCCATAGAGTTCTATAGAGCCCCATAGAGCATTGGAACTTAGTTCCTGCAGGCTAAGAAATCTAATCATGCATGCTTCAAACACTGAATTTAAAAAAATCATCATAAATCTTTTAGAAGAGAAAATGGGAATTTCAGATATTTGCAAATATTTGTTTCAGCTCTAGTATTTGAGTAGCTCAATTTTTGCAGTGTGTGGGATAGGTAAAGATTTAATTACTTAAACATTGGATTTATGAAGAGGAGGGGCCTTGTGCTTCATTTCTTTTGTCATAAATCTATGGCATGTTTCTCAGATAGTACTTTTTAAGCCTCTTTTAAGTGATAGACATGGTGCAGAATGTGATCAGATGAGTAATGACATTTTCACATGATGCATTTTATTAGACTGTCATCTTACATTGCTGTTGAAGTGACATTTTCTCCTTACATAAATAATGAGAGTAGGAAAACATTACACTGTGCTTAAAATATTGTACCAATTTAAAATACTCAGCTGCATCTTTTTTAAAAAAAATTCTGGCAAAGATTAATGTTTAACTGAAAGGAAATTCTTTGTTTAAGGCTGTTTTGCATTTCATTCCTCTGTCATTTTTTTTTTAAAATTTAACATGAACAGTCTAATTTACAATCAAAGTAACATACATTTAGAAAGCAAAATGACAGAAAGAAAAAAAAGGAAGAAAAGAAAAAAGAGAGAGAAAATAGGGAAGGACATATAACTGATGCACAGGAAGGCTTCAACTCCCTCCCCCCATCTTGATTGTAATAAGAAAAAAGTTTTAAAAATATTATTCTTGCCATTGCATATCCAATGCTATTAAAATTACTAAAAACCATAATGTCACTGGATTTCTTATTGCTCCAAAAATCCATACATATTTTCCAGTCTTTAGAACCCATTTTAATTTGGCCAGTTTAACAATCCATTCTTCCATTCTTCCATTGTCAGGATTGCAGTCCATTTCCAAGTCTGAAGATACACTATTGCTGCTATTGTCATATATTGAAAAAGTAATTCATAGATACTCTCCAATTATTTATCTATAATACCCAACACAAATATATCTGGTAACATTACAAAATCTTCCTTAAAAAGTTTTTTGGCTTAAAAAAAAAAACTTCCCAAAATCTGAGTGTAATTTGAAAGAGTATTCTTTTGTATCAAAAACTGCCAATTCGCAAGATCATAGCTCTAATTTCTGGATTTTTAAAGATCATTGATAGGACCATGCTAATGAAAAGTTCATTTTTTCCAATACTTGAAATAAGCAAATGCTTTCTCAACATCTAAAAAATAAATAAAATCTTAACAGCATTTTTGTCACTATGATATTATAACAATTCCAACACCCCTCCCCCCAGTTTGATCCTCATTGATATTCTGGGAAATTTTTTTTTTTTCTGAAACTGCTTGCTAAAATGGTAGCCAATATCTTATAGTCATTATTTAGTAATAAGATAGGTATATACTTTTCTGTTAATGGCTCATCTGTATGTTCTTTATGCATCACTCTAATCACTATAATTATGATTCTTGAATTTCTCCAATAATCTGGCATCTCCCCTTTTCCTAATAACTCATAACTCACAACATAATAACTAATAAATCCAATCGCTCAGGCAAATCAGATTTTGTTCAGCTCTTCCTTAATTAATTTTCATAAAATCTTGTTTCTCATTTCTGAGGCTATACATATGCATTAAATGCATTATCTTTCTATTCCATTTCATTTCTACAATTATAAATTGCCTTGACCACCTTAAAAATCAATTTAGGTTGTGAGGTTTGATTCATATAAAACAGGGGTAGGCAACCTTTCCCCTTTAAGGGCCGAGGGACTTCAGCTCCCAGAATCCCAGGAGCTATTGGCCAACATGGGACTATTGGCCAACATGGCTGAGGCTTCTGGGAGCTGAAGTCCCTCGGCCCTTAAATGGGAAAGGTTGCCTACCCCTGATATAAAACATAACTTCATTTCTTTTGTTCTTGTTTGCTGACACAAACTCTAGGCCCATACTTCTAGTCTGCAAAAGTCAGCCCCTTTTTCTTGTATGAGTCTCTTGAAGACAAATCATTTCATATTTGGGATTTTTTTCTGCAGTGTGAGTTGGACCTATATCAGCCTAACTATTGGCAGAGTGAAATGACCATCTTACAGAGCAGATTTTGGATGTTGTGAAAAAACAATAAATTATTTTTTTTTATTTTTTTTATTTTTTGAATTTTTTAATAAACATTTTTATTCAAATAAAACCAACTACATAACAATACATACATACATACATACATACATACAAATACTCAAACACAAAATAAAACATCAATCATAATTTCCCATCTATATATTATCTATATTCATTAATAGATTAAAAATGGTAGGATGAAAGTGAAAGTTTATGTATAAAGAAAGAAACAACTTGTCTTCTCAATTTATGATTCTTTCAACTTAAAAATCATATCTTTCTTTATTTTCCTTGACCCTTTCCTATAACTCTACATGCAATCCATCAACTCATTTCTTTTCCACCTTATCTGTTGTCTCTTCTTACTCTTTCCACTAAAATAGAGAAGAAAATGGGAAGAGAAAGATTAAGGAAGGATATTTTAGTGGAAAAAACAATAAATTATTAAGGCACTCACAGTCTGAAATGCATTGAGTTCTTCTACTATCAAACAGGGCATCTTTGACCATTCTGACATGTCTCTTTTCCCTCTGTGATACTATTGGATGCTCCTCAACTTTGCTTCTTTTAGTTGTTTAATTGGTCTTTAGTTTTATTTTTACTGCTGAGAATGGGGAGACATGTTGACAGAAACTTCTGCCTTAGTAGCCATAAAAAACTTAGCTTTTGAGGATTATGCATTTTATTTGGGTGTGGGGTTGATCTTTTTTTTATCACAGTGGTCATGTCTGGTTGTTGAAAGTTGTTCATTGCTCTACTTCTTCTCCCTTTAGATTACACACAGATTTTCAGAATAGTGTTCAAAGCCCATATTAACCACAGTAATTTCTTCAGGGCACTGAATATGTTAGTTCAATAGAGCCTGAATTTTCCCTAAGTACCATGTTCAAGTACAGATTTGTACAATTTCCTTAACTCTGAAAGGGATTGTTCTCAATTTTCATTGGAGACTTCACTTCTGATCTTGTGGGGGGGAGAGAGGGAGAAAGAAAATGTAGCTACGGTTAATTGCACAGGAGTTCAAAAGAAAAACAATGACAAGTACATTGGTAATAGGATCACCAGAAAGTTAATTCACCTAGAATTGTGCTTTTGTGTAACCGCCATTCTTATCAAGAGGAATAAAACAGGATATGTTTAGTAGAAAGTGTCTTTTTTGAGGCTGCATCCACACTGCAGACATAATTTGGTTTGACACCACTTTAATGGCCATGGCTCCATGTGATGGAATTCTGGGAAGTGTAGTTTGTTGTGGCACTAGAACTCCGCTTCCCAGAAATCCATGTTCTTTAAAGTGGTGTCAAACTGGATTATTTATGCAGTGTGGATGCAGCCTAAAAGAACTATATTGACATAAATAAATAAAGATATGGCATAGTTGAATTTTTTCCTGCAGCTTTCATAAGACATATAAAGACTGTCAGAATTTTTCTCCTCCTTTCTGGCTTTTGTCAGAGCCATGCACTCTACTCATGGTCCTCTGATGAGCTCTGCAGTGTGCTAGCACCTACAATTGCACAAGGTGCTAAAGTAATACTCAGATTCTCCACTACTAAGTGTATATAGCACTATATACATGACAATCAACCTTCCACTACGCACACTCAATAATAGCCCAAACTGTCCATAGATCATGCCCATATGTATGCACACTGTCCATGGCATGATATCCCTACTATAGTCTCTTGCATCAGCCTCTTGCATCATGTCTGTAGAGTCATCATGGGCATTTCTTCCAAGTGGTGTGACAATGCCACTCCATCATGGTGCAATTCTTCCAAACATTGCATCATCCATCTTCCTCTGTCATATACTGTCCTGTGAAATTCCTAATAATAGTGTTGTACAACCATACACACACACTGACACTTTTAATGGCCATAACTGAGATTTTCAAGCATAATAAGAAAATTTCAAAAATTCAACTGTGGAAATAGAATAGAGAAATTTCTGTAAATGCTGCCTATTGTGAAATTTATGAGAATACTACAATACAATATATAATTGCATATCCATTATAACTGGGATTAGAGGTAACTATAATCTCATTTTGAATCCCAGGGCTGTTTCTGTGGCCTGCAGAGCCAAAATGCTATCTAGAGACATGAAACCATTTTTGCCATATTTTTGGGAAGGGAAATAAGAAAGTGAGAGGGGGAAATTCTATGAAAAGAGGAGTTGGGGTGGGTGGGATGGAATAAACATGCCTATTCCATTTGTCACCATTGTTACAGCCAATGTATCAAAATAAATTTTAAAAAAAACTTTATTGTTTTATTAGGAACAAAATACTACAGACAACTGTAGAATCAGGAGGTGAAGCCTCAAAGATTGCATAATTGGGAATGATGATATCATTTGGATCTCTTTATAAAAAGGAGAGATACATCAACTAATATTGTCACCACTTGACACATTTGCAGTGGAAGATATATTTGTGCTAAGCACTTTTGTTTGACAGAGCCCTAGGCAAGTAAAACATTTCTAAAAATCAGTAATATAACCTGCTTCTTACCTGTAAACACAGTTGGCAATCTGTGAATCCTCTGGCAATCTGTATTGGAACTAAAAAGATGATCCAAATTTACTCATTTTCTGTCATCAAGTTGTAAATTTTGGATAATTCATTCCTGGAAGTCAAGAGAGCTGTCAGAGAAGCTAGGTATAATTATGCCTTGTTTAAATAAGCAATCATGTAACATATCCTTTCTCCCAGGTTATAAATCAACCAATCTTTGTATACTGCTGAATATGAAATGTACACCATGTGTGCAATTCACTAGAGCAGCTAAATACAAACTCAGTGTGAAGGCAGTGGTGTTTTTCCTTCCTCGAGTGTACTTACTCTTTCACTGAATGGTTGCACCAATATACAATGCAGTGCAGATCTAGTAATCAGAAGAATTAATAGAGAGTACTCATATCTAGTCATAATTAGCTGATTTTATACTGGAAATGTAAAAATTCTAAACTGCCTGAGTACAGAGTTCATCTTTGGCCATTGTTATCATGAACACTGCTACTCTAATAATGCTCATCCACAAAGCAGTTGCCATGCTGAGCACTATAAGGATTAGTGGAATATCTTGAAGACAGAATCATAGAGTTGGAGAAAACTAGAAGGGCTATCTATTCCAACTCCCTGCTATTCAGGAATACACAGCAGAGGTTCATGATCCTGAGGTATTAGATGAGCAAACAGAAAAACTTGTGACAAAACTAAACACAACTAAAAAGATGGCAGGAAAGTCACAGTCATCTGCATTTTCCCTTAGGAATAGCAATTAATCAGTCATATTAAAGGGGAAAGGTATAATACTCTGTTTCCTAATTTGGGTGGGTTCTAGTTAGAATGTCAGGGACATAGTTGATATATGATGAAGGGCTTCTAAAGGCTTATCTACTCCAGTGAAAAATATTGCACTTACTCTAAATCCTGTGTTGGTGACCTTCTCAAGGTACAGCTATTTCTGGGGAGCATCCATATTTTTCAGCCCTTAATTTTAAGGTAAGCAAAGTCAGAGAAAATCCTGGGGTTTCCTGAAAACCCTGGAGTAGGTTATTTTGGTGATGTGGACAGCTAAAGCATTTCTGATGCAACCAATCTAGTTTTCCACATGCCAAGAGTCATTCCATCCCCTTTATCCTTCACTAAGCTATACAGGGAAGGGAACAGATCCCCTTTGGAGTCACTACCACCTCCTGCCTACCACCTCATGGGCAGGAGATCAGTGTAAAGCCTGCTGGGCATGCTGCCACTTGCTACTGAGATGGTCATACTGGCCCCGGGTTAAGCAGCTAATGTAGATGATCGTTAAGTGTTACTTTTACATGTTATAGTCAGAGCTTGGAATGTTATTTTTAAGTAACTTGCTGTAGCTGTAAGATTACATTTTTAAAAAGTAATACTTATCGATGTCTCAAAACCAACCAAAATGTTTGTTGTTTTTTTTACTTTTTGTGTTCAGATTGTTTTACCTTTTTTGTTATAACATACAGTGTCAGAGGCCTCAGTAAATATAAAGTAACTTAAAAGTAACATACTGCAAAACGAGTGGTATTATCCCTCACTAAGTTGTAATTGTGATGTAGTTTTAGCTTCGCTATTGAGGAAAAAACTAAATTACAAGTACCTCATAATTTGTAACACAGTACTTTCAAGTTCTTGTTACGCTCTTATGCACTTGTTATGAGGAATCTGTACTCAAGACAAGAGGCTACTGTCAGAACAGAACACAGAGAAACAGAATGGTTCCCAATTGTCAAAGGAGTTAGACAAGGTTGCATACTTTCACCCTATCTGTTCAACTTGCATGCAGAACATATTAAGCAAAGCAGGCTTGGACACAAAAGAAGGAAGTGTAATAAGAACTTGACCTTGGGGAAGTTATAATTAGTTCAAAAATAATAAATAGGATCTGAAGCCATTGTATGCAGAGGGATAGAGGGAACAATTCCTGCAGAGACAGCATTTTTCCAAAAGAATGGTACTTTTATTAAGAGAGAAAAATAAATCAATAAGCAAGCACACACATACACAGAGGATCAAACATACAAAGACACCCTAACATACACGCATACACACAAGAACTCAGGAGTAAAGTAGCTAGCTTGGGTAGAAAACACAAGGCTTTCTAATGGTGATAATTAAATGGAGGACGCTGCTCCAATGATGAATGAAGATGGATAGACTCAACCGTTTATGAAAGGAAAGGACAACAGATAGAGCTGAGACTGTTAGTCAGAGTTCACAGTGGCACAGTGTCACCTTGAAATCTAGCCAGACCCCAATGTGCCTGAGATTTTGGGGAGCATTTATATCCTTAATCCTAGCATGAGGCAAAGAGTTGTTATTGTATATCAAAGGATTCCAATTACTACTCTTTGAAGCAGACAATTTGCAAAAGGAGAAGATGGAATGCTGGTGTTATCTCATTCTTAGCCAGTTGTAAATCTCCATGCCTCTGGAATTCAGAGGCTGTGAATGTCCTGCTCACAGCTCCTAAGTCTGGCCTTTTTGATCGGCAAATTGTAAATTCAGATGTGACTCTTTTTGGGGTGCATACATGATGTGCATGCTTTGAGTTCATGGCTCCCAGCCCAGGGTCTGTGGTTCCTATCCAAGCCCAGGGCTATGACAGGGACCCAAAGGGGGTCTTTATATCAAATTAACCATCATAATAGAAGAGTGAAAATAGGAGGAAGGAATATCAACAATCTAAGATATGCAGATGATACCATAATACTAGCAGAAAACCTCACAGATCTGGAACACCTACTAAGGAAGATCAAAGAAGAAAGTGCAAAGGCAGGCTTAATATTGAACATAAAGAAAACAAAAATAATGATCACTGAGTGTCTTCACAAGCTCAACCTAGAGAATGATGAAATAGAAATAGTAAAAGAATTCCCATACCTGAAATCAAACATTGATAGAAATGGGGATTACAGTCAGGAAATCAGAAGAAGACTAAGAATGGGGAGGGTGGTTATGAAAGAACTAGAAAAGATTCTAAAATGCAAAGATACAATTCAGCACAAAAGTTAGAAACATACAAGCCATTGTATTCTCTATTACCATGTATGGATGTGAGAGCTGGACAGGTAAGAAAGATGATAGAAAGAAAATCAATTCATTTGAGATTTGATGCTGGAGAAGAGTGCTGAGGATTCTATGGACAGCCAAAAGGACAAACAAGTGGGTCCTAGAGCAGATCAAGCCAGAAACCTCCCTGGAAGCCAAGATGACCAAACTGAGAGTGTCATACTTCAGACACATCATGAGAAAGGAGGACTCTTTGGAAAAAAACAAAAAACAATAATACTTGGGAAGGTGGAGGGAAGTAGGAAGAGAGGAAGGCCGCATGCTAGATGGATGGCCTCTATTAAGGAGGTCACAGGTATAGGGTTGCAGGAATTAAGCAGAGCAGTGGAGGACAGAGGGTTTTGGAGATGTCTCATCCATAAAGTCACCATGAGTCGAGATCAACTCAAGGGCAGTTAAGAACAACAACAAAACCTGGTGTAACCTATAGAAGATAATATATATAAGGTAAGATATAATATGGGGAACAAAATGTATTAATGTGTGTGTGAATGTGTATCATTAAGAACCTGGCAGCGGGGCTCTTCCGGTTGGCCATGGCTCCTCATTAGGACGCACATTGTTAGTGCTCTGATGTCCGTCCTATGCTGCGGCAATCCTCAGACCTCTTAAAATATATTTTGAGGGTTTGAAAGTGCTCCTTAGGCAGAGGAGACCAGAGGGGGCTCGTCAAACATCCTCTTTTAAATCCAGAGTCGGCTTCTCGGGTTACGGATCTCCGTTCCCCGTGTGGCTGGAGTGATCCTGGAGGACGCAAGAGCATTCCACGGAGCTGTAGCAGAATGGTATTTACCACAGGGGAGCCACCAATTTTAATATCTTATTAGATTATAAAGAAAATAACAAGTAGTACTCACGGTTGTTTGATTTAAGATCAAGGTAACAACATCCAGCTGAGGCTGTAAACTGTGAGAGTGTTCAGAGTTCAAGGACAGTTGTCCAGGAGGAGAAAGGAGAAAGTGCTTTGAAATTTACAGAACTACCCTGAAGGCTGTTTGGAGATATAGATGAATGAATGAAAGTGTAAAAGTGTTAAAAGATTAAAAGACATTTAAAGGGAAAGTAACCCTAGGCAGAGGCTTTTCAATTGTAAAGAAAACTCTGAGGTAGAGGAAGAGTATCTTTGATTATTTGAAGTGGTTGTTAATTGGGACTGGAAAGTTATATAAAGAAGGAAAGAATAAAGAATAAAGAAAGGATTTTCTCTTCCCTCGCCATCACTTGAAATAGAAACAGGAAGCTCCCTCCATTGTAACTTGTTACGTTTCATTTTGGACACTCTCCTGTATTGTTGTTGCTTTCTGGCCATATGACCTTGGACTATTGAGTTATTTATCTGTGGAAGACACATCTTTATCAGTCGACTTGTCCTTGGTAACTTCTAGTTTTAGATCTGAGCAACTTAACATGACAATAGTTTGCTGACTGTGTCCTTGGCAATAATTACTGACAGAACCGATCAAATCAAGGGGAAGTTATATTTGTATAAAGGTAACTTATTCTGTAATTATATGATGACCACGAGGTCTCAAATTCAGAAGATGAATTCACAATCCCAAAGACGTTTGTCGACAGAAAAGTCCAAAAATATTGACATAAATCAACTTATCTTGGATAAAATGGATGCCATGTCAAATAAATTTACACAATTTGTGGACTTTAAGAAAGAGATCAGACACGAGATACAGTCTGCCTTAAGGAGATAAATCAAAAGTTGATGTTTTGCTGACCGAGGTGCAATCTATAAAAAAAAGAGTGGACATACTAGAGTATAGGAATGACAACACAGAATTACATCTATCTAAATTGGAAAACAAAAGAGACGAGGATATGGATGAATTAGCAATATTGGACCAAAAATTGAGAGAAAAGAGTATCAAAATCAGAGGATTAGCAGAAGAAAAGAACGAAAATCTAGCGGATAGAATAATTCCAAAAATGGCTGAATTCCTGGGGAAAAACCTGCAAGACATGCAATCAGAGATAGACACTTTGTTTCGTGTTAATTCAAAAATTGCAAAACAGAAGGGGCTGTCAAGGGACATTCTAATTAACTTTGTGAAAAGACAAACCAAAGACCATTTCCTGACCAAACATAACCAAGACTCCTTTTGCATAGATGGACAACCTGTTAAAGTCCTAAAAGACATCCCGGGTCGAATTTTAAGGAAGCGACGAGCATACATGCCCTTAACCTCTCTGCTCAGAAGAGAAAAGGTTCAATATAGATGGGAGTCCCCAGAAGGACTAACTTTCTGGTGGAACAGGAAAAGGATCAGAATTTCCTCTTCTGAACAGGCAAACATCTGGGAAGGCGTAAAAGACATCAAAAGGACCACGCTGAGGGTAAAGATAAGGCCAATGTGGATGTTCAGCTGAACGAAGAAGAACTGGGGGCTAGTGCTTTATCTTTACACTCCCAGCCTGATTTAAGAGATGATCTCTCAGGACTTGAAAGTGATGAAGACGACGTGGATGAGGACGACGCGGATCCGGAGGAGAAGAATGAAGACAAAGACCAGGGCTTTGTTAAAAATAGGAGAAAGTTTTCTGGAATTGAGAACGTCAGGAATGGTGAAGAAGACAAAGAAAGAGAAGAAACTGTATTAAATTCTAACTCTCCTCTTGGAATAGAGGAGTATTTTGATGACTAAATAGTGAGTGTCGGATTCTGGTGATTGGTTTTTTCTTTAAAGATTTGATTGTTATTTTTAGTGGGTTTAAGTATGGTCTCTTTTAAGCAATTGAGAATATTCTCAGCAAATGTGCAGGGGCTAAGCACACCGCAAAAACGAAAAAAAATATTTCATTACCTTCAAAAATTGAAATTAGACATTTATTGCCTTCAAGAATGTCGAATTAAAAAAAAAGACGTGAAATACTTAAGATGCCCAAAGTTAGGGACTGAATTCGTCGCTGCCTCCCCTTTTAAAAAAAGAGGAGTGGCTCTATATATAAATTCAAATTACGATTCAAAGTTGGTTTGGAGCGATCCAGAAGGATATATATTGATGGTAGAAACCCAAATTGAAGGGAAAATTTTTTTACTGGTAGGAATATATGGGCCTTTAGAGAATAAAAACCAATTTTATAAAAGTTTGAAGGAACGTTTGATGGATTTGAATTATGAAAATATATTAATATTAGGAGATTTTAACGGTGTCATCAACCCTGAAATTGATCGCAAGTCTATGAAACTAGTTAGAAAACAACAGGGACGGTTACCAAAAGAATTTTTTCTGTTGACCGATATATTAAAACTGAAGGATGTCTTTAGAGAAAAAAAGGGTCATGATAAAGACTATACGTTTTATTCAAACAGGTATAAATCTCACTCTAGACTTGATATGTTCTGGTTATCTGGTCATCTATTACCCCAGGTGATAAATTTCAAAATCCTACCAAGGTTATGGTCCGATCATAATCCAATAACAATGGATTTAAAATTTGGTCATTTTGTACAAAATTGGAAATTAGACATGAGTGCAATAAAAAACAATTCAATTCAAGAAGAGGTAAAAAAAACACCTAGTATATTATTTCCAAGAAAACTTAAATAAAGAAACTCCTTTGCACATCGTCTGGGATGCTCACAAGGCAGTAATTAGAGGGGTTATCATTCAAAAAATGATAGAATGGAAAAGGGAAAGGAGAAAGCAAGAAGAAGGGCTAAATAAGGAGTTAAAGGAATTAGAAAGTAAGAGGAACCAGACTCGCGGGAAATTAGAGAAAAAATTAAATTTACACAGAAGCAAATTTCTACTCTTAATATGGATCAGATAGAAAGAAAAATAAAATTTGTGAAGCAAAAATATTATGAACATGGAAATAAGCCAGGAAGATTATTGGCGTACCTAGTAAGGAAAGAAAAAGCTAAAAGAGCAATTACAAGAATAAGAAAAGGGACAGAAATTAAAACAACTCAATCACAGATTAGAAAAGTTTTTATAGACCATTTTCGGGATTTATATAAATTGGGTACAATTCAGGAGAAGGAGATTAAAGACTACCTAGAAAAGCTGAATTTCTTTAGGCTCACTAAAGATCAACAAGATCTTTTAAATGCACCTATTGCCCGTAGAGAGCTAGAACAAGCTATTCCAAATCGCCAGGGCCAGATGGTCTCCCCAATGAATACTACAAAATATTTTCTTCGCAATTAATCTCGCCTTTATTGGATACTATGAATAACATAATTGACGGTGCTATTCCCCAATCATGGAAGTCGGCTAATATTTCTTTGATTTTAAAAAAAGATAAAGACAAATTAGACCCTAACAGGTATCGTCCGATTTCTCTTTTAAATTCGGATTATAAATTCTTGGCAGCAATATTGGCAAATCGGCTGAAATTCATCTTAGATAATTGGATATATGAGGACCAAAATGGCTTTCTCCCATCCAGGGGGACAAAACAAAATTTTAGGAATTTAATGAATATAATTGATTTACATCATAAAAATATTCAGAAAAAATTGGCTTTAATCTTCCTGGATGCAGAGACAGCCTTTGATAATATCAATTGGACTTTCATGATTGGAGTAATACAAAAAATAGAAGCGGGGGAGGATTCGGAGTATCTATGCAAATCAAGAAGCCACTATTATGATTAATGGAGAGAGGACTAATAAATTTGATATTCAAAAAGGTGTAAGGCAAGGGTGCCCCTTGGCCCCATTATTATTTATATTAACCTTGGAAGTCTTGATGGTGCAAATTAGAAACAATAATAGAATCAGTGGGGTAGAAATCCGTAAACAAAATTATAAATTGAGATGTGGTATTGACAATATCAAACCCGTTGGAATGTATTGGGGAATTATTGGAATGTCTACAGCAATATGGTAAAGTATCCGGATATAGAATTAACAAGAGTAAATCTGTGATGTTGATTATGAATATGACTAAAAGTGAATGTAAAGAACTTAAGGAAATAACTGGATTTAATTTGGAGAATAAAATAAAATATCTAGGAATTTGGCTTACAACAAATAATTCAGATTTATATAGGAACAATTATCACAATACCTGGCAAGAAATGAAAAGTGAATTCAAAAAATGGGATCAGCTGAAATTATCATGGATGGGTAGAATTGCTATGATTAAGATGGTAACCCTCCCTAAGATAATGTACTTGTTCCAAAATATTCCGGTAATTGAAAATGATAAAGTTCTCAGAGCATGGAATACAGATATATTAAATTTTATATGGAACTACAAAAAACATAGGGTAAAGGCGCTAGACCTTTACAACTCTAATGAGAGAGGTGGTTTGGCCCTTCCTAATGTCCAATGGTATTATGAGGCCTCTGTACTGGAATGGCTCCAGGAATGGCTGTTATTGAAAAATCAAAGGATATTAGATTTGGAAGGAGAGGATTTGCTATATGGTTTCCACTCGTATTTATTTTATGATAAATTTAAAGGTGATAGTAGATTTAAGGACCATTTTATATGGAAGGTATGGCTTAAATACAAAAAGAAATGGTGTCCGAAAATACCTTATTGGGCCAGCAGAAGCAATATTAATGAAAACATTATATACGGACGGTAACTGGCTAAAATACAGGGATTTGACCAAAATAGTAGATAATAATATAGTTCATAAGACATCAGAGGAACTAAAGATGACTGGACATGATCTAAATTGGTTTACATATAGGCAACTATATGAACGTTTTAAAGTTGATAATAATTTGGGTAGGATAGGCCCTGCGGATAAAATTTTTGAAAAGATTTTGAGTGGGGGAAAAAAGAAAATGATTTCGAAATATTATAAACTGATTCGAGAGTGGGATTTGGAAGAAAACACCATCAAAAACTACATGATCAATTGGGCAAAAGACTTAAATCAAAATATATATTTGGAGGAATGGACTAAAAGTTGGAACAATTTAAAGAAATACGCCGTAAATATAGGTATAAGGGAAAACACGTATAAATTAATGTTTAGGTGGTATTTAACCCCAGTTAGATTATCAAAAGTATATAAAGGTGTTAACCCTATATGTTGGAAGTGTGAAGAGGAAATAGGATACTATTTTCATGCATGGTGGAAATGTAAGATAGCACACAAGTTCTGGACCCTAATTAACACAGAAATTAAATTAATTTTAAACATACGGATTGATGTTGACCCTAAAATATATTTGTTAAATATATGTAAGGAGGAGTTAGAAAAAAAGTGGGGAAAGTTATTATTTTTATTAATAATCTCGGCGAGAATTTTATATGCTAAGTATTGGAGGAGAAGGGAATGCCCTACGGTGGAGGAATGGAGGTTTAAAGTGTGTGAGATACATGAATTAGAGAAACTAACATGTCTAGTCCAAAATAAATCTTTGTCATCTTTTCAGAATTTATGGAGACCTTGGTTTGAGTATATGAAGAAGAATATGAACGATTCTATATAACCTGCTATGGATTGGGAGTGAGAGTACTAATATTTTTGTTTTTTGTATCTGTTTAAAGTAGTTTTCTTTTTTTTTAGAATATAGTACTTAAGATATCTTGATACACTTGAGATTAATACAATATATACATCTAGCGTATATCTAATGTAATTTTGTTGGCTTTTCTTTTCATTATTATTATCTATAATTTCTTATAAAAGTAAGATATATTTAGGAGTAGTTAATTTACGAGAAAAAATGTTTCAAAGGATAACCAAAGCTCCAAACGTCAATCATAATATATAGTCTGTGATGTGGATTTATAATAGCTGAAATGATCAGGGATAATTATTCTAAGGTGGATGAACAACTGCAGTACTGTGGAAGAATTTTAGGTAGTATATGTATGTTTTGTGATGTTTTTTGATGCTGTTTGTTAATTAGTTATCTTAGTTGTTAGTTTTGTATGTGGTTTGTATTTTTGTTGTACGTTGTTTGTTTCGATTGTTGTTTTTAACAATTTGTCAATAAAATTTTCTAAAAAAAAAAAAAAAGAACCTGGCAGCAGCCTAACTCTAGGGGGAAAACATCTACTAGAATATAAATAATTTAAGAGGTGTGACCTAAAATAATCTCCTAGCAAGTATAATAGGTAATGGGAGGCAGCCAAAAGACCTCTAGTACAGTCAGCCCTCCATATCCAAAGAATCAACCATCCATGGCTAGAAAAATATATATTTAAATATGTATAAAAATTCCAATTTGCAAACCTTGATTTTACCATTTTATGTAGGGAACAGCATTTTACTATGCCATTGTATTTAATGGGACTTGAGCATCCACAGATTTTGGTATCTAGGAGGAAGGAGCGGTCCTATAACCAAACCCCAGAGGATGCCAAGAGCCCGCTGTATACTCTGTGTTTCATGATTGCCACAGAGATAAAAATCTTTGTTTTGATTTGGCAAGCATAATCAAGGTACCCCTGAGCACCATTGTTTTGATTCATTTTGATTGGACAACTGATAGCTTGGGCAAGGCTAGGGAGAGAATTTCAATTCATTTTATTACAGCCATTAGGCCAGTATACTAGGGAGAGAATAAATGGAGCCAGCTAGAGTTCACAGATTAGATTGTTTTTTGGCAGACGTCACCATATGAAGACAAGTACAGCCAATAAAAACCAGGCTGTCTCAGACCTCCCAGAGGGCCTTTTCTGCAACCACTCCCAGACTTTGGAATGGCCTGCCAGACGAGATCCGTCTCATTACTACTCTTGCTGCTTTTAAAAAGGCAATGAAGACGGATCTTTTCTGGCAGGCCTTCCCAGAATAATAGCTGTCCTTAGGGAGGTGAGTTTTCATCTTGTTTTTATATCACTTATTCCTGTCTTATTGTTTTATCATTTATTGTTTTGCAGTATTTTAATTTTTCTTAGTTTAATTCTGTTTTAAGGGGATGGGAGGGTTGGACTGTGGGATGAGGGAATGTTTTAACTTTTTCTGTTTTAAATGTTGTAACCCACCCCGATTGCCACGCAGAGGGGCGGGCTATAAATAAATTATTATTATTATTATTATTATTATTATTATTATTATTATTATTATTATTGCAATCCTTTCACCTTCAAGCCAGAATCATAAACTGCTCAAACGTGCTGAAAGACAGGTTAAATGATAGACTGTGCTGGTAAAAAGAGAGAGGAAATCTTTATCATTATCTAGGCTAAGCTGAAATAGGTATATGCACCATTATAAGTGTAATTGGTGCTTGTTAAGATGCTTCTGGCTATAATGGAGGTTGTTAAAATTTAATAATTCTCAAAAATTAGTTAATCCTTGAATGCCTTAGTTTTCACAGATGTCTGTTAGAGATGTGTAATTCTTTGACAGATGAAAATGAATACCCAAATGAATAGATAGGTAAGTTTACATTGTTAAGAAGGTAACACTACTCTATGGGATAACTGTTAAAGTGTTTTAAATAGCAGAGAATGTAAAAACTTACTTGCTCTATACTGAGATATAATGGATTATATGATGCCTTACCTGCAGTTTAATGTAATGAGATGAAAGCACTTGCCCAGACATTAACATGTCTGTGTTTGTCCCTCGGGGAAAGCATATAATAAATACGGCAAAAGTTCCTGCTCATTTCACATACAAATATCATGAGATTCCAATACTTATGGAATCTTAAGTGGATTGTTGATGTTAACTCTTCCTGTCTGGTATAACAACCATCACAAATTGGGAACTCACATAGCAAAAGGTGACAATGGAATCCCAGATAGAATCCCAATTAGCTGACTAATGGCAAGGACAATCAACCCCTCAGTCTAATGAGACAGATGTAGTAACCATGCCTGTTTCACAGCTACTTATGAGAACTCCACAAGGATAGCTGTCCTCTTCATCTGTTGTTCCTCAGAAAGTGGTACTCAGTAACATGGTCCTATCATGATTAGTACCCACAGTCTGAGGGCCTTTGCAGACTGCTAGAAATAGTGCAAATTGAGTCCACTTTAAGGGTTAGGGTTAGGGTTAGGGAATCATGGGAACTGTATTTTATTGTGGTACTAGAGTTCTCTGACAGAGAAGGCTCAATGTCTCAGGAAAAAAAAAAACAATTCCCATGATCCCCTAGCACTAACCCTAACCCTTAAAGTGGACTCAATTTGCACTATTTCTGGCATTCTGCAAAGGCCCTAAGTGAATTTGTCTGATTCCCTTTTGAACTAGGAAAAGATGGGTGCACCATGGTATCTTGTGGAAGCTAGTTAAACAGTTCAACTTCAGTTAGTCTCAAAGATGCTGCAAAATCTCTCTACTTACTGATTCTACAGACTAAGGGCCTTTGCAGACTGCCAGAAATAGTGCAAATTGAGTCCATTTTAACTGCCCTGACTCAGTGCTAGCGAATCATGGGAACTGTATTTTATTGTGGCACCAGAGCTCTCTGACAGAGAAGGCTCAATGTCTTAGAAAAAAATACAGTTCCCATGATTCCCTAGCACTGAGCCAGGGCAGTTAAAGTGGACTTGCACTATTTCTAGCAGTCTGCAAAGGCCCTATCACAGCAATATCTTTGAATTGTGCACTGTCTGCACTGCCATTATTCAGCTTCATTGGATGAGTTTGAATTTTCTTAGTGTAAGAAGAGAAGAAAACATCTCTATTTGCTTTTTGCATACCAAATATAATTGTGTGTACCTCCATATTCCCTTCTCACTTGCTTTCTCATAAATCCCATTTTGGGAGAAATAAATCCCAGAAAACGAATAAATCCCAGAGAATGAATAAGTAAATAAACAATTTTGTAATTTTCCTCTCCAAATTTCAGTTGCTCTGTTCTAGACTTATCCCAGATCTATGATACAGTTTTTGAAATGTGACAAGAAAGTAACACAGTATTCCACATTTCCTTGCACCATATATTTGTGCATGGCTATAATGATATTTGTAGTTTTATTCTCTGTTTCTTTCTTTATCACCTCTATTATGGCATTCTTGCCTCAGTGTGTTTCACTTTACACTTACACATTGACTCACATTTTTATTCCTCTGCTTTAGAAGATTCCCTTTGGAATATTTTACAGTCCTTGTTTGTTTGACTGTGTATTTCTGTTGTCCCAAATAATTTGTTATCATCTGGAAACACAGTAGCCTTACTATATTTTTTTCTTGTTAAACATTGCCCAGAAGATGCAATGGAATGCTAAATTACTATATTGATGCCTCCAGGCAATGAATAGATTGTCAAATTCTAAACAGTTAAAATATCCCACCCACCCCTAAATATCTTCATTACAGAAAAGGCGGCAACACAAACTCTTGCAAAGACCTACAGACAGCAAGAAAGGATGGCATTGTAAAGATAAGCACATGATCAGTAATCATAACTACTTTGCCTCTCACCAGCACTTATTCAGTGAGACATTATCTATCTGTCTATCTGTATTTAATCTTCATTTATATTTAACATTTCTTTCTTGGTGCAAATGTATGTACTGTAACCTCCAGATTTCCAGAACAAAACAAAAACTTTAGAGATTATAAACCTTAAAAAAAAAAAAAAACTTCCCTCCACGATACACAGCTCAATGTTGTGACAGCATGTCCAATGAACATGGAATCCTGAATTACTGTTTGGGGAAGGGACAAGGAGACAAAGAAAACTAAGTGGGTGAAAAAAAATATTGTAGAAGATACTATTGCTTACTGGAGCACTGAATAGGTGCATGCTAACAACCTGATAGAATGCTTCTTTACATTCCTAACTGCCTTTCATTAAGATTGTCAAATGATGCCCTTATCTGAGTTCCAGCTGAAAGAAATGTACACCTGTAAAAGAGGCAGACTACAAATCACAGTGACAACACAATTTTTAAATATGTTCCTGAAGGAAATGAATCTGGTGCAAACATTGTATTCTCTTCAACACCAGGTCAATATATATTGTGTTCAATGGGTGGAACAAAGAATGTTATCCTTTACTGTATGATACCCGATCAAGTGCATTTAGTGCCATATCTTCTAGGTCTGAGCTCTAGCCCAAATGAAACCTTGACTTAAGGAAATGCAGTATACCAGGGAAGCCATAAAGGCATTTTAAACAAACACTAAATGAAGAATGCTGTACTAATCACCATCTATTGATGATTACTGGTGATACATTATTATTCTTTCAGATAAACTTGCAAAGAAAGATGAGAATCACTGGAGTTATAACTCAAGGTGCCAAGAGAATTGGAAGCCCAGAATACATAAAATCATACAAAATTGCATATAGCAATGATGGGAAATTATGGGCAACATACAAAGTGAAAGGCACAACTGAAGATATGGTAAGTCAGTGTCATCAATGTAAAAGCATTTTATGTCTTAAAACGTATGGCAGTTCAGTGCGGGAACATAATTGCCTTACAGAAAATATGCATTGATTAAGATTTTCTACATTATTTTTTTCTTAGAATCTTTGGAATGAGTTGACATTCTGTGTTGACTAAATATTCTAATTGACCATTTTAGAAATATATTTAAATGATTTTCATTTTAATTACTTTACCAGTAATTACCTCTCTGTTTAGAATTTAGTTTCTTATTCTGGTAAATTTTTAGCCCTTAATAAGATACATTCAACAGCAATATACTTTATCATAGAATCATAGAATCATAGAGTTGGAAGAGACCACAAGGGCCATCCAGTCCAACCCCCTGCCATGCAGGAACTCCCAATCAAAGCATCCCCGACAGATGGCCATCCAGCCTCTGCTTAAAGACCTCCAAGGAAGGAGACTCCACCACTCTCCGAGGGAGTGTGTTCCACTGTCGAACTGCCCTTACTGTCAGGAAGTTCCTCCTAATGTTGAGGTGAAATCTCTTTTCTTGCAGCTTGCATCCATTGTTTCGGGTCCTAGTCTCTGGAGCAGCAGAAAACAAGCTTGTTCCCTCCTCAATATGACATCCCTTCAAATATTTAAACATAGCTATCATATCACCTCTTAACCTTCTCATCTCCAGGCTAAACATTCCCAGCTCCCTAAGTCGTTCCTCATAGGGCTTAGTTTCCAGACCCTTCACCATTTTAGTTGCCCTCCTTTGGACACGCTCCAGTTTCTCCACATCCTTATTGAATTGTGGTGCCCAGAACTGGACACAGTATTCCAGGTGAGGCCTGACCAAAGCAGAATAGAGTGGCACTATTACTTCTCTTGATCTAGACACTATACTTCTACTGATGCAGTCTAAAATTGCATTGGCCTTTTTAGCTGTTGCATCGCACTATTGACTCATTTTCAACTTATGGTCCACCTGGATTCCTAGATCCCTTTCACACGTAGTCTCATTCAGCCAGGTGTCCCCCATCGTATATCTGTACTTTTCGTTTTTCCGCCCTAAGTGCAGTACCTTACATTTCTCCGTGTTGAATTTCATTTTGGTAGCTTTGGCCCAACTTTCTAGTCTGTTCAAGTCATTTTGAATTTTGATCCTGTCCTCTGGGGTATTAGCTACTCCTCCTAATTTGGTGTCATCTGCAAATTTGATAACTATGCCCTCAATACCGTCATCAAAGTCATTAATAAAGATATTGAATAGCACTGGGCCCAGGACAGAGCCCTGTGGCAGCCCACTGGTCACGTCTTTCCAGGTTGAAAAGGAGCCATTGTTGAGCACCCTTTGGGTTCGACCAGTCAACCAATTACAAACCCATGTAACAGTTACTTTGTCTAGCCCACATTTTACCAACTTGTTTGCAAGAATGTCATGGGGAACCTTGTCAAAGGCCTTACTGAAATCAAGATATACTATATCCATAGCATTCCCTTCATCTACCAAGCTGGTAATTTTATCAAAAAGAGAGATCAGATTTGTCTGGCATGACCTGTTTCTCTGAAACCCATGTTGACTTTTTGTGATTATGAAATTATCTTCCAGATGTTCACAAACTCTCTGTTTAATTATCTGCTCCAGAATCTTTCCGGGTATATACTTATATATTTATATACTTTCTGTTTTCAAACATAATAGATTATTACAGAAAAGAAAGGGACATAGTGGCTATAGCATAAATATTGTGCTTTGAGATACAGGGTAGAGAAAAATAAGGTCACTCTATGGCAGAAAGTTGTTCTCAGAGGAGGTTGTTTTGTAACTTTATATGGCAAGGCCAAACTTTATTGCTTCTGTTTTACTGTCTTTGTTCCCACTCTGCTTACAACTTTTTGAAGGGAAAAAGGAGACTCCCTCTAATATCTGTCATGTTACATAGGCTAGTTTCTCTGCCAGATTCAGTGTACTATTCTATTTATCAAAATGTTTCCCTTTCAAAGACTAACTAATGTCCTTATTAAAACTGAACTACCTTTACCTTCACAAATCTGTCACTGTCACCTCTTTCTTTTTTTCTTGCAGTTCCTTTACTTTCCACGTACATGCAGACACATAACTATTTAGCAAGTGCAACTTAGTGCAATATGTGTCTAAATATATAAGGAACTTCAGCTGGAATCCCACTGGGGACTGACATCTTTGTAAGAGGATTTATATCTGCAGGAATTAGAACTGGGCAGTTCCATAATATCCATATCCAGTAAAGGGCTACTGTTACTTTACTTCATAGGGAGGCAGCAAAGTGATTAATAAACAATGGGACTGATGTGCATCAAGACCCATGTGCTTCAGTCCTCTTGTACATCTGTCCCATTATGCATCAGGACACTGGCTAGGGAATGCCAGTGTGCATTGGTAAACCCCAATGCACATTGTGTCACTCTTGCCAGTGTCCTGTTGCACATCTTCACAATTCACTAATAGGGTTTCTTAACCCCTCTGTTATGCAGCTAAGTATACATAAAGTTATATAACATACAGCATCATAAAGAATTCCAGCTTTCATCTATAATTTCCACCAAAGAAAACTATTATTATGAATTCAGAATCTGATCAGAAATCTAAAAAAGGAGAGTAGTAGTAAAATAAATGATTCTCACTACTTGGCATTATGTTTCAGATTAATGATTATTCACATGAATATGTAAAGCAGGGGTAGGCAACCTTTCCCCTTTAAGGGCTGAGGGACTTCAGCTCCCAGAAGCCTCAGCCATGTTGGCCAATAGTCCCATGTTGGCCAATAGCTCCTGGGATTCTGGGAGCTGAAGTCCCTCGGCCCTTAAAGGGGAAAGGTTGCCTACCCCTGATGTAAAGTTACCATTTGATAATTGTCTGTATTCTCAAGATGTTTCCATGATGCCTTTATTATTCTTCAATGGAGGACAGAAATATCTTCTTGGAGCTAAATAAATGATTTTCAGATGACAATAATAATAATGAATTGACAATAATAGTGAATTGAATTAATCCATACTGCCATTGAAATGCATGCTACAGTCTAATACATTTTGCAATGTGTTTTGTCATAGGTGTTCCGTGGAAACGTAGATAATAATACACCTTATGCAAATTCTTTCACCCCGCCAATAAAAGCTCAGTACATACGATTATATCCTCAAGTTTGCAGAAGGCATTGTACTTTGCGAATGGAACTCCTTGGCTGTGAATTATCTGGTAAGTATTTTCTGGTAATATGTAAATTATAACAATAAAAATAACTTTAGCAATGTCTAAAACATGTATAAATTTATCTGTATGTATTTGTATATTTTAAGGGTGAATTTATTGTGCTTATAATCTTTTTTTTATGCAACAGTGTCTGTTTCTTTTTAAGACAAATCCCTCAAATTTTCTTTATTTCTACAGGTCTCTTACTATATGGTTAAATTTAAATATTTACAGCTCTCTGTCAGTGACTCAGGAGGAGGCATTTTAAACAAACAAACAAGCAAACAATAAAATAGACTCAATATTTCTTCAATAGTGATCAAAATGATAAAAAGAAAATAAAGGAAAAATATGTTGACTATTTCTTATCTGGAAATCTGAAATCTGAAATACTCCAAAATACAAAATTGTCCATATTAGTGACTAAGATGGTGATACTTTTGCTTTCTGATGATTCAGTGTACACAAACCTTGTTCTGTACATAGAATTATTACAAATATTGCACATAAAATTACCTTCAAGCTATGTGTATATGGTATATATGAAACATAAATGAATTTCATATTTATACTTGGGTCCCATCTCCAAGAAATCTCATTGTGTACAGCTGACCATTTGGATCACTTGCAGTTTGGTTCTAGAAACCCCTCCCCATGCAAAAAATGTGAAAAATCACAGCCCATATTATTAAATGGTGGTGACATGAACATGCACACATCAGAATGTATGTATTCATGTCACCACCATTTAATAATACAGGCTGTGACAATCAAAATCCGTAGATCCAAAGGACCAACTGCATATGCAAATATGCCCCCTAAAACCCCACCAAACTGAAATCCAGAACACTTCTGATCCTAGGCATTTAAGATATTTTAAAACAGTTATAAAATATAGCTAAGACATATCAATAAATGAAAGAACATCTCTCACTTGATTAAAAGTCCTTTCCACAAAATCCAAATTTCCAAAGGCCTGCCTAAAAAGAAAGTACTTTGCTGGCCAAAACCACATGTCGCAGTGCTTCTCACTCCCACTCCAGCCAGATGATTTTGAAAGATCCTACAGTGAGTAATATTAAGTGACACTGGAAAGTATAGGGGAAGATGGATACATACTGCCCATTTTGCATTTCATTTTCTTCACTATGGCATCCACTAGTTTCAGCTTCAAAATTAGTCCAGAGAGCAAATCAAAATGGATCTGAACCATCAGTTCCATCCAAGATTATCCAGATGTGGATTGCCATTACATGTTGAGACACTTTGTGTAATAATGTTAGATTTGACACAGGGTGATAATTATTGTGATCAGCGAGAGTTTTAAGATTTTAATTTTCAAGAAGGATTCTCACCATTACTTCTTTTCTGGCAGTTTCTCTGTTTGACTATTTTTCTGATTCCGTCATTTTCCAATAACAGATGGACAGAGTTTTAAAAGAAAAAGAAAAAAGAAACTACTGGTGGGACCAAGAGCCAACCTTTAGTTCCCAGTGGTTTACATGAAAACCTAGCCTTGAGATGTATTTCTTACCTTTAATAGATGCATAGAGACAGAGGTTTATCCAGTACACCTTCTACTATTATTGCCGTACTTTGAAAATATCACCAGCTATGTTGTCGATTATAGCCCAGAATTCTCAGTTGGGTCAGCATAGAGTCAACAACTTCTAGTTTATAGAAGTTCTTGGGCTACCAGTTATAAGATTCTTGAAGCTTGCAAGAATTTCCTAACTGCATTTCCAATACTTTTCAGGTGAAATTAAGTCCACTGCTGAGTCTGGTTACTTTTGATGAGATTTGATTTGATTTGATTTTGTTTTCTTGCTTTTGTACAGAATCTTTCATTGTGCCTCGCAGCAGAAGTAAATGAGCTAGTGGAGCCAATATCAGTCCTTTCGAAGTTTTCTGTGAAGAAGGGTCACTGCACAAAAATGTAATGCCTGACCCAGAGCTTTTTTGCACAAAAGCTTCATTCCCTTGTAGATCCAAGGAAAACATATACACTTCTTCATCTTTGTCAAAGTGCCAGCATTATTTTAGTATGGCAACTGTGAGGATTAATTTGTTGTGAGATTATTTCTATATGACTGTTCAAACAGTCAGCCAGGGCACTGGCAATATATCAAACCAGCCTGTTACATAATTCGTGCTCCTTGAGTGACAACAAAACCAGGCTACAAAATGAAAAGTTAATGCATTAATCTTACTGTGGCCCTCTTCCAATACAGATAGATTTGAAAGTAAATAGAAAATCATGTCCAGGTGCTTTGGAGTATTAGATTTTCTTCTTTTTTTGTGTCTCCCACTCATGGGAACACAATTTAGAATAAGTCTTTGCCAGAATGAATAGGAATTGTTTTGCTCAAGAAACTGTAAATGCTACTAAGTGAATGCATTTCAGGATCTCATCTTGTCTGAAGGTCATTATACTTCTGAAGTGTCATGGTGCTCAGATTCTAGAACAATTGCAGTCTCAGCTGAAACATGCATACAATTATTCTAAAGGATAATAGTTAGTTAATAGTTTTTAGTTCCTTGTAGTCTAATTTTCTTTGAGGTGAGGGGAAAAGTGAGTTTTCATCCATAATAAATCCTATTTATTTACTAATTAAATTTATATACTATCTTCTTCCTAAATTGCTCAACACAGCTAACAAAATTGGGGAGAAAGTGAATTATCTAACCAATTTAAAACTTTCTGCATCTTGTTGCTTGTATTGGGACAAATAACTGTCCCATTGTGAGCATCTGTGACAAAGAAATGTGGCTTTCTATTGCTTCCAGGCATATATGTCCCCTTATTGTTTTATATTTATTTGGAAACTCAGTTGAACACATACACTTTTTCTAAGGTTTATAGCTAAATGTTTTAAGGTATGCACCTGAAAGAATAATGTGAAGCATTTTTAGGTGCTCTTGACTTTGACTGGAATGTACTCTATGTCAATAACTAAAAATTATTGGTTATTTTATTTCATTTACTTACTCATGAATACTTTAAATTTATGGGTCTTTTTTTCTGTCACTAATCTCCAGGAAAGTTATAATTAAGAGTACTAATAATATGTCATAGGAACATGTCATGAAATTTCCTTAATAACATCCCTTTAAAGAATGTGCAGCAATTCAACCACAATGACTTGTATGAGGGTGAGTGAGGGCCAGCATAGTTTAGTGGTTTAATTGCTGGACTGTGACTCTCAAGACCAGGGTTTGAATTCTCATGGAAATCCACTGAGTAACTCTGGGCAAGTCACACTCTCTCAGCCTCAGGGAGGCAAATGCAACCCACTCTGAACAAATCTTGCCAAGAAAACCCCATCAAATTTAGGGTCAGCATAAAGTCAGAAATTACTTGAAGGCACTTAACAACAAAAATATGCAGGTGGAACCTGCTTCTCTTCTAAGTTGGTGCCTGGCCTCACTAATGGATTGGATAAGGGCAAACACATTGAGGCTTAATCCGTACAAGACAGGTACTCCTAGTCAGTTGAAAAGCAGGTCAGGGAATAGGGATCCAGCCTGTCCTGGATCCCTGAAGACCCCTGAAGATTCAAACATATTTTGGGTGTATTTCTACACTCAGCCTTGAACCTGGAGGCCCAGGCTTCTGCAACAATTTGTACATTTATTTTTCATTTGTTTAAATAAATTTTATTGATTAAAAGACTAAAAAAAACATGTATATCACAATACATACATCTCAGTACATGCATCCAATACATACATTAAACAATGATATAACATAACATAACTTACGTAACATAAACGACTTCCTGAATTCCTATCAAGTCATTTTTTTATTTGTACATTTAAAGCTTGTGCGCACTTCCTAGAGAAGCCTGCTCTGGCCACAGTGACACGTACCTTAGTTACAGCCTTTGGACTATGTTAATGTGCTCTACTTGGGGCTGCTTTTCAAGAGTGTTCAGAAACCTCAGCTGGCCCAAAGAGCTGCAACCATACTTTTAACTGGAGCTGGTTACAGGAATCATACAACTCCTCTCTTACAACAGCTCCACTTGCTGCCAGTTTGTTTCTGGGCATAATTCAAAGTGCTGGATATGACCAAACCATTATGATGGCTTGAGTCCAGGATATCTGACAGATTATCTCACAATACAAGCTTGTCTTGTCCCTGAGATCCACAGGAGAGATCCTTCTGTCACTCCTGCCACCTTCACAGGTATGACTCGTGGGAACACAAAAGAGGGCTTTCTCAGTGGCTGCCCCTACACTTTGGAGCTCCATTCTTAGAGAGGCTATAATGCCCCCACCTAGCTGTCATTCCATGGGCAACCAAAACTATTTTATTCAGACAGACTTTTAGAATTAAAAGGGGCTGTAAGTGCTGCATTTCTTTAATTACAGTGTTTGTTTTTAAAATATTTTGGAGTATGTAATTTTAATATGGATGTTAGTTTAATTTAGGGCCTCTACAGATGGGCCCCTTGGGCCATCCTGGAGGCAGGGATGGGGAGGGGCAACCTCAACCCTTCCCTGAAGACATCCTGATGCCACACACTGTTACAAATGGTGCAAGATCCTTCTGGCGCAGCCTTTTGCTAACTCTGAAAGGAGTGGCATTTTGCCGCTCCTTTCCAGGCCAGCAAAAGGGAGGATTGAGGCCGTGCTGTCCAGCAGCCTCGGCCCCAATCCTCCGCTTCCCAGGGCTGCCCGTCTGCATCCCCCTTAGTTATTATGTGGCTTTGGGTATGTTTTTAATTGAACACATTTTAATGTGTAACCTTCCTTGAGTCCCAGTCCTGGGGAAAAGGTAGGATATAAATGAACAACAACAATACAAATAATATGTTTACCATTGGTACCTCCTTGAACAACTGTCTACCAGTTTCCCTTTCAGAAACAGGATGATTAAATTCAAGGGGCTCCTTCCATTAATAGCCTAGTGTATGCTTTTAAATGTCAACAACCTTCATTTTTAAAAGTTACATTATTTTTTCACAAGTGGTCTCTGAGGACTTTCTTAACCTCTACTGAAAGCTTAGGTAACTGGTGGGATAGGGACTGAATACACAGATTAGTTGGCATTAGGGAAGGGATGGTGAATTTTATAAAGTTCATAACTCATTTTGAGGAGTATAGCTCCATGGGATTAGACAAAATGAGGGCATTGCCCCTCCAAACAGGAATCCCCCTATAAAATTTTCCTTTGGTCCCCAAATTTCTAGCACTGCAACTGTGTATATTTGCTGTATTCTTATTCCCTTTATAATTCTGCCTGTTCATTTACTTTGGGTGTCTAAATTGTATTTCTAAATGCTCAACTGAACTTTTAAATTGCTGCAGTGGCAGAAATTAGGAGATTGAAATAAAAGTTGAGAGCAGAATTCTCATTTTGCCCTCCCTCTGTCCATTTCTAATTTTCATCTTGGCTTCTATTCACTCACTCTAGATCAGTGTTTTAAAAAATGTGGTCTCTTTCTGTGGAACTCTTTCTGTGCCCTCCTAACCACCAATCATACCTCCATCTTCCTCCCCCCCCCCCGAAAACAAGCAGTTTTTTTCAAAAAAAAATGATTGGTAAGCTCATACATTTCTGGTCCTGGGGTTCTCCAGAGGGTGCCCGATCACTTCATTAAACCCTGCACACACACACACACACACACACACACTTCCAAACACTATATATATGAAATTTGACCCCACTCCTGCTCAAAGTTATCATGGAGTTTCAGCTTCCTGAATTTAAGATTCATGCAAGTAGCTGTTATTTTATTTAGTCTCAGACTGTCTGTCTCAAAATGCTTCATCTTAAAAAAAAATAAGAAAAAACGATGAGAATGAAATTGATAAATAAATGCACCTGCCAAGTAGAAATGTTCTTGAAAATCAATAGTAGCCCTTAAACAACCCACAAATAAGATTCTTCAGACATTCAAAAAGATTTTATTCACCACTTGTATTCTACAGGGAAGGCACTGGGCACGAAACAGAGTAATACAATCAATGACTCAATTCCCAGCAATAGATGGAATCAGAGTGGAGAAGAAAATTGTTTTTGACAAACTAAGGAGCACTGATAAGTAATCCTTGTTTCCTTACTAATGAACCAAAGATTGTAGCAAAGTTGGATTGTTGTCATACCCAGCTTCTGTAAAGTCAATGGCAGTCTGTGGCCAGCAATAGCACACTTCAAAATTTCTTACTTCAAAGTATCAGACTAGGGTAAATGTGGAGAACAGGTCCCACAAAATATCTCTGCCCAACAAAAGAGAACAAGTAGTGAGCTGTTAACATTGCTGTTCCATAGCACTCATTGGCCTATAGGTTATTTTTAGTCTTGGCTAGGGTAGACCTATTGATTTACCTATATATTGACTCACCACTCAACAGATGATTCAACAGGTCTACTCTAGTTGGGATTAACCAATCAGGATTATTATTAGCTACCTATCTCACTCTCTCTGATGGTACATAAATCCTCACAGCTGGTATCTAGGATTCATCTACAGGAGGCTCTAGGAAAAACTGTTAGTAAAGACTGGACAGCCTCGTGCAGTGGTTTGAGTATTGAACTAGGACTTCAGGAGACCAGAGTTCAGATATCTGCTTGGCTATGGAAACCCACTGGGTCACCTTGGACAAATCACACTCTTCCAGGCTCAGAGGAAGGCAAGGGCAGCCTCCTCTGAACAAAATCTGCCCAGAAACCCCCATGATAGGTTATCATGGTTCATCTTAGGTTGTCATAGGTCAGACACAATGTGAAAGTGTGCAACAACAACAACAAAAACTGGACATTTTCACCTTTTGTTTTGCATTTTTCCAAAAGCAGGAAATCTCATAACACATAATCAGGTATCTCAGTTCAATTGTGAATCTACTCTTTTAAAAAACTTTTTTATGCTTGGTGTGTACTTCAACTCTCAAAGGCCTAATGTGTAACCAATGCCAGTGGTATTTCAAGTTCCCAGCTGAATGTGACCTTGTGGTAGGGATAGAGTATCCTAGCTTTCACACATTTTACTGGCACATAATACTTTGAAATGGGAAAATGAAGAACAAGGGATAGAAGATGAACACTGAAGAAATGAAAATTTGGCTTCCATGTGAGTGTTTTCATAAAGGTATCAAAAAGCATAAGCTTTATGGTTAAGATCACACTATGCTATCATTTTACTATAGATCTTCAAGCTGTGGAGGGTAAGGTTAGGTCAATGCATGGATACAAAAAAAAAAAAAAAAAAAAGCCTTCAAAGAATCCTTGCTTGCAACATGAAGAAGTGATAGTGAAGCAGCAAGACCACTTTAACAGAGTAAACCGCCCCCACAGCCAACCTTCTCCCTTTCAGCATAATATCTGCAATCCTGACACTAGTGTTGAATAGGCTATTTCTAACAAGTTGCATGCTGGTGATGGTTTGAGGGGGAAAGGGACTTGCAACTCTTGAAAGAGTGCAGAGTGGCATGAACAAATTAAGGGAAATTGACTTTTCCTTAATGGTCAAGTACCACAGTTAAAAGCAACAAATTTATATTCAAAGAAATTTGATGCAAAAGATAGCTAAAATCTCTAAGAAGGAACATTCAAATTTATAAAGATGCTAAAAAAAATTTTTTGGGGGGGGGAGTTAAGATAACTGTGATCAAAATTGGGTTTGCTGTTTAATCACAGAGGAACTGGAAAAATACTATAGTTGTGAAGACAGTAAGATTTAAATGATAAAAGTTTTTGTACAAACTGAACATGGGAAGTCAACTGTAAATATGTATATTTGAAAACGATGTTATATGACTATTTTGATATTTGATATTTAATATATCTAGTGTATGCTGTAAAATTAAACTGGGAAAAATGTCTTTATTGTCTTGATTTTAGTATCATAATTAGGGGGGTTATAAACCAATTAAATGCTTCATTGAGAAATAATAGTTCCTTCCATTGATTACTGAATTAATGAATAAATAATCCAGCTAACAGTTGTGATCTTGGCTAAGGTAAGTACAGCCAAGCTGTTTGCTATTTATATAATCTGTAATCAATTCCTCTTATTTGTGGATATTATTTTATATTGTCAACAGCTCCCACATAAAGCAGAAAGCAAAAATCCATTGCTGTTTTCTTAGGGCCTTTAATATATATATATATATATATATATATATATATATTCAGTGGTGATTTGAAGCAGTATTTTGTCTTGCATTGTTAAACTGCAGTTTTAAATACTTGTTCAGAACTTCAAATGGCCTTAGGTATATAAATTATGATAGTTAGTGAATCCAGAAATGCCAACAATAATCTATCAATGATAGACTGACTATAAGTTGCATGATATAGCATGACTTTGATCAAAATGCACATGCCAAAAATGGCCTAAAGTCTGTACCAATGGAATTGATGAAAACTACTGGAGATTTTTTTTCTCTTTTTCTTTTTCTTTTATTTCTTCGTGTCTTCTCTCCCCCCCCCCCCCCACCACCACCATCTCCGGTTTCTTTATCTTTGATTACATATTTCTTTTACTTTAAATTAGATTAGAGCTATGGTGGCACAGTGGTTAAATGCCTGTACTTCAGCCATTCACAGTCACAAGGTTGTGCATTCAATCCCAGGGCTCCAGGGTCAACTCAGTCTGGCATCCTTCCAAGGTTGCTAAAATGAGGGCAATTAGCTTATACATTGAGGGCAATTAGCTTATACATTGTAAACCACTTAGGGAGTGCTTAAGTGATATGTGGTATGAAAATGTACTTGTTACTTGCTATTGCTATTGTTTGTGTTAAAAATTAATAAAAATAATTTTTAAAAAAACGTGTGGAGATTTTGCACAACCCTACATGCCTGCAAATTCATTTACAAAAATTCAGTGAACACTAATCT
The DNA here is from genome assembly GCA_026167975.1 of Phrynosoma blainvillii. Classification (NCBI taxonomy): domain Eukaryota; kingdom Metazoa; phylum Chordata; class Lepidosauria; order Squamata; family Phrynosomatidae; genus Phrynosoma; species Phrynosoma blainvillii. The sequence goes on along the minus strand of JANUYF010000002.1, from coordinate 58,208,096 downwards.
CAAGGCTCTACTGTAAAGGGGAAGCAATGACTACCCACCAGAATGGCCGAGGTTCAGCTGAGCTGCCACAAGGTCAACTGATGCTATATTGAATCCAAACTCCTCTCAGCCTAGAAATGCTAGAAAACAGAACTTTTCCGCCTCTGGCGTAACAGCATAGTGGCTGTATCCACAAACTGAGTGAGATTTCTATCTGACGTAACAAGGCTCCTCTTTTGCCCACTACTTATCTCCATTTCTTCTTTGGCTTTTTTGCCAGCTGATCTAAGCCAGTAGAGCAGTTGTGCAGCCTCATCACTTGGCAGAAGGGACTATGGCAACTGAAGGGCAGTTCAAGTTGTAGAAAGTTAAGTCAGCCAACCCAAGAAGTTTCTGCTCATTCCTAACCCCTTAAAGCTGGTGACTCTTGGAGTTATGACTGCACTGTTGCTCGGCTTGTGTAAACCTATCAGGGTGGTATGACAGTGTCCTTTGAGCAGGTACAGCAACTCAAGGAGACTGGATACATGGTGGATATATGATTGGTACATGTTTTAAGGGAACATATGAAACTTTTACAGATTTTAAATTCTCCTTTCTGCCAGCTCTTCACCCTACAATAAAGTGAGCCCTTGGTATCTACTGGGATTTAATTCTAGGACATCCCACGCATACCAAAATCTGTGGATGATCAATATACAATGGGGTAGTAAAATGGTGTCTCATATGTAAAATGGCAAAATCAAGGTTTGTGTTTTGGATTTTTTGGGGATGGGGGAATATTTTGAAGCCATGGATGGTTGAATCCGTGGATGCAGGATCTGTGGATATGGAGGGCCAACTGTATAGCCCCCTTCAATACTCATCTGAGTACAGACCCAAGTTGGAATCAGGAGCAGAATACCATGGGCTTGCTCCCTGATTCCAACCCATGTACTTGTTATAAATTCCATCCTGCCTCCTCATGCAACCTTTTTGTGTGCAATGTTTCCACTCTACTCTTCTATGTTCAGCAATGAGGTCCCATTTTGAAGCACAGCTGATTAGGCATAGACTCTTAGAAACATAGAGTTGGAAGACACCACAAGGACCATCTAGTCCAACCCCCTGCCATGCAGGAACACACAAAACATCCCTAATAGCCTCAGTTCAAAAAACCCCAGAGGAGGAGATTCCACCATCCTCCAAGGCAGCATCTTTCACTGTCACCCAGCTCTTATTGTCAGGAGGTTCTTCCTAATGTTTAGATGGAATCTGTTCTCCTGTAGTTTGAATCCATTGCTCCATATCCTAGGGCCTAGTCTCTGGAGCAGTAGAAAACAAGCTTTTTCCATCCTTAATGATTTCCCCTCAAATATGTAAATATGGCTATCATGTCACGTCTTAACCTTCTCTTCCCCTGGCTAAACATACTTAGCTCCCTAAGTTATGCTTCATAGGGAATGGTTTCCAGACCCTTCACTATTTTGGTCACCCTCCTTTGAATATGCTCCAGTTTGTCATTATTCATCTTGAATTGTAATGCCCAGAACTGGACACAGTATTCCCCATAGCTGTGAGGATAGTAAGTATGTTAAGCCAAATGTGCTAAAATTGGAATATGAGGGTAGTGCTATCATGCACAGGCCCATAGCTAGAATTTCTCTATTGATTGGCCTGAGTGTGATGGGATCACTACTATAGTTAATTGAAAAATAGGAAAGGTTTAAATAGTAGACCTTTGTTTATTTAATTCATTATTGCATACAAAAAATTCATTGCAATTTTTTTTTCTTCCTGATCAGTGAGACTGCAAGAGTTTTGTGCATTTTTTTAAGTTTTGTGCACTTTTAGAACCTTTTTGGGGAGAAATCCTGTGTGTGCAATTTTGTAGTGTTTTTTTTTAAAAAAAAAACAAAACACAAATAGATTTTCACAAAAAGTCCCCAAATACTTTTTTAAAAACCTTTTTAATCATTTTCTCAGTGTGGTATTTTGATGTGTTAAAGACACCCTTTCTCACCAAGTACAACAGAATTTGTGAACATTCTTTAGCTCCTGGGGTGATTACATTATTAAATAGATATAATAATTTTAGATATATTTTTAAATTGATTAAACTATGAATCTTTAAATGTTTATAATTGGTATTAATCATGAAAACCATCAGGAACTAAAATAAAACCATCAGGAACTAAAAGGACAGCATACTGCATGCCTTTCTGAGTAAACCTGCAGAGAGTTGAACTATAAGTGTGTTAATTTGTCTTTTGCCAAACAAAAGTCCTAGATAGACTTATGTTATTTAAAATATGGGAGTATGCATATATATGCTTTTTAGTTATTATACTTTTCATTAAAATTAAATATATCTGTTTATCATGGCTTCAAATTAACCTCTGGCAGTTTCTCACATTAATTTATGATCAATGGAAAAGATTTTCAATAGAGATTTTTATTTGTTTAATGTATACACTACCTTTCTCCCAAGGTCTGATTATAGGCATTGTCTTACCTATTTTTACACTCCTGTGTCTAATAACAAATTACAAATTCACAGCAAGATCATCATCCTCCCCAACTTTTAATACATCTGCACAATTATGCTAAAGTATGTGAAGTTGTAGATGCTGCTGGCCAAACATCATCCAGAAACATCTTACCTGAATACTTGAGTAGGGATTTGAACTCAAGCTAACCTGTTCTAGTCGAACATGTTAGGCAATACACAAACATTGTCAGTGTTTCATTCTAACCCTATTCATTTTCTTTCAGCAGTTAAAATTGAAAGGGAAGCAAAACCAAATTTGATGACGAGGTGACCAGAGCTCTCTGGGAAAGTTACAAACCCCAGAGTCATGAGAGAGCATATCCTCTAGAACCATGAGTGCTACAGACCAGAAATATATATTTTCAAATGCTAATGTAGCAGGGAGCCTTGTATATACTGTCAGAGTCAAGACTGATACCACCCTTGCTGCAACAGATGGAGTCTTTGCCTTCCTTATTGCTGTTCCTCTTAGTCTTGTTATTGCTGCTCCTGCTGCTAGCATTCCAAGTAGACAGGAGGTGGCAGATGGCAAGAGGCGCCCCAAAGAGAGTCAAGCTGAGGAAGCGCTAAAGCTAGCTGAGTTAAGGATGGGACAAAGTCCTCTATTTCCTGCCTTGTTCACCTCAAAAAGTGCCAGCAGGAAAGACTTGGCAAGCTCTGAGCAGAGACATAAGGAAACAGAGAAACCAAAATTACTGACTCATATCCTCCAACTGTATCAACTTAGCAGGGACAGTCCTGATTAATCCCCTATTGTCCCACTTGTTCCTCTGCATTTAAAAGGTCCTACTTTCTCTCTCTGCCTCCCACTTTTACCTTCTTCTTAGCTTGGTTGTATTGCTGCAAACTGAGTTCATACTGTAAAAGTAGTTTCCATTAACACAGCAAGAAGGAGAGGAGAAGGGAGTCAAGCAAAAGCAAAATGCTGCCATCTCATCTCACTGGGGTGTTCTTCCTCAATAATGTTAGCCATTTTGACCACACTTTGACATTGCTTAGCCTCTTGTATCCCAGTTTTCATCTATGGACTTTAACACACAGAAAAAAAAAGAAAAAAAGACGGGAGCATAGCACTAAGCTCTCATCAATACCATGCAATAACAGGAAGATTTTTACATGATGTCACCATTATCGCCCAATTATCCTGTGCCATTTTTTATTCATGGGAAAATCTATGAAAATCTTGTGAATAAAAAGTGGTGTGATTTTGCCATTTTATTCACAGGATAATCGCACAATAATGGCCATGTTGTATGATAATCTTACCATTGTTGCATAATATTGATGGGAGCATAGCACTATTGTCCCTTCTTTTTTTGCCATGTGAAAAAATCCTATGAAATGTCAGGGAGTGTGCTGATTGACCAACCAGTACCTGTACATGCTGATACCATCTTTATCTTATCCTGCCAGGGTTACTAATCCTTCACCAGGAAAGAAATACACTTGCAGGAAAGGCAAATGCAGCCTGGTGATGTCAATGGCCAATCCATCCCTGCTATGAGAGGGGAGGCCAGAGAGACATTCCAGTTAGCCAGACATCCATGTGTCCCCCATAATTATAGGCCTAGACATGTACTGGGGTGTTAGAGACAAATATATGGTGCTGTTGATAATTGATGAGGTGGGAACAACCTAATCTAGGCAAGAAATGCACACTAAATGTTCCTCTCCTTGCTTCCCAATTTCAAAATAGGATTAGACTAAGTGACCTGAGTTACATGTATACTTTTTGTAGAGAGATTTTGTAGCACCTTTGAGACTAACTGAAAGAAAGAAATCGGAAGCATGAGCTTTTGTAGACTTCAGTCTACTTCTGAAGTCTACAAAAGCTCATGCTTCCGATTTCTTTCTTTCTGTTAGTCTCAAAGATATTACAAGATCTCTCTACATACTGATTCTACAAACTAATGGCTATATCTTTGAATGTATACATTTTGGTTTGAGATTTTTCTTTACCTTTTCCAAAAGTTTAATGTAGTTAAAAAAGAATAAGTTTAGTAAATTTGGGCACTTTGAGGAAAATACAAGAATACTAATTTAATCTAGTCAAAAATAATCAGTTAACTACATCTCGGCACATTGAGTAAACTACAAGAATACAATTTCTGGAGGTTTGGTTCACTTAAGTATATCTTTCAAAAATTATTCTTTCACTCTTTTAGGCTGCTCTGAACCTCTGGGGATGAAATCAGGACATATACAGGATTATCAGATTACCGCCTCAAGTATCTTCAGAACACTCAACATGGACATGTTTACATGGGAACCTAGAAAAGCTCGACTAGACAAACAAGGCAAAGTGAATGCCTGGACATCAGGACACAGTGATCAGTCACAGTGGCTACAGGTGACAATTTTTCACTATTGTTGGAATCTACTGTAGTAAGGAACAGGAGAGCAAATATATGGGTGATAAATACAGAAATATATAAACAGTTGTTTTACTGGGAGAACAAGAATAGACAGAGATACTTGATGCATTGTCTTCTCATGCATTGTACTGATTCTTCAGGATTCATTATGTTCAAACAGACATTTCAAACAGACCGTACACTTGGATAACCTATTATATTCCAGCTACATATCTCAAACCTTATGCATATCAGATTGACAGGAGCAAGTAGAAATTACTGAAATATTATTTCTTGGGCTGCAGATACCCAAAGCCAGATACCACCCTACCACCCTGAACACACAATGTTTCTTCTAATTTCACAAGAGTTTGTATCTGGAGGCCAGAAGGCTCCCCTCCCCTCCCCTCACATGTTTGATCCTACCATTAGAGGAATCCTTGAAGTGAATTGAATAGTATATAATCCCAGACTCCAATTGCAGAGGTTTACTGCAATTGTGCCTTGTGCCTACCCTTGTGCCTAACCCGGAAACTACAATTGGTTCAAAATATGGCAGCCAGGTTAATTACAGGAACATCTAGGAGGGAGCACATAACACCAGTGCTTAAATCCCTCCACTGGCTGCCAATTGGTTTCCGGGTGCAGTACAAGGTGTTGGTTTTGACCTTTAGAGCCCTACATGGCGTGGGTCCATCTTATCTTAGGGACCACCTCTCCCCGTACCATCCCCCCCCATGCCCTGCAGTCCTCTGCCCTGGTGGCACAGTGGTTAAATGCCTGTACTGCAGCCACTCACTCATAGACCACAAGGTTGCGAGTTCAATACCAGCCAGGGCTGAGGCTCGACTCAGGCCTGCATCCTTCCGAGGTCGCTAAAATGAGTACCCAACTGTTGGGGGGCAATCAGCTCACAATTGTAAACCGCTTAGACATCCCATAGCGTGATATGAAGCGGTATATAAATAAGCTGCTTTGCTTTTGCTCTGGGAGGAATCTGTTACAGCCAATAAAAACCAGACTGTCTCACACCTCCCAGAGGGCCTTCTCTGCTACTGCTCCTAGACTTTGGAATGGCCTGCCGGACGAGATCCGTCTTATTACTACTCTTGCTGCTTTTAAAAAGGCAGTAAAGACGGATCTCTTCCAACAGGCCTTCCCAGGATGACATCTGTTTGTAGGGAGATGAGTTTCTATTTTGTCGGTATAACTAATTCCTTGTTGTTGGTTTATAGTTTTTAACTGCATTGTTATGTTTTAATTTTTCTTGGTTTAATTTTGTTTTAAGGGGTTGGGAGGGTGGATCATGGGAATGTTTTAACTCTGTTTGTTTTAATATGTTGTAACCCACCCCGATTGCCGTGCAGAGGGGCGGGCTATAAATAAAATTTATTATTATTATTATTATTATTATTATTATTGTGTCATTGGTGGGCTGTGTCAGGTCAGTGCCACAGAGATGGAAGCAAGGTGCCTTATTTAATTGAATATTTTTGAATCAAGTGTTGAAAATCAGATTTTCTGAGGCAAATTAAGTTATTCAGATGGAAAATTCTTTTTTCATTATTATATATGTCAAAGTACATAAACATTACATAGGTTAATAATTGTTACAAAGCAACCAAAGCAACAGTCAGAAAAACAAAATTACATTAGTAAAATACTATATGCACATGTGTTGTCTTCTCTCTTTTAACTCCTAACCTTTATCATTTCTATTTTCTTTAATCTTGGTAAGGCTTTAAGCAATACTTCCTTATATCCCATTCAGATGAAAAATTCTCAAGCAGCTGGCATTGCCACTGATTATTTGTCAAAGTGAATGAATGTCTGATTTTGATTAATTCTGAAAACGTTTACTTGTCCCACCTCCTTTCTTCCTTTTGACTTTTTATTTTTGATGCAAAACTTGTATTGGGCTACTCAAAACAATTCCAGCTCTGCCTTCCTTTAACAAGTTTAGCCCTCTCAAAATAGATTCAGCACTGTGAAATCATTAAGAAGCTGTTCACATTGCTTGTTTTCACCATTAGGGTGATTTACAGAAGTTCCTGGGTAGGCTAATATGTAAAAGAGCAACAAATCACCAAACAGAAGACTATTTGACCAGTCACTGCTCAATTTACATATTAGAAACATTGTATATTGCAGTGATTTGAATCTGCTGTCAAGGAGAAATGGGATTTTTAGCATGAAGCCTTAACTGCACTGGAAGTATGCTACTAGCCCCCTGCAATGTTTTCACATATAAATTATGACTTATTAGCTTTGTTTTTCTCTCTCTGCCTGTGATTGCTAAGCAATTCAGCTATGTGATAACAGTCTTCACTCTGAAGTTGCAAATGGGGGGGGGGGGGAGAGAGAGATAGGGAAAGGGACTAGCAACTACATTGTCTGTTTATTTTTTCAATAATTAAACAAGTCTAGAGACTCAGTGATTAACATACTAACTACAGTGATGCCCAAGATAGAGGAAAATAATCTGTGGCATGGAACACATTGTGTCCTCAGCTACATAAGAAATCCAGAGGGGAAAACAGTAAGCAGAGCTTGAAATTGTAACTTTGTGAGGTACAACTCACAGAACCCCTCAGAAAGATCAAAAGACTAACTTTTTCAAGTGCTAGCAGTAAGTGGCAGAACTGGGGAGGTTCTCCAAGCTGCTACTGAAATCACCATGGGCTGCCCAACAATGTAGACAAGAAAAACAGGGAAGCAACCCGGGAGAAGTCACCTTCTACACATCTGCCCTCCCTGGGTTTTCTCCTGCAAAGCCATATCCAGTTGCAGTGGTTCCCAAACTTTGGTCCTTCAGATGTTTTGAACTTCATCTCCAAGAAGTCCTGGTTGTTGGCCAAACTGGGCTTCTGGGAGTTGAAGTCCAAAACACCTGGAGGACCACAGTTTCAGAAACATTGAGTTAGAGCACTGTGTCATATATGCGAGCTAGGCTCCTAGTGGGTAAGATTTAACCAAGTTATTCTGGTCATATTTGGACTTAAGGTCAACCTGGATCTGACATTAATCACATCACTGCCTTTGTGTGCTTCTTTAGCCACAAGAAGCTCTCATTGTGAAGAAAACAGAGGCTGCAGTAGCAAGATCCAAATAAAAATCAGAACTGTAACAAAATGGGCGGCAGTGGGGGAGAGGTTAAAGTAAATCTTCCTTGCAATACCGTAGTCTAGAGATGCATTACTTTGATTATTTCATGATCTCTCCCAAAAATCAAGACTTAACAAAAGTTTTTCTACACATGTGCGATGACACATTTTTGCTCCTTTTTTCAATTAATTCAGGGGCATTATTTTGCACACAAAAATATTTTTCTGTCCAAAAACATAGTATATTGTGTTTTAAAAAAAATTACATTTACAAAAAAAAATTAAGTCCTAAAATGTGAAAAATCACACTGCAAATGCCCCCCTGCCATGTTGATAGGTTGTCTCAATACATCAAGACACTGTTTTTCTTCAAGGCTGAGACCTTATTGTTGTTGTTGTTGTTGTTGTTGTTGTTTACATAACTGCCAGAATAGGTTGTCTCAATACATCAAGACACTGTTTTTCTTCAAGGCTGAGACCTTATTGTTGTTGTTGTTGTTGTTGTTGTTATTATTATTATTATTATTTACATAACTGCCAGAATCCCAAACTGGACCTTTGCTTTTCCCCTGATGCTATCTGTCAAAGACAAAAACACCAAGCACAATTAGCTGAGCCCCAGGTCCTACTCTCTGGGGGCTCTAGTTGGAGTTTAAGTAATTGCTGGTCCCAGCAACAGAATTCCTGTCCTCCACAAAGGATTCATGTAAGCATTTCAATATTTTGGGCATCCTTTCATACCTAACCTGGACTCCTTTCTCAAGGCTAAGAGCAGCATCAATTTCCAAGCTAGGATAGAAGACACCCTTGCCTGAGACACGCTACATTCTTTTCTTTTCTTTTCTTTTTTAAATTTACATTTGCAATATGATGCAAAAAGAGAAGGAAACTGACAATTCTTTGCTGTAGGAAATGCATGCAGTCATGCCTCATTTCTGTCAATTCTACTGATCCCCAAAAGCAAAATTCATTCAGAGATGATGTAGGATTACTTTCTGGTGCATTATTCCTCTGCTGGTGACAGTGGATCTGTGCTTGTGTGCAGATGGGCAGGGAATTGGGGGAGTGAGGAGGAGAAACAATGACAGCCCTTATTATTTTTTCTATTTCTGTTGTGTTCCAGACACTTTTTTCCCTGTTGTACCAGAGTATACAAATTAATCCATTTTGCATCCAGATGGCTACTGATTTTATATCACTCCAAGAAGAGTGATGCCTGTTCTCCCATCCCTTTTTGATGTATAAAAACCCTCAAAGGCAACTTTTGGTTTTTGAAAAGAAATTATTCCCATTTACAATACATAAAACAATAGTTATACAAATTTGCAAACTTATTTGACATTGTAACTTAGTGTTTTTTAGCTTTAGAACATGCCGGTAATAGCTACAAGCAAACATCTGTGTAAGCAAGAAGCACTAACCATAGCCAAAACAACATGTTTTGTGGTACCTACCTTTTGTTTGGCAAAAGCTTTCATGGCAGGCATCCCACTTCACCAGATGCAACAACATACAGATTCCACATGATTCTTTGATGTTCTTATTGCAGCAGATAAATATGGCTGCCCCAGATAACACAGCAGATATGTCTACTAGTTAAAAATGTGAATTGTGTCTTACTACAGACTAGCATGTGATAAGTGGTATGTCATATGTTAGGGTGGCTAACATATACCATATGTTAGCTATTTTGAGAGTTTTTTGATATAGAATAGAGTATAAATATTTAATAAATAAATAATCAATATTGCTTTTTCAATATATATGGTACTAATTATTTGTATCTGAATTTTGCATTTCTAAATATACTCACTTCAACATCAATGTGATGAAATAGATTCATTTCATGTAAAACTTCAGTTAAAAAAGATGTTCCCATTGTGAAAATGGTGTACCCTTGCTGTCCTGTACTTCTTATTTTGCATACCAGAAGGATTTCAACCCCAGTTGTTGAGTAAAAAGATGGTATATAAAATACATACATACATACATACATAAGGTTTGTAGGAAAACTCTACAAAATCAAAGCCTATGACTATGCAAATTAATCTCATACATCTCTCACTGGTTTTAATGGGGCTAAAGAACCTTGAATCACTGTTTTATCTCCCTGTAACACTTGAATCAGATGTGGCTGTACAAGACCTTAGCTAATACTTGAACTTTGTAATGGGCTGAATGTGGGCCAATAGAAACAGTTGAATCCTGGTAAAATTCCCACCTTTGGGTGGGTATATCTGTCCTGAAGAGTTAATAATTACCTGTTCTAGAATGGGTTGGGCTCCTAATAAAAGTTCAGGTTCATAGATGAAGAGAGATCTTGTAGCACCTTTGAGAAAAAACTATGTAACTGAAAGAAGTTGGCAGCATGGGCTTTCATAGACTTCACTCTACTTCCTCGGATGCATCCTCAAGATGCTACTTGAGGAAGTAGATTGAAGTCTATGAAAGCTCATGCTGCCAACTTCTTTCACTATATAGTTTTTTTTGTGGGTTTTCTGACGTTTTGCCAGCATCTGTGGCTGGCATCTCTGAAGATGCCAACCACAGATGCTGGTGAAACTTCAGAAAGAAACTCTTCTAGAACATGGCCACACAGCCCAACAACCCCACAAAAAACTATGGATGCCAGCCATGAAAGCCTACGACTTCACATTCTTTCAGTTAGTCTCAAAGGTGCTACAAGATCTCTCTACATACTGATTCTACACACTACCATGGCTATATCATTGTATTCATAATTTAGAGTTACTCCTGCATTGGTTTCTGTTGCTGGAGGCCCAAATAATCTCACCAGTTTAAGATGCATTTTTCCAGCTCGTCTAATGTGTTAGTTGTGTAGAGAGATCTTGTAGCACCTTTGAGACTAACTGAAAGAAAGAAATTGGCAGCATGAGCTTTTGTGGACAAATGCATCTGAGGAAGTAGACTAAATTTATGAAAGCTCATGACAACAACTTCTTTCTTTCAGTTAGTTTCAAAAGTACTGCAAGATCTCTCTACATACTGATTCTGTAGACTAACACAGCTATATCTTTGAACTCTACCATGACTGATGGGCCATAGAAAATTTAATTTGAAGACTGGATTACTACACTGCATTCATTATATCTTTGAACTCTATCATGACTGATGGGCCATGGATACTTTAATTTGAAGACTGGATTACTATACTGCATTCAATGTGGGCCCTATTTGAAGATTATCCAGAAGGTGTAACCAGTGTGGAACACAACTACTCAGTTGTTGTCATGTGCTGCTCCATATTAGCACTTAACATTTTGCTGAATCTTCTACACTGGCTGCCTAGTTTCTAAGAGATTACACTAAAGATTCTGGTAGTAGTGTACAAAATCCATATTGATTTCTATACAGCATGTGCATACAATTCTCTCTTGTCCTTGCTGAAGAGTCTAGACCAGTGGTTCCCAAACTTTGGTCCTCCAGGTGTTTTGGACTGCAGCTCACAGAATTCCTGATTGTTAGCCAAGCTGGTTGGAGCCTCTGGAAGTTGAAGTCCAAAACTCCTGGAGGACCAAAGTTTGGGAACCACTGGACTAGACCCTTGCTTTCAGACAACTATTTCTTTAATGATAAAGTTCAACCAGTTTTCTTAACATATCTGTATTTATTGTACAGAGACATCATGATGTAGTTTGAGTGTTGGACTAGGACTCTGGGAGACCAGAGTTTGAATGCCCACTCAGCCATGGAAATCCACTGAGTGACTTTGGACAAGTCACACTCTCTCAGCCTTACAGAAAGACAATGTCAACCAACTCTAAAAAAAATCTTACCAAGAAAACCCCTTGTTAGATTTATGTTAGGGCTGTCTTAAATCAGAAATGACTTGAAGGCACACAGCAACAAGAAATAGTTGTACCTTTCCAACTGTGGATGCCTTTAACTATTCTAAATCTCTGTTGTGGAACAATTTATAAATTGGATGAAGAGAGGAGTCATTGGAAGTAGTATTTTAGCTTATTCCTGTCTCACAATTTAGCAACAAGTAAAAATAAACAATAAATTGGTGAATAAAACTGAAAAAAACCCACTTGGATATTAACAAGCAACATCATCACATTAAAAACCACCTGTGCACATAGAAAGGTTTCACCAAACACTTTAAACTTATGACATTGGACGGGAGGTGATATTTCTTGAGGAGAACATATATATGTAGGAACATTCCTATTTCAATGTTGTTACCTAAAAAGCCCTTTCCTTGATTGTCACTCACCTAAACTTTAGATAGTGGGGATTTTCTGGAGATGTTGAATGTTCAAATGCATTCCTAATTCAGTTCCTACTAATTCCTAATATGTTGATTTCCCTAGAATACTTCATTCACCACATTATCCTCACAGTAAGGGTGAGTGAATACAGGATACATTTAAGAGATGGGCGATCTTAATCATCTGCAGGTCTTAGATGTATTTGTGACTCTGGGGGGTTGCAGACTGCCAGAAATAGTGTGAATTCAGTCCACTTTTAGGGTTAGGGTTAGTGCTAGGGAATCATGGGAACTGTTATTTTTCTGAGACATTGAGCCTTCTCTGTCAGACAACTCTGATGCCACAATAAAATACAGTTCCCATGGTCCCCTAACTCTAACCCTAACCCTAAAAGTGAACTGAATTCACACTATTTCTGGCAGTCTGCAACCCCCCTCTGTTAGTCTGTTAAAATCCTCTCTCCAACCCAATGCTTTTATCTCCTGGTTTCAGTAACCTACCTAGGAAATTACAAAAATGTTATGAACAAGGTCATACAACCAAAGTAGATGATTTAATCTGTAGAAACTAAAAGCACTGAATGGGGGGATAAAGTACCAATTGAAACAGCCATTTCCTTATTAATTTCCTGTCCTCTGGCAAACAGCCTACTCACTGACTTTGTCTTTGTCCCTACTTGTCATGCTTGAAAAACATTAAGCTTTGCCTTCCTTGTGTACTATTAATTCCCATTAATTGGACTGATAAAATAGACTCAGGAGCATCCAAGGGCATTACCTGAGCAATGCTCTTGGCATAGATCCTGTAGGTCACCACCTCAGTCTTTTTGCCCTGCATATGATTTCAGGCAGAATCCATTATTCATGTTAATCGTGTTGCTAAAGTGTGTGCTGCAGCATTGCCCTTTTGAAAATTGCTTTTAACTTTGCAAACCTTTTGTTCACCATTCATTTTATGCAAATATTTATAGTGACAATAGAGCATAGGCATCTCATTTCAATAAACCAAAATAAAAGCTTACTTTATTTTTAATGCAGCATTTAGGTAAAAAAAAATGTAGAGCCTGTGAAAAGTCATTGAATTTATGCTTATAAACCATCTACAATGAGATTGCTAGCAGGGAAGAGCAGGGAAAGGCTGTGCAACTTCATTGAACAAGTGGTGTCTCCAGGAGTCCATGAAATAAACACCAGTAGGAGGTAGCATGTTTAGTGCCTCCTCAGATTTTGTTTTCCTTCCATGACTACATGATAGATATAAAGATGGGATAATATACCACTGCTTATGGAAAGAAACAGTAGTATACAGTAAAGATCCTGATATAATTAAAATATCTAGCTTCTGGATAGGAATTTAAGGGGGGGGGAGAGGAGTAGTCAATATGCTAAATTTTTAACTTAAAAGAAATTTTAAGTGTATGAGCTGTTTTTATTCAGAGTAGCTTAATTGGGGCTACCACGTCAAACAGATATGAGGGTGATCAAGAAAAGACAAAGTCATTGCTGTAAAAGCCACTAGTGTCAAATATTTGTTGATGAACAGAAGATATATCAGGTGCTTCTTGGGCAAGAAAGCCTATCATCACACCACTGTGAAGGTTCCCAAGTCCACAGACATTCCTTGAGGCTTACATATCCAAGTGTGTGTTTATGTATCTCCTCACCTTGAGACACAGTGAAAGGTGTGGTTGTAAGCAGGAGTTTATTGGAGTACCCAAATGCTCAATAGCAATGCTCATATGCTCAGGAGCAGGGGTAGGCAAGCTTTCCCTTTTAAGGGCCGAGGGACTTCAGCTCCCAGAACCCTCAGCCATGTTGGCTAATAGTCCCATGTTGGCCAATAGCTCCTGGGATTCTGGGAGCTGAAGTCCCTCGGCCCTTAAAGGGGAAAGGTTGCCTACCCCTGCTCAGGAGCATCTTATAGTCTAGAACAGGGGTAGGCAACCTTTCTCCTTTAAGGAAATCCCAGGAGCTATTGGCCAACATGGTACTGTTGGCCAACATGGCTGAGGTTTCTGGGAGCTGAAGTCCCTTGGCCCTTAAAGGGGAAAGGTTGCCTACCCCTGGTCTAGAAGCTGTGACAATATAGAATTGAAGGAACAATTGCAAAATCTTCTCCTTCCCACTGATCTACACTACCTATAATGGATAGACCAAGAGGTGGGAGAATGGATGTCCACTAGTTTTATAGAAGAAAATATGGTCTCTTTTTGCCTGCCTACTTCTAAAATAATAATAATAATAATAATAAATGTTTATTTATAACCCACCTCGAGGTGGGTAACAATAATGAAATACAACAATATAACTATAAAACAACATGATAAAATAACCTAATCCCCTTACCCCAGTTTGAAACTAACACAGCATTGTAAAATACATTCAATGAATAAAATTAACTAAATTAAACATTATTAAAATGAAGTGTCATGGGAAAAACAAGGGCAACCTGCATCAGTATCATGGAACAATCAATCGATCAATCAGGGAAGGCCTACCGGAAGAGATCCATCTTGACAGCCTTCTTAAAAGCGTCAAGAGTCGTAATGTGATGGATAACTTTTTCATGACAATTTAAGGCTATGAATTATGTACATATCCATGACAATCTTCTCTGGTAACATTTGCCATGCCCGCTGCATAAGGTGAAGCCTCCTTATACAATAGTTCTGTTTTCTAAATTAACAGAAGCAAAACAGGGTTACATACAGAAGCATCTATCATGGTAATTTATCCCACCCCCCTTCCAGTCCATACATTCTTTGAGAAGATACAGATGCAGTATCTTCTTTTCCATTGGGCTACACTGGGTAAAGCTGGTAGTGACTCCACCTGTGCTTCAGTTATTACTTAGGACCTTATCACACGGGGTCCAAAGCAGACAGAATCCAAAAGAAATCCCGACCTAATACGTATTATTTTTCCGTGTTTACACACGACGTCGCACAGAACCGCACAGAAACCCGACAGAACCCCGAACGAATCCGAAACGAATTGAGATCTTTTGAATTTCGGTTTCTTTAGGAAGTAAAATTGTGCAACCGGAATCATTGTGCATTTACCGCGGGTCCAAAATGCATATGAACAGGCAATACGTATTGTGAAGCATTTACCCGTCATGACCCATGGTTCCCCGAGCTATTTCCCCATGGATCTGTGAGGAAGCATCTTATGACGTGTACTTCCTGTTTTGATCGGGCAACAAACGGAACGGGTAAACATGGTCCTCTCTGTTCCAACGCGTGACCAGGGGTTGGTGGGAAAGCAATATTTCTGTGCATGTGCTAGAACATCATTGCTTGATTATTTTTGGGAATTTGTAACATGTGTGTGAATGGCTAATACGTATCCAGGATGCGCTTTCCGGGAAGCGTGATAAATGCGCAATGACGGTAATTGCGTGTGATTGCCATTTACGTATTGTGGGGGCTCTTTTGGTTCATTTCGGTATAGTACTGGATTTATTCTTATTTCGGTTGCTTTTCGCTTCATGGCCAGCGTGTGATAAGGTCCCTAGAGGGGGTCTTGAAGATTTGGGCAAAGGGAACTTTCTAGGTTTAGTGCTTTGGCTTCAGAATGTTGATGTGTGCTTATGATGTTTTCCTTATTGATGCTCACCAATTTTATACATATTAGGCACTGTTTGAACATGCCTTTATGGCACCCCTGTGGTAGTATAGTGACCACAAAAAATCTTAAATTCAATCTCTGGCATCTACAGATGAAGCTAGGAAAGATTTCTATTTCAAATTTTGCATGATTTGACACTGTGTTAGGGCCTCTGCAGACTGGCTCAAAGGGTCATCCTGGAGGCAGAGATGGGGAGAGGCAGCCGCACACTGGCCACCCCAACCCCAACCCGATGATATCCTGACACCGCATGCCATTACACATGGCGTGCAGTGTTAGGACATCCTCCGAGCACAATGTCCTGACACGCTGGCGCGTTGGCTCTTAGGGTGCCCTTTTGCCAGCCCAAAAGGAGCGGTATTTTGCTGCTCTTTCAGGGGTAGCAAAAGGGAGGATTGGTGCCGCAGCATGGGATAGCCGTGGCCCTGATCTGCATCTAGCAGGGGTGGCCCCCCCATAGACACTGTAGACCAGCTTCCCCAACATAGTGCCCTCTATATATTTTTTGTTACAGTTCCTAGTATACTTAGCCATTTATCATGCTTCCAAGATCTGATGGGAGTAGAAGTTTAGAATATCTGTTGTTACAGCATTGCAGAATGCTGGCATAGAACAATAATGAGCCAAATAGACCAACAGTTTCATTCTGTATGAGAAAGTCTTTACTTCCAGTACATATTCTAGTGTTACTCAGATTGGAACTTAGTCCAGTCCAAAAGATAAACTGTTAAAGCAATTCATTGTGACTGTAACAATTTGGGGGAAGTTGCCCCCCATCCAAATCAGTCATTGTCAATCCCTTTAACTTTGGTCTTGATCAGGCATGTGAAAATCTGTCAGTCTTATTTTATTTGCATTTCTCAGAAACACACTGGCATTCTCATCTCACCTTGAACTGAGAATTGTTTTTTCTTGGTATATGGGAATTCATGCATATTAGTAGGCATAGCTTTTCAGAATGTATACATTGGGGATGTATTCATGTGCACATTTTTCAGATATACTTTTTTCTTTTTCTTTTTTCTTTTTTTACTCATGCACATTTTTCTATGGCAAAATGTACCACAAGGATTATATGGATTTCTGAGGCAAGATATACTTTGTCTCATTACTAGTCTTGGCAGAATATAAATTAGTAAGGAAATGCAAAAGCCACAAGGTGTTTTCCCAGGTCATAATCTATGCATTTCTTGAATATTCTCTGATGCTTCCCCAAATTTGTCACTGAGATCTTGTAACTTGAGCTGTAATATGTAACTTTACAATGAAGGAGTTATATGACTTGATACCCAACCATGTTAGAGAACTGGGATAAAGTACACCCATATGGCACCACACAAGGTTACACAAATGGAGCTCCCACTACACAACAAAGTACCCCAAAAGGTGGGAATGTTTTCCTGACAAAACACAGGACTCTGTTGAGGGCTATTTTTCTCCCTCTGCGTGCTTTGATTGTACAATGGTACCCTGTCCCATAAAGTGTTGTACCATTGTGCATTGTAATCCTTGTGCAAAAGCCATGCTGGCAACTCCACAATTTTCCCAATGGCCCAGTGATGGTGATGCTCTCCCCTTGGGTATATGGACTTTATCACATGGGCAAAAGAGATGAATAATAGCTCTATGCGCCTGTCAAAATCTTGCAATAATGGGATGCTTTTCACATGACATCACCACTATCACACCATTATCCTGTGGATAAATTTTGCCACTTTATTAATGGGATAATCACATGATAATGGCAACGTTGCGTGAAAAACATCTTGTTATTGAGAGATTTTGATGGGAGCATAGTGCTATTATCCGTAATAAAGTCCAAAGACTGTTGTGCAATGTGCAGTTCTAAACACTGTTCTATACTCAGTGATAATAAGTGAGTTTATAATGTCAAAGATTCCCAACAGATTGCCAGCCCACTGCATCCTTGTCTCTATACTGTTACATCTGGAAAAACCTTTAGGTGCTGTATAGATAAAAATTTGCCAATTGTAGTCCAAATGGTAGAGTTTTATCATTATTGGAAGTAAACTCCTGAAAGTCTCAGTCCAGTTTTTGTTGTTAACTCCCCTCAAGTCGATCTCGACTCATGGCAACCCTATGGATCTCCAAGACTCTCTGTCCTCCACTGGTCTACTTAATTCCTGCAACCCCATACCTGCGACCTCCTTAATGAAGGCCATCCATTTAGCATGTGGCCTTCCTCTCTTCCTACTTCTCTCCACCTTCCCTAGCATTATTGTTTTTTTTTTCCAAAGAGTCCTCTATTTTCATGATATGTCTGAAGTATGACACTCTCAGTTTGGTCATCTTGGCTTCCAGGAAGGTTTCTGGTTTGATCTGCTGTAGGACCCACTAGCTTGTCCCTTTGGCTGTCCATGAGATCCTCAGCATTCTTCTCCAGCACCACATCTCAAATGAATTGATTTTCTTCCTATAATCTTTCTTAACTGTCCAGCTCTCACATCCATACATGATAATAGGGAATACAATGGCTTGTATGATTCTAACTTTTTTGCTGAGTTGTACATCTTTGTATTCTATAACCTTTTCTAGTTCTTTCATGGCTGCCCTCCCCTTTCTTTATCTTCTTCTGATTTCCTGACTTCAGTCCTCATTTCTATCAATGTTTGATCCCAGGTATGGGAATTCTTTTACCATTTCTATTTTTTTATTGTCTAGGTTGAACTTGTGATGGTCCTCAGTGGTCATTATTTACATTTTCTTTATGTTCAAAGAAAGCAGGGATCACCAGCATTGAGGCCATGCTATTGAAAACTCAGCTGCACTGGGCAGGACACGTTTCTAGGATGGAGAACCATCGCCTCCCAAAAATAGTACTCTACGGTGAACTCGCCATAGGTCAGCGTAAGAGGAGCGCTCCAAAAAAGCGATACAAGGACATCTGAAACAACATCTCAGGCTCGGCCAAATTGATCACCAACAATGGTCCACATCACATCAGGAACATCAGGAACCATGGAGACGCACTATCCACAATGCTGCAGCCTTATTTGAGAAGTCACGCCGAACAAGTCTCGAAGAGAAACGACAACGCAGAAAGAATCCCAACCTGGAAACATCACCCAAGGAGACCTTCTGCTGTGCTTTCTGCAACTGGACTTGTTTATCTCAGATTGGCCTTTTTAGTCATCAGCACGCTTGCAGAAAGCATGGGATGAGTCCTTCCTGAATCTTCATTTGCGAAGAAAAGCCAGAGAGATGTTCAACATTAAGCTTACCTTTGCACTTTCTTCTTTGATCCTCCTTAGTAGGTGTGTCATGAACCAAGGTTCCCTGTTGTTCTTTTGATTCAGAGAGAAATTTAGCTACTCTAGACTATAGGATTTTCAATATAGACATGTGGGAAACCAGATCTGGGTTTAGACACTACTATGCATGTAACATTTATTGAAACACAACAAATAAGACAATAAGACAATAAGAAATAACAAATAAGACAACCATTTTAAGTATCAAGAGCCCTCAATCACACACCCATTCATCCATCAACTTACAAACACACCAAGTGGCACTTGGTGGGAGTCCTGTTACCGCGGATCCAGGAACACACTGCTAGTTGGAAAAATCTCATCTTTTAAGTTCTTTGCATAGTATTGGGCAACCTCAGCCCTTTTGGTTTCTGTCCACAAACTTTCAAATCAGCCTTTTCTGGTTCTTTTCCGTTGATGTAGAAAACACTCCAAGTCTTATCAGTCTTAGCCCAAACATCTAAATGACCTGCTCTTCCATGCATAACACAGGCATCTGCATCTCTTGTCCTTGCTTAGGGACAACACCAACATCAGCAGTTTTAAAATCCTCATCTTTGCTTGCCAGGAACTCTCCCATATCATGCATTGCGATTCTCCATCTTTTTTTTTTTTTTTTTTGCTCATATTCTTATTTAGTCCATTAGTGCCACCAAAACAAGATCCATTCACTCCTCACAGGTGTTCCAGGTCTGTGAGGTTTTCTGCTCGTATTATGGTCTCATCTGCATATCTTAGATTGTTGGTATTCCTTCCTCCAATTTTCACTCCTCCTTCTGTGTCCAACCTGCTTTTCTTATAATATGTTCTGCATACAAGTTGAACAGATAGGTTGAAAGGATGCAGTCTTGTCTGACCCCTTTGGCAATTGGGCACCATTCTGTTTCTCCATGTTCTGTTCTGACAGTAGTGTGTGTACAGATTCCTCATTAGGACTATCAGATGTGTTGGCACTCCCATGTCTTTAAGGGCATTCCATAGCCTTTCATGATCTATGCAGTCAAAGGTTTTGCTATAGTCTATAAAGCACATGCTGATTTTCTTTTGGAATTCCCTGGTTCGCTCCATTAGCCATTGCATGTTTGCAATATGATCCCTAGTGCCTCTTCCTTTCCTGAACTCTGCTTGGACCTCTGGGATCTCTCTTTCCGTGTATGGTTGGGGTCTATGTTGCAAAATTTTGAGCATAATTTTGCTTGTGTGGGAGATCAGTGCTATGATCCTATAGTTGCTTCAGTCTCTTGTGTCTCCCTTTTTGTAGATGGGGATGTATATTGATCACTTCCAATCTGTTGGCTATTGTTTTGTTTTCCATATCTGCTGACTTATGTTGGTTAGTTGGTTGACATATGTTGAGTTGACTCTGTCAATGTGGATTGCAGCAGTTCAATTGGAATATCATCTGTTCTTGGTGATTGTTTTTTGCTGTTTCTCTTATTGCAGTTTCCCCCTCACTTTTTAGAATTTGGTGTTCATCTTCATATGGCTCTTCATTCCATGTGTCCTTCATTTTGTCATCTCTTTTGTATAATTCTTCTGTGTATTGCATCCAATGTCTTTTTATTCCATAAGTTTTTAAAGTTCCCAGTCCATTAGTCCCTCTTTTTAAAGTTTCCCCTTTTTGCAACAAAATTCAGTATCTTTAAATCCAGAAAACATGTTCAGGGGTAGTTCTGTTGGCCATGCAGCAAAATGTAGCAAAATCCAAAATCAACAAAACAGTGATATCTTTATTGGGCCAACTCCAGAGCATAAAATATGTCATGCAAACTTTCAAAGCTTAACTGGCTCCTTCATCAGTCAAAGGTGTTAAAAATCATATAGAAGAAAAGTGATGATGTTCAGAGTCATAGGGCTACATTTTGTCTCACATGTTACACTGTTGTCAGTTAAGATAGTATTCAATGATCTCAGTGCAAGCAGAAGCCATGTGAGAACTAGGGACAAAGGGCACAGTGTATTTTATGCTTTGGAATTAGCCCAATAAAGATATTGCTGCTTTGTTGATTTTGGAATTTGTAATCTAGGTTATTCATTCTGAAATGGTTATAACATTATTTTGTATAGTTGTAACCTTTTAAATTTGTTTGGCTTGTTAACATGTTTAATGGTTTTTGTCCATTTAAATAATTGTATTGCTTTAAATTGTTTTAATCTGTTTATATTAATTTTATTTACATGCCACTCTGGGATCTCATGATATAGGACAGCATATACACTAAGAAAGAAAGAAAGAAAGAAAGAAAGAAAGAAAGAAAGAAAGAAGAACCACAATAACAGATGCCAGAGTACAGAGTGAAAACAAAAGAAAACCCATATCCAAATATTTAAGTTTCTAGACAGTGTTCTTGCCATGAAAGGAGATGGGCCTGCCTGAGACCTGGGAAACCTATCCTCAAAGAATTTTTTTTAACCTTATAGTGAAGCTGCAAATTGTAAATTCATAACCATACTATGAAATTATAATATGCTAGGATCCAAAAAGATTGGTGGTGAAACAACATTGATTATATCCTCCCAAAACATAACCTCCCAAGATGATTAATATATAAATATATAAATATAAATGACAAATTTATAGATTGTAAATTACAAAAAAAATGTAAATTTTGTGCTTTACTGCTGGCGAGATCCCTCTTGTCTTGCTGTTTATTTTGCAAGGTAATCATTAAAGTGCCTATTTCTTTTATTGCTAGCAAAACTATCTAGTTCATAGAATCAGAGCATTGGAAGAGATGACAAGGACCAATCAGTCCAACATCTGCCATGCAAGAATATACAATCAAAGCCCTCACCACAGAGGGTCACTTGGATTAAAGATCCATTCATCCCACCATCAGCCCAGTGCTCTCATTTTTCTTTTCCCTACCCCACCTTTTTTTTCTTTCAAACAGCTCTTTCTCTTTTCACACTTGTATTCCTGTGGCCTGTACCAGCTTTGCTTGGGTTCACAAACCTTTGTCACCCACATCTCAATATTGTTTCTTTCTCTTGTCCCACTTCCCTTTCTCACTGTCTCATTTCCCTTCCTCTCTGATCTTTCTGATGTTTGCTCATCTTTTCCATTATCTAACTCTAACCCCTATCCTTACTAAACACAAAGAGTTTCTCTAAGTTTTGCCATAATTTATTTTCCTATATTCACAAGCAAGATTAGCATATTATAAAAATTTGCTTGTTACGTAAAGTATATGGTGGGACCTGAAAAGGTTGAATAATATATACACCATTACTAATTTCTCACTCAGAAGAACTCCTCACAAAGTTCAGTTATAGACAGAAGGTTCAGTTTTCTAACATTCTTTGCATACAGTGAAAGTACACACAACCTGTAGCCTAAGGTGTTTAGTAAGCCTCATAAACACACACACAACCCCCTTTCTTTCTCACACATTCTCCTCAAAGAGTTCCTGTGTGGTTAAGATCTGCAGGAGATGCAGATTCAGCAAGAAGAGAATGGTTGGAATCCTGCTTGAGGAATCTAAAATTATCCAACAGTACCAACACACAGCTTTATTATTGCCAGCATCATGTTTATCATATACAGCTTTTCCATGGTAAATCCATGTTCAACCCAGTTTACAGAGACATCAGAAAAACAACACAATTTCCAGATAATCCAGCAACAAATTACAAGTCAAAATTTAAATCATTATATAACAATCACAATAATAAATTTACATTATTATCAAAGAATCCAATAATCATTTATACTACCATCTAATTAAATACCAAAACAGCACCAAGCTAAATGTTATCTCAGCAGCAATGCCTAAATCAACATTGTCACATTGTGGCTGAAGCAACATTTTGCCACTATCATCTTCCCTTGGCATCTTCAGATATAGCAGGTGTTAACTCTATCTTTGTAACTAGTATGCTAAGACCTTGCCCTTTTAGACTAGTTGGAAGTGGGCCAAACAAAAGACTTTTGTTGTTCTCTTCACTTTAACATCTAATTTGAGAGAGAGAGAGAACAACAAAAGCTGAAGTTAAATGTTGGCACAGCCACAACACTTAAAGAAAACTCACTGTTGTGGCTGTGCCCTGCAGTATCAGTAGTCTTTGTAGCTAACCCTTCCAGAGTTAAAATTCTGACTCTGCCATGGAAACCCACTGGGTGACCATGGGCAAGTGGTGCTCTCAGCCTCAAAGAAAGATAATGGTAAACCCCCTCTTAACAGGTAAGATAACCCCATGATAAGTTCACCTCTGAGTTCCCATAAGTTGGAAATGATAAGTTTGAAGGCATACAACAGCAACAAAAATGACTGGACTAGGAAATGGACCACACAGAAAACCAGACCCTAAGTATTGCAGGACTAGCATCTAGCTAGTTTCCAGGCACCTTCTGAAGTAATTGTCATTGTTGTTTGCCTCTACTGCTCCAGGGAAAATGCAGTCAGAATGGTGTAGTAGTTTGTGTGTTGGATTAGGACCCTGAGAAATCAGAGTTCAATTTCCTGCCCAGATTCTGCCACCCTAGCAGTTTGAAAGCATGCAAATAAAAGTAGATAAACAGGTACCACTCTGGCAGGAAGGTAAACAGTATTCTGTGCAATCATGCTGGCCACATGATCACAGAGTAGTCTCTGACAATGTTGGCTCTTCAGGTTAGTAACGGAGATGAGCACCACTCCCTACGGGCAGGCATGACTTGACAACCTTGTCAACGGGGAATACCTTTACCTTTAATAAAAACCCACTGGATGAACTTGGGCAAGACTCATTATCTCAGCCTCAGAGGAAGGCAAAAACAAACTCCCTCTAAACATATATTGCCAAGAAAATCCCATGATAGGTTTGCTTTGGGTTGCAATAAATTAGAAATAACTTGAAGGAACATCAGTGAATCCTGACCATGGAGAAGAGCAAATGGTTCAGTACACTGCAACTAGTGACTAAAACAATATTCAACATCAATCATTTCCCACTTAAAAGTGGGTGTCCCAACTCACAACAAATTTGGCAAGAATAACAGAGAGTTATTCACCTGGTGTTTTACATAGCAAAAATACCCATCTTTTACATTAAACTTGTACCTTTTTTGTGTAACCCCCCCCCCCATATTTTCTATGCCTGTCTCTGTATACCCACTTGGGGGTTTTTTAGTACAAACGTGCTGTTTTGTGCACAAAATGCAGCAATTTTGCACACGAAATTAGGATCCGGACACACTCATTTGTGACATGAAAATTATATTTTATTCAAGAAACAATAGTTTCCACCAATAATCACACATGTGTTTCTGGCATGTGTGTCTGTGTGTGTATCTCTGTGTGTACAAAAAACAATTTTTTGCCGAAAAAAAAAGATTGCTTTCAGAAACACACACGTTTTTTCCCCATGAAAATCATGGAGTTTCATGCAAAAACACCCACTAATTTTGCCCCTCCTAATTGTGCAAAAACTGTTTTTGCACAAAACAAATAAGTATCATTATTCTACATTACAAATTGGTAGTTATGTAAAACTCCTGGTCCTTAAGCCCACTTGAACAGCCAGCAGCTACACTGAGCAAAGGAAATCTGGCTGGCTGCTGACTAGGACTCAAGGAGGTTGATATTTCCTTCCTCCTCCCACCAACAAACAAGGCTGCAATGAGGAATTTTATCTGGAGTTCTGCTTTTGATTGTACAACCTCACTTGCTGAGGAATCATTTTTCTTGAGTCCTGAGTGGTGGCTGAACAGACCTCTTTCACACAATGCAGCTGCTGGCTGTTAATGTCAAATATTTCATTTCTAGTATGAACTAAACATCACAGAGGCAGAAACAGATTTAGATAAGCCCAACCAGATGAACCCCAGACAAGTCATTACAGTAATTATAGTTCCCTGGACAAACCGCTTCACATATAAAATTACCTAAATTTTATGGAATATGAGTTATATCTAGGATTTATTCTGAAATTTTAATACAGTACAGCAGGATGTTTTTGTTTTTTTTAACATTTAGCTCCTTTTCCATGCAAGTCATTGTACAATTAAGCCTAAAGAGATACATAAAGAACATGGTAGCTATTTTCCTTGGAGAGGGGTTCAGAATTTATATGTTGGGACTTGTTCATTTATTCATACTTCCATGCTATTATGAATCTAACCAGTATAATGAAATTGTATTAGGAGACCCCACTTGATTTAAGAACTTTTCCCCTTGTGCAAAACCTTTGTGTTACTTCTTCCTATTATGTGTCCTGGCAACGTGTGGCTAAAGTTGTAGACAGATCCTGTGTCTAACATGGAAATTATAAATAGTAAATATTTGTCCTTTTCTTTTCTTGTTACCAATAAAATCAAGAGAGACTTACTTTGGGAAGAGGTGAGCAGTGACAAATCCAGATTCCATTCATCTTAACTAAAAAAAACTACAAGATCAGAGTTTTACCCAGAACCCAATAAACAGGGACAATCTCATAAATTATATTGGTGCTATGAGCTGAAAACAAAAAGCAAACAAAACCTAAGACAGCAGCATCTTATCACAGTAAATTACAAAATTAAAGTAAATAGTGTTATGTGATATTTTTTTTAATTTTCACTTAGGGCCTGTACAGATCGGCCACAAGGGCCAGCCTGGTGGTGGAGCTGGGGCAGGGCGACTGCACGCTGGCCATGCCAACTCTGCCCTGATGCATTCATCATACTGCGTGCCCCACCACATGGTGCGCAGTGTCAGGGCACTCCCCTGGCACACCATATAGACACGCTGCAACAAAGGGCCAGAGAAGAGCCATGGTGGCATCAGTAAGGGCGGCTTTTTGCAGCTCCAAAAAGGAATGGCATTTATGAAATTATGTTATTATGCATGATTAACAGTAACTTGGAAAAGAAACACGGTAGAGTCATTTTTCACATGCTCACAGCGGCTAGGTTAGTTTACGCAAGATATTGGAAAACCAGTAGAGAAATACAAATAGATGAATGGCAGTCAAAACTTATGGATCTAATGGAAATGGATTTGTTATCTGGGGAATTAGAGGAAAAATCAGAAGGTAGAAAAAAGGACTGGAAGAAAATATATGATTACTTGAAAAGAAATTGGAGTGATACTTTATATATAAAAAAGATGGAAGATTAATAATGATAAAGATTCATGTGTATGTGGTTTATTGGATTTAGAGAAAAAATATGTTTTAGTTAAGTCTAAATGGAAATAGATTTGGATCATTTTAATTTGAAAAAAAATTAAATAAAAAGGGGGAAGTAATATTATTAAAATTATCTTGATGATAAACTGGATACCACAGAATAGTATCAAGGAAAGAAGAAGAAAATGAAGAATAGGAAGAGAATCAGTAATGTGGAAGTTATAAATGTTGTTTTTTTTTTGTTCTCGTAGCTGTTCCTTAATTCAGACGCTTAAAAATTTGATATTTGATTATATATATATGAATGGAACTTGCAAGATCACAGCTGTATCTTTTTAATTTGTTTTTGTGATAATTTAATAAAATTTATTAAAAAAAAAAAAAGGAATGGCATTTGTCAGCTCTTTTTGGAGAGGCAAAGAGCCAGATCAGGGCTGCAGCATGTGGTTGCCATGGCATGGAGCCGCCCCTTAGAGGCCATCTGTATGGTCCCTTAACTTCAAATTATGGTGATTGGCATTTTTAGTGAAATTCCTAAATAATGGAGAAGTTGAGTATATCAAAGAATCATAGAATCACAGAGTTGGAAGAGACCTCAAGAGCCATCTAGTCCAACCCCCTTCCATGCAGGAACTCTCAATCAAAGCATCCCCACAGATGGCCATCAGCCTCTATTTAAAGCCTCTGTCTCAAAAGAAGGAGACTCCATCACACTCTGAGGGCATGTGTTCCACTGTTGAACTCCTCTTAATGTCAGAAAGTTCTTCCTAATGTTTAGGTGGAATCTTTTTTCCTGTAGCTTGCATCCATTGTTATGGGTCCTGTTCTCTGGAGCAGCAAAAAACAAGCTTGCTCCAGCCACAATATAACATCCTTTGAAATATTTAGACAAGGTTATCATTGTCAGGGATGATGGGAGTTGTAGCTCTTCACCTCTGGCTCCAACTCACCACCTTGTTATGCAGCAGAGCTGACCAGCTTTTATCAGTGGTTGATGCTTCTTTCCCAAGCAGCAGAGTTTCAGAGAATAGGCTGAAGACCCTGACAAACTCTCCAAGCCTTCTCTCTCTTCTTCCTGAGATGTCTCCAAACTTCTCCAGGATTTTTCTGGTTCTTGTATCTTCCCTCAAGACACCAGACAACTCAGTAGTCTTATATAAAAGATCTACTTTATTCTACTATATACATAAATACTATATGCCCTACAAATCACAATCTCTACACTTCACAATATCTCCAAAACTACTCCACAATATGCATTGGCAAACATTGCACTTATAGCCATTGTTAGTCACCGCCCACTAGTCAGTTTCCACCCAGTGGGCGTATACATTCATTTTGACTGGTTTACATAGATCATCCCATACTTAAGACCAACCCAAGTATTTCATCATTTTACCTTGACTACTTAATGAATCTCAGGTGTTTGCAATCTATAACAGGTGTTTTCAATATACACTCTATAACTTTGTCCTTGGCTCTCAAGGCTTCCAAATTACATTATCCTTTTCACCTGTGTAGCTTCATGATTGTTCCTGCTTAGTCAGTGTGACTATCACATACATATTTTATTTCTATTACTTTATGTCCCATGTTGCATTTTCCTTAACAATCCCCTCCGAAATAAAATATTGTATGTGTCTTATAATGTCATTCCAACTATTTGTGTCAGTCTTTCATGTTTTTCCGCTGTCAATGCTTTTGTGAACAAATCTGCTATGTTGTGTTGTGTTTCTATATATCTCAGTTCTATTTCACCCTTCTGAACCATGTCTCGCACATTTTGATATCTAACACCAACATATTTTGTTCTGTTCTTCAAATTTTCAGCTTCAGCCATTGCTATGCATGACTGTGAATCTTCCAGAATTTCTACTGGTATCTTGTAACTTTCATTTAAATCATTCAATAACTGCTCAACCCACTATACCTCATTTACTATCTCATTTAAAGCTGCGAATTCTGCTTCCGTCGTACTTATCGCTACATTTGTTTGTTTCCTACTTCTCCAGACTATTGGACTTTCACTGTACTTGATTATTATTCCTGTAACTAACTTCTTGTCTCCTAATTCTGATGCAAAAGAACTGTCCACATAACAATCTAAATCTGAACTACTGTTTCTAATTATCAATTTCTTATCTAAAGTTCCTTTCAAATATCTTAATAAGTGTTTTACTGCTGTCCAGTCTTCAATTTTTGGATCATTAAATCTTCTGGACAATACATTTACAGCATATGAAATGTCTGGTCTGGTGTGGCAAGATATGAATTGTAAAGATCCTATTATGCTCCTGAATAAAGTCTTGTCTTCAAAATCTCTAGTTGTTTTTTCAGATACGAAACCAATTGTCATTGGAGCTCTTACTATTTTAGCATTTTGTAATCCACACTTTTCAATCAAATTTTCAATTTTCTTTCTCTGACTTAACAAACAATGTCCTTTTTCTGTCCATTCAACACTAATACCTAAATAAGACTTCAATAAACCTAGATTTTTTAAAACAAACTTTTCAGACAATTCTCTTTTTACTGATTCAATTTCCTGTTTTGACTTTGCTGCCACGCATAAATCATCTACATAAATCATTAACACTATCCCTCCTTTTGTATAGACCCAAGCATCTGCAATGCTCCTTTTGTGTCCTAGTTTAGCTAACTCTTCATTAATGCACAAATTCCATGCTCTGGCACTTTGTTTTAATCCATACAATGCTTTTTTCAATTTATAAACTTTCTGACTACTATTTTCTTCAAAACCTTGTGGCTGCTCCATAAAGATCTCTTCATCTAAACTAGCATTCAAGTAGGCTGTTTCAAAGTCAAAATGCTCTACAACTAAACTTCTTTTTGCTGCTATAGCCAGAACCATTCTCAGACTTTCTGGCTTTGCAGTTGGAGAATATGTCTTATCATAGTTCTCATACTGCTGTTGTGCAAAACCCTTAGCTACTAACCTAGCCTTATACTTAATACTTCCATCTGGCATTTCTTTCTTTTTGTACACCCACTTACAACCAATTACTTTCTTGTCTTTGGGTCTATCAACTATTTCAAAAACATCTTTATTTACCAGACAACCAAACTCATCATCCATTGCATCAATCCATCTTTCCTGTTCTTCTCTAGACAAACTTTCCAACTCTTCAAAACTTTCGGGCTCTTCCACTGCTAAACAAGCTCTTGCATTTGTCACAACAAACCTATCTGTAGGCTTTCTAACTCTGTGACTACGTCTGGGAATAAACTCTGCTGATCTGCCTCTTTCATCCTCACTTTCTGTGCTGGGAGTTATAGTTCTATGGCTAAATCTCTTGTCCTCAGTCATTCTAGTAGTAATAGGTCTAGATTGTGTCTCATTATCTGAAGAACTATCACTGCTGCTAGTGGATGCTTCTGGCTTAACTGAAACCCCTCCGTTTCCTGAAGTTGGTTCAGTTTGTGTTTCTGGCTCATTTGAATTTCCTAACCTCAAGAAAACTTCTTTATTTGCATGCAGTTTGTCCCAACCGGCATGTCTCTCGAAATTTGCAGACCTAGAATACTGCACTTCTTTTCCACCTAAATGAAACTTGTAGCTATTTCCAGAATAACCTAAAAACCTAAGCCTTTTACTTTTGGGTTCTCCTTTCTTCCTGAAACAAGCTGGTATGTAAACATAAGCAAACTGTCCAAAGACTCTCAAATACTTGTAATTTGGCACTCTCCCATACAATACCCTGTAGGGAATGTCTTCAATTTCTGAATGATACAGTCTGTTACTAATATGTACTGCTGTCAAAGTTGCTTCTGCCCAGAAACTATCTTTTACCTCTGCATCTGCCATCAAACAAGCAGTTATCCTTTTTATATCTTGTATTCTTTTCTCCGCTAAACCATCTTCGTTAGGACAAGCGGGATTAGTAGTTTCATGCCTTATTCCTACCTTTTGAAACCAATTAAACAATTGATTACTTAGAAACTCTCCTCCCCGGTCAGTAACAATGGTGCCTACTCTAATATCAAATTGTCTTTCCACCATTCTCACCCATGCTTTTAAACTTTGCCCAGCATCAGATTTGTTTTTCAATATTCTTACAAAAGCAAACCTTGTATACCTATCAACAATTACCAGAAAATATTTGCTTCCCCCTAAAGATAAACAATTAGCTTGGGCAACATCTGCATGTAAAAACTGAAATGGTCTTTGGGCAATTCTTTTGGTTTTCTTGGCTACTGGAAAAGCTCTGACCTTTACCTGATTACATACAGTACAATCTAAGTGATTTTTGCACTCAGCAACTTTTAAATCTGGACACATACTGATTAACTTCTTTAAACATTTGAAACTAGCATGACCAAATTTTCTATGGAGTTCATGTATACAGTCTTTGTGAATTGGACTATTGTCTATGTTATTAGCATTTTCAACACTGTAGCTATCAATATTGTCTTCCAAATAGTAAAGTTTATCCTTTTTCAAGCCTATGCCTCGCAATTCCCCATTCAGTTTTATCTTACACATGTTCTTTTCAAAAATGACTGTGTAGTCTCTGTCTGTTAATCTGCTCACTGATAACAAATTATTTTCTAACTCCTTTACATGTAACACATCATTAAAGTTTTCCTTTAGCTCTGGAATGAAAACTGTACCCATTTGATTTACAGTACTGAGCTCTTTCCCATCAGCTAAAACTACAGCATTTACATTAGTTGATTTTCTATTACTTATCAAATTAATATTGTTACACATTGAAGATGATGCTCCTGAGTCAATAAACCATTTACAATTAGTATTTTGTTTTTCCTTAATCATGGTTGCCAACCCCTTTTTATTACCACTGTCCTTCAAAAATGGACGTTTGGACTGTTTTTGATACTGCCGCGGCTGCCATCTGCTCTCTCCTTGCTTGCTTCTCTCAGCAGCAAATCGTTTACAATGTCTCTGCAGATGACCAATCTTTTTACAATAAAAGCACCTCCGTTGCTCCCTTGTAGAAGCTGCTTCTTCCTGCTTTCGTAGTTCAGGTGTTGTTTGTTGTTTTGGCACAGTCCTTAAACTTGCTGAGTCACCCTGCTCAGACTTTCTCCTCAAGTTTTCTTCCAATATTCTGGCAACAATTAAGTCTCTGTTCAGCTCAGCTTCTGGCAAATTTTGCAAGCTATTTGTAATGTTGTCCCAAGAAGAGTCTAGCGATTCCAGCAAAATATAACACTGCTGCTCTTTGCTAATTTCCACTCCTCTCAGTTCAGCTTGCACAAATAAATCTTGCATTGTTTTTAAGTGTTCTATCACACACTGTCCTTTCGTCATCTTTTGTCTGTAAATTCTTTTAGACCAAAGCATTTTTGCAAACGCAGTTGAAGGTGTGTGTAATCTCTGCAAAGTATCCCACACATCCTTGGCAGACACTTTATCTCTTACGTCGTTAATCAAGTCTTCTTCTAGCATGAGATAAAGACATGCTTTTGCTTTAGCATCTCTTTCTCGAGTGGCTGCATTAGCATCAGCTGCCAGCCCTGTTTCAACTGTCGACCACAGAGACTCCTTTATGAGTAGAGATTGGGCATATATTTTCCAGGCAGAGTAGTTATTTCTATTTAATTTACTAAACTTTAGGATCTCCATCTTAATTTGTGCAGTGACTCAATTTGACACAGTCCTTCTGAGTATGCACAGCAGACAAAACACAAAATGATTTACTCACAAGCTCCACAAAACTTTCTTCCACTCTCTGGAACTTTCAGCTTCTGTGGATGCTGGTTGCTCTAGTATCTGGGCCCATAACCCTTGTCAGGGATGATGGGAGTTGTAGCTCTTCACCTCTGGCTCCAACTCACCACCTTGTTATGCAGCAGAGCTGACCAGCTTTTATCAGTGGTTGATGCTTCTTTCCCAAGCAGCAGAGTTTCAGAGAATAGGCTGAAGACCCTGAGAAACTCTCCAAGCCTTCTCTCTCTTCTTCCTGAGATGTCTCCAAACTTCTCCAGGATTCTTCTGGTTCTTGTATCTTCCCTCAAGACACCAGACAACTCAGTAGTCTTATATAAAAGATCTACTTTATTCTACTATATACTATATATCTTTTACCTCTGCATCTGCCATCAAACAAGCAGTTATCCTTTTTATATCTTGTATTCTTTTCTCCGCTAAACCATCTTCGTTAGGACAAGCGGGATTAGTAGTTTCATGCCTTATTCCTACCTTTTGAAACCAATTAAACAATTGATTACTTAGAAACTCTCCTCCCCGGTCAGTAACAATGGTGCCTACTCTAATATCAAATTGTCTTTCCACCATTCTCACCCATGCTTTTAAACTTTGCCCAGCATCAGATTTGTTTTTCAATATTCTTACAAAAGCAAACCTTGTATACCTATCAACAATTACCAGAAAATATTTGCAATCTATAACAGGTGTTTTCAATATACACTCTATAACTTTGTCCTTGGCTCTCAAGGCTTCCAAATTACATTATCCTTTTCACCTGTGTAGCTTCATGATTGTTCCTGCTTAGTCAGTGTGACTATCACATACATATTTTATTTCTATTACTTTATGTCCCATGTTGCATTTTCCTTAACAATCATATCACCTCTTAACCTTTCTCTTCTTCAGGCTAAACATACCCAGCTCCCTGTCTTTCCTCATAGGGCATGTTTTCCAGACCTTTGACCATTTTAGTCACCCTCTTTGGGACACACTCCAGCTTGTCCATATCCTTTTTGAACTGTGGCACCCAGAACTAGACACAGTATTCCAGGTGAGGCCTAACCAAAGCAGAATAGAATGGCACTATTACTTCCCTTGATCTAGACACTATACTTCTACTAATGCAGCATAGAATCTCATTGGCCTTTTTAGCTGCCACGTCACACTGTTGACTCATGTTCAACTTGTGGTCTACTAGGACTCCTAGATCCCTTTCCCACTAGTCTCATTAAGCCAGGTGTCCCTCATCCTATATCTCATAGAATCATAGAATCATAGAGCTGGAAGAGACCAAAAGGGCCATCCAGTCCAACCCCCTGCCATGCAGGAACTCCCAATCAAAGCATCCCTGACAGATGGCTATCCAGACTCTGCTTAAAGACCTCCAAGGAAGGAGAATCCACTACACTCTGATGGAGCGTGTTCCATTGTTGAACAGCCCTTACTGCCAGGAAGTTCCTCCTAATGTTGAGGTGGAATCTCTTTTCCTGGAGCTTGCACCCATTGTTCCGGGTCCTAGTCTCTGGAGCAGCAGAAAACAAGCTTGTTCCCTCCTCAGTATGCTATTCCATCAAATATTTAAAGACAGCTATCATATTGCCTCTTAATCTTCTCTTCTCCAGGCTAAACATCCCTAGCTCCCTAAGTCGTTCCTCATAGGGCTTGGTTTCCAGACCCTTCACCATTTTAGTTGCCCTCCTTTGGACATTCTCCAGTTTCTCCACATCCTTTTTGAATTGTGGTGCTCAGAACTGGACACAGTATTCCAGGTGAGGCTTGACCAAAGCAGAATAGAGTGGCACTATTACTTCTCTTGATCTAGACACTATACTTCTATTGATGCAGCCTAAAATTGCATTGGCCTTTTTAGCTGCTGCATCGCACTGTTGACTCATGTTCAACCTGTGGTCTACCTGGACTCCTAGATCCCTTTCACACGTAGTCTTATTCAGCCAGGTGTCCCCCATCGTATATCTGTGCTTTTCGTTTTTCCGCCCTAAGTGCAGTCTACCTTACATTTCTCCGTGTTGAATTTCATTTTGTTAGCTTTGTCCCAGCTTTCTAGTCTGTTCAAGTCATTTTGAATTTTGATCCTGTCTTCTGGGGTATTAGCTACTCCTCCTAATTTGGTGTCATCTGCAAATTTGATAACTATACCCCCAATATCGTCATCCAAGTCATTAATAAAGATATTGAATAGCACTGAGCCCAGGACAGAGCCCTGTGGCACCCCACTGGTCACTTCTTTCCTGGTTGAAAAGGAGCCATTGTTGACTACCCTTTGTGTTTGGCCAGTCAACCAATTACAAATCCATGTAACAGTTACTTTGTCTAGCCCACATTTTACCAGTTTGTTTGCAAGAATGTCATGGGGAACCTTGTCAAAGGCCTTACTGAAATCAAGATATACTATATCCATAGCATTCCCTTCATCTACCAAGCTGGTAATTTCATTAAAAAAAGAGAGAGAGATCAGATTTGTCTGGCATAACTTGTTTCTCTGGAACCCATGTTGACTTTTTGTGATTATGGAATTACCTTCCAGATATTTACAGGCTCTCTGTTTAATTATCTGCTCCAGAATCTTTCCTGGTATTGATGTCAGACTAACTGAACAATAATTGTTGGGATCCTCTTTTTTTTCCCCTTTTTGAAGATGGGGACAACGTTTGCCCTCCTCCAGTCTGCTGGGACTTCTCCTGTTCTCCAGGAGTTCTCAAAGATTATTGCCAATGGTTCCGATATTACATTTGCCAGTTCTTTTAATACCCTTGGATGTAGTTCGTCTGGTCCTGGAGACTTATATTCATTTAGATTAACCAGGTATTCCTGTACTATCTCTTTACTTATTCTGTGCTGAAATTCTCCTATTCTGTCCTCTTCTCCATTATCCTCAGGTTGAGCGCCCTTTGCCTTTTCTGAGAAGACTGAAGTAAAGAAGGTGTTGAGTAATTCTGCTTTTTTTCTGTCCCCCATTAACTTTTTGCCATCTTCTCCACACAGTGGCCCTACCATTTCCTTCTTTTTCCTTTTGCTGCTGACATACCCCCAAAAGCCCTTTTTATTTTTCTTAACCTCTCTAGCAAGTCTGAGCTCATTCTGCGCTTTAGCTTTTCTGACTTTACCCTTACACATGCTAGCTATTTGTTTGAATTCCTCTTTGGTGATTTCCCCATTTTTCCATTTCTTATACATGTTCCGTTTAAAACCTAGTTCAGTTGAAAGTTCCTTAGTCATCCATCCTGGTTTCTTGAGACACCTCCCATTTTTCTTCCTTATTAGAACTGTTTGAAATTGTGCCTTCAGTATTTGCCTTTTGAGAAACTCCCATCCATCTTGAACTCTCTTCTCTTTTAGTATTCCTGACCATGGATTATGGTCCATTTTTCTAAGTTTACTTAGAGAATTTCTCTAAGTATTTCTCTAAGTTTACTAAACTATTTAGTATTCTCTAAGTTTACTAAAATCAGCTTTCTGATTTTCTCTAAGTTTACTAAAATCAGCTTTCCTAAAGTCTAGAATGCGTGTCAGACTATGCCTGGCTTCTCCTTTCCACTGTATAATAAATTCCAGGAGAACCTGATCACTCCCACCTAAGGATCCAACCACTTGCACCCCATTAACTAGGTCTTCCCTGTTAGTTAGGATCAGATCCAAAATAGCTGACTCCCTTGTTGCCTCTTCCACCTTTTGGACAATGAAATTGTCTTCAAGACAAGTGAGAAATTTGCTAGACCTTGAGAATTTTGCTGAGTTTGAATTCCAGCAAATATTTATATTAATATTATATAAAGTCTGGCAGATGTAGGAGAAAGGAGAAATCTCGTCCGGCAGGTCATTCCAGAGCCTGGGGGCAAATACAGAAAAAGCCCTCTGGGAGGTTGCAAACAGCCTAGCCTTCCTCGGCTCCAAGAGTTTCCTCCCAGAGGAATGGAGTGTGCGGGGGGGATTATACGGGAGGAGGCGGTCTCTGATATAACTTGGACCCAAGCCATTTAGGGCTTCCCTTCCAAATGTTCACAGACTCTCTGTTTAATGAACTGTTCTACCTAATAGTCACATTGTCTAGCCCACATTTTATAAGTATCTTTTTTTGTTTCTAGGTTGTTGTTTTATTTTCATATAATTTATATACATTTAAAAAAGCTTTAGCTATAATCCTCTCCAAAATTGGTGGCTTGACAATTAAATAACCCCCACCATATACCTCTTTTGACCACAAATGGCTTTTTCTGTCCCTCCAGTGACAGCTCCCAAGCCCAACATTCTCTTTTGGACTCTTTACATAAATTGAACCAGTTCCAACATAGTTCCCTGAAACCATTATCCTTAAAAAAAATGCTTATTTTAAGTATTAAAAGTTCCTACATTCTTTCACTCTGTTTACCTACTTCCTGCTCTTATTTCCATCTTTCCTTACAATACCCTATGGATACCATTCCTCTTCAATCTGCTCTATATCCTTATTATTCAGCATACCTGTCAATTTATTCATCTCTATCATTTCTGTGATTCTCAAAGTACAGTTATCTAAAGTGGGTAGTTCCTGGCTTTTCCATTTTTGTGCTATACTCAATCTAGCTGTGGTAATCAAATATAACATTATCCTCCAATGCTTCTTCTCAAACTGTACTGGCAAATTATTTACCATATTCAATAGATAAATTTCTGGTAACATTCTAAAATTTGATTTTTAATATCATTTCAATTGTTATGTGTATTTGTTTATATTTTTATAGATAGAATGTCACATTAAACTCATGGCTAATGAAGGTGTAGCCAAATTGGATTCTCCGTGTTTTCCTAGGAGTAAGTTGTGTTACAGATTTTGTGTTTAGCTTTGGGTTCAAAGGAGAGGAAAGTTTACATCTGCCAGACTTTATATAATATTATTATAAATATTTATATAATTCCTTCATCCAAGTCATTGAT
The DNA here is from genome assembly GCA_026167975.1 of Phrynosoma blainvillii. Lineage (NCBI taxonomy): Eukaryota > Metazoa > Chordata > Lepidosauria > Squamata > Phrynosomatidae > Phrynosoma > Phrynosoma blainvillii. Next base: position 58,171,280 of record JANUYF010000002.1, on the reverse strand, counting down.
AAAGATGTTGAATAACAGAACCCTGTGGGGTCACTTCTCTCCAGGATAAAGAGGAGCCATTGCTGAGCGCCCTGGGTTGTTTTCCCTGGATCCTAGGCTATCCTTAATTTTATGCTTACAGTTACAGTGGGTGAAACTGGATAATGTCCATTCATTTGCAGAATAGGCAACACTGGCAATATGAAATCCTCTCTTGCCTTCATAACTCACCCAACTTCCATCCAACACAGGGACCTTCCAGAATATATTTTGTGGTTGTGGGAGAGGTGCAGTTCTGTGGCACAACTGGATGTTCTCTTGCATGACGCTGGGGCATTTTGGTTTTGTGGTTTCTATTCAACAAAATTAACTCATTCTTACTTAGGATTCCAGATTAATAATAATAATAAATTTTATTTGTATCCCGCCCCTCGGTCAAACAATCAGGGTGGCTTACAGCAGTATTCTTCAGATTTCTGAAGAAGTGGAATCCTAGAAAATTTTCCAACTCCCAACATGGTTCAGACAGATTCCTGCCATCCCCCTGACTTCATAGCCTAGTGAAGTTCAGATCAGCATGCTGCTATACTATGAACCTGTCTGTGATAAATTCTAGTCACAAACAAATTAATTTCCATATTTGTTGCTCCTGAATTTTATTTAATAATTGCTTAATTAGGTGATAGGTTTTGTGCACCCTGTTCCCCTGCAGAAAACTTTTCTTCATGCACTCCAAAGAATGTTAAGCTCATGGCCTCCTAGGCCATCAGGGAGTATATGCATGTTTGTTTTCTGAACAAATGTCAACATCAGTCAGTGGGAAGCATTTTCATGGTGCATGTGTTTGTGAGCCAAGAATACTAAAGAAATAAGAAAGCATATTTCTTTTTGTTTTTAACTAACACACTTTTAGCAGCATTCTTTGCAGTTCTATAGGGAAGTAATTCAGAGAGCTTAAGTGTGCCATAGCTGGAGAAGGTCATGAACTGTGTGCATTTATTGTGCTGCCATGCTCATGCTTTACATACAAACACATTCTTTCACGGATGGAAGTAGTGTACCGTTTCCACTGCAACCTGCGAAAACTGATTCCTAAATTTAAGTTGTCTGGCAAATGACAACAATAGTAAAGTGTGATGTGCAGGGCAGAATGGTCAGTCCAAATTAGCAAGGCCTTGTGATCCCAAAGGCAGCCTAGGGTCCAACCATGTTGCATGACTTAAATCCCATATATTTATTTTTGAGGCAAAACAGTCCCAAATCCAATATTTTTTTCATACCACAGCAAAATGGCCTCAAATTACACATCAAATTCTGTGGAGGTCCATCTGTTGCCAGCACAGCTTTGCAAGCATTCGTCCTACTCACATCTCTACTAGGAAGTGATGTGAACAGCAGGCCTACATAAAGACTAGTTCACATCACTTAATAGGGAGGCTTCTTGCAAGAGTTCTAGACTGCTATGAGATAACCCATGAGATCTCCAACAATAGACTGGAAATTTCACAAGAAGCCCTCTTCTCAGGTGACTTGAGGACAGCCTGATATAGTCCTGTCTCATGTTTCCAGGCCTGTTTTATTTTGCTTGACAACAGATAGGGCTGCCCTATATTGCTGTTTGAAAATACTGGAAGTTCTAACTAGAGAGCATCCCCAAACCTTTATCATTGGTGCCCAAACCCAGTCTTTATACCCTGGTTATAACCCCAAAGGCTTTCTTTAGACACTTAATTTACAAATCTGTTAGGATAGCTGCCCTATTGGAGAAGTAAATCTTGAAAACGATGATGACAACAATAACAAAAACCTGTGGTTGCTAACATGTGATCATCTTTGATATTTACCAGTAAGTTTCAATATTTCCTAAGTTTTGAAACTGGCTTCCTAACATGGTTAATATTACCTGGGAAATGCCGGATCAGGGCTGCACCAACCACACACTGTGGCCCCGATCCAGCACTTTGCTGCTTCAAAAAGAGCTGGCAAATGCCGCTCTTTTTTAGAGCAGCAAAAAGCCACCCTTGCCACTGTGGCAGCAGCTTTTATGTGCTCCTTTGGCACAGTGTGTCTAAACATTGCACCAAAGGAGTGCCCTGATGCCACTCACCATCTGTTTGGGCGGGCGGTGTGAGGATGATGTGGGGGCAGAGTTGGGGTGGCCAACGTGCTGTCACCATGTCCCGACTCCACCCCCAGGCTGGCCCTTGTGGCCGGTCTGTACAAGCCCCAAGTTTCCAAGCTGTGCTTCCAGTAGCAAAGGCATTATGCTTCTGAATTATGATTGCTGGAGAACATAAGTGAGGGGGGTACAGTTGTGCTTTTGTTCTGCTTGTGGCAGGAGCAGCTGGTGGCTCAATTGCCACTGGGGTAATAAAGGAGCTACTGTGGTGCCTAAGTCTATCCTTATGCTGTAAAACCTTGTATGTTAGAAATGCCAAAGAACTGTATGAAAATGTTGAGTGTGAAACTAAAACCCAGAATGGATACACTTCACCACTGCTATTAGAGTCAGCAGTTGTCACTGGCATGTGACTTTACCATAATTATCTTCTCTGCTATGACTGGAATGGAGCAGTGAACTAGATGGGCCTTAGGCTTGATCTAGCACAAATTTTCTTAGCTCTTTTACAAAATGTACAATGGTATAACCCACAAGAGCCAGAATGGTATACTAGTTTGAATGTCCCTCTAGGACTCTGGAGACCAGAGTTCAAATTCCCATTCAGCCCTGGAAAACTACTTGGTAACAGCAAGTCACACTCTCTCAGCTTCAGTAGAAGGCAATGACAAACACTCTCTAAACAAAACATGCCAAGAAGATCCTGTGACAGGTTTACCTTAGGGTCACCATAAGCTGGAAGTGGTTTGAAGGCACACAACAACTACTACATTTATTTTTTATTTTTTTTATGACTGTGCCCATCCTGTGTTTCAAATAGTGAAGATTTACATGGAATGGAGATACTGATGATTTGCATTAGCCAAAGTGGAGTAAGAATGGGAGAGAGTAGTGACAAAAGAGAAATGGCAGAGGATGAAAAATTAACTCTGTTGACTTTACAATGCTATTTAAGGAGATTATTGCACAAGCATAAAAACGTGAATTCATGAATTATCCTGAATTCAAGTAAAATTACTTCCGACTTTTGAAAAATAGCCTCAAAGCAAGTTAAGCGAGCCAAGCTGCACTCTGACTGCATTCAGATGGCGGATTTGGTGACAAAAGCCATGTGATAAGACCCAGATGCAGCCCGAATTTTACTTGAATTTGGGAGAAGTAAGTCACGTTTTTATGCTTATGCGATAATCTCCTTAGATACAGAACAAATGTAGCTGCATTAGACAGAAGCATTGTAACTTACACTGGTTTCCAAATGACCCTGTGTCAACCCCTCTCTTTCTCAGAGGATAATCCTCACCCTTATTTCACTTTCCATACATTTGAATAGCTTTCATCATTCACATCTGAGAAATATTTTCTCAGATGTTTAAAAAAACAGATTGTCTTGTACATAAGCACATATTGTGCTGTTGTTTGTGCACTGATATAGTAAAGCAGAAGATACCTAAATCATTTATACTTTAGACAGCCTAGCCTTCTTTCTGTTAATATTCTGTTTTTTTTCTGATGCCCCCCCCCTTTTGAAATCCCCAAGCAGCTTTAAAACAACTGCTTGTCATTTTTATTGTTAGTATGCTGTTTTCCAAAAGCATCTGCCCCAAAACAACACAAAGACAATCCCATTTTTAATCATCTTTTCATGCTCTTTCATGTGTTGGATTTACAGGCCAAGAAAATTAAAGATACTATTTTGATGCATTTCATAAGAATAACATAGGAGTCAAATATTTCTGAGTAATCCCAATACCTTTAAAAAAAATTGCATGTAAATCCCAAGTTCTTGCCTTCACTTTGTGGATGATGGCAAAATCTGCACTAGAAGAATACTGATGCTATGCTTTGCAGAACTGGGAATAAATTGGTGACTATAATGAGTACCAAGGCCTCCCATTATGCAGGATAAGGCAGCTGCCTCAGGTTAGAGGAAGAAATTGACGTACCACATACAACTATTCCTTGTGGGTCTCCTTGCTCTTTCCCTCTCTTAGGGGGGTTGCAGACTGCCAGAAATAGTGCAAATTGAGTCCACGTTAAGGGTTAGGGTTAGGGTTAGGGAATCATGGGAACTGTATTTTATTGTGGCACCAGAGCTCTCTGACAGAGAAGGCTCAATGTCTCAGGGAAAAAAAGCAATTCCCATGATTCCTTAGCACTAACCCTAACCCTTAAAGTGGACTTAATTTGCACTATTTCTGGCAGTCAGCAACCCCCCTTAGAGAAGTCAGCTGTTTCTACTATACCCCTAAACTGGCCTATAGCCTTTAGTATCATGGAAAATACAGTCTCATAACAATTCAAAGTTATAGAAAAGAATGAGACCAAACTTGTCTCAACACAAGAGAACTACTCATGCTTAAAGGCAAACAAAACAAAACAAAACAGAAAGTTAGTAGAGTTTATTTTAATGGCTGATAAGATAAACTCACTTTAATGTCATTGGTTGGAAAATGTCAGCAGACTGATAGCAAGCTCTATAAAAGCTGTTTCCAGGCAGATAAACACCAAATACTCCATGCCTGCTTCCAAGTGTTTCAAAATAACTGTTCCTAACAGCTACTCTCTCTTTGGCTGAGTACCATACTCTTACAGTGATGGAAACAGAGAAAAAGAGATAAATTTATTTTTATCAGATAGATAAATGCCTGTTTGAAATGAAATGAGAATTCCTAGGAAGATGAATACATTCATCCCTTTGTATCCATGGGGGATCCATTCTAGACCCCTCAGCTTTTGTGGGACCTTTCATCCTGTTGTTTTATATGGCAGCCTCCATAAAAGTCTTTCCATCACTTTTAAGAGTGCATGCACCTCCATTACAAACAATGGGGGCTTGCCATTCACGGAAGCTCAAATCTGTGGACGGCAAGCATGCAGATAAGAAGAGAGTGCTGTAGAAACCTGTAAGATCCTTTACAAGATACCTGATTAAGGATGGGTGAGTTCCTTTGCAATAGTAATGATATGAAATGGAAGTCATGGGCCCAGACTGGGATGTATATGTTATATGCTTAATCTCCCCAGAGGGAATGTATGAATACATATAATGAGTTGACTGCATTAATAAATAGGCTATGGTCAAGTCATACACCCTCAGCCTCAGAAAACCCTGTGATAGGCCCACCATAGGATGACCTTAAGTGGTAAATGACTTGAAGAACAATGAACAAACAAGACTGCAAGGCCACTATCTTACTGGATAGCCTAGATTTCATTGCTTATGAAATTGCATAAGGGAGTGTTGATGTTAGCCTACCTATTTAAAGAATACCATTGTTCATTAACTGAAAGCTCAGGTAATCAGAAAGTGGACTATATGGAAATACAAATAGATGCAGATAAATTGGAAAAATGGCAAAGAACTCTAAATAAAGAGATGATGGGGGAGGGGCAGGAAACCATACCTGTTTCAAGCTCTTGTTGCTCTTGAGGCAAAGATCAATAACTAAACAAATCCTTAAGATTAAAAAAAAATGCCAGTAGTCTCAGTTTTAGGACTGAGCTGCAATGTTGCAGTGGTGCAATGGTATTACTTGAAGTTGACCATCTGACTATAAAAGCCCTGATGCTTTTTCTTTTTTCTATATGATCTCAAATATTGATTTAGTGATAGTGTTCTGGATACTATAGATTTTAGTGTAACATAAGCACATTTAGCTCTTTCTGAAATGTGACCAACGCCTTCCATCCTGAATGAAATTTATGGCAAGTGTCAACAGGCATGATACTAAGGGGCTTGGGGACACAGAGAGGAGGTGGCTTCTATAATTTAAGAACCTTCCTCCACCATTTTTCTTTAAATCAACTCTTTACTCTGGTAACTATGTTCTTTTCCCTGTATTAAAGTATGTAAGCAAATTAAAATTTAATGTTGCAAGGCATTACCCAAAACATTAAAATTAATTATTCAAATTCAATCTGTAATCCAGTTTTACAGAAAGCTTCCTAAGCATTGCACTTTGGCCATCAAAGCCTTGTCTGTTTGTTTTTTAAAAATGAAATTGAGCCTTGAGGTAAGTATTTGTTGAGCAATTTGACGTTATGTCTTTTTATGTGGTTGGCTCCATATTGTGAACCAGTCTAAAAGAAAGAAAACATCATGAAACAGGCTAATAAAGCATTGCCCAAACACTGCCTGTAAAATTTGCTCTTTTCCACACAACAGTCTATTATGTTAATCAGCATGTGGAAAGGATATAAATGGCTGCCTTGCATGCCTGTTATTAGTATATTAATTATTTTATAGCTTAAAATTTACTACCACATAGCCTAAAAAACCTTAGTAGTAATTATTTGCTGGAATTTTACAATTCACAAACTTTCATTAACTACTCTAATCAAACTAATTTAAATGTTTTTAACAGGATGGTTATTATCAAAGATAAACAATAGTACTTCCATATTGTGTAAATAATACAAATGGGGACCTAGAGAAACCTAGAGGCATATATAAAATAAGGTAACCATTTGCCATGTTTGGAATGAAGAATGGACAGGCTAACTTAAATTACAGTGCATGTGTGTGTTTCAGCAAAACAAATTTATGTGCATATCATGATTACTGTATCAAGATTCTACAGAGTCCACTAGCACCAGCCCTGTGATTCTACATATTCTGCCTGCCTGCCATAACTAATTATACCATATTGTCAAAATAGTTTTGGCATTCTGCAATTGTCACTCTGGCTGCATCTGCACTGGAGAAATAATCCAGTTTGACACTGCTTTAACTGCCATGGCTCGATGCTATGGGATTCTGGGATTTGTAGTTTTGTGAGACATTTAGCCGCCTCTGTGAGAGAGCACAACAAACTATAGTTCCCAGGATACCATAGCACTGGATCATAGCAGTTAAAGTTATATCAAACCAGATTTTTTTCTGCTATGCAGATGGCCTGTCTGTAACCAAAAGCCTGACTGGATAAAAGAGGTCTTTACTTGCCCGTAGAAAAACAAATGGGAAGAGGCTAGTAGACTCTCCCCTCAAGGGAGTGCTACAGCCTCAGAGCACTTGCCAAAATGATTCTCTCTTGTATCTTCACCAAACATGGCTATGAAGATGTTATGTCTAGGACCACCTCATAACATTTCAAAAGTCAGACAAACCTGACTCTTTTTCTCTGAGCTCCTTATCCATGTGCCTTATTCAGCTCCTCTCCTTTGATTTCCCTGGCTCATGCTGCAGTCAGATTTCTTGGCTTAGAATTATTTTGGGGGGTATTGTTCACACACACACACAAAAAGGCACTTTCTCAAAATACATAATTTTTTTATTTTATTTTATTTTATTATTATTATTATTATTATTATTATTATTTTGCAAAGTTGGTGCTTTTGGGGGGGACCATAATATTTACACACACACACAAAAGATCTGTTTCTGGAAACAATGCTCTTCATGTGAAAAGTGCTAATTTTCTACAAAAAAAACGTGGGTTTGTGCAAAGAATAGTTTCCAAAAACACACATGGATTTTTGTACAAAAATCGTTGCGTTTTTTGGCACAAAAAAGCAGCATGTTATGTCTGAGCATAATAAACTATACATATTGATGAGCATAATTTGTGAGCATAAAAAATTCTTTAAACTTTTCAGGATGTGTGAAGACTGCACAAAAACATTAATGTCTTCTGACAGCAGAAAGAAAAGCTTAGAAATTATTTGTTCTAACATGTGAGACAAAAATAGGCAAAGATTCACAATAGGGGTTTGAGGGTGGGTGGAATGGAGCGGAGGAAAGCTAGTATGTATGATATGGGAGCAGAAGAGTTTGATTATTCAAGCCAAGCCATAGAACCCCTTGATTAGCTGTTCCAGATTCCTGAGAAACCTTTACATAAGGTTGGGAGGCCCTGCTGAATGAGGTACATTGTCATGTGGAAGGAAGGGATGTTTCCCCAAAATCAGGCAGAAGGACCTTCTACAGGCAAAACTACTAGCAAAAAACATAGGACCGGACCAGACAGGCAGGAAAAAGGGGCTGAATCCTGGTTTTCTGAAAGCAGATGAAACCTTGCTGCCCACAAAGCCTGCTCCCACGGCGGGCCAAAAACTGACAGGCTATCTGCAACATGTGGTGTCAAGCAGTGCCACACTTCGGTTTTTTGTTTCCTCCCCATCATGCATGCATACCATTAGTAAGCTCCAATTACCTTCCTCTTCCACCCAGAGGTCATTCCATTGGATAATCATCCGTAGATCGACCACAAAATTGCACACACAATGCACCACCTGAACAGTGCATCAGTGTGCTCAGTGATACCTTGGCAAAGCAAAGTATGGAAGCCCCATATATGCCCCCTTCACCTGTCTTCACCCCATGCCCCCCATTGGACTTTTTTTGGGTATGTTATAATTACATCAATTGCATTATTGGTGATCATGTTTTGGCTTTTTTGCAGTCCTGTACTGGTGCCAGGCTGTTTATATACCAATGTGATGATGCACATGTTCTGCTTTGAATAAGAGTCACAGCTTATTTTTGCTCTGGTGTTTAGCCCCAGAGCACGGCTTCATTTTATTTTCCATCTGGTTTCGTCTTGTGTATCGTCTAAACAGCCAGGCTTCAAAGCAGTAAGAAGCCACTTTATTTGGCCAGTGCAGATGACCCCATGGTCTTGATGCTACCTGTTGAGTCTAGAATATCTTACTTTTTGTTGTTTTTGTTGCTGCTGTTGTGCAATTTCAAGTCATTTCTGACTTATGGTGAACCTAAAGCAAATCTATCATGGGATTATCTGGGTCTGACAGTGTGTGACTTGTCCAAGGTCACCCAATAGGTTTCCATGTCTGAGCAGGGAATTGAACCCTGCTCATTCCTGATGGGAACTTATCAGACCCAACCACCAAGGTCTGCCAGTTTGTTCTCACACATAATTATTTCACCTTTGGTAACAACATATACCTTCAAGTTAATGGCACTGCCATGGGCATGCGCATGACACCACAAGTTGCCAATATCTTCATGTCTGACCTAAAACAACGCTTTCTTAACTCTTGCACCCAGAACTTCTTCTCTGCTTGAGGTACATTGATGATATCTTCATAATTTGGACTCATGAGAGGACAAACTCAAGACATTCCACCAGAGTTCCACCCCACCATCAACCTCAGCCTGGATCTACAGAGCAAGTTCTCTTTCTGGACACCACAGTACAGCTACAAAATGGACATCTAAGCAAACCCACAAAACGCTACAGACCGCTACTTACATGCCTCCAGTTTTCAATTTGAACACACCACCAGATCCATAGTCTACAGCCAAGCTCTCTGATACAATCACATCTGCTCAGATCCACAAGACAGGGATGCAAAACTCAAGGAATCACAAACATTCTTTAAACTACAGTGCTCACTGCATGAAGTAAAAGAACAAATAAACAAGGCAAGACTTGTACCCAGTGTGGAGAGAAGGCAGGTTAGATGTAGTAGTGATGGGTGACTTCAACCATCCTGATATTTGCTGGAAGTCAAACACAGCCAATACTTCAAGGTCTAGCAAATTCCTCACTTGCCTCGAAGACAATTTCCTTGTCCAAAAGGTGGAAGAGGCAACAAGGGGATCAGCTATTTTAGATCTGATCCTAACCAACAGGGATGACCTGGTCAATGGGGTGCAAGTGGTGGGATCCTTAGGTGGGAGTGATCATGTTCTCCTGGAGTTTCTTATACAGTGGAAAGGAGAAGCCAGGCATAGTCAAACACTCATTCTAGACTTTAGGAGAGCTGATTTCAACAAATTTAGGGAAACACAGGGAGTGATCCCATGGTCAGGAATACTAAAGGAGAAGGGAGTTCAGGATGGATGGGAGTTTGTCAAAAGGGAGATGCTGAAGGCACAATTTCAAACTGTTCCAATGAGAAGGAAAAATGGGTTGGATGACAAAAGAACTCTCAACTGAACTAAGTTTTAAACAGGAGATGTATAAGAAATGGAAAAGGGGCGAAATCACTAAAGACGAATTCAAAAAAATAGCTAGCACATGTAGGGGTAAAGTCAGGCAAGTTATAGCACAGAATGAGCTCAGGCTTGCTAGAAGGGTTAAAGACAATAAAAAGGGCTTTTTGGGGTATATTGATAGCAAAAGAAAGAAAAAGGAAATGGTAAGACCACTGTGCAGAGACAATGGAGAAATTCTAACAGGGAACAGAGAAAAGGCAGAATTACTCAACACTTTATTTGCTTCATTCTTCTCACAAAAGGAAAAGGCTGTTCAACCTGAAGAAAATGCAACAGAGGACACAATAGGGGAAATGCAGCACAAAATAAGTAAAGAGGAGGTACAGGAACACCTGGTTAACCTAAATGAATTTAAGTCTCCAGGACCAGATGAACTACATCTAAGGATATTTAAAAAACTGGCAAATGTACTCAGAGCAACTGGCAATAATCTTTGAGAACTCCTGGAGAACAAGAGAAGTCCCAGCAGACTGGAGGAGGGCAAGCGTTGTCCCCATCTTTAGAAAGGGGAAAAAAGGATCCCAACAATTATTGTCCAGTTAGTCTGACATCAATACTGGGGAAGATGTTGGAATAATGTTCCAGGGAAAATGCACAATGTGGTGAATGGCAGCAGCCTTTGTACATAGAACTTCTGAAGATTAAAAGCCTCTTAGTGAGACATCTGCTGAGTCTCTCTCTGCTCTGTCTGGAAGGAAAAGGAGTTTTCCTGTAACTGACAACATTGCTTGCTTCATTGAAGACAGTCTGGATCTTGGTGCTTCACGTTACGTGGTTCCCACACGCTGCGTCACCACGCTAACACAAGATTCTAGAACAGTTCATTAAATAGAGAGTCTGTGAAGATTTAGAAGGGAATGCCATAATCACTAAAAGTCGACATGGGTTTCTCAAAAACAAGTCATGCCAGACTAATCTGATCTCTTTTTTTTTGATAAAATTACCAGCTTGCTAGATGAAGGGAATGTGGTAGACATAGCAGCATATCTTGATTTCAGTAAGGCTTTAGACAAGATATTCTTGCAAACAAGATAGTAAAATGTGGGCTAGACAATACAATTGTTGGGTTTATTAGTAACTGGTTGACTGACCAAACCCAAAGGGTGCTCAGCAATGGCTCCTCTTCATCCTGGAGAGAAGTGATCAGTGGGGTGCCACAGGATTTTATCTGGGCCCAGTGCTATTCAACATCTTTATCAATGATTTGGATGAAGCAATAGGGGGCATGCTTCTCAAATTTGCAGATGATACCAAATTAGGAGGAATAGCTAATACCCCAGAAGAGAGGATGAAAATTCAAAATGACCTTAATAGATTAGAAAGCTGGGCTAAAGTTAACAAAATGACTTTCAACACAGAGAAATGTAAGGTACTGCACTTAGGGCAAAAAAATGAAATGCATAGATATAAGATGGGGGACACCTGACTTAACGAGACTACGTGTGAAAGGGATGTAGGAGTCCTGGAAGACCACAAGTTGAGTCAACTTGCGTGGTGCCACAGCTAAAAAGGCCAATGCAATGTTAGGCTGCATTAATAGAAGTATAATATCTAGATCAAGGGAAGTAATAGTGCCACAGTATTCTGCTTTGGTCAGGCCTTACCTGGAATACTGTATCCAGTTCTGGGCAGCACAATTCAAAAAGGATGTTGAAAAACTGGAGCATGTCCAGAGGAGGGCGACTAAAATGTTGAAGGGTCTGGAAACCATGCCCTATGAGGAACGTCTGAGAGAGCTGGGTATATTTAGCCTGGAGAAGAGACAATTAAGAGGAGATATGATAGCCCTCTTAAATATTTGAAGGGATGTCATATTGAGGAGGGTGCTAGCTTGTTTTCTGCTGCACCAGAGAATAGGACTCGGAACAACGGATGCAAGCTACAGGAAAAGAGATTCCATGTCAACATTAGCTGTTCGACAGTGGAACATACTCCCTCGGAGTGTGGTGGAGTCTCCTTCTTTGGAGGTCTTTAAACAGAGGCTGGATGGCCATCTGTCAGGGATGGTTTCATTTTGAGTTCCTGCATGGCAGGGGGTTGGACTGGATGGCCCTTGTGGTCTCTTCCAACACTGTGATTCTAGAGCCAGCCCTGGTAAAAACCAATCAGGACTGAGCTGGCGACAGCCAATAGAATGTTGGGCTTTAAGGGTAAAATTCCATTAGGAACAATTGATAGTCAGTTATGGTTTGAATTCCAGACAGTGAGGGTCTGGTGGTGAAGGTTCCAGAGTGGAACAGTGTTAAGGTCCAGAAGATAGGGGCCTAATGCCCATACTAAACCCCAAGTGAGGGAGTTAATAAAGAGAGGTATTAATAACCTCAGAGGCTGGTTAAGAAACAGTGATAAAGGTATCCAAAGAAGAACTAAGAGTGTCCTATGGGGGTAATTGAAAGTGTTCTAAGGAAAGGAGTGTGTTAGAGTATTGTTATTTGTAACTGTAACCAATTATAACAAGTGCAGCAAGACCAAGTGAAACATTGTTACTTGTCTTGTAAATAAAGTTTTGTTGTTAGTTTATGAAATACTGTCTACAGTGTGAATGAATATCCACACTACTAAACCTTATATAAGATAGGTTGTACCAAAGAGTTTTAAAAGAGAAGTTTGGTGAAGTAGTGACTCTTCACATAAATTGGTAGCATGGGACAAAAAAGGTCCATGGTGTGGCCACAAATGAAACAAAGGAAAAAGTGCTCTTCACACCCAGGACTGATCTATTACAGAACAAATTGAAGAGTGAAAACAGAACCCCACTAATGGTCACATACAGCTCCCAACTGGGACTTCTCAGGCACATCATCAATGAACTACAACCCATTCTGGACAATAATGCCACTGTGAAGTCGAAGGCATCCATAGGTTTTTGTGGGTTTTTCAGGCTGTGTGGCTATGTTCTAGAAGAGCTTGGTTCTGATGTTTCACCAGCATCTGTGGCTGGCATCTTCAGAGAATACTGGAATGGAAGAGAGTGGGTGTGTATATATATATATATATATATATATATGTGTGTGTGTGTGTGTGTGTGTGTGTGTGTATATATATGTGTGTGTGTGTGTGTATATATATATATATATATATATATATATATTGTGAGACCCTGGGTAGGGAGGAGTGATTCCCATGTAAACTGTGTATTGTTCTGTTGTTGATGGCAGGGCTTTAGGGTGGAAAGATATGTAAACGAGGATTAGTGTCTGCTAATTGGTGATCTTTGTCTGCTGGGAAAGCTCCTGACCCTGGGTGGTTTCTCATTTGCATTTGCTGAGTGCTGATTTTTCTATTTTGCAGGACTGGTAGCCAAACTTTGTTTACTTTAAGGGTTTCTTCTTTCCTGTTGAAGTTGTCCAAGAGTCTGTGGATTTCTATTTCCCTGTGCATTCTGACTTGCTAGTTGTTGGCATGGTCCAGAATTTCAGTGTTTTTAAGCAGCATTTTATGCCCAGGATGGTTTATAATGGGTTCTGCTACTGCTGATTTTTTTGGCTGACCCAATCTGCAGTGTCTCTCATCTTCCTTGATTTGTGTTTAGCCACTGCATTTGGTGGTCCCTATGTAGACTTGTCCGCAGCTGCATGGTATGCAGTAAATTCCTGCGGCTGTGAGAGGGTCTCTTCTGTCCTTCGCTGAGCGCAGCATTTGTTGGATTTTCTTGGTCAGTTTGTAAACCATTTGGAGGTTGTGTTTGCTCACCACTTTCCCTATTTTGTCTGTGACTCCTTTGATGTATGGTAAAAATACCTTCCCTTTGGGTGGCTGCTTGTCTTCAGTCCTCTGGGTTTTTCTGGGTCTGGCAGCCTTTCTGATGTCTGAGCTGGAGTAACCACTCACCTGTAGAGCCCGGTCTACATGCTTCAATTCCTCTTCCAAGAAGTGGTTTTCACAGATGTGTTTTGCCTGATCTACCAATGTTTTTATTGTGCTTCTTTTTTGTCCTGGGTGATGGTTAGAGTTCTTGTGCAGTTATCTGTCTGTATGTGTAGGTTTTCTGTATGCTGTGTGATCCAGACTTTGGTTTGGTTTACGGATGACTAGAACATCCAGGAATGGCAGTGTTCCTTCCTTTTCTTTTTCCATAGTGAATTGGATGTTAGGGTGGATGTTGTTCAGGTGGTTCAGGAACCCAACCAGATCTTCTTCTCCATGGCTCCAAATGGTGAAAGTGTCATCCACGTATTGAAACCAAGTTGTGGGCTTTTTCAGTGCTGTTTCCAGGGCTTGCTTTTCAAAGGTGTTCCATGTAAAAGTTTGCTATCACAAGGTTTAGAGGGCTTCCCATTGCTACATCAAGGGCTCAGCTACCTTCATAGGAAAAATCAATAACCTTGAACTTAAACCTGGAGACATACTAATCAGCTTTGATGCCGTCTCCCTGTTCAGCAAAGTACCCATGATGGACACCATGACACTCATCCGACATTTTTTTCCAGATAACATCACAGCCCTGTTTGAACATTGCCTCACCACAAGCTATTTCCAGTGGGACAATGGATTCTATGAGCAGAGAGTGTTGCAGAGATAACAGGCTATGAGTTATTCACTCACAGCTTCTTGGGTTTCTTGCAGAACAGAGCTAAGAGAGGAGACCTCAATGAATGGCAAACTCAGGTTTATTATGCCGGCAGTCCCAAAGGAATTAGCATTCCAGAATTTTGGGCAAAGAAACAAATCAAAATGGCCTCGTTTTATACACCATCAAACAAAGAAATCCAAATCTCACACCCTATTGTACAAACAAAGAAATCAAAATCTCACACCCTATTGTACATATAGATCTTCAAGCAATGAGAATACAGAGTTCAGAATACATTAAAATCTACTTAAACTCATCTGGCCACATTCCATTGTCATCTTGTATCATCCTTATCACTAAAAGAACTGCTGTGTGCCAGGCAGGAGGCCCCTTTGCACAGACAGAGTGGCTGCCAATGATTTATTATGGCTCCCTGGCCCACTCTGTCTCCTAATGAAGGTGTTTAATGCATTAGGTTCCTCACAAGGTCAGCTGTATCTAAACAACCCTCTGGCATTCCTGTCCTTCTCAGAGAGGCCTCAACTTTTAAACTCTCCCAGAATCCTCTCTGCATGTGGCCAAATGGACATCTATTTCTACATTTCTAACACAGTTGGCTAAAATATATTGATTATGAAATTCTTCCACCTCAAGAGATGAGATAGCAATGGGAAGCCCTCTAAGCCCTGTGATACCAGACTTTTACATGGAACACTTTGAAAAGCAAGGAAACAAGAAACCCTTAAAGTAAACAAAGGGGGGATGCAGATGGGTGGCCCTGGGCCGCCCCCGGAAGCAAAGAATCCAGGCCAAGGCTGCCGGACACCTCGGCCCCGATCCTCCCTTTCACCACCTGTGAAAGGAGTGCTAAAAGGAGCACCTGCGAAAGGGGGTGCTGCGAAAGGGGCGCCCGTTGTACAGATGGGCCATTGCTCTGATGATGCCCTCAGGAAGGGGATGGGTTTTTCGCCATCTGCATTCCCCCAAAGTTTGGCTACCAGTCCTGCAAAATAGAAAAATCAGTACTCAGCAAATGCAAATGAGAAACAACCCAGGGTCAGGAGCTTTCCCAGAAGACAATGATCACCAATTAGCAGACACTAATCCTCATTTGCATATCCTCCCACCCTAAAGCCCTGCCATCAACAACAGGACAATACACAGTTGACATGGGAATCACTCCTCCCTACCCAGGGTCTCAATCCACTCTCTTCCATTCCAGTATTCTCTGAAGATGCAAGCCACAGATGCTGGCAAAACATCAGAAAGAAACTCTTCTAGAACTTGGCCACACAGCCCAAAAAACCCACAAAAAACTAATAATGCCACTCTTTCAAGGGCTCTTGCTGGCAGACCTTTACTTGCCTACAGGCAGCCTCCAAACCTCAAATAGGTATTCACCCACAGGAAGACACATGACACAGACGAGGACACAGGTACTAAGCCGTGCTGCAAACCAAGATGCCAACTCTGTCCCCACATTTATCCAGGTAATGCCATCACAAGACCTAATGCCATCACCCACAATTTTAGGGGGACTTTCACGTGCTCATCCTCCAATGTGATTTATGCCATACTATATCATCAATGCCAATCAGCACGCTACATTGGGGAAACAGCCCAGTCCCTGTGCCAGAGGATAAATGGACACAAAACATTAGGAATGGGAATACACAAAAACTGGTAGCTGAACCAGTCTCCCTGAACATTCCATTTCAGACCTCAGGACAGCAGTCCTTGAACAAAAGGTTGAAAAGAGAAAGGTAGGTTGGAAAGAGAAACAGCAGAATTGGAATTCATCCATAAACTCCAGTCCCTCGTGAATGGATTGAACAGGGACAATGGCTTCCTGGCTCACTACACACATTTCAACACTATCTGACCCCATCCTCATGGGGGTATTCTACACTCATCTCATTTTCATATCTAATGGCTATGTCTTTGTCCACAAATGACCATCGTTAAAACTGGACTTGCTATTTTATTTGTATATACAAAGGATTTTGAATTTGAATTGACATTCTCACATACCAAGGGCATATATATGCCTGGCTTCCACTCCACCAAAAGCATCTGAGGAAGTAGACTGAAGTCTACGAAAGCTCATGCTACCAACTTTTTTCTTTCATTTAGTCTCAAAGGTGCTACAAGATCTCTCTACATAGTTTTTATACTTGGTTTTGCATCACTGATAGCAGTGGCTTCCATTTAGTCTTACCAGCTTTAACCATATAAAGATATTATAGTGAAGTAACAGTTTACTCAAGAGTTAAATATAGTCACACACAGGAAGACAAAGGAAAGTTATTGTCTTCTTTTTTGGTTGGTTTAAGAACTTGACAATAATATTTCTATGTTAAAGGCTACTGCTGCTGCAATTCTATTGTGTGTGTACCCTATTTGCCTAGGAACAGCATTCCCTGCTGATGAGCCATTCATTGCTAATCACTATTTATCACTGCAATTAGTAAAGCAATCTTCTGTGTGCCAGTACCATAAGGTTCACTGAGAATTTATAGAGCACAGACATCCTCAAGTCTAGCATCCTTTACTACATTTGGCTGAAAATTAGACCCTCTCATTGCAGGACAGCATATTTCAAAGTA
The DNA here is from genome assembly GCA_026167975.1 of Phrynosoma blainvillii. Taxonomy (NCBI): domain Eukaryota; kingdom Metazoa; phylum Chordata; class Lepidosauria; order Squamata; family Phrynosomatidae; genus Phrynosoma; species Phrynosoma blainvillii. The sequence continues at coordinate 58,154,103 of JANUYF010000002.1, read as the reverse complement.
AAGGCCAACCCATATAGGCATCGTCTGGCCATTTTTGTCATCCTTGGTAATTTGCAGTTTATTTATAGGAAAAGTCACCTCATGATGCTACTAAAATTCCAGCCTCAGTGTTATTAAACTACTTTTTTATCATAATTATTTGGTTTTGTTTGTTTTAATTTATCATATGTAGACCTGTAATTATTGCTGTGATGCACTTTAAAATGCTAGTGGTATAGTTGGCAATGATGATGTAACAGAAGTAAAACAGCTGTTTAAAGAAGTGCATAGCTGTCTCTAAGAGGTAATTAGATATTATTGGGTGCACCTTTCACTTTCTGTGTAATGGAACCAGTTCTGTACTTTAATACATAGAACATGTGCCATCATTTGTAGATTGCTCCATGGTGTACAGACCAGCACTATGGTCCACTTCACATTTAAGCAGAATGGATTCTCTGTTATCAGTCAACCTGATTGCATTGAACTCACTGGAACTTAGTTCTGAATGAACACAAATGAAAAAAATGTTTATCAGAAGTCATTCTAAAGACACCCCCGACTTGTCGGGAGGGGTTTCTTGTTGTACTGGCCAAATAAGGACAAAGACTCCTCATTGGTCAAGGCACGGGGGAGAAGATCACACCACCGCGCCTGGGCCAACAGGCTTCTGTTAACAATTCTCGCAAGGTTGTTGTTATGCGAGATTTGGATGAGAGTTTGTTGCTTTTAACTCGGTGCTGCCATCTGGAGGCAGCCATTTTTTATAATCGAGACGGTGAGAGTTACATCGAACCATTCTCTGCTTTTGGAGACCCATCCCTCCCACCCTTGTTTCAGTGCTAGTATTACTCTCAGGCTACGGCTGGTCACCTTTGAGGGCCGGGAGGGATTTTTTCCCCAAGGTTTTGCTTGGGTTTTTCGCCCTCCCTGAAATTTTGTGTTGGTTACTGTTTGGGTCTTGATTATCTGTTAGCTATTGTCACAACTGGGGGTACAGGGTCTATGATCTGGTATGTGTATTAATTTATTGGGCTGGGGAATGACCCCATCCCACAGATAAAATTAATTTGACTAGTTAAATTGGGAATAAATTTTTTTGGCTCTAAACAAATTCACAAGAAATGACGTAACTAATTAAACTTAACATCATAGCAAATTGTGATGTCATATGACGTAAAATGACGTCATATCCAAGGAGGGGTGTGATTATTTGTTTATTCTTTGCTTATTATTTACTGCTAAAATCTGTTGTTCAATTATTGTTTTGCCATGGGCAGTGAAGGACCACCCTTGAGTGGATACACCTTTACTTACACCTGTGGCAAAGTTATTATATTTTTAATTTAATTATTTGACTTTGACCCTGTACAATTTAATAAAAGTTGTGGCCTGTTTTAAACCCAATAAACCTTTTATGTTTTGGATAGCAATTGTTGGCTTACTCTTACTGAATTGCTTTTTCAGAAGTCAGCAGGACACTCCTTTCTAAGTAAACATAATTAGAATCATATTACTCATTATCTTGCAACCAAATAACTTGGATTAACTAGATTCCAGATCAAGATATAACTAATCAAAGTAAATAGTGCAATTTATATACTTAAGAGTAATGCTTTGACATTCATTTCATTCAAGGGTCTAAGAAAATCCAAGTCCAAATATCTTTTAGGCATATAACCTTTTAATTTAGGTAATCATAGTGAGTCTGTGGATTATCGGGTCATCCTTGTAAACTCCACCGGGGAAAGTTATATCTAGCCCCCCCTCTCCAGCCTTAACTCCACCTGAGGCTTGGGAAGAGCCGAGGACTCCTTCGAGCCCCTTTAACAACAGGCGGCTGGGCTCCGAAACTCCACCGGGGAAAGCTATATCTAGCCCCCCCTCTCCAGCCTTAACTCCACCTGAGGCTTGGGAAGAGCCGAGGACTCCTTCGAGCCCCTTTAACAACAGGCGGCTGGGCTCTGAAACTCCACCGGGGAAAGCTATATCTAGCCCCCCCTCTCCAGCCTTAACTCCACCTGAGGCTTGGGAAGAGCCGAGGACTCCTTCGAGCCCCTTTAACAACAGGCGGCTGGGCTCTGAAACTCCACCGGGGAAAGCTATATCTAGCCCCCCCTCTCCAGCCTTAACTCCACCTGAGGCTTGGGAAGAGCCGAGGACTCCTTCGAGCCCCTTTAACACCAGGCGGCTGGGCTCTGAAACTCCACCGGGGAAAGCTATATCTAGCCCCCCCTCTCCAGCCTTAACTCCACCTGAGGCTTGGGAAGAGCCGAGGACTCCTTCGAGCCCCTTTAACAACAGGCGGCTGGGCTCTGAAACTCCACCGGGGAAAGCTATATCTAGCCCCCCCTCTCCAGCCTTAACTCCACCTGAGGCTTGGGAAGAGCCGAGGACTCCTTCGAGCCCCTTTAACAACAGGCGACTGGGCTCTGAAACTCCACCGGGGAAAGCTATATCTAGGCCCCCCTCTCCAGCCTTAACTCCACCTGAGGCTTGGAAAGAGCCGAGGACTTCTTCGTGCCCCTTTAACACCAGGCGGCTGGGCTCTGAAACACCACCGGGGAAAGCTATATCTAGCCCCCCCTCTCCAGCCTTAACTCCACCTGAGGCTTGGGAAGAGCCGAGAACTCCTTCGAGCCCCTTTAACACCAGGCGGCTGGGCTCCGAAACTCCACCGGGGAAAGCTATATCTAGCCCCCCCTCTCCAGCCTTAACTCCACCTGAGGCTTGGGAAGAGCCGAGGACTCCTTCGAGCCCCTTTAACAACAGGCGGCTGGGCTCTGAAACTCCACCGGGGAAAGCTATATCTAGCCCCCCCTCTCCAGCCTTAACTCCACCTGAGGCTTGGGAAGAGCCGAGGACTCCTTCGAGCCCCTTTAACAACAGGCGGCTGGGCTCTGAAACTCCACCGGGGAAAGCTATATCTAGCCCCCCCTCTCCAGCCTTAACTCCACCTGAGGCTTGGGAAGAGCCGAGGACTTCTTCGAGCCCCTTTAACACCAGGCGGCTGGGCTCTGAAACACCACTGGGGAAAGCTATATCTAGCCCCCCCCTCCAGCCTTAACTCCACCTGAGGCTTGGGAAGAGCCGAGGACTCCTTCGAGCCCCTTTAACAACAGGCGGCTGGGCTCTGAAACTCCACCGGGGAAAGCTATATCTAGCCCCCCCTCTCCAGCCTTAATTCCACCTGAGGCTTGGGAAGAGCCGAGGACTCCTTCGAGCCCCTTTAACAACAGGTGGCTGGGCTCTGAAACTCCACCGGGGAAAGCTATATCTAGCCCTCCCTCTCCAGCCTTAACTCCACCTGAGGCTTGGGAAGAGCCGAGGACTCCTTCGAGCCCCTTTAACAACAGGCGGCTGGGCTCTGAAACTCCACCGGGGAAAGTTACATTTAGCAATCTTTCTCCTGCTAGACTTCAAGGAGCTGAAAGGTTGATTGAGCTATCCGCGGGGGGGCGCGGCAGCAGCGGCGGCGGAGAGAGGCGCGTGTGGCCTGTTGCGCCCGGTTCCCTTTTCCATCTCTGGGAGCACCGGCGGCGCTGGGGGCGTGGCCCCGCGGACAGGATAGATACCTTCTTGGTTAGAGACGCCACTAGTAGAGATAGGGGCTGTGCCTCCTGACTCCACACAGAATTGTATACACACATCAGCTTGGGAAACTGGTCTGATTGGTAATGCAATGTACCTGAGCAAATTGTTGTAATATTTTGTGGCTCAGGTAGATTATAATACTCTGGAATTTAATTAGTAAGACCTACATTCTCCCAACTAGCACCATCTACTGCCACCGGGGTGGGAATTGAAATCGGGGCGACTATAGAAGTTGCGCAGGGGAACGGGAGATATGGCTGGAACAGAGTGGACAAATGTTACAAAAGAAGGCGGGATCGCTGTTTAGTAGCTATCCCGCCTTCTGTCCCCTCTGTTTCTCAGAATAGTTTGGGGAGCAGACCTTCCATTCCACTGACTCTCAACCTGCTCCTTTGCAATGCCAGGTCAGTGAAAAATAAGACCCACATCATCCAGGATCTCCTCCTGGATGAGGGCGCCGACCTGGCTTGTTTTACAGAGACCTGGCTGAGAGAGGGAAGCGCTGCTATATGGGCGCAGGCTCTCCCAGCCGGGTACTCTGTTAGTGAGCAGGTGAGGGAAAGTGGGCGGGGGGGGGGCGGTGTGGCTCTAGTCTATAAAAACACCTTGACCTTGACCAGGATACCTGTCCGGAACATGGCCCATATCGAGCGTATGTACCTTAGCCTGAAGACCAGGGATAGTTTAGGGATTTTGCTAGTCTACCGACCACCCCGTTGTCTAGCAGACTCCCTGACCGAGCTGACACAGCTGGTCTCTGAGCTTTTGCTGGAGTCTCCTAGACTTTTAGTGCTGGGAGACTTCAACATTCCGCTCGAGACCAGCTTAACAGGTGCGGCTCGGGAGTTCATGGATTCCATGACAAACATGGGCCTATCCCAATTGGTCAACGGGCCCACACATTGTGCCGGTCATACGCTCGATGCGGTCTTTTGTACGGAACAGGAATATCCGTGGGCGGAAGTTGTAAATACCTCCGCATTGTCATGGACGGATCATTTCCTGGTCAAGACAGAACTTAGAGCCAACATGTGCCCTCCCGGGGGTGGTGGACCTATTAGAATGGTCCGCCCTCGAAGGCTGATGGAGCCACTTGGATTCCGGAAAGCCTTGGAGGGATTAATGGTTGGGAATGCCAGTGACCCTGTCGAGGCTCTGGTCAACACTTGGAATAGTGATCTCACCAGGGCCATCGACACGATCGCTCCCAAGCGCCCTTGCCATCCCGCTCCTAACCGTAAGCCATGGTTCACACCTGAGCTGAGGAGGATGAAGCGGTATGGACAACGGCTAGAGTACAAGTGGCGAAAAACTCGACTCTTATCTGACAGGACTCGCCATAGGAAATTTCTTTATTCCTATCGGGAGGCATTGCGTGCAGCGAGGAAAGCTTGCTCTTCTGCACGCATTGCGTCTGCAGAGTCACGTCCAGCAGAGCTGTTTAGGGTGGTGAGGGAGATGACGCAGGTACCCCCTGCGCCAAATCCCTTGCTTAATCTGACTACAGCCTGCTGTGATGCATTTAACAACTACTTTGCAGACAAAATCTCTCAGATAAGAGCCGACCTTGACGCCACTATTGAGACAGAGTCTATAGGCGAGGTGCCCAACGACTCCGCCGATGTAGTTTTACTGGATCAGTGGCAATCTGTGAGTACTGAGGACGTGGACAAGCTGCTTGGTAAGGTGAAGAAGACGACTTGTCCTCTCGACCCTTGCCCATCATGGCTGGCCGTCCGGGGGGGGGGGGGGATGCATTGATGAGATTCCTTACGGATATCGTCAATGCATCCATCAGGGAAGGACATGTTCCATCATGTTTGAAGGAGGCGGCAGTTAGGCCGCTTCTGAAAAAGCCTTCCCTGGACCCCCTGGATATGAAAAACTATAGGCCTGTGTCATTGCTGCCATTTTTGAGCAAGGTGATCGAGAGAGCGGTCGCTCTTCAGCTCCAAGCGGTCTTGGACGAAACCGATTATCTAGACCCATTTCAAACCGGCTTCAGGACAGGCTTTGGGGTTGAGACTGCCATGGTTGCCTTGACCGACGAGCTGCGTCTGGGCATCGACAGGGGTAGCGTGACCCTGTTGGTGCTTTTAGACCTCTCAGCGGCTTTTGATACAATAGATCACGGCATCCTCGTGGACCGCCTGAGGGGGTTAGGTATCGGGGGCACTGCTTTGCAGTGGTTCCGTTCCTTCCTCTCGGGTCGGTCCCAGAGGGTGCTGCTCGGGGACTGTAGCTCGAGTAAGAGGGACCTCACTGGTGGGGTCCCTCAGGGAGCTATTTTGTCCCCGATGTTGTTTAACATCTATATGAAGCCACTGGGTGAGATAATACGGAGTTATGGTGCTGGGTGTTATCAGTACGCTGATGACACCCAAATCTATTTCTCCATATCTCCTTTGTCGGCCTCGAATTCCAATGGCATATCTTCTCTCAATGAATGTCTTGGGGCGGTAATGGGCTGGATGAGGAAAAACAGATTGAAGCTGAATCCAGACAAGACGGAGGTGCTCACGGTCTCGGCCCCGAAACCAGGAATTGGGTTGCAACCTCCAGTCCTGGATGGGGTCACGCTCTCCTCCAGTGACTGTGTTCGCAGCTTGGGGGTGCTTCTTGACTCGTCGCTCCTGATGACTAATCAGGTTAATGCGACGGTCAAGAGCGCCTGTTATCAGCTTCGGCTGATACGCCAGCTGCGCCCGTTTTTGGAAGTACGGGATCTTGAAACTGTTGTGCACGCATTGGTAACCTCATGCCTTGACTTCTGTAATGCACTCTACATGGGGCTACCCTCGTGCCTGGTTCGGAAATTACAGCTGGTACAGAACATGGCAGCCAGACTTGTTTCCGGAACATCTCGGAGGGATCACATCACTCCGGTGCTGAGATCCCTCCACTGGCTGCCTATCAGCTTCCGGGCCAGGTACAAGGTGTTGGTTATCACCTTTAAAGCCCTAAATGGCTTGGGCCCAAACTATCTCAGAGACCGCCTTCTCCCATACAATCCTCACCGCGCTTTTCGATCCTCCGGGAGGAAATTGCTGCAACCTCAGAAAATGAGGCTTGCGGCTACCTCCCGGAGGGCTTTTTCAGCTGTCGCCCCTAGGCTCTGGAACGACCTGCCGGATGAGATCCGTCAATTAACATCTTTGGATAGCTTTAAAAAAGCTATTAAGACGGATCTCTTCCGGCAGGCCTTTCCAGAGTAGTATACCCCCACCCCGGATATAGGTAGCCATGCTAAATGATGTTCCTGCGTGGCCCCATTGGCAGATGGAAGGGATCATCCAGCTTGCTTACCGATTCTGTGTGGATTTTAATATAATTAATCATGTTGATTTTATATATTGCCTGATTTAATAATTTTTTAAGGGGGGTGGGGGGGTTTCTGTATTATGTTTTATGTATATTGTGTTTTAAATGATGTAAGCCGCCCTGATTGGGTATCCATTGGGCGGGGTATAAATAAAATTTTATTATTATATTATTTATTATAAAGGCTGCTTTAAAAAACATTTTAGGCCTTTTACAGTCCTATTTCCGCAGATATAATTTATGCTTCAGAAACAGTGCATAGAAATTCCAACATAGTGCTATTACTCATCCTTTGCCTTCAGTAGTAGGGAGGAATTATAATCTGACAATAATTAATATACAAGGTAATGCTCATCCTTTGCCTTCAGTAGTAGGGAGGAATTATAATGTGACAACAATTAATATACAAGGTAATGCTTTACTCTTCATTGTAAAAGTATTATGTAGAGCAATTTCTTGTGCATTCATCCCCAGTTCATTTCCCTCCCTGTCTCTCCCATGATCTATCTTGACAGAAGGCAAAACATCATTTGTCCAATACACACATCTCCCTGTCAGTTTCTAGGAACAATTGGTATGTGACTTGCAAGAATTAATTTGTGTTGGAGACTGAAAAGTTGCAAAAGATAGCTCAAAGAGTAGGGAGCTGTTCTCCTTTGCCTATCCAGAGTTCATGCCTAAATTATGTTATGTACCAATGGCTTGAGATGAAATTTGCCACTTGGGAAATGAATCTAAGAATGCAATGTGGGGTTAAGAGACCTTTGATCATCCAGTTGTTTTGGACTACAATTTCCACAGACTGTAACTCTTGGCTATGCTTGGTGGGGATGAGAAATGCTGAGGTCCAAAACATCTAGAGGACCAAAGATTCCCAACTCTGTTGGATTTGTTAGAACCATATTGCCACACTGTGTCCTGATTTTTACCAGTACGATTATTTAGCACATTGCAAGTTAGTGTCAAAAATAATGTCTTTCTTCCTACTTCCCTATTTTCAAATTATGTTTTTAGAGGTGCTCTAGAGCATAAGAGAGATGACATGGTATAGTGGTTCAAGTGTAGCCCTTCAGATGATATAAGACTATGACTTCCATCAGCTCTATCTAGCTTAGCCAAAGATGAAGGATTATGAGAATGAAAGTCCAAGAGTGTCCCTTACCTTGAGATAAATGCTAAGAATTGCTATTATGAAGGGAAGGAAGATAAAGCTGGTTTGTTAAAATGTGACATTTCAAGGATATTAGACTTGTCACTTGTCCCAGTGCACATAAATTTGCCTGTTATATTCTCAGTCAGTTGCAATTCTCTCAAAGGGATCAAGAGAAAGCAGTCGGGTGCTCTTTTAAAAATAGCTCCTGAAGGAGGACAGAGAGTAGGCAAATTATATTATAGACAGTCATATACCATCAAGGAGAGGAAGCACCTCTTAGGGAGATACCAAAGGTGTGTCAGAATACCTTCTGGAGCTCCCCTTGGGCTAATGCAATATGATATGGCACACCCCTCCTAGGAAAGGTGTGTCAAAGATGCTTTTATTCTGATCCAGTAGCAATACCTTCAGTGATTCAATGCATTTATTATATGTAAGTGGGGCATCTGCTACTGGAAATGCATTTAAAGTGCATAAAATTAATGTAATTTATGGAAATATTGTCTGAGTTGGTGATGTTGGTAGGAGTGTAAGTGTCAACTTGCAAGAAAGCCAACATTTTGCCTTGTATTCTTTGCTTTAAGTTTCCTTTCATAGCATTCATTGATGTGTCTGCAATTCATAAAAGAGACTGCATAACATTAATGGAAAGGGGAAATATAATAGCTAAACTCACTAAGTTTTATTTTCAAAATGTCACAAGTCTCGTGAAAGACTTTTCTGAGATGATTGCATGTCAGTTGCATTAATTAAATAAACTTAACTGTTCAGAGATTTGGGAAATATTGCATAAATCATTTGTGAAGTGTGCCTGTTTAAATTACCCCACACTATCAACAACTTAAATGTCTATTCCAGTCCCTGTGGTAGGTTTATATTGTATTTTGGATAGGGTTTATGGGTTGCATGGATGCTTATGTAAAGGCTGTAGTGATTTTCAAAGCAACTTCAGTGATCTGAATGCTGTAATGAATTATTCTAGAGTTACTTATATTTGGAAACAATCACTGGTGTTGAATGCATAAGATGTGTTGAAGCTACATATAACATGTTTAACAGTTTTGAGGTCTGAAGACTGGGGCAGCCTTAGATACCTTGCTATCTGAGGCAAACTACTCCCAGTGTTTTCACTTTTTTCACTTAAAGGAAGCTGGTGAAGGGGAGGGGAGGGAGTTGTTTTTTTAATTTGATTTGGTCAGGTTAGCAGGTGGCACATGTGCCTATAGAAAACAGTCCAGTTAAATCCAAGGGTGATCATAGTAATGTGTACTAGATAGCTTTGCTGAGGAAGTCTATTAGCCACTATTTTAATTATCCAATAGCACTTGGCATAGTGTCAGACTGGCACATTGGACATGGACTGAATAAATGGCTTGCTTATTCAAAAAACTATATGAATATACACGTGTGTGTGGCCCATTTAGACCACTTCTCAGACAGGTATCAGTCATGATCAGTCATGGTTGCCCTGACAGGGCTTCCTGTCAATACTTTGAGGCACATAAGCTTTATCATTTGCTCCAGTGTGGGGTGTTAATGCAGAGTTGCCAGCATCCAGAGCTTAGAAATGTTACTTTTGGACTATATTAGCTAGAACTGTGTGTGCTGTAGTCCAGTAAATAACATTTCCAACATTGGCACCAACCTCTGCTCGAAGACCTCTAGCAGGAGAGTGTCCTCCACCATCCAAGGCAACCTGTTTCAATGACACAGCTTGTACTACAGGAGGCTTCTGCCAATTGTATGTGCCACGAGGGCTTCCTGTCAATGCTTTGAGGCCAATTTTTACCTCAGGAACATCTGAAGACTTCTCGTGAATGACACTGGCCACCCTTAATACACCCTTAATACACCTTCCCTAAATGTTTAAGAATTAAGGGTTAGGGTCCCCAGTGTCCTTCTCCTATTAATCTTAATCTTAAATCTATGGTAGCATGTTTCCTGTGCTTTTCTTGTTATTCATACATACAGTCAGAAGCTTGTCTTGAAACAAATAAAACTCAACTTTGTTTACAAGCATGTAATAAGAATATTAGTGGGATGCGATGGCTTAGTGGTGAAAACACCAATTCTGATGATCAAAAGATCGGAAGGTTGATAGTTCGAGGCCCAAGTGCTGCATGAAGGGGTGAGCTCCTGTCACTTGTCCCAGCTTCTGCCAACCTAGCAGTTTGAAAACATGCAAATGCAAGTAGATAAATAGGTACCACTTCAGTGGGAAGGTAACACCATTTGGTGCAGTCATGCTGGCCACATGACCGCTGGATTCATCTTTGGACAATGCTGGCTCTTTGACTTAGTAACAGAGATGAGCACCACCTCCTGCAATTGGTTCCAGATAGACATTCATGTCAAGGGATTACCTTTACATTTAGTAAGAATATAGATTATTTAGTATAGTTTCATAGATGGTATGTTACAATAGTGATATGTTACAATAAATCATCAGCTGCAAGTATGTCTCTATTCAGTTCCTTTTCCTAAACTCTTCTAAAACTGAAACTGCCCCTTCTGCTTCTACACTAATCTCTTCTGCCTATTAACTCTTTATTCCTTTAACGGAACTCTGAATTTCGCCAGGGGACTCTACAATGAACCTCAGCTAAACCTCAGTTGTCTTCATCTCCCTCTCCCTGACTTCTGACTGTCACTTTCACCAACTGACTGCTTCACTGACTGCCTGATGCACTGAGTCCTCCCCTGTACGCTGGCTCTTTGGCTTAGCAACAGAGCCACTCCTCCCACAGCAGCCATGCCCCTACAGCCACCCCAAATAAGGATTGGCCATTGGAAATCAAGTCTGTCCAGTGACTCATCACAGTATGTTTAATCAAAATCCACAAAGAACCTGAAGCAGAAGTCCAATTAGACAGCAGGCAGGATGAAAGGTCACTAAGTGACAAGGAGGAGAAGACAATTGAGAGTAAACTTAACTATGTTGTCTCTCTCCCAATGAAAACCTGTAGATAGAAAAGAAATCTATATGATCATAAATGGGATTTTTGTTATATTTTGAGTTTGTCTGATCTTACTAAGACATAGTAAAATGAGATCTATTTATAAAGATGAAATACAAATGTAACTAATATTTTAATCTTTAGATACTGCTGAAAAACTGTAACTTATCATTCCTTAAAGGTTGCTTAGGATGTGGTGGCTTAGTGGTTAAGATGCCAATTCTGGCAATCAGATGGTCAGAAGATTAGCAGTTCGAGGCACAAGTGCTTCATGATGAAGTGACTACCGTCACTAGTCCCAGCTTCTAACAACCTAGAAGTTTGAAAGCATGCAAATGCAAGTAGATAAACAGTTGGGAAGGTAACAGTGTTCAATGCAGTCATGCTGGCCACGTGACCACCAGAGTCATCTTTGGACAACGCTGGCTCTTCACCTTAGCAACAGAGATGAGCGCCACCCCCTACAGTCAGTTATGACTAGACATTCATGTCAAAGGGTAACCTTTACCTTTACTTAAAGATTAAGAGATGACCCCCTTTTATTTTATTTTTTAAAGAAATTTTTATTATTAAAATTCAGAAAATACAACCATTCAACACGTAATACACATGTCATAATTTAAGATATACATTATATCCATTTATCTATTTGATTTATCTTAAATCATCTTTTTTCTAAATCCCCCATATTCTATTCACAACAAAGTCCCAAAGTTTTGTATTTTGTCACTAACAAACAATTCCTTTACTAAAATATTCATATTAGTATAATTCTTTCAGAGTCCTTCTAATCCTTCCATAACTTTTTCTTTCATCCTTACCACAACCCACCAACTAATTCTTGTTCTTTCTATCCCATTCATCGTCCACCTCTTTCCCATTCATCTTCCACCTCCTTCCCCATAATTCCTTACCAACCATCCTGTTTCAAGTATCCTAGTTATTACTTATATCTCAATATCTCAATCTTCTTCCCCCTTACAACTGCTTTTCGTTACCACTTACTCTCACCATCCTCGACTTACTCTGGTTTCTCTTCAGATTGTATAAATCTTCACCTTTTACTGCTCCTTTTAATGAAGTAGGTATCAAGAATGATATTAATAACTTTGGGTAGATAAGCCATTAAATATTGGATATAGTCCAGGTAAGCAGCAATGAGCATGGAGATGAATCTATGGAGTGTGTAGTTGTTTATAGTAGAATGAAAGCAGATTTACACAAAATTATATGAGGATTAGGACTTAGTTGTTTCTATTCCTACATTCCCTGTCAGTTTATAGCTGGAAGATATATAGCTTTTGTCCCCGGGAGGACTTTTATATGCTTTTAGTAACTAAACATTTACCTCAATAGCTTCCAGTTTGGGTTGCTTTATGCTTGTTTTATTCTTTCTTTTCTTTCTTTCACTTTCTTTCAATTCCAATTTCTTCTCATGTCAGATTTTATTATTACTCCAAAGATCCCTTTAAATGTTCAGTGACACCCTATCAGTGGATAAACTGTCAGGTCAATAATTCAACACATGGTGTTTCTTTACTTCATAGTTATTTCACACCATTTTAATTATTACGGTTCATTCCTAAGGAATGAGATTTACATTTATAAAGTACTTATAATTGTAAGTTACTTATGATTCTCTACTAGGGAGCCTTCAAACATTTCTCTGAACCACAGTTTCCAAGGCACTGACATACCATGCAACATTTCACAGATGAACCCTAGGGCATGTGTGGCCAAACAATATCAGAGTGTGATCAAAATAACAAAAAAAAAAAATGATAATGAGGAAGAACACTCAAGCTAAAAGAGGATACCACATTTTGTTTTTGTCTGAGTCTACTGGAAAGGGCAACATTTTGTCCCTTCCTCTCCTCTCCCTCCTCTGAGTTAATTTGGGCTATATCTGCGCTGTATAAAAGATCTCATTCAACACCACTTTAATGGCTATGGCTCAATATTCTGGAATTCTGGAAATAGTTTTGTGGGAAATTTAGCTTTCTCTGTCAGAGAGCTCTGGTGCCACAACAAATTAAAATTCCCAGAATTCCATAGGAGGGAGACATGGCAGTTAAAGTGACATCAAACTGAATTATTTTTGCAGTACAGATGCAGCCATAGTACAAACTACTTTTGCACTTTGATCTCAATTTGCAGAAACTAAAATAAACTGAGGCCAAAAGGGGAAAGTAGCAGGAGGAGAGAGAAAGAGGAACATTTTAAAAGCAGCTAAAAAAGTGGGATGGCAGAGGATTAATCAAGATGTCCCTACCAAATTAGGACAGTCAAAGGGCATGAATGCCAGTTTACACTATACAATACTTTGATTTAATGCTCTTAATTCCCTTGGTACCTCCCTCATCCCCCAAATCACTCAACAGGTACTGCTGAACAAAGAACGAACACTTTAGAATCGATTTGTCCCTGTGGTTCTTTAGATGTTCTTGGCTTACTACTGCCATCAAACTCTGCCAGTAATGACTCATCATGGAAGTTGCAGTACAAAAAAACCCCTAATGGATCCAGCTGTTCATCCTTGCTTTAGGGGTTTCAGTATGATAATCTCCAGCTTTTCAAAATCATTCTGTACCTCTGGTCTTTTGGAGGTACTGATTGTGATGCACCTGTTTAAATGTGTTTGTGTATGTGCCTTCAAGTACCTTGTCAACTTTTGGTGACCCCATGAATTTCATAGGTTTTCTTAAGCAAGGAATACTCAGAAGTGGTTTGACAATTCCTTCTACTGCAAAATACGGCATCTGGTGTTCATTAGCAACTATCAACCCATCCAAGTATTAACCAGGGCTGATCCTGCTTACCTTCCAAGATTAGATGGGATCTGGTACCATTAGGATATTTATAACCCAGTTTTGTTTTTTTCAGCCTTTTAAAAAATGCACTGCTGAATTTGAGAACTGTGTTTTGAGTTTTATGTTTTGAGAACAGCATTTTCCTACCCAACCTAATTTCTGCCCTTAAATTTTTCATTGTGTTTATTAAAGGAAACAAAAACTAATTTTATCTTGACAATTACTTTTTGTTGGCCTGCTGTTTGTAAGGTCTGCTAGTGTGGTTTTATCACCTCTTCTGGCCAAAACATGACCTTCCAGATGATGTTGGAATGAAACTATCACCCTTAGCCGGAATAGTTATTAGTGATGAATGCTGGGAAGCTGCAATCCAACAATATCTAGAGGACCACATGTTGCTATTTTACATGTTGTCAGGGATGATGGGAGTTGTAGCTCTTCACCTCTGGCTCTAACTCACCACCTTGTTATGCAGCAGAGCTGACCAGCTTTGGTCAGTGGTTGATGCTTCTTTCCCAAGCAGCAGAGTTTCAGAGAATAGTCTGAAGACCCTGACAAACTTTCCAAGCCTTCTCACTCTTCTTCCTGAGATGTCTCCAAACTTCTCCAGGATTCTTCTGGCTCTTGTATCTTCCCTCAAGACACCAGACAACTCAGTAGTCTTATATAAAAGATCTACTTTATTCTACTATATACATAAATACTATATGCTCTACAAATCACAATCTCTACACTTCACAATATCTCCAAAACTACTCCACACTACACCACACTGTACATTAGCAAACATTGCAATTTATAGCCATTGTTAGACACCACCCACCAGTCAGTTTCCACCCAGTGGGTGTGTACATACATCTTGATTGGTCCACATAGATCATCCCATACCTAAGACCAACCCAAGTGTTTCATCACTTTACCTTGACCACTTAATGAGCCTCAGGTGTTTGCAATCTATCACAGGTGTTCTCAATATACCTTCTATAACTTTGTCCTTGGGTCTCAAGGCTTCTTAATTATATTATCTCTTTCACCTGTGTATCTTCCTGATTGCTCCTGCTTAGTCACTTTGACATTCACATACATATTTTTATTTCTATTACTGTATATCCCATGTTGCTTTTTCCTTAACATAACTGTACCATTAAGCAATCACTAATGATCTGCACTGACAGATGCTAGTCAGTCTTAAAGGCTGAAATCCTGTGGTCACACAGTAAGTTTCACTGGGTTTCACAAGATGAATTGAGAAGGCATGTATAGGACTATGCTCTATTAAAATCAGCTATATGTGTCTTTTGCAGAAGCTATTAATCAGAATAGTATCTTTCAGCTTAATGAACATCTAGGTATATCTGAGGTATATTTAATAGTGCAAATGGGCAGTTATAAGAATTTGGTAACAGTAGAAATTGTTGATTCACTAGCACACCAGATTTATTACACAGATAGTAATAAAAGTCACACCTTTGTTGTGTGCAAAAAGATAAACAATGTATCAGCATTGACACCACTATTCATGGTGCGTTACTGGAAAAAGACTAATATTGACCTTCTTGTTGCTTGCAATTATTCTCCCCCTTTCACTTTTGTGATGAAAGCCTTTCATGCTGCAGTCAGGAACTTCTACATGATCACAAGTTGCTAGTTTGCATATCGTTCTGTAGCTTTAGGCACTGCGTGCATTTATGTAATCCTGTTTCTTAATGTGCATCTACACTGTAGAAATAATGCAATTTGACATCACTTTAAGTGCTGTAGCTCCATCCTATGGAATCCCAGGATTTGTAGTTTTATATGGCCAATTTAGAGTGCTGGTGCCTCACAAAACTACATATCTCAGGATTCTGTTGGGTGGAGCCATGGCAGTTAAAGCGCTGTCAAACTTCACTCTGTTTCTACAGTGTAGGTGCACCCCTAATTTTACTCATACCCACTCTCTTCCTGCAATTCTTAGTGCCAGCTCTTCTGCAGTTAGACTGTGTTCACCTTCCCTTTGTGGTGTTTTCCTTCTCTCTTTATGTTTGCAAAGCATGTTAGCAGAACCTCTCATCATCAGGTGTAATATAACATTTTAGTATTTGTAAGTAAAACTACTTCATATATTATAGCAAGAATGCATGCATTCCTCCCACCTGCTCTTCCTGCTAAACCTGCTCTTCTGCGGTGGGGAAGGTCACAGTTCTGCTCCCCCCCCCCCATCTTCTGTTTGCTAAGTTTATTATTCTGCTTGTGAAATTTGCTACTTTCTCTCACATTTCACAACATTTTAAGCCCTCTGTTGAGTATTTTGTGGTTCCTTTGTGGTTTTCCTGCTGCAGGATTCCTAGGCTTTTATATATGTTATTCACTTGCACTATTTTTATGTATTTTTTATTGCAAGTTCAATACTAGTTTTTCTTACATCATCATGGCTGCAACTGCACTGAGAAAATTCAATTTTCGGGTCAAAACTATGTATTTGTGGGAACTACAATTCCCAGTATTCCATAGCATTACACCATGGCAGTTAAAGTGCTGTCAAACCAGATTTTGCTTGCATAGGAGATCAGTGCTATGATTCTGTAGTTGCTGCAGTCTCTTGTGTCTCCTTCTTTGTGGATGGGGATGTATATTGATCGCTTCAAATTTGTTGGCCATCATTTTGTTTTCCATATCTGTTGACATATGTTGGTTAGCACTAAAGAATGTAGGATGCAGCTGTTCAATTGGAATATCATCTGTTCCTGGTGATTTGTTGTTCGCTTTTTCTCTTATTGCAGTTTCCACTTCACTTTTTAGAATTTGGGGTTCATCTTTATATGGCTCTTCATTACATGCGTCCTTCATTTTGTCATATCTTTTGTATAATTCTTCTGTGTTTTGCATCCAACATCTTTTTATTCTTTCCTGGTCTTTAATTATGTCATTTTTATTGTCATAGATTGTCCCAGTTCTTGGTTTGAATTTTCTTTGATTTCCCAGATCTGTAAAATAGATCTCTTGTTCTTCCCTTTTTGTTGTTGTCTTCTATTTCTCTGTATTGGTCATTGTAGTAATTTTCTTTATCTTTCCACACAAGCCGTTGTACTCTTGCATTCATAATTCTTAGTTTGTTCCTATCTCCCTTTTTTTCTCTTCTTTTATTTATTGCTTGTGGGTAGAAAATATGTTCTACCCACCTTAATAAATATGAATGAATCAACCTTAACCTTGATACTAATCCAATTCAGAAGGTAATAATCTTGGTTCTTATTAATGTCATTATATTAAAAAAATCTGTCTCTGTGTGTGTGTGTTCAGAAAAAAACAACTTTCTGATGGTATTCTTAATGGAATGTAAGTAACATTTATGAAGCTATGACATTCAGAGTGCTTCACATTTACATTGAAAACAGGGGGACATCGTCTTAATATTCAAAGGATTAAAAAGGTAATAAAGCTTTATTGTCATTTGGAGCCAAAGACATTAAAAGCATCCTAATAGCAAATGTTTTATTATTTAAAAGAACAAGTCCAAAAGCTTTGCGAGCTTGTCCCATGCATTATCTAAAGGATGTCAGTGTTGTACTCAAAATAAAAGAAAAAGATTGTATTCGTGCTGGAAGACATCTTTTGCATACAGATTTGCCATATTCAGTCTCTGTCCTCTCCACTAAAAGTAGCAGGTGATGACAAAGCTCTCAGTCTGACAACCTAGAGAATTACAATCGGTTAGAGTAGCTGTACCGAGCTAGAGAAACTGATAATAAGACCTTTGGACTTCACTGGATGACTTTGAGCCAATCACTCATTCTCACCCTAGCTACTTCCCAGTATTGTTGTGAAGGTAATGAGGTGAGAGTAGGACTGAAAGTGGAAAGTCATATATATTAGGATGGAGTCCCAGGGGTAAAATGTACAATGTGGGGAATAGTAGCAGCCATGATGACACAGCATTTGGTCACTGCTGAGTCATGCTGACTCATTTTGTGTCATAGGATGTGACATCATGGGGATGGTCACCTGGTGCTAAAAAGCATACAAAACTGCTGCAAAACGGCAGAGTCACTCAGGTGGGTGATAGGTGTCCAGCAGGAAGAGGCAGGGCCAGAAGGCCATGTGGAGCCATCGCTATATAAGGCAGAAGCCTCTGGACACACATGTGGTTGGATGGTTGTTGTTGTTGCTGTAAATAGCCTTGTACATAGAAGAACTAAAATTAAAGCCTCATCTGAGAGATGTCTGCCTGTGGAGTCTCTTTACTCTGTCTGGAAAGGGAGAGGTGTTTCTCCAGCTGACACATTGCTGCCTGCATCTGAGAAAGTTGTGTTCCTGGTGCTGCACGCTTATATGGATCTTCACATGCTGCGTAACCACACTAACAATATATGCCAGTTGAGCACTTTGAAAGAATGAAAAGATATAAATGTAACTAAGGAAAAAAATAAATTGAATGCACTTTCCTATATAACGTGCTATCTCATAAACTACAATCAGCCCTTCATATCCATGGGGGTTCCATTCCAGATGCCCTACAGATAACAAAAAACACAGGAGCTCAGGTTCCAATTGTTCTCAATGGTGGCGCACCATATGCACAACTGCACTGGGGTGGCTGTGTGCATGCACCCTCATTGGGATGAATGGGGCAGGGCCATCTGGACATGCTCAAATGCAAATGGCAAGTCTGCGTATGGCAAGAGCCAACTATATTCTCTCTCTCTCTCTCTCTCTCTCACACACACACACACACACACTGAAAATGCTTTCTCATATGGCCTGCAAGCTTATACTTAACATGGGTTTGCCATGGAGGGGAAGCACTGCAAGTAATGACCACAATACACCCAATTGGAAGGATATGTATAGCTTCTTTTGATTACTATAAGCATATGATAAATATTTGATTTAGGAACATTTGTAGCCAAGAAGCCTCAGGGCTGTTCTAAATTTCTCACAATGTTTGGGACATAGTTGATCACATGTTTGCATCTCTACCCCCTGTCACTTGGGGATGCTGATCCAGAGTTGCCCCCACAATGGCAACACCACAACACTCCTAGCACCCCCAGGTCCCTGTTGGACTCCTGATCCAGTGCTATGCAGCACCAAAAACCACACCCACCAGATTGAATACCTATGCTATCAGCCCTGGAAAGTTGTGACAGCACAGTCCCTGTCTCTGCTAGAGGGAGGGAGGGTTGAAGAGCCAAGCTGGAATGGTGCTATCCACCCATACCATGTGGCCTTAAATAGGCCCATCTACCAATCAGGAGCCGGGCGGCACAGAAGTTCCACCCCTTCCAGCCTCCCAACCAATCACAGGTGCTTCCCTCCCATGCCGCCACCCAATAAGACAGCACTTCCACCACCACCCGGCACCAGATATCACTGTCAACGTGGTCCCACATGTCATTGTCACTCTATGAGGTGTACTGATGAAAGGCTGTGTCATATGCAATGGCTGCAGCCCCCCCCCCCGATGGCCTTAAATAGGCCTATCTACCAAACAGGAGTCAGGCGGGGTAGAAGTTCCACCCCTTCCAGCCTCCCAACCAATCACAGGCACTTCCTTCCTGTGCCACTGCCCAATAGGATGGCACTTCCACTGCCCTGGTGTCTGCTGAAGCTGTAATCCCAATTCTGGGATGGGAAGTACCGCTCCTCCACCAAATAAACCAATCCCAGCCCAGCCAGCCCAGCATGGTACCTGCTGGGACACTGCTGCAGCCGGGCCACCCACAGCCAGCAGCTTCCCCCCCACCCCACCCCACACACAACAAGGCTGGCCCGGTAAGTCAGGTGGCTATATTTATCATTCTAAAATACTGACTTATTTTTCTCTTGGTGCTGACCTTAGAGGAAAGTCACAGTCTAGAGCCAATTCTCATAGGGGTCCATCAATAATAGAAGGTTTGCTTTGGGCTACAACAACAACAAAATTTCTGACAATGATAGTACACAGTTGAGATTCAATTCCAAAACAAAGAGAACAAATAATTATGACATTAACAATAATTACAAGGTAGCTTAAGCAGTGGATTTGTTTGTTTACCAATAAATCAGGCATACCACAATACAGCCAAATTTATTTTATTGTTATTATTTTAGCAGCTAACAAAATGCTGATGATGAGAAATATGGATAAAAGGATATGAACTGCAATCTACATCCCATTAAAGAGGGTTATTATTTCCCATCAACTTTGTTTTTATTTGTTTGTTATTATTTCCCCATAACTTCAATTTATGATGACCTTGTGAAAGAGAGACTTCCAGGTTCACTGGTCATCAGCTATTCTGCTCAGGTCTTGCAGATTCATGGCCCTGGTTTGCTTGCTGAAGTCAGTCCACCTGTACGTGGTCTCCTTCTTTTCATACTGTGATAACTTTACAGACCATTATCATCCTTTCCAGTGAGTCATTGTGTCTGCTTTGTCCAAATCATGACAGCCACATTTTAGTCTTTTGGCCTCCTGTGAGAATTCATTTGTGTTCAGATTCATTTATTTGACTTTTTCCATGTCCATGGTATCCATTAAACTCTTTTCCAGCACCACATTTCAAATAATTTTATTACCTTCCTATAATCTTTCCTCTTTTTCAGTCTTTTGGAACAAAACTACAAAAAAAAAAATATTCTAGCTTTGGTATTTAATGATATACAGGCATACCATAGTTAACAAAACCTCTGACAGCATTTTTCAGCCCACTCAGCCCATTGCCTTGTTCTCTGCCTAGCTAGACATTTTTAAAAAAACAGCGCTGGCATTAGGAGGGTGGTGAAGGACTGGAGAAATACAGACTTTCAATTGCCAGATTTTACCAACCAGTGGCATCACTGGCATTTTTAACCCAGAACGGTTGTAGACAACATTATTTCTGCACAGAAAACACTACTTCCTTCTCAGAAAATCATGTGTGTATTTTTCACACAATAAATTCTCAACTGCAAATTGTCATCAAAAACTGCAATTTTCAAGACATTTTTGTAGTGAGGAGGAAAAGAGTTAAATTATTTGTTCTCACCTATGAGAATGACATTTATGAATATTTATGTCCTTGAGGTCAATCATAGACCACAGTCTACAAGTGATACAAAAAGTAGTATTTGTCTGTGTTGTACAAATGGATTCAAAATGTGTCCATAGGATGTTATGTGAAGAGGCCACATGGGATCCTGTCTTCTTCCTACCCTAATCCATTCCCTCCCTTATCCACCAATATATGACACAATTTGTATACTTCACCACATTGATAAATATACTAAGGCAGATCACAAAACAAAGTGGCTAAAGACACAGATCATTCAGTACTTTGGACATACATGCAAGTGTGTTTGCTGTTGGAACTGCTGTGCAACATGGTTTGTATAGTTGTACCATCAGTGGCTGCTAACAGCTCTCAAAACAGTTAATATGTATGGCTTCTTTTTTAATTTATTTTTTTATTGAAAAATTTAATACAATAACAAAACAAAACACTAACTAAACAAACACGAAGAACTCCACAAAACATCAAAACATACAGACTTTACACACTTAACACCATTAAAAACAAAACGCATAATACATAAAAAAAGACTTCTTATATATTCCACTGATTGCTCTTGGTGACAATACATTTTCCTCTTGATTTGTGTATTAACTTATTCTATATTGTGTTATCCTCACACCTTTTACTAAAATTTTACTGTTTCATATATATTTCTGTATATATATTCCAATATATATTTATATTTTCCCCTTGTCCAAATTTTCTTCATTGTGAAATGTGTATTACAATGTCATTTAACTAATATTCATAATTAGTAAATTTCGAATTTACTAATAACCATTTATTATTTAAGTAGTCTCCAAACCTTTAACCCAGAGTTCACCCCATTTTTGTTTAATATATGTAATATATGGGTTCCAGACCTTTAAAAAAAATTAGTGTTTTTTTCTGTACCAATTGTGTTAGTTTATCATTCTCCATTAATTCATAAACTTTCCAAATCCAATCATCAATATCCGGAATTGAGTTTTGTTTTCATTTTGCTGAGTATATCAGTCTAACTGCTGTTGTCATATAAAATAAGAGTCTCCCATGTTCTTTTTCCAAACTATCCTCTTCATTTATGTTTAATAAATATCTTGCAGGGTCTTTTGATATAGGTTGTTCTAATATCAGCTCTATTTCTACATGTATCGTATTCCAAAACCTTTTGGCCTGACTACATTCCCACCATGTGAAAATGTGGACACATAATATGTATAGCTTCTTTTGATTACTATAAGCATATGATAAATATTTGATTTAGGAACATTTGTAGCCAAGAAGCCTCAGGGCTGTTCTAAATTTCTCACAATGTTTGGGACATAGTTAGATGCTGAAAGGGTTGTGGGTCTTCTCCCTCACTACCATGCTTCCAAGATGCTTCTCCTCACTGACACATTCCCATCACCAAGACTTTAAAAAGTGAGGGAAAGGAGACATGGTGAAGGGGATCCCCAAGATCAGATCTGCACATTTGTGGAGACACTGTAAATATGTGATGTGAAAATTAAGTAAGAAATTTAATTTGTTTTGAAACAAGGATTGCTATGTAAAGGATTAACTACAAAGACAGAAATAACAGGATTTCTCATTCTTGGCTAGGAAAAAGAGATAAAAATGTAAATGTTATATTTGTGGCTTGACAGTTAAATAGTTATTGGCTGACATTCTGTTGGCGAGACAAGAATGCATAGCTTGTATGGACGTGGGATGAATTACTCACAATAGAACAACAATAACAGAAGTCAAGTTTCACATACAATATTGTTGCTCACTGTGGTTGTACACTTCACACTGTTTATTGTGAATGTGAATGGTGCCACCCAGTCATTGACATGTGTTCTGCGATGTTATCATAGAACTATAGAGTTAGAAGAGACCACAAAGGGCCATTCAGTCCAACCTGCTGGCATATAGGAAGACACAATCAGAGCATCCTCAACAAATGGCCATCCAACCTCTGTTTAAAAACCTCCAAAGAAGGAGACTCCAGCACACTTCAAGGCAGCACATTCCACTGTTGAACAGGTCATACCACCAGGAAGTTCATCCTGCTATTTAATTGGAATCTCTTTTGTTGCTATTCTTCATGGGAGTTGCATAGTATCTATTACATGACCTTGAACCTGGGGGGGGGGTTAATTAGCTCAATTAATTTGCTGGAATACATACCCAATTTATACAAAGGTAGCTAGGAATAATAGATTGGCAGAGACAAAGTATTTCAAATGTTTTCCAAAATTTATTGGGGGAAACACACACTCTAAGACAGACTTTCACTCACTCATGCATACAAGAACTCAGGAATGAAGTAGTTAGCTTTGGAATAGACAATAGGCCTCCTAGCAATGATATTACCTGACGAGGCTGCTCCAGGCATTCAATGATGCATGGGACTCGGCCATGCAGATGGGGCAGGAGAAACAGCCATGCGTCAGAGCTCAGAATTCAGAATCAGAATTCAGAGTGATGTGGAGACACCATGAATTCTAACCAGGCACTGACAATTAATTTGGAGGTCCTTAAATAGCTTGAAAATAGCCTGGAGCAAAGGTTGTTTCTAACAGTGACTACACTTTAAAGAGGCCACATTTGCATAGCAAAGGTTACCTTGAAGTAGACAGATTCTAGAGGTGACAACAGATCTTATCTGGCTCTGGTGGAAAACTTCCTGGGCCATAAATTACCTGATCTTCCTTTCATTAAACAAGGTGCAAATGTTTCCTGATTGCAACTTCTGAAACTAGCTGTTTGATCTTTATTTCAATGGGGTGCCTACATGGTCTTCTCATTTTTGGGTGCATGGCAGCTCGTTCTACAGTTCCATTTAGGGCCATAGCAGAAATGCATGCACACCCAAAATTGGAAGATGTTCAGTTCTCATAACATAATAGTGCAGCATATCTCTGCATACTGATATTTATGCTATGCTGAGAGAATGTTGGATTGCCACCATTGTTGGTGAAGTGAAGTTTCTGGGGTTTTCTTATACTGATATGATAGAATTAAAATATGGCCATTTAGAAGACAAAAAGAGAGATGATATAAAACAGACCACTTGTTATTTTAATGTTGTAAGCTGATCCAATTGCTCTGCAGAGGGGCGGGATACTAATAATAATAATAATAATAATAATAATAATAATAATATCATGCCTATCAAGATCCCCACCCCCACCCCCTACCTATATGAAAATGGCCATTTTGGGGTGAGGGCTGCTCTGCTTAAAAGTATGTTTGGGAAGATAGCATTAGGAGATATAACTATACAGACATAGCTATGTGTTTGCAGCTACATCTCCTGATCCAGGATCTCAACAAAGAGATATTTAGAGAGGGGACAACCTGAGCATGTTTTTACCCAACATTTCCACTGGTTTTAGCATTGGATTAAACCATTTCATTATGATTTCTCCATATCTTTTGAGGTAGGCTCTTTATTATAGACCTCAGTAGTATTTCCACTTTTTCCCATGTCCCTTGGGATGCTGTCCCAGGATAGCTCAAATGTGAATTCAAGGAGAACTAACTGAATAAGTCTGTATTCATCCAATATACCAAAGATACCAATCAGTTTCTCAAATAACATTCATTGTTCAGTTTGCTCTTTGATCTCAGATCTTTTGTGACAAATAATTCTAAGCTTTAAAACAAAACAAACAACACCCAAAACAGAATGAATTGGAGAATTCAGGCTATTTTAACTTTGCAATGTTGTATTTGTTTTTCATTTCTAGATTGATCTTCTTGTTCCTACAAAGGTGACAGGCATTATTACTCAAGGAGCTAAAGATTTTGGTCATGTACAGTTTGTGGGCTCCTATAAACTTGCCTATAGCCATGATGGAGAGCGCTGGACCATATATCAGGATGAAAAGCAAAAAAAGGATAAGGTAATGAGGCAATTGATATTTGGAAAGCATTTTTATAGGAGCTACATCCCTGGTAATCTCAAAGCTGGTAGCCTGCAGGTTAATGTATGCTGTCTGGTTTATGAGATGTTCACACCGAAGATTCTATGGCTAAAAGTCAAGGTGAATAGAAAGAAACCATGTTATATATAGTGTCCAATTAATTTTTCAGAAACATTTGGAAATAGATACAGATTTATCTGTCTAAAGGAAAAACACTTTTTTAGATTATTAAAATTCATTTTTATATATGGTAAAACAAGAATCAGAGCAATTAATAAAAAGCCAAATTATAAGCAATTTTAACTGTAACTTAAAATAGTATATGTAAAATTATACAAATATGATAATTTCTCAAACTAGTTAGTAAAGGGTTGGGATGGCAACTCTTTTACCCCCAAATGTCATTGGTGCCCAGAATAATTAATGCTATGTTTCTGAGAATGGCCCTGATTGAATATAGTGATATTGACATCTGAGTAAATATGCATAGAATTGCACTGCAAATGAGAAATGCATATGCAAATTAAATCATGGTGGAACAACATTGAATGCCAGATAAGTAACTCAGATTGGCAAATATAGGCTATCTCGATTCTGTGGCTGTTTCAGTGACTTAGTCAGTGATATATTGAAATATTTTTCAGGAAACTAATATTTTAGAGGCAAACAGGGATAGACCCTGGCTAAGATAGCTCTGGCTCTGAAACAAGAACTATGGAGTATGGGACCTCTTTGCTTACTCTGGAGTTATATTCAAAGAGACAGCTGTGTTAGATTGTTAGTGTTAGTATTAAATAGCTGCATTACTCTGTTTTAGCATAAAAAGGCACCGAAAATCCAATAGCACCTTGGAGACTAACTGGAAAGAAGAAATTTCTATCATAAGCTTAAGCATCTGATGAAGTGGACTATGTGTATATGAAAAAAATTTCTTCTCAGTTAATCTTCAAGATGCTACTGGGTTTAATTTGGTCTGGTTCATTTAAAACCAAAATTACTTAGGGCCTTTGCAGACTGCTAGAAATAGTGCAAACTGAGTCCACTTTAACTGCCCTGACTCAGTGCTAGGGAATCATGGAACTGTAGTTTATTGTGGCACCAGAGCTCTCTGACAGAGAAGGCTCAATGTCTCAGAAAAAAATACAATTCCCATGATTCCCTAGCACTGAGCCAGGACAATTAAAGTGGACTGAATTTGCACTATTTCTGGCAGTCTGCAAAGGCCCTTAGAAAACTTAGCTGACTCTTCTTTGTTGATTATGGGTACAGAATATATTTCAGATTATTGCTGAAATCCCTTCGTGCATCTCCCAGACAACTGCATTTCTGAATGCATGAGCATTTTCAGTAAGCATCCATTCTAAATGATTAATTTTGTTACTTGTTTGTATCAGCTAAAGAAAAAAAATGGCCTTGATAAGAAATGTTAATCTACCTTTCCTTCAGGGATAGGTGAGCTCTTTTAGTCCAGGGGACAGTTTTCCTTCCCCAGGTCCCAACAGCTACACTGGTCTCCCCCTCCCCAGCAAGAGAAATAAAATCAGAAGTGGAGACAAATCTACTTCTGGGTTTTTTTTGGGGGGGGGGAGCTCCCCTTCTCCATTTAAAAGATGTGATGAAGAATTCTATCTTGTTTAAATATAGAATCACAGCTCCTAGAAGCCATATATGTCCTCCATGCCTCATGTTTTGTTTTTAATCCTGGACTACATTTTGCCCTTGTTTCTGTGTGTTATAAGAGGACATTTAGTCTGATTACGTTGGTTAAATGCCAGTACTGCAGCCATTCACAGATCACAAGATTGTGAGTTCAATGCCAACCAGGGGCTCAGAGTTGACTCAGCCTAGCATCCTTCCGAAGTTGCTAAAATGAGTACCCAACTTGTTGGGGGAAATTAGCTTACACATTGTAAACCACTTAGGGAGTGCTTAAGTACACTGATAAGTGGTATAGAAATGTACTTGCTATTGCTATTGCTATTGCTCTTATCAGAAAAATAAAATAAAATTGCCCTATCGCAATATGGTTTTGAGAAGGGGGTGCATGGTAACAGTTGTAAAGTATATCCCTCCAAGTTCTCATGTTCTCCCTCCAAGGTCTCCCCAATCCCCAGTTACTCAACCCTGATTTACACAGAGATACAAGCTAATGATGGGGTGAGGATCCACAGCATTAACCAGATATTCCTTATTCCCAAGTGAACCCATAGAAAGGCACACACACCCCGACGTGTTGGGAAGGGCCTGCCATTGTGCTGGCCAAAATTAGAAGGCCGATGCTGTGATTGGTTGGGAGGGAAGGGAGTCCCGCCCTCCCTTCGCCTCCCAACCAATCAGGGGATCTCGCAAGATCCCCCATCAGCCCACATAATCTCATGAGACCAAACAGTCTCGCAAGATTTCGGGTGGGATTTGGGGGATTATTTAATCCCCCGCTGCCACGTGGAGGCAGCCATTCTGAGTTCGGCAGCTGAGAGACCCAACCCACCCACCCTCAGCTTTGCACGTTGTTATTACCCTCGGGCTTTGGCTGGTCACCTTCGGGGACCGGGAGGGAATTTTCCCAAAGTTATGGTAACTTGAGTTTTTCGCCCTCCCTGAGGATACTGTAGTTTTGGTTTTAGTTGAGATAATTGGTATTGTTAATTATCTTGAATAATTCAGGCATGACTGTTTGTTGTATGTGCCTTATCATCGACTTGTCACAACTTGGAAAAGGATCTTTAGTTATTTAATGAGATTCTTCTAGCTTGGGGTGGGCAGGGACCCCCCCCCCCTCCCAGGGATAATTGGATATTTGAATTTACAAAATTTGTCAGTTAAGAGGGATGAAGGGTTTACATCATCAGCTTTAAAAAAAATGTTACATCATCACTTTTAGAGATGACATCAGAACCAGGACGGGGGAGAGATAATTTGTTTATTTGTTTAGAAAATTGTGTGAGAACTTCCTTGACATATGCTTTGTGAGAGGCGTGACTTATCCCTGATGGCTTGCATTGATTAAGATGAAGATTGCCTCAGGTGTTATGACATGCGCACATACACATGTGTCAAGAAGAAAGATATAAATAAATAGAATTTGTGGATGTAAAAGTTATTGTTTCAGACCCTGTACATATGAATAAAGTTGTGGCCAATTTGTTATCCATAAAGAACGGTGTTCAGACTTCTTTGTGCCGGTGCAACCATGGGATTTTCTACAGAAAGCTATTTCTACTCCTTTCCTCCTCTCAGTCTTAGTTCAAACCCAGACTAGCAACTACACACAGAGATTTACCTTGCTCCCCTTGGTTTCACTTCAGGCTCAGACAGACTTAGGAAATGCTAGCTTATTTCTAATATTTCTGGAAATAATTTTGTTCTTTCTCAAGTTAAATCTACCAAGTACAAGGTAATGGGGAACTTACAGATCTCCACCTGGTCTTTTAACTGTGGTCACCTTATAAATATGAAAGGGTTCCAAATAATATATATTTGACCTCCTAAACCAGGTAAGCTTACCTTCATTTAAATATAATCTTGCTCAACAGTATCATCCATGAAATTAATTCGAGTTTACAGGATTTTCTTAGGCATTGCTGTTAATTTTCTGTTCTCCCAACTGAGTGGTTGATTGCAGCATGGCTAGACCTTAGGGAACAATGAAAAACACTGCTTTAGAACATCCTGCATTCATAATATAATAGATACATCTTTATTGTGATTCTGTGAGTGCAAGCACTCATTTGAAGAGTAAGATGATGCCCTGCAGCTGGTAGGCAACATTAGAAGAAACTCTAGGGTCCCAACAAATTATATTCCTGTTGCAACTCTGAGTGTATCTGCAGGATCCTTCTGCAACATAATTACATTCTGGGCTTGGATATTATATATACATGACTCATAATGTTTACCTTGCAACCCTCAAATTTCAACCTGAAGCAAATAAAATCTTTTGTTTCCATCTGTGAACCCTCCACTTATTTTCTTCCTGGGGTGTCTGGTTGTTCTCTAATAATAACAGTTGCAGGGAGGACAGGGTGTATTGGTCTTTTTTAAACATCATTTCTTTCTTTTATTCATCCTCTTTCATCTCTCCAGCATTTGGAATGCTGGAAAACATTTTTGCCAAGAGGCAAGTGATTTGATGCCAAAGTAGCATAAAACAGTCATAAAATAAGATGGATTTCAATAAGCATCATAAAAATTTAAATATATATCTGTGCCAGACATAGTGTTATTCTCTCTGTCACCAGTTTCAAAGGGCTACTTGTCTCTTGCTAAAATGGGATTCATTTTTGGAATTTCCTATTCCACAAAAGTTTCAAAGCAGTAGCAGATCTTGCACTAAAAAAGAAAGAAGTCAAACTGTATTCTATCTTAATATATATAGATACATTTTGTAGCACCTTTGAGACTAAGGGCCTCTATAGATGGGCAGCCGTGGGCTTCCCCGAGAAGCTGCGGATTAGGACCGAGGCTGCTCCACACCTCGGCCCCGATCCACCCTTATGGCACCTCTGAAAAGGAGCACTAAAATAGCACTCCTTTCAGAGGAGCCAAAAGGAGTTCTGGAAGAGGTGCCAGCTAGCTCTTCCATGCTCCTTCCGGCTCAGCATGTCCGGACGCTGAGCTGGAAGGATGTCATCAGAGCACTCACCATGTGCAATGGTGATCGCTCCGATGACATCCTCAAGAACGGGCTGGAGTGCCCAGCGTCCAGCTGCCCCTCTCCTTCTCTGGCTCCCCCCAAGGGCCTTTACAGCATCTGCATCCCCCCAAGGGCCTTTACAGACTGCCAGAAATAGTGCAGCTTGAGTCCACTTTAACTGCCCTGGCTCAGTGCTAGGGAATCATGGGAACTGTAGTTTATTGTGGCACCAGAGCTCTTTGACAGAGAAGACTCAATGTCTTAGAAAAAATTACAGTTCCCATGATTCCCTAGCACTGAGCCAGGGTAGTTAAAGTGGACTCAAGCTGCATTATTTCTGGCAGTCTGTAAAGAACCTAACTGGGGGGCGGGGTTTGTAGCATTAGCTTCTTCTTAGATGCTTATGGTAGAGTGGAAGCCAGGGACAGAAACGAGTGCAGGAGTTTAACTGAAGAAAACTGAAAAGGAATGTTGGCTACTGCAGAACCAGTCAGCATGAGTAGAACCCATGGGCTCTACATGATACGTAGTTTTGCAAAGGGCTCCCCACAAGTAGATAAATAGGTACCACTTTGGTGGGAAGGTAAACAGCATTCTGTGCAATGATGCTGGCCACATGATCACAGAGTAATCTCTGACAATGCTGGCTCTTCAACTTAGTAACGGAGATGAGCAGTGCCCCATATGGTCGGACACGACTTGACAACTTTGTCAATGGGGAATACCTTTACCTTTTATTAGAAGATGGAAGTGGAGAAAAGAGATAGATGCCAATAACTGATATTAAACGAGGTACAATTTCTTTGAAAAGACAGGTCACATCTGCATCAGCTCCAGTCTCTCTGGATGGGTAGATCACATCTACACCTGTCCTAAAGAGATCCCCCAAATACCATGCTGAATGGGGTGAGATGGATACTGAGAAAAAGAGGGTTCCCTGAAAATTAAACAGAGAGTATCAATACAGTAGTGGCTGGTCAGTCCCATGTTTCCAGTAAATTCACTCCAGGTCTGAACTTTATGTTCACCCTATACCCAAACCAGATTCAGCACCTTTGATTTCTCCTTTAAAGTTCATACTAACTTTGGGGGGATGCAGACGGGTGGCCATGGGCTGCCCTGGGAAGTGGAGGATTGGGGCCGAGGCTTCCCCACACCTCAGCCCCAATCCACCCTTTTGGCACCTGGGAAAGGAGCGCCAAAATTGTGCTCCTTTCTCAAACCGCAGAAAGAGCACTGGAAGAGCTGACACGTGGCTCTTCCGCATCTCTTCTGATGCAGCGCGTGAAGATGCTGCACCTGGAGGAAGTACTGCCATGCGTAATGGCACACACCCTGATGATGTCCTCGAGAAGGGGTTGAGGCGGCCAGCATGTGGCTGCCCCTCCCCTTCCCTGCCTCCAAGATGGTGCTTTGTGCCATCTGCAGCGGCCCTTTGTTGCCTTAGTTATCTGGGGAATTAACTTACAGAACCTGTCATTGTCCAGTTTTCTGAGATTTCCCACTTCTACTCACACAGCTTTTCCCATTCAGCAGAATCCCTGTGCAGTATTTCAGGAGGATGAAGAACCTCTGAGAGAGGAAGTAGGGAAGCCAATGGAGATACCATTCCATTGGCTTGAACCTGGATGTAGCCCATTGCATTCAGAGGAGATTGCTCTCTGAGTTGATTGCACCCTAAATGACCTATTTTGAAGATGAAAGAGGAGTCCAGCTTTACAGCTCTAACTTAGTATCAGTGATAATAGCTAAAGACATCCTTTTATTAACTTTTGTTTCATTTAACAAGACTTGCATACTTGATTAAGGAGGACCTAATCCTTATCATCCAAAAACCATTGAAAGGGTAGCCAAACGTATACTTTTAAAAAAGGAAGTTGCTAAAATTACTGTTTTGACTAGTTTTGAAACTTACTGATGGTAACAGCTTTTCAGCAGTGAGACAGAGTATCTTGAAAAATATTGGGCCCTCTGTCATTGGAAGTATTTATACAGAGCTTAGATAGTCACTTCTATAGAATGTTTAGCAATTGGTACCTGATCTGGTAGGGGGTTGGATCAGATGCCCTTTGGGATACCTTCCAACTCTAAAATTCTATATTTTGCAATTCTGTGGCTCAGCTGTAGTCACACACTTTCCAATGGAGAGAATGTGAAAAGAACAGTAGTTCCTGCTGTTTCTATCAGGTGTTTGCTACTCTAACTGCCAGTTATCTGAGATTAAATCAATGTAGAGAGTCTGTAGGGAAGCAGCCCAGGGGAGCTGCAAAAATGCACCTTTAGAATGCTGCTTTTCTTGTTCACTTTAAATGGTTATAAATGGGGACATATGTGAATGCTGTCTCTGTATTTGGACTTAGCCAGAAATAGCTAAAATTGAGGCATAGTGGAGAAAATACATTTTTAGAGTGGGGTGGGACAAGACCTCAAGACTAAAAAAATGGTGATCCTGTTTTTCTCAACTAGAGGTCAGTAGATCACTGTACATTCTTTGCTGGAATAATTGGCACCATACTTGCTGAAAGTTCTATTTGTTTTTCAAGCTTCTTCAAACTGTGGTTTGAGGGAAAATCACAGTAGGGTCGTAGAAAGAAACCCCCGTGTAATATTAGTAAAATGTGCCATGGTTATAAAACCCTCTCCTGTATGTTTTCAAGCTCTAGCACACACATACAATGGATGGGCAGCAGGAGGAACACCCAACAAACTCTTGCAGGAAATGTGCAAAAAATAAGCATACTTATTTCCCTGGCTTCTTTGCATTTTGAAACCCACTGTATTTCAGGGTACAAAAAAAGTAATTATGAAATGGCAAAGACATGTTCATAAGATGCTAAAAATGCAAAACAAAGCAAAAACCTGTAACAGTGGTAATGATGATGAGCTTATGGTCTCTGCACCCTTATATAAATGTATTTTCACATTATGTATTGTATAGATGACATCACTTACCATGTCTGTGTGGTATGGGTTAAGCAAATAAATAGGAAACAAAATATGAGAGGAGTCATATTTTTGTATAAGCATAGCAAACATATATCCAAAACATACATGTAGCACTTCCACACATAATTCCATATAACAGTGGGAATATGCTAACAGCAGCAATAGAAAAGTGGAAAGAGGAATAATATTTTCCTAATAAGAAAAATATTAAAATGTGAGCTTCAGGAGAACAATGTTTTCCAGCAATAGATATATTAGCTGATAGAAATCCCCATGCCACAATGTGATATAGAGTGGCTATGTGCCCTCCATTACAAATTAGAATCCTCTACAGTATTTGAAAGGTTGTCCAGTTTAGAGGTTAAGAAATATATGAACAGATAATAGAGGTCCTGATGGCATCTACTAGAAAGAATTCTAGAACACAACATTAAACAGACAGTGAGTGCACACTTAGAAAGGAAAGGAAAGCCAAATAACACATATCTTTTTTGATAGAGTTGCTAGCTTGGTAGATCAGGAGAACACTATGAATGCAGTATTATATTTTGATTTCAGGAAGGTTTTGACAAGGTCCCCCATGATATTCTTGCAGGCAAGCTGGTGAGCTGTAGGCTAGACAGTACTACTGTTAGGTGGATTCAGAATTGGTTAACTAAGGGCCTTTGCAGACTGCCAGAAATAGTGCAAATTGAGTCCACTTTAAATTGAGGCACTGTCCTGGCTCAGTGCTAGGGAATTATGGGAACTGTAATTTATTGTGGCACCAGAGCTCTCTGACAGAGAAGGCTCAATGTGTTAGAAAAAAATACAATTCCCATGATTCCCTAGCACTGAGCCAGGGCAGTGCCTCAATTTAAAGTGGACTCAATTTGCACTATTTCTGGCAGTCTGCAAAGGCCCTAACTGAATCCAGAGAGAGCTCACCAATGGTTGCTCTTCATTTTGGAGATAATGAATAATGGGGGCTGTAGGACTTTGTCCTGGACTCCTTGTTGCTCAATATCTTTATAAAATATGTAGATGATAGAATAGAAGCCATGGCTGTCAAATTTGCAGATCACTCAAATTTAACAGGATAGCAAATACCTCACAGGACAGGATCAGAATTCAAAATGGCATTGACAGATTTGAGAGTTGGGCCAAAACTGAATAAAATGAATTCTAACAGAAATAAATGTAAGGTTGTACATCAAATCAGGAAAAAATTAAATTGACAAATATAAGATGGGTGACACCTGATCTGAAAGCAGTACATGTGAAAAGCATCAAAAGAGACCACAAGCTGAACTTGAGTCAACAGTGTGATGTGGCAGTGAAAAAAGCCAATTAGCTTCTCAGTATAACAGCCAAATTGAGTTAAACATTGGTGCCATTTTATTCTGCCTTGGTCAGGCCTCACCTGAAATATGTTCTGCACAGCACAGTTCAAGAAAGTCCTCAAACAGACAGCCCAAAAGGGCCACCATCAGGCCGCATTGGGGGTGGGACATGCACATGACACACACCCCGATGTGGCCAGATGCCATCCTGGGCACAACTCTTTTCCAAAGAGCCAGCCCAAAACCAGCCTGAAAAGGAGCAGAAAGTGTGCTCCTTTTTGGTGGGCTCGTTGGGGACCATGGCGTCAGCCCAAATGGGGGCCAGGCTGTTGCAGCCCTAACACAAACAGGCCCCATGCATTTCTGTTTCACCCCAAGGATTTTGACAAGGTAGAATGTATCCAGAGAAGAGCAAATAAAATGTTCAAAGGTTTGAAAACCAAGCCTTATAGAGAACAACCTAGGGAGCTATGTTTAGCTTGGAGAAGTGGCATGATAGCCATCTTTAAATATCTAAAAGAGTGCCATGTAGAAGATAAGTTTGTTTTCTGCTGCTCCATGAATATGGATTCAAATTACAAGAAAAGATATTTCACCTAAATATTAGGAACTGCAAGAACTGTTTGACAATGAAATAGACTGTCTCAGAAGGTCGTGGATTCTCCATCCTTGGTGGTCTTTAAACAGAGGTTGGGTGGTCATCTTTCAGCAGTGCTTTAATAATATTTTTCTGCATGACAGAGGTTGATTAACTGGCCCCTGAACTACCTTCCAGCTCTAAGATGCTATGATTTTATCACCTGTATAACAGACTAAATAGGTCATCTCGTCATGGTCCCTATGGGTTCAGATAGCTTAGAATTCTTTTCAAATTATAGTAATTCTTTCTAAATTTGCTTCTATATTTGTAAATGTGAATGTACAAATTTCATACAAATCCATGTCCTCATTTTTAATCTTTTTTATTATCTATTTTTGGCAATGCATAATTGGACACTCTTGTATAATGGCTGTGGGAAATGTGTGCAGAACAAAACAATCATCTGGCAAAGTCCAAAAGGAATGCATTATATATCTGCACATTAGCTTATCCACCCTGAACAAATGCACCTTAAAATAGACCTTGCATATCATTTGGATATTTATGTTTCAAATGTCTTATTCACTGTTGGCTGACATTCATTTGGGAGAGGTGGCATACTTTTAAAGAAAAATGATATATCTCCAAGCTGCATGCTGGTGATAAAAATAGTCCCAGCATTTCAAAAGTACATAAAATAATACCTTTCTTCTTATTGTCTGGCATGGCCAACTGTGCCCAAAAGTACCATTAAGAGATATTTTAATTTCATAAATGAGCCAGCATGGTGTAGTCATTGAGCATTGAGCTATGACTCTGGAGACCATGGTTCAAATCTCTGCTAGCCTTGGAAACCCACTGGGACACCTTGGGCAAATCACACTCTCTTTGTTAAAATAATGTTGTAGGAGTGTTGAAAACAGTCCTTTAAAACCAAACATCTAAACCTGGAACTTTCAGCAAAGCTTCTTTATTGTAAAAGAACAAAAGCAAAAAAAAAAAAAAAAATCATAATAATAACATTTCTACTTTAGCCAAAGCTGGTTAAGCAGGAATAAAATCTATTTGCTATATGATTTAAGATGTGTTAGTAGCATTACCAAAAGAATGGTTTTATTAGTTTATTACAGTTCAAAAGCCAAAAAGCAAGTGAGTAGCTTTCTGATTTTCAGCCCTCAGTCCCACAAGACTCCACCTTTCTGAGTGTAACCTTTACAAGCTGATTGGGTGATATTATGTGACGTGTACTAGTCCAACCCTTAATTACAATAACAAATCATGTGACTACATTTTCCATAACAAAAATGTGTTTACAAAAACCATAATATAAACAAACCTTCTTTCCCATAGAATGGAGTCCTGTTAGCCTCCTGTTTTGGCTAAATCACACCTGGGACTGATAAACTGTGAATCTAGCTCTCAGAAAAACAACTTTTCACAGCATGGAAAAATACAGACACACATCTTTTACATTTCAACATTTTAACATTGACTCTATATCCCATTTAAACCTAACAATCCCCTCCTGAAATGTAAGATGTGTGTATGTTGTATACTAAACTAACACTGTTGTAAAACTAACTTAGCTCAATGGCTAGGCTTAAACTTAAGACATGCCGAGTAGACGTGACATCTGTTCGTGTCTATCAATGGTCAATGCCTTTGTCAAGATGTCTGCTTGATTATGAATTGACTCAATGTATTGCAGACTCATAATTCCCTTCTGTACCATTTCTCTGACATTCTGATACCTCTCACCAATGTACTTTGTTCTGCACTTCAAGTTTTTAGCTTCAGCCATAGCAATGTATGTCTGAGAATCCTCATTTATCATCACTGGATCAGCACATTTTTCATTCAGATCTTTCAACAACTGTCTAATCCATTCAATCTCATTAACTAACTCAGATAAGGCCCCGAATTCTGCTTCTCTTGTATTTTGCACTACATATCTCTGTTTTCTACTTCTCCAAACAATTGTACTTTCTCCAAACTTAATCAACAATCCTGTCACTGACTTTCTATCCTGTAGCTCAGAAGCAAACGAACTGTCAACAAAACATTCAAGACCAGCTCGACTGTTTTGTAACTTCAATTTCCTGTCTATGCTATCCTTCAAATATCTCAACAAATGTTTTACTGCTGTCCAATCTTCCACTGTAGGACAATTTGCCTTTCTTCCAAGCATGCCCACGGCAAAACAAATGTCAGGCCTCGTGTTATTTGCAATAAACATCAAACTTCCCACAAAGCTCCTATACATCTCTGAATTTTCAAACTCCTTAGTCCCTTCACTATTTACATAACCAACAGACATTGGACTTTTCACTGTTTTTGTATCCTGCAATCCACACTTTTCAATCAAACTCTGAATTTTATTCTGTTGACTCAACAAACAACTCCCATCTTCACACCATTCAACATCTATTTCTAGATAAGACCTCAAAACTCCAAGATCTTTGACACTAAATTTCTGTGACAATTCCTTTTTAACTGTCTGAATTTCTTGCTTTGAATTTGCTGCTACACACAAATCATCTACATAAATCACCAAGATTACATCTCCTTTTGTGTAAACACATGCATCAGCTATACTGTGTCTGTAGCCTAGCTTCACCAACTCTTCATGAATGCAAAGGTTCCAGCTTCTGGCACTCTGCTTCAAACCATACAATGTTTTTTTCAACTTGTACACCTTACTGTCACTATTTTGCTGAAAACCCAAAGGTTGTTCCATGAAAACAGTTTCATCAAGACTTGCATTCAAGTATGCAGTCTCAAAATCAAAATGATGCACTATCTGGCCCCTCCTTGCAGCTAAAGCCAACACCAACCTCAAACTCTCAGGCTTTGCTGTTGGAGAGAAAGTTTTGTCATAATTCTCAAACCTCTGTTGTGTAAATCCTTTAGCTATCAATCTGGCCTTGTATCTCTGACTACCATCCGGCATCAGCTTCCTTTTGTAAACCCATTTGTAACCTATCACCTTGTGATTTGTAGGCCTGTCAACAATTTCAAACACCTTTTTGTCTACCAAAGCCTTGAATTCCTGTTCCATTGCAGACTCCCATTTCTGCTTCTCTTCATCACAACACTCCTGTACTTTCTTGTAACTTTCAGGCTCCTCTACCATGACTACACAAGCCTTAGCTTCCTGCACTTTAAAACGATCTGGAGGTTTCCTAACTCTAGTTGTCCTCCTCAAAACTATGGTCCTTGTTCTTCCTTCATCATCTTCAGTGTCTGTACTTGAAGCCTCCCTGTCTGTGTGTCTCTTTGTTTCTGTCATTCTAGGTGCAGGTGGACGTGTGTGTGACAACTTGTCTGATGTGCTAGCCTCACCTTCTGAAGAATCTGATTCTTGCTTCACTGCCCCTCCATTTTTGGCAGGTGGTGTTGTCTGTGTTTTTAACTGACCTAGTCTGAAAAACACCTCTTTGTTTGAATGAATGTTTTCCCACCCAGAATGTTTCTCAAAGTTTGCGCTCCTGGAAAAAAGAATCTGATTTCCACCCAGGTAAAACCTGTAACTGTTTCCTGTGTAACCCACAAACATCAAACGTCTCCATTTGGGCTGACCTTTCTTTCTGAAAGCTGCAGGTATGTACACATTTGCATACTGCCCAAACACTCTAAGATATTTCAAATTGGGTGGTCTCTTGAAAAGCATGTGGTAAGGAGTATTCTGCACAGCTGAATTCCAAGTGCGGTTTGTCAGGTAATTAGCTGTGAGAATAGCCTCCCCCCAAAGATGCTCTGGAGCATTGGCATCAAGCATCATACAATCTTTTATTTGTTTCAGAATGGCTATTTTCCTTTCAGCCAGACCATCTTCAGCCGCGCAAGATGGGTTAGTAGTAAAATGTCTAATTCCCATTTTTCTTAGCCAATTGGTCAAATGAGTAGCCAAGAATTCTCCTCCTCTATCTGTGACCAAAGTTCCCACTTTGTAGTTAAACTGTCTCTCTATCATGTTCACCCATTCCTTGAATCTCTCTCCTGCTTCACCCTTTTCTTTCAAAAGAATCACATAAGAAAACCTTGTGAAGCGATCCACAATCACCATGAAGTATTTACATCCTCCCTGAGAGGGGGGGTTAATTGGCCCAGCAAGATCACAGTGCAGAAATTCAAAAGGTCTCTGGGCTCTAAGTTTTGTTCTTTTTGCCACAGGATAAGCCTTCAGCTTAATCCTGCTGCAAACTGAACACTCCAAGTGGTTTGAGCATGGTGACATTTTAAGTTCAGGACAAACCTGCTTCAATTTCAAAAGATTTGGAAAACCAGCATGACCCATCACTCTGTGAAAATAATGAATGCAATTTTCATGCAAAGGCTGATTTTGTGCGACTGCACAGCTTTCTCTGTCTATCATATGGTACAACTTGTATTTCTTAATGGCTTTAGCACAAAATTCACCATCTTTAAAGATTAAACATTCATCCCCCTCAAAATTCACTTTGTACCCATCTGAGGTCAAAGCTGATACACTAACTAAACAATTTTGCAATGTAGGTACATACAAGACATCATCAAAATTGGTACCAAAACTTGGAATGCAAACAGTTCCCATTTCTTTAATTCTTGGCCCTTCCCCATCTGCCAGAGCAACAGAAACAACATTAGCTGGTTTTCTACTCTGGAACAGTTCAATTTTATTTGCCATGTGGGTGGAGGCTCCACTGTCCAAAAGCCATACTGTGTGTGGCTGAATTTGAGGCACACCATCTCGGCTTTGAATTGTGGCAACAAATCCCTGGTTAGCACTGTGTTTCTTTTGTCCACCAGGGGGACGTGGCTGCTGTTGCTGCTGTGACTGCTGCTGTTGTTGTTGTTGTCCCCTCCTGGTATCTGCAATCAACTTCCTGCAGTCTTTTCTTAAATGTCCAATTTTTTTACAATAATAACACATTTTTCCCTTTGAAATTGCAGCTTTTTCAGTTTGCATCTCTTTCGGAGTTCTCTCTGGGACATTGTGAGGCTTTGTAGTTGCAGACCCCTGCTTTCGTTGCTCTGCCTCAAACCTCCTCCTTTCAGCTTCCTGCAAAATTCTCCCACAGACCAATTCCATAGTCAATTGAGCCCCAGGCAATGCTTGCAATCCTACCAGGATATTATCATATGATTCGTTGAGGGAACCCAGTAGAATGTAAATTCTGAGATTTTCATCTAAGACAATGCCTCTTGCTTGAACTTGGGCAAACAAATCTCTCATTTTGCTTACATGAGCCTCTACAGAATCTTTCTCTCTCATTTTACACGAAAACAATCTCTTTGCCCAAATCATCTTTGCTAGATCAGAAGTGGACTGATGAATTCCAGCCAAAGTGTCCCATATTTCTTTTGCTGAAGTAAGATCTTGGACAAGATTTAATTGTTCCTCAGATAATAAAAGTAAGATGGTGGCTTTAGCCCGTTCATTTCTTTCTTGGTCTGCTGCAGAAGGAGCAGCCCCCAAACCAGTCTGCACAATCTGCCACAAATTCTCCCTTACCAAAAGGGATTTTGCATAGATTTTCTAAGATGCAAAATTTTCAGAGGTGAGCTTCGGGAACCTAGTTTGTTCCATCTTTACTTATTTTAAAAGAGTCCAGCACAAGTCTTAAAATTGATAGCCTCCCCCCGGCTGCATTCTGCCAGAACTCTGTCTCTTTAAACTGCAGCTTTACAGCCTCCGGCTAATTGCTGCTTTCTTTGCTTGCTTCACAGCTTTGAGACAGCTTTGAAACAGTCCATTTACAAATGGCCCTTTCAGATAAGGGGGGTTTCTTGTACTTACAGTCCTCTGTGTTGCTTGTGCCATAAATCAGACGTGGAAATCCCAGCTCCTTGCCTTCTGTGGATCCCCGCTGGCATCTTTATAGCTACTGCCATAAATCAAGCCATGTGCTGCCTTCCGCGGAGCCCTCGCTGGCCAGGACAGGAAAAAAGTTGCTTTTTAACTCCAGGTTCTGCAGCAGAGGTGCTGTGGATCAGAACCATCCTCTGCTACCACTTGTTAAAATAATGTTGTAGGAGTGTTGAAAACAGTCCTTTAAAACCAAACATCCAAACCTGGAACTTTCAGCAAAGCTTCTTTATTGTAAAAGAACAAAAGCAAAAAAACCCCAAATAATAATAATAACATTTCCACTTTAGCCAAAGCTGGCTAAGCAGGAATAAAATCTATTTGCTACATGATTCAAGATGTGTTAGTAGCATCACCAAAAGAATGGTTTTATTAGTTCATTACAGTTCAAAAGCCAAAAAGCAAGTGAGTAGCTTTCTGATTTTCAGCCCTCAGTCCCACAAGACTCCACCTTTCTGGGTGTAACCTTTACAAGCTGATTGGGTGATATTACGTGACGTGTACTAGTCCAACCCTTAATTACAATAACAAATCATGTGACTACATTTCCCATAACAAAAATGTGTTTACAAAAACCATAATATAAACAAACCTTCTTTCCCATAGAATGGAGTCCTGTTAGCCTCCTGTTTTGGCTAAATCACACCTGGGACTGATAAACTGTGAATCTAGCTCCCAGAAAAACAACTTTTCACAGCATGGAAAAATACAGACACACATCTTTTACATTTCAACATTTTAACATTGACTCTATATCCCATTTAAACCTAACACTCTTAGCCTCTGAAAAAGTGAAAGACAACTACTCCCTCTTAAAAAATCTTGCCTGGAAAACCTCATGATATATTTAAGTCAAAAACAAACTGAAAGGCACACAATAGAGACAAAGCATTCCACAGCAGCAACTGAAATGTTTTCTTATTGTCTCCCCTGACACTCATGATTTTAAACATGTTAGTCCCTCATTCCCATCTCTTCCCCTCCCCAATGGATTTAAAGATGAAGATAGTTTATATAGCATTCTTAGAGGAGCATTGCTTGATTATTCATAAGAGCAAAAGTCAATTAATTGTTAACAGACTGTAACTAGTGAACTTTTTAATCAAAACAATTCCCCTCACCCCACAATACTCTAATTTATTGCCATGTAGGATGCTGTTTTAGGATAAAATGTTCAATTTGGATGTAAAATAATTGTGAAAATGTGTCCTGAGGATGCACTGTTGAAAAATCATTGTTAGAAACAAGAGATGGCATTGTTGAAGTCAAGATAGTTCATGTCCTTAATGATTCTTAACATAATTTGACCAGACTGGAGTCTCCCTGTATTTAATGGAACATACTTCCTAGTAAGCAAATTTAAGAATTGTTGCTGTGAAGTTATAATTCCAATGAATGTTTTTCCCAAATTGTGCTGATGACAGCATCAATCTATCAATGATGTTGTCCAGGTTTTTCTTTTCTATTTTGCTCTAACTGATTCTTCTTTGCTATATTTCAGGTTTTCCAAGGAAATTTTGACAATGACACTCACAGGAAGAATGTCATTGACCCTCCAATCTATGCAAGGTACATAAGGATCCTCCCTTGGTCATGGTATGGCAGGATCACTTTACGGTCAGAGCTCTTGGGCTGTACAGAAGAGGACTGACAAGGATCTTCGCTTAACAGCACAATTCTCAATATTCCTTAAAAAACAAAAATCTCCATAGAAGAAACTGTGCAAAACCAGTAGGAAGTTGAATGAGTTTTTCATGAAAAAGTGCTCACTTTCTGGTAGGCTGCTGTCTTTTGTAAGGAGGTCTAAGCCTGCCCTCAAAATGGTCCAAATTTGATGTATTCTTTAATTTTATTTTTTGGTCCTCTAAATCTGTTCAAGTTATCACTCTGTTTTGTTGCACAATTTACCTTTCAAATTTTCTTCTGGGTTTTTCATGCTATCTGAAATATGGCTTGGGATTTTAAAAAAGAAGAAAAGCAGCATCATTTTTGCAAAGAAGATGAAAATGCATGACAAGAGTGCATTTGTGACTTGAGAAAGAAAGGCGAGTTTGTTTTCTCCAAAACCACACCATCATCTTACTTGCAAAAAAATGATACTGCAGCTTTAGCAATAAGTTCTTTCTCGGGGATGGCTGCATTTGATTGTTTCCCTTGTGCCTATCAAGCATTGTCAAGATTAATTATACTTTTTGAAAGAATTTCTGTGGTCTGCAGTTCTCCTGATGTTACCAACACCTGTGTCTCCACAGTCTGAGTTTCATTTCCACTCCTTTTGCTCCCTATAAAGCATGCTGTGGACATCATTACTGTCTTTTCATTTAGCCAAATTAACTGCTGTTGTTTCCTTTCAAAGATCCAACCTGGATTTTATGGAACAAAATCTGCTTCCAATTCATTATGAAGCTGATGATTTTGTTGATTAATTCAGCTCATGGTTTTTCTCAAAAAGGATAATGAGATAAAAGTCCATGGATTTAAGTTATTGTAGCAGGGCACTAGGCAGATATGTGTATTACCAAGAACAGCATCCATATGGTCCCACTTTAAGTTACTCATGTAGGTGGAGATAGGAGATAGCTTCTTTGAGAAGCCTCCTATGATTTAATGGGTGAGAGTTATTGTGAGATTTAGGGCTGCACTACAAAACTTACAGACAATGTATTCTTTCTTTGAGGGAGGACCACACTTACCTTAAGACTTATGGATACAAATGATGTGATGCCTAAAGCTGGGTGGTTATATGCCATGCTCTCTAAAATTATTTTAAAGAATCAGTTCTACAAAGGTTCTTAAGATGCCTGGTTTGGAGAAGATAGTTCCTGTAGGATACACAAATGGCAATGGTGTAAAACCATAATGGGTCAGGTGAGTAGAGACAGATATGGACCAACCTGCAATGAGTAGAAATAAGAGGAAGGGTCTGCAATATTGCTTTTTGGAAGAAAAAAAGAGGGAGCAATGTATTTGGTACTGGATGCAGTTTTCAACTTCATGAGTATATCAGATTTCATTTCCCAATGAGTATATTTCCAGCTCTTAAGATTACAAAGATACTGGCATCTCTAGTGGTTGGAACTAGGGTTTCAATGCTCTCTGTATCTTCATTGTCTCCCAATACTAGCCAAAGCACAGAGTTTGGATTGGTGGGATTGTTGAATTTGAATTATTTGTAAAGCATGGTGCACACAAAGGGTTCAACTGGAGCAAGAAGATAAATCACTTACAATACACAGAGGTAGCAAAACAGCCCATGATCCCTATTTGGGGCATCTGCTTTCTTGGTATTCCACAGTACCCATACTGGTTGCATTCTGTACTGGCAAAAAAATCTAACATTTTGGAACAGATAGAATTAGATGGTAGGGATGTCTTTTCGGCACCACTCCATGTAGCCTTCATGCAATAACTATACACACTATGGTTTAGCTGTATGCACCATTATCACAGAACAGCTATCACTGATGGAGCTTGTGTACACATCAGAGCAGATGTCTACATAGAAACAAATATTCTCAAGTAATCAGCTTATTACCTTATAACAACCTCTTCGTCTGACAATCTGAATTAGCCATAAATTAATTTCTCTTGTACATTGACCATACAACATTGAGTGATCTATCAGCTGAAAATGCAAAGCAGGCTGTGGCTTTAGTTGAAGAGGCCAAGGATGCAGTGTTTACCAGAGTAGCCACATACACAGTCTTCTCCATGCACAAATTTAACTTTTCCAAGGGCAATAACATCTGCACTCATCAGAGATGTTATTACCACTGGAATTATTGCATGGACACACTGGCAGAGCAATGTATAAATGACTCCACATTTCTGACTCTATACAGCCACAACTATGACAAGTGTGTGTGAAAACATTGCTAGGAGTTAACACAGGGATGAGAACTATCACATTTTCATCAAATGGGAGTGGTACAGCATCCCCATTAGCATGAGCCAACACAACAAATGGCTCAAAATGCAGGGAATGGAAGCCCAACAATTTCTGGAAGACCACTGTTGCCTATCATTGGGTTAACAGTTACTTCATAGATAGAATTTGTCTTACATTATGTTTTTGCTAGTACAAAAGTTCCTGGTAGATGGTAGCTGTCGCACATTCATTTTAATGGGGTGTTAGTACTCTGCCCAATTCCTTTATAATTCATGGATGTTATCTCATAACTAAAAACTTTCACTAATCATAATTTTATTTCAGTCTTAATTCCATCACACGTTATATAGAAGTGGGGGTTGTGTCTCATTAATGTCTCATAGTAAACATTAAGGCATTGTTTTATTATTCAAAGAAAGCAAGATGGAGATAAAAGCATGGGCTCTGTTATCATGATGAATAACTACTCGTCCAGTAATTGTACAGAGAAGCCTGAATTTCTTTCTTAACAAAACAAAACAAAACAAAAAAAACTTATGCAATCTCCTGTTCTCTGTGTAAAGACACTGTCATCTGATTTCCTTCAAATGGCTTGGAACATAAACTGCCTGTGATCAAGGGGAGCTCTCTTGAAAGCATCTCTCGAGATAAGTAAATAAATCAAAATTGAACCAGTAAGAGAATGAGATCTGTCTACATAACGAACACCTAATTCTTAAGGTGTATGCATTCACTTGTTTATGTTCTAAGGCTTAGATGGGGATATTTGGAGATTTCAGTCTGAAGATCTAATCAAAGTAAAACAAGTA
Organism: Phrynosoma blainvillii; assembly: GCA_026167975.1. Lineage (NCBI taxonomy): Eukaryota > Metazoa > Chordata > Lepidosauria > Squamata > Phrynosomatidae > Phrynosoma > Phrynosoma blainvillii. The sequence continues at coordinate 58,109,350 of JANUYF010000002.1, read as the reverse complement.
TGTGTAAGGAATGTTCTGTGCAACACTGTTGAGTTTATGATTCTGGTTTGTTTTTAGTTGAATTTGTGTGGCATTTCAAAATCCTCTAGACTGTTACTGTCTTGTCTGTAATTGTGTTAACATTTCTTAACAATGTTATCTATGGAGTGGTCTTCAATTGTAATAATTTTAAAGAGAAAGTCAATCATAATTGCATTTTAAGGTGCAAATGGCTGATGGAATCAGGCTGGCAACTGAAATAACATTCAACTGCATACTGCCCATATTCTGCACTTTAGGCTCTTAAGAAAACACTGCAATTCACATCCCATTTACACTACAGCAACTCTGTATAATTATATAGTCTTTCTCTAGAGTTAAAAAATGGGGATTGTTGCTAATGTTTGACATTTGAGTAGATCTAGACTAAAAGGACCTCATTCTTTTCTCTTTATGGGGCCAAATTTTTGCACTCATATACATTTGGTGGTACAGAGTATAGCCAACCAAATCATTTGGGATTTGATACCCTGCCGCATATGTGACCCATTCCAAAGATAGTCAGCCATGTAAGATTTTCAGTGCTGAACAGAAAACTGATTCTGCTTAAATGACATCTATCTTTCTGGTGGTGCTGCATGCACAGCCTCTCTTCATATACAACATCCCCATTGCGTGCATCAGCCTTGGTGGCGCAGTGGTTAAATGCCTGTACTGCAGCCACTCATTCATAAACCACAAGGTTGCGAGTTCAATACCAGCCAGGACTGAGGCTCGACTCAGGCCTGCATCCTTCCGAGGTCGCTAAAATGACCCACCTGTTGGGGGGCAATCAGCTCACAGTTGTAAACCGTTTAGACACCCCATAGCGTGGTATGAAGCGGTATATAAATGAAGCTGCTTTTTGCTTTGCTTTTGCATGGGTCATAATCCAGAAAGCAGGCACACCATCTTTGATGAATCAGGGTAGTGCCCCAGAATTTCTCTTCTGCATGCAGAAGGTCAGGCTGAAATAAATGTGTAGGGTAAATGTGTAAATGTAAAATCTTCCTTAAATAAGAGTGGCTTTCTACAAAAAAAGACACTAGGTTTGGGCTTCTGGGTGGCTTCTGTTACTGCTAAAACCACTTCAGCAAAAGGAGCTTGTCTGGATAGAGAGCACTTTGAGCTGCTAGTCAGTATATGCTTCTGAAATGTTTTGTGTTTATTAGTACTTCCCTCCCTTTTTTTAAAACGCACTTGAACAAAACTTGGATGTGCAATTAACTCATATGTGTTATAGTTTATAGTGCATAAAAACAGTATTATGTTGTAAAGGTAGTCATTTATGTTTATTATTATTCTATTTGAAAGGGTTGCAATTTTTTTCTCCTTTCCACTGCTCTTTTATCAGCCCTTACCAGTTTGTTCTTATTAGCCTCAAAGCTTTTGTTAATTTTTAAGTGACTCCTTTAGACTTTCTGCCACACTCTGCTTCTGTTACATCATTTAAAATGTTAAGAAATGTTTGTGACATTTTTTTAGTAACTATGGACACAATTCAGCGGGAAGTTCTTTTCCACACATTTCATTGAAATAAATAGGCTTGGAACTCATCAATACCATCCTGTTATTTCACTTTACAGTCAAGCTGGATGGGACATTAATTGTGTGATTGTGATTAATGCACCTTTTTTGTATTAAAATTGTAACTCTGGGGGAAACTGCACAGCCTCCAGATTTTGGGAAGACAAAATGTCTCTCTCCCTGTCATGATCCCAAAGAAAGCTACATCTCAGAAACAGCTATGGGCATTTCAAACAAATCTTATATTGGTGACAATGAAGGCCATCTTTCATATAATACAAAACCTCATGAAAACTGTTGTTTTTTCCCCCCTTAAGATCATGGCAGGGATCCTACTTAACCCTTTCTCCCACAGGTCAGTGAATTTGAATTTTTTAAAAAATAGATAGTTATTGCTTGCATTCAAACAAATAAGGACGTGAATATTTTACCTCCCAATGCAGCTTACAAAAGAAGGGATTGTGTCCTTTGGATTTTGCCTAATTCTTAGTGCTACACAGCACTTTCCTTTGATTCACTTTGTCTTTTTGTAAAATCTGTTCATGCTATATTTTCTACTAAGAAAGGGTTTACACATGCATAGACATGGTCATGCAGTGACTGCTGTGTGTGACACAGCCATCATTGATCAACACCTCAAGCTGGAGCTTTCAGATTACCTGACCACCTCAAATGCAATGTTTTTCAATTCAGGAAGTTTCACTCATTCAATTGTGAGTCATCAAGTGTTTGGGTAGTTCTATACTAAGCCACTGTGTGGTGTATAACACATGTTTAGGTCAGTCCTAAGTATATATATTACATCTTATAAAAATGGAACTACAGTATACAGATATACGGATATTAGATATGGTTGTGACCTACCAACTCCTTAAATGGAAGTACTTGTACTTCAGTGGGACTTCAGTCTGCTTAGGAGCCAGTATTTCAAGTTAAGTGTTTGGTGAATCATAATTGTAAGCTTGAGTTCCAAAATACAGGTGAGGGACTAACACATTACTATAACAGATATACTTCTCACAAATTACAGTATGAATGTGGGAGAAATCAGGAGCAAATCATGGGCTTACATTTATCCTCCAAAGCATGTGGAATGTTTCTGGCCTCCAAGAGTATCTTTAAAATTGAATTCACTCTGCCTACATCATTTATACACCCCTTTTTCTTATTTTGCGCATATGGACATGTGCGTAACTAGCTTTTCCAGGCATTAAGTGACTTATGGAGAGGGGAGGAACAGAATCAAACCCATTGCCATTTCCTAACTCCATGCATTCATTCAAAGATCTTAACACAAAACATACAATGTTATATGCAGAAGGTCTTGTATGTGGGGGAACCAGCCATTTTCACCATTCCCAATTACACTGATGGAACCTACATAAATAAAACCTGGATGCAAATACAGAACTTTGAATAAATGTGTGAATGGTGGGAGTGACAGTTCTCTTCCTCTGTGATCCCTGAGTATCTGAAAGGGTTGTAGAAAGCAATCAATGAGTTGAGTGTGCAAGAGAGTATGAGCAAGACTCTCCCCAAGCACCACACAACTCACTGTGAGTAAATGCCAGGATCATGTGTGAACTGGCCCAAAGCTAATGAGAAAACGACAGTCTACATAATTAGGACAGTTCCATGTTAGCTAACAGAGATTGAGATTTACTACATATTTACATTTAGATTCTGCATGTTGATTTCTTTAGAACCACAGCCTTCAATCCAGTTATTCTTGAGTCATCTGTTGATTTAAAATTAATTGCTTGATGAATGGGTCATTTAAACTTTGGATGGAAATATTATGAAATTGTCCTTAACTTTTGTATTCACACTAAATGTGAAGTATAATTGGGGGTTGGGGGTGGGAGGGAGATTCACTTGTGTTTACCCAAGACTTTTAGTTGTTTTAAGGCAGATTTCACCTTTCTATTGCTCCCTAATTTGCTACTTTTATAGCCTGGAAAGTAAAACTTAATGCACAAGGCTTAGGATAATCTATTAAGGGCTTCTAAAAACACACACACACATCCCAGTTCTGAATTTTAGGTTGACTTTCTCTTTCGGAATGAATGCATACAAAGTCATGTGAGTTTTGAAGACTAAGGATACTAATGAGTGTATCTGTGCTATTCCACAAACTATGAAATATAATATTCAAAGCTGGCTTCAGATGTGTCAGTAAGTACAGAAATATCTCAGACACAATGACCTTTGCAACTTTGGCAACCTGTGTAAAGTTCCAGTGTTTTTGTATATATTTAAATTATGTAGAATGATGTTTAAACAGTATGACCCCATCTAGTCTTCAAACTTAACAATAAAACTTTTGAAAAATTAAGATGTTCTTTAAGTGTTTTGAATGATATCCTAAAACTGTGACAGAAGAATTGACATCAGAACACACAGGTTACAGAGAACAGATACTTGGGACAGAAAAGCTGATGATATAAGAAAAGACAGAACAGTGACATCTATTACCATAATTAATATTGGCCTGTCCCAAACCCATTTTAAAAAACTGCTCCAGTGGTCTTTTGTGTCTGCATTTCAAAACTTTGCCTAAGTTTACCCTGCCATTTCAGTAGCAGTGGACCTCCTTGTATAGCTTTCATCAGACAACTGAAGCAAAACAGTCCAGTTCTGTTCCACCAGCTTACTATCATATTATGTTGACGCAACATTGCAATGGAACTAGGAGGGATACAGATAAAGAAGAAGGAGAAATTTGTTTCACATCTTAAGGAGAACCTACCTAATTCATGCTTCCTGAACCAATACATGAATAAAGTTATAGTTAATCCTTTCATGTAGTTTTCTGATCAATGATTGCATTAAAACACCTTTGCTGTGGAAAGCGCACATGAAAATGCATATTCCAGCATAAACAACATAAAAATATATACTATATGACTAAAAAGTGCTTGCAATCCTGCATATAGGAGGCAAAATTACATGCAGAAATGTGTATATAAAAATAAATGTAAACAGCAATGTACTTGTGCTTCATGTGAACATTAAGAAAAACTTTTTTGAAAATGAGGTGAAATGGAATGTTGGGAATATGAGAAATGAACAGAAGCCAAAACTGACAGATGTACTCATTTGTCATCATCACATGACACTTTATTTTGATCACTTTTGTATGACATACTGTGGAATGCAGAGATTTCCACAGCAGGTAAGCAATTCATGTTATTTTCTCTGTGTCCAAGTACATCACAGCATTAGGTGAGGCTGTACAAAAAAGGCATTCTGTGGTGTATAAGTCATTTTAATTTAGGGATGCTAGCAAAGTTTCCCAAGTCATGTTCAAAAGTGTTATTCAAGGGCCCTTAAAAGGGTAGCTCAAATGAAAAGTCAGCTTTTGAAGTTCTCCAATTTGTATTAAAATCTGTTTCCACGCTTTCTTGTGTTTAGAGAAAGGATGCTACTTTTGGACAACATGTGGCCGTCTACAGTGATCTTCTAACAATCATCTTAGCTATCCATCTCAGGTTTAAATTATAATTTGGAGCAGGAATGGGGAACCTATGGCTCCCCAGATGTTGTTCAACTAAAAGGCTGGAACAGTTTTGTTGATTTAGTGCCAAAACACACTGCAAAAATAATCCAGTTGGAGACCACTTTAACTGCTCTGGCTCAGTGCTAGGGAATCCTGGGAATTGTAATTTATTGTGGCAAGAGAGCTTTCTGACAGAGAAGGCTAAATGTCTCACAAAACTATAGTTTCAAGAATTCCCTAGCATTGAGCCAGGGGAGTTAAAGCATTGTCAAACTGGATTATTTCTGCAGTGTGTTTTGGATCTTACACTATTGTAGCATTCCTTTATGGCAGAGAAAGGCACTTTTTGGGGGGTGGCAGAAGTGGGTTCCATCTGCATCACCAGAGAAAGCAGCTCAGCATCTTTCATAGTAGATTTCTTTCCTGATGGGAGACAACTTTTCTCCATATCGCTGGGGCTATACTCATGTCACCCATGGTTGATTCAATCCACCTTTATCTATTGTTGCTAGGCTCCATCTCCTCAAACCCCTCCAAACCAGTCCTTTTTCCAAAACATGCAATATCAAAAGACATTGAAAGAACATTTCCCATGCTCCTCCAGACCTTAAAGAACTACCTTTTCCGTGATCTTTACAATCACATTTCTGCATTAATTCAAGGAAAATATGAGACAGCCCATCCATTTCTAGTCTTTGTATGCCTTTGTAATTGAGTTGATACATCCAGCTTGTTTTGTACAGTACTAGCAGCAAATGGATATGTGGCTAATGTCGGTGTGCAGCTGTTATTTCAAATGCAAGTATATGGAAATATTTTCCTGATTTAATAAATTAACTTTGTGAAGCTATAAAATATATTGTGACATACAGCTATCAAGATGCTGCAAAAACAGCTGCCACATAAGAGAAGGTAGGAAAAGTCCGAAGTATAAGCAGAACCAGGAGATTTACCATATCTTTTTGAAACTCTGAAAGCTGATACATCATAGTTATCAGAGGTTGCATATCAGAGAATAGGTCAGTGGCTGTATTCCTTTATCTTCACATGACCGGATAAAGAACATCAGCATCAACAAATGAGTATAAAAAAAAAAAAAGTCACAAAACATTTTTATAGCAAAGGGGAAAAAGTAAAACAAAATCTTTGAATTACACTGACACATGCTATGTATATGATATACAGAAACTCAAATGTTAGTTGAGGTGATAGGCTTTCTGTCTGTCTGTCTGGACATTATCACACGGGGTCTAAAGCAGACCCAATCCACACTCAATCCCGTCCTATTGCATTTTTTCCCCCGTGTGTTCACACGACGTCACACACTACCCCATCCCAACCCCGTCCCAATGCGGCATCATCCCCATTCTTTTGAATGCCGGTTTCTTGAGGAAGTACAAGTGCGCCACCAAAATGGTACCGCAATGATAGCGCTTTCACTGTATGTCTGGTCACCAGATACGTATCCTGGAGCCCAGGCCCCGCGAAGGCTTGGGAAGGGGTGTGTGTAACAGCTGGCTGTCTCTCTCTCTCTCTCACACACACACACACACACACACACCTTCCCAAGAGAGAGCCGCTCTGAGCAGAAGTCCTCAGAGCAGCTCTCTTTCCCGGCTTGGGTTGGGAAGGGGTGTGTGTCTGTGTGTGAGACAGCCGGCTGTCACACACACCCCTTCCCAAGCCTGGAAGCCTGGTTGCTTCCCTTGGGAAGAGGCCGGGCTCGGAGGCATCCTCCGACCCTGCCCTCCTCCCAAGGAAAGCAACCAGGCTTCCCTTGGGACGAGGCCAGGGTCGGAGGCATCTTGTGGGGTCTATACCGGTATAGTTCTGGATTGATTCCATACCGCTTTCTTGCCGCTTTGAGACCTGCATGTGATAACGTCCACTTTGTGCTTGTCTGCTTGCCCCTGTCTGTCTGTCTTTCTAATTTCTTTAAGTAAATTTCCTCCTCCTCTCACAGCCAGGTATGGGGAATCTCTGGCACTCCAGAGTTTGGACTCAACTCCCATCACAGCAGTCCCAGGTGGAATGTCCAATGATCAAGAATGAGAAAAGCTGGATTGCAGTTCTAATTTAGATACAATGGTATACAAGGGGCTAGTGTAAGCAGTGGCACAGTGACTGATATGACATGACCATGACAGCCACAGTGATATGGGGGGGGGGGGGGATAACATGGGGATCTGTCTCTGTCAGGGGGGAAAAGCTTCCCTGCTAGCTCGTGAGCTGCTCAGGAACTAGCAAGGCAATTGTCTCTGGTACTGGAGATGGCTTTCTCTTCTGACCACCTCCTGCTGCTCCAGGGAATTCCCAAAAGTGCTTTACACTGTCAGTGTAAATTGCCAAGAGCAAGTGTCATGTTTAGAGGACCAAGATTTGAAGAACCAAGAAAACATCAGAGTAAGGTTGACTGATGATTTATTTTGTATTCAAAACAGAGGTTTGCCACAGTCTCCAATCTGAGTTTTCCCAGAACGATACACTCTTTAAAACCCTTTCTCTTTTGCCCCCCTTTCCAAGCTCACAATGCAAACACCTTGGGTTCTTTCAAATGTCCGCTTCCTCACACATGTACACACTCAGCTATTCCCCACATCTGCCCCAGGAAGGAAAGGTGTTACTTCACTGGCTGTCAAAGTTTGGTCCTAGGAAGTAAACAAGGTCATAAAATAACATTACTATAGCCCATCTGTTCTCCCATTTGCATATCATTCAGATAATAGTTCCTTTCTGATTCCTCTCTACTTCTTTATATCGATATATCACCAAATCAATTATCCCCATTCCCTCATATCCTTTATTATGGCAGATCCATGCCCTTTTGGATATGAAAGTCTGCTACCTCAGAAATAGATCTTAACAACTTATTAGTCCCCCTCTGGTTTATCTGGATAGTGTTCATGAAACACATGAATTAAATCTTGCGTGTCCACATGTCTGGTGTGCACCCATTCATTACGAGAGTCCAGGAAATGTTTCCAATTGATCAGGTACTATCATTTGCCCTGGTGCCACCTCGAGTCCAAAATTCTGGCCACTACGAAGTACTGTTCCCTCTCACCTACCAAAGGAGGGAGAGGCCCTGGGTCTGGCCACCAGGGGTCTGCATCCAAAGCCATTTTTAGCAGGTTGAAATGGAATACTGGATGTAAATGCCTGTAAGTCTTAGGCAGGTCCAGTTCAGTGGTTACTTAGTTGATCAATCGCTTTACCACAAAATGTCTCACAAATTTTGGCCTCAGCTTCCTGGAAGGTTGCTGAGTTTTCAAATGCTTAGTGGACAAATAAACTTTACTCCCTGGTCCCACCTCCCATTCCTTGCCCCTCTTGCAGTCTGCAAACCTTTTGTAGTCCTTCTTTGCTTTGTCCAGCACTGTTACAATTCGAAGCCAAGCTTCTTTAATTTTTGTAATCCACTGGGAGAGTGAGATGGGTTCCATGGCTAGCATAGGTAAAGTCTTCGGTTCAGATCCATAGTCTATCTCAAATGGAAAATGTCCTGTGCTTTGGTTGATGACCCCATTAAAGTTGCATTCATGAAGCCAAGTTCTCAGGAATCCCCAATGTCCTGCTGCTTTAGTATGATGGCATATCTGTAAAACCTTGAGCCTCAGCTCCTTTGGGATGTAGACCCAAGTCCCTTTGTACCACAGTCCATCTTTCAACAGTACAGTTTCTGAATGTTCTTTAAGCCACTGGTCCTTTCCCACTGCCTCCCAGATACTTTGAAACAAAGGATTCATACTACACTTTGGCTCCTGTTTTCCTCTTCTTTGCGAACTTGGCTTTGAGAGGTTACTGCCAGCCCCAGCTGTTCTGGGGCAAAAATAATTTCCTCCAGAGTGTCCCTCCAGCTTTCATGCTGAGGCAATCTGGATAAGGAATCAGCAAGTGCATTTTTCTTTCCTGGGAAGGGTTTTAACTGGAACCGGAAGCGATAGAACTCCTTGGCCCATAGGCTTCTTTGGGTTTAATTTTCTTGGTGCTTGTAATGCTTCCAGGTTGCGATGGTCCATCTAAACCTCAAAGGGGTGAGGGACCTCTTCCAGGAACTGATGCCAAGTCTGCAGCACCCACTTTATTGTGAAAGCTTCATTTTCCTAGGTGGGCCAACTTGGCTCTGTTCCATGGAATTCTTTAAATAGGTAAGCACATGATCTTAAATTTCTCTCTGAGTCTCTTTGCATTAATACAACTCTTATTACAACATTGCTGTTGTCGGTTTCAATGACAAAAGGCTGTTTTGGAGCCAGGTGCTTTAATATGGATTCTGAGCTGAATAGTCCCTTTCAAAAGCTTCTTGACATTCTGGGGTGCATTTGATTTTACTAGATGGCTTGGGTTTCTCCTTTGGCCCCACTTGGTGAATCTTGGTCTTTAGCAGGTTGATGATAGGCAGTGCTATCTGAGCAAAGTCCAGGATAAACTGCCTATAGAAGTTAGAAAATCCCAGGAAACTTTGTACCTGCTTTTGGGTTTTCAGTGAGGCCCATTCCAATACTGTCTGCACCTTAGCTGGGTCCATCTCTATCTACTGAGTGGACACCTGATATCCTAGGAAGTCCAACTTGTTGGTGTGGAATTCACATTTCGGCAGCTTAACATACAACAGATTGTGCAAGAGGCATCTAAGCACCTCCCTCACCAACTTCACATGGGATTCTAAGTCTTGGGAATAGGTCAACACATCATCCAGTTAGACCAAGACCCCCTCAAACAATAAGTTGGACAGAATTTCATTCATAGGCTGCATAAACACACTGGAACCTCCCAATAATCCAAAAGGGAGGACCAATTATTCAAAAGGCCTCAATAGACAATTGAACACTGTCTTATATTCATCTCCCTCTTGTATCACACTCAGAAATAGGCAGTAGGAAGTAGATGAAGAGGAAGACCAGAAGGGACAGTCCTCAGGGATAGTGCAGGGGACCCTAAGATTACCACTGCAGGGAACAGTGGTGGTGCATGGTGGTGGTAGGGGACTCCTTGTTGAGGGGTACATAGGTGGTGCGTGGTGGTGGTAGGGGACTCCTTGTTGAGGGGTACAGAAGCAGTGGTTTGTGGGCCTAACAAGATGTCCCAGGAGGTGTGTTGTCTCCCTAGGGCAAAAATCCATGATGTGACAGTGAGGCTGACAAGACTTGTCAAGACTACTGACCATTACCCCTTCCTCTTGGTCCATGTGGGAACCAATGATACTTCAAGGCATAGTCTTCAGAATATCAGAAAGGATTATAAGGTTTGGGGTAGGAAGCTGAAAGAGCTGCATGCACAGGTTGTTATCTCATCTCTTCTCCCAGTTGAAGGGCATTGTCCAGAAAGGGAGACGAAGATAGCAGACATGAATAACTGACTCTGTAGAAGGTGCCACCAAGAACGGTTTGGATTCTTGGATCATGGGCTGTGGTTCCATGAAGGCGGACTTCTAGCAAGAGATGGGCTGCATCTCACACCAGTTGGCAGAAATTGTTGCCAACAGTCTCAAACATTTGATCAGAAGGGCTTTAAACTGAGTCATGTGGGGGAGGGAGACAGTATCTTGGAAGGTATCTTGGAAGGCAGGAGTACATCATGGACTGGAGATAATAGTAAAAGTGTTATAGAGGGAACAAGACAAATAATGCAAGGGCCCAACAGTGGGAGGAAAAAAACCTCTCACAGGTAGCAAGTGGGGAGGACACATGCTCTTAGATGTCTCTACACTAATGCACAGAGCATGGGAAATAAACAAGATGAATGTGAACTCCTAGCACAACAAAACAAATATGATATAATAGGCATCACTGAAACCTAGTGGGATGAGTCTCATGATTGGAATATAGGAATAGAGGGTATAACCTTTTTAAAAGAAATAGGCCAAACAGGAAAGGAGGAGGAATAGCATTATATATCAGGGATGTTTACACCTGTGAAGAGATCCAGGACTTAAATCCTGGAAATCAGGTGGAGAGTATCTGGATAAAAATTAAAGGGGATGGAAACAAAAGCGATTTTATTGTGGGAGTCTGCTACAGACTTCCAAGTCAGACTGAGGAATTGGATGATGCCTTTCTAGAACAGGTGACTGCACAATCAGAAAAGAGAAATGTAGTAGTGATGAGTGACTTCAACTATCCTGATATTTGCTGGAAGTCAAACTCAGCCAATACTTCAAGGTCTGGCAAATTCCTCATTTGTCTTGAAGATAATTTATTTGTCCAAAAGTTAGAAGAGGCAACAAGGGGATTAGCTATTTTAGATCTGATCCTAACCAACAGGGATGACCTGGTCAATGGGGTGCAAGTGGTGGATTCCTTAGGTGGGAGTGATCACATTCTTCTGGAATTTCTTATACAGTAGAAAGGAGAAGCTAGGCATAGTCGAACACTCATTCTAGACTATAGGAGAGCTGATTTCAATAAACTTAGGGAAACACTGGGAGTGATCCCATGGTCAGGAATATTAAAAGAGAAGGGAGTTCAGGATGGATGGGAGTTTCTCAAAAGGGAGATACTGAAAGCAAAATCTCAAACTGTTCCAATGAGAAGGAAAAATGGGAGGTGTCTCAAGAAACCAGGTTGCATGACAAAAGAACTTTCGACTGAACTGAACTAAGTTTTATACATGAGATGTATAAGAAATGGAAAAGGGGCAAAATCACTAAAGAGGATTCCAACAAATAGCTAGCACATGTAGTGGTAAACTCAGGAAAGTGAAAGCACAGAATGAGCTCAGGCATGCTAGAGGGATTAGGAACAAAAAAAAAGAGCTTTTGGGGATATGTCTGTAGCGAAAGAAAAAAGAAGGAAATGGTAGGGCCACTGTGCAGAGAAGATTGAGAAATTCTAATGGAGACAGAAAAAAGGCAGAACTACTCAACACCTTCTTTGCCTCAGTCTTCACACAAAAGGAAAAGGGTGTTTAACCTGAGGAAAATGGAGCAGAGGGCACAATAGGGAAAATGCAGCACAGAATAAGTAAAGAGGTAGTAAAGGAATACCTGGTTAAATTATATGAAATTATATGAATTTAGGTCTCCAGGACCAGAGGTCCAAGGATATTAAAAGAACTGGCAAATGTAATCTCAGAGCCACTGACAATAATTTTTGAAAACTCCTGCAAAACAGGAGAAGTCCCAGCAGACTGGAGGAAGGCAAACATTGTCCCTATCTTCAAAAAGGGGGGGAAAAGAGGATCCCAACCACTATTGCCCAGTTAGTCTGACATCAATACTGGAAAAGATTCTAGAACAGTTCATTAAACAGAGAGTCTGTGAACATTTAGAAGAGAATGCCATAATCACAAAAAGTCAACATGGGTTTCTCAAAAACAAGTCATGCCAGACTAATCTGATCTCTCTTTTTGCTAAAGTTACCAGCTTACTAGATGAAGGGAATGTGTAGACATAACATATCTTGATTTCAGTAAGCAAAGCGGAGGAGGATGAGTGGTTCTGGACATGGTCCCCCATGATATTCTTGCAAACAAGATAGTGAAATGTTGGCTAGAAAATACAACTGTTATGTGGATTAGTAATTGGTTGACTGACTGGACACAAAGGGTGTTCATCAATGGCTCCTCTTCATCCTGAGAGAAGTGACCAGTGGGGTGCCACAGGGTTCTGTCCTGGGCCCAGTGCTATTCAACATATTTAGCAATGATTTGGATGATGGAATAGGGGGGATACTTCTCAAATTTGCAGATGACACCAAATTAGGAGGAATAGCTAATACCCCAGAAGACAGGATGAAAATTCAAAATGACCTTAATAGATTAGAAAACTGGGCCAAAGCTAACAAAATGAATTTCAACACAGAGAAATGTAAGGTACTGTACTTGGGGCAAAAGAATGAAATGCATAGATATAAGATGGGGGAAACCTGGCTTAATGAGAATACATGTGAAAGGGATCTAGGAGTCCTAGTCGACCACAAGTTGAACATGAGTCAACAGTGTGATGCCGCAGCTAAAAAGAGCAATGCAATTTTAGGCTGCATTAATACAAGTATAGTATCTAGATCAAGGGAAGTAATAGTGCCACTGTATTCTGCTTTGGTCAGGCCCCATTTGGAATACTGTGTCCAGTTCTGGGCACCACAATTCAAAAAGGATGTTGAAAAACTGGAGTGTGTCCAGAGGAGGGCAACTAAAATGGTGAAGGGTCTGGAAACCATGCCCTATGAGGAACAACTTAGGTAACTGGTTATGTTTAGCCTGGAGAAGAAATCCTCATGTCCCCCCCCCCTCTCCTTGAGCCACTGGTCCCACCATGGGTCCCACCTCTTCAGCCACCATGTCCTGCAGCATTTGCTTCCCCACCAGCGATCCTCGCTGGCACATCATCCTTTCACTGGCCATCCATGTCCAGAACCACTCATCCTCTTCTGCTTCGCTTAGCAGGCACTCTGGGGCTTTCTCCCACAGCCTCTCCGATGTTTTCTCATCCCCCTTGGACTCCATGGACTGGTCCTGCCCACCTCCACACTGTCAATGGAGCTTCCTCCCAAAGCCACTCTCTGTTACCCACACTTCCCTTGGCTCCTCAGGGTCTTCTCACTCCAGCTCCCTGGCCAGAGTTTGCTCAACCTTCCTGGGCTGTGATCACCCAGCTACCGCTCCACTCACCCTGGAAGGCTCCTCCAGATTGGCTTTGCCTCAGGCCGAATGTGGCTGCATCAGACAAGGCGTTGGAGAGAGATTGGGCACAATGTCATGTTTAGCTGACCAAGATTTTAATAGCCTAGAAAATATCGCAGTGAGGTTAACTGATTATTTGGATTCAAAACAGAGGTTCACCGCAGATTAGTTAGTATCCAATCTGAGTTTCCCCAGAACGATGCACCTTTTAAAACCCTTCTTCTTTCAGACCCCCTTTCCCAGCTCATGATGCAAATGCCTTGGGATACATCAAAAGGTTCTTTCAAGTGTCTGCTTCCCACAAACACACACACACACACACACACACTGCTATTGCCCACATCTGCCCCAGGAAGGAAAGGTGTTACTTCGCTGGCCATCAAAGTTTGGTTGTAGGAAGTAAACAAGGTCATAAAATAACATTCCTATAACCCATCTGTTCCCTCATTTGCATATCATTTGGATAATAGTTCCATTCTGATTTCTCTCTACTTCTTTATATTGATATATCACCACATCAGTTATCCTCATTCCCTCATATCCTTTATTATGGCAGATTCATACCCTTTTGGATATGACATTCCAGCCTTTTATTCCAACATCTGGAGGCCATCTGGAGGTGATCCCCTCTCTTGCTCTAGAGGAGGAGAAGGAGCCAAAGAGCTATTACACAAAGGGAGGTTTAAAAGTCCTTTAAAAATTGTAATATCTTACATGGAAATTCCCTATATGAGGAGCATTCCAGCAGACCTTTGGATCACAGTGTACAGCAGGCATTAGGAAAATGAGACCTGTGGATCACATGTGGCCTCGTGACCTCACTTTTGTGACCACTGAAGCCCTCAAAGTTCCCTGAACCCTCCTATTATAAAAAAATTACATAATTTTGGGGGCCACAATTGCACATAAAACTCCCTAATGTGTGCAAATAAGGTATATCATATTTCAGCCTTGAGATAAGAAAATGCCAAGTGCTGTCACATATAAGCCACAGCCACTCTGGAATCATGTGTTGTGGAGTGATATTGTGATCATGTGTTGTAGAGAAAGAAGTATGCATACTAATGTCTTCTTGACACCTACACAAAACTTCCATCACCCCAAATCCATTCACTAGTTAAGGAGTTTGTGTGCACCTCCTGAAATTCTATGATCCCAAAGACAATCTGGAAAGAGGGAAGGCTACCATACATCGGTCTGAAACACCTTCTATTGATGCTTTCAGGCCAATTCAAAACCCTTTCCTACTTCCTAAAATGACTTTATACTATAATTCATCTGCTATTCCAATATGTTGTTGAACATGACAGTAATTTGCTTCCTTCAGAGGATTTATTTATTTGCATATTACAATTATATTCTCTCTTTATCATATGGAATAAGAACAACACACACAGGATTCTCAAGTGGTTTCACCTCCAGGCACCAGCCAAAGCCTCAGACTACTTAAGTCTGCACAGTTTCATCATGTACATTCATAGCATGCACATGATAGGAGCAATTCATGTTGAAGGACTTGGAACTAAAAATCCCAGTGGTTCAACATTAAGCAAATGCCCAGCCATTGGTACAAGTCTCTTCGGGTTTGGATTTTCTGGTTATACTGCATTCATATTATATTATTTTCATGTAGTGCCTTCACAACATCTGTAGAACATCAGTAGATTCTAAGAAAACAGAGATCTATGTAAGCATAGAAGACAGGATAAATATGTCATTTAATGCACATGCCAAGATACATTTTTTTTGCTTTTCCTTAGAATTCTAACTTAATATTAACATAGCCTGCACATATGCAAAATGTCACACAGCCATTTCCCCCCCAGTAATATCCATAATTCCCTTCTCATTTCTTTTCCATTTCTATTCAACAATGAAAAGAACTGTTTTGCCATGGGAAATATGCCATCTTCTCACAGTTGGCTTTTCATTGGAAACACAGGGGGGTTGCAGACTGCCAGAAATAGTGTGAATTCAGTCCACTTTTAGGGTTAGGGTTAGAGTTAGGGAACCATGGGAACTGTATTTTATTGTGGCATCAGAGTTGTCTGACAGAGAAGGCTCAATGTCTCAGAAAAATAACAGTTCCCATGATTCCCTAGCACTAACCCTAACCCTAAAAGTGGACTGAATTCACACTATTTCTGGCAGTCTGCAACCCCCCACACTTAACAGCTAAAGATCATACTTTCCAAATAGTTAAGGGAACCTAAAAACAGACTGGAAACCAAATACCAGCCAGAAGAAACTTTAATGTGGGCTGTGGGAAGTTTTTAAAGCATTGCTTCAGCCTCTGAACTGACCAAAAGGCATGCATATATTGCACCTGTAAGAATAAGGTGGTCAATGTAGACCATTAAGAAGATAAAACCCTATAATATTCCCCTGTACCAACATGGTTTCAGGTATTTTTAAACACTGAACAGTCATCTCCCCACCTATTTCTCAACACAGGCATTTCTGTAGGCCCCAAATATGCATTGATTCAACTTAATAAAGAATAGCTGGATGCCACATTCTAATAGACCCAAAATTATAGCACAAATATATATTTTAAATCAACATGCTACTGCAGTGGGAGAGCCCAGGGCTCTCTATGGTCAAGTACATAATAAAATACAATTTATGTAACACATGAAATAAACCATATGAAATGAATTTATATTTATATTAGTGTTTTTAGCTTTTATTTTGTAATGTCCTACATTTTTCTTGACTGCTCTACATTTTGTGATGCCTTCCCCTCCTTTGCAGCAATGATGTCTGATCACCCTGGTCCAAAGGGATTTCATTGTTCTGTATAGGCCAGTGATGGTGAAACTTTGGAGGACAAGTGCCCAAACTAAAAAGCTTTCTGGCACCGGGTGTTACCCAGTTCTGAGGGTGGGACTTAACCCTTTGGGGATGGGACCTAGGCCAGGACTTCAGACAGCTGAATGCCTGAGAGAGGCAGTTGAAGGCAAAGGAGGGTGGGGGAAGTGGAGGAATAGGTACATGCCAGTTCCTCCTCTTCCCTGTCTAACCATGCCTTTACTTGTCTATGGAGAGGCAGTTGAAGTGATGAGAGAGTGGGGGAAGAGGAGGAGGAGTTGCATGCCTATTCCTCTTCTTCCCCCACCCTTCCATCTCCCTGTGTGCCCTCCAAAATGGTGTTGTGTGCCAGAGATAGCACGAGTGCCATAGATTCACCATCACAGGTATAAGCCCTATAAATTGCATGGCCTAGCCTTACTGGAGAGTTGGCCTTGCTGATATTTTGCTTCCTTTTGCTTTTTGTTTCATTTTAAATGAGAACTTAAAATGCCTAAAATATTTGCTCTGGAACTGTTCCTTCTCTCCCCATGGCCCTGTGTACCTGTGTGCTTTAGGGAGGAGTGACAGCTAAATAGGAAAGGAGTAGGTCCTGATTTCTGCCAAGTATCATCATATTCCAGCTGAGAAGGAAAGCTCTGCTTGATTGCTTTTGTTTTGCTTTTTTCCTCTCTCCTCCAAGACTTAAACACATTTGGTGATTAATTTACACCAGCAGTGTAATTATTGATGAATGGAAATGGAGATGTTTTCCTTCAGCAGCTTTTATTCAAAGTTAAGTTCACAGACTTCCCAGGTGACTGTCAGTTTAATCTCCTGTAAACACCAAACTGAAGGGTTGTTTCATTTTTCAAGTCACATTGCACTGTCAGAATCTTTGAAGCAAAAGGTAGGCTGCCATTATGTTTGGCTCAAAGAAGTAGTAATTGGAGTGACCTAGAATTTCTCGGAACTACTTCATCTTCAGAAACATGCATTTACCTTTGTTGCCCTTTCTGTACAGCTGACAATCTGTGCAGATCCAAGTAAGGGCTTGCAGAGCTGGCTTCCATAGGAACTCCTTGAACATGCACTGATTTAGGAACAACAGTGGAGCTCTGTTGCTCCCTCTAATGGTAACTGTTTGGGGTTTTCGTCTGTTATACCATGCTTTTCTTCCCAAGAGCTCAAAAGCATACATGGATCTTCCCCCCCCCCCCCATGTCATCATAACAAGTTTTTTGTGGGTTTTTTGAGCTGTGTGGCCATGTTCTAGAAGAGTTTCTTTCTGACATTTTGCTGGCATCTTCAGAGAAGTCATCATAACAAGCCTGTGAGGCAGGTTATGCAGGGAAAGTGGCTCAGTAGGGATCAGAACCAAATTACCCAGACCACAGTCCAGTGCTGTAACTGCTGTAATTTATTGGCTTTGTAGAGTAAACAAACAAATAGTTCAGGATCTGAGAGACCAAGTGGTCCAATATCCTATTCAGTCCAAGATCAACAAGGAAAGATGGAGATGCAGCATGCCCACCTAAGCCCCCATTTAAATATCTCCTGCCAAAGACAGCCCACTGGTGGTAGATGGTGGTGAGTCCATTATGGGTTTTATTGTGAAATTTAAATGAACTATCCAAGCTAATGAGCCTATTTTGGGGGTAGTGTTCAGGACCCTGGATGAGTATGGACTAAAACACAGAATGAATTCACTGCCCCACCAGCATGGAAGCCCCTAGTTTCCATTGGAGACTACAATCGCCCAAGGCATCCTGTTACTAATATAAGCAGGCTCTTATATTAGGATATTTTCCCTAACACTTAGCTGTAATATAACAATTACTGTTGGAATATACAGTTAAAGTGGAAATGGACAGATGTGAGAAAATTGCTACTGGAAAGTTTTTGAGCCTGCAGGTGGAAATGATAAACAACTCACACAGAACACACCAAGGTCAGTGGGATTTGAACTTGAAAGACTTTGATAATTTATTGTGTGTGCCTAAATTGAAAAACTGTTTAGTTAGTGTGTCTGCTTTGACCACTGATGGGTATGCACTGAAGTTTGTGGGGGAGGAGTGTGTGATAACCAATAATGATGAGGTTTGTGCAAAAGCAGTGAAAAGGGATAAAATGTATTACATGCTTGATAAAGCAGAATGTGCAGTAGTCAATAATGCACCTTTACATTCTGACTGTGCACATTATTACCACAGAGTTTTGGGACATGCAGGTTTCAATAGTATTGGGAAACTGGGGGAAGTGTGTCCAGAATTCAAAATGTCTCCTTGTTCAGTTTGCAGCAGGATAAAGTTGAACGCTTTTCCTGTGGCAAAATGCAACAAACGCATAGCACAAAGACCTTTTCAATATGTTCATGCAGATCTAGTAGGGCCTTTTCAGAAAAGTCTGGAAAACAACAAGTATTTCATGGTAATTGTGGATCGTTTTACCAGGCACTCTTATGTAATGCTTCTGAAGGAAAAGAGTGAAGAGGCAGAATGTTTCAAAGATTGGGTTAACATGGTTGAAAGGGAATTTGAGTACAAAGTGGGATCTTTGATCACAAACCAGGGAGGAGAGTTCTTGTCAAATAGTTTGAAAAACTGGTTGAGAGAGAAGGGAATTCACCACAACACCACTAACCCTGCAGTTCTGCAGGAGGATGGTTTGGCTGAGAGAAGGATGGGTGTCCTAAAGCAAATGAGGGATTGCATGATGCTAGATGCAGAGACATCTGAACAGCTTTGGCGCGAGGCAATTCTTACAGCAAATTGTTTTAGCAAATTGAACTTGGAATTCAGCTGTAAAGAAAATTCCATTTCATATGCTTTATGGCAGACCACCTAATCTAAAATACCTGAGAGTGTTTGGGCAGTATGCAAATGTGTATGTGCCTGCAAGTTTCAGAAAAAAGGGTGAGCCCAAGTGACACAGGTTGATGTTTGTGAGATATTCTGGGAATAGCTACAGGTTTCATCTTGGTGGTGGGGAAATCTTGCTATCCAGAAGTGTCAACTTTGAAAAGCACTCAGGTTGGAGAAGTTGCATTCCAACAAAGAGGTTTTTCTCAAGTTGGGGCAGTTGGAAATGAGTATTAGAAATTGAGGGGTGGTAAAACATTAATCAGCATCCTCTGACAGTGAGTCTAGTACATCAGATCAATCTACACAGACACATCCACCCACAACCATAATGTCAGAGATAAAGAGACACAGAGAAACATGTCAGGGATGATGGGAGTTGTAGCTCTTCACCTCTGGCTCTAACTCACCACCTTGTTATGCAGCAGAGCTGACCAGCTTTGATCAGTGGTTGATGCTTCTTTCCCAAGCAGCAGAGTTTCAGAGAATAGGCTGAAGACCCTGACAAACTCTCCAAGCCTTCTCACTCTTCTTCCTGAGATGTCTCCAAACTTCTCCAGGATTCTTCTGGCTTTTGTATCTTCCCTCAAGACACCAGACAACTCAGTAGTCTTATATAAAAGATCTACTTTATTCTACTATATACATAAATACTATATGCCCTACAAATCACAATCTCTACACTTCACAATATCTCCAAACTACTCCACAATGTACATTAGCAAACATTGCAATTTATAGCCATTGTTAGACACCACCCACTAGTTTCCACCCAGTGGGTGTGTACATACATCTTGATTGGTCCACATAGATCATCCCATACCTAAGACCAACCCAAGTGTTTCATCACTTTACCTTGACCACTTAATGAGTCTCAGGTGTTTGCAATCTATCACAGGTGTTCTCAATATACCTTCTATAACTTTGTCCTTGGCTCTCAAGGCTTCTTAATTATATTATCTTTTTCACCTGTGTATCTTCCTGATTGCTCCTGCTTAGTCACTTTGACATTCACATACATATTTTTATTTCTATTACTGTATATCCCATGTTGCTTTTTCCTTAACAATCCCCTCCGAAATAAAATATTGTATGTGTCTTATAATGTCATTCCAACCATTTGTGTCAGTCTTTCATGTTTTTCCGCTGTCAATGCTTTTGTGAACAAATCTGCTATGTTGTGTTGTGTTTCTATATATCTCAGTTCTATTTCACCCTTCTGAACCATGTCTCGCACATTTTGATATCTAACACCAACATATTTTGTTCTGTTCTTCAAATTTTCAGCTTCAGCCATTGCTATGCATGACTGTGAATCTTCCAGAATTTCTACTGGTATCTTGTAACTTTCATTTAAATCATTCAATAACTGCTCAACCCACTGTACCTCATTTACTATCTCATTTAAAGCTGCGAATTCTGCTTCCGTCGTACTTATCGCTACATTTGTTTGTTTCCTACTTCTCCAGACTATTGGACTTTCACTGTACTTGATTATTATTCCTGTAACTGACTTCTTGTCTCCTAATTCTGATGCAAAAGAACTATCCACATAACAATCTAAATCTGAATGACTGTTTCTAATTATCAATTTCTTATCTAGAGTTCCTTTCAAATATCTCAATAAGTGTTTTACTGCTGTCCAGTCTTCAATTTTTGGATCATTAACTCTTCTGGACAATACATTTACAGCATACGAAATGTCTGGTCTGGTGTGGCAAGATATGAATTGTAAAGATCCTATTATGCTCCTGAATAAAGTCTTGTCTTCAAAATCTCTAGTTGTTTTTTTCAGATACAAAACCAGTTGTCATTGGAGCTCTTACTATTTTAGCATTTTGTAATCCACACTTTTCAATCAAATTTTCAATTTTCTTTCTCTGACTTAACAAACAATGTCCTTCTTCTGTCCACTCAACACCAATACCTAAATAAGACTTTAATAAACCTAGATCCTTCAAAACAAACTTTTTAGACAACTCTTTTTTTACTGATTCAATCTCCTGTCTTGACTTTGCTGCCACGCACAAATCATCTACATAGATCACTAACACTATGTCTCCTTTTGTATAGACACATGCATCTGCAATGCTCCTTTTGTGTCCTAGTTTAGCTAACTCTTCATTAATGCACAAATTCCATGCTCTGGCACTTTGTTTTAATCCATACAATGCTTTTTTTAATTTATAAACTTTCTGACTACTATTTTCTTCAAAACCTTGTGGCTGCTCCATAAATATCTCTTCATCTAAACTAGCATTCAAGTAGGCTGTTTCAAAATCAAAATGTTCTACAACTAAATTCCTTTTTGCTGCTACAGCCAGAACCATTCTCAGACTTTCTGGCTTTGCAGTTGGATAATATGTCTTGTCATAGTTCTCATACTGCTGTTGTGCAAAACCCTTAGCTACTAACCTAGCTTTATACTTAATACTTCCATCTGGCATTTCTTTCTTTTTGTACACCCACTTACAACCAATTACTTTCTTATCTTTGGGTCTATCAACTATTTCAAAAACATCTTTATTTACCAGACAACCAAACTCATCATCCATTGCATCAATCCATCTTTCCTGTTCTTCTCTAGACAAACTTTCCAACTCTTCAAAACTTTCAGGCTCTTCCACTGCTAAACAAGCTCTTGCATTTGTCACAACAAACCTATCTGGTGGCTTCCTAACTCTGTGACTACGTCTGGGAATAAACTCTGCTGATCTGCCTCTTTCATCCTCACTTTCTGTGCTGGGAGTTATAGTTCTATGGCTAAATCTCTTGTCCTCAGTCATTCTAGTAGTAATAGGTCTAGATTGTGTCTCATTATCTGAAGAACTATCACTGCTACTAGTGGATGCTTCTGGCTTAACTGAAACCCCTCCGTTTCCTGAAGTTGGTTCAGTTTGTGTTTCTGGCTCATTTGAACTTCCTAACCTCAAGAAAACTTCTTTATTGGCATGCAGTTTGTCCCAACCGGCATGTCTCTCGAAATTTGCTGACCTAGAATACTGCACTTCTTTTCCACCCAAATGAAACTTGTAGCTATTTCCAGAATAACCCAAAAACCTAAGCCTTTTACTTTTGGGTTCTCCTTTCTTCCTGAAACAAGCTGG
Organism: Phrynosoma blainvillii; assembly: GCA_026167975.1. Lineage (NCBI taxonomy): Eukaryota > Metazoa > Chordata > Lepidosauria > Squamata > Phrynosomatidae > Phrynosoma > Phrynosoma blainvillii. The sequence goes on along the minus strand of JANUYF010000002.1, from coordinate 58,086,926 downwards.
TATGTAAACATAAGCCAATTGTCCAAAGACCCTCAAATACTTGTAATTTGGCACTCTCCCATACAATAACCTGTAGGGAATGTCTTCAATTTCTGAATGATACAGTCTGTTACTAATATGTACTGCTGTCAAAGTTGCTTCTGCCCAGAAACTATCTTTTACCTCTGCATCTGCCATCAAACAAGCAGTTATCCTTTTTATATCTTGTATTTTTTTCTCCGCTAAACCATCTTCGTTAGGACAAGCGGGATTAGTAGTTTCATGCCTTATTCCTACCTTTTGAAACCAATTAAACAATTGATTACTTAGAAACTCTCCTCCCCGGTCAGTAACAATGGTGCCTACTCTAATATCAAATTGTCTTTCCACCATTCTCACCCATGCTTTTAAACTTTGCCCAGCGTCAGATTTGTTTTTCAATATTCTTACAAAAGCAAACCTTGTAAACCTATCAACAATTACTAGGAAATATTTGCTTCCCCCTAAAGACAAACAATTAGCTTGGGCAACATCTGCATGTACAAACTGAAATGGTCTTTGAGCAATTCTTTTGGTTTTCTTGGCTACTGGAAAAGCTCTGACCTTTACCTGATTACATACAGTACAATCTAAGTGATTTTTGCATTCAGCAACTTTTAAATCTGGACACATACTGATTAACTTCTTTAAACATTTGAAACTAGCATGGCCAAATTTCCTGTGTAGTTCATGTATGCAGTCTTTATGAATTGGACTATTGTTTATGTTATTAGCATTTTCAATCCTGTAGCAATCAATATTGTCCTCCAAATAATAAAGCTTATCTTTTTTCAAGCCTATGCCTCACAATTCCCCATTCAATTTTATCTTACACATGTTCTTTTCAAAAATGACTGTGTAGTCTCTGTCTGTTAATCTGCTCACTGATAACAAATTATTTTCTAACTCCTTTACATGTAACACATCATTAAAGTTTTCCTTTAGCCCTGGAATGAAAACTGTACCCATTTGATTTACAGTACTGAGCTCTTTCCCATCAGCTAAAACTACAGCATTTACATTAGCTGATTTTCTATTACTTATCAAATTAATATTGTTACACATTGAAGATGATGCTCCTGAGTCAATCAACCATTTACAATTAGTATTTTGTTTTTCCTTAATCATGGTTGCCAACCCCTTTTTATTACCACTGTCCTTCAAAAATGGAGGTTTGGACTGTTTTTGATACTGCCGTGGCTGCCATCTGCTCTCTCCTTGCTTGCTTCTCTCAGCAGCAAATTGTTTACAATGTCTCTGCAGATGACCAATCTTTTTACAATAAAAACACCTCCGTTGCTCCCTTGTAGAAGCTGCTTCTTCCTGCTTTCGTAGTTCAGGCGTTGTTTGTTGTTTTGGCACAGTCCTTAAACTTGCTGAGTCACCCTGCTCAGACTTTCTTCTCAAGTTTTCTTCCAATAATCTGGCAACAATTAAGTCTCTGTTCAGCTCAGCTTCTGGCAAATTTTGCAAGCTATTTGTAATGTTGTCCCAAGAAGAGTCTAGCGATTCCACTAAAATATAACACTGCTGCTCTTTGCTAATTTCCACTCCTCTCAGTTCAGCTTGCACAAATAAATCTTGCATTGTTTTTAAATGTTCCATCACACACTGTCCTTTAGTCATCTTTTGTCTGTAAATTCTTTTAGACCAAAGCATTTTTGCAAACGCAGTTGAAGGAGTGTGTAATCTCTGCAAGGTATCCCACACATCCTTGGCGGACACTTTATCTCTTACGTCGTTAATCAAGTCTTCTTCTAGCATGAGATAAAGACATGCTTTTGCTTTAGCGTCTCTTTCTCGAGTGGCTGCATCAGCATCAGCTGCCAGCCCTGTTTCAACTGTCGACCACAGAGACTCCTTTATGAGTAGAGATTGGGCATATATTTTCCAGGTAGAGTAATTGTTTCTATTTAATTTACTAAACTTTAGGATCTCCATCTTAATTTGTGCAGTGACTCAATTTGACACAGTCCCTCTGAGTATGCACAGCAGCCAAAACACAAAATGATTTACTCACAAGGCTCCACAAAACCTTCTTCCACTCTCTGGAACTTTCAGCTTCTGTGGATGCTGGTTGCTCTAGTATTTGGGCCCATAACCCTTGTCAGGGATGATGGGAGTTGTAGCTCTTCACCTCTGGCTCTAACTCACCACCTTGTTATGCAGCAGAGCTGACCAGCTTTGATCAGTGGTTGATGCTTCTTTCCCAAGCAGCGGAGTTTCAGAGAATAGGCTGAAGACCCTGACAAACTCTCCAAGCCTTCTCACTCTTCTTCCTGAGATGTCTCCAAACTTCTCCAGGATTCTTCTGGCTTTTGTATCTTCCCTCAAGACACCAGACAACTCAGTAGTCTTATATAAAAGATCTACTTTATTCTACTATATACATAAATACTATATGCCCTACAAATCACAATCTCTACACTTCACAATATCTCCAAACTACTCCACAATGTACATTAGCAAACATTGCAATTTATAGCCATTGTTAGACACCACCCACTAGTTTCCACCCAGTGGGTGTGTACATACATCTTGATTGGTCCACATAGATCATCCCATACCTAAGACCAACCCAAGTGTTTCATCACTTTACCTTGACCACTTAATGAGTCTCAGGTGTTTGCAATCTATCACAGGTGTTCTCAATATACCTTCTATAACTTTGTCCTTGGCTCTCAAGGCTTCTTAATTATATTATCTTTTTCACCTGTGTATCTTCCTGATTGCTCCTGCTTAGTCACTTTGACATTCACATACATATTTTTATTTCTATTACTGTATATCCCATGTTGCTTTTTCCTTAACAATACAGAGGTTCAAACAAGTTCTGACAGTGAGTATGAGAGAGGTAGAACAAGGACTTTCTTGCCTAGGAGGACTCAGAGAGTGAGAAAGCCTCCAGATCATTTTGTAGTGCAGGAAGCTAGAGCCTATACAGTGGTGGCTGATGAGCCTGAGAGTTTTAAAGATTTGCAGAACTTTCCTGAGGAGGAAAAGGAGAAGTGATTTTCTGCAATGGATCAGGAGTACATGTCGTTGGTAGTGTTTGAAATTGTTGAGAGGTCTGAGAATCATCAGATGATAGGCTGTAAATGTGTTTTCAAGAGAAAAGAAATGCCGGATGGTACCCATAGATACAAGGCTAGGCTGGTGGCAAAAGGTTTTGCACAGCAGAAATTTGAGAACTTTGACAAAACGTTTTCTCCTACAGCTAAGCCAGAGAGCCTCAGATTGGTTTTGGCTTTAATAGCAAGGAGGAGCCAGTTGGTGATTTTGATTTTGAAACTGCATATTTGAATGCTTGTCTTGAGGAAGATGTGTTCATGGAACAGCCTTTGGGTTTTGAACAGAATAGTGATAGAAAAGTGTACAAGTTGAAAAAGGCTTTGTATGGTTTAAAGCAGAGTGCAAGTTGGAATCATTGTATTCATGAGGAGTTAGTTAAATTGAGATACAAATGCAGCATTGCTGTTGCATGTGTTTACACAAAGGGTGATGTTATGTTGGTGATTTACGTTGATGACTTGTGTGTGGCAGGATAGTCAGAACAGGAAATTAAAGCAGTGCAGAAAGAATTAGCAAAGAAATTTGTGATTAAGGATTTGGGTTCTCTCAGAACCTACTTGGAATTGAGGTTCAGTGGACTGAGGATGGTAGATGTTTGTTAAGTCAGCAGAAAAAGATAGAAAGGCTGATTGAGAAATGTGGACTGAAAAGTTCTAAGGTAATGAAAAGCCCTATGACTCCTGGTTATGCCAGTGGTGAGTCAATAAACGAGTTTGAAAATCCAGAATTGTTTAGAAGCATTGTTGGTAGCTTGATGTTCGTAACAAACAACACAAGGCCAGATATTGTGTTTGCAGTTGGCATGCTTAGCAGAAAAGTAAACAATCCAAAAGTTGAGGATTGGACTGCAGTGAAACATGTGTTGTGATACCTGAAAAGTAGCAAAGACAGGAAGCATGTGATACAGGGAAGTATGGTTCAGCATGAATGTTTTGTGGACAGTTCATTTGCTTCAGAGCAATATGACATAAAATCAGTCACAGGTTTGTTGATAAAGTTTGGAAAAAGTCCAATAGTTTGGCGTAGCAGGAAACAGAGTTATGTAGCCTTAAGTACAACTGAGGCAGAATTTGGTGCTTTGTCAGAGATAGTTAATGAGATACAGTGGATTAAGCAGTTACTTCAAGATTTAGGTCAGAATTATACTGAACCAATTTTGGTTCATGAGGATTCACGATCATGCATAGCAATGGCAGAGGCTGAGAATTTGAAATGCAGAAGTATCAAAATGTCAGAGAATTGATTCAGAATGGAGTTGTGCGCCTACAATCTACTGACACCCAAAACAATGTCACAGATATTTTTTACAAAGGTGCTGACAACAGAAAAACATGAACAATTGTCATGTGTAATTGGAATGGCATCTTAAGTGCACAATTCTAGCTATTGAGCTAGAGAAAGTTTCAATACTGTAAATAACTTGATACTCACATCTATACATTTTGGAGGGGAATGTTATGAATGTTGGGATATATAGTTAAAGTGGAAATGTACAGATGTGAGAAAATTGCTACTGGGAAGTTTTTGAGCCTGCAGGTGGAAATGATAAACAACTCACACAGAACACACTAAGGTCAGTGTCTTGGGAAGAGAGATAGATGGAACATAAACATTAGGTCATCTTGTTGTGTGTGAGCCAGGATCACATGACACATGACTTACATCAGGTGGGCTGAACTAGAGGCTGGGTTAGAGGATATTCAGCAAATTGTCTGTAGAGGTATCTACCCATGGGAGGAGTTTTGGGTTTGGCTTAGAGCTTTCTTTGTTCTAGCTACTCGCACTGTTCATGTGTGTGTTTCAGTCTCCTAATCTGCCTGTATGATAATAATGATGATGGATGTATATAGTTTTCTGTTTACTTTGCAACCATGAATAAAGACCCTTCTTTTGAAGAGAATTTGATCTCTGTTTCTGGTTCCTGGAATGCTGGAGTGCTGCAAGTTATGGAGAGCTCCAGGTCCAGAGATGGATGGCTGATGAACGGCAGCCTGGCATTCTGGCACTTGAACTCTGCTACACCACCACCATAAATCAACAATTACATCTCTTTTTGAAGGTGTTTTCTTCCTGTTCCAGTTGAAGTTAAATATAAAGAACAATAAAAAAGTGACAAATATGATCCATCCACTATCAGCTGCAGGGAAAATGTCTAAATAAGCATGTCAGACAACTGCTCTGTTTCTCCTCCACTGTGGTGAAATGTGTGGCATATTTATTTAAATTGCAGAGAATTATTTTTACATTTGCCGCTATATATGTAATGTATCCCATGCAAATTTTATTCAAGCCTGTTTCTTCTTTTTTCCTCTTTTTGAGGTGATGCATGTAAGTAGCCACACGACTACTGTCCTCTTTTAGTGCTTTTAGTTATTGAAAACTGACTTGTCTGTGAGAACTCAAAATGTTAGCCTAGAACACTACTCTCTAAAGTTTAGGTTTTGTATAAGCACTCTGTAGTATTTCTGATTTCTATGTATGCTTGTGAGACAGTAAAGACAATTGACAAGGAGGAAATCAATTCATTTGGAGGGGGTTTGTTTTTTGTAATATTATTTATTAATTATCCAAACACAGTAATTATAATATAATTATATATGTACTTATACACCATGAATTATGTTATTAAAATATCCAAATGTTAGAATTTCCTAATATTAGGAAATTTATTTTAGGAATGTTAGGAAATTAATTTTGAATGTGGTGCTAAAGGAGAGTTTTACAGATAGCACAGGTTGACCAAAAAAAAAGGCCAATAAATGGTAGTAGAGCAAATCAAACCTGAATTCTCTCTAGAAGCCAAAATGACTAAACTGAGGCTGTTATACTTAGGACATATCATGAGATGACATGACTTAAGTCTGTAGGAAAAGAGGAAGACTGCATTCCAGGTTGACAGAATCAAATAAGGAAGCCATAGCCTGCGTTTGCAAAATCTTAATATCAGAGTGTCTTGGAGATTACTTATTGATAAGTTGAATAAGTTGAAGTTAACTTGATGGCAATTTACAATATAAGGGTACAGGATTTTTAATTGGTTTTGTTTGTTTGGAGGAATGTTATATTATGTGAACCTGTGACCACAATCTGAATTAGATAAGTCAAGACATAGGTTTCTATCTGAATGAAGACTAGGCTACTGGTTTTCAAACTTTGGCCACCCAGCTGTTGCTCCAGCTCCCAGAAGACCTAGCCAATTTGCCCAATGGCCAGGGATTCTTAGTATTGAGGTCCAAGGAATTGGAAGGCTCAAAGTTTGAGAAAAACTTTCTTAGATCAATGTCTGTTATCTTTGCTAATGTAATTTAGACTTTTTCCACAGTTAAGCCATTTTCAAAACTCATGCTCTTTGATGCAAAAAAATAAATTTTAGATATTTTTAAAATTGAATTCTTATTCTTATTATTTCTTACCAACCCTTCCCCATGGATCATGGTGGGGGACAACAACAATTAACAAACAAACAACACTAGGTAAAACTATAGTGTTCATGGAATATGCAACAGGAACTTGACAGTGTATTCCTATGAGCATCTGCTCAAAAATAAGCCACAATCTTATGTGTGTCTGTTGAAAAGTGAACCCTAGGTATAGAAGGAATTATTTTCACATAAACGAGTATAGGATATGAACCCAAACAGTGAGGTTCATGAAGTGAGCCTTCATTGTATGTTCTAAAGAAAGCATGATGGCTAAAAATGAGAACAGTGATGGGGGAAAATACACTCACCCTGCCTTCAGTGTCCGCATGGATTTATGACCCCACTCAATTCATTCTCCAACTTCATCATATGGAACAGAAAAAACTGAATGGATATTCTACTCATGTTCAGTTAAAAATGAATATAACATTCTACATGACTGGGAAATCTCTTTTATCATGGTCTTTGACAGCATGGAACATTCTACTCATCTTCATTTGAGCAATGATAAAAACTTTTCCTCATCTGATGCAAGCATGTTAGGAGACAAAGGGGTGACATGCAGCACACACACAGACATTGTGGACACATCCAGTCTCAGCCCCCTCCCACTTTTGTGAATTCTTCAGAAAGTATGAAGAGGATTTTGATCTTATCTGAGTTCAAGCTGGTTTGAATCTGGGAGTGCTTATATTTTCATCTTAACTATTCTTTATGCATGTTTAATGAAATAGGACATTGCTACTGTAATCTTCAGAACTCTTCTGACAAGAATTCTAGGGGACACTTCAGCAGAATAAAAAAAAATACCCTCCCCCGTATGTAAGATTATTTTACCAGGGCAACAAAGAGAAGGTTCTGTGATCTATTTCTCTGCCCACTACAGGAGGAGGTGGGGATATCATTTGGATTTGAAAGAATACTTCTTATTCAGGAGTCTTTGATGACAACAGAAAGGTGATCATTCCCTTGATGTCATGAAATGGGGTAACAGGGGCAGACAATTCTTCAGTTGTTCATACACTCAGATCCTTCAATTGTTTGTACATGTTCTTTATAAATGTAAGAGAAAACTGGGACACAGCTCTATTCCTTCATCACTAGTTTCAGACATCTTTGTATTGAAATCATTGCAGCCAGACAATGAAAATATTGTGATGCTACGCAGAGATTCCCCCACACACATACACACACATACACATTTCATCTGTGTTCATGGAACCTGGAGACCATGATGAGGTTGTGGCCAAGCTTATGGAACCCACCAGTCATCATCATCATCATCATCATCATCATCATCATCATCATTGTATCCTGCTCCTCTGCCAATACAATCGGGGAGGCTTACAGTAATAAAACATGACAAATGTACAACCCAAAAACCTCCCCCCCTTAAAATAGTATTCATCATCATAAAATTAAAACAACAACAAACAACAAACAATCAATTGAACAGTTGACAAAAATATAAAAGCAAAGAAGACAGCCAATAGCAGGTATGGTGGGGAATAGCAAAAGGGCAAAACTCACTCATGACACTTTCATTCATATTTGACATTCACAGTTTAGTGAAGTCACACTGAGTTCAGCAATTCAAGCAATCCATTTAATGTATCCATTAAAATATTATGTGAAGTTTTAATCTCTGTTGGAACTATGTTTGTTTTATCATTGTGCTGCTTCAATTTGCTTTCATTATTTTATTATGGGATTTATTTAAATAATATGGTGTTACCATTTTTGTTTTGTAAACTAGCCTGATATTGCAAACAGAAAGGGGAGAGTATGTATAAATACATACACGAATGTGCTGTCACACACAAATTCATATAATCATCACATGATTTCATTCAAGGGGATAACATTGCCAGGTAGAATTCAACAATCTAAGGTCTGCAGATGACACCATATTATGAGTGGAAAGCATCACAGACTTGGATCAATTACTAAGAAAAGTCAAAGAAGAAATTGCAAAGGTAGACTTACTGCTGAACATAAAGAAAACATAAATAATGACCATAGAAGATCAACACACATTCAATGTAGCTAATGAAGAAATCAAAATAGTTCTTGTACCTTGGATCAAACATTGATCAAAACAGAGACTGCAGTCAAGAATTAAGAAGACTAGAAATGGGATAGGTGCCATGAAACAACTAAACAAGATCCTAAAGTGTAAAAATATACAAATGAGCATTAAATTTAGAATCATCCAAGCCATCTGTACATCACCATGTACAGATGCAAGGGCTGGACAGTAAATAAAGTCAAGAAAAAAAACTAAATTCATGTGAGATGTGATTCTGGAGAAGTGTTGAAGATACCATGGATTGCCAAAAAGACAAACAAATGGATCCTAGAAGAGATCAAGCTTCAATTCTCCCTGGAAGCCAAGATGATGAAACTGAGGCTATTATATTTTGGCTACACCATTAAAAGGCATGACTCATTAGAAAAGATAATAATGCTATGAAAGGTAGAGTAGCAAAAAAAGAGGAAGCTCACATGTTAGATGGTTAGACTCAATTAGAGAGGTCTTGTGCCTGAATCTGCAGGACCTAAGCAGAGTAGTAGATGACAGGGGGTCTTGGAATTGTCTCATCCACATAGTCACCATGAGTCAGGGCCTGCTCGGAGGCAGTTAACAACAAGAATTCTAAGTATGAAGAACCAGACATCAGGGTGCAGGCCTTATATATATTGCCAATACCAAGAAAATATGACAAACAGCACTGAGTACATGTAGATTGTATGGTTATTGAAAAGTTAAGCATGGCTATGCACACTAATGCTGGATTACATTACAAGGCAGGGGAATTTGCATATGTCAAAAACTTTAAGAAAAAGCCTGCCAATGTGAACATTGATTTTTCCAGAGAGGACCAAAATAACTTGTTATTGTTCTCAGCAAACACAACATTACTTGTTCCAGTTCTTTTATCCTGACACCAATCTATGAATGTTGTCTGAGCATGCCCACATGTGTTTATTATCAAGTTAAATGCCATTGGACCTGTGCACAAAGGGCAAAAGCCCTCTGTAAACATCTAGTTAAACAAAGCTTGTTCCTGCCAAAGATTTATAAAAAATATATTTTGCATACAAAATCACTTTTGATAAGTGTCTTTTTCTAAAATGTTATGTTAAGAAACATAAGAAATGGTATTTTAATGATCCAGACTTTTGCTCCAATTTCATCAGTATTGTCCATAGAAGGGGTATGTGATGGTCCCATCTCTAACTTACTCAACAACCAAGCTTTATGGGTAAACCAGAAAGGATTTATTGAGCAGCTCAGCTTGGTAGACAAGCATTTTCCAAAACTGGCTTCAAAGACCTAATCACAAGCATATAATCCCTTTACACCTAACCCCCCTGCTTCTCATCCCCCTTCATTATCATTCCTTTCCCAAGAGAGTGACCTTGTGGGATGTTTGTCTTCTTGCCTACAGAGGTGGGGAACTTCACATGCCCCAAGTGCAAGTTGGTAGCCCTTTTGGAAGAGAAAGTACAGCAGCTGGAGGCATGGGTAGCTACACTTCAGCATATTAGGGAGCAGGAGGTTTTCCTGGACAGAACAGAATGAACTGTCTTGGACAGGGACCACACAGAGGAAGTTGCTGGGGAAGAGAAGGTTACTTCACATACACAGGAGCTAGACAACTGGAGGAATGTCACGCATAGAAGTAGGGAGACCAGAGATCGTTCTGAGAGCTTACAGCTACAGAATCGATTTAAAGCTTTTTCCCTTATCAAGGAAGACGAGGAAGAGCAGCATGGACAGACTTCAGGGACAGAGCAGGGAAACCTGGGAGTTCCACCACAGGGAACAGTCACTGCTAAGCCTCGGAGGAGGCATGTGGTCATGGTGCGGGACTCCTTGCTGAGACGGACAGAAGCAGTGATTTGTGGGCCTCACAAGATGTCTTGGGAGTGTGTTGTCTTCCTGGGGCAAAGATCCAAGATGTGACAGAGAGGAAGACTAGTCAAGCCTACTGACCAACACCCCTTCCTTTTGGTCCATGTGGGAACAAATGACACGGCAAGACACAGTCCTCAAAACATCACAAGGAATTATGAGGCTCTGGGTAAGAAGCTGAAAGAAATGGATTCACAGATTGTCATCTCATCTCTTCTGCCAGTTGAAGGGTGTGGTCCAGGATGAGAGAGGAAAATAGCAGATGTCAACAACTGGCTCCACAGATGGTGTTGCCGAGAACAATTTGGATTCTTAGATCATGGGCTGCGGTTCCATGAGGGCGGACTCCTGGCAAGGGATGGGCTGCATCTCACGCAGTTGGAAGAAATGTTTTTGCCAACAGTCTCAAGAATTTGATCAGGAGGGTTTTAAACTGAGTTATTTGGGGAAGGGAGACAGTGTTCTGGAAGACAAAAAAACTGGGAAAAACAGTCAAACTGTCATAGAGGGAACAAGGCAAACAGTGGAAGGACCCAAAAGTGGGAGGCAAAAAAAAAAAAAACATGCACAGGCAGCAAGTAAAGGGGACATATGGTCTTAGATATCTCTACACTAATGCACAGAGCATGGGAAACAAGTAAGATGAACTTGAACTCCTAGCACAACAAAACAAATATGATATAATAGGCATCACTGAAACTTGGTGGGATGAGTCTCATGATTGGAATGTAGAAATACAGGGGTATAAACTTTTCAAGAGAAACAGGCCAAACAGGAAAGAAGGAGGAATAGCATTATATGTCAGGGATATTTACACCAGTGAAGAAATGCAGGACATCAATCCTGAAAGCCAGGTGGAGAGCATCTGGATAAAAATTAAAGAGGAGAGAAACAACAGAGATGTTATTGTGGGAGTCTACTACAGACCCCTGAGTCAGGCAGAGGAACTGGATGATGCCTTTCTAGAACAGATGACCACACACTCAGAAAGGAGAAATATAGTAGTGATGGGTGACTTCAACTATCCTGATATTTGCTGGAATTCAAACTCAGCAAAATCCTCAAGGTCTAGTAAATTCCTCACTTGCCTTGAAGCCAATTTCATTGTCCAAAAGGTGGAAGAGGCAACAAGGGAGTCAGCTATTTTGGATCTGATCCTAACTAACAGGGAAGACCTAGGGGGGTTGCAGACTGCCAGAAATAGTGCAAATTGAGTCCACTATTAGGGTTAGGGTTAGTGCTAGGGAATCATGGGAACTGTTTTTGTTTTTTTCTGAGACATTGAGCCTTCTCTGTCAAAGAGCTCTGGTGCCACAATAAAGTACAGTTCCCATGATTCCCTACCCCTACCCCTAACCCTAAAAGTGGACTCAATTTGCACTATTTCTGGCAGTCTGCAACCCCCCCTAGTTAATGGGGCGCAAGTGGTTGGATCCTTAGGTGGGAGTGATCATGTACTCCCGGAATTTATTATACAGTGGAAAGGAGAAGTCAGGCATAGTCAGACACACATTCTAGATTTTAGGAAAGCTTATTTTAGTAAACTTAGAGAAATACTGGGGGTGATCCTGTGGTCAGGAATACTAAAAGAGAAGGGAATTCAAGATGGATGGGAGTTTCTCAAAAGTGAGATACTGAAGGCACAATTTCAAACAGTTCCAATGAGGAAGAAAAATGGGAGGTGCCTCAAGAATCCAGGATGGATGACTAAGGAACTTGCAACTAAACTAAGGGCCTTTGCAAACTGCCAGAAATAGTGCACATTAAATTGAGACACTGCCCTGTCTCAGTGCTAGGGAATCATGGGAACTGTAATTTATTGTGGCACCAGAGCTCTCTGACAGAGAAGGCTCAATGTCTCAGAAAAAAATAAAATTCCCATAACTCCTTAGCACTGAGCCAGGGCAGTGCCTCAATTTAATGTGCACTATTTCTGGCAGTCTGCAAAGGCCCTAAGTTTTAAACGGAACATGTATAAGAAATGGAAAAAGTGCCACGTCCCTCTTCAATCATAAAAAAATATATATTGAAGAATCACTATCATCTATCTATCATGTCTTCATTGCAATTCATAATGTGTCCATGAATCAAAATATTATGCAGCAACTTCCAGGCTCTACGCTTACCTAACAATTACTTTTTACTTAAATGACATCAGTGATTGCATAAACAAACATTTGGTGAGTTGTGCTCCTCCACACCCTTTGTATGCCTGCAATTGTTCCACTAGGATATTGTTTTCCCTTAAAAATTGCTGTGCCAGTATTCTTAAAATTAAACTGTTTTAGTCCAGGAGAAATGAAATAGCTTGGAGTAATCGGCAGTCCATCCTCTCCATTGCAGGGACATTTTATAAAAAGCTGTCATTGCCCAACTTCCCCCCACCCCCTAGGGGGAAATATTCTTGTTTTGCTCCTGGAGAAAGAATATCAAACAGTACCCATTCTCTTCTCACATTCTGTCCTCTGAGATTAATTTAAAAAAAAAAAACAGAAGTAAAGGCTTATTTCTGCTTGCTGTATCTGTGGCTGGTTTTGGGGGGAAATTCACTATTACAGACAGAGGGGGGTGGGAGGCAATCTTCAGTGTTAGCATTGAACCCATTACTGTCAAAATTTAAAGCTTAAAAGATAGAAATAATTCCAGTAAGAACATCACATGAAGCACTGTCTTGACAAACATTTGAAAGCCGATAATTTCTCTAAAGCTAGCATAGCTGGGGGAAAGATGATATTTGAGAGAGCTCATATTTTATTCCTTAAGTAATAATGGCCTTGAGAAAGCTAATACAATGCAAAAGAATACAATTTTGTTCCATGAGGCCCATGATGGCACAAGCACATCTAAAAAAGCCAGCTGCTACCAGAGTGGGCCTGTCTTATTGTGTAGCCCCCATCTGGCTGTATGAGATGCCATTGAACCAGGGTTGCCTCATGTCAGGGCACCAGCTGATGTCTCAGGAAATTGCTATGCTTTTCAAGGCCTTCAAGCAAGGAGACAAAAAAGTTTAGGATGACAAATGCTGAAGAAAGGGAATAATGATGCTATGATATGAGGTGACTTTAAAGCAGGGTTAAGTAACTGTAAGAGGCTAGGGGACTGCATTAATCCTCCAAGAATCCTTGAAGAGCCAAATCCACACCACACTTCAATCTATTTTTGTCCCCAGTAAACACCCTAGGATGAATGGGGACATTTTTGCCATTTCTTTTGACCCTCATTGGCCATTTTAAAGTAGGGGGGAAAACCTTTAACCATAGGATATGAATGGACATTCAATTCCTGATTTAGAAAGATGACTTTCCTAGGTCTAAAAGAGTCCAGAGAGGGCCAAAAATGTGGCAAGATGTCTCTGTCCTTAAGAGATGTTTGGAAGCATTTGAGAACAAAAACAATCTTTTGACTTCCCTTCCTCCCAAAAATGACCCGGGGAGAGCATAAAGACTGCATGTTGCTCACCCTTCTTTAAATGCTGGCTGTCTATCACCTTCCCACTCCCTACTGTAGTATCAAAACTCCCTAGCTCAGTGGTGGTGAACCTATGGCACGGGTGCCAGAGGGGGCACTCAGAGCTCTCTCTGTGGACATGTATGCCATTGCCCCAACACAGAGCTCACCAGAGTTCATTACTACAAAGCGAGAGGGATGCGGCACTTTGTGATAAATAAGTGGGTTTTGGGTTGCAATTTGAGTACTAGGACTCTAAAAGGTTCGCCATCACTTCCCTACCTCATTGCAAATATGTGGTGTGACTTTGAAACATTGGTAGACAACTTTGGAAATGAGGGGGGGGGATATTAATTCTCCAAGAGATCTTGAAAGGCTGCATCCCCATTGTTTGTTGTTATTGTGTGCCTTCAAGTCATTTTCGACTTATGGTGACCCTAAAGTGAACCTATCATGGGGTTTTCTTGCAAGATTTGTTCAGAGGAGGTTTTCCATCGCCTATTCCTGAGGCTGGGAGCATGTGAGTTGCCCAAGGTCATCCAGTGGGTTTCATGGATGAGCAGGTAATCAAACCCTGATCTCCAGAGTCTTAATCCAACACTCAAACCACCACACCAAGCTGGGTACCACTGTAACCCATGAACCCCACCCCCTATGTTGCCCTCAAATTACCTCTAGGGACACGGGTCAATTTTGCCATGGTTTTGGGCCTCCAGGCCATAGTAGGTCAGGAAAGACCTTTTTAGCAACTTTCTATTTGATAAAAAGACCTCTCCTGGGCCTAAAATGGTCCAGAAAGGGCCATAATGCCCCCACATTCCCTAGTTAACTATGGAATTAGTCCCCCAGAAGATCTTAGAGGGCTATGAGGGCTTAGAGGGCTACACACACTCTTGCAAAAAAAAAAGTAGTTTTAAACACACACATACACACACCAATCTTCTAAGAGTGATGAGGGCATTCTTACCATACTTGGGGGATATCCTGGGTCCCTAGAGATTTTGGAACATTTTGAGCCAAAAAAGGAGAGTTGGGGGGGGTTGCAGACTGCCAGAAATAGTGTGAATTCAGTCCACTTTTAGGGTTAGGGTTAGAGTTAGGGAACCATGGGAACTGTATTTTATTGTGGCACCAGAGTTGTCTGACAGAGAAGGCTCAATGTCTCAGAAAAATAACAGTTCCCATGATTCCCTAGCACTAACCCTAACCCTAAAAGTGGACTGAATTCACACTATTTCTGGCAGTCTGCAACCCCCCCCCTTGGATTTTTTGTGGGGGGGTTGAAAAAAAATGCAAAAAGATTTTTTCATCTAAGGGGGTCAAGTGGACACACCCTCCCGATATGTGTGTGTGTGTGTGTGTGTATGTCCTCTGGAGTCAGATAATTCAGACTCAGAAGAGTCAGATGTTCAGGAATTTACAGCTCCCAATGATGGTGGTCTCTCCCAGTCTGAGAAGCTGGGGGCTAAGATAGTTAGGGAGCAGCTTCCCCACAGGAGGTAGAAGACACCGAAGATGTGCCGCCATCTTTTGTAGATCTGTGAAGGGAGAAAGAAGATTACGACAATCCCAGTGGCTGTTGAATTGGAGATGCTGACTCATTAAGCATCTGTGTCTTGAGATAGCTGCCTATGGGCCTTTACAAATGGCCCTTTGGGCCATCCTGGAGGCATTGATGGGGAGAGGCAGCAACACAGTGGCCACTTCAACCCCTCCCTGAAGACGTCATCATGGCGTGTGCCGCTAAGCATGGCGTGCACCATCAGGACATCCTTCCGGTGCAGTGTCTTGACACGCTGTACTGGAAGGGGCACAGAAGAAACCTGGACTGCCCTGGGTCGCCCTGGGAAGTGGAGTATTGGGGCCGAGGCAGCCCCATGCCTCGCTCCCAATCCACCCTTTTCCCAGCCCTGAAGGAAGTGACAAAATGCTAGTCCTTTCAGAGTCGGCAAAAAGGACGCCCAAAGAGCCGCCGTGCTGTGCCGGAAGGACGTGCTGATGGCACACGCCATGCGTGACAGTGCACATCTTCAGGGAGGGGTTCAGGCAGCCATCAATGCTTCTCTGGACTAAGGTTGCTATATTACTGAGATAACTGGGTACCCAGAGTTCAGATCAGTTACCTGAAGTTCCCTCCCCAATGCCTCTTTCTACAGTCAGATGCCCAGTACCAGAGTTGATTTGAGATTTCATCTTCTAGGAAATTACAATTACTGTTGCCAGGTTAAATGCAGAACAGGTTGAACCTTGACACAACTGTCTGTGATCATGAAGACTTACTATAAAGTCCTGTCAGGACAAGTTATGGTCTCCTCCCTCACCTCCCCAAAACTACTTTTTTGTTTAGGGACCCATCTCAACATGGCTATTTCCTGGTCAGTGGAAAGTGGAAGCAGAAGTGAAGAAGCTCCTGCTCTGCTCATATAGTTGCACAACAATAGCCATCCTCTTTGATCTCCTAGGGGTCCTCAGGAGGTCTGGATGTCTCCAGACACCAACATCCCACCAAACAATTGTCAAACATGAGAAATTTTGCTTTTATTTAACATTGCATTTGTTTGTGACTTTTTGAAACCATTTTAGGCTTTGGAAACTGCCAGAAATAGTGCAAATTGAGTCAACTTTTAGAGTTAGGGTTAGTGCTAGGGAATCATGGGAATTGTTTTGTTTTTTTTCTGAGACATTGAGCCTTCTCTGTCAGAGAGCTCTGGTGCCACAATAAAATATAGTTCCCACGATTCCCTAACCCTAACCCTAACCCTTAAAGTTGACTCAATTTGCACTATTTCTGGCAGTCTGCAAAGGCCCTTTGTTACTGTAAAACCAATGAAATTTTCACTAAAAAGGCTCCTGAAATTCACTCTTTTTAATGTAAAAACACTTGCAGTCATGCTTAGCAAAGAGAAAAAAAGTTTTGAAATTCTTTGGGCATATATGCAAGAAGGAACTAAGGGACAATGCAGATTGACCTAAAAAGCAGACCCTGGGGTGGAGTTGGGGTGGGGCGACTGCACACAGGCCACCCTGACTCTGCCTCAATGCTGCCGTCATGCCATGTTCCTGACCACATGGAAACAGGGCTCCCCATTGGTGCAGCTTGCACGCACACTGTGCCAAAGGGGTGCAAAAGAGCTGCAGTGGCAGCTCTAAAGCAGCTTTTTGTCACCCTAAAAAGGAGCAGCATTTGCCAGCTCTTTTTGGAACAGCAAAAAAGAGGATCAGGTCCACAGTATGTGGTTGCCGTGGCCCCAATCCAGTGCTCCCAGGGACAGCATGCCCCTTAGGGACTGTCTGCATTGGGCCTAAGGGGCTATGCACACGGGCAAAAAGGGGTGCTTTGAGAGTGACTTGTAGGTATGGCCTTTAGATGACACATGCCTAAAAGTCTCCAAGACAGTGCCCTCTAGACGTCGTATGCTGAGAAAAGCCACTCCAAAAAGGAGCAGCTATTTCCCGTTCCTTTGGTGAAGATGCACACCTTTGGATATGTGTATGTTTGCAGCAACACTGATGCACCAGAAAATGGCCATATAAATGCAGTTGCACATGCAGTGGAAATTGACTTGGCGATCCAGAGCATGTGCCCTGCGAGGCAAGCTTTAATTTAAAGTGCCCTATGCTTCCAAGTGTGGATGCACTGGCGCAAATGTGCTTGAATATTAGAACCCTAACCCTAGTTGTAACCCTACACATGCACCCTAGCAACTGTCCTCTGTTATGACAATAAATGCATTCTGTTGGATGTACGCTTGCTTTCAGCATACACAGCAGTTTGCATGAAAGAGGCTTTTATGACCTCTTCTGTGCAGATGTGCATAAGACCTGCACACCACTTCCTGGCATGACTGGGGGGGCTCCTGCAGTAATGTTTGTTCATGTGTCCTGTTCACAATGTCCCTTGCATGACCACCAGCTTCATGTATCAAGTCTGTCCACACAAACCTCCATTGCATGTACCTCTCCCCTCCCACCAATCTGTGTAGGACATGTTTTGTGGAGGAGAATGGAGTAGTTGACAAACCTGTTCCTTCACTGCAATCAGACAGTGGCACCTGTCAGTCTACTGCACCCACTCCTTGGGGAAGCGGAGGTCAGTGAATCCTTGCATGATATGTGGGTGTTAGACAGGTCCTGTGCAGGTGCACAGGGATGCTGAACTTCAGACACCTTTGTACAGACAAAATGACAGACTGTATACCACCGTATGACAGGTCCTGTGCAGGTGCACAGGGATGCCAAACTTTAGTCATTTTTATACACAGAGAGTGTACACAGAGAGGGA
Organism: Phrynosoma blainvillii; assembly: GCA_026167975.1. Classification (NCBI taxonomy): domain Eukaryota; kingdom Metazoa; phylum Chordata; class Lepidosauria; order Squamata; family Phrynosomatidae; genus Phrynosoma; species Phrynosoma blainvillii. The sequence goes on along the minus strand of JANUYF010000002.1, from coordinate 58,068,766 downwards.
GCATAGGGCACAGTTAGTCTGACATCAATATTGGGAAAGATTCTAGAACAGTTCATTAAACAGAAAGTCTATGAACATTTGGAAAGGAATGCCATAATCACTAAAAGTCAACATGGGTTTCTCAAAAACAAGTCATGCCAGACATAATCTGATCTCTCTTGCTCTCTCTCTCTCTCTCTCTCTCTCTCTCTCTCTCTCTCTCTCTTTTTTTTTTTTTTGCTAAAATTACCAACTTGCTAGATGAAGGGAATGCAGTAGACATAGCATATCTTGATTTCAGTAAGGCTTTTGACAAGATCCCTCATGATATTCTTGCAAACGAGATAGTAAAATGTGGGCTAGACAATACAATTGTTAGTAGATCAGTAACTGAATGATTGACCGAACTGAAAGGGTGCTCAGCAATGGCTCCTCTTCATCCTGGAGAGAAGCGAGCAGTGGGATGCCACAGGGTTCTGTCCTGGGCCCAGTGCTATTCAACATATTTAACAATGATTTGGATGACGGAATAGGGGGCATGCTTCTCAAATTTGCAGATGACACCAAATTAGGAGGAATAGCTAATACCCCAGAAGACAGGATGAAAATTAAAGATGACCTTAACAGATTAGAAAGCTGGGCCAAAGCTAAGGAAATGAAGAGTTGGCGAAGGTGCACCGCAGCCTTTTGCAGCGCACCTTCATCGACTTGTGAAAGGAGCGCCAATTTAGCGCTCCTTTCAGGGGCAGCGAAGCTGCACCGTGGGACCGAGGCATGGGGATGCCTCGGTCCCACGGTGCAGCTTCCTGGGGCAGCCCATGGCCACCTGTCTGCTTCCCCCCACACAACCAAATCTGCTATGAATTTCTTGTACTCCTAATTATGGGCCTTTGTATGTTTATTCTCTCTATAATCCTTTTGTATCTTCATAACATTTAAATTAGATCTGATATTTGTTTAAATGTTTTGTATTTTAGTTTTTTAAACTAGCTGCTTTTTATTATGGCATTATCTTGTCTATAGAACAGAGTAAGATCATCTAAGAGGTTAAAAGACAAAAGTCAGATTTCCCTTACTGATGTATGGGGAACATCTTGCTTGCTTGGATTTCATGCTTTCCCAAATGTATATGTTTGGAAAGTATTCTTCCACCTTTACAAGAAAACTCAGCTAGAGATAAAAAAAAAACATGTAAAAGAAACTTTGATGTGTCTGGATATGTACACTTTAAGAAACTGAAATATTATGAATCAATAACGTTACTGCCGATGGGGCAGAGTGGGCACCTTTCATCAGTGAGAAAGACCACCATCTCCCTAAGCTAGGACTTAGAAGTATGGAAAATCAAAAACACAGCTCTCGCTTGACATATTCAAAACACCTCTGAGTCTGAAAGGAGTTAGATGGACTATAGATCTGAAGGCATTACAAGCTTCGAATTGATGATGAATCAAAGATGCTTGAAATGCTTTAACTAAAAAAAAATTAAATTGTGGGCAGCTGTAAGTGATAATAGGAGACATAGAACTACATGTGGTGCTAATTAGAACTTGGTAATGTGTGTGTATCCCCTCACATTTGTAGACCCTTCTATATTCCACAGGCTGTGGAACCTGGAGAATATCTGTGGTGACTATTTCGGGAAGGACAGAAAATTTTAAAATGCAAAATTTTCTGTTAGCAGCAGCTACGGCCTATTTGCATGTATGGTTAAGGTCATTGCTGCCTTTGTCTTTATGGATGAACTCCTTTCTTATCCTGAATTTATCCCTTCTCTGAAAAAAAACAAATTCTATTTCTCATTTTCACTCATCCCCAATATCCTTCCCTCCACTGCTTGAATTTGTAGTAAACATCTACATCTGTATTTGGGAACAGCAGTGGTACCAGTTCAACATTAACCAATAGGAACGAGCAAACCTCTTCCATTTGATAGACTAGTCATTTTCATTAGAAATCAGGTATCCAGATCATTCCAAGGAACCTGATGTGGAAGTTGGCTTTGCAGGCCACAATGTTTAAAGATGCTGCATTTAGAAAGTATGAGTAGCTAGAGGAAACGTAACATAACATCTGGGCTTTGGGCCTATTATTCCACCAACTCCTCTCATATGCTGTAGTTGCATCAGTGCTCTATTATATAATGTTTTATAGATAAAACTTATGTTTTATCCTCTGAATAAATGGAAAAGGAGGGTGAACTTGCTTCCAAATGCTAAAAAAGATAAGTAGATCTAGCAAACTGTATGATTGAGAAATGCAGAAAGTATGTGTGTATGGATCAAGGGATTCGAGTAGGGCAACCAAGATGGTAAAGGATCTAGAAACTGGAATTGGTTATATTTTTCTGGGAGAAGAGAAGGCTGAGAAGTGATATGACAGCCACCTTTAAATATCTGAAGGGACGTCATGTGGAAGGTGGAGGAAGCTTGTTTTCTGCTGCTCCAGAGGAAAGTACCCAAATTCATGGATCAAACCAACAAGAACTGAGATTGGATTAAACATTAGGAAGAACTGTCTGATGGTCAGAAGTATCCAATAGTAAAATTGACTACATTGGAAAGTGTTGGATTCTTCATTTTTGGACATTTTAAACAATTAGTCATCTATCAGGGATGGTTTAGCTGTAGATTTCTCCTTGAGCAGAAGTTGTTGACCTTTGGGATCTCTTCCAACTTTATAATTCTATTACTTTATTTATACAGTGGCCCCTTATTATACGTGGGGGATCCATACCGCCCCCTCACCTAAGGCAAAAAATGCAGGACCTCATGTCCTGTTCTTCACTCCTGTGCATGACGTGGCACACCACCACAGATGTGCATGCCATTATAAGGCCTGGGGGCTTGCCATCCACTTGAGCAAAAGTCTGCAGATGGTACAGGCACACTGTTGAAGTAGTCAACTGCCTGTAGCTGAAAATTGTATTTTAAAATGACTGTCCATGATTGCCTATGATTCGGGATCAGACTAGATAATCAAGTGGGACTCTAGACGAGACTTTGGAAATTTTCTGTCTATTTGCTTCTCTTACCTCTGTGCTCTGCACAGCAGTCAAGGTTCTCATTAATAACACTCTAGATTTCATATACTGTAAACAATTTCTTTATCCTATGTAATATTCTGATGTTTTGTAAACAATTTCTGCTTAACAAGAAGTGTTAATACTGTAAAACCTAATGGAATTAGAGAGGGAGGGGCGAGTGGTTTTCCTATATGCTTGTAAGATCTCTATAAAAGATTCTCATTTTGCTTAATTCGAGGCTTGACATCTTTGAAAAGTTATTTCCTGCTAAGCCTGCTGGTGTTACTTTTTAAATAAACAAACTCTCTTTCTTTATTCTGTGGTCTCCAGTCCCAATTTGTCTGCTACATTTCTGGTGACCCAGATGGGACTGAGAGGTGGCATTAGCCTGCTCTGATCGCCGTGCTGAGAAGGGGGGGCATGGTACTTGTGTCCCTTCTTGGCACCACTGACTATTTGTCAGAAGAACGGAACCAGTGCCGTGGTCTCCTGAATGGCTATGCGCACTAGGAGAACCCAGAATCTGGAGAAGGAAACCTCACTCCTTACTCCAAGATCAGGCAAGTATAATACAGGGGAACAATAGGAGAACATCAAAGTCAGGTTAGAGGCCTGCTGGTGGGTTAGAGGCCCATCAATACAAAAGCCAGGTTAGAGGTCTGATGACAGGTTAGAGTCCAAGTGACAGATTAGAGCCCTGTCATAGCTCCTGCTGAAAGGCACATGTATAACAGGGTTAGAGGCCCTCCGACAGGTTAGAGGCCTGTGGTGACCCACTCTTAGAGTGGAAAAGGCGGCTGATCACTCCCTTATTATAGCCAATGCCCAAGTACTCAGCAGGGGGCTGGGGAAACAGGAGGGGAAAGCAAAAAAGAGAAAAAAAGAAAAAAAGGAGACGTGGAATGGCGGGTGGTAGGGATGTATGAGTGAAGTGATTGTAACATGTCTTGTGTGATTGACTGCTGCAGTTCTTGTTGCAGACTGTTGAGAGTCCGGCCGCCAGTGGTGAGAGATTGGTGTTGATCCCTCTTGTGTCGGCTGATGATACCCCTTACTCATCAGCCAATGCCCTTTCCCTTCTGTGTCTGTCTGACTTTTACTTGGGAGGATATGGGAGGTGGGGGAAGTAAGACTTCCACCACTTTAGGTTGTATGTTAAAGAATTTAAAAATCTTAAGTTTTTCCAGTTCTTACTTGGGAAAACATGGGAGGCATTGGTAGTAAAACTACTCTGCTGGATGATATGTTGAAGAACTTAGCGGGTAAATAATATACTGGAAAATGGTCAGAAATTGATTCCTTAATTTTAGCACCATTGAGCAACTCCTGTAGTCATGTGTGAGAGTAAATGAAGAATGAGATGAAATTTTGTGTTTTCATATGCTTGAATAGGGATGCTATTTGTATAAGAGATTGCATGGACGTCTGTGAGGGAGAGAAAGAGTAGACTGCTTTAGAATAAGAGGTATAACTGTGGTTCATTGAAGCTAAGCCAAATACTCCTCTGACTCTGGAAAGGGGGATGGCTGTGGCTCTGCTTTGCCTTTTCTCCCTCTCAACTATAATTTTCAATTGTTTAGCATGTGTCACTGGGATGAGGATCCCAAGAAAGGGGGAATAGAGAATACCAATGTTGTAGTTTAGGATAGCTTAAGTTTAGGGATTTGTCCAAAATTCCATTGATCCAGCCAGCCACATCAGAAGACATGGTCTCAAGACATGCTTCAGATTGCACCCTGCCAAGAGTGTCAGAATAAGGTGTCTGACTGGTTTCCTGTCATTGTGTATAATAACCCTGGCTGTGAGGACTGTCATATGTTATTAAACATCTTTTTATTTCCTGAAGAGAAGTGTATGGTTTGCCCAAAAGACAATAGATATGGTTTTCTGTCCAGAGTCCTCAATCTGCACTGGAACAACACATTGACTCTGAAGATACTTTCTTTTTAATTTTGGATTTGGAAGATGTTTTCTTATGTGTCTCAGCACTGGAACCTGAGAGAAAAGAGGCTGTCAGCAGGATAGCTGTCCTAAAAACTAAAATGGACAAAACTCTGAGCTGGCACAGATTACCTACAGAGTTTACTCTTATAAAGATCTAGAAAAAGAAGAAGGAGGAGGAACTGGTATTGCAGGCCTCCCTTCTAGCAGTAGCAATTCAAGAAAAAGGAGAAAGGGGGGGTTCAAAAGGTGGTCAAGTATGTAGATTTGATGGTAAAGAGTATGTAGATTTGATGGTGAAGAGTATGTGAATTTAATAGTAACAGAGGACATGGACAGCAGAGAGAGCTGGAGGGTGTGAAAATCATGTATATATTGTCAGGAACAAAGGAAAGAAGAAAACAAAGGGCAAAGGAAAGAAGAAAGCAAAGGACAAAGAGAAGAAGGAAAAAATCAGATTCTTGGTGTCTGAAAAACACCAAATCAAACAGATTATGGGGGGAAGCAGACGGCTTAAAGAGCCTTTTGGGGGCAGGGAAGGGGAGGGGCAGCTGCCCCCAAAAGGCTCTTTAAGCCGTCTGCTTCCCCCCATAATCTGTTTGATTTGGTGTTTTGGCCGACACTCCAAGAAGGACCTCCCGCTGCAGTGTTCGCACACACTGCAGCGGAAGAGTTGCCGAAAGTGCGCTGGCAGCCTTTTGTGGCGCACCTTCGGCGACTTGTGGAAGGAGCACCAATTTAGCGCTCCTTCCAGGGGTGGTGAAGCTGCGCTGCGGGGCTGAGGTGTGGGGATACCTCGGCCCTGGGGCGCAGCTTCCTGGGGCGGCCCACAGCTGCCCGTCTGCTTAGCCCCTATGTAGCACTCAATTGGTCTGGCTGTTTAAAAGGCTGAAATATTAACAGTTCTGTTGGTGCAGGAAGCTGGCAAATTCACTTTGGGACAGGAATTAACTATTTATGTGCCATGTTTATGGGAGAAACCAAGCAATCCTGCTTGATGAAGAATTTTTCCTGTAGACCTATTTTAAATCCATCCAGCCTATGATTGTAAAGTCATCCTGGAGACTGTTTATGCCAGTGAAGATACTTTTGAAAACTGTAGTGGTTCCTGAACATGGACATGGCAGTGCAAATAACAACCAAAGGGAACTGGAGAATGAAAGCTGCATGAAAACACTCATCAGGAAACCGAGCCATGGTGAAGATGCTTCAGAAAATCCTGATTGAACAGATGCTATTAACAGCAGAACCAGACTACCTAAATCAGGGTTAGGCAACCTTTCCCCTTTAAGGGCTGAGGGACTTCAGCTCCCAGAAGCCATGTTGGCCAATAGTCCCATGTTGGCCAATAGCTCCTGGGATTCTGGGAGCTGAAGTCCCTCGGCCCTTTAAGGGGAAAGGTTGCCTACCCCTGACCTAAATGAACTACACCACCTGCAGAGCCTAGACCACCACTGGAAGCAACCCACAAAGGGATTCAACTTGAAAAAATTTGGCAAATGGACTTTGCTGAGCCACCCCAAAGTGACAGGTTGAAATATTTGCTTGTGTTTGTGTGTGCTTTCTTGAGCTGGACTGAATGTTTTGCTTGCTCCACATACAAGGGCAATGGACTAACAAATAAATTTATCTAGGATCTGACTTATAGGTTTAGGTTATTAGAGGCCATCTAGACAGTCAGAGACCAACACTACATCACAGAGCACATCAAGGAAGTTGCAGAGCTTTTGAAAATTGATTGGAGATACCATGCTGCTTAGAGATTACAGAGTGTAAACAAGTCAAAAGTTTTGAAACAGACTTTAAGAGACATTTAGTCAAACTCTACTAAGGGGGATGCAAATGGGAGGCCCTGGGCCACCCCGGGAAGCAGAGGATCGAGGCCACTGCTAGCAAACACAGCGGCCTTGATTCTCCCATTTGCTGCCTCTTAAAAGAGCAGCAAAATGCCGCTCCTATTAGAGGCAGCAAAAGGCTGCCTCAAGAGCCACCACGCGGCTCTCTCTGCCTCTTCCACTGTAGAACGTGAGAACGCTATGCCAGGAGGACGTCCTGACGCCACGCGCCGTGTGTAAGGGCGCATGGTGTCAGGACATCTTCGGGGAGAGGTTGGGGTGGCCAGCATGCGGCTGCCCCTCCCCTTCCCTGCCTCCAACATGCCACAAAGGGCCCATCTGCAGAGGCCCTAAGAGGCAATGTTAAAGTTGCCTGAACCTTTAATCATTGCTTTGCTATGCATCAGGATAACACCTAGATTAGGAATGGGAATTGGCCCATTTCAGATGAAAAACCATACTTTGATAATTTATTAATGACACATAGTAACCAAATGTATGTAATAAGAACTAGATAACCGTTGCTAAATATACAGAACCTGTTTTGTTTTGTCTTTTAAAACTTTGCCAAGGAATTCATCTTAAGTGAACAGTGATCTTACCCTTGATTTTATTCAGCCTCAAATTATGCCGAATAAAACCACTGGGTTGTCACCATTTGATTTTTTTAATTACTTTTTAAATTAGTTTTCACAGTATCATTTCAAACAAAAGCTTATTACAGATATCTACTACATATTATCTTCCATCATAGGTCTTCCTTAACGTATAAATTTGTTAACATCCATTTATTATACATAGTATCCTAACATATATTCTTCCTCTCATATTATTATATTGCATCTTATATACATGTTCTCCTCATTATTTTCTTTACTATTTTTCCATAGAGTACAAAACTCTTATTTATCTTATATTTCTACTTCTTAGTCCCATGGCATGATTGTTAAATCTTCAATATCGCATCAAAATATTACTAACTCATAAATTAGACTTATTCTTAATATCATCTCCCAAACTAATTACTCCAATTATAAATTTGTATCTTGATTTTCATTTTCAGACTATTTACTTTTTTTCTTTAAAAAAAGTTCTTCATCTTACCCATTTCTCTTTACAGTACTTCATCACAAGACCCGTCTTCATCACTTTCTGCATTTGATTTGTGTTTTAATAGATTTGTAAGTTTGTCCATCTCCATCATGTCCAAAGTTTTGTTTATACACTCGTCTAAAGTAGGGATTTCTAGGTACTTCCATTTTTTTTGCGAATACAATCCTGGCAGTTGTTATTATATATAAGATGTACTTCAAGTGTTTCTTCAATTCCTTTTCATGACCTATCTTCAGGAGGAACAGTTCTGGCTCAAATTTCACTTGTATATTAAATATTTGTTGTATCATACTTTGAATATCTAACCAATATTGCTTTGTTTTAGGACATATCCACCATATATGATAAAATGATCCTTCAGCCTTATTACACTTCCAACAATTACATTTGTTATTTTTGTATATCTTGGCTAATCTGTTCAGCATTAAGTACCACCAGTGTAGCATCTTATAGTAATTATCTTTGATTTCCATACTTAAAGTAAACTTCAAGTCTTTGCCCCATGCCCTCTGCCAGTTTTCCAATTGTATTGCATGACTAACATTCTGTGCCCATTTTATCATTGATTCTTTCACTACTTCAGATTCAGTATCTAATGTCAACAATACTTTATATATTTTGGGAATAATTTATTTTTATTTTCCTCTTTCTGATATGAGTCTTATCTAATTCAGATTTCTCTCTAGTAATGTCCCATGTTTTAAGACATCTTGCTCTTTCTTTTAGTTGTCTATAGAAGAACCATTGACATTTTTTCTCTTAGATTTCTAATTCCTTCTCAGTCTTTAATCTTGGTTTTGATATTTCCCAAATCAATATATCATAATACCTTAACCAGTCTCCCCCTTAACATTTAGAGATTTTTATAAAAGCCTCATGAGGGGAGGCCCAGTCAGGGATTTTGTCATAAAATTTGATTTTGTGTTTTTGCCATACTCTCAAAAGGAAACATCTAATTATATGGTCTTTAAAATCCTTATTTGCTTCTACGTTATTATAATATAGATATGCATGCCATCCAAATCTGAGACTGAACCCCTTGAGAGTCAGTAGTTTCTTATCTCTCAATAGAATCCATTCTTTTAACCAATCTAGAGTGCATGCATAATAGTATAGCTTGAGGTCAGATACACCTAAATCTCCTCTTTTTTTCGTATCTTTTAAAATTTTCTACTTGATTCTTGGCTTTTTCCACCCCATATGAATCTCAAAATTTCTTTATCCATTGTTCCAAGGGTACATCGTTCAGTACAATCAGTACATTTTGGAATAAAAACATAACCCTTGGAAGAATATTCATTTTAACTGCTGCAATTCTACCAGAAAGTGAAAGATTAAAATTAAACCATCTTGTCATTTCCTTCTTTATTTCTTTCCATAGAATCATATAATTGTTATCATATAATTCTTTGTTGTTAAGGTGATTCCCAAGTATTTTATTTTATTTTGAATTTGGAAACCTGACTCTTTTTGAAGCTCTTTATTCTGTATTCTTTCATGATTTTTATTAGTTTAGTCACCTGCTCTGTTGAGTCTTTAATATCATCACATCATCAGCATATACTCTTATCTTGAATTCTATACCTTTGATACATATGCCTTCCAGTTCTTTTTCCTTTCTTATTTTTTCACAAAGAGTTTCTAAACAAAGTATGAACTGTGGAATTGGATGTGATGTGCAGCAGAGTTCAGGAACCAGCTTCCTTCACCAGCCATCTCCATGCTACTTCCATGAAGACACATTTTGTAAATCCAAAGTAAAGCTTTATTGTTGCATAAAGAAAACAAGAAAAGAAAATATACAATCCATCCTGCTGATGGCAAAAAACTATAGGATCACATCTTGTAGATATTGTTGTAGAAAAAGTTACAGTTCTAGTTTTACAGATCCAGTTGTAGTTCAAACGAACACATTGCAAGCATATATAAACAAAATGAACAAAGAAAACTCTTGGTCCTTCCCATACTCCACCTTTTGGGTGTCAACCATGTGATGATTGGATGATCTACTGTAACCCAGCCTCTAGCTGTGTGTCATCCCCCATATGACCTCCTTCCCATGAGAACTGAGGGAGGAAGCAGACGGGCGGCACAGGGCCGCCCTGGGAAGCTGCAGATCAGGGCCGAGGTATCCGCATTCCTCGGCCCAGTGGCGCAGCGTCCCAGACCCAGGAAGGAGCGCTAAAATAGTGCTCCTTCTGCAAAACGCTGAAGGTGCACCACAAAAGGTCTCAGGCACACCTTCGGCACCTCTTCCGCTGCAGCGTGGGTGGACGCTGCAGCGGAAGTGCATAGTCAGAGTGCCGGCCATGAGGAGGGCTGCCTGCTCTGACGATGTTTTCGGGAAGGGGTTGGGGAGCCCAGCATGAGGCTGCCCCTCCCCTTCCTGGCCTCGAAGACAGCACTTTGCACCATCTGCTTAGGCCCTGAATGAGCTCATATGTTTATCTGTTAACTATCTGTTCTCAGGCTCAAAATGTTTTTATTATTCTGTACTGTGGGCACGTTTTGGCTTCAAACCACCTGCTAGCTGAGTCCTCTTTGTTTTTCAGTAGACACTGTTCCCATAAGAAATTTTCACACACACATCTCTACATTTTCACTTTGACTGTATATCCCATCCATATTCCAACATGAACAACAACGGGGATAATGGACAACCTCATCTTGTTCCTTTAAATATTTCACATCTGCCCATTTTTTTCACCATTTGCTATGATTTGAGAATTCTGTTTTTTATAAACCTTTTGTATCCATCCAATAAAATTTTCTCCCATCTCAATATTTCTCATTAGTGCTATCATATATTCCCAATTTAACATATAAAAAGCCTTTTCTGCATCCACACATATCATGGCTAATTTTTCTTCAGGATTCTTGTCACAGTATTCAATTATATCAACAGCTCTTCTTATATTCTGTTTTATTTGCCTGTTTGGGAGGGAAACACATTGATCTTCATGGATTGTACTGTGCCCAGAAACTGATAGGCAGACAGTGAAGTGATTTTAGAATAGGTGCTATATGGTCTCTTCTGGTTTTACCTGAGACCAGCCTGGCTGCAATATTCTGTACCAGTTGAAGTTTCCGAACTAGGCACAAGGGTAGCCCCACGTAGAGTGCATTGCAGAAATCGAGATGAGAGGTTACCAGCACATGTACCACAGTTTTGAGGTCCCTGATCTCCAGGAAAGAGAGCAGTTGGTGTATCAGCCAAACCTGATAGCAGGCACTCCTAACCACTGCATTTACCTGATTTGTCATCTGAAGAGACGGATCTAGGAGAACCCCCAGACTGTGAACACAGTCCTTTGAGGAGAGTGTGATCCCATCTAGGACTGGAGATTGTGTCCCAATACCTGGGTTTGGGGCTGTTAGTACCTCTGTTTTGTCTGGATTCAGTTTTAATCTGTTTTTCCTTATCCAGTCCATTACCATTTTAAGACATTCATTGAGAGGGGAGACGCCATCTGAAGTGAAAGCTGTAGATCGAGACATGGAGAAATATATCTGGGTGTCGTCAGCGTACTGATAACACCTTGCCCCATGTCTCCAGATTATCTCTCCCAGTGGCTTCATATATATGTTAAATAGCATCGTGGACAGGATGGCACCCTGAGGGATGTCACAATTAAGCTCCTTTTTTGCTGAGCAACTGTCTCCGAGCATCACCCTCTGGAATCTGCCAGAGAGAAAGGAATGGAACCATTGCAATGCAATGCCTCCGATTCCTAATTCTCTCAGGCGTTCCAAAAGGATGTCATGATCTATCATGTCAAAGGCCACTGAGAGGTCCAGCAGCACCAATAGGGTCACACTACCCCTGTCGATGTCCAGACGAAGGTCATCAGCCAAGGCATCCATGGCAGTCTCCACTCCATATCTTGTCCTAAAGCCAGTTTGAAATGAATCCAGATAATTGGTTTCCTCCAAGACAGTTTGGACCTGAAGAGCAACAGCCTTCTTGATCACCTTGCTCAAAAAAAAAGGTAGCAAAGAGACTGGCCTATAGCTGTTCATGTGCAGAGGGTCAAGGGAAGGTTTTTTTCAGAAGCAGCCTAACCACCGCTTCCTTCAAGGAAGATGGAACATGACCTTCCCCAAGGAATGCATTGATGATGTCCCTCAGGAACATCCCCAAGACATCTCTCCTCTGGACAGCCAGCCACAAAGGGCAAGGGTCAAGACAGCAAGTTGTCTTCCTCACTCTACCAAGGAGCTTGTCCACATCATTGGTATTCACAGTTTTTGATATTAAAAATCATTCAATTCCTGAGTGGGATTTATGTGGTTCCAAATAAAAAGTGAAGTCTTTGGTGTCTTCATTTTTGTGTCTCCAGGGGTCCATTAATGCAAGGTTTTCCACCATGTGGAAGAATGTTGATGGTAACTTTACCTGATTTTCCTTTATTTTTCTGGTCTGGGCTTTTCTGTCCAACAGGGGGTCCATGACTCAGTTCCAATCTCCCATGATTACAAAATGTCCATATTCTAAGTCAAGAATCATTTGTCTTAGTTTATATATATATATATATATATATATATATAGATATATATATAGATATATAGATATATATAAAAGTGTGAATTATTTGTTAGTAAATTCATCCATAAATTCCAATTATTAATATTCATTTGTTTTCAAAGTTAATTTCTACTGCCACATATCTCCCCTCTTTATCGTTTAGGACTGCCTTTGCTGGTAACAAATTTGAAATATATAAAGCTAAACTGCTTTTTTTATTTGATCTTGCTGAGATGAAACTTTTGACCCAATCTGAGATTTCTCAAATACTTCATGTCTTGTTTTCGAATGTATGTTTCTTGAATACATTTTATTTCTGCTTGTTCTTTTTCTAGCATGTGAAAAATCTGTTTCCTTTTATGTGGGGAATTTATTCCCTGAACATTCCATAATATAATTTTCATATTCATTGTTTTTTCTATTGTTATTATTATTTTGAAAAAATTGCATTTCTTTTTGTTCCTATTTGATTTTATTTAGGTTTATAAGTTATTTTATATTAAATTTCTTCTGTCTCTTCTATTGATTTCTTTTCAGCGTCTTCTGAGTCAGATACAATTGCATATGTGTCCTTTGATGCTATGTCTTCTTTGTCACTTTTGAGAGTGTCTGATTCTTTTTTCCCAAGTTTACAATTATTTCTCTCATCTCATTTTCCCTTGTCTTTCCTAACAGTTGGTTTCTTTGGATCATCTGTCTCCTTACCTCTATGTTCTTTCTCTTCTTGTTCTCTCAGTTTTTCAAAGACAGCTTTTGCTTTGCCAATTGAATTTATTTTGTAATTTTTCTCTTTCCAAGTTTATGAAACCCCCTCAATCATTTCCCATCTATATCTAATTCCTTTCAGCTGTAAATATCTGGTCAGGAAATTGTATTCTCTTCTTCATCTCAATATTTTCGATGGGATGTTCTTAAACAGTTTTATTTTGCACTCTTCAATCATTATTCCCCCCCTCAAACTAGCTTGAATAATTTGGTCATGAATTCTTTCTCTAGTAAAATAAACCATGCCATCCCTTGGTAATCTTCTCTTCTTCACTTCCATTGAAGAAATTCGAAATATTTTATCTATTTCAACATCCATGTATTCTTTTGAGAATTCCAATATTTCTGCCAATGCCTTTTATTTTCACACATTTTCCCTTGCTTTGACTTCTCTCCTTAAATTCAATTCTTTTTCTTGTTTCTGTTCAACTGACATTTGTTTACTCATCTCTAAATCTTCCATTTTGGAATGCAATGTTTGCACCTTATTTTTGACCTCCTTCATATCTTCTGTTAAAAAAATTATTGTTCCACTGCAGACTGGATCAGCCAGAAAAATCAGCAGTAGTAGAACACATAATAAACCAACCTGGGCACAAAATGCTATTTGAAAACACTGAAATTCTGGACCATGCCAACAACTATTGGGTCAGAATGCACAGGGAAGCCATTGAAATCTGCAAACACCTGGATAACTTCAACAGGAAAGAAGAAAACCTGAAAGTAAACAAAGGGCCTTTGCAGACTACTAGAAATAGTGCAAACTGAGTCCACTTTAACTGCCCTGGCTCAGTGCTAGGGAATCATGGGAATTATATTTTTTCTGAGACATTGAGCCTTCTCTAGCAGAGAGCTCTGGTGTCACAATAAACTACAGTTCCCATGATTCCCTAGCACAGAGCCAGGGCAGTTAAAGTGGACTCAATTTGCACTATTTCTGGCAGTCTGAAAAGGCCCAAAGTTTGACTACCAGTCCTAAAAACACCAAAATCAAGACTCAGCACATGCAAATGAACTTCACCCAGGGTCAAGGGGTTTCTCAGCAGACAATGGATCACTAATTAGACACTAATCTTTCTCACATATCCTTTCACCCTGAGGCCTTGCCATTCAACAACAGAACAATGCACAGATTAACATGCAAATCACTCCAACCAGGGTCACATATTATATATACCCCACACAACTCCATGCCATCATTCTCTGAAGATTGCAGCCACAGATCTAGGTGAAATGTCAGGAATAAATGTCAGTGTGTGGATGATGGGTGTTGCAGTGATGCCCTTTGACACACAGCAGAATCTGCAGGACAAGCTGGCTGCTGTGATCCACAGCCACTTTGTATCTCTTACCATCAACTGGCTCAGCTTCTCTTCTCCAGGATCCTGTCTTCCTCAGTCAAGAAGACACATTGTAAAGTCCAAAAGTATAGTTTATTAATGCATATAAAAGAAAATAAGATAACTAAGTAAAATCCATTGTGATGAACTTATCCAGTTCAGCCATGAGAGATTACATCTTTAACAATCCCAAAAGCTTAGGATCCCAACTTGTTGTTAAAAGTTAAGAAAAAGTTACAGATCCATGTTTCCTGATCTAGGAGTTACATTATAAAAGCAGTATAAACATATTCAAAAACTACAAGCCAAAAGCTCCATGGTTAAAAACCACTGCCGGGCACACACACACTCACAGTGTTTATAAACAAGCTTAAACAAAGGATTCTCTTGGCCCTTCCCATACTCCACCTTCTGGGTGTTGACCTTATGCTGACTGGATAATGCCTATATGATGTGTATTAACCCAGCTTCTTGCTGTCCATCATCCCCCATGTGACTGCTTTTCTCATGAGTTCAGATGTTGAGACACTGACTATCTTTTTCTCAGCTAAAACTATAATTGTTATGACTTCTTGGCCATCTGGGCCAAGTTCTCTTTGTTTCTCTAGATGTTGTTCCCATGAGGAAAATTCCACACACACTTCTCTACATTTCACCTTTGACTGTATAACCCATCCATATTCCAACAATAAATTCTTCTAGAACACAGCCTCATAGCCCGAAAAACCCATAAAAAACAAAAAATTATATTATCAATATATACTAGATTATAATTTTGTTTGTTTGTTTCATTTATATGCTGTATTTCTCCCTGGAGGGGAGAAGATAGCTATATCACGTTAGAACAATTAATTTAAAAACAATGCAATCACATTTTATAGAAAAAAAGAACTAGGTACTGAACCCCCATGATGAACCCTACATTCAGCAGCGAGTTGGTTGCTAAAAGCCTGCCTGGACAAAATGGGTTTTGTCTACCAGTGCAAGGAAATAGGGAAGAGAAATCTACAGCCTGGTTGCAACCACTGAGGTGGCTTTCTCTTGTCCATACCAAATAGGGTTGTAAAGGTGATAGAACAGAGAGAAGAGCCTCCCCTGAAAATTTTAAAACTCAGGCTGGATCATATAGATCGGATAGCATTGCAGAACATGTTTGAAGAGGTATTATTTCAGTAAATTATGTATAGGTGTACTTGAAGAGAATGCAGTGGTAGTTTTGGAGATATGGATTGAGAATGCAGCAGCAGGCTCCTGTTCCCACAGCTTGAAGTAGGAGGAGAAATGCTATAGCCACATTTCTGTCACTATCTCCATTTCTGCTGCCATCCTCCCATCATCACTGCTACCTTCCCACAACTGAGCAGATGTCAAGACCCAAATTTATGGTCTGAGGAGTCCTTCCTCATATTCAGGAATTTGGCTCACTCAGAAAAGTCATGTATTAGATCAGGGGTAGGCAACCTTTTTGAGCCGGGGGCCGGGTTGCTGTCCCTCAGACAATTGGGGGGGGGGGGGCGAAGCACCAAAAATAAATAAATAAATAAATAAATATTAAAAATTAAAAAAATTAAACAATTAAAAAAATATGCATGCACACTCTCTCAGCCCCAGAAAAGCCATGGCAAAACCCCTGTGGAGATTTTGCCAAGAAAACCCCAAGAACAAGTAATAACAACAATAATCAATATCATCATGGCGGGCGGCGGCGGTGGGGCGGTGGCGGCGGCGGCAGCGGCAGCGGCGGTGGCAGGACCAGCCTGGGGCTGCCCCAAAGGCCTCAGGGGGCTGCATCTGGCCTCTGGGCCTTAAATTGCCTACTCCTATATTAGATGTTTCTCTGCTCCAAAGCCTCTGCAAGTATATTGCAGGTATGTGTGGCCAAACCATTCACTGTCACTTGTCCTCTGATGACTGAGGTAGGCATTTCACCTTGTAAAAAGATCAGTCTTGGAGGATGACCAAAAAAACCAAAAGGATCAAGAGAAAAATAGTGGATACAGCACAGCAGGAGGGGAAAGGGGAAAATTAGGTGTTTATGCCCAAATGCCAGTGGGTGTCTATGAAATAAGAAATATAAAAACAAGCTTTTTCTTCTGAATTCTATTCATCCCATCATCATCCAATTTGACTGTCACCTGCTACTGTGGATTGCTTTTCCCTTCATCAGTTCAGTGTTGTCATTTATAGCCCAAGGTCATTGCAAATAATAGAGGAAAAATAAACAATTGGCCTGAGCAAACTGACAGGAAAAAGTAGGTCAATCCTGGTTTTCCCAAACTTGTTGGAAACCCTCTGTCCACATGGCTTTCTCCCAGGAAGGGTTGAATACCCATCAGCAGTCTGCACTATGTGGCATCAAGCCATACCTCTTTGTTTGTTTTTTCACTTCTCCACCATGCATACACAACAACTCAGGAACACACCACCTGAAACTGGCAATTGCTGGCAATTACTTCCTTCCTTCTGTCCAGCTGCCATCCCATTGGATGCCCTATGTCAGGGGTAGGCAACCTTTCCCCTTTAAGGGCCGAGGGACTTCAACTCCCAGAAGCCTCAGCCATGTTGGCCAATAGTCCCATGTTGGCCAATAGCTCCTGGGATTCTGGGAGCTGAAGTCCCTCGGCCCTTAAAGGGGAAAGGTTGC
Source organism: Phrynosoma blainvillii (assembly GCA_026167975.1). NCBI lineage: Eukaryota > Metazoa > Chordata > Lepidosauria > Squamata > Phrynosomatidae > Phrynosoma > Phrynosoma blainvillii. The sequence goes on along the minus strand of JANUYF010000002.1, from coordinate 58,051,599 downwards.
CTACCCCTGCCCTATGTGATCAGCCACATAGTCGCACAAGCAATACACTGTCCATACAGTGTATCAGTGTGCTCATTGACACACTGGCAAAACACAATCATGGAGGTCCCCCATACATGCCCACTTCCTCCTCCTTCACCCCATGCCCCCCTATTGGACTCTCTGGTTTGTGTCTGTTTTAATTACATATATTGCATTATTGGTGAGCTGCCGTGTTTGAGTGTAATAGTGTGATGGTGTGATAGGTTAATGATGCAGCTGGCCACTTGTGCACCTCTGTGCTCAAACAAACAAACAAACAAGTATGATGAGCAATGGCCCCAGTGGCTGCATCTCACTAATCTTAGGGAGCATACTCTAGACTACTTCCATATGCTGCCTGGACTTTCCTGTATTCCTGCACTCACACTGTGCTATTCATATGCCATTGTGATGATGCACATTTTCCACATTAAAGCAGGGTTTTTAGACCCAGAGCATGGCTTTGTGTCAGTTTCCTCCCAGTTGGGCCCCATGCGTTGTATAAAGAGGTAGACTTCAAGTTGGTTTGAAGCAGCTTTCTTTTGACCAGGGGTAGGCAACCTTTGCCCTTTAAGGGCCGAGGGACTTCAGCTCCCAGAATCCTAGGAGCTATTGGCCAACATGGGACTATTGGCCAACATGGCTGAGGCTTCTGGGAGCTGAAGTCCCTCGGCCCTTAAAGGGGAAAGGTTGCCTACCCCTGCTTTTGACAGTGCAGACAACCCCAATATATTACAAAACTAAAAAGGTAAACAATTAAAAGTAAAAATGACAAAATTGTCAAATTCAGCTGAAAGATAAAATTCCATAATAATGACTGTTAGGATTGGGTCCCAAGGGAAAATGTACATTGTGGGATAGTGCAGCAGCCATGATGACACAGCATTTGGCCACAGCTGAGTCATGCAGCCTCATGCTGATGAAACAGGACATGACATCATGGGGGTAGTCACCTGGTGCTGGAAAGCACAGAAACTGCTGCAAAACTGTTGTGACACTCAGGTGAGTGACAGGTGTCGAGGAGGAAGAGGCAGGGCTAGAGAGCCATGTGGAGCACAGACTATATAAGGTACAAGCCTCTGGACACACATGTGGTTGTGGACTGTGGGTTGTGGAGTGTGGACTGTTGGAGTTGCGTTGGTGTATGCTATACATATCTGTATATAGAGCAACAAAGATTAAAACCTCATTCGTGAGACGTCTGGCTGTAGAGTCTCTGTGCTCTATCTGGAAGGGGAGAGGAGTTTCTCCAGCTGACAAGCAGCCTGCTTCATCGGAGAAGTCTGGATCCTGGTGCATCATGGTCTCCATGCGCTGTGTTACCACGCCTAACAGGGGTTATGGGCCCAGTTTGCGCCAGCGGTTCTGACTAGATGCACGTAAGTGGCTGTTTGTGTCTGCATCCAAAAGAGCTGCTTTCTACTATCTATAGTGCCAGAGGGCAAAGAGTTAAGAAGCCTTGCTGTTTAGCTGTGTCTTCTTATTAACTCCTGAAAGTGAAAGCTGGGACGGCTGTCAATGCTGAGTTTTGTTTTGATTACTGGCAAGAATAGAATTTTTAAGGTTCCCTAAGTTGACCGACAGCAACTATTCTCAATGTGCTGTTTACATGGAAGCTACTTTGATAAGAGAGTCTATTTGGGAACTGGTGGAACAAGGTCTCACTGCTGCAAATGCTGAAATAGAAAAGCATGCGCGACTATCTGTCCCAGTTTGGACCCGAGCCAGCTGGTCCACGTGCGAGATACAAGGTCTGCCCAAGAGGTTTGGTTAGCTTTGAAAAGTGTGCATCAGTCTGACTCCTCCCTGTCTAAAATGCTTTGGTTAAAAAGACTCTATGCTTGCAAAATGGCTCAGGATCAGCCTCCAGAAGAGCACCTAACCAATATAAAGCATTTGTTCCTGGAAGTGCAGTCCAGAGGAATCATCCTGTCAAGGGAGCAAAAGGCCTACCTCCTGTTGAGCAGTTTGTCCTCTGATTTTGACCATATACTGTACAGCCTCCAGGGAGTGCCAGAGAGTCAGCTTACAGTAGACCTTGTAACTACACGTGTATTGGAAGAATGCCAGAGATGGCGTTTTGAGACTGGCATTCAGAGATAGTGACAGACAACAACAACAACCACACCACCAGAGGCAGTTCAAGGGACTGAGAGTGCTGCTGTCTGCAAGGTCAAGAGATGTTTTGCTTGTGGACAGCCAGGGCATTTCCAGAGAACTGCCAGAGGTCACCTGCTGCCAGAGGGAAACAACAACGCCGTTCTCCTGGGAACAGGAAAGGAGTTGTTTCGGCAGTAAAGGACAGTGACTCTCAAGCCCATCATGCTGATGCTACCAGACATCAATGGATGGTCGATAGTGGCATGACCCATCACATCGTGAACCAGAGGTCCTTGCTGAAGGACAGGAAGCCCTCCTGTGTCAACAAAGTGGGCTTGGCTGATGGGGGTTCAAGCCAAATCAGAGACTAAGGACAGTGCATTTCCCAGGGTTTGACAGGGACTTTGAGAATGTACTGTGTGCCCCCCCCCCCCCGTTACAGAATTGCTTAATCAGTGTCTCAGCACTGCTGCAGAGGGCTATGCAGTGCATTTTGAGGGGGATGAATGTCTCATCACCAGAGGGGGGCAGGTTTGTGCTAAAGCTTACAAGCACAATAAGCTTTACTACTTGGATGCCCAGTGCTACAGTTGGGAATGTGCCATTGCACTCAAACTGTTTACACTATCTCCACAGAATATTAGGACATACCGGGTTCACAAATTTGGAGAGATTGAAGGGGGCATGTCCTGGGCTAAAGTGGGAGGACTGCAGCAACCACTTGGAATGTTCTGTGTGCGGCAGGATCAAGCTGAGGGCTTATCCTGTTGCAAAAAGGAGCAAGTGCACAACCCAGAGGCCATTCCAAGCAGTGCATACAGATATTGCGGGCCCTTATACCAAGTCAATAGGGGGCAGCAAATATCTGATGGTGGTTGTGGATCACCACACAAGGTACACCCATGCCTTCATCCTGAAGGAGAAGAATCAGGCAGCTCCACATTTAGAGCCTGGGTGGAGATGGTTGAGAGGGAGTTTGACTACAAGGTGGGCTCCCTGGTGACAGATCATGGTGGCAAATTCCTTTCTTCCAGTCTGGGGAACTGGTTGAAGCAAAAGGGTATCCGCTACAACACCACTAACCCTGCCACCCCTCAGGAGGACGGATTGGTGGAGAGGAAGCTAGGAGTGCTGACACAGATAAAGGATTGTCTGATGCTGGATGCTGGGGCCCCAGAAGGTCTTTGGGGGGAGGCAATCCTGACAGCATGCCACATTAGCAACAGACTGTGGTATTCAGCTGTAAAACAGACCCATACTTCATGCTTTAAGGGAGGCCACCCAATTTGAGTTATCTGAGAGTGTTTGGGCAGTTTGCCAATGTGCTGGTTCCTAAAAACCTTTTGGAAGAAAGGTGACCCCCAAATGGCGATGCCTGATGTTTGTAGGGTATGAGGGGAACAGCTACAGGTTCTACCTGGGGAATGGGTGCATCCTGTTGTCAAGAAGTGTTAACTTTGAGAAGCACTCTGGGTGGGAGAGGATTCACTCCAACCATGAAGTCTTTGTTAGACTGGGACAACAGGGTGGTGGTAGTACTGGGACTGGAGGGGTGGAAACACCAAGAAAAACATCTGAAAGCCAGCCAAGCACCTCCAGTCAGCCTACAGACACACAAGCCCCCACTATCACTACAACTAAGGTTGAGGCATCAACACCTACATCCGTCAACATAGGTGTGCAGAGCAGTAGTGATAGTGAGGATGAGAGGGGCAGGACAAAGGTGATCATTCCCAGGAGGACCCAAAGAGTCAGAAGGCCCCCAGAGCAGTTTGTAGTTCAGAACGCTAGGGTGTGTGCTGCAGTGGCAGAGGAACCAGAAAGTTTTCAGGAGCTTCTCACATATCCCAGGGAGGAACAGAAGAAGTGGTTCCAGGCCATGGAGAGTGATTTTGACTCACTGGTGAAAAGGAAGGTATTTGAGGAGATAAGTAGGCCAGGTGACCGGAAGGTTGTAGATTGTCAGTAGGTCTACAAAAGAAAGGAGATGCCTGATGGGACCTACAAGTACAAGGTCAGGCTAGTAGCTAGAGGATTCTCTCAACAGAGGTTTGAAAGCTACGATAGAACTTTCTCTCCCACAGCAAAGCCAGAAAGTCTGAGATTGGTGCTTGCTTTGGCTGCCAGGAAAGGACAGATAGTGAGGCACTTTGATTTTGAGACTGCCTACGTGAATGCCAAGCTAGAGGAGGAGGTTTACATGGAACAGGCACCAGGTTTTGATGATGGCAAAGAGGGCAAGGTCTACAGATTCAAGAAGACCCTATATGGTTTGAAGCAGAGTGCACACTGCTGGAACATGTGCATCCATAAGGAGCTGGTAAGGCTTGGGTTCACATGCAGTGTAGCGGATGCATGTGTGTATAGGAGAGGAGGGGTCACTCTGGTAATATATGTAGACAACCTCTGTGTGGCTGCTCGGATGGAGCAGGAGGTGAAGGCTGTGCAGGCAGAGTTGGCTAGGAAGTTTTTTTTGAAGGACGTGGGGAACCTCAAGGCCTATCTTGGGATTGAGGTTGAGAGGACTGCAGATGGTATGGTATTGCTAAGTCAGACCAGGAAGATTGAAAGGTTGCTGGAGTAGTGTGGCTTCGAGAATGCCAAGGTGGTAAGAAGTCCCATAACTTGACGGTTCACCAGCAGTGCAGAGTCTGACAAGGTGTTTGAGTGTGCAGATCTGTATAGGTCAGTAATTGGTAGTCTCATGTTCATCGCCAACAACACCAGTCCGGACATAGCTTTTGTTGTGGGCGTGCTGAGCTAAAGGGTGAGCAGTCCCAAGGTGGAGGACTGGACAGCAGTAAAAAGACTTTTGAGGTACCTGAAGGGCAGTAAGGAGCGGAAGCTGGTGTTGCGGGGATCTGAAGCCCAGCTAGAGTGTTATGTAGACAGCTCTTTTGCATCGGAGATGCATGACAGGAAGTCGGTAACTGGGTTACTCATCAGGTATGCTGACAGTCCAGTGGTCTAGAGGAGCAGAAAGCAGAGCTGTGTGGCACTGAGCACTTCAGAGGCAGAGTTTGCAGCTTTGTCTGAGATGGCAGGGGAGGTGCTGTGGATCAAGCAGCTTCTGAAGGATCTTAGTGAGGAGTGCATACGTCCAACAATTGTGCACAAGGACTCAGAGGCCTGTATTGCCATGGCTGAGGCAGAGAATTTGAAGAACAGGACCAAGTATATTTGTGTCAGATATCAGAATGTGAGGGAAATGGTCCAGAATGGTGTTCTGTGTCTGTCCTACATCAGGTTGGAGGACAATGTGGCAGACATCCTCACAAAGGCTCTGCAAGAAGAAAGGCATGAGCGGTTGACATCGAAGTTAGGCTTGGCACCAGGAGTGGCAGTGGAAGCACAAGGCTCTGGAAATTGGTAGGTTCAGCCAAGGCATTTGCAGAGTGGAGAACATCTGGGCCAGAGGGTCAGAAGATGTAGGCCAGAGTGTGGATGCACTAGAAGAGATGTGCCTGGAGCGGTGAACAGTTTCCAGTATAGGTATGCATATCAGGAGAGTGCTGCTGGAGAAAAGAATGGGGTTCTGAGACTAGAACGGGGTTCTGAGGTCTGGGGCGCACTAGGTCAGGTTGACAGTGGCACAGACAGGGGACAAGAGCACTGGGAGCCAGCAGGAGTACATCGGTGATGTCAGGCTGGTGGGATATGGCACACTGAGGAAATGAAGGGGTTCACACACAAACACTCCGAGAAAATGAGCTAAGAGATGTGCACACATTGTACATTTTGGAGGGGATTGTTTGGATTGGATCCCAAGGGAAAATGTACATTGTGGGATAGTGCAGCAGCCATGACGACACAGCATTTGGCCACAGCTGAGTCATGCAGCCTCATGCTGATGAAACAGGACATGACATCATGAGGGTAGTCACCTGGTGCTGGAAAGCACAGAAACTGCTGCAAAACTGCTGTGTCACTCAGGTGAGTGACAGATGTCCAGGAGGAAGAGGCAGGGCCAGAGAGCCATGTGGAGCACAGACTATATAAGGCACAAGCCTCTGGACACACATGTGGTTGTGGACTGTGGGTTGTGGAGTGTGGACTGTTGGAGTTGCGTTGGTGTATGCTATACATATCTGTATATAGAGCAACAAAGATTAAAGCCTCATTCATGAGACGTCTGGCTGTAGAGTCTTTGTGCTCTATCTAGAAGGGGAAAGGAGTTTCTCCAGCTGACAAGCAGCCTGCTTTATTGGAGAAGTCTGGATCCTGGTGCATCACGTTACTTGGTCTCCACGTGCTGCGTTACCACACCTAACAATGACTTCCAATTTTTATAACTGGCAGTTTACCAAATTTAGGCAAAAGAATGCCCCAGAATATAAAATTTAAGTATCATATTTCTCCAATGTACTTTACATCTACATCTATATATTTGCTTTATGAAACAGGGCACATAAATTGATTAGCATCAGTAAAAAGTAAAGCTCCTTGTCAGAATTCTGTGTCTTTTCATAGAATCATAGAATTGGAAGAGACCACAAGGGCCATCCAGTCCAACCCCCTGCCAAGCAGGAACTCAAAATCAAAGCATCTCCAACAGATGGCCATCCAGCTTCTGTTTAAAGATCTCCAAAGAAGGAGACTCCACCATACTCCAAGGGAGTGTGTTCCACTGTTGAACAGCTCTCACTATCAGGAAGTTCATCCTAATGTTGAGGTGGAATCTCTTTTCCTGTAGCTTGCATCCATTGTTTCTGGTCCTGTTCTCTAGAGCAGCAGAAAACAAGCTAGCTCCCTCCTCAATATGACATCCCTTCAAATATTTAAACAGGGCTATTATCTCACCTCTTAATCATCTCTTCTCCAGGCTTAACATACCAATTCCCGAAGTATTTCCTCATAGGGCATGGTTTCCAGACCATTCACCATTTTAGTTGCTCTCCTCTGGAAATGCTCCAGTTTTTCAACATCCTTTTTGAATTGTGGTGCCCAGAACTGGACACAGTATTCCAAGTAGAGCCTGACCAAAGCAGATTACAGTGGCACTATTACTTCCCTTCCCCTAGATCAGGGGTAGGCAACCTTTCCCCTTTAAGGGCCAAAGGACTTCAGCTCCCAGAATCCCAGGAGCTATTGGCCAACATGGGACTATTGGCCAACATGGCTCAGGCTTCTGGGAGCTGAAGTCCCTCGGCCCTTAAAGGGGAAAGGTTGCCTACCCCTGCCCTAGATACTATACTTCTATTGATGCAGCCTAAAATCACATTGGCCTTTTTAGCTGCTGCATCACACTCTTGATTCATGTTCAATGTGGTCTACTAGGACTCCTAGATCCCTTTCACATGTAGTCTCATTCAGCCATGTTTCCCCCATCTTATAGCTATGCATTTCATTATTTTTTTATTTTTATTTTTGCCCTAAGTGCAGTACATTACATTTCTCCATATTGAAATTCATTTTGTTAACTTTAGCCCAGCTTTCTAATCTATTAAGGTCATTTTGAATTTTCATCCTGTCTTCTGGGGTATTAGCTATTCCTTCTAATTTGGTGTCATCTGCAAATTTGAGAAGCATGCCCCCTATTCTTTCATCCAAGCAGGGGTAGGCAACCTTTCCCCTTTAAGGGCCAAGGGACTTCAGCTCCCAGAAGCCTCAGCCATGTTGGCCAATAGTCCCATGTTGGCCAATAGCTCCTGGGATTCTGGGAGCTGAAGTCCCTCGGCCCTTAAAGGGGAAAGGTTGCCTACCCGATTCCAAGTCATTGATAAAGATGTTAAATAGCACTGGGTCCAGAACAGAACCCTGTGGCACCCCACTGGTCACTTCCCTCCAGGATGAAGAGGAGCCATTGCTGAGCACTCTTTGGGTTCGGTCAGTCAACCAATTACTAATCCACCTAACAGTTGTATTGTCTAGCCCACATTTTATTATCTTGTTTGCAAGAATATCATGGAGGACCTTGTCAAAATCCTTACTGACCTTTGTTAAGGATCTTCATCTGTTCCCTGTCTAGTTAATTTCAATTTAAAACAAGACAAGACATTTTTCTCCAATTACATGCACCAAAGAACAATTAAGGAATAGCACAGAAAATGCATTTATCCGAAAGGCACTTCACAATAAATGTGATGCATGCCCTTTTTGAAGGTGACAAGAGATCTGGCAGCACATGGTGAGTAAGTGATTTCAGGTGGTTCCTGGGGTCTCCATGTTTTTCTTCCATCTTCACTCAGGATTAAACATTCTGAGAAGGATTTCTTTTGCTTTCCTAATGAGATCTAGAAATGCAGAGCAGTAAATCATGATCAAAATTCTGTTAGCAGCTCTACAAGCACAAGCTAAGTCTCTCACGTGAGGAGATCATTACTGCATTCTGTCACCATGCCAGAGCCTGGCAACCATAATTAAGTGTTAATAAATTATAATTTTATCTACTTTTTCAAAGATATAAACAAGGAACCATCTGTGGAAAATAATGCACAGGAAATTCATCTACATATACTGAAAATCATGCAATTTCTTTGTCTAAATTTTCACACTGTAACAAATGTCAATTTCTTTCAAAATGGTTAACCTGAAAGCCTGCTGATTCAGTTGATGATTCATGTCCCAAACGGGCACAGTGCAGACATTGCAAATGGAGGGTCATGAACATTTGTCACCCACATTATACTTCAGAATAATATACAATGTCTCTTTGTAATGCCAGAACCTTTGAATTAAGGTGGATTTTGCAGGAAACAGAACCATAATGAACAGTGCACTCTTAAGTGATGCAATCATATATGTTCACCTTGTTGATGTATAGCAGACTCTATTTAGGTCAGGAGTGGGCAACTTGAATGGATCACTGTCACCAGATCCGTCTTCTCCACAAAAGGGAGATAAAGCTGGCATGGCAGACAAAACTAGGGCAGAAACACATCTGGCCTATTGTTAGCTGATCATACAGAAATAAAACTAGACCCAACAGCATCCTTCAAAACTGTACATCCCCTCTTTTAGGTAATACAACCACACCCAGAGTGATCTACATCCCTACTCCTGGGTCAAATAGTCTACTGACTAACATGATTTGTGCACTAAGAAGACTGAGTATCAACTTCTTAACTCACATCTAATTGACAATTGCACCCACTGATTTCAACAGCCTCTTTATCTATTGCAGATCATCTACATAATGATGAGTTCCAGCTTCAAAACCATGATGTTGTGATGATGCTAAAATCAAGATATATAAAAGATGCCCCTGAGGCACTCTAGAACCCAATAGCCAGGAAGCTGATCATTAATTCACCAGGGGGTTGTCAGCATGGGCCAAATGGCCCAGGTTCCCCGTGCCTCATATTGTCTAGTTTAGATGTCACAGGCTGAAACCCCCATGGCAGGATTGGGTCTGATCCCACCAGTACAGAAGTGGATCCAGAATATCTGGCCTGACCCTGGAGTAAAGAGACTCCAAGTTAAAATAGCACTGTTTTTGTGTGGTGTTTCTAAGAAACTGTTGAAAAACCAAGCTGTTAACAATCCCTTCCCCGTGCTCCTTACCTGGGGCCACTCCTTACTTTTCCAGCATGTGAACCATCTGAGAAGCCCCCAGAGACAAGTCACCTGACCACACGGGTGCATCCAGGCACTCCGTTTCCACATCAGATGGGGCAACTGGGGGCTTCTTAGATAGTTCACATGATGGAAAAGTAAGAAGTGGCCCCTGGTTCTGGGTCGGTGCAGATATGGGTGTGTAAAGACTGACCCAGGGACTAACCAAGGTGAGCTCAGCTCATACTATACTGCCCCATGTGCTCAGGCCCCAAATGTATATTCTGAGAACAATAACCAAGCTGGAGTGCAAAGCAGTCCCACCATATCTGTCTTACTCTCACAGTATGTTTTGTGTAACCATGTTAATGTAAATTATGATTTAGATGACAATAGGTTTTTACTTGGAAGGCAAAAGCAATCCCCTTCTGACCAATTCTTGTCCCCAAAAAAACCTATTATAGGTTTACCTTTGGGTCACCATAAGTTGGAAACAACTTGAGGGTACATAACAAGAACAAGCTTGTTACTTGGATGTTGAACTTTACAAGAAAGGATCCATGGAGAAGCAAGCTATTAATTAGCTTAGTAAAGTTGTATTGTCTTCCATTATTTAAAGTTTTCCAATTCTTCCTCCTTTTGAGTTCTGAGCTTCTTCCTAGGAGAAGCATGCCATTACAATCTTCCATCTCATATGAGCTATGCGTACATCACACCCAACAGCATATAGGGAGGTAGAATCTTCATTATTTGTATAATAATATTGAAGTTCAGACAACATTTAAACTTTAAACTCTCAATTGAAATATAATAATGTGCTACATTAAGTGTCAAAGGGGATCACCACTTTAATTTGGCATCCAGCTGACTGAGGGGGAAAGCAATGCCTCAGCAGCACAATAGCTCTGAAGTCATGTACACCATTGGCCCCTGCCCCTGATATTCACTAAAACAGTAGAAAATCTTCATGCATGCAATCTACACATGTATTTATATACAGATTTATATCTAACTCTACAGACACATAATCTAAAAAGTAATAATACTGAAGGAAAAGTGGGTGAGGAGGGCAGAGGGAAGCAAGAACACTCAGGTTTATGTTCATCATGTTATGAGGCTCATTTAATGACCAAATTCAATATAGATATATCTCTGTAAACACAGCCAGATATTGTTCAACTTTTTATCATGGTTGTGTAGAATAGAAACAACTCAAAAGAGAGGCACCAAATATTGCTGACCTGTCAGCTGAGCTCATGTTTCCCTTGCCTATACTTGTACACCTCAGTGGAATTCCAGTATATGACAGCTGGGGAAAAGGCAAAGCCCAATGGAGTTGGTTTAGGGAAGCCTGTCTTATCAGAGGATGAAGTCAACATGGTGGATTATTTCTAGTGAAGTGAAAAACAGTGCACTTCTATCCTTATTCTTATTTATGGTCCTAGTTGATGTGAATAAATAATAAAGAAAAGAGTACCATTGAGTGTGTGCAGAATGTTTTTTCTCTTGTTACTGAATAGCTGACTTCTACATATTTGGGATCCTTTATCAGATAGGAAGATCTGTTAGCATGCCTGGTACCTATCTTGCAGAAAGTAAGCACTGCTACATAAGTCTCCATCCACAGGAACAAAGAAGTAATAGCATTATATTGCCACTTCATATAATCAAGCTTTGCTAGATTCTCTTTGCTAATTTAAACAGTGAATAAAGAGGTCCGAATGTGATCTGTTTAATTTGCAGGTGTGTTTAATTTCCAAAGGATCATAGTTTCAATTCCATTAGCTTTTTTATGCTTCTAGCTTCAACATTATCATTTTAATCTCTAGTAAGCTTGGATTTTAACTGTGCACAGCAGATGTGTTTTCATTATATTAACATTTGGTCATCCCAAAATGATTGACACTATAGTCTGAAGAGTGTCAAGATCCTTGCCTCATCTTTATGGTTCTGAGTCCTTCCAGCAATTCCTAATGAGATGAACTCATGTAAAGTTCTGCACCATGGTTTCCAGATCTCAGGGCACCAACTGAAGTCTCCCAAACTTTCTTCCTCAAGTTTCCAGACAGGGAGCAAATATCAGGATGAATGATGTTGGAGGAGGGAAAAGTTAACCTTAAGGCTTGGGCACGAATCTAAATCCATTCCAACCTAATCCATTCCAGGCTAATCCATTCCAACCTAATGGGCTCAGTTTGAAGATTTGAGTATATATGTGGTGTTTGTGCAACACTGATGCACCAAAAAGTAGGAGGGAGGGAAGGGGCATGGTGTGGAAGGGGCACTTTCATCTATGTGTATCCATCTGCCCCTGCTGAAATTGGCAGTGATATTTTGGTTGGACCTTTGGTTGCACAACATTGCCATTCAGTACAAGAGTCATACAGAATTACCTGCAGAGCTGTACATATCATGCCTATGTAGGATCTTGGTCACTTTGACATTTGAAGCAGAGTGTTAGCAACATGATTTGTGATCCTTCCTGTTGCACAGTAGTTCAGAGCCTAAAAGAAAAAGGGAACTTCTTCAAGAACTGGCAAGCCTCCCACAAGTCCCAGTAGCATCATAAAAAAGAAGAAAAAGTATATGTGCTATAGCACAAAACCCACATGGTATATATATGATGGGAGATACATGGCTCAGCCCTACCTGCAGAAAGCACTTGGGATTATTGTGGATCATAAGTTAAACATGAACCAGCAGTGTGACACTGCAGCAATTTTTTTTAAAGGAAATGCTATTTAACCTGTATTAATAGAAACATAAGTTCTCAAGATGAGGGAAGTAATAGTCTCACTATATTCTGTGCTGGTTAGGCCACATCTGGAGTACTGTGTCAGTTCTGGGAACCTCATTTTAAGAAGGATATACACAAGTTGGAATAGGTTCAGAGAAGAGCAATAGGGAAAGGGAGCAGAGGGGCTATTAAAAATATAAGCTCAGAGACATTTCAGTGGCCAGGCTATTTGAAGGACAATTATCTCCCTATATGAGCCTGTCTGAGCTCTAACATCTGCAGGGAAGGGATTTCTCTCTATCACACCACCTTCACAGGCATAGCTAGTGGGAAGATGAGAGAAGGACTTCTCCATGGCTGCTCTCACACTTTTGAACATCTTCCCCAGAGAAGTTAAGATAACTCATTATCTGTTTCTTTTCAAGAGCTGGTTAAGAACTAACTTCCTTCCTTCCTTCCTTCCTTCCTTCTCCAGAAAGCTTTTGGAAACTCTTTTTTTTTTTTATCAAACATGGTATTTCTGGTGCTATATTGTTTTTAATCTGTTTTAAAGTTAAGTAACTTTAATTCTGCTCTTTTTTAATGCTGTCAAAATCTTAATTTTGTATGTTGTTTTTTTAAAAAAAACAAAAAACTTCTGTTTTTTTATAAGCCACCTTGAGTTCCAGTCTATGAGAAAGGTGGGATACAAACATACTTCAATCTAAACATATCCAGTTACTTAAGCCATTTCCTAAGGCTAGGGCCTCTGTAGATGGGCCCTTTGGGACATCCTCGAGGCAGGGATGGGGAGGGGCAGCCGCACGCCGACTGCCGCAACCCCTCCCCAAGGATGTCCTGCTGCCATGTGCCGTTATGCATGGCGCACAGCATCAGAACGTCCTCCCAGCACAGCGTCTTGACACGCTGCACCGGAAGGGGTGAAGAATTGCTGCACACTGGCTCTTGGGGCATTTGCCAGCTCTGAAAGGGAGGATTGGAGCTGAGGCATGAGGCAGCCTCAGTCCCAATCCTCTGCTTCCCAGGGCAGCCCAGGGCCTCCCGACTGCATCCCCCCTTAGTTTCCAGATCTGTTTCCATCTTGCCCACCCTCCTCTGGACATGTTCCAGCTTTTCAATATCTTTTTTGAACTGTGGTGCCCAGTATTCCAGGTGATTCACTTGATTTACTTTCAAGTGAACTCTTCCCTTCACTTCCATTAGTTGGATCTCACACTTTCATCTATGAACAGAAGATCATCTTCCATTCATAAAAGGAAATTCCAGTCCACAGAAGGCTTCCACTCAGGTAAGAAAGAGTGGATGATGTATTCACTCTTCCAAACCCTCCTGAGCAAATTTTCAGGTGTTGATGGGTGTGCAGAAAATTGCCTTCCTCACTTCTGTCACTGAAAATGTTGTGTGATCAAAACTCTGCTGAATAAATGTTCCTAACAATAAAGCATTTGGTAATTAAGTTCCTAGCTAGCTTGTTAGATAATATCTGCTAAGAATGAGGAAATCCCATATCCTCTAATATTTCGAGGATGAAAACAAGGTGTATGACCAAACATCAGAATGTAGTAGAAACAGCAAAAGTTATAAATAAAGAACACAAAATATAGGAGTGGCTGCAGCTGTGTGTTTTAGTCTGAACCTACTGGGAAGGGTAATTTTCTGCCTCCACACCCTCTCTTTGCTTGTTCCTCCTCCATCTTCCCTTTAACATTTTAAGGATTTCCTCTATATGAAGTTGGACTCATTTTGGTGACTGCTTCTGTCAGTTCAGTTAAAGTGAGATGCCCAGACAGTACACTGTCCTTTTAAATTATAATGCAGTAATACTTTATGACTTGAAGAACAAGCATTTAACAGTTAAAGTCAGGTAACATGTCAATGTTCCAAAATTTGCAGAAAAAGCCATATTGCTACATATTGTACATACCATTCAGAGCCAGTATCTATTTTCCTTATGTTATATGTACACTTTGTAATAATTTTTGCAATGTTGCATCCTCCTCTTCATCTGTGACAAAAGTTTCATTTAATCAGCAATATGTCAGTAAAAAAGAAGCAATGTCTCTGCTATGAAAAATCTGGAGTGATTCTTTGATTACTGACTGAAATCTCATAACTTTTGTGCCATGAGGCATGAAACTCATCCTGTCAGAAGAATAGCACCTTCAGTGTAGAGCCACTAAATATTTATTTCAGTAGCAATGTTCTGGAAAGGTTTGACTGCCTAGATTGAGTGCTGCTTTGAGACCTTCGGCTTTTATTGATTAGATTAACACTTTTAACACTCCACCGTCAAGAGTTCCCAGAGACTACTCACTACTCCCCATATTGTTAATGCATTGAGAGGGAATACATTTTCATGTACTTCACTCTAATTAAGTCATTAGCCAGCTGAAATAATGCAGCATTGTGATAGTATCCTGTCAGTCTCTGAGTACAGACATGTTTTCACCTCACTCTTCTGCTCTCTTACCTTCACAGGCACAAAACAATAGCACAGAGAATATAATAAAACTTGAAAATATACTAGGAAAGACAATTAATATATTTCAAAAAAGGTTCCCCCCCCCCCTTTCCAATGGAAAAATGGAAATGATTGAAACTTTTTTTTAACTTGTGAAAAATAAGAAATGAGGAAGTGGGACTGTTCATGCAAAGAGTTTGTCTCACAAAGAAAATGATTTGAACTAGAGCACCATATGAATACTCCATGTGAAAGCCAGCAGAGTGTAATGGTTTGAGTGTTGGACTAGGATTCTAGGAAACCAATGTTCAAATCCCCATTCAACCATGGAAATCAACTGGATGACCTCAAACTCTCTCAAGTCACATTCTCTCAGCCTTAGAAGAAGGCAATGACAAACTCCCTCTGAATAAGAAAGCCTTAGGTTACTTTAAGTCTGAGTCTATTTGAATACACATAAGAACAACCACCACATGATCAACAACAACCACATGAAATAAATGCAAAAATGTTTGCCACAAAATATAATACATTGAGTTCTGCACCATGGTCTTAAGATAACCCAAGATGGTATGCAGGCTGCTTTAGTTCATTGGGAAAGAGGAGAAAATTCTTGTTAAACCTTCAACTGCAACTGCTCCTCTTCTTCCATAGACAAACAAAAGTTATATGTTGTTATTAATTGATGCATTATCAATCTATGAAGCTGATAGTGGTCCTGTTTCATTAAGAACTTTCCCAGCCATATGTAGATGCCTGAAGTTGAGGCTGTAACTTTCTACTGCAGTTCAACATGGCTCCTTCAGTCTTTTTTAATTTCATCATGTATAACTCTCATCTCTGCACATTTTCTCTTCTGATTTTCCCTTTCTTAAATCCCTTTCAATGGCCCTTTCCTTATTTTCCACATATATTTCCTCTTCTAAGCATCCACCCCAAGCCTTCTTTAATTGATTTCTCATTCTTCACACCCTGGATTCCACCACTGCAAGCTTACTTCCTTGTATTCTTCTGCCTTTCACATTTCCCTTTAGAAGAGATGGATCTTTCCAAACACTGCTGCCCTACCAACACTTCTTTATTCCAATAAAGTGGCTCCTAAACTTGGGTCTCCAGATGTTGCTGGACCTTGACCCATGGAGACACTGGCCATTGCTGGCTGGGGCTTTGGGGCATCAAATCCAGCAACTTCTAGGGAATCACACCTTCTTGCGTATGCTTATTAATACACAACATGGTGTATATCAATGCCTTTAGCAAGCTTTTATTATCTTGGTACTCTTCAAAGAGAAGACAAAAATTAAGCCAATATGGTGACTTTTTGGTGACTTACAATAATCATATCTAGGTCAGCCCCACCTATGCTACCTCCACAAGCTTCCTGTCTTTATACATTCACTGTTCAGGCATGCAAGTAACACCAGTGGAAGCCTTGTAGATACCTTTGGCAAGTGGTTCTCCTGCATACACCCATAGAGCATTGTGGAATTGCAGCCTTGTAATTTATCAAACCTTTTCCCCAGGAAAGAGTCTACAAATAGGATTTCACACTGAACCCTCCTAGAGTTTTTCAGTTGAAAACTGGAGATACCCGTATTTTCCGGTGTATAAAATGACTGGGCATATAAGATGACCCCCAACTTTTCCAGCCAAAATACAGAGTTTGGGATATACTTGTCGTATAAGATGACCCCTCCTCCAATGGGGGAAAATGAGAAAGTGTTGGGGGGGAGGACTGCCAATATATTAGGTGATGCATTCTGGGGTATGTACAATTTGTGGCCAAGTAAGTGACCCTGGGCATGTCACACACTCTCACCCTCAGGGGATGGTAATGGCAACCCCCATTTGAAGAAACATGCCAAGAAAACCCTATGATAAGATTGCCTTAGGGTTGCCATAAGTCAGAAAGGACTTGAAGACACACAAGAACAACAAAAAAGTCTGCAGTTGTTTCATAGGCAGTACATGGGATTAGGAGCCAGCATGGTGTAGTGCAGGGGTAGGCAACCTTTCCCCTTTAAGGGCCGAGGGACTTCAGCTCCCAGAAGCCTCAGCCATGTTGGCCAATAGTCCCATGTTGGCCAATAGCTCCTGGGATTCTGGGAGCTGAAGTCCTTTGGCCCTTAAAGGGGAAAGGTTGCCTACCCCTGGTGTAGTGGTTTGAGTGTTGGACTACTACTCTGGAGACCTCGGTTTGATTCCCCACTCTGCCAAGAAACCCACTGGATGAACTTGG
Organism: Phrynosoma blainvillii; assembly: GCA_026167975.1. NCBI lineage: Eukaryota > Metazoa > Chordata > Lepidosauria > Squamata > Phrynosomatidae > Phrynosoma > Phrynosoma blainvillii. The sequence continues at coordinate 58,034,547 of JANUYF010000002.1, read as the reverse complement.
ACAAGTCACACACTCTCAGCCTCAGAGGAAGGCAATGGCAAACTTCCTCTGAACCAGTCTTGCCAAGAAAACCCCAAGATAGGGGTTCACCTCTTATCCGCTGCTGCTTCCTCCTCCTGCCTCACGCCACACCACACCACCCCTTCCTCCCCCCTCCTCCTCCTCTAACCTGACTTCCTCTCTTCTTCCTCCTCCCGCCTCATGTTGTGCCACCCCTTCTTCCTCCTCCTCCTCCACCCGGTGTATAAGACAACCCCCGACTTTGGAGAAGATTTTCCTGGGTTAAAAAGTAGTCTTATACACCAGAAAATACTGTAATTTTATTCAATTTATCTCCCTAGAGTGATATGCAGATTAATTAGTTAATGCTCCAAAATTACTTTGAAGATGAAAAGTGCCATGTAATGTGTTCATCTTTTGCTGGAGACAGGAAGCACAGAGGTGATATAAGTATCTTTCTCTCTCTCTCTCTTAAATTTACTGGACATTTTTGACCCTCAAAAAGATGTGACTCAGGTAATAAATAAAAAAGTTTCTGTCTGTTCTTTCGTAATTTAGACTGATTCATCTATCTCTATTTAATACTTGGCAATAAAAATGATTAATAGTCATACATGATTATAGTTCAAAATGGGACATTTAGGTCATTTTTATCTATGAGATATTTGTACTATTACCAAACACCCATAGCCCTAAAATGGTGAAAATAGTATTTGAAAATGTCTGAAATATACAGTAAGGGACAAATCTAAATGCAAAAGCCATTCTGGTGATCTCAGCAATTCAGGTTCCCTCTGGCATTTTCAGCAAGCAGTACTAACACCACTGTAGTGCAAACCTCCTTTCTCCGTTTTATTCAAGGATATTGTGCTATTGAACAAGGCCACAGATATGTGATTTCTGAAGGATAGTTCTGTCCTGGACTGAGTTCTATTGAGCATCTTTATAAACAACTTGGATGATTTAATAGAGGTCATGCTCATAACATTTGCAGATGACAACATATTAGGAAGGGTAGCTGATACCCAAGAGGACAGGATCAGAATTCAAGATGATCTTGACAGATTGGAGAGCTGGGCCAAAACTAACAAAATGAATTCCAAAAGGTATAAATGTTAAGGTGCTACTTCTAAGCAGAAAAAAAAATGAAATTCACAAATATAGGGTAGGTGCCTGTTGGAAAATCTTTGCATTCTCTTTCCTCCTCCTTAGATAGATAGATAGATAGGGATTTCTTCTCTCTCCCTCCCTCTCACTCTCATTCAAAAACTAACCATGTGACATAGGTCACTCCCTTTTTGGGTCTAACAAACTTTCTCTCAAGATTTTCAATTGAGCTGTTCCCATCTTCCTGCTCTCGAACTTTGTTTGGAAAGATAGTGAGATAAATCTTTCTCTTTACCTGACCCATTCACTAGTTAGATTAGGATATAGCCTTTTATGTAAATATAGATTAAAGCCATTGTTTTAAACTACAAACTACATGTTTCTTGTTTTTGAGTCAGTCTCCGTTCTTAGGGAAGCATAGTTGGGCAAAGGAACATTTCTGCTACTCTACTGTTTTTAAAACCAGACTCTAATAGGCTTGGCTTTGAAATTTTGATATTTAAATATTTTTGTTTCCTTAAAAAGGCTGAAGCCTTAGGAAACTTAAATTACCCCACCATGACACCTCTCCTGAAAGCAGTACATGTGAAAAGTATATTTTACTAGACAGCAAGCTGAACTTGACTCAACAGTGTGATGTGGCAATGAAAATAGCCACTGGGTTGCATGAACAGGAGCATAACATCCAAAGTGAGTGAAGTGATTAGTGTGATCTATTCTGCTTTGGTCAGACCTCACTTGAAATATATTCTGGGCACCACAGTTCAAGAAGGATTTTGACAAGTTGGAATGCATCCATAGAAAAACAACCCAAATGATCAAAGTTTTGGAAACCAAGCCTTATGAGGAATGACTTAAGGATTTGGGCTCAGTGAAGACTGAGAGGTGATATGACAGCCATCTTTAAATATTTAAAAGGGTTTCATGTAGATGATGAAGTAAGCTTGCTTTCTGCTGCTCCAGGAACATAAACCAATGGATTCAAATTATAAGAACAGAGATTTCATCTAAACATTAGGAAGTATTTCTTTACTGTAAGAACTGTATGACAGTGGAATAGACTGCCTTGGAGCATGGTGGACTCTCCATCTTTGGAGATCTTTAAACAAAGGTTGGATGGTCATTTTTCAGCAATGCTTTAATAGTGTATTTCTGCATGACAGAGGATTGGATTAACTTGCCCTTACATCACCTCCCAGCTCTAAGATTTTATGATTCTGTTACCTGGCCATCAGAATAAATAAGCATTTAAGTCATCTTCTCAAAGTCCCTGTGGGTTCAGATAGCTCAGAATTCTATTTAAACCATAGTAATTCTTTTTAAATTTGCTTCTATATTTGTAAATGTGCATGAATAATAATAATAAATAATAATAATTTTTATTTATAACCCGCCTCTCTGCGTGGCAATCGGGGCAGGGAACCACAAATTTAAAACAAGCAAAGTTAAAAACAATCCCTCATCCCATAATCCCACCCTCCCATCCCCTTAAAAAAGAATTAAACAGTCCTCTGCGGTCCTCTGGGAGGAATCTGTTACAGCCAATAAAAACTAGGCTGTCCCAGACCTCCCAGAGGGCCTTCTCCGCAACCGCTCCCAGACTTTGGAATAGCCTGCCGGATGAGATCCGTCTGATAACCACTCTTGCTGCTTTCAAGAAAGCAGTAAAGACGGATCTCTTTCGGCAGGCCTTCCCGGAATAACGGTCGGCCCTTAAAGGGGTCCCCATTTGTCTGTCTCCTCGGAAAATCTTGTTTTTAATTTATTGATTTAACTAATATTGTATTTTAATTATTCTTTGGTTTAATTCTATTTTAGGGGGATGGGGAGGGGGGAGGTAGGGGTTATGGGGAGAGGGAATGTTTTAACGTTGTTCTGTTTTAACTATTGCTGTCACCCGCCCCGATTGCCTAGCAGAGGGGCGGGCTACAAATAAAAATTTATTATTATTATTATTATTATTATTATTATTATTATTATTATTATTATTAAAATTAAAAATGCCACATTAATTAAAACAGATAGGAACATAGGATAAAATCAGGGCAACAGATTAAAATATATTAAAATATATCTCCCAGCTGAAGTTATTCCAGGAAGGCCCGCCGGAAGAGATCCGTCTTTACTGCTTTCTTGAAAGCAGCAAGAGTAGTGATAAGACGGATCTCATCCGGCAGGCCATTCCAGAGTCTGGGGGCGGTTGCGGAAAAGGCCCTCTGGGAGGTCTGGGACAGCCTAGTTCTTATTGGCTGTAACAGATTCCTCGCAGAGGACCTTGGGCATGGGGGGGATCATATGTAGAGAGGCGGTCCCTAAGATAAGATGGACCCAAGCCATGTAGGGCTTTAAAGGTCAAAACCAACACCTTGTACTGCTCCCGGAAACTAATCGGCAGCCAGTGGAGGGATTTAAGCACAGGTGTTATGTGCTCCCTCCGAGATGTTCCTGTAATTACCCTGGCTGCCATGTTCTGCACCAATTGTAGTTTTCGGGTTAGGCACAAGGGTAACCCCATGTAGAGTGCTTTACAGTAATCCAGACGTGAGGTTACCAGGGAGTGTACCACAGTTTCCAGATCCCTCATATCCAGATAAGGGCATGCACAAATATACAAATCTATGTCTACCTTTGTCCTTTTGGATGATGTATTTCCCCTTTTTTGACAATGCATAAGTGGCCACTCTTGCATAATGGCTGTGGGAAATGTTTGCAGAACAAAGCAATTATCTGGCAAAGTCCAAAAGAAATGCTTTATATATCTGCACATTAGCTAATCCTACCTGAACAATTGCACCTTAAAAGAGACCTTGCACATCATTTGGACATTTATGTTTCAGAAGTCTCATTCACTCTTCAGAACCATTACCTTGTTGGCTGACATTCATTTAAGAGAGGTGATATTTCATTCATTAGTACTTTTAAAGAAAATTTGCAGATGACCAAATTAGGAGGGGTAGTAATACCCCAGAGGATGGGATCAGAATTCAAAATGACTATACAAGATTGGAGAGTTGGGCCAGAACTAACAAAATGGATTTCAATAGGGAGAAATACAAGATACTACATTCATGTAGAAAAAATGAAATGCACATATATAGGATGGGTGACACCTGGCCTGACAACAGTACATCTTCTCAAAGTGATTTAGGAGTCTTAGGGCCTTTGCAGACTGCCAGAAATAGTGCAAATTGAGTCCACTTTAAGGGTTAGGGTTAGTGCTAGACAATCATGGGAATTTTTTTTTTTCTGAGACATTGAGCCTTGTCTGTCAGAGAGCTCTGGTGCCACAATAAAATAGTTCCCATGATTCCCTAACCCTAACCCTTAAAGTGGACTCGATTTGCACTATTTCTAGCAGTCTGCAAAAGCCCTTAGTAGACTACAAACTAAACATGAGTCAACAGTGTGATACGGTAGCTAAAAAAACAATGCAATTCTAGTATGCATAAATAGGAGTATCACTTTATTCTGCTTTAGTCAGATCTCACCTAGCATACTGTGTCCCATTCTGGGCACCACAGTTCAAGAGGGATATTGACAAGCTGGAATGTATCCAGAGGAGAGCAACCAACATGGTAAAAGGTCTGGAAATGAAAACCATGCCCCATGTAGAGTGGCTTAGGGATCTGGGTATACCTTAATTTTATTCTATGTTTTAATTGTTCTAGTTTAATATCTTTCTAGGGGTGGGTGGGTTTGGGTGTTGATGTACCTATTGGTGTTTTTAATGTTGTAAGCCACCCCGATTGTGCTGCAGAGGGGCAGGATAAAAATAAATTTTATTATTTATATTATTATTATTATTATTATTAGCTAGAGAAGAAAAGGTTAAGAGGTTATATGATAGCCATATTTAAATATTTAAAAGTATGTCATACTGAAGATGGAGCACGCTTGTGTTCTGCTGCTCCAGACCCTCGAATCTAGAGCAATGAATTCAAACTACAGGAAAAGAGATTCCACCTAAACATTAGGAAGAACCTCCTGGTATTAAGAGCTATTTGACAGTGGAATCTCCTTCTTTGGAGGTTTTTAAACAGAGGATGGAAGGCCATCTGTTGGGAACAGCCCTCTATATGCAGGTGCTCTTTTACACCGAATAGTTAGAACACTATGGTTACATTTAGCTTCCATAGTTACATCCTACAGAATTCTGGGATTTGCAGTTCAGAGAGGGGTACTTAGAATTCTCTGCAAGAGAGCTCTGGTGCCTCACCACATTGCACATCACAGGATTCCAAAGAATGTAGTCATGGCAGTTAAAGTGGAATTGTAGTGCTGCAATTGTGTAGTGTGAAAGAGTCCCAAGTTCTATCTTATCTGAACAGAGGTCCAATCCATGCCCAATTTAAACATGAAGAACCAGAAGAGGGGCCTCACCATTTTCTATCAATGATTAGCACTCAGACAACAAACTATGCAGGCTCAGAACAGACGTAGAATAGAAATATGATAATTATTCCCAAATTTATATATAATGGAGTTTAAAAATGCACTAGCTACACCAGATCTTCCCAGATGATCTGAAGCTCTCTGTTCCAGTGCTCAGTAGTTGTTTAAAACATGTTCCACTGGGCTGTCACTGCCGTGGTTTACTTACTCTGAGGTCAGAACAAGGGCAAAGTGGTGTGTCAACAAGTGGCACAACAGAATGCACATGTGAACAGCCATCCAGCAGCAGAATCAAGGATCCCAGGCAAAGGGGGGGGGACAGCTTATATAACAATAAGAATATTCAGGATCCAGGTCATCATCAGTTAATTTCCAAGTCATTCAAAGTCATACAGTTTAAAGGTACCTCCATATAGAAAAACACAATAGAGATTTCAAACATAAAGCTAATACATTGGAATGCAAGCCAGCTCTGGACATGCCTATGTCATGTGCTACAAGACATCATCATAAATGAGGGGGGGAATAATTTAGCATGAGGATGTTTAGAATTACATTGCATTTTGTTCTGTTGAATCACTTGTGGCAAATGAGTGTTGCCAAGAGCCTTTTACAGAGAATAAATGCAAAGTCCAGATGGTTTCTGAGACAAATGGATGGTGTTTGTTAAATCCTAGGCACACCAGACAATGATGCTTCCTTGCAACACCAGACCTGGAGTGATTCATAGGACACTCCATGATCCCTGTGAAAAGTCCAGAACCATCTTTGCTAGGAAATCTGACCAACTAGGAAATAGGTTTTTCATTTGCTTCTCCTTCCCCCACCCCCCTACCCCCCTTGCTTCAGACAAGAGCAAGGCCTGACAGCTCCTGAGTTTCAAAGTGCCAAGAAAATATAATTTCTCTATAAACTGGAAGAGTTCTACAAGAACTCCTGTGATAAATCATCTGAAAAATCTATTTGTGAATGGATTTGTGCAATTAGCCCATGACATGAACATATCAGTTCTGAAGGTTCTCGTGGAACTACCGGTCAATAATCCTAAATATATAGATGCACACAAGGCAAGATCAATTCCATTTTTTTTCCCATCAAAAAGCATACAAGACCCTCTAAAGGCAGACAGAAAAACTACAGCCCTTCTACTACATTGTAGTACAGTATTACGATTTATTGCCCAAACAACCTCTAGTCCTTTTGAATAAATGAGACTTCTCTGGAACAAATGATTTAAAGGCCTTAGCTTGTCAAATGACTGCATCCATATAAAGAAAACAGGACAGTGTCTAGCTTTTCTGGCCAACTGGGATTTAAACAAGATGAATGAAAAATGTCCTTACACCAAACTGGGATGAGGGTAGGGTGTGATTTTTTTAAAACAACCATACCAAGTCCAATATGTATCAATATGTTGGGGATAATGGAGATGTATAATTCCAATAGATAATCCAATTGTACACCTCTAATGTAGCATTGGAAGTGTATAATCCCATCAGGTAGAGTTACATTTACATTTAGAAGCTTTAATCTACCTATCTTAGGGACCTAATTCCATCATTAATTCCTTCTCAAATAGAGCAACAAATAATTTTAGCATTTTTCTCCCATTACAAGAAATAGTTTGAAATCACACAGGTTTTGAACTATATTTGCAATTTGGGATTTATTCTGCACAAAATTATTTTGCACAGAAAGCAACCTTTTATGCAGAGGAACCAGCATTTTCTGTGTCCTCACCAAGTAAAAAGTTGTTTTCTGCCCAGATAATGCTGTTTTTAGTTGAAATCAACCACATGCAAATTTTGCATTGAGTGTTCCAATTGTAGCATTTATTTAATTTATTTATTGCATAGAAAACAACTTTTTGTACACCAAAAATAATATTTCTGGATATATATCTAGATAAACATTTAAATTACTGTAAGGTGCTTTGGGTCACATTCTGGGAGAAATGAAGATCGTAAATAAATAGAAGTATTATTTATTTTTATATGCAAAACAACCATGTGTGAGTTTTATTCAGAACACATAAATCCCAAATTATGCAGATACTCATAAATCCAGGATTCTTCTTGTCAGGGTTTCAAATACCAGGAAAACATGTTTTTCAATCCTATTTTGAATATTTTCAAATATTATTTTCCTCACTAACCTTTCCTGAACACCAGAAATAGTGCAAATTGAGTCCACTTTAACTGCCCTGACTCAGTGCTAGGGAATCATGGGAACTGTAGTTTATTGTGGCACCAGAGCTCTCTGACAGAAAAGGCTAAATGTCTCAGAAAAAAAAAACAATTCCCATGATTCCCTAGCACTGAGCCAGGGCAGTTAAAATGGACTCAGGGGGGAAGCAGACTGGTGGCTCTGCGCTGCCCCGGGAAGGTGCACCGCGGGACCGAGGCATCCTCATGCCTCGATCCCACGGTGCACCGTCGGCACCCCAAGAAAGGAGCGCTAAAATAGCGCTCCTTTTATGCATCACCGAAAGTGCACCCCAAAAGCGTGAGGCGCACTTTCGGCGACCCTTCCGCCGCAGCGTGTGCGGACACTGAGGCGGGAGGTTGCCCCCGGAGCGCCGGCCGTGCGGAGGGCCAGCGGCTCCGAGGACGACCTCGGGAGGAGGAAGGGGCGCCGAGCATGCAGCTGCCCCTCCCCTTCCTTGCACCAAGGATGGCTTTTTAAGCCGTCTGCCGAGGCCCTCAGTTTGCACTAGTTTTAGCAGTCTGCAAAGGCCATGTTAGTCTGGATCAGTATGCAAAGGGGTCTTGCAGCACTTTTGAAATTAACTGAGAGAAAGAAGTTGGTGTCATAAGCTTTCATAGACTAAAGGCCTAAGCAGACTGCCAGAAATAGTGCACATTAAATTGAGGCACTGCCCTGGCTCAGTGCTAGGGAGTCATGGGAATTGTATTTTTTTCTGGGAGACTGAGCCTTCTCTGTCAGAGAGCTCTGGTGCCACAATAAATTACAGTTCCCATGATTCCCTAGCACTGAGCCAGGGCAGTGCCTCAATTTAATGTGCACTATTTCTGGCAGTCTGCTTAGGCCCTAAAACTACTTCATCAGATGTACTTTATTCCTTTCATCTGGCCGAGTAGATTTACAAAGGTTTATGCTACCAACTTCTTTCTCTCAGATAGTCTCAAAGGTGCTACAAGATCCCTTTGCATACCTTCCTTAAATATTCCGATTCAGACAAATTTATGCATGGACACATGTAGATTTTTTGATTCTCCAGCATAAATAGAAAAATTATTACAGTTTGAACTAAATGTCTATTATTATTGTTTGCTTGTTTCTTTCATAAGAATGAAATGTGTTCATTATGTCTGCAACTCAATTACCTGGATCCCCTAGTTGTACTGATTAAAAAGAGAAATACTTTTGCTTACTATGGTAAGGTCAGTAAAATGAGGACAGCAGTCTATGAGTCATGAGAGATTAAACCAGTGTGCAGAGCTCTGTGCCTTTAATCCATCCTTTGATCCATCATTCATTCATTCATTCATTCATTCAATTTATATTCTGCTTTTGTCCCAGCCTGAGATGAAAATATAGCACACCACACCACTTTGAACAACCTTCTGCCATGTGATTAAAAATAACTAAATAGAAATATATTTTGCCTACCAGGAGAAAGAGATCAGAAAGTAACCCAAACCAACTACCTGTGGAAGAGAATTCCACAGCTTGGGAGTAGTCACTGAGAAGGCTTTTTCCTGTGTCTGCACCAAATGTGCCTGTGTTGGTGGTGAGACTCCCCTCCCTCAAAGATCTTAAAACAGGCTGGCTTGAGCATAAGTAATTTGTAAGTAAATATATGTAAATCAATGCATGGCACAGCTTTACCAAAACTGGTGGAATGTAAATATATTTACTTTTATATGGTTTACAAAGAAGATTAATCTTTTTTTTAATCTGCTAGAACATGTGTGGTGGTGGGCATAGGAGTAGTTGTTCATAGAATCATAGAATCATAGAGTTGGAAGAGACCACAAGGGCCATCCAGTCCAACCCCCTGCCATGCAGGAACTCCCAATCAAAGCATCCCCGACAGATGGCCATCCAGCCTCTGCTTAAAGACCTCCAAGGAAGGAGACTCCACTACTCTCCGAGGGAGTGTGTTCCACTGTCGAACCGCCCTTACTGTCAGGAAGTACTGTTGTTTGGCTTCTGCCTTACTCTGCTTGATAGTTCCAATACTATTGCTCACATTTTCCAACAAGACTGCCTTAACACAATTTTAATCCACAATGTGACTCAGTGGCTTATACTGTGCCTTGTCTCAAACCTCCCGCTGTTTTAACAGTGTGATTTTTCTCACTCTGCAGTCTGCCTCCTCCTGAGCCCTGTCCTACAAAAGCACTCATGGAACACAATATAATGACTAAGCAGGAGCAGCACTTTTGAGGGGGCTTCTGTGTTCATTCTGTGGTGCCAGAATGATGGAATGAGAATTCAAGGAATTCATTTGTTGTCACACTGAATTTTGCTTTCATTTTTTAAAACTGATGGTACCTCATTCTTCTTTTGCTCTGTGCCCTCTTTTAATTTCAAAGCAGAGAAGCCACCATGGAAAAGATCTTGCCTTTACTAACCACTACCTCCTTCATTTCCTTTTTATTGCTGTGGGACTCAGCACAAAACTTTTGAACCTCATTATAATACACATGCAGGATGATGTGGATGAGCCATTAGAGATTATAACACAGGAAATCCGCACCGGGCTAGCACGTGGGTTGTAATCATCTGGAATGGATCTTATTGCATAGTCTGGAGCCCAGGCAGTAGGCAGCCTGTATCTAACCCAGGCTTCTCCAGCAGCTTTTAATGAACTGGATTTTCCCATTCTTGAAAAGCTACCAAGGAAGCCCGAGTTGGATACAGGCTGCCTATTGCCCAGGCTCCTGGCTGTGCATGTGTATTATAATGAGGTTCAGAAGTTCTGTGCTGAGTCTATCCCAGCACAGATTTCCTGTGCGATAATCTCCTTTGTTTGTGTTCCCTGAAATGGAAGGAGGTTAAGGAATAAAGGATTAACACCAATATGTTTAGTCATATTCATCAATGCATGGCACAGCTTTACCAAAACTGGTGGAATGTGTTTCTTGCATATTCCTCATGCCCTGCCTTGAACAGTAATCAAGCTTCTATCTTTTGTTCCAACTTACTGAAGAGTAAGCACCCTTGAACAGGAAGGGCCTTATTTCTGATTAGGAATGCATTGGACTGGGTTATTAGACAGTAAACATCAAATGACATGGGGAGTGGGCTGAAACATCAAGAAAAATGTAGATACAGTAGGCTCTCTTTATCCACAGATTTTTTTTAATCCACAGATTCAAGCATCCATGGCTTGAAAATATATATATTTTAAAAGTATAAATTCCAAATAGCAAAGCTTGATTTTGCTATTTTATGTAATGGGCACTATTTTATTATCTCATTGTATTTAATGAGACTTGAACATCCATGGATTTTAGTATCTATTTAGTATCCTGGAACTAAACCTCAGTGAGTAACAAGGGATCAGTGTACAAGTAAATGGGCTAGATCATTTTTAATTCTTCCAAATGTGCACAACTGGCAAAAGTAGAAACAAAACTCTGAATCCTATCGGTAGTAGAATACAACCAATGAATCAGTGGGATTTACCTATATGTTGACTCATCATTCAATAATAACTTACGCAATGATTCTGATGCAGTAATGGCAGAACTTGGTAGAAGTGTGAATGGCAGAAGTGTGAAAAAGTTTCTTGTGCTGGACAACTACTGCCAGAACTCTCCTAACCAACATGACAGCTATTACTTTTGCAATGCAGATATTATATGAAGTGTCCTGATATATGTAGTTGATATAGCTGGGTTTTGTTTTGTTTTTTGTACAAACTAACTCTTACATGAATTAAAAATTAACAGTTGACTTTATCACATCATTTTAAACTGAATCAAGCCTTGCGGACTGCAGCCAGCAGGCAGGATGGAGGCATGGATTATCGCAAGCTAAACTGCCACGGAATCACCACCCGCCATCAGCCTGGGTCCAAGCTGGGCTCAACTGGCACTTTTTGGAAACCGGAATACTTTCCAGCTTCTAAAAAGTGCCGGCTGAGCTAGGCTGGGATCTGGGCTGATGGTGCCCAATGATTTGGTGGCGATTTAGCTTGCAATAATCCCTGCCTCCATCCCACCTCCCGGCTGCAGCCCGGGAGGCTTGAATCAGTTTAAAACAACATGCGATAAAAGTCATGTGTGTATGTTTTAAAGGCTCCAGCTGAGCCAAGACACATTGCTATCTTTCTGTCCTAAGAGCTCTGCTTGAGCCAAGACACATTGCTATCTTTCTGTCCTAAGAGCTCTGCTTGGAAATGGACAGTCAACTACAGATGGCAAGAACTATGATTCATAGTTACAATTATGAGATATGAAAACAGGTGTAATGACAGTCAGACAGTTTTTTGAAGCACAGATGATGAGAAGGGGATTGATGTTGAGCCACTGGAGTGGATTCTGTCAAAATGAGCTGTTTGTTTTAGTGCAGGGCAGATAAGAAAATGGTGAAGCATGCATAAAAATTAATATGAGGGCAAAGTTAATGGACATTTCAGGGGAAATTTGTCATGCCAAGAATGCTCATGAGCCAGAATGATAAGGATTAAATTGTTTAGAGAGCTATATAATCATTTAAGGGCTAGATATATGAAATTCATTTTGTGATGGCTCTCTGTCTCTGTCTGCATTTTCCCCCTTCTCTCCCTTTCTAAAAACAGAAGCACAGACAAGAGATGAGAATGTATGTTCTCTCTGACTTTCTCATATTGACAGGAAACATCTCCATATAAACCAGTTTCACTGGTTTCAGGAGACACAAAAATCTCACTGCAGACCTTCTCCCCACCTAAACACAGAGAGTTCAGGGCCAAAATGACAGAACCTGTGACATACATAACAAGAGAAGAAGAAAATGCAGTTTGTATTCCTGTCTCCTGTCCATCTTGCCATTTTTCAGCACCTGAAAAGAGCTTGCAAGGGAGGAAATGTACAAGATCAACTTGTTAGGCCATGTATTAGCCCAGTGATCTAAATTAATTTTAGCAGCTACTAGGGATGGAAAGAATACTTGAAAATATTTGAAAAATGGCTACACGTCAGCTTCTCAGGTTTCAAAAAACCATGGCAAGAAGCATCCCGAATGAATAAGAATCTTTGTAGTTCAGGACTTATTCAGTGCAAAATTTGCATGCACTTCTTTTGCACTGAAAACCAGCTTTTTCTATGCAGGAAACAGTATTTTCTGCACATAAAATATTTCTATACTGCCACTGCTGTGGCCTCTGAGGGAGAGAAGAACCATCAGGGGAGAGACTGAGGACCACAGAGACCATCAGGGAGATGTAGGAAGGAAAAGGCTGCTGTATTTGCTACTGCCTTGAACCTCTGCTTCCTCCAGGGGTCTTGTTCTTTGCAGGACTAAAGCCCTCACTCAACAGACACTGACCTCCACCCAGTACAGCTGCCTTGCCTGACTGAACTATAAAAACAGGACTTTGAAGGAGGCTTTACCAAACAATACCCAGCAGAGAGACTGGGGACCACAGAGACCATCGGGGGCTGTAGGAAGGAAGAGGCTGTTGTGTTTGCTACTGCCTTGGACCTCTGCTTCCCTCAGTGATCTAGCTTTTTGCAGGACTAAAGCCCTGATTCAGTAGGCACTGCTCTTTATATTTGCACTTTGTTCTTGCACTGGTATAGAGGGCAAAGGCTTGTCCTTTGGCTGGACAGAGAAAAGGGTCTGTTACCTGCATTACCTCCTCGGCCTCAGAGGGAAAGAGGCAGGCCAGCTCGATCGGGCCTAGCCTAGATTAAGAAGGAGAACCCTCCCTCCAGTCCATTTGCCATGGTCTAGGCCTCAGAGGGAGAGAAGAACTGCTGGACCTGATCCCCTTCCTCACTGCCATTCCCTTCTCCTTTTCTGTCATGTCTTTTTAGATTGTAAGCCTGACGGCAAGAAACCCATCTAATTAACCATTTGTAAGCTGCTCTGAGAACCTTTGTGGCTGAAGAGAGGGGTAGAAATATGCCAAATAAATAAATATAAATAGTATATTTTGCACAGAGGAAACTGTTTCCCAGATAGAAAATGTTTGTATTGGAGACTTACTCTGCATAAAATTTGCATATGGATGATCTGCATAGATTAAAAAGCATTCTTCACACAGGAAACAGTCTCTTCTATGCAGAATATAATATTTTTCAATAGAAATATTTTCTGCTTTTTCCTACTCAGAAAATGTTTTATGCAAATCATCCATATGCTAAAACAAAGCACTGAGGCCTGTAAAAGTAATAAATATTAGAAGTGGAATATATTCTATGCCATCAAATTCCTATTTATTTAACTCAATGAATGGCATTCCCCAAGTAACTTTGAAAACCAAGTCAGCTTCTAACTTGCTTTTGTCACTATCCTCCAAAATAGGTTTATCACCTTGAACAGCTGTAACATTTGGACTAAAATCCAGAGTGGATTCATTGCCTCACTGACATGAAAGCCACCAATGTACTGATGTGTTTCTTATGCTATAAACTGGTTTTTTCTAGCATGTAGCAGCCTATTTCCTATGAAGGTGGTTGCCCACTTCTTTTTCCATTTTTAAAACAAGCAAGTTATTCCTGGTTTTAACCAGGAGGAAATTCTTTGCTGACACTGTTGGTAAACTAAACTTATGTTCTGTGCCAATGATGTGCTACAGCTCTCTCATGCACAAATAAGTCTGAGGTTATTTTGGCTTGCTTTGAAGATTCCTTTGGTAAATGTTGATGCTTATGACAGGCCTGGCAGCAGAACTGAGAAATAGTGGCTGCAAGCCCAGCACCACCATCTCACTGGTCACTCCCTCTTTTTTTCTTCCTCACTCCAGACCAATACTGTCTCCTTTTCCTCTTTGCTGTGTCTAGGAAATTCTACCCAACTACCATAAACTGAAAGCAGATTTTACTAGGGCGGAGGGAAGAAAAGGAGGAGCTATACTGCTCAATGCAATGTGGCAACACTGACATTGGAGTGTTGTGAAGGTATACAAAGAGTGTATGTTCCAAGCCATATGCATGGCTTATACACATTGACACACATTGACACACACACACCCTCCATTGTCTAAAACATGTTTGGGCTATGCATCTACACACATTTGGTTATTCAAATTCTTCAGGGACTTGGAACCATGGAACATTAATAGTCAACTGTTCCCATGTTCAAGTTGCCAGAAGCAGTATAGAAGAAAATCAAAATCAATTCAATGCATTGTTAGGAACAATGTTCCTTTGAGACATTGCAAAATAGTTTGTATGGCTGTAAGTGAGAAGTAACACCAGGTTTCAACCCTTAGTCATCACCTTTATATATAAGTGCTCTAAAATCTAAACAGGTGTGGGTTGAAGAGTTGTGGTTGGTGTGTTGTTTGTATAGTGTGGTGAGTTAAAGGAGAGTTTGTATATAACTTGTACATATTGCAACAAATGATAAAAGCCTCCCAAGACTTTGGAAGAATCCAGCTGTGTCTGTGCATCATTTAAGGTTGGTCAGTGCAATATTGCCAAATACTACTAAATGAGTTTGTGCTTCCACACTCTGCTGTGTTAATAGCTAGTGTTTAGGTCAAGCGCCTCAGACAGTGCTAATAGTTGGCTTCTCTGTGGGCCTAGTTTTTGTTTTTGTTGCTGAACACCTGCAGGACATAGAAGAGAGCCAACAATGGGTTATGGGCCCAGTCTGCACTAGTCTATGCTAGGGCCTCGGCAGACGGCTTATTGAGCCGTCTCCGAGGCAAGGAAGAGGAGGGGCAGCCGCACGCACGGCGCCCCTTCCTCTTCCCGAGGTCGTCCTCGGAGCCGCCGGCCCTCCGCACGTCCGGCGCTCTGGGGACAACCTCCCGCCGCAGCGACCACACGTGCTGCGGCGGAAAAGTCAGTGAAAGTGTGCCCGACGCTTTTAGGGCGCACTTTCACTGACTTCTGAAAGGAGTGCTATTTTTGCGCTCCTTTCAGAGGTGCCGACGGTGCGCCACAGTGCGACTGCTCCAGTCCCGCGGCACACCGTCGCAGGGCGTCTTGGGGGAGAAGCAGATGAGGGCATCCAAGACGCCCTGCGACGGTGCGCCGCGGGACTGGAGCAGTCGCACCGCGGTGCACCATCGGCGCCTCTGAAAGGAGCGCAAAAATAGTGCTCCTTTCAGAAGTCAGTGAAAGTGCGCCCTAAAAGCGTTGGGTGCACTTTCACTGACTTTTCTGCCGCAGCGCGTGCGGTCGCTGCGGCGGGAGGTTGTCCCTGGAGTGCTGGAAGTGCGGAGGGCCGGCAGCTCTGAGGACGACCTCGGGAAGAGGAAGGGGCACCGCGTGTGCGGCTGCCCCTCCTCTTCCTTGCCTCGGAGACAGCTCAATAAGCCGTCTGTCGAGGCCCTTGGACACCCTCGTCTGCTTCCCCCCCTAGTCTGTGCCAGTCTGAACCCAGTTTAGACCAGAGCTTCAGTTTTTGGGTTTTGTTCCAATTTTGCAATAATAATTTATTTATACCCCATCTCTCTGTCAAACAATCGGGGCAGTTTGCAACAATTAAAAGTATGACCAGAAATACAAGTAGTTTTTTGTTCCTGAATTAAAGTCAGTATATCCCAGACTGTGTTGTGTTGCTGGAAGGATGAAGGAGGAAACTGCCAAAGAAGAACAGCATTTGCAGTTTGCATTTTGTTTGTTTTTACTGTGCATTTTGCAAGGAACAAGCAGTGAGTATTTGGTCTATTATGGAGGTTTTTGCCTGACTAGAAGAAACACCTCACAGAGCAAAGAATTTTGTTTTCATTTTTGTGTGACTTGTTTTGGAAATAGCCTGCAGATATGGCTGGAGTCACAGCAACAATGAACTTTGCTAAATTAGACAACACTAATTTTGCCACTTGGTCAGTGATGGTGCAAAGTCTCCTTGTCTAAGAGAACTTAGGGGGGAAGCAGACGAGGGCGTCCAAGACGCCCTGCGACAGTGCGCCACGGGACTAGAGCAGTCGCACCGCGGCGCACCGTTGGCACCTCTGAAAGGAGCGCAAAAATAGCGCTCCTTTCAGAAGTCAGTGAAAATGCGCCCTAAAAGCGTCGGGCACACTTTCACTGACTTTTCTGCCGCAGCGCGTGCAGTCGCTGTGGCGGGAGGTTGTCCCCGGAGCGCCGGACGTGCGGAGGGCCGGTGGCTCTGAGGACGACCTCGGGAAGAGGAAGGGGCGCCGCGCGTGCGGCTGCCCCTCCTCTTCCTTGCCTCCGAGACGGCTCAATAAGCCATCTGCTGAGGCCCTTAGTGAATTATATAACTAAACCACCCCCCAAACCATGGAGTGGAAGACAGAAGCAAGCTGACCAGAAGACAAAAGCCACCATTATATTGTGTTTATAAGCTGACCAAGTCATTTACATAACCAATACCAATACAGTGATGGAGTGCTGGCAGAGTTTGAGGGATATCTACCAGAGGGACTCCTGTGTGTTCAAGATGATTTTGACAAGAAAGCTTTACAACACCAAGTTGAAAGACAGCAACATTTGGACAAACTTAGGGCTCTGTTCAATGAACTGCAAAACAGAGGCATGCATTTCCCTGAGGCACAGAAAGCCTACATAATACTTGGCAGCCTGAATGAGAGCTGGGACTTTTTCTTCCACAGTTTACAGTGTTTGCCAGAGGCAAAGCTGACTTTAAACCTAGGGGGGTTGCAGACTGCCAGAAATAGTGTGAATTCAGTCCACTTTTAGGGTTAGGGTTAGTGCTAGGGAATCATGGGAACTGTTATTTTTCTGAGACATTGAGCCTTCTCTGTCAGACAACTCTGATGCCACAATAAAATACAGTTCCCATGGTTCCCTAACTCTAACCCTAACCCTAAAAGTGGACTGAATTCACACTATTTCTGGCAGTCTGCAACCCCCCCTAGTCTCTGCCTGTACCTTGGAAGAGCAAGAGCGGAGGAGATTTGAGGCTGGGAATCATGGCCAGCAGCATGCCAGGAGAGTAGATAAGGAGAAACACCTGACATCGGCATCGCAGGAGCAAGGCTATGTGCAGCCTAGTGAGATGATGCCATTCTTGTGGAAAGGAGAGGCATTTGAGAAGAAATCCTCCTTCCAGGTTTGGCCACAAGAGGAAGCAGAGACAGAAGCAACAGAAGCCTACAAACAAGTCCTCTCAGGCAACTGGGTGTGGCTTTCTGACTGCAGTTGTTTGCAAAGCTGAAGCCAAGCAGGAGGGTGCTGGACTTTGGAGCCACACACCATATGGTAAACTGTTTGGAGCTTTTACATGATTTGAAGCCTTCGACAGTCTCCAAAGTGGACTTGGCTGATGGCGCTCTGAAGAAGTGGAGAAAATGGGAAGTACTTTCATTCTCTGCTTAGGGAAACAATTCTCACAAGTTTTGTTTGCTCCAGGTTTAAAGAACTGTTTTTTGAGTGCATCTACTCTGACTAGTGATGGTTATAGGTTGATGTTTGAAATACATTTTTGTGTTATTTCTGAGGATGGTAAGGTCTGCACCAAGGGTGATAAGCAGGACAGACCGTATTACATGCATCCTCAGGCAGACAAGCCAAATGTGGCCATTATCTGCATAGGGTGTTTGGACATGCCAGTTTTGCTACTTTGGCACAGTTGGCAAAAGTGTGTCTAGAGCTTAAGGTAAAGCCAAGCCAAAAGTTTCTGGACTGCACTGTCTGTAAGAAAGTGAAAGTCAAGGCTTTTCCTGTAGCCAAGGAAAGCCAAAGAGTGACAAAGCAGCCCTTCCGAGCAGTTCATAGAGACCTTGCTGGACCATTTAAAGCAGGGGTAGGCAACCTTTCCCCTTTAAGGGCCGAGGGACTTCAGCTCCCAGAATCCCAGGAGCTATTGGCCAACATGGCTGAGGCTTCTGGGAGATGAAGTCCCTCAGCCCTTAAAGGGGAAAGGTTGCCTACCCCTGATTTAAAGCAAGTGTGGAAGATGCTTAATATATTCTTGTGTTGGTGGACCACTATGCCAAATTGTGTATTTGCTGAAGTCCAGATGCCCTATCACTTAATTAATGGTAGGGATCTGTGTTTAAAGTACCTAATGCTGTTTGGACAGTTTGACAATGTCCTAATCCCCAAGACCTTTAGAAGGAAAGGTCAGCATAAGTGGTGGGAGAATAAGGTTTGTGGGGTATACAGGGAATAAATACTGTTTTACTCTAGAAAATGGACAGGTTGTATTCTCATGAAATGCCAACTTTAAGACATGTAGGGGGTATGCAGAGAGGCAGCTCTGAGCTGTCCCTGCTAGCAGTGTATCAGGGCCGCGGCAACTGCACACCATGGCTTTGATCCTCCCTTTTGCTGCCCCTAAAAAAGTGGCAAAATGCCACTCTTTTTAGGCGCAGCAAAAGGCTGCCCTAAGAGCTGGCACTGCAGCTCTTCCGTACACTTTCAGTGCAGCATATCTACATGCTGCGCCAGGAGGGCATCCTGATGCTGCATGCCATGCATATGACCACATGGCATCAGAGCAGCATTGGGCTGGGGATGGGGCCCGCCTCAACTCCACCCCCAGGCTGGCTGTTTAGGCCGGTCTGCAACACCCCATAGTGGGTGGGATAAGGTACATGCAAACCAAGAAGTGTTTGTTCACACACTAGAACCAGAGGAGCCAATTTCCATAAATGGAGGGGTGGAAATGCCTGATAGTGTGCAGCAACAGCAGACAAGCACCTCACAACACTCATCTGATACCACAACAGAAATAAAGATCAAAGAGGAAGTAAAGAGTGAAGCTAGTAGTTTAGAAGACACTCAACCTTTCTATCTAATTCCCAAGTTGTGTAAGGGAGAAAATGGTGAACCTGATTTTTTTGTTGTTCCAAATGGTAGTTGCATGTAACACTGTAAGATGTGAACCAGATATGAGTAACTATCCAATGTAGGGGCACAAGAGAGAATGCTGTGGTACCTATGTATGAACCATTGGGTGTTGGAAATGTATCTAAAAATGGTAACTTGTCAAGGAGCGAGAGTAATGTAAGGTCCAAGGGAGTATACGAAGAACAGAAAATTCTAGATGTGAATTTAACATACAATGCTAAGCAAATGGTACAGAAAAGGGGTTATGACACAAAGAAAAAGGTGCTGACAAATTTACAGAGACATTTCCAGCTCAGTGGCATGGGAAAATTGCTGCCTTGCTGGATTTCAATAAATGTTGTGAACAATAAACTGTAAAGAACAATGATGTCAAACTGTATATTGTGTAATCCTAATGTACTGTTAATGTTTATGTTCTGTTTTTGTATAATTTTGCCATAACAAATTATTTTTGAGGGGGATTGGTGGGAACAATGTTCCTTTAAGACATTGTAAAATAGTTTGTATGGCTTTAAATGAGAAGTAACACCAGGTTTCTGCCGTTAGTCAGCACCATTGTATATAAGTGCTCTAAAACCAAAACAGGTGTATTGAAGAGTGGGTTGAAGAGGGAAGGGTTGTGGTTGGTGGCTTGTTCATAGAAAGGAGAGAGAGTTCCAGGAGAGTTTCTATATAATTGTGCATATTGCAACAAGTGATAAAAGCCTCCAAGGACTTTGGAAGAATCCAATTTTGTGCAACATTCTAGGTTGGTCAATGTAATATTGCCAAATACTACTAAATGAGTTTGTGCTTCTGCATGCTGCTGTGTTAATAGCTACTGTTGAGGTCATGCACCTCAAATAGTGCTGATAGTTGGTTTCTCTAGTGGGCTTAGTTTTTGTTGCTGCATGCCTGCAGTACATAAAAGAGAGCCAACATACATTTCCCTTTCTTTGTAGAGAAAGATTAGTGACTGATATGGCTCCTAACATCTGTATTAAAGTGTTACTGAATAGCCAACCTAATTTTCCATGCTTCATAACAGTATAGCTCATAATTGTTAAATGCATGCATTGTAATTGGCTTGCTTTGCAACCATCAAATGGAACTCTGACCTATTAACTTTCCTTGTCTTTCAAGAAGAGCATCTTTTAAAATGTTCTTGACTATTGGAGCACCTGAATTACTTTATTGTGGGGGTGGGATTGTGTGCTTCTGTGAAGAAAGACACCCCCGACTCGTCGGGAGGGGCTTCCTGTTGCACCGGCCATTTTGGGATAAGTGATGCCTGGTTGGCTAAGCGCGCAGGAATTCCCGCCTTAATTCCTGCGTGCTTGACCAATCAGGTGTTGTATAAGTTGTATCAAGGCATGCTGGGAAATCTCGGGGTACATAGGCCATCACGAGATTTCCTGTGGGATTTAGGGCTATATAGCCCTGCGCTGCCACGTGGCAGCAACCATTTTAGAGCTGCAGTTGAGCGAGTCACTTTGCATGGCTGTGTTCTTTTGGTTGCTTGCTCGGCTTTGGCCTAGCGAACTCTTTGGCTTTTGCTTATTGATCATATTGATCTTATTTATTCTTTAGTGCATGGTGAGGAGTAATTGATTCAGTCCTCCTGTGCCTTTTTCATTGGTAATAGGCTAGGCGAGGCCTTCGGGCCAGTCGCCTCAGGCCCAGAGGGCAGCCTGTGGCATCTCCAACATCCGGCCTGATTCAACATCGGGCCGAGGCGGGTGCTGCGACAGGCGTTCTCCACCGGGTGTCTTCTTTGGCTAGTGACACCTTAAGGGTGTCTTCTTTGGATGCTCCCAGGCTTTGGGGAGTTAATGGAACTATGGAATGCAATCCATACGCTGGAATGTCCACTCCTCTTGGTTCACACCTTCTGCTTACCACCAAAGAAAGAATTTGGAAGGGGGATTACACTGATTTATTTTCTCTTACTTTTAGGGACCCTGAACCAAGGATCATGGTAAAGGATGGGATAGTGTTTAGCCTCCCAAAAGAGTTTCAGGTGCTCAAACGTCCAAAGCTGGAGCGCAATTTCGTTAATTAGATTATGGGCTTCACTATTTACAGGGGAGTTATTGAAGAAAAAGAACCTCATAGGTCTCCTGATTTTTCTAAATATCAGGAGATCATGATAAAAGCTTATACCAACTGCCATCACAATTCTCGAGGTGCAGCATGGTTGCAGTATGATGTGCAGTTTCGAATGAGGGCTGCCCAAGACCGCTCTCTGTCCTGGAGACATGTACAGTCCAAGCTGTGGGCAGATGTAATTGTAGGGGCCTCCCCTTCGAGCCAGTGTGATAATGGGTTAGAGGGCAGAATGTGAGGCCTGGCATGGGAGAAAGGAAACAATATGGCCTTTGCTGGGACTTTATGAGTACCCAGATTATTGGGGGGCAATCAGCTCACAGTTGTAAACCGCTTAGACATCCCATGCGCGATATGAAGTGGTATATAAATGAAGCTGCTTTGCTTTGCTTTAAGACAGGTAAATGCAGGAGACAACCCTGCAGGTTCAAACATAAGTGTAACACCTGCGGGGGCAATGACCCTGGCACTTCCTGTACTAGAGGTAAGTGGTCAGGAGTGGGAGGTACACCCCAGCCATCATCACCAGGAGGAAAAAGCTCCGTCACCAATTAAATTGCATGCACTGATGACATGGCTGCAGACCTACCCCAGCAGGGAGGCTGCCTCTGATATATTTCATGGTTTTTTTAAGGGTTTTTGCATCCCTTATTCAGGTCCTAGGGTGTACCATTATGCGCCCAATGCTCGTTCCATGAAGGAATTCTCGGCTATCGTAAGGGACAAGCTGGCAAAAGAGGTTGCAGCTGGGAGGATTTCAGGACCTTATGATCAACTGCCAATTCCCACCCTTCGTTTATCTCCTTTGGGTGTTGTCCCCAAGAAAGCCCCTGGGGAATTTCGGTTAATTCACAATCTATCTTACTCAAAGGGTGATTCTGTTAATGATGCCATAGATCCTAAGCTTATATCTGTTAAGTATGCCTCTTTTGACTCAGCAGTCAAGATGGTTAGGGCTTTAGGTAAGGGAGTGCTATTAGCGAAGTGCAACATAAAATCAGCCTTCAGATTCCTCCCTGTACACCCAGATGACTTTGACCTCTTAGGTTTTCAGTTTGAAGGAAAGTATTATTTCGATAAAGCCATGCCAATGGGGTGCTTGATCTCTTGTTCAGCTTTTGAGACATTTAGCACCTTTCTTCATTGGTGTGCAGTCAGGAGATCAGGTAATATGGCAATCACCCATTATTTGGATGACTTCTTGATTGCTGGAAATCCTAATTCGTCAAAATGTAGTGACACTTTAGCTGCCTTTCAGGATTTAATGTCAGAGATGGGAGTCCCTTTAGCTGAGGAAAAAACAGAGGGTCCTGACACACGGCTTACCTTTTTAGGAATCATGATGGACACCATTGCCGGGATTTCTCATTTACCAAACGACAAGCTTGGGGCTATGAGAAAGCAGATTAGGTCGATGATGGGGAAGAATAAAGCTACAGTTCATGATTTTCAATCCCTTACAGGCTTGTTAAATTTTGCTTGTAAGGTAATAGTTCCAGGACGAGCATTTTGTGCATGATTGTATAGGGCCACCAAAGAGGTATCCGCTCCACATCATCATATAAGGATCACCAAAGGGATTCGTGAGGACTTGAAGATTTGGCAGTCCTTTTTGGAACAATTCAATGGTATTTCATTTTGGAGATCTGAAATGCTGCTGGTGCCCATGGCTTTGGAGTTTATTGGAATGGTCAGTGGGCTGCGGAGGCATGGCCTCCTCTTTGGACAGAACATAGTCTGACTAGAGACCTGATGTTTTTGGAACTTTTTCCTATCGTTGTGGCTGTGCACCTATGGGCAGATAAGACTATCTGGTTTTGGTGCAACAACCAGGCAGTTATTCAGGTGGTAAACTCAGTCCTCCAAGTCCTCCAGGGTGATGTGTTTGGTTAGGGCTATGGTGACTCAGTGTTTGAAATTTAATATTTTGTTTCAAGCTCACCATGTGCCTGGCTTGCTTAACCCTTTGGCGGATGCCCTCTCTCGTTTTCAGTTCTCCAGGTTTCGGCAGCTGGCTCCTGAGGCTTCGCCACACCCATTGGAGATTCCAGCACTTCTATGGAGCCTTGGAGACTAGAAATCAACAGGGCGATCCTACATTCTATCGCCCCATCTACACGTAAGTTATCAGACAGCTCTGAATGCATTTAGACTATTTTTGTCGGAAATTGGGGAGAGGGAGGTCTGGCCTATTAGGGTAGGCCTTGTTCTTTGTTTCATAGTTCATCTTAGGCAAATGGGTTTGTCACCTGTTGCCATTAGGGGCAGGTTGGCTGCCCTGGCATTTTACTCCAGAGCCAGTGGATTTTATGATCTTACCACTGATTTTAGGGTTAGGAGAGCTTTGGAGAGTTGGACCAGAGAATCACCTGTGGTTAAGGACACTCGTATGCCAATAATTGCCCCAGTCCTGTTTAAATTGTGGCAACACTTAGCCAATACTTGTTTTTCACCTGAGGAATTGGCTTTGTTTAAGGCCGTATTTGCCTTAGCTTTCTTTGTGGCCTTGAGAATTAGCGAGATTGTCCCTTGCTCTCGCAAAGACCAATCTGATAGGGCACTTCTTTCTGAAGTCATAATGTCAGATCATGGGATTCAGATTTCCATCAGGCGCTCAAAAACTGACCAGTTAGCTAGAGGTCAGTCTATCACTTTAGCTAAATCACCTGAGGGACAGATTTGCCCTATGCTAGCACTGGCTGAATATATGAAGGTTAGGTGAAGGTGCCAGGATACTTGTTCATGCATGTGTCAGGCATGCCACTAACTCAGTTTCAATTCAGGGTGGTTTTGAAGGAAACTTTGAGGCGAGCCAATTTACCTTCCACTCATTTTTCCTCTCACTCTTTTCGTATTGGTGCGGCGACAGCCCCGGCTATACACGGTTTAAGTGATGCTGATATTTGCCGAATTGGCCAGTGGCATTCTAAGGCATTCAAATCTTACATACGTACTTGAGGGGATTCCAGTTTTGATTGGTTATACTAATCAGCATTATTTATATTTCAGCAGGTTTCTTCCATGGGAAGATATGGTTTGTGGGACACAGTTTAGTGTTCTGGGCAGAGCGCCATTTGCTGGAACAGTGATGTGACCCCACCCTGGGACTGGCGAATATTGGCAGCCTGCAGTGGTTTGGTCACAGGGGCATGCTTTGGGGAGCCTTGCATCCCTTGATTATTCAGCTTTCAAAGGCACATCCGCACCCCCAGGTTTTAGTAATACATCTGGGGGAGAACGACCTGGTGAAGGTCCCGTGTCTCCAGTTAGCAAAACAAATGGTGAAGGATCTTCAGGAGATAAGCACATCCCTGGGGCTGTTTTGCTATAGACCAAATTGCTACCAAGGCGTAGCTGGCCTGGGGCATTTAAAGATGCTGCCATTAATGACGCACGATGGTGGTATAATTGTTCTGTCTCTAAACAACTGACCAGATTGGGCATTTTTGTAATTGGCCATGTTGGAATTAAGATATCTATATCTCAGCTGTACAGGGGGGATGGAGTGCACCTCTCTTCATAAGGTTCAGATGTTTATGTACAGTCACTTTCCGACCATATCAGGAGAGCGGTTTGTGGGGGGGGAGAGGGGATGCCTAGCTGGGCTGGGCCCCTCTTGTGGTTGGTAATGACCCCTTCCCCACAGGGAAATAAATGGTTAATTACATTTAATTTGGGTGAATTTGGCTAAATTAAATTAAGGAAAGTGACTTAAGCTGTTAAGTGCATGACGTCATTAAGTTACTTACATCATACGACGAAATATGATGTCATTTCCGGTTGGAAGGGGTAAATTTTGTTTGTTGTTATTACATGCTTTGTCACATGATGTGAAGGACCACCCACTTGGGTTGGTTACACCTTCACATACACATGTGACAAAGTATTGTGTGTTTAATTGAAAATATTTGTAAATAGACCCTGTACAGCAAAATAAAAGTTGTGGCCTGTTTATACTCAAAAAGAGGCATCTCTTGTCCTTTGTGCCAGTGAAAAGACACCTCCCCCACCTCCTTGGGAGGGGCTTCTTGTTGCGCCCACCATTTTGAGATAAGAGATGCCTGGTTGGCTAAGCGTGCAGGAATTCCTGCCTTAATTCCTGCGTGCTTGACCAATCAGGTGTTGTATAAGTTGTATCAAGGCACACTGGGAAATCTTGGGGTGCATATGCCAACGTGAGATTTCCTGCGGAATTTAGGGCTATATAGCCCTGCACTGCCATGTGGCGGCAGCCATTTTAGAGCTGCAGCTGAGCAACCCAACCCACCTACCCTAATTTAAAGTTGGGTGTTAGGCTACTCTCAGGCTCAGGCTGGTCACCTTCAGAGGCCAGGGGGGAATTTTTCCCCAGGGCTGCTACCCTGGGTTTTTCGCCCTCCCTGAGATTAATGTGTATTAGATTGTTGAGTATGGGTCATCTTATTAAAATGTTTTATGTCTATCATACTTGTCAAGTTTCTTCATTTTTGTGAAAGTTACTGGTTTTTATTTGTCAATGCTAGCTTTGTCACAACTTGGGGATCCAGGGTCTAAATTGGAGATTACAGTTCTAATTGTAGTGGGGGCAGGTAACAACCCCTTCCCCACAGGGAAATAAATGGCTAATTAAATTTAATTTGGGTGAATTTGGCTAAATTAAATTAAGGGAAGTAACGTAAGCTGTTAAGTGCATGACATCATTAAGTTAGTTACATCATACGATGAAATGATGTCATTTCCAGTTAGGAGCGGTAAAATTTGTTGTTATTTATTACATGCTTTGTCACATGATGTGAAGGACTACCCACTTGGGTTGGTTACACCTTCACATACACATGTGACAAAGTATTGTGTGTTTAATTGAAAATGTTTGTAAATAGACCCTGTACAGCAAAATAAAAGTTGTGGCCTGTTTATACCCCAAGAGAGGCGTCTCTTGTTCTTGTGCCAGTGCAAAAAGGATATGCTGATGACAGCATTGCTGCTGGTAGTGTTTCCCCATGTCAGGCAGGATTTTTGCTGAGAAATGAGATTAAATATGCCAGTTACTGGGTACCAGCAGTAATAGAGGGTGAAACTGGTGAAGGATCTCTCAGAGACAGCAGTAGTGGCACCAGAGCTAACACTTGTTAGTACTGTCCAAAAATAAGCATCAGTAAACCCCTGTTGGATGTCTTTTATCATGAAAATTGTATGATGAGACAACTCAAAATGAAACAAGAGAAAATGCCAGAAGATGATTCTGCCAGATCAGAAGATGTTCCAACAAGCTACTGGGATAGAGCAGAGGACATCTTTGAGCAGCTCTGTGGCTAATGATACAACTAGACTCAGGCTGAAAGGACACTCAGCAGTTGACAAGAAAAGGGACACCATGGATTTCAGTAACCACAGGACCATTGCATTAATCTCCCATGCAAGAAAACTGATGCTCAAAATTCTACAATGATGTTTGCCATATATGGAGTGAGAAATGCCACATATCTAAGCTAGATTCAGGAAAGGACGAGGGACTAGGGATCATATTGCAAACATATGTTGTATAATGAAGCACACCAAATAATTTCAGTAGAAAGTAGGATTAGATGCAGAGGAAGGAGGTGCAAAAATTGTAGGAAGAAATGTCAACAATTTAAGATATGCAGATGAAACCATACTACTAGCAGAAAAAAACAAAGACTTGGAAGGATTACTGAAGAAAGTTAAGGAAGAAAGTATAAAGGCAGGTTTACAGTTGAACATTTAAAAAAACAAACATAATGACCAGAGATGACTTACATAACTTTGAAGTATATGATGAATACATTTAAATAGTTCAAGTTTTCCATGCCTTGACCCAGTCATTAATCAGAATAGTGACTGCAATCAAGAAATCAGATGAAAACTAGAACTCTAGAACTCAGAAGGGCAGCTAAGAAGGAACTAGACAACATCCTGAAGTGTACAGATACATCATTGAATACTAAGGTAGGATTGCCCATGCCATTGTATTTCCCATTTCTATGTATAGTTGTGAAAGCTGGACAGGTGAAGAAAGCTGATAGGAAGAAAATCAATTCATTTCAGATGTGGTGCTGGAGAAGAGTTCTACAAATACCATGGACTGCTAAAATACAAATGAATGGATATTTGAGCAAATGAAGTTTGAACTATTCTAAGAAGCCAAGATGACTAAACTAAGGTTGACCTACTTTGGCCATAGCATGACTTCTCATGTCATGAAGAAACAGTAATCCTTGGTAAAGTAGAAAGCAGTAGGAAAAGACAAAAACCACAGTACAGATGGATAGACTCAATCAAGGAAGCCACAGCTCTGAATCTGCAAGATGTGAACATGATAGAGTGACTTGGATGTATCTCATTCATAGGATCACCATACATTGAAGTCTACTTGACAGCAGTTAACAACAACAAATTGCCTGGAGCCACTTCCAGGGATTGCAAAGGTGAAATAAAATGAAGTAATTCCATAATGTTGCCCATCCAGTGATATGAGTTGTTGAACAGTCAGCTTTGTTGAACAGATAACTGGTAAACAGAACATGAAGATGTGGGAAGACAGACACGTTTAGGCATTAAATTAAGATAGCAAAAATGTCATCTGTATATTTCTGAGCATTCTGTCACTGGCAAAGTAAAGATAACCAGGTCCTATGCAGTCTTATTTCAGGTGATTATTTTTGATGCAATAAGATTCAGTACTCCAAATCCAATTACTGCTAAGTGTTCATTAACTAATGCAAAATTGCACAATGTGTTCTAAGAGGATACACATGACCTCCACATGAAGTGCAAATGAATTTATTCTGATCAACAGCACTAATCAACTATTTAATGAATTCATCATGTTTGGATAGTACATGCTCCCAAACCTTGAGTTCATTGAATAGCACTGCACACTTACTCCTTCTCTGAAGTATAATGAAGCATAAAGGACTAGCAAATGAAGAGATAGGACTGAGGCTAGTTGAAGCATCATACATGCACACTACTGTCATATTAGTCAGCTCCATCTCTCCCTTTAAATCTTGCTGCAGAAAGTAACTGCACTCTCTTAGAAACAGATGCAGGAATCCTCTGTCATCTTTTACTTAACTTTGTATACACTTAGCTAAGTAGCAGAGGCACTGAGAAACCCTGTTAGTAAATTGCAAAGATGCATATAGGGGCAATAGTAAAAAGACCAATATGCATTCCCTGTGTTGTGTTTGATGACTGATGTACATCAGAACCAAAGCATATCAGTTATGATGTGCATGGGTCCCATTGTGCATTGGTCACCTTTTTTGATCTGCTACATACAACCTACTAGATATGGCCATTACAAAATTGCTCAGTTCTAATTCCTACATATGTAAATCCACTTACAGAAATGTAACTTACATACAGGATTCCTGTCAGACATACTGCAATAATTGTGCCCACTAAATCAAGTGTGTGTGTTTGCCTTCAAGTTCCCTGTCAATTTATGGTAACTCCAAAAATTTCTAAGGGTTTTTTTAGGCAAGGAATATTCCAAGGTGGTTTCCCACTGCATTCCTGTGAAATCTAGCCTGCAGCATCTGTAACAATGTACATTTACATTGCTAGTCCATTTACCCCCATGTTATTAACTCTGACTAGGAGAAGTTCTCCAAGGCTTCAGAATTCTTTTCACAGTTTAACCTGGAGTGTCCTGGTATTTTTGGGGTATTTCCTATCCAAATATTATCTGGGCTGCTTAGCTTCTAAAAATCAGTCAAGATTAGGTGTTTTCAGTAACATGAAAGAAAGATTGTGAAAAGCATTATGGTTTCCCTAGTTGTGTGCATTCTTCTGTTACATGTTATATGCAGGCTTTAGTTTTGCATGTTTCACATGATATAAATTATAACTAGTGCTCTGCAGATATTTTCTTTCTTTGAATGCTAACACCCTTTAACTACAGATGAATTAGACCATTTAAAAGCCAGCACAGACACTGCATTATGAGGGTTTGCCTTATGTTGTTTTTGGTTTGCACTGAACCCACAGAAAGAATCTTTCATGCATTCAAAAAATTCAAGGCTCAAGTTTATGGTTAATCTCTCTGTAGCATACCAGGACATGTACAACAACAACAAAAAGGTTCTTTGTGGAACCCAACAAACTAAAACAGGATGGCAGTATGTTCAGTCTCTTGATCACTAGGTAGAAAGTTCAGATTTATCCTAAATTGAGAAACTATTAAAGTTTCCAATATGGACCATGTGAAACTTGTTTCACTTGGTGTTTATTTGTACATGCAGAGATGAATTAAGAATGACATGTTTTCTAATTATTTATGTATTTGCACTTCCAGTGAAATCTCATCTTGAACATTAAAATGAAAAAGATGTTGTATCTTTCTCTCACTTTGCTAACAGTGTTCTCTTGACTTTACTACCACATATATGGCATTTATAAATCTGCTTGCACAACAGTTTGTACAAATGTACACTGTTAAGGATGCAGTGTGCTGATGATCCATTATACAGAAACACTGAAATGAGAAATCAGAGCTCAGGGGTCACTCCTAGGTTTTGGAATTCATAACCAGCAAAATACAACATGAAAAAATGGGTTTCAACTTTTTCCCCTTAAACCAGAAACATACCTTCAGAGTACTGAGTTAAGAAGAAGACAGGAGTGGCTCCTGCACACTTCCCGCTCCATAGAAAGAAGAGTTTTACCACAGTAGGTGTTTCCACAAACTATGCCCCCTTTACTACCTTTAGATCTTTCCCCCCATTTTGATCTGTGTGACACCAGTAATATGTGAATAGTACCCTCTCCCTGGTCATTTTCTGATGTTTTTCACCCTGGCAAATATAGTATTTATTTACCCAGCATATTTTTGTCTCTACAAAAAGTACCAAGAAATCTCTTCAACACTTTATTATATAGCAGAAATAAATTCTTTTAACATTTTGTAGTAATGATGTTCTAGTGTAAAACATTTGAACTCCTTAAGAAAAATATTAATTGGAAGTACCCTGTCATAAAAGGGTGACAAAAAAAAGATGGGTGGGAAATGACAGATTCACTAAGATTAGTGGATATATTTAGCAATAAATTGCAAAAGAAATCAATATATATATTAAAAGCCTTTGTCACAGCTACTTTTGTGTGTGCTTAACATAGGACCTTATCACACAGGGCCCAATCCAGACAGAATCCAATCGAATTCCCGACCTAATACGTATTATTTTCCCGTGTTTCCACACGATGTCGCACAGAACCCCGACAGAATGCAGAATGATCCGAGATCTTTTGAATTTCGGTTTCTTCAGGAATTACAATTGCGTGACGGGAATCATTTTGCTTTTACCGTAAGTACGATCGCCAAATACATATTGGGGAGCATTTCCCCGTCATTACCTCCTCGGAGCACCAATCCGATGCAGGGCCGGCACTCCAAGGAGGACCTCCTCAGTGAACGCTGAGGCATGAGGTCCTCCTCGGAGCGCCGGCCGTGCGGAGGGCCGGCTGCATCAAGGACGACCTGGGAAACGGTGACAGCCGCGGCGAGCATAGTGTGCATGTGCAAGAACATCATTGCTTGTTCATGTACGGGATTTTCTCACTTGTGTGTGAACGGCAAATAAGATTCCCGGGAGCGCTTTCCTTAAATGCACGATGAAGGTAATTGCGTGTGAAAACCATTTGCGGAATGAAGGTTTATTTTCGGTTTCTTTTCGGAATCTGTCATTTCAGGATTATTATCGCTTTGTGGGCCATGTGTGATAAGGTCCATAGGCGCTGCTTGTGTGTAGTCCCATTGTCCTTTCTCCCAACTCATTTCAGAAATGAATTGCGAAGTTTCAGGCTGAGCAGTTCTTTCCACTTGTGGAAAGCTTGTGTGGTAGTTTGTTAGGCTTCAAGGGAACCATCCTCTTTCTCCACCTGTTTGGTTAAGCTTGATTCAGAATAAAGGACTGCTGAAACACACACTGACATACTGTTAGGATTTTTGGAGTTTGTTTACTGAACCAAATTGCTGTGATAGCTTTCTCAGTTATGACTGTTTGGGTCTTGTAGGAGGTAAATATATTTGCCAAAATGATGACCTCACTGGAGAGTGTTTTTGAACCTTGTTTGGTTGTTAAGATGACACATGATTCTGTAATATTTATATTCCATGTTTATATCAAATTATTCAGTCTGGATTATTCAGACCTCCTCAACTCAGAAACAGTTCTAATTTAACCTGAAGAAAAATGTCACCAGCCCCTTTGAATGTTTCCTACAGGAACAATATGTACTTATTTTTTTACTTTTACCTTTCACTCCTTGTTCTTGGCATAAGCTACATACCTAGTACCAGAAATATGACTGAAGCAAATTGCTTGCTTTTTAGCTTGTTTGCTTGGTCTGGCTGTTTCCTGCAGTTTACCTGACACTGGTCTAAGCCAACAATTCTCTTTATCAAGAGCCTTATCTAGAGAATTTTATTGAACAACAAAAATAAATAAATAAAAATAGAAGGACATTTCAAAACCACCCATAACTGAACGATAACAGGATAATGGTCTGGGCCTCACTACTCTGTTATGAGTGGTTTCTGCATGTCTATATAGTCTTAAAAGTAATGGCTCTGTCCTTACCCAATACTTTATCTGCCAGTCTCCACTTGTTTGCTGAGTTTAGTCTCTAGCTTGCATTTTTTCTTTCTTCCCCAATCATGTCTGGCCCAGTGGTCCAGGGATTGGACTCTGATCGTTTGTGCTGACCTCCTCCTCAGGATTTTGCTCAATGGGCCATCAGCTCATAACAGTGTAGTTATATACCTTATGTATAGTCAAATAAAGAGGAAACACATCACCAAAAACAGAGAAGACAAATCTGCATGAAATCTCAGTAAGTTATTTTGTTCATTTGAAACAATGCTTATCACTTAATGATTCTGTGTTCTATTTAAATCATACAATACAAGTCACCTTGTTGGGAACAATGATATCTTACTGACCTGTGCACTTGTTCATTTTCTTGCAAAGGTAATAATTATTGATGAGCAATTAAAATTCCCTCCTCTTATAGTTTTTGGTCTTTAACCTAGTCTTAGACCAGATAGCCCATCAAATCATAATTGGCTGAAAGATTCTGGAAGGTATAGTCCAAAAAATTATGTTTCCAAGCTCTGCTTGAAAAGGAGGGTGTTGTATGCCTTGAAGTCATTTCTGATTTATGGTGACCCTAAGGCAAACCTATTATGGGGAGTGGGGGTTCCTGCAAGATTTTTTTAGTGTGGATTTGCATTTGCCTTCCTCTGGGGCTGAGAAAGTGTAACTTGGCCAAGGTCACTGTGTGGATTTCCATGGCTCTGCAGGGATTTGAACCCTGGTCTCCAGAATTGTAGACCAAATTCAAACTCGTTGGTTTACTGGATCTCTCAGATAGAGGATACTGTCAAATAAAAGACTATCCTGTACAAAGTAGGAGACATGGCCACACTGTCTCCAGATAAGCCAATATCTGAATGGGAAAAAAGAGTTGTATCTGCTGTCTGATTTTTTATTTTAAAAAATGTAACAATGCATGGTGTTATATTTTTCAAAACAATGAAAATAAAATTGTTATGTTTCTATTATTCTGCTGTGATATAAGCACTAAAAAAATTTAAAAGACAAAAATCAAACTTTCTCATCCACAACAATTATTTTGCCAACACATTCTGGACTGAAATAATAATCTCACTAATTATGTTTATTTAAAATGTGATATTTAAAGTGTCATTTTTAAGAAGGTTGGGGCAAAGCAAAATAGAAAAAAAATAAAGCTTCATAATCTGCTGGAGTGTATTCATTATCTTCCCACATACAAAAGTGACTTTTTGGATACTACTCCAATAATCCCTAGCCATCTTGTACACACATTCTTGGTGTCTGGTGAATTCTGGGTGTTGAAGTCCAAAAAGTAACTTTCCCACACTCTGGATTTTCCTAATATAGACATTGTAGAATCTCTAAACTCCTACTTTAAAATATATATATATTCCTTTGGCCATAGTAGAAATGTTTTACATTTTTACACCTGAATTTGACTTCTCAATACCTCCATAGTAAAAATGGTCATATCTACAACTGCAAAGTCTTTTTTTTCATTGGCCAATTTTTGCTCCATTTCTGCTGGTACTCACCAGATGGGTTTCCTGTAAGAGGAACTGATATGAGGTAGTCATATTTTTCCCTCTTAGATAATTTATTGCAGAGTTTTACAAACAAGCCAACCTGTAATTTCTAAAACTCATGCTTTCTTTTTTCCAGCTAATATTTGTGGCTAACATTCTTTTCTCTTTCTATTGACATGTATTAAGAAAACATAAATGAAAGAATAGAACCTCAGCTTTTCCAGCATGCCTAGAGCAACTTAAAAGTGAGTAATATGGCTATGTGTGGAAAGCAAAGGCTCCCAAATCTTAGGAAATGGCAATATTAAGTTCTATTATTTTCAATTACAAATACCATAAATACTCTGAATACGTATGCAATCAGATATCAGTTTCATGCCCTGAAATAAAAAAGGGCTATATAAATTAATTTCAAGGAAATCACAAGCAAAAATAAAACTTCCCCCAGAGAAGCAAGCTTGTTCCAAACAAGCCGTAATGTTTTTAGAATAATATTTTCCACATTCATTTTCTGCCTATAGCTAGCTCATTGTAAATAAACATACAGATTTAAATAAGAAAAAGATCACACTCTTAGGCTAAAATCTGAGCCATAAAACCCTACTACTTGAATGCATATTATTCATGTGAATCATTCCTCAAACAGAGGTGAGGACTAAGAATATGTTAAATATTCTGTTTATAATGTCACCACGTACATTACTTTTCCAAAATGCTTTTATGCTCACTGATCTCAAATTAAGGAACTGATGTTAGTTTAATATATATATATATATATATACACACACACACATGCACACACAATTTTCTTTTCTTTTCACTGAATAAAAGATCAGGATAATCCTTGATTTTGCTTTTAAAACTGTTGGAAGAGCATTCCAGCCAATAATCACCAGAATAAAAATGTAAAATAAGGATTTTCCTAGCTTGGGCACAAAGATTTTGAAAAAGTTCTGATTCCAGATACTTAGCCTGAATTTAGGCTGTATTACTGAGCACAGGAACAGCAATATTGAGAAAACAACAACAGTAACAAAAGCAATAACAACCACCAGTGAGGGAAATGGCCCAGAGAACATAGTGATGATGCCGGGATAATAAAGTGATTACT
The DNA here is from genome assembly GCA_026167975.1 of Phrynosoma blainvillii. Classification (NCBI taxonomy): domain Eukaryota; kingdom Metazoa; phylum Chordata; class Lepidosauria; order Squamata; family Phrynosomatidae; genus Phrynosoma; species Phrynosoma blainvillii. The sequence continues at coordinate 57,999,830 of JANUYF010000002.1, read as the reverse complement.
TTGCTTTTGGGAAAGAGAGAATAATAAATTACATGTTTTCTGTGGCATTAGATCCTTGATCCAGTACACAGTTTCTATTTAATGTATATTATACAGTAGGAGTGGATAAGATTTCTACTTGTGGCTTAATAATGTTATGAAAGGCATTTCCTGGTTTGGAAATGTGAATGATATGAATCACTTTTCTATTAGTGCTGCTTGATCAAGCACAGTCTGGTGGGCACTTGTGTATCTCCAAAACATAGGAAATGTGTCACCAGAAAAGAGGATAGATTGCACAGGTATATGCATACTTCAGATCATCGTAGGCAAGCCCACAGGGTTTCTGGCCTCAGTCATTCTCACTATCATAAGATGTACTATCTTTCCATTTATACTACAGTAATTAAGTGAAAATATAGGACATCTTTTGGTAGTGAGAACGGCTGAGGCCCGACATTCTGTAAGCCTGCACAGTCTGATCTGAAGTATTAACTTTAGATGAGCAACTTCAAAGCCCCTGCTTTCTTTTCAAAGAGTACTTTAAGCCACACTTGGACTGGACAGCTCATCAAAGAGAGGATAGTAACTTCAGACATAAGATTAATAATCGACAGACCTTCTAATAAGGAGCTCTTTCCTGTACAGTAAGTGTGGGGTGACCATTCATGGTAATCAGCTCAGATTTTAATTCAAATCTAAGAAGAACCAGTCTTCAATTCCTGCCTTTTCCCACCTCCAAACCTACTCCTCTTGTCTATTTTCTTGAGCTGTTGCTCCAGTCGAAGTGGAATAGAGGGATGGAAAAAGAGCTACTGATGTCTGCTAGGTGCTAGGGCAGGGAAAGAGAAAATAAAGAGACCCAGGCAGCACCTGCATTAATATTACTTCAACTGTCATCACCCAATGGTATGGAATTCTGGGATTTGCAGTAGTGTGAGATATTTACTCTTCTCTGTCAGAGCACCCCGGTGCCACAAAAAACTACAAATTGCAGGATTTAACAGCAGTGAGCCATGGCAGTTAAGGTATTGTAAAACCATATTATTTCTGCAGAGCAGATGCAGTGCTAGTCTTTCTACCATGTACCACCATCACTGCCTCCCACTGGTGTAAGAAAGCTATGCACAAGGTTGGGAAAGAAGAGATTTGGAGGTGTAGGGCAGGGGTAGGCAACCTTTCCCCTTTAAGGGCCGAGGGACTTCAGCTCCCAGAATCCCAGGAGCTATTGGCCAACATGGGACTATTGGCCAACATGGCTAAGGCTTCTGGGAGCTGAAGTCCCTTGGCCCTTAAAGGGGAAAGGTTGCCTACCCCTGGTGTAGGGGATGCCATCACTGTTATGACAGGGTTTTGGCATAGAAAAGAGTTCATAGTCAGGTCTAGGCTTAATTGGAGGTATTTGTTCACCAATACTTGAAGGGCCCTGGAGATCAACTGCCAGCTAGCCAGTATTGAGTAAGATGGATCAATGTGCTAAATTAGTGTGTGGACAATGTGAGATACACAGAGAGAGGGGGGTGGGGGGGAAGAAAAATCACCACCTGCTATAGCTGGTGGGTATATGAAAATATATAGTACTTATGCATCTGGAATATTTTTCCCTTCACAAGCATATTTTCCATAAAACCAAATAAAAACTTCAAGCTGCTTCTGTTATATTGTGTGACTGTAGGTTGACATTCCTCATGAACAACGGTGGCATGGAACATTACAAATAGATTCAATAGTCATGCAACTTTCTTACAGTGACATCTAGAAAAAGAACGCAGGAAATGTGCAGAGCAGAGCAGCTGAGAAATATCTGTCTTTTCAAGTCTGTATTATAGAACAGAAACACTGGGAGTGGTACTATGACCTTTCTGTTTTATGCATTGGTATATGGGGAAACCCTACAACCATTTTACTAGGCTATTTCATTATTAAAAGTGCTACACCACATGGTAGATTATATATAAATGTAGTATAAGCATTTTTTGATATGCACTCATAATATATATATGCACTGTTAATACACAAAGGTTATGTACTGTTGGCTCTCTTCTATGTCCTGCTGATGTGCTGTAACAAAAACAAAACTCTAGGCCCACCAGAGATGCCAACTTACAGTACTGCAACAGAAGCAGAGTACAGAAGTACCAGTTCAATTTAAGTATTGGCAATGCATTGGCCACTTGAATAAGCTCACAAACATTTGTTGATATCTTCCAAGTCCTTGGAGGTTCTTTATCAGTAGTTGCAGTATATACAAATACATACAAACACTCCTCCAGACTCCCATCAACTTACTTTGTCTGTTATCAAACAATCCAACCCACTGTCTTCATCAACACACACATGCACTGAGCCTCAGTGCAGTTATATAGAGAGTTGCTTAATGGTTATCACCTGTTGCCACTTAACATGATGCAATTGCTATTGCAAGCCTTTGCATCATTCCAAGTGCTCTGACTCAGCAATTCTAACCATACAAAATATTTTACAACTGTTTAAAGGAGCATTGTTCCAACTGTCATAATTCATAGTTTTATAAGTTTTATTCTTCTCATCAAAATGGTCCTTTATGATTTGTTTTCTACTTGATTATTTTCACAGAACTATATTGTTTGTCTCAACAGAAATTTTGCCTTCAGTGCTTTACATAAGAGAACCCAAGTCTCTTTCTCCAGAGCATAAGTGAGTGGAAGGTACCAGGGTCTACTGACAGCTTTTCAAAGGTTTTCAATTTCCCTAGTAAAGTGGTAGACAACTTAAGTCTCAGGTCCAAATTCACACCTCTGGATCTTATAATGGGATCTACCTGGAGCCACTGCTACAAAAGTAATGCTTGTGAGAAAATTGTGTAAAAGGATTTACGAGTCTCATTTTGATACTAACTCCAAATTTCTTGATTAAGCATGCCTTCAGAGGCACCATGGTCCTTAAACTATATGCACCTTTCTGAGCTGGTTCTTGGTCCCTAATTCTAGTTCAGTCTGAGTAGCTGCAATTCAGTTCCAAAGGTCTGCCTATCCCTGCACAAAGGAGCCCTGGTGGCACAGTGGTTAAATGTCAGTACTGCAGCCACAAGGTTGTGAGTTTGATCCCAGGGCTCCAAGGTTGACTCAGCCTTCCATTCTTTCATAAGTCAGTAAAATACATACCCAGCTTGTTGGGAGAAATTAGCTTACAGATTGTCAACCACTTAGAGAGTGCTGAGTTAACTGATAAGTGTTATAGAAATGTACACACTGTTGCTAATGCAGTAGAATATTCATGGATAATCTTATAATTCTTAACGGAAACTGAAGAAAGTTACTTGAAACTGAATAGCCATATTAGTCTCTTGCAGCATAAAAAGGAGGAAGGGATGGAGGGGGGGGGAAGAAAACAAAAAATGTGGTAGCATTTTTAAGACTATGTGGTTATTATTTTAGCTAGAGCTTTTGTAGGTCAGATGCAGTAGAGAGTGATATTGCTGTACTGCATCTGTAGATCTGATTCAATACAGAGTGATATTAAGGCCTCTGGTATAAAGTATATTTATATAGTTGTAGGACTGGGACAGAATGTAATAAGATCCAGAAAAAAATGCAAATCAAGTCCCTGCCCTTTGAGAATTTGTAAACTCTGAAGAAGTGGGTGTATATTCACAAAAGCTCATGCTAAAATAAAAACCAGTTAATCTTAAAAATGCTGCCATATTCTTTTTTTCTCCACCTCCCTTGCTTCTTTTTATGAAAAATGAATGTGTTGCTTACATCTAGGCCTGGTTTTGCCAATACTGTATAGAGAAAAAATCAAGTCTGTTCCTCTCTTACATAAAAACACATTCTTTTCTAAACATTTGCACGATCACCCATTGGACACTTATTAGCATTCTTATGTAAACATTTTATGATAGCATTTTATTGCAGTCATTTTATGGTAGCATTTGTAAAATAAAAAATGGTCAGAATTTGCTTGGGCAGTTATGAATACATACCCACCGTAGTTACATAGCTACACAGTGGCCCCCAGCCCAACCTTCCTACCTAGTCCCCACTGACTGGGCAATAGCCACTCCAATGAACTCTATTGACTAAAAATACAGAGAGGCACACTGCAATATCAACAAGACCTTAAAAACAAGTTTACAACTTTGTTATATAAGATTGCGGAGATATCTTTCAATCAAAGGTAAATCTTTCAGGTTTGGTATCTTGATTGATCAAAAGCCTTGCTGAAAGCAAAAATAAGGTAAAGTAAACCAAAATAATTGTTCTTCAGTATCGAGGATAGTCAGCATAGTTGCTCATCTCAACTCCATTTCCAAAAGGTATTCAATTGTCAGTGAGAAGCAGGGCCAACAATATCTGCTTTCCAGTAGCATTTGGTTGCTCTATTGCCATCTGTGAATTGGAAATGCATGGCTTCTGGCTACTGTAAAACATTTCCTTTCTTTATGACCAAATGACTGCTTCAACAGCATTTTTACATGCACTAGTCTCTGAAATTGTTGAATTTCATATCAGATTCTGATGTATTCCAGCTATTGTATGTTGATAATATCACTCTTGTGAGTTAGTGCCACCTCCTCTTTATTTACACCACCTCCCACCTCACCCATGTTGTTTGTCTGTGGCCTATTCATGCTAAAGATTTATAGTGCTATTATTCCACTTTAACTGACATGGTTCCATCCTATGGAATCCTGCGATTGGCAATTTAGGAAGGGGCATTTAGAATTCTCTGCCACAGAGATCAAGTGCCTCCACAAACTACAAACCCAAGAATTCCATAGGATGGAATCAAGGCAGTTAATGTGGAATAATAGCACTGTAATTATATTATGTGAATGCCGCTTGTTGAAGTTGTTGACACTATGTCCCTATTTCAATGCTGCACTTACTGGGACAGTTCTAAGCCACTTGCTGTGATTATGAAGAATCAGTTCTGGGACATTTCAAGTGCAGTAAACAGATATATTTTTCAAAGCACTATCCTTACCAATCCCGGGCACTAAAAAGCACGAGTTAGATCCCACTTGTCCTTCCAATCATAACATTTATATGTGTGCATTGGCAACACTGTTGCCACATTTTAGTTAAGTGTTTACCATAAACTTGCTCATCCCATGTGCCCTTATAAGTGTTCACATTGTTCTGGATTTAATGCGATAACAGAAAAAAATTGAGACTTCCAAATTGTGTCTGCAGTTATACACCTGCACAGGCTGTTTTTCAGAAATGAAATCAACATCTGTACCCTAAAGACAAATTACATTAAGACAAGTCAGTCATCAGTTGTCCCCCACCTATGTACATTGGTTAGTATATGGCCAGTGTAATAATCCACAGGACAAAGATAACACTATTTGTAATATTCATACAACATCATTTCCAGAGTTTGGAAAGCTTTCTTTTCTTGGGAATACAGCAACTGCTGACTGGAGGAATCCTACAAATAGAAAGCTTTGCTTAAAATCCACTTTTCCAAGCTCTGGGTTTTTGTTGCTGGGGAAAAGATAGTGTCAGATCAAGATCTGATCCTTCTCAGGAATTGTTACCAGTTATGTTAAATAAATATGAATATTAGACTTTTATTCATAAGGCAGGAAAGCTGTCTGTTGCCAGAGTCTGAAGAATTCATAGTGGACAAGGCTGGCCTGTGGCCTGGGCTCCTTGTTCATCTTGGAAAAGCCAAGCCTCATCTTAAACTGTAAGACTGGAAAGTCCCTCATTCCCACCACACATACTGACAAGGAAATGGTTGCGCTAATTGTGAGCAATCAGTGCTTAATCTGTCTTGTCTACCTCCACTGAATGGAGATTCTGTCAGACTGGTTCACATTGTTGTGAATTTAATGACTGGGACACACCCCATGGTGAGCTATTGTGCTGCCTTCAGGGAGGCTGAGAAACCCATCTGGATTTCAAATACAGTAGATATCTATATTTGATTGGCCTTGTCCTGTGTATGAAACCCATTGTCTATATTACTCAGACCACTTAAGAGCCATTATCAGAATCTGAAGGACACTTCACCTTTGTCTTTTTGAAAGCACATATTGAGGTTATGTTTGCCCCACCCAGAGGTGTTCCTTTCACTCTTAGGAGTCCGCACCTCAGGTTAAGAAGCCCTTTAAAATACAGAGACACACAGAGAGAATCTCTCTCTTTGACCTGCCCTCTCTTGGAACTCTCTCTCTTTCTCTCTCTGACCTTCCCCAGTCCTCTGTCATCTTCTTCATGTCAGAGGGTGAGAAAATCCATGTGTGTGTTTAAATCTGTAAGCCCATTAAAGTTTAGCTACACCTCTCTAGTCCCCCTTAGATTGGTTAGAAGAGTTTTAACTTTCATACTGTTTCTCCCTGCTTCCCCCCTTTTTACCACGAGAATAGATTGTTCTGTTGGTTTCTGCTATCTTTTTCTCTCTTTTTAAGAAAGAAATTGTTTTTGCTGCAAAATCAGCTTGTCCTTCTGTCTCATTTTTACTTGGATCCACTTTGGTTAATTGTCCACTTTTAAAGCCTTCAGCCTGTAAGATCCTAGAGGAGTTCCCCTGCCCCCTCCAAAAAAAAATAAAATAAAATAAATACAGCATACTGCTCTTAACAGTCTCTGAAAGTATCCAGTATGTCCTCAACTTCTTCACTGTAAATGTTTGTGACAGAGAAATCTAGTGATGTTTCTGTCAAGGGGAAGGTCTGGTGCTCATCATCCTTTCAGCTTTCTCTTCTGGGTGAGCAAAGAGGCAAAATAGGTAAGCAAACAGGACAGAAGAATAAACTGGCAGAGAAGGAACAGCAGGGCCCATAGGCTGTGAACAGTGGGGCATTGTCTTGATCCTGGGTCTGGGTATTAATTGTGTTCTATCTATGCCTGCAATCATGGCTGGGCTAAGGCATTTCACTTTACAAGGCCAAAGAGAGAACCATGTTCTCATTTTCCATATACAGAAGTGAAGTGAATTGGAAGATGAATTCTACTTTAAAATTTCTAGAAGACAGCATTCACCAAACATTAGGTCAGAATATGCAATCAGAGCTGTGGTGGAATTGTCCAGCTTCCAGGTAACATGTGGTCCTCTAAGAGGTCCAGACCAGTCCTTTGGATCCCAACTTGACCACTAAAGCCCCTGAGACTCCCCCAAAAATCAGCCAAAAATATATTTTTCCAGCAAAACCAACAACAAACCAACAACATTCAACAATCCTTTGAGAAGTGGGAGAAAGGCTCTAAAACAGTTTTGTACTATTTATGAATCAGAAAAAATATTCCCTGAAAATTGGCCTGAAAGGCAACTGGGAGATGTGTGACATTACTTATCAGCCTTCAGACCTCTGGTGTTCTGGAGGAGCCAGAACACCAGAGGTCTGAAGGCTGATATGTAATTTCACACATCTTGAAGCTACAATATCAGCCTTCAGACCTCTGGTGTTCTGGAGGAACCAGAAACAGAGTCCTGTGATCCATACCTATCCCTCATTTAAAAAGTGAAAAACAGACCATATGGCATACACAACTCTATCCACCAATGGCAAAGAACAACCAGGAGGCTGATGCTGCTTCCTTTGAGTATTTGTCTACTGAGGTAGTTGTCCCCTTCCTCCAAATGATGAAACTTGCTCTTCCTACCCCAAAGCCAAAACTATGTAAACCTTTACATCTTATGTCTACACTCTTGTCCCACCAGTAAATTGTATACCAATATTCTACTGGTGACCATGACTGCCACAATTCTCCATCAGCCATGGAATGGCTGTTTAACATGCTATTGCTGCAAAATCCTGGGGTGGTGAGTGGTGTACCATAGCAGAGTTCTGCCCATGGAAATCTTACACTACATTGGACAATGCAGAATTACAGCATATATCTACTTACCTATCTGCTTGCTTTCTCCACCCATAATGTCACAAGTCCAGTCCCCAATATCATTGTGCTCCTCATATCCTTATTATACCTTTGGTCCTCCAAAGGTATTTTCCTCCTCCTCCTCCTCCTCCTCTTCTTCTTCTTCTTCTTCTTCTTCTTCTTCTTCTTTTTGCTTTCCTCTGAGCTCAATTTGGCAACATCTTCCAAAAAATTAAAGTAGTCATTGAGTTCTAATTTCCAGTAATGAAAGTTTGATAGAGAGGAACAGCTTTTTCAGCAGGAGAGGTGCAGGGCTTGAATTTGAATCACCTAAGCAGAAGGACAAAGTGAAGTCTGGACAATTCACAAATGGCTTCCCCTTTTTTGTTCTGCTAAGTCATTAACCACTTCAAAATTATAAAAGTGTCTGTTAAAACTCCCCAGTTTATTCCTACAGGGCCACTGATTCTTGCAGGCCAAGACAACAAAGCAATGTAATTTGACAGGTGTCCTGTTCACTGAGTGTACCATAAAATATGACATCTGTGCTTCCATGCAGGACTTTGGGCCAGCCGTAGATATGCTGCCAAACTAAAGGCCTTTGCAGACTGCCAGAAATAGTGCACATTAAATTGAGGCACTGCCCTGGCTCCGTACTAGGGAGTCATGGGAATTGTATTTTTTTCTGGGACATTGAGCCTTCTCTGTCAGAGAGCTCTGGTGCCGCAATAAATTACATTTCCCATGATTCCCTGGCACTGAGCCAGGGCAGTGCCTCAATTTAATGTGCACTATTTCTGGCAGTCTGCAAAGGCCCTAAGTTCTGTGGGGAAAGCTTCAACTAAATCTTCCTCCCAAGATGTCTCAGTACAGGTCATCCTGAGATAGACCCATACATAATGTTTGGTGCTATTTGTATGGATGGTGCTATTTTAAGAGATTTTCTTGGCTCCATTGTTTGGAGTATTTAAACCACTCCAGATATCTTATATTCTGTTATGTCCAGCATATTCTTAACACACACACAGTTTTCCACTGAGAGTGGGATGGTGTTGGAATCAGATACATTAATTAAAGAAAAATGATAACAACCTATTTCATTAGAAGATCCTAGTTAGAAGGTCCAGAATAGGTGAGAATTCAGAGATATAGCTATATGTTAATCTGGAATATTAATTTGCAAAGGGGTCTTGCAGCACCGTAGAGATTAACTGTGCAAAAGAAGTTGTAGCATGAGCTTTCATAGACTACATGGTCTTTAAAAGGACAGCAAAATATTCGGGCAGGGAATGAAACAAAAAGTATAAACCAAGTCATGCCAGTGTCTTGGTAAAAACCAATGACAGCCAATTCTGACCTCAACAAAAAGAATTACACATTTTACCAATTCCATGTGGAAATGAGAATAGCTGGCATGAATTTGGAGAGGGAAGTTTGAGGTTTTGGGGTGAAAACCTGACTGTGGGAATACCTTCTAAACCCATATCCACAACCACACAACCTCCCAGTACACACACACACACACAAGAAAAACACACACAAATAAACAAGTACTGGGATTGCTTCAACCTCCAACGCCTACATCTTGTGGTAAATAATAATAATGATGATCAAGTGGACCTCAAGAACTGTAATTTGTTCATAGGATTTCTAAATGAAAGGTGGTTTTTTTCCCTACTCTTGCTGCCACTTTTGTCTCCCTCTTTCTCCCTTTCTCTGCCATGCCTTCCATATTCACTGTCTGTGTAAATTAATGTTTGTTTATGATTATGTCTCCATAGCTTGACACAAGCTCTGTTGGTTTGCCATCTGTTCCTGATTATTTATTTCACTAAAGTGCTTTGAGAGCAGCTTTTACTTGCTAAAATTGTGGGTTCATCATTTAAAAATTCTTCCTTTCATCTCTTTTATATACTTTTTCAGGATATGACTTCCATCATCTTTTTTATTTTATCCTGATCACATAGTGTCTTCCCCCATTGGTCAAATAGCATCAGTTTAATTTCTCTTACATTTATCAGACATTGTGGAAGAGCTCTCTTGTTCTACCCTTCTTTTATATTTCAGCACTATTATAATAGTTTTTGTCATTTTTGCTTTTACATCTTCCCTGTCCTGTGCTGTCTCGGGCATTTTGTCTATCATTCAGTGGGGCTCTTCTTTCTTTTTGACTACAGATAATGTCTTTTTACATTCTTTCCTGATAATGTCCCTGGTTTTGGCCCAGAGGTTTTCTGGCTTTCTGTCAAATAATCTTAATAGTGCAAATCTGTTTGTTTTTTACATGGGCCAGTATTCTAGATGCACTACTTAGGGGTCGTTTCCACTATGATTTAGATCGATTTGCTGATCAGCTTATTTGTACCTCATTGCCACTGGAAATAGTTTCCGACCTGACAATGTTCGATTAGAGATGCGGTAAAGCAAGGCAAATGCAAAAAATCAATAAATCACTCTTTACAAAGATGGATCTTTTGGTGGTTCTTTTGGAAAGATTTGGTTTTGAAGCGTGTTCAACAAATGTGAATGATGTGTAGATCTGAATTGCATCGCACTGTAGGGGAGGATCTATGGTAGAGGGTTGGCCATCCTGCCCAAGGTTTTGGGGGAATCCACCATGAACTAATCCACTCCCCTGTCCCCTGGGGGCCTCCAGCACAGAGCCTGGGCCAGCCCCAAAGAAAAAAGGAGGAGAAGGAGGAGGAGCTGGCTCCATCAGGGAAAGGAGAGAAGGAGGGGTCCAGCACGATCAGGGGGCCTTTTGGGGAGCTTGCAGAAGGTCCTCCAGGCCCTCTAGTCAAAGCTTCCAGAGGGGAACACCCAGAGGGCCAAGCAGGAGGCGACAGGGGAGGGTCTGGGGGCAAGGAGCAGTCCCTCTTGCCCCTCCTCCTCTTCTTCTCCTCCTTCTCTTTCCTCTTCTTTTTCCTCCTCCACCTCTTTTTCTTCTCCTCCTCCTCTACTTCTTTTTACTCTTCCTCCTCTTCTTCTTTTTCTTCTGTTCTTCCTCCTCCTCCTCCTCCTCCTCCTTCTCTTCTTCTCTTTCTTCGTCTTTCTCTTCTTCCTCCTCCCCTACTTCCTTCTCCTCCTCTTCTTCTCATTCTTTTTCTTTTTCTTCCTCCCCCTCTGGGCCCTCTTGAACCCTCACTCCCATCTTCCTTTCCTCTTTCATCCTACATGCTTTGCCAAAGGGATGGCTCTTTCTCTCCTGGGGTCAGGAGGAATAGCCAAAGAAAGGCTCCCACTTCTGATGGAGGGTGCTCTGCCTGAACCCAGGGCTGCCTATCTGGGGGGCTCCAAGTAGCCCCCAAAAAACCCTTTGGACACAAGAGGAGTGCAAGAGCCTTAACAGACAGAGAGAGAGGGAGAGAGGGGCTGAGAGGGAAAGGAGGGGTTGTGCTTTCCCCGCTGCCTGCCTGCATTGCCTTCCACCTTCTGCTAAGTCAAGAGGGGAGAAGGTTTGCCATGGGAAGGGTTCTTTGGGTCTCAAGGAGAAGGGAGCCTCTGGCCCCACAGATCTCCCCACCAACAGGGGATTCTTTCCAGAAGGAGCTGCCATCCTGGGATGCATCCTGGACAATGAATCTGGTTTGAGACTGCTTGAACTGCTGTGGCTCAAGGATATGGAATTCTGGAAACTGGAGGAGTTTGTTGTCGGCCCAAAGTGACTATCAAAGAGATAGCCATTTTGAGCAGGACTAAGAGGCATGCATTGGCATTCACAGTGTTTTTGGCTTTGATTTCGGGACATCCTCCATTTTTTTTGGGGGGGGGTGCCTAGTCCTCCTAGCCATCCTTTCCCCCTTCTCCCTCCTTCCTTGTGTCACTAATGATGCTTAGATGATTGACTTTTTTTTAAAAAAAAAATGTGGGATGGATCAATCGTAATCAATACTAAACATGCATTATATAGCAGTGCCAATCTAGTGGGAATGACAATTGTGTCCAAAAAAGGCACGAATGCATGGAATAAGGAAATAATTTGCTTCCATAGTGGGAACTACGTATCGAGCTGACTCGATTAAGCAACACGATGTCAACGTGACTCACAAATTGGTTTAAATGCAAGTGGGAATAAGCCCTTAGTTATGCATCTCCCAGCCCAACCTGCTCAATCCTGAATTGTTGGGCAGTAGTTGCAGTTAGTGACAGGGATCTATTCCTCTGTCAATCGAGATGCAACAAACTGACATTCCCACCAGCTTACTTCCACCAATGGTGGCACCATCAGAAGCAAGATCGCTGTTCCAATTCCTCCTTGCACTGGAGATCACTCTGAGAGGGGCTGGGAACATCAGTTTGCTGTGTCCTGATTGACAGGAGAACAGACCCCCATCACCCCATCACTCGCAGAGACTGCTGCCTGATAAATTAGGACTGGACTTTCACAATCCTTACATATTGTCTGCAGTATTGAATACATGGGGATCATTCATCCTCTGTCCATGATTCTGCTCTGTTTCCTACTTTTGCATCCCAATGATTATATGTGTTTGTCTTTTCCAGATGCAAGCATAGAATCTTTCACCTTGTTCCTCATTTGCTTCTAAAGATGGAACATAAACATAGATTGTGGTTATATGGAGAGATATTTGAAGTCTTATTCATATTACTGGGTCAGACCTTTTGTCCTATTGCCTGATATTTTGCTACGTCTTCTGCCACCATTATTGCCATCCTGTTTCTCCTTAGATTGCAATTTCCAGAGTAAAAGAAGCAAAAAATAGTGAGCATCCAGTGGAGTCCATGGAAGAAACAAGAAACACATCTCAATATGCTCAAAAGATTGTTGTCATATTACTAGAAAAACCTGGCACATTTTAGCCTGTGTTTGCCTTTCAGAGCTCATTTGGGATGCTATTTAGAATCATACTTCAGAAATTTCTCATCCAGGGACTCTCAAATCATTTAATGTACAAGTGTGCAAAAAGAATCTGTTTTCCACACAGAATAAGTCCCCAACTGCAAAGATTCTTGCCTCTCTAAAATTCTCCTCATCAGGGTTTCCTGGCACTCAATTTTTCACAAATTTTCCAAGTATTATTTCCATCCATACATCATGTTCAGGTGTTTGGAACATTTAGCCTGGCCTCTCAGCAAATAAATTGTCTTACCTGGGAGACAGTTTTGTTGTTTGTTGTTGTTATTAACTGCCCTCAAGTTGATCTTGACTCATGGTGACCCTATGGATGAGACATCTCCAAGACCCTCTGTCCTCCATTACTCTGCTTAATTCCTGCAACCCCCTACCCATGACCTCCTTAATAGAGTCTATCCATCTAGCATGTGGCCTTCCTCTCTTTCTCCCTCCCTCCACCTTTCCCAGCATTATCTCTCTTCTCATGATGTGTCCAAAGTATGACACTCATAGGGGGACTGCAGATGGGCGGCTCTGGACCACCCTGGGAAGCAGTGGATCAGGGCCATGGCAACTCCACACCACAGCCCCAATCCTCTCTTTTGCCACCCTTTTAGGGGCAGCAAAAGGCCACCCTAAGAACTGGTGTGTAGCTCTTCAGCACCATTTTCAGCACAGTGTGTTTCAACACTGCACTGGAAGGGCGTTCTGACACTGTACACTGTGTGTAATGGCGCACAGCATCAGGACGGCATTGGTGTGGGGTTGAGGCAGTTGGCATGTGGCTGCGGCTGCCCTGCCCCTTTGGGCTGCTCTGCAGAGGCCCATAGTTTGGTTATCTTGGCTTCTAGGGAGGTTTCTGGCTTGATCTGCTCTAGGACCTATTTGTTTGTCCTTTTGGCTGTCCATGGGATCCTCAGCATTCTTCTCCAGCACCACATCTCAAAATGAATTGATTTTCTTCCTATCATCTTTCTTAACTGTCCAGCCCTCACATCCATACATGACAATAGGGGATACAATGGCTTGTACGATTCTAACTTTTGTGCTGAGTTGTATATCTTTGCATTTTAGAAACTTTTCTAGTTCTTTCATAGCCACGCTCCCCATTCTTAGTCTTCTTCTGATTTCCTGACTGCAGTCCCCATTTCTATCAATGTTTGACCCCAGGTATGGGAATTCTTTTACTATTTCTAGTTCTTCATTGTCTAGGTTGAACATGTGAAGGTCCTCAGTGGTCATTATTTTTTCCCCTTCATGTTCAATATTAAGCCTGCCTTTGCAATTTCTTCTTTGATCTTCCTTTGTAGGTGTTCCAGGTCTGTGAAGTTTTCTGCTAGTACTATGGTGTGATCTGCATATCTTAGATTGTTGATATTCCTTTCTCCTATTTTCACTCCTGTGTCTTCTGTGTCTGAGGCTGCTTTTCTTATAATATAATTTTGCATACAAGTTGAATAGGTAGGATGATAGGATACAGTCTTGTTTGACCCTTTGCCAATTGGGAACCATTCTGTTTCTCCATGTTCTGTTCTAACAGTAGCCTCTTGTCCTGAGTACAGATTCCTCATGAGGACTATCAGATGTGTTGGCACTCCCATGTCTTTAAGGGCATTCCATGCTGATTTTCTTTTGGAATTCCCTGGTGCACTCCATTAGCTATCGTATGTTTGCAATGTAGTCCCTCATGTCTCTTCCTTTCCTGGACCTCTGGGATTTCTCTCTCCATGTATGGTTTGAGTCTATGTTGCAGAATTTTCAGCATGATTTTGCTTCCATGAGAGATCAGTGGTATGGTTCTATAGTTGCTGCAATCTCTTGTGCAGGGGTCCCCACACTTTTTGATCCGGGGGCCAGTTCACACACTACTCGGGTGCCATTTTGTTTTCTAAAATGGTGCCCGGAGTTGTACGCATGTGCCCGGCATTGTGTGCACATGCGCCCGGCTCCAGACACCATTTTGGAAAACAAAATGGTGCCCAAGTAGTACCCATGCGCACATGATGCCGGGTGCCATTTTGTGTTCCAAAATGGCGCCCGAGTATTGTGCATGCATGCGCGATGCCAGGTGCCATTTTGGAACACAAAATGGTGCCCCGAAGTGCACGTGCATGGCGGCGGTGCGGCGGCAGCAGCAGCAGGACCAGCCATGGGCCAGTTCAAAGGCCTTGACAGGCCGGGTTTGGCCCACGGGCCCTAGTTTGGGGACCGCTGCTCTTGTGTCTTCCTTTTTGTGGATTGGGATGTACATTTATTGCTTCCAGACAGTACAATTAGCAAAGCTTCTTGCCTCTCAGGAGCATGCAATCCCACCACCACAGGAAGGTAGTGCCATGGTGGGTTCCATCCCTATGTTAGAGATTTTAGGAAGAGAAAAATATAATATGTTAGTATTTAATCCTGAATTCCCCTGAAGCCCACCCTTGGGAGGTGGGTGGGATATAAATAAAATGGTTGGTTGAAAATGATTAATTTACCTCATTGCAACATGTATTGCAGCTTAAAAGTCAACTAAAATTTGATTTCAGTAAAGGAAAAGTAAATGCTTAATTGGCTAATACATTATTAGACTTTAGCTTACTTTAGCTGTATGAGTTTTGTTTACTTAGGGTAAAATGTGTAAATGTATGTAGTTTTTTAAATAAAAAAAAAATCCTGTGTTTTCACTCTGAAATCCTGGCAAATTTGAAGTTTATGTCCAAATTTATTCCCAGTCTAGAAGAATGCTCTTCTCCAAAAGCCTAACTGAATACAGTTGGTTCTGCTAATAGTAATCTGAATATTAAATATTTCTTGTAATAAACATAGATGTTACTGCCACATGCAGAATCAATGATGACTATTTCCATTAGTCTTTCTGACACCTTGACTAAGGGTTTCTCCCCTGCTTAAACTACTCCTAAACAATTTAAATTAAATTAAATCACTGAGCTTAAATTCTTTTAAATTAATGTTTATGGTTTGTAAATTTCTACTGATGCATTCCTAGCTATTATGAGGAACATCATACTGAGCTTTACAATAAATGGTAAATAGTTGAAATGGGTAAGATAAAAAATCAACAATTAGCTTCTTAATATCATTTTTATATCCAGCAATGCACATAACTAGGATAGAAAATGTACTTTATTCTTTACTGACTAGTGATAAGATTATGCTGTATTCTTCTAATATGAGAAAAAATGTGATCACAAAACTAGCTGTTGCTTTAATAAAGTCTAGCTCAGTGATTTTTGAGACAGTTCTTTTAATGTTGCATTATGCTGGATAGTGCTCACAACACACAATGATGACAAAATTTCTCATGAGTTTCCACATTGTAGCAAAACCATTTCATGTTACTGTTTTGTTTTTGTGGTAATGAAGCTTTGTTACAAAGAGCTCATGCAGAGAAGAGGACAAAAGGTAACAATGTTGTGTCCCTTTGAGAGGATGAAAAGGAGAAATAGATCCTTACAGCATGAACCAATCAGTGGTGCAGCTAAATAATTTTCAAAATGGAATGGATAATTTTCTGGATTACAAATCCCAGAAATCTCTGGCGTATACTGTGTATTGTGGTCCAGAAAGGTAAGCTTTCCAAACTCTGTTGAATGTTAGGAGATTATCACACAAGGCATTAAAAGTGATATTAAAACTAGAATCATAGAATTATACAGTTGGAATGCACAATCAACCCACTCCTGACAGATGGCCATCCAACTTTGTTTAAAAACCTTCAAAGAAGGAGACTCCACCACATTCTGAGGCAGCGTGTTCCACTGTCAAACAACTTTTACCATCAGAAAGTTCTTCCTAATATTTATGTGGAATTTCTTTTCCTGAATCCATTGCTCTGTGTCAGGGGTCAGCAACATTTTTTTGCTGGGGGACGGGAGGGGGGTGGGAAATGGCACTGGGGGCTGGCGCACGCACTCACATGCACACGACGCCCACCATCATGTGCTTGGGTGTGGGTGTGGGGGGGCATTTTGGAATGCCCAATGGCATGTGCACAATGTGGGGCGCCATTTTGGAAAGCCCAACGGCGCCAGCGCCGTGCGAATGCACATGACACCAATGCCATTGGGCATTCCAAAATGGAACCCACTGCTGTGTGCATGCGTGCACAAGCATGGGCACCATTTTGGATGCCAAAATGGCGCCTCACTCGCTTGCACACCACGCAGCAGCGGCAGCGGCGCATGCGTGGCAGTGGCACATGTGCAGTGGCAGCCATGGCAGGACTGGCCACGGGCCAGTCCCAAGGCCTCAGCGGGCCAGACCCGACCCGTGGTCCATAGGTTGCTGACCCCTGCTCTATGTCCTAATCTCTTGAGCAGCAGAAAACAAGCTTGCTCCATTTTCAACCTGACATCCCTTCAAATATTTAAATATGGCTATCATGTCACTCCTTAACCTTTTCTTCACTGGCCTAAACATACTTGGCTCCTTAAACTGCTCCTCAAAGGGCATGGTTTCCAGCCCTTTCACCATGTTAGTCACCGTCTTTGAACTTGCTCCAGCTTATCAACATCCTTTCTGAATTATAGTGCCCAGAACTGGACACAGTATTCTAGATGACTTGTGACCAAATCAGAACAGAGTAGCTCTATTACTTCTCTCAGTCTAGGCACTATACACCTATTGGTGCAGCCTAGAATTGCCTTAGCTTTCTTAACTGCTGTATCACAGTGCTGACTCATGTTATCCTATGGTCCACTATAACTTTACAGACTGCCAGGAATAGTGCAGTTTGAGGCCACTTTAACTGTCCTGGTTCAGTGCTAGGGAATCATGGGAATTGTATTTTTTTCTAAGACATTGAACTTTCTCTGTCAGAGAGCTCTGGTGCCACACTAAACTACAGTTCCGATGATTCCTTAGCACTGAGCCAGGACAGTTAAAGTGGCCTCAAGCTGCACTATTACTGGCAGTCTGTAAAAGCTCTTATTGGATCATAGGATAACATGAGTCAGCAATGTGATGCAGCAGTTAAGAAAACCAAGGCAAATCTGGACACGCTGCGACGGGAGAGACGTGGAAGAGGCGTGCACCACCTCTTCCAGCGCCCTTTCCGCACCTTGAGGAAGATGCACTATTTTAGCCTGGGCCGGCAGAAGAGTGGATTGGGCAGCCTCGGCTCCAATCCATCACTTCTCAGGGTGGCCCACGGCCACTCATCTACATCCCCCCTAAGGGCCTTTACAGACTGCCAGAAATAATGCAGCTTGAGGTCACTTTAACTGTCCTGGCTCAGTGCTAAGGAATCATGGAACTGTAGTTTATTGTTGCACCAGAGCTTTTTGACAGAGAAAGCTCAATGTCCCAGAAAAAAACCTACAGTTCCCATGATTCCATAGCACTGAGCCAGGATAGTTAAAGAGGCAACAAACTGCATTATTTCTGGCAGTCTGTAAAGGCCTTAAGAAGGGTTAGCATTACCTCAGACTTGAGTGAAAAACCATCACAGAGACCTAGGGATCTCTAGTTAGAGCTAAGAACAAATCTTACCTAATACCTAGAGAGCAACTGCTAGTCAGAGATGACAATACAGGTGTAGATGGACCATGGTTCTGACTTAGTATAAGGCAGATTTCTGTGTTCATATTGTGGATATGAGAGACAGAGCTGGATGTTAGAAAGAGCTGATATTCAGTCCTAAAGTTCAACTGTAGTTACACATCTGAAACCAAATGAAATTTACTCAGAAGTCCCTTCACATTCAGTAGGGCTGAATTCTGTTTAATTGTACACAAGATCTTTTCCTCATGCTTTGTCCCCAAGGCAAAAGAAAGACTGTATTTTCACTCAATCTGGTCTTGTGTAAACATCTCATGTAGGAGATGTAAAAGAAAAGGAGGAGGGTCATGTGGGGGGGCAGATTATTAATTTAGCAGCCCAAATAGTAGATCCTCTTCTGCTAGTAAGTGCAGTTAATTTAGAATCCAATTCTATATCAGAGCAGATGAAACTGTTGCTAGCAATCTGGAATATCACTGCTGGCATAGCTGATCTTGTTGGAATTCACCCCTAATGAAATCAGATTATCTTGTATTAAATAAATTTATTACAAAGGCTTCAGCTTCCATAGACTTATGATGGTGATATAATCTACATTTCTAGTTACCTGTCATGCTTTACATTTGGCCTTTCTCAAGGTCATAGACTGTACACTGAAATCCTTGCTAGAATTCATGGATTTATTTCATTACTTTTTTCAAAAAAGGAAACCAAAAATGAGACTTACACTCCTTTCCCATTTTGTTGTTAACTGCCCTTGAGTTGATCTCAACCCATGGCGACCCTATGGATGAGATGTCTCCAAGACCCCTGCCCTCCACTGCTCTGCTTAAATCCTGCATACCCATACCCATGATCTCCTTAATAGATTCCATGGAGATTATCCCACCACTGAAATAACCTAGTTTACTCTTCCAAACTGAAGCCTAATTTGGGAGGCAGCTGGGTCCTATCACAAGGATTTAGCCACCCAAGCTGCCGGGTGAGCTCAGCCCATCTGCAACTCTGGTCCCCAGTGCACTTTGGCAGCTTTTTTTTTTTTTTTTTTTTTTTGGAAACTGGGAGCTTTCCAACTTCAAAAAAATAGCCACTGAAGTGCACCAGGGAACTGGCTGCCACCAGGCTGGACTATGGTATGTAAAGTAGCTTAGCCCTGTCAAGTAGCCACTCTAGCTTCTTGTCGCGAAAAGGCATAGAGAGGTTTTATTCCTGGACAGGCTCTAAAGAGACTGTTGTCCCCTAACGGTATGCATATATGTTTATGCTTATTGATGCTTGTTAATGTAGGCAAGAGCCAGTGAGATATAGTGGTTTGAGTGTTGGACTACAACTCTGGAGACTAGGGTTTGATTCCCAGCTTGGCTATGAAATCCACTGAGTGTCCTTTGGCAAGTCACATGCGCTCAGCTTCAGGGGAAGGCAATGGCAAACCTCCTCTAAACAAATCTTGCCAATAAAACCCCATGATAGGTTCACCTTAAGATTGCCATAAGTTGGAAATGACTTGAAGGCACACAACACGTACACATAATAATGTAGTCTACTATTCTGTATCAGTTACTTAGGGTGCATCCAGACTGACTTAAACATCCCAGATGTTGTTCCTGTTCTTTCTGGTTTCATACTCAGTTAAAATAACATCTGGGCAGCTGATATAAAAAGATCAATTGTACTGAGAACTGACAGAATATATTCTGGGATAAATAAATGTGTATGGATGTCCAAAATAAAATTAGAAAGAACAGGAACAAAATCTGGGACTTTCTGGTCTTTTTCATAAATCTGGATAAGCCCTTAGTTAAATATACTTAAGAAAGTAACCACCCCTGTCCGCTCCCACCCAGCACTTGAGGAAAAAAACATTATTCACTTATGCCCTAATCCAGGGGTAGGCAACCTTTCCCCTTTAAGGGCCGAGAGACTTCAGCTCCCAGAATACCAGGAGCTATTGGCCAACATGGGACTATTGGCCAACATGGCTGAGGCTTCTGGGAGCTGAAGTCCCTCAGCCCTTAAAGGGGAAAGGTTGCCTACCCCTGCCCTAATCGCTAGCAGAATGGACCTCCTTGTTCCCATGGAGCTGGTGCCTAGTAAAGTAGGTGGGGGGAGTTGTGATCATGTCACAACCATAATTAAGAAGTAATTGCGAATACAGAACAGTTATTTAAAGTTACTCACTTGTAACTCTTCCATATCATAATTGTTACTAGTCACAATTGTCAGAGTATTGATGGGCTATACAGTTAATGGTGAAATGTAAAGATGTGTGTGTCTGTAATTTTCCATAAGAACATGCTTCTAGGCTGAACACAACAACTCAGTCCAGGTGGCCAAAAGACAAAACAAGAGGAGACTACTAGATGGGAAAGTGTTCTTGTTTACACAAAGGAAACAATAATAAAAGTTGTTATGAGAAAGTAAATCACATGATGGAAGATGAACAACAAGAGGTTGGGTTAACATATGTCATGTACAGAACATCCAATTAACCTGAAGGTTAACACCCAAGTGGTGGAGAAAGAGGTGGAGAAAGGCTGGGCTGAGAAATTGTGTATCAGGCATTGAAGTCAGTCTGCTTTTGAACTTTCATTATAATGGATTAAGTTTTCTTTATTTTCAATGGAGCTATAGCATGCCTTACTGCTTCACAATGTAGCCTTAAGGATTTATAGTTTTGTTCCTGTTTAGCCACATTTGCAAGATGTGATGCTTTAGTGGGCTTTATGGTTTTACTCTGCATATTTTTCTATAATAAAGCTTACTGCTAGAAGCTTGGATGCTCTGCGTGTTTTCACTCTGCTGGATTTACAAAAACCCACTCCTCCAACACTGAACAACAATTCTGTCATTATTACCATGATCATAGCTTACCACCACTACCTACTTTACTAGGCATCAGCTGCATGAGGAGAAGGAGGTTCATTCTGCTGGCAATTAGAGCACAGAGGAATGATGTTTCTATTGGGTTTGGGGATGGGATCGGGGGTTTAGGCCAGGAGAGGTTACTTACTTAAATATACCATGGCTGCATCCGCACAGCAGAAATAATCCAGTTTGACACCACTTTAACTGCCATGGCTTGGTGCTATGGAATTGTAGGAATTGTAATTTGGTTACTCTAGTCTGTCTATCTATCTAAACCCTTCCCAGAAGCACCAAAAATACAGCTGACAGGGAATAGTCATAGCATGGTAGGTGTGAGAGTATGGAGGTTATCTCACATGCTTTATTCTATCATTTTTCCAATGGGATACATGCACATTTGACTTCAAAGACAGGTCTTACTAGATTCTCCTGTATGCAGCCCGTATGCAGCCCATACGCAACCCAGGCTTATCTCATTGTTTTTCAAGAACAGGATTTTCCAGGCTGCATACAGGCTGCCAAAAGAAGAATATGGTAAGACCCATCTTTGAAGTTAAATGTGAGTGTATCCCATCAGGAAAATGACAGAATAAAGTGTGTGTGATAATCACCTTAATGTCCACCAAGAGCAGTCCTGCTCCCCTCTTGATGTGTCAGTGGTATTCATATGACCTCCTGTTTATTGCAATTTCCCCAAAATAAATGGGGATAGTTAGGCCATATTGTAGCTTGCTTATAGCCATCAATAATGCTCATGTCAGAAATAGAATTCAAACCAGGGGCCTTTTGGCTCTAAGAGGGATTCTGGCAGAATTTAGAATCTGTACATTCATGTATTTATTCAAACATACACATCAAGTAACCAGAGTTAAGCATCTATTCTGCTTCAGTATAAACAACAGGCAGCTTTGAAATTATTACAGCTTTGTTTGGTCCCTTGCTGTTTTTGTCTTTTTGTGCTTTTGTGTGGCAAAAGGGTGGGGAACTCAGCTGACAATATAAACTGGGAGAAGAAGAGAAATATAAAACATTCATGTGACACTCCTCCACTATCCAAGACATGAAAATAAATGTGTAGCGTAAGCTTAGTTTATGTCTAATGATTAAAAGTGACAGGGTGTGAACAAAATAAGTTCCTAGGAACACTGAAGCAGAAGAAGTCTACAAAAGTGTAAGAATGACAAAAATAGCTATCAAGCAACTAATTAATCTTTCATAGACTTATGTCAGCTTTTGATAGGGGATGCATATATGTATGCCTCAGCAGATTCAAGTCTTATTTAAATAGCCATTTTGTTTTTTATTGTGATTTCATTTAAAAATTGTAGGCTATTAAGCCTTGGTACATCTCTCACACAGTATTAAGTGGTATTATCTTACCTCAGTAGTTATATTCATTTCTACACACAATATAACTAGATAGGTTTTTCTTTCTTTCTTTCTTTCTTTCTTTCTTTCTTATTACAGTTATCTCAATCTAGGACTGATTTCTTTGGAAGATTAAAAGCTTGCTGGGTGAATACAGCTAATAGGGTGACTATAGCAGCAGGCTGTAATTATTTGAGGAAAACAAGCAGAAAGGAGAACAGAAGACTAGCTAGAATAATGATATGGAAACAAACAAGGAAAAAGCCAAGCTGAAATTCAGGAGGGAAGAAATAATCATCTTGATGGTTCAGAAGCTGTGATGGACCACTTATCAAACACATAGACAGAAAAAAAATAGTAGTAAACATATTTCAGAAGCAATCTTTTACCAGCATGACCAGAAAAATATAATCACTTTATCTTTATTTTGTCTGTTTTGATTCACCTGGTCTGGTTATGTTCAGATCAATAATCAGTTTATTAAGAGCCCTGGATAATGAAAAACGCTGTGGTAGTGATTAGAAATGTTGCTTCCAGAAACCCCCAGATAGCTTCCAAAATCCGCAACCAGAACAAAAAATAACAATTTTCAGAAGCCCCGAACCAGCATGGAAACTGTAATCCACAAAAATAATATATCCAACCTTGGCCACAAATATGCTTCTCAAGTTTTACTCTCTAGCTTTCTGGCAGTTTTATAGGCTTGTGTAGCTCACAAATGAAAGAGAAATACACATTTATTTATTTATTTATTTATTTCACTTCATGACAAGCTCATTGTGACTTTAAGGAGCATTTGGAATAATAAGTTGGCATGGTGGTGTGTGTGTTGTTTTGGCTGATCAAGCATTTAAAAAGAAGAACAATAGAGGGTGAATCTGCCAATACCACCCATTCCTTTTTCTCTGAGATTAGAACCATTTTCTCCAAATGGATGCCCTCTGCACACAGTTCCCATCATTCCTAATTTTGTAGAGAAAGGCTTGAAAAAAGATGAAGAGGGATGAGGAGCTGTGCAGTGTATATGTAAAATTGTATAATGTCCATGTGTATAGTTACAGGGACTATGGTGCATACATTTATAGATCTTATTTCCCATAGGTTTGTCTTCAACAATGAGTGTATCCATAATGCTCCATTATACCCATTTGATCCCACTTGAACTGTCTGCACTCCATTCCAACAAATCCTGAGATTTGTAGTTTGGTGAAGTACTGTTTGTTGAATTTGCTGTTCAAGAGCTTTGATGCACTTCCTTAAACCAGAATGGTGCCTTCTAAGGACCCTCCCAAATTACAAATCCAAGGATATGGAGCCAGAACAGTTACAGTAGTATCAAATGCACAGTGTAGATACACTTAATATGAGATGAGGGGTTCTTTCACACTACACAGTTATAGCACTATGATTCCACTTTTAATTGCCATGGAAGCATCCTAGGGAATTATAGGATTTGTAGAGTCATTCACACTACTTTATATTCCAGTTTGCAACTCGGTTTAAATGGGGAACATTCACACTTGAATTGAGTCGCAAACTGGTTTAAACACAGGTTGTTCACACTTGACTCGGGTTTTTCCAACCTGAGTTAGGGTGGACCCATGTCAAATCCCTCTTGGCAAGGTTTCCTGATTCCAAGTTTTTCCCCATTCCTTTTTGAAAAACCCAGGGTTTCTCAGAGTGCCACCAATGTGAACATGCTCCCAAGTCAAAATCAGGGCTTCATTAAAGGAAGGGATTAATGGGGAGAGGGTGTGCCAGTGGGCAGAACATGCCCATCCCAACATGGAATTGTGGGAGTGAATGGCAAGTGCCATTTTTTGTGTGTGTGCTCTCACTACTTGCCAGAGTGACTGATTTCAAATTTCCCATGAGTGTGAGCTTTAAACTATCACCAGGAAGGAGAGTTTCCTGGCATCCTTTTTCCTTTTTTAAAAAAAAAAAACTATTTTGATAGAATTTGTGAACCTTTCTGTTGGCATGGTTCCAACTGAGAATATGTTGAAAGGATGTCCATTTTCAGGCTTTGTAGCATCTGGCACCCATCATCATGATCTTGGACACACACACAAAAAAAGCCAAAACAGAAAAGGAGAAACAGCTGAGCGATATGTTGGCCGACTGAGAATATTTCTCAGTCAGAGGCATGCAAATGGAAAGGTTCACTAATTGTATATATATAAAAAAAAAAAAACTGAGGAGGCAGCAGCGGAGGCAGTGGTTGGCCTCACTCAGGGTGCTGTTGTAATAATAATAATAATAATAATAATAATAATAATAATAATAGTTTATTTGTATATCGCCCCAGTGGAAACCCAATCTAGGCGGTGAACAATAAAATTGTAGATTACAATCAAGTTAAAACAACAACATCCCTCCTCCCCCCCCCTTAAAAAGTTATTAAATCAAATACAATTAAAACAACTACAACTAAGCAGTAATTAATCTAAAACCCAACATAATAATAGCTACAACAATCAACACACACCGCAGCAACAAAGCAACAGTCCCCTGCGGATCTACTTGAGGGAATTACAATGAGTCTGATACCCGACTTCAGAGGGTCGTGGCCAGCTATCTAATCCGGAAAGGCCTGCCGGAAGAGATCCGTCTTGACAGCCTTTTTAAAGCTGTGTAAGGATGTTAATTGACGGATCTCATCCGGCAGGCCGTTCCAGAGTCTGGGAGTGACAATAGAAAAAGCCCACTGGGAGGTCGCTGCAAACCTAGCTCTTTGGGGCTGCAGCAAGTTCCTCCCAGAGGATCGGAGGGCACGGGGAGGATTATATGGGAGAAGGCGGTCTCTGAGATAGTTTGGGCCCAAGCCATTTAGGGCCTTAAAGGTGATAACCAACACCTTGCACTGGGCCCGGAAACCAATAGGCAGCCAGTGGAGGGACTTCAACACCGGAGTGATGTGATCCCTCCTAGATGTTCCAGATAACAACCTGGCCGCCATATTCTGCACTAACTGCAGTTTCCGAGTCAGGTACAAGGGTAGCCCCATGTAGAGTGCATTGCAGAAGTCCAGGCGTGAGGTTACCAGTGCGTGCACAACAGTCTCAAGGTCCTTTACTTCCAAGAAAGGGCGCAGTTGGCGTATCAGCCGAAGCTGATAACAGGCGCTCCTGACAGTCGCATTTACCTGATTTGCCATCAGGAGCGACGAGTCAAGGAGCACTCCCAAACTGCGAACACAGTCACTGGAGGAGAGTGTGACCCCATCCAGGACTGGAGGTTGCAACCCAATTCCTGGTTTCGGGGCCGAGACCGTGAGCACCTCCGTCTTGTCTGGATTCAGCTTCAGTCTGTTTTTCCTCATCCAGCCCATTACCGCCCCAAGACATTCATTGAGAGAAGATATGCCATTGGAATTCGAGGCCGACGAACGAGATATGGAGAAATAGATTTGGGTGTCATCAGCATACTGATAACACCCAGCACCATAACTCCATATGATCTCACCCAGCGGCTTCATATAGATGTTAAACAACATCAGGGACAAAATAGCTCCCTGAGGGACCCCACAAGTGAGGTCCCTCTTACTGGAGCTACAGTCCCCGAGCAGCACCCTCTGGGACCGACCCGAGAGGAAGGACCAGAACCACTGCAAAGCAGTGCCCCCGATACCTAACCCCCTGAGGCGGCCCAAGAGGATGCTGTGATCTATTGTGTCAAAAGCTGCTGAGAGGTCTAGGAGCACCAACAGGGTCACACTACCCCTGTCGATGCTCAGACGCAGATCGTCGGTCAAGGCAACCATGGCAGTCTCAACCCCAAAGCCTGTCCTGAAGCCGGTTTGAAATGGGTCTAGATTGGTCATTTTGTGCCTCTTGGCACCTGGGGTGATGGTGACTGAGGCAGTGGTGGTGGCAGAGTTCCCCCCTCCCAAAGCTGAGGCAACAAGAAGTGCCATTACTACACCGGGGAAGAGGTGTACCATCAAGGACCACTCGCTGCACCTCAGCAAGGCCAGATTTCTAAACTTGGGTAAAAAGAAAAAAGAAAATGTCTGTGTGAGCCAGTGTGAACTCAGGTTAAATTGCACTGGAGAGACTTGATTGAGGTAAACATAGTGGGAACTTCAATCCAGGTCATATTCAGTATTGCATCTCCCTAGACCTCCCCGGATCTCCCCAGATCTCCCTGGCACAAAACACTAATGTCAATGACCCCTGAGCCACTAGAGCTCTCTGACTGAGAATTTGATAGGATAGAAACATGACAGCTGAAGTAGAATCATACAGGTTGGGTCTCCATTATCTGAAATGCTTCGGACTAGAAGTGTTTTGAATTTTGGAGTTTTTCAAATTTTGGAATATTTGCATATATAAAATGAGATTTCTTGGAGACAGGGTCCAAGTCTAAAGATAAAAATCATTTATAATTTGTATACACCTTATCACATAGCCTGAAACTAATTTTATACACAATATTTTAAATAAGTTTCTGCATGAAACAAAATTTGTGTACATTGAACCATCAGAAACAAAGGTGTCACTATCTTAGCCACCTACGTGGATCATTTTTTGGAATATTTCAGAATTCAAAATTCTGGATAAGAGAGACTCAATTTGTAGCATTATACCTATGTGGCATGAAAGGGAACATGAGCCTGGGATGATGTTTTGTTTGTACTACAACTCTCAGAGTCCCCTGGCCAATGTGGTCTCTGGTCATATTGGCTGGGGTATCCTGGATGCTGTAATCCTAAAGCACTTTCCATATTTTGCCCCAAACCAGCAGCATCAAGATCAAATTATACATAACAGAAAATAAGGGTGATACTTTAAGAAAAAAAATCCATTTCCACTTGTTAGCAATGCTGTGGTGGAGCCACTTAGGAATTTTTAGAAATTTTTGTTTAACAAGGATGATGACATAATTTGCTATACCCCAGGGATTCTCTTGTTCGGTTTGAGTTTATTGTTTTATTTATCTAATTTATATCCTGCCTTTCTCCCAAAATAGGATTCAAGATGGCTAGTTTAACTACAAACCGCACAGTAACTGGAAGGGGAAAGGATTCCCCCAAATTAATGTATTATTTTGTGTTTCCCCTCTTGCAATATAAAGTTTTTTCAGGTGCTTTGTCTTGAGTGGGCTTATTAGCTTTACAAAAGGCCTTCTCTGAGTAGAGATGAAAACTGCTAGAAATGCTTTTTTAAAATATATAAATCAACAAAGAGTTATGCATTTCTGGATTCTCCTTGGGGTGTCATTTTAGGGACTGAAATGATGGGGGGGTCTGCACTTCATTTACTGCATGACATGATAGTGGCATGTTTGTCAGGAGCAGAAGAAACACAGGTCTCAGGAAAGAGGAGAAAAAGAGAAGGGGGAAGGGAGTGCATTGAAAATCAGGGTCGCTACCTGGAGTTATTTATGGCTGTCCTCTTCTGGAACTGGGTGTAATTCCAGAGCTCCTTAACACTTCATTTTATATTGAATAATGACATACTTTAGTGCTGTTTATTTGTTTGTTGTGTGCTTTCAAGTCATTTCCAACTTATGGCGATCCTATGACAAACCTATTGTGTTTTCTTGGTAAGATTTGTTCAGAGGAGGTTTGCCATTGCCTTCTCTGTGGATGAAAGAGTGTGACTTACCCAAGGTCACCTAATGGGTTTCATGGCTGAACAGGGAATCGAACCCTGGTCTCCAGAGTCATAGTCCAACACTCAGACCACTAGGCCATGATGGCTCCCATGCTGGCTCCATTTATTGGTGGTAAATAATGCAGCATTTGGTATACAGCAGAAAAGCATGCCAACATTTTTGGTGATGGTTCCAGGATCCCTCACAGACAATGGTAAAATTGAGTCACCCAAACAACTAATTCTACCAAGACTATCCCTATCCAGTAATCAAATTCCCCATGGCTGGTTAGGAGATACCTGAGCTAAGGAGCCCCCCACCCACCTACCCCCAGTCCAGGGCAGAATATGGACTCCCAAGGGTTATATAATGTGGAAGAAAACAAAAAAAAAATCAAAGTATGCAAGTGTCACCCATTTACACTGCCCACAGTTATGAGAACTATGCAAGCAGATTAGTAATAGATGAAAATTCACTCCCCCAGTCTATACTCAACCTTCATATCTTTTCTCAGCCTAGAAGCACCAGGTTAATGCCAAAAACAAACAAAGAAAAAAAACAACGTATCAAACAAAGGATATGTGTACACAGGCTATTTGCATCCTTCTCCTCCATTCCAGCCTTCACATTGTCCTGTCTAGATGGGACTGAGCCAAAGGCCTGATTCAACTGCCTACACATGGCTGCAGACTGCCTACACCCCAGTCTGCAGCCACATGTAAGGACAATCCCACAGCAAATCCAGGTCATCCCTCTCTGCAGACTGCCAGAAATAGTGCAGAGTCCACTTTAACTGCCCTGGCTCAGTGCTAAGGAATCATGGGGATTGATTTTTTTTTTCTGAGACATTGAGCCTTCTCTGTCAGAGAGCTCTGGTGCCACAATAAACTACAGTTCCCATGATTCTATAGCACTGAGTCAGGGCAATTAAAGTGGACTCAGTTTGCACTATTTCTGGCAGTCTGCTTTTTTAAAATCTGCCTTTTGCTCCTTATCTTCCCAGAAAATCCAGAGCACTCTGGAGTGATGCTGGGTGGCTGTTTACATAGCATCCTACTGTGTTACCTGCTGCCACTGGTGTGAGTCACTCTTTCTGAGCTTACAATGTGTGCCCAGAAATGTGATTAATGCTGAGTACATAATTTTCAACCTCAGAAGGAACAACTCACACCAGCAGTGGTGGGTGTCCCAATGGGATGTGTGTGTCACCTAGCTACTCAGTGTTGCTCTAGAATGCACAGGTAACAGGGAGAATGCAGGCTAGGTTTGGGGCTAGTATAGTAGAATTTTGGCCAGTTCAGACCCACCCAAAGTCACTAATCCTATCCACACCACTATTAAGAATTAATCCTGTCCACACCACTATTAACAACTATCATCATTTGCCCATGATGCCAACAGGAATTCAAAATTCATTTCCTTGGTGGCAAAGACCCAACTCACATCAAGGGGGTAAAGGGTTTGCTAGATATGGAAGGTCTGCAGTGCTGCTGTTTGTGCATGAATGATGATATTAAGGGGTGAAAGGATGGTAAGGCAAGCTGTTAGAAACTGACTGTCCCTGATAATTTCAAGAAGTGCAAAATGATCAAATCTTTCAGCACCCCCTGCTGCCTTTCTACACTGGACTGTAAACTCAAAGTAGAAGCATCCTAATTTGTCTTTCAAACATTGTTTGAATGACTGCAGACCTGTAGCATGCTGATCAACAATTAAAACAGCAAGGTGCTTTCTCTGAGCTTGCTTTGCTAACTTTGCTTACTAATTTCTTTGTCTGGTGGACAGAGGAGCCTACAGAATGAGCTTCTGCTGGCATTGAGGTAGAGGAGAGAATTTAATTTCCTTTGCTGAAATGCTTCTGTGATGCAAACCCATAGAAAGGACAAAGGAGGCAGAGGACCTCATAGGCTGCATTTACAACGCTGGATCTAGACCACTGAATTCTAGCAGATTTCATATTAACAAACTCTTACCTTACCAGGTTTGGAATTTCAGAAAGAAAGATAGAGGAACCCAACATGAAATGCAGAACCTGACTCCCTTCTCCAATGTTAGCCATAAATAAATGAATAAAAATAAATAAATAGCCAATCATGGGAGAGCTTAATTATAATTATTTTTTCCGGTATGACAGAGTATCTGTAACGGGAAGTGGGGTTGACTTGTTTGGCACCACTGTAAATTGAACAATAAACCTTACTCAAGACTGGAGCATGAATACAATTGAATATTTCAGCGTTTGAGGTGGCATATACACTTAATATGGGGGGGGGGGAGCACAAGTCATCTAAACTTTAGAACACAGCAGGCCACATTACTAATAAATAATTAGCAATTAGTAGAAACCAAATTCCACTAATTTGTGAAACAGAGGGGCGAATGGAAACTTAAGCAGAGTTTAGTACTTGGATGGGAGACCATCAATGAATACCAGGTATTGTAGGCTATATTTGAGAGGCTGGAAGTGGCAAAACCATCTCTGAGTATTCCCTGCCTAAGAAACCCCTTTGATATTAATAGGGCCAACTTAAGTCAACAGGTGAATTGAAGGCATATGTGTGTGCATGCACACACATGTGCACACACACACACACGTGCACACACACACACACACACACACACACACATGCATTGTATGTAGAATTTTCCACATTCAGTTTTTGGCACATCCAAGTAAAGCAACTGTGCAATGCTGGGCTAAAATTCAAATCTGTCTGAGACTGTGAAGTTTTTGTTGTTGTTTTTGGCCATTGCAACTACTTTTACACTTTGAATTCAGTTTGCATCAATGGAAGTGAGCTAAATACAAAGAGAGAAATTGGGAAGAGGAGAAAGAATCTGCAACAATTAAAAAGCAGCAAAAAAGTGATATTACAGAGGATTAATTAGGATTGTCCCTGCCAAATTAGGACAGTTGGAGGGCATGCTGCAGCCAAAGGAAACTGAACAGCATAGGGATTCCAAAAGCATCCACTCATCTCTTCACCAGTTGTTTGATCAGGTGATGACCTTCCTTAAACCCCCACACTGGCATATATATATATATATATATATATATCCCATCTTTCTCCCAAAGTGGGACCCAAGGGGGCTAACAACATATATAAAACACATTAAAACAACAATTAAAATAGTACAATTAAAACCATAAAAATTACAAATATAAAATTTAAAACAGAGTTTAAAATAATAATCTAAAACTAACCCTCTGTTAGAATATAGATGGGTTATACAGTCAAAGGTGAAATGTAGAGATATGTGTCTGAAATTTTCCTCATGGGAACAACTTCTAGGCAAACAAAAACAACCCAGTCCAGGTGGCCAGAGAGTCATAACATCAGAAGTTCCTAGCTGGGAAAGGCAGCCAAGAACAGATAACAGTAACCAAAACATTGTTAGGCTTGGGAAAGAAAACCAAATGGTGGATGATGGACAGCAAGGGGCTGGGTTAACAAACATCATACACATAACATCCAATCAACATAAGATTAACGCCCAGAAGGTGGAGAAAGGGCAGGGCTGAGAAATCCTTTTGTCTAGAACTGTTTATATTTCTTGCCTTCCTGTTTGTGTGTGTGTTCGCAATGGATCTAACTATGGAGTTAATTCTTGGACTATAATATGCTTATATTGCTTTTACAATGTAACTTCTGGATCTGGCAATGTCAGTGTGTGGATGATGGGTGTTGCAGTGATGCTCCTTGACACCCAGCAGAATCTGCAGGACAAGCTGGCTGCTGTGATCCACAGCCACTTTGTAACTTTGTGTCAGAGAATAGATGGGCTATGCAGTCAAAGGTGAAATGTAAAGATGTGTGTGTCTGTATTTTTCCACTTGAGAACATGCTTCTAGGCCCAACACAAACAACTCAGTCCAGATGGCTAGAAAGACAAAACAATACAGAAACCACTAGATGGGAAAGCAACCTTGTTTACATAAGGAAACAATAATAAAAGTTGTTATGGGAAAGTAGATCACATGATGGAAGATGAACAACAAGAGGTTGGGTTAGCATACGTCACATACAGATCATCCAATCAACCTGAAGGTTAACACCCAAAAGGTGGAAAGGGGCTGGGCTGAGAAACTTTGTGTTAGGCATTGATATTATTGTTATTTGCTTCCATTTGGATCGCATTTTTTCTTCTCTTTACTTCGCAATGGATCTATAATATGTTTATACTGCTTCACAATGTAACCTTAAGATCTGCAAACATGGACTGTAGTTTTGTTCCTGTTTAGCCACATCTGCAAGATGTGATGCTTTAGTGGGCTGTGTTTTACTTTGCATGTTATTATTCTTTCTACAATAGAGTTCAACTGTTAGAAGCTTGGATTTTTGCTTCTTGATTCTGCTGGATTTACAAATACACTACTCCACCAAAACCGAACAGCTTTTACAATGTAACTTCTGGATCTGGCAATGTCAGTATGTAGATGATGGGTGTTGCAGTGATGCTCCTTGACACCCAGCAGAATCTGCAGGACAAGCTGGCTGCTGTGATCCACAGCCACTTTGTATCTCTTACCATCAACTGGTTCAGCTTCCCTTCTTCAGGATCCTGTCTTCCTCAGTCAAGAAGACATATTGTAAAGTCCAAAAGCATAGTTTATTAATGCATATAAAAGAAAAATAAGATAACTAATGGCCTAAGCAGACTGCCAGAAATAGTGCACATTAAATTGAGGCACTGCCCTGGCTCAGTGCTAGGGAATCATGGGAACTGTATTTTTTTCTGGGACATTGAGCCTTCTCTGTCAGAGAGCTCTGGTGCCACAATAAATTACAGTTCCCATGATTCCCTAGCATTGAGCCAGGGCAGTGCCTCAATTTAATGTGCACTATTTCTGGTAGCCTGCTTAGGCCCTAAGTAAAATCCATTCTGATGAACTTAACCAGTTCAGCCATGAGAGGTTACATCATTAGCAATCCTAAAAGCATAGGATCCCAACTTGTTGCAGTTGAAAGTTTAAAAAAGTTACAGATCCATGTTTTCAGATCTAGGAGTTACATTATATAAGCAGTATAAACATACTAACAGCTACAAGCTAACACTTAGCTCCATGGTTAAAAACCACTGCTGCACACACACACAAGCACTCACATCTTGAATTATAAACATTCTTAATCAAAGGATTCTCTAGGCCCTTCCCATATTCCACCTTCTGGGTGTTAACCTTATGTTGATTGGATAATGGGCCTCGGCAGACGACTAATTGAGTCGTCTGCGAGACCTGGAAGAGGAGGAGCAACTGCACGCGCGGCGCTCCTTCCTCTTCCTGAGGTCACCCTGGGGGCTGCTGGCCCTCCGCACGGCCAGCGCTTCTGGGGCAACCTCCCGCCGCAGCGACCAGATGCGCTGCGGCGGAAAAGACAGAGAAAGTGCGCCCGACGCTTTTAGGGCGCACTTTCCCTGTCTTGAGGAAGGAGCGCTGATTTAGCACTCCTTCCAGGGATGCTGCCAGTGCGCCGAGGTGCGGAGGCTGCGGCCCCGCTGCGCGCCGGCCCTGGGCGTCTGGGAAGCTCTCGTCTGCTTCCCCCCAATGTCTGTATGATGTATATTAACCCAGCCTCTTGCTGTCCATCATCCACCACATGACTATTTTCTCAAGACTTGACAATGTTTTGGATACTGTTATCAAGGCTTTTCTCATAACAAAATCTGTGTCCATGAGTTGTACCTTTGGGAAAGTTCATGTTTATGTCTGTGTAGCCATCTGGTGCCAAGTTCTCTTTGGGGGGAAGCAGACGAGAGCTTCCCAGACGCCCTGGGCCTGCGCGCCACCGCATTTGCACAATTAAAACTTGTGCGCCAGCTGCGCCCATTCCTTGAGACATCAGATGTGGCTATGGACACATGCTTTGGTTACATCCCATTTGGACTATTTTAATGTGCAGGTGAAGAAAATTTTTTTCCGAGACATTGAGCCTTCTCTGTCAGAGAGCTCTGGTGCCACAATAAATTACAGTTCCCATGATTCCCTAGCACTGAGCCAGGGCAGTGCCTCAATTTAATGTGCACTATTTCTGGCAGTCTACAAAGGCCCATATGATTACAATCTAACCACACAGACACTCTCTACACTAGAGCTCTGTTGAACCACAGAGTTCTTTTTTTTTTCTCCTTTTGACTCTTATCTCTGTACAACCTCAGGAACAATCCACAGCCTCTGGCTTAAGGTACTGCCTCACTGTACTCCTAAGTCAAATCCAACTGACACTCTTTAAGGTTCCAAACCTTCTTTTCCTCACTTCCTAACTGCCTAATTCCCTAACTGAAACAGCTGAAGGATTGTATTCAAAATAGCTACAAAACTTGAAACTGTAACTAGGTAATATTATTAACAAGTTTTAAAACCAAGAAACATGCCTGTATGTTTGAAACACAATAAAACCACCTTCTATTTTATAAAAACCTATTTTGGCTTCTGTGTGAGAATTTTGAACAAATGCTACCAGTGTGTTATTAATAGTTATTGGACCGGGAGGTGATGTGGGCTATGAAGCCAGTCACAAATTCTAAAATTCTAAAAGAGAGAAATAGTAAAGGTGTCAGGAGTGGTTCATCACATAATTATTTTGGTGGCAGAGTCAGTGGGATCTGAGGGGATCCAGTGTCTACAGGTAGTTTGGCCTTAGAAGTTGAAAGTCCAAGAAGCCAAAGGGTGTTTGTAAGGGGTCTGAGTTCAAGGAACCAGAAGCCCAGATATATTCTGAATGGGAGAGAAAAAGTTCAGAGAATTATTTTAAAGTAAAAGATTCAAGTGTCAGGGGAGAAGTCTCTGAAGTAACGGTGAAAAGGTAAATGGTAAGAGACTACTTGGAAACTGACTACATTAGAGGAATATTTTGGCCAGTCCCTGAGGTAATTTGATGAGGTACTGGTAGGGGACTGTGCGTGTGTGGAAACACAAATAAAGCAGCAGTGAATAAAGCCACTCCAGGTTGGAGAAAATACCTAAAGTCGAAACATACTAGAAAAGCCAAAGTCAGTAAAGTAAGCTCCTAGGTATTTGTCCAGAGTTAATTGTAGGAGATTACTTGGGCACTGACCATTTGGAGAGTTACCTAGTCTCTGAGGTAAATGTATTAATGTATCAGTAAGAGATTTGGGGTAAAAACCATCAAAAACTCTCAGTGATTCCTGAGGTACAAGCTAGGGTAAAGTAAGGAATCACTGCTTTACTTTAAGGACCAAATATTGGCTTTAAAATTTGGTCGAGGCAGTGACCGTTAAAGAGTATTTCCTGAGGTAAAAGTCGTGGGAAATAGTAGGGAAATACTATAGAGATGCCTCCCAAGAAAGTAAAAGTACCGGTAGTGGCTGAAATGGTGGAAGAACATGAAGTTGGTGAAGAAATGGTGGCTAGTCTGGATACTAGCCAGAAAGTTTAGAGATTTGGAAAATTAAAGAAAGAATGGAACTAGCCAGACTTGAAAATGAGAGGCTTTCAAAAGAAAAGGAACAACAAATTGAAATGGAAAGGCTGAGAGTAAGACAAGCCGAAATGGATTTTCAACTTCGAATGAGAAGTTTAGATCAGGGAATACCTCAAACTCTGATGGGGGCTGAGGTAAACAGATTACCTCACATTGATATGAAGAGGTTTCCCAGGTATTACAAAGGAGATAATATTGATTCTTTCTTTACTAATTTTGAAAGGACTTGTGAAGAGTTAAGAATAAAAGAAGAAGACAGAATGAGTTATATAAGATCCCAAATTTGTGGGGGATTGACAGAAATTTATGCTGAAATGAGAGCTGAGGAAGCTCAAAACTAAGAGTTATTTAAAGAAATGGTAAAACAAAGATTTGGCTTGACTCCGGAAAATCACAGGAGAGAATTTAGAAAGATAAAGAAATGGCCTGAGGAAACTTTTTCTCAACTAGTGTGTAGGCTAAATTACTATTTAAAAAGCTGGATAGAGGGTTATAAGGTAACATCCAAGGAAGAAAGTTTAATTGGCTTAGAACAATTCTATAATATAATACCCCAAGATTATAAATGGCTGGTCCAGGATAAGAAAGCCAAAACAGTAGCAGGCCCAGCTCTGGATTTTTTACAAGCCCAGCTCTGGATTAGGCCCAACAAGGCTCGGGGTGGGCGGGGGCACCCAGTTTAAGAGGCCTGGTGGGGCCTAGTACAGCCTGGTTCCCTGGAGAAGGGAAGGCCTGGTGTGGCTGGCCTTGAATGCTTACAAGGTCATTTTTTTCATCTGCTAATACCCTTGCTGGGAATACCCTGGCTTGGTCTATGTCTCCCTGCTTGGGATTTGATAAGGCCATCATTGCCTAGTGTGTGTCCCTGCTTGGGACAGGTGCTTGTGGTTGAGGATCCGTGCTTGTGTGCTTTATAGTCCCCGCTTGGGACAATTTTTACATTCTGACCTTTTTGTGGGGGGGTTAACTGAAGGGTGTAGCCCTTAAGGGAACACTATACCCAAAATAACCTTGTTAATTTGATTTGTGTTTGACCAAGACATCATGCTTCTCAGCAAGGCGCAGTCTAAATGGTGCGCAGCGTCTGCTGGGCCTAGTGTTGTCCAATCAACACCTAAGCGGGCATCCAAAACCCAGGGCAGAGAGGACGAAATTGTGGCTCACTTAGCACAGTTGGGCCGGACCATGCAAGCCTGTGTTGTGGTTTGTGAGCAATTGGCTCAGAGGGGGGTGCAGGGTCCTAGTTTGGGATCCCAGCTGGCACAACTCCAAATGAGGATCAAATAGTGGGATTGCAGACTACTCAGGTGCAATTGGTTTCTTCACCTGATATGTCGTTGGATGGCACAGCATGTAGTCCCCTGACTACCTCAGCTATGGAGGTTGGGCAACCAACCGTAGCTGACATAATGGAATTGTTGAGAGAGGTACTTGGTGTGGGACAACAGGGAGCAGCTGCCCCTGTGTCAGTGCACTCTGGCAGATTTGTATAATTTTGTCCAGAGGGCGGTCATTTCAGGGCAAGGCAGTGGAATGGCCCCTGAAACATCAGAGGCATCAAACAGGGATGTGGGAAGTGCTTCTTCCACCCTTCAACAGAGCACCCGAGCTACAGTTTCACACTCGGTGGTAGCTTCGCAAGCATCATGGGATGCTTCACAGCAATTGTCAAGTCCAGGTGTGCCCCATTCTCCTAATTCAATGGCTTCTTGGCCCACCTCGGTATGGGCTCCAGGTGGGCAGGTTGGTCAGAGTGGTCGAGCGGAACACTCAACACCTGTATCTCTTGGTGCATCAATAACACTTGGGACATCTCACGTTCTTCAATTAAGGGTGCAGGCTGAGCAGCCCTTGGTCCCTAAGGTAGGTGACTCGAGTGAGGTGGTGACAGTGGGAGCTTTAGCTGTAGCCGGGGTGGACAGAGCGACTGAGTGCAACCCTTATGCAGGGATGTCCACTCCTTTGGGATCGCACCTCCCACTTTCCACAAAAGAAAGGGGAATATATTGAGTTGTTTTCCCTCACATTTCGCGATCCCGAACCTTGGATTATGGTAAAGGATGGGGTCATGTTTAGTTTACCAAAAGAATTCCAGGCTCACAAGCGCCCTAAGCTTGAGAGGAACTTTGTGAACTGGATGATAGGCTTTACCATTTACAGGGGGGTTATTGAGGAGAAAGAGCCCTCAAGGTCTCCTGAATTTTCTAAATATCAGGAGATAATGATTAAGGCATACACC
The DNA here is from genome assembly GCA_026167975.1 of Phrynosoma blainvillii. Classification (NCBI taxonomy): domain Eukaryota; kingdom Metazoa; phylum Chordata; class Lepidosauria; order Squamata; family Phrynosomatidae; genus Phrynosoma; species Phrynosoma blainvillii. The sequence continues at coordinate 57,962,168 of JANUYF010000002.1, read as the reverse complement.
AATTGCCATTTCAACCAGAGGGGATCTGCTTGACTCCAGTATGATGAGCAGTTTAGGATGAGGGCCACTTTAGACCATTCCTTGTCATGGCAGCAGTACAGTCAGAGTTGTGGGCGGATGTTATGGTTAGGGCCTCCCCTTCGAGCAAGTGTGACAATGGCATTGTGCCTATGGTCACGCAGCTGAGAGGGCAATATACAAGGCCTAGCATGGGGGAGAAGAAAGCAACAGGACTCTGTTGGGATTTCAACGCAGGTAAGTGCAGAAGGCAGTCCTGCACGTTTGATCACAAATGTAACACCTGCAGAGGCAATCACCCAGGCACTTCCTGTTTCAGAGGTAAGAAGTCCGGGATTGGGGTCCCTTCTCAGTCAACCACAGCGGGAGGGAAAAGCACCAACACCAATTAAATTGGAAGTTCTGGCTGCATGGCTGCGGATATACCCTAACAGGGATGCCGCACAGTATTTGTTGGAAGGTTTTTCATTCGGTTTTCATATACCTTATTCGGGTTTGAGAGTTCACCAATTTGCACCTAATGCACATTTGGTGAGGGAGTTACCAGGGATTGTTAGAGATAAACTGGCCAAAGAACTAGCAGTGGAAAGGATATCTGGACCCCAGAAACTTCTGCCAATGTTGACATTAAGATTGTCACCTTTGGGTGTTGTGCCTAAGAAGGCAACTGGTGAATACCGCTTAATCCACAATCTGTCTTATCCCAAAAGGGATTCTGTGGATGATATATTGACCCAGCGTTAGCATCTGTAAAATATGCATCGTTTGACTCAGCAGTGCAAATGGTGAGAGCATTGGGCAAGGGAGCCCTTTTGGCTAAATGAGACATAAAATCTGATTTTAGGTTGCATCCAGTGCATCCTGATGATTTTGATTTGCTGGGTTTTCAATTTGATGGGATCCTGTTTGATAAAGCAATGCCAATGGGGTGTTCCATTTCCTGCTCTGCTTTTGAAAAGTTTAGTACCTTTTTGCACTGGTACTAGAGATCATGCAATTACACACTATTTGGATGACTTCTTGTTTACGGGCGATCCCGGCACAAGAAATTGTGTGGACACTCTGTTGGCTTTTCAGGTGTTAATGGCAGAAATGGATGTTCCCTTGGCTGATGGGAAGATGGAGGGCCCAAGCACCCATCTTACTTTTTGGAGTATAGAATTGGACACTGTTGAATGTTTATCCCACCTCCCAGTTGAAAAACTGGAGTCAATGAGACAACAGGTCAGGGTAATGAAGGAAAAAAACAAGGCCACAATGCACGACTTCCAATCCCTGACAGGTTTGTTAAATTTTGCTTATAGGGTTATAGTCCCGGGATGGGCCTTTTGTGCTCATTTATACAATGCCACAAAAGGAATGATTGTCCCTCATCACCATATTCAGATTACGAGTGGGATAAGGGAGGATTTGAAGATTTGGGAGTCAATTTTGGAGCAATTTAATGGTGTTTCATTTTGGAGGTCTGAAATGCTTTTAAAGGTGGACTTTCAAGTACACTCCAATGCTTCTGGTGCCCACGGCTTTGGGGTATATTGGAAAGGTCAGTGGGCAGCTGAGAGTTGGCCTCAGTCTTGGGTGAATGATGGTTGGACCTGTGATCTTACTTTTCTTGAACTCTTCCCTATTGTGGTAGCAGTTCATTTGTGGCCAACCCAATTTGCAAATAGAACTGTTTGGTTTTGGTGTGACAAACAAGCAGTGGTTCATGTGGTGAACTCCCAGAGCTCCAAATCCCCTAGGGCAGGGGTCAGCAACCTTTGTTGCCGGGGGCCGGGGGGGAAATGGCATGGGGGGGCACTTGCCACCCCGCGTGCATGCATGCACACAACGATGATGTCGTGTGCATGTGCGCGCGATGCAGGTGCCATTTTGGAACACCCAATGGAAGGCCATTTTAGAAGGCCCCCCTGCACCTGCGGCGGGCAAATTTGCCCACTGTGGGCATGGGGGGGCTTCCCTGGGCCTTGGAAAGCCCCCCCATGCCTGCGGTGAGTGAATTCGCTTGCCACAGGCACAGGGGGGCTTCCCTGGGCCTTAGAAAGCCCCCCCACGCCCACAGTGGGCGAATTCACCTGGTGCAGCCACGGGGGGGGGGCTTCCCTGGGCCTTGGAAAGGCACCCCTGCACCTGCGCCAGGCAAATTTGCCCGGCGCAGCCACAGTGCGCCCTTCCCAAGACTCCACAGTGGCTGCGCAGCCACCGTGGAGCCTTCCAAAATGGCACTTGCTGCCGTGCACATGTGCATGCGAGTGCTGGCGCACACAGAGCAATGGTGGCGGCAGCGGACCGGCCACGGGCCAGTCCCAAGGCCTCCGCGGGCCGCAATTGGCTCACGGGCCATGGGTTGCCGACCCCTGCCTTAGGGCTATGGTTGTGCAGTGTTTAAAGTACAATGTGTTGTTACAGGCTCACCATGTTCCTGGTTTACTAAATCCTTTGGTGGATGTGCTTTCACGTTTTCAGTTGTCCAGGTTTCGTCAACTGGATCTGGAGGCAGCAGCGCAACCATTGGAGGTATCAGCACATCTATGGAGTCTTGGAGAGTAGAGATCAACAGGGCGATTCTTCAGTCCCTGGGTCTGTCTACACGCAAGTCATACCAGCTCACAATCTGAGCTTTCAGACAGTTTTTGTCTAATGTTGGGGTGGTTGAAGTTTGGCCTCTGAGGGTAGAAATTGTACTACGTTTTGCAGTTCACCTTAGGCAGTCTGGTTTGTCCCCAGTTACCATCAGGGGAAGGTTGGCAGCCCTGGCCTTTTATTCTTGAGCAGAGGAGTTTACTGACCCTACTTTTGACTTTAGAGTTTGCAGAGCTTTAGAGGGATGGTCTAGGGAGCTTCCTGTGGTACGTGATAATCGTTTGCCAATAACAAGTACAATTCTTATCAAGATTTGGCAATTGCTCCAATCTGTGTGCTCCTCGTCTGAGGAGGTTATTTTGTTCCGGGCGGCATTTTCCTTGGCCTTTTTTGCAGCCACTAGTATTAGCAAACTTGTTCCCAGCTCATGCTCCAATAAGTCAGGCAGGGCATTTTCCTTATCCGATGTTCAAATATGGGGGCAGGGCATTCATGTTTCTTTCAGGCATACTAAGACTGATCAAATGGCCCAGGGCCAAACTGTAGTTTTGTCCAGGGCATATGAGGGTCAGATTTACCGTGTCTTGGCATTAAGCGATACTGCAATTCGACAGATTGGGCATTGGCATTCCAGGGCTTTCAAATCTTATATTTGTTCATAGTGGGGTTGCTTGTAATTTCGTTATAAGAATGATAGAGTTACGTATTTATAGTTAACTTGTTTTTTCTATTGAGCAAGTCAGCAACAGGGTGACGTATGGATCCTAGGTCATAGCCTTGTCTTTTGGGCTGAGTGTCACATCTTACAATCTCGCTGTGATCTGAACTTGGGGCTAAAGGAGATCGGTTCCATACGTTTATTTGGACGCAGAGGCATGCTGTGGATAGCTCTTCTTCCACGTGTTATTGAGTTGATAACCACTTTTCCACCCCCCCGGGATTCTTCTTGTGCACCTGGGCAGAAATGACTTGGTGAATCTTCCCTGTTTGCAATTGGCCAAGCATATTTTGAGAGACATGTGGGACATTAAGTGAAGATTGACACATACTGTTGTTCTGTGGACCAAATGTTTGCCTCGTCATACTTGGGTGGGTGCATGAAAGGACTTGGCTATCAACACAGCTCGTCAATGGTTGAACAGATCCGTGGCCAAGAAGTTGGGGGAATTAGGGATTTTGGTTGTTGAACATGAGGGAATTCAGGTTTGGTTGCCACATCTGTACAGGGGTGATAGGGTTCATCTCTCCCCTGGGGGATGTGATATATACTTGGATTCTATTGCTTGTTACATTCAACGAGCTCTTCTGGGGGGGATGGGGATGCCAAGCTAGGCTGGCCCCCTCCTGTGGCAGGCAGAGACCCCCTCCCATGGGATAATTCAGTTAATTGAACTTACCAAATTGAATTAATTAATGTGGATGAAGGGTATACGTCATTGGGTTAAGTAAATTTTCTATGATATCATAAAACATGTTGATGACATCATAACTTACTTACATCATATGTTTAATTATGACGTCATTTTCAGTTTAGGGAGGGATGATTTGTTGACAGTGTGTAACTAATTTGAACAGGATGTTCTTGACACATGTCGTACTGGGCATGGTTTACTTCGATAGATGCTCCAGTTATCTGCATGGACACATGTGTCAAGAACAAAAATATGGTTAATTGAGAATTTGTAAATGAAAACTGTTTTAAGACCCTGTACAGATAAATAAAGTTGTTTCCAGTTTATTACCCAAGAAAAAGCGTGCGGATTCTTTTGTGCCAGTGCAACTAATTCAGATATATGATACTTGGTTTGGGGGTTTCCGTGACTCTGGATCGGAAATGTATATAATCAAACCGCACCTAGTAAATAAACAAGACATATGCCCAGGAGGAACCCTAACTCTAAAAGGTTTAGGAGGTCCTCCATTTATAACCCCGGTAGCAAAAATAAACATTTCTTTTAGAGGACACCAATTACAGTGGAAGTTTTCCCTCTGGGATGACATCCCTGTCCCATGTCTAATTGGGAATTATTTAGACTGACACCTTCGATTTGCCTTAGTGGTAACGAGACAGCAACACCAGAAAACCATTGGGAAACAAGATCACCCCATCCATGAAAACCCAAACAGATCTGATGTCACTTGTGAGCAAATTGGTCGTTCTGAGGTGAAAGATAGAGAGGGTTGTGAGAAGATTCAAGTTGAAAACCAAGCAGATTTTGGTCAAGAGCAACAGAGGGATGACAGTTTAAAGCCCTTGTTTGCCTTAGCTGAGGAAGACGGAGATGTTGAGCTGAGTGCAAATCACCCACACAGATTTAAAGTCCTTCAAGGTCGGTTATATAGAGAGGTTCTCAAATCTAAACGCAAAAGGAAATTCAAAAGCAATTGGTAGTCCCTCAGAGTAATGGGCTTATAGAGAATTTTAATGGGACTTTAGTTAATATGATAAAGTCCTACACAGCTGAAAATCAAAATGATTGGGACACCAAATTACAACACTTATTGTTTGCATATTGAGAGGTGCCACAAAAAAGTCTAGTATTCAGTCCCTTTGAGCTATTATTTGGACACCACGTAAAAGAACCATTAGACATAGTTCGCCAAGAGTGGGAATCTCCAGAAGAAAGAGAGCCAGAAGATGTGGTCTCCTATGTCCAAAACCTGATAAACTCGCTAAAACAAGCTTTGAGAGTTGTTGGGGAAAACCTGAAGGTGGCTCAAACCCATCAAAAGACTTGGTACAACAAAAGAGCCCGATCTTGAGAGTTTATGCCTGGAGATGAAGTGCTGATCCTGAGACCAATATGAGGAAATAAACTACAATATGCTTGGACAGGTCCAGTCCAAGTTACTGAGAAGATCAACAAGGACTTGGGAGAAGATGTGAGGTGTAAATTGGTACATGTAAACATGTTAAAGTCCCATATTAGGCGAGAACATATGGTATTGTATGCGGTTAAGGAGAGGAATTATGAAGACATTATTATTCCTCAGTGGGATTTTGAAAAGGCAGAGGAAAGTAGGACACAAAGGGTTAACCTTGATCCTTCTCTTACTCCCCAACAACAAGCATAGATCTGGGAGGTGTTAAAAAAAAATGAAGACATATTCTCAGATATACCTGGGAGAGTTGAGGGGGATAGTGCACCATATCAACATAGGAGAAGCTTCCCCTATAGCTATTCCTCCATACCGAGTCACTGATACATTGGCAGACAAAATTGAAGAGGAAATTGAGATAATGCTAAAAATGGGGATTATAGTACCATTAAATAGTCCATGGGCTTCACCAGTAGTTTTAGTGGAAAAACCTGATCAGTCTATATGGTTCTGTGTAGACTAGAGGTGGTTGAATAAAGTTACCCAAACGGATGCCTATCCTATGCCTCGAACTGAGGATTTGATTGAGAAAATGGGAAGGGCTCAATACATATCAACTTTGGATTTGACAAAAGGGTATTGGCAGGTACCAATGTGTCCCAAGGATCAAAAGAAAACGGCCTTAGTTACACATAGGGGTCTGTATGAATTTATGGTATTGTCCTTTGGTCTAAAGAATGCTCCATCCACATTTCAAAGATTGGTAGACAATATGTTAGCAGGATTAAAACATTGTGTTGTGGCCTATATTGATGACATTGGTATTTTTAGTAATTTGTGGGACGAACATTTATACCACCAGAGTTGAAGTACTGAAAAGGCTTAAAAGAAGTGGAGTGACCATCAAAAGCTCCAAGTGTCACCTAGGGAAAAGGGAAAGTTGGTATTTAGAATATTTGGTGGGAAATGGAAACATCAAGGCCGAAACTTCCAAGATAGAAGCCATAGTTAAGTGGCCAAGGCCTTCATCTAAAAAAAGAAGTAAGATCATTTCTGGGATTAGTGGGATATTACCAGAAATTTATTCCCAATTTTAGTAGTATTGCAAGCCCTTTGTCTGAGTTAACAAAAAAGGACAAACCTACTAAAGTTATATGGTCAGAGAAGTGTGAAGTTGCTTTCAAAGAGTTAAAACAGCTTATGACTACAGCACCTGTTTTAATGGCTCTGGATTACAACAAGACTTTTATAGTCACCACAGATGCTTTCAATGTTGGACTTGGAGCTGTGCTAAGTCAAGAAAATGATAAGGGTTAGATACATCTGATTTTATATCTAAGTAAAAAACTCCTTTCTAGGGAAAGACACCTGGCAACCATCGAAAAAGAATGTATGGCCATAATATGGGCTGTAAATAAGCTCAAGCCATACTTATGGGGAAGAAAGTTCATAATTAAAACCGACCATTCACCCTTGTGTCAGTTAAACCATACCAAGGGAACTAACAGCAAATTATTAAGATGGAGTTTGTTATTACAGGATTTTGATTGCTCCATCCAATATGTGAAAGGTAAGGAAAATATAGTGGCAGATGGTCTTTCTAGAGTGAACGTAGCAAAATAAAAAGCAAATGTATAACTGTATAAATTATTTAACTGTGATAGTTATAAATATAGAGTTAAGGTTATAATTTTCAATACAGTGTGATGTTATAAAAAGTGATTTGCTAATGTAATTTTAGTTAACAGACAATGGTTTATATGTATATAAATGCCATATATATGCAAAAGGTTGATGAATATTAAAAGTGGTTCATAAGAGATGTTACAGGCAAGTATGATTGCTTATAAAAGGTTTATGAACCCACTTAACCAAGGGGATAAATGTGTCCATAAACATATTAAAGGGGGGAGGTCTCTGATGAACAGAAAGAAGCAGGGAACTGGGAAGACCCGAAGACAGCTGACCAATCCTGAGACAGCTGGACCCAGCCAATGAGAGAGTAGCTGGAAGGAGATAAATAGCTCAGGTGATGAGTGATATAGTCAGGGAATTAGGCAGTTAGGAAGTGGGGAAAAGAAGGCTCAGAACCTTCGAGACTCTCAGCTGGATCTGACTTAGGGCCTTTGCAGACTGACAGAAATAGTGCAAATTGAGTCCACTTTAAGGGTTAGGGTTAGGGTTAGGGAATCATGGGAACTGTATTTTACTGTGGCACCAGAGCTCTCTGACAGAGAAGGCTCAATGTCTCAGGGGAAAAAACAATTTCCATGATTCCCTAGCACTAACCCTAACCCTTAAAGCGGACTCAATTTGCACTATTTATGGCAGTCTGCAAAGTTGGTTAGATAGGGGTACAGTGAGGCAGTACCTTAAGCCAGAGGCTGTGGGATGTTCCTGAGGGAACTAAGGGCCTCGGCAGACGACTAAAAGAGTCGTCTTCCGGGCAGGGAAGAGGAGGGGCAGCCACACGAGCGGCGCCCCTTCCTCTCCCTGAGGTCGCCCCCAGAAGCGCCGGCCGTCCGCACGGCCGGCGCACCGGGGATGACCTCACGGCGCAGCGTCCACATGCGCTGCGCCGTTTGAGCCAGGGAAAGTGCGCCCGCCGCTTTTAGGGCGCACTTTCCCTTACATCTAAAAGGAGCGCCAATTTGGTGCTCCTTTTAGATGCGCCGCAGGAGCGCCGCGGTCCGGAGGCTGAACTCCGGCGGCGCTCCGACCCGCGGCGTCTCCGGGGCCTCCGTCTGCTGAGGCCCTAAGTTGTACAGAGAGAGTCAAAAGGGAAAAAAAGAACTCTGTAGTTCAACAGAGCTCTAGTGTAGAGAGTGTCTGTGTGGTTAGATTGTAATCATAGAAACAGCTGAAGGATTGTATTCGAAATAGCTACAATACACTTGAAACTGTAACTAGGTAATATTATTAACAAGTTTTAAAACCAAGAAGCATACCTGTATGTTTGAAACACAATAAAACCATCTTCTATTTTATAAAAACCTATTTTGGCCTCTGTGTGAGAATTTTGAATAAACGCTACCAGTGTTTATTAATAGTTATTGGACCGGGAGGTGATGCGGGCTATGAAGCCAGTCACATAAAATTCTATAAGAGAGAAATAGTCAAGGTGACAGGAGTGGTTCGTATCTGTGCCATAGCCAGGCCTGAAGCCAGATTGAAATGGATCTAGATAATGGGTTTCATCCAGAAATCCCTGGAGCTGGGAGGCCACCACCCGCTCCAGAACCTTGCCTAAAAATGGAATATTAGGGCCTCTGCAAACGGTGCAAAGCGCCATCTTGGGGGCACGGAAGGGGAGGGGCAGCCACACGGCAGCCACCTCAATCCCTCCCTGAGGATGTTATCAGAGGGTGCGCCGTTACGCACAGTGTGTGCCCCGAATACATCCTCCTAGCACAGCGTCTTCATGTGTTGCACCAGAAGAGGCGTAGAAGAGCTGCGCAGCAGCTCTTGATGCGTCCCTTCTGCCGGCTCTGGAAGAACTGGCATTTTAGTGCTCCTTTCAGGGCCGGCAGAAGGGAGGATTGGGGCCAAGGTGTGGGGCAGCCTCGGCCCCAATCCTCTGCTTCCCAGGGCAGCCCATGGCCGCCTGTCTGCATCCCCCCATAGAGACTGGGTGATAGTTATCCAGGATGACAGGATCCAGGGAGGTCTTTTTTAGTAACGGCTTCACCACAACTTCTTTTAGGCAGGATGGAAATTTGACTTGTTGCAGTGAAGCATTCACCACTCCCTTTACTCACTCGGCCAGTCCCCCTCTAGCTGATTTCAAAAGCCAGGAAGGGCAAGGATCCAGTATGCATGTGGTGGCTCTCACCTCTCCAAGGATCCTATCTACATCCTCAAGCTGCACAAATGATTACATGAATAAATAAAAGTAGTGGTGGTTGGTGGCTTCCATGTCAGTGAACCAATGAATCTGTCCTTGCTTTTAGTCTGAACTTTACAGGAGAAATCTGAGATAGAATCATAGAATTGGATGAGACCCCAGGACCATCCAGTCCAATCCCCTGCCATACAGGAATACAGAATCAAAGCATTCCTGACAGATGCCTATCCAGTCTCTTCCTAAAAACTACCAAAGAAGGAGACTTTACCATTCTTCAAGGCAGTGTCGAACAGCTCTCCCTGGAAGAAAGTTCTTTCTAATATTTAGGTGGAATTTCCTTTCCTGTAGTTTGGATCTATTGTTCTGTGTCCTAGTCTCCAGAGCAGCAGAAAACAAACTTGTTTCTTCCTCGATATGATATCCTGTCAAATATTTAAACATGGCTATCATATTACCTCTAAATTTCTCTTCACCAGGTTAAACATACCTAGCTCCCTAAGCTGTTCCTCATAGACCATGGCTTCCAGACATTTCATCATTTTGGTCACCCTCCTCTGGTCACGCTCCAACTTGTCCACATCCTTTTTGAAATATGATGCCCAGAACTGGACACAATATTCTAGGTGAGGTCTGACCAATGCAGAATAGAAGAGCATTATTACTTCCCTTGATCTAGACCAGGGGTGGGGAACCTACAGCTCTCCAGGTTCTGATGAACTACCATTCCCATTATGCCTCACCATCAGCCAAGCTGAAGGAAGTTTTAGCCGTTCATAGCATCACCATAAGGGGAGGAGCTACAACCAAGCCTTCATGAGCCTGGCTAAAACTTCCTTCAGCTTGGCTGGTGGTGAGGCATGATGGGAATGGTAGTTTGTCAGAACCTGGAGGGCCGTAGATTCCCCACTCCTGATCTAGACATTACACTCCCATTGATGCACTCTAGAATTGAACTGGCTTTTTTAGCTGCTGCATCACACTGTTGACCCATGTTCACCCTGTGGTCTACCAAGACCCCTGGATCATTTTCACATGTACTGTTGTCAAGCCAGGTGTTACCTATCCTAGATCTGTGCATTTCATTTTTTCTGCCTAAGTGTAGTACCTGTTGAAATTCATTTTGTTAGTTTTGGCCCAGACGCTGGGCCTTATTCCTGAAATAGGATGAATACTTAGGATAACTCCTTTAACAGTCTGAACTAAAAGACAGAATGAATCCACCAACCCTCTAACACAGAATCCACCAGTTGCCATTAGGAATAAGATGTATGTATTAATTTTTTCTTTGTTTATCGTGAGTTTACATTCAAAACAAAATATTTTCTTTTAAAGTGCGGCCATATTAGTTAGACCCATTGAGTCCACAAAGAGAGGCACTGATGAAGAGATTGCCAAAAGTGACTATTGATTTCAAAAATCAAGAGAAATATTTGTTACAAAGACAGAGAAAAAATTATTTCCAGTAAGTGCACTGAAAATTGCATTAGTCCTTTCCTTAGTGACACCAAATTGTTAAGATCCTGATTTGCAAATGCTACACTGGAGTCTTGCCATTAATTAAAAAAAAAAAAACCTCTTGCAGGATATAAGAAAAGGGCAACAACATCTTTTAATATATTTTAGGAGCAAAGAAACTAAATAATATACAGAAATAATGAAAAATGGGACCCTGTTTACTGCAGAATAAAATAAGAAGAGTACATTAGGAGGAATTCTGCCAAAGGTACAGAAAAAATAGAAAGGGAACTATTTGCAGGCATTTGAATTTCTACCAGTTGTTGCTTATTTAGAATCCTAAGATTCTAGATTATCATTTGAGGTCAATGAAATTATCCTTCTGCATGGCTGTGGCTGTGTCATGAATAATATTTAGTTTGTAGAACAGAATTTACCAGATCATTGAGAATATTTGCTTTTATTTTGAGAGGTGGTTAAAAAAACCCCCACTAAAAATGTAGGTTTCATTGAGGCAGCAAAAACTATCAAAATGAGGGAGACAACTGAGTTGAAAGTGATGCTGGCCACACTTTCAATGTCAAGATATACAAATGCATTCAGATTGCAAAATTCCCTCTCCTTCATCATGGATTTTAGCCCCAGGTCTCTTGCCATTTGATGACCTGTGCTACTTGTCACTTTCCTCCTGCTACTCTTATAAAGATATAAGTTCTCCCTTCTGATTTATGGGGGATCTGTTCTGGACCCATCTGCTAATCAGAAAAAACACAAATATTGAAGCCCCATTGTTTTTAATGGCCGTGAGATCCTATACGCAGCCCTGTATGTGCGCCACAGGCATGTGCACCATTTTGTCCCTCCTGGCTTCCCATCTGCAGAAATTCAAAACCGTGAATGGGAAGTCAGTGAATCCGGAGGGATGACTGTACTTTATGTCTACACTCCACACATATTTAGCAGTGTGACAGCATGTTAATTGTCATAACTCCATCCTATGAAATCCTGGAATTTGTAGTGTAATTACATATGTAAAATATTCTGCTAGAGACACCTTTGACACCCTTGAGGGCTAGAACTCTTCAGTAAAGAATCCTGGAAGATCCCTCTTAAAAAGTTATATCTAATTGTTGTGTGTAATGTGTATGCTCTCACATTTTAACATCTGATAGTTAGTTGCAATCATTAGACAGTACCAAGGAATTAGCTACTTTGACAGATACATTTTAATACCCTGGCTACTCGTAGCCCATAGTCCTGGTAAGGTGAGAATCCTGCCACTGCAGGCTCTCCCCCTGCTCACACCATGGGCTACTCATTACTTCAGATATTTCCACATTCAAAACTGGACCCAGAATGAGAATTGACATGACAGCACAATAAATTGTTCATATTTCAGAAAATGGGAAGTGTTCTCCAGGTTGCGTTTTTCCTTTAGACCCCAAACACTTCCTATTGACCTGATTAGACAATTGACGGGCAAATGTCCATCTTAGACTGAGGGCCTTTGCAGACTGCCAGAAATAGTGCACATTAAATTGAGGCACTGCCCTGGCTCAGTGCTAGGGAATCATGGGAACTGTAGTTTATTGTGGCACCATAGCTCTCTGACAGAGAAGGCTCAATGTCTCAGAAAACAATACAATTCCCATGACTCCCTCGCACTGAGCCAGGGCAGTGCCTCAATTTAATGTGCACTATTTCTGGCAGTCTGCAAAGGCCCTTAGATTCTAAGTGTTTATTGTTAATGAACACTCTTCCTGACAGATTCCTTTTCTGTTCCACTTATCTTAAGCAATTTAGCAATCCACTTAGAAGGGCTGAAATGCAAAGCTAACTTCTCCATTGGCTAGACCAAAAATCTTCAAGTAACATTTAAATGCTGGCTGCCAAGCTTCATTTGCCAAGAATCCCAAAGCAACATTGCAACTCAAACTTTGTCCTTAAAAAGAAAAAGAGTTTACTTATGGGGAGGAGGGTGTCAGAAATGGACTACACACAGTAAAGAAAACCTGAAAGAGGTTTCAATTCGAACTTGGAAAAGCTTTATGAAAAAGTGGGAGAGCCATGCTTCTTACAGCTACAAACTAAGGAGAAAGAGGCTATAGAGGAATTTAAGGCATGTTTGACTTTTGGACTGTGGGAGTAAGGGCCTTTGCAGACTTCGAGAAACAGTGCAAATTCAGTCCACTTTAAGGGTTAGGGTTAGGGTTAGGGAATCATGGGAACTGTATTTTATTGTGGCACCAGATCTCTCTGACAGAGAAGGCTCAATGTCTCAGAAAAAAATACAATTCCCATGATTCCCTAGCATTAACCCTAACCCTTAAAGTGGACTCAATTTGCACTATTTCTGGCAGTCTGCACAGGCCCGAAGGGGGGAAGCAGACAGTGCTTTGCGCCATCTTGGAGGCAAGGAAGGGGAGGGGCAGCCTCACGCTGGGCGCCCCAACCCCTTCCCGAATACGTCATCGGAGCACCCAGAACTCCGCACGATTGGCACTCCAATGACGTACTTCTGCCGCAGCATCCGCACGAAGGTACCTTCGGTGTCTTGTGGAAGGAGCGCTATTTTAGCGCTCCTTCCAAGGCCTGAGAAGCTGCAGGTTGCGGCCGAGGAGTGCGGCTACCTCGGCTCCAATCCACAGCTTCCTGGGGCAGCCCACAGCCGCCCGTCTGCTTAGGCCCTAAGTTGAGGAATGATTGACATGGAGGAGGAAGTCATAAGGTTGTAGGGTGTGAGGAGTGGAGTAGCTATAGCAGATAGGAGAGATTTGGAAAACAGCATTGACTGACTTATTGGACCTTTCCCTTTGTACTCTATTGCAGTCATACTATTCTAGACTGCTAAATGTTAGAAATTAGTTTGGGCTGAGGACCCTCTGGTCCTGCAGACAGGGGCAGCCTACAACGTCCATGTCAGTGGTCCAGTGAATCTGCTCTGGATTTCAGACTTTGAAGGAGCTAATGGTGCTGAATGCTATCACCAAAACAGGTCTGGCATCTTGGTTATCATTTAAAGTCTGGGCTAAAACCCAGAGCAGACTTGAGTGTGCCACTGACAGAACTACAATCATCCCTGGCCTCCAAGTGTTTTTGGACTACAACTTGGATCATGCCTCAACAATAACCATGCTATCTGTCTGATGGGTCCAATAAGATCTGGAGAGACACATGTTTCCCAGATCTGCTTTAGAATTTGTATCTTCAGGATACAAGACCACATTTGAAGGGTGGGATATTATTGAAGGAAAAAATGCAGTGAGGAAAGATTAAGTACCTCTTCATTTTCTCCTTTTTCTCTTCCAATCCCAAAGCAGCTTTAAAAGGGTGGAGACATTTTCCTATGTATGAAATGTCTACATTCCCAAGGCACAAATCTTTCAGTTGTAAATGTTTGTGGGCTTGTTAATTAGCAATATCTGTGTCTTGCCATTTATGGATGTGATTTTTCCACTCTCAATTGTTTTTATAATAAAAATTGTTATTCTGCTCTCATTTTTAAAGTTAAAAAGTTTCTGGACTGACCTCGGTAAGGATATTTCCATATGAAAAGTCTAACCAGCATTTTCTCATCAAACATTCAGACATGTGGGGAAAATTTCAATTGCTGTCAAAAAAGCAGAAACTAAATGATCACATTTCCTCATAACTGAATCATCTCACATACAAAAAAAAAAATCTATTCAACAATATGTTGGAGTGGGGAAAGAGAGTTGATTTTTGAAATATTCATTTCTGAATGTTTATAAAAACAAAAGTATGAAATATGTTGCATACTTTGAAACACTTTAAGGTGGTTCCTGAAGGCCAACTTTGGAGAAAAAGGCTATTTGGAGCCAGCAGCCTTCTTTTACAGTTACAGGCACCTCTACAAAGAAACCCCCTCCACCAGTTACAACAAGGCCAATGCAGATACAGTGCAACAATGGCAAACATCGTAGAGCACAGGCCCCTGCCTAGCCTGGAGGCAACACGGGGACAGCCTTGGAGCAACTGTGAACAATTGCAGAACTTCATGGGAACAAAAGAGCTGCTGTGGAAGATTTTTTTTTTCAGGGAATAAAAGGAAAACCTGTAGCAATGCAACTCTGTAGAGAAGGGCAGAAGAGGAGGGAAATAACTACAGAGCTGGAGGTAGAAGAATCCATAGTGAGGGACAATGAGTATCTTGGATGCAAAAAAAGTATTGTTGGTGCAAGCCATAGCTGACATCAGAGCAACATGGGAGGGGGGGTGTTGTATCAGTGGTGGCAATGGCAGCTCAGTAACAGTGGTGGTGATAGAGGTAGATGTTAGAGCAACCTCAGCCCCAGCCCCAGCCCCAGTCCCAATTATCTCCACCAGTACAATCCCTACTACCAGCACAGCAATGAGGTTGGGGAGTGCAGGCCCTGCCTACTGTGTAAGCAATGCAAGGGCAGCCCTGGAACAACTGGGCTGATACTGCTCAGCTTTATGGGGATGGCAGAGCAGCATTGGAAGAGAGTATTCTTTAGAGAAGGGAGAAAGAGGAAAGAAATAACTGTAGCGATAGAGGCAAAAGGATCCATAATTTGCTGCAAAGTATGTGCAATGTTGATCTTCTTGCCAGAAAGCCTCACCAACTATACCTAGGACGTTATCACATGGGGAGTTGCGGGGAGAAAGTAGAAATAAACGGGCATGAGCGGAAGTCTTTAATTTACAGGATTTGTCCCGTTCCGCCTCATCTGATAACTAAATTCGAATTAAAAGGGGGTTAATTCAAACAAAAACTTGATCTTTGCATTTTCGGGATTTTTGAGGATTTGAAAAGATCAGGTTTTCATTCGAATTAACCCCCTTTTAAATTCGAATTTAGTTATCAGACGAGGTGGAACGGGACAAATCCCATAAATTAAAGTCTTCTGCTCGTCCCGTTTATTTCCACTTTCTCTCCGCAACTCCCCGTGTGATAACATCCCTACAGCAAGTGCAAATTGGTAACTCTCTTGGTCAGTGCACTACAGCTTAGTGTTGCATTTCTTCAGTGCATCAGAGAACATGAGAACTTCCTGGATAGAACACAAGGAGAATTGATTATACAAAACCAACAGCAAGAAACTGACAAGGAACTGAAGTTGCCTGTAACTGTGAAGAAACAATATTATGAATAAACTTGGACTTGGGGAATTTTAAATAGCTCAATTAATTAACTCTGGGATCAACTCTATTTATACAAAGGTAGCTAGGAATGAGGAAATGGAAGAGACAAAATATTTTAAATGTTTGCAAATTTATTAGGAGAAACATACACTCTTAAGATAACCTTTCGCTCATGCACACACCCAAGAACTCAGAAATAAAGGGATTAGCTGTGAAAAAGACAAGAGGCCTTCTAATGGTGAGAATTACCTGAACAAGGCTGCTTTGATAATGAAGTGATGCTTTTGGACCCAAGCCATGGGGTGGGGGGGAGCAGCAGAGTGTCAAAGCTGAGTCAAAATTCAAAGTGACATGGATTCACCATGAATTTCAAGCAGCACACTAAACAAAGGATTTTGCAGTCCTGAAATAGACAATATCTATCTCAGAAGCAAAGGTTGTTGCTTTACTTCAGAGATTCTCAAATTTCCAAATTAAAATTGCTTTGATATAGATAGATTCAGAGGCATGAATGACTGTCTCTTTGAGCCCTGCCAGAGATCATCCTGGGCCATAAATTACCTTATCTTCCTATTTTGTGAATTTCTCTGCCTGCAACTTCCACAAATAGTTGCTTTGATCTGTAAATTGGGGTTGGCCTATGTGATCCACTCACTTCAGATCCATGGCAGAGCCTGCAGTTCTGTGAGACGAAGGGAAGGGTGCTGGATGAGGGAGGGCGCTACAGGCACCACTTTGTGCTGCCCACCCTGGAGGCACCCATGGAGCACAATGACATTGTGAAGCAGAGAGTAGGGGAGGCTGTGAGGCTTTGGCAGAGTTCTTTGAGACCAGGAGGATCTGAAGTATCCCCTCTTCTCCATCTGTGATCTTAAACCACTACTGTACTATGCCATGATAATAAGCACCTCAATAAACATATCCTATTATCCACACTCTTCTGTGTCTGGCCAGCATTCATGCTCTTATGCTTAACCATGAGCCTAACGGGGACACACACAGACACACACACACACAAAAGGTCATGGGGGGTCACCAGGCACCAGATATCCTGGTAATAGAAAGATACAGTGTGTAGAAACCACCAACTGTAATCTCTGACAATGTATCAATTGCTCAACAGTCAGTCTTCCCAATGGCCCATTTGATTGTAACAATTGGTAGCCCAGAGGGCAACCATTGGGGGATTGAGACAAACTTCTCTTCTGAGAGTCTCCATTGACTGGGGTCCAGGTAAGGCCATCGGCCCCAGCATCAATTGCCCATAAATGCTCCTGCAGACCTCTGCAGGTCCCCAGGACAACAATGGCAGCCAGGAGGAGAGTGCCCATGTGCATCGCTTATTGGACCAATGAAGAGGTGGACATTCTCCTTCATGCCCTCACCCCCGAGGTAGCCGCAAGAAGGGTGATGGCCAGCACCAACCAGTCAAACTGGGGGTACTTTGCCAGGCTTCCCAGTCCCTTCACCAACAGGGCTTCAGGAGGACCCCTTAACAGTGCTGAACAAAGTTTAAGGCACTGAAGGGGGACTTCTTCAATGATCTCGAGGATTTTTGGGAGTGCCCTCCGGTGAGCAAAAGGCCACCTTTTTGTGACCTGCTGCACGACCTATGGGTGAGGGCTGGCTGCCCAAGACAGCAAGATCGTCGTCCTCCAGGTAAGTGTCGGGCCCCTGCCATGGTTCCTTATGCCCATCCCTACCGTCCTCTCACCCTTCTCTATCCCTTTCCTCCCTCCTTTCCCAGTCCCATGGGTGCTAATGGTGTCCCTCTTGTTCCCAACTGCAGGCCTGCAGCGGAGGAGATGACAAGGACGGAGGAGGGACCCTGATGGTTCCCCCTTGTCCTCCTCAGATGGAGAAACTGCACCAGGCAGGAAGGGCCAGGCAGAGGGAGCCCATGCCGCCCCTCTGCAGCCACACTAGCCTCCCATGCCACAAAGTAGGTCCCTGAGTCGAGGGGTAATGGCTATATGACTGCAGCCTCCATGGCATTCCTGTCCCTCCCCTCCCCCACCACTTTTCATGCTAGCTTCTTCAATGGTGTCTTTTTCCCTTTCACAGGCAGACCTGCTGAGGAGAGCAGCCTGGCCCAAGCCACCGCCTGCCAGGTGGAGAAGGGCAGGAGGCCTTTGATGCTGCCCGTCTGGCAGCACTCCAGGGGAGCTGGGACCAGGACCATCAGAGAGGTAAGAGTGGCAGGGAAATGGGGGAGGGAGGGGGGCACCCAGAAACCCTGGCTGTGGCATTGGGTGATGACGTGCAGAGCAACCACCTAACCACACTTTTCTCTTTTCTTTCCCCTTGCAGATCGATGGCTGGAGAACAGGACAGCTGCCATTGAGGATCAATTCAACCAGCTGACTAACTCAGTGGCAGCCATCCTGGACCGTCTCAGTCCACCCCAACTCCACCTCTCCCTCCCCCTCCCTGAAGCACCTTCCCCTTCCCTTCCTCCTTCCTGAAGCACCTTCCCCTCTCCTTCCCACATTTGTAAATACTCCTCTCCCATTCCCCACATTTGTAAATAGTTTGTACAATGTCTTTTAGTATTAAAAAAATATTTTAAAATATTTATGCCGCAATCTGCGCACATATGCAGGTCTAGCAAAAGCTGTCTTTTATGAATAAACTTTTTATTTCTAAAGCTTATGATGTTTTATGCACAGGTGTGTACGTTCAATGCAGGATCTCCACAAGGAACCAGTGAGTAGCATCAGTGAGGTGGGCATAGTGGAGGGTACTTGGTGGTGTCTGCCTTGGTAGTGGTGATCATCGCAACATCTCCTTCCCTCTCTACTTGATCTCTGCCTTTGGGGATGGCGAGAGGGCTGTGGCACTGTCACATCACTGCTGAAAAGGCTGGCAGACTCATCAATGGGGCGTTGATCAATGATCACCTCCATAGCAACCCCCTCCTCCATGAGTAGAGAGCTCTCCCTCCTCCCTCTGCCCACAGCAGCCTCCACCTCCACAGGTGGAGAGCGACCCCTCCTCTCTCTGTCCACAGCAGCCTCCACCTTCATGGGTGGAGAGTGACCCCTCCTCCCTCTGCCTGCAGCAGCCTCCACCTCCATGGGTGGAGAGGAGCCCTCCTTCCTCTGTGCAAGCCAGCATCCCCCTCCTGCAGGGCCTGGGGGATGGTCCTCGCTCTTCCTCCCTCCGCCAGACCATCCCCGCTGTCACCAATGGCCCTCTGGGGCCCCGTTATGACATTCACAAGCCAGCCCAGCAGACTAGTCAGTACTTCTAGGGAATCAGCAATATGCTGGTGCTCGTGGGCGACGCACTCCAGTTGCTGGAGGGATCTCTGTTGGAACTCCCTCCAGTGCTCTGCCTCACTCTGCCTTAGCTGATAGGAACATTCAGTGAGATGATAGGAATGATCCCCAAGACGTTCCCCCTGTTCCAGGAGTTTGTCCATTTGGTCTGCGCTGCATTCCATGAACTGATGCAGGGCAGTAGTAGTTGCTGTGGCTGCTGAGCAACAAGCCTTCTTCTCTCTGATCTCAGCCAGGCGGGCTGCCAGTGGCATTGCAGCTCTAGGATTGGCTGTTTCATCCTCTCTCTCTCTTTTGTGCTACTTTTCATTCTATGGGACATATATGGTACAGGGCACAGTTTACACACAAAATATGTCCCACAGAGATCGGAGTGGAGAGGAGAGGTACATACCAGAGAGGTTTGTGTGTGAACACACTGGATACTGCAGCTGGTGATCATGCGTTCCTTCACAATACCCCCCCCCCAAGCATGCCACAGTGCAAAAGCAGCATGCAGGGGTTCTGAAAACCAGTGTACCTACGCAAAAAAGTCACAACAGTCATACAAAGTGCTTTGCTTTTTGGAGTGCAGGTGTACATGTGACAGAATGCATTTATTGTCATAACAGGGAATTTACCATGTACAGCCTGGATCTGATGGATCAACTGGGTGAATTGTTCAGGACCTGCCCTCTCCTCACCCTCACTGTCATTGTTGCTAACCGCTGTACTTGTCCGTGGGACAGGTGAGAGGTCACAGTGGCTACTAATCCTGGAAGATAAAGTGGTCCACTCTGAACCATGAGATGGTGGCCTGCTGGTGGAAGATGCAGAGGCATGGGATGGTGGTCTCATGGCGGAGATGTCCATAGCCCTCTGACTGCAGGATGTCTCATCTGAGTCAGGGTGTTCCTCCTGGACATCTAAACGACAAGGAACGGGGTCATCTCTGCCCACCCTAGTGCTGTCCCTTGCACCCCTTCCCAGGCCCCCTGGTATATCTTACCTTGAGAGGGCATCAAAAGTTCCTGGGCACATTCTCCTTCAGAGATGTCCTCCACAGGTTCCACTCTCACTGGATGGCTGACTGGGACCCTCACAACGTCACTGCTGCTACATATTCTGCTGGGTCGTATCCTAACATCCCTGGCGAGGAAGGCATGGAGTTCCTTGTAGAAGGGCATGGTGGAGGGACCCCGTCCATTTTGGCTTTGTGATCCCTAAACTTCTTGTAATCTGCCCTGAGGTTTTTGGTCTTCCAACAACACTCCTCCTGAGTGCATTGGTGGCCCTTAGCCCTCATGCCTTCTGCCAACTCCTTAAATGTATCGGCATTCAAAAATGAATTTCTCAATTTCTCCAGAATGTGTGGTTGTGACCACACAGCTATGAGGTCAGCCGTCTCCACATGGGACCACAACGCCCCTCTCCCTCTTTTTGGCTCTCCACTTGTCAATGGCTGTGCCATTCTCCCCACTGTACAAGACAAGCACCGAAGGTGCACAGCTATGGAGGTCCACAGCTACAAAGGTCCGCTGTGAAAATGGCGCTGGAATGTGTGTGTGGGGGTCCATCTTAAAAGTGAAACTTTCCCTTTAACCACTTTCACACTGATCCACATCCAGTTGCAACAGTTTCTCCTTCCCGCTCTGGCACATGCACACTGCAAAAATTAGGGTTAGGGCTAGGGTTCTTCTGCAGGCGCACCTGCAGCTGTACACCCACACCTGGGCCATTAGGACATTTCAAATTGAAGCTTTTTTCATGGGGTGCATGCTCTCAATGGGAGACTCAGAATGCGGCACACGTGTGCTGGTGCATTTACAAGGGCATTTTTAACTCTTGGGTGCCCTTTTTCCTCTGCCCCTCCATCCCTGCACACAGATGCACCTCTGAAGGTGCTCATTTTTTAGGAAGAAGCAGAAAAAAGTGGCTCCTTTTTGGAGCACTCTTTCACAGGAAGAGGCAGGTAGGGGGCACTTTTTAGATGTGCATCATTTAAAGACCACACCTTTCAGTCATCCTCAAATCACCCCCTTTTGCCCATCTGCATAGCCCCTAGTCAATTTAAATGATGTGCAATAAACTCCTTAGAATGGTAGCAGGCTTATATGGAAGAACAAAGTCTTTGAAATAGTATACTTTCTGTGTATTATATATGTATGATCATTTTGCTACATTTAAAAGTGTTGTTCACATTAATATTTTTTAACATTATACAGCTTATTTTTATTAGGAACCATCTAATGAGAGAATAAACTTTATGCTTTTCAGTGGAAGCATATTTATTTGTTTAGATCATTTTTACCCTGTGCTTCAACAACAGCAGCAAAAAGCTTCTAGAGGAGCTTATATAAGATCAATAAAAATAAAATCATAAATGCCTGTGATTTTAATACTTTTTAAATTATGTTGCAGCATTTTGTTTTTAAACTGCCTTGTGTGCCTTTGTTACAGCCCAAAGATACTACAGAGAAGCTTTTAACATTTTAGCATAAATACATATGGGTGAATGAATGGGTGAATGGCTGGAGAGAGAGAGAGAGAGAGCATATATATGCATGCATAGGAACAAGATCAAAAAGCAATGAGGAGGGGAGAGGAAAACAAGCAAATTCAAGCACTAGTTCTTAAAGTGACATGCATCACTTTAAGTATTCTAAGGTTAGAGAAAAGACATTTAAGTGGTCTCTGCCTCTAAAGAAACCTGCTATGAGATCTCCAGCAACCATTCGTTTTCCTCTTCCCAATTCTTCTTCTCTTCATATTCCCTGTCCCCCTTCAATGCTATTCCACTGTAGTGGCAGTACAGTAATGGGAGAAGGTGCTAGAAATATCTTGGTTCATTTCATTCTATCCCCTCCTTCTCCCAGGGAAATAACACTGTTGAAACCAATATCCACAGAGAGCCTGGAACATATAATCCAAAATCCAACTGCTAGTCTCAAGTAGTGCAGACTCATTGAATTAATGGAGCTTCTATAGCCACTTACAGTTGGGACAAGCAACTAGATGTAGTAGCTGGTTCCCTAGTAGTTTCTTGCATGCCAGAGATAATAGCAAGGGCAGACTCTCTTCCTACATCCCTACCACTACAGCAAGGATGACTGCAGCAACAAAATAAGTAGGCAATCAAGTGTGATTTTAAGGCAGAAAGCCAGCTAATCCAAAGAAGAATTTGAACTGTAATGGTTGCCCTCATGTTGAAAGTGACTATCAGGATCCTTAAGAATTCATATATTTAAACTGAAATTTTAAAACTTCAACAACATCTATAGCTGAAACAACAGCATGATTTTATGCTCTCCTGTCCTGTACTGACTTCAGTTATGCCCAACTGAAGCTCAAGTGAAACACAAATTGTAGGTTGATAGTGGAGTACAAAGTGCTGCTGTAGCACTTGTACTTATGCAAACTAGTCAGCATTCCATGCTGTAGCATTGTAAGTGCATTTTGATACATTTTTTAAAAATCACTCATGCAATTTGTGTGTTGTTGTTTTTTTGTGTGTGTTTTTTAATAAACATTGATTGATTGATTGATTGATTAGATTAAAGATGACAGTTTGTTATGAGGCCAAGTAAATACACAATAAATACTAATGGACAGAACAGAAAAGTAAACAGAAATAAAACAAACCACTACTCTGCTTTGGTTAAACTTCACCTGAAATATTGTGTCTAGTCCTGGGCACCACAGCTCAAGAAGGATGTTGACAAGCTGGAGTGGGGCCATCTTTCGGGAATTTTTTGATTGTGTATTCCTGCATGGCAGGGAGTTGGGCTTGATTGCATCCAGTTTATTTTGCCTGGTACAGACAAGCCCTCATTCCAGAAATATGGAAGTCTAGGGCAGTAAAGCCACATCATAGTATCATAGAACCACAGAACCATAGAATTTGTAGAGACCATAAGGACCATCCAATCCAACCCTCTGCTATGCAGAAATACACAATCAAAGCACCCCTGACAGGTGGCCATCCAGCCTCTGTTGAAAAACCTCCAAAGAGGGAGATCCCACCACTCTCTGAGGCAGCATACTCCAGTTCCTATTCCAGTCATACAGCTCTCACCAGCAGGAGGTTTTTCCTAACATTTAGGCAGAATCTTTTTTTCCTGTAGTTTGTGTGTGCTAGTATGTTCTGGAGCAACAGAAAATAAGTTTCCTTTTTCTTCAATATTTATTTATTTATTATTCAATATGACATCCTTTCAAATATTAAAACATAGCCATCATATCACCTCTTAACCCTCTCTTCTTTAAGCAAAACATACCTAGCTTCCTAAGCCACTCCTCATAGGACATGGTGTCTAGATCTTTTACCTTTTGGGTCACATTTTTCTAGGGATAAGAGTAAATAAGAGAACGCTGCTTTCTACACCCTTACCAACAGACTGGATTAATGTTATGCAAGAGAAGTGACCTTGACCCAGTTAATTTGGATAAGACTAAATATAATACTGCCATACCCAGTTCAAGACCCTGCCACATGCCCTTTCTCTATTAATATATAACATCAGTACAAGAATGTAGATTTCTGCATGCAAAATATATAAGTGGCAAAAAGGCCCTTAACCCCATCCAATTATCTTTGTTTCTTTTAGTTTATTTTTTGAATAGAAGAAATCACAGACTGGGATCTCAAAAAGCAATACTAACAATGGTTCTCTCACCCCTGACAAGTCATATAAGATATTTCTGTCTCATGGTAATTTCCCCAGAGGCAAACACAGAAGTGTGAATAATTAAGATTACCTTTCAGTATTGTGCTAATAAACACTGTGGTACTGGCACAGCAATCCCAGCATTCATGTACATATAAAAATCCTGAAATCATTAATCTCAATAGGCAATTTTCCCATGATTATCTGTGGACTTTTTGTTCAGATAAAAATATTGCCCTGTAAACAAAGGAACATTACGTTATGGTTATACAGCAGCAAGAAAACTCTTGAGAAATAATGGTTTAACAGACTTGCAAAAGGTGAACTTCCTTTGTAGAGAATCAAATAATCCATAACACTCCAATAGCAAACAAATAGTACACTCTTTTCTCAAGACAATGCCAGTTGATACTGACTTGCTTGTACAGCACAACCAGTCACCATTACAATATCACTATAGAAGTGATTACTGCTCGAAGTTTCCCAGGGCAATTCTTTTGACTTCAAATGATACAGACAGCTGCACTATTACTTGAACAAATTATGGCCACTGAATGAAAACAAATGTCTGATTTTGGTATACCAAAGCATTGCAACTATATGGCAAGATGGCAAGAATTGGCATTAATTTTTTTAAAAAAATGTATTTTAAGATAATCAGAGACAGCAAATGCCAGTTCATGGAAGGCCTTCTTGATTCCAGTTTAGTCTTGTAATGACAAACTAGAAATGTGAGAAAGCAGTATCTTTGCACTGTGCACTAAGCAGACAATGAAATAGACATCATTCCTGTTGTTGTTTCCCCACTTGCTCTGCAAACATATAGCCAAAAGAAAAGGTGACCTGGGGCCAATTTACACTATGCAATTATAGTGCTATGATTCTACATGTTTCCATCTTATGGAATCCTAGGTTTTGTAGTCTCTTTGGCTGAGAGAACTCTCTGGATAAGAATTCTAAATGCCTGTCCCTAAACTTCCAACCTCCAGATTTCATTGGATGTTGTCATAACCATCACAGTGGAATAAAAACACTATAATTGTGTAATATGAATTGACCCTGATGAGTGCTGAAGATAAATAATATGGAATGTAGCAACATGAACCTTAATAAAAACATTGTTTGCCAGCATACACTTTTGTTTATATTATTTATTTAGGTGACTTACATCCCATTTTTCTCACAATACAGAGACTCAAGGTAGCTCAGAAGAAAATTACAATAGATACCATATAGCTAAAAAAGGATAGATTCATAGTTAACAAAACATTTAAATAATAGTTTTTGTTTTTGTTTTTTTTAAAAAAAGTACATAAGTAATCCATTGAAATCCCCTTTTCAACAGTCATTCATTTGCTGAAAGCCTGCTAAATAGAAAGATATTTGCCAGTCTTTAGAAGGACAATCAAGAAGAGCCTAGCTTCCTTTGGAGAGGAGTGTTACAGCCTGGGAGCAACCCCCAAGGAGGTCCTCTCTTGCATTGTCTCTAAATGTGCCTGTTCACAGGATCTAGACAAGGATGCTGCCCTGAATATCTCAGGAAAGCAAGCATCTATAGACAAATACAGCCCCTCAAATAGTGAGGACCCAACCTGTAGACTGAAATGATAAATTCATGGAGGGTAGCAATAGCAATGGTTACTGGTCATGATGAGCTCCACAGCCTGTGAGCAGCCACTAAGAAGGTTCTTTTCTGTTTTGTCCATAAACATGTCTGTTATGGTGGTGAAGCTGAGAAAAAGCTCTCTCTCAAAGATCTTAAAACTCAGACAGGATTGTATAGAGATTTTGCACTTTCTAAAATGATATGAAAACTTTGCTAATGGTGTTTAATCTATGACAGCACTTGCTTCACACACACAAATTATCAGTTGACATTGACACTGTCAGTTGATGAGGCTGCAGTTATGAATTTGACCTACATTCTGCCTTTACAACATTTCACAAGGCATGGAACAACTACTTGACTGGTGATACAGTTGAAGAAACCCTCCTCTGAGCCTGTTATAAAACAATTTTTAAAAAACAATTTTCACGCCATGAATGTTTGAATCTGTGGCTAAAATATGCTGGATACAGAAAGCCAGCTGTACTTGGATTTCAAGTGTGGGGCAGTGCGTATATATGAAACTGCTGTTTGGATGCAGTGCTGGTATATACGTGAAAGAACTAGAACTGCTACTCAAAAGAACCTCCTTTATAAGGCTCTTGGCCCCTCTCATGAATGGGGTGATTGAAAATGCTCTTATTTTATACACAGTGGGGTCTAATGGATCAAAATAAAACCCCACAAGTATGTTCAAATTTTTCAAAGGCATCATTGAGTGAATGAGAGCATGTCCTCAGTTTAGAAAAAGAAATAGCTACTGTCATCGAAGCATAGCCTGAAGTCACAAACTTTCACTCAACTAGGAATAGAATTCAGGTTTCTCCTCCTATTTTGTGGTCTCATGTTTTCATCAGAGAAATCTGGGGTTTAGGGAGGTGGTGAACTGAGCTGCCCTGCAGAGTAATGTATAGAGTTGGTTTTCTACCCAAGTGGTTTACCAAGCATTTACAGGAACTAATAGTCCCTTTTCACTTTGGGGACTGAATTTGGTTGTTCCTGAGGCATCAGCACTGACCACCCTCTGAGATCAATTTCTTTGTAGAGAAGAGCTATCTCTGTTATCTTCTCAAAACACTAGCTATCAAGTTTGCCCATACTAGATTGTAAAAGAGTTATCTCTCCTCTGAAGAACCATACCCTTATCTGTACGACTATATATATGCTTTTGAATGTTCATGTTGTCATAGCAGAGAGAATTCACATTTATAGTGTTTCATTTTATAAGTTACACACATTGCTGATGTTAGGTTTACTGCTTTAATAACTCCTTGTGCAGGAACACTAGGTGGAAAGAGTGTAGATGGGAGGAAATAACATGAGAAAGGTGTCAAAAATATTTCACAGTTGAAAACAGTTTTCTCCAACCTGGTGCACTTCTGATTGGCCACAGTGGCTGGGAATGCTGGGGGTTGCCGTCCCAATGCACATCAAAGATACCAGCTGAGGAAAGCATTTCCCAGTGAAATAAGACTATTTTGTCATTTGGGATTTGACCCCATGAAGGATATCTGATGAAGCTTTTGAGAATGCAATATCTGTAGAGAAAAGCTGTATAATTTGATTGCATATCTTTACACATTGGAGTTAGTTTTATTGATATAAGAACATAAGAGAAATCCTAGTAAATCAGATGTAAAGGTGACTTGATTTAATGATCCCTTTCTAATGATGACCAGCTGGATGTGTCTGGAGAAGTTGCAAGTAGGACAACAGCCCTTTCCTCTTGGTTGTCCCTAGATTCTTATTTTCAAATATATGCTGCCTTTGAACAAGGAGGTCCAATTCAGGAATCATGGATCCTGAGTTTGCTTCTGTTTCTAGACGTATCCTTTATGTGATCTTCTGCTGAAGGGACACTCCCACTTCACTGGCACAGGACTGAAAGAATCTGTGCAACAGAAGAACTACAGTGAGCAAACAGTTGGAAGAAATGAATCCACCTTCTGCCAGCCAATCCTCTCTGTGGAAAGGGACACCTTGTATTTGTGAGTCAGTCATAATTTATCCATAGACCCAAAAACTCACACTCACGTAATTAGTCCTGTCTAATGTCCACTAAGTACCCATACAAATATCCATCTGTTCTTGTCCCATGTGGCCACGTTTCATCTAATGTGTCTGTAAATGATTTTATATATATATATATATATATATAATATACATTTATATATGCTAAGCACTATATTAGGATTGTAAGTAAGCCTGCTTTGAATATTTGTTCCTATAGTGTTATTTTAACATTCAAATATTATTTATTATTTACAGTATGTTGGCTATGAACGTTCATTTTATGGTGCTATTTTAACATATTTCCTATATATTTTGTGTTACCTAAAGGCCTGTTCTGGGATGGGATGTAATGGGATGCAGTGGCTCAAGTGGATAAGACACCGACTTGATTGATTGCAAGATTGGCAGGTTGTCAGTTCGAGGCTCGACTGCTGCATGATGGGGTGAGCTCCTGTCATTAGTCCCAGCTTCTACCAACATAGCAGTTTGAAAGCATACAAATGCAAGAAGATAAATAGGTACCACTTCTGTGAGAAGGTAAACAGTATTCTGTGCAATTATGCTGGCAACATGATCACAGAGTAGTCTCTGACAATGCTGGCTCTTTGGTTTAGTAATGGAGATGAGCACCTCCCCCTATGGTCGGACACAATTTAACAATCTTGTAAACAGGGAATATCTTTATCTTTATTGGCCTGTTGGCTGAAATAAAGGTGTTGTTGTTATTGTTGTTGTGTTGTTGTCAAAAACTTAAGCCTTCAATCAAAATATACATGTCATCAAATTCCCCAAAATAAAATTTCCTACAAGCAGCCAAATGTTGGAAGTCAGATGACCTCTCTATTGAGAACTGGTGGTCTAGAATTTGGGATATGTGATTGATGGAGAAACTGTCTGCTATGACGAGGTTTTGCACTGGCCACAAAAGAACTGACACATTTCAAGACTGGATGGTCTTTATTGATTATGCTAATCATCACTCCCACTGTATCCAACCTCCAACTTCACAGATAGATCTTTGGACAGACCCTCTACATCTTGACAAGCCAGACTCTCTGCTCTTGCTGAGAACTAATTTTTTTATTCTGCTGAAGAATAACTACTCATCAGATACATACCTTGGCCCTTGTAGTTAGTTGTTGTTGTTGTTGTTGTTGTCATCGTCGTCATTGTTCTACAGACTCAATAAAACTCAATAAAAATTTAATTAGAAAAAAAGAATCACAGCAGTTGCTCAACTTTAACTGTCTATATATAGAGTACATAGATGGTTCTAAACTTAGCTGCCTCAGAGAGAAATTTGGCAACTTCAAGAGTGACATTTGGGCATTTATCTTCCAGCAAGAATTTTACATAAAAAAGGTCTGATCTTCCTTTCATCTTACTTAATAATGGATAGAATTGGCTTGTCAAATCTGATTCTAAAGACTACAGTGCAATAAAATATATATCATAGACTCTGCTTCCAAGTTATTACATGGGCATCTTCTTTCGGCATATGGAACACCAGCAAATCTGCCACAAAGTAGTTCTCTGGAATATACATTGAACCTTGCCTTAGAGAAAAAACAGTGGTACTTGCCTAGAGACAGGTTCACCAAATAATTGGCAATATGGAAAGGGCCCTCATAATGTATGTACATCATACTGGGGGAACAAGAGACAAAAGAACATGAACGCAATTCACAGAAATCTATCTCCAGTAGCCTTAGTTTAACAGACTTAGGAGCAATATTTGAGTGCAGCTGTGAAAGAAAATATGAGGAGAGGCCAATAAATGCAGCTTTCTTTACTACACACTTGGACCAGGAACTAAACATAATTATCTTGTACCAAATGTTTAAGGAGACCTAAGCCCTCACAAAATACTGTAACCTTCACCCATAACTTAAGGGCAAGCAAACTCCTTAAGTTATTTGTGGTATTTGGTCCTGCACACCACTCAAAGCATAGTAGCTGCCCTATGATGTAGTGGGTTGATGGACAGAGGGGGGAAGCAGACGAGGGCGTCCAAGACGCCCTGCGACGGTGCGGCGTGGGACTGGAGCAGTCACACCATGGCGCACCATCGGCGCCTCTGAAAGGAGCGCAAAAATAGTGCTCCTTTCAGAAGTCAGTGAAAGTGCGCTCTAAAAGCGTCGGGCGCACTTTCACTGACTTTTCTGCAGCAGCACGTGCGGTCGCTGCGGCGGGAGGTTGTCCCCGGAGCACCGGACGTGCGGAGGGCCGGTGGCTCCGAGGATGACCTTGGGAAGAGGAAGGGGCGCCGCACGTGCGGCTGCCCCTCCTCTTCCTTGCCTCGGAGACGGCTCAATAAGCCGTCTGCCGAGGCCCAGAGAGTGGCTAAAACAACATCCATTCACCCAAATCCAATTGCTACATGCAACTAGAGTAGACCCATTGAAAAATGGGATTTATATAAATACTGACTTACCACTTACCACTTTTTCCATGTTGACTTAAAGCTTAACAGTGAGCAAATCAATTTCTAATATATCACAGGGTTTACCAAAAGCGAGGTGAATGTGCTAACTGTACAGGTATACTGCATCTTTAGATTTTACATCTTTAAAAGAAAATTTAGTACCAGAGAAACATTCTTACTCCACAAAAGAGCATAGCACTTCTTGTTTCAGCATTTTCTGTCTCTCTCTCTCTCAAAACAAACCATAAGCACTTGTGAAATGAAAGAACTGGGTGAAATAATTCTTGCATAAATAAACAAAACCTTTTTTTTCCCATTAGAGAGCACTTTAAAACCTTCTCTGAAATGTATTGTGGGATGATTTTTTTAACTTCATCAGTCTCAACTTTTGTTATGATTTCCATTTTGGTGGCTTAACATGCTTTTTTAAAACATTTGGGGGGGTGCTGGTGAGACAGGCTTGTTTAGTTTCCCTTTTTCTCTCTGTTTTGATGTTCATTCATGCTCACTAAAGGATTTTTGAGGTAGCTACTGTTTACTTTCTCTGTTGTAGGCAGGCATACATAGGTAAATTAGGACTAGCTAGGGTAGAATCCCATTCTTTCCCAGTTCAAGATTTATTGCATTCTTTACTGCAGTCATGCCCCTGTAACCCAGTCACAACAAAAATCTGTGTTTCTCCAGCCATCCTTCAACATCCTCCCAGTGTCCAGTGCAGCTAAAAACCTTCCATCTAGACAGAGGATAAGGAAGAAAAAGGGTGTGAGCAAGTGTAAAAGCTTCACTGTCAGAGTTGATTGAGGTATGCCTATATTTCTAAATATTCAAGTGAAGTTAGTTTCAATAACTGTAATGCTAGAAAAGTGGGGCCTGAAAGAAAATTTCATAGGGATGAGGGAAGAATTCTTATGGGGAGCAATGTTCTCATTTCTCCCCACCTCACGCCATAGCCATACTCCTGGATCAGATAAATACACACATAGGACGTTATCACACATGGGCCAGAAAGCGAAAATAAAGTGGAACCGAAAATAAACAGAAAATAAACTTTGATTCCGCAAATGGAATTACCTTAATTGCGAATTTACAGTAAGCGCATTTAACGTTCACACACAAGTGAGAAAAGCCCGTAAATGTACTAGAAATGAGCTTCTTGCACATGCGCAGATAGAGGAATGTTCGCTGGAACAATGGGAAAAGCAGGGAAATGCTCCCAAATGCGCATTTGGCTATCACATTACGGTAAATGCGAAATTACCTTAATTGCGCATTTGCATTTCCTCCAAACAACCGAATTTCAAAAGATCTTCGTTAACACCAGTTTCTGTCTAATTTCTGTCCAGTTTCTGTGCGACATCGTGTGAAAACACGAGGCACTAATCCAGTTTCTGTTTGGGTTTTGTGTGGATTAACCAGCAGATTTGCCCCCGTGTGATAACGTCCATACATTCCCCGTCTGCACATAAATACACACTTTCCCTAAACATATACACATATGCTCTTGACCCTAGATGCATGTCCATGCACTCACACTTTCTCTGTCCTCTATATACAGATATGCAGATTTGCTCTCAAAATCCAGAAATAGGTTCTTTGAGTGCCTAGAG
Organism: Phrynosoma blainvillii; assembly: GCA_026167975.1. Lineage (NCBI taxonomy): Eukaryota > Metazoa > Chordata > Lepidosauria > Squamata > Phrynosomatidae > Phrynosoma > Phrynosoma blainvillii. The sequence goes on along the minus strand of JANUYF010000002.1, from coordinate 57,930,743 downwards.
GAGCCCCTGAGAATTTGCTCCCTTGGGGATAATTCCTTCGGTATCCTCTGGAAAATGGGCCCTCTTTGAATGCTGATTTCCAGAGCATTCTCTTAGAGGCTAGCTGTCTGAATGCTGATTCTAGAGCATCCACCAGAAAACATGTCTTCTGTGTGCTAATTCCTAGTTTGTCCTCAGAAGCAGGGATTAGTAGTAGTAACTTTGGCCTCAGTAATTAGGAGGAGTAAATAATTCCCCCTGATTACTATTTATAGGCTGCTCAAGCATTGTTGTCGTCTATCATGCAGGAATCAAAGTTTGGGAACCAATAAAAAAGGAAAATGGCAACAGCTAGCTTTTTATTAATATTGGAGATTTTCAGACCTGGAAAAAAAAGCTGGAAGTCAAAGGCATGCTCCTGGGATAATTGCACAATCACGCTAAAGATTTTCAGACACATCACAGATATCCAGGACTTCTCCTGGGAAGATCCAGGAAATCTCCAGCAACAAACCATTCACGGGGGAGTCCTGGGAATGGTTTGTTGCTGGAGCATTCCTGGTTCTTCCCAGGACAAGTCCTGGATAAGCACGACGTCATCTGAAAATCTTCAGCACAATTGCGCAATTATCCCAGAAGTATGCCTTTTTCTTCCCCGATTTTTCCCCATCTGATAATCTCCATTATCTCATTTTTTTAAAGTTACACATGAGTATTAATTAAAATTATGCACATAACTATCAATTAAAATTATACAAAATTGTTCAACAAATGACCTTGTTCTAGTTTTCTAGGAAGTTATAGAATAAAATGGCCATACAATTTTTGTGACCTTCAATAAGAGTAAGAGACAGAGGACGTTATCACACGGGGTCTAAAGCAGACCCAATCCACACTCAATCCTGTCCTATTGCGGGTTTTTTCCCCGTGTGTTCACACGACGTCACACACAACCCCATCCCAACCCCGTCCCAATGCGGCATCATCCCCGTTCTTTTGAATGCCGGTTTCTTGAGGAAGTACAAGTGCGCGACCAAAATGATCCCGCAATGATAGCGCTTTTGCCATATGTCTGATCACCAGATATGTATCCTGGAGCCCAGGCCCCGCGAAGGCTTGGGAAGGGGTGTGTGTGACAGCCGGCTGTCTCACACACACACACACACACACACCCCTTCCCAAGAGAGAGCCACTCTGAGCAGAAGTCCTCAGAGCGGCTCTCTTTCCCGGCTTGGGTTGGGAAGGGGTGTGTGTGTGTGTGTGTGTGAGAGAGAGAGAGAGAGACAGCGAGCTGTCTCACACACACACACACCCCTTCCCAAGCCTGGAAGCCTGGTTGCTTTCCTTGGGACGAGGCCGGGCTCGGACCCCGGCCTCCTCCCAAGGAAAGCAACCAGGCTTCCCTTGGGACGAAGCCAGTCAGAGGCATCCTCCGACCCTGCCCTCCTCCCAAGGAAAGTAACCAGGTTTCCCTGGGGAGGAGGCCAGGGTCGGAGGCATCCTCCGACCCTGCCCTCCTCCCAAGGAAAGCAACCAGGAAAGCAAATGTCCAGAGTGGAGTGAATTTCAAGGGTGGAATGGGAAAACTTGCCAGAGGTTTGGTGAAAGGGCAATGTTGTAATGTGAAATCATTCTGAGCCTGAGACCCTGGAAGGAAAAACACAGCCCTCTCCCTTCCCGAAATTCAGTGACTGAGATATTTTGCTCCCTGAGACTGAACAGTAAACATAACCCAAGATTTGGAAAAAATCCCACGAGCCTATCTTCACACCCTGGCAATAAAAATACAATTATAAACAAATTAAGTAGCTACATGTTTTCTGCCACGGATGATATTCAAAAATATTTCACCTGAAACAATTGCCTCTCTCTGCTCTGTGAGGTCCTGTTTATAACATCATGTCAAGGAAAAACATATGGCAGTTGAAAGCAGCATAAAGGCCAGAGGAGTGCCAGTGAGTGTTGCTGTCCCAAATTTCCCAATGTGCAGAATGTGCAGTCTGGCACAGCACTAGGAATTGAATTTAAGGTCACTCATGGCTTTATCTGAAACAGTGGCTTTCCAGGAAACACTTTGAACATCAAAATTAAATAACCATTATCTTCACAGGGAATCTAGTTGTGATCCGTGGCAGGGAGGCAAAAGTCAGTGGGCACCATCTTAGCTGGAAAAGTGAGAATTCTTCATCACAAACACTGTAGCAGCTTTTTTGCTTGTTTGAGGATTAGCACAAAGATTCAGCCAATCTGGAATCACCTGATTATCTGAGGTAGTGGGTTTCTGAAGGACTTCCCTCCAGCCAGCCTCACGAGCATATAAACAGCCCTGTTTAGGAGCCCTGGTGGCGCAGTGGTTAAATGCCTGTACTGCAGCCACTCACTCATAAACCACAAGGTTGCGAGTTCAATACTAGCCAGGGCTCAGGCTTCACTCAGGCCTGCATCCTTCCAAGGTCACTAAAATGAGTACCCAACTGTTGGGGAGCAATGAGTTTACAGTTGTAAACTGTTTAGACACTGCATAGAGTCGTATGAAGTGGTATATAAATGAAGCTGCTTTGCTTTGCTTTGCTTTTGCTGTTTAGGTAGTTGAGAATTGATCTTTTCTTCCCTCCCTCCCACCCTTCCTTTCTTTATGCTTTGGGCTGAGTGTTATTAGGACCTTATTGCATGGGATAAAAAAGCCAGCTTACCTTTCCCGAATTGAATTCTAATTTGGGCTGCATCCGGGTACTACTATATGTAAATCGCCACTGAATCCACCATCGGATACACTCCAGATGTAGCCCAGGTCCCAGGCACACTCAGCCAGCCCTTTTTCAAAGTCAGGAGTTTCCCAACTTTAAAAAATGGCCACCAAAGCACTCTAGGGACCCAGGCTGCATCCTGGCTGTATTCGGTGGCAGATTCAGCAGCGAATTACATATGATAGTACCCAGATGCAGCCCAAATTAGAATTCAGTTCAGGAAAGGTAGGCCAGCTTTTTTACCCCATGTGATAAGGTCCTTAATACAAGCTTTTATTTTATCATAGCTTTAATTAGGTTTGAAACAGGGCTGAGATGCAACTGGTGGAAGACAAGACTAGTGGACAAGTTTTCTTCTTAAGGAACACAGAAGGTATAGTCTACCAGAATCATGCCCAGATTGAAGGCAGATGGGTCTGTCTTACTGCTATGTGGCAGGAGAACCACACAGTGGCTTTTACCCAGGTAGAATCCCACATCTGTCATTCCATGTTCTCCCAGAGGACAGTTACCGGCAGAATTGAACTCAGCAGCCAGCAGGCAGGTTGACTGATGCCTGGATCTGAACTCTTACCGAGCCAAGCATCTTCTGCTGTATCAAATAAAAATGTGACCTTTTCCATTGCAAGAAAACAATGTTGTCTGTGCTGAATTTAACAAAGAAAGCCTTCATATAGCCACTGGGCCTGCAAATACTCAGATAAACAACATCAGTCCTGACACAAATTCAGGACCACATTGCAGGCCAAAACCTTCAAAACACAGACCAGACTTCCTTGGCTTTTTCCAACAACTCCTTAGCAGTGAGAACATCACTGAACTAAGATTATCCCTAGGGTACTGGGTGCATGAAAGATCACTCATATTCTATCAGGACTCATCTGAAGTATTGAGCTCAGTTCTGGGCACCTCATTGTAAGAAGGATATAGACAACTTGGAATACAAAGAAGGGCAACATAGGTGATAAAATGTGTGGAATACAAAACTATGAAGAAAGGCTGAGGGAGCTGGCCATGTTCAGCCTGGTGAGCAGAAGGTGTAAGGTTCACATGATTGCACTCTTTAAATATTTAAAAGACCATCACAAAGGGGCAGGGGCAGGTTCATACTCTGCTGCCCCAGAATGTTGGACCAGGTCTAATGGTTTTACATTACAGCAGAGTAGAACAGTCCCTGCCAAGAAGAAGAAGGAAACCAGTTTCTGGGCAGCCATTTTGAGTGGGTGAGTGTTTAATTAATTAGGAGACTGTGTTTATTCTTGAGGGGGTGGGGCTTCTGTGAGTCACATCTGTGGTGTTCGTAATGGATTACTCTCAACAAGGTTAAAGAGGTCATGAATCAATAACTTAGGAGCATTATTTTAGTGAGAAATGCATAAGAAAGACAAGTCATTTAAGTCCATTCTTGAGAGATGTCAATTAATTACCCCTTCCTGCTCTTGAAAGAGTACTTGCTTCATTTAGAAATTAAGGATTGGGTTATATTGCATAATATTTGAGTGACATCTCCTCACAAGTATGTAATATTTATCAAGCAAATGTACATTTTTTAAAAAGGCACCAACATACATGTTGTGTTATATGTATGTTAGGATACAACATGTAATTTGTATTAGAAATTAGTGCAGTGCAGCGGCACGCAAGATCTGATTAAGAAGCAAAGACATCAATGGCTTAGGGCCTTTGCAGACTGCCAGAAATAGTGCAAATTGAGTCCACTTTAAGGGTTAGAGTTAGTGCTAGGGAATCATGGAAATTGTTTTATTTTTTTTCTGAGACATTGAGCCTTCTCTGTCAGAGAGCTCTGGTGCCACAATAAACTACAGTTCCCATGATTCCCTAACCCTAACCCTAACCCTTAAAGTGGACTCAATTTGCACTATTTTTGGCAGTCTGCAAAGGGAGAACAAACTAAGGGCTGATGCAGACCAGCAGTTTAGGCCAGCCTGGGGATGGGGATGGGACAGAGCAACTGTATGCTGGCCTCAACTCTGCCCCGACACTGCATGCCCATCCACATGGTGCGCAGTGTCAAGGTGCCATCTTGGTGCAGCTGTGGCTCTAAGGGCAGCCTTTTGTCACTTTTTTGGGCATGGTAAAAAGGAGGATTGGTCTTGGGGTTGCCGTGGCCCTGATCCGCCACTCCCAGGGTGGCCCAGAGCCCAGAGTCGCCCCAAACGGGCAGTCTGCATTGGCCCTAAGTCGTTATTATGTGAACTCCATTCTTAGATAGGAAAGTTACTAAGGGAGCTATTCTAATCTAGCTACATCTCTAGCATGGTCTGGGAAAAGAGATAGGATGAGAAGGAGCTGATGTTTCCTTGAGAATATCAGTTTACATCACAGAAGGGTCAGGATAGGTAGACAGAAAGGGAAGTCACTGCAGGCCATTCAAACTTTCTAACCCTATCACTACTGGCCACTCTGAGGGTTTAACTCTTTCAGTGCAGAGCGTTGTTGCATTTCCAACAGTTTGTCCCTATACTTGTTTCTCACATTTGAATATATTGCCATAAATACTGCTGCGTGTTCAGTGCTTATACTCCCTATTTCATTCCAACAAGAATTATTTAGAAATAATTGACAAAACAGACAGAAAACACTGAACTCTCCACACCCTCACAAAGCAAAATGGCACACATTTTTTTTTCAATTTTCCCCTTTTAAAGAATCCAGTTAAGGATTTCTGAGAGCTTTCACTTTCTTGGCTAATGTTTAAGCTTTTTAAAGACTGTAATTCAGTTATTATAGCTAGAGAAAGAATAAACTAATAAATAACAAGAGGCAGAATGGAAAGGACATCTTTATTGGGCTGCTGAAGGAAACAGTTTGGGGGTGTAGGATTATTTATCACATTCATTAGCAACCAAGGGGGAAATGCTGTTTGGAAAAATAATCAATTGGAACCAAGGACAAATGAATAACAAGGAAGAATAATAAATTCCCTGATTGCTAGGAAGTGAGAGTAACCAGATATTCCTGGCACATACCTCCAAAGACTAGATCATGGAGAAAATCAATTCCCAAACAGAAGCGTGTCCTGTAGCCAGAGCAAAATGGATCTGAAGTGAAATTAGATTGTCAAACAGAATAGCTAAGAGCTCTGCCCTCTTGTCCATTCCACTGAGTTCTTTCAAACCTGACAGTCCTTTTCTTTGAACTAGCACCCAGCCTAAGTGGGCTCCACATCTCTTGGTGATATTTGTTTGCTATGGCAAGAGATAATGTGGCATACACCATCCTTAACAGCATCACAGTGCATCAGAGAAAGCAATTTATGGCACCTGGCACATGCAACTACAAAGCTGGGTGCTTGTGTATTTTTCCTTGTTTGTTTCCAGAAATGATAATAAAACTGTTGAAAATCCATTGAAACCAAGCCTAAATTTAAAAAATTGCTGTCCATACAACATAAACAAAGATCTATTTTCCTCATGGAGGTGCCTCCACAGTCAGGATGCTGCCACCAAAAAGACCCTGTTTGATGTTCCCATGAGCCTAATGTCTCTTGGTATGGGTATTAGGATACCAAGAAGGTAATAAATGATAGGAAAGTTCATATGGGAGGGTTGGATCATTCATATATCCTTGCCCCCAAATAATTTAGGGCTTTATAGATAAAAACAAGTATCTTAAACTGTAGGCAAACTGGATGCCAGGATAGTTAGGGGGGGTTGCAGACTGTCAGAAATAGTGCAAATTGAGTCCACTTTTAGGGTTAGGGTTAGGGAATCATGGGAACTGTATTTTATTGTGGCACCAGAGCTCTCTGACAGAGAAGGCTCAATGTCTTAGAAAAAAAAACCAATTCCCATGATTCCCTAGCACTAACCCTAACCCTAAAAGTGGACTCAATTTGCACTATTTCTGGCAGTCTGCAACCCCCCTTAGTATATTATGAAATGATGTACGCAGTTTATTGTCTTCTTCCTTTCCCCCTTTCTGCACAATCAACAGAAAGCTGCATCTGCTAGAGCATTCATTTTCTCATGAAAGTCATCTAGGTTTGTTGTTCATTTCATCTAGTATTTGGCTTCTTGGAGCATGGCCCACTAAACCTGGACAATCTTTCATATCCTAATCACTGTCTCTTTATTGATATGATTTTTTCCCCACAAAAAACTATGCTCAAGGAGCCTGCGGGGTTTTGTTTGTATAGACAACAGTACCTAACAAAACATAATCCTCAACACACTGAAACAGTTCAATAGAAATTAACAAATACAAAATATTGGTATACTTGAATACAGGGCACTTGAATTATCGTGGAAACCAGATACTTATGTTTGCATTTTTCTCCCTGTTGATACTATGACTTAACATTGGTTTTGAGTCTGGAAAACTACAGTTTGCACACATTCAAAGGTTCACTCCCAGTAGAAGTACCAACCATAAAAGAATGGTTACTTAAACCATATAAATTTATGGAAATAGACAAACTGAACTCCCTATCAAAAGATGAAACACAAAAGAAGAATGGGAATGAATGGTTAACATTACATAAATACTTCAGAAAACAATGGGGGAGTGTAATTGGTCCAACAGAGCAAGTCGTATGAAATAGAAAGAAATGATATGAAAAAAGTGGATAGAAATAAAAAAAATGTTTGATAATTTGATATCTGAATATCAAAATATCAAAATATTAAGAGACTGTAAAGGATTAAAGACAAAAATGTAGAAAATAATAGAATATGAAAATAATAGAGCTATAGACTGTCAATATAGTAAGCCAGACTTTTCTTTTTACACATTATGTAGAATGAGTTTAGAAGGGAAGGACAAGTTTCAACGGAAAGGTGATTATAGGAAGTCAACAATATTAAATACCAAATTGTCACTCAATGTGAAGGAAGTTGGTAAGGAAAGAAGCACGAAAGGGGAAGAATGTAAAGGACATGAGTAAGTGTAAATAGTAAGAGGATGTGAGAAGGTGAGAGTAAGTAGAAAAGAGAGAAGGAGGATGCAGAAGCAAGAGTAGATCAGAAGTAAGGATGAGGACCGAATAGGGTGGGAGTGTAAGGAACAGATGGGAGGAGAGAGGAAGAATGGTAAGAAAGAATAAGGGAAAAGGAAAATTAGAAGGCTAAGATGGAAAACAGAGAAGAAGAAAGATCCCATTGAGTGATAACAGCTTGGTTATGTGTCATATGAAAAAGAAGAAGAAGAAAGGAAAAGGTAGTTGGTAACGGATAGGAAAGAAGGGAAGCAAGAGAGATGTGGGAGAAAATAGGGGGAAATGATGCTAAGGAAAACAAAGAATGGTGTTTGAGAGAAATGAGGAATGAATGCAAAGGGCAAGTTAATTTTATTTTATTATTGTGACATATAATATCTTGATGAAAAGATTTCGGGTTGTATTCCTCTACAAAAAGTTAATTTGAAATATAGACACACAAGAGTGTACAAGTATGGGTTAACATACTTATGTATATACTCTTTCCTTTCTTTTCTCTGTATAACTTAGAATTAATGCCTAAGGAAGTATTGTAGTTTGTCGATGTATGAAACTTTTAGCAAAAATTTAATTGGTATGTATGTTGTGTAATGTTGATTTTAATTAATAAAATTTTAAAAAGAAAGAAAAACATGAAAGAAAAAGAAATGTCAATGATAAGTAACAATAATAACAGAGGGGGCATAAACAGAAACTATATACTCTGAAATGGTAGAGGAAAATAAGCTAATTAGAATAAGAAAGTTGAAAAATACTATTTTCTTTATATCAAATTGGAAGAAAAGAAGTCATTTTACTTGTTTTTAGGTATTAGGATAGTAGGAGAAATGTTGTGCTATGCTTGTAATATTGTTTGATGTTTAAGTATGTCTTTTGAATAGGGGAATGGAATTATTTTAATAATGATAATAAAAATTAAGAATTAAAAAAAGACTACATTCCTGTGTTTGTTGTTGTTATGTGCTATCAAATCAGCTCCCCCTTATGGTGACCCTATGAATGAGACACCTCTAAGAGACCCTGTTATTAATAGTCCTGTTCAGGTCTTGCAAGCTCATGGCTGTGAACTTCCTTGATTGAGTCAATTCACCTATGTGTCATCTCTTTTCCTACCACTGTATAGCAATAGCAGGTACATTTCTATACTGCTAATCAGTAAACTAGCACTCCCTAAGTGGTTTACAATGTGTAAACCAATTGCCCCCAACAAGCTGGATACTATTTTTTTTCTGACCTATGAAAAGATGGAAGGGTTGGAGCCCTCCAGGATTGAATTTACAATGTTATGGCTGCAGGACTGGCATTTAACCACTGCACCACCAAGGCTTCTTTAATTTTACAGAGCATTATCATTTTTTCCATAGGTTGTCTCAAATGTCCAAAGCATGACAGCCACAGTTTAGTCATTTTTTGCTTCTAGGGTAAGTTCATTTGCTCTGAAACTCATTCATGTTGCATCTGCACTGCAGAATTAATCCAAGTTGACACTACTTTAACTGCCATGGCTTAATGCTTTAGAAGTCTGGGAGTTGTAGTTTGCTGTGGTATCAGAACTCTTTGACAGAGAAGATTAAATGTCTCACAAAACCAACAATTCCCAGAATTCCATAGCACTGAGCAATGGCAGTCAAAATGGTATCAATCTGGATTAATTCTGCAGTGCGGATGCAGCCTTATTTGTCTTTTTGGTTGTGGTATTTTTAGAACTCTCCTCCATCACCACATTTCAAATGAGTTGATTTTCTTCCTGTCAGCTTTCATATTTATACATAGAAACTAGTAAAAACATTATGGCATAGATAGATGGTTGTGATTCTGGTATTCAATGATTATATATTTACACTTGTAAATTCCTTCATAGCTCCCATTCCAAATTTTAGACTTCAGATTTCTTGATTTACAATCTCCATTCTAATTAATGACTCAGTCAAGCTATAGGAAACTGGGGGGGGGGGGTTTACAGACTGCCAGAAATAGTGCAAATTGAGTCCACTTTTAGGGTTAGGGTTAGTGCAAGGGAATCATGGGAATTGTTTTTTTGTTTCTGAGACATTGAGCCTTCTCTGTCAGAGAGCTCTGGTGCCACAATAAACTACAGTTCCCATGATTCCCTAACCCTAACCCTAAAAGTGGACTCAATTTGCACTATTTCTGGCAGTCTGCAACCCCCCTAGAAATATATTTTTAAGTCATGGATACAGTTACTTATCCAAGGTTACCTCCAGGAACAATGTTGAAATACAATAATTAGAAAAAATCTGTGTCAGTTCCTTACAGCCTGTTTTCAGCTCAGGCAGCTTTAATCTATACTAAATACCTTAAAGCACCAGATCCTACCTGCTCTTGGAAGCTAAGCAGGTTCAGCCCTCATTAGTATTTGGATGGGAGAGACTGACAAGGAATATCGTGGTGTAGGCCAGTGGTTCCCAACCTTTGGTTTTCAAGATGATTTGGGCTTCAGCTCCCATAATTTCTGAGTGTTGGCCCAGTTGGCTGGGGCTTCTGGGAGTCGAAGTCCAAAACAAATGAAAGGGATCCTCAGCACTCTTCTCCAGCACCAAATCTCAAGGGAGTTGATTTTCTTCCTATCATCTTTCTTAACTGTCCAGTTCTCATATCCAAACATGGTAATAAGGAATACAATGGCTTGTATGATTCTAACTTTTGTGCTGAGTTGCATATCTTTGCATTTTAGAATCTTTTCTAGTTCTTTCATAGCCAGCCTCCCCATTCTTAATCTTCTTCTGATTTCCTGACTGGTATGGGAATTCTTTTACTATTTACTATACCCCAGGTACGGGAATTCTTTTACTATTTCTTCATTGTCTAGGTTGAACTTGTGAAGGTCCTTGGTGGTCATTATTTTTGTTTTCTTTATGTTCAACATTAAGCCTGCCTTTGCACTTTCTTCTTTGATCTTCCTTAGTAGGTCTGTGAAGTCTGTGAGGTTTTCTGCCAGTACTATAGTGCCATCAGCATATCTTAGATTGTTTAATATTCCTTCCTCCTATTTTCACTCCTCCTTCTGTGTCCAACACTGCTTCTCTTATAATATGTTCTGCATACAAGTTGAACAGACAGGGTGAAAGGATGCAGCCTCATCTGACCCCTTTGGCAATTGGGAACCATTCTGTTTCTCCATGTTCTGTTTTGACAGTAGCCTTTTGTCCTGAGTACAGATTCCTCATTAGGACTATCAGATGTGTTGGCACTCCCATATCTTTAAGGGTGTTCCATAGCCTTTCATGATCTATGCAGTCAAAAGCTTTGCTATAGGGGTTAAGCAGATGGGCAGCACAGGGCTGCCCCGGGAAGCTGCAGATCGGGGCCGAGGTATCCGCACACCTCGGCCCTGCGACACAGCTTCACCGCCCCAGGAAGGAGTGCTAAAATAGCGCTCCTTCCACAAATCGCCGAAGGTGCACCGCAAAGGCTGCCGGAGCACCTTCGGCGCCTCTTCCGCGGCAGGGTGTGCAGACGCTGCAGCGGAAAGGCATCCTCGGAAAGCCAGTCGTGCGGAGGGCCCGGCGATCCGACGATGTCTTCGGGAATGGGTTGGGGCGCCCAGTGTGTGGCTGCCCCTTCCCTTCCTTGCCTTGAAGACGGCGCAAAGCGCCGTCTGCTTCCCGCCATAGTCTATAAAGCACATGCTGATTTTCTTTTGGAATTCTTCGGTGCATTACATTAGCCATCATATGTTTGCAGTGTGGTCCCTCATGTCTCTTCCTTTCCTGGATCTCTGGGATTTCTCTCTCCATGTGTGGCTGGAGTCTATGTTGCAGAATTTTGAGCATGATTTTGCTTGCATGGGAGATTAGTTCTATGGTTTTATAGTTGCTGCAGTCTCTTGTGTCTCCCTTTTTGTGGATGGACAAACACATATCCACCCACCTTTTTCCCTTCTAGAAATCACATTGCCCTGACTCCTTTAAGGCCACTTTACACAACTCTAGCTTTGTGATCTGCTTGCAGACCCTGTGGCCATGGTGCCAAAGGCAAGTAAGATTAGACAAATGCATTAAAATGTGCTCCAGATCCAATTTAGGCAGCCTCTATGGAGCACATGGCAAGATGATTCCATGATTCTATGTCTGATGTATGAATTATATCTCTTCTTATGATAAGGCCATTATGCTGATCCGTTGTCAGGAAGACAAGGCACTGCAAAATGTAGGATGTTCAAGAAAACTGCAGGACATGACCAAAAAAAAGCCCAAAACACTCATGTTTCTTAGGCTGCATCTGCACTGCAGAAATAATGCAGTTTGACATTACTCTAATTGCCATGGCTCAATGTTATGGAATTCTGGGAATTGTATTTGAGTTCTGTGATAGAAAAGGTTAAATGTCTCACAAAACCACAGTTCCCAGAATTCCATAGTAATGAGCCATGGCAGTTAAAGCGGTATCAAACTGGATCATTTTTGCAGTGTAGATGCAGCCTTTGTTAAGCAGTTAAGTGCCCTCGAGTCGATCTCGACTCATAGCGACCCTATGGATGAGACGTCTCCAAGACCCTCTGTCCTCCACTGCTCTGCTTAATTCTTGCAACCCTTTAATACCCGTGACCTCCTTAATAGAGTCCATCCATCTGGCATGTGGTCTTCCTCTCTTCCTACTTCCCTCCACCTTCCCCAGCATTATTCTTTTTTCCAATGTGTCCTCTCTTCTCATGATGTGTCCGAAGTACGCCAGCCTTATAGTTAGATCATCTTGGCTTCCAGGGAGGTTTCTGGTTTGATCTGCTCTAGGACCCACTTGTTTGTCCTTTTGGCTGTCCATGGGATCCTCAGCACTCTTCTCCAAAACCACATCTCAAAGGAATTTATTTTCTTCCTATCCTCTTTCTTAACTGTCCAGCTCTCACATCCATACATGGTAATAGGAATACAATGACTTGTATGATTCTAACTTTTGTGCTGAGTTGTATATCTTTACATGTTGGAATCTTTTCTACTTCTTTCGTAGCCACCCTCCCCATTCTTAGTCATTTTCTGATTTCCTGACTGCAGTCCCCATTTCTATCCACGTCTGAAGTCCTGCTCAAAATGGAGGGCATTTTGGAATTCCTCCTGGACAGAAAGCTGAAATGTCGGACACATCCTGGAAAAGGAGGACGTCGGGTCATCCCGGGTTGGTGCTATCAGCAGCCCAGTGATAAGAGGGAAGAGAAGCAGAAGGAGACAACCAAAGTCTCTCTTTCTCTCTCTGCCTTTGACAGATGGCTGGGATGAGAAATCCGATGGAAGTCTCTTTGTTTGGCCAACAGCGCCACCTAGAGGCCGAGAGCCTGAATAGGCTCATTGTCTTCTGATCGTTTTGAGGAACGAAGCCTAGGGCTCAGAGATCCCGACTGGATCTTCCCGAGATCCTGTGTATCTGCACTTGGGCGCCTTGAACAGCCTTGTTTCCATGCTAAGGGAGCCTGGGATCTGTATTTCGAAGTCTTTCCCCCATAGCTTTGAAGGACAACTCTCAGGAGCGGGACTGAAGATGACATTTGGCAGGGCAGGCGTCCTCCTTTTTCCTGGGCACGTCCTCCATTTCAGCCTTCGGCCCAGGAGCAGCTCCAAAACGTCCTCCGTTTTGGAGCAGGACGAAAGAAGCATGAGTTGACATTGCTAAGAGCGTTTGGAGGAGCTTTTCTTTAGTCATGTTCCCTCCATTTGTTTTTTCTGGGACGTCCTACATTTTGCAGTGCCTTGTCCTCTTTTGTGCCGAGGACTTCTGGGTGTGGACAGGAGACAACATCTCCCCCAGGGCTCCAGATCTCCTCAGGTCTCCTCCTTCAAGCCAAGTGGGGAGAATGACTGAACTACAAATCCCAAGGTGGCTGGGGAGAAGCGGAGAGCTGAAGTGTTTTTTTTTAAAAAAGAAACTTCTTGGAGCTCTGATCGCATCTCGACCTTGTCCCCTCCCTCTCAGGCTGTATCCCCATTGCAGAAATAATCCAGTTTGACGCCCCTTTCACTGCCCTGGCTCATGCTGTGGAATTCTGGGAACTATAGTTGTTATGGAATCCCCCGAACCGGATCACTTCTGGCTTTCTTTAGGGCTCCGCCAGCTATCAAAGGCAACTCTGTTATTGCAATAGGAAGCCGTTTCCTCTCCAAAGAAAGCTGCTTGCTCAAGGCGGGGATCAATGGCCCTATATATGCTCCTCGGACTTATAAATAAATAGCCCCTGTTTGCTTGGCAGGCTGGATGCTCTCTGACTCTTCTAGGAGCCTGGATTTTCCAGCAACGCCCTGCCTCCCTCCTTCCCTTCACAGCTCTCCCCAAACCAGCCCTTCCTTACCTTTCCATTCCCTCCATCATCCCAGCTTCCAGCCTGGAGAGGCAACCTTTATCCGTAAGAACTTGTCCTGATTCAAGAGTCCCCATTAATCCTCTGTTGTCCCACTTTTTTTCAGCCGCTGTGAAAATGTCCCAGTTTTTTCCCCCTCTCCTTCTCCTCTCTTTGTCCTCAGCTTACTTCAGTTGCTGCAAACTGAATCCAAAGTTTTCTGTGGGTATTTCGGGCTGTGTGGCCATGTTCTGGAAGAATTTAGTCCTGACATGTCACCTGCAACCATGGCTGGCATTTTGATGCCAAGATGCCAGCCATAGTTGCAGGTGCGACATCAGGAATAGAATCATAGGATAGAGTTGGAAGAGACCACAAGGGCCATCCAGTCCAACCCCCCTGCCATGCAGGAACTCAAAATCAAAGCATCCCTGACAGATGGCCATCCAGCCTCTGTTTAAAGATCTCCAATGAGGGAGACTCCACCACACTCCAAAGGAGTGTGTTCCATTGTCGAACAGCCCTTACTTTCAGGAAGTTCCTCCTAATGTTGAGGTGGAATCTCTTTTCCTGCAGCTTGCAGCCGTTGTTCCGAGTCCTTTTCTCTGGAGCAGCAGAAAACAAGCTAGCTTCTCAATATGACATCTCTTCAAATATTTAAAAAGGGCTATCATATCCCCTCTTAACCATCCAGAACGCAGCCACACAGCCCAAAATACCCACAGAAAACTATGGATGCTGTCTGTGAAAGCCTTCTACTTCACATTGAATCCAAATTACCAAATTGTCTTGCATCCAACTGACTCAGCAGGGAGGAGAAGAGAGAGGTGTAGGATTCTCCTCTACCTAGTAGCCAGCGTGGGGTAGTGGATTTAGTGTTAGACTACAACTCTGGAGACCAGAGTTTGATTCCCACTCAGCCATGAAATCCATTGTAGACCTTGGGCAGGTCACACTTTCTCAACCTTGGGGGGAAGGCAATGGTGAACCTCCTCTGAACAAGTCTTGCCAAGAAAACCCCATGAGAGTTTCGCCTTAGGGTGGCCATAAGTCAGAAATGACTTGAAGGCTCACAACACACACACACACACCATACACACAGTAGGCTCAACCTCTCCCAGCTTGTGTGATTTTCCCCATTGATAGCTTTTGCCATCATGACCACATTCTGATATTGCCTGGCCACATGTACCCCAATTTTCATCTGTGAAATGTTGGGTGCTATGTGTTAATTTGTGTGATGTTCCTGCCCCTGTGTTCACTAATACCTATTTAGAGTCTTCCAAGCACTGTGGAAAGTAATGTCAGAAATTAGCATGGTGTACACATGCTACATGCATGCACAGACAAAAATGTGGATATTGGCCCAAATCTTATTGCTGGTCTTGACTAGAGTAGACCCAATGAATCAATGGGATGTATCTCTATGGACCTTATCACACAGGGGTCTGAAGCAGTCCCATCCCCGTGGCATCCCCGTCCCATCGCGCTTCCTTTCCCCGGGTGATCAAACAACGTCACAGAGAATCCCCGCCCATCCCCGTCGCACCCCGGTCGCATCTCCATCCCATCGCACTTCCTTTCCCCAGGTGATCAAACGACGTCACAGAGAAACCCCGTCGCTTCCCCATCGCATCCCCGTCCCAATGCGGCATCATGCTGCATTATCCGGCATCATCCCCGTTCTTTTGAATTCCTGGTCTAAATGGGAATTAGATTTCCCGCGACCGGAATGATACTGGGATGATGCTGCTAGAAACGCAATGGGATGGGGGTGGGACTGCTTTAGACCCCGTGTGATAAGGTCCTATGTTGGTTCAGTATTCAACAATTGACTGAAGTGGTCTACTCTAGTTAGGACTAACCAACAAGATGCAAGCCATTATATAAGCATTCCTCTTTACACTTTACCAGTTAAAGGTATGTATGGTTGCAACCATATGCTACAGCACTGTGGATGGCATCCTCTTGCTCCATTCCAGGTATCGTAGACCCATTCAATCAATTGTTGAACAGTGAATCAACATGTAGGCAAATCCTATTGATCCAGTAGTTCTGCTCTAATCAGAACTGCATTCTGGATGAATTTATTCTGCTTTGGTCAGGCCCCACCTAGAATATTGTGTCCAGTTCTGGGCACCACAATTCAAAAAGGATGTTGAAAAACTGGAGTGTGTTCAGAGGAAGGTGACTAAAATGGTGAAGGGTCTGGAAACCATGCCCTACGAGGAATGACTTAGGGAAATGGGTATGTTTAGCCTGGAGAAGAGACAGCTAAGAGGGGATATGATAGCCCTCTTTAAATATTTGAATGGATGTCATATTGAGGAGGGTGCTAGCTTGTTTTCTGCTGCTCCACAGAACAGGACATGGAACAGTGGATGCAAGCTACAGGAAAAGAGATTCCACCTCAATATTAGGAGGAACTTCCTGACAGTAAGGGCTGTTTGACAGTGGAACACACTCCCTCGGAGTGTGGTGGAGTCTCCTTCCTTGGAGGTCTTTAAGCAGAGGCTGGATGGCCATCTGTTGGAGATGCTTTGATTTTGAGTTCCTGCATGGCAGGGGGTTGGACTGGATGGCCCTTGTGGTCTTTTCCAACTCTATGATTCTATGATTCTATGAATAGGATTTTGCATGTGTGTTGTGTGTGCCTTCAAGTCATTTCCTATGGCAACTCTAAGGCGAACCTATCCTGGAATTTTCTTGACAGATTTCTTCAGAGGGGATTTTCAACTGCCATCTTTAGGCCTGTATTTTATTTACTTACTTAGGGCCTAAGCAGACTGCCAGAAATAGTGCACATTGAGGTACTGCCCTGGCTCAGTGCTAGGGAATCATGGGAATTGTAATTTATTGTGGCACCAGAGCTCTCTGACAGAGAAGGCACAATGTCCCAGAAAAAAATACAGTTCCCACGATTCCCTAGCACTGAGCCAGGGCAGTGCCTCAATTTAATGTGCACTATTTCTGACAGTCTGCTTAGGCCTTTACTTACTTACTTGTAACATTTAAATCCTGGTTTTGCCTTCATTGAGCTTACAGTGGGGGTGTACTTGGGTCTCCTTCTCCATTTTTTATCATTACAGCAACACCTTTGGGTAGGTCAGGTTGTGAGAGAATGACCGGCCCAAGGTCAAACAGGCTACATCTGCCCTGCTGAAATAGTGCAGTTTGACACCACCTTAACTGCCATGGCTCAATGCTAGGGAATTCTCGTATTTGTAGTTTGGTGAGAGCCTTCTCTCACACAGAGCTCTGGTGTCACAACAAACTGCAAATCCCAGGATTCCATAGCACTGAGCCATGGCAAATAATGCAGTGCATTATTTCTGTAACGCAGGTGCAGCCACAGTGAATTCTATGGTTCTGTTTCTGTAACTAAGTAGTCACAATTTTTCATCTTCTGTTCCCAGGACATAAGACACCAGGAGGAGGAAAGGATCGAAAACAATTTTCCCCAACCTGCTACCCTCCAGATATGGTTTGCTGGCTGGAGTTGATCAGTTCTGTAACCCAATATGCCAGAAGGCATGGGGTTGTACTGCACAAAAGTTTGTGCGTGAAATGACCATTAAACAATTAAGTCCTCTACAGTCCTTTGGGTGGAAAGAAACTGAAGCAGGAGACTGAAGGAAATTGAAGCAGTCTAATAATATACAATTTCCTCTTTGCATGATGAAACCTGATTGATTGTGTTTCTAATGGGGTGTGTTTGACTTTTAACTTTATATTTTAAACAAGTTTTTAACAGTTTTAACATTGATTTTTTTAAAAAACAGGGCTGGTTATTTATTGATTTATTTTTTAAAAAAGTAAAACTGGTACAAATTGTATTTTGTTTTCACCTACACCGTAAGCCACCTTGAGTTCTATATTTTTTCAGAAAGTTGGGAGATTAATTAATTATAATTAATTACAATGGCAAAAGGGTAAAGACTGTTCCCAGTGCAGCATGTTCTCATTCAGAATTTGTTCACAAAAACTCTCATTCCAAAGGGTGAAGAACTGCAATATTTGTGTAATGTTTGTGTGAATGTATCCATAGTAAGCACTTTAATGACTGGATCTTTCCTGACACATGCCAGGGAGCATATGACTCACTGAACTTTCATTACCTGAATGTTGGCAGATTGTGGCTTCAAGCATGAATATACTGAGCTTTAGAGGCAGTGGGGAATGGAGCAATCATTACTGCTTCAGGAATAGGTAGTGAATTTCTATCTGTCCCATCACAACCCATTGGCTTTTACTGAACCCTTCCAATGGAATATGACTCTAAATTTCATCTGGACAAGAACTAATGTAATGAGCATATGTAATCTTGGTTTCCAGGATCTGGGGACCTGTGCTTGCTCTGCAATGAATTCACAGGATGACCTTGGGCCAATGACTTTGTAGCTGTTTTACCACAGCCCTCGCACAACAACTCTTACATGTTGTACAACTGCTTCATTGAAGGTGAATAGAAAGGTTTATGTGAAGTGTAGCACCATCTGTATATTTTGTTTCTGTGTGGATGTTTGTCCAGCCTGACATGACATGGGGTATGGAGTGATCTTTTTTTTTATCATTCAAAATACAATGTTTTGAATTTAGGAAAACACACTACTCTTCATTTTTATTAACTTGTTGAGATTTATTATTTTAAAAATTGGGACTGCATTTGGCGTGTTTCAGATGAACAGTCTCTAGAAGTTTTCCAAATGGAATCATAGAATCATAGAGTTGGAAGAGACCACAAGGGCCATTAGTCCAACTCCCCCTGCCATGCAGGAACTCTCAATCAAAGCATACCTGACAGATGGCCATCCATCCTCTGTTTAAAGACCATCAAAGAATGAGACTCCACCACACAGAGACTTCAAAATTCAATGTTCTCTGCCAAAGAAGGGGACAGGTAGCCTCACATGGGACAGAGACAGCCTGGATCTCAAAGGAGATTTCATCTTGTTAATAGAGTTTAAATTTTATTTCCTAGACTTTACAAGTCTTTGTCTCCCAAAGCCCATATGGCCAAAAAGGAGGAATGGCCTCTGCCTACATGGGTATCTTGTCAAAATGTAGGCCTGTGATTTCAGCATGGTTAAAAAAAAAAAAGTCTTTCTCCTGTTTCACTTTTAACACCTTCATCTGATGAAGAAGCCAGTGGAGCTTTAAAAGCTTGCAACACGTATTTTGTGCATTTTGGTTGGTCTAATAAAGTTACACTATTTTGATGAGCTGGGATGTTATTGTACTTTGCTGTGTAGCCAACACAGGTACCCTTAGGTATGTTTTCTTTACTTTTATTGTGAAGGGTGCATTCACTTCACAGAGTATATTTATTTATTTTATTATAATCGATGTATAGAACATAGCTATCATATTATCATTATCTCCTACTGAATATGTTTACATTATATGTAGATCTTTCCTCATTGCTTGCTTTTGTGTGGTGGTTCTTAGTTACCCTTCTGTACAAATCTAGTCCTAACAAATGAATCCCGCAATCTTGTTAAAACAGAACACTAACAACAACAAAGAGCTTTTGCCTTTCCCCATCATAGCTGTGACCTATTATTGTGTAAATGTTTAGTTTTATTCTTAAAATGTTGTTTTAAGCTGTGTGGCCCCCTGCAACCATAGAATGCAACATGCTATCAATACAACTCTGGTCTCCACAGCAAAGATTAAGCTTTGCCTTCCATTTATTTTATGCAGATGGGGATGTTAAGCAATTATCACTGATAAGGGGCTAAAGCTAACATTCTGCTGGAGAACATTCAGAACTTCCATTCCTCATCGTACTGTATTCCTCCATACTTTCCAGAAACTGGCCTTACAGGTTTCATGGCCATCCAGAGACATTTTGAGGGCACAGGGAGGTATGGTGGACAGAGGGATTGTCTTTAAGTTCCACCATATTCAACCATCTGCCAGTGGCAATCTGTCATTGGATCTGGTCCAAAAATACTTGCAGTAGTTTTTAATCATTATGGATACAGTCCTCAAAAGTCCCAAAACTGGCTCATAAATTTCTGTGGGGGACAAGAAATAACAGCAATGTAAATGACTAGCAGGAAAGCTGACCACATTCTGTTAAAAAGAAAATCTATTTCAATAAATCAGTATTTAATTCTATTAACCTATGTGGATTCAACTGTATTTGCATAAAGAGATAATGATACCAGTCTGAAATGTTGCCTTGGGTAAATGTTGGCTGACTTGTTCAACATTGCTGTCATGTTAGGGAATAGAAAATTTACAACAGAACAGTTCTTGAAATGATCCTATTATATCCCATGTGGTTTAGCTTCACATCAAATAAGATAGTCAAACTACGCTGGGAAACATGGGATTCTTCTAGCCATTATCACACATGATGTGTAAGCATTTTGCTCATTTCCCATACTTATATTTTGAGAATAAAACTTGCTTTGCCTATAATATACATTTAATTTTAAAAGTACACTGTTCTGCCTTCAATTTCATATTCACATTTGCATGGCAACAAGAGATAAATATAAGAAGAGGTGCTTTTACTGCCATGCTTGAAAACATCTGTGGATTAATTTCAGTGTTCAGCACAATTTAGTAGAAGGATGTTCTTGGAAACCTGAATATTTATTGAATGCAAATAATTCCATTTCTTAGAGATAGGTAAAGTAAAACTGCATACAGACCAAGTGGCTGGTGTTAAATACACATAATTTGGAAGCGAATGCATTGAATTTACTGTAGTTGCATTTCATGCAGTGGCCACTGTTTATTAAAAGTTAGTCAGGGCTAGGATTGTTTTACACATTGCAAACCACTCTGGCACCAGAGCATGTGTTTGATGGGAAACCACAACCAACTGAAATTTCCTTATGAACGTACATGTTCATCAGGAAGTTTACAGTTTCTCAAACTTGTTTGTTACATTCATACTTTACTTTTTAAGATATACAGTCATCCCTCCATTCGCAGGGGATCCATTCTGGAACCCACCACCACCACAAATTCAAAATTTCATGAATATTCAATGGCAGTGCCATTGGGGACAATGGGACAAGTATTTCTTTCCCTCCCTTCCTACTTGCCTCCTTCTCCCCACCCCCCAAGAAGGCCAGTGCAGCAGAAAAATGACTGTGTCAGCCACTTCAAGGCCTCCAGGGCCCAGGCAAGGCTGCGCTGGCCACCTCAAGGCCTCCAGGGCTGAGGCAAGGTTGCTCTGGCTGCCACAAAGCCACACAGCCAAGGGAAGGCCAGCGCAGCAAAGGAAAGGCCTGCACGGAAAGAAGGAGATAAGGGAGGGAGCTGCAGGCTTGCCACTCACAAGTAATAGAAACCATGAATGGCAAGCCCACAAATTTGAAAGGACAACTGTACACTCTGGTGCACACCCTTTTTGTGAACACTTTAAATAGGATGTTAATTGGCCCCTTCATGTGAAACCAAAAGATTATTAGACTGCATACAGCCATGTCATCAAACAGAAGATTATGCAGGGTTTGTTTTTTTTTTCTGCTGTGAATTGAGCCCTGCTTCCTATTTCTTTGCTCTAGATATGCTTCTGGATCCCATGCTGTCTCCTTGAGTGTATAGTAACAGCTCTTGCTCCATGGACCTTGCATGTTGACTTCCTCAACCCTTTGCTTAGTGTTTTAATAATGTTCTTTAAAAATCATAAGACGTCCTCTTATGATTAGGAAGAGGGAAGAAGGTGGTTATTGAGAAAGGTCAGCCAGTCAATACCATCCATTGCCTTATTGTGAAATAGTGCAGTGGTGGCATTGTGAGGAACATGAGGACTAGTTAATCAACAATAAGCAAATCCAGCTTATGTTGGAAAAACAGGGGACAGGTTTTCACTGAACCTGATCAGTGAGAAAAGATAGCATATGCATCTGAAATGTAGCATGTTTTTTTCTGCAGCAAGTTTACTGCTAAAACAATTTACATCTTTAGCCACTTCTCTGTCTGCTAAAATCCCATTCTCTTGTTTTCAGCCAGAATCAGTTGCAACAAACCTTTTTGGAATGTTCCTTGTATGTTTGACATTAGGGTGTGAGGCAGCCGAGTAACTACTCCTATATTTATATACAGACATTTGAAGCGGTACCTGTATCTTATTAAAGAACTCTTTTGTTCAGTGGACTGGGTGTTTGTGGCCAAAATGTTGCTTCTGGACATGGCCAAGGCCCTTCATATGTCTGGCCAAACAAGAACAGCACATATTCACATCAAGATAGTACAGTACATACTATAAATATTGTGTTCCAACATGGGTGAGCTACCTTTCCTACAGAAAAAAATGATGATTTGGGACTAGACTATGGCAGTTAACATGTGGCTTCTAAGTAAATACCCAACAGAATCTGGGAGTTGAAAAATGGGAACACAAAAGAGGCAAGGGCACCCAATCTAACTGTAATATTTGAACATTTGGGTATCAATATTTGGACCCCAGTAGAGAATACATTTCTAATCCTGGGATCCCTTCCCTTATCTTCTACATTTTCCAATGGCAAAAAAGTGAAAATAACACATGCAAAAAAGATGCTCTACTTTTTGAGCTTTTCCAAAGCTGATATCTTAAATATTCAAAATTGTACATGATATGTGAACAGTAATATACCATATCCATGATGTCACCAATAGCATCACTTTTTCCACTGGTGAAATAGAAGATGGGGTGTATTTTTCTCCCTCTGGCAAGATGAAATGAGGTAACTCCAAACTGTCACATTTTGATGATGGGGAGGGAAAGTGGCAAGGCAATCCCTAGCCTTTTTATATCTTAGCTCTAACTACATGTGACATTCTTAACACTGTAGTTTTATTTTGAAGGAAAAGCAGCCAAATGAGTAAAGCAAAGTCATCAAACAGTCAACGGTATTAATATATAATACATTTGGTTTTACTGCAATTTTTGGTATATATTTGCTTCAGACGATTGCACACCACCAGAAAATCTTCACTGTAGAGTGGTCTGTCCATTCTATAAATAAATGAACAGTAAATAGCAATGTGAGAGCCAACTACAACTCTAGAGATTAGGGTTCAAATCCCCAGTTGTCCATGGAAGCCCACTTGAGCAAGTCATATTCTTTCAGCTTCAGAAGAAGCTGAAGGCAACTCCACTTTGAACAAATCTTGCCAAGAAACCACCATGATAGGTTCAGCATAGGAACACCTTCAGAAATACACTTGTCCCTCCACATTCATGGCTTTGACTTTTGTGGATTTGATAAGATATTCTCTCTAGGAATATCTAGGTCCTCCAGAGCAACTCTATGGTCAACTTTAACCAAAAGTTGCACTGAAGGACCTAGAGATTCCTAGAGAGAACAATCCACTAGGCATTTGTAGATTATCCAGTGCAATTCTATGGTCACTGTCTGGCAGATGTTGACCACAGAGTTGCACTGGAGGACCTACAGATTCCTAGAGAGGTGTTCTCTCAGGTAAAAACATAGGACCTTATCCCACGGGGTCCCAAGCAGAAGATATCCAAAGGCAATCCAAAGCTAAAACGTTTTTCCTTACCTTGTGTCCACACATATCCAAAGGCAATCCAAAGCTAAAACGTTTTTCCTTTCCTTGTGTCCACACAATATCTGAAGGCAATCCAAAGCTAAAACGTTTTTTTTTCCCCTGAACCGAAGTCAAAGGGGATCTTTTGACATTCGGTTTTTTGGGGAAGTACAGCTGGGAGGAGGGCGAGATGCGGAAGGGAGCCGCCGCCTCTGCCTCCTCCACAGCCAGAGCCGCCTCTCCTCAGCCAGTGCTTTGGGCTGGCTGGAGGCCTGGCAAGTGTCGGAGGGAGGGCGAGGTGCGGAAGGGAGCCTCCGCCGCCGCCTCCTCCGTGGCCAGAGCTGCCTCTGAGCCGGTGTCTTGGCTGGCTGGAGGCCTGGCAAGTGTCGGAGGGAGGGCGAGGTGCGGGAGGGAACCCCCGCCGCCGCCGCCTCTGCCTCCTCCAGAATGGCCACGGAAAGGCCACGGAACGGCCATGGAAAGACCGCGGAGGTTTGCCGCCTTCGCTTTTTTTCCGCTTCCTGGCCAGCGTTTGATAAGGCCCATCGTGTTTTTATTATTTGTGGTTTTTCCATTTTCATGGGGGTCCTATGCCCCTAACCCCAATGAATGTGGAGGGACAAGTGTAACTTGAAGGCAAACAACAACAAATAGCAACCTCTCTCTTTTCCCTTGGCCCTTCACCAAAGGCTGGAAAAAATCATGGAAAAAGGAGTAACCAGATAGAAAGCTATCAGGTGTACACATGGAAAGAATATTTTTAATATTTGAAAAGTGGTTGAAAAAGAAGTTTCTTGAATGTTGGGAAATCCTGAAGAGGAGAATCCTGGATGAATGTAAATCTCCACAGTTCAGGACCTATTCTGCACAAAAAAAGAAAGAAAGAAAGAAAGAAAGAAAGAAAGAAAGAAAGAAAGAAAGGAGGGAGGGAGGGAGGGAGGGAGGGAGAGAGGGAGGAAGGAAGGAAGGAAGGAAGGAAGGAAGGAAGGAAGGAAGGAAGGAAGATATTTTTGCACATAAAATTGTGTTCTCTGCATGGAAGGCAAGCTCCCTGCCCAAAACAACAGCAACAACAAAACCACTTCTATGTGAAAACAAAGTTTCCTCCAGATAAATGGTATTTTCTGTAAAAGACATTTATCTTGTGTCCCCCCTCCAATGCATTTTTGTGCATAATTTTGTGAATCGTCTTTGCCCAGTTGTTGATGATTTTCTCACAGTAAGGACAAAAATGATAAAAACTAGTTATTCTTGCCTATCTGAATAAAATTCATGAAGATTTGCATATTCAGGCCCCATGCATTGTGCCTCCTTCTCTTTCTTTGGCTTCTGTACCAAGAAGAATGGAGAGTGAGTGAGGGAAAACATAGTTTCTCCTTGGAAGTACAGTCATAGTCTTTACCTATTTACTCTTGCTTGGTATGAAGCATTTGGTTGTAGTTGTTGCTGTGTGCCTTCAAGTCATTTTTGACTTATGGTGACCTGAAAGTGACCCCATCATGTGGTTTTCTGGGGCTGAGAGTGTGTTACTTGCCCAAGGTCACCCAATGGTTTTCCCTGGCCAAGGGGGGAATTGAACCCTGATCTCCAGAGTCATAGTCCAATGCCCAAACCACTAATCTACACTGACTTTAGTTGTGCCTCATCCCCACCACTATGTGTCCCAGAAGGAGAAAACAGGTGGCTGAGAAGAGAAGGCTGCAACACTTCCAGTGTCCATCCCTCTATATTGCTGTGCTTGGGAAAAGGAAAACAGATGAGTAGGCAGCACACACTGTGCCTCACCTAGAACCCAATCCTCCACAGTGTCCAAGGTAAGTAAGAAAGAGGATGCCACAGGCTCTTCTTTGAATATTTCTCTGGTAAGAGATCTCAGGGAACCTGGCAGTGTAGCAGGATGGATGGATCTTGTTAGCACACCCAACACCCTCACATTGTATGTGGGGATCTTTACATTTTCCTATTTTCATATCTAGAGATAGGCATTTTTAAGAGGTCACAATGACCTTTGAGACAAAGGGAAGTTTCCCATGGGAAAGGAACATTGACCTGAAGACATATGAAAGATTTAGGCAGTATCAAAAGGAAAGTTAAATGGGTTTGTTGATCACTCCACCCTCCCCTGGGCTTTATGCATATTCTCTTGAACTGGAGATAAAGATGGTTGCACTAAGAACAGTAAGACAGTATCTCCTACCTATCCTCTGCCTTGTTCCCAGCCACTTTCTCTATCCATTCACACCAGGATTGTCCTAAATCAAAGGAATGTTTCTGTTACTCTGAAGTTAAAACCATCAGTTGTTCTGGAATCCCATTGTTGATTCCTTGAGACAACCATCAAGTCTTTATTACACTACAAGATAGCATCTACCCTTTGAGGCTAGGAAATCAGATATAAATATCAGCCCCAGCTCTAGCCTCATATAGGCAGAGAGGGTCACTTTCATTCACTGTGTTGCCCTCAAATACTTCTGAGCCACACCCCACTTTCCATGGATTCCTCTGGTAAATATCACCCTCTCTACAACCCTTAGTCTCCACTATCCAAATTCCTTACCTTTATTTCAGCTAGCTTTGTATGGTGTTTTAAGACTGAATTGTTACTGTGTGTTTCTGTGTTCTCTTGCCTGTTTTTAAATAAAAGCTTTACTCATTAAATGTGGAGTCCTACTGCAATTAGTACTGGTTTACATAGGTGAAAATTATCCTCAGAGTTACCCAGCCTCTCACAGGCTTCCTACTGAGCTAATAAATTCCCTCCAATATGATATCACTGTTGGTGGGAACCCCAGGTCCCTCATCTTTTGGGATAATAATCTGGGATGCATGAGAGAATTTCCTTGTTTTTTTCTAACCTTGCTGCATAGAGAGGAAAGGAAAAGCTTTGCTCTTTAGTGGTTCCTTGCCAATCAGCTACTATTCTTTCTAAATAAAAAGGATTGCTAGCTACTCTTTTGCTTTTCCAAATGTGTGTTTCATATCATGCACAGCTGGGCAGATAGTATCAAGAGATCTACACCAATTAGGTCACCTCCTGGACTCCTCTGGCTAGGCACAGCTGAGAAAATATAGATTGTGTGATTTCAGGCACGCAATCTTGACCAGGCATTGCAAGAGCATAATAGACTAGTTCCCAGGCCTAAAAATGCCAATCTACTTTGCACTGAAGTTCAAAGGCATACTGAAGAATGTGGACTGCTGCCTGAGTCTGCACCCTTCAGTCCTCATCTTCCAGGGGATTTGGGACTCTCTGGAAAGGTGCTCTATATTTTCCTGGGAGCAGGGTGAACTGATGTCCTCACTGCAGAGGTGCTGCAAAATGTAGGACCTTCAAGAAAAATGTAGGGACATGACCAAATCAAAGGTCAAAACACTCACTGAAATAAAAATGCATGCTTCTTAGTCCTGCTCCAAATGGAGGACATGTTGGAATTCTTCCTGGACAGAAAGCTGAAATGGAGGAAAAGGAGAACATCTGGTCATCTCGCCCAGTAGGTTTCTCTTCCCTGGGTTGATTTTCAATACACACCATCCTAAGAAAAGGCAGAAAGAAAGAAGGAAGGAAGGAAGGAAGGAAGGAAGGAAGGAAGGAAAGAAAGAAAGAAAGAAAGAAAGAAAGAAAGAAAGAAAGAAGGTTTCTCTTCCCTGGATTGATTTTTAGAAAGAAAAAAGGCAGGCAGGCTTCTCTTCCCTGCATTGATTTTCAATGCACAACATCCCAGGAAGAGGAAGAACGAAAGAAAGGAAAGAAGAAGAAAAAAGGAAGGCAGGAAGGCTTCGTTTCCTGGGTTAACATCTCAGGAAGCGAAAGAAAGAAAGAAAGAAAGAAAGAAAGAAAGAAAGAAAGCAGGCAAGCAGGCAGGCAGGCAGGCAGGCAGGCTTCTTTTCCCTGGCTTGATTTTCAACACACAACATCCCAAGAAGAGAAAGGAAAAGAAAGGAAAGGAAAGGAAAGGAAAGGAAAGGAAAGGAAAGGAAGAAACATCCCTGGAAGAGGAAGGAAGGAAGAAAGAAAGAAAGAAAGAAAGAAAGAAAGAAAGAAAGACATCCAAGGAAGGAAGGAAGGAAGGAAGGAAGGTTTCTCTTCCTTGTATTGAATTTCAACACACAACATCCCAGGAAGAGGTAGGAAGGAAAGAAGGAAGGAAGGCTTCTCTTCCCTGGACTGATTGTCAACACACAACATCCCAGGAAGAGGAAGAGGAAGAGAAGGAAAGAAGGAAAGAAGGCAGGCTTCTCTTCCTTGGACTGATTTACAACACACAACATCCCAGGAAGGAAGGAAGGAAGGCTTCTCTTCCCTGGACTGATTTTCAACACACAACATCCCAGGGAAGAGGAAGAAGGAAGAAAAGAAGGAAGAAAGAAAGAAAGAAAGAAAGGGAAGGATGGAAGGGGGTGGGTGTCAGGAGGAGGGCAGAGCAGCTCAGCTGGAGGGAAGAATCATGTTCTCCAGGTGTGTCTCTCTCCTTGCCCTGCCGGGGCTCCCTTCCTTCACAGTCCCACACCCAAGAGACGGGGGAACTCTGACCCCTTGTTCCCTTTGGTGGTCAAGGCTGGGGCGTGGGTCGGGTGGCGTGAGGGGTGTTTTTCCATCCCTGAGCCAAGAGGGCAGGGCACCTGGCAAGACCCTGGGGCAGAGGAGCCAGGGAGGCTTGTACAGAGACAGACACACACCCACAGAGAGAGGGGGGGCAGGAGGCGGCTGTGGGACGCTGTCGGGCACTGGGTGTGGGTGTGGGTGTGTTGGGGGGTGTTTGTGTAGCTCTCCTCCCTCATTTCCCACCCTTCCTGAGGGGGCCGGTGGCTGGAAGAGAGCTGCCCTCCGGCTGTGACCACTGAGCCCTTCTTCTGGGAAAGGGAAAGGACTCCAGCGCCCGCTCTCTCTTTCCCAACTCAGAGTTTTCCTTGGACCGGGACTTTTCTTTCCCCTTTAGCCGGGCGGGAAGAAAACGAGCAGAAGAAAAAAGGAAGGAAGAAAACTTGAGGCGGACGGAGCTGAGAGCAGCCTCCCTGCGCCCTCTCTCCTTGCATTGAGGGACCCCAGCGTCGTCGTCAGACTTTTTCTTTTTGGGGGGCGGCATCCTCGCTTTGGAGTAGTGAGAAAGGTAAAGGCAACAAAAGTGGGGTGGGATGGGAGGGGGAGGTTTCTCCCTCCAAAAACCCTCTCAGCCAATAAGCTTTCTGGGGGATTCTCTTAATTTGTGAGGGGTTCCTTGAAAAAGACTCTCCCCCCCCCCCACTGGAGTCCCCAGAATTTGGGAAAGTTGCTTTTTTAAACTGTAGTTAACTGACAGCTGCAGTCCAAAAATGTCACTTTCTCAAGCGCTGAGGGGGGCTCTGCAAAGAGAGAGGGGAGGAGTTTCCTCTGTCTTTTTCACAGCTGAATTTTTCTCTTTCTTTCTGTCATTGCATGTCTGCTGAGGAGCTTTTCATCTGATACTTAACTCTGATGCATCAGGTTGCCTTTCCTAGGTGGAGTTTGGAGATGAAAATAGGATGCTGTCTGGCCTCTATCATAAGCCTCCTGTGTTACCTTCCCTTCTAAATTGTTGTTGTGTGCCTTCAAGTCCCTACCGACTTAGGCCAACCCTAAGACAACCCTATCATGGGGTTTTCCTGGCAAGATTTGTTCAAAGGAGGTTTGCCGTTGCCATCCTCCGAGGCTGAGAGAGTGTGACTTGCCCAGGGTCACCCAGTGGGTTTCCATGACCAAACCAGGATTTGAACACTGGTCTCTAGAGTCCTAGTCCAACACTCAAACCACACTGGCTCTCAAATTGCTTCTAACTTACTTAATTCCTATTCATTCTTTCATTTCTAAAATTCATTATTAGTCACTCATCAATATTATAATTATAATTATCAACATCATCATCCCTCTTTCCCCAAAAAATTAGGAATCAAAGCAATTAACCATTTAAAAGAACAATACAATTAAAAAAAATACATGTGACCAATTGAGGTAATGTTTCCAGGCATCCTAAAATGAAAAGGAAGATCCTTTGAGGCATCTTTATTCAAGGAGAGCAATTCCCCAACCCAGTTCCCTCTAGATTGTATAGATAGACTTCCAGTTGCCCTCAATCGTCATAGATCAGGGGAAGGAAGAGTAGTTCAGTGTAAAAGGACCAGATTTTAACCAAAGACAGCCCAGGTTGTTGACATGGAAGAAATAGGAAGAAGCAACGTCCACAAGAACTTCCAAATGTTGGTAGGGATATTTGGAACTTTGCACCTGTGCTAAAGCTATTTTGCTAAAGTCCCAAAATAACATCTCCCTGGTACTCTTCCCCCCTTTGCCAGTCCTTGTTTCATATGGAGATAAATGATGAAAGACTGAAGGGACTGGGGATCCATTTCATGCCAACTCTTGAAACGTATTGTCAACAAAGGGATCTGCTACAGACGCCATGATTCTAATATTTCTAATAATGGTCCTCTTGAGAGAAATAGGGATAGGAAAAAGCTTGGAAAGTATAGGAGCCTCTTGTGTAACCTGTCAATAAGATGGGTTGGTCCCCTGCAGTTGGTAGTATTTAATGGGATCAGAAAGGGGATCAAGGAGCTAGATGAAGTTTGTGCGTCTAGCAACTACCATTCCACACATATAACATCAGTTATTTGCCCATGGGACATAAAAAAAGAACATCCTCAAATTCTTTCTCTTATTGGGAAAAATATTACATATTTTTCAATGCTTATAGATGATAAGAGTAGACCCACAGCAGCATTATCTCAAAATTCTAAAATGAGCTTGTTTCCTGATTTAAATAGAACAAAGTAATTCTGAATTCACATTCTAAAAATGCACTTTTTGTAGGATCAGGTTAAATGCAATGCAGCTTTTTCCTGGGAAGTAGTTGTGTTATTGTTCTTCACTAGACATTGCAGGTAATGTGTACAATGAAGTTAATTTATGTATACATATATATGTTCCTACAATATCTGGAAAATATTTTTGGATGTTTTTGGAAGGAATTTTCCATGTTGGAAGGCATGTATTATGACTTCAATAGGCTATCATAAAAGTCAAGTTTCCTGAATTCTAAACAACTGAAAAAATATTTACACATTATTCATGCATTACAATTTATGACAAAAGCTTAATGGAAAACTAACTGTAAGTTTAATATGTTTGGTTTGTAAGTACTTTCAGTGAATGTAAAAAACAAGAAGGTAGTAGCAAAATTAGTTTCAGCAATTCTTGTGTGGGGAAAAATCTATATGATGTGGCACAGTATGTCTTATAATTCACATTCCAAGAAGATGAAAGAATTGTTATCATTAGGTACTTTTGATAACTGTTTTCTCTAAAGCTAAATTTCTTGCATGATTAGAAAGTGACAAGTTAACAGAATAAGCTGTTAAACTTTTGGACATGTATTTAAACAAGTGCTAGTCCCTTCAGAGTCATAGCTGCTCGATCCCTTTAGTCATGTATGTTAGCATCATATAACACTTTTCAATTTGCAAAGTGCTTTACAATATTTTTCTTGTTCAGTCCCACAAGTGTAATTCATTTGTTCAAAACAACACAGCATATGTAAATTTGACCAAAATTAAGTGCTTTTTGGTCCCATTAGTTTCAAAGGGAAGGTTTAAGCACGTGTCTGACTTTTCCATTGAAATCAATAAATTTTGAATGTTATAAGTTCCACCTGGTCACTCTCCAAAACTGTCCAGGTAAATGTGGAACCTCTTTTTCACTGAGTTATATTGTTTTTCTAAGTAATCAGTTTTCCTTCATTAAGCCAAAAAGAGATTCAGAGTCACAGTGTCGAACTCATCCTGCTTTTGAAGAATAGGAGGCATTTGTGTTCCATCATCTTTCTTTCCAAAGCAGCTGACATAGGACACAAAATAAAACTCCCTCGTTTCTTTCTTTCACTCAGCAACATTCACTTACATCAGGGTGATGGTGAAATCAGCTTGAGATGTTAATGTGGATAAGCTCAGAATTGTTAGTGGAGGCAGATCTCCAGCCAAAATCAAATAGCACAGCTCTCCTGAGTTCAGTGAGCATGGTCTATTAAATTACATACTCTTAAACTGACAAGACTTGCAAAATAAACAATAAGCCTAAATTCATTACTGAATATGTGCTCTCTTCAAAGAAATAAAAGTTAAAACCTTCAGTGATGCAATGAAGAAACATCTGCTCTGTGGCACATGTGTACCAAGAATCTGTCTTACTAAAGAGCCTTTATGCCCAGGGTTTAGACAAAATTTAATGTTCTTATGCTTGTGGTTTTAATGAGAAAAACATGCTTGTTATAAAGTTTTTCACTGGCATGTGGGTATGTTCTGATTCAGGAGGGAAAGATCAAAATGATAAGAAAAACCAGAAGCTACTGAGAAGACAATTACTATAAATAATACTTCCATTATATAACTTGTAATGGAATCTGTTTACTGTTGCAAATAATTTTGTTAAAAATAATCAATGATGAATAAAAATTAATTTAGGCATGAATAGTTCCAAAAAATACAAATCTACCAGGTTTACTTTATTGTTCTTTGGTGAAGATTGCCATTTGGTGAATTGTTCAATTTCTGTAAAACTTTAGAAATGGTGATAGAACTGGCATCAGCATTTTGAAGATTCATTTTGAGAGGGCACCAGAACTATTTTTCAGGTGTGACTAATTTTCAAGTGTGAAGTATGACCATGAATGGGCTGAGAGGAATAGGTGTGTGAACTGATCCAGAATCTTTTCCACTGTGACAAGAAATGGAGGAATGTAGGGTACTCTTGCTGCAATGCCAGGTCAGTTTATCTGGAACCTGAACCAAGACAGAGTCGAAGAGGCAGTGCTGACATTTCAGTTGGTAACCCTTATTAAGTCTCTATTTTAAAAGAATTTGGCTGAACAGTAATTTTATTAGCAGTTGCACACTAATGCCTCTGACCTTCACCTTCCTTGGCATTTGTAATGCAAACTCAAGAGAAGCAGGGCTGAGTCAAGAAGAGTAAGAATAGACTCTCTGTCTTTCACTTAATGCTTCTGTAACTGCCCAGGTGGATCCCACACTGCCACATTTCCTTATGTTGGCGGTAATCAGGCTCAACCAGCAAAATCTTAGCCAAGAAACTACGCACGACTTGAGTTCTTACCTCTGGTGAAGACCACTCCCATCCTGTTTGTCCACGCTACACCATTACCTGATGGGGGTGAGTTGTGGAAATAGACATGACTAAGAAGATTTGTAAGGCTGTTTTGAGTGGGTTCCTAAGCCAAAGTAATATACTATTTCACAGCTGAAATGTATGAGGGACAGAAAGAGTGTTCACTAAACCTCCCCCCCCCCCCCCCGCATCCACTCGCTGCATTTACTCCAAGGTACAGAGTCAATTGGGTGTGTCCCTCACTGTAAAACTTTTGCTCCCCATCCAGGTTGGCAGCAGGAGACCTGACACTGGATAACATGGGTAGAGTGACAGATGCAGTGGAGGAGGGGGTAGGATAGGCCCTGATCCAGAGTAGAGGAGGACAGGGAGGAGTAGGAAGGGAAAGGAGGAGAAAGGGCTGCAGTTGTAATTGCAGCTGCTGCCAGTAGAGAAGCAGGGGGAAACACCTCCTGAGTTACCACTGGAAAAGTGTTGTTGTCCAGATGAGTAGCTTGATATCTGGGCCTGAGGGAGGAGATTGGCTTTTCACCAAGCTTGATTCACTCAGTGGTGATTCTCTGGCTAGTCCTGCAGATTGCCTGGCACTGTTATAGCTACTGCTTCCCGTATCCATGCTCCTTTCCTTCCTCTCCCAATCCCCTGGCAACCTGGGGTTGTGAGTGAGCTAGGTAACTGATGGAAGGGCTTGTGCACAGCTACAAAGAAGCCAAAAACCAGAAGTTAGAGCAAGTGGGAAAACCAGTGGAGTGAATTGCCTATAAAGCCTTGGTAATCTAACAGGAACTGTGGAGCAATAAATGGCAGAAAAGGTTGGAATTTGGTCTAGATGTTGGGGGAGCTGAAGAGCAGGGCAGAAAGAAAGTGTGACTGCCCCACCCAGACTAGAGCAGCTGCAGGGTATACAGGAGTAAAAATCATGCTAAAAAAGTTAGGGGGGGGCTTCCATATTTTATTGGTAATGGGTTCTTCAGATGCATTCAGAGGAACAACAGGAGGAGTTGCCTGGGTCTAACGCACCCAGAATTTCAACTGTGGCAGTCTGTGATTAGAAACATGATGGCATCCTATTACTACAGTGCTAAAAGCAATCACATCCCTCCCCTTGTTGTTTTTGATCTTTGGTGCTCAACGCAGTGAACTTCCTTTCTGATTGTCTGGAATGTGTGGAATTACGTGGCAGTGTTTTGTGCTCAATTATCAGTTAGGGATGGGCAACTTGGCATGAGGTTTTGCAGATCCAAAAGCATTTTAATGGATCTGGATTCTATCAGACTTGACAACTTATGCTATTGGCCATGGCGACACAATACAATTATGACAGATTCCCCGCCAGATTTTTTCCCAGCACAGATATCAATGAAACAAATTATGGGAAAGTCTGTAACTCATAAATGGGGAAATATTTATATAAAAGTCTATTGTTGCAGATATCCAAGCCAAGAACTACAATATATGTGTGTTGTGTGCTGGCCAAGGGATAAGACCGCCTATAGTTAGCACTAGGGAGAAAAGTGTGTGAGAGAATGGTGGCACAGCTAGGTTGAATCTGGACTCACCTCTTCCTGTTGTAGAAATAGATCATGCCTTTATCTCTGCTAAAATTAATATGCTAATAGCAGAACTTATAAATAACTAGTAGCAAATAGTGAAGTATTTGAAATTACCTCCTTTTCCAATAATAAAGTATAACTAAGCTCTGCCTAACATAGGCCCTACCAACTGAGAACTGTTTCATATTCACTACATCCTATTTTAGGCATGGCAGGTTGTTACATAGGAGAAATTCTGGTCCCAGTTTGGGCAGTATTTGTTGATTTAAGGTTGTCAAAGTGTGAGAGTCTTCCTGTGAAAATCAGAAGGATAGTCTATCAAAATATACAGAAAAATATCAACATTCTGAAGATGTTTTAATGGATCATTTTCAGTTCACAAACTTCTCTTGTTTCTTCTAAGGAATTATTAGACATTCTGGCTCCACAGTTAGCAGTTCAAGTAGAGTTAGGTACTTGAAAAAGCAGCTTGTAATTTTAAAGTAACAAAATGTTCTTTGGGGTAAAAAAAAGGAATCTGAATGTATTTGGGATTTTAATCAATGGTGTTTAAGCAGGATTAGAGGAAACAGCTGGCTAAACAAATATTGGAGCAGAGTGGATGCAATGGTATAAATTAATAATGCTACTCTTTCTTTATGCCATGAATGGGAGGTTTTGTGGCAGTATAGTATATTAACTATGGTCATCATATGCCACCTAGTGGATATGACAGTATTTCATGGCCATCATTCACACATATACACTTGCATATTTGTGTGTGTGCCTGTGTGTACACACATTTGTGGCCAATTTTGCATACAGTTAACTCTAAGAAAACATTAATAGCCAATTGTAGCTTTATTCTCTCAAGAACTAATCCTCCCTCTAAAAATCACTGTAACATTAGTTGACCATATCAGCCTGTTGATTAGTCCTTTGCTGTTTCTGAAGCATTAAATTATGACAAAACACTACATAAAATAACAGCGCATTTGAATCAGGTTTTAGATATAATTATCTAAAATGACAACATTCACAGACAATGCCAATGGTGTTTTCAAAACTACATCACAAAAAAATGGAGGCAATGCTCCTGATAATATTTCCCCCTATTTACTCTTTATCGGAGGGGGGGGGGGCTTCAGTCTCTGAATATCATGCTTCAGATTCCTCCTACTCTTTCTTCATTTCTTACTTCTTACTTTCCTCTCCCATAGTGGCATTCCTGGTTTCTTCTTTTTTTTTCTTTCCCAACTGTTATATTGTGATGAGAAAAGTTATGAGGAAAGGTTGAAGGAGCTGGGAATGTTCAGTTTGGTGAACAAAAGACTGAGGGGTGATATGACTTCACTCTTTAGATATCTCACAGCCTGTCATGGGGGGGGGGGGGGCAAGCCAGATCTAATTATTTTAAATTACAGGAGAATAGATTTCTATTTAACATTAGAAGGAATCTTTTGACAGTAAGAGCAGTTCAGCAATGTAACCTAGACATGTAACCAATGTAGACTAGACAGGTGATGAGGTTTCCTTCTCCAGAAGTCATCAAAAAGATGCTGGGAAGCTACCTGCTGGGAATGTTTTAGCAGGAGACCCTGCACTGAACAGGTGGTTGAACTCAGTGATGGCACCTGCCCCCCGCCACTGCTTGCCCCTCGTGGCTTAATTGGTGGCCTCCCTCCCTCCATGGGGAGAAATCTGAGCCAATGACAAAGCCACGAGGGGCTCACTAGCCCCTCCGCTGTCCTCCCTGCCACCTCAGCTCCTTCCCTGGGGAGAGAGCTGGGCTAGTGGCAAAACCACAAGGGGCTTGCTTGCCCCTGTGCTTCACTCACTCATCCACAGACCTCACTAGTTCTTCGGCTCCCTCGCCAGGGAAAGAGCCGGGCCTGTGGCAAAGCCACAAGGAGCGTGCTCACCACCCCACTGCAGTGGGAAGAGGACCCAACCAAGGTGTCACTCCTCCTGTGGGGTGTCACCTGATGTGATCCGTACTCCCCGCACCCACCTAATGACACCACTGGTTGGACTCAGTGGCAATGAGGCCTCTTCCAACTCTATTATTCTATGATTCTGTTTCTTCTCTCTTTTTATGTCCTACAATTATGATAGTATAACGATACACTTGCCTTCATACAAATTAGTTATTTTGTATAAAGGATAACAATTTATTTATGGAATAACAATTTCCTAGTTTTGCTTTTTGATTTTTAAATTACCCAGCATGATATGTGCACACTGGAGCAGGTATAAAGGAAAGACCATCAGGAGCATGAAAAATAAGTTCTATACAAGAGATTGCAGGAACTGGGAATCCTTAACTTGGAGCAGAGAAGCTTGAAGAAGGCATTGTAGGGGGGTTGCAGACTGTCAAAAATAGTGTGAATTCAGTCCACTTTTAGGGTTAGGGTTAGTGCTAGGGAATCATGGGAATTGTTATTTTTCTGAGACATTGAACCTTCTTTGTCAGAGAACTCTAGTGCCACAATAAAATACAGTGCCCATGATTCCCTAACCTTAACCCTAACCCTAAAAGTGGACTGAATTCACACTATTTCTGACAGTCTGCAACCCCCCCGTAGTCTTCAAATATCTAATGGGCTATCCCATAGGAGTGTACTCTGCTCCCCCAAAGGGCAGGACTAGTTTTAGTGGGCTTAAGTTATGGTTGAATATTAGGAGGAATTTTAATAGTGTAAGAAATTCAACTATAGAAACAGTCACTCAATGAATGGAAAGTGTCCCTCACTGGAAGTCTACAAGTAGCAATTGAACAACCATCTGTTGGAGATTCTCTCATTTTGGATTTATTGCACTGAGCAGTTGGTTGAAATAGATATCCTTTAAAAGCCTCCTTAAATGCTATGATTTTTGTTGATTGTTCAGGAGCAATGCCAAGTTTCTCAAAATTGCTACTGTTCAGGAGCCGTGCCAAGTTTCTCAAAGATGAACCATCTCTTTTAATTTCTACAGCTAACTGCATCATAATGCTTCTGATTCCTTGATGCAAGCTGGGGGATTCTGGACCTTGTAGTTAAAAAAATGTAACCTTTATGAGTTCTGGCTGAGAATCATCAGTTTCTCTTAATAAAAAAGCAGAAAAGAATCCATCAGCAAGTGTGAGACTAAGTGGGAGAAAGAAATTTCTAGCGTATAAATTTCCATGAACTGCAGCCCACTTTAGATTGCCTCAGATGCAGTGGACTGTAGTCCACAAAATCATATAGTAGGGGGGAAATGAAAGTTGCTACTGGATTCTTTTACCTGCTTATCTCTTTGAATATATCTTCTTTGAAGGTACTGTGATAGAAAGTGCTGGAAGGGCACTATGGAAGTTCTGCTTTGCAGGAAATGTTTGTCTCACCTTCCTTTGCCTCTCATTTCTAGCAAAGAATTTGGATAGATATTCTACTTTATATCAGAACAAAGGCTAGGGGTCTCTACCATCTCTAAAATTCTGTGATACTTTGCTCAAAGCACATGGCACAACAAGTTTGATCTACTCTGGATTTAGGCCATGCTGGGAAAAATGAATGAAACTGTTAAAAATAAATGAAACACTGTGTGGAAAGCTTCCTTTGGTTTCCTTTACTCAGCTTCAGAACAGGTTGTTTCCCTATAATTTGTACAACAGAGTGGAAATCCTGAACATGACTGACAGCACTGAACTCAAACGTAAAAAAAAGGCAGTATGAATGGTCTACTTGAAGACTTCACAGTACTTGGAAAACATTTTGTTTAACAGAGTGATGTGAAATATTACTTTAATAAACTGTTGGGCTGGTGCATGAGCTAATGGCTGTGGCAAGCAATAATTTCCTCTGTCACGAAAAAAGTGAAGCTTACACATTGAAATTGCACTTGATAAAATAGCTCAGCAGATAATAAAGCCAACATATATGATTTTAAATTTTATATATGACAAAAGAGATTTGGTTTCAC
This sequence comes from Phrynosoma blainvillii, assembly GCA_026167975.1. NCBI lineage: Eukaryota > Metazoa > Chordata > Lepidosauria > Squamata > Phrynosomatidae > Phrynosoma > Phrynosoma blainvillii. Next base: position 57,892,666 of record JANUYF010000002.1, on the reverse strand, counting down.
AAGTGAGAATTGCAGAGTGGTGTACTTGAGTTTCCTACCTGGCAGAATGGAGATCTTTTGTAGGGTCAAAAAGCCCGGAGCAGTATGAAGTTTTCCATTAAATGTACACACAACAATTCTATTTATAGCAGATATAATCTTCATCATTACTTGCACAGTTTAACCAAAAAGTTTTCTTCCTGCTTAGAAAATAAATGCCATCTTGGCATTTTATCCGATAGCAAGAGATCTTGTCACAGCATTATGTTAGCAATGTCTCTTTTTGGAGAGATTGATGTGGATTTAGGAACTGGTTTCTCTATATTTCTCAGGATAGAAGGATAGAATATTATTTACTACTAGTCTGAAAATAACAAAGTTGCCCTCCTATACAATATATACATACACACACGAGCTGTAGATATAATTTTTATGCATGGGTTCCCTGAAACCTAAAAATAATTTCAAGGGCTCTTCCAGGGTACAAGGCTAAGAAAGGCTGGTATACAAATTTCATGCAATTTCTAGGGATGTCTAATGGGAATTAGGATTGCAGAAGTAGCATCCCACATTTTCTCTGAGCTCAGAATGATTCAGAATAAACAAGCTTGCAGCAGTGGAGAATTCTAAGGGTTTTTGGCTGTTACTTATGAACATAGGAATCTGCTTTATATTGAACTGACATTTAGGGCACTAGCTTGCTATAATTTAACTTCCCTAGCAGCAGCTCTTAATACTTCAACCAGGAAACTTTCCCAGTTCTGTCTGGAGATGGCAGAGATTGAACATGGGATCTTTTGAATGCATTCTCCTTTTGATATCCTTGTCATGCAGTTCACATTTTTGTTTTATAATGTCAAAATGTACAATTTGTGATACATGATCCAACCATATGCATGTATGTGTATATATTTACATATAAAATGCATATTGATTTTTATCTGCAAACAAACTGCTCTGGCCAAGGAATTTGTTTTTGCTGTTCTCCCTGACTGACAGCTCATTATTATGGACTGCACACTATTGTTGACTTATGGTTCTTTGCACAGTGGCCATCATTTCCCATTGATTCACAACTGGTACCTCATTGTTTGCATGGCTAGAGGCTGGTACCAACTGTTACTATTTTGAAGCTTATTTCCGAAAACCTCACATCACAATGCAAACCTATTCATTTAACCACCAGTCTCATGAATAATAATGCAAATCACAATATCAGATTTTGTATAGCTATACTTGGGAGTTAAACGTAATTGTGTGTATTGTTTGCCAGAAGTTGTTTAATAGATGGGGAATGTGTGTGGAAAGGCATTAGAATGGAAATGGGTTTTATAATAAGTGGAGGGATAAATTCAGTGGATGGATAGACAAAGTCATGTTAAAATTGGAAAAAAGTGGTTTTCAGAGGATTATAGGATGGCTTTGTTTGTTTGTTTTTAAAAATTTAGAAACTTTATTAAACTTTTCCAGCATGCACAGCTCTCAGAGTTATACACTCAGGAATGGATCACCCCAGGACTCAATAATATCCTATCAGAGGAAGGAAGTGGAAAATACACCTCTGAGTATTCCTTGCTTAAGAAAACCCATAAGTCAACAGGCAAATGGAAAGCACATGTTTAAAAAGTAAATAGAGTGCTGAAAGAACTTTAGGTGCCTGGACATAATGGGAAGTCCAAGTGTGTGAATTTAGCGGTCCAAACTCCACCCCTGAACCATGCACACAATCTTTTTTTGTGATTTACTTATCCCTCAGAGTCAGATTTTTTTGAAAAAAATATCTTGAGCTGGCAGCATAATTCTCAGTAAAGCCAACATATTAAGATTCTCTTCTGGATATGTCAAACTGGCAAGAGTGGTTCTTGCAGCACTTTTGGTTCTGACTAATATTTTGATTGGGGTTATTGGGAATCATACAGCATAAGCAATGCTGGAAGGACCTACCATTCAAATAGACAGTTTTTGTTGTTGCTATATGCCTTCAATTTCTGATTTATGGGGGCCCTAAGCCTGACCTTGGGATTCCAGGAATGTGGTGACTTAATGGTTAAAACAGCAATTCTGAAAATCAGAAGACCCGAAGGTTGGCAGTTTGTGGCCTGAGTGCTGCATGATGGAGTAAGCTCCTGTCATTAGTCCCAGCTTTCGAAAGCATGCAAATGCAAGTAGATAAATAGGTACCACTCTGGTGAGAAGGTAACAGCATTCGATGCATTCATGCTGGTCATATGACCACCAGAGTTGTCTTCAGACAATGCTGGCTCTTTAGCTTAGTAACGGAGATAAGCACTGCCCCCTACAGGTGGTTACAAGACATTCATATCAAGGGAAAACCTTTACCTTTACCTTTAAGGCTGACCTATCACAGGGTTTTCTTGGCAAGATCTCTTCAAAGGAGGTTTTTTGTTCCCTTCTTCTGAGACTGTGAGAGTGTGACTTGCCCACCCCGTGGGTTTCCATAGCCAATTGGAGATTTGAATCCTGATCTCCCAGAGTCATAATCCAATACCCAAACCACTACTATGTGCTGGCTCTCCAGTCATTTTTACTACTATAATTATTTCAAAAAGTTCAATATGCACTGTTATATTGAGCAAATATTTATTTTGCTTTATTTCCCAGGATATTGTGTTTTAAAAATTAAAACTTCATATCCTTATTATGATATATAAATATTTAAAGAACAGCATCACTTTTGGCAATGGGCAGAATAAGTGAATATTATTGTATTCAGTTTTTTGAAAAAAGTTAATGCAGCACATGTAGAACTAATAACTGATTGGCTATGACCAAACGTAATGCAGAGTTAGACACACTTAGGGCCACTGATTTAAGGCATTAGATTTCAGTCAATGTGATAATTAAATTCAAATTCTTGCTCTCTCCTGTTTAAAACTGCAGGATTTGTTACAGCCCATGTACATTTAATGTTCAAAGTATGACTTGAAGACACAAAATAACAAAATGGTGTTTATTGTGCTGCCACCCAGTGGCATACTTTTCTGTTGCCTCACACACTATAGAAATTGATAGAAAAGAAACATCTTGCCTTATGCACAATTGCAATTTTTAGAAAATATACATATCAGTATTTCCAGCAATTTAGAACACAATGTTAATTCTACATACTCATGAGCACTTAACAACTTTATGTCACTGTTTTGTTAAAAAAAATCTTGCTTGTATTAAAATTAAAGATTAAAATATGATTCACTTTTCTCTCATATAATTATTCGTACAGTATGTGATGTCCAGCCTGGACTGTTTAAATTCTCCCCTGCATTTTCCCTCATTTTTAGTTCAGTCTTAGATTGTTTGAGCATCGGAATGTTCCACTGTATTAGTTTGTGGGAGGAGCTGTAGGAATCCCCTGCATTTTTCTAGTTTTTGGTTTGCCCCTTCCCAGCAAGCTCTGCTTTGGCTTGGGATTTTTTAGTTTTTCTTAGGCAGGCTTGGCTTCATCTGTTTGGTGGCAAAAACAGGCTCAGACAGAGGGAAAGGGCATTTCTTACACCTGCAGCCAAATTATTTACCTTCAGCCAAGTTACCTGTAGTATTTAATTCTAGTAAACATCAACATCAAAGAAGACAATAGCACCAGAAGCTGAAAGACCCTGCACCAGCTTCATTGAGAAGGAGATCAATCCAGGAACAAACCCAGAGAGATGACAACACTGAAGATTATTAAAACCTGAACTGTAAAGTACCTTTTATTTTAAACCTATTAGAGCTTGGGAGGAGAAACTCTTTTTCTTTTGTTTTTCAAAATAAATTTCCTTCTTTTTGGACTTTACACTCAGCTTTGGAGCCTTTTTGGGTTAGAGATTGATCTCACCAGGGTACTGGCGTTGCACACCCATATTTGCCACCACCTTTAGTTGGGTGTGTCTTCACACAGTATTTGCCTTCTTGCAGTAGGTGGCTTGCTCTGAACTGAACATCAGAACAATGAGTTGCAAAGAAGTACTGGGTAGCAGTCAATACATATATTTCTATAATTTACACATTTGGTTAGATCATGGGAGGAAAACCTGCAGCCTTCCAAATGTTCATGTCACTCCCAGCAGTCCTAATCATCATAACCAATAGTGAAAAATGCTGGGAGTTAGTGCCCAGCAAATTGTGGAGGATCTCATGATTCTCACCTCTGAGTTTGATGTTGTACACATTACACCTTATCAGAAAGGCATGCTGCATTTCATTTGCAGTATGAAAGTTAATGTGATTGGGAAACAATCAATTGTTGAATGGCAGTTATTGAGGTCTTGTATTTCTTTTGAAATCTATAACTTCAACAGTGTAACCTTGTACATGCCTACATGGACACAAGCCCTACTGAGTTCAGTGAGGCTTGATACAAGATACTGGAAAGTACATACTGGTGAACTTAGTGGGATTTACTTCTGAAAGAAGAAGAAGAAGAAGAAGAAGAAGAAGAAGAAGAAGAAGAAGAAGAAGAAGAAGAAGAAGGATTCAGCATATGCCCTGCCATTCATCATTAGACCTAATGGTTCTATTTAAAAACACATGGTTAAAATAACAAATACAGATATATAAAATTTAAAATTACAAATTACAAAGTCAAGACCTACAAATATCTAATATAATAAATTACAAATGTCTGCTAACATACATTAAATGCAAAATGAACAGCACCAGTCAAAGACAAACATTTGCTTAATCCCTGAAACCTTTTGCAAACAGCTATTTTCAAATGATGCTACAAAGATAAAAGTGTGGATTCTCTGATGGTTTTGTGATGGATTAGGTTGTCATGTATCAAGAATGCCCAGCCACAAGTGGTAGTCTACAAGTAATGCATAAGCAGGGCTTCCCCTAAACACTGCTTAGAGATGCCCTACACAAGCAAGAGTGACAGGATGGGAGATATAGCAGAGGGGGTGTTTCTGAAAAGTAAAAGCAAAATAGTTCAGCTGTAATATACAAGTACAGAATGGAAACCTCTATATTGTGCTTTTAGAATCCCTCAAAATGGGTTATGTTTCAAACACCTGTTTCCAAATTCCAGACAGTTTAGCAACACGCATCTGACAAAGCTGACACTATCCAGGACACACAATTTTATGGTGTATGTCAGGGGTAGGCAACATTTGCTTACCAGGGCCAGTCCACTGGTCCCGAGGTCTTCCACGGGCCGAGGGGGGGGAATGGTGCTGAGTGCGCATGCTCGCGCGTGCATGCGCAGTATGCCGGATGTACTGCGCTTGTGCGCGCTCGCTTATGCATACGCAGTACTTCAGGCATACTGCACATGCACAAGCGAGTCACAGCCACCATTTTGTTTTCCAAAATGGCACCGCGACTCGTTCGCGCATGCGCAGTACTCCGGCGCATGCGCAAACAAGTTGCAGTGCCATTTTGGAAAACAAAATGGTGGCCGCAACTTGCGCGGCAATGGCAGGGGCAGCACGCTGCAGCGGTGGTGGCGGCAGAACCAGGCTGGAGCTGGTCCAAAGGCCTTGGAGGGCTGGATCCGGCCCCCAGGCCGTGGGTTACCGACTCCTGGTGTATGTGGTATAATGGTTTGAGCATTGGGGGAGACCAGAATTTGAATCCCAGCTTAGCCATGGAAACCCACTGGGTGACCTTGGGCAAGTCATACTCTCTCAGCCTCAGAGGATGACAATGGCAACTCCCCTCTGAAGAACCTTGCCAAGAAATCCCTATGATAGGTTCACGTTACAGTCTCCATAAGTCAGAAAACTACTTGAAGGCACACAACAACATCATCAACAACAGAAATGCATTTGTGAGGCTTCTTGATATTCTGAAAGTGCTGGTCTGTGTATATAATCCGGAAAATAATTTTGTCTATTGAGATTAACTCTGATTATAGTTTGACCTGTCAAAAAGAAATGCAGTAGTTGTCAGAACCCAAACAAAATAGTGCAAAACCTTTGACTCTTCGGATATTTTGGACCAATTTCTAATTTCCCCATCCTATTCTAGGATCTCCTGATTTAAGTATTACCATGTACATTGGTTACTGATCAGACAAGCACTACCTCCAGATAAAAAATATACATGAACTGGTTCCAAATATGAAAGGTGATTTATGTAGATCAACAAACTGAGCACATAGAAGGATTTGTGTGTCTTTAAGCAGTCTTATGAATACCTTAATACATACTGGTCCCATCTTTTTAGAATTTTTAGGATATAATTCCCATTCTAGATGGCTGAATAATTTGAAAAACAATTTGTCACAAATTTATCCACTGGAAAAAGTCAACATGTGTTTATTTCAAGAAGCAAAAAAAAAAAATCCTTTATGGGTTGTTTACATGAAATGAATATACCAGTAAATCAACTTGAAAGTAATTTGGCTAATAGGCATTTGTACTTGGGGTTTTATTATAGTGAGGAATTGGCATGGGCAGAACCCATTTCATGTTCCACTTGCCATTATGTTTATTCTACTGAGTTTCTTGTAAATGATATTTATGACACCATAGTTATTTCTTTGGACATATGGTAGTATGTTCATTCAGGATCTCCCCATCCACTAAATTTCTCTCACAAGTTATTTCTCGCAAGGTATGAAGCATTTCAACCTAGTTTTGGCAATATTTACCAACCCTGTGTACCTTTTTTTGGTTTATTTACACTGATGAACAAAGCAAAAGCATGGCTGACTGTAAAAGTTGCTTCCTAAAATTTAGACCTTGTTTTGAACCTTGAAAATAACAGAATTGAAACTATAATGTTTCGGGCCCGTGAAGGTTATCCTTCAGAGAGACAACATAATTAATTAAAATTAGATACAGAATAATTCCCAGCTTTAGGTCCCCCAACATTTTTGGACTGCATTGCCCATCATTGCAAATCATTCTGGCTAGGAATGATGGGTGTTGTACTCCAACAGCAGCTAGGGTAATGTTCCCAAATTTGAGACCCCAGAGTCTTTCACTTATTAAAGGCCCTCTCACTTCACCCGTTATCTTTTGGTCAATATTAACGGAGGATACAGCTCTGAGTCAACAATTTTAGCAGCATTATTGATCTCTATTGACCATTATTTCTCTCCTTCAATTACTTTTTAGCTCTGGATTGTACCATTATTATAAATGATTCCATTTTTTCCCCAGCAATCATCATTATATTGTATCCTAGGAATAGACAAATGAAAAGTTAGAGCTTGCAATCCTTCAAAGAGGATTGCTGTCTACAACAACAAACAGTAATTAGGAGATAGCATAACATGAATTGAACATTTTACACAGGATAATGGTCTTCCAGTGTCACGGAACAAATGAGACTATCTGATACAAGGAGATACTATCCAAAGAAAGCTGAAGCATTTCAAAGCAAAAAAAAAAAAAAAATTGATCTCATCACAGTGTGTTTTTTATTTTGGTTTGTAAAAAAGCATAAGTGGCATTATTTTATCTTAACTGTGTTTCAAGAGGCACAAACATTAAGCATGCAAAGGGACTTCTTTCCATAGACAGTGCTATAGATGACAGGCTTGGGGAAATCCTAGAAGCATCATAATTGCTCTGAAAGCAAAATAGTGTTCTTGAAAAAGGCCCCGAATTAATGAGCAAAGAACTGGGTGAAAATACTAATGGAGCACAGTTGCAAGAAAAAGAAAAGAGCACCACTTCTACTGCTGAATGAAAGTGTGTATCAGATAATGAAGTGCACTGAAGTATAGAATAGGGGGTATGATCACAAGTATCAGAAATAAGTATGTAAAAGATTCTGCTTTTCAGACATATCTGGCTGACATTCAGTGCTGTTATTTGACCCTTGAGTGCAAGCAGGAGGGCCATAATCCCTCCTTTCTTCAGCCTAAAAGGGTGGTGAAACTTTCTGGAACAGATTTTCAGTGCTGGGGAGGGGAAGGGGGAGAGGCTGAAAATCCAGTGCTACTGTGAATGTTGATATTGAATTTAGGCCTATGCCTCCTGTTACTGATACTAATGTGAAAGTCAATGTTTGTTGTTGTTGTTATGTGCCTTCAAGTGTATCATGTGTTTTTCTTGGCAAGATTTGTTTACCATTGCCTTCCCCTAAGGCTGAAAGCATGTAACTTGCCCAAAGTCACCCAGTGGGTTTCATGGATGAGCTGGGAATTGAAACCTGGTCTCTAGAGTCGCAGTCCAGCACTCAAACTGCTATGCCACACTGGCTTTCTGAAAGTCAGAATCACAGTATCACAGTATATAGAGTATTTTCTTTCTCTCATATATATATATATATATATATATATATATGAGAGAAAGAAAGAAAGAAAGAAAGAAAGAAAGAAAGAAAGAAAACAGAGTCCAGTAATGGTTTGCAATGGGCAACATTATTTTTGACTCAAGAGCTGATGGCATGAAAAAATCAGATTTGATGAAATAACTATCATGCAACTATCATGCAATTTTGGAATGGTAGGTTTTGGCTTGGACCTTCAGTATTGTTCCATGGCAAAGCAGCATCTCTCCTTTCAAGGAAGATTAAGTTCAGAATGACTACAAACACATTTGGACATAAAACATACTTGGTGTGCTTGCTCAACTTAAAGTAATTATATGAATGAGACTGTTTGGAATGTTTGTGGTGCATGTGCCTCCTTTATTCTTCCTAAACTACAGATGATGCAGGAATAGAGATGCAGCTGCATGGAGTAGATAACTCCAGGACTAGAAAGGTCATGATGATATCCTTGAAGTACAATTTCCATTTAACTTCTAATATATATTATGCCAGTATTTCTTATCAGGTTGTGGTAGTAATATTCCAGATACAGTTCCTTTTCTGCCCTTTGACCTTATGCCAGTGGGATTAAGCATTCTTAGAGCAGAAATTGCTACATCAGCAAATAGCAAAAGGGAGCTGCATTGCCAAGGAATGTCCAAGCACATTTCAAAATTGCAGCCGTGCACTTCTGAAATCATCACACTTTCTTTATATGTAAGAATAACAACAGAAGAAGAAGAAGAAGAAGAAGAAGAAGAAGAAGAAGAAGAAGAAGAAGAAAGATTTATTTCTAACCCACCCCTCTGCTCAGCAACTGGGGCGGCATACAACAAAGTTAAAACAGATAACAATTTAAAACTCCCCTACTCCCCAATCCCTAACCCTCCCCCCCTTAAAACTGAATTAAACTAATACAAAATTAAAATGGCTGTGCATAATAAAATACAATCAAAAACCATAAAAACGAACAAGAGCAGGCGTGTAAAGCAATCACGTAAAAACAACGCCAGTAGTTAGCCTAGCACAGGGTACTATAAAATCATGCTTTCTCCGCAGTTGTAAAAGGGATACAATAATACTTACAGAATTAATGTTTAGCTCCTAATATCTAGCTATATCTTTTTTTAAAAAATTAATTATTTTTAAAAAAGCACACAAAACAAAAAAGTACAGCAAGTGGTATCACACCACATTCCTAATAACAGCTTGTTTAACATACAAAAAAGAAAAAAAACTATATCCGATATTACATCATTCATATCCTTTCCGAGCAGATATCACTATTTCAATAATATATTTGTTTTAATATCCCCAGTTCCTCATAATCTCTTTCCATTTCATCTCATATTGCTGTAACGACTTTCCAGCAGCATGCATTGATAAGCTGTCCATCAAGGCTAATTCTTTAAGCTTATCATGCCATTCCTTTATATCTGGGATCAGATCAAGTTTCCAATAACGTCCATATACAATTCTTGCTGCTGTCAACATATATAGTACCAAGCTTTGTTCATCCTTATTCAAATTTTCCTTGATATCACCTAGAATATTTAACAAATATAGCTCCAGTTTTAGAGGTAAGGTTTTATGTAACATTTTTTCCATGATTCCATGGATCTCTTTCCAATATTTCCTAACCTTTTTACACTGCCACCACATGTGATACAATGTTCCCAAATTTGTCTTGCACTTCCAACATAATTTACTTCCCCCCTTCTTCATTTTTCCCAACCTCGTTGGGGAAAGATACCACCTATAAAAAAATTTATAATAATTTTCTTTTAACGTATTACATTTGGTAAATTTTGTGGTGTCTCACCATGATTCCTCCCAGTGTTGTAGAGGTATGGGATTTCCTATATTCTGGGACCATTTAATCATATTTGGTTTTATTGTTTCCTCATAAAATTCCCAATTATTTAAAGCTCTATACATTTTGCCTATCCATTTCCTTTCATATTGTCTGAGCAGAATATCAAAATTATTCAAGCCAAGTTCTATACCTTGTTGGGCCATATCTTTTTTAAAATCATGCTTAATTTGCAAATAATTCAACCAATTTATTTTGACTCCCTCTTCCCATAGGGCTTCTTTTGATTTCAGCTCAATTCCTGCCTGTGTTGTCTTTAAAATCCGTTCATATATTAACCACGTTTCGTTTGACGGAGCTTCTGCCCTATGGTATGCCTCCTGTGAGGATACCCATTGCCAGGGATGATGGGAGTTGTAGCTCTTCACCTCTGGCTCTAACTCACCACCTTGTTATGCAGCAGAGCTGACCAGCTTTGATCAGTGGTTGATGCTTCTTTCCCAAGCAGCAGAGTTTCAGAGAATAGGCTGAAGACCCTGACAAACTCTCCAAGCCTTCTCCCTTCTTCCTGAGATGTCTCCAAACTTCTCCAGGATTCTTCTGGTTCTTGTATCTTCCCTCAAGACACCAGACAACTCAGTAGTCTTATATAAAAGATCTACTTTATTCTACTATATACATAAATACTATATGCCCTACAAATCACAATCTCTACACTTCACAATATCTCCAAACTACTCCAAAACACTCCACAATGTACATTAGCAAACATTGCAATTTATAGCCATTGTTAGACACCACCCACCAGTCAGTTTCCACCCAGTGGGTGTGTACATACATCTTGATTGGTCCACATAGATCATCCCATACCTAAGACCAACCCAAGTGTTTCATCACTTTACCTTGACCACTTAATGAGTCTCAGGTGTTTGCAATCTATCACAGGTGTTCTCAATATACCTTCTATAACTTTGTCCTTGGCTCTCAAGGCTTCTTAATTATATTATCTTTTTCACCTATGTATCTTCCTGATTGCTCCTGCTTAGTCACTTTGACATTCACATACATATTTTTATTTCTATTACTGTATATCCCATGTTGTTTTTTTCCTTAACATTCCTCTATACTTCTCCCAGATTTTAAATAGAGCCTTTCTTACACAGTGTTTATTAAAGTTCCTCTGCAATTTGGGTTCCCCATACCCTATTTGCCTGTGCCAGCCTCCTTCGAAACCGATAGCTTCCAAGTGCAGTAATTTTACATTTCTTAAGGAAACCCAGTCTCTTATCCATGCAAAGGCACACACATCATAATAAAGTTCTAAATTGGGAAGGCCCATTCCTCCCCTCTCCTTCCTATCTTGCAAATAATATCTATCTATATCAAAGTATTTAATCAATCTTCGATTAATTTTTCTTGGATTTCTGTTTTTAATGTTTTTTGTGTCACACGATGGGAAAAAGAAAGGATATAAAATAAATAAATAAATAATAAATGGGTAGTCACTTTGGATTTCAGAAAGAAAGGAAAATGTACAGCTTAAATAAACAAATACACATTTTTTATTTTTTATTTTTTAAAGTTACCACTTTAAACATGATGGGGATGCAGAGGTTCAAGTGGTTAAGACACTGACCATGCTGACTGCAAGATTGGCAGGTTGGCACTTCAAGGCCCAGGTACTTCATGATGGGGTGAGCTCTCATCACTAGTCCCACCTTTTGTCAACCTAGCAGTTTGAAAGCATGCAAATGCAAGTAGATAAATAGGTACCACTTGGGTGGGAATGTAAACAGCATTATGTGCAATCATGCTGGCCACATGATCACAGATTAGTCTCTGACAATGCTGGCTCTTCGGCTTAGTAATGGAGATGAGCACCACCCCCTATGGTCTAACACAGGGGTAGGCAACCTTTCCCCTTTAAGGGCCGAGGGACTTCAGCTCCCAGAATCCCAGGAGCTATTGCCCAACATGGGACTATTGGCCAACATGGCTGAGGCTTCTGGGAGCTGAAGTCCCTCGGCCCTTAAAGGGGAAAGGTTGCCTACCCCTGGTCTAACATGACTTGACAACCTTGGCAATGGGGAATACCTTTACCTTTACCTTACTTTAAACACAGTATCACATTAACATCTGTAAACAAGTCCAATTGGTTCCATTTTGAATTAGTTACAAATTATCCCCCTCCCCTTATTGCTAACACTTTCCATTTTTTCTTCTATTTCAATGAACACATCAATGGATCAATTCACTCCTTAAAAGTAAATTACCTCTTTTTTCCTTTTTTTTTTGTATATGAATATGAATATATGAATTCTGTATTTTGTCTCTACTTTTTTAAGGCTTTACATTTTTAATATTTTACACAACTACTGATTAGGGTCATAATCAAAATCAAAGGTTGGGAACCTTATGCCCTGGAGCAAAATCCAGCCTTCTCAAGGTCTCAATATGCCCCCTAAAGATTTCCCAGATGGCTATGCCTCCTTTCTCATGCTATCACCATTTGATGGTTTCCCAAGTTTTGCATGTTTTTCATCCCATTTAAAAGGTTGAAATGCCTCTCTTGAAGCAGTAAGAGCTTTAAGCTAAAATATACTGGCATTTTTAGTTCTCATCGTTTTTAATTTGGCCTTACATATTGCTGGAATGTGGTCCCTGAGAACTTTTCTAAAATTAGATTTGTCTCGTAAACTGAAAGGTTTTTTCATGCCATAATGTGAATGTTCTTGAGACTTCAGTCCTATACCCATTTTACCTGAGAGAAGTCCCACTAAACTCAGGTGACTTCAAAAGACTTAAGCTATAAGTAATGTGATGAGAAACATTGGATAAAACAAGCTCTGTGTGCTGGTGCTATATAGATCCCATATGAAGAAGCTTTCTGTTTAGGAGATAAACAATGTTTGAAGTATCTTTACTAGTAAAACTCAGCTGGACATATATTCTGAATTGCTGCCAAGCTAGAGAAATAGCTAACAAGTAACACAAATGAAGAACTGCAAATACCCTGATTCAAAATAATTGCAAAATACTTGCAAAATACATATGAAAACAAATTCCATGATGGAGCTTCAATAAATGGGATCTAACCTAAAAAGGGATTTCACAATGGAAAGAGACACTTAATTCTCGGTGTGTGCATCAACATAATTTTTCTCAATAAAATTTAACATAGTGGATAGGAGGTGAACTGGGATTGAAGTCTTTTGTCTTAAAATAAATGTTTCTACCATTTGTCATTTAGACATCATTAGACAGAAGAGGAAGCAATTAGAAATGCAGGCCATAGCAGTGAGGATTTCCCCATTTAGACATAGTGTGTGTGTGTGTTTTTGTGATCCTCAGCATCCTGGGGGTAACCATTTGTTCTGTAAATGAATAGTGGTATTATCCAGTACACATACATATTACAAATTGTAGCCTTAGGCATAACTATTCAGAATAAATGGTGCAATGCTGCACTGCAGAATCTTTGTTCCTTTTTTGAGCAAACTTGCTCAAGGTCAAGCAGGAATATGGCACAGCTCTTGCATAGTGTGGATCATTCCCTACATCCTCTATACTGAAAATTTGTACAGCTAATCTCTTCTTTACAATTGGGACACATTTGGCTGACATTATCCACCTGTGCTAATCTCTTATGCCATCTTGTAGCAGTGGATGCAACAAGCAAGGTTAATGGAAAATCAGCAAAAGTGCAGAGGAAGCTCCCAGAACAATATTAGGTAGAAGAAAGCAGATGTGTGGAATTCACTAACAAATTAGGTTCTGCTAGACTACTACACCATTTCATTGCTGAAGGAGAACAAATAGCAGCAGTAGTACTTACCTTCATAGCAAAAAAAGGCTGGGGGGAAACAAAAGATCAAAAAGACAACACACCATTACCCTCTGGACATGGAGATGGTTCAGTTAAGCACACCAGCTTTTCATGCAAACCTCTTATGTTTGGCTTGTCACTCTGCTATATTTGATGTCTATGCTTTGAATTAAGATAGCAGATGTCATGAGCAGCAAAGAAAGGAGGAAGAGAAATGGGTTGCAGTGGGCCCAATTAACAACTATCTCTGCATCTGAGAGTAGACCTATGATAGCCTCCAGCAAATAGGTGATTCTTTTAAAGACATTGACAGCTTGTTCTTCAATGCAATCAACATTAACTGTGATGGAGGAAGAACAAATGGCATATCAGATTCTATCACTTGGTTATTTGACAATTTTAAGATACTGGCAATTTGTCTAGTATCCCTCTTCCTCTCCCCCTGCTTCCCTCCCTTCTGTCTGTGTCTGTGTTTCTGGAATTTCTGTTCTACTTTTCAAAAATGTAATCAAAATAGCATACAAATGATGCTAGGATTTAAATTTTTCATAACATGGTAACTAGTTCAAGAATCCCTGCCTATCCCTATACAAAAGTAGCCATGCTGATCCATGAAAAAGAACAATAATCAAAATCTCCAACTGGGTAAAAGAAAGAGAGAGAGATACAAAGGTTTGCACATGTGTTTTTGAGCTCCACAACATCAAGCTTACCTTATTAAAAGTTTTGAATAATTCAAAGGCTTGTATGCATGTATTATATTTCCATTGGTCCTAATAATGGTATTTCCTGACTGGTTTTGTTTTTTTTAATGCATGAACAGTGTGTACACACAGAGGCCTTCCTCAGTTCTACAAATTAAGATCCCTTTTTAATTGGAGAAACAAGATGGAAAATGAGAGCTTCTTCTTGGAGTTGTTAACCACCTTTGAGTCAATTTCAAGTCATGGCGACCCTGTGGATGAGACATCTCCAAGACTCCCTATCCTCCATGTATGCTTAGGTCCTGCAAAGTCATACCCATGACCTCTTATATAGAGACCAGCCATCTAGCATGTGGTCTTCCTCTTTTTCTGCTTCCCTCCACCTTTCCTAGCATTATTGTCTTTTCCAATGTATCATGCCTTCTCATGATGTGACCAAAGTACGACAACTTCAACTTTATCATCTTGTCTTCCAAGGAGATTTCAGGCTTCATCTGTTCTAGGACCCATTTGTTTGTGTTTTTAGCTGTCCACGGTATCCTCAGCACTCTTCTCCAGTTTGCTGTTAGCTGTCCTTAAGTCGGTTCCAACTCATGGAGACCCTGTAGATGAGACATCTCCAAGAATCCCTATCTTCCACTGACCTGCCATGATCCTGCAGGCCCTTGCCCATAACCCCCCTGATCAAGTCTATCAATGGAGTTTATCACATGGGACGAATCCTGTGCAGAAACTAATTAAAAGTGAAAACACCCGCTTTTGTGGATTGTTTTTCACATGACGTTCAGGGTTAACCCAAACAGAAAGTAGACAAAACCAGCAATTGTGGGTTGTTTTTCAGATGACGTTTGCGTGAAAAAGAAATGATGCAAAAACAAATTGAATGGAAAGCCGACAAAACCCACTCCTTTTTACTTTTGAGATCTTCCAAAAGTAAAAAGGAGTGGGTTTTGGTGACTTTCCATTCGGATTCAGGATTTAAGCAATTTGCCTCCATGTGATAAGGTCCCATCATGGCTTGTGGTCTTCCTCTCTTTCTTCTACCTTCTACCTTTCCTAGCATTATTATTTTCTCTAGTGATCCATGTCTTCTTATTATGTGGCAAAGTACGATAATCTCAACTTAATCATCTTTGTTTCCAAGGAGAGCCCTGGTCTGATGTGTTCAAGAACCCATTTGTTTGTCTTCTTGGCTGTCCAAGGTATCCTAAGTACTCTTCTCCAGCACAACATTTCAAATGAGTTGATTTTCTTTCTGTCTGCTTCCTTCATTGTCCAGCTCTTGCATCCATACATGGTAACTGGGAATACAATGGCCTGAACAATTCTGACTTTAGTGTTCAGTTGTATGTCTTTGCTCTTCAGTATCTTTTCCAGTTCTTTCATAGTTGCCCTTCCCATTCCTAGTCTTCTTATTTCTTGACTGCAAACTCCATTCTGGTGAATGTTTGATCCTAGATATGGAAATTCTTTAGCTATTTCAATTTCCTCATTGTATAGATTGAATTTGTTTCTCCAGTACCATATTTCAAATGAATTGATTTTCCACTTATCCATTTTCCTCACTGTCCAGCTCTCACTTCTGTACATAGTAATGGGGAATACAATGGCTTGTATGATTCTCACTTTCATGCTCAGTTGTATATCTTTACCTTTTAAGATCTTTTCTAGTTTGTTCATAGCTGCCCTCCTCATTCATAGTCCTCTTCTGTTCTCTTGACTACAGTACCCATTCTGATCAATGTCTGATCCAAGGCATGGGAACTCTTACCATTTTGATTTCCTCATTTTCTAGCTGAATTTGTGTCGATCCACTGTGGTCGTTCTTTTTGTTTTCTTTATGTTCAGCAGTAAGCCTGCCATTGCACTTTCTTCTTTGATCTTCAGTAGTAATTGTTCCAGGTCTATGAAGTATCCAGGTAGAGGATACATCCAGTCAGTGTGATCTTTTCTGCCTGCTTTCAGTTCAATGTTTAAGAAGTACTATACTATACAAGCTTACATTATATTATGAGTCAACCAATATTGTTCAGACACCAATGGAAGAAATTTTGCTAATTAATCATAGTATACACAGAAAAAACCCTAGGTTATTTTTTAAAAAAAATCTACATGCATTTTAACTAAATAAAGGTCCCTGTGTCATTTAAAATGCATGGCACACTTATTCTGCAATAATAGCACAGTTGTATGGATATTTATTCAAATTATTTTAATGATTCTCTAGTTATTTAGGACTGCAGAACTAGAGGCCACTGCTCTATATATCTCACTCTGTCTAGTTTAACTGGAAGCAGGTCTTTAGCAGAGGCATTTCCTACTTTCAGGTGAATGGTTTGCTTTAACTGGAGAAGCCAGGGATTGAACTCAGGAATTTCTTTGTTGAAATTATACATTCTATCACTGAGTAAAAGTCCTCCCTTCCTGTGTGCCAGGTTAAAAACAATGTAGAAGGAGGACTATGAATAGAGAACCCGAAATTGTGATCCACAGAGTTTTCAGACAGGCGTACTTAAACAAGGTTAGTCATGCAGATTCTAATCAGACTGATCTGGAGTAAGTGCAAATATAGTTTCTACTGCTTTGTGGAATGTAGCCATTATGACTCAAGGCATTCCAATGGATTTTGGAATTCATCCCTAAAAACCATCTGGTGGGAACCTCTACCTTCAAACCAGAGCATTATCTTTTGTTCCAAAATTTTTTTTATATTTTGTCTTGAAATTCTGCTTTACCATGTGTTCTGTTTCAGGAGCTTCTCCTGTTCCCTCACTACTTCCTTCCCTTCCTCTACATACTAATATCATGCTGGGTTTGAAACAGAGAATGCACCTGTACTCACACAGGGACAGACATGCAATACTTACAATATTGTTGTTTTTTGTTTTTGTTTTTGTAGAAGAAATTGACTTTTTACCTATATAACCAGGTAAGATAAAATCCTAACCTTTCATTCTTTTCAAGATAACTTCAGGGCAAAAAAAACCTTAGATTTTATATGCATCCTGCCAATTTAAGTCCTAAATCCTTTTAAAAACCAGAGCAATTTGGTACGGCTGAATGCATGAATATTCCATATGTGTGATCAGGGTCATTGAAGTGACATACGAACATAAGAAGTGACACATTGAAGCTGACCAAAGACAATTCTTGTTCAACATTCCCTTCCCAGTAGCTAACTGACTGCCTATAGGAAGCCCCCCCAGTAAGATCCAGATACCTTCAACTTATGTTCCTCATCAACTGGGAATTCTGAAAAAGCATAAGGTGGGATTGTTACCACATCAGATTGCTCCTATGCCAATACATCTTGTATGCATATTGGTTGTATGCATAGTTATGGATGAATGCAGATAAACTGGGACAGAGAAAATGAGATTAATCCTACGTCTGTGCATTCAGCATCCCAGTGTCTACCCAAGATTTTATACAAGGTGAAAGAGTTTACTAGTCCAAGAAAACAGTGCATGCAGGAGAACTGTGCTGTTTGTTTTTGATATCTTAGAGCAAGTGATTCACATTTCTAGTCACAGCAATAAATTGTCAGCACAGATTGCTTGGGTAGCATGGCAATACTAGTAAGGAAACAAATACAATAATTTTGCTATTTGTTTTCTGGAGGCAATTGCTACTTGATATGGTGAGCCTGAGCCAGTGAGTGGCAAAATCAATATCTGCTATAAATTATTATATACAATTTTGAATATGGTGCTTATGTTGCTTGATTGGGGGATCTCCTCTGCATATTAGATTTGGGTTTGGTTTGGTTCCTCTGAAGTATCAGGGTCAGCCACAGATGCAGATGCACAGGAAACTAACACATTAATAATATTTTATCTCAGCAGAACATGACAACTGGATTTCACCCATATAACTTGTATGTTATAACTGAAACTAGTATCACAGCCATGAATTCGCTGGGTGGATAGTTGACAGTAAGGGGAAATTACAACAGATATAAGAATAATTTAAAACTGTTAGGAAATTGTTTTGAGTAGGGCTTGCTGTTGAAATGCATTGGCAGTGAATAGTCATACTGTGTTTGTATATATTCTTGTTTCAAAAAGCATGGTATGATTTCTTCTCATTTGATCAAATTCTTTAGGGAATTGGAAGCACTTTGTACTTTGCACATCATATACTTGGCACATCATCTGAGTATTGTTCTATATATCCTCAATTGCTTATATTAGAATGCTTTTGTTGTCTGCTTGTTGTTGTGCACCTTCAAGACATTTTTCACTTATGGTGACTCTATGACAAACCTATCATGGGGTTTTCTTGGCAAGATTTGTTCAGGTAAGGTTTCTCTTTGGGCTAGTCTACATGTAAGTGTACTATGTGAATAGGTGTGCATTTTCGCACATTTGCACTGACCACTTTCCTGTGAAAATTTGCATCTTCTCACATTCCCTCTGCTAAAAATGTGCAGCTATTTGAATGGATGTGAAACACATATGACCACATATGTAATAATATAAATCTCTGCAGATTTCAGCAGATACTCTGGTAAAAAAAGCAACATCTTTTTCTGTGGAATTTAAGCAGGTGTTTTGTTTGGGGTTTTTTTGGGGGGAGGGGGGTTACATAAATCCTGAACTCTTGCAAATCATATGTGGCCAGATCACATTCTAGTCAATTGGAATGATCAGTATTATAAACATTTTAAAGACTAGCCCTTTGTCTTTCTGAGGCTGAGACAATGTGAAGTGCCCAAGGTCATCGGTCCATGGCTGAGTGAGGATTTGAACCCTGGTCTCCAGAGTCATAGTCCAATATTCAGACCAGTACACCATGTTAGCTCTCTTTCTATGTCTCTACCTATGCTTATTCTTTAAGAGTATTCAGCCTTTTCCTCTGGCTTTTTTTTTTTGGGGGGGGGGGGTATGAGAGCTTTAAATGTCAGCTTTTATTGCAACTCTTCATGCCCAGTCTCTTAATGTCCTGGCATAATGACTATGCATATTAAGTGCATAGGTGCACATTAGGTAGGGAAAAGAAGGGCTTGACATCACAATATCTCTGCTAGTGAATACTTAGTGCAGCATAGTTGTGTGGTAGTTACATTGCATCAATTCCATTACCAACATGGAGAACAGAATCTGGTTTTGGGAAATCTAGCTTACATCTTATGGTACTGAAAACTCAATTTTCACTTTATTGCCATCTGGACATTACAAAAATCCATCAGTGATACCTTTATTGGCCAACCAAAATGCACAATATACTTGTTGCAAGCTTTCAAAGCTCCATGGGCTTCTTCCTCAGGCAAGATGTTACAAACCAAACAGGAGGAAAAAAAATGGAGATGTTAGTCAAATGCCTACATGTTGCTTCAGTCTTTAGTTAAGATGGTATATGGTGGGGTGGATATCTTTTGTAGGCAGGATCCTCCTCCTTCTGGCCCTGTGGCTATAGACCAGGGGTAGGCAACCTAAGGCCCGGGGGCCAGATGTGGCCCCCCGTGGCCTTTGGACCAGGCTGGTCCTGCCACCACCACCGCCGCCCCCCCCCCCATGATGATATTGATTATTGTTGTTATTACTTGTTCTTGGGATTTTCTTGGCAAAATCTCCACAGGGGTTTTGCCATGGCTTTTCTGGGGCTGAGAGAGTGTGCATGCATATATATATATATATATTTAAAAAAATATTTTTTGAATTTGTGTGTGTGTGTGTGTGTGTGTGTGCTTCGGTCCCCCAATTGTCTGAAGGACAGCAACCCGGCCCCCAGCTCAAAAAGGTTGCCTACCCCTGCTATAGACAGATTTACAAAGTCCAGGAAATTTAAAATCCGTTTGCATCTCAACAGGGACCCCTCTTTTCCAATCTGATATGTCTCCATTCCAATGAGGCCACAGGCATCTTTGTGGCAGAGAACAATAGATTCCTCAAGAACTCTCCATGTGTTTGCATGCACGTTACAGTAACTCATAGGAGTGAAGATTAGAATATAGAGAAAAATGAGTGAAATTACCTCAGCTGTGCCAGGCGTATACTTACTCATGAGAGCAAAGCCATTAGGCTGAACAAGATGTTTGCATCTCATTTGCAAAGATTTGACAGTTTGAATTTGGTCAGCACTTCCACTAAAGGTGCTTTAATACATGTACATTAAGATTGTAAAACAATTATTCTCTTAATGGTTAATGCAGATGTACATGAGCTGCTGAGTCTTTAGCAAATTTACACATTAGTATTAGTTTATCTTTTTGCTGTGCCAGCATAATGTAAGAGAGTGATGTTCATTGGCTCAGCTGTTAGTACATTATTTGCTACTAGAACAAATCTTAGAACAATATTATAGGGATATCTCACTAATACAGCAAGTTAGTTTCCATGCCATAACGCAGTATGAAGCGGTATATAAATGAAGTTGCTTTGCTTTGCTTTGCTTAAGTCAATATCACCTTAAAGCAAATATATATATGCTGTCATTTATTGTGTGCAATAGAGCTAGGTGATTGTTCTCAGAGGGGCGGGGTATAAATTATTATTATTATTATTATTATTATTATTATTATTATTATTAAACAAAAATGCTAAAATAAAAATAATTTTTAAAAATGCAAGAATATGACATTAAAGAAACAAACTATACATATGCTGTAAACAGACTGGGTGTAGATAACAAAATAGACCTGTAGCAAAGCTCTCTGCAGCAAATCACTTAAAACAAGGTATGCCTATAGTGTATTCTCCTGTAAATGCAACAACTGTATCTTTCACCTTTTCATATAATTCCACTCACTTAGGCAATACACTCATCCATCCACATGTGCGGCTTTGGCTTTTGCGAATTTGTTTATTCACAGATTTTATTAATATGTTTTCTCTAGAAATACCTAGGTCCTCCAGTGCAACTCTATGGTCATCTTTTACCAAACGTTGCACTGAAGGACCTAGAGATTCCTAGAGAGAACACTCCACTAGGCATTTTTAGCTCCTCTAGTGCAATTCTATGGTCAATGTCTGGCAGATGTTGACCACAGAGTTGCACTGGAGGACCTAGAGATTCCTAGAGAGGTGTTCTCTCAGGTAGAAACACATTGTTTTTGTTATTTGCAGTTTTTCCACATTCACATTCATGGTGGTCCTGTGCCCCTAAGCCCAGCGAGTGTATAGGTAACATAGGAGTTATGTGGAGTGGCTGTGATAAATGGCAGTCCCTCCATTATCAGGGCCTTCTCCCAAGCTAACAAAGGAGAAGAGAACTAACTGTGGGAGGGGGTACTGTGACTTTGTGAGGTGAGCTGATGTCACTAGCACTGTGAGGGCAACTATCCAATCAGATGGGCCATTGAGGGAGAACCTTCTACAGAGTGATGAAGAGAGGTTGAGAGAGTGAAGACCTGGGAGAGGCAGAAGGCCAAGTAGGAGCAAGGCCTTGGCCTAAAGACCTGTGTATTAGCCGGGGAGCCAGGCTTGGAAGTATGTTATGTTCAGCTATGATTATAATTTTGTAGCAGATACTTTAAGTCTGTGCCTGGATGACCAGTTGTCCTCCATGTTGTTTTGATCTTTTATGTTCTTAAGAAAAAAAACCTTTTCCTTAAGTACTGTCTCTTTACACTCCTTTTTCACAGCCTTAGCTCAGCTAATGCCTCACTGGTTGTCCAATACCTGTAGCAGTCCCAGCAATGTCCCACTGCATTGCTAGGGGATAATGGATTAATTATTGGGTGGTGGCAGCAAGTTGTTTTGGGATTAAAGGTGGCCTCAAGGGATCCCATCCAGCTAAGCAGGAATGGAATAGATCCATAGAGAACCTTTCCCTAATGGCAACAGGTTCGTCTGCTTCTGTCTTACTCCCCAGGAGGGAATTTAAGACAGGGTAGGAAGCAAAGAAAACCTTCACATGGTGGCAGCAGTTTTCGGACCTTGGATGTGTATGTTGCTTTGAGTACAGACAAGGAAAAGTGTGTGGTCTCTCTTCTCTCTCTCTCTCTCTTTCTCTCTCTCTCTCTCCCCTTGCTCAGGGGCAGGACAGGGGAGTGTGTGTGTGCTTGAAATGTGTGCTGTTTGTGTCCCTTCACTGTCAGTGGCTCAGAAGGGAAACTTTTTTCTCAGCTGGCAAGATAAAAGGGGTGGGTAGGCCTGCCCACTTGGAGCCTCTTTGAAGCTATCAGAAGTTTTTCTCTTTTTCTCTCTGTCTCTTTCTCCTTGGTGTGTGTGTGTGGGAGGGGGGCTAAATACTCTAAAGACACCAGATCCTATCTGATCTTAGAAGTTATGCAGGGGCAGCCATGGTTCATACTTGGATGGGAGACTGCCAATGAATATCAAGTGCTGTAGCCTATATTTCAGAGGAAGGAATGAACAAAGCCACCTCTGAGTATTCCTTCCTTGCCTAAGAATACCCTATGAAATTCATGAGGTTTCCCCAAATCAACAGGCAACTTGAAAGCACATACACACAAAAAACAATCAACTTACTATTCTAAGATTTCTGGTTATCTGAGAAGATTTACAGGACACATGACATAGGAAACCAGACCAGTACTTTATTGTCTCTCTCAAAAAGGAACAAATCAATAACAGAAAAGTTCCTGTCTTCACTTGGATACAACTAAATCCATAAAGGTAAAGGTATTCCCAGTTGTCAAGTTGTGTCTGACTATAGAGGGCAGTACTCATCTCCATTACTAAGCTGAAGAGCCAGCGTTGTTAGAGACTACTCTCTGATCATTTGGCCAGCATGATTGCACAGAATGCTGTTCACCTTCCCACTGAAGTGGTACCTATCTACCTACTTGCATTTGCATGCTTTTGAACTACTAGATTGGCAGAAGCTGGGACTAGTGACAGGAGCTCAGCCCATCATGCAGCATTCAGGCCACAAACTGCCACCTGCCAATCTTGCAATCAACAGAGTCAGCGTCTTAACCACTTGAGCTGCTGCATCCCCCATAGCCACCTACTAAATGAAGTACTAAATGACACTGTGAACACACTGAGATATCCCTCCCAGACATGAGTGGGTGTTTCTGTGGGAAAGCAGGGGAGAGATGGAATGACTGAGATACAGTTTGCTGTCTCCACTCAGAATCTCCCATACATTCATCCAAAAGTATGAACAAGTGTGGCTCAATACCTAGGATTTACAAGGTTCCAAGCTGGACAGCACGGAACTATGGGCATCCTAACCTGTATGTCATATACCTTCAAGGCTCTATTGGGATGTTCAGATGAATGCAGAGACACTGGTCTCCAGGAGCTGCTTCCCTCTCCATTCTCCATTCACATGGTTTCCAAACATCTGCACAGAGACAATGTTTTATAGTGAGATACTATGAGCAAAAGCTTTTCCAAATGATGGAAACTCCCTGCATTGTGACATACAAAATAATTTGTGGCTACTTCTAGAAGTAAGACAAAATCAGACCACGTGATTTTGATTTCACAGGGGTTTATTTAGTTTACTAAGATCAAAAGCTGTTGTTTAGAGTGAATTAGATTTAAAATATAGAACATATGTGTCAAAACTAAGAATGTTTACAAATATAGGCAATAGGCAATAAGCTGGTAAATACTTCATTATCAGGAATGCATCCTAATCTCTTTCATTCAGCTTAGTAACATTACTGTGAATCATACATTTAAAATGATAACAGAAATTCATTGTACTTAGATTTTCTTATAAGATACCCAAAAGACTGAAAATGGGTTTTCAGGCAATGCATTTACTGAGCTGGCACAGTAAAAAATATATCACACACACAACAGTTTACAAAAGACTTCAGATGAATGAACAACATTTTACAGAAAATAACACCATATAATTAAAATTATTTCTCAGTATAGTGTTGCTATAATTGAAAGGAAATGTGACAAAATAGAAATGAAATCCCTTAAAGCTTAGCATGCAGATATATTGGTAGTATAGTGTTGAGCAGCAGTCAAAAGCGATGAATTTGTTATACTGTTACAGTATTTGTGGCATTTTTTACTATTGAAGATGTCTTAAATCTAAGCTGTAGTCTTCAAAAAGATTTATTTCTACAAGGTCCTTTTTGGTCACACAGGGACACAAATTCATTTTAGTAATTTAGTATTTTTATGTAAGTCCTCTTCTGTCTGACACATCTAGACAGGAAATTTCTTATTTATTTATTTTTCCCCCTTAGTGGAACTTTGTATGACTGAATTATTTACCTAAACCCCCCACAAAAATAGGCCTTATAATTTTTTCTCATGCTGGTGCCATTTGCTACATGTACAAGTATTTAAAACCACAGCAGGAGGTTCACACAGTACAGATGCACTGTTCTTCAGTGATCTTTGCCAACTGAGGTAGTTCTGATGCATCTTTAACCAGTTTGACTCATATTCTGGAAATACTGCATAAGTAAAATAATTTTAGACTCTTAAAATTCTTAGGGTTTTGTGGGTATTTCAGGCTGTGAGGCCGTGTTCTAGAAGAATGTATTCCTGACATTTCGCCTGCATCTGTAGCTGGAATCTTCAGCCTGAAAAACCCACAAAAACCTATGGATGCTGTGTGAAAGCCTTTGACTTCACTCTTAAAATTCTGCTGGTGGCAATTGAACAGCACCAGTAACTTTTCACATGTTGATCACATAAAGACCTATGCCTAGATTCTATAAAATTCTGCTTTCCCAGTGTAGTTACATAGGAAGAGGAAGAGTGATGGTACACAATGGAACATAGTGACAAGAAAAAAAAGTAGAGATGCTAGCAGTAGAATGAAGAAGAGGCTGCACATTTTCCTCTAGAGGCACAGACAGTTTTCCAAGGCCCTTCTCTCAAATTGTCTTATGCTTGAGAACCCCTTTAAGGTAATCTGAGGTGCTACAAGATTTCTCAATATACTGGTTCTACAGGCTAACATGGCTATATCTTTGAATGCTACCAAATAGACAAGAAACAGGGAACACAGAGAGGGACTCCTATTGCCACCATAGCTGCCAATGCTGCTCTTCCATTTGCCCAAAGTGGTATTGGATGCCTCTCTGTATGACCACCAAGATTGTAAAATCACTCATGTCATGGTCGATTGCATGAGCAATTTACCATGATAGGATCCTGGCCTCACACAGTAACTTTTGCAGTATCAACTATCCTGTGGCCTGTGATAAGCCTTAATGTGGGACATTGAACATCTTGGCAGCTTAAATGTTCTCATGACAATGTTCATCAACACTATATGATCTCTCTTATGTTTAAGCCAACCTACTTAATCAATCATGTCTTATAATAGCTCTTTTTCAGATATTCAAGAAGCATGCAATGACCCAAGCTTGGAAATTTTCACAACATGTAACACTGCTTTTCCCAAATCATGTTCCCCTCCTCCATTGTCACTATTTTATTTACTTAGATACAGATGTTTGTTTGCATTTAGCTTCACTGTCCATGATTTAAAGCACCATGTGAAGGTCAGACTAGGATGTCTGGTGAACAATTGCTGAACTGTTAAATAAACAGACAGTGCAGAAAAGTTCAGTATGTTTCCTAATTTCATTCAAGAATCATGCTGATTTTTGCTGCTAGGTTAGCAATATCTTTTTAGGGGTTACTTGAATGACAAGCCCTAAATGTCAAAGTTGGTATTAAATCTTTCTAGGCTTACAAAAGGAGCTTTACTAATGAACAGGGAATGAAGACTGCTGAATCTGTTAAACTTTTCTTGCCTATACTGTGGATATAAATGGAGGCTCTATTATCAGTGCTATGTTCTCTGCCACAGTTGACCAGTTTTGTACTAACTTATAAAGCTTCCTCCATTGAAATGAACTTTTCCTTTATTCTTAAAGTTGGAGTGGCTCAACTATGCAAGAGCAAGGATAAAGAATTAATCTGAATATTACATACTCTGGTTCTATGTAACTCAGTCTGATGCAGATGCACTTCTGGTTAATTATTGTTCTTCAAAGCTAAGAGGGACCATTTCTGCAGGATACTGAAATGTGGACAGCCATTCTTCAAAAGAAATTCCTGATCAATAATTCTTGATCAAGTGGGATGGAGTCCACAAAAGCGTATGCCAGATAAAACATGTTACTCTTTATGGTGGTGCTGCCTCATTTGGTTTTTCTTGCTTGCTTAAGAAATACTTTTCTTCATCCTTAAAAACACTATTTGGTGACTAGTCCTGTGTCAGGTGAACAAGTATCCTGACAGCATTGTTTTCAACAGCAGCTTGAGTTACCATAGAGATTTACTAACCCCAGACACATACACATATACACCTTGGCTTCAGCATTAAAATCAGTGACACTGATTTATCTCATTATTATGATATCCTAGATAATTTGTTGTTTATATTGTACACAACAGCCTGAAATTTCTTGGGATGTATATAAATGGAGAAATGAGGCATGTAGTGAACCTTCTCTATCCCATTTATCAATGGAGTTCTGATTAGCACCAAATCTCTTTGTGGCTGTTTCCTTCTTCCTGGTGAGGCAGCTCCTCTGAATCCACATTATGGCCTTCTCGCACTGCTTTTTTAGGAGCCTGCACCACACAAAAGACGACAGCAGAAAAGGTCCACAGTTTCAGGCTGTATTGCTCCTCTTGTGAAATTTCAGTGGTCTTCTGAGGTGGGGTTACTGTCTCCCCACAGACTTCCTTCCCCATGTGTGCAGTCTTAGACTTGTCAAGAGAGCCTAGAGGGAATTTCAGACAATGGGAATGATGGCACAGATGCAGCAGACCTTTTCCTCCTCTTTCGCCTCCGACTTCACACAGAAGAGATGAGATCCAATCACAAAGATTCCCCTCCATGCATGTGATTAATAGCTTTTTAGAATGGAATGTGTATTAGTAGCTTGAAAAAGTTTTAAATGTTTCAAACTCTTCCTTGAACATGAGGGATATTGGTCTTCTTTTCCTGCAAAACAAGAATTAGGAGGATAGCTTTTATTTTATTGGGGGGGGGGATCACAAATGACTATTTGATACACCTCTTACAATGTTGAAAACAACTTAGGTGAAATAGGAAATGTGCTTTATATAGCATATGGAGTGAAAGCTAAACAGTGAAGAAAGCTGATAAGAAGAAAATCCAGTCATTTGAAATGTGGTGCTGGAGAAGAGTTCTACAGATACCATGAGCTGCTAAAAAGACAAATAAATGGTTCCTAGAGCAGATCAAGTGTGAACTAAATTGAAACTATTGTGCTTTGAAAATATTATGAGAAGGCATAACTCGCTAGAAAAGACAATAATGCTTAGTAAGGTAGAAGGTAGTAGGAAGACTCAATCAAGGAAACTACCGTAAAGCCCTAAGTCCGCAAGATCTGAACAGAGCTGTTGAGAATAGGGTTACTTGAAGGTATTTCATTCATAGGGTCACCATAAGTCGAAGTCAACTTAATGGCAATTAACAACAAAATGATATTAGGCATTAAGGTGAGATTGGGATTCTTAATGTTCAGAAATATAAAGAAGCCTTTCAAATTTCAGATAAATTTAAAAAACAAGCAAGAAAAGAATTATACTCTGTAACATTTACATTTCAAACCAGCATTAGTAAGGCTGTATTTTCCAAAATGCATGCAAGTTTTTAAAGTAATTTTGCTTAACTTAGGTCTTGGCACACACAGTGAACATGTAATTCTAGATAGCATTGTCAGTGTGTGTGTGTGCGTGTGTATAGTGAATTATGGATTGCTTGAAGTGCTGCTGAATGTCATTGAATATAATGGAAAGAAGGGGCTCAGAACACAGTCTTTTATCCATTTTTTCTTCTACTGATCTCACTCACTTGACCACATCCTTGAATACAACTTTAATTTTTGCTGTTACTATAGTTTCACTGACAAACTCTTCATGGATTGCATTCCTTAGGAGAGTCATTAAAATATAAAGATCAAAATCTGAAAAGATAAGCATTTTAAAACTACAAACATTTCCTAGGGAGGGCAAATAAGCTTATCTGGCATATCTCGTATACTACAATCTCTAGATTTTTACACAAAAGCCTCCCTGCCCCCCACACAACATATTCAGTAGGACATTTTCCCAAGTGAAAGACGGATTGTAGTATTTGTTTTCTGACACTATTGCTTGTTTGTTTTTGAGTTCTCAGAGCTTTTGCTCTATGTTACAAGTTCTCTTATTTGTTTTATTTTTAGAGCAATCAGGCTTATATACTGTACAGCAAAGGTTTTGAAAACTTTTTTTGAAAAACCCACTAGTATCAGAAACATCCATGTGTTACTTGCCTAACATATCGATGAGGAGCCTGTCAGGAGAAAGGTGGAATTTAGCACCACAAACATGACTGAAGATATAGGTGTGAGCACTCAAATCTCTCTGCCTGGATGACCTTATTTTTCAGTTTCACTTTCTCCCAGATTCATTGTTCTAAATCTCAAGTTTATTCTGACAAAAGAATGAAGGCACTTGCAAATATTTTAAAGTTCTTGGCATGTTTGTTTTTTTTAAATAGCCAAATAAAATTCTCGCCTAACCCCAAGCTGATATTTTGATTTCTCAAGTGGTAGAATTCAAAGATATAGCTGTGTTAGTCTGTAGAATCATCTCTCTACATTTTGATTCCTCATGAGGCTATCATTTAAAAATTACTCATGCTTCCTAAGAATTGCTGTTCTTATGATTCCCAAGGGCAATACAAACTATCAAATCAAAACATAGCAAAATTTCCTCCTAGCACCCTTTACAGAACTAAGAGTAAATTGTGATAGAACATTTAACACTGATGAAATAGTTCCCAGAGGGATCAGCCTGGCTGCAACACTAAGTACTGATTTACATTCCATGTAAATGGATCATGCCTGTAACTTGCTCTTTCATGAACCCATTAGCTGTAACTAACTTTAAATTCAATCATGACTTGTCCTAGAACTATTTACTCAAATTCATAGGAAAGATTTATTGCTTTGAGTGCTTTTAAAAGTTATTTTCTGGTTGCAAAATCTCACTGTATAAAAGGACTTGAGAAAGTCCCCATCACAATATTCTCCAGATACTGGAGTTAGGATGGCTTTTACCTTTACCATGCTATGGTTAAATTTACAGGGACAATATGATGTTGCATTTTATGCAATAATTAAGGAGACAAATCCCCAAACAATCATAATGTGGGATAACAGAGCTATCAAATGAAAGCTGTCAGTATTAATTACTTTGCTCATCACTAAAAAATCTGACTTCCTCCTATTACCTTTGTATTGTTTGTGCTATTATGTAGAGTATTTGCATAAAGTGATTTTTTTTAAAAAAAAAAAAATCCATGCTTAATATTTTTTTTAATGGGGGAGGAACAACTATAAAGATTTTTGAAAAAGCAAGTGCAGTATATGTGCAGTATATGACTATCACTCTATAATGACTATCACTCCATAATTAACAACTGAATGGTAACTATTAGAAGCATTGTAAATGAATACTTTGCTTTTATACACCGACTTCAAACCACAGCCTTTCTTTCTCCCACAATTTTCAACTACTCTTCAGAAAGAAAGGCATCATAATTCATTCCACCAAGAACGTGAAAGATGAAAAACTGATATGCCAAATTGTTGGGTCAAAATCAAACCAAAAGAAAAGGAAGGATCTCAAACTGTTGCTCAAAATATTGTAAACTTCTTATAATATGTATGGCCCAGTGCATTCAACTTCTTGTATTTCCCAGTGCAATGTATTGCCTTGTTCCAGTAGCAACATTTACCAGAGAAAACATTTTTATAAAACATGCTCCAAAGTGACTGCTGTTAAGTTGTTGCCAATGGAACGGGATAGTGTGAGACTATAGCTGAGATACTGCATCATCTTGGTAGAGTGCAAAAGTCCATTAAATTTATCTGCCACTTTTCCTCCTTTACATGCCTACAGCCCACTTTTCCATTCCCCATGGCCATTCAGTGGTGGGAAAGGGCAGCTAGGCAGCATCCAGCTGTGTTTCTGCAGCCAAACACACAAATAATATATCATCATCCTAATCCTTAGGAAGATTCTAGGACCCTGCCTGGCTCTCCTGTGCCTCCCATAACCAGTAAATGGGTATTGGAGGAACACACTGGCAATAGAAATATAGGCTGGGTGTACACTTCCAAGATTCTTCCAAGAACTTTGAAAGGACAAGTAACACCAGCAGCAATCCAGCCTATGAATAGAAAATACATTGATTATATTACACACCAAAATAAACTTCCACTTTTGAGCAACACTTTGAAAACTTTCCTCTTTCTCCTCTCATTCTTTTTGTCTTTACCTCTGGTCCTCTTTTGTTTCTTAGTCAAAGTCAGCCAAAACTATATAAAAAGGATTTTTGAAAGAAAGAAGTTTTGAAGTGTCCTTGGTTATTTGCATTGCTTATTTCTACCTCTCAAATACTCTGAATTATAGCCAGAAGTTAATCCTGGGTTCCTTGGTTTGAAGACATAGGACTGGAACAGATGGGCAGGAAAAAGCAGCTTGATCTTGCTTTTTCCAAAAGTGGGTCAAAACCCTGCTGCCTGTGCAGCCCACTTCCAAGGCGGGCTGAATATGCACAGCCTGACCACACAGCGAAGCATCAAGTCGCACAGCTGACTAATTTTTTGTTGTTGTTGTTGCCTTGCCACCATACATGCACACTATCACACAAACACACTGCCTATGACCTCCAAGTACTTCCCATGTCTGCCCAGATGCCATCCATTTACATGGCCACCACTTTGATCCAGCCACACAGTCACACATGTGATGCTCCACCTGTACAGGGCACCAGTGTTGGCAAAGTACAATCATGGAGGGCCCCCATGTATGCCCCCTTCACCTGCCTTTATCTCATGCCCCCCTGTTGGACTGTCTGGTTTGTGTATATTGTAATTATATCCATTGGAGTTGTCCTGCTTTGCTTTGCTTTGCTTTGCTTTGCTTTGCTTTGCTTTGCTTTGCTTTGCTTTGCTTTGCTTTGCTTTGCTTTGCTTTGCAGCAGCCCTGCACTTGCATCAAGGCATTTATATGCAGGAGCCAAGATGCACATTTTCCACCTTGAGTCGGACTATCCCAGAATCTTTTTGCTCCAGTTTTTAGCACTGGAGCATGATTTCAGCTTGGTTTCCAGCTGCTTTCAAGGCGTGCATGATCTAACTACCCCACCTTCAGAGTGTCTGGAAACTGCTTTATTTTGCCTATCTGTGGGCCTTTACAGACTGCCAGAAATAATACTACATATTGAGGCCACTTTAACTGCCGTGGTTCAGTGATAAGGAATCATGGGAGCTATAGTTTATTGTGGCACCAGAGCTCTCTGACAGAGAAGGCTCAATGTCCCAGAAAAAAATAGAATTCCCATGATTCCCTAGCACTGAGCCAGGACAGTTAAAGTGGCCTCAAGCTGCATCATTTCTGGCAATTTGTAAAGGCCCTGTGTCACTCCATAGTAAAGTTAAATTCCTGCTTTAAAGAACTATCTGTGGTTTTCATGGGGCTTAAACAGATTACACTGTAAAACATTCAGGAGTGTTATTTTTCCTTAATAGCTGGGATGAGCAATCCCTTTAGTCTGAAGGCCACATTTCATGTCACTTGAGCCACATGAGCTAGAGCAGAGTAGTTTCAGTCCCTCTCTGCTCCCCATCACACATGCATACAAACCCACTTAACCTGGGATATTTGATACCAGGGTTTTTTCCATGTCTTTTTGAAAGATATGAATTTCTGCAGATGTGATGTGATGTCAAATTAGTTCGGAGCACTAAACGATTCTTCCCAAAAAGGAAGGGAGCATGGATGTGGCTCGGTTCCCATATTTCTCTGAGGCCTTTTCAGGGCATCTGAATAGAAGCAGCAGTGAGGCAGCAGACTGAGAGGGCTGGAGGAAGGCAATGGAGAGGCAGTAATCCAATCCAGGGAGTTGCTCTGAGCCAGGAAGCCCCCATCACAGCTGAGTCTTATCTATTCCCTCCTTCAGCCAAAAAGAGGGGAAAGGCGAGTGGCAGGTTTGGAGAGGTGGCCAGAGCTATTTTGAACTCCCTTTTTAAGGACCCAAAAAGCAGCCAATATCAAACTGTCGGCAGGTGGGGAAAAGTTTGCCGCTCATTTGCTCCTGGCTTCCTAAAACAGTGCCCTCCTTTTGCTCCAACTGGCTGCTTTCCTCCACAGCCCCAGCTGCCTCTGACAGAGAAGTGGACAGGGTTTGGTCTCGCCTGGCCTGTCCAGCCTCCTTCCCTTCAGGCAGCCCTTGCCCTCCCTGCTCTGCTCTCGGGGACTGTTTTACACACATACTCCTGATTTGTTTTTAAAGCCCTGGAATAAAACAACCAGGTTTTCATAACTCTGGAAAAGGGGGAGGGGAGAGATGACATAGATGTGCATCATTTGATTGACATTAAAAAAAAAAGACCCCAAAAATGATGCCAGCGTGAATGCCAAAATGGTTAAAATGCCTCAGAGGGATTCGGGACATAATGGGAACACCAATCCACTATTTCATTAACACAGCGATCCAGATCTCCTTGGGACAAAAAATAACCAAACCTCAGTGTGAATGACCCCCCTATTTACAAGGATGGTGAACTTGTTATTCTGTATCTTGAAATAGACCATCTGAATGTGTACCTTGGCCATGATGGACAGCTATCTTTTTATATGACATAAGCAGGCACCTGACACAAATCTAAACAAATATATATGATATATAAATAAAAAGGAAGATGTGATTTTGGTGTGTAAAGAATACTCACAAACTTTATCGTCCTTAATGAGAAAAGGTATCTTGACAGTCAAATACCTATTCAGAAAATAATCAACCACAGCAAGGACTGTTTGTTTGTTTGTTTGTTTCATTTCAGGTCTATTGTGTGCAAGCCTACTGCCACCCATTCCCATGTTTTGCACAAAACTGTTCTGTGCAGAAAGTAGTGTATTTACTACAATCTTTACTGTGCAATCATTCTTTTTCACAAAAGCTTGATTTTGTTCAAAATATGCAGCTAATTTTTGACAAAAAAGTCCTGAAATCCCCCCCCCCCAAAAAAAAAGCCAATATAATCTCATTAAATGAGGAGAAAACTTGAAACGTTTCATTCTGGTGTGCAAGAACAAACTAGATGTATTTTCAGGGTAGAAAAAATTGTTTAGAAAAAACAAGGATATATGATATACCTCAGTGTAGACTCTGAGTGTATGATGTGAAGTTGAAGGCTTTCACGGCTGGCATCCATTTTTTTTTTTTTTTGGTGGGTTTTTTGGGCTTTGTGGCCATATTCTAGAATATTTTATTCCTGCCATTTCACCAGCATCTGTGGCTGGCATCTTCAGAGAATCCTCTGAGTTTATGGTGAGAAAAAACAGGAAGGTATAAAGAAATAAGGGATAGGTTTGATGTATCTCTCTGGACAGTTCTTGCCCATTGCTAATTCAAACTAGGAATAGTCTCATGCTAAACTAACATATGTTGTCACAAATCTAGCTCAGCATGTCTCATTTAGTCCATGAAGCCAAAACTTTTCCTGGGTTCCAAACCCACTGTGCTCATCACTGGCATAAAAATCAGTGACCGTAATGGAAACTGAAAAGTCTTTCAAACACTGAGCCTGCTGGAAAAGCAAAACTAATTACAGCCAATACACATATTTATAAAACAAAATTTTCCTAAAGAGAATCTTGACTCAGGACTCTTGTATTCAAATAAAGGGCTACTTTGCAGTGTGCTCCACCAAATATATTTTCTCAGTTCTGTTTCAATTCCTAGGCTAGGAGTCAGTTGAGAATGAGAAAAATAAATATGACCAGCATCACCCAGGCAAACTAGTGTTGAGTAACATAGTCTTGAGAATACCACTCCTTTTGATAGACTATGGAAAGATAAGGTAGGCATTGTGGTAAAACAAGCTGGAGGTGGGATATTTATTACTCATACTTTTTGGAACTCTAAACAAAATCAAAATTTCACAATTGTTCTGCAATTGCATTCAAGAAATAATTTACAATTTAATTCACATCCACAGGTAGGAGATTATTGCACTGCTAATAAAACCGGCTTACCTGAGCAGGCTTAAAATTTAAAATGGGTGGCATCCTGATATTATCACAAGGATTTAGTCACCAAAATTGCTGCTCAGGTCCATCCTGGGTCCATCCCCACTCCCAGGGATGCTTCGGCAGCCATTTCCTTAAGCCAGGAAACTCCCAGTTTGAAAAGAGGTGCGCTCAGTGCCCCTGTGGGCCAGGATGGACCCGGGCAGTGATTTCAGTGGCTAAATCCTTCTGATAACATCAGGATGCCACCCATTTTAAATTTTAAGCCAGCTCAGGTAAGCCAATTTTATTAGTGCTGCAATAATCTCCAAAGATAGACAAACAGACAGACATAATTTGTGTTCACTTTTCTATTTAGTAAAAAGTTATTTTGCAAAAGAAATTACATTGGCCATGTGTTACTTTTGAATTTTTAAACAGAAAACAAATAAAAAGGTCCCCAAATAGACTGAAAAGATGCAAAAGGGGGCCATTTCACACTATACAATCATAGCACTATTACTCCATCTTAACTGCTGTGGTTCCATCCTATGGAATCATGGGATTTGCAGTTTAGTGAGGGGTATTTAGCATCCCATGCTAGAGAGGGCTTGTATCTCCCAAACTACAATATTCAGAATTACATAGGATGCAGCCATAACAGTTAAAGTGAAATCATAGAATGCTAACTGTGTAGTGTGAAATGACCCAAACAAGTGGAAGTAATAAGCAAGTATTGCTCCTTGCACAAAAAGACAGCATGTTAATATTGCTGTTAAAAAAGAAATCCTGAGCCTCATTACTCCCACATTACTCCAAAAGTAAGACCTTCTAGGTAATGTGGCTACATGTAACACATTACTTCCAACCTCTGTGTAAGTCCCTTTCCAGCTGATGAAGGTGTGTTTATGAGTAGCCTGGTCAGAAGACAGATAAAACTACCAATGAATTAATTGATCTTTCCCTTTCCTTATCATTCCTCCCTCTCTCTCCCTCTCTCTCTAAGGGAGGGTTCCTTGGTTGGTAATGCCGGTGATTCTGTCGAAGCCCTGGTTGACACTTGGAACAACGATCTCACCAGAGCAATCAACATGATCACTCCTAGGCATCCTTTCCAACCCACTTCAAAGAAACAACCATGGTTCACAGATGAACTCAGGAAGATGAAGCGGGCTGGACAACGACTAGAGTGCACCTGGCAAAAAACTCGACTCTTATCTGATATGACTCATCATAGGAACTTTCTTCGTTCCTATCAAACGGAAGTCTCACCAAGCAGAGCTGTTTAGGGTGGTGAGGGAGATGACACAGGTCCCACCTGTGGAGAACCCTGTACTTAACCTGACAGCAGCCTGCTGTGGTGTGTTTAATAACTGCTTTGCAGATAAAATCTCTCAGATAAGAGCCGACTTGGACGCTGGGTTTATAACAGAGTTGACTGATGAGGTGTCCAGTAAACCTGTTTCTGAGATTATGCTCGATCAGTTTGAGCTGGTGAGTATCGATGACATGGACAAGATCCTTGGAAAAGTGAGGAAGATGACGTCCCCCTCAACCCTTGCCCATCATGGCTGGTTGTCCAGGGTGTGATGCATTTATGGCCTTTCTTAAGGAGACCATCAATGCGTCCCTTAGAGAAGGAGTTATACCATCTTGTGTAAAGGAAGGGGCTGTAAGACCGCTCCTGAAGAAGCCTTCCCTGGATCTCCTGGACTTGAAAAATTACAGACCTGTTTCACATCTGCCATTCTTGAGCAAGGTGATCGAGTGGGCCATTGCCTTTTAACTCCAAGTGATCTTGGATGAAACCAATTTTCTAGATCCATTTCAAACTGGCTTCAGAACGGGATTTGGGGTGGAGACTGCCATGGGTGCTCTGGCTGCTAGATGACCTTCGCCAAAACATCGACAGGGGAAGCATGATCCAGTTGGTGCTTTTGGACCTCTCAGCGGCTTTTGACACATTAGATCACAGCATCCTCCTGGAATGCTTAGGAGAGATAGGGATTGGAGGAACTGTGCTTCAGTGGTTCCATTCCTTCCTCTCAGATAGATTCCAGAGGGTGATGCTCAGGGACAGCCGCTTGCCAAAAATAGAGCTTAATTATGGCATCCCTCAGGGCACCATCCTGTCCCTGATGCTCTTTAATATCTATATGAAGCATCTGGGAGAAATCGTCCGGAGACATGGGGCGGGGTATTATCACTATGTTGATGATACCCAAATATATTTCTCCATGTCACGGTCATCAGCCATGATGACAGATGCTATTTCTCCCCTCAATCACTGTCCTGTAGCAGTAATGGACTGGATGAGGAAAAATCAACTCAAACTGAATCCAGAGAAAATGGAGGTGCTTACAGTAGGGGCCCCTAAACCTGGTATTGGGTTGCAACCTTCAGTCCTGAGTGGGGTCGCGCGCTCTGCTAAGGGCGGTGTTCTCAGTTTGGGGCTGCTCCTAGACTCGTCGCTTCACATGACTGATCAGGTGAATGTGACAGTCAGGAGCACCTGTTATCAGCCAGCAGATACGCCAACTGCACCCTTACATGGAGATAAAAGACCTAGAAACTGTAGTACATGCACTGGTAACCTCATGATTTGATTTCTGTAATGTACTCTACATGGGGCTACCCTTATACCTAGTTCGGAAACTACAACTGCTACAAAATATGGCAGCCAGGTTAGTCACCGGGAAATCTAGAAGGGAGCATATCACTCCAATATTGAAATCTTTTCACTGGCTGCCTATTAGTTTCCGAGCACAGTATAAGGCAATGATGGACAATCTTTTGAGCTTGGTGTGTCAGACTTCGCTAAAAAACTGAGCATAACTTGGGTGGTGTGTCACTTTGAGGAAAAAAACATTATTTCACCGCTGGGAGAAGGAGGGACTGGCCTAAATACCTCGGTCTAGGCCTGGGCCTCTTCCCGGTCCAGCGCTGGTGGTGGTGCTGCACCCGAAGTCCCAGAACCAGACACTCTGTGCCTGACTTCTATTGTTTTGGCCTACAGACCTCTGGCACAGCGTGTCTAATAGGGGAGGATGAAACATTTGCAAGTAGAGTCTTAGAGTTAGTCACAAATGTTTCATCCTCAGGAGCAGCAAATGTTTCATCCTCAGCTACTGCACTTGGCTGTGCAGGAGCCGAGGATGAAACATCCTTCTCGGCATGAGACCACCTTAGCAGCCGCGTGTCATCAGAAATGGCTACGTGTGTCAGTGCTGACACACGTGTCATAGGTTCGCCATCACTGGTATAAGGTGTTAGTAATGACCTTTAAAGCTCTACATGGCCTAGGTCCAACCTACCTAAGGGATCACCTCCTCCCATATAATCTGCCTCGCACCCTTAGATTCTCTGGGAGGGGTTTATTACAACCAAAGAGATCTAGATTAGCAGCAACCTCCCAGGGGTCTTTCTCTGTCACTGCTCCCAGACTATGGAATGCCCTACTGGAGGAGATTCATCAAGCAACTAGCTTGGAAAATTTTTTAAAAGCCATCAAAGCAGATCTCTTCCAGCAGGCCTTCCCTGAATAGAACAGACCACATCCAATATATGCCTCTCTCTCTCTCTTTATGTTCTTACATTTTTATGTTTTAGACTTTTATCTTCTAGGCATTCATTTTATATTACTGGTGTGAATTCGCCAGTTATTTTAATATATCTTTACTATTATATGTAATTTTAAGGGGGGTAAATTGTTTTATTATGTTATTAATGTATTGCTTTGGATTTGTTTTATATGCAATTGTTGTGAGCTGCCTTGGTTGCCCAAAAGCAAAAGGCGGGGTACAAAAATAAAGTTGTTATTATTATTATTATTATTATTTTGCAAATGCATTTTCCCAGCTACTCTATACAGCAGTAGTGAGCAAAGTAGAGTCCATAGATAGCATGAAACCCCCAGAAGCTCCATGTCTCACTCCCCCGGCTCCTAATAATCCATACCTCAAACATTTCCCCACTCAAAACAGGTAAATCAAGCCCCCTGTGAAGTTGTCCACCCCTGCTATGCAGATACCATTATAACAGGCCAATTCTGATTTAATAGTGAGAACACAGGAATGGGGCTACTTTATGGCTACTCCCACACTCCCTGGGTACTCTCCTTGCTATCCTTTTGTAAGCTGGTGAAGAACTTTTTTGTTTCAGCAAACCTTTGTGAGCTGAAACTTCAGGGGGCAAGGGCCTTTCATGTACCTTGTAGTTTATATTTGTTCTTCTTTTTATTGGTTATTATTGGTTATACTTTCAATTGCTTTTGGTTTTATGGATCATTTAATTATATTTTTAAATTATATATGATTCATATTTTTTTCAGCTGTATCTGTTTAATCTGTTGTAAGTCATTGTGAGACTTTGGGACAAAAAAAGTAGCCAGAGGCTGCTTCCACCCCAATCGGCATGGGACTGTGGCAACCAAACAGGGCTGGGCTCATCGCTGTGGTCCCAAATGGGATGCCAGCAAAGAGTGGACTTTCTCTGCTCCTTTTCCAGTGGCTTTTCCCAGCTGGGTACACTTTCCGCACAGCTTCTGGCCACTGGAGGCATTCATCATCTAAACACCATGCCCCCAGAGCAACCAGAAGTTGCACTTTCCTGCCCATCTGTTTCAGGCCTTGGACTAGCAAAAAGGCAGGAAATGATGATGATGATGATATAGCAAGTTGGCTGTTTGTCCATATCATTACATTGCCTGACACCTGCAATTTAAGAAAAGCATGTAGTACCAAAATTAAGTACTGTCACCAGTTATGCTGATATCTTGTTGTTGTTGTTTGCCTCCAAGTCATTCTTCACTTAAGGTGACCCAAAGTGAACCTATCATACGGTTTTCTTGACATGTTTCTTCGGGGGGGGGGGGGCATTGTCATCCTCTGAGGCCCAAGGTCACCCAGTGGGTTTTTATGCTCCTTTGGAGAATTAAACGCTGATTTCCAGAGTCATAGTCCAGTGTTCAAACCACTACACCACACTAGCTTTCTATTTTACGCTGCTGGAAATGCACATGCCAAACTGCCAATGGTCATGGCTCTATCATTTTCTTTTGGACTAAGTTATAGTGATTCTTATCTGGGCAGCAATGCTGCTAACGTGCTCCTGCTGCAGGGCAACATCGTGGAGTGTCTCTGGATGGTGTTGCAGTGCCAGAGGCTGTGGCTGCAACAGCTTTTGCATCTATTACTTCTAAGCAAGTAATTACTTGTGCATGGATTAAACTGCAAAACAGATGATGTTTAAAATAGACACTGTCTGTAAAATCAAAAACAGGTCTCATTTTGCTCTCTGTGTTTGCTTTGTGCCTATCCTAAATTTCAACACAAACCAAGGTGGTATGGAAGGTAGAGTGCATTTTCTATATCAGCCCTATTCATTCTTAGCTGCAGTGTCTCTTCTGGTCACAAGATATTATTTCTATGCACATTGTGAAAGGATAGAGAAAGAAAGAGGGAGAGAGAGAGAGAAAGAGAGTGAAATAAAAATGATGCTTCCAGCGTATCTGATACTCTGAACCTTCTGCATAACATTTCTTTCATTTTTTTTTTGTCATCTTATCTTTTTTGTGTCTTTGTTTGCTTAATTAACACTCTGAGGGCTGGCAGAGATTTCCCCCTGCAGCACTCAGCAGCTATGCTGACTGCAGAGACCCTACCTGGCACACAATTCAGTGCATCAGCATTCTAGATAGAAATGAATGAAAAATCAATCAGGGCAACTGCAGTGGTAGCACATGAAATTCTAACCTATTTTGTACATGGTTTTCAATATTTACTGTAGACTAGACTCTAAAATGGGTAAATGTACCCAAATAAAGTATGCCTTTGCTGGTCAACCTTTATGCTTCTTAGACTGATGAAGGCATCCTACCTCTTTGCTAAGTATGCTAGGATGTTTTTTGAACACCCCTGTATTATTACAATACATACAGCATTTGTGTTATGGCCCATGATCATTGGTTGGCCATAAATAGAATGAATTCAGAATACTTAATAAACAGACCAAAATCCATTCCCTTAGAACCACAGGGACTGCCTATTTCCATTTTATGATTTGAAGAGGATGCATGCCTTCCCTTTGTTTACTTTTAAGGGGGCAAAGTAATTTGTTGCATATCTCAACTGATTAAGTGTCAGTTAATACTCTGTACAGCAAACACCTGATAAAGAAGCTAATATTTAAATGTACTTTTCCTTGAAAGTAACTCATTGGTATAAGTTTTCTAGCAGAGTGGGTTAAATCTTCATAGAGCAATGAGAGAATGATGGGGCTGTAACAAGTTGTGCACTGCATCACTGTTAAGATTTCCACATTTCACCAGCTTCTTTGTATGTGGTGCTCTCACAGTGAAGAAGATTCTTGGACTACAAAAGATGAAGAGTCTACTTTTTCTGGTGCTGATTTCTTTCTGCTGGGCTGACCATCATGCTGCCAACTTCACACTGGAGCATGACAGAATTATTCACATCCATGGTAAGTAAAGATTTAAACAGCAATTATGATGCTGTAGATTTGCTACTTTTTCTTTAAAGATTAGCTGCCTTTGCTGTTATGTTACATTCATATACTCTGAACACTGAAACTTGCAGTGCTTTAAGATTTTAACTGCAGTTCTTCAGTGTGCAATCCTGCAATGATTTTTCACTTAGAAAAAATAAAGTGCATGCATATTGAGAACAGTAGATAAGTACCATAGTTGGTTTATGAAATATATTTGCTTTACTGCAGAATTAATATTATATACAGCACATAAGATAGCAGAAGCCCTTCATATCACATAGTGATAACTGATTAATTAGACAATGTTGAAAAAAGATCAGTGGACAATCCAAGCAACATAAAAGGTAGCTTACCTCACTAAAGAGCTGCCTTTCCACATAGCTTTCATTGGTATAAAAAGGTATATAGCCTCTCTGCATAATGCTGTACATCCATTTCAATCCTAAGGTTATGGTTGGCTGTATGAAGCTCTGAGGCTGCAGTGTAATGCAGCTGTTTTTTCAGTTCCAGGGAGCTTCAGCAGCTGAGGGTCATCCTGTATGAAGCAAGCCAAAACATTTATTAATGCAAAAGTGACAGGCAGGATAAAAGACAATGAGCTTCTCTCACTTGTATATATTACATCTTAGCAACATAATTATGCAGTCAATGGATGCCATATAAAGTTTGGAGGTTCAATGTCAGAACTTTTGAAAAACATGTGCTATGCTAGACTTTGATAGAAGAAAAGGGTTCATCATTTTCATTTCTTTCAGAGTGGACTTCCAAAGCCCAGCATCTCCACATAAGCAACTCTGCCTTCAAGGTTAAAAATGAAATTGAGATGTACTGGTGTAACAGTGGTAGACACAAGAAAATAATTCATGCTGTTTATTTAAGCACGACATTAACTATTAGACTGAAAACAGATTCACTTCGTAAAAACATGGATATTATTAAGGGGTCAATTCTAAGAATTCAGCTCTTGCTTTTTTGGTATTGTCTGTTGATATTGGTCCCTTTGGACCAAAACTTTAGTACTTCATACCAGCAAAAGATAAAAGACTGGTTGATATATTAAGTCTCTTTAAAATTCCAGAACTTAAAAAAAAAAGTTCATGGCAATGTGTAAATTATGCCCAGAAGGTGTTTCATCAAACTTACAAAATGGTCTCCCTTGAGGAACCAGAAGAGACAGACTTAACAGACTAGGGCAGTAATGGCAAAACTTTTGGGGGCCGAGTGCCCAAACCAAAAAGCCTTTTGGGACCGGGTGTTACCTGGTGTCAAGGGTGGGACTTCCACCTTCCGAGGGTGGGACTTCTCTCCTCTGGGGGCAGGACATCCAGGACAAGACTTCTTCCTCCCCACCCAGAGACAGCTGAAGACCCGGGGGGGGGGGGCGGAGAGAGAAATGGAACAGAAGCATGCCTCTTCCTTCTACCCCCATGCCATCCACGGCCTTCCACTGAAGGCCAGGGAGGGTCTGGAAGGAGAAGGAACAGGAGCACGGCCCTTCCTCCTCCTTTCCCTATGCTGTCCCTGGCTTTCAGCTGCCTCTGGAGAGGCAGCTGAAGGCTAGGGAGGGTTGGAAAGGAGGAGAGGCAGCTGAAGGTCTGGGGCAGCCGGGAAGGAGGAGGAACAGGCGTACGCCTCTTCCTCCTCCTTCCTGCCTTCCTTGTGCTGGGGAAAATGGCTTTGTATGCCATCTCTGGCACGGGTGCCATAGGTTCACCATCACAGGACTAAGGCATTTTTTCCAGGCAGCAGTACTTTAATTAAATGGCAACTGTAACTGTAAAGTATTTTAACCTGTTTGTAATGTACTGACACTTCAGTGGAAACTAACCTACTGTTTCACTTTGGTTTGTGACAAAGAAAACTACTGGTAATGGCTATCCTATGATCTGTTGAATTAATGAAGCAGCATAGAAGATGTTACCTTTTAAAAGGTTGCTCTGTTCAACTGTTTTTCAAAATAGGACAAAAGTAATTGTGCTTTAACATACGTCAACCTGTTCGAGCAACCCAGAAAAAGAAAACAGTTAACCAGCACTGAAAGTTTAAGTAGTAATTCAGCACCCAAGAGCTGATAGTTAAGTACAAACCTACAGCAACTGGAATAAATTTCCATTTCCAGCAATAAAGCAATGGTAGACTTGTAGTTCAAATGCAAAAATTACAATATAAAATTAGATCTTGGAAGAATATTACTTTCTCGGAATGTAATTCCCAAAACCCTCCAGCTAGCATAGACGATGACCATGTTATCATGATGTTCTTGCAAACAAGATAGTAAAATGTGGGCTAGAAAGGTGGATTTGTAATTAGTTGACTGGTTGAACTCAAAGAGTGCTCAGCAATGGCTCTTCTTCATCTTGGAGAGAAGTGACCAGTGAGGTGCCACAGGGTTCTGTCCTGGGTCCAGTGCTATTCAACATCTTTATCAATGACTTGGACAAAAGAATAGAGGCATGCTTATCAAATTTGCAGATGACACCAAATTAGGAAGAGTAGCTAATACCCCAGAGGACAGAATCAGAATTTAAAATGACCTGAATAGATTAGAAAGCTGTGCCAAAACTAACAAAATGATTTCCAACATAGAGAAATGTAAGGTACTGTACTTAAGCAGAAAAAAATGAAACGTATAGATCAGTGATGGCAAAACTTTTAGGGACCAAGTGCCCAAACTAAAAGGTGTTCTGGCACAGGGTGTTACTCTGCACCTGGGGGCAAGACTTCCAGGGGGTTGGGACTTATGGAGTGAGACTTTCAGGAAGGACTTTTTTCCCCCAACCTCCTGGGCCTTCAGGAGGGTGGAAGAAAGAAGTCCCACCCCAGAAATCACGCCCCTGGAAGGTCGAGGTCCTGCCCCCCACAGGGCAAAACTCCCACCTCCAGGTGCCAGATAACACCCAGTGCCAGGCGCAAGCCTGTTCTTCCTCTTCTCCATCCTCCACATGCCCTGAAAAATGGCTTTGTGTGCCATAGGTTTGCCACCATGGGCATAGATATAGGATGGGGGACACCTGGCTTAACAAGACTACATGTGATAGGGATCTAGGAGTCCTAGTAGACCACAAGTTGAACATGAGGCAACAGACCAATGAAATTTTAGGCTGCATCAATAGAAGTATAGTGTCTAGATCAAAGGAAGTAATAGTACTGCTCTATTCTGCTTTGGTCCATCTAGAATACTGTGTCCAGTTCTGGGTACCACAATTCAAAAAGGATGTTGAGAAGCTGGAATGTGTCCAGAGGAGGGCAACTTAAATGGTGAAGGGTCTGGAAACCATGCCTTATAAGAAGAGACTTAGGAAGCTGAGTATGTTTATCCTGGAGAAGAGAAGGTTAAGAGGTGATATGATAGCCCTGTTTAAGTATTTGAAGGGATGTCATATTGAGGATGGAGCAAGCTTATTTTCTGCTGCTCCAGAGAATGGGACACAGAACCATGGATGCAAGCTATAGGAAAAGAGATTCCACCTAAACATTAGGAGGAATGTCCTGACAGAAAGAGCTATTCGACAGTGGAACAGACTCCCTTGCAGTGTGGTGGAGTCTCTTTCTTTGGAATTCTTTAAACAAAGTCTGGATGGACATCTGTTGGGGGTCCTTTGATTGTGGGTTCCCGCATGGCAGGGGGTTGGATTGGATGGCCCTTGTGGTCTCTCTTCCAGCTCTATGATTCTATGATCTAGAAGTTGTAGTGCAAAATAGTAATCTCCCAAGTTCTATATAAAACATAATGTTCACAGGTTCCCTGTTGAAGGAATGGAGCCTGTTTACCTTGGAGAAGATTGAATTGGGAAGAGTCTCACTTGAAAGATGTGCAATGTTTGTTCCAGATCCAGACAAGATCTATTGGACTTACAGGGGTACAGATTTCAGT
The DNA here is from genome assembly GCA_026167975.1 of Phrynosoma blainvillii. Classification (NCBI taxonomy): domain Eukaryota; kingdom Metazoa; phylum Chordata; class Lepidosauria; order Squamata; family Phrynosomatidae; genus Phrynosoma; species Phrynosoma blainvillii. The sequence continues at coordinate 57,847,818 of JANUYF010000002.1, read as the reverse complement.
TGACCATTAAAAAAGGAAAATCAGTCAACAAAAAAAGATTTAGGGATGGGTGGGGTAGAGGCTTTGCTTCTTAAAAACACACACTGGACAGTCATTTGTGGCAATAATCTGGATTTGATGCATCAAGAAGAGGATTAGAGTGGAAGGGAGGTTAAGACCCTTTCAGCACTATGATTCTATGAAAAGAGTTTTAACTATCATGGAATAACTGCACTTCATGATTTTTGAGACTCAGGGAAATGATGCCAGTTCAAATTATGTAGATCATATTCCTGAAAATATTAATCTTCCACTGTTTAGAAAATAGAGGATCATATCTACACTTTCCTTTAAAGAAGGGTGTTTAAAAATATGTGGTGAACATAGCCTGGCACTTAACACAATGTCATAGTTTTCCCCCTATGAAATGTACCCTATGAAAAGGTACATTTTTTCTATCATATTCCATCCATAGTTCTTACAGATAGGATCTGTTTAATTTAAACTTCCATCTGGCCTCTCTTATCTCCAGCTAATAAAACAGTGTTTATCACAGGCCACATCTGGCACTAATCTATGATAATAATGTAGAGAAAATTATTTTTGTATGTGACATGTTTAGAGAATGAGGTGTAGAATTTTGGGACATATTTTCTCTCTTATGACAAAAGTGAAATGAGCCACAAAATGCTGTCAATGACCATGCAACTAATATCAAAATATTCTCAGTTATGGAACAAAAGAAGGCCAAAGAAAAATGTAAAGACCACAGAGAGGGACCAACTTAGAGATTTCCACATTTCTAGTAAGGTATAAGAATTAACGTCTTGCAACCACTCTATATGTGTGCCATGGTTAAGACAAATGACTGAATACCATATATTCACCATCTGTAGCAAAATCATTAGCAGATTGAGTCATTCATCTTATTTAACCAGAGCTTGGAAAAGTTACCTTCTGGGACTATCGTTCAGAGTTTGCTCTGGGAGCTGTAGTCCAAAACAAAACACTTCTAAGCTCTCCGTTTACAACATTCACTCACCTTTCCCAAAATAAGAATATCCTGTATCCAAATCACTCTGTCTTTGCTTAATACACTCTACATAATACAACCAAACAAATTATCATCTCATCCTTTCTTGAAATAGTTCCCAGAAGGAGAATTTGAATCCTTCTTTGTTGGGTCTTTCCCACTGTTCAGTTACTGCTTTGAGCCAGGGGACATGTATAAATAACTGCGAGTTTAGACATCAGGAGCAAACACGAAGGTCATACATGGCCTCCACTCATCTGTACCAAATAAGCCACATGTTCTCTCCACACACCTCTACCTAGGTTCAGCCTTATTTAAGGGCCATTTCCAAATATATTAAATCAAGCTAGGGATGCTCCTTCGTGGACTTTTGAGAATAACTAAAGCTGCAATCACAAACACCTTGAAGTAAATGCAATTAAATTATGGCAGGTTTCTATTATAAACATGCATAGAAGTGTGTTAAACACCTAAAAGTCTGAAGGTGGGCATAGGAGATTTGTTGGTCTCATTTCACACAGCATTAGTTATTGTCCGTAATGCTAAACCTGGGAAGAATATCAGAATGCTGATTTTAGAAGGCAGTCCTGCTACACCACAGAGGTGGGGAATGCAAAGCTTGGGGATAGTGTCACCACTTCAGGACCATCCCAGGCCCTGAGGTTTCCAGGGCAAAAACTGAGAGCTAAGGACATCTTCTGGTGATGTCATTAAATGCTACATATTAAATAGTAACCACAATTAAGTTAAAGGCACACATAGGCATGCACTCAGACATATATACAGACAGACAGATATACATACACACACACTCATTCATTCCTGCTTGGAAATAAAGACAAAAATTGTAGTGAATGGGGTTATTCCAGAGCACGGTGAAATAGGGGGGATTATTTCTTCTCAGTTAATTAGGAAGACAGGATAAGGAGGATTCACTCTAGCCTACTTGCTTCTAAACAAAAGACGGAAGCAGAGCACAAAAGAGAGTGAGCCTGCTCTGTTCCACAGTGACTAGGGGCCTTTGCAGACTGCCAGAAATATTGCAAATTGAGTCCACTTTAAGGGTTAGGGTTAGTGCTAGGGAATTATGGGGATTTTTTTTTCTTTCTGAGACATTGAGCCTGTCAGAGAGCTCTGCTGCCACAATAAAATACAGTTCCCATGATTCCCTAACCCTAACCCTTAAAGTGGACTCAATTTGCACTATTTCTAGCAGTCTGAGAAGAATGAAGCTGAGTAAATATATAGTCGCACAACCCCTCAGAGAGTCTTTGCAAGTTGCAGCAACAAATCACTTAAGCTTTGCATATCGAAGAAAGCTACTTCTCTACTAGCTGAGATGGAGATATTTATCCAATGTTTTCCTTTTGCCCAGAGATGAACCCATAAAAACTGGAGAATTTTTATGTTTGTCACTTGCCTGGAGATGACCCACAAAAACTGGAACTCATGGCCAGGCTCTAAGAGCTAGTAACTATATAACAGGAGGAGCATGACAATATTTGGGTCAGTTTTAATATTTTTAATTATCATTTATTATTATATTATTATTATTTGTCTACTGAAACAGGAATGAGGAAAATTCAGGTAAATGGGCCTGGCTAACCATGTTATGTACCAACTCAGAGCCAGGGAAGCTGGACATTTTGAACAGCTCATCATGTGGTCAAATGCACTCAGGCGCTGCACCAACCCCCACTAGGATTCACATCCTAGTGAGGAATTATCTACAGCATACATCACATGTGGTGTGTTTTTCCAGGCCTTATGCTGCTTTGGGAACTTGTAGAAGGCTGGTCATACCATGGGGAGTTTTTTCTAAGCTCAGCAGTGCTTCCTGGCTTGTCTAAACTTAATAGTGTCACTAAAAGACAGGAATCAATATGCTGGCAGCTTGGGAAGGCTGGGGGGGGGGGGGGACATTAGTCTCTGAGTAGACCTTGGAGGTCTTACCCCCCCCCCCCATACCCTACAAAACTCAAGTTTTTTTTCTGTCCCCAAACACCCTCCAGAGGGGCATGGGGAACATTTTCACCATGTTAATAAGCCTTACTGGGTAAAGGTAAAAGTATTCCCCATTGACAAGGTTGTTGAATTGTATCCAACCATAGAAGGTGGTGCTCATCACCATCACTAAGCCAAAGAGCCAGCATTGTCAGAGACTACTCTGTGATCATGTGGCCAGAATGACTGCACCAACTGAGAAGTGGTACCTATTTATCTACTTGCATTTGCATGCTTTCGAACTGCTGGGTTGGCAGAAGCTGGGACTAGTGACAGGCACTCACCCCATCATACAGTACCTGGGCCTCAAACTGCCAACCTGCTGATCTTGCAGTCATCAGAGTCAGCGTCTTAACCACTTGGGTCATTTTAGACCCAAGAAATAACAACAGGAAGAAACAAAAAGTGGTCATCTGTAATACTGGCACAATAAATTTTAAAGTTCAATACATTGTAAAGTTTTAAAGTTCTGTGCATTTACTTCATGATAAATTCCCTCATGAGATGTCAAATAATTTTGAATGTAGTTTAGCAACAACCCTCTAAGACAGCATAATGCAGCTCAAACCAACTTTAGCCCAGTGATAGCTTGAGAATGGCAAGCATCCATTCATTTATTCTCAGATGTCAATGAGTGGAAGGAGATGGAAGGAGTCTGGTTCATTTGAGTATGAACATTACAGATCCAGAAACACATTAGGCTATAGCTTCCATCCATTGAAGTCACACTTAGAATGGTTTTGAAGATGCTGAGAGGGGTTAGAGGACTGCACACACCATAGTCCTCTGAACATAAAGCATATATGTATAGTATGGTTTGGTGATCAGAGTGTTGGACAGAGACGGGATAAGTACAACCTGTGTTGTACAAACAACCCAAAGTCCTTTTCTGTCCCACACACCCCTATATTCCCCAAATGAAAATGAGGAGGACTCCTCAAAAGAGGCCTCCAAAAGGTTGACTTAAATAACCTACCATCACCACCAAAAATACCCAGAAATCTCACATAGAAATCACATCTGGTTGTAATATTTTGCAGATCTTAGCCTGTTAATACACAGAAACAAAAATTCAAATTTTTGTCTACCTCTGGTAAAAGACTAGGAATATCCATTTTGGTCTATGAACATAAATGAATAAATTAATGAATGACTAGAATATCTGTTTGAAAATTCCAAATAGCAGTAAAACTCACTTAGTGATGTTGGGCCATTTGTTGTCTCTCATTATAAACTACCTCATAAGATCTTTATTAGTATAAAATGGAAATCATAATGGAACATGGGGGAGACCAAGTGTGCTTTTCTAACTTGTTTGGAGAGTAGATGATGATAGATAACTTATAATATTAAATAGTAAATATTTATAATATGTAATAAATATCATTGACCAATCCCAAGTGTATTTTACACTGCTATGGAGGTCATACCTGGATATTTTAGCAACAATCTTAACAAGCTTATAATTAATTTTTTGAAAAGGATTAGAAAAAATAAATTTATTTTTAAATGTATTTGTGTTTGTCGGACAAAAATGCCTCAAAGATTATAAATTTATTTCCTATCAATTTAAAATAGTTTGGCACTATGTGCATCTGCACAATGCAGCTTTGTGTTTTGGAGGAATACAAATTATTTCAGAATTCTCAAGAGCGCAATAAAATCACTGAAATATCCAATTTGGTTTGCAAAAAAATTAATGCACAAATTCACTGTCACTCTGAAATCAAAATTAAAAATAAATATGAATATTTTTATTTGTACTTGTTTATATGCATCAAATGATGATAATCAAAGACACCTCCACTGTAAATATAAATGTGAATATCTACCATCAGTTTGATTGTCATGTCATCTCCCAAAGATTTCTAATTTGAAGAGGGTGTAGAAACTTTTCTTTACCTCATGAAGCTCCAGGGCAGTGATTCTCAAATTTTGGTCCTCCAGATGTTTTGGACTTCATCTTCCAGAATTCCTGACTGTTGGTCAAACTGGTTGGGGCTTCAGTGATTCTCAGTCTTTGGTGTTCCAGGTGTTTCGGACTTCACTGCCCAGAAGCCCCAACCAGTTTAGCCAACAGTCAGGAATTCTGGGAGATGAAGTCCAAAACATCTGGAGGACCAAAATTTGGGAATCACTGCCCTGGAGCTTCATGAGGTAAAGAAATTGCTATTAAAACAATTCAAGGCAGTAGACATGTGCATACCTACCTATCTATCCACCTACCTACCTTATCTATCTACAAATAAATCCCATCAAACATATGCTTGAGTAATGCTTGAATGAACTTGCATTAAGTCACTGGCATCCCCATCCAGGGTGTCACCCAGTGCAGGGAGGCAGGGGTTCCGGGGAGGGGGCCAAAAAGGCACTCCCCCCACCTTTCTGCAGCAGGTAGAAGGATTCTGTGGCAGCAAGGTGGAGGGATGAGCTCGGCCCTCTCAGCAGCCTCCCCACCTTCCGAGTCCTGTGTGGCTATTTCTGCACAGGACCTGGAAGGTAGCCACCTCCCCCTCGACCTTCCAAGTTTCATGTGATCATTGCCGTATGGGACCCAGGAGGCAACCACCTCCCCTTCACCTTCTGATTCCTATGTGGCCGTGGCCATGCAGGACCCAGAAGGCAGCCGCTTGGTCCTCCGGGGTGTACTATCCCAACTGGTGACACCCCCCCCTCTGGGGTGTCATCTGGTGTGATCCACACCACCACACACAAACCACACACTCCTAGTGATACCACTGCATTGAACAGAGGTTTAGAAGACAGGTATACTACTCTCAGTGCTTATTGCCATTTTCTTTGCCTTCTGGAAATTGATTTCTACCAAAGTGGAGCAGGTCCAGATGATCCAAAGATATGGAAGGTCTCTTTGCCTGGAATTCAGGGTCATAAGAAAACACTTCAGTTAAGTGAAGGGAGTGCTTATAGAAATAAAAGTATGCATTCCATATATATATATATATATATATATATATATATACACTATTGATGGGTGTGTTTAATCCAACATCCATCCCCAACTAAATATCTAGAAATGCAGGGGAAACTATAAAGTTGGAAAGTGATTCATATCAGTGTGTCTCTTTTATATATGCAGAATGTAGCTGTCTGCTGAAATGGTTTTAATGTAATGTAGTAACCCACAGTCTTTAATTTGTCAAGATTCTTTAGGCACAATTTTCCAGTCACTAAAAGTGCAGGCTTAAATTATACATTACTACATTCTTAAAATTTAATTGTTCAGACTATTTTCATTCTAAGAAATGTAGTATGTAAATATGTGCCACTTTACTGCTTCTCTCCAAAAAGTTGCCATCATGGCCAGAAATGTAAGATTTTCATGCCTATGTGTTGGTACAATTAATGGAGCATTGTGGAATGCTCTTATCTTTTAGAAACTGCTCTGAACTCTTTGTAACCTAAGCCTCAAACAAATCAGGCTACTTTCATCCCTCATTCCCATCAAGACTCCTTTTCCTGCCCTCTTTTATTGCTTCCTTGCTAATCTGGCTGCCTAACTCCAATCTCTGTGTCTCTGTAACAGAATACAGATCATCCATTGAGTGTCTATCTGCTTTAGATTCCTGTCCCAGGTCATCAATGAAGAAACTTCCCTCAACATCAGTTTGGTCAGCTTCTAGGTGGAACATGTGTAAGCCATATGTGTCAGGGTTTTCCTACTCCCTTAGATGAAAAAACAAAGCTAATTTTTTCCCCCAGTCATGATTCAGGCTTCAGTAACTGACTGATTTTCTTGCAGTATGTGAACGTTGGGTAATGCATTTCCTCATTATTTCTAATTATAAGAAATAGTTATATCTGTAGACCAGACTTTTAAAAAATATGTGGGTGAACAGGGACCAGAGGGTTACCAGAGAAGAGAGTTGCTCTATCAGCTGGTTGGAATGGATGGCCCTTATGGTCTCTTCTGATTTTATGGTAACATAAAGAAAACAAAAATAATGACCATGGAGGACCTACATAATTTTGAAATAGTCAAAGATGTCTTGTACCTGGGATCAAGCATTGCCCAGAATGGAGACTGCAGTCAAGAGATAAGGAGAAGACTAGGAATGGGAAGAGCAGCCATGAAAGAGCTGGAGAAAATCCTAAAGATATACAACTGAGCATCAAAGTTAGAACTGTCCTAGCCATAGTATTCCCAATCACTATGGAGATTATCACACCTGGTTTTTAAACTACAATTTTATTGGGAGGGAAGCACAATCCCTCCCATAGCTGCCCCATCCCTGACCCCATTCCTTTTCATTCTGGGGGAAGCCTGTGAATGAACTGCCAATCATGTAGTGCCCCAGGTGTGAAAAGGCATTCCTGGAGCACTAGCATGATTGGTAGTCACGTGGTTTTGCTGTACCTATTTCCCCCTCCCTCTTGCTATTTTTTTAAACTGTTTTTGCTCAATTCTGGAGCTCTGAAGCCTTGTAGTTTCAAAAATCTTTTTAAAAAGCTTTAATCTGGGCTGCAGAGCTCTGTAATTGTGCAAAAACCCCAGAAACAAACAAACAAACAAAAAATACTAAAGGCATGCTGGGTAAGGGATAAGTGGGAGGGAGGGGTTAAGGGATGGACAGGAAGGGAGCATGATGAAGCAACAGCCCCAGTCTCATGAATGAAAGAAGTGTGGCAGTAGCTGCTGTAAAATCGGAATGTTCCCATTTTATTTTTGATTACATGATTGCAGCAGGAAAGAGTAGAGAAAGGGGCTGGTGTGGTAAACTTCTATGTATGGATGTGAGAGCTGGACTGTGAAAAAAGCAAATAAAAAGAAAATCAACTCATTTGAGATGTGGTGTTGGAGAAGACAAAGAAATAATTTATTTATTTTAAATTCTGTTTGCTCCCTGTTTATAGCTCAAGTCAGTTTATGAAATGGAATCATGGGTAGATATGAGATTGATTTCTAGGAAGTGTGAAGACATGAATGTTCAGACCATCTACATGGTTGTTTGAAATGCTAAGTCTACAATTATGTTTTCCTATTCATTTGGGCCAACAGCTCTCAGAAACAAAATAGATCTTCATATACGGAACATTAATCTACTGCTACTCTAACAGTAATATAATGGAGATAAAAATGGAAAATAAACTCAAAATGTTTTAGGCTTGCTGCAGCTCTGTATTTATCAAGGCCATTGAACATAGTGCAGGTTTATCAAACCCAACCTACAGGCAAATACCAAGGATAGTAGACAGTCATATGTTCTACTGACTGGTTTCGCTCTCATGGAGTTGTGTCTAATTAGGACATGGCCATAGGTTGAAGGAGAGCATATGGCTCTACTATCAACCTATGGCCCTATTCTAATTAAACACAACTCACCTCCAAGAAAATGAAACCAGTCGGTACTGAATCTGACACCACTGCTCAGACTGTCCAAGGATTCCTGTGTTCCATGTAAAAATGACTGAGAAACTGAAACACACTTCTGATTATTTCTTTTGATATTAGCTTATCATCAGAACATTTAGTTTGCCTTCAGAACATTTCCTGCATGCTCTAGTTGGAAAGCAGTGAGATCCATGCCCATGGAGTTTTCAGTGACCATACTGGAGGCTACTGCTGGAGATGCTCCTCAAACCAGAGCTCTTCCGAGACATCAGAAGGCCACTTTCACCGAACCTGTTGCAGCCTAAGATCTAGATCTCAGGGCACTCTGCTAGTTATTGGTGTATTCCAGGAAAAGGTGCTTATAAGACTTTTCTGCCTCAGGTGTCTTTGATACTATGTACCTTGACTTCAGGGAGTGGATGTAGTTTCTTGTTCCACCTCAGGCAACAGTGCTATTGTATTGCTTTCATTAAACTTTAAATATAAATAAGCATAAGAGTTCCATAAGTTTCTGTCTCACATTATTTGTCTGCAAATAATGCATGAAAATACAGACATAAAACTCCATGTCCTCATCCTCAGTACATCACAAAGGTCTATTGTGATCAGTTGTTAATGAAAACCACTTCACTGTTTCACTGCTTTTGTTGTTTCCTGCTTGTAACCCAGCCACTTAATCATGCACAGGATTGTTCCTATTTTCACCTGTGAAATGTAGGACAGTGCTCCATATTAATTTAAATGTGTTTTCTTTCCAATATGTGATCAGAAAATGGACCTCGCCTTCTTGTGGAAGCAGAACAAAGTAAAGTCTTTTCGCATCGGGGTGGCAATGTTACACTGCCATGTAAATTTTACCGTGAACATGCATCATCTGACTCAGGCATCCACAAAATTCGGGTCAAGTGGACCAAACTTACCTCAGATTACCTCAAGGAAGTGGACGTCTATGTTGAAATGGGATACCACAAAAAGAGCTATGGAAATTACCAAGGAAGGGTATCCTTGAAGAAAAGTACTGAAAATGATGCTTCTCTTGTGATCACAAATATAATGCTGGAAGATTATGGGAAATATAAATGTGAAGTTATTGAAGGCCTAGAAGATGACACAGCCATTGTATCTCTAGATTTAGAAGGTAAGCAGTCCTGTCATGAAAGAAAATATTTAATAGAATGATTGTTACATTAGCAGTGGAAGAATGATTTAATTTGATATGCAGCTTTTTGAGATTGCTGAACTATTGTTGCACAGAAAGGTAGCTTTATTTTTAAAAAAGAAACTTGTCATTTTTAATTCCGAGAATCTTATTTTATTGAAGTCCATCCAGATCTAATTTCTCTCTTGAATGTCAAAAGATGTTTTGCCCTCTTCATTAACAGATTTGCATTTATTGTTGCAAGAGCTTTGATAGGAAGTTGATTTACTTCATCAGGCACATCTGAAGTAGGCCATTGCTCACAAATACTTATGCCAGAACAATCTAGGCCACTTCACCTGTGCTACAGTATTCTCATCTTTACTATTTAAAGACATAACATATCTACCATTCGAAGATTGGAATTTTCAATATGATTCAGATGCAAGCCCCATTGAGTTTGATGGGATATATTCCCAGGTAAGTAATTACAGAATTGCAGTCTCTGAATTAGCTGCCTAAGTCATATTATTTCTCTAAAGCTGAAGTGAACCTGAAGTTACTTATTCCATTAGGCATGATATCACTACCTAATGTCTTTTAAGGAACAGAAACTACAAAAGAAGGGGGAAGCTATTTGTAAGTGCATGTGTGTGGCATATTTCATTTTCAATTCTTTAAATATAACATAAGCTAACTATAAATCAGCAGTGCAGCAATATTTTATTTCTCTAAATGAGATGAAGATTTGATCTTGTTATTTCAAGGGGGTCCATTTGAGCACAACAGGTGTATGACAGTGCTTTCACCATTTTTTAGCCAGGTCCCTGAACTCCAACCAGGTGTATATTGTTCAAAGACATAGCCCTGTTGGTCTGGTAAAATGTAAAGGTATTCCCCATTGACAAAGTTGCCAAGCTATGTCTGGCCATAAGGGGTGGTGCTCATCTCCATTACCAAGCCAAAGAGCCAGCGTTGTCAGAGACTACTCTGTGATCATGTGGCCAGCATGATTGCACAGAACACTGTTTATCTTCCCACTGAAGTGGTACCTATTTATCTACTTGCATTTGTATGCTTTCAAACTGCTAAGTTGGCAGAAGCTCCCAGGCCTCGAACTGCCAACCTGCTGATCTTGCAGTCAACAGAGCCAGTGTCTTAACCAGGCACTGCATTAGTCTGGATTGGTATGCAAAAGGATACTGTAGTGCCTTTGAGACTAACTGAATGAAGTTTGTAGCATAAGCTGACTCGCTTTGTGAAAGCTTATGCTGTAAACATCTTTCAGTTAGGTCCTATCTGCATGAGCCAGATAAAACATCCTTCCTTCTATTCTTCTGGTAGGGAGCCCAGATGGTTCTGGTGCAAACGGTCTGGACAACAACCAGCCAATTCAGTGCTTGAACTGGGGTATACACCCATAATATATTTTAAAAAACTGACCTTTTCTTTTGGATCTCCCCAGAATATCCAGAGCCCTCCATTGTGACGCTGGGCAGCTGTCCCACATGTCCCGCTATGCTACCTGGCAAAGCTGCCGCTACACTGAGTTCCTTACTCAGAAGTCAGAATGAGAAAACCAGCTATGCTTGGATGAGTCACACTCTTGGCCTCAGAGGAAGGCAAAATCAAATTCCCTCTGAACAAATCTTTCAAAGATAACCACTTAAGGTTGTCATAAGCACTCAGCAACAACAAAGCTTTTTTTTAACACAGGGAAGGGGGAAATAAAACAGGGAGGGTGAGGCAGAGGTACAGGAGGTCTGGGCACCACCTAAGGTAGGGCTCCTCTTCCACCTTTCCCTACTTGTTGTGCTCAGGGTGAGCTGGAGGATCCAAAGCCGGTGGCCTGGAGCTTGATGTGTCACAGCTGCCTCCTTGTGCGTGAGTCAGGGTGTGCAGTGGAGGTGTGAGGAACCTCACAATTGACTCATGGTGCAGCAGCAGGAGTTCATGATGGAAAAGAACAGGAAAGCATACAAAGAGCTAACATAGCTTGTGTATTTCCACAGATCTCTTTGCATCTTGCCCATTCCCATTACAAGTAAGTTGCTTCTACAGACTCTGACTTCTTTTCTCATCAAGTCTACTTTCATCTGTCCTGTGTTATATACATATAAAATCCCTTTCCCCTCCATCTTAACACGTAGTGACCCCTCTGCCTGGTATCCCTGGCTCTTGAGACTGTTAGGAATTCTGATTGTGAACCTTCCCTTTCTCATCTATCTATGTTCCATTTTGTGGCCAGATTCTTCTTAAATTCTTTAATGTGGCCAGCTGTTCACTGGTATACACCTATGCAAACAAATAGATGGTTGAGTTGATTTTGTATATGATAATACATAAAGTACCTATGCTGGGTGTGGGGTATGCAATGGCATCAGGTGCATAAGAAGAGTTTTTTGTGAACAGCCACTTGGTGTCACAATAAAGGACCCTAGTAATAGGATGCCAGGACAGTGTCAGAATGTACAAATTCAGCTCCCTTGCGCATCAAGAAAGGTCAGATGGTTGAAACAGAACAAAACTTGATTGAAATCACAAAGACAGAAATTCACCATTCAGCATTTAAGCTAGAACTACCCCCCAAGCTTGAACAATAGATTAAAACCCCAAAACCACAACTCCTCCCCCTACTTTCTGGTGCGAATTACAGCTCTCCACCCATGATTCCCACAAACTAAGCATCTAACCCCCCTTTTCCCATACTAACCCAAGCACAGCCAACTCCCATCTCCTCCCAGTCCCACATTCCAAGCTTCTTACACTATCCGCAGCCCAACACCTTGATCCAAGGCCAAACTAACAAAAGCAATCTACCAAGCTGCACACTACCCTCATCCCCCACACCAAGCAACTAAATGACTATCCCACTTAACAATTTTCCCCAAATAAACTGACAGAGCTAATGCAACATAGCAGAGTTCTGAGAGACAGCTCTGTAGTATTCTGGCCAGTGCTGGCACCACCCTAGTCTCAAATCTACTACAGTATCACTTTGCATACAGGTGTGTAATAGTTTAAGCACACTTCATAGAGATCATAATGAACACTGATTCCTAGTCTTTTGTATTTTATAAAAAAGTATATTTTTTCATGAAATGGAAGAATATATGAAACATTAGCTACGCCCACTTATCCAAGTCACTTTTATCTTCAAACATAAAACCAGGATGAAATAAGCTGAACAGAAACAAAAACAGAAGAACTTGCCTTGTACCAAATCATACTATTGGATCATGTGATTCAATAATCTGTACATCAGAGAAAGCCTCCCACCAATCCACAACTCTTAGAGAGTCTGCTGAGTGCCCAGTTTAGCCTGTGGAAGTTCTCTGATTGCACCCTCATGCCATCTGGTTTTGAGCAGGGTCATGAAATTCAAGATGGAGAAATGTAAGGTACTGCACTTAGGGTGGAAAAACGAAAAGCACAGATATACAATGGGGGACACCTGGCTGAATGAGACTATGTGTGAAAGGGATCTAGGAATTCAGGTGGACCACAAGTTGAACATGAGTCAACAGTGCAATGCAGCAGCTGAAAAGGCCAATGCAATTTAAGGCTGCATCAGTAGAAATATAGTGTCTAGATCAAGAGAAGTAATGGTGCCACTCTATTCTGCTTTGGTCAGGCCTCACCTGGAATACTGTGTCCAGTTCTGGGCACCACAATTCAAAAAGGATGTGGAGAAACTGGAGCGTGTCCAAAGGAGGGCAACTAAAATGGTGAAGGGTCTGGAAACCAAGCCCTATGAGGAACGACTTAGGGAGCTGGGGATGTTTAGCCTGGAGAAGAGAAGGCTGAGAGGTGATATGATAGCTGTGTTTAAATATTTGAAGGGATGTCATATTGAGGAGGGAACAAGCTTGTTTCTGCTGCTCCAGAGACTAGGACCCAAAAACAATGGATGTAAGCTCCAGGAAAAGAGATTCCACTTCAACGTTAGGGGGAACTTCCTGATAGTAAGGGCGGTTCGACAGTGGAACACACTCCCTCGGAGAGTAGTGGAGTCTCCTTCCTTGGAGGTCTTTAAGCAGAGGCTGGATGGCCATCTGTCGGGGATGCTTTGATTGGGAGTTCCTGCATGGCAGGGGGTTGGACTGGGTGGCCCTTGTGGTCTCTTCCAACTCTATGATTCTATAATCAGAGGGAGCTAACACACCATTCCTAACCACCATCTCTAGTTGTACCCAAATATAATCTGAGTTGCGGTAGAGGGGAGCTAAAGAAAGTTTACATACCACCCCAAATTCAGTTTCCCACCAATAGTTAGTCTACAGTGTGTAGACTCTATGTGGAACATAATCCAGTATTCCACATGGGATTTCAGATATGAATCTTGCCAGCCCTGCATTTAGAGGCCAGGGATTGAACCTGAGATTTTTCACATGCTAGGCATGTCCTCTACCAAAAACAAACAAACAAACAAACAAAAATCTGTCTAGCCTACAAGGAATATGTAGTGCAAATACAATTTGTGCCATTGTTCTTGATTCTGATTTTTTTTAAAAAAAGAATACTAGTAGATGTGGAATAATGGGAACTAAAGGGTTAGGGTGCTGTGCTTGAATATCACTTTAACTTCCATGGCTCAGTGCTATGGAATTCTGGGAATTGTAGTTTTATGAGACATTTATCCTTCTCTGTCAGAGAATTCTAGTGCAACAACAAACTACAATTCCAAGAATTCCATAGCATTGAATCATGGCAGTTAAAGTGGTGTCAAACTGGATTATTTCTGCAGTGCAGATGCAGCCCCAGAAAAACAACAATACTGTTGTGATGGTTCACAACCCACCTGTTGTGTTGGGATTGAATAAAATAGAGATTGTGATTAGAAGACTGCAAAATAGAAGTATGGTTCTTCATGCTGGCACTGGAACAGTTTTTTCTTGATTCTATAAATGGCTTCCTTGAGCAGGTTGCTCCAGACATGTTATTCATTATTAAAAGAATTGGAAAAAGAAGTCAGTAAGAAGAGCCCTGCTAGACCAGTCTGAAGGCCTATCTGGTCTAGTATCCTGTTTCCCACAGCGGTGAGTTAAAAACATATGGAAAGCCTAGAGAAAAGCAGAAGACTAATAGTATTCTGCTGTTATTATCCAGTAACTGGTCTTCAAAGGCTTGGCACCTCTGACTCTGGAAATGTCCTATAGACATGATGATTTTTGTTTGAGAAAATGCCAAACTACTACAGAAAGAGAGCAGAATGAACTTGTATATGAAGCGATGTAAGTGTTACAGAAAGAGATTCAGGCCATTAGTCCTTTCCTACTAGGAGTCATTATCAGGCTTACCCTCCATCAATCTATCTAATTCCCTTTTAAAGCTGTGTGAATTGGTGACCATAATAATAATAATAATAATTTTTATTTATATACCGCCCTGTGGCGAGCCAATCCGAGCGGTGAACAAGGATAAAACAGTATACAGCATAAAACAAAACAATTCCCTCCTCCCCACCTTAAAAAGTTATTAAATCAAGGTCAATTAAAACAGTCAAAATTAAGTTAAAACAACTATTACATAAAATTAAATATGATATTAAATATAATACAAACCATTATCCCCTGTTAATTAAAATTCTAAGGGCATTGTACAGATGTATAAAGGGAAGGTTCCAATAATCCCGAGGCCAGGAAATTTAGTCCGGAAAGGCCTGCCAGAAGAGATCCGTCTTAACAGCCATATCAATGAACTTGTAGCAGTGAATTCCATAGTTATGTATATTGTGGAAACCCATGGTCAAAGCTGAGTTGCGCATAAAGCTTGGCTTCCCATCAGATGATCTGCTATATGACAACCATGGCAATGCTGAGAATTACAGATTTTACTTTTTGCTTACAAGACACATTTGACTACAAAAACATTGTTACATGTTAATGGTTTTATTTTTTTTTTCCCCATCCTTTTTTGTGTTCTGCATATATTGCTCACTACTTCTTTACTTTGTTTAAACTTGGAAAAGAGACAAATTGGTAATACTTGAGATAAAAATGCCCCCCCCAAAAAAAAATTGCGGAAAATTTAGACTACCCTAGCGTATGAATCAATTTTTACTCTAATAATTAAAACAAGTCCAGGGGTAGCATTTAACAGCAGTAAAATTATAGAAATGTAATAATGTAATATCATAAAAATGTTGGACACAGTGTTGAAGTGTATGATTCTTGAAACATATGTGGCCTTTTACTCTAAAGTTATGAATTTTTTGAATTAAGTTCTAAACTGTTTAGAACAAAATTTTAAACATATAATAAAGCAAATGTCATTTCCTCGTATTCTTTATTAAAATTGTCAATTTTTGAATGAGAAAACCAAAGTGCCACATAAAGATCTAATGTTAATTCTCATTTGAACTGCTAAAGCCAAAATAGCAAGAAAATGCCAAAGAATTAACTCTCTTACTCTGAGGGATTCGTTTGGTTGAAAAATTGGCAATAAAAGTTGATTGACAGGGGGAGAAAAAGTAAAAGATAATTTTGCACAGATATGGAATCCATTTATATCTTAGATTTCATATAATCTCATTGGATATTTTGGCACACTTTTAAAAAGAATTCAGAAGAGTATTTAATGTAAGGTCTGTCATAAAATAGGTTACATAAAGGAAACAATAGCTATGTAATTTATTGTTAATGTTTAAAATAATTTTTAAATTAAAATTAAAATTATGGTCATAAAAACTAATAAAAACATCTAAGTATAGCCAAGGTAATCCAGAAAGGAAGGGGGGGGAAACACCAGTGGGCTCACGCTTCCCCAAATCTTTTCACTGTATGTTCACCATGCTTATGAAGATTTTTACAAAATGTCTCTTCAGAACACATTGCCACATTTCCTTGAGAGCATTAAAACCTATGTAATGCAGGCTTTCATTTGCTAGATGAAATAAATATAACCAGGGACAAAGGTGTGAATCAATACTCGGTTTCCCCTAGATACTGAACTGAAAAGAATGGTTTTTGGCAGATTGACAAAACCACTTATTTCCAGAAATGGCTCTAAGGACCTTATCAAACGCTGGCCATGAAGCAAAGAAAAAGCGAAGAAAAACAGAAGTAGAAATAAATTCGGTTCCGTAGCGAAATCGCCCTTTTGGCCATTTCGCAATTAATACCAAGGCTCCCTTCTCTCCCGTCACAAAAAGCCGGGAGGAAAGGCAGCCATGGGAACCGGGGAGGAGGAGGGCTGGAGGACTGGAGAAGGGAAGGCAGCCCATGGAGAGAGAGAGATCGCCTCCCTCTTCCCTCTTCCCTCTTCCTCTCCTCCTCTTCTTTCCAATCCGGTTTGCCTTTTGCCAAGGCAATCGCTTCCCCTCGCTGGGATTTTCGCCCTGCCCACCAATTCGCCTTGCCCACCAATTCGCAATGAATGCGAAGGCTCCCTAGGTACATCCTCTACAAACCGAATGTCAAAATCTCCCTGCTCCTGACGGATTAGCTCCGTATTCTGCCGAGTTCTGGGGCAGCGTCGTGTGTAGACACGGGGAACAATACGGATTAGCTCCGTGTTCTGGGGCAGCGTCGTGTGTAGACACGGGGGAACAATACGGATTAGCTCCGTGTTCTGGGGCAGCGTCATGTGTAAACACGGGGGAATAATATGTATTAGCTGTGGATGCCCTTTGGATTAGCTCTGCTTCAGACCCCATGTGATAAGGGCCTAAGTTGGACACAATAGTTGATCATTCCTAAGTGAGTTCACTTTGCGTATTGTTTGTTTGTTTGTTTGTTTGTTTGTTTGTTTAAAGTATTTCGGTACCCCCTTCCAGCCCACAAGGGCTCCTGGGAGAATGAACAAATAAAAGCCAATTAAAATAATCCAAAGATAAGCAGTGTAAAAACAATCCTAGAATCTAGTTTTCAAACAGTTAAAACAACAATTTCAAACACTGAATACCATGTGGAACACCACTGTTTTGTCTGCTTGCTGGAAACTTAAAAGCAATGGGGCCACCCTAACTTCCTTGGGTAAGGAGTTCCACAGTCAAAGCATTGCTACAGAGAAAGCCCTGTTACATTTACTCACCAATCTAACTTCATATTGGGTGGCAACACACAAGAGGGCCTCCTCCTCCTCTTCCTCAAATTTCTGGCAGGTTCATATGGGAGGGCTTTATAGGTTAACACCAGTACTTTGAATTGAGCTCTGAAAAAATTGGAAGCCTGCAGAGTTATTGCAGGACTGCTGTATATGGTCTCTAAAACACACACACGACAGCAATCTGACTGCTGCATTTTACACTAGCTGCAGCATCCAAACACTTTTCAAGGGCAGCCCCACATAGAGCACATGGAAAGGTTGTGGTGAAGTAGTTTGTTGGACTATGTCTCTGGAGACCAGGATTCAAATCCCAGCTCAGCCATGGAAATCCACTGGGTGGCCATGGGCAAGTCCCACAGTCTCAGCCCCAGAGGCTGGCAATAGCAACCCCCCTCTGAAACATGGCAAGAAAACCCCATAATAGGTTCATCTTAGCATTGGCATAAGTAAGGCTTGACATAGAAGCCATATTTACTTCCTGATGGATAACTGCTCACAAAAAAGAACATCTGCAGTGAGACAAGCTCTTCTCTCAAGCAATGTTTACCTCTTAAAGGAGGTATGCTTCTAGTGATATGCTAACTGTGTAGTTTATTTTGGGCCTGAGACAGGTCATCTATGGGGATATAAATGTTCACTTATTTTAAACTCATGGGTGCAAATGAAAATTTTCAAAAGTTTTCTCCCCCCCCCCCCCCCCATCAATGAAATTGCAGGAGTGTTTGTGAATTTTCTGATATATTTTTGCATTTCAGGACTTTTTTTGTGCAATATGTAACAGTTTTATTGCAAAACATATATTTTTTGCAGAGTTTGTTTCCACAAAATGCACATTTTTGCACAGAAAAAAATGAAGAGAAAAAAAAAACTAATGGTATTTTTATTTTTGCTAAGAGACAAAAATTACACTGTAGTTAACCATTTTTTGCCACAGGATATATTACCCATTCACATCAAAGATTACACTTTTCCAATATTTGTTCCATCTCTAATCACCCAATTGTCTGACTTAATGTAAGACGGCTTCCTGTGTTCCTAACCTCATTTCTTGGCTATAGGTTTGGGATCATCTACAACAGGAAACAGTGATAGATTCTGAAGAAATGTGATAATTTTCTTTGCCAAAATTAAGGTAACATCAGTTGGAAAATGCTAGTCAGGGCAAATATCTGTGTCAGGTTAAGATGGTTCCACTATGGTAGAGTGCATAGCAAGTTCTACTGTATCCCATGTTGACTCTGGCTGTCAGAAGTCTGACTTTTTTGTTTAGACTAGTACTGAAGGAAGCCAATTTCTTTACTCTGGCTGAAACTTTTTTCCACATGGACTTATGGTACAGGAAATTTAAGTCCCACTGTAAATACAGTGTGGTTGCTCTTAAACTTAATATTGACTACAGTGTCAATGTCATATTCAAGAACTTTTTTTACAAAACTCACAGTTGGAATATGAAATTTGGTTGTTGTAAAAGTAAAATTGGTCATTGGAAAACTGTATTGTCCAAACCATATGGATTCCACCAAATCACATGCCCCTGCAAGACAGAAATTAATATGGAAAAATATTTTCAGACATATTTGGGGAAAGATGTTCACCTAATTATTCAACATGAGCAACAAAAACTCATCATTGTCTCCAAGCAATCTTCTGTCAATATGCTGAGAATCATAAATAGACATCAGAGCATGCAGCTGGCAACTTCAGTCTCCAAAGGAATAAAGATAGAATTACATGATTATGGGTGGAAATAACCCTTTGTGTTAGCCGGATTTTCCAAAACTCAAAATAAGTATCCCTCAAGTGTTCAAATCTTGGCATGGCTTTGGATAGGGCACATGAATATTTATGAGCCAAGTCTTTGGCTGTGTAGACTTGTATTCATTCTGCATTGAAAACCAGATGTTTGATATTGCTCTCCAGTTGTAGTTAGCATTATTTAACTGTCAGCAATCATCTGCCTGTAAAAGCAATACAGAATAGCTTATCTTTAGCTGGTCATCTACAAATAGCAGTTCTTGGTCAAAATAATGAGTGGCCAGATATTTATTTATTTTATTTATATCCTTCCGTTCTTCCAATATGGGATCTAAAGCTGTTTTAAAAACAGAATACAACTAAAAAGCGTTTTGTACAAAAGTTAAAACAACTAAATCAATCTCTTGTTTTAAAAACATACGT
This sequence comes from Phrynosoma blainvillii, assembly GCA_026167975.1. Classification (NCBI taxonomy): domain Eukaryota; kingdom Metazoa; phylum Chordata; class Lepidosauria; order Squamata; family Phrynosomatidae; genus Phrynosoma; species Phrynosoma blainvillii. The sequence goes on along the minus strand of JANUYF010000002.1, from coordinate 57,828,087 downwards.
CAAAAATGAAAAATATGCAAGTTAAAAACCATTTTTAAAAGACGTATTTCTTGTTGTTATGCCCTTGAGTCAATCTTAATCCATGGCAGCCCTGTACATAAGACATCTCTAACACTCCCTGTCCTCCACTGTTCTGCTTAGTTCCTGAAAACTTATTCCCGTGACGTCTTTAATAGAGTCCATCTATCTAGCATGTGGCCTTCCTCTCTTTCTACTTCCTTCCACCATTCCTAGCATTATTGTTTTTTTTCCAATGAGTCATGCCTTCTCATGATGTGTCTGAAATATGATGTCATCTTGGCTTCCATGAGTCTGATTTTCTCTTTATCTACTTTCTTCATCATCCCGCTCTCACATTCATACATGGTGATAGGGAATAAAGTAGACTGGATGATTCTAACTTTGGTGCTTAGTTTATTCTTTATTATTTTGTGTAATTCTTTCATAACTGCCCTTCCATTCCTAGCCTTCTTCTGATTTCTTGACTGCAATCTCCTTTCTGATCAATGTTTGATTCAAGGTACAGGAAATCTTTTAACTATTTCAATTTCCTCATTGTCTAGATTTAATTTATGTAGCTCCTCTATGGCCATTATTGTTATTTTCTTTATATTCAGGAACGAGCTTGTCATTACACTTTTTTCCTTGATCTTCCTTAGTAATTGTTCCAAGTCCATGAAGTTTTCCACTAGTAGTATGGTGTTATCCACATAATCTCCTAAGAAGGAAGACAGACAGAGATAGCGAACCGGTCCACGCGGTTACATATCGGAACACAGCCCCCCATTCTCAACCCATATCCAGCGAACCAGGAAGGTTCCCCAGTAACAATTCATTTAGGAGAGGCTTTAGGAACTACCCCAGAGGACCCAATAACCCAGACTATGGAAAGGACCCCTTGCAGGAAATCAGGAGCCCTATTTGGAGGCAACTGAGGGAATTAGGATACCCCGTCATGGACCTTCATGGTCGACCCACGCATGAGCTCACCGAGCTGCTGCTCCAAGCCCTAGGTGGCCAAGGCCCCAATGGACCCAACACCAACCCTAATGCCCCTGCACCCCAGAACCTGATGCAGAACCCCAGTCAATCAGATTAGGGATGCCCGGACGGCTCATAGAGAGCCAGGGCAGACCTTCGAATCCCTTATGCTGAAGATCCTCCTGCCCGAAACCCTCATAGTCCCCCACATCCACCTCCCAGGACTGGAGCTATTAAGGCCCCGAGAAACCCGGTCTCCACAGTCACTCCCTGCAACGCCCCCGATCCTCCAACTCCCACAATCCCTCCACCTAACCAACAGATAGTCACCACATTAAAACCAGATTTTTGGGGACATCAGATTGTAAATGTGAAGTTGGGCTCCCACGACAAACCCAAGCCAGCCACTTTACTCGTGGACTCTGGCGCCGCAGTCAACACCCTTCACCCCAAATTAGCCGCTGTAGGGAATAAGACACAGGATAACATGGAACTAATAGATTTTGGGAAGGGCAAGCACCAAGCCCCCATTTGGAGAGACATCCCCATCCATTTAGGACCCATTTTAGACTGCATCAGGGCGTGTGAGAACCAGGGAGAAGATGATGGAATTTTAGGAGCAGGATTTCTCAGACAGAACCGCTTGGCCCTTGATTTGGCCAACAGTTTCCTATGGCAGTTAGAAGAAGGTCCCCCTGTAATCTCAGCCATACATCGGTGCGCCGCCTTAAAGGCACCAGCACCACTCTACCCCATCTTAAACGATCCATAGTCAACAGATTTCCCAGATGTTTGGATTAAGGATAAAATGGAGTGCGGCAAGGTTAAGGGAGCATGCGTGCTCATAGAAGGAAAAGATCTACCTCTGCAGAAACAGTATAGATACCCCCATGAGGCAGAGGAAGGAATAGCAAAAACCATGGAAGGCCTCCTGAAGTATGATGTGATACTCCCCGTGCAGTCCATTTGCAATGCGCCCTCATGGCCAGTGTTAAAAGCATATGGCATCACATGGCGAATGACCGTGGACTTTAGAGCCCTCAACATGGTCACTCCCCCAGTATCCCCCGTAGTAGCAAAGTACAATGAAATCTTAGCGGCCATTGCAGCCGGAGCCAAGTTCTATAGTGTCATAGATTTAGCAAATGCCTTCCACTCCATCCCGCTCCATGAGAGCTGTTTTTACAAATTCGCCTCCGAGTTCCACGGGAATCAGATGTGTTTCAAGAGAGTACCTCAAGGATTTCACTCCAGTCCATCAATCTGCCATTCCCACGTGGTCAAGATGTGGACCAAGTTGCGACCCACGTCGCACCCCCACATCTTGTCCTATGTGGACATTTTAATACACTCGGACTCACAGGAAAAGACTGCAGACATTACCAGGGAAATGTTAGAGCTCATTAGGGACACAGGATTCAAGGCCAACAGACAGAAAACCCAGCTAGTACAAACATAGGTCAAATATTTAGGCCTTAACCTCCAGCCAGATTGCAGAACCCCAGACCTACAGAGAGTAGAAACCATAGGCAAACTCCCAGCCCCCACAGATATAGCCTCCCTCAGAGGGCTGTTAGGAACCTTTAATTTTTCTAGGGAATTCATAGAAGCCTTTGCTAGCAAAGGAAAGCCCCTATATACCTTGCTTAAGAAAGGTGCAGTATGGAAATGGGGCCCCGAGCAGCAGGAAGCATTTGCCACCTTGAAAATGGGTCTAGCTAAGGCACCAGCCCTAGTCCACCCCGATGTAACTCAGCCGTTTATATTCAACTTGCAATAGCAGATAGCCATGTAGGAGCAGTCCTCACTCAGCTTAGGAACAATGTACATAGAGTAGTAGCCTACACATCAAAAAACCTCTCCTCCACCGAAGTAAAATTCAACCCGTGTGAGAAAAGCTATCTAGCTTTAATCTGGGCCCTGACCCAGTGGGAATTTATTATAGGAGGAGCCAAAGTCATAATTCAGACCCCACATACATCCCTTAAGTACATTCTGTCAGGCAAAATTCAGGATGGCCATGTCCATAGCTCCCGCATAGCCAAATGGACCCTAGAATTAATCAAGCGTGGCATTGATTACAATAGGCAGGAGAACAAGCTGGTTGCCCCCTATGGGCTGGTAGTTGCCGGAGCAGCACACGAGTGTCCGCTCCCTTTGAACCCTCCAAGCAATTGGCCAATACGAGCAGGCAAACCCCTAGCAGAAGCCATGAAAGAAGGATTTAACTGTTGGTTCTGTGACGGATCTTCCACTTGCCCCGATGGAACCCGCTTAACGGGATTCGGAGCCATAAGAGTCAATGACCAGCACACCCTCCAAGGAGCTGTTTGCCCCCACTCCAGTCAAGCCACCGAGGTAGAAGCCCTCCGTGCTGTCCTGGAATTTGAGGACCCAGACACCCCTGTAGCCATTTACTTGGATTCCCAATGGACTGTAAATGCAGCCATAGATTGGCTCCCTATTTGGATGAACCGAGAGTGGAAAACTAATGATAACAAACCCGTAGTCCATGTAGATAAATGGCAAGAAGCCGCCCAATTGATCTTAAGGAGAACTGCCCCCACGTGGGTCTCACATGTGAAAGGCCACCAGAAAACTACAGAGGAGGAAGCTCAATGGAACAAGGCCGACACCTTAGCTAAAACAGCAGCCACCGCCCCCATGGCTCCCATCAATGTAAAACCCAAAGTTTACACCCTACCTGAGACACTAGATTTAGCACAGTTGCAGAAGGGAGACAGTGAAATCAAAGCGTTAGCTGCAGCAGGAAAAAACCCCACAGGAAAATATAACATAGTCCAACAAGAAGAAATATGGTGGGCAGTAGATGGAGAAGGGATCCACCATTGGATAGTCCCCACTGAGGTTAGAGGAGACCTCATCCAATTCGTTCACAATATAGGACACCGAGGGAAACAAGTAACCCTAAACAGAGTCAATGAGACAGGATGGTGGCCCCGCATGAAGGAAAACAAAGAGCAGTGGGTAGAGAACTGCCTAGCTTGCGCCATGGTCAATGCAGACTCTAGCATTCCTAAGGCCCCCATCCGCCACCAACGCATAGAAGATCCCTGGTCCCGACTACAAATGGATTACATTGGCCCCTTGCCAACCACATCCCAACACCACAAATATTGCTTAACAATAATAGACCTATTCAGCAAATGGATCGAGGCTTTTCCCACCAGAGATAACACTGCAGAAACCACAGCTCGGATTTTGTTTGAACAAGTTTTCAGCTGCTGGGGTCTGTCCCAAACCTTTACCATTGACCACGACTCAGGTAGCCATTTTACAGGAGAAGTTATGAAAGCCTTATGCTCCACCCTAGGCATTAAGCAAAGATTCCACATAGCCACCCACCCCCAAATCTCAGGTCACATAGAAAGGTCTAATAGAACCCTGAAGGAAGCGATGAGGAAAATAGTTAAAGCATCGGGAAAGGATTGGGACACAAAACTCCCCATAATCCTCATGGCCTTTAGAGGAACTGTAGCATCCCATGGCTTCACACCACACAAAGTCATGACAGGAAGGAAAATGGTCATGCCAGAAGCTTTCTGGATCAACACCACTCTCCCAGCAGACCTAGAGCCAGTTGTTTTGAATCACGAATGGATGAAGACTCTCCTACAGAGCATCCAGCAGACCTACAGACTAGTAGCAGAAAGATTGGGACAAAACATGAGAAGCATGGACAAAAGATTAGGTTGGGTGCGCAACCCTCAACAATGGGACCCTGGAAAGCAAGTGATGTATCGAAACTTTTTAAAATAGAGACACAACCTTACAGCTAAGTGGCTAGGACCGGTAGAGATAGTTGAGAGAGTGTCCCCAGCCGTGTACCAAGTTAGAATCCCTAGCCGCCATGGGACCAGACTTAAGTACTTCCACATATCACAGCTCAAGGAATGGAAAGGAAGTCCAACGCCTGTAAAGCCAGTTCGGTCGGAGCCCAATCCAGTACCCACCATAGACCTAATTGAGACATTTGTGAGCCTCTTCCCCACATAGCCAGTTAGTGAGATGCCTCTCTGCTTCCCTACAGGGACAAGAGATGGCACTGAGTGCATGGACCCTCTGGATACTACTATGGATGCCAGTCAAGGTCTGTGCTAGTGTTTACCCGACCCAGTTCCACACCGATTGGAAATATAATATAGAGGCTAAATGCCACCCCGTACCCAGGAATGATGGAGGTAATAGATGCCATGGGCAATGCAAGGACCTGGTATGACAAGGGACTCCCTGTTTTAATAAAAACTAGAGTATATGTCATAAAATGAAACACCCTAGCCTCAAGAGTGTATATGTTTGGTCCTAAAGAACTCACTTGGGTGGAGGCAGATGCAGGCCCCCTCCCCCTTCAAGCAGAAATCTGGAGAAGGCACCGCTTTGATCCCCCATTCAGCAAAACCCCCGCTTCTTTCTACACCTCCCTCTCCATAGACTATCTGTGCCGCCCTACATGGGTTTGGAAAACCAGACTGTTTGTATGTCGCGACTTCATTCGCACCCCCACTAATTGCACCATAACATGCCGGCGCATGATGTGTCCAGACATCCCTGCCGAAATCCCTGCCATGATCCAGGAGCCATCTATGTACATTGGCAACATAGTAATTAGAAAAGATATCTCCCCTTACGCGTACACAGAGATCCAACCCATAGTCACCAACCTAAAATTAAATTTAACAGCCGTGAATGTAGGACGCACGATCCCCAGTTGTAGTCCCTATTTAAAAGCCACGTGGGCACAATGGGAACAATTGGAAGGGATAGGCATAATGTAATGCACCCACTTTTCAGAAGCAAGCGCGATTTGGCAGACACAATGTTAGGAGCATTTGGAACAGGGATAGGAGTTTTGAATGCAATAGACACAGAAGTAGTAGCTAATAAATTGGGATTGGTTAGATCTCGTACCAAGGAGTTAGGTGTATCCATTGCCTCAGGTCTAACAAACATGCCCAAGGCATAGACATAATTGGTCATCTCTTACCACAATGGGTAAGCATAGAGAAAGAAATCATCATATATATAGGAAACTCCCTTAAGTCTGGCATTTACAACATATCCATAGCCATCCAGTGCACCCAGATCCAAAGCAGATTAATAGCCTTCGCATCTCAATTAATCCAAGCCTCACTGATGCGACTCATCCACCCAGAAGTCATGGTTCTGTTTAAGAAAAGGTATCCGGACCCCTTCCAACACCCCACAGATTTAGTTAAGATAACTGGGGCACATTGGCAAAACATGGTGCTCTACATTGGCATTTATCACGAAAAGATATGGGACCCCCAAGTCATTCACCCTGCTTCCCACATAAGTCCTCCCTTAGCAGAGAGTAACACAACTATGCTGCCAGAGCAAATGTTGCATTGGACTAATGGCATCCATTTGTATGATTTGTCTGGGTGTGTAAAAACACAGCAGTGGATCCATTGTTACAGTGGTTTGATAGGAACCCCCATTCAAGAGATACAGAACCTCTTCATAGTCCCCATTCAGTCATCCATCCTTGTCCAGCTTAACCATGATTGTTTTTGTCTCCGGACCCCTTGTGATCATGTTATTTTAATGCCTTTTGAATGTATTTTGGATATAGATAGATCGTTAGGAAACCCATGTTTTTGTCAAGCACATGTCAAGGATTGTCTTGGGAAAGAATTTTATTTGCATGAGACAGTCAGGGAATATACTAGTGAAGCACCCTATTTTGTAGACCCACAACTGCTAGAAGGATTTCATTTGGAAGATGAACTACAAATTTCAAAATGGTTGCGCCTACTCACTAACTTGAGTCAGGGCCCCAAACAAATAGAGCAGACTGAGGCCAGAATTAAGATCTCTGTAGACCTCAAGGTCCAACAAATCATAGAAGTTACCCAAGAGATCAAGGATGCAGCTAAGAACACCTGGTTTGGAAAGTGGGACTGGTCTGCCACTGGACAGGCAATTTTAAAACTAATAACCAATCCCATTGCAATAATTCTGGCAATACAGGTTGTCACTGTCATAGGAGCTGTTAGTCTCATATGTTGGATTAGAAAGCAAGTGGCCGAGTTCCATGCCCTTAGACGCAGACTAGATTTCCCACAGCCGATGACCACTAGGCACCTCAACCACTACCACCAGCCCCGCTCCTTCTACGATTAGCTCCATCCTCTAGAGGATGAAGGTGGGAAAGAGAGCCTTCTTGGATAAAGCATAACCATTCACACATCCATAGCCGTTGTCTGCGCCCCGCCCTTTCGCTATCGGGGGGGGGAGGAAAAGTTTTTGTTCTGTCTTTTTCACTCGATAGGAAGATGGGGGACTAGCCCCCACCTTTTTGTATGACTGAGAAAGAAGACCAGCTTTGGGTAGTGCGGCCGCACTGCCAGCCAATCGAACTCCTGCTTGGTGCTCTGGCTGAGAGCCCAAAATGCAGAGGGCGACTCTCATGAGAGTACTCTTTGCATTTGTCTGGAGTATTCGGCTAGTTTGCCAAGACAGGCGGAGGTTGGCCGCAGACGGAAGCACCACCCAAAGTTGGACTTCCCTATCAGCCAGTAGCAAGACCCCTCACGGAGGCCCCACCTAAGGCAACCCAGCCACAGGAAGCATAGCAACCACAGGTCCGTCCACCTCCTTTTAAGTCTTCATGACCAACCCGCTCGGAGCAATGGACCTAAATCCCCGCTCCAAACCCCATCCAGCCATACCTCTTGCAAGCCTAGGAACGCCCCGGTTCTGCCGCAATAAGCCTGTTTAGTTCAAACGGAACCCTAATTTGCATACCCTTCCCAACATTCCTGACCCCCTCTCCAAGGTGGCGACCCCCGCTTCGCTCAGACCAAGTGCCCACAGTTTATACAGCCTATCAGGATCGCCCTTGCGACCCGCCTGACCAGCCTAAGCCTATCCGTGCACCCCCATGTAAGACCATGGTGCCAGACACAAGTTCATTGGTAATTTGCAAAAGCCAACGGGCACTGAGACAGCATAGCTGCTACAGTCTCTCAGCCTCAGAGTAGTTTTGGAGTTAAGATAAAGAAGGGCCTTAAGCCCTATGTAGTTTGTCGCATGCTAAATGTTGGTGTGTCGATGTATTTGGTGCTGTATCCCCCTTTCGGTGATGGACTGTCATTGCAAGTATGGTGATTTGGGAATCTCTCTTTCTTGTGGCTTCTCTGCCACTGACTTCTGTGCTAACCTATAGCAGTGTCACTTAACCTTTTAGCCATGTCTCTCCAGAGACATGGGGGGATGAATCTTCATCCCCAATGCATGCTTTCTATCGCTTCCACCTCTGACAAACTTTCAAGAGGAAGGTGAGCCTCCAACGCAAAATTCAGACGCCTCCACAACCCTGCCGCTTACAGACAGGACAAGCATCCCAGACAAACCTGGCCATGCCACCACTTGCTGCCAGATGGTGCCCACTTACAGCTCCCACTGAAGCAGACGAGCAGCCCTCTTCTTCGCAGCCACCCCGCCTCTGATGCCCGCATTTCGAGGCTTCTAGCCAAGCCACCGATTATGGACAGCATTGCCAAAGCCTGACGTTGCCCGCTGGACTTGCATTTCAGTTGCCCCCTTGGACTTACATTGCTATTTGCCTGCATTCAAGACCCCTTTTCGTGGACTGTTGCCCGCATTCCCGCGGACACTGTAAAGTCATCCTGCCAGCCTTCAAGAATGGACTTTCACTCTCTTTTCCCCATCCAAGATGCCTGCATTCAGATTGCCATTGCTGTTTGTTTGAACCTGGTTCATCACTGATTGTGCATTGCCATTGCCATTTCTGTCACTGCTGTCCTATTGTTGTTGTTGCTTTTCTCCTGTTGAATTGTTGTCATTGCTATTATTGTTATTGAAGTGTGAATGGGTTCCCGATGTGGGGTTAGGGACCCCACCCCTCCTTTTCTGAGAGAGAGATACCTCTACCCGAACATGACTCCCCTTTCTAAATTGTCACCCCGAAATTTTATGACAAAGGCTAATTCGAAAGACATTGATCCCAATACACCAGTGCATTGGTCTCAACACTTTCGGGGGGGGGGGGGACAGTTAGCAGACGTCTTCCATTTTTTATTATACATTTTAGCCATGTGGAGTTCCCTATGACCCCAGCCTGACCCTTGGGAGATGGCAGCCATAATCCCCTAGATGTGAGGTCAGGTAAGCAAGGTAAAAATTGCTTAAAACCACTAAGGATTTCCTGGACAGGCAGGTTTTGGGAGTTGCCCTTGGGAACATCCCATTATGTTGGAAAAGATACCTAATAGTGTTTGTTTCAGTCTCACACTTGATGAGACAGTGATTAGATTTGATAGCACCTCCTTTCTCTAACTTCCTTTCCTTGATTGCTTTGATACCACATGCATTGTTTAGACGATGCCCAGACTTAAGTAAACAATGAAAAGCCCATCACGCCTTTGTCTAGCTATTGTCCAGCCCATGGCTGGAAGGCAGAAATCACCCTTAAAAACCCCTAGATTTTAGCAGACATCGTGCTACCTTGGAAGTGCATGCTGAAACTCTGTCGGTCTGTACTCTGAGATAGTTCCCACGACCCCCCTCTTGCCAGTCGTGCCCCTTCCACAGAACTCATCTTCATTCGCCGCCAAAGCCCAGAGGAGTCACTCGGGTGTAAGTATATCCTCTGCCCTGGTCTTTCTCTCTTTGCCTCCCCCGCTCTCACTCTTCCCCCACTTATTCTTCTAGCGTGTGTGTGTGCCGCATTTGGATGTTTGCTTATTTTGTTAATAAAAGATTTCATATTTTAATTGGAGCTTGGTCAGTCTCAGTGTCTTCCCAGCCAAAAACTCTTATATCTCCCGTAGACAATTGGATAAGATCTTAGAAGCAAAGTTGGGCGCTTCCCTCTCATTTGAGCTAATTATAAATTCCCCAAAATTAGGTCTTGGTTTCCCAACACTCTTCAGGAGCGGGCCGTCTAGTTGCTGTGGTCCCGGCCCAATTGGGGCCGGAGTGGCCTCTGGCTGCTCCTTCGTGCCCATCTGCTTGACCCTTGTTTTGTTGCTCTAACTTTTGATGTCATTAATAGTACTGGATATGTTTTAGGTTCATACTATCTGTGGTGCACAACCAAACCGTAGAGTGAAAGCCCTCACTTTCCAGTGTGTGTGTGTGTGTGTGTGTGTGTGTGTGTGTTTCTAGATGAGTGCTACTTAACTATAGTTCTCAGAATCCATGGCTGGTATGACTGATGGTCAGGGAATCTTAGGAGACATGTAGGCCTGCTAGTGGATGGGAGGTGGTAGTGAGATGAATGAAAATCATATTGAGTCATAAGCCTGCTCCTTTAATATTTGTTCATTGCTTTCATTCAAAGCCTTCCCTCCTCCTGTCATGTGAAGGAAACGTAGGAAACAACCTTTATTAGATCTTATAATAGGCATTCAGTGTTTCAGAAACAGCATAGCTCTGTTTCTTGTACAAACCAAAGCCACCTTTGTTCTCTAATCTGTAAGTGACAGGCACTGGATCAGTTCAGATTCTAAGTTGTGAACACATTTTCTGATGAAATATTTCTTTTGTGGTTTCTCCTTTTTTTTCACTTAGAAAAGCTTTCAGACAGGAATCTTCATGCTTCTAGAATTTGTTCCAGTAAGATATCAAAAGCTGAATTGCACAAATCCAGTGTTCACAGAAAGTGTATACTTGCATAAGCAAGATTACTGGGTTCATTTCCAGGAACTGGAGGGCAGAAGGGGATGAAAATTTTGAGATATATATATATATATATATATATATATATATATATATATATATATATTAAGCCATGGAATTTGAGGGACTAGTTGGCTGTGAGACAAAGGCTATATGCACAAAGCAACATTTTTTGCAGAAACCATTTTGAATAATTGGAAGGCAGTTAGGTTTGTCAAGCTGCAATCTCATTTACTCAGCTGCTCAATCATACATTGATCTCACTGAATTCATACATAGGCTTTTATTGCCAAAAACTCTGAAATGAAAGCTCCATTAGCTTATGTAAAGACTAAGCTGTGTGTTAATAGAGAGATAAAATATAGAAAATGTTGATTAAAAGAGACTGTGCAGCAGTAATGACTAAACTACATGGTACACTATGTATATAACATGCTGGTAAGCCTTGATTTCTTACTTTGTAGCATGCATGGGAAAGTAAGTGTGTTGCAGTGATTTGACTATTGGAATAGGGCATCAGAAAAGTAGGATTCAAATCTGGCCCATTTGGCCATGGAAACCCACTGGGTGATCTATTATTACTATTATTATTATTATTATTTCCTGCTTTGCTCCCAAAACTGGGACTCAAACTGGCTTACAATTTAAAAGAATAATACAATTAAAACATACAAAAGTGAGCATTATTTATTTATTTATTTATTTATTTCAAGGATTTATATCCTGCCTTGCTCCCACAATGGGATTCAAAGCAAATTGAGCAAATCAGTCTCTCAGCCTTAGAGAAAGGCAATGGCAAAATGTCAATAAACTTGCCAAGAAAATCCTATTATAGACTCACCTTTAGTCAGAGTTGACTTGAAGGCACATAACAACAGCAACAGCATGTATAAAGAGGGCATGATTTGGTTCAAAATCACCATGCACAGTTAGTGGAGGTTTAAACTTCTCTTAAGCAATTTTGTTCTAAATTTGCTTCTGTATGTGAATCCTAAAAAAAAGAAAAAATAATAATAATGCAAATGGTTCTAAGAATGTGAGGCTTTCCTGCATGCTGATAGGTTCTTCTGAGCACTTATTAGCAGAATAAGAACACAACACAAATGTACAAAACACCATGTTGCTTGTCCCTGGGATCATCTATTCTTTAGAGAGTTGTGAAAGTTTCATGCAGCTATCAGAACTAATTACCAGTAATATCTAGATGGCTCAAAAGATACAACTGAATTTAAATAATGTTTCATTCAAAGTCTCACCAAACATATTTGTCCAATATCAATATGATGACTTCTATTTAATCATTCTAGTTTTTCTTGGCTCTTTCCTGCAGCACCCAGGTTGCCCTGCATAGATATGCTTATCCTACACCGAACAGAATCAAAGAATGAGAATATGTTTCTAGTGGTTATAAGGCCACACTTGTGAATCACATTGAGACTGGTGGCATTCCAACAGGATAGGGTGTGATCCCACCCATGAGAGAAGGCTGCTGTTGAAGGAGAAAGTCAGATGAAACTCAGATTAAACAGCTGGCATACTGACAGTCTATATTCACAAATATAAAATTTAACAAGTTTATTTTTTTAATGTCGCATGTAGATAACCTCTGCCTCTCTCCCAGCTCCATTCAGAGCTGGTAAATATTATTTTTTGACTACATGAAAACACTTTTTGGACTACACTACATTGCCCATGCTGGCCAGGGAACTCTGAGACACATAGGACTTTATCACACAAGGCTTGATACAGGATAGTAGCAGCTATGGCCGTACTTTATCAAATAACAACGTGTCTATTCAAAAGCTGATCTGTAGTTCATCATTGCTGGAGCACTCCTTCTCATTGATGGGCAATACCTTTCATTGCCTCCCAATCATGCTGCTTTTCAGCTGTTGATATAAGTTTCTCCTGAAGAAGTTTCAATATGCAAGCAGTCACATGGTGCAAAGGATGTGATTATGCTCCTCTCCTCTTCTTCACCCCCCCTCACTATTTCCAATTTTCTTTCTTTCTTCTATTTCTTTTCTTTATTTATTTTTGCTTATTTAATGGATTGCCATGATCACACAATAAATATAAATACAGACCAAAAGGACATAGGCCAGGGAGACAGGGCTATGGAGGTTGGTATAAGGAAGGTAAGGTGTGGGACAGAAGCAACACCATGGTTTGGAAAAGCTGTGTGATGATAGATGTCCCAACCCCAACATGTTTGTGTTTCCAAGGCTAACTTAATTGTTAGACTTACACACCCTATAAGCCTGGTGTGATAAAGTCCTTAGTCCTAAAGGTAACATTTCAAGCTCTGCTTCTGCTTTCAATACAATATGTGTCATTTCTGTCTTTGCTACCATATATTATGCGTGCAGGCTCTGTATTTTTAGATAATCAGTGAACTTTTGCATCCTGTCTTACCCTTATGTTTTCTCTTTTAGGCATTGTATTTCCTTACTTTCCACGACTGGGTCGCTACAACTTAAACTTCCATGAAGCTCAACAAGCCTGTTTGGATCAAGATGCAGTTATAGCTTCCTTTGACCAGTTGTATGAAGCATGGCGATTAGGCCTGGACTGGTGTAATGCAGGCTGGCTCAGTGATGGATCGGTGCAATATCCCATCACCAATCCCAGGGAACCTTGTGGTGGGAAGAACACAGTGCCTGGAATCAGGAACTATGGCTTCTCCAATAAGGACCTAAGCAGATATGATGTCTTCTGTTTTACATCCAAGTTTAATGGTAAGGAACTCTGACTCCCTCTTTCTAAACTAGATGTTTTAGGGAAGGAACAGCATAACCCTCAGATAGTTATAATCATAACTGGAATTGCAAGGTTGGGGTGGGGAGGTCAGATTAGACTACAGAAACCAGGCTGTCTATGGTAATTTAGGAGTTGAGATCCAACAAAGTAACTTTTAATAGAGCTGATCATAAATAAATGTAAAGCATGTGCTTTGTGTGGAGAGGGCCCCAGCTTAAATCCTTAGTATTTTAAGTTAACATAACTGGCCAGAATTCACTTGGGTAGTTATGGGTGCCAGCATGGCATAGTACTTTGAACGTTGGACTAGAACTCTGGAGACCATGGTTCAAATTCTGGCTCAGCCATGGAAAACCACTGGGTGCCTTGAGCAAGCCACACTCTCTCAGCTTCAGAGGATGGCAATGGCAATCCCCGTCTGAAGAAACATGCCAAGAAAACCCCACATTTCGCCTTAGGATGGTCATAAATCAGAAATGATTTGAAGACACACAACAACAACAACAAGTTATGGATGCATAAACACCATAGCTAAGTAACTACATAGGACTCTCAAACTGACATACACACCCACTTACAGGGCAGCAGCCACTGTGATCAATGGGAGCCTGTTGATCTGGAAGCAGCTCATTGATATTCCCATTCCCTCCCATGAGTGATCTCCGATGGAAAAGGCAAAAGTAGGTTCCTGTTGCTATTCCCCCTTGCACTGGAGATTTCTCATGGTAAGGAAGTTTGGAAACAGTCTTCTGCTTCCCAGTAACAATTTTACAAAATTAAAGTTTAAAAAAAAACTTAATTAAAATAAGGGGCAGGTATAAAGCAGCCTCAGCACATAAGATAACAAAGAAAGATAGCAAGAAATATACACTCACCCCTCCCCGCTTGCGGACTTGGTGTCCAGAGTCTCAGTTCTTTATGGACACAAGTGGGGAGGGACAAAATGGGGCCCGTCCTCAAGGTGCACACACAGCACTGCACGCAGGAGCATGCACACATTATAACCAATGGGCCTTGAATATTTGTGATTTTCCCAATTCTCGGGAGGGGGGGGGGGGTCCGGAACAGATCCTCCATGAATTGGGAGGGACATCTGTAATTTTGAATTTCTTCATGACTAAATCTTGTGGCTAATACAAGGGTGAGAAAAGTATGGCCTATATTGCCTGAGCAGAAAGTTTGCCTTTAATAAGAAGGGGTGGAGTACAAAAGGATGGGAAATTGCTTTTCCCCCCTCAGTGTTAGAACGCATTAATAGCAGAGTCATCATTTGACAAACTGAAGTGCTCTGATGCCTGGATACTCACTACTCTATGCAAAAGGGAGGGCCAGGACCATTGTTCAGCAGACTTCCCTCTTCAGCAACAGACTTTCTTCTTAAATATGAAAACTCAGATGTGGGTCTCTCACATGTGTCTTAAGTTGAATGCATGTTACAGAGCAGATGTTTGGCCAGCAGCCCACAGACTAAGAGATACTCCCATTCTTTGCTTATGCATGCTTGGGGCATTATTCACAACAAAATTTATTTGCCTTAAAACATGCAAAAAGTAAACTTTTTTTTTTTTTTTTTTTTTTTTTTTTGCTTTGGACAATCCTAAGTTTGTACTTTATTTCCAAAACACTGAACAAATGTTTATCTGATCCTGATCCAACTAGATTCTTCCAAAGGGGTCTGATTAAAATGATACATATACATTTTATGCCACTTAAGCAGTTTTCTGTAATTTGTGGAAAGGAAATAAATAAACACCCTGCAATCAAACAGGAAGCCAACTTCCACAGCATGGAAACATTGTCATTTTGTATTGCAGATCCCATAACCCCTCATCCACCATTTACTTCAGCCAAGATTGCTGTGGGTTCTGGCATTTGTACTCCTAAAATAATTTTACCAATCTATGTATTTGAATTACAGTAATGAAAATTAATATCACCTCATCAGTTGCTGTCTCTTTCATACCCCTTCCCATGCACACCTGTTATATACCTACGTATGTATTATATAATAGAAGAAATCCACATTGGACATAGTGAACGGTGGTGGCTGCCATGTCAATAGTGTGTTGAGTATGCTCTGAATTTTTATCCAAACTTAAGGCAGCTATCCAAAGTGCTGAAACTTATTCCAAAAATGGATTCATCAGTCTGGATCACCCCTTCTAGTTCATACAAAAATCTGGAGTGAATTTGCTGTCCCTTGACTTGGGAATCACCAGCTACTATCCACTGACTGCATATTTGCAACTTTCTGTGTTTATATGCACACTCACCTACCCACCATGAACTTCAGCTACCTGGCAAGATAGATTTGAGCTAATATCCAATGTCCTCTTTAGCACAATATAATCATAGGTCCACAACTGTAACAGATTTCCTTCTTTTCAACATGTATAGTTATGGTACTGTGTGTGATTGTCAATCCAAATAGCAAGTAACAGACCTGAAAAAGTGCAAAAATCAAACCAGGAGATAATTTTCTTGATATTAGGAATCAGAATCCACACAGGCCAAATGGCCTGGCTTCCTCCTGGTTTCACGTCATCTAGTTCAAACAATGCAGTCCAAAACACCCATGGCAGGATTGGGCCCACAATGACTCTTTACCTTAGAGCAAGGGTAGGCAACCTTTCCCCTTTAAGGGCCGAGGGACTTCAGCTCCCAGAAGCCTCAGCCATGTTGGCCAATAATCCCATGTTGGCCAATAGCTCTTGGGATTCTGGGAGCTGAAGTCCCTCAGCCCTTAAAGGGGAAAGGTTGCCTACCCCGCCTTAGAGTAAAATAGCCCTGGTTTTGCGCAGAAATTTGCTCCTTACCATTCCAGTGGGCAATCCATCTGAGAAACCCCCAGTCAACCCATCTGATGCAGAAAGGTGTCCCATTTCTACATCAGACAGGGTGATTGGGGGCTTCTCAGATGGATCAGCCACCAGAATGGTAAGGAGCAGCCTTGGGTACTGGGTCAGTACTGAGATGAGTGTGTGAACATCCACCCATCCCTGCACTGACACATGGACTAACCTAGGTGAGCACCAGAGACAGAATAGCATGGGTTGCAACATTGTGGCTGCAGTACTTACATTTAACCACTGCACCACCAGGGCTCACAGCATGGAGTGGCAAAAGGAGGGGGGGGACTGTTTTGTGCAATTGTGTGTGCATAATATGTATTTATTTGGAGTACTTTAAACCACCATTCCACAAAGATACCTAGGGGGTATACAACAAATCAAATAAAACAGCAATGCTTAATTAACAGCAGTTAATAATGTATTTGCATGGCATAGTACAATTGTTCTTAATCTCTGTGCACAGTCCCATCACTTCATAAAAACAGAGACTTGTGGTTTATATTTAAATACAACCCCATATTTTATCAAAGGCCAATGTATTAATATTATCAATATGAGTCATATTTCATATTAACATTTATAGAAACAACGTAGCTTTTTACAACATCTCTGATTTTAGGGAATATCTAGGTCAAAATGGTTATACAGAAAGAGTTAACAGAAGCTGACAAAATTATACTAATTAAAAAAGAGAGATAGCTGAAATTTTAGCTTAAAAATTGTACAGCTAAGATTCCTTTAATAAATCAGGGGGTGATACATTTTAGTTTTGCCTCAGTCATCTTTTCATACCCTTTATGTTATTTTCTCTTCCTGTTTTAGGCCGTTTTTACTACCTAATTCACCCAACCAAACTGACCTATGATGAAGCAGTGCAAGCCTGCCTCAAAGACGGTGCACAGATTGCTAAAGTAGGCCAAATGTTTGCAGCCTGGAAACTCCTAGGATATGACCGCTGTGATGCTGGCTGGCTGGCTGATGGCAGTGTCCGGTACCCGATCTCCAGGCCAAGAAAACGCTGTAGTCCTACTGAAGCAGCAGTACGCTTTGTGGGCTTTCCAGATAAAAAACACAAGCTCTATGGTGTCTACTGCTTCAGGTCATATCAGTGAATGTACCTAGAGCACAACAATGTCCAATTCATCAAGAACATGTGAAGGGTTTTCTTTCAGTATGAACTCATTCAAGTTACCAATACTGTGATAAATCTTTTTTACTTACTGTAAAGAGTCATTTTCATAAAACCAGCCCATTAATTTGTTTTGGTTATTTTTTAAAGAACAGAAAATTCACCCAATAGATATTTATATTAATATAATTTAAAGGAAGCTCTAGGTAAAGATGTGCTTGAAGTGTACCTATTAAGCTACATCATTCTGACAAAGCATTTTTTTTCCTCCATGAATGGGGCATGCAATAGCTTGATGATTGCTAGGACTAAGGGGGGTTGCAGACTGCCAGAAATAGTGTGAATTCAGTCCACTTTTAGGGTTAGGGTTAGTGCTAGGGAATCATGGGAACTGTTATTTTTCTGAGACATTGAGCCTTCTCTGTCAGACAACTCTGATGCCACAATAAAATACAGTTCCCATGGTTCCCTAACTCTAACCCTAACCCTAAAAGTGGACTGAATTCACACTATTTCTGGCAGTCTGCAACCCCCCTAAGTTAAGGAATGTAAGGCTACTCAAAGAAAAAAACTTTTTCAAGGGAATAAGTTTACATATTTGCATCATGTTAAAATGGACCAGAGAATAGTGACTGAGATCTCTAGGTCCTAACTATGATGATCTCCTTTTAACTGCCATTCTATGTGGTTTTGTGAGCAGTTAAAAAAAAAAAAGATGTGAACACAGTTTAAACCAATAGTGTTTTATAGTCTACAACATGAGAATTGTTTCACTGTTTAAAGTCATGCCTTTCAGCAAAGATCTGCTCAATAATCCCATAACATTCCAACAAGCACAGTTAAGTCTTCTCAATATCATTCCTGGTTTTATTATATATGCAGTAGAGATGTGTGTATGAATAATTAAAGAGTGGACCCTAATTTCTTCTAGTTCTTAACACAAAGTAAATATACCTGAGATGTATTGCGTTACTTTGAGTAGCTTTATGGAGGTATTCCTAAAGGCCATTTTGCTAAGCAGCATTTAGCATCTACTCAGGGCAGTTATATATAAATGAACTGCTGGACAGAATCACACACACAAATGTATTAAATATAGCAGCTTGATTTCATGATAGCTTTTAAAATATTATTGTCTTTATAAATGAAACATTTAAATATTTAATAGTTTTTTCTTAGTTACTCATGTGGAAGATAAGCATTTGATGAATCTTGAAACAAAATAGCCATCCTATGATTAAAAGAAGGAAAAAAAACTGCTGGGATAAATGTCTGTGTATTCAGTGGCCCCAGTTCTAGCGCAACCTGTAAACTCCAGTTTTCACTCAGCCACTTCTGTGAGTGTTTCCATTCATTTTAGTGGAGACAGCCACTTTTTGTGCCTATGGAGTTGTGCCTCCATAGAAGTGAAGGTTGTCCTTGCAAGTCAAGGAGCTTTTTGCCCATGTTGAAGTCTTCATGCCTATAAGCAATCTCTCTAAGCATCAGAGTCAGATCCATTGTACCAACATTCATAGGCTTAGTCGTCATCTTGATTCCTTGAAATATAACTGTTGGGGTTCTGCAGATCTTAGGAGAGTCATATGTTAGGACTACAACTCTCAGGATCCCTCAGCAGACATGGCCAGTGGACATGCTGGCTGGGAGATTCTGGGAGGTGTAGTTAAAAAAAAAATTGAACTTTTCCAATCATTGGGATTTGGGAGTTTGTTAGTTTGTCAACTGTGCCCAGTTTGTCAACTGTGATAGCCAACTATATACAGTTCTTTACAAGAAAAGTTATCTGGTCCATCATTTTCCTGATGGAAACTTTTTAAAAAGCAGCATACCAGAAGCCTTGGACCTTGATGCCACAAAAGTTAATGACTAAGTGCTATTGAAACTATTGCATGAAGTTCATCATGATGAGCTTCTGCTTGTGCAACAGGACTTTCTCCTCTTACACCCTGTAACTCTTCATTCCTCCTTCCCCCCTAAAATCTTCCCCAGAGCAGATTTTTAAGGACTGTGGAGTGCTACAACATAATGAGGAAGCATTCTATTAGGGAAGGGGGCTAATTGGACACCATACAGTTAATTTAAGTCCTATTGCTTTCAGTGGGACACATTGGAAATACTCTCAACAGCTATTCAGAAGTGAGTTTCACTGAGCTCAGGGGAAACTTGCTCCCAAATAACTGGCTATAGGATTGCATCCTTTTTCTAACTAAATTGATCTAGAGTAAGGTCTAGAGATTATGAGGATGAATTTGCAGGACCTAAGCAGATCAGTGGAGGAGAGGGAATCTTGGAGATGGTTCATCATGAGTCAGGATTGACTTGAATGCAGTTAACAACAACAAAGACCACTTAATCCAATCTTCAGTAGTTACAACAGGTTCATAGTTCTTTGGGGAGCATGGATCTTAATGTTCATATAACATGACCTTTGAATACCTGGAAGGAATGTGGCCAATTGATTGTGACCATGGTTGCTTTCACGGAAAGTCACCACAGGATACAAATATACTGGCACAAAAGTATTTGTTCCCTAACCCCATTAGTAGAAGCCACAGAATATTGGCGTTGTTAGGCATCCATGCCAGTTGTACTGCTAGGTGATTTATGAATAAAGTGAGAGAAAGAGGAAAGACAAAAGAAATAATCTATGCAGGAATTTGCACTGATTATAAACATGAATCTTGATGTGATTTCTATTCTATTCCAAAATATGAGACCAAAAATGCCACAAGCATTTCTAGGCTATATAAAGTGGAAGTGCATGGAGAGTACATAGAACTGGTTTGGTATAATATCTTGAAAGCGTCAGTTTGTTGACTTGTCTGGGTTTACAGGACTTCTGAATTCCTGTTGTTCAGGAAGAAATAGGCTAGTAAGAGACAGCAGCTCAAAAGATGGAGGGTATGAGAAGGTAAGACAGTCATATATAACCTGGGCTATGGAACTTGGGGTTACACAAGTGTAAATTTTTTGTGAACATTACAGAAGGAAGTATTCAAACTTCCCTTCATAATGCCACCACCCCACCCTACCCCACCCCATCATAGAAGGCATATTTGAAACATCAGGGAGCATGTCCAACCAGTTTATTGGTTGTGGGAGAGGTGGAGTTATTTCAGCAGCACCCATTTGCAGTTAGTTCTGCTGCTGGAAGAAAAATGTTTTTCTCAAAGCTTCTTTTTTCTCAAAGCTGCCTTCCATGGGGGGGACATCCTGAGCTTCATTTCCTCCAAATGTTTTCTTGCAGAAGTTGTAGAAAAAGAGGAGATTTGTTTATTTGTTTTTAAGAAACTGTTTGCTATCCCCATCAATGTGGATTTTCTTATTTGGGAACCAGCTATAAAAAGCAAGGTTAAGGAATAGTGGGAGAAATGTTTATGGGCTTATGTTTAGAGACAGTTTGCATGGCCATCACATGGGAACCCTACAGAATGCTTCGTCTCCTTATCCTGATGCAGCCAGTCCCTTGCTCTATCACATGTCATTCCTAAAAATCTCTCAAATCTCAAATGTGGCATGCCAGGGGAGGGGGACAGCACCAGCAGCTGGGAAGGAAAATCCAACAAAGCCCTGATGTGTGTCCTCAGGGTTCTCCTCCTGTATCTTTGGATTCAAGCCATGATCTCATTTCCTTGAGTACCCTTAGGGTGCAGCCCTGTGATCATTTACCTGAGAGCCAAGCTCCTTGGGGTACAATGGGATAAATTCTGAATAAAGTGTCATTCCCCATAAACACAGTGGCTGAAATCCTGTTGATATGTTATCATGTGTAAATTCCCCTAAAGAAACAGCTGGACATTTTTGACTGATATAGAATGTCTACTTTCAGTTCAAGGTTGAAGAAGCAGAGTTCCACATGTGCTGCTATTGTGGATAGAGGCACATTGCTCAAAGATGTGTATGTGTATTGCATTGGTTTCACATGTGCGCATGTATTGCAGCCAACTGTGCATAAGTGTGCATTGCACATGCAGATCAATGCACATTTAGCTATGTAAAATCACAATTTACTACTGAGGAGCCATTTCACAACTGCCATATTAGACCATGAGTCTAAAGTTACGGTCCATTTCTTAAGTGTAGGTACTCAGCCAATGTGAAACCCAACCATTTGAAGCAACAATTTTAAAAGGCTGTTGAGGAGGGAAAGAGTATTAAGATTTCATTCTATTAACCTGGCACCTTCCTTGGTGCCTTCAAATTGTTAAGAAGACCAACATTTCCATTTGCCAATAGTGTCACATTTAAATGGGATATCATGAGATTCTGCAATAAGCCAGACCTGATGTACTTCCATGAATGTATGAAGATAATAGCTTTATTTTTCACAGATGAATAGCTAAATTAATCTTTTTCATTAAAAGTTGGTGTTTACCCAAGTACTTGTTAACTAGGACAGGTAATAATGAGTAGATTAGAAATGTATTGTGCTGTGAAAGTATTTTGTTAGCCATTGGAATACATATTATTGTGATTTCTAACAAATGAGTGATACCAAATCCTTGCATCAGCTAGAAACATTAAACATGTATACATTTATAAGATGAAGGTCATGTGAAAGAAAAGGGTACATTTACTTCCTTAAGAATAGCAGTTCCAAACTGTGTTTGCATCATACTTATATTACTGACTGAAATATCCTCTCCAAATGCTATCCTTGAAGTTCTGAAATCTGGTCTAGGTCATGTAAAGGCACTATATGGTCATGATTTAACTTAGGACGAGTGCATGTTCAATTTCATTTGACATACATTTTTCCATCCAGGTCATTTATCTATTTGGGATCTTCTGCAGGTCCACTAATAATTTTAGAGAATGAAGCACTATTGTTGTTTGTTGTTAATGAAAAATGCAACAGCTTTATGTCCCTTTGACTCCAGTCCTATATGTATTTACCTGGGATTCAGTCTCACTGAACTCAATGTTGCTCAGTCTCACAGTATAAATACATATAATTATACTGGAACAGTGCAGTCCTCTACATGTTTACTCAGAGTCCTCAAGGCTAAAGATAAAGCATTAAATATGTAGCATGCAGATGAATCTCTTTCCTTTTTCTTTTTTAGTAAGCATAGACCCCAACACCACAGAAAGTGAAGGTTTAAACCTTTAAGGGAGGTTGTCTTCTCTCTTTTTCAGCCCCACATTGTGGAGGCACGGGTTCAGAGGGGGAAAGCAGCTGGAGGGAGAGGTTTAGTTCTCCCTACATGTGTGTGGTGATCCCAAGCCAGATCAGAGCCCATACTTACTTTTACATAGAAAAGAAAGAGAAACTGACCTGCATGCTTTGAATTGGCTACATTGTGCAATGTAATAATAATAATAATAATGATAATAATAATAATTCTATCCCGCCCTTCTGCAATGCAATTGGGGCGGCTTACAGTTTAGAATTCCATAATTACTATGTATATCAATACCCTAACCCACCCACCCCTTAAAATAGTATTAAACTATTAAATGTAACTCTCAGAATAAGTCCCATTGAATTAAACAGTGGCTATAGGATTACAAGAAGAATGGGCAGCATGTGGTCTAGAGGATACACACTGTGTCCTCCCCATAGTTCCCACTGCTGTCAAATGTTGATTTCACAGCAAAAAAGAAAAACTGGTTTTACTTTAGAACAACACCTATGGGGAGTGCACATCTTGAGATTAAACTCCAGGACTCCTCATGGAAGCAAGGTATGACTGAAAAACAAGGTGTGAGTTCCTTGCATGCCTGATTTAAATTGAAATTTCAGGGGCTGTTACTGATTGACTTTAAAACAAAATATGTGGAGTGTATACCATGGCTGGCATCCTTTTGGGAATGTATGATATCACGAAGCAACAGGATTTCACAGTTTAGAATGGCAGCATTGTGCAACAGTCATAGTTCCAGAAGGTGAGAGTTGTCATAGCCATGCTTCTGAGACCACTACACAAGTAGAGCAGCATTTGCTATGTATAACAGTAAGGCACTTTGCAGGAGTGGCTGCCTTTGCACAGTGAGGCTGCCTTTATTACAGGGCACTGGGAATCCAGAAAGAAGAGAAGTGGAAAGTCACAGGTGCTCTGTGCCTTGCCAGAAAAAATGTCTCCACATTTCTTGGTATTCCATGGCATGGTGAGAACCACTTTGCACAACAGAATGTCTAGCATGGTGCTCTGTAATTTTATAGGATGGGTGTCAGCAAAGTAGCTCTGACATTGCAAATGTATGCATCACAGCCCTTGACGTGGGATCTCAGCCCTTGTTTTTAAACTGACGTTTTCTCCTGAAATCTGAATTCAGCTTTAAAACAATGTGCATGCTCACTGCATGTCTTGTTTTAAAATAAAACTACAAGAGTTGTTACTGCTGTGCTACTAAAGCAGTAGTGACAGCAGTGGAAGGATGCTGGATCCAACGAGGAGCAATGAGGCCTTATGACTGCTGGAAGTTGCCTACCCTGGATATCCATGTCAATATGAGTATTGTATCCAGCACCTGCACAGCACAGTATTCCTTTTTTACCATTATGAGATTGTATGTGCATGTTTGTCAGTATTGTTTTGAGTTCAATTGGTAGATACAGGAACCAGCTGTTCTGTAAAACTGAGTAGTAGGCCTTATTAGGCACTTTAACAAGCTTCAGTAAAACAATCTCCAAGACAATGAAATCTTTTAGCTTAAACATGAATCGAGATACAAGTTCATTAAGAACTATTGCACCCTGAGTACTTTCCCACTCATCTTGCCTGAAGCTTTTCTTTTTCCCAAGTTTATAGAGTAGAAATCAAATTGGACACTCTCGTAAGACTCCCTCTCTGGCAAAAAAACAAAACAAAACAAAACAGCCAGCTTTCTGTTGCTGCTGTTCAGATATACACTCAGATGCTGGGCACTGAACATACAATTCAGATTGCTTAGATTGTATCAGTTAAAGAAGATTACATATTTGAATATCTTGTCATGTCTGCAGCTGCCCCCATAAGGCCAGCATTGTCATAAAAATATCCTATGGTAGCATTTCTGCCCCCCTGCTATTTCTGATCTAGGGTGGTATCCAAATATTGATGCCACCCTATATCAGAAACAGGGAGGTGGAAATGCTACCATAGGATCCTTATCTAAAGTCTAAACCATCCAGTCCCATGTAGAATTTTTACATTTAACTAGACTGTGGGAAAATCTTCATATGTATAACTTTATTCAGCTTCTCTCACAATAATGTTATTTATTTATTGTGTAGCATAATCTGACCTAAACTAATTATTCCAGTAATGAGATACACAACATTTAGAAAAATATTAACATTGACTTTCTCTGGATTTTTGAGTTTGGACAAGGTCTGTAACATGTAAGATCTATCCAGCTATTTTTAACCTGTCACTATCACAGAAACTGCAAAATTCTAAACCCAGCCAACCTCTAGACAGACACTCAATATATAGCCATAACCAAACATGACATATCTCCAACAAATGGCACTTCCTTGACCATGCCACAGAGACAGGACTTAGAGTGGAATATGTAGGCCAAATGAATATTGCATCATCAGACAAATCTGCAGATCAAGTCTTCCAGTTTTCTATGGTAAAGGAACCATCAAGTCAGCATTGAAAAAATAATTGTGCATAATAATGTAGTCCATTTTGTTTGAGTTCTGCCTTTCATATCAGACATGGGAAAGTGCACCTGTCCAGATATTATTGAACTGACATGCCTAGCATTTGTAACCACAGGCTATGCTGGCTACGACTGTTGGGACTTGCCATCCAACATCAGCTGGAAGGCTGCAGCTTCCACCCCTGTTTTAGATACAGTTAATTAGTGGTTTCCAATTTTATAACCCATCCAACTAACACCACTACTGAAATTTCTGTGCTATGAAAATATCTCATTTAAGAGAGGGTTCATTTTCTCATAAATACTCTAACTGAAGTATGACTATCCCTAGAGATGCAATAGTATTGAAATATAAGTTTGCAACAAGCAACTTCTTACATTGTAAGTAGTTGGGTGAGGACAATTATTAAAAAGTGTCATTGCAAAGAAAATAAATACAAAGTAAGCAAAACAATATTTATTTTATACAGTTATTAATATGAATAATAATGCATAAGCTTTACAACATAACTGGGACTTACAGAGCATTCATCTATGAGGAAATGGTGCTTGGACAATGTCTGAAGGGAATGCTTAAGAACTGGTTTATGTCAATGCTACTGTTCTGGGAAAGAAAGAAATGATTACCATATAATAAGAATGGATTAATGCGCTGTGTCATTTTTCTTGTATTTCAAAATGTATCTAAATTTTAATGTCCTTGAATGGTAACAATTAAATCATGTTGATCTTTTCAAAATAGAGAGCTTCTTTCTTTATGGGCAAACAATATTTTCTTTAAAATTGGAGAGCAATCTATATCTGCGTCATGGCTATCCTTAATTTGAACTTATACGAAAAATAAATAGCCAACATCAATGCCCTGAATTATATTGTTTGTCCCAACTGGAGAAGATCCATATGGGATTGACTTATGTTTTGACTCACCATTCAATATTTTATTCAGTGGGCCTAATCTAGTTGGGAATAATTCACTAGACTTCAGACCAATATAAGCCTAAATCCTATTGTTCTGGCCAGGTCAGATCCAGTCAGATTTTTCAAAATGTTGGTTCACTGTTCAGTAATTCATTCAATGAGTATATTCTAGCTGGAATTAACCAACTGAATTCTGGCTATACAGTGGTCCCTTAGTATCCACTGGGGTTTTGTTCCAGGATCCCCCATGGATACTAAAATCTGTGGATGCTCAAATCCTATTATATATAATGGTATAGTAAAATGGTGTCCCTTATATAAAATGGCAAAATCAAAGATTGCTTTTTGGAATTTATATATTCAAAAGAATCCATGGATATTGAGGGTAACAGTATTCTAAGTTCTTCCTCTTCTTTGGTTACAAGTTACACGTTGTCACAAGTACAAAAGGATGGCTGGCTAAGTGAACTGTATGTGTGATTTTAATACATGCCAGGTATTGAGCCTTTGATATAATGCTAGTCATTACATACAGAACAAGATGTAAGCATTGAAGTGCTCTGAATAGCGTTAAAGGCTGGCACCATTTTCTGAGCTCCACTAATGCAGATTTTTCCTCTTTTTCCTTATCCTATCCTGTCATTCTTGGATGTTCAATTAACCCTGAAACCTACATCTCAATATTGATCAGTGTCCTGGATTCAAGAGAAGTAAAGTAAAGAATTACAAAGTTTCTGATGGAAGGCAACTTTTCCACATCTCCTAAACTGGGCACGGGGGCTTATATGGGGAGAAGGTATCAATTTACCCTTTCCTGCCATGGCTGCAACTCCCATCTACCCTGAAAATATCACCCAAAATAATGACCAGAGGTAATGCGATATTGCTTCCAGACACTTTTCCCCCAGTTGTGTGGCTGAGAAAAACAGAGATTAGAGGTTGGATATGTTGTTCTGACTTTTCCTGAGTTCTGCTTCTTCAGCAGAAATTATACCCTTAAAAATGGGGGAATGGGGGGGGGGGGCTTCTGGTGTCACAAAAGATAGATTCAAAGGCAGTTTGTAGCCCATAAGCCACACTTTCCCTGCTCCTGTCCTAGATCAGTGAAAATATCCAAGAACTTGTAGCTCACAGCATTGAAAGAGGTTGCTTCCAGATGGATAGCTTTCAGTGCTCCCATTTAAAGGAAACGCTGGAGCCTTATCTTCATTTGTTTTTTATATATTTATCTTCCTTCTGTTTTTCTATGATGAGGGGAGTGAAATGGGAAAGTGGGAAATCATGCAAAAGTTATAAGTGTTGGGTGATGTAATCTGAACACGCATATCCACACCAGAAATTATGTGAATAGGGCAGGGCAATGGCACAGTAAAACCCTAGTCTGGAAAGACCTTGACTGCATTTACATTGCAGATATAATCCAGTTTGACACCACTTTAACTGCCATGGCTCAATGCTATGGAATTCTGGGATGTGTAGTTTGTTGTGGCACCAGAGCACACTGACAGAGAAAGCTTAAATATCTTATGAAATTACGATTCCCAGAATTCCATAACATTGAACCCTGACAGTTAAAGTGGTGTCAACTTGGATTATTTCTGCAGTGTGGATGCAGCCCTTATTTACCAAAAAGGATAGCAAATCCCAAAACTACATCAAAGTATATAGTAAGCCTATCATCCCTGGCTCTATTCCAAAGGAGCCAGGTCATCTAAATAAAGTCATGTATTTTATTTTATAAGCCTGCATTTATTAATACAATATTCATTTTCCCTAGCTGTATATTTTTTGTTGAATTTAGAGTTGAAACACAGTAACAACAAGAAGAACAAAAAAAATTCCATTGGTAGTCTTAAGCCATTGGCATTTCGACTGATTAAGGCATACTGACAGAGACTTCTATTAATTTAATTGTCTATCCATTTACCGGGATGCTTCACAGCATTCTGGTAATGGAAAAAAAATCTGTTGTGACAGTTGTTAAAGGTAAATTACATTGGAAAAGGCCATGTGGACCAAACATTTGCTCCTGAGTATTTCTTATTGAATTTGTTTATATTCAACAAAACATTAAACAATCATGGCATGGAACAATTTCTTTCCCATGATGGATTTTATTCTGTGACAAAATATCACATCCCGTTTTTGTCAACAGTATTATGCAAATACAGAAAACACCAGCCCCAAAGTATCTGCATGAAGATTGTGAAATTGATCATCTGCTCAAACAGCAATAGGCATCCAGCCTTGGTCAAGTTTCCTCCACTTGTTCCTTCCTCCAGCCCTTCTGTGACACCAAGAAAACAGCAGCTACTAGAGAAAAAATATGAGCACATTTTCTGTTCTTCTCTTTACAGAATGTGTGTAACATGATAATTCCTTCCTCCTTACTGTAGTTAAGTGAAAGTTGTATTCTCTGCTGTTACTCTTATCCATCACATTCATTGTGAACATTTTTTGGAGCCATCCTTTGGAATGTGTTAAGTATCCCTTAAATATGTTTGTAACTTTCTGTTAGAGAGCTGAGTTGCCCAAAGACCCCACCATCACACAATCCAACACTAAGCTGTGTACCTTTAAGTCTACTGATCTGAATGAGGTATGTGCATCCAGCCCTAATGTGGAGCTTATGTTCAGAACTTTGATGAATTTACAACAGTTCTGCAAAACTGTATATGTATAAAATTATTTATATGTGCACTTGGGCTATAGAGTACAGAAACTTCTCTTCACTGGTGTCAAAATGACTAACGCTCATAGTTTTGCTTTAATATACTGGTTTCTTGGGCCTAAATCCAATCTCTGGTCTGTACTAGAGGAGACTCACCAAATCAATAAGATTTACTATTCAGCTATTAATTCAGTGATTCTGTTGACAGGAGTATCAACAGCCCTTGTTCTGTATTTCCATTAATGTATAGTGCAGCTTTGATTTTCAATTAGGCATAACCAAAATTTTATTGGTCTTTATTAAGAATATCTCACAAAGTGTAGGGACAAATAACAAGACTTCTGAAGATTATCTTTACTGCATAGATGGAGCTTGTGCATTATAATGGCTTTTAGTTATTCAGTATTCCTGGTAGATTTACAAGCAATGTACATAGCATTTCCAAGAAGTGAACATAGCAATGCACTTTGACATTTAGTGAACAGGTATCAGTAATGTAGAATCCAACCTTGAGGACCACTGTTGGGGTATGAAACCAAACAGAAAAGCAGAGTTAGCTACTTCTTAAAAGGATTTCTTACAAATCTTTTGAATGGCCTTAACCAATAATAGGTTAATAGATAGGCAATATTAAAGAAAGCATCAATAAAATAAAATAGGATTTTGTACACAGGCCTGACAGTCAGTTGATTAATTGATTCTGACACATGACCCAGGCACACAGAATCACTGACAATGGATGGTCTTCATTATTAATGGAGCACAGACTCTCTTGTTGAATTTTCCTAGCATTAAAAATGCAAATACACATATTTTTAGGTCATAGCATAAGTGAAGAAGGCCTCAGATTGCAACTTTGCAACAGAAGGTGACATGAGGAAATGACAGAGCTTGGAATTGGTTACAAATAGTTCCTTATTAGTTCCTTTTAGTTCCTTTAGTTCCTAATTAGGAACTAATTCCAATCACTAAGGCATAATCAAGGCTGCATCTGCACTGCAGAAATAATCCAGGTTGATATAACTTTAGCTGGATGGCTCAAAACTATGGAATTCTGGAAATTGTAATTTTGTGAAGCATATGGCTTTCTCTGTCTGAGAATTCTGGTGCTACAGCAAACTACAGTTCCCAGAATCCCACAGCATTCAGCCATGGCAGTTAAAAAGGTGTCAAACTGGATTGTTTCTGCAGTGTGGGTGCAGCCTAAACCACACTACAATTTCAATATAAATAAGAATAGCATTACACTTTTGAAATCATAAATGTAACTGCTTTGATTACTTTGAAGTTGTCTTTATGATTATGGAGGGGGAAAGCTGATTATTTAGGGTGTATTGCAGGACAGTGGCTTACAGTTTTACAATTTTTAAAAAAGTTACTAAGAGTTTGTTGTGTCCTTTCAAGTCATTTCTGACTTATGGTGACCCAAAGACAAACCTATCACATGGTTTTCTTGGCAAGATTTTTTTCAGAGGTGGTTTTGCCTTTGCCTTCCTCTGAGGCTGAGAGAGAGTGTCACTTGCCCATGGGTTTCAATGGCTGAGCAGGAATTTGAGCCCTGGTATCCAGAGCCGCAGTCCAGCACTCAGACCACTCACTATACCACACTGGCTGTCATGCTAAACATTTCGAAAGAATGTTTTACTGCTGAATGATGAGACCATAAAAGTTAGTTTTAAAATAATAACTATAAGGGGGACCACTTTTTACCTATGTAAGTTGGTTATATCTTTGTTACTGAGAAAACAACTGGTTATTTGTAACTCATTACTTTTGAGCTTTGCATCTCTGATGCTACAATAAATCCACTAGTCTTTATGATGCCACACATTCTACATTGTCGTTACTGTAACAAAGCCAACACATTGTGAAAATGCAGATAGTTTTATGTGAAAATAATCTCTTATCCAAAGCTATGCAGTATTTTTAGTGTAAAGGGGTGACAGAACTACCTAGTCAAAGACATAATGAATCTGTTGAGGAAATGGCAGGTTTCAGTTAACACAGCTAGTTGTTTGCCAGATCCAACTTTCTATACTGGAAGCCCAAAATCTGTGTTTCCCCATTTTATTGACAACCCTTCTTTTAGATGAAACAAGTTGTTACTGTGCAACTGCTATGCCTCAATTCATTTACTTATATCCCACCATCTTCCCACAGATACAACTAAACAATTGACTTCTTTCACAGAATTTTACAAGGGGTTGGGATGTCTTTGCTTCCATTTCTAACCTTCTTTTGTTTCCCATTTTCTGCACATACACATATGCACACATATACCCAGAGAAAGAGAGAAACACACATGGAAGAAAGACCAACAGTGTGTTGATAGTGCTACAGTGTCATGACTTTTGACTGCAGTCCCTGGCAGCCAACTGAAAAGCTGTTCCAGAAACCCAGGAGGCAATCCAGAATGTCAGCAGCTGAAAGAGGAAACCAGCCATGCCCTTCCATGGCCATGCAGAAGAGGATTTTTCTGTTCAGACAGAGAGCTCTTTGAATCCTGGATAAGATAAACAGTCTACTGTGGCTGTAATCAAAGTGCTCTTTTTTGAAAAAAGAAAAAAAAGAATAGTCAAATGTGCTTCATGAAAGTTGACACAGCCTTCTGAAAATTCACACTCATATGCATCTTTCTGTAAGTTTTAAATAATCAAAACTTATTAGCCAATACAAGTCAAGTAAAGGTCAGGATTCAGTAGGGTTCATCAGGACCAAGGAAAGGGAAGTGCTGCATTAAACAAATGGTAGACCAGCCTTGTCCAGCCTGGATTGCTCCAGTCATCCTCGGCTGGCCTGTGACCTGGTCCTCTTGGTAGTGCTGGTAGTTATTGCTGGATACATCTGGAGGGTACCAGGCAGGTTGTTGCAGTCCAGACCACATAATCTGGCACCCTCCGCATGTTTTAGACTATATTTCCCATCACTGACAGCCACCATTGGCCAAGGCCAGATATTATGGGGGTGTACCTCAAAAATATCTTGAAGTCATCAGGTTGCCTATCTCCATTGCAGATGGTTTCACATCTCTTTCTTCATATCATTGCCATCTGAATTCAGTATTTAAGAAGCAAAGCAAAGTAGCTTCTTTTATATACCATTTCATATCGCGCTATGGGATGTCTAAGCGGTTTACAACTGCAAGCTCATTGCCCCCAACAGTTGGGTACTCATTTTAGCGACCTCAGAAGGATGCAGGCCTGAGTCTAGCCTGAGCCCTGGCTGGTATTGAACTCGCAACCTTGTGGTCTATGAGTGAGTGGCTGCAGTACAGGCATTTAACCACTGCACCACTAGGGCTCCTTGTATTCTCTGAATGAATTAGCAGGTTAGTTTTAGAAAATCAAAGAGCTTTAACCAAATCATTGCTTGACAGCCATGCGGTCCTTTTTCATTAGATTGTTGTTGAACTGAAAGAGCAGAAAAAGACTTTGCATACAAAGATGTTTTTTGTTTTCTTGTGAATGAGTCTTTTTTATAAAGATGGTACATCTGTGTGGCAATACTCAGGAGGGCACCCACAATTGTATTCAATGAGAGAATCAATTTAGTTCAGTAAGAAGCAGCAAGAGGGCTTCAGGTAACTCTAAAAAGTTGGGATTCAAGCCTATGTATAATGGTTCCAAACCAAAGAATTCCAGACAGCAGTTTTCAAATTGGTTTAATTTTATTTATAACCTCAAAGGAAAATCAACTTTCATTTAAAGACACTCACTCACACACATGTACAAGAACTAATGATGTAAAGGTGGTAGCTGATAGCTATTCCAGAGGGTTTGGCAGAGGATGATACTTTACCAGATTTGGGCATGGAGCTCCAATTGGGGGATGTAGTGGATGAGTCTGGCTTGGCAAATATCCTAGGACCTGAATGGGCCTGTGTGTGCTAAGGAGTCAAGGAAGAAATCTGGTATCTGTCTGTACTCAGCTGAGACCCAATTGGGACTGCCCCAAAGTGACATATTTATAGGCAGAAATGTGTCCTGAAAGAATGGTCCTAGGTGTGTGGAAATGGCAGGGCAATCAATTTGGATGTTTCACACAAAGAGATGTCATCTCCAGAAGGAAGTGCCCTTTGATTCCCAACCTTTTGGCAAGCACCCAGCGTATTACCCACCATCACACTCTTGTGTGAAAGAATTATGCAGAGTCCAGTCTCAAAGGACCTATCCTTTGTGTATATGTGCTAGCACATCCAAGCCAGGTCTGCCAGATCTCCTTACTTGGGCAAGCTATTGCCCTCGCATTGGGTTGCCTTTGGTGGCTATGTGACCAAACATCTCTTTTAATATTAAATTGATATCAGAGATCAACTAGGAGCAAAGGAAGACTATTTCATGGAGTAACACCCTAAAAGTAATTCCAAAATGTATTTGGATGATGGTATTGCCTATTTTATCCCTATGAGTTTGCCACCTAACTCTACATTCCAAGAGACTTAGAATATTTTTTGCATTTCTGAGTAATTAATTCAAATCTTCTCCCCCTCATGTGTTTTACAAAGATACTTTACCCAAGTAATCATCCTTCTAGTGCCCTAGAAATCTCACTGACATCAAGGAATCTTGTTACCAGCATATCCCATTACCTATCCATTTCACACTTGTGGAATGCTGTGCTCAACACATGTCAGTGTTTCCGATCATAGCTCTACCTTTATAAAGTATTTAAGTATTCCATTAGAGTCATCAGGGAAAGGGGGTGTACTGCTTCCCCCCCCCCCCCAGCACTAGAATGAGCTGAACTAGGAGAAAAGACACACTTTACAATGAACTACATTAATATTACTATTTATCTTTCTCTAGTTAAAAATAAAATGAGTCTCAGTCTGCATGCTCCTCTTAGTGATGGCTGTTTACAGAATTTTCTCTGTGAAATGCCTATATGTGTTTTTCAAATGCCTATATTTATCCCACTTATAATCCACACTTTCTTCAAATGGTATGAAATAGCATGTGTCATCTTATCCTGTTTCAGTCTTGAACAACACTGAGGTACCCTAGGCTGCTAAAAATGATTACATTTATGTAAGGTAAGATCCTATGCCTCTTTAGTCATAAGAATTCTCAATATGTTTAATATGTGTATGGACTATTGGCTTTGTGATCTCCACAGCTAAGCAGAGGTCTCAATACACTACAGTATAACATGTAAGATTCCAGGCAAATCCTGATGTTTGAAAGCTATATTAAATGCAGATGTATCCCAGATGATGATGATGAATCTGGAATATTTACTGGAAAGGGAGTTCTCTCTTTGCAATTGGTTTCTCTAGAAATGCTGTATCAAATTGCAGCAATTCTTTATTGTTTTTAATAATAATAATAATAATAATAATAATAATAATAAATAAAGCATGTCTTTAAAAATAAATTCTGTGGTAGTGTCATGTTCTTATGGTTCCATTGTTAACAGGGCATATTCAACTTATACTGAGCAAACAAGCTTCTTGGTGGAAATAGTACAAATCAGTACAAAGAACAGGATTTTTAATTGAAGGCAGCCAATATGCTGTACAAGAGGGGAAATATTAATGTCCCAAGAAGCTCTGGCTTCTGCATATTAGACAAATATTTCATTTCATTTCATTTGTATGCCACCTTTCTCCCAAAGTGGGACCCAAGGTGGCTTCCAGAAAGATTTAAAAAACAATTAAAGTCATCACATAAATCAATATAAAATTATTTAAAAGAAATTCAAACTTTAAAAAAGACAAAACATTCCAATAAAAAGCTTCCCTGTTTATACATTAAAAACCTACTTAAATAAAAAGGTCTTTGCCTGCCAGCAAAAGGAAATCAGGGCCTAGTCTCCCATGGGAGGGAATTCCAGAGGATGGGACCAGCCACTGAGAAGGTTCTTTCTCGTGTCCTCACTAAGCAATATAATAACACATCCTATGCTGCCTGTTGAGCATCAGCTTGGTGTAGTGGTTTGTGGGTTGGACACTAGGGTTTGAATTCCCACATAGCCATAGAACCCCACTGGGTGATCTTGGGCAAGTCACACTCTCTCAGTCTCAGAGGAAGGCAAAGGCAAACTCCCTCTAAATGAACCTTTCCTCAAAAATCCCATGATATGCTCATTTTAAGATTACCATAAATCAGAAATGACTTGAAAGCACATAACAACAACAACAGCAACAACAACATGCTGCCTTGAAAGGCATATGAGCCACTGTGACCTGCTATGTGGTAGAGAGAAGGATCCAGAGACACAGGGAATCTCCCTAATGCTCTCTAGTTCTGACACTGCCCTTTTCATGCTGCACAATGATAGCACTTTGATTCCAATTTAATTGCTATTGCAACATCTTATGGAATTCTGAGAATTGTAGATTGGGGAGGCACTAAAGAAGAGGCTCTCAAATTTTGATCCTCTAACTGTTTTGTACTTCAGCTTCTAGAAGCCTCCACCAGTACAGCAAATGAAGACAGATTCTAGGATCTGAAGAGTCAAAGGCACTGCCCTAGAGGCCTCTGGCATAGAAGTCTAAATACCTCACAGATCTACAGCTCAATTTGACATGGAGCCATGGCAGCTGAAATGGTATCAAACTAATATACAACTGTGAAGTGTGAAAGACAGTACTGTTGCTTCAACAGAGCTTGGAGACATTGGTTTTTAGGGTAACAGCTTCTAGGAGTAGGCTTAGCATTTGTCCCAGAAAACCAGGAAAATCCCAGATTGAAGGGTTTGAAAAATGTCCCCACCAGCTGGGCTGGTTGACTCAACAAACTACAAAACCCAGAATATAAATTGATGGCAATATATAAATAAACTGAAATATAGTGGGACCCCTGTGTATCCACTGGGGTTTGGTTCCAGGATTCCCCTTGGATACCAAAATCTGTGGATGCTCAAGTCCCATTATATAGACTTGCATAGTCAGATGGTGTCCCTTATATAAAACAGAAATATCAAGGTTTGCTTTTTGGAATTTGTATATTTTGAAGCCATGGCTGTTTGAATCCATGAATATGGGGAGCTGACTTCATGCAATGTTAAATATCAAAATGTAGGGGGCATTTTATAGGCAGGGGGATTGATAAGCCACCCCAATCCTGCTTTGTATACTTTTGTCCTGATTTTGTGGAAGAGAATGATGGCAACCCTATCTAGGGGGGCAGGAAATTCTGTTAATTGTCATCTAAACTACCTTTCAGAGGCTCCACACTTTATCCCTTATAATGCTCCAGAGCCTGAAAAATTAGAAAAGCCTCCCCATTCCCTGAAAGGACTGCCCAGAATGGCCAAAAATATAGAGTTACCAGAAGCTGAGGTACTGCTCCCCAGTTTCAGTAAAAGGGAATATTGTTTAAAAGTCTCAGCAGAGATAGCATGAGATAGGAAGAAGAACTGGAAAAAGTGTAGTAATCTTGTTCCCAGACCAATGTAAGCTGGCTAGCTCTGGAAGTGAACATTTCTGTACCATAGAATCTCTCTCTCTCTCTCCCTCCCTCTCTCTCTCTCTCTCTCTCTCTCTCTCTCTCACACACACACACACACACACACTGTTAATCACACAGATGCCAGACTATTTTTTTTCCTGATTGTAGATGTTTTGACCAGGATAGAGCTCTCTGAAAGAACAAAAACAAACTAGAACTAAAGAACATGCAAAATACTGACAGATACAATGTGCATGCTCAAATGAGCCACATTCCCTCCAGCATGTAGCATATAGAAGGTAGCATAGTCACAGCTAAATACAAGGGGTCAGCCTGTTTATCTGTCTCCCACCACCACCACCATATGTGTATGTGTGTGTCTTCCCCTTCCTCTGCTGCTGTCTCCTGTCTCTTCAACTGCTAGCTGCAGGCAAAAAAAGAGAGTACAAATATTTGAATTTACAGACGATTTTGCCCTCTCTGCAGAACAAACAACTTTATGAGTTTCTCTGACACATAGTCTCCTCCTATAAAAACATAATGGGACAGGACTTAGGACTGGATCCCAAACTCAGCTGCAGTTACTGAAAAGCTATCCTTGTGTTCCTCTACTGAGATGGGGAATGGAGCCATACAGAGCTCTCTGGCTGTACAAAAATAGAAGAGATTTGCTTGGTCATGTTCAGAAGTAGCTGGCCAGAGTCTGAAAGCACTGATGGGTGTATACCAGCACTATTCTGACCAGAGCAGACAAGATGGATACAGTATGATCTGAGCCAGAAAGTAACCCAAAATCATGCTGTTAACATTCACCCTTGGAACATGTGAAGTAAAAAATAAAAGGACTTGTTTTATTGTTTCATTTATATCACATCTTTCTTCCCTCAAGAGGATTCAGAGGCAGTATCCCATCCAGGCACTGGCCAAGACTGCTGCATTATATGCTTTCAGACCATGACCTGGGATGTTCCTCTGAATTTGTGCTGCGTAACATTCTTTCTCAATGAATTATCATAAATGAGCCACACAATATGTAGAGTGAAAGGAAAGGCTTCCCAACTCATACACAGGGTTTATATTAAAGACTGATGAGTTGTTGTTTTTCCCAAATGCCAAATAGATAGGATTTGGTGGCCCAAGTTACAGATTTTGAATATTTGCAAACTTCTGTATTACCCTCCATTTCACTATCGCCCTATGATATTGTCAAACAGCATGCATACTATGACACTAAGGGGGCAAGCAGACGACTGCTTCCGGGACGCTGCCGGACGAAGCGCCGGCGGAGCGGAGCCTCCGCACCACGGTGCTCCTGTGGCATCCCTAAAAGGAGCTCCAAATTGGCGCTCCTTTTAGATGTCAGGGAAAGTGCGCCCTAAAAGCGGCGGGCGCACTTTCCCTGACTCTTCCGCCGCAGCGCATGCGGTCGCTGTGGCGTGAGGTCATCCCCGGAGCGCCAGCCGTGCGGAGGGCCGGCGACTCCGAGGGCGACCTCAGGAGAGAAAGGGGCGTCGCTCGTGCGGCTGCCCCTCCTCTTCCGGGCCTCGAAGACGACTCTATTAGTCGTCTGCCGAGGCCCTAAGACAAAATAATCCATGAAGTGAGTGATTCAGAAATCTTGTCATCATTAGATTCTTTCACAGAACTAATGCCAGACTGTGCCAAATATTCCATCTCTCAGTTCCCCCCCCTACTTTAAAAATGTGTTAGAGTTAGCAACCTTTTCATAACTATTTTCTCTAACTGCTAGTGTTCATGAGTGGAGACTTCCTGTTTGTTTGCTTTTGCACATCCATTCTCTTCTTGCATCACTCTAACCTCAAGATAATAATAATAATAATAATAATAATAATAATAATAATAATAATAATAAATTTTATTTATAACCCACCCCTCTGCTTGGCAATCGGGGCAGTGTACAACAAATTAAAAATACAACAGGTAAAAATATTCCATCCTCCCACCCCTAACCCTCCCACCCCTTAAAACAGGATTAAACTATCATAGAATTAAAATCAAAATTCACAAATAAAATACAATACAATACTGCCAGATTTGGCCTATCTATCAGAATGGCGGGAGGGATGAATGGCAGATCGCCTCCAATTTAGCCAGGCGGTTATTCTGGGAAGGCCTGCTGGAAGAGAACCGTCTTTACTGCCTTTTTAAAGGCAGCAAGGGTGGTAATAAGACAGATCTCGTCCAGTAGGCCATTCCACAATCTGGGAGTGGTCACAGAAAATGCCCTCTGGGAGGTCTGCAAAAGCCTGGTCTTTATCGGTTGCAGCAGATTCCTCCCAGAGGACTGGAGTGTGCGGGGGGATCATACAGGGAGAGGCGGTCCCTAAGATTAGATGGACTCAAACAATGTAGGGCTTTAAAGGTTAACACCAACACCTTGTACTGTGCCCGGAAACTAGTCGGCAGTCAGTGGAGGGATTTAAGCACCAGTGTTATGTGCTCCCTCCTAGATGTTCCAGTAATTAATCTGGCTGCCATGTTTTGTACTAGTTGCAGTTTCTGGGTTAAGCACGAGGGTAGCCCCATGTAGAGTGTGTTGCAGAAATCCAGATGTGAGGTTACCAGAGCATGTACCACAGTTTCCAGATCCCTCATATCCAGGAAAGGGCGCAGTTGGAGTATCAGCCGAAGCTGATAACAGGCACTCCTGACCACTGCATTCACCTGACTAGTCATGTGAAGCGATGAATCTAGGAGTACCCCCAAGCTGCAAACACAGTCCTTAGAGGAGAGCGTGACTCCATCCAGGACTGGAGACTGTATTCCCAAAACTGGTTTCGGGCCCATGACTGTCAGTACCTTCGTTTTGTCTGGATTTAGTTTCAATCTGTTTTCCCTCATCCAATCCATTACTGCTCTTAGACAGTCATTAAGAGGAGAGATGCCATCTGAAGTCTGAGTAGATGATCTAGTCATGGAGAAGTATATCTGGGTGTCATCAGCATACTGATGACACTGCGCTCCATGCCTAAAAGATATTTTATTCTTCTTCCTCTGCTCTCCTTTATTAGACCATGTATTTGAATATGGATACATATTATAAGTAAGGGTATGTTTGTTTAGGACTGATTGTTCAGCCACTGTCTTGCTAATGGTTACTCTGCTTGAGACATCTAGTACTTCTCACACATTCCAACAAAATTTGCTTGGGTGATCACTACAAACTCCATTAATCTGTGTAGTATGGTTTATGTATGAATAAAGAGAATTTTGAACTCTGGAACATGCTTCAAGCCTTTTCCTGTTCATATATTTTCATTCTTTTTCAATTCCTAAATTCTTTATGCTGCCCACATCCCTAGCTTTGACAGAGAACAACCAAATTCAGGCAAGTATTGCTGTGTCTGTATGTTTCTAGTTCAATTTAACCATTTATTTATTCATTTATTTATTTGGAGTATTTATACCCCGCTTTTCAGCCACAAAGGCTCTCAGAGCAGCTTACATTTCTTTAAAAAAAATTAGACAGTTCCCTGTTCTCAGGCTTACAATCTAAAAAGACATGACACAAAAGGAGAAGTGAATGGCGGTGGGGAAGGGATCAAGTTCATTGGTTCTTCTTTCCCTCTGAGGCCTTGACTATGGCAGATGAGCTGGAGGAAGGGTTCTTCTTACATAACCAAATGTTTCTTCTCTTCTTGCCAAGAAATCAAAGCCTTGATTTTTTTTTTCCTGTGTGTGGCGGGGTTATTCATGTAATCAACAGACCCAGTTTTAATTATGCAAAGTGAAAAGGGCACAAATGATAACCCAAGAGTCCTTGAATTAGGCAGGAGAATTCTGACTGCATGATAACACCCAGAGGTACTTATAGCATGCTCTGGGTCCCTGATCCTTAAAAAGAGAGGATAGCTTTGTGCAACCCCTTGTCTCTTCTTTGTTATAGCCACATTTTCAAATGTACCCCTGAAATTGCCAGCTAGAATTCCACAGTTGTGCCAAGGGGCCTCTGTATTAATTGATTGATTGAATGAATGAATTTATATCCCATTTTCCCCCCAAGATGGGATTCAAGGTAGCTAAATAGTGGTTAAGCCAGGGCATTCATAGTAAGGCTAAGATAATTAAGCCCATACTCTTGGAACTGTAACACAGTGTATTACTTCCCCTGGTTCAGGACTGGCAGCTTCTCTTCTTACTTTAAATCCATTTGCTAAGCACTCAAGAGTAAAAACAAAAAAATAAAACACCAGGCTAAAGATTATCTTCACTCCCTCCCTTTCTCCTTCTCCCTCCCCAGCCCCTGCTCTCTCTATATATACATTTTAATTTTAGTAGAAGTTTTTAGCCCCTTCTATGGGCTGCCCTGGGAAGTGGAGGATTGGAACTGAGGCTGACCCATGCCTCGGCCCCAATCCTCCCTTTTGGCACCTGGGAAAGGAACGCCAAAATAGCGCTCCTTTCCCAGGTGGTGAAAAGGGCACCCAAAGAGCTGCCCTGTGGCTCTTTTGTGCCTCTTCTGGCACAGCATGTCCAGATGCTGCACCGGGAGAACGTCATCAGAGCACTCGTTGTGTGCAACGGTGTGCGCTCTGATGATGTCCTCGCAAAGGGGTTGGGGCACCCGACATGTGGCTGCCCCTTCCCTTCCCTGGCTCTAAGATAGTGCTTTGCGCCATCTGCAGAGCCCCTATATTGATTAAAATGCATTTATATAATCATTAAATGTCTCAGGGTGAATTCAAGTCCTTTTGCAATTTACTCACTTCTAGAAAAATGCACCTCTGGGTTTCTTTACAATAAAAAAAAGTGCCTCATCATCACTGTTGCAGTGAGCTTTCATTGCTGACATTTTCAACAGTATAGAGTCCAATGTACCTTGGACTAAAGAGTAATTCTGGGCCTGTTATCAGGACTTTTAGTTAGAGCTTGCAATAGTTATTTTTTAAGACAATTCCCAGCTGTGATATGGGAGCTGTAGTCTAAACAGTATCCCCCCCCCCCCATCTATGCTTTTATGTGGTTATCCCATTGACTTTTTTAAAAAGTACAGTGAGCCCTCAGTATCTGCAGCGGATGCATTTTGGATCTCCCTGCAGATGCCAAAATCTGTGGGTGCTCAAGTCCCATTGACTTCAGTGGTGGCACAGCCATGCAGCTGCAACAAAAACAATGGCACTTGCTGCTCCTGGCATAGTCACTCCTCTGCCCTGGACTGCCCATTCCAAAGCCATTCAGAGCCCAAGGAGGAGAAAGAGGAGAAAGGAGGGAGTTAAACCTCCTGCCACTGTTCATGTCCCACTATGGGGAGCTGGATGCCATCTTTCCTTTCCCACCACCAGGAGCTGGATGGCTGGCCCTGTAGCCCCACACAGCCGGAGGCCCCTCGCCCTCAGGCAGACCCCTCCTGCTTAGCCTCTGCCTTCCTCCTCCTCTGCTGGCTCCCTCCCTGTCCTGGGCATGAGGTATCAGGGCTGCTGCTAGATGGC
The DNA here is from genome assembly GCA_026167975.1 of Phrynosoma blainvillii. Lineage (NCBI taxonomy): Eukaryota > Metazoa > Chordata > Lepidosauria > Squamata > Phrynosomatidae > Phrynosoma > Phrynosoma blainvillii. The sequence continues at coordinate 57,786,652 of JANUYF010000002.1, read as the reverse complement.
CAGCCCTTGTGGCAGTGGGCAAGGCATGCCCCTCCCAGCCTCCTCCTTCTTTTCCTCCTCATCACACCACACTGCACCACCCCTTCATCATCCTCATCCTCCTTTTCCTCCTCCCACCTCGCCTTCTTCTTCCTCCTCCTCATGCTGCACTGTGCAGCCCCTTCCTTCTCTTCCTCCTCTTCCTCCCACCATGCAGTGATCACCTCCTCCTCCTCCTCCTCCTCCTCCTCCTCCTCTTCCTCTTCTGCCCTCCCCCAGCTTGCCATCCACAGATGCACAAATAAGGAGGGTCTATTATATTTTGCTTAGTATGAAGAGATTGAGAACATTAAGTGACACAAATGTCTAGAATTGTCAAAATGGCAACCATTCGCTGGGCCCATTTCCATATCTGATTGTTTAAAAAAATCAGTCAAACAGTCCTCACACATGGAAAACGTATTCATTTAATCTACGGCTGATTAAAAGAAGTTTCAATTTAGATAAGGCAAAATTAATTGTCTTGAAGGTTACTTTCCATCTCTGCCTGTCTCTTCTTGATTTCAGAGAGGGTGATCTAGCTACAGTGAAGCAGTTTGAAGCTCATTTCAAGCTACAATTTTCAGTCAAAGAGTGAAACACATTCTTTCTTATATTGAGTGAATAAGCTACATAAACTTGTTCTTGGCAAAAACTATTCCAGCTAGTTAGCCAACAAGCAAAATAAAGTAACAGAGTGTCTTTGTCCTCCATTTTCAAGCAAACATCTAAAATAACGTACTACTTTCCTCAACATATTTTTAGGGTGTGTGAAGAAGGTGATTCCCTCACCACACCCTTAAATAAAACATTTACACAGAACATTTCTGCAGTTACCTTCAAGAGACATTTTCTAAAACTATTTCAGACCAACTGTGGTAGGAAATAAAAAGAGCTGAAACACTTTCCCTTGACATTTTTGGCTGTGATCATCATGGTTTGGCTTGGCATTTGTATCTGGTTTAATATGATGCACACATGGCCACACAGCAAAACCAATTAATCAAAAAATTACTTTGTCTTCACAACATACACCTCTGTTTCTCCTCCAGAGTATCCCCTTAAAAGCAAAGTAGACAGGATGTTAAACCTGTGAACATTTCTTAAATAAGGCTCTGTGACTTTGTTTGCTGATCTGAAAAAAGGTTGCTTACAAAATTCTGTAAGCAAAGGAAAATGCAGAACAAGTTGCCAACATGGGGAAAAAATTAAAAAAAACCTACTTTATGTGTCCACAATTTTTTATTTGCTCATAAACTACAGGTATGGTATACTGGCAGCTTATACCCAGGGCTTTTGCTACAACAATAAAAAAAATTCCTTTTGCCAAAGAACTCAAAGTTCCCAATTTGCCACCTAAAACACCAGACAGGCATATCTCTTATTGCTCATGCAATCAGATGGTATTGTATTAGCTTGAATCTTGCAAACCTATGACAGTTTTTCATGTGTTTTAATGAAGAACGAAATCCATTGCAAAGTATTGTTTACATATAGCATTTTAAATCTCTGTGTCATCTGGATATGGCTAAATAGGGAGGCACAATATTCTCTTACTGTAACAGCCTGTTTTGGGGTTTTGCTTCATGGCTGTTTCTGAACCTGTGAAATCTGGGCCATGTTATGCAGGCTACAAATTCAATGCCTCATCTTGAGGTGATATATATATATATATATATATATATATGAGAGCCAGCGTGGTGTAGTGGTTTGGGTGTTGGACTGTGACACTGGAGACCAAGGTTCGATTCCCAGCTCAGCCATGGAAACCCACACTCTTTCAGCCTTAGGAGAAGGCCATGGCAAACATCCTCTGAAGAAACTTCACAAGAAAACCACATAATAGGTTTGCCTATAAGTCAGAAACAACTTGACGGCACTACCAGCAACACCAGAGCAACATTTGAAGCATAATGGAAAGAAATGTGAGACAAGAACTGGAACTTGGAAAAATTACTTTGGGGAGCAACCAGTCCCATAATTCCAGTCACTATGGACAGTGACCATGCTGCCTAGGAAATCCTGGAAGTTGTATGCAAAAATTAATGGCTAAGACCCTGCATCAGATATAAATACAACAATGTGGCTCCATTATCATAGCTATACAGTAAGCCCTCCATATTCACAGATTCTGCATCCATAAATTCAACCACCCATGGTTTGAAATGCGTGTGGGGGGGAGGACTTCAGTACCCATCGATTTTGAAATCCGTGGGGTGAGGGGTCCTGAAACTAAACCCCAGCAGATGCCAAGACCCCACTGCATGTCCCAGTTCAACACCCCCACAAATCACTTCACAAGCCCGGTGATTGCACCAACTGAAGGAGCTCTGAGACACTGAAGAATAGGCACCATATGATGACACATCCCACCAGCAGGGCATTGTGCAAAAAAGTAGTGGCAGGGTCCTTGTGGGATCACATTGCAACTTTTTTTGTACTGCACTTATCTAGTGGGAGGGAATCAGACATGTCCTCATTGCGTGCCCTGATGTCCAGCATGTCAGAACTCCTTCAGTTAGTTCTAAGCTGGGTTTGGGGAGAAATTTTCATGTGAATGTTAATATTTACACTGTTGTTAAATCTGGCTATCATACCGTAAACATTAAAAAAATGTTAGCTATATTCCCCCCTTTTTTTAAAAAAAAAAACCCAGTGGGATTTATGTCTTATCAAACATATTTGATGGCCTCTGAGATAGGAGTTGTATCATCAGTTATTACAGTTCTATATGTATTAACTTTGAAAATAAGGGTAATGTGCCTCATACTGTATGCCTTGCCTGGATCTGGATGAAAATAAGAACCTTTCTGTAAATTATATTTCTCCATCTCAGATGACATCTGACACACCAGCCATAGTCTAGCAGTTAGTATTATTCATCTTCTTAAAATGCCTGGCTTCCTTGTTCTTGTAACATTATCCACCAGCAGTAAATTATTGATTTGATTAAAAAGCTATTTTGTAAGTTTACTTGACAGAGAAACTGTTCTGCAGTGCCTTCAGGCAAAGGGCATTAATGCCTCACTCTGATCTCCACAATTGGATAATTTATACATAACCTTTTAATATTCACACATAAAGGCATGCACCTAAAGGTTACACCATCTGTAATGGAGCCCTATCTCCTCTCTCTCGTACACACATACACACACACACACACATTTATGTCACAACTGTGTAAGGTTATAGAACCATAGAAAATCAGATTTATAGGTTAACCACTTCATAATCTTTTGCTATATGATATGAAATTAATCATGTCAGAATAAAATGTTCCATACACTGAGCTTGCCCTTTTCAGTTGTACCTATGTCAATTCAGATTCCAGACACAAAATTAGTTTTGACTTCACTTTTTAAAATACTTCTTCCACATTCAAAAACATATTTTTTGTTTTTGACTTTAACAGAACAGCATATTTTATTCTATATTAATCACTAGAGCCAGAGAGGATTATGGGGGTTTGATTAAATTGACCAAAAAATAATAAACAGAGCTACCAGCACCGTTGTATTAAAAGTGGAGGGAAAAGAAGGGAATGTTAACCTCTCTCAAATCTGCTTGAAAGAGTGTCTCTTCTCAAATGCAATCATGTTCATTTTGTTTCTGACTCCAAGTTGCAAACTATACCCATTAACAGTATTAATTTGAAAGCTTAGGTTTGAGTCCCAGAAGGAGTCTGGCTGTAGATACTGCAAAATGAATGGAATCTAAGCACTCTATTTCTTGGGTTCCATGAAGGTTAGAGATAGACTTCAGTCCTGGTATAACTAGTAAAAGATGTTGCATGTATTTTAATGGGAGATAGATGACACTTTACAAGTAGCATTATCAGTAATATGTTACCATTTTTCATTCTGTAAAAAAAGGCTGCCACACACATCTCAAAGAAGATCGCCCAACAGATACAGTACAATAAACTATCTGTGTCTGACATCTAGTGGCCATGTGTTCAAATTACAGTTGAAGAAGAAGGATGTGTTTGGAGTGTGTGTGTGTGTGCATGTGTGCGCAAGCACATGCCATGAATTTCACTGGGTTTTCTTAGGCAAGGAATATCCAGATGTGGTTTTGTCAGTTCCTTCCTATGACATATAGTCTACAGCTGGTGGTCTCCCATCAAAGTACTAGCCAGAGTGGACCCTGCTTATCTTGATACTGTTCGAAATCATTTTTCTAGAAGGGAGCAGTGGGAAGGAGGACTCACAGGCTGTAGGTCACCTCATGGCATTGATGGTTCTTTCACTCTACCATTGAGTTTGCCTTTGTCTATGATACTCTCTAACTGTACAGTTCAATTTCATCCACCCACTCCAGCAGCTGTCAAATCCCAGGAGGGACTTCTGCTGCTGCTGCTTGCAGCATGGAAGGAAGGAAGGAAGGAAGGAATTCAGAAGGAATTCAGAAGGAAAGAGCCCTGGTAGCCACAAGGTTGTGAGTTCAATCCCAGGGCTCCGAGGTTGACTCAGCCTTCCATCCTTTCGTAGGTTAGTAAAATGAGTTCGCAGCTTGTTTGGGGCAATTGGAGTACAGACTGTAAACCATTTAGAAAGTGCTGAGTCCACTATTAAGAGGTATAAAATGTAAACGCTATTGCTATGACCCAAAACCAACTGGCCTCAGTTCAGGGGAGAAAGAATCAAGGTTGCTCACAGATTGAGTGCACCATCATTTTCCATCCTCTTAGAGCCCTGACTACCTGCATCTTTGTCATTCAAATTGTCACCTCCTCTTTTCCCTTCCTACCAGTAAGAATAACAGTATATCCTACCAGAGCTTGAGAGCTGCCAGGGCAAGGTTTGGACTAAGTACAAAGAGTTAGAGAGTAAGGGCCTGAACAGACTGCCATAAAATAATCCAGATTGAGATCACTAACTGCCCTGGCTCAGTGCTAGAGAATCATGGGAACTGTAGTTTATTGTGGCACCAGAGCTCTCTCACAGAGAAAACTAAATGTCTCAGAAAAAAAACTACAATTCCCTTGAGTTCCTAGCATTGAGCCAGGACAGTTAAAGTGGACTCAAACTGGATTACTAACTCCTAGCTCCCTATTCGAAAAGAGGCCTATGCAAGCAAAGGCCACAGTTAGACAAACCTGTCACTAACAGGATGCCACTCATGAAGAGGAGCAGCCCTCCTCTTCTTCCATGCTGTGGCATCACTAGGAGGCATGGGGGGGGGTGGTTGTGGACCACACTAGGTGACACCTCTGAGGAGGATGGGTGAAAACCAACCGGGCCTTCCTCCTGCCTCCTTCACTGCTGGGACTCTCTTAGATGAGGAGAAGAAGGGGCAAGTACATGTGTGAGCACCCCTCTTGCCTTCTCTGGTGTCATGGCTCTCTGGGATGAAGAAGCCAAAGCACTGGAGGAAGAGAGGCAAGCATCCAAACACTCCTCCCATCTTTTCTGGTGCCATGGCTTGTTCAGATGAGGGAACCAACGTACCAGAGAAGGAGGGGCAGAACACACCTCTTGTGTCCCTTCCCACTTCCTCCCACTTGCCCAGCCATCCACCCAGCTCCCTGCAGCCGTGGGTGGGTATCTGGGTGTGTGGTAGCTCCAGGCAGGCAGCTGTTTGGGCAAGTGAGGCAATGGGAGGGGAGAGGAAGGGAAGGAGGGCAAAGTAGCCCCCCTGCTTCTGCCTGACAGGCCTTTTTGGGTTTGTCTGGGCAGCAGGCAGCTGGGGAGGCAGGGAGATGAGCAAGATAACAGGAGAGGAAGGGGCATGGCAGGGTAGGGCATCCCCACCTCTCACAGGCTGACATAAGTGCTAGAGATGACACTGCTTACATGTTTATATTATCCCTCTTCTAACATGTTCTTACATTCATAAGAGGCCTGCATATGGTTATTAATATACTCTACCTCCTTTCTGCAGATGGAAAACTGCAGGGTATATATGTGTAACATTGTACAGATCAGGGAAAGGTTGATGTTGACATGTGAAATATCCCACTGTGCTTTCTCTACCCCCAGGACTGCTCCTTTTTGATACAGCTTTTCAAATAATATGGACTGATGGCCAGATGCAAAGGAGGGGTATGATGCTTCTAACAGCTGTGTGAAAGGTGGTTTCAGCCGGTTTGCCTTTGTGTTTGCCTTAGCCTGACAAGGTGCATTGGTGAAAATCCCCCTGCTCTATATGGCCTGTATGTACAGGAAAACAGTATCTAAGTCCTTCTTTGCATCTGTCACTTCCAAATCATGGCAAATTCTCTCAAGCAGATCTTGGAAATGTTACTTGTTTGGATTAAAAGTCACAGAATTCCCCCTGCCAGTACAACCACAACAGATTTTGGGAACTGGTCCAAAAAAAGAGGAACTTTTATAAACTTTATCCCAAAACACATGTAGGCCAAGATCTTATATTACCTTGGAAAGTTTCAGTGCCCCTCAGCTTAAGCAAAGAGTAAATCTTAGGCAAAGTGTGACAGCAGCTCCAAAGAAGCAATTTTATCCTGGAAGGGGGACAAGATGGAACATCTCTAGTGACTCCCCATATGCCTTTGTCTATATGCTATGGAAAAAAAGGCTCCAGGAGCATGTCCTAGCTAGGAGTTGGTCACTTAAACCATTCTTCTAATAGTCATGTTCGGCAGCAGGCCATTTTAAAAAAAAACTAAAACATCACTTGTACAGCACAATTCTTCAAACACTAATGGCAACCATATGCTGCAGTGTTTCTTGGCTTTCACTCTTTGCCTTGGATGCAAAGAGATTACATTTGGAAGAGACTTTGGCACCATAAATCAAAACACCATCAATGTCTTTGAAAACTTCCTTATTAAACTTGGCTCCCTCTTCCTTTTACTGCAACAAACTTTTTTTTAAAGGGAGTATAGAAATGATACAATTTACTTTCCCATGCTTTATGCTATGAGTGAAAAACAATGTCAAGCTGTAGTAGTTTATATTAGAAACTATGGTGGGCTTGAATTTAAAAGGCACACATAAAGTCATATAATAAATACTTGCTTTTAAAAAGCTGCTGCTCAATGTTCTGTATGCAGACTGTTCTAGGTTCCAGGCTTAGGTTTGTCAGATCTCAAGACACTATCTGAAATCTCAAGGAATTACTTGATACCCTTCATCTCCAGTTTGTTATTCTTAGGTGCGTTGAAGCCAACTCGGACTTATGACCCTGCTATAGGATTTTCTTGGTAAGATTAAATCAGGGGCAGAGAGTGTGACTTGCCCAAGATTGGGTTTCCATGGTTGAATGGGAATTGGAATTCTGGAATAGTCCTATTCCAAGATTCAAGCCAATGCACCATATTTGTCTCCCTCTTGGTCTCTAGGAGGGGAAACAAATCTCAGAATGAATCACACAGAAATGGACAACAAGTTTCACCCATTCCCAACTGGTATCAGGGCTCTATAGCTCAGCACAAAGGTGTCCACATGTGTGCTGTGCTTGTGCAGCATTGTAGCACTAAAGAAGGAGGAGGAGGAGGAGGAGGAGGAGGAGGAGGAGGGGAGAGGGATGGGAAGGGCCTGGGTGAGGAGCATGAAAAAGGTGGGTTTTCTGTTGGGTGGTTGCTTAGGAAAAGAATTCTGACCTCAATAATGACAAAGAAAAAGGATATACAAGGCATAGGTTGGACCAAAATCTTCATATGTCACTAATAAGGTCCCAGCCCACAGGCAATGGGACTGAACCTAGCATATGCTATTAGGAGAGCAATAATTTAGTTTAGGCACCTCATGGTTATTTTTAAATTTCAAAAAATCCCTTAATATCACAAAGCATGGCAGAAGAAGGGTTTATATGTGCCTCTACTTCTTGGAAAGACTTGGGTATACTAAGAACTCAGATGTTACTTAGCAAACCATTACACTCTTGGTATTTACATTTTTCCAGGATATATTTATCTATACAAAATGTTTCCTTGAGGTGTAGTTAAACAATGAGATGGCACTGGAATATTTCCATGACTTAATACATAATGTGGGAAAAAAACTTGTGTAAATGCCCATTAAAAGAGAGATGTTTGACCTCTCATTCTTGTAAAATGTATGGGATGTAGTAGATAATGGGGGGATGCAGATGGCGGCCCTAGGCTGCCCTGGGAAGTGGAGGATTGAGGCCGAGGTTGCCAGGTGCCTCAGCCTCGATCCTCCCTTTTTCCACCTCAGAAAGGAGCGACAAAATGCCACCCATTTCAGAGCCAGCAAAAAGGGTGCCCTAAGAGCCAATGTGTGGCTCTTTGGCGCCCCTTCTGGTGCAGCATGTCAAAAGGCTGTGCTGGAAGGACGTCCTGACACCGCGCACCGTGCATAATGGCGCATGGCATCAGGACGTCTTCGGGGAAGGGTTGAGGCAGCCGACGTGCGGCTGCCCCTCTCCATCCCTGCCTCCAGGACAGCCCAAAGGGCCTGTCTGTAGAGGCCCAGTGTCATTTCAGATCAGATGTCAACAGAAAGATTCTAGTAAGCCAATTTTTGTTTTCAACAGACTTTCACATCATTAAGATAGTCATTTAGTTGGGCTTGTACTGATCTAAACTTGCACAGTCATTAAACTAAGGGGCTATGCAGACAGGCAAAAAGAGGTGTTTTGAGGGTGACTTGTAGGCAACCTTTCCCCTTTAAGGGCCGAGGGACTTCAGCTCCCAGAAGCCTCAGCCATGTTGGGCAATAGTCCCATGTTGGCCAATAGCTCCTGGGATTCTGGGAGCTGAAGTCCCTCAGCCCTTAAAGGGGAAAGGTTGCCTACCCCTGCTTTAGATAATGCCTGCCTAAAGGGTGGCCTTTAGATGATGCATGCCTAAAAGTCTCCAGGAAAGCACCCTCTAGCCATCGTATGCTGAGAAAAGCTGCTCCAAAAAGGAGCTGCTTTTTTTCCACTCCTTTGGTGAAGATGTGCACCTTCACATGTGTATATGTATGCAGCAACACTGATGCACCAGAAAATGGATGTATAAATACACTGTAGCACGTGCAGCAGAAATTGACTTGGTGATCCAGAGCATGTACCCAACAATGCAAGCTGTAATTTAAAGCGTCCTATGCTTCCAGGTATGAATGCACTGGTGCAAGTGCCCTTGAATATTAGAACCCTAACCCTAATTGTAACCCTATGCATGTGCCCTAGCAACTGTCCTCTGTTATGACAATAAATCCATTATGTTGGATGTATGCTTGCTGCACACCATTTACTGCCATGATGGGGGGGGGGGGGCTTGTGGAGTAACATTTGTCCCATTGACCTTGTCCCTTGCATGACCACCACCTGCATGTATCAAGTCTGTCCACACAAACCTCCTTTTCATGTACCTCTCCCCTCCCCCCTGATCTGTGTGGGACATGTTTTGTGGAGGATGGTGGAATGTCTCTTCAGTTGACAAGCCTGTTCCTTCACCCCAAGGGTGGCACAGTCAGACAGTGACACCTGTCTATTGCACCCACTCCTTGGAGAGAAACGGAGGGAAGCAAATCCTTGCATGAACTGTGGGTGTATGACAGATCCTGTGCAGGTGCACAGGGATGCCAAACATCAGTCACCTTTGTACCGAAAAAATGAGAGATTGTATACCACCCTATAACATGTCCTGTGCAGATGCACAGGGATGCCAAACTTCAGTCACCTTGGTACACAGTGTGACAGACTGTATACTAGCCTATGACAGGTCCTGTGCAGGTGTGCAGGGATGTTTTCCTGCACAGATGTGCAGGTGTGGAGAGATGTTCCTGCGCATGTGCACATGCATTTGAGAACAAAACAAAAAATTAAAGCAGCCAACCACTGCCAGCACATGTGGTTGCTCCATCTATTATTGTTAATATGCACTCCTACCGTTTTCATTTTTTAGAGTTTAGCTATCCTCCACATTCCCTAGAAGATCAACTGCTCAGTTGGAAATACATTTATTTCCATCAATGGTGGTAGAACTCTGTTAGGAGTTTAAGAAGTTGTCACAAGAGGAACAACTAGTGATACAAAGGGAAATGTGGTTTAATGGAACAGCAAACAGGAAGGGACACCACAAAAGTAAAATGATCAAGAGAGAGAAAGGTAAAGCCAAACAGCACAGAGTGGGGGCAGGAAAAGTGAGGCCCAAAGGCCACAAGTGGCCCACAGAGATTGTTTTTACAGCCACCTTTCCAGACCCTCTAGTCAGGAAGAGCAGGGAATAAATTGCCTCCCCTGCTAGCCTCTAAGGGCCTTTGCAGACTGCCAGAAATAGTGCAACTTGAGTCCACTTTAACTGCTCTGACTCAGTGCTAGGGAATCATGGGAACTGTAGTTTATTGTGGCACCAGAACTCTGTGACAGAGAAGGCTCAACGTCTCAGAAAAAAATACAATTCCCATGATTCCCTAGCACTGAGCCAGGACAGCTAAAGCGGACTCAATTTGCACTATTTCTAACAGTCTGCAAAGGCCCTATGAGTGGCAATTCTCCTTTTAAATAGGTTACAGCAACCTTATAGTGTTTTAAAAACACACACACACCCTTCAAAAAACAGGAAGTGATTTCTGGCAGTTTTTGTTTTCTGGCAGTTTTTGTTTTGTGGCATGGTTAATGCTCCAGAGGTAAAAAATTGTCCCCTGGATCTATAGCAGTTACCCATCCCAGATATAAATAAAATGAGATTGAGGGGGGTTGCAGACTGCCAGAAATAGTGCAAATTGAGTCCACTTTTAGGGTTAGGGTTAGTGCTAGGGAATCATGGGAATTGGGTTTTTTTCTGAGACATTGAGCCTTCTCTGTCAGAGAGCTCTGGTGCCACAATAAAATACAGTTCCCTTGATTCCCTAACCCTAACCTTAACCCTAAAAGTGGACTCAATTTGCACTATTTCTGGAAGTCTGTAACCCCCCTGAGTGTTGTTGTTGATGTTGTTTTAAATTTATCTAATAATCTATGAGATTATTAACCAATAAATGTGCAACTGAGATCCTGTATCATTAAACTGACTATGGGCCTTTGCAGACTGCAAGAAATAGTGCAAATTGAGTCCACTTCAAATTGAGGCACTGCCCAATTATGGGAACTGTAATTTATTGTGGCACCAGAGCTCTCTGACAGAGAAGGCTCAATGTCTTAGAAAAAAAATACAATTCCCATGATTCCCTAGCACTGAGCCAGGGCAGTGCCTCAATTTAAAGTGAACTCAATTTGCACTATTTCTGGCACTCTTGACAATGGAGCTCCATACTTATATCTAATGATACATTTTGCTCCCAAGCCTACTTTTCCATCCTGGCAGAACTCTGATCAAAGTGTTTCCAAGTGCTGAAGATTGGGGTGCGGGAAAATGATGTCTGAAGTGCTCTCAAGATTGAGGGGCATCATTGATAACAGGCAGCTGCCACAAGTGCTTCTCTCAATGTGTCCCATGGCAGGTAGAGCATTGCAGACATCATTCCCCAGTGAGCTGATCTGCAGTGACTCAGAAATGCATCAGCTGGAGTGCTACTGGGCTGTAAAGGTAGGTTTTTGAGGTCATGTTCAGTCATTCACAACTGTAAATCTCCAGCAGTTCCAAGATTGTAAATCCACTTTACAATTTTGTATCTACTGAACAGGCTTCTAGTTGTGCATTTCTTTGGGTTTCCACCTGTTTAGTGGGGGGGGGGGGGGGGAACACACTCAAAAGCACAAGCTTCTTCATTGGGAAGGAGTCACAAGTATCAGCTTAATCTAAAAATGGATATTATAGAAAAGGGAAAAGTGTAGAAAAGGACAATCGAGGAATGGAGCAGCTGTCTTATGAAGAAAGGTCAGAGTGTTTGAGTCAGTTTACTTTAGACACAAGGGCAAGAAAAAGAAGGCATGATAGAGGTTTATAAAATGATATATGGTGTAGAGCAGGGGTAGGCAACCTTTCCCCTTTAAGGGCCGAGGGACTTCAGCTCCCAGAATCCCAGGAGCTATTGGCCAACATGGCTGAGGCTTCTGGGAGCTGAAGTCCCTCAGCCCTTAAAGGGGAAAGGTTGCCTGCCCCTGGTGTAGAGAAATTGGACAGAGAGTTGCTTTGCTTCCCTTCATAATATTAAAGCCTATGGGTAGTTACAGAAGTTATGTGTTAAGCTATGAAAGTAATCCACTGCTATCTCGCTGTTTAACTATACAGCAAGGAAATGTTTTATACATATAAATATGAGTGAAAGATATAAATGACAAGGAGGTTAAGGTTTGTGAAGTAGCATCTGAATTCTCAGTATGCAGAAATCTTTTGGAGAAATAGACATATATAAGCCCTACCTTTGCCATGATTTGAGACTTGTAAGAGGAATATTTCTTTGATTTAAAAACTGAAAGTAAATGGTAGCAAATTCAGAACTGCTAATTTGGAATAGCAGTGGATAAACTCCTGGAGGACAAGGTTGTCAATGGCAAATTATTAAGATGTGTAGAAGATGGAACCAGGTTGGTTTTGCTGCTTCAGCAACCAGGACATGAGCCAATGGATTCAAATTTCAAAAAGATGATTCCTCCTGACTATAAATGCTAGTGGATAGCGGAATGGGCTGCTTCAGATGCTGGTGGACTCTCATTAGAGGTCTTTAAACAGAGTTTGCATGACTATCATTCAAGAATGCTTTAACTATGTATGCCCACATGGTAGGGTTGGGACTGGATGGCTCCTGGGGTCCTTTCCAACTTTATTATTCTGAATCTACTTCACCCCCTAGTATCAGGAGCCATATTCCTCAGTATACCAGCCACTGGAAATGCAGTTCCAAGCTTCTTATTGGAGCATCTGGATGCCCAAAGTGTGAACAAAATGTTGGACTATATGTAAGGTTTAATCCAACATGGCTCTCTGTATGTTCCCTCTTCTTTAAATTACACACAAGCAAATGCTGATCACTGAAATGCATAAAAATACCTTAAAATTCCTAATTAAGAATAAAGTGTATGAAAACTGAATACAAAATTATACACAAATTTCTATGTAGAAAGGAAGAAAAGATATTGTCATTCAAAACTGAACTTGGACAGGATAAGAGTGATAAAAGTAAAACAGACATTTTCAGACTAACACTTTCCCAATTAACTAATGTATAACTCTTTTCATACTTGGTCTAAGTTCCCATTGTCTTGTAGTTTTACTATTGTTGTAGAAGTGGTGATAAATTAATAGTAATTTCTGTAACACTTTCATTTCTAATCCTAGAGAACCATTTGTAGTTCTCTATAAACACACTTTTTACCATATTATTTCTTAGCTCATGTCTTACTTACCACATAGAGGTAGAATTCAAAGATACAGCCATGTTAGTCTGTAGAATAAGTATGAATAGATATCTTGTAGCACCTTTGAGACTCACTGAAAGAAAGAAGTGGTAGCATGAGCTTTCACAGACTTAAGTCTACTTCTTCACATGCTGAAGTAGAATGAAGTCTATGAAAGCTCATGCTGCCAACTTATTTCTTCCACTGAGTCTCAAAGGTGCTACAAGATTATCTCTTACCATCGTGAATTCATTTTAAAGGGCGCTATCTACAAATGAAGCCTTGCCTGTTTCAGTATTGCAGATGCACAAACTCATGCTTTAATGTACTCATCACCATGAATGTTGGCCTCTTCAAAGGTGTCACTGGACTTCTAGTGACTAATACCCTTGCTTGGTACATCAATCAGCAGAATGCCAATGTTTCATACAAATGCTTACAGGGAGTTACATAAGGCTTGGCTTAACAAATTTCCATTGATTCAATGGCTCTAGTTGGGACAAATGGCTGAATGTAGACCAACTGGACCAGCCCAACCCAGAGGCAAAAGTAAGTAAGTTCACTCTCAAAGTACACATACAGAAAGGGACTAGCTTACTTGCTGAATCTTTACAGGTGATAAAGTAATATTAATATTGTAATGTCCACCAATGCAAGTTTAATTTATGGTAATTTAGGAGATGCAGAACAGGCCATATGATATGCAAATCCTTGTTCCTGAACACAGGGGTATCACTTGGGGAGTGCAGGCCACACTGGATGATGCCCTAAGGGTGATACCACTGCTCCCCAAATGTTTGCCTTTTGGCAGGAATGAGCCAAAACATTTGCCCAGATCCTTTTAAAACCTGGAGCTCTGCAGAAGAGAAGATATAAGTGGGGTGAGGCTCACTGGGTGGAGAAAGGAGAGCCGCAAGGTGTTGTTGTTGTTGTTGTTGTTGTTTTTTACTCTTTTAAACTTTTCTTTAAAAACATCACATCTTACCAAATTTTCACTCTAACCACACGAAACTATGCACATGTAAATACATTTAGGCCATGCATATGATATTGTAATTTGAAGGTCTAATTTTAATTTTGCTAGTTATTTAGGTCACAACTATTGCCATTACATTCAGTGATATATGGGAATTACAATTTTTGAATAACATTAATACAAAAGACTTTACTAAGGATTCTACATGGTGTGGTACAAGAGGAAGTCAATGGCAGTGGGTTGACACCACCAGTTACCACGCCGGGTGACATCAATCCTAGTGGCCCTATTGCCTAAACAGAGGACTATATGTGAAGAGTATATCTCACAAGGAACTGCTGTGAGGCGTTTGCCTCTGCGTCATGGCAGTGAGTGCATTAAACATGACTAGGCACACATAAAACAGATCCATGAGTAAGTGGATTGCATCCTATGTAAACCAGGGTTCTGCTACACACACTTGTCCTGTTTGTTTTGCTTCCATTTTCATGATACTAGAACCTATGGTCTTCCAACAGAGTCCAGTGTGGCACATTCTGTCCTTGCTGAACCTGAAGATATTTTGGGAATCTGAGCATGCAGTTCTAGGTAGTTCAATAGCTAAAACCTAACTCTTAAACCATCTGGTTCAATCTTCAGATTCTCTGGACGTTTTCACACTGGGCTCCCTAAAGCCGGCTGGAGCCCTTCCCCTAAAGCCGGCTGGACAAGGTGCCGCTGATACTGGAATGACTCCGGCGGCGCCAGGCTAATTCCTTTTGCCACCCGGAATTACCTGAAGCCAGAGTTAGCCAGGAATTAGCTTGCCGCTGCCGGAGTGAGGCTGGACTTAGGGCTCCGTGTGTTTGAACACACGGAGCCAAAAGCCGGCCGGACGCAGGGATGACACCGGAAGGGGCGGGGTTTGCCGCCGCGTGTGTGTGAACACACGGGAAATGGAGCCGGAGTGAGGCCGGCGGGAGGCCAGCTAGCATCCTCAAAAAGGCCAGTGTGAAAACGTCCTTTGAGAAGACCCAGATGACCTGCAGCCTGCAAGCTGATCAAGAGGAAGGAATAAACTACAAACACTCCACTAACTGTGGTACCAATTCGAGGGAGGGAAGGTGTGTGTGTTGGGGGGGGGGTCTTTGTTTTTTAAGACTGAGATACAAAGGCCTGTTTTGAAGTAAATATTTATATCACTTTTTAAAATGAACTCAGCCAGTGTTTGTCCTGGGATAAGGGGGAAATGGTACACAGACCATTTGGAGTTTAATTTCAATCTGTTACTTTAGCAGGCAGAGAAACATAGGAAAAGGGGACATGCAATGCAAAAACAAGAATTGTACAGTGATCTAGCACAAATAGTGCAATATTCTTCCCAGGAACACTGAGGGATGCTTTCAGAACTCCAGGTGAATCCAATACAACCAGGAAACTTCTGTTCTAGAGAAATCTGATGGGCCCTTGAAGAAAAGGAGGAGATGATAATGGTTAAGATGAATGCATGTTCTTCTGTATCCACTCACTTGGAACATGAACAAAGATATAGCCTTGGGGTAGGAGAGAACACAGCAATATGTCATATGTCCATAGTTGGGTGGGCAAAGGAAGGGGCAAGATGGAGCACATGGAGACAGAGGCTTGCTATTGGCCCAATAACTAGATATCAGACCACTATTTCTGAACCAGACCATTGACTTTTCAGATTGGAAACATGGTGTTAAATGTTAAAATGTAGTTGGGTCATGCATCTACTTACCATCTGCATTCCAAACATAACTCAGAAAACACACTTCCTCATTTGTCATGAAGTGGTATATACAGGGGTGTATTTATTTAGTATATTATGAGTATCTTTGGGTCCCATATGGGAGAAAAGTGGGACATACCATAAATATGAATATAAAAACAAACAAATAGTGAATAGGTAACTTCTACTCCATAAAGAAGATCTCCATTTTCAGATGCTTGAAGACTTTTTGTGCCATTATTTTGCTGAGCTGAAATTCAGCATGCCTTTGATTTCTTTTGTCTCACTTACCTTGATTTGACTCCCAGCCTGCAAAGCACAAAAGAAAACCAGGAGGACAGCATGTGCTGGTATCAAAAAGAACAAAGTGTGTATTTTTTACAAATGGTGAAAAACAGAGATACATCCTACACTACCAGGGTTGTTGTACAAAACGATGTATATATACTATTTATTGAGAATAAACTCATTTTACACATTATTATTATTATTATTATTATTATTATATGTGGTATATTATAAAACAGGTTTCATAAATCATCTGTATCTAATGGGCTATGATCAAATCAATTTCCCATTGAAAATCTATCAAAAAGTTATTATTAGAAATGTAAAAAAAAATTATGAAAGTGTTTGCATCTTTCAGTATTTGCTGTTCTCAATTATCTAACTTGACTCATCAGTAGAACATGACATTACATAGACTTAAATGTGAAGACATGCAATAAACAGGACAGGTCACAGTTGAGCAAAACAAGGTTTCTTTGGTGAGCCTGAAGCCAATATATAAAGAGTTAACAACATTTCTAAACTTTCTTGCACAACAGTGAAACATTCACATTACACACTATACAAAATAGAATATAAATAGTGGATGGCAAAGTATTCTATGTAGGAAAGGAGGAAAATTACAGACCAAAACAATGCTTATTTTATCTAAAAGACCATGACAGGCCACAAAGTACAGGTATCCTGATTTTTCACAGAGTGATATCACATTTCACAAAAATGGTCACAAACTGTTCCAACTTAGCTAACACTGGTCTATTTCTGCAAGGTTAGCATATGTGCAGCCAAATGGCAAGACAGATGCCTAAATGTCTTCATTGTAGACCTTTGCTAAATAAATGAAGCCACCAACTACCAACTAACAGGATTTTGTTTACAAATAGAAGATTTATTCAGATTTTCCCCACAATATAGTGAGTGCCCCCCCCCTCAGTTATCATTGTTTCCAAAATTTGTCATAACCAACCTACTTAGACTCTGGCTTTTTGTTTGCATTGCAGCCTTGAAGGATATCAACATTTAACTATTTCGTATGACCCAGTTCCTTGGACTTTTCTTTCTTTCTTTCTTTTTCTTTCTTTCTTTTTTGCATAAAAATTATTGCATAGGGGCAAACCAGTTGTATGAATCTTTCCTTTTTCATACAGTATAAGATCTGCTGACTTTCAGGTCACCTCAAGTTAACTCAGAATGATTTAATTTCTCCAAAAGAGAGTTTAGGTGGTGGGAAATTTTATGCTGCATACAGAATACCTACCAACATCAAAATGAGCCTTGGTGTGGTAAATACAAATTTACACCATTTGAGGTTGCATTCAAAAGGAAATATTTGCCATACAGAATTGACATGCAAAATCACCTTTTTTCACCAAACCAGGGCCATTTTCTTGACATATGAGTGTAAGCACAGAGCCCATTCACAGCTACATCTATGTCATATACTAAAAACATATACCAGGATTATATTATGAAGAGGTCAGTCTACGAGCTAGCCCTTATTTCTTCTACTCTCCTTACAAACTTTGCATGCACTGATACAATTAGAATATTTTTTTTTACAATGCTGTTCTAAAGTTCTAAAGGACAGAACCTTTCTTCCCTTCCCAATTATACTAAAAAGAAAGAGATTATTGAGAGGACATCCAGGTTTAGGCTGGATTCAGCAATAGTTGATCCCAAATCTATGCTATATGCCTGGCAGAGAAAGAAAAAATATTCTGTTGTCCCAGCCCACCTTCTGTGTCTATCCCATCTCTAACAACGTCATCAGAAACCCATACCAATGAGTAAATTCATATTGGCCCTGTGCATGTAACAAATAAAACATATAGGTCCATTTTTGTGTGATTAATGTATCGGGGGGGGGGGGGGGGGAAATCCAAAAATCATCTGGGCCTATATATGTTACATTTAATGTACTAAATCAAATTAGAACATTATGCTGGTGCAGGGATGTTGATATCTTTGGTAGAAGGCAAGCATGCCAGATAATTGAAGTGTGGAGGCATACTTGCTTCCCATCAGGTATATGGGATAAGTCCAGAGATATATCATCCAATCTGGCCTTTTAAAGTACTGCTTTCTGCAGCTACTGTACTCCTCCAGAACTGGATCAAATATATTCTCCCACTCCCAACACACAAATCCTCAGTTGTGTCTACTATGAAGAAAAACTGACAATACTTGTATGGGGGCATAAACAGTTATTCACAGGTAACAAAGTTGATTGTGTACAAGTCACTCAGCTCTCAGTCAGATCCCCACAGACAAATGATCCCATTTATTAGGGTTCTTCCCCCTCAAGTCAAAAACATCTGAAGCCAAATCTGGTTCTTTCAAATGCACCAGAAGAACTCAGTAGCTCTCAATAAGCCACCTAGCTATTTCAAGATAAAAAGAACATCAATAAATTATATCAGTATGGCTTACTTCATTTATTTATGTACGCTTCACAGCTGCAGCATCCATACACAAACATTCATTACTTTATAAAAGGATTAAAAATGATTATATATATTTATATATACAAAATTATTTACTTTTTTATTTTTTTTATTTTTTTTTTACAAAAAAAAAAAAAAGGTAGGTCTATCTTCTCCAACTTAAAATGCAGAGAGCTGTAACACAGACCCACGGTTAGTGTTGTAAAAATTATCTTTTTTAAAAGTGGCCCTGGATGAGATTTACTGTATTAGCACTTAATTATTATTACTGTTATTCCTACAGGCCCTCCTTGTCATTAAAAAGAAGAAGTCCTCCAGGCAAGTCCCTTTTAATCAGTGCCAAGCTGGAAAGGACAAAAGTCAAGTTCCATATTGCAGTCCCTTCTTCAGGGTTGTTCCCAATTGTCACGCTCCTTAAGTGAGATCATATCACATGGTTCTCTGCTGCAGAGTAGCAGTGTTCTTTCAAGATGCTCCTTTCATTGTTCATCTTCGCGCAGAAATAGGCATTTCCTCCAATGTTTACAGAAAGAGAGAGCAGACAACTTAAAATTATTCCCAGCCTGGTGATGTACCTCAAGACAAACAAAATAAATGATTAAAGACCTCTGAGGCCAAATAGCCATAAATAAGCCTGAACTTAGTGTGACATCTCATTGTATGTACAGGTTTTTCCCCCCCTTTCAAAACAACACACACTTAAACACCATTAAATCATCTTATTTACATTATCATTGGTGCTAAATGGAAGAGTTTAATTATCATAGGATGCTGGGATAGAGAATCAACTGGTCCCTCACAAATGATGTAGAAATTAACTAGATAGGCTGGAAATGGTTCCCTTTTCAAAACTTTCATTTGTAGCAATCACTGATATGTACTGTGAATACTGTAGTCCTTAGGTTTTCAAAAAATGCTTGGTAATACTCTTATAATTGATTTTTTCAAAGGCACGGTAAGCTAGGACTTTGGCTAGCATGACAAACTTCCCATTTTCACCAGAGTGTATTCAGCGCCTTGAATCCTGCCATGTCCTGATCCAACGATGAAAATGTTTTGATGAATTAAATGAGTTTCCCTTTCCTGGTGAAGAATGTTTATAATAATATTTCTTAGAATAAGTCCTTTGGAATGAGGATGCTGAAAATAAAAGAGAAGAAAGAAAAGAGGGAAAGCTCTGTAAATGTGCCAGCAAAAACCACACACAGGATGAAACAATGCAATATGTTATATTTATAGATTTAGGAGATGATACTCCCTGGGCCTGGTAGAGTCTTCATGTGGAGGATGAGCAGCACTATGCAGAACGTAAAGGTAACTAGTTACAAATAACAGTAATTAATTGTAATTAACTAATTTCTCCAGTAACTAAAGCATGACAACATTATGTTATGATTATAAATTAACTAGCCATAACTTTACTCCTTTTGTGGAGAACTGAAACCTTTTAGTTACTTTTATAGTTCTGGGGTCCACATTAGTAAATGGTAGAAGAGGAATATTGTCAGGTTCAGCTACTGTCTCCTGCTCTCTTGTGCATGTGGATGAAACAATGAGATGAACAAGAGGAGAGTGTACTATGTACCATATGCCAGTAATCCATAGAAATAAAAAATAAACATTTTGATAATTTTGAGAAACAGGAAACCTTTTTTGTAAAAAGTGTACAACTATAATGGTAACTTTGAGGAACTTAGGCCTATAATTGTAATTAATTACTTTCTAAAAACAATTTTCCCAATCTCTGATCCCAATTACTCCAGCATGGAGATAATGTCGCATACTTCCCAGGCACTCCATGCAGAGTCTCAATAATGCAAAAGCATAGTTTGCATAGTTCTTCTACTTTATCAGAGGACAATTAAATAAATGAACAGCAGAGTGATTAGGTACCTATGTAAGGCATGGGTATCAAATGAGAGGGCACAGCAGCGAAGATGCATTTTTTCCCACCATGAAAAGACTTTTATCGGGCTGGTAAACATCCAGACTGAATCAATCATAAAATCCTTCTCAAAGGTAACTTACGAGTCATGCAGGTAATTTTAGGCAAATCCCATCGACCATTCCCTTGGCAACGGATGACTGGAACATGGCGCTGGATGAAACCATCTTTACAGTGGTATCTGATCAGTGAGTTAATTTCATAGCGAGGCTTCATCTTTCCAAAAGTCTTTGCATTTTCTACAACAGGTGGCTGGCCACAGGCCACTGAAAACAGAAATTCAGGCTTATTGTCAGTGTTGTTCCATGTCTTGTTCAGCAACCTGCCCTCCAACTCAAAAAAAAAAAAAATTAAGAAAAGGATTCCTTCTGTTTATGCTGGATTCTGAAGAAAGGAAAATTACAGTATATACAAAATATGGCCTTTATTTCTAAAAATCAAGTTAGTCATAAAAATAGAAAATATGGATAAAGACTTTTTTCCTGATTTGAATTTTGATTCCATTGCCACAATTCCCAACAGAAGCTGATAGAAAAATCTTCACATATACTTTCACTAGAAAATGGAAATATTCTAAAAGCCATATTCCATACTTTGAATCAATCCTGCCAACACTCTGCTTAGATTATAGCACCCAAGGATTTATGGGTGCTACATTATACAATTAACAGCACAAGCCAAGTGTCCCATTATCATAGCATATGTTGGATCTCCCTGTCCGAGGACAAAGCAGGGTTCAACACTGGAAGGGTGATCCAACTTTGTGCAATGTCCTCTAACCACCCTGTAGAACTATTTTGCTCATTTCTTTTCCTAGTGGAGCTCAATGGCCTCCTCAGACTAGTCAGTTATCTATGCTAGCCCTAGTTTCAATATGGGGTTATCAGAAGAAAAAGAAGAAAAAGTTAAAAAGAAAACAACAACAAGACCCAGCTGAGTTCAAGGAAAAGTAGCTAAAACACTATTCCTGCAGCATCTCTCACCTGCCACCCAATGGCAACTGGTGACATCCATATTAGAGAGTCCATTCTGAGATTTAGTATGAATTTCAAAGGTTCTTTCCAAGGTGCACTGCTGAACCTATCCAAGGTCAGGGCTCAGTTCCTTCATAAACTTGGTAAAATGCTCACTGATATCTTAATAGACTATGGCCACTTGCATTTATAGAAGAATTAACCAGCTGTTTGCATATGACAATAGGAAAAATAAAGCAACATTGTAGCAACTAGGTAACAACTTTAAACATATTTTCAAGAATGGAATGTCGAAGATGGACCTGCAAGTAATCAAATGGATTTTCTCCAAAATCTGACGCAAATGTCATTCGCCCATGCTCTGATCACCACCGGAATGGAACTCCTTTTCCTCATCCAGCTTATGCTTAGGTGGTGGTGCGGGATTTATGTTCATGGTAATAGTGTCACAGTTGTGACTCTGTAGATGTAATGAGTACAGAACAACTGTAACTGTTTTGCTATTTAGTTACAATTGTGACACTGTTGCCTTGATCTAACTCCTCCCCCAACTTACTATACTGGGCATCAACTGCCTAAGGGAAGAAGGTCCATTCGTCAGTAAATGGAAGCCCCCAGCAGTTCAGAAGAGGTTACTTAGTTAGAATATTTAACTATACTTAGTTAAGTATACTTAACCAAACAGATTACAAAGAATACAGGCCATAATAATTTTTATGAAGCGGTTTACTGAAAATTATTTCAAGGGTTCCTCCAGGGTCAAAAAAAAAAAAAAAGTGAGAAAGGCTGCTGTAAATGCTAGCTGGGAAAAGCAAAATAGCCACATAGGAAGGAACAGAGTACCATAAACCTGCAGCTTTTTATAGCAGCATTGGCAACCCTAGAATGAAAGAGCATTTGAAGGAGGGAGGAGATATTCTCCCAAAATTGCAAAAGGAAAATGCAAGAAAGTTAAAATTGTAATTAAATAATCATATTAGCATTAAGTACTTGTTTCAGAATATTTCTTAACAAAAGCATGTAGCAGATGCATTTGCACAGGAAGGGCTAATATTTGCAGCAACAAACAGCTTAGCCTGTGGTGCAACATGGCGCTCTGTAGAGACCAAGATGTGCACCAACCAGTTTGTTAATTTCTTGTGTATTTCCAGTGGCAGTTAGTAGTTCCAGGGTGAAATTCTTTACCTGTGCCTTTCTTGCAAGTATAGGTGAGATGATAGTTGCATGGTACATCATTCCACTGGCCATTTTCATGCCAGATTATAACAACACAGTCTTCTCCAGAAGAAAAGAAACTATCTGGCTGGTTTGGCCTCCAGTTTTCATATTGCTGCAGAGACAAAAACAAAACAAACAGCCATGATTAAGAGAAGCTGAACTCACTGTGAATTTGCCACTTAATGGCAAACAAAATTAGAAATTTTTGATGCATAGAAAATCAAAAGTACAGTTTTGTACGTTTTAAAAACAAACACTCAGCCTAGTATATTAAGAGGTAAACTAGACAGGACATTATATATACTTTTAAAAATGCACATTACTGGAAGGGTTGACACAGTAGTTACTGTGATTCCAGCAGAAAAGCAAAGGGGAATTTAAGACCACCATCACCATCAAAAAATCAAAAACAGAAACCTTCTCTGAAGGGGCTATTTGCATTGGGAGGAGATCCCCTATTGGCATCAATGGAAGCTTTTCTCCTCTTGCAAACAGTTCCAGGGAGGGAAACCACTCTAGGGCAAGAAAGGGCTAATTCATGGGCATCTCTTGTGTTACCAATAACTACTCCTCCCTTCAGCAACTGCCATTTGCATTTTTAAAAATCCTAACACCAATACAAAGCATCTTATTTAGTTGAGCATCATAGTCTCAAACACTTAATGTTTAGGAACTGAGTTTTGGTTTCTAGTGCATATCTTTCTGAGACATGATACTATCATATTTTCTAGGTAGTTGTGTTTTTTTTTTCCCCTTGAAGTGCTGAGATGTTTGTTTTTGTAACAGAGCTGCAGATCAATTTAGCAAAAACTGGAACTCAACTGGGCTGATTCAGCCAAATCTATATGGATCTGCATTAGATTGGATCCTCCAATTTTGTTCCAGATCAGCCCAATCTGAAATGATCCTGATTGATTTTGCTAGCTGGACAAAAATGCAGTAAAGTAAGCAGCAACCCAGCCAGTCAGTGTGTCACCATAAACACCATAGAAGAAAAATATGGGAGAGTGGGAGTGGAAAGAGGAAAGGGGGATTTTGATCACTGGTAGCTCTAGTTTCCAATCGAGGGAAATTCCACCAGCATTTTCCAACCTCATTCCTGGATAGGGAAGAGTCAGTATGAGATCACTGAAGTGTATTGATTGAATTTTTTCTCATTCCCTTGCTCTTTTCATCAGATTATTTTAGAGAACAACATTTAAGGAGCTTGGGTGAAGTTAGGTTGCAGTAGATTGTTTCTGTTTGTTCTTCCTTTTCTCTAGTACTCAGCTACTGATTTGGTGGCTAAGTATGATATAAGTTGCAGTCCAACACAATCTTCAGGGCCACAACCTGTCCCCCTATTTAGAAAGCATACCTCTGAAGAATTTATTTATTTACTTAAAATGTTTATTAGTTCTTAGCCTCCTAGGTTTCAAAAAGTGATAAATAATGGACAAAATCAATTTTTAAAAAAAGATTTTAAAAATGTTTTTTAAAAAAAACAAAAACAAAAACAACCCAATACCTCTCTCTCTTACACATACACAATTAAAACAGACAATGACCCAACACTATTAATGGAAAGAAATAGGTCTGTGCTAAAGTACATGCCACCGTGTCCAGTTCTTTGTACCGATTCCTCTTTTAAGTCAAAAGAACAGAATGAAAGAAAGTGAAAATGCTTTAAAAATCTGTTTAACTATTTCTTGCAATGCTACAAAGTTTTCTTTGCAAGTAGATTTAATAGTGGATAGATAAAAATAAATGTCTAAAACAACAAAAATTCATATAAATGCACTTCCCAGCTAATTTGTCCCTTAAATGGTCAAAATGACACAGTGCTTATGTCTTGGAACTTGTTCACTTACGTGCTTATAAAAGGTCCAAACTGTTTTTCTTTAATTCTTTAAAAAGTAGTCCAAACACAGTGTCTCTCTGAACATACTTTATCCCTAAAGTTGATGTACCACACAAATGTCCTGCTTACTTAACTGGGGCCTCAGAAAAGCTTAATATAGCAATTAGAAGTCTTTCCTACACTATGCCATCTTATCAATCATAGTGTTATAATTATCAAAGCAAGTGTACTGTGACATTCTAAATTGGGATGCATTAAAATGATTGTCAGTGCCAGGTAATAAAACATTTTTATTAAAGAAAGGCCAAGACTGCAGTTCTGTGTATACTTTCCTGTGAGTAATAAGTTTATCGTACAGCACTTGCAGGAACGGAAACTGAATGGAATGGAACAAATGGGGTGAGAACACAAGTTACCACACAGGAGAATGCCGCCGAGAGTCCCCAAGCTGTTCCCTGTCCATCTATGGCAACTGATTTGGAAGAACAATTTTGAACCGTTTTTCAAAATCGGCTGCCAGGAACAGCTGGGGAATGACTTGGGAACTCCTGGAGGCATTGGCAGTGTTCTTCTGTGCAGTAACTTACGTTCTTGCCCCATTCCATTCCATTACACACAGTGTCAAATTTTTAGGTGGTAAAAAAGGGAAGACCTGACCAAAGTCTAATTGGTGGAGTTGACTCTGTGCTGATCTGAGTACCATTACACAGTATCAGATCAGGATCATCCCAGCCAGGCCATGAGGCCTCGCTATTCATTAAGCACCCACCATACCTGCTCACATTCAAACATGAGGGGGGACATACATACAGTTGTCCCTCCACATTTGCTGGGGTTAGGGGCACAGGACCCCTGTGAATGTGGAAAAACCACAAATAACAAAAACACTATGTTTTTACCTGAGAGAACAGCTATCTAGGAATCTCTAGGTCCTCCAGTGCAACTCTGTGGTCAACATCTTCCAGACACTGACCACAGAACTGCACTGGAGGAACTACAAATGCCTAGTGGAGTGTTCTCTCTAGGAATCTCTAGGTTCTTCAGTGCAACTTTTGGTTAAAGTTGACCACTGAGTAGCATTGGAGGACCTAGGTATTCCTAGAGAGAACATATTAATAAAATCCATAAATAATGAAATCCACAAAAGTCAAAGCCACAAATGTGGAAGGATAAGTGTACTTGCTTCTAGCCAAAAGATGAATGCACAGCAGAGTGGAGGGTGATGCCTGGCACCACAAAAGCTAGGAAGGAAGGAAGGAACCAACTAAGTAAATACATAGACCCCATGGAGGGTCACTGCAAGCTGCAGGAACAAATTATAGCAAGCTGCTGCTCTTTTCTTCTTGCCTGGAGCTAAGTCCATCAGAAGTGGGAAACTTGCATTGTTATCTCCCACCTGGAGATGACCAACAGGTCCTGACAAATCTATTGTTCATAAACCATCAAATGTATCAATGTTTGATTTCATTTGATTAATATTCTGCCTTTCTCTCAGAAGTCCAAAGGCAGCTTGCAACACACTGTGTATACTCAACTATAAGTTGACCTCATGTATACATCGAGGGCAGGTTTGGAGGCCAAAATTTTGGATTTCGATATGACTCATAGATAAATCAAGAGTAAAACTTAAAGAGATGTAACAAAGGATCTAAATGATGAAGCAAAGGAAAACAATGCTAAAGAACTTAAAAATTCCAGCAGGCATAACTGTTTGTGTTCGCCCTAAAAGCTGGATGGATGAGAACTTCAGGGAAGGGCAATGCTTCCAGGACAGATTATACTCATGCCTTTCACCAGGCAATTGTTCCTTGTTAAATAAAATTTAAAGTACAGTACTTACATTGACCCATGGATAAGTCAACTCAGGTTTTTTGGGTCAATTTTTTTACTAAAATTTCTAGACTTATACATGAGCATATACAATAACTAATAAGATAAGCACCAGTAAAAACAAGTCTAAAATAGTCAAATACAATGAAACTAGTTATAATACTAAAACACAGGTCAAGTTAAAATAGCTGAAAATTATCACGGTAATATTAAATAAAATTTAAGCATTAAATGGTTCAGTTAAAATCCTTGTAGCAAGAAGCCCATCACTAAAGGCCAGCCTAAGAAGGAGAAAGGTCTTTGCCTGTAATTTCCTTATATTTTATAGAGACATACACACACACCCTCCTGCTGTATCAGATTGAGAGTGTCCACTCAGTCCATCATCTCATCTCCAAAGGAAGATGGCCAGGTGCTTCTTGTTTCTTGCCACCATCTAATAGTCTGTCTCTAGACATTGAAGATTCATAACAATTCTAATTGGTGTTTCAGGAGACTGAAATAGCAGATTGTCCACTACTTCTCAAATCATGTGAGTTTGCACTGTTTAGGTCAGATAGCATGTGTGTTTGGGGGAGAAGGGGCTTAGTTGTTTGGCCATCAGTGGGGTTCTCCCACTGTTATTCATTTCTATTGGTTTAACCAGGAGGGAAAATACTTATTGATAGTCTGAGGTTAGCACAGGCAATCTGGAAAGGGAAACAGAATTACCTTGGATCCAACAAATTTGAAGATATTTCTCCTGTGCCACCAGAACCTTCCATTTTGGGGTTTTCTGCCAATGGGAACACCACCAGCAGTAGATTTTCACCTCCACTTTCATGGGTGTCCTGAGGACGATGCTCTTGGGTACCTACCACCTCCTTAATAGCAAAGTCCCTCCACACTTTTGTGAATGGAAACACTCAATAATTGGTCCTGTTGGCAGTTACAGGTAGCCCTCAACTATCTCTCTGTTGAGGATGGAGAGGACCAGGGGTAGGCAACCTTTCTCCTTTAAGGGCCGAGGGACTTCAGCTCCCAGAAGCCTCAGCCATGTTGGCTAATAGTCCCATGTTGGGCAATAGCTCCTGGGATTCTAGGAGCTGAAGTCCCTCGGCCCTTAAAGGGGAAAGGTTGCCTACCCCTGGAGTGGACAGTCAGGATCAGTGGCTTCCATGTCAATCAGTCTGTGAATCTGCTCTGGCTTTTAATCCAAACTTAAAGGAATCATCCAACTGTTGAACACTATACAACAAAATAGTTTCAGCACCTTGTGTAGCTCCTTTAAAAATTTGGACTAAGCCCCAGAGTGGATTCACTGCTCCACTGGCATGGGAGCCAGCAACTGTAACTGAGCAGGAACATGGTAGCAGTACTTCCTTGGACTGTTTGCATTCAAAAGCACAGAAGATTCTAAATGTACATTAAACCAAATGTGCATAGAAATCCTTAGAGCTTCACACTCAAAAGCTAAGATTCTGTTCGGGGACAATGGAGAGTAACGCTCCACTGGTGTATTAGGCTATCTGTTTCACTCATCTTTACAACCCCAACTCAAGATGCCAGAGAGCACTGTCATGACAGAAGGAATTCCAGGTACTATCTGATTGCAGTTTTGTAGCCAAGGAAAAGGAAGGTGCACTGGAGACCCAGAACACTGAATCCTCTTTCCCCACATCTCTACAGTTGCAAAGCTACAGCTATATGATAGACAGGAGTCTGGCAATCCACTTGCTACTAATTGTACATTAAAGTGTGCCCCTTTATGTCAAGGTGAGGCGTGGATATGGGGAGGCTGTCTTGGCATAAGAAGTATTGGTACCTCCTTCCATAATGACCAAAAAAATACATATATTGGTGTAATTGGAGGGTTAGGCAACATGCATCAGCAACAAAGTTCCAACCCAAGCATGAAGTTTGAAGAGAAAGCAGAAAACACAGAGACTTTGAATACAGAACATCACATCCCTATATGGTGAAATCTTGCAAAACCAGGGTCCATTCCATGGGCTTCAAGGCCAAAAGCATGTTATACTGTCATCCAGGGGCTATGCTACTTCAATACAGCAGTGGTAAATTGAGAAATTGTATTTGAATGCTCTACAATTTACAAACATCAACTTAAAAGACTCATTGGATAAAGAGAATAGTCACATCAGAGGGAAAAGATACAAAGTGTACAGTGAGATTGTTAGAGAAACATTTAATAATTCATTTAAAAGAATTCCACATTTGCAGTCAGAAGGAACAATCCTGAATTTTTTATACCAAACATATTTAACTTTAACACTTATGTCAGCATAAATCAATTTGATTTATGCAGAGATGCAAAGTTCAAAATTAACAGGCAGAGCCAAAACTTCCTTTGGAAGTGTCATCCAAAACAACTACATGACTTTAGCTATTCTGTAGCCAAGCCTCTAACACCTTGCTCTCCTAATGCCTGTATTCTCATTTTAGTCTCCAAATGCTACTAAGGGTTGTTAATGGTTAGCTCCTAGCAGAAATGGAAGTACTGGGAATTCAGCATATTGCTCTTGATCCAGAAAAGGTTCAAGTCATTGCAAGGACCTGAAATAATTGCTGAGAGCTCCTGGCTTGCCTATGCTATTGGCAAGGACCTTTAAGCCCATGGAAAGGACTGTGCAGTTTTGCAAGATTGCACCATATTCTCAGACGTGAGATGCCGTTGCCTCACATCTGATATTGTCATTGTGCACATTTACTTTGGCTTTCTGACCTGCACACTACTTTTTATTAATGCCAGAACCACTTAACAGAGACTCTTGGACTGTTTTCTTAATTCTCCACCCCACACACATTCAAGCTTTTCATTTCCTTATTTAGGCAAGCATCACCAACTGGGAGATCAGTTTCCAAAATGGTTCTTTCAGCCTGCATTTAAACATGGCAAAAACAATACAATGATAAAACACATTCAGGCATTTTAAAATAAACCCTTTGAATAGTTACAGTGCAAAGTTATCACCCTTTCTGAGATAGGAGGACAACCCCACACCCACAACAGCTTCCCCTTGGTGTTCTCCTTAGCCTTCTCTCATCACTTCTCCCTAGATGTCTTGCATACCTTGCTCTGATTAATCCTTCCTGAGAGTGAGGCATTGTGGGGAAATTAGCCATAAAAACTGCCTGATCTGTGGTAACAATGTGGAAGCAAAATCATGGTATTATGAGCTTTGTTTAGACTTTTGTTACTGGCTCCAGTTCTGGTAGGTTTTCTAGAGTACTGACACAAGCCTTCAAGACTAAGGCAGGGGGAGAGTTTTAAGAAAGAAAAGAGGTAAGAAAGAGTTGGAACAGGAAGGTTAATTTTTAGTGACAGGGCCAGGAACTGCAGACAAGAGGGAGAATGGTATTTTAGCTACAACAATAAAAGACAAGTGATACTTACAACAAATAATCCACATTAACCACACTGAGAACTAATGATGTTACAAGGACTATCCAATCGTATCAGATGGATACCATCTTTTTTGAGTTCCCAGATGCTCACATATGTGTGTGGTACATAACAAACTTTCACTGGAACTGAAATTCCCATGGTGCTCCATCATCCCAGACATGCCCAAGGTCTTCCTGAAACCCCCTCTCTACAACATGTGTCAGTCCTTCTCCAATGTCTTCTCTACTGTCATGAATAATCTAACAGCAAGCCAAGGGCTCTCAGCTATTACTGCAGACCCTTGAAATATCTTGAACCTTTACTGGATCAAGAGCAAGAGGTTGAATTCCCAATGCTACATCCAGTCCTATGCACATTTAGTCCTCACATATGCAAGCAAATGTCTGATAAGGGCTAAATTGAATTCAGAATACAGAGCACATAAGCAAACTGACCTTTTCAAATGATCAGTGCACTAACAAAAGAAAGTTATACTGTCATCCAAGGGCTATGCTACTTCAATACACCAGTGACAAAGTAAGAAATCACATTTGAATGCTCTGCAATTTAAAAACATCAACTTAAAAGACTCATTGGATAAAGAGAATAGTCACATCAGAGGGGAAAAATACAAAGTGTACAGTGAGATTGTTAGGGAAACATTTAATAATTCCTTTAAAAGTATCCCACATCTGCAGTCAGAAGGAGCAATCCTGGATTTTCTAAACTGAACGTATTTAACTTTAACACTTAGGTCAGCATATATCTACTTGATTTTTGCAGAGATGCAAAGTTCAAAATCAACAGGAAGAGCCAAAATCTCCTTTGGAAGTGTCATCCAAAACAACTACATGACTTTAGCTATTCTGCAGCCAAATTGTGCAGTGTGGAAGACACCAACATTCAGACAGCAATTCAGAAACTCTACAGACTGCCTGAAACCAGTAGAAAAGGTGAGTTAGAGCTGGGTATCATCAATACAGCCATTACTTCCACCAGTCTCTTCATGTAAATAAAAAGCAAGGGCTATATTGCACCCTGAGAAACACTATTGACCGACATCCCCCCATCATCACCTTCAGCAAACACTGATCCAAACACAGCTGGAACTTCCACAAAACAGTGTCCACAAGCAGTAATTACATAATTTTACCAAGGCATGGAGGCTTCCACAGATCTAATTTACATTTACCACTAAATTATATTTCTGTCTAGTCTTGGGTTGCAAAGGGCACAGAGCCTCAAGCAAACTAGAAGTATTGTGCAAAGCTGCCTTACATCTCAAACAAAAATGTCAAGATTATTATGGAATCTAGCAGTAACTACAGTGAGCAAGAACAAACACTTGTTGATCCTGCATGATGACATAAGCACAATGGCAAGGAAGTCCCTGTATTAACCCTCATGTACCAGAAAAGGACATTATAGTATATTAAAGAATCATGTTTTGATCCAGAAACCACAGAAAACTAGACCAACATGTCACCTGTACAGTTATAAACAATGTCTCTGAAACATATACTGATTTTAAAAAGAAACATACAAAATAAAATATTCCAACACATCTATTGCATTTTGCCATGGGGTGTTGTTTTGTCCCAGATATTGGAGGGAGGAGAGAAAGTGATCTCTCCTTCATATTTTTTTGAGGGGAAGGGGGCAAATAAAATGCATGGAAACAAAAATGGCATGGTTGGCCCCATTTGGACACTGGGATTCTCACTGATGTCAGGAAATATATGATGTTGACATTAAACCTTAATCCTGATTCTATCTCTGTCCCTGAGCCTAACATTCAATACATGATACTGTCTCATTGAGGTCAGAAAATACTCCAAAGTTTACTCAGCACAAGTATTTTTATCCTGGTCTGTGAGGGTTGAGAACTATGATGAAAAGTTCTTGAGCTGAGTTTCTAAATGGCATTTTCTCTACATCCAAACTTCAGTTTTCAATTAAAAAAAAACAAAAAAAAACTTTTATTTTTTTCCTGAACTTGGGTACCATTTCTTCAATGTGATTTGTAGAATAGCTTACATGTGATTTCATACAACTCCTATGTATTTAAATGTTCTACTTTATCCCACTTCTTTATTTTTGAAATAATACACTGTAGAGCAGCAGAACATTTCATTTTCAATTTTTGGCATAGCATAATCCCTCTCTCTCTCTCTCTCTCTTACACTCTTTCATTCTCAGCTTTACCAACCAGATGAACAGGCAGTTTGAAAAAACAAAACAAAAACCAATATCCTTTTTCCAATTACTTTCCAGCAGAGTAATATAGTTACGTAAAATATTATACTCTGTAGACCAGTGAACCATCAGTTAAAAGAAGTCTCACTTTTACACTTAATCATCCTGCACTTAATCACCATAAGAACAATCCAGGTGCAATGGCAAGTTTCCACACTGTAGATCACCATGTCGAATAAATTTTGCTTGTGCAAAGTGGTACTGCATGGCATAAGAGTACGGTCAGAAATCCTTCCTGCATCCAGCATGTGTGACTGTACATTATATTATTAACCCATGGAATTTACTGACAAAAGAGGCAATGAGTTACAGCCACCAATCTTTACCTTTAAAGGAAAAGACTATAAGATGGAGGCCATCAATGGCTACTTGTCAGGATAGATATATATTACACAGTGACATTTGTCTTTGATCTTAAGAAGACCTGAAACTCTTGATTAAATATGCATTATATAAATGAAGTTTTCCTTGTTAATGATTAGACCTGTGCACTAAATCTGGTGGAGGAGAAACAGAGATGCCAGTTCAGGATTTTCCCAGGACCTGAGATTTCTGGATCAAAATTTGAAACAGCCCTAGGGGCAGCATTAAGTTCCAGTTATGCATTAAGTTGCAACCACTGTCTCAGCCACCCATGAAAAAAGTTTTGGGTTTTGGATTATTTTGGATTTCCGTATAAGAGAGAATTTACCAATAAGACTCTTTTTTTTCATTTTTTCATTTACTAATAAGACTCATCCAAAATACACAAACCCCACTCATTTATCTTAAGATCTTTGCAAACATCCTAACATGATGTGGTTTTAAAATATCTTTGTTTCTTGGGTGACCAATAAATAATCCACATGGTTCTTCAAATGCTTCAATGTCAACAAGGTAGATCATGAGCAATGCAACAGGCACTGAGTGATAACAACTATCTTTTTTTTTAATCTCCAAAAAGCTTACCAAGTGCCTGGGATCAATAGCTAGGATTTCACATTCCAGAACAGTCAATGGGGCACCATGTGTAGTGAACCTCAACTAAATCAACTGCTGATTCAAAAGCATAATTACTTGATCATTCATTGTGTGAAAAGTCAATAATCCCTTTCACTGCTAAGGTCAAGGATGTATTTACTATAAATAGAGTGAAAGATTAGATATATGGGTCACTTAGTTTTCAGCATTTTGTAGTGCTTCATTAGGAGAAATGAGGTTTTCATTCTCTTCTCTCTTCTGTTTCAGGCAAATCTTTGTCAGTGGCGAAAAATGATATGAGCATTTCATAAAAGCTAAAGTAAATGTACATCTGAAGAGACTGAACAATTTCTGTTCAGTTCTATGAAGTAAATTAAATGTAAGCTCTATATAGCTCAACTTTAACTTTGTCAAGCTTAAAAATGAATACCATAAACCTTAATTGTAAAATATGAGAGACATAATAATTGATAGGTTTAGCTGCATTCTGATTTAATTCATATTAGAGTGGCCCCTTGGTACCTGCTGGAATTTAGTTCCAGGACCCCACCTCCATGGATATCAAAATCAGCAGATGCTCAAGCCATATTATATTCAGTGGTGTAGTAAAACAGTGTCCCTTATGTAAACTGGCAAAATCAAGGTTTGCTTTTTGGTTTGGGGTTGGGTGTGTACTGTTCCCCCCCCCCCCCCAACTGTCAGAGGTCTGATATCATAAACAATTTAAGGTCCTCCACTGGGAGAAAGGTAGAAAGTTAAATGACCCAATAAACAAACACACAAATAAAGCAACACATGAAGGACATGTGAAGACAGTGAATACATTTAACACATATATAGCACTGAATGGAGAAAGGAATGAAAATATTGTTAAGCAATACTCAGATTTAGGTGTAAGTACAGTCGTCCCTCCTGATTTGCAGGAGATCCATCCTGGACCCCCCCCCCCCTGAATAAAAAAACCCCTGCAAATATTCAAAGCTGATTGGTTAAAATAGGCGCACGCTCCTGCACACATGCCATTTTGTCCCTCCCCAGTTGCCGTCCATGAAGAAGCGAGACCATAGACTCCAAATCCGTGAACGGGGAGGGATGAGTGTATTCTAACAAAGAAAAAGTCAGAATCACTATCAGTCATAGTAGATTTTTATTGTAGTAAATTGTTCTATTATTTTTATTTGTCTTTTACTTTAGTTTTTGTATTCCAGTTCTCTGATTATTTTGTGTTTTGATTTATTTCCGTTTTGCGTCCATTCTGCTTTGTTGTAGTCAGAATTTCTCTGTTTATGCACCCCTGACTGCCTTTAAAAAGAAGTCGACTCAAGACATAACACATAAAAATGTCCAAGGACATTCCTCATTCCACCTTCCACACATTGCAAAAAGCCCAAAGTAGCAACTGACAACACCATTAGGATTGGACAACTGCGTGATTCTCCAGATGTTTTCATTTTCCATCAACCCTATTTAATATAGTCAAAAGTAAACGATGATGGTACTTACAGACCAATAACGTGAGGGGCGTGCATTCTATAGATAAACACTCAAAATCTTTGCAACAACATCATGCAACAACAACAAAAGTTTTAAGCAGCACTGAGGGTGTCCAAAGCACAACTAAATTATGCAGTAGTGGGGCCTGACCTCATCAGGCTAACAAAATTGCTGCAAACATCTTCAACAGTTTCTGGATCCAAGAGTGCAACAGCGCAGACCATAATGCAGGCTTTTTCCAATCTCAAGGTGCTTTCAAAATCCACAGTTATAGCACTCTGATTTCACTTTAACTGCAATGGCAACATCCTATGGATTCCTGGAATCTGTACTTTAAAGAGGGGCATCTAGAATTCTCAGCCAAAAAGCTCTAGTGTCTCATCAAACTATGAAAACCAGAAATCCATGGGATGTTGCCGTGGCTGTTAAAGCGGAATCACAGTGCTAAACTGTGTAGTGGGAAAGGGCCCTCAGCCCCCATCCTTCAATTATTCTCATCTCATAAATACTAAAGAAAGGTCCACAAACAACTGGGTTTGGAGCTCCTGAGGAAGGAAGCAAAAGAGAAGGCAAGAGACCTAATGTTGTGCAGACCTAATCTAGCTGCCTATTTAAACAGGTTACTCTGTCTAAGATATCAGCAGAGTTGATTAATGCTGTCAGAGAGTGCAGTTAGTGCTGCATATTTGAATGCTAAACAGGAAGTGAAGGAAACAAACCAGAGGCAGAAAATTGTACAGGTCACTATTTTGGATTGTGCCACCCACACAGATTCCAGTCTGCTACTCTGACTGATGTGGATGTAGTTTGTCGACCTTGGGCACTTGGGTGCACTGAACTGTTGCTTGAGACTCCTTCACATGAAAAGACCTAATTTGATTTATTATGGTGTGTGTATATATATATATATATATATATATATATAATATTAACCTTCATAATGAAGACATGACAAACACATCCCTCAGCACTGCAGATGGAAATGAAATCTCTCATTTTTCCAGTGTTAGATTCATTCAGTATGATTTCCAAAACCATTTTTGGTGTTTTTAAAAAAATGTCTGCACAAAATACAGGCACATTTTCATGACACCATGACACATTTCTTCTAATATATGCATTTTTATGCATTTTTGCAAGCAACTTTCTGTGATATAATGCATTTTGTATTATCCTTACAAATGTACACATCCTTAGTGCATTCCCCCACAATATATGAACATTTTGTTCACATGTTTCAACTAGAAACCTGCATTACAAAATTCAGAGAAGTCTGAAAACTGAAGAGTACCTGCACTGTAATTCGTATATTGGTTCTGAAATTGCAAATTAGTTTTGTTTGCATTAAAATGAAAACTGAAGTAATTTGTAATTTTATAATTTTTTATTATAATTTAAAAATTCAATTATATTAATTATCATTGTTGTTTTTTTACTATTTTTATCACTTTTTATTATGCTGTGGTTTTATTGTTATGTTTTAGCCTTGCTGTATTTTTCTTTTCTTTTATCTTTGTGCTCCTGCCTCGATCCGCAGGGAGAGGCGGGAAATATAAATAAATTATGTTGTTGTTGTTGTTGTCACCCGTTCCTATTGAGCATACGTCTACAGCATACTTGGCAAGGATTTCCTGTTATGAAATAAATAATTGCTTTATGTAAAAGTATGCAATGAATTCATGTTTTGTTAATGGAAATAAAGAGATACTGTAGGTATCAAACAGATATTTGAAGGTGGTCCCCTCCACACACACACACTTTCTTTTTCTGCCTGGCAATACAGTTCAATGGCAAAAGGAAAAAGAAAAAAAAGTTTATCCAGCATCCCCAGAAAATATCCAGTAGATGGAGCTCTTTAATCATTGCTGCACCAGGACAATAAACGTCCTTGATTAAATGAGGTTAAATATTTTATTACACTAGAAAGATGTGATTCCTTTAGTGCTAAGTACAAATACCGAGGAACTCAATCACAAACGTCCCATTGACTTCTGGGAGCTTTGTCTGTTTAACAATATGGTTTCTCTTGTTAACCTTGCATGAGAGCCAGTGTGGCACAGTTGTTTGAGAGTTGCACTATTCCTCTGTAAGACCAGGGTTCGATTCCCACTTGGTCATAAAACCCACTCAGTGACCTTGGGCAAGTCATACTCTCTCAGCCTCAGGGGAAGGCAACGGCAAACTTCCTCTGAATAAATCTTGCCACGAAAACCCCATGATAGGTTCACCTTAGGATCACCATAAGTTAGAAAGTACATTAAGGCACAGAACAACAACAAGGGCAGAAAGAGAGGATAAGGAACAAAGAGAGGAATGGAAGGAAGGGGGATTTTCAGAATTAGTAATTTACAGACATGTAATATTGCACTTTATTCATATATTAGTTTGCACAAAACTCTTATATAACTGAAGAACAAAGTCTCAACATTCTCATTCTGGAAATCTAGGTCATTTCATGGTATTTGAAATGACAATAAACTGTTTCTCTGTCACCAATTTTACTGTACAGTACTTATTTTATACAAATATTCTATAACACTTTTCAGACCTAACAAGGCCATGCCACCGTGCTTTACAAAAACAGAACAAAATATCATGAAATAAAAATTAAAACTAAAACCTAAAAATGAAAATGTATAACAACCTTCAATTGAACATTTTCTTATGAGCCTTCAAGTCAACTTTGGCATATGGAAACCAACTACATAGGGTTTTCTTGGTAAGATTTATTCAGAGGAGGTTTGGCTGAGGAAGTGTGATTCACCCAAGGGCACCCAGTAGGTTACCATGAGGAATGAAAATCTGAACCCTGGTCTCCCAGAGTCCTAATCCAACACTCAAACCACTACACAACAATGGCTCTTGCTGGCTGCATTCACACTGCACAAATAATCCAGTTTGACACCAGTTTTACTACCATGGCTCAATGCTATGGAATTCTGGGAACTGTGGTTTTGTGAGACATTTAGCCATCTCAATCAGAGACCTCTGGTGCCACAACAAACTACAATACCTAGAATTCAATTGCATTGAGCCATGACAGTTAAACTGATCTCAGGGCAGACACAGCCTCTACCATACAAGACAAACCATTAAAAGCCAAGAGGGATAGTAATAAGAATGTTTTAACTTCCCACCTAAACACCAACAGTGATTCATTTAGCCCAGGGGTAGGCAACCTTTCCCCTTTAAGGGCCAAGGGACTTCAGCTCCCAGAATCCCGGGAGCTATTGGCCAACATGGGACTATCGGCCAACATGGCTGAGGCTTCTGGGAGCTGAAGTCCCTCGGCCCTTAAAGGGGAAAGGTTGCCTACCCCTGATTAGCCTCTGTTTGGGAGAGAATTTTCTAATTGTGGTACAGCCACAGAAAAGTCCCTGTCTCTCATTTCCTAAAAGTCTCCAATAATATTAGAACATATCACAGAGACCCCTGTCAGTAGCGTCACTGGGGGGTGCAGGTGGTGGTGGTGGCCCGCACTGGGTGACACCGCAGAAGAGGGAAGTGACACCCAGTTGGTCCCCAGACTTCCCCAGACCCCACTGCAACCTGCCAGCGTCTGCCTGGCCTTCCCCAGGGTCCACCGAGGTTGGCCAGCTTCTCCCTGGCTTTCCCCAGAGTCTACTGAAGCTTCTCCCCAGCCTTCTCTGGGGCCCAATAAAGCCCACCGCCATCTCACTAGCCTTCCCCAAGGCCCACTGGAGGTCACCAGTGTTTCCCTGGCCTTCCGCAGGGCCCACTGAGGTCAGCCAGCTTCTCCCCAGACTTCCATGGGGTCTGCCAAAGCCCGCCAGCTTCCTCTAAGCCTGTCCCAGGATCTGGTGGCTT
The DNA here is from genome assembly GCA_026167975.1 of Phrynosoma blainvillii. Taxonomy (NCBI): domain Eukaryota; kingdom Metazoa; phylum Chordata; class Lepidosauria; order Squamata; family Phrynosomatidae; genus Phrynosoma; species Phrynosoma blainvillii. Next base: position 57,748,273 of record JANUYF010000002.1, on the reverse strand, counting down.
CTCCCCAGCCCTCCCTGGGGGTGTGTGGGGCATTTCTAGCCATGCGCATGATCCCCCGTGTGCTGGAAGGCCACAAGAAGTCCCCCCCAGAAGTCCCGCCTCCCCACCATGACTGACTGCAGTGGGTGACACCAACCCTAGGGATGTCATTGACTCCTGTCTATCTACAACATAAGCCACCTTCTTTACAAAAGCCTGTTCATCTTTCTGCTGCTTTGTAGTATTTTGAAAATAAACAACACTGCAGTGAAGAGAGAGAGGAGAAATGTGATTAGTCTTCCTATCCATGCCAGTTGTTCTGAACTGAACCAGCTGGATGGGATTAAGACAGGAAAGGTGTGCGACATGTTTTGGCTGTAAGCAACAGAAAACACTGAAGGAGAAAGAGAAAAACAAGAAAAAGAAAGATGGCAAGAGTAGTGATGTAGTACTGAAAGCACTGAAGGAAGAAGCTTTTGGAAATGGTAAATCAGTTACAGGAAAGTGAGAGAGAGATTGTACTGAAGCCTCTAATGAGTTGGAGCTCCTAGCTCCAGAAATGGAGACCTGGAATGAAAAATGGAGTCATTTCAAGTCAAACAATAAGGGTGGACTGAACAGGCTCTAAGAGCTTGGGACCTTGTGAGTAACTTCATAAAGCCATTATATCAAATGCTAATCATAAAGGGAATCACCTTTCCTTGCTGTCTTTCCTAAAAACAGTCAGGGAAGAGCAAGACCTCATTTTCAAAAGAAGAACATTCCACAGTCTTGCAGAAACTGTTGTAAAATCCCTATTTCTTCTCATGTCACATGCAGGAAAGCCTCATCTGAAGTACACAGCTGGCACTGAGCAGTATGTAAGTCTGACGCTTTGATAAACTTTAATTTAAAATTAGCATATTGAATTGAATTATATTTTGCCTTTAGTATAACTGGCATACAACACATATATACACACACATTTGCTTCCTCTTTTAAGAACTGTGAACCCTCTCAAAATTTAGGGGACATTCAGAACCATTTTGTATCACCTGCTGGCACTTCTCTATGGACTTCAAGAACAATACCACATAAACGGAGCTTGGAATCTTAATTTTTAAAAGCATCACATTATTCATTAGCTTTTTAGAAGTATGAAATGGGCATAGATACTAAATGAGTCATCCATTACTAAATCTTTTAAAAATAATTTCCTCAAAATAGAAACATTTTAGAAGAAACAAATAAACATTACTTGCTAAACTTTAAAAATGATGGTACCAGTCAGCATGATGTTTTTCTATAAAAACAAAATGTTATAGGTAACATCAACATGTCTAATGGGATATTTCCAAGCTCTACAAATAAAGCACATTATAATAATTGGGCCTAGAATTTACAAATGGATGAATCAAAATGTCAAGATTCATCATATTTAGGAAGGGATAGAGCCTTTGCAATAAATTAAGCTGATAAATAATGGCTTGGCAACAGATACCAGCTTATCAAAAGGAAGGTTCAGATGCAATCATACTGAATCTGCAGCTGAGTCAAAAGCCACATATAACTCCTTAAGTGGTTAAAAATGGGGATCATTTGGTGATTTTTTGATGAATCAATACTGGGGACAATTTTATTTAATGATGGTGGTTAAGGGGGGTTGTTGGACCAGTATTTATGTGGCAGTCAGTTAATTGCCATCATCTCGTTTACTAGAATCCAATAAGAGCACCTGAAGAACCACTGCTACTATAGTGAAAAGTAGGTGAAGATGGTGGTAGCAGCAGCAGTGGCAGCAGGAAAAAGGTAAAAGGGACAAATACAGTCAGTCCACCATATCCATGGATTCTTTATTCACAGATTCAGCCATTCACAGCTTGAAAATATTCAGAAAATATGAATTCCAAAAAGCAAACTTTGATTTTGCCCATATTGTATAAGAGACACCACTTTACCATATCAATGCATTTAACTGAACTTGAACATACACAGATTTTGGTATCCACATGGGATCCTGGAACCAAACCCAGCAGATATAAAGAGCCCACTATATTCCTTTTCTTTCAACAACAGAACTTTCTGTGTTCAGCTAGAAGTCTGAGTTTTTGAACTTTCTGCCCACCATTAACGGGGGCTCCAAATTTGTACAGAAGATGGAAATACAACCATGTTAGGAACAGGTAGATCTATCCTCTCTTAACCCTGAAGGTTCCCCAGGGACAACTCTATACTGCCGGGATTCTGCTTTTAACTCTCATGTATCTCAATTTTCATTTGTGAAATGTTGGAGGGTATGCATTAGTCTTCCACCTGTTACTTTCTCAGCCACAGGTCATATTTTTCTCTCCTTTAGGCCATATTTTTACATGTATATATTTCAGAGGAAGGAAATGGCAAAACTGCCTCTGGGTATTCCTTCCCTAAGAAAACTATGAAATTCATGAGGCCACCATAAGTTGACAGGTGACTTGAAGTCTATGAAAGCAGCAGAGGCAACGCATCTCCTGCCAATTACACTACCTCTTCATACTTTTCAGCTATTCTGCAAAAGTTCCCAACCTAACTTCCTTTCACCATCTAGAACTCTAAAGTATACTGGGTCTTAAAATGGACACTTGTTAATTTCTTCCACCCTCTCCTTCCTTTTCAATCCATATTTTGAAATTCATTTGCATTTCAAGCTGTAGACAAGCCATTACATACTCAGATTTGCTCTGACATCTATAAAACTGGAGTAATAATGCAAATCTATTTTACAAGATTATTGTAAGTATTACTGATATAACAACTATAACATCTTGTATAAAGTATTACTAATACCTACCGACATAAGTAGTGAGGACTATATATTTAAGAAAATGCTGATTAACTATTATCAGTTTCACAAGTGAATTCAAAGATTTTCTGTGGAGGTGAATGTTAAGAAATCTGGAGGGAAATGTAACTTGAGCATTTCATTGAAAAAAAGACTATTAAAAACAGTTTCTCTGTGTACAAAAAACGAAACTGGGAGATTTGTGTCTGCTCACAGAGCTATGTTTTTAAGATGCCTCCCCAAAATCCTTACCCTGATTTTGTAATTTCTTCCACCAATTATTGCCAGTTTAAAAAAACAACAACATATGAGTTCCAGGACAAAGACATTTGTAAAGGTTCTCATAGGCAATGGCCCAGCTTATTGCCCTAAGCAAAAATACAAACAAAACCCTGTGTGAGAGGCTTCCTTAGTCTTTGAGCAGGGAACATGATTTATAATTTAAAGTAATTATAGCAGTAGATTTCTCTCTCCTCTTCCTCAAGAGTAGGTCAAATGGGTATCTTAAATAAAAGCTAAACCAAATGAAAACCAAAATATTTGCTAAGTTTTTTAAAAATTCTTTTATTCCTGGATCCCAAGGGATTCTGGCACAACAGGCTTTTTGTCTGCAGACCACCACACTCTCAAGCTCATTTTGTTTGTTTTATTTAACTCTCACAGGCAACTTTTCTCCATAGCAGGCTCATAGGTCCCTCCATCCCCCATCCCACACTTCCTTTGTACTCACTCTGAAAGGGGCACAGGCAGAGATTTGTGTAAGGGAGGTAAAGTGATGGAAAAAAGAAAAGAAAAGAAAAGAAAAGACTTTGTTTTTAGCATAAGGAATTTCTGTTCATTTTAACACTGCCTCTTCCCATTGGCAGGCTGATGTCACATATTACAAACATGTGAAATGTACCTATATGGATGGGAATCCAAATGAACATAGGTCTCTGGATAGTTTTAAAGTGGCACCAGGCCTGTTGCCTTGTTTCCAGCAAGCTGGGAGTGAGACGCAATCTGGCTATAGAGACCAGCAAGCCCATTTAATAAAGCACAAATCTTGTGTAATGTGAGTGAGCTCACTGCCATACAAAGTACTAATTATCGGCAGCATTTTCCAAAGGATATGAATAACTCCCCCCGTGAGAAAGAGGCCCAAGGCACAACCCTGCATCGCTTTAAGTGCTTAATCCACAACATGAATGGTTCCAGTGCACTCCTTTACCACTCTGCTTGCTTGCAAAGGTCTTGAATAGAAAAATGGTAACCATCCAAGTTCTGTGGAAAATGTGCCAAAAACAATACTTGCTTTTTTTCTGTTTACATGGTTAGGCTTTGCTGATATCAAAGTTGGCACTCACCAATCTAACTGAATTATAGGAAATTCAATTTCCCTACAAGGTTTTCAAACACCTCTTAATGATCTCTGAAGGGTTGGATTTACTTGCGGCATGTGCACATCATTAAAAAAAAAAGACTCCAAGTAACTGACACTGGGAAATAGCTGCAACAGGACTGTAGGAACTCAACCCTCAGAATAGGAAGTATTTGATCAGGGGACACCCCTCATAATCTACCTTCATGATTGATATAGATTGGTAAATTTTCCCCAGCTTTGGCAGTGATCCATTCTTGTCAAGATGTGAACCATAATTTTCCCAGAGATTCTAAACCAGACCTAGTACACTCAGTGGAACTAAACTATGAGTAATTCATGAATTCTTTGTTTAGCTAAACTATAATTTATTTTAATGGCCTAATTTGCACATCTGTCAGCTTCTGGGAAAAATGAATAAATAAATGCTTACTGTAACTTCAATCTGAGGATTTATAAATATAATTTAGGTATTCAAATATAAGGAGCAGGCAAATTTACAAAAAATGTGAACAGATCATATATAGGAATTGTGGATAATTTTCAATGTTTCACTCTCTGAAATGGCAGATATTTGAGGACAAGGAAAAAAAATCATTTGAGAGGGTCAGCATTTTATTTGGGAGCAATGTCCTCATTTCTCCCCACCTACTCACATAGCTATGCCACTGGTCTAGTGTTTTCTTCTCTAATTGGCAGCAACACTCCAGAGTTTCACATCACCTGCCTCTTGATTCTTTTTAAATAGACACAAAAGGTGAATCAACAGAATTTATATAAATATTGATTTATCATTAATCAGTTGAGTCAACTGGTCATTCTAGTTGGGATTTGCTATTGGATTTAGGCCCAAAGATTGAACGGATGATGTTTTGCAGCAAAGGAGATGCTAAGCCACTAACAGGGGATGCAGACGGCGAAAAGCACCTTCTTCAATCTCAGGAATGGGACGGGCAGCCGGATGCCGGGTGCCCCAACCCCTTCCTGAGGATGTCATTGGAGTGCCTGCCATTGCACACGGTGGGCGATCCAATGATGTCCTTCTGGCTCAGTGTACAGACACGCTGAGCCGGAAGAGATGCCGAAGGGTGCACGCCGCCTCTTGCAACGCCCTTTCCGCGACTTGCAGAAGGAGCGCTATTTTAGCGTTCCTTCTAGGGGCGAAAAAAGAGTGGATTGGGGCTGAGGCGAAGGGCTGAGGCGAAGGGCTGAGGCGTGGGGTAGCCTCGGCCCCAATCCACTGCTTTTCAGGGCGGCCCACGGCTGCCCGTCTGCAATGGCCCTAAGTCAATCTATACACTTCATTTCAATGTAGGAATCTTGCATAGGACAAGTGCAAGTGTTTTTTACACCAATCAATGACAACCACCTCTAGCTGACAGTAACAGTGTTGCATGGCATGTGTGCACAGCAAAGTAAACCTGTCAGCCATCAAACATATGGATACACATCAGCATCCAAATGGAGAGCCTGACTGACTGATAGATGCATCTTGCTTGGGAAATACTGCCAGACAGGAACACTTGTGGAGTTCAAGGTATAAGTGTGCCATAGGCTTGTATTATTCTTTGAAAAATTTAAAGACCTGGACCTAATGCAAAAATGACCATTTATTGTGAATTTCAATTTAATTGCGTAACTATAAGTCCATTTTCAAAAGGAAACTTTATAGGACATTTACAGGAAAAGAGATTCCACATAAACATTAGGAGGAACTTCCTGACAGTAAGAGCTGTTCAATAGTGGAACACACTCCCTCAGAAAGTGGTGGGGTGTCCTTCTTTGGAGGTCTTTAAACAGAGGTTGGATGGCCATCTGTTGAGGATGCTTTGATTGTGAGTTCTTGCATGGCAGGAGGTTGGACTGGATAGCCCTTGTGGTCTCTTCCAACTCTATGATTCTATGCTTGTCTAGGCAATATAGTAGACTCTTATGTTGTAAGAGTTGTGAATTGGTTTTATTTTTCCAGTTTTATTCCTCATGCATACACTGTTGTGTCAGTTTTAACAGAGCTGCATTAAAGCTAAGGCTCCAACTCTTCAAAGAGAACAGAAAATTAGATATCATCAGAAATTTAGATATCACCATTGGGATTCTCTCTTTTTCTCATATGTCTTCCTGAGATTTTTTTAAAAAATAAAAACCATTAGTGAAACTTTTATTACTGGACAAATGAATGAAAGTAATGTTGCTTGGCCCATGAAGAACGATTCCAGTGTGAATCACTGGACTCACAGTTGTCTCCAATGACCTAAGCATTCTTTCCCCCCAAAGCTTTGCCTGTCAATGAGTCCTCGTGGATTAGAAGCTTACTCCACTTACTGGAACTATTTTTGTTAACTTCATATACATTCCACTCAATATATGGGGGGGAAATGCAGTGCAAAGTCTGTTATTTTTACAGTTGTTCATTCTGGTAAAGTGCCAATAGCTGATTATTTCCCTGGGAAATGTAATCTAAGAATTCTGAAAGTGAGCAGGTATGCTCCTAATGCCACATCTCACCTAACACATTGCTTAATGAAGTATTCCTTGAACATCGTAGCAGTATCCTTATTTGTGTGAAAGCATTGTACAAAGAAATGTTCAGTCGAGTCCTATTGTATGATTTAATTAATTAATTAATTAATTTCTATCCTGCCTTTCTCCGCAAAGGGACCCAAGCTGTGATAGTATCAGGATGGAAAGAAAGTAAAAATTGGAACTTGAACAAAGTAGATAAATATTTGGCAGATAACTTGCTGTTTGCTATTATTAGAGATAGAAGATTAAAATATACTGGAGAAAGGAGGGAAGAAGCTTGGAACTTAGGCTGAGAAATTCTGCTGCAGAAGGTTACAGGGAATATGGAGTATAATGAAGTCAATCATGCAATTAAATCCATATCCCACATATTGAATGTAAGTTTCTAATTGTAAATAGTGTATTAATTCTAAATTCTAACACCTGAAACCAGTTCTGTCATACACCCACATATCATGCAAGAATTCATGATTCTCTGCTTCCCTAGGGTTAGGGTTCTAATATTCAAGCATACCTACACCAGTGCATCCACACGTGGAAGCATAGGATGCTTTAAATTAAAGCTTGCATCGTAGGGCGCATGCTCTGGATTGCCAAGTCAATTTCCTCCGCATGTTCGATGGTGCATTTATATGGCTGTTTTCTGGTGCATTGGTGTCACTGCATACATACACACATACGAAGGTGCATATCTTCACCGAAGGAGTGGAAAAAAGCGGCTCCTTTTTGGAGCGGACTTTCACAGGAAGAGGCAGGTAGGGGGCACTTTTTCGACGTGTGTCATCTAAAGACCATGCCTTCAGGTCAACCCCAAAACAGCCCTTTTAGCCCGTGTGCATCCCCCCATAGTTGCTCAATTTGTTTTTGAATGTCTTGTAGAAAATATTAGTAAACCCATTGGAGCCTGGAGATTTAACTCCTTTCAAATCATCAATTACTTTTTCAATCTTTTCCCTTCTTACGGGTGCATTCAGATATTCTCGTTGAACCTCTTCTAATTTAGGGCCTCTACAGACAGGCCCTTTGGGCCATCCTGGAGGCAGGGATGGGGAGGGGCAGCCATTCCTTCCCTGAAGACGTTGTGATACCACGCACTGTTACGCACAGCGCATGGCATCAGGACGTCCTTCCAGCACAGCCTTTTGATGCGCTGCACTGGAAGGGCTAAAGAGCCATGTGCTGGCTCTTAGGGCGCCCTTTTCGCTGGCTCTGAAAGCAGTGGCATTTTGCCACTCCTTTCCAAGGTGACAAAAGGGAGGATCAGGGCCGAGGTGTCCGGCAGCCTCGGCCTCGAACCTCCACTTCCTGAGGCGGCCCAGAGCCACCCATCTGCATCCCCCCTTAGTCTGAATATTTAACCTCTGATGTAATGTCTCTCTTTCTCTATATAGATTTTCATGGAATTTTTCCATTACTTCTCTTATTTTTTCATCTTCATATAATATTTCACCATTTTCTCCCTGTATCTTGTTAATCCATTTTTTTTCATTTTTTTCTCTTTTTAAAAATCTTGCACAAGTCTTCATGCTCTTAGTATCCCAAGCTTGAAAAACATTCCTTATATATATATATATATATATATATATTCCTTGCACTGGAGGCCTGATCTAATTTTTCTAGCTCTTTCTTCTTTTTATCCCATTGTGTTTTTATGTTATTCTTTTTATATTTTTCGTATTCTTTCTATTGAATTTCCACTTCCTTTACCAAATTCTGTCTATAAAGATATTTTTCCTTCTTAATTCCTATCTCTAGATTCATGCATTTCCTTCTTACCATTGCCTTGAAAGCGTCCCAAACAGTCTACATTGATACCTTCCCAGTATCATTTATTTCAAAATATGATTTAATTTCCTTAATTATCTTATCATTGTTCTCTTCTTTCATCATCACTATAGGGTTAAATCTCCACTTTATTTATTTATTTATTTATTCTTGATGGTATTGCTAAGTTCATATACAGGGGGGTATGGTCCGATAACCCGATTCCCTCAGTTTTAATTTCTTTTATCTGAATTGTATTCTCTTTTCTCACTATAAACAAATCTATCCTAGTAAATTTCTTAAGTCTTGCTGAATTTCCCAATCTCCTGATCCATTTTACCTTTCTTTTCTCATGTGGTAAAGTCCTTAGCCTCAAAGGTGCTACAAGATCCCTTTGCATACTGATCTTTGTTTTATAAAACTACATAGTCTTACTGTTAGCCTATGTAAATGCCACCCCAGTCCACCTTAAGAGTCAGCTGCTAGACTGGTTGAAGGAGGTTTGTTTAGCTAGGATGTGATCAGGATGTGGGAAAAAATGATGTTTCAATCCCCTCCCATCAGTGATGGCTGAGGTCATCAGAAACAGGACCTATGACACAAGTACTTGTCACAGACTTGCACACTAGTAGAAGTAGGGCTGAAACATTGTCCTCCTTGTGCTCTGATTGTAGACCTCCTTCGCTGGATCTGGGGTTGGGCTGGGAATGTTACTTGATTTCATCTCCTTAAGTAGCTGATCAAGAATTCCAGTGCATATAATTAAGCTTCAAATCATGGAAACCACACATAATGAAAAACACCAATGCATCATTTCACTATATATGATTTTAATGCATTTTAACACTTGTAATTTCCATTTATTCAACAGGACCCACACATTGTTCAGATCTGATGTGCAAAATTTTTAAAAAAAAAAAAAAACTAGTCAAAATGCAAGTAAGCAAAAATAGACAGTGTTATCCTAGTGCCATTTTAGGTTCTCAATTCCACTGCTACAAAAATCCCATTAGACAATTATTCTTGCTAATAACCTTTTTAATACAGCAAAGTGCATTTTTAGGTATGCTTTTTAAATACAATGCAACCTCTTCCCATCTGCAGATTTGAGCATCTGCAGACTTGCCATCCACAGATTTGAGCATCTGTAGATGGCAAGTCTGTGTTGTCCCTAATGGTGGTGTGGTCACATGCATGCACTGTCATTGGAGACAACAGGGCTACCCTTAATGGCAGCATGGCCATGTGCATGCACCACCATTGGGGAAAATGCAGGCTTTCTAAATCTTGCCATAAATGGATACAATAACAGAGTTAAGAATTTCCTAAATCACTTTTCTTAAAAGTTGCATTAAACTAGCCTCAAAGCTCATTCTTTAATTTGTCATAGTAGTTTTTAAGTTTCATATTAAATTGGTCTGTTTTACATTTTAAAAAATACAGAAATAGCAGTGGTAGAGCTTATCATATCCCTATGATAAGAAAATGTAGCTTGGATGGAGATAAGAATGAGCTTTTGAGACAATTTCTTCGATTACTGGTAAGATTGATTTATTTATCTGATAACTACATTTATAAGGATTTTCCTATAATCTTTTACCTGCTTTCTACATTTGCATTCCAATTCCCTATGATTAACAAGAAGTCCTGTTTTGATGTATGATCCATTTCTTCCTAGACTCCAGCAGAGAAACTTTACATTTTTTCCTCTTTTGCCTCTATGGTTGGTAAACTGGGATTATGATTATATTGATGGGTTTTCCCTGAAGTCTTATTGACATGATTCTGTCAGACTTTGTATTATATCCTTTGATTGATTTTGCTATATCTCTCCTCACTATTAATTCCAGTCCATTTTGTCTCATCTTTTCAATTCCTGTGTAAAGGAACTTTACTCTGTATTTATTTGACTCAGAATGTCCCATTTCCACTTTAGCTTGCCCACTCCAAGTATTGAAATGTTTATACATTCTACTTCTTGTTTTACTATATCTGGCTTCCTCTGATAAATGCTTCTCATTTTCCATGTTCCTATAATGTATGTTGTGCAACTCTGGACATTGCTTTCATTTTTGAGCAAATTTACAGTTTGACTTTCTTTTGGCTTGAGTCCAGTTGTGTTATTGTCCACCGTTCTACTCATAACTGCCCTCTGCTTTGTTCTGTTAACACATTGTGTGTATTCTGTCCCTAACTCTTTCTTCATTTTTGGATGATCTCATCATAGGGTTTCCATGGTGAAAATTTTTCAAGAATGGGTTCACCATGACCTCCCTCTGCACAATACTAATAAGTGTTAGCTATGGTGTCACTGCTTTTGTATCTGAAAGATCCTTCACCATTACTGCTGCTGCCCAGTGGTTGTTTAGCACATCTGCCCTAATACATCTATCACATGTTGTACTAGATTAAAAACAAATAGGCATTTCCCTTTTTTTATTTAGGTGACTAAGAATATTCCACCTCCCCTCAGATCCCCCATCTTATTAGCAGACATATTCTTCTTGCAATAGAAGAGCTGACTGTACACATGGACAACACCAGATAGACAACATAAAAATCAGATAAACTATACAAATGGAAGAAGAAGATGGGGAACCTCTATTCTTGTAGCAAAACCAAGACCAGGAGCAAACTTTGGCAGAGACCATGAGTTACTAATATCAAAAATTAGAGTAAAATTAAGAAGAACATTAAACCAACCATAATACTGAAATACAACCTGAAGAACATCCCTCCAAAATTTAAAGATAATATGGAAAATAAATTTGCACTATTAAGCTTAATAGATTGGACACCAGAAGAACTAAGAAATGAAGCCAGGAATATTATCAAGGAAGAAAGCAAAAAGACACTATCTGTATCCAAAAAGAAAGAGAAGCATCATTAGATGACAAACAAAACTCTTCAAACAGTAAAGAACAGACAAGAAGTAAAAGGTAATAAAAATAGAATCAGAACCATGAATGCAAGTGTTTAATGAGTAAGTGCATGGATAAAGGGAACTACTAAAATAATACAGGGACAGAAGTTGACAACAAAAAGGAAGAACAAGAGACCTCTTCTACATGATTGAAGAAATCAAAGGGAGATTTAAACAAAGAATAGAGATGCTCTGCAATCAGCAGGGGAACACAATACATGACCAAGATGAAATTAAAAGATGAGGGAAACAATACATGGAGCTATACAAAATAGATGAATGGATGAAAGATTCATTTGAAGAAGAACCATACAAAGACATGCCAAATTTTACAAAGTGAAATGAAAGCTGCACTCACAGCACTTGGGAGGACTAAATAACCAGGAACAGATGGCATAACAACAGAACAGCTTTAATCCACAGAGACAGAATCAACTCTAAAATCTATCAACAAATATGGAAAAGAAAAGAATGGCATGTTGGAAACAATATATCCCCAAAAAGGAGACACAAAAGATTGCAGTAACAATAGGACCATTGTAATAATTTCCCATTAAAGCAGTCATGCAAAAAATTCCACAGCCAAGACTCCTACTATATATGGAGTGAGAAATTCCAGATGTGCAAACTGGGTTCAGGGAAGGAAGGGAGCACTAGGAATCACACTGCAAACATACGTTGCTTAATGGAGCACACTAAAAAAAAACAACCTCCAAAAGATAATCACCCTGTGCTTTAGACTACAGCAAAGCCCTCTGATTGCATAGAGCACAAAAAGCTATGGATTGCTCTTAAAGAAATGGGTGTGCCACAACATTTGATTGTTGTGATGTGTAATCTATACTCAGGGCAAGGGGCAACTGTTAGGACAGAATACGGAGAAGCAGAATGGTTTCTAAAAAGAAAAAGGACCAGGAAAGGCTGAATCCTATCACCCTATCTGTTAAACATGTATGCGAAAAATATCATACATAAAGCAGGACTAGACCCAAAGAAAGGAGATGTGAAAATTTGTGGAAGTAGCATCAACAAGATATGCAGATGACACCTTACTGTTAGCAGAAAGTACCAAAAACCTGGAACAATTACTGAAGAAAGCCAAGGATGAAAATGTCAAGGCAGGTTTACTGTTGAACATTAAGAAAACAAAAATAATGACCATGGATAATTTATATAACTTTAAGGTAGATGATGAAGAAATTGAAATAGCTAAAGTTTTTCCATACTTGGCTCAATTACTGATCCAAATAGAGATTACACTCAAGAAATCAGAAGAACACTACAACTTGGGCATCTATGAAAGAACTAGACAAGATCCTGAAGTGCAAAGATATATCACTGAATACTAAGGTTAGGACTGTCCATGCCATTGTATTTCTATGCATGGTTGTGAGAGCTGGATAGGAAGAAAATCAACTACTTTGAGATGTGGTACTGGAGTTCTGTGGATACTTTGGACTCCTAAAAAGACAAATAAATGGTTCCTTGAATAAATCAAGCCTGAATTCTCCCTAGAAGCCAAAATGTCTAAATTGAGGCTGCCATATTTTGGCAACAGGATGAGAAGTCACTAGGAAATACAATAATGCTTGTTAAGGCAGAAGGTAATAGGAAATAGAAGAAGACTGCATTTAGATGGATAGATAGACTCAATCAGGCAAGCCATGGTCATGAGTCTGCCAACATCTGAGTACAGCTGTCGGGGATAGGATGTCCTGGAGATGTCTAATTCATTGGGTCAACATAGGTTGCAATTGACTTGAGGGCAGTTAACACACACACACACACACACACACACACACAATTATACTTATATCCTACTTTTTTTCTACAGCATCTCACAGTGATGTACATGTTAGAGACTTAGGTGGCTTCCCATCCAGGCACTGATCAAGTCTAATTCTGTTTAGCACTAGATGATGGCTTCCTATGTATTCCAATCTTATTGCAGTCCATTTAAAGCTATTTAGGAGTCTAATCTGGTTCTATCTGAACTGGATTTGTCATACAGCCTGAACTGTCACTGCAAGAATGACATGCTTCCATCATGTAATAAAAATGCTCAATTTGGCACTGATAGAAAAGGAGTTCTGATTCCAAATTTGAGACCCACAAGGATGAATGATTGTGTAGTTCTATCTTTACAAGAGAGAATGAGAATTCAATACATGTATGAAGAATGCATTACACGTATGAAGAAAGGCTGGAAGATTCTTAAGTCATTAGAAAAAAAAAACATATCTTTCTATATGGACCCTGCCCTGTCCTCGATATTTCCAAATGTTCTCTTCTTCTATTAGTCCCACTATCTCAGAGCCACATTTTGTGGGAATATGAAAGACAACCTTCTTAGGGGCCCATCTCAGACTCTTGAACATCCTCACCAGAAGGCTAGAACAGTTCCAGCAGGCAACTATACCTTTAATGAAACAGGTCTCTAGCATTTAAATTTGTTTGTTGTTGAATGGGATTTTAAGTAGTAGAGTATTCCATTTTAGTGCTGCGTATTTTATTGTGTTTTAATTGCTTTTTTTATTTTAACTGCTGCTGCATTTTTATTTTTATTTTATCATTGTTAGCCAATTTGAATGCCATTTTATTCATTTATTGAATTTATAGATGGAAAGGAAGGATACCAGTTAAATAAATGAATAAATGAATAGTGAGCTGTTTCATTGCCTTGTAAATACCACAGCCCCAAGTCATTTTCACCCCCTTATTATTTTTGAAATAAAATGGAGCTAAGTAAATTCATATCCTTTGCAGCTTGTGATAGCTGGGACTTTTAACTCTTTTCCTTTGGAGATGGTGTACAGGCAAGACATTTAACATTACATATGTATACTGAAAAAATATAACAATGTAAAAACAGAATGCTAAATACTTTGCTACAGTGGAAAGGAGAAGCCAGGCATAGTCAGACATGCACTCTAGACTTTAGGAAAGCTGATTTTACTAAACTCAGAGAAATACTGGCAGTGATCCCATGGACAGGAATACTAAAAGAGAAGGGAGTTCAAGACGGATGGGAGTTTCTCAAAAGGGAGATACTAAAGGCACAATTTCAAACCGTGCCAACAAGGAGGAAAAATGGGAGGTATCTCAAGAAACCAGGATGGATGACTAAGGAACTTGCAACTGAACTATGTTTTAAACGGAACATGTATAAGAAATGGAAAAATGGGGAAGTCACCAAAGAAGAATTCAAACAAATAGCTAGCACATGTAGGGGTAAAGTCAGAAAAGCTAAAGCACAGAATGAACTAAGGCTTGCTAGAGAGGTTAAGAACAATAAAAAGGGCTTTTTTGGGTATGTCAGCAGCAAAGGGAAAAAGAAGGAAATGGTAGGGCCACTGTGGGGAGAAGATGGCAAAAAGTTAACCGGGGACAGAGAAAAGGCAGCATTACTCAACACCTTCTTTGCTTCAGTCTTCTCAAAACAAGCAAAGGGTGCTGAACCTGAGGATAATAGAGCAGAGGACAGAATAGGAGAATTTCAGCACAGAATAAGTAAAGAGATAGTATAGAAATATCTGGTTAATCTAAATGAATATAAGTCTCCAGGACCAGATGAATTACATCCAAGGGTATTAAAAGAACTGGCAAACGTAATATCGGAACCATTGGCAATAATCTTTGAGAACTCCTGGAAAACAGGAGAAGTCCCAGCGGACTGGAGGAGGGCAAACATTGTCCCCATCTTCAAAAAGGGAAAAAAAAGAGGATCCCAACAATTATCGTCCAGTTAGTCTGACATCAATACCAGGAAAGATTCTGGAGCAGAACATTAAACAGAGAGTTTGTGAACATCTGGAAGATAATTTCATAATCACAAAAGGTCAACATGGGTTTCAGAGAAACAGGTCATGCCAGACAAATCTGATCTCTTTTTTTGATAAAATTACCAGCTTGGTAGATGAAGGGAATGCTGTGGATATAGTATATCTTGATTTCAGTAAGGCCTTTGACAAGGTTCCCCATGACATTCTTGCAAACAAGCTGGTAAAATGTGGGCTAGACAAAGTAACTGTTACATGAATTTGTAATTGGTTGACTGGGCGAACCCAAAGGGTGCTCAACAATGGCTCCTTTTCAACCTGGAAAGAAGTGACCAGTGGGGTGCCACAGGGCTCTGTCCTGGGCCCAGTGCTATTCAATATCTTTATTAATGACTTGGATGACGGTATTGAGGGCATAGTTATCAAATTTGCAGATGACACCAAATTAGGAGGAGTAGCTAATACCCCAGAGGACAGGATCAAAATTCAAAATGACTTGAACAGACTAGAAAGCTGGGCCAAAGCTAACAAAATGAAATTCAACACGGAGGAATGTAAGGTACTGCACTTAGGGCAGAAAAACGAAAGAGTACAGATATACGATGGGGGACACCTGGCTGAATGAGACTACGTGTGAAAGGGATCTAGGAATCCAGGTGAACCATAAGTTGAACATGAGTCAACAGTGCGATGCAGCAACTAAAAAGGCCAATGCAATTTTAGGCTGCATCAGTAGAAGTATAGTGTCTAGATCAAGAGAAGTAATAGTGCCACTCTATTATGCTTTGGTCAGGCCTCACCTGGAATACTGTGTCCAGTTCTGGGCACCACAATTCAAAAAGGATGTGGAGAAACTGGAGCGTGTCCAAAGGAGGGCAACTAAAATGGTGAAGGGTCTGGAAACCAAGCCCTATGAGGGATGACTTAGGGAGCTGGGGATGTTTAGCCTGGAGAAGAGAAGGTTAAGAGGTGATATGATAGCCATGTTTAAATATTTGAAGGGATGTCATATTGATGAGGGAACAAGCTTGTTTTCTGCTACTCCAGAGACTAGGACCCGAAACAATGGATGCAAGCTGCAAGAAAAGAGATTCCACCTCAACATTAGGAGGAACTTCCTGACAGTAAGGGCAGTTCGACAATGGAACACACTCCCTCTGAGAGTAGTGGAGTCTCCTTCATTGGAGGTCTTTAAGCAGAGGCTGGATGGCCATCTGTCGGGGAGGCTTTGATTGGGAGTTCCTGCATGGCAGGGGGTTGGACTGGATGGCCCTTGTGGTCTCTTCCAACTCTATGATTCTATGATTCTATGTATGCTTTCAAAGTTTGTATTCTTACTTAATTTATTAATGGGTGGATCCACAAATGGTTGAAATCAAGTGTAATAATGCAAAGTTTGGATACAAAGAATAAGCAGCAAAATGAACTGGAATTAATGCACAGAGAGGCAAATAAACATAAGGAATAATTTACCATGTGAATCTATTGCAACAATGAGTACCAATGAATTCAAGAAACACCTAGATCAGGGGTAGGCAACCTTTCCCCTTTAAGGGCCGAGGGACTTCAGCTCCCAGAATCCCAGGAGCTATTGGCCAACATGGGACTACTGGCCAACATGGCTGAGGCTTCTGGGAGCTGAAGTCCCTCGGCCCTTAAAGGGGAAAGGTTGCCTACCCCTGACCTAGATTGCTTCCATAAAAAAGAAATGGAAGAAAGTTTTAAAAAGCAGGGGAATTAGATGAAGATCAATCAAAAAGAGGTCTTTATCCTGCTCACAAAATGCTTTCTCCTCTTCATCTTATGAGAACTAACATTTAACACCAGGATTTGACCACAAGTTTGAATTAGGATTCCATTTCTTGGAGTCTGGTAGTTGGTGTCATATGGTTTTTGGCTCTCAGACACTGCAGTTTATCACATGTTTAATACTGACTAGTTTGAAGTCAAGTTGATCTTGTGAATACAAGACATGAGGCACTAGAATGCATTTGAATATGCCTGGTTGGGGGCAGGGCGAGAGAGAACAAATAGGGTAAGTAGAGAAGAAAATTATTTCAGTCCAAAATACTGTCAGAATGTCTCAGATTTCCAAGAAGGAGAGGGGGTGGTAGGAAAGAGTCTTGGGTATTAACAAGCTCCCTTTTGCCATGGTCCAAAAGAAACTTGACCTCCAGGCACAATAAAGCACGTTTGTTCCAGCCATAAAGACCTCAGGAAAGAAAAAGACAAAGTCTTACTTGTCCATTTAATTTTCTATAGTCTCACCCATTCTCTCCCCAGAAAAAACATACCCCTGAAGAACTCTAAGCAGTAATCAACCAGCAGAAATTCTTCAGCAACTTCTTTCTGAAACTGCTACATGCTATATGCAAAAAGGGGCCCTTCCTCTGTTTATCTACAATACAAAGACCAGAGGTTTTCCTGGATTCCTGATGGCTAAAGACAAATAAAACACATAGCCATGGCATCACTGTCCATGCAACTGGCTATAAATCACCAATTTCTGTTTTGACAGGCGGATTTCAACTTGTTTCAAATTACAGCCAAAAGAATAGCCAAGTAACTTGTTCTTTTTTCCAGCTGGTTGTACTTTTCACAGCACTGCTTCAGTTGGCAGAAACTGTGGAGGTGGGCAGTATCAGTCAAATGCACTTCTACATTAGGGTCCTGGGTAGTCAATGAAAAATGGGGCCTTGACTCTTGTTTTATGTTTTGTCTTAAAGCATCTGTAGTTCAGTAGATTGGTGCCAGCAGTGCCTTCACATTAGTCTATGCCTCTACCACCAACCCATTTAAAAAGAGCACACAGCATTTTTCTGTTGGTGATTTTTGCTGGCCAACAGATGAGAAGCAATCAATATACATTCCCATCCACAAAAAAGGAGACAAAAGAGAGTGCAGCAACTATAGAAACATAGCACTGATCTCCCACGTAAGCAAGATCATGCTGAAAATTCTGCAACATAAGACTCAAACCATACATGGAGTGAGAAAGCCCAGAGGTCCAAGTAGGGTTTAGGAAGAGGCACGAGGGACCACACTGCAAACATATGATGGCTAATGGAGTGTAGCAGGGAGTTCCAAAAGAAAATCAGCATGAGCTTTATAAACTATTGACTGCACAGATCATGAAAGGTTATGGAATGCCCTTAAAGACATGGGAGTGCCAACACATCTGATAGTCCTGATGAGGAATCTGTACTCAGAACAAGAGAATACTGTCAGAACGGAACATGGAGAAACAGAATGGTTCCCAATTGGCCAGGAAGTCAGACAAGGCTGCATCCTTTATCTGTTCAACTTGTATGCAGAACATATAAGAAAAGCAGGCTTGGACACAGAAGAAGGAGGAGTGAAATAGGAGGAAATAATATCAACAATCTAAGATATGCAGATGACACTATAATACTAGCAGAAAACCTCACAGACCTGGAACACTTACTAAGGAAGATCAAAGAAGAAAGTGGTAAGGCAGGTTTAATGTTAAACAGAAAGAAAAAATAATAATGACCACCAAGGATCTTCACAAGTTCAACCTAGACAATGAGGAAATAGAAATAGTAAAAGAATTTCCTTACCTGGGATCAAACATTGATAAAAATGGGGACTGCAGTCAGGAAATCAGAAGAAGACTAAGAAAGGGGAGGGCAGCTATGAAAGAATTAGAAAAGATTCTAAAATGAAAAGATATACAACTCAGCACAAAAGTTAGAATCATACAAGCCATTGTATTCCTTATTACCATGTATGGATGTGAGAACTGGACAGTTAAGAAAGATGATAGGAAGAAAATTCCTTTGCGATGTGGTGCTGAAGAAGAGTGCTGAGGATTCCACGGACATCAAAAAGGAGAAACAAATGGGTCCTAAAGCAGATCAAGCCAGAAACCTCCCTGGAAGCCAAGATGGCCAAACAGGCTTTTGTACTTTGGGCACATCATGAGAAGAGAGGACTCATTGGAAAATATAATCATGCTGGGAAAGGTGGAGGGAAGTAGGAAGAGAGGAAGACCAAATGCTAGATGGATGGACTCTATTAAGGAGGTCATGGGTATGCAGTTGCAAGAATTAAGCAGAGCAGTGGAAGACAGGGAATCTTGGAGATGTCTCATCCATAGGGT
Source organism: Phrynosoma blainvillii (assembly GCA_026167975.1). NCBI lineage: Eukaryota > Metazoa > Chordata > Lepidosauria > Squamata > Phrynosomatidae > Phrynosoma > Phrynosoma blainvillii. The sequence goes on along the minus strand of JANUYF010000002.1, from coordinate 57,729,025 downwards.
CGCCATGAGTTGAGATCAACTCAAGGGCTGTTCTACATGCCTGTGTAAGCACTTTCATGAGTATAAAAGTGGCAGGTAGACAGCAGCAGAAGCTGTATCTATCAGGGAAGGAAACAGCCCTTTCATTTTCTAAGGTCCTTCAGAACAGAAAGGGCAGTTCCTCTCCTAGTAGAGATGGTTGTCAATGTCATTCCTACCCATCTCCCTACACTTGTCACAGCATCTGCTGGCACGTTACCTCTAGTGTTACATTGCTACTTCCTCTGGTCCTCCTATGCTGATGTAGTTATGTCAGCCAACAGGTTCAAGGCCTCAGTCTCCAAGGCAGAATGTACCCATGGCAATGACCGAAGCACTGCACACAGAGCCCCTGTTTTTATGCATGTGAATAGGTAGCCTTTGTGCAATGGTAGTCTGGTACTCTAATCATGTCCCCCAGGAATGATCTCTGTATTAAAGCCCCAAATAAGAGGCACCACAGGCAATATTAGGACCAATCTTCACACATGTAGGGCTTGTTGGGAAATTAACCACCAAGTTTCAAAAATTAATTGTTCAGGCTGCTTGTGATGGCAAAGAAATGATAGACTGAGATTTATACTGAGATGGAACTGAACCTTCAGATTAATTTATAGAAACTGATATTAGACTTCAGATTCATTTACAGAAATTGATAGCCTTAAGGGAGCAAAGGAGCACAAGGTCTGATTCCCTGCCATAAGCCTCTACTGTAATGTTTGTGCAATGGGTGTGTATAGGTCATTTTTTAAAGATTCCAAGGAAGCAACTGTCACCATGGGCTGTTGCAGACCGGCCCAAAGGGCCAGCCTGGGCGTAGAGTTTGGGCGTGGCAGCCACATGCTGGCCGCCCCAACCCCATCCCAACACCATCCTGACGCCGCACAGCCATACGCATGGCGTGCAGCATCAGGACGCCCTTCCGGCTCAGTGTGCAGACAGGCTGCGCCGAAAGGGCGCAGAAGAGCTGTGGCGCCAGCTCTTAGAGCAGCCTTTTGCCGCCCCTAAAAGGAGCGGCATTTTGCCGCTCTTTTAGGGGTGGCAACCTCATGCATTGGCCCCGATCCACCACTCCCTGGGGCGGCTCTCTGCCACCCCAAATGAGCCATCTGCATCGACCCTCTGTCTCTTTATTACATGAACAAAAGATCTCTGTCTTAAGGAGCACACAATGAAAATCAGATGACAACAGAGGAAAGGAATGTGAGGAGATGCTAAGAAGGAATAAATCTGAGCAAATGTCTTAATAGGTTTTTGGGTTTGCCTTTTTGTTGAACATTTTTTGTTGAATAAAATGTTCTCATATACAAAAAAGAAAAAAATGCCATTTTAATTATTTTTGAAAACTATTTGTGGTCTGGGACATATGTGATACAAAACCTCCACAGACCATGTACTTTTCAGTTAAGAAAATCTTGTGCAGGAAACTTCTTTTCTGTGCAGAAAATACCATTCTATGTGAATAAAAGCCATATGGTGGGTTTTGGGGTGTGTGTGTTTTTCATGTTCCAGACCTCAAAGGTTTTCATCCCTCTAGTATTCTCCTTGTCATGGTTTACTAAAATTCAAGAAGCATATTTTTTTTTGTTACACATTCAAATATTTTCTGTTTTCCTTCCTTCCCTAGCCTGAGCACAACAACTAACCTTTCAATCCTGTATTCACTTTTCATGAAGTAAGCCCCATTTAATTCAGCTGGACTTACTTCCAAATAGATATGGGTAGGATGCACAGTAAAGAGTTCAGAGAGTGGGCAGTAACATCTCTGGGGGTTGCAGGGGGTGCTAACCACACTGGGTGACACCCCAGAAGGGGGAGTGACACCATAAATTGGGGGGTAGCACCTGGTCATCCCCCACCCCTTTCAGGCACTTCTTGGGGGTCCCCAGCCCAGGTGGGCAGTGGGCTGCTGTTTTCTCGGCAGCAACTCAATTTTCCCAGGTCTCAGCGGAGGTCTCGAGGCCTCAGGGGTGGGGTCTCTGGCTCAGGCGGGTGGCAGGCGGCCTTTTTCCCGGCTAGGCCACCATTTTCCCAGACCTCAGATGAGATCTCTGGGCCTCAGAGGTCTCTGGGCCTTGGGGGTGCGGTCTCCGTCTTGAGTGGGTGGCCTTTTTCCTGGCCATGCCACCATTTTCCCGGGCCTCAGAGGAGGTCTCTGGGCCTCGGGGTGGAGTCCCCGGCTTGGGTAGCTGGCCATTTCTGTGGCCCACGCAGATGCTTTCCATGTGACCCCACCCCCCGGAAGTCCAGCTCAGAAGCCCTGCCTCCCTACACCGGGTGAAATCCCAGCTGGGGACACCACTGAGAGAGGGTGGGTTAAGGATTTAGATTAGAATTTGAAAAGAAAAAAGAAAAAAAATGTTTAGAGCTGGTGGAGCAAGCAGAAAGTTATGAAAGTTATAGGTTTTTTGGGGGGCTGGGGGGGATATGAAGCTGTCTTCTAGAAGAATTTATTCCTGACATTTTGCCTGTGTGGCTGGCATCTTCAGAGAATGGTGGCATGGAGGTGTGCGAGGTATATATACTGTGTGTCCCTGGTTGGGTGGAGTGATTTACATATGAATCTGTGTGTTGGTCTATTGGTGAATGGCAAGGCCTCAGCGTGGGAGGATATGTGAGGAGGATTTATGTCTATTTATGGAAGTTGTCGACAAACATCATAAATGTAACACTATATGAACTGTAAATTCACACAGATCTTGGCATTATTATTTCATGATGTGCATTGAAAAAGAAAGAAAAAAATAGACATTTTTTCCATGATGAAATGGTGGGGGGAGTGCCACATTATATCTGGCTGGCTCTTTGCTAGCAAACACATCATTCCATTGTTCCACCAGTCTGACCTATTTTCCTTTCTCAAAAGCAATGTTACAATTATTAAAATAGTTTCCAGAATTCTTTTATAGGTCTCTTACCAGTACACTGCCATCAGTCCAGCGGAAGTCATTTTCATACATCTTATCATTCAAGCCAATCCACTGGTAGTCATGCCCTAAGCCTTGAAGGGGAAAGAACAAGGGAGAGTTTATTTTTAAGAAAACAACAAGCATTCCCATAAAAGGGAATTGTCTTAAAATGAAAACATTTTCAGGAGAATGAATCAGTCTTCCTGTGTGTTCTTCAAAATTGTTTCGCTGACTACCATTTATATTTTTAGTGATTTTAGTTTTCAGATAGTTATTAAAATGTTTTCACAGAGGCTGACATTCTGTTCAATATTTATAAGATTGTAAGCAAGATTTATGATTTTGAAAGTTTTGGGAGTCATGTTTAAAGTTGTTGATGGGACAAGAGTAAAATGGTGACTGCAGGGCTGTCTTGGTTGCATGGTACATTGAGAAAAGAAGGTGTGGAAGGATCCTAAGAGTCTCTTCAACTGCCCCTCTCAATGTACCCTGCAGTTGGGAGATGGTGTCTTCATTTCCCGCTATCCTGACCTGCAGCACATCAGAAGCCATTCAGCTGGAGTGCTCTCTGGTTTAGGAGTTGGCATCAGAAGATGACAGAGCTCTGTCATCAGAATTCTGTCTGCCAACGCAGGATCTCAGCCTATATATATCTTTAACATCTCATATTTTTCTGTTAATTGATGAAAACAGCCCTAAGCACAAGAATATTTGTGGGTATGTCCCACCTTGCACCAACCCACACTACATTGGAAGTAGGCAGGCTTTACACTTGTGGGATCTATTTCTTTCATGAGAACTCCCACATCTACCAATGGAAGCCTTTTAATTGCTACACTTAGAATTTTAAAAAATTAAAACTATAGGAATTTGTTTCAAGTTCTAAAACTGAGCATAGCTCAGGGTTCTTCCATAGCAAATTCTACTCCTACTTCGTCTTTCTCCTGGTTTATACCCATCCTGCTTCATTTTAGTAATACAATTCAGGAAAATAATGTTGCTGTTGAACAACTGGACATAGAACTGTTAATAACTGTTTGCAACCAGGTTTAGCAAAAATATATTTTCAGGAAAATAACATGTAAGACCAAAGTTGCTTTATTGGTGTAATGAATAACCGTTTCTAGTTGCTTTCAAAAGTTACTTTTAAGGGCATTTTAAGAGGTGTTTTAATAGGAAGTTTTCCAGTTTTATGCCAATTCTAAATTCATTGGTGTCATTCAAAATAATTAACAACTGGTTCTGTCTGTTTTTTGCCAAAATGTGTACATGTTTTTAAAAAATAATGTATTGTATGAGTCATCATTGGAGAAATATGTGTACATGTGTGCTGCTCTCCAGCAGTACGGAGGGAAGATATCAGGGCTAGGCACTTTCAGAATGACTATCCCTCACACCCCTTGTTCTTCTGCCTTGCTTTCCCTAACAGAGGCAGTCTCTCTATTCTCCTCTCCCTTAGCCTTCCCAGTGGTGTGCACTGCTGTGGCAGATCCAGGGTTGGACAGGAAAGCTTCTGGCTTGCTGTTGCTGCTATTGCTAGAGAGGGTGGCTGGAAATGAATGAAAGTATGTGCTAGTCAGAGAGGGGGGCATACAAAAACATTTCATTTTCCATTTCCAAAACAAACGGTTTAATGACCCCCCCCCCCGAAAAAAAATTTAACAACCAGATAGGTAAACTAGGACAAACTAACCAAATGACACTGCTATCTAAATCTATCCCCTTCCCCAAAATGTAACAAAGGAGCAAAGCAGATGGGCGGCCATGGGCCGCCCTGGGAAGCTGCTCTGCAGGACCGAGGCATCCCCATGCCTCGATCCTGCGGCACACCTTCGCTGCCCCTGAAAGGAGCGTTAAATTAGTGCTTCTTTCACAAACCAGCGAAAGTGCGCCTCAAAAGGCTGCGGCGCACTTTCGCTGACTTTTCCACCGCAGCGCGTGGAAAGGCTGCAGCGGGAGGTCCTCCTTGGACCTGCAGAGGGCCAGCTGCTCCGAGGACGACCTCGGGAGGGGGAGGGGGCGCCGAGCGTGTGGCTGCCCCTCCCCTTCCCTGCCCCCAAGATGGCCTTTTAAGCCGTCTGCTTAGGCCCAAAGTAATGGAAAATTCACAAGTGGTACAACTAACATAATGACTCAACATTTTTCATCATCATGAAAATATAGGAATGGGTTACTTTTTGAACACCATAATGAGGCATGGAATGAATTACTTTTCAAAAGCAACTTTTCAAGTTTTGATTGGGAGTCATAAATTTACAATAGTAAAAGTATACCTAACCTTACCTCTATTATGGAAGTCAAAGTAGTATACAGAGGATTTCTGGGCATTATCTAGGGAGTAAGGGGTATTTTTTCAAACCATTGTAGGACCCAAAGAGGGCCTTTTCATTCAGGAAGTGAACCAGATGTCTTCTGCTCATCACTTCCTATTTCTTTTTTTAAAAGGCCTAGATTCTAGATCAAACAGTTGCTAAGTGTTGTTGAAATTTGTTACTGCAACCAGAAGAGAAAAACTCCATTTCCCATTTTCAAAAAAATGAATTCTATGAGAAATAAAGCATACAGGGAATGCATGTCTTGTTTTATGGGGAAATGAATTTCCTGGAGGCTTCCAAGAGTGCTGGAGGCTTCCAAGAGTGCTATGTTTCAGAGAAAAAAGGGGAAGGATGTTAACTACTAACAGCATGGAACAAATCAGTGGGAGCCCACAAAAATGACTGTCATTCTGCTGCCTACACCTGGTTTAAAACACTGTTGAGGAAGGTTTTAGAGAGCATCACATCCAAAGGAAGCACTTTGGAGAGTTGCATCATGTCCATGGAATGACAGAAAGGCAGCTTTTCTATGAGCCTCTATAGATGGGCCCTTTGGGCCGTCCGGGAAGCAGGGATGGGGAGGGGCAGCTGCACGCCAGCTGCCTCAACCCCTCCCCGAAGACATCCTGACACCGCACACCATTACGCATGGTGTGCGGCATCAGGACATCCTTCCAGCACAGCCTTTTGATGTGCTGTGCTAGAAGGGGTGCCAAAGAGCCACACCTTTTTGCAGGCTCTGAAAACAGCGGCATTTTGTTGCTCTTTTCTGGACCGGCAAAAGGGAGGATTGGGGCTGACGTGTCCGGCAGCCTCGGCCCCCTATTCTCCATTTTCTGGGGTGGCCCAGGGCTGCCTGTCTGCATCCCCTCTATGTAACCTATCACCAATATTAGTTTTATTTTGACGTATGTGCAAAAACAGAAAATGTGATGAAGTACAAAATAACCAAAAAGCAAGCACAAAACAGCCATTTTAGTTTTTCTAGTTTTTCATTATCCTTGATATTCAGCTGTGCCTTAGTGTGCATTGCTCTGTTCAGGGATTGATCTTCTTGGTGACATCATATAAATGCTCAAAAACATTTCTAAGGATAGATGTGGCAAACTTGCTGGCAGAAAATCAACAACCTAGAGGCTTCTCAGAAGGCTACCCATATCTGACACTGAGAAATAGTATGAGCTTTCTTCCAAGAAAATATTCAGGAACTGAACATCTAACCCAAATATTAGTACAGCTAATGAAGGGTATTTGGAAACAAACCTTATGTGCATTAGCCTGGAATGTTCCTTTTTGTTTTCAAATAGCACCCAAGATTGAAACAAATGTCAACTCCTCGCAGAATATAAAGCAACTGATATGTAATGGACAGTATTTCTAAAGTGTCTGGAGATGAGATTGTCTAAACAGGGAGGTGAAAATTCAGAAGAAAACACCTGAGTTTTCTCTTAATCTCTTTTACTCATGCACTAAATTCTTTAAGGTTGTAAAAGATTATTCCCTTCAAAGATCAGCAATTTTGCCCATCCCAGCTACAGCTAATGAATACAACAGACTCTGGAGGTGGAATGTAGGAACAAAGTAGTAGTCAAGGACAAAGGAACCCCTTTTAAAAAGATAAACGATAACACACATTTTTGAAAGCAATGTATATTTTAAAAAACTTAGCAGCTTAGTGGGTTTTTAAAAAGTTATTTCATTCCCTTTGAATCTTTAGGCACAGCACTGCATGAAAATGCCACTTACGGTTCACAAAGAGCTGCTCTTCATGGGACAGGATGCTTGTCAGATGGGCTCCCTGGAGGCGGCATTCTCTCTCAGCTGCATCCCATGTCCTGCGATGGGCAAAGTATTTGTAGCACTGCCCTTGGAACTTGTGCCACCCATAATCACATGTTTCTGTGTCTGCAACAACAAAGCATAGACTTTTAACATTAAAGATGGTTACCAATTGAATATGGACTTTATCATATGGGGAAAATCGGGGGGTTAAAAAGGAAGTCATGCGATTGTGGTGAAGATTTTCACACAACATCGCAATTAAAGAGGACTTATCCTGGGAATAACCAACAACAAATTATTCATGGGATTTCCCCATGACTGATTTGTTACTGGTTATTCCCTGGTTATTTCTGGGATAAGTCCTTTTTAATCACAATGTGTGTGAAAATCTTCACCGCAATCGTGCGACTTTCCCAGGATAATGACTCTTTAAACCTCCAATTTCCTGTATGATAAACTCCTATGTCAGTGTCAAAAATAAATCAAACAGAAGCACTCAATGACAAGACAACCCAGTTTCTCTATAAAGAAAGCTCAAATATACATACAGACAGACCCCATCAACAGCATTTATGCTAATGTGCTCTTTTTGCAATTGTTTATCTTTATTGATCTAAGCTTTGTTGTTCTGATGGCAAGCTGTGGGCAAAAAGTACTGGAGTTTGGAAAATAATAGCAGCTGCCATTGGTAACATGTTGGCTGGGGACTTCAAGATGCTGTCATATTACAGTAACATTTCCAAACTCTGATAACCATCACAAACCAAGCTATTTGCCACACATCCACAGGCAACATTTATACTGGTCTTGGAAGATTTTATGACAGGCTTTCACTATTTTAGAAGGAAGGAATTGCCTAATCTGAACAGTCCATAGGCTGCTGCTTCAACAGAAGGGAGTTGGGGCTGTTAAATCTTCAAAGAAATCAAGATGTATATATAGCTTTTTTGGATTAGGGCCACTGCCTGTATGTTTTCCAAATGCATATCCTTAACTATTAGTATTAGAAATTCTACCACACCAGATGTCAGATACCACATTCCATATGGAATGGGGGAGGGTGGACAACCCTGTCAATATAAGGTAAAGGCTGAGAAAACTGCTGGTTTTTAATGTTTTGTAGGAAAGAAAGAGCACACTAATGTAAGCCTTGTATGTCCTGGGTAACCTGATTCTATGGAACCACTTTAAATTTTTAGTGAAAAACCATACTCTATATCTGGCAATTAAGAGAACAAAACCAGTCATCATACCAAACTACAATTCAAACAACATTTCTACAGAATTCATTGACAATATAAGGAACAGATGTGTAGTACTAAGTATAATAGATCGTGAACCAGAAGAGCTTTGGTCTGAAGCCAGGGGCATAATAAAAGAAGAATGCATAGAGACACTTCCAACAGACAAAAGGAAACTGAAGAAACCATGGATAACAGATAAAACGCTACAAGCAATAAAAGAAAGAAGAGAAACTAAACAAAAAGGAGATAGTTTTTTTTTTTTTTTGTGGGTTTTTTTCGGGCTGTGTGGCCATGTTCTGAAAGAGTTCTCTTTCAGAACATGGCCACACAGCCCGAAAAAACCCACAAAAAAAAAACTAAGGATGCCGGCCATGAAAGCCTACGACTTCACAAAAAGGAGATAGTTATAAACAGACGGGCAGGAAAAGGTGACCTGAAGCTGCCTTTTCTGTAAACTGCAGCAACCGCACTGCCTGCCTCGAGGATGCCCTAAATGGGAATGGAGCAACCGCACTGGGGGGAGTCAATGCAGCTTTTCCGAGGCTGTATGAAAGCCCCAGCAACCGGACCACCAGCCCCAAGGACGCTGCAAAAGGAAACAGAGTAATTGCATGGGCGGGCAATGGCTGCTTTAATTTTATTGTTGTTGTTGTTCTCTCAGATGCATTTGCACGTACACAGGAACACATGCACACCTGCGCAGGACCTATCATAGGCTAGTATACAATCTGTCACTCTCTGTGTACAAAGGTGACTGAACTTCAGCATCCCTGCGAACCTGTGCAGAACCTGTTATAGAGTGGTATAGTCTGTCATTTTGTCTGTACAAAGGTGACTGAAGTGTGACATGCCTGCGTATGTGCGCAGGACCTGTCATACACCCACAGATCATGCAAGGATTCACTGACCTCAACTTCCCCCAAGGAGTGGGTGCCGTAGACAGATGCCACTGTCTGATTGTGCCACCCTTGGGGTGAAGGAACGAATTTGTCAACTGAAAAGACACCTACTCCGTCGTCCTCCACAAAACATGTCCCACACAGATCAGAGGGGAGGGGAGAGGTACATGCAAGGGAGGTTTGTGTGGACAGACTGGATATATGTAGCTAATGGTCATGCAAGGGGCATGGTCAACAGGACACATGAACAAATGTTACTCCAGGAGCCCCCCCCCCATCATGCCAGGAAGTGGTGTGAAGGTCTTATGCACACCTGCACAGAAGAGGTCACAAAAGCCTCTTTCATGCAAACTACTGTGCATGCTGACAGCAAGCGTACATGCAACAGAATGCATTTATTGTCATAACAGAGGACTGTTGCTAGGGCCCATGCGTAGGGTTACAATTAGGGTTAGGGTTAGGGTTATATTATTCAAGTGCACCTGCGCTAGTGCATCCACACCTGGAAGCATAGGGCACTTTAAATTAAAGCCTGCATCATAGGGTGAATGCTCTGGATCGCTGACTCACTTTCTGCTGCACATGTGACGGTGCATTTATACGGCCGTTTTCTGGTGCACCAGTGACGCTGCATACATACACACATGGGAAGGAGTGCATCTTTGCTGAAGGAGCAGAAAAAGGCAGCTCCTTTTTGGAGCGGCTTTTCTGGCATATGACAGCTAGAGGGCGCTTTCCTGGCAACTTTTAGGCATGCATCATCTAAACGCCACGCCCCCAAGTCACCCTAAAAGCACCTCTTTTTGCCCGTCTGCATAGCCCCTAAAAACCATGAACGCAACATTACAATGACTAGTGCGCAAAGATAAGGAAAATTATTACAATGACAAATGTAGACAAATAGAAGACAACAACAAAAAGGGAAGAACGAGAGGCCTATTTCACAAGATTCGAGAAATCAAGGGAAAATTCAAACCAAGGACTGGGACACTCTACGACAATAAAAATAACATAATTCAAGACCAGGAAGGAATAAAAAGACACTAGATGAAATAGACAGAAGAACTATACAAAAGAGATGACAAAATGAAGGACACATGAAGTGAAGAGCCATATGAAGATGAACCCCAAATTCTAAAAACTGAGGTGGAAGCTGCAATAAAAGAAATGGCAAAAAACAAGACTCCAGGAAAAGATGATATACCAATAGAACTGTTGCAATCCACACTGACAGAGTCAACTCTAGTGCTAACCAACATATGTCAAGAGATATGGAAAACAAAACGATGGCCAACAGATTGGAAGCAATCAATATACATCTCTATCCACAAAAAAGGAGACACAAGAGACTGCAGCAACTATAGGATCATAGCATTAATCTCCCATGCAAGCAAAATTATACTCAAAATACTGCAACATAGACTCCAACCACACATGGACAGAGAAATCTCTTATGCAGGTGTGCATAAGACCTTCCAAGCAGGGTTCAGGAAAGGAAGAGGCACCAGGGATCACATTGCAAATATATGATGGCTAATGAAGTGTATCATGGAAAATCAGAAAAGAAAATCAGCATGTGCTTTATAGACTATAGCAAAGCCTTTGACTGCATAGATCATGAAAGGCTATGGAATGCCCTTAAGACATGGCAGTGCCAACACATCTGATAGTCCTAATGAGGAATCTGTACCCAGGACAAGAGGCTACTGTCAGAACAGAACACAGGAAACAGAATGATTCCCAATTGGCAAAGGAGTCAGGCAAGGCTGCATCCTATCACCCTACCTATTCAACTTATATGCAGAACATATTTTAAGGAAAGCAAGCTTGGACATGAAGAGGGAGGAGTGAAAATAAGAGGAAGAAATATCAGCAATCTAAGATATGCTGATGACACCATAATACTAGCAGAAAACCTCACAGACCTGGAACAACTACTAAGGAAGATCAAAGAAGAAAATGCAAAGGCAGGCTTACTATTGAACATAAAGAAAACAAAAATAATGACCATAGAGAACTTACACACATTGAAACTAGACAATAAGGAAATAGAAATAGTAAAAGAGTTCTCATATCTGGGATCAACATGGATCGGAACAGGGACTGCAACCAGGAAATCAGGAGAAGATTAAGATGAGGAGGGCAGCTATGAAAGAACTAGAAAAGATCCTAAAATGCCAATAATAATAATAATTTATATCCCACCCCTCTGCAGAGCAATTGGGGTGGCTTACAACATTAAAATTTACATAAAGATATGTTAATACCATGTAAACAGAACCTAAAAATCCTGAAACCCACCCGTCCCTTAAAAGGTAAGACTCTTCTTCTTAGTCTAGGCCTGATGGTGCTGGGCCTGTTGTCTCTCCCCCAGGTGACATCAGATGGACTGGAGGGAGGGCTCCTCTTCTTAGTCTAGGCCCGATGGTGCTGGGCCTGTTGTCTCTCCCCCAGATGACATTAGATGGACTGGAGGGAGGGCTCTTCTTCTTAGTCTAGGCCTGATGGTGCTGGGCCTGTTGTCTCTCCCCCAGGTGACATCAGATGGACTGGAGGGAAGGCTCCTCTTCTTAGTCTAGGCCCGATGGTGCTGGGCCTATTGTCTCTCCCCCAGGTGACATCAAATGGACTGGAGAGAGGGCTCTTCTTCTTAGTCTAGGCCCAATGGTGCTGGGCCTGTTGTCTCTCCCCCAGATGACATCAGATGGACTGGAGGGAGGGCTCCTCTTCTTAGTCTAGGCCCGATGGTGCTGGGCCTGTTGTCTCTCCCCCAGATGACATTAGATGGACTGGAGGGAGGGCTCTTCTTCTTAGTCTAGGCCCAATGGTGCTGGGCCTGTTGTCTCTCCCCCAGATGACATCAGATGGACTGGAGGGAGGACTCTTCTTCTTAGTCTAGGCCTGATGGTGTTGGGCCTGTTGTCTCTCCCCCAGATGACATCAGATGGAAATACATACAACTCAGCACAAAAGTCAGAATCGTACAAGCCACTGTATTCCCTATTACCATGTATGGATGGATGTGAGAGCTGAACAGTCAAGAAAGAAGATAGGAGGAAAATCAACACATTTGAGATGTGGTGCTGGAGAAGAGTGCTGAGGATTGCATGGACAGTCAAAAGGACAAATAAATGGGTCCTAGAGCAGATCAAGCCAGAAATATCCCTAGAAGCCAAGATGACAAGACTTAGACTGTTGTACTTTGGACACATTATGAGAAGGCATGAATAGTTGGAAAAGACAATAATGTTAGGAAAGGTGGAGGGAAGTAGAAAGAGAAGAAGGTCACATCCTAGATGGATAGACTTTATTAAAGAGACCACGAATAAAAGTTTGCAGGAGCTGGGCAGAGCAGTAGAGGACACGGGGGCCTGGAGATATCTCATCCATAGGGTCGCCATGGGTTGAGACCAACAGGAAGGCAGTTAACAACAACAACAAAAATTACCGCTGTTTATTTCAAGGGCTCTTTGGCACTATATAATTACAGTGTTATAATTCCACATTAACTGCCATGGCAAAATTCTATAGAATGTTGAGATTTGCAATTTGGTGAGGCACTGCATATGTCTATATTCCTCCCTAAACTGCATATCTCAGGATTCCAAAATAAGACATTGCCCTGGCTTTTAAAGTGGAAGATAGTGCTGTAATTGTACAGTTTGAAAGGGCTCCTAGAGTGGGAAACTTTGAACAGTCTGGTGGTCCCAGGACCCACTGTGGACTGTAGCTGATTCAGAAAAATCAAAATCAAAATGGCTGGAGATCCAGTTACAATTTTATTTTATTTTTGAGGAATTGTGAGGATTCTGGCAACATTGTACCTTCTTCTGGAACAAAATTGTCACTCTTTGAGGCTTCAATAGTAGCTTTAAAAAAAAAGAAATATAATTTCTTGGGGGTGGAGGAATGGGACACTCCATGATCCCCAAAAAATTATATTGGGAGTTACATATGTAACTTCATAAATTCATAATTCATAAAACTAGACTGATGACATGAACCCTTTTGTGCTCCCCAACTAAAGTAGACCCACTGAATCAAAAGGTTTCACCCATGTCTTGACTTAGTCAACAATTGATTCAACAGATCTATTCTAGTCAAAACTACACAGTAGGATTCACGCCTGTTCTCTCTAGTTTGCACCATGCTTAAACAAGCTCTAACACATTTATCTGTATAATGATTATATTTGCACAGCTAATGATGAATACAGATTATATTATATTGTGTAGACCAGAGCTTTGGAAAAGCTACCTTTTGGGAGCACATTTCCAAAAATTACCCAGCCAGCTTGCTGGGTATTACACCCCAGAAAGATAGGTTTGTAGCACTTTCTTCGATCTTCTCTAGAGCCGTTCCAAACATTGTTGTTGTTTTTTAAAATGAGGCACAGGATTTACTGAGGTAGTTCTAGTTTTGAATGACAAATTTTCTTCTTCCTGGTTATTTTTTCCCTTTAGAGTAATTCACTGATATCCTGATGGGCTACAGCACCATAACTCTAAAACTCTAAACTCTAAAAAAATAATCATAAAGAAGAAGGAAGGAACAAGAAGAGAAGGACCTTACTTTTATTTTGGAATTAAGGGTGGGAATAAACCCTTGCAGCTGGTGCTAGGTTTTGCCAGAAGATAGACTGGGATAACAGAAGCATAGTTTAGTTATTTTAAAAACCTTGAGAAGTACAGAAACAAACACTAAGTCACAACACTTTTGCTCCATCTGGAGGAATCCTTTGTCCAGAGTTAAGTAAATCAAACCAGATTCAAATCTACCAAATCTGTCTTAGCTCTCTTTCTCTCTTTTTTTAATAGAACACCCCCCTCCCCGAATCCTTATTTTAAAATGGTAATAGACGCATCGATAAGATACACAAGCAGTATGTTATCTCTAACTTGGTCCAGCGCCTCAATGAAAGTAATTGAGTTAGTTCATTGATTCAGTTCCACTAGTTTCATGAATAACTTTAGCTGCACCAGGGCCTGTGAGTTTGATGTTAACACTGCCATAAGGCATGTAAGTTATAGGTAGAGATAAAAATTAAATCCAGGTGGATTGGTGCCTCTTGCATTTCCTCCCTCCCAATGCCTTCATTAAAACATTTTTTAGTTGCTCATTTCAGCATTGTGGTCTGGAAGTACCAATGACTGAAAACCACCATAGAAGAAAAGAATTGCCATTATACAATTAATAGATGCAAAGCTGATGAGTTACCTCAAAAGAGATTAAGACTAGCCAAATTATTATTATATGTCCCTGAAGGACAGAATTTTAATAAATACAAGAGCTTATTTGCTGAAGGCAGCTGTAAAACTGGAACATAAAATAATAAAATGCACATTGTCTGTCCTCACATGAAGGATGGTACTGATAAGAATGCAGAGTAAAGAAGCATTTGTACCACCCAATAATTCAAGTCTTCTAAAGGCCAGCAAACATGACACTTGAAAGTGGATCATTTTTAATAGATTCATGCCACTTACAAGCTAACATGTTGCTAAAATTTCACTATTCTTTTGAGTTGTGCCTATTGTCTTTGCAGATGGGGTTTGGGCAGCTGACAAACCATGACTATATTTGGTTTAAAAACCAGTAATTTCTATATTTATTAATGGTCTTTGTGCTGGCAAATACCTTGTGCAATACAATTTAAAACTGCATGCAATATAAGTTTTTAAAACATAAAGTCATATAAAAATGTCATATTCTTAACATCATCCAAACTAGCTAATCACCATAACTACAACTATGATTCAGCAGGTAATAGAGAGATCCTATTACTTTCCCTTAAAGTAAGGCCCATTGAAAATATTTTTATGCCACACTATAAGTCCCATAAAAGTGATAGAACTTGGTTAGTCACAAGTGATTTCAATGGAAATTAGTCACAACTGATATTAGCTAGATTGGAATAAAACTGTTTTGTAGTCAGCGTCTGTTTTCAAGCTGCTTCTTACAACATGGCCTCATATCTTTGCCTCTGACAAAGGCAATATCCTTAAAAATGGTCAATATACCTATAATAAATCTGTTTGCTTTAGGCACCATTTTGACACCTTTTACCCATTTTAATAGGCCCCCTTTTTATTTCTACAGGTTAAAGAAAGGGAAGTTTCACAAAATTTTAATAACTGTTTCTGTTGCTATCAAGCCAAAAGATAGTTAAGCACATGCATGCTGATCAAGCTAATGCAGGACAAATTATGACTTTGAATTTAGATCAAATCCAACCGAAACATCCTACCTATTGAAAGCTATCCTTATGGAAAAAATAGGTCTGGCACCACTTTCCTTCTGACATGGTAACTTTCTCTGAGAAGCGAGTTTTGTGGGTATTTGCAGAAAGGATCAAATATAAGTGAGCATTCAAACACCGAAATGTCCATAAATATTCCAAAATGATTCCCACAGAGTTGCTGCTGTGCAGAGTTGTAGTGCATGCCCTTTATACAGGTTTGTACTATGAGTTTCACTGGCAATACAAAGATGTTGGTTTGTGTCAAGTACTAAAGAAACTGTCATCACAAAGAGACCAATAAATTCCTTAAATTGGTGAATAGTTTAGATATAAAAAGAATTAACCTAGTGTACTTGTGTTTATAGATACAGTATTTTACAACTAGGTATTTGTAACCAAAAGGTATTCCATAAGAACTGAAGTGCAACTTGGCATGTTTATGATGTTCAAAAAGGTGTTTCACGAAATGTAAGAATCATTCAATAAGAAGAGAGGATAAGCATCATGCAAGTTTAAAAATGAAAAGAAGGTCCAGAGCTGTGCTACACAAGTTACTAGCTGTGCTAGTACATGGAATGTGAGATGCATAAGTCAAGGGAAGCTAGACATAAGACGTTATCACATGGGGCCCAATGCAAACAAAATCCAAACGAAATCCTGGCCAAAACTGGATTATTTGGCCGTGTTTTCACATGACGTCGCACAGAACCCCGACAGAAAGTGGAAAGAACCGAGATCTTCTGAATTTTGGTTTCTTGAGGAATTGCAAGTGTGCGATGAGGATCATTTCGCATTTACCGCAAATGTGATCGCCAAATACATATTGGGGAGCATTTCCCCATCATTACCCATGGTTTCCGCAAGCATTACTCTATCTGCGCATGTGCAGGAGGCTCATTTCTGCTACATTTATGGGTTTTTTTCTCGTGTGTGGACATTCAATGCAGTTGCTGTAAATTCGCAATGAAGGTAATGACGTTTGCGGAAACAAGGTTTATTTCCCGTTTATTTTCGGTTTCTGGGCCACGTGTGATAACGTCCATAGTAGGAAGGGAGGGAGGGAAATGGAATGAATAAACATAGCAATACTAGGAACAAGTGAGCTAAAATGGACAGGGACATTCTGAGTCAGATAACTACACAATGTTCTACTCAGGAAATGAAAAAAGGCGAAAGAATGGAGTAGCATTAATAGTGATGAAGGACATAGCAAAATCAGTCAAAGCATATAACGTAAAGTGCAACTGAATCATGCCAATAAGGTTTCAGGGAAAGCAAATAAACATCACCATAATCCAAGTCTATAAGCAGAGGAAGAAGAAATTGAAAATTTCAAAAACCAACAAGGACTTAGAGAAATTACTGAAGAAGGTTAATGAGGAAAACACCAAGGTAAGCTTAACATGGAACATTAAGAAAACAAAAATATTGACCACAGAAAATCTACAAGAATTTATCCTGGATAACAAAAAATTGAAATAGTCAGAGTTCCCATATCTTGGATCAGATATTGACCAGAATGGAGATTGTAGTCAAGAAATCAGAAGAAGACTAGTAGTGGGGTGGGCAGCTATGAAAGAAGTGGACAAGATCCTAAAGTGCAAAGATATAACTCTGAAAACTAAAGTGAGAATAGTCTAAACCGTTGTATTCTCCATCACTATATATGCATGTGAGATCTGGACAGTGAAGAAAGCAGACAAAAAGAAAACCAGCTATTTCATTAGTGGTGCTGGAAAAGAGTGCTGGGGATACTGTGAACAGCCAAAATGACAAAAAATGGGCCATTGAACAGATCACGCCTGAACTCTCTCTTGAAGCCGGAATGACTAAATTGAGATTGTTGTTCTTTGGCCACATCTTGAGAGGTGATTCACTGGAAAAGATAATGATGCTGGGGAAAGTGGAGACAGTAAAATGAGAGGAAGACCACACACCATATGGTTAGGCATGGCCAGGAAGGCTATGGGCCTGAGATCAGTTGAGGACAGGGAATTTTGGAAATATCCATGGGGTCGCCGTGGGTCAAGGCCAACTCAAGAACAGTTAACAACAACAACAGTCCACAGGTATGCTGCTTTAAATCATAAAGAGGATTCTAGCCTATGTCTTTACATCTATTGCATGAATATAATTTTGCAAACACTGAAAAGTGTTGTTTTCTATTTTATAAAGAGCTGTTGGTTAGTTAGTTGGCTTTCTGTAAATGTTGTGACAATGGTTGTATTGACATCATTAAAGCCTTTGAATCATAATTACCAGCAAAGTTAGTGTAGTGTAATGTAGTTAGTGTGATAAAGAGTAAAAAATAAAGCTCAATATCTAAGATAAGAAGATCTAGTTTCAAAGTGCTCTCAGCCAATAAGTCTCCCAAGCACTTCCATCTATAATTCAGTTATAATAATACAATCACCACAAATTAAATCATTAACAATTTCCTACCCTTCTGTAACACCCCAAATCTGCTGCCTGATGTGACTATCTTAATCTGAGTGATAGTAGGGCCAGCAAGTCAGTCACAACCTAATTTACCTCACAGGGCTGTTGTAATAGGAGCATCTCATGAAGGCATCTTTGAAATTGTTAGACTTGAAGAGGCATGAATACCAAATGTTGTAAAATAATATTTGAAGTTGTCTTCATTCTGTGCCTTTCATGCTTGGCAGAGTTCATTCAAAGCACAGCTGAAGTTGAGGCTTTTCCAAGAGTTTTGCCTATATCCGTGTTGGTGAAACTATGGCATGTGTTCCAGAGATGGCACGCAAATCCATTTTCCCTGGCACACAGAGTGGGGAAGAGGAGGAAAAGGTGCACACCTATTCCTCCTCCTCCTCCTGGCTCTCTAAGACCTTCAGGCAGCTGAAGGATAGGGAAGGGGCTGAGGGAAGAACAGGTGGGAAGGTGCAGGGGGGGAGAAGTCCCACCCTGGAATTCCCATTCTCCCCCCAGAAGTCCCGCCTCCAGCACGGGGTAACACTCAGTGCTGGGAGGCCATTTAGTTTGGGCACTCATTGCCTAAATAATAATAATAATAATAAAATAATAAAATTTATTTATATACCACCCTTTGGTAAACCAATCAGGGTGGTTAACACATTAAAACATCATACAAAGTAAAACAGTATACTCCCCTCCCCCCTCAAAAAGTTATTAAATCAAGTTACAGAATTAAAACAACAGTTAAAATACTAATAAAGTACATACATATATGGCAATTATGGGGCTCGCCTGAGGAGGGGGAATTCCCGAGGCTGGATAATCTATTCTGGAAAGGCCTGCCGGAAGAGATCCATCTTGACAGCTTTTTTAAAGCTGTCCAAGGATGTCAATTGACGGATCTCGTCCGGCAGGTCGTTCCATAGTCTGGGGGTGACAACAGAAAAAGCCTCCGGGAGGTAGCTGAAAGCGCGGGGAGGATTATAGGGGAGGAGGCGGTCCTTGAGATAGCTTGGACCTAAGCCATTTAGGGCTTTAAAGGTAATAACCAACACCTTGTACTGGGCCCGGAAACCAATAGGCAGCCAGTGGAGAGATCTCAAAACCGGAGTGATGTGATCCTTCCTAGATGTTCCTGAGACAAGCCTGGCCACCATATTTTGTACTAACTGTAGTTTTCGAACTAAGCACAAGGGTAGCCCCATGTAGAGCATGTTACAGAAGTCTAGGTGTGAGGTTACCAGCGCATGAACGACAGTCTCAAGATCCCTTACTTCCAGAAAAGGGCACAGCTGGCGTTTCAGCCGAAGCTGATAACAGGCGCTCCTGACTGTTGCATTTACCTGATTTGTCATCAGGAGTGACGAGTCAAGGAGCACCCCTAGACTGCGAACACAGTCACTGGAGGAGAGTGTGACCCTATCCAGGACTGGAGGTGGCAACCCAATTCTTGGTTTCAGGGCCGCTACCATGAGCACCTCCATCTTGTCTGGATTCAGTTTCAATCTGTTTTTCCTTATCCAGCCCATTACCGCCCAAAGACATTCATTGAGAGAAGAGACGGCATTGGAATTTGAGGCCGACGAACAAGATACGGAGAAATAGATCTGAGTGTCATCAGCGTTCGCCATTGCCGGCTGATATGGTACCAAATTCAGGCCAACTAGGAAATCATAGAACTGTTCAAAAGAGAGAACTGGCTACAAGAATATGTGTAGATGGGAGCAAAATCATGATGACAGAGCCCTTCCTGGTCTGTGAATATACAGCTGGTCCTCTGAATAGCTTCCATTTTCCACACAAGGGATTGCTCCCCACCCCAAAGTATGATCCACATAAAGAGGGTAATCATACATCTTCCTTTTCCAGAACATGTCTTACATTTCAACCTTCTGTCCAGGAATAACTCCAAAATTTCTTCATTTTGAGCATGACTTAGAAGCCCATTGAGAAACACATTTGTTGTTCAAAAAATATGTCTACTTGGCAGCCTGTCCTTGTTGCAAATAAGGGGAGAGGATGGATCCTTCTAAAGCTCCTTTTTCCTAGGAGGAGCATCAGAGAACCCTTACCCCCAGAGCTTGGGGTTCATTTCTTTATCGGAAGGGAAAAGGACAGCAAATATTTTAGGCAATGGGCTGCCTCAGAACACAATGCAAATGTTGAAAAGATTCCCCCCCTTCATTCCAGTACAATGAATAAATGAAAGGAATAATTTAAATGTAGATTCAGTCAAAGGTTTTTTTGTTAGCAAAGTATAATTTTAAGCATTTGTCATGCTCATAGTTCTATAAGTATATTGTAAGCCAACAAGGCATTTTAATAAAAAGTTCATTAGAAAAATACAGTTGAGTATATGGCAAAATCCAGTATATATTTGTTGTTGTTAGCTGCCTTCGAGTTGGTTCTGACTCATGGTGACCTTGTGGATGAGACATCTCCAGGAATCCCCATCTTTCAGTCTTGCCCAGATCCTGCAAGCCCTTGCTCATAACAACCCCCCTGATCAAGTCTATCCATCTGGTCTGTGCTCTTCCTCTCTTTCTTCTACCTCTACCTTTTCTAGCATTGTTGTTTTTTCTAGTGATCCAAGCCTTCTCATGATATGGCCAAAGTATGATAGTCTCCACTTGATCATCTTTGCTTCCAAGGTCTGATCTGTTCAAGAACCCCTGTTTTGTCTTCTTGGCTGTCCAAGGTATCCTAAGTACTCTTCTCCTGCACCACATTTCAACTGAGTTGATTTTCTTTCTGTCTGCTTCCTTCACTATCCAGCTCTCGCATCTGTTCACGGCAATTGGGAATACAATGGCCTGAACGATTCTGACTTTAGTTCTCAGTTATATGTCTTTGCTCTTCAGTATCTTGTCCAGTTCTTTCATAGCTGCCTTTCCCATTTCTAGTCTTCTTCTTATTTCTTGACTGCAGTCTCCATTCTTGTGAATGTTTGATCCTAGATATGGGAATTCTTTAACTATTTCAGTTTCCTCATTGTCTAGATTGAATTTGTGTATTTCTTCTGTGATCATTATTTTTGTTTTCTTTATGTTCAGCATCAGATCTGCCTTTGCACTTTCATCTTTGACCTTCCTTATTAACTGTTCCAATTCCTGAATGTCTTCTTCTAATATTATGGCATTGTCCGCATATCTTAGGTTGTTAATGTTGCTTCCTCCTATCAACTCCTCCTTTTTCTGTTTCTAATCCTGCTTTTCTTATGATGTTTTCAGCATATAAATTAAACAAGTAGGGTAATAGGATGCAGCCTTGCCTGACCCCTTTGCCTATTGGGAACCACTCTGTTTACCCAAATTCTGTTCCAATGGTGGCCTCTTGTCCTTGGTACAGATTCCTCATTAGGTCTATCAAACGTAGTGGCACCCCCATATCTATGAGTGTATTCCATAGTTTTCGTATGTTTGCAATGTGGTTCCTAATGTCCCTTCCTTTTCTGAATCCTGCTTGCACCTATGGAATTCTCTCTCCATGTATGATTGGAGTCTATCCTGCAGAATTTTGAAAATTATTTTGCTTGCAGGATAGTGCTATTATCCTATAGTTGCTGCAGTCTTTTGCATCTCCTTTCTTGTGTTTTGGTACGTATATCAAACATTTCCAGTCTGTTGCTACCACTTTGTTTTCCATATTTGTTGGCATATTTCAGTTAGCACTGAAGTTGCATCTGTCTGTAGGCACTGTAGCAGTTCAATTGGGATATCATCTGTTCCTAGTGATTTATTTTTTCCCATTTCCTTTATTGCAGATTCTTTATCAGTAGGGAAAGAGATTCTGGTGTCTGCCCCTTATACAAAAGCTGG
Organism: Phrynosoma blainvillii; assembly: GCA_026167975.1. Lineage (NCBI taxonomy): Eukaryota > Metazoa > Chordata > Lepidosauria > Squamata > Phrynosomatidae > Phrynosoma > Phrynosoma blainvillii. The sequence goes on along the minus strand of JANUYF010000002.1, from coordinate 57,707,363 downwards.
CCATGTGCGTGCATGAAAAAAGGACCAACTGCAAAATTTATTTTATGTAATATCGGTCCATTAATTAATTACTCTAACTATGGCCCAGACAGACAGACAGATGGGGGCTGCTTCTGGCTGCTTTGAGGGATGTGTCATTTACACGTCACATGTCCCAGGAGTGCCTGGAAGCTGCCCTGGGGCCTCGCTGATGCCGCTGAAGGTGGCCCAAAACCAGCCCCAGAAGAAGCGGATCTCTATGAAATTTATGAAGTCACCATAATTCAGCAGGCAACTTGAAAGTGTGTGTGAGCACGCACGCACGCACACACACACACACACACACACGTAAGTAGGAGCTGGATGCTATCTATCAGGAATTCTCCAGTAGTGGATTTCTTGCAGTAATGAGCTAAATGACCTTGGAAGTTTGAGCTAAATGACCTTGGAAGTTTTTCCAACTGTATGTTTCCATGGTTTTTAAACATAGTATCTTCAGCTTAGTAAATGAGCACAGAAGAGGCCAGGAGCTGCCACAATTCTACCTTCCTGGCCTGATTACAACTTCTGAAGAGTCCTTCTTTGAGTCTTATTTAAGGCAAGCCTAATCTCAGATTCCAGAATGACTTCACCTTATTGGGAGTTGAGATAAAATACTACAGAAAGCCTAATGAAACAAAACTTCTGAATCTAAGCCAGTCTTTAGAGAATGACATGATTTCTCCTGCTCCTGTTCCACCCAGTTTTGTTTAGCTGCGCAGAACTCTACTGGAAACTGTTAGCAAAGTCAGAAGGTTCTTTCCTTTCCAAACTGCAATGATTTACAGAACAAAGCAATGGGCAGAGGTGACAGGAAATACAAATATTTGACTCTCTTATAACATTGATTTTTTTAAAAATAATAATAATAATGGAGTAATTTAGTTTGCCTAGGAAAGATGGAAGAACAGAGGGGGAGAGAAAGTAAAGCCATGGATAGATATATTGTCTCCAGGAGAATTATCTACTCACAAGTGCATCTGTGCAGTTCTGGCAGTAGGTTCAATGGACATCTGCACTTGCTAAACATCTGCACTTGCTAAGCGGATGTCTGCTGGGATTTGGGCACATGATAGTTCAACTTTAATATTTATATTTTTAAAAGGGAGACTTTAAAGCAAAGGGGATGCATCAGGTTGCCAGGAAGAAATAGCACCAAGTAGAGAAACAGAGTTAAAAAGGTGAAAGAAATGCATTATAGTGTAAACAACTTTCTATACAGCTTAAAAAAATCTTGGGTTGTTATCAGGCTACATTTCCACATAGTATCCTTTCCCCAATTAAAAGTTTTAAAAAATGCTGAGTAGAGTCCATTGGTTCTTTGACTGTAAAGCAAGGATGAAAATTATTCAGATCTGCAACACCCAGCATTCCTCACCAGTGGCTAAGCTGACTAGGGCTGCTGGGAGCTATAGTCCAACAATATCTGTAGGGTTACACAATTCCAACCTCTGCTGTAAAGAAAAGATTAAGTAGGGAGAAATAACAATTCAAAACCCAGATTATATGATCCTTGATTTGTTCTAGCCATGTCTTAAAGAGATCATTCCTATGAGGGATTCAAGAAGGTCTCTTCATTTATCCTAAAAGGGATTGGTATGTAGCAGATTGTCCAAGTGGCCACATACCAAGATCAGTGTTTGCTGTGTGCGCCAAATAGGGACAGATGTGGAGGATTTTAAAACAGTTTGTATGGCTATCTGTTGGGGGTGCTTTGATTATGTGTTCCTGCATGGCAGGGGATTGGATTAGATGGACCTTCTATGGTTCCATGATTCTATGATTCTATGAATTTGTCAGTTTGGGTTTGTTTGTTTTCCAGTATCTCCCTTTTCTAGTACACTTTCCTAGTCTGCATGAAAATACCATTTTGCTTAATATACAGCTATGCCAACACTTTCCCATCAAATAATGCATGGTTTGTACTTTATTTTAGTGTTATGTGCACTTTAATGAAAACATTGCCCTAACACAACACATTTAAGTATATGCATTTTATGAGAAGAAAATTGCATAACAAAATTTGGAGACTGAAAATAGCAAAGGATAAAATGTTTGGGCTTCATATTGGTCTGGGAACTATAAATTAGACAGAGTAATAGCAAAATGAAAACTGAGAAAATTTCTCCTTATGCCTTGCTCACAGCAAACTGTTAGTGAACCTCCTCCATTTTTCTTATATATTTTAGCCATGTGGAGTTCCCTATGACCCCAGCCTGACCCTTGGGAGATGGCAGCCATAATCCCCTAGATGTGAGGTCAGGTAAGCAAGCTGAAATTGCTTAAAACCACTAGAAAATTCCTGGACAGGCAGGTTTGGGGAGTTGCCCTGGGGAACATCCCATTATGTTGGAAAAGATACCTAATGGTGTTTGTTTGTCTCGGTCTCACACCTAATGAGACAGTGATTAGATATGATTGCACCCCCTTTCTCAAGGTTCCTTTCCTTGATAGTTTTGAAACCAAATGCATTGTTAACTCATGGCTAGAAGGCAGAAATCGCCCTTAAAAACCCCTGGATTTTAGCAGACCTTGTGCTACCTTAGAAGTGCATGCTGAAACTCTGTCAGTCTGTGCTCTGAGATAGTTCCCGTGAACCCCCCCCCCCTCTCTTGCAGGTCATGCCCCTTCCACAGAACTCATCCTCATTCGCCGCCAGAAGTCCAGAGGAGTCTCTCCAGTGTGAGTATATCTCCCTCTATCCTGGTTTTCCTCTTTGCCTCTCCCGCTCTCATTCTTCGTGTGTGTGTGTGTGTGTGTGTGTGTGCCACATTTGAATGTTTGCTATTTTTGTGTTAACAAACATTTTAGACTTTAATTGGAGTTTGGTCCATTTCAGTGTCTTCCCTAGCCAGAATTCTTATGTCTCCTATAGACAATTGGATAAGATCGTAGAAGCAAAGTTGGGCGCTTCCCTTTGATCTAATTATAAATTCCCCCAAATTAGGTCTTGGTTTCCCAACAATACATATGCCACATCTCTTGCTAACACTTCCCTCATCCTTCTCATGCCACTCAATGACTCAGTACACTTACTGGGCCACTGAAAGGGACAAGGTAATAGCAACAACAGTACTGGTGGTCCAGCTCTTTGCCAGGACAGACTTAAATCCATTTCCTGCTGAAAAGCAAAAAAAAAAAAAAAAAAAGGTTTAAAGACACAGCACCCATGGTAGGGATATTATTGTTTAATTATAAGTGCCATCCATGTATATGACACTTTACAAGGGAATATGCCACCATGCCCATCCATTTCTGCCAACAGAGGGCTTCCAGGAACAGAATGTAAGTGATTATTAATCACATTCCAACCAGTGATCCTGGGACTAGGAGGTCTAGCATTTCTCCTTGGTGGGAAAGGCACTTCCCACTGAGTTGCTGGGACACTAGTTTTGAAACTATTATTTCCCCAATAATGCTGGTAGGAACAATGGTACAGATGGGCAGATGGGGAAGGGGGGGGGAGATTATTCTCCATGTATCATGCACAGCACCTGCATGGTAGACTGGTGATACTCTAGTTAGACCTTGGCTTTTTGGTTGATACCACAGCTTGATAAAATTATGCTTTTGGACAACAACTCCCAGAATTCACTTTGGAGGGACTGAAAATTTAACCCCATCCAAAAAAAGGTTCCCAAACTCTGTGCTATGCAATGTTATCTAGTAGTAGTGCTGTCCTTCCTTCTAACATCTTGGTTATCTCAATGCTATGACTAGCTGACCCATGTTAGCCTCCTCCAGCAAAATTCAGTTCAGTTTGGCAGGTCATTTGAACAAATATTTGAACTATATGTTGATTTTCTAGGTGAAGTAGGTGTACCACCATGCCTGATGACCACTGACTGTCTGATCTATTTATCAAATGGAAATACATAATCTACTGCAACTGTATAACTAAGAAGTGTGCTTTCCCACTATCTCTAGCCACTTTCCCTGCTGGGAACACTGAAGAGCATTCAACAGCAATGGAGTTTCCCTACTTTAGCTCTTCCTCCATTTCCATTGTGGAAATTAGGATTAACTTGCTTTTAATTTTCATATTGATTTGGCATAGAAAGTATCAAAAGGGAGTGAATGTTAAGTGTATCACAGTTATTTTATTCTGCTTACATTGTCATAACTTTCATGATAAAACCAAATTTTCACAAATACCTCAAAGGTTATTCAGATCATGATTCCTCCCACCACAGCAAACAGCAATGTATTCTTGAAAATATTAGATTTGTGAAACACAACCATTATATATATGCATTCCTTCTGTGGTCTTCTGTCTTTTTGGTTAGGCTTTAAATCTAATGAAAGCCAGTTCAATGGCAAGAAACTGGAACTGCTTGCTGGTCCATTTCTTTAAAAAAAAATGTCTGGTAGAATGGGAAATCTGGCACTACGTGCTTTCCTGTGGTTCCAAACCATTAAAGGATTGTGACTGGAAGAAATTTTAGTTTCCAGTGCTGACTAAGTAGAGTTCTGTTTCTGACGTGATCTCAAATTTACTCCTTGGTGGATTATAAAGTACAAATTAAAGGTATTGTGATTTTTCAGACCATTTCAGTGTTATGGATTTCTCAACTAAAGATATATTCTTAGAAATAACCTTCTGGTATAAAAACATTGTCAAAATCCTGTATTAAAGATGGATTTCAGAAGACTTTTCCAGCCAATGCTAGACAACTGAAAAATGGAAATTAACAGGAGTTGAATCCCATCCTACCCCTGCGGTTTTGTTATTAATAAAACAGAGCAAAACTTTGTCCCGTCAGGCTTGTGGATGTCTTTAAAAGCACACGCAAATTCACAACCTTTCACTCAGTAGGTTTAGAATGAAAGGCAAACCTGAAACCTTCCAATATTTATGTAATTATTTCTAGAGAACACTCTTGTTTTAACTGTGAATGAATCTACTCAAAGTGTGATGGAAAAAAGAAGCAAAGTATTTTCCTTTCTTTAGGATTAAAGGTAAACCTCCTACAATTGAGGTTGAGGGGTAATTTGCACAAGCAGAATGTTCAGCTCATTCTTCTTGGAAATTTCCCTATTACCTTTGGACAGGACTTAAAAAATCATGCCAAGAGGTTCATGTTTATTTGGTAATACCACCTTTCCAAAAACAGGGCAGGGAGGTGATACTAAAACAGAACTGGGAAGCTAGCCCCACAGCAACAGTGCTACATAATTAGCATTTCCTAAGGGGCATTAGGCTAACATATTTTTGTGTCTCATGACTGCAAGACTTAAGACCAGGCACAGGAGGATCATAAAAACATGATGCCAGTTTCAGAAACTGTTGGTTTTGTTGAGAACTTCCTCTCTTCACTTTACACATGTTACGTTGGTCTAGCAAAGTAAGAATGATTATGTTAAAATGAGGATGCTAAGAATATTCACAAATTGTATATCCACAAATTGTATATTCTTAAGGAGAAAGACTCTTTCAACATCTTGACATGGGTGGAGATCAGTTCAATTGGCATGTGATCCCCCCCCCCCCCATCACATTTCAGGAAAAGGCCAACATTTTTTGTTTTTCTTGAACATCAAGAAAAACAACAAATCATCTGGTGCAAAATACTTTTTTGGCACAAACTACTGAAAAATGCAAAAATACATCAAAATGTGAAAAAACTGATATCATTTGATATCATTTGGGAGGGAGAGGGGAGAAGACTTCTATTTTTGCATGAAAATGAAACAACTGAAGATCCATATGCTGTCATCACTCTGCTTACATTGAACACATTTGTGCTTTGCATAGAAAAGTCACATACTATGCCTCTGATACTTCTTGGCATTTTAAGCTGTTTATCTTTTCTCTTTCTCTATAACCATGAATATATATATGATACTATATTGCATTTATGTAGGTATCAATGTCTGTCTGTCTGTCTGTCTGTACTGTATATGTAACACAGAGAAATTTGCTGAGGATAAAACTTTTTGCATCCGATTATGGGGTCTTCAGTCTATAGAACCTAATGCAACCACAAATCCATTGGTTAAACGGTGTATGTGTGTGTGTTGTACTAGATAATTGTCACTGCCTATTCCTCTGGAATCTGTGAACTATGTAATGTTTTTTTCCAGAGCTAGACTGAAGGACACTAACATTCTCTAATGAGAATCTCAGGAGTCTAACAAGGTAGCAGGAAAAGAGGAAGACCATGTTACAAATGGATAGATTTAATCAATGAAGCCACAGCCCTGACTCGCTAAGTGAGCAGGGCTGGAGATCTGGAGGTGGAGTTGGGGCAGAGCAGCCACACGCTGGCCGTCACAACTCCATCCCAACACCATCCTGACACAGCATGTATACACACTGTGCCGAAAGGGCGCAGAAGAGCCATGGCGCCGGCTCTTAGGGTGGCCTTTTGTCATCCCTAAAAGGAGCGGCATTTTGCCAAAAAGGAGGATTGGAGCCACAGTGTGGGGTTGCCATGGCCCCAATCCACCACTAGCAGGGGTGGCCCAGAGCTGCCGAAATGAGCTGTCTGTAACAACATATGTTAACAACAACATAGTTACCCAATAAGCCATGTATTTTCCACTTACAATGTTCATACAAGAGATGCAGATGAGGTGTTTTTAACATTGAAGTTAGGTGTAATACTTCTGAGAAGATGTATGGCACTTTGATGACGAAGTCCTGTATGACTATAGCCTTTTTGTATGTATGGATTTGTGTTCATCCTACCTATAGTCTAGTTCTCATTCAAAGCTCCAATGGCTAAGAATTAGCCAGTAAAATTGTGCCCTAGAGGTAATTAGGTTTCATATAGATATACAGTTGTCCCTCCCCATTCACAGATTTTGGGTCGTCTGTCTCGCTCTTCGCAGGGAGGGATGAGTGGCTATAGGTAATGGCTGTGCATGCCCCCCACACGCACCATTAGTTTCAATAGGGCTCGAATATTAGCGAACTGCCATTTTTGCAGGGGAGGTCCGGAACAGATCCCCACGAATTGGGAGGGACACTGTACATATAGATACACACACACACACAAGATTCTTTTGTGTTCTTCTTATGACTAGTCAGGTTCTTGTAGACATTCTGATAAAATGCATAGCTTGGGCCTTACCCTCATCTGATCTGATCATTAGATCTCCTCCTGATTCCACTAGATTGCATGAGGTTCTCTCTCCTTTCCACCAGAAAATGCCCTAGTACAGTTTGCAAATGATCTTCTGTTGTTATTGGCACCAGCCTGAATTGGGCCTGCATTTTAGCCTTCTTCCTTTTCTTCCTTTTCTGTTACAAGAAGGTGTTTATGTTCCAGTTTTAAGTAAATCAATTTCACATTATGTCCAAATGCTAAGAACTGTTTGTTTACATTATGATTGGTTAAGAACAAAGCAGGATCAAAACATAGTTTTCTTTATTTATTATCTAATTTATTAATCAGACCACAAGTCTTCATATTTGTAAGTAACAGGAAAGTATGATTCAGGCCCTTTACAGACTGCCAGAAATAATGCAGCTTGAGGCCACTTTAACTGTTCTGGCTCAGTGTTAGGGAATCATGGGAATTGTATTTTTTTTCTGGGACAAAATGCCAAACTATCATGGCTAGGTAAAATCTCAACAATTAAAATGAACGTCTTACCCAAGGTGCTATTTTTGTTTCAAAACCTGCCGATAATAACTAATGAAAGCCCATCTAAAAAATGGCATCAGGATATTTCAAAATTTCTTTGGAGTGGTAAAAAACCAAGAGTGAGGATGAAGGTACTCCAAGATAAGATAGGAAGAGGTGGCATGTCTTTACCTAACCTCAAACTATATTATGAAGCATGTTGTTTTGCATGGCTCATGGATTGGTAATGGGGAATTGCTGCTATTAGAGGGTGCTGACCTAAGGTTTGGCTTTCATGCCTATCTATTTTATGAAAAATTGAAAGCTCATAGAGACTTTAATAATCACTTTATTCGGAAATCTTTAATGAGGGTGTGGAAAAAATATAAGGACTACATATGTAAAAATATACCACTGTGGGCATCAACAAATAAGGCTCTCTTTAGGAGAGAAAGAGTAGATGCAAAGAGATGGGTCACCTATACGGATCTTATTAAGTTGGAGAGTTCCACAGGAAAAATGGTTTTTAAGGGACTAGAAGAATTAAGATCAGAAGGATATGATTGTGGATGGTTTTTATATCGTCAACTCAGAGAAAGATTTCTAATGGATAGCAAAACCAAAGGGCTTGGAAAGGCGGATAACGAATTTGAAAAGATTATGGAAAATTCGGTCAAATCTAAAATATCTCAATTCTATGATTTGCTGTTAACATGGGATCAGGAAAAAGACATCATCAAGGAAAACATGATAACATGGGCAAAAGATTTAAAACAGCATATTCCCATTATTCAATGGGAAAAGTCATGGAATCAGAGACTAAAGTATACTTTATGCTATGATCTTAAAGAGAATTTTCATAAAATGGCCCATCGATGGTATTTAACTCCAGCTAGACTAGCCAAGATGCAAAAGGGGGTTAGTAACATATGCTGGAAATGTCAGGAAGCAAAAGGCACTTTCATGCATATGTGGTGGTACTGTCAATATGCCAAACAATATTGGGTTAAAATTCATAAGATAGTTAGACAGATTATACCACAAAAAATTGTTAAAGATCCAAAAATGTATTTATTGGGTATGTGTTTTGATACAAATCTAGAACAGAAGTATGGAAAGCTGCTATTTTATATCACCACCACGGTGAGAATAGTATGGGCTGCTAAATGGAGATGCAAAGAATGCCCAGATATGAGAGAATGGTTGTATAAATTATTAGACTGTGTTACAGCCGATAAATTGACATCAATTTTGAGAGGAGACTCATGGGAAACATTAAGGGAAATTTGGCAGCCACTTGTAACTTACTTAAGAAATAGTGAGTACTGTGGATTAGCAGAAAAGATATTATAATGACATTGAAACTGTCGAAATTACTCGTATGAGTAAGATTATGTTTGTTAACAATAAGTTTAGATTAAGTGACCAGGGAGCCCTCTGGACATTTAATATTACAATGTTATTTGTAAGGCAAATATCAGTGCTCGCCACTACACAAGTTTTGTTATTCGGAGTGCAGTTCATAATTTGGTGGTATTCTAGATATATTAGGAATCGGGAATGTAACATGTAAATGGAGTTTATGAAAGAATCTAGCTGAAACTATGGAAGTTCTTTTAAATGTTTTCTTTTTCTTTTTCTTTTCTTTTCTTTTCCTTTTCTTTTTTTCCCCTTTCTCTCCTTTTCTTTCTTTTCATTATTGTTTTTTTCCCTTTCTCTCCTTTTTAATTTATGTGGATGTAATGTTTAGTTTGTGTATTTGTGGGGGTGGGTTGGGGAAGTAGTGTTGTGTATGTTAGGTGTCTTAATCTTAATTGTCATTTTCCAATTTTTGAATTTGTGTATTGTCATATTTTGTCTTTTTTTAATAATAAAACTTGGGGGGGAAAAACTGTCCACATGGGTGGCTGAGATAGTGACTGCTTTGCTTTCTGATGTCCATTAAAATCTGGCATTAAGATTGGTCAATAAAGTAAAATTAGTATCTCTTTGAGAAAGTTGCAAGTGCCAAGATCTTTTTTTTCTTATCAGCACCATTGTCTATAGATAAGAATGCTTTCAAACATCACAGCCCATTCTCTGAGTTCAATGAAGCTTACTCACCAGCAGTAAGTATGTTTGAGACCTCAGCCTAAAAGCACAAGAGGCAATTCCAAACTACATACCAACATACACAGATTATTTTCCCATGATTTCCTATAATAACTGCCCTCCCAACCAGCAAACAATTGGTTATGTCCATTCAATAGTAATCCATCACCACACATACACATACAATAAAATATTCAACTGGAGATCCTCCTTCTGTTTAGCATCATTTCTAGCAGGGTTCTAATAATACAGAAGCTATTGACAGTGGAAGAAGCTATACAGCTTGAGTATCTCTTATAGGGAATTCCAAATTCCAAAATACTCCAAAATCCAAAATTGTCCACATGGCTGGCTAAGACAGTGACACCTTTGCATTCTGGTTGTTCAGTGTACACAGACTTGGTTTCATGCACAAATTTATTTAAAAGTACTGTGTATAAAATTATCTTCAGGCTATGTGTATAAGGTGTATTATCTTCAGGCTATGTGTATAAGATAAATTAAATTCATATTTAGACTTGTATCTCATTATGTATATTCCAAAATCCAGAAAAAATCTGAAATCCAAAACACTTCTGATCCCAAGCATGTTGGATAAGGGAGACTCAATCTGTAGAGGATTTTGTTGTTGCTGCCATTTTGTTTGGTTTTGTTACACTGAGTTACTTACAAATTTCAAACTGTTCTCTCACCTTTTTCACAAAGAGCTCCAACATAGCTTGGAAGACAAAGGCAAGTAAATGTATTGACTCCATCAATGCATGTGGCTCCATTTCTGCAAGGGCTGGATTGACATTCATCAACATCTGTCCAAGAAAATTACAATTTATTTAAAAGTACATCATTTAAACTGTGAGGTTTAAAAAATGTTCATATATATTAATCATGTCAAGTAAGAAAACTCCACCACTAAGGGCCTCTGCAGACTGCTAGAAATAGTGCACATTAAATTGAGGCACTGTCCTGGCTCAGTGCTAAGGAATCATGGGAACTGTAATTTATTGTGGCACCAGAGCTCTCTGACAGAGAAGGCTCAATGTCCCAGAAAAAAATACAATTCCCATGACTCCCTAGCACTGAGCCAGGGCAGTGCCTCAATTTAATGTGCACTATTTCTGGCAGTCTGCAAAGGCCCTAAGTTATCTGTGCTGATCTATTACTGTAATAGAGATTCTATTTTGTTTTATTCACCAGTAGGTTTCAAGCATCATAATATAGGAAAACAGAAAAAATTTCTCCTACATATACATATAGCACTGAGCAGTGTTTACATCTCAGAATTGTGATAACACTTCTAAACAAAAGGCACACACCTGTACTGCATGATTGTGAGGTAATGCATCCTCAGTCTTTACCTGTCACAACTTGTACTGTTGGAGGAAAGAGTACTGGGACTCATTCTTTTTTTTTTAAAAAAAAATATCTGGATAATTAACTTGGATAAATATCCAACCTAAGCTATAACCATGGATCACTGAACATATGCTATGATGCATAATTAAGGGCTATAGATGCTGTTTTAAACAACTGGCTTGGTCCACTCATCATTGTATTTATGATGAGTTCCCACTCATCTTAGTTTTTTCATATCTTTCTGGAAATCTAGAAGTAATTTAGAACTCTATACTCTCTGACATTTCACAGATTAAAACCTGGACACACATGGTTAAAACATCCACAGTGTGGTCAGGATGGCAAAAATTATTAAATGAGGGAAAACGCACAAGCTTCAGGAGACTACAGCAGTTTGCTTTTGCCTAAACCTACTGGAAAGGGCAAGACTCTGTCCTCTCCTGTCCTCTCCACCCACTGAATTAACTAACAGTGTAATTAGTTTTGAGCAATTTAGGGGGGTTGCAGACTGCCAGAAATAGTGCAAATTGATTCCACTTTTAGGGTTAGGGTTAGTGCTAGGGAATCATGGGAATTGTTTTGTTTTTTCTGAGACATTGACCCTTTTCTGTCAGAGAGCTCTGGTGCCACAATAAAATACAGTTCCCAAAATTTCCTAGCACTAACCCTAACCCTAAAGGTGGACTCAATTTGCACTATTTCTGGCAGTCTGCAACCCCCCTTACTTTTGCATTTTGAAATGAGTTTGCAGCAGCTGAAGTAAGCTGAGGGCAAAGGGGAGAAAGTAAGAGGAAGAAGGAAATTAGGTTGTTTTAAAAGCAACTGGAAAAAATTGGATGGCAGGGGATTAAATGAAGCTGTCCCTACTAAACTGGAAGATTTGAGAGTATGGAACTCCAAAAGAGAAGGAATCCCAGAGATATGGGCTGATCAAACAACGTTTCTCAAATCCCTCACCAATACCAGATTCGTTTCTGCCTTTGTGGGCTCAAATGGCCTAACCACCTATCCCAGCAAACAAACAAAAACATCATTCCTTCAGAATGTTCTCATATGTTGGCCTGCCAGAGCCATTCATAAAGTTTCCTTAAATAGATCTTCAGCAAATGAGGATGGCATGGAGAACTGGGAGTGGACACTGTGAGAGTTTTGATCATTTTAGACAATGATTCTTCCCTATGGACATAGTGTTCCCATCTTCAAGATTCTACTAATCTGATTAGCAATGGAAGCAACTTTCCTGGAAATGTTAGCAGCATTTATAAACTTGTGGCATGTTTAGTAATTGTATTTTTTAATCATCATCATCAGGGTCGGGACAGCCCTATGGGCTTCTTAGGTGTCCTCAAAGGCCATTTTGGCTGATGGGCACCATATTCCAAGCCCTGAGATAGAATGATTTTGTATTTATCCAGGGAAACAGAAGCATGCAGAAACAAACTGGGAACACATAGCCTAGGGTGTACTCTTATATACAGAAGGCCACATGGGGAAGCAAATTAATATAATGGATATTTTACAGTCCTATTGGAAACAATCTATCATTTTTTTGAAAAACAACTGGTTTAGTTCACTCATTATTGTTTTTATGTGCCTTCAAGGCTGAATCTGCACTGCAGAAATAATACAGTTTGACACTGCTCCAGCTGCTATTATTTCCGCAGTGCAAATTCAGCCCAAGTCAACTCCAACTTATGGTAACCCAGCCCTAGGATGTTCTTGGCAAGATATAGTCAGAAGAATTTTGCCATTGCCTTCCTCTAAAGCTGAGAGAGTGTGACTTGCCCAAGGTCACCCAGTGGGTTTCTGTGGCTGAGCAGGAATTTAAATCTTAGGGCCTTTACAGAATGCCAGAAATAATGCAACTTGAATCCACTTTAACTGCCCTGTAGTTTTTTCTGAGACATTGAGCCTTCTCTGTCAGAGAGATCTGGTGCCACAATAAACTACAGTTCCCATGATTCCATAGCACTGAGCAGGGCAGTTAAAGTGGACTCAAGTTGCATTATTTCTGGCAGTCTGTAAAAGCCCTTAGGGCCTCTGCAGATCAGTCCAAAGGAGGCAGAGATGGGGTGGGGCAGCCCCACGTTGGCTGCCCCAACCCCATGCCAATGCTGTCCTGACAACGAACACCATTACGCATGGCGTGCAGCATCAAAATGCCCTTCCTGTGCAGCGTTTTGACGTGTTGCGCTGGAAAGGGTGCTAAAGAGCTGCACACTGGTTCTTAGGGCGGCATTTTGCCGCTCTTTCAGGGGTGGCAAAGGATTGGGGCCGTGGCGTGCGATTGCCACAGCCCCAATCTGCGGCTAGCAGGAGCGGCCCAGAGCTGCCCATCTGCATAGCCCCTTAGTCTCCAGAAATTCTAATCCACCACTCAGACCACTATACTATGCTGGCTCTCATGACCACATGTGTTAACATTTATATAATTTATATATTTATATCTTGCCTTTTTCCCAGGCCTGGGTCACAAGGCAACTAACAAGTTAAAAGAGATTGAGATGTAAATCTACATCATGAAAACATACAGCTGCTAAAATACAATTAACCTATAAATAGAATTTAAATCAGTATAAATGCATGCCTGTTGAAGAAATAAATACAGACGACAGGACACATTATTAAAAGTCTTCTTTCACTTTCAATTTTTTTTCCTAAGAACAAATGGAATTGCTGGTTGGTTTGCCCATACACTGAATTGTTGTCAAATGAAAGAATGTTTCTTTTCCTCTACCTGCTAAGCTCTGTCTGAACCTTCTCCAGGCTTTGCTGTATGCTACTGGAATGGCATTTCCTATTCTGCATAAGGAACACTTAGATATTCAAATAGCAATAAAGTATTTGCTACTTACCTACTTCACACTGGTCACCACTGAAACCTGGCATACAAGTGCAGATGTAGAAAGAATCTCGTGGGTAGCAAGTACCCCCATGTAGACATGGGTTACTTTTGCATGGATCTTGACCTGTAAAACGAGTTCATTGAAAATTGCTGTATTCTCTAACAACTTTTGCTGGTTCTGACACTTCTTATGCAGAAATATATTATCTGCTTTCTAGCTATCAAATGCTATCAAATTTCCTATAATTACAGATTGTGAAGCAACCGTCCCAACACACAAATCAGTTCAGCATAATGTGCAACAGTAACAATAAATCACCTATCAACTTTCCACGCTGGCAATGCAATTTTACGCAATTGTGAAAACAATTTATTTTCAGCAATATTTTATCTTCTGCAAATGACAATTTGTATTTTTTTTTTTTTTTTTTTTTGGCGATAGTGATGGTCTACTGAGGATTTAGTTGGCATGACATGACAATTAATTATAACCAAAAACTGTTAAAACATATATGCACATTGAATGAAATATGCATTTATCTGAACAGGGTTAGTTTACGTGGAATGATTGGGTACACAGAACACATATTCTTATACCATACTTTTTGTCTGCCACCTTTCTGGATATCATCTGGGTACCACTGCATTACCACAAGAATTTATTCATTTCACACTATCACTTGCTTCCCACCAACTATATTCCCATTCTGTTTCTTCATCGATTTATCAATGGACTAACTGAATGAGAAGCCAAAGTGGTTTGTGCATGTGTTTGTGTGTACATACGCACACCTAGCTTTACAGAAGATCACAAATATCCAAAGGGTATTTTTAATAAAAAAATTATGATGCAATATGTTGATTTTAATATTACATATATTGGTCCTTCCTACATATAATATAAAAATCAACTGAGATCATTTATCTTATTTAAAAGTATCCAGGAAAATCATTTCATGGCATAACAGTAACATCCACTCATGAAGTAGTCATGTAAGTCCATCCTGTAAAAAAGGAATAGGTCATGCCTCAAGTTGCCTTACTGAAATGTTTAATTAGGAACAAAGCAGACGTTCTATTCCCTAGGTTGGTTTATTTTGTGCCACATGCCTGCAATAGAAGACAACTGAAGATCTTCCTCTAAGCTTATGAATTTAAACTAATGGGGAAAAATCTCATCAAAAGTTGAACATCTACAGAGAGATTGCAAATTCATGTTCTTTGACGATCTGTAAAGCACACAAAATTCATCGTCTACCCTCATGCAATAATACAAAATCATCCTGTTATGAGTTCTTCTTAACAGGGGGAACTTTCACAGATAAAACAGTACAGCTTTCACTCTGATGGTGTAATCTGATTTTTAAAAACCTACCTAAAGGTAAAACCTGTTGGGTTTTACAGTGTTTACTCCCAAGCAAATTGTGACAGGATTGTTGTGTGAATCCCTCTGCATGGGGATAAAATGGTAAATAAGAGGACCAGTGCAGGTTGGAGCAGGGCAGTGAAGGCAAGTGGAGAGATGCTTTCTTTTTCTGCTGTCAGCTGTAAATGGATTTCCTCCCAGGGTGTGGGTGCAAATGTGAATCACAACAAAATAACCATGCAGCCCCCTTTTGCACAGGAGTATATCTGGAGCAAACCAGATATTTGAATCATTACGAAATATCCAATTCTAGCAACCTTAAAACATCTGCTAATGTCAATATGATTACAATTCCATTACTGTACTATTCCAATTTTATTTTGCCATATAACTAAAATTGTCAAGGCTGGCTCACACTATGCTCACAATATGTTTTTTCCTCATGCATGCAATGTTGGTCGCTTCTTAGCACAAATTTGAATGGATAAATGTAACACATGAACCAGTGAAACCCACATAAACCAGCACTAATTCCCAGAAAAGAGCTGTTACCCATGATATTCCACATTCAAATATTACACTTATCTCGGAGACTATGTGTGAAAAAAATGTTCAAGACATTAAAGAGAAAATGTATTATGTGGGCTAATATTTTCATTCCACAGTTTCCTATATTATATCTGCAAACAAGTATTTTTCATATGAAGGAAAAACATTTTTTTTCAAAAGAAGGGGAAAATATAGGTCTTACCTGGGATCTGAACTGCTGTGCCTTCTACTGATCCCCCACCTGTGCCAATTAGGAAATCTGATCCATTAGTAACATCCAAAAGTAAAAATGGTGGGGTTACAAGTTCACTTGTATTTATATCCTCTGTATTTCTTGTATGCTTGTTATATTCAGGTATGCTTTCAGGGTCAGAGGTTTTGGCTGTAGCATTAGATGGAAATGTTGTTCGTTCCTTATGAGCAAGCTGGGGCTCCACAATTGTATCCATGTATGGTGGGGGTGAAATTGGCCAGGCATCTGTTTCCCCATCAGCACCAAAGACTCCACCTGTTTTACTTTCATGTGGTACTGAAGATGGTGTGGTGTGTATCCATGGCAGATCTCCCTCAGCACTATTTCCATCTAGTTGGTTTAGCTCCTTTACCTTCTCAGAAGAAGTTCCTTCTTCTGAGCTAGTTTCTGAAGTTTCAGTGCCTGAAGATATAAACATTGTTGGATTCACTTCTTTTGAAAGAGACTTTCTAGAAGCATTGGTTTCTTCCTCAGTAATCAGTTCTTCTGAACTTCCTAGTTTTTCTGTTGTTTCTGCTATGTGGTCACTAGAAACAGGTGTGCTTTCAGTGAGTTTGCTCTCAAATTCCCATTTGGAAGAGGGACCTAATGGAAACTCTGTGTTAACTGAAGACTCATTCAGGGAAGGTTTGTAAGTAGCTGCAACGTCAGCACTAGCTTCTCTAAAGGTTTGTACCACTGATGAATCATGCTTATCAAAATCAAATGATGATGAAGTACTTGGCATGATTCCTTCAGGATGTTCAGAAACTCCATTCAGCAAATAGACAGTGACAGGCACCTTTGGTGTTTGTGTTAGTAGTAAAAAATGATCTAGATCAGTTTCTTTGGATTCTGTAGTTGCAGTTTTCATATCTTCAAAACTCTCTTGAGTTTCTTCAGAATTTGATACACTTTGGGAGACAAGCTGTGTACTAACAGCACTCTCTTCAGATTTGTGAGTGGTCACATCTTGCTCTGGTTTAAGAGGTAGGTATAGTAGAGTGGGGGATGGAGCTATCTGTTTCTTTTCAGCTAAGTCTACTTGTTCTTTTCCTGAAGTTCTATTGATAGGAACAATTTCACTTTCATCAGCTATTGCTTGGTTGTCTGATAATGTATGTAATTCAGAATTGTCTTTTATTGTACTTTTGGATTCTGTGAGTTTAATTTCAAATCCTTTCTCCTTTTCACCAGCACTGAAGCTGGTTGGAGATGATACAGTAGAACTTATTAGAAATGACAGGGTTGGAAGTGAAGTGGTTAGTTGAGGTAGCTCTTGAGAGATGGGAAAAGACTGAGAGATTGTGAAAGGTATTACTTCTCCTGAACCCACATCATCTGATGTTGGCATGTTTTCAGATATTATGGGTTCACTGTATATAAACTTACTGGTTACAGAACTTCCTGGGCTATCTTCAGAGACACCAGATTTATAATTAGTTAAAGTAATTGCAGGTGTTGCATTGTGGCTTTCTGCTGTTGAAGTATAAACACCATATATTGAGTATGTTTCAGAATTAACTGTTGTTTGGGCACTTATGTCTTCAATATTTGATTTCACATTGTCAGCATCTATAATTGTTGTTTCATCAGTTATTATTCCATTATCTTCTGCAATAGCATCCATAAAGCTAGAGCTCTCCCCAGAATAATTTCTTTTGTCACCAGCTATTGGAATTAGTTCTTCATAGTCTTTTATGTTGTTTGTAGAACTTTCATCTGAAAATGTATCTAAGATATCACCGTCTGAGGTTGGGAGTGTTTCTTTTTCTTCTCTCTGGCTGGGTGATGGTATTAACACTGTCGGAGATACATTCACAGCTATATCTGGGTTTACAAAATCTGAATAGTTTTCTTGAGGGGTATGAAATGTAAAAGATATTTCCCTTTTTGGCAACTGAGTAGGTGATTCAGAATGGTTTGCCAAACTTTCCAGCCAGCCAGAGCCTTCTCCAGAAGCATCATGACCTGTTACATCCAACACTGTAGCTTTTGAAGTGGCTTTAGATGTTTTAGCTATGCTAAGAGTAGAGGTTCCAGTAAATAATTCTGAAGCAGAAGTTGTATGTTCATGTTTTATCACGAGAGAGGTTTTCCTTTGGAAAATTCTATCAGTAGCAGCTAGTATTGATATATTTTCATCCTCTTCAAAGGCATTCTTTTGGTTTTGCTCATTTTCAGAAATGAACTGCTTCCAGGTAGATGCTTCAGTGTCAGTGACCCTGATATCTAGGCTGGAAGCTGTAGGGATTGCTTTGTCATTTGCTATAGGAAATACTTCTGTTATGTTAGGATGATATTTAATGTCATTGTCAGAATCTTTATTTGACTTGGTGGTGTGATTCTCAAATTCTTTTATGTTACCCTCTGCAATGGTTGTTTTTGAACTTTGAGGAGGAAGTATATAATTATTTAATGTGTTTGCACTTATAGCAGAATTTGTGTGTACTGTGGTAGATGGAACAGGAAAAAAGGCATCTCCAGAACCTTGTTCTGAGAAAAATTGAGTATTACTGATCACTGTGCTCATGGCTCTATACTCTGTAGATATGGGGAAAGCCTTATGGCTACCTTCAGTAGGATGAACATTTTGTTCCAACCATTCTTTTCTCTCTTCTACTACTGGTGAAATCCTTACAGATTTGGTTTGAAATGTTTGGGGTTTAACTGTGAGAGTTACATCATATGATTTCGTATGAGAGGTAATATCAGATTTTATCTCTTCTATGTTGGGGGTAACTTCAGGAGCTCTTCTTGGCTGTTCAGTAGTATATTCTATTCTTTTAGTGAAGAATCTTTGCATGATTGCTGTAGAGGTGTGTGCCATTTTTCCTGGTGTTTCAGAACTTTCTTCAACAGAATTAATTTCATATTCAGCAGGTGCATTTGTATCAAAGTCTTTCACCTCTAATTCAACTGGTGTATCTCCTTCCATGTTGGCTATATTAAAAATGTCTCTTACAATACCTATATTTGTTGAGGGAGTCATAGGGGCACTATTTATATCTAATATTTCAGGTGTGTCTGTAAATAACTGATGCTCTGATGTCATGCTGCTCCCACTTTTTATGGTTTGCGTTACAGGTGTTTCTACCAAAAATTGTGATAAAACTGTTGTTTGTGCAGGAGGCTCTGGAAAATAGTCATTGTCTCCAGAACCTTCTTCAGTCAATGGAAACTTAGTATGAATTATTTTTTCTGTGGGACCATGAGGAACTAGTACCACACTTTGTCTTTCATCTCTTGCTTTCTCTCCTGAGCCCAGATCTACAAGGCCAATTTTATCTGCAAACACATTTGGGAACAGATGACTTGAGTTTTCTAGGTGAGCAGATTCTTTTGTTTCATTTGTCTGTATTGTAGACATAGTGGCAGAAATTATCATATTATCCTTACTATCATTTTCACTTAATTCAGTTACTGATATTATAGTCCCAACACTATGGGTTACAACAGTGTCAGGATCAATGTTTGTCAAAAGCTCCATGGATGTTGTCAAACCAGATATTGCAAATACATCCATTTTTTCTTCCATTGCTGTGGGAAATTTTGTCACTTTTTCACTTGACTCCACAGTAGACTTTTCACTAAATGTCAACAGGGAAACTGCATCTGATTCATGTTGTAACTTTTGGTAGTTATTAATTACATTCTTTGATACTTGACCTTCTGTTATGGCTCCTCTGTCTGATTCATTATCTAATGCTTTCATTGTAGGATCAGTAACTATTGCATATTCTGATGGTGATGCATCTGTGTTAAAAATGTCTATCGCCTTCACTTGTGTTTCATTGCTTCCAGACCTCAGTGGGAATGAAATTTGTGTAGTAGTTCCAATCATCACATCAATTTCTCCAGAACCAGGATCTATAAATGGGGAGTCAGTACTTACCACTTTTTCTGTGTGACCCCCCAAAATTATGTTGGTGTTAGGTTTCTTCCAAACATCTGTAGATCCATCTCCAGATTCTTCATCTATGGACAGTCTCTTCTCTGTGTCTTCTTTGGCTTTGAAAGGTGAGGAATATGTTGTTGATATTGTTTTGGTGTGAGTTAATGGTTCTTGGGTCACAACTTGGACACTATTTCTGGCATCCTTCAAGTTATTACTGAACAGCACCTTCTGAGACCCAGCAGTAGATGGAGAAATGGTGTTTGTACTATCTCCCCTGATATCTTCCAACTCTACATTTTTTGAAGAGCTTAAAAGTAATTCAATAATTGCCTGGGTAGTAATAGTTTCTACAGAATTTTGTTCAGATGTAGAGTTAGTTGCTTTATACAAAGAAAAATCATGGTTACTTTTTGTAGGGACTTGTCTGCCATCATCTGAGAAAATTTCCTGAACAGGAATCTTTTCTGTTTTTATTACCATAGTTGTAGATTTAGAATTCTCTTCTTGAACATCTCCTGAGCCTTCTGATATATGAAATGAACTGGGACTTCCTGTTGTTTCCAATGAATGTTTAACATAAGAAAATGTACTGATTGCAACTGTTGATTTATAATCAGGTAGAACAGAAGCTTCATTTGATGATGTATTGTCATCCATACCTGTGCTTACAGTGGTGGAAGGAGATAACTCACTTACAGCAGAAACTGTACCAGAAAATCTTTTAGAATCTTCTTTTAGTCTTGGCTTAGCTGTGTGAGAAACTACATAACTGTTTAACTTAGGCATGGTAGTAAAATCTTCTGAATGTTCTGCATTTAGTAAAGAGAAAAAATTAGGGTGTTTACTTAAGATTGGATTAAAATCTGTTCCAAACTCTGTTGATTTTTCAGTTGCATCTGATTCATCATGTAAAGATGTTACTTGAGGTATTTTATCTGTAGTAAATACCTCTGAATCCCCACTAAAGAACAGTTCTGTCATGACAGATTCTGCTATTACCTTTTGGGTAACCACAGCTTCTCGCATTATTTCAGTGGATTCATTAGGCTGTATTGTGGCAAAGACCTCATGCTCAGATAGCATGCTAGTTTCATTTATGTGAGGAAATGTTACATTTTTGGAGTGTGCTAGACTTTCAATTTGATCACTCCTTGCTTCTTCAGCTTTTGTATCTTTTGGTGTAGTAGTCACCTGCTGCTTTCCATTGATAAACTGCAGAGCTGGAGGAGCTGTGACATCAGTAGTATTTTCACAGTTTTCATCATCTTCTTCTTCCTCAAGATTGTATATTTCTGGGTAAAGATGGTCCAGAATTAAGATTTCTGCAGACTCTTCATCAGGGGTTGATGTACAGGGTTCATCAGATGTTGATTCGGCATCTGTTGGGGGTTCATCTATTTCATGTGGGAAACCAAATAAATCCCAAACTCCATATAATGGATCTGCAAAAAAAGAGAACTTTTAATAATATTTTTAGTGTATGATTCAACATGGGTAACATCATAGTGTCATCTGTTATGATAAAACCAAAGGCACTGAAAGGTGAAAAAGACAAAACAATCCATGTTCATCCATTAGAATCTAGCTATTTTCAAATAGACACTTATTCTCAATTTAGTGTTGTTATGGAATAAAAATCAAACAGCTATGTCAAGCCACATATATAATCAGATATTCTATATAATCTATGCCTTCATAAATTAGACTTCTTAAACGAGATGTTGAGGACTATGCATTCAAAGCTTTACTCTTACAGAGAAGAGGAAATACAAACAGTTCCTGTTTGTAAATTACACAGCCACCCAGAGAAAAGAGCTGGAAGGGGGAGAAGAGACATCTACAAAGGAAGGGGAAAAGGACAACAACCACCTAAAAGAGACACTCCACAACTGCTTTCTCTACTTTATATGCTATCGCTATTTCCTCTTTCTCCTCTTCCTCCTACTTCCAGCATGGGATTGCATAATGTAAATGGTGTCCCTACAACAGAAAAGTTAACTCAGGGCCAATGCAGACTGGCCATTTGGGGTGACAGAGAGCTGCCCTGGGGAGTGGTGGATCAGGACTGCAGCAACTGCACGCCGTGGCCCTGATCCTCCCTTTTGCTGCCCCTAAAAGACCAGCAAAATGCTGCTCCTTTTAGGGGAGGCAAAAGGCTGTCCCAAGAGCTGGCACCGTGGCACTTCCATGCCCTTTCAGTGCAGCATATTTAAACCCTGCACCGGGAGGGCATCCTGACGCTGTGCGCCATGCATTCAGCCGTGAGGCATCAGGACGGTGTCGGGGTGGGGCTGGGGTAGCCAGTGTGTGGCTGCTCTGCCCCAACTCTGCCTCTAGGCCAGCCCTTTGGGTCAGTCTGCAACAGCCTTCAGTTGGCTCAGAGGTATAAGGGAAGCTGGTAAGGGAAGTGGTGGGGACCAAGATGCAACCAAATTTTTATTGTTATTTATTTATGGCATTTATGTATAACTTCTTACTCCACTGGGCCCCTGAGGTAATGCACAACAGCAAAACAATGAAAAAAACCCACATAGAAAAAACTTTTAAAACCCCTTAAAATGCTCCTTTAAAATAATGTAAAACCAGACAGTTAAAACAGCATAGGAGTTTCAAAGAGCAAAGGCCATGAAGAATAGCATGGTCTCAGGTGCCCACCAGAAGGTCAGAAGAAATGCGTCCAGCCTACTTTCTCTGAAAGATCAAAAAGAGGTGCGCTGAGCACCCCTGGGAGCGGGGATGGACCCAGGCAGCGATTTTGGTGGCTAAATCCTTCTGATAATATAAGGATGCCGCCAGATTTAACATTTAATCTGGATCAGGTAAGGCAGTTTTAAAATGAATGTGATAAGCTTCTTACTTTGAGGTCCATAGCCCAGAGCCAGCATGGAATCTGGGAGCTGTAGCCCAAAAAAGTAACTTCTATAAGCTCTGGTTGGGAACAAGAAGCTATGGAGGAAAGGAGTTTTAGTATCAAGAGGTTCTAGCATTTGAGCAAGGATGGTTTTGACAATCTTCATGTGTCACTGAAGCTCTGATAATAAATCTCATCTCCATGAAGCTTTACCCTTCATGGGCTTACTTCATGGGATTAAAAACTCTTGAAGTAAATAAATAGGAAATCACTATTTTAACATGAGGAATATTGGCAGGAGGGCTTTTGATAATAAAGATAACAGACAGAAACCTTTTCTCTAGGTTTGTTTTCTCAGTATTTTTAAATAAATGGAAAGTGTAGAGAGCTCTTTAACTGTGTGTATGTATGCACCTTCAAGTTGCCTGTTGAACTATGGCAACCACATGAATTTAATAGGATTTTCTTAGGCAAGGGGTACTCCATGGTGGTTTGCCAGCTCCTTCCTCTGAAATATAGCCTACAGCATCTGGTATGTGTTGGCAGTCTCCCACCCAAGTCCTAACCAGGGCTGACACTGTTTAGTTTCCAAGATCAGACAGAATCTGGTACCTTTAGGATCATACAATGAAAGAGGAAGGCCAAACTGCTCAAGTGGATTATGATACTGACTGTGGCATTAGCAATATCCAGACATCACAAAAAATGCCAAATGGATTTAAATTTTAAACAGAAAATCTGTGCACACATATCTGGGAGTAAGCTCCACTGAATTCAGTCTGACTTACTTTTGAGTAGACATGCACAAGACTGTGCTGTAATGAGATTGCATGAAAAATTAAAACATGTAGAGCTACCTTGCTGTGTGCATCATCTGAGGCAGCTTCACTATTTCCTGTATGGCAGCCTTGCAAAAAGCTGCAATTATGTGAAAAGCTCAGAAATAACTCTGCCTGGTACAGAAAATTATCAATAACAAATTTGAAAATGGGGTGGGGGAAGTATTTTAATCCATAATGGAAAGAGTGCAGCCCTGAGCTGGTTGGAAACCCTCAAGGCTGTTTTTTTGCAGCCCATGTCCCCAGGCTCCTGAGACTGCCCTTGTTCTAGCCAAAGAAAATGGTGAACTGCATCTCCTAGAAGCCTTCGATACTCCTCAGTTATAATTACACTTTCACTGCCATGGCTGCATCCTGTGGAATCCCAAGGATCGGGGCGGGGGAACCTTGGAAAGGCCCAATGGTGGCTGTCAGGGGTGCGCGCGCGCACCCCCAGCTCCTGCACGACCAGCCCCCGCACCATTTCCCCCCCTCCCCCGGCCCCCCAGCAACAAAGGTTGCCGACCCCTGGTCTAAACCATTTGTAGTAGGACATAAATCTAATTAAAAACATATACTTGAAGACCCTGGAATAGACAGAAACGCATGTGCATCAAACAACAACCTACATCAAACCCACGTGTATCTCTTTAACCTCATAACCTTTATATCTAATGCACCGAAACCAATTTGCATAGATACATGCTCTGCCTTGATTCACTTACTGATTCAGATAATTTTATTACTAGGCTCCTTTTGAAATATTAATGTTCTTCATAGCTCCCTTGAGGAATAAATGATATTTTAGACTATATAGTACTATAATACTGCACTGAATATCTTCCTCTTGCTAAAATGTTTAGTAATTGTCTGTGATCCTCTGTCAGTTATACCTTCTCTGAATGGGTCTTGAATCTGTTGTTCAACTGTCTGATCACACATGCCATCTACTAGGTTTCAGATTTATTTTAATTTTCTTAATTTAAACCTGCAGTACTCTTCCCTATGCTCTTCCCCTCCATTGGAAATCTAGCAAACCACCATACATGCAGATGACGGGAACTGAGTAATACTTGCCCTCTTAATCTGTTACAGAGCCTCTTGCTGTAGGGGTTTTTTTCCCACCCATGTAGTACTGTTTCCATGTGCTCCACCCAAGAAGCAAAGCATCAATCTGGCAATGGGTGATAAAGTGGCATCCTTAGTTATAGCACCCAGCTATTTACCAGACTAAACCACTGAGTTCTGAAGACAACACACTGCTGTCCACTCTATCATGCCATAGCTTCCCTGACTGGACACTGATACCGTGCATGAACTTAAATGCTCCCAGCTGACACTCAGATGCTTTACTATAAACCTCTGCAGACACCATCTTATCCTTTGTGCTTTCCTGGTAGCCTCTATATCTTCTGTACCAACTAGCTTTCACTCCCACCTGCCCTAGATAAAAATGTCTTCTTGAGAAGTTCGCAGTTGCTCTCTGTCTTACTCTATTAACTATACTATCTGGTCACTGTCTTCTAATCTTCTGACTTTGGCTTTCTATTGAGTACATTGTTTTCTTGCTCTGCTTTGTTTCCTGCCATAGCTCCCCAGAATTTTCTAGTGTTTCTCCTGCTAGAAATAGGTTCTAGGTTGCTAGTAAGATAAGAAAGCTGGTGATAGAAACCAAAAGGGTCTGGTTGACCTTCCATCAGCCACGTTGACAATTTCAGGGAGTGGCATATTTATGCTAAAGCAGAGATGGGAAAAACTGGCCCTCTACATATTTTGGCATATAACTGCCAGCATGGCCTATGGTAAGGGACTGTGGGAGATACAGACCAAAGCATTTGGAGAGAAATGTTCACAATTCCAACAATAAAGCATCCTTTCATATTCTAAACCTCCTCAATAAGAACTGCTTGGACATGCTTCTCAAATTATGTGGGTGACTCTCTGCTCCCAACATAAAGGAAAAGAGCTAAAACCCCTAGAAACTGCTAACAAGATTGACTCTCTCTAGCCGTAAAGAATCTCGAATGGGTTCAGTGACAGCAACCTAGCTGTGAAGAAAAGGGCCACCACAACCTACAGCTAAGTAGAACAAACCAAGCTATTAAAAATGATTACATTTTTATATTATTTTCCCCCTTCAGACACATGTGTTAAGTTGGGCAATGATAGGTGAAATCTTGTTCTGATATGTTTTTTTAAAAAAATAGAAAAAATTAAATAGACCATTTTACAATGTTTCCAAACTGTCATATATTTGTCAAAGAACTGTTATGTCTGGCTTTCATGCAGAGATCTATGTATGTAGATCCTACACAAATTACACAGACAAACTCACATTGACACACACCCTATTTAATGAAAGCCAAAGTGTTTGATTTCTTTTTTTCCAATGATTAAAAGAGATAGTTAAAGAGTTTTTGGATTCCCTTCAGCTTTAACCATGCTCCCCACCCACCCCTATTTCCATGGGTCTTGCACAAAGCTATACGTTGCCCATCTCAGTTTCTTGAAGGCAATACTGAGTAAGAGAGTTTTTTTGTTTTGTTTTTTGGTAAAACTAGCTTGTAAGGAAATGTAAATCAAAGAAGTTGGGTGTTCAGTCTGGGTATTCAAGTCTTCAGATTCTAAAGCAGACCTTGATTTACAATATTTTGCTATCTGAATTCCAATGGAAGACCAAGGGGAAGACTAAGGGGAAAATATGTTTCAGTTAGCAGAATCTTATGTTTTTTATGAAAGCCTTTTATGAAGTTTCCCCTTCAGTTATTTGGTTAGACTAGAAGCATCTGTGTAGTGCAGACTTCATTAAAAGGAATATACTGACATAGTTATTGTGGATTCAGATAACAACTGGTGGTTCCCACACCGGTGCTGACAGTGATCCCAGGTTTTAGTTCAAACTAGCTGGCCAAAGTGCTGAACTTATTTTGAGGCTAGGCACCCTGGATTCAGCACCTAGGATGGCTCTTTTTACAAATGTCTAACTCAGGGAAGATGGTGCCACCAATCAACCCTGATGGGTTACAAATATGTCTTCAAACTCAGAATGCTGATTCAGTCAGTTTAGCTGAATCTGTCTTTTGGACCAATGGTAGATCAATTATGTAATCTGATTGTCCTCTAATATTATCAATTACTACATTAGCAAAATCCTAATTCATCTCTATAATCAAATGAGATGTCTACACTTTATTGTTGCTGACTGTGTCAAGTTAACTTCTACTTACAGAGACCTTATGAATAAGAAATTTCCGAGATACCCTGTTATTAACAGCCCTACTAAATCTTGAAAACTCAGGGCTGTGAAATCCACCTGTACTGCAGTATTTCTCCTTTCCTACTGCCTTCCACTTTACCAAACTTTATTGTATTTTCTAATGAGTCATCATCTCATGATATGTCCAAAGTATAACATCTGTATCCCCATAACCTTTTCTACAGAACAAAAAGTGTTTAAACACATATTCCTCTTCATTTTTCAAAATTCCTATGGTATACTTTGTACATGCGCTATTTACACTTATAGTGCCACTTACATAGAAATAGAGATTGATAGAGGCTAATTCTGCAAACATTACATATTGCTACTTCTTGTAGTAGTCATTTTCCCTCTCTCCAAAGCAACCAGGTTCTCTAGTGGAGAAGTGGCTTCATCTCCTAAGCCCTAATCTTTGTGAAGACATGCTTCAGAAGTGATGTGTGTGTGCGAGTGTGTGCATATACACCTTCAAAATGCCTAATGTCTTATGGCAACCCCATGAATTTTATAGGGTTTTCTTAGGCAAGGAATGTTCAGGGGTGGTTTTGCCAGTTCCTCCCTTTGAAATATAGCCTACAGTACCTGGTATTCATTAGTGGTATCCCATCCAAGTCCTAACCAGGGTTGACCCTCCTTAGTTTCCAAGATCAGTAGGGATATGGTGCCTTTAGGGTACTCCCCCCCCTGTGAAACCTAGATGGCAATAAAAATGTTAAGGGTTCTCAAATTTATTTATTTATTTCCTGCCTCTCCTCAAGGTCCAAAGTGGGGTACAACATGTTAAAATACAAAACACAATTAAAAAGAAAATACATAAAACCAACAATTAAAATACAATACTATAAAACCATTAAAATACACTCATACAATGCATTTATTAAAATAATACCAATTAAAAATCAAGATGTCATCTGGGGGAGAGACAACAGGCCCAGCACCGTCGGGCCTAGAATAATGATAATAAGAAGGACGGGTGGGATTCGGGATTTTTATGTTCTGTTTATATTGTATTAATATCTCTGTATGGAAATATTAATGTTGTAAGCAGCCCCGATTGCTCTGCAGAGGGGCAGGATATTATTATTATTATTATTATTATTATTATTATTATTTAGTAGACCTGCTGGAAGAGATATGTCTTTAGTGCAATTTTAAAAGCAGTCAGCAATTTCAGCTATCGTATCTGCTCCAGCAGGTCATTCCAAAGTCTGGGTACAGAAGATGAAAAAGTCCTCTGGGAAACTGTTGGCAGTCTAGTCCTGGCTGGTTGGAGCAAACATTTCCCAGAGGACCCAAGTGTACAGAGTAAATTGTACAGGAGAAGGTGATTCTGTAGGTAACCTGGCTCCCAACCATGTAGGGCAGGGGTAGGCAACCTTTTTGAGCTGGGGGCCGGGTTGCTGTCCCTCAGACAATTGGGGGGACGAAGCACCAAAAATAAATAAATAAATAAAAATTAAAAAATTATTTTTTAAAAAAATATGCATGCACACTCTCTCAGCCTCAGAAAAGCCATGGCAAAACCCCTGTGGAGATTTTGCCAAGAAAACCCCAAGAACAAGTAATAACAGCAATAATCAATATCATCATGGGGGCAGCGGCAGCAGCATTCGGCACACGGGCCTTTGGTTGCCTACCCCTGATGTTGGGCTTTAAAGGTAATAACCAACACTTTGTATTTTGCCCAGAAACTAATTGGCAGCCAGTGGAGTGATTTTAAGATCAGTGTGATGTGATCACTTCTGGATGTACCCATAATCAATCCAGCTGCCATATTCTGAATCAGTTGGAGTTTCTGGACTTGGTACAAAGGTAGCCCAATGTAGAAGACATTGCAGAAATCCAGCCTTGAGGTTACTAGCATGTGCACTACTATCTTTAGGTTTTTCCAATTCTAGGAAGGGTCACAGCTGGCATATCAGCGGAAGCTGATAACTGGCAATCCTGATTGTCACATCTATCTGAGCTGATAGCAGACTTTTTTTCTTTTCTTTTTTTAAAGATATACTTGTTCAAATCACCAAATATGACAGATTTCAATGCATAGTTAAACATTTAAGGATTTGAAATTGTTTGTTTGAGCTAGTGATCATTTATATCAGCAACAGTTAAGAATAAACTGTTCCTTATTACCCAAGAAACCATCTGTAAACAAAAATATTTGCTGCTGATAAGACATGTTTGGACAGCAAACACTGTCTGTGAGATTTTCAAACAAGGAACTCCTTATAACAAATAAAAGGTAATTATTTACTTTAGATTTCAAAGAAAGAAAATGTTTTTCAGTTCCTGATTTAAGCAGTTCCAAAGTTTTTCTTGTTTCTACTGTTCTAGTTATGATTAAGTGTAACTTATTATTTGCTGCACACTCCTTTTTGGCTGTACATATTCAGTATGACTGTAATATTTTCTTGGCTTTTGTAGAATGGGGTTACAGTAGACTTACTATATATATCACTGAAGTTATAAGGACATTTAAATTAATGCCACACTTGCTAAATATTGACAATGGCAATACTAGTTTCTTTCTACAGCTTTACTTCATATGTAGCTGTCTAGGATTTTTTATTTTTAGCCTGTGCCTGAAATCCTAAAAATGCTTACCATGAAGTAATGCCATTCATTTGGTATATCTTCTCTATAGAAAGAGGCTTGAAGTAGCAGCTTATGATGATTATTTAAGTGAAAGATATCCTATGGATGAAAGAAAGTTATAAAACTACAAAGGCAGCATTCTTTAAGAGTGTTCTGTCTTTGAATCTATCAGGACTCATGTAGATAGTTACACTCTGCAATTACTAACATATGTCATACTCTTTTCAAAGAAACATTCTAACTTCCATCAAAATTAATGTAAGATAGCCCTGACATGCACTCTGGCATGTAATACTGTTCATCTATTGCAAAACTGTAGTTATGAGACTAGAGTCCTGAACATTCCCATACAATGTTAAAAAGAAAATATAAACTACTTGATTATAATTTTTTTATATATCAGGTTCTCCTACATTACAATTCCATTTATGTCTATACAGAAAATAAGCTCCACTGATTTCGATGGGGTTTATTACAAGGCAAATTTTTAAAAGACCATAGTCTTGTTCCACTTACCTATGGAAGGTGATGACTTAAACATTATGGGGGAAAGGGGGGGGGATGTTATCACCAAAAAGTAACATCTTATAATGAATAACTTTCAAAAATTACCTTTAAAGTGCATTTTAGAGGCAAATGGGAGGACACGAGTCTTATGCCCTTTGTTTATCAATGCTCAGCTTCCATTTTTTATAGAAAATAATTGAAAAGCAATCAGCAATGCAGCTGATAATGTTAACAATTTATTTTTTCAACACTGCAACAAGTAATGGTTATTATCAAATACTGTATGAGTAATTGAAAGTAATTACTTTTACAAAGTAACTTTCCAGGCACTGGTGTATGCATAGATGCCAATTTGCTGACCAAATGGTAAGGAATGATGGGCTTTGCAGTCCAGAAATATCTAGGGAGCCATATGTTTGCTGCTCCTAATTTATAGGCTCAACCATCCATTTAAAATTACTGCAGAGAAAGCCATATTTGGCTAAGTATAGCTGAGCTCAAAAGTGTAAGTTTAAGACTTTATCAAACAAAGCTAAAAAGCAGAATTTTAACAGGATAAAAGAATCTTTGCTAGTACTTATCACATGACATCATGTCTGTCCTGCTGCTGCCTTGACTTCCATTCATTACTGTAGTGCACCTTTTTGTTGATGACAAAACACATCAATAGACTGCCTGAAAAGCAGAACTGCAGCAGAAGGGACCTATCACATGAAGGCAGCAATGGAACAGCAGTGATATCAATAGACTCAATATCACTGCTGTTCCATTGCTGCCTTCAT
Source organism: Phrynosoma blainvillii (assembly GCA_026167975.1). Lineage (NCBI taxonomy): Eukaryota > Metazoa > Chordata > Lepidosauria > Squamata > Phrynosomatidae > Phrynosoma > Phrynosoma blainvillii. The sequence goes on along the minus strand of JANUYF010000002.1, from coordinate 57,676,628 downwards.
GTGATAGGTCCCTTCTGCTGCAGTTCTGCTTTTCAGGCAGTCACATGGAGTGAGGGGCATGATTCTGTTCCTCTCCTCCACTTCTCCTTGCAGTGATTGCAGCCATCAACAAATTCCTGAAGCTGGCTGCTGTGTGCCCATTCACACAGCAGCCATCTTTGGGAGGCAGTTGATAGCTGCAATCACTTGAATAGGACTGCTATGTGAATGTACACATAGGAACCCTACACTTTGGGGAAGAGAAGCAGCCATGGCTGCCAACTACCTCCTGAAGCTGGCTACTGTGTGCCCATTCACATAGCAGCTGACTTCAGGAGGCGATTGGTGGACACAATCACTTGTTCTTACCCTTCCTTCTAGAAGGCAGTGCTTGGAAGTGGGGTAAACAGATCACATGACCACGGGTTACCAAAACACTTTTATGGGGGAAAACTATTATGGGGGGAAGGAACGATGCCAAACCAGTATGACTGTGACAGGGCAGCAGGATGGTGTGATAAAGTTCTAAGTCTCCACCAGTGTATTTATACAGTTATCAGAGAGGGCAGAGGGGCTTTCTGCGGCTACTTTTTCCCATTGTGACAGAACAGCCATGGTACCTCCAGGGATGCCTCTGTTCTCCCAGGCACTACTGCACACCTGTGGAGCAGGAACAGCATCCACTCCAAGGGAAAGACTGCTCCTTGGGTAGCCAGAATGCACTCAGTCACAGCCCTACAGCCAGAATAAAGCCATGTCTGGAAGCCCTGGCTGCTCTTGCACAATAAGATGGTTGATTATGTTGCACATGCAAGTAGAGGATAACTTCCTGTGCAACATCATTCAGAGTACATAGGCTGCTGTAACAGAGGGTTACACTAGTGTATGACACCAACCAGATCCTGGCTAATTACTACTTTAACCACTGGAATATTTATGTCTCTAACTGTTACCAACTATTATTGTTTTGTTCAAAACAAAAAAGGGTCATGTTTCTAGCATGCTCTTCTTAACTTAACAAGCACTAGGTTACAGAACAAACTAAGGAGTCTGTTAATGTTTGCTCTATTTTTTAATGAATAGTTCCATGTTGCCTTTCTCAAGTCACGGGAATGCTTGCCCTATGTCTTTCCTAGAACTTTGCTTCTTCAAAACCTTTTCCTAGTTTATGATTTGGAAATCTAATTTTCAAAAGAAATCCCATAATATGAAACCTTCAACATACAGGCGTACAATCTTTTTTAAAAAATAATTATTCCTTCAGCCATATTAATAGGCTAAAATGTGTTTTCTTATGCTGTTTTTAGTAAAAAAAAAATGTTGCCCTCTCTGGCAACAGAAATGTTAGCATAGACATGTACCCGTATGCTCTCATATTCTGTGTGGATATTACAGCAAAACTACTTTCCACTTTGGCAGCTGCGTATATGTCTGTAAAATGAGGAAACCGGGGTTCTTGTAAACTCAGCATCTTTTATATGACATTAATCCCTTTCACACATATTCCAAGACTCACTAAACAGTTCAGCACTGCTCCTAGGGACTGGTAGAGTGAGATAAATATAAGAATTCTTTTCTTGGTGGAGTAGCAAGATTACTGTGATAATGAACCTTTAAGGATCAGTGAACCCAATAACAGGCTTGAAATCTTTGCGCGATTTTTCCCACTCAGGTCTACGGATTCATATCCATGCTTGAACAAACTGGTTAGAGGAGACTGCTTCATAATTTACCCCCTTTGGTTAATCATCCCCAAAGCAATGGACATTAAATACTGCCATGGCATAAGTTAAAACATGCAGGAGTATTAACACCATGATGCTTAGAAAAACTAACATGAAAACAGTATGCAAACCAGTTATTTTTATATTTGCTTTAGACTAGAAATAGGCTGGTTGCTTCTCAAAGCTGAAAAAATGCTGACCATTACTGGTCAGGTTAATGGAGAATCCTGAACAGCTGGTTATCTACTAAAAGTAGAGGAAGGAAGTCAGAAATATATCCTTTCTGTTGTTAATGTATCACTAAAATCAAGGATATATGTGTTAAAGATGCTTAAAAAGTTATCTTAAAAACAGTTGTGTTTGGCATTTAAACAGCAAGGTAAGGCTCCAATCCACCTTGCTTCCAAATAACTCTCACTAAATTCAGTGTAAATTTCATCTGGGGGAAAAAAAACAAGGCAGAAGTCGATTATAAACCAATTTCTTTTTGTAATTCCTCTCATGAGTTAAAGTGACAAGCTAGAACAATTCTGTTTATCTTAGAATCATAGAATCATAGCAGATAGCAGAAATTAGAAAAAGACTAATTTGTAGTCAACCAACAAATTTGTGACAACTTAAAAATCCATATACTGATCATGGCATAAGCTTCTGTGGGCTAATTTTGCTAGCCTTTATGATGCTACAGGATTTTTTGTTGATTTTGCTGTAACAAAATCATAATAATAATAATGTAAATAATAGAGTTAGGTCTCCAAAAACTGTTGGTTTGAAACCTAAAGTAATAAATCTGTATTTAGACTACTTGAATCCTACTCGTTCCTAGGGAAGATAAAACTGTAAGCAAAACTGAAACAGTAGGGAGCAAGCCCCACTGAAGACATTCACAGGGTGAGATGCTTTTCAGTAAACATGCATATTATTACATTATAAATCATTTTGCACATACAATATAGACTCTGAATATTACATTCCCATGTATGTTTTTAGTATGTTTTTAATGGTCTGTTTAATATTATTTTAAGGGGTGTGTGGGGTTTTTTGGAGTTATATTGTACTATAGTTTTTTGTGGGTTTTTCGGGCTGTGTGGCCATGTTCTAGAAGAGTTTCTTTCTGACGTTTTGCCAGCATCTGTGGCTGGCATCATTCTCTGAAGATGCCAGCCACAGATGCTGGCGAAACATCAGAAAGAAACTCTTCTAGAACATGGCCACACAGCTCAAAAAACCCACAAAAAACTATGGATGCCAGCTATGAAAGCCTACGACTTCATACTATATCGTATTATTATTATATGTTAATGTTGTCAGCCACCCAGTTGCACTCGCAGAGGGTCAGGATAAAAATAAAATGTATTATTATTATTTATTTATTACATTTTGCTGCCCTAAGATCTCAGGATGAAAAGGAGGATGAAAATATTTCAATAAATAAAAAAAACCATAATATCCATACAAAGTGATAAATTTCTTTCAGTTTTATTTTGCAAAAGATCAATTAACTAAGAATTGTTTTTCGTGATTGTTTTTTTGTTCTGATTTTTTAAGATCAAGGACTTCAGAGACCTAATTCATACCTGTTTCCTAGATCATGTCCCTGCAGAGTTTTGTTGAGGGACATTCTTTGGTGAAACTTGCAGAGCTTTGCTACACCAAAAAAGACAAAAGCTTTAAAAAGAAACCTATTCTCTAGAGTGGCAAATCCCTTTTTTAAACAGAGAAAAATATCAGACAAACGGGTCCTGATGTGATACTGAGGTGGCAAAATTTCCCATGAGAACTTTGCTACATTGGAACTGGGCCCAAGAGGGTTTTTTAAAACTTTTTATAAAAAGAACTATTATCTTATCTAAGACAGGTATTGAAGAGAGAAAAAAATTCTCTTTAAAGCTAGTGGTCTTTATAATGGTTATTTTCATATATTAGCAAATACAATTGGTGCCTAAATATAGTTTACTGTGACTAACTATAACATTCTTCCATGATTAACAGAGCTACATATCCCAGTAAATTCTGGGGAAAAAAGGAACAATAGCTGTGCCAAACATCATTTTATCTGATCAACTGCTATGTGGGCTGCTGGCTGTAAAACCAATAGCCTTGTAAAGGTAACTTTTGAATTCAGTATAAATGGTTAAAAAATTATTTGACCACTCAGTGCCAAAAAAACCAAACAAACACTAAACCAAACCCAAAATTATAATATCTCACTCAGATCATGTGGAGTGTTGATTAGAATTCTGAATGTTAAAGAACTTCCAAAAGCTGTATAAGAAGTTAAGGGACATTTACCCCCTAAGGATAATAATCAGGTGCACAAGTGTATAGCTATTTGTTTGTTTGTGTGTGTGTGTGCTTTCAAGTAACCTGTAAACCTATGGCGACCCAATGAATTTCATAGGGTTTCCTTAGGTAAAGAATATTCAGAAGTGGTTTTGCCTGTTCCTTCCTCCAAATTATAGCCAAGTTGTAACTAAACACCTGTACAGTTGTACTCATGATTATGTCACACTGGTGTACTTTGATTCTGGATCTGTAGTTCTTAGCTTAGTTCCCCTGCCCCTCCTCATGTATGGTCAGAAACTATATTTTTAATTAGTAAAAGTAACAGTGACTTGGCCAAGGTACCTCCTACTTTCTAATTTTAGCAATTCCAAAAGTAGGTCCAATACTCCACAACCCATTGCTCCATCTCGCATCACTGACTAGTACAAAACAATCTTAGCTCTTAAAATTAAAATATGTAACATACAGTCAGACAGAGTCACTGTGGTATAGTTGTTTCAGCACTGGCCTATAACTGGAGGCCAGGGTTTGAATCCCTACTTGGCCATGGAAACCCACTGGGTGACTTTGGGAGAGTCTCTCAGCCTCAGAGGAAGGCAAAAGCAAACTTCCTCTGAACAAATCTCACCTAGAAAACCTGCCTTATGTTTGCCATAAATTGAAAATGACTTGAAGACACACAATAACGAAATAGGTAGAGAAGTACCTGAATTCTATCCAAGGCCTCCAGAGCTGTGAACTCATAAAGCATACATTTGTTTTCTGGTCTTAGATTAATGTGATATGCTGCTGTAACAAGATGCCACAATATTCAGATAAGGAAAATTAAGATGGGAACACTAGAAGTAAAACGACTTTCGCATACAGTCCTTTCATCTATTACGTGCTCTTTACTGACAGCTTAGCCACTGTCATAAGGATTGCACTATATGGGTGAAATGAATGCTAAGACTCCCATCTAATCATAGACATAATCTCACCCAGAACCTAGCATAATGCTGGGGTGGGAAGGAATCCAAAATGACTCCTTTCCACATGGTCTGGGGCTTTCAGTGGCATGCAAAGTAGCAGATTGCAAAGGAATCCTGAGATACAAGCTATTGTTCTAATTCCAATAATGCAGAATCAAACAAACAAAAAAGACACAGAGGAGTGGGACTAGATTGTTCTTGTACAAGGCTCTTGGGCCACCAGACAATGAGGACCACCACTGTCCCTGCCCCAATCCTAACCAGGAAAAGGGAATAAGGAGCACAAGCAATGACTCCTTCCCGTATACCCTGGAAACAAGGACAATTCATGGGGTCACCATAAGTTGAGAGGTGACCTGAAAGAACATATATACATGAGTTGACATCACACCCTTTTTTTTCTATCTTAGCAGTGTGCAAATGGGACCACTTGAGAAGCCACTGTTGCTGACTTCATCCTCATTTTTCTTCCATAGCAAAGGTGGGTGCAGGCAGAGATAGGCACAGGAAGGGCCCAGTCAACACTGAAGAACAAATGGTTGTCCTATAATAAAGCAAATCCTACTGGAAATATAATGACAATGGAATGTGTGTAGGGGAAAAGCAGAATCCCCTACACACATTCCATTGTGTGGGAGGGCCCATTTTTAGTTTTTGCTCCCTAAACGTTGTTGCTGCATGCACAGAAGGGACATGCACTGGGGGACTAAATAGATAGTATTATGACTGAAAGCTGAAACCTCTCTGTTCATCATGAATGGGATTATTTTTTTGGTAGATCATGACACTTTTGTGCTACAATGTATGTGTGTTTCCCATTAATGACATTTCTTATTTAGTTAACCAATCTGCTTTGGTCTGGATGCCTTCCCTGCCTAAATCTGCCAAGTCATACAAATCTGCCAAGACATTAGACTTAGTAGTATGTGTAGTGCCTCATCCTTAAATAGGTTCTTCACTCACATCTTTATTCTTTGGGCCAAGTCATACCAATGCTGCTTTCCTGCTGCCATGCCCTGGCTTATCATCTGAACTGAATTGCACATAATCTGTGCTCATAGTGGCTGGTTTAACAGAAGTATACTAAGAAATATTTAAAACGTATGTTGCTCAAAGCAAAAGTCAGATGCTTCAGCTGCTTCCAGCCTTGTATTTCCAGAAATGGGGACTCACAGTATGGCCTTCATGCCAGCAGGCTTTGCTAAATGTGATGAGATAGCTGTACTACCAGTGACTCTTCAAGTCTGCTCACTCCATCTTGTAGTACAATTAATCACAGTCCTCATGGCTTTCCCAAACTTTGGTGTTTTGGACATCAACTTCAAGAAGACCTAGCCAGTTTGGCCAACAATCAGGAAGTCTAGGAGCTGATGTCCAAAACATCTGGAAGGCCAATGTTTGGGAACCACTGGCTTACCCATCTAGACAAATGTTTACACTTTCACACTTCTATCTTTGTTGCTGCTGTTGTCATCATGTGCCTTCAAATAATTTCTGACTTCTGGCCAGTGGAATCATGGAGGGTGCTGGGCATGTGTGGACTGTACTGGGTGATATCCCAGAGGAGGAGTAACACCCAGTTGGGGTCCCCTTGGGGCAGAAGGTGCAACTGCATGCCCTTTCCAACAGCTCTGTTGTGGGGCTTTCTCACTGTGAAGGAAGCCTAGCTATGAAGCAGCAGGAGGGGTGAGTGTGTGCCCTTTCTGTCTCCTCCTGCTGGCTTACTTGCCCAACTACCTTGGGCAGGCAGTTGGGCAAGGGAGCAGTGCAGCAACTGGGGAGGGGAGGGGGCAACCGGCAGGGAGTGGGCAGCTGGGAGAAAGGGCCATGTGATCAGGAGGGGAGAGCAGGCGAGTGTGTTAATGAGGAGACAGCCCTCTTCCTCCCCCCCCCCCCCCGCCATTGCTAGCCCTCTGTACTGGGTGTCAGCATAGGTAGTGACACCACAGCTTATGGCTATCCATGGGATTTTCTGGGGCTGAGAATGTGTGACTAGCCCAAGGTCACCCAGTGGGTTTTCATGACCAAGCAAGAAACCAGATCTCTAGAGTCTAGTCCAACATGCAAACCATTACACCACACTGCCTCTAGCTACTCTTATCCCACCCAAATGTTCATTGCTTCATGATGAGTTCTGGAGAACTGAAAAGCTTATACATAATACTATGGAATGATAGTGTCTCCTAAATAAGGATATTGCCTGTCTGTGGCTTTTTATTTTGTCCCCTTGTCCCACCACCTGAAATTATGCAAGTTGGGCAGAATATTCTTTTATATGGGCTTTGATCCTGGAAACAGCAAAATTGGACTTGGTTCTCATACACACACATGGCTCTACTTCCTAGCTCAGAAGGCTCCACTTTCCAAATATTGCCTGTTGGTACCATACTGAGGAACTCGTTGGAGGCAGATGAAAAAGTATTTAATGAGGGCCTGTCTGTCTTAACAAGGCCTCTGTAGGGTTATTTGCAGATGATTGTTTCCATGAAGGCTGACGGTGTTTCATTATGTTGTTTCTTAATATGCCCCACAAAAAAAAAGAGGTTCTGACACTAACCATCCATTAATGTTTTGTGCAGTCCTGGCAATTTCTGTGGTTCTGTGAGATCAGATACTTTAGAAGAGTGTGCTGTCAGTAAAACTGATCATACTATATGTCTCCTCTTTAAAAAAGGACCCTGCTTTTTTACCACTTTGAGTTTTGTCTGAAAAGTGCCATATTAAAGAGAGAAGCAATTTAAGCTTCTTCCCATATAAGCCTATTTACATTTATGATGCCAAACACTACATTAATTCTGAATTTCATTTATAAGCTTTGTTCCATTTGTTTTGAAACCAAAGTTCTCTGTGTCCAGTTGTTTCCCCAGAGGTCACAATAAGATAACAATTTCTTTAAGAATTGCAGGATATTCACATTTCAACAATGCATGGATGCTCAGATGGCAGCTGCCCTAGAAGGATTAATTTTCTCAGCAGAAAATCAAGAACCCTAAAGAATTGCATCTGTGTAAAACACAAAAGTTATCCATTTGCACTGTCTTTCCATAGGACCTTCTCTACATGTGCTTCCCAGGGGGATTTTTTTAATCCAGATGAGGATAATAAAAATAACATGGTACCTTAGAATAAAATGGCTATTCCTTTGTTTTTGAATACACAAAAGATATAAGAAAGCCTCAAGTGTTACATCTCTGTGTGTAAAGCCACAAAGTTTCCCTGGCAACCATGCAAAAAGCAGCAGGGAATGTGTACATATCTAATGAACAGTGTGTAAGACAGGGATGTTGTTTCCTAGTGTCTCGGGCTGTATGTGAAGGAATGTGAGGAAAGATCATCATTCTATAATAAGCCTCTCAGAAACAATTTACAATGAAAGGTGACAGACTCTTTAGCCAATTATTTAAGCTCATAAATATCTAACGTTTACTAGAGTCTGGCCATTAACATGAATTAGGTTTTAAAGCCTAAAGTTCACACTTTGCACAAGGACTGCAACTGACACACACAAGAGATGCATTTTTTGGCTTTCAAAAATACAAAATAATTTCTTTATATAAATTCCGAGTTTATACTTGAAGTGTGTTCACTTTATTGAGAAAGGCATCTGTAGCTCTAGTAAAACAAGTATAGTAAACACCAGACCTTTCAAATAAGTCAATTTAAACATAGTGCTTTCACATAAGCCAATGAAAAATTATGTGAGGCAAATAATAATTAGGAAAGTAGTTGAGCCAAGTTCCAATGTCTGTTCAGAACAGACTTATATTTTTACTCACTCCACTGAACTTATTCTGATCCTTGTTTGATTTTTTTTTAAAAAATATATAGCAGCAGTCTGTTCTCACTTTAACTTTGTCAGAAGCCTTTCAGAAAATATAATGACAATGGAATGTGTGTAGGGAAAAATCAGAATCATAGAAACAGACCTACCTCCAATCTATGCATATTTAGCTAACTGTCTTCATGCAGCAGGGATGGCCATACCACAGGGTAGTGAGATACAAATGAGTCCCTTAGCTGTTTCACCTGAGCCTTTGGCCATCCCCTTCTCTTGGATGACAAGAGTTTTGTACACCACACAGCCTGTCCTATATTATATCTAAGATTCCCTAAATTTAATGAACAGGACTATTTCATCACCATTATCCAAGTAAAATTCATTTGGCAGTCCAATCAGCTTCTTTTTGTACAATGAGGGATGGGCCTCATTTTGCCTTGCATCAAAAGCAAAACATTTTGAGCTGGCCCTGCTATAGACCTAGGCATGTTTCATAAGGCTTTCATTGGGAACCTTGGGACTGCCAGTAGTAGGAAGACACCACGATGGTGGTGACAATGACGACGATCATCATCATCATCATCATCATCATCATCATCCCTGGAAACTGCAATGGGAATAAAAAAATGACACCAGGCTGCCACTTAAAATATGACTTCATCACTGAATGAAGTGGGTGCAAAGTTTTTTTTTTCTTTTTTCTTTCCTTTTCCTTTCATTCCATTTTGTTTGTCATAAAAGACACAAACCTTTTGACATCTCATCTATTTTGGCCAGCCAATTAAATTTCTCCAACAATTGTTTTAGGATTTCATTAAGCCTTTCTAAAATTCTCCAAAAATGCCTCTCTTTTCATGGGAAACAACTCCATGGGGAAGAAGAGGATTTTTTTACCCAACTACCCAGACCTAAATCTTACAACAGTAAAGGAATTTCCAGGGATAGCTTCCAACAATTAAATCAGCAGTCACTCTCTAGATCACCTTCACTGATGAGATAATAATGTGATTCTTCATGCAGTTTCCTCATTAAAAAGAAAGAACTGAATTGCTCAGAATGTGAAAATCACTACAGCTGTCCCAGTGATTAACTAAGATGTTAACCTTTATCTGAAAAGATGACAATCTAATTACTCTTAGTAGAGTAAATCCATAGAGCAGCTAGAAGAACTATACAATTTTCAGACTTGGAAATGTGTTCAGGTAAAGGGAAATTTGTATTTGGGGTTTTTTTAAAAAAAAAAATAGCAGGCAAAATCAAACTTACCCAGAACAAATAACATTTTCAAAAAAAAAAAAAAAACCCACAACTTCCCTATCCTGTTTCTCTTGCCTGTGCAAAGTTCTCATAGTGTGGAGACAAGAACTGAACCTAGCTATCTCCCTCTTATTCTAGTTTTAAAATGGCAGGGCAATATGATCTAGGGGTGTGTTGTTGTTGTTTAAAAAAAGCAAATATATGTGCCTCCTGAAATAGTAAAGGACAGAAACATGGGTAACTCTGAATGTTGAATTTCTTGAGCAGAGGGACTTTATTTCCAACTTCCATACTTTGGCCCCCATTTCTGAAATTTTTCATTGATTGTAGTTTCAAACACTTGAAAAAAGTTCTGGGTCATCTCCTGCCATATTTTCTAACTACCACTGCATAGCCCCAAATGCACCAGATTAATATTCCACATTTGAATGCCCTAAATATATGCCCTAAATTCTGTACATGGTTTGAACATTGTTAAAAGGAGACATCTTTCCCCCATTGGTTATGTTTTTTGTGGGTTTTTTCACAGGAAATATCTAAACCAGGGTGAAATTCTGTGGCTCTCCAGTACAGCTCCTGCCATCTCACCCACTCACCATGCTGACTATGGGCCTTTGCAGACTGCCAGAAATAGTGCAAATTGAGTCCACTTTAAGAGTTAGGGTTAGTGCTAGGGAATCATGGGATTTTTTTTTCTGAGACATTGAGCCTTCTCTGTCAGAGAGCTCTGGTGCCACAATAAAATACAGTTCCCATGATTCCCTAACCCTACCCCTTAAAGTGGACTCAATTTGCACTATTTCTAGCAGTCTGCAAAGGCCCTATATGAAGAGAGTTGGAATCCAACATCATGTAGAGAGTCACAGGTTTCCTAGCCCAGTTTAAATGACTTGACCACCACCAGAGCTTATGACACACAAATGACTCCCCTTCTCAGTCTCTTGACTCACTTTTCATATTTCCATTTCCACTAAAATCCAGCCTTTATTAATGTAACTCTTAAATGCTTGTCATCTGAATTCTAAAGTGAAGAACATATTTCATACAAGTAAACATAATGTCTAGTCTCAAAAAATATAAGTTATAAAGAGCACTCTTGTTCTGTTTATGCTAAAGCTTAAAGCTGTGCTTACTCTTCATATTCTGAAAATGGCACTCATTTTCATCAAAGTTTCACATCCTTACTACATGAGTCAGGGAATATGCACAGTAAAAAGGAAATGTCATGTTAAGTCATCTGTCTTAACAAGGACTCTGTGGGGTTATTTGCAGATGCAAATAAGGTCGCATTCTCTTCATATAATGAAACCTAGGCTCCAAGAAGCTCTTCAAAGAATGGTAAGTAAACACTTTTAAATGACTCCTCTCAGATGCAGGTGTGCACAATATTTTGGATACAGACAGAAGTTGTATTCTTGGTATCCCCACAACTGCTGTTAAACAACAGTCTTCCCTCAATCCCCAGTATTTGTCACCTCATAAAAGCTTTATAAGCTGGAGAAAAGTTCCTTTTTCTTTGGCTGGTTCACTCCCCACCTAGCTCTGCAATCATAACTCCCCATGACTGCTTCTTTTAAGGCATTACAAGACAAAATTCTTGTTTTCCCACTGTACTATGGCAAGACTACAAAATGTGAAAAGATGGTAGGCTCATACTGTGAGAGGATGGATTTTTCCTTGGTCATATTTTCATACATTTAACAATACTGCAACTGCAGAAATATGGAGTCTTCCAGAAAGAAGTAACAGTTGCTCAGACAATGCAGCAATAGGCACGTGTATGAAAAACATTCAAAAAGGGATGTCTCCTCATGTTCACATATTTCTCCTCATTAATTTGCACACCTGTCCTAGACCTCCCCATGACCCACAGTAATAATGCACTTTATATTCCTCATTAACCTGTACACCTGCTTTAAATTGGTTCTTGAGGAGTACGTGGGTTGCTTGCACAATGAATTTTCTCATGGAAAACTACAGTATTCTTACACACAAAATGTAATCATTTTAATCCCTTCAGTGATATTCTCTCCCTTATCAACATTTTTGTGAAACTGCCAAAATGAGATATAATGAGCTTGATCTTCTGCCAAAATTCAATCAGACCCTTGCTTCCACAAGTGGAAATCTAAAACTTCAACGTAATGTTTGTCCTAAACAGCATTTTGTACTATGTAAGGACAAAAGAAATAAAAGCCATCTTCAAATATTTCATGTTGTATTAAATGTTTAAAATACATCTTTAAACAAATGTTTAAAATACTGCCTATATAGTATGAATTTGCAGTAACATGAAATGTAGGAAAGCAAGCCTAAATTCTAAAAGATCAAACATATAATCTGTGGACAGAGTTATGGGACATACACCAGGGACATAAATCTTTGCCTATTTCATTCCCACGCATGAGAATGAATAATTTCAAACTTTTGTCCATGCTAATTGAGACTGTGATAGGCTTTGCACATTTTTAAATATTTTGTATTTGGGATCTTTTTATTTTTTATTTTTTGCAACCCCCCTACTTTTTGTGCAATAAAACAGCAGATGGTGAAAAATGAGGAAAAGACTCTCTCTTTTTTCATTAGAAAAGACATTTTGGTATTGGGAGGGTGTGTTATACTTTCAAAGAATTTCATCAAGTGGTTTCCTTACTGTTGGCGTATGTTCTTTTTAACCCCAACCCCCATGCACACTTCTATCATTCTTTCTGTGGCATGAATATAACTCCCAACAAAACATCCTGAAATGTCCCCAGATACACTTAGAAGGATGCTACGTCAAAACACAGAATTGTTCTGCCAGAGATTCATTGGGGGTTGGTATAGTTTTCCCAAGAGTCCTCCAGTAAATGTCCCCCTATAAATCCCATCAATTCCTTCAAGCCTATTATAAATATTAGCCAGCCATACTAGAAGGCAGTCATACAGAACTCCAGTTTGTGAAGAGACCTCCTAGGTAAGCATCTGTAATAGATCATGTCTTAGTTGACTGGTCCCAGAAAAGTGTTTTCTGACAATATCAGAAAGTTAAGCTGAGGAAGTGTTCATATCTCCACTTTCATAAATATTACCAACCTAGAATGTTCTAAGATGCTGGTGAAAACTTTATTTTGTTTTATCTTGGTTAGAATTGTTGGTGGGAACAGTAGAACCCATGCCAAAAGAATAAATATTAGCGGAATTATTTTAGGTCTTTTGTACTCACTCTGCATCTTCAAGACTGAACTTGGAGCATGTGGTACCTTCCTGAGTGGCATTCACTTGCCCAATGTGGCTGACTCAGAGGAAAAATCCAACTGGCTGTAATTAATGATGTAATCATTGCAAAATGTTTCAGGAAAACAAATTCCAAAGTCTAACAGTATGGACTGTGTTCATGGGCTCCTTGATAGACCCTCCTTTTCCCTAAGAAACAAAGTGAGACCCACCTAAAAGGAATATGATGGAAATGACAAGAAATAAAAAATTAGTTACAAATCTAGTTTCATATCTATGGCAGGTCTACAACCCATCTTCATGTGCTCTGTAACATAAAATGTGTATGAAAAGATTTTTGTTAATTTTTAGCTGGGTTGTTTGTGGAAAGACAGAAAGAATAAAAAGAAGAGAGAACAAAAGTCAAAATGAAGAGCTGCAATGCAAATAATTCCAATGTATGAGGAGGTGAAATGGATAATAACCAGCTGAAAGCCCATGATCTAGCCAGAGGGTTCAGTAAGGTGTGAATACACAGAAAGTTCATCAACAATGTAAGAAAAGAGAAAATTCAAGAGAGGAATACTGTAGTTTGAGGAAAGGAGTTTCTGTGACTTCACTGAATACAGAGTGACTTTCTAGATGCAGGTAAAGAATGCCTGGGTTCTCAGGAAGATTTTGAAATTTGCCTCAGAAATATAATACACTCACCCAGGTACATATGCTATGGAACACAGAGAAAACAGTAATGTGCTTATTACTTCCTGGTGATTCTTTTCATAGAATCATAGAATTATACAGTTGGAAGAAATCTCAAGGGCCATCCAGTCCAACTCTCTACCATTCTTACAGTCCTGATCACCATTCTATCTTAGTAATATCTTTTTGGTATACAATAAGGACACTGATAGGATCATCTCACCTGCCTTGACCTGCATCCCAGCTTCTTTGAACATTAAACTGATCAGCATGTGAGACAGGGTTTCTCTGTTCAGGCTATAGAACACTTTCCCTAGAAAAACTTCATAGGTTCCCTCCATATTAAGTTTAGAAGTGTTAGGACTACTTTATTTTACTTTTATTTTTAACCTAGTTTAATCATATCTTTATTGACTTACACTGAGTTTTTATTTGTGCAAATTTAGGTGCTCTCTATACAGTTTAAAATGTATTTAAATTCAATACATTTATAAATAAACAATGCTAATACAGAAGGAAGACAACTTCTCTTCTGCCTACTGATCCTGGTCATGAAAGGGAATATATTTGTCCTTTTTTGAGACCCCTAACAGAAAGACAGTCGTTCTTACACTTTCCCTCAACATGTCTAGCAACTCTTGGGAAAACACATTGTTTCTTAAATTCAGTTTCTTCAAATGAATTCCCTTACTGCAATATGCTGCCTGAAGAGTTCTGCTCTTCAGCAACTTTAATGAGGCTTCAGCAGAATATATTTTCAATGGATCGTGCCATATCAAGAAGACATTTCTGAACTGAATCTACAGTAAAATGTGGTAACTATCTTAGGAGAACTTATTTTTATTTTTGCCTAAGGTTCATCATACTTTAGACTCTCTGAAACTGAAATGGTGAATTAGTCATTACTAAAGTCTCATTAATTTCAACTGAGCTAGAACATGACTTACTTAGGATTGATCCAACCCAAAGAGAACCATACAGATATATGCTTCTGCATGTGTATGTGCAAGCACATGTACTCAGAGAGACATGCATGCAAACTGAAAATATTCAGTCCTGTACCCCACAATGTCCTTGAGCAAGTGCAAGATCTGATGCAGCTTAATTTGCACAATGATGGTATCCAATACAGATTGTGTTGCACAACTGTTTTCTCTAGCCCACAATCCATTGTAACTGTGTTAATCTGGCTTTGGGTTTATGTCTGAAACAATACTTTTTACTTGGGACAATAAAACACTTTAATAATTTCATATTGTATCTGTTTGGCCCATATAACTATACCAAAACAGGTTTCTGTTTTGATTTCAACACGAGATAATTTAAAAAAAATCTATACATCTCAAACAAAATAGAATGAAAAGACTATTATTACTATGAAGTAATGTATTATTACTTTACTATGCTCACCACTGGACAGAACTTTGTACTATCTCTCCCCAACCAAATTGTCTGTGCCAACTAATGGGGAAGTTAAGAACAATATACAATGAGAATGGGGTTTGGATGTTCCAATGATGATGAAGGAAAAGATAAGATGGGGCTGAGGTTTAATTTTGTTTAGTTTAAACTTTCAGATCAGTTGGTGCTTGGAGTAATTCTCAGTTAAATCAGTGTGCCCACATTCACTACAAGAGTTGCTACATACCACAAACAGCAGATACCCTGTTCATGAAAACAACTGGAAAAGAGAATGTGCTATATGAGCAATTGTGCACAATAAGATATCCAATAACATTTATCTCAAACTTCTGAACAGTTCCATTAATGAGGTAGCTCTCTTTCCAGTTGACACCTTAACAAAGATTAAATTATCATACAACAATTAGTTTAATTTCAATTGAGCTGTTCTGGATACCCAAAGGATTAAAGCTGCAGACAGTGCCCTCAGCTAAAACTGAACAAAACAAGACAAAAACAGTGGGTGTTCTTATTGTAACCTATCAGTTTCACACAATAACCCTTACTTTCCCCAATTTGATAGCACCCTTTGGTGTAAGCAAAGGGGGGAGGGGTTACTCTTTGTTTAGCTGATAGCACTGCAGATGCCATTGTTAATAGCTAGAGACTAATGGAAGGTTAACACATTCCAATGCTACACTGAGTAGTAATGCATGGTGTGGAAGCCATGAGATTAAAATGTCTTTTTCCACAGAGAGTGTACATTAATTCAATGATCTGATAAGATCACACAGGAAGATCTCACATTTCACTGTTGCATCCATATCGTTGCTGATAATTTACATACCTTCATTTATTATATCTGTTACCAATATTTAATTATATATCAACTATATCCAACTTACAACGGTAAAGAATTAATATCAAGTTCAATGAATCAAAGAATATTTCAAAAGACATCTTATGGCCATGACCATGATGTTGGACATCTTATCTATGAAGGAAAGAATCTTACCTGTATCATTGCCCGAAATAGCAACAACAAACACTTTTATGTCAGGTTGGCTTTCTAACCCAACGTCAGCATCTGAAGTAGAAGGAGGCTCTTCTTGAGACTCTAAAACCTCTGTGGGTGGCCCAGTGGGCTGTTCAACTTCAGTGACACTCGATGATGTAAAATATTCTGTATCAATTTCTGGTTCTATTGTTTTGCCCACAAAATCATCATCAGCAGTAGTTTTAATGGGAGAAATGGATTCATCAATAATTAGTACATCTATGCTTGTATCCTCATCAGGGTCACTGATGATTAAAGGTGGCTGTGTTTTAGTACTTAAAGGTTTCATTGTTGACGTTGGTAGGAGTTTGTCTATTGCATCAACGGTACTAGTGGCTATGCCACTTACCACTGTTGGCTTACTTGTAGCAAAAGCTGGAAATAAAATGGGCTCTGTTTCTATGGCCTCCTCTGTTGTGCCTGAACCTTCTGGGCTATGAGTTGTAAGAGCCTCTACTTTCCCCAAATCAGTAGAAGGAGTAATAGCCTTTGTAGGAAAAGGACCTATAAACTTGACTGTGGATGTTTCATCTTCACTTTCTATACTTGACTTTGTGGGAGGAACATCAGAACGTTGCAGCTTTTGTTCAGTAACAGCATTTTTTTCAGGAGACATTTCAGATGTTGTGACTGTTTCATAAACTGGTATTTCCATACCTGGTTCCATAGCTTTTGTACTTGTGTATTTTTCTTCATATGCAGATCCTTCAGCCTCATCATGTTCTGGTGATAAAGGTAGCTTTGAAGGTACTGCTGTCAAATCAGAAACAGTGGCCAGTTTTTCCATAACTAGCTCTAAAGTAGTCGGTTTCTCTCCAAAAGTTGTTGTAACTTCTGGTGGTGTTCCTGTGGCACTAGTATGAATAGTTACAGTAGATACCTCTTTAGTAACTGTATCTTCTGAGGTCTCAGGAACTATGGAAATACTGGGTTGTTTCTTTGATGTTACACCAGGTGGTGTCATTGCTGATGCATCTGTAAATACATCCTGGTCTACGCCTGCTGTGTCTTCAGTGTGTAGTGCTGGGGAAATAGTTGTTGTTTCTCTGGGAATTTCTAACTTTGGTTGCTCCTCAGGAGAACTCCCTTCATAAGTCCAGTCATTTTTCTGATCTATTGTTCCTTCAGTCTTTTCTTCTTGCATCTCTGATGTAGATGCTACTTCATCTTGATCTTTGGTAAAAAACCCTACTACTGAACCATACACTTTTGTGACAGTAGAAGTGACACTGGTTAGTTCCACAGGGGCTGATTCAGATATAGAGGGTGATGTTCTTTCACCTGGTGACAAAGTTGGAATTAATCTTGAATCTAAATCAGTAGGTGTTACTGTATGTTCTTCTTTCACTTTCAACTCTGTTGAATCAGTCTGCACCATTTTAGTCCTATCCATTACTGTAAACACTGGTGTTTCAGGGCCTTTTATATATCCTGAAGTTGTTAGCCTTTTCCTTTCAGATAAAGTTACTGCTTTATCTGGTCTAACTGTAGCATTCAGCTCTAAGAATGGCTTTGACACTTTAACTACATCTATTTCTGGAATAATGCTAGAGACCTCTAGCCTGTGGTCAGGCATAGTAACTCCATTGTCCTCATCTGTAGCTTCTTGATGATCCTTAAGCAGTTCTTTTGGAATGACAACAGTTGTGAGTTTTACATCACTTTTTGCTTCCACTGATTTTTTTGTGGGTTGGATGCCAATATGTATTTTTTCTTTTGTTAGTGTAAGAGAAGTCTGTAATTCTACAGTTTCATTCAAGTCATTTCTCAGTAGAGCATCTACTGACGTCCTTATTGGTCCCACCTCTATTTGTTCAGTCTGACTTTCAGAACTTTCCTTGCTGAAGTCAGAGACATTTTGTGTAGGTGTGGTCACTACCAGATCACTTGGCACAGAATCTTGTTCAGGAACTTCTGAAAAATCAGAAAAGTCTGTAATGGTATGAGGTAGAACCGTGGATAAACTAATGATCTTCGGTATCTTTTCTTCCTGTTTTGCTTTAGTCACTTCTGTTGTAACTGAAGAGATGTGGGGATGAATTGTTTTTAGTTCAGTTACTAAATTGGCAGATCCACTTTCCAAAGGTATAACCAGTTCAGACGATGAAGAATCGGATATATTCTCCTTACCTATGCAAATTATAAGTAGAAAAATAATTGTAAAGATTGGCAATTAAAAATAATAACTTCATTTAATTATGCTCAAAAGGCATTTTTAGAAAGAACTACAAAATATGTGCTTTATCTGTTGTATGTTAACTGTGTGTCTATAGGCCCAAAAAAACAACTTTTCAAGGGAGCAACTGCAATTGACCTGATTTAGTTCCATTTACTTCAGGAATGAATTTTTTTAAAAATCTAATTCTGTTCAAATGTGTTATTGGTCAGACTATTAATAAAGATAGAATCATAGTATCAGAGAGAGGTTAGCACCAAAGGTCCAGGTTGTTGTTGTTTTTTCATATCATAGCAGTGATTTCAAAGCAGGAGCGGGCAATGTACAACCCTCCAGATATTCTTGGACTTCAGTTTCCATTATTGCTAGCCAGCATGGCCAACGATAATAAATCATGCTAGCTGTAGCCCAAAAACATCTGGAGGCTAGGTGTTGCCTATCCTTGTTCTAAAGTGTTATGCCTGTAAGCTCCCTACATCATCGTCATCATGATCATCTATCATCATCATCATCATCCCCACCTCTCCCCAAGGTTCAAGGTGGAGTACAGCATAGATTAAAATACAATATATAAACAAACACATGAAACATTTAAACACAAAAACATAGGATTATGATAATCAATACACATGAAAGTATACCAATTTAAAATTCATAGTTTAAAATTGACCGGAAGAAGGACTGGAAGACTGGAAGGCCATCCGGAAGAGATAGGTTTAATATTCTTTTAAATTCAGACACATTCAAATTTTGTTGTTGTTTTTCATATTATACTCCAAATCCTCTTTGAATATTTGCCACTTCATTTTTAAAGTACTTGGTTGGCTTGACTGGATACTAGAGTAATGAACATGGAACAGTAACGATGGATTCAAAGCTATTCAACCATGAAGATCATTGCAGTGACCTTGAGATAGTTATTATTTCTCACACCCTAACTGACTGACTTGTTTAAAAGGATTTGGATTCCTTTGGGGCAAGGCAGATTATATATGTGATAAATAAATGAAATAGTGGCTATCTTTCAGGTCTGTTCTAAGATATTTTTTGTGCCTGAGGCAGAATAGCAAATGGTGCATATACACCCGCCCGCCCAGATCAAGCTATACAGCCAAATTATTTTGGCACCTGAAGCAGACAGTCCCCCAAGAGACTATGCTGTAGGTTTGCCAGGTGAAATAAGGAATAGGATTCCTGTACTTTTTAATGGTTCTGTAGAAGAAGGAATTTCAGCAGGTGTTGCTTACATGGCAAACAACATCTGCTGAAATTTCTCTTTTCACACAGCTATAAACATACAGGAGCTCTGTTTTTTATTTCATTATGCAACAATGCTGTGCTGGCAAGGGGGAAAAATAACAACAATTTGTTTCACTTTCATATCACTCCAAATAAGTTCTTTATATGATCACCTCAGACTATTTAAAGAAACGTCAAGTCCTGATGTCCATAACTCTTATTTTTCTGTTAAATGGCTCTAATACCTGATTACTTGAAATTATTGTTACTGTAATAATTATTACCACTGTCACAACTTAATTCATCTACATTGAGTACTCAAGGGGACAAGATTGGATAGGGTACATACCACTTTTTTTATCCAAATGGACTTTTTTCCATCTTATTTTCAGGTGGACATATTTGAATCTGGCCTAACCATCCTACTTCATTTTTCATCTCGCTTTGAGCACAGACATTGCTCTATTTGGGAATTAATCACTGAATGGCTGACTTTTTGTGCTAAAGTATTGTGCTAATATGTCTACCTCTTGGAACACTGCTACAACATGTATTCATATGAGTTATTTATGTATTTATTTATGTAGACATATTCTGGCATTTGTCTGCTCATATGTAGGACTAAATGGACAGTGAGAAGACATGGACATAAGCTTCATCACTGAATGTCCCCATGTAACCAGAAACAACCTAGACTTTCTTTCTCTGAGCTTGAAGGTCAGAAGGAGTCTTTGTAATTGGATTTGGCCCCCACATCTCATCTGCCTCCACGTCAGCCATTCAGTAATTAATTCCCAAATAGAGCAATGCCTGTGCTCAAAGTGAGATGAAAAATGAAGTGGGATGGTTAGGCCAGATTCAGATATGTCCACCTGAAAATAAGTAAGATGGGGGGAAAAGTCCATTTGGTTAAAAAAGTGGTATGTACCCTATCCAATCTTGTCCCCTTGAGCACTCATAGCATATGGTATAACAACTAAAGGACAAGGTAGATGAATTAAGTTGTGACAGTGGTAATTATTATAGTAACAATAATTTCAAGTAATCAGGTATTAGAGCCATTTAACAGAAAAATAAGAGTTATGGACATAACTGGGGCTGAGAGAATATGCAGGCATATATTTTTAATTTATTTATTTATTTATTTATTTATTATTTTATTTATTTTGTGCTTCGGCCCCCCCAATTGTCTGAGGGACAGCAACCCGGCCCCCAGCTCAAAAAGGTTGCCTACCCCTGGGATGACACATTAAGGGGGTGACACCACAGCTCCTCAAACTTCAGGTTTTCTTTTCTTTCTTTTCTTTTTGCAGAAATGGACTGTGGCATTTGCCTACATCCCTTTAAAATGCTGAAGAGTTCATGTGAGTGGAGCAAGGCTCAGTGGGAGGAGAAATGAGTGACCTCAAGGTTTTAAAATTACTACTTTTTGAATTTTTTATTCTTTTAACATTTTCTTTAAAAAATCACATCTTATCAAATGTTCACTTCAGCCACATGAAACTCACATATGTAAATACATTCAAGCTGTAAGAAGTAATGAGTAAGAAGGTCCATGAGAATTTAATAGGGCCTTGTCTTATTTACTGACTACTTTTGATGGCTATCCTTCTAAACTATCACTTAAAAAAAATACCAATGTCATATAAAATAAAAGCAACTAACAAGATTAATTTATTTCTCTTTAAACAGAAAAGGAAACACCCCCCCCCCCAATTCAGAGGGAGAGAAGAACTGCTAAACTTGATCCCCTTCCCTGCTGCCATTCCCTTCTCCTTTTGTGTCATGGTTTTTTTAGATTGTGAGACTGAGGGCAGGGAACTGTCTAATTAACAATTTGTAATGTGCTCTGGTAGAAGAGTGGGGTATAAAAACTCTGAAAGAATGAACAAACAAGCAAACAAAAGAATTAAAAATGGAGTTCATTGGAATTTGAAATGTGTCATTACCAGTTGAAGAAATAAACAAATTATTCAAGAATATGTTTTACAAACCAATGATTTCACACTCAATATGCTATAAAGTCCCCTATTTTATGAATTAGAACAAGCCCAGTTTGAAAGAGGGAGGAAAATGAGACAGATTTGCCACAAGCAAATGTCTCAGCATTCCAGGATCTAAGCTTTCTAAATAATATTTGGCCAGAGGAGAATTAGGCTGATTTCTAGCTCTCTGACCAGATGTTCAGACTGATTTCAGATGATTTTTGCCAATTTGCAAATTGATTTCAATCTAAGATCATTTTGCCATAATTACACACTGCTTTACCACCAACACAGTTCAGAAAATATGGATCTTTAAGTTTGCAAACTGAAGCTTTAAAAAAAACAGAGAGACTGATATTAAAGCTGTTTCTTCTCAAAAGAAGGAGTCCACTACAATTCATCTACTTTTTGCTTAAAATATGACCCACCCAGAGAGCGTTGTTTCTTTTTTTAAAAAAAAAAAATTGCTCAGGCTCCTTTTCTGTGCAGATGGTTTGCATTACTGAACTCCTTGAGTCATATTCTATGGGATATCTTCTTTGTGCTTCTTCTGATGCAAGACATGAGGCAGTTTTTCCTAATAAAAAATATCCACATCTAATACAGCAAGAAAGCAAATTATCTCACTGACAGCTGCTTACATCAAAGTCTATCATACATTTTTTTTTAAAAAAAAATGTGTTCTTTTACACAACTGAAATCTACTGGTAGTTGTTTTTGGGATGAAGTCTTTTGGAACTGACTAGGTGTCTGTACCTTTTTTAAATAAAAAATCCTTCACATATTTCTTTAAGTATTTGCATTGGAACAAACTTCCATCTTTTGATGCTTTTTATGTGAATAATGTAAACTAGCTTAAATCCCATTAATTTCAGTGATTCTATTCTAAGCTTTTATATTTTTGATATTTTCATTTTAAGTTCAGAGAATTCAGTCCAAGAATATATCGGCCACAGAAAGGTGTGCATGAAACACTTCTTACCAGTAAACATACTCCTGAGTAACAGAGCTTGGAAAGTTACTTTTAGAAAGTGTGGTTAAAATCATATGCTGAAACTATCAAAAACAGAGGTGGAAGCATGATGTTCTGACAGCCATTACACAGTTACAGATAACATCAGCATGTCATTATATTCTTAAAAGTAATTTTCTACTTTCTGTTAGTTCCAAATAAAACTATTATAGAGCACCTTTGATACAAATTTCATTTAAGTATTTAGATAAATGCACCTAAAAAGCCAAGTCTCTTATAACTTACAATGAGGCCTATATTGTTTTATATAATATAGAACAATCTTGGACAACCCTTTTTCCCATGTGTATTAACCCTGTGCCAGTGAATTAAAAAGTACAGGACCAATATTACTTTAGATGTTACCATTTTCTAAGGTTAGGTGAACTTTTATTAGTAGTATTGATTGGTTTTAATTATATATATATAGGGCCCTGTCTTATTTACAGACTACTTTTGATGGCTATCCTGGTAAAGGTAGGGGGTAGCCCATTTGCTGGCAGGCCCCGAGAGCAGGCTAATCATAAAAGCCACCTCATGAAAGTCATCAGGAAAGTCATCCCTTCAAAGCTTAAAATGCAGCTTGCAACTAGCAATGAAACTGTCCAGCATAGTCCTGTTTCCCAGGAAATTATCTGGAAGGGAAGCAAAGCATTTCTGGCATTGTTTGGGAGCTGGAGGGTTAACTTGTCCCTGAAGTGCAGCCACACTCTGATTTAATTGCTGCACCTGGGCAGAAAGCTGCAAATTCATTTGCAACAGCTTGTCCAAGGCTTGTTTCCCTTCCATTATGCTCTTATCAGCCTAATTAAGGATGGCCAGAGATTATTCTGTCCAGGAAAGCCGCCAAGAGTGCTGAAAACAGTTCTTGTGAGGGTTGAAGGCAACAAGTCTTTTGCTAATGCAAAGCAAGAAAGCAAAGGTCCATATTACCAATCCAAAGGTCCAGCCAGAGTAACAAGGCAGTCTGAAGGTCAAGGGTTCCAGAAGTTCAAGATAAGTCAGCAGTCCAAGAAGGTTTCAGGCCAAGGAACAAGGAGAGCCAAAGACAGAGGCTTTTGCTAGGAAGCTCAGATAACCTCTGGCACTGAGGCAGCTCTTCTGCTCCTGCTTAATTTATCAAGCTACAGGAGCTCAGCTGACGCTGATTTATCCAGCATTTTTCATAAAGTTTCCTCCCCTTCTACTTGAAGCTGGCTGAAAGTAGGTATTGTTCCTTGACCCTCCTCCATGTCTGAAGGTTCTGCTGCTGGAAGGCTCTGCTGGAGCTGGCAAAGCAGAACTAAGGCCAGGCTGAGGCTCCACAGCTGCTCAGGTCCCAAAGGAGGTTCTGGTTCATCCTCCTCATCCTCTTCCAGGCAAGGCGTGACACCCAGGCCTTCGGCTGCCTCTCTGGAGGCAGCTTGAAGGCCAGGGATGGCAGGGAAGAGGAGGAACAGTGCCCAAACTAAAGGGCCTTCCGGCACCCAGTGTTACCCAGTGCCAGGGGTGGGACTTCTGCACTCCACAGGGTGGGACCCTCGGAGCAGGACTTCTTCCCCTGCCCTCCCAGGCCTTCAGCTGCCTTTGGAGAGGCAGCTGAAGGCCTGGGAGGGTGTGGGGGCAGAGGAGAAACAAGCATGTCCCTGTTCCTCTTTTTCCCCCTTCACCCCCATGGGCCTTCAGCTTTCTCTGGAGAGGTAGCTGAAGGCCCAGGAGGGCAAGGGAAGAAGTCCCCATGGAAAGCAGAAGTCCCACCCCCAACATCAGGTAACACCAGGTGCCGGAAGGCCTTTTAGTTTGGGCACTTGTCCCCTAAAAGGTTTGCCATCACTGCTATAGTCTATGGAACACATGCTGATTTTTTTTCTGGAATTCTTTAGTGTTCTCCATTAGCCATCATAAGTTTGCAATGTTTCCCTGGTGCCTCTTCCTTTCCTGAATCCTGCTTGCACCTCTGGGATTTTTCTCTCTATGTATGGTGGGAGTCTAATATAATAATAATAATAATAATAAAATTTATTTATATACCGCCCAATGGTTGCCCAATCTGGGCAGTTTACAGTCTATGCTGCAGAATTATGAACATTATTTTGCTTGCATGTGAAATTAGTGCTATTGTCCTATAGTTGCTGTAGTGTTTTATATCTCCTGGACTGGTATATTCATTGCAAATGCCTGCTTCATACAACCAGATAGGAGACTATACACAAGGACATCACCAGATGGTCAATACAAAAACTAGATAGACTACACAATTGGAAGCAAAAGATGGAAGAGCTCTATTCTTGTGACCAAAATCAGACCAAATCTTCCTACTGTTTTTGATTCTTCTTTGCTATAACATTCCAGTCTCCAATGATTAGCTTGAGATCTTGTGTTAGTGTGTTATCAGTTTCTTCCTGTACTTCATCATAGAATCTCTCAATTTCTTCTTCTGCATCTCTGTCTGGAGCATATACTTGGATTATGGTGATACGTATAGGTTTTCCTAGAAACCTTACTGACAATATTCAGTCTAACTTTGCATTGTATCCTTTGACTGCTTTTGCTACATCTTTCCTTGGTATGAAAGTCACCTCATTTCTTCTTGTTTTTTCCTTTTCTGAATAGATTACTGTGTAGTTCCTGTCCATTTTAACTCACTCACTCCTAGATTGCTATGTTCATGCTTTTCATTTCCTTTTTTACTATCATGTCTAGAGATAATTACTAGAAAGTATATAGAAATACAACACATGCCACTATAGTTCCCCACTATAGTAATATGTATTTCTATATACTTATACTTTCTAGTAATTATCTTTAGACATGAAAGCCATGGTGCTTTGAGTGCTGGATTAGGACACTGGGTAACCAGAGTTCAAATCCCCACTCAGACATGGAAATCTACTGGGTGACCTTGGACAAGTCATATTCTCTCAGCCTCAAAGGAAGGCAAGGGCAAACCCCCTCTGAAGAAATTATTCCAAGAAAAAAACAATTATAGGGTTGCTTTGGGGTTGCCATGAATCAGAATGACTTGAAGGTTCACAAAGAAAGTTATCTCTAGATTTATACCTGTACCTATAAATTAGCATATCTATTTTAATACAAATCTGTTATCTCCATTAATCCTCTTTTACAGGATGATAAATTTGTTCTTTGTGATGCATAATTGGCCATCCTAGTTTGACCTAGCATGCTCTTTTGTTTTTGTGAGGAAGCAATCACGAAATGCAGTTAAGGAATACAGCCCTGGGGAAGAGGGAAAGAACTGGAGTAAGAAATGACCTTCTGTTACCAGTCTTTGTAGGGGAGTTGTAACAGGTAATTCATATTGGATTAACAGGGTAACTTATTAAAAATGATTAAAAAAAACCCTTCATTATAATGATAATGCCAAGAATTCAATCACGAGTCAGATTACTGATACTGATATTTTGATAACCCATGTGCTTTCTATAGAAAAAAAATCTACAACCAACCTAATTTTGATCTGTGCTTTGGACTTCAGTTTTAAGAACAAAAAAAAAATTTTTTTTAATAGACTCATCTCAAACAAAAAAGCAAACCAGTGGTTCAGGAAGGAGAAAAGCTAATACCAAAACAAGCACGTAAAGAAAAATTCAGAGTGCTTACATCTGGTCCATATGGATAGCAAGATCAAAGTCTCAGATCTACTATTTCAAATGGCTGTATTTATTTGCCAAAATATATAGATTCTGGGCACTGAATGTGAAATGAAACTAAGAGATAACTTGAATCAGGCTCTGCTATAGTTAAGTTATATCCTCAGTAATAACCAGAAACATAATTCAGAAGTTAGGCATGCATGTGAAACTATTGGAGCAGCACACAGTGAATCATATGATGCCACTAAGATCCATGGGATTTAAGACCATCTAAGGGGGGGATTTAAGACCATCTAAGAAATCACCAAGAACAGATGATATTCCAGTTGAATTGCTGCAATCCAGACTGAGTCAACTCTAGTGCTAACCAACATATGTCAACAGATATGGAAAACAAAACAATAGCCAACAGATCGGAAGCGATCAATATACATCCCCATCCACAAAAAGGGAGAGTGCAGCAAGTATAGAACCATAGCACTGATCCTCCATGCAGGTAAAATCTTGCTCAAAATTCTGCAACAAAGACTCCAACCATACATGGAGAGGGAAATCCCAGAGGTCCAAGTGGGGTTCGGGAAAGGAAGAGGCATGAGGGACCACACTGCAAACATATTATGGCTTATGGAGCGCACCAGGGGATTCCAAAAGAGAATCAGCATGTGCTTTATAACATGTGCTTTATAGCAAAGCCTTTGACTGCACAGATCATGAAAGGCTATGGAATGCCCTTAAAGAAATGGGACTGCCAACACATCTGATAGTCTTAATGAGGAATCTGTACTCAGAACAAGAGAACACTGTCAGAACAGAACATGGAGAAACAGAATGGTTCCCAATTGGCAAGGAAGTCAGACAAGGCTGCATCCTTTCACTCTATCTGTTCAACTTGTATGCAGAACATATAAGAAAAGCAGGCTTGGACCAGAAGAAGGAGGAGTGAAAATAGGAGGAAATAATATCAACAATCTAAGATATGCAGATGACACTATAATACTAGCAGAAAACCTCACAGACCTGGAACACTTACTAAGGAAGATCAAAGAAGAAAGTGGTAAGGCAGGTTTAATGTTAAACATAAAGAAAACAAAAATAATGACCACCAAGGACCTTCACAAGTTCAACTTAGGCAATGAAGAAATAGAAATAGTAAAAGAATTCCCATACCTGGGATCAAACATTGATAGAAATGGGGACTGCAGTCAGGAAATCAGAAGAAGACAAAGAATGGGGAGGTAGCTATGAAAGAACTAGAAAAGATTCTAAAATGCAAAGATATACAACTCAGCACAAAAGTTAGAATCAAAAAAGCCATTGTATTCCCTATTACCATGTATGGATGTGAGAGCTAGACAGTTAAGAAAGACGATAGGAAGAAAATTCCTTTGAGATGATGTGCTGGAGAAGAGTGCTGAGGATCCCATGGACAGCCAAAAGGACAAACAAGCGCATCCTAGATATACAACCAGGAACCTCCCTGGAAACCAAGATGACCAAACTGAGACTGTTGTACTTCAGACACATCATGAGAAGAGAGGACGCTTTGGAAAAAAACAATAATGCAGGGGAAGGTAGAGGGAAGTAGAAAGAGAGGAAGGCCACATGCTAGATGGATGGACTCTATTAAGGAGGTCATGGGTATTAAGGGGTTGCAGGAATTAAGCAGAGCAGTGGAGGACAGAGGGTCTTGGAGATCTCTCATCCATAGGGCCACAATGAGCCAAGATCGACTTGAGGGCAGTTAACAACAAGAAGAAGTCGGGGTAGTCAAGGTGTGGTCTTCAAGGTTGCTTTGCAGCTCTCCTCCTCTCCCCAGATACTGCAGATTCCCTTTTTTCTGGCCAAAAGAAGTGATTTACCTCTCCTTGAACAAGTGTTGCAGGCTCCTCCTATATTATTTAATACTTTTTAGATGAACTTTTTTCAAGAAGAAAAAATGTTATTCACAAGACTTTTTTCCCTAATCTAAATGATAAATATATCAATATCTAGCTATAATTGATTTTAAAATGTTCATTTTCCTCCAAAGAGAGGTTTTAGTTACAAGCAGCTATAAGTACAGATGCAAGGAAATTGCTGTCTGCTTTGCTGACAACAATGTTTTTGTGTATATGTATGCGTGTGTGTATGTGTGTGCGTACGTGTGTGTGTATATAATTATTAAGGCAGATGCATTTTCTGGCAAAGATCTATTGCTTTGCTGGATGTGAAAACACCAGTGTCTAGTTTGCTTCTAAGAGGCCTAATTCACTTGTCTGCTCCTTCTCCAACTACCACCAGTACAGCACCCCTCCTCCACATTTCCTGGCTTTGTTGGTAGTGACACTGAAATGCAAATCTTTACATGAGTGGCTCCAAAACAGGACAACTCCCAGAATAAAGGGGTAGGACTTTAGCACTCCACATTATAGTAAATATGTAACATATGTCTTAGAAGAAGTACAAAGGTTGAGTAAATGAGAACTTTCCCTGCTTCAAGGCGAGGGGCAAAGGGACATGGTTGAAGGATGACGTCATTCCTTTTTACTGTATGAACATCTGTTCTACAGACTCTCAAGCACTGATGCTATCTAGATATCTTAGCTGGATTTTGCCTTTCTTGGAGTTCTTTTCTGTCCTATCCATTCCTACAATTAACAGACTCTAACATGTTAGGAATGGTTGTAATTATAAACTGTGCTTTGTTTTTTAAAATTTTAAGTGCATTCTTTAGAAGTATGCTTGACTTTTTCAACAGTTGAATACTGGGCTGGGAAGGAAGTATAACAATTTAAGAATAGTGTGTTGGACTGCAACCAAATGAGAACTACTAGACACTGACCTGGGACCCAGAAACACTCACAGATCAGGTTAAGTTTATAAAATTTATTTAGAATAAGAGTAACAAAGGAAAAATGAAAGAAGATAGATAAAAGAGCGCCAACCATATCAAGGTACTGCTACTACTATCAGAGTTAGATACTAACAATGAAGGGTCTCTTGGAATCAAATCTGAAGCATGCCTAATGTTTCAAAAATCTTGTGTTCCAGAGACAATGCATCTAGGAGTTAGAACACTAAACATGAAAGTTAATTGTCTTAATATCATTTTAATCATGCCAAAATCTAATAAATATGTTGGAATCTATATAATGTCTGATCCCAATAAGACTCCCTCACATGTGCCCAGAATTTTACAATGGATGATATCTCCACTCTGGTTAGTAGTTCTCCAAGGACTGTAATGAGTTGTAGCAAAGCTCTGGTCACTACTTTGGTTTTGCTACAATGGCACAGCAAATATACCTTCAGCAAAATTCACTCTCAAACTTTGACATAATTTTTCTCTTACAAACAACTCAAAAAATAGAAAAAAGAAGCTGTGCAAACATCTACAAACATCTGATCAGATATAACATTTTTCTTATATGGGTTATTGGTCTTTTAATCAGAGACTTCTCAATATAGGCTGCTCAAGGTTAATGGCAATAAAATACTCAAATTTTACTTTTTTTTACTCTGACTGGGAGACTCTGGAAGTTGTAATCCACAAATGTACTTTCTATTCTGTATCTACAGTTTTTCAACTCATTGGAGAAGGCTGCTTTCTCACAGGCTCATAAAGTCATGTATACCTCTGTCTCTACAAAATGAAACTCTATTGATTGATACTGGTCAACATCAGATTTCAGGAAAGTTACTCTTTTGGATGACTACTTACAAAATCTATCCCATCTATCTGGGATAATATCTCCCAGAATCTGGCAGTTATAGTTCAAAAATATAATTTTCTAAGCTCATTATATAAAACTACTTTCAAACCAAGGATGACCCTCACATAGTCATAAATTCAAGTATATCTTTGTCCCTGGAACAAGACAATAGAAGGCTTGAATTCTTTTTACTTCAGAAAGCAGGGACAGGATTTACAAAAGTGTTCATAAGCATGCACAGTAACCGAAGAACAATTTGTCATAAAATAACAGATTGGCCCCATACGAAGATCATTCCTGTCTCTGTGGAATCAAAGTAGTCAAAACTTTGGGTCATGTCTTTTCTAATGTAGTATTTATAGAGTGGAATGTAGCAGTTTATTTGGCCCTTTTATGAAGAAACACCCTGGAAATTCACTGAAATGGTAGCTAGAATATTTCTTGGTTGATACAAATCAGACAGTAACACAACTAGCTAGCTAAATAAATAAATAAATGTTTATTGGTAGCTAAATTCCTCTTCTTTGCTTTAGTTTTGATAAGAATATTCTTTTATCTTAATCTCAATTTGCATTTCATGCATTTCATGTTTTTATGTTTTGTATCATGGTGTACTAATAAGCTTATGTATGTTTTAATGATAATTGTTTTTACTATTGCTTGTTTCGTTTAATAGGCCTTTGACTACATAATAAATTAACTGAAATAAATAACAGATTGGACCACTGAGCAAACTGAACATTTAGTTCAAGATTATTTTCAAGCAAGCTATTCCCCTGTGATATTTTCTTGCAAGCTATCCACATTGGCATCCAGTGCTCACACAGCAGTTTAGGCACCAAGTTTGGCCCCTAAACAAGTTATTTCCATTCACTGGGTGGCTAAGGCATGGATTTCAAATGTTAGTCCTTATGTTTCTGTCTGGGAGAGGTAGTGGAAGTAAAAGATGGGGGAGGGAAAGGGGAAAATGGTATGCAGGTACAAGGGAGAAAATTCAACATCTAGGTCCTAATTAAAAGAAACTAGAGCTTGTAGCTAGCCTGTTTCTATCAAATTTTTGCATGATGTGTGCACTCCTAACCCAGGATGGGAATATTTGATGCTGCAGATGTTTTGGACTACAATTCTATAATCTTTTATTGTCAGCCACGTTGACTTAGGCTTCAAGATGTTTAAGTACAAAACATGGAAGTCCCAAAGTTCTCTATCTAGGACACCCACAGGAATTTCTCTGGTACTCCACAAGAAGTGGAGGGTCAGTCAATCTTATGTGATCTAACCAAGGGAAAGTGTAGGCAGTTCTCGGACAGCTGATAAAAAAAGGTGTTCTTACAGGTGAGGCATCAGATGCTAGAGAGGAAAGCTTGACATATCATCATGTCCTTCCTATTTCCAGTGAAATATAACTGTGGACCATTGTGCTATGAACCACCAGGGTCCCATGTTGGAAGAAAGGTGAGATGTAGATTAAAGTAGTGAATGAATTTCAGATGATCTCTTTTGTTTGGTGTGCCAAGCCTCAATCACTAGCTTTTTTATCACAAGTAAAGAAACAAAAACTGTATTATTAATTATTATTATTATTATTATTATTAAAAGTTTTGCTTAAAAGCATCCAATCCGCTTACGTTTAAAACAGTAGGCATCAAATCTGCTGTCTGGGTAAGGAAATCCTGTTTGATTCTCATAACGATATAGGGTTCGCACTCCAAGTAAACCTCCACCACACTGGATTCTTGCCACAGCAACAGGATAACGCACACTTCCATCAGCCAACCAGCCATAATCACATTTGTCAAAGCCTTCCCTCCAGGCAGCATGCAGATCACCAACAGTAGCCAGAACTGCATCTCGTTCTTCACACTGACGTGCAGCTTCTTCAAATGTTAGCTTGTTGGGAGATGTTATATGGAAGACATCACCTATAAGGATGGAAATAAATTGTGCATTTACTTCTTTGCACCAAAGCATGCAATACTTTTTCTTAAAGTGGCTCAAATGGAAACGTCACTTTCCAGCATCGTTATAATAATGAAATTATGTTGTTGGTTTTTTTGTTACTGTTTCACTTTCTCAATTTTTATGCAAACCGCCTTGAGCAGTGGTTTTCTAATTTTTGTACCTGTGTGGTCCCCTTTACATCTACATGTGGACATTGTGACTCCCCTCAATCCAGTATATGAATCAAAATATTATGTTTATTTAGTGTGTACATTTTCATTCACACATTCATATATGTTCATATTTTAACAATTTATAAGGAAATAACATTGTTCAAATTAGAACAGCTTTTAAAATAAATCCAATACTTAACATGTGTAAATTTTATATATACTGTCTCACACAGAATCACAAGTACATGCACTGATGCTCACAGATATGTACCCACCCACGCTGAATCTGCATTGGAGAAATAATGCAGTTTGAGACCACTTTAACTGTCATCCTATGGAATCCTGGAATTTGTAGTTTGTTATGGAATAATAATAATAATAATAATAATAATAATAATAATAAACATTTATTTATATATACTAGAGCACTTTGACAGAGAAGGCTTTGCTCACAAAACTTCAAATCCCAGAATTGCATATCATTGAGCCATGGCAATTAGAGATGTGAAACTGCATTAATTCTGCCATGCTGATTCAGCAGATGTATTGTTACTTTCACTCATACACATACACATATTCACACAGAGAATAACACAGAAACATTCATTCTCAGGGCAGTGATGGAATGGATAGGGGAAAAAAGAAGTGATGGCTCAGGATGGGGCCTGCCTAGGGCCATGGTCCAGTGAATTTCCCCACTATCATCCTCATCCTCCCTCAAGCAGAGATGGCTGCTCCAAGGACCCTCCTTTCTTCCCCTCCAGGTCAGAAAAGGTTTAGGAAGCAGAGGAGAAAACAGAGGAGGATTCAGGGTTTCCAAGTCTTGTGCCCCTTTGAGCAACTCTCACACACTGGGGGTCCTGCCCTACCGTTTGAGAAACACTGGCCTTGAGTATTCTATATAACAATTCTGTAGGATGCTGACCTTGATTTGGAAACAGCAATTTGCTGTGATACTGACTTACTCTTTGAATCTCCCAAACCTAATCTGATAAACTCCCTCCCACCTCAAAACAACCCTACTGTCTTTAATTTTCCTGTTCTACTTGCTTTCCTTTATGACTAGTATTCTCTCCCAGGCCCCTTCTTTTTCTCATCTTCAGATGCACATCTGAGCTTCTCCTGTAACCATTTCCTGAAATCTCTGGACATTAACTGCTTCATTCTCATGCCTAACAGGACCAACCTCCTGATAATAACCAAACCTATGGTACCCTATCTATGCACCAATAAATCTTAACTCTTATCCTACATCTCTTACCCATCCCTTCCCACTCCTATATTATCTTCTCAATTGTCAAATTTTAGGTGTTAAGGTTCCTGGGAGCAGAACTCTCTCTGCTTTATAAAACATCACATATTTTGGTGGAATTGCACAATCCATTGAGAGTATCCTGTATATATTGCCACAAATTCCTGCCATTCACCACTGTGAGGAAAAGTAAAGCCACCCACTTCTGAGATTGATTTGCTCTTTTAGTAACACCAAACTTAGGACCAGCCTGGGGGCGGAGTTGGGGCAGGGAAACTGCACGCCAGCCACCCCAACACTGCTATCACGCCGCATGCCCAACTGCATGGCGCACGGTGTCAGAGCACCCCGTTGGTGCAGCGTGCATACATACTGTGCCAAAGGGGTGCAAAAGAGCTGCAGCGGCAAAAAGGGGGATTGGGACCACTGTGTGTGGTTGCCGCAGCCCTGATCCAGTGTTCCTAGGGGCGGTACAGAGTCGCCCCTTATGGACCATCTGACTTCATCTCAGTCAGTGGATTGCTCAAACGTCACTAACAGAGGCCCTATTTCTGGGGAAGCATACTACTGGGGTACTTGCAATATACAAGCCCTTCCTCTGCACACACTTGTAGCCTGTCTAGTCATTTTGCTAAGATAAGAGAATGGACAATGCACATTGTTACAGGCAATTAGTTCCTTGGAATAAATTTCTTCACCTAACAACAATGTATAATTACATTACCTTACAGTTGTAATTTAATGAGGGATAACTTCCCTTTTTTTGCAGGGTAGCTGTAATTGTTTTAGTTACCGTATACACTCATTTACAAGTTGACCTCATGTATAAAACGAGGGAAGGTTTTAGGGCAAAATCATGGATTTTGATAGGGCCTGTAGATAAGTCAAGGGTAGAATGTAGGAGACAGGTTTTAAGATCGGCTTGGAAGTGGAAGGGAGAAAAAGAGAAGCGAGGAGGAGGAGGAGGAGGAGGAGCAAAGGTTTGGAGATTGGCTTGAAAGTGGAGGGAAAATGGTGAAATGCACAGAGGTGGAAAGGTATGGAGATCAGTTTGAAAGTGGAGGGGAAATGCAACGGGAAGGAGGAGGAAAAGGAAAGGTTTTTAAATCGGCTTGAAAGTGAAGGGGAAATGGGGAAATGTGAGGAGGAGGAGGAGGAGGAGGAGGAGGAGGAGGAGGAGGAGGAGGAGGAGGAGGAGGAGCAAGGTTTGGAGATCAGATTGAGTAGGGAATTCCTACACACATATACACTCATGCCTCACAGGTCTTTCAGCAATTACTGCTGAGGCACTGAGAGTAGGGCATCAGGGCTGCTTTATAAAGGAGCTTTATGAGCAATATTATTGTTTGTTGTTGTTAACTGTCCTCCAGTCAATCTCAACCCACAGTGACTGTATTGACCCATATATAAGTTAACCCTAGATTCTGGGGTCCATTTTTGGGCATAAATTTCTTGACTTATAGTCAAGTATATATGGTACTTTGATAGGTATGTGAGCATTGCTACAAATAGAGAAACAGTATCACTTCATTCAAGTGCCTGGTCATACTGCTGCCTTGTGTCCTGAGGCAAAGACGAGGTGGGAGTATCTTTTGTACCACTCAATGACTTCCTACATTCTGACCCCTTTTCAATTCTCTTAAAAGCAACTATCCTAGTTATTATCAGAAGCAGGAGAATAAATCTTACTTTCAAAAACTAAAACTATAATGTCAACTAACCACTGCATTAGATCTTGGAACTACAATTGAATTTCCATATGAACTGCATTTAAAATGTTACTTTCCGAGCTTTACAAATGCCAAGATAGCCACATGTGGCTGAGCTGGGGATTTGCTTATCTCAAGGGACACCATGGATAACAAGGAAAGTGGTTAGATAAGTGTTTATGCACCTAATGCCAGTGATTCTAGGCTTCTCTGCCAAAGCACCTGGCTATCCAGTACACACAATTTGCACCTCAGATAACAGGACATTATTTACTCATATGGAATAAAGCACAGTACAACCTTCCAAAAACTGCATAAAAAGGCCAAGGACACCAGCACTAAATTTACATTGCCATTCCACTGAGAATTTTGTAAAGATTTATACAAATACAAAAGTGTTTAATCATGTTTATGTGTCAAGTTTTGACGTGTCAGCCAAGGGATTACACAATACCATGTTGAAATTCCTAATTTCAAAAAAAAAACATCAATGAGACCAACACCATTGCAATTAAATATGAATTGTCAAAAACAGGCAATCTATGTTGCAAGGAAACTACATATCCATGTATCACTGCTAATCTGATCTGCTCCTCAAGTGCTTCAACAGCCATTGTAACATGTTAACAAAACAGACTATCCATGAGGATTTGAGTATGAAACAATTCTCTTTAAATTTGCAGAGCTACAGTGGAAGATACACATTCACTGTTACTTCAGGGATATGTATGAAAATATTTTTTCAAACCTGTTCAATTAATAATAAAAACCATTTGCTCCTCATTTTTACTAACACTAGTATAGTTGTTGCAAGCTTTCAAAGCTCCAACAAGTATATTGTGCATTTCGATTGGCCAATAAAGGTATCATTGATGGATTTTTCTTTGAATTTGCTAAATGGCCAACACAGCTACCCCCTGAATGTTTACTAATACAGTTGATTTGTTTTGGGGATTCCCCTGTGTCTCATGAAATAATATTTCTTTGCTATGGTTAAAGGACACAATACAAAAACAATAAAATACACACAAGCTTCAGTCCTAGAGATAATTATTTAGGACAGATTTCTGATGGCTCATAGTGAAGGTGGCAATAGTAGCAAGGTGAGAAATAATGTGGCTGCAGTGGCAGCAAGGAAAAGATGACAAAGGGGGGCTGCAGACAGGCAGCACAGAGCTGCCCCAGGAAGCGGCAGATCGGGGCCATGGCTACCCCACACCACAGCCCCAATCCTCCCTTTTGCCACCCCTGACGCAGTGCGTCAGGATGCCATCAGCGTGGGGTTGGGGCAGCTGGCATGGGGCTGCCCTGCCCCATCTCTGGCTCTAGGCCGGCACTTTGGGCCGGTCTGTAGAGGCCCAAAATCAGCAGCAGTGCCCACAGAGGGCAGTGGGTGCAGACTCTGAGCTGCCTCTTTTTGAATGCTTGGCTTCCAGGTCATGGGATTCTTGGAGTTAAGGCACACTGTGAAGAGTGGCTTGGACAACTGCCCATGCTATAAGATTCAAAGAACACTGAACAACCCCTGCATACATATATTTTCTCCCATCCCTATCTTGGTAGGGGAGGAGGAAACCCAGAGAGGAGAATTGTTGCAACCTGTGTTTCAAAAGCCTGTGCACAATGCCAATGTCTGAAATCCCCATTAACTAGATATTAGTATGCTATAGGCCTGTGGTGGCACGTGAAGCCATTTTCTCTGGCACGAGGAAGATGAGGAATAGGGGGAACAGCCAGGGAGGAGAAGTCCCACCCCAGAAGTCCCCCCCCCCAGCACTGGGTAACACCCAGTGCTAGGATGCCTTTTAGTTTGGGCACTCGGCCCCTAAAAGGTTCGCTATCATTTCTATAGACTTTAGCTTCCCCCATTCATAGTGGGTTCACACCCACCAACCAACCCAATGTCACACAGGGAGTAGGCAAGGGGAGTCTAGAGAAGATTCAGCATCCATCTTTACTTAGCACCCCCCTGGGAACCTATTGGGGACTTATTCTGCACAAAATCCATATGTAATTGATTTGCATAGTAAACAGCATTTTCTGCACAAGAAAAACCTTTTGCTACAGAAAAAATATTGTTTGCCACACAAAACAACCAATTTTAAACAGATTAAATCCCAAAATGTGAAGATTATATTCAGCCCAGAATTCTTCTCATCAGTGTTTCTCAACACCATTTCTTACTATTTTTCTTACTATTTTAAAATATTCTCTCCATCTTCATTTGTACACTGGGTCTTTGACCAGCTCATGAAGAGGGAAACCAGTTGCATTTGTTGGGTTAGCAATAGCTTCCCTTAGAGAAGAATGCAGAAAGGATCTATTAAGATGGAGTCTCGTTCAGCAGAGTTTTTAAAGAGAAATATATTTAACTTTTCTGAAATAAAGGCCAAGGAAGCAGCATTCTAATTCTATCCTTGAAAAATTCACTTGGTTCTTATGAATATAAATCTGGATTTCATAACTTGTAACTAACAAGAAAAGAGTTTCAAGTAAAGGAGCTATAAGAGGAAGTGTAAAAGAGAGTCATTTTGTGACCACAGACACCTGAGAGTTTATGGAGTCCCAGGAGGTGGTTGCCTAATTACAATGATCATCAAGATCATGCATCCTGAATACATCCTATGGTGTTTCCTGCACAGAAAAAAAATGAGCCTACTAGAGCACCAAGATCATCAGGAGAGGCCCTTCTCTCTGTCCCACCACCCTTTTGGGCTCATTTGGTGGTAACGAGAGAGAGGAATTTCTCAGAGGCTGCTCCCAGGCTCTAGAACTCCCTCCCAAGAGAGGCCAGCATGGCCCCATCCCTGCTCTCCTTTCTGTGGCAGATAAAAACATTCTCATGCCACCAGGCTTTCTCTGACTGACAAAGGCTGAACTTTAAATCCTGTGTAAGGTTTACATAGAGTTTTGTATACAGTTTTTAATATATTTTAAAATTTAATATCTAATGTTTTTAATTTCTTTAAATAGTTTTAAAAACTGTATATTTATATCTTAATGCTTTGTATTGTTTTGAACTTGTATTGTTTTAAATTTTGTTAGCTGCCTTAAATCTCTGTACTGGGAGAAAGGCAGGATGATGAGGATGGGGATGAGGATGAGGATGACAATAATAATAACAACAATAATCATTGAGGACTTATTCTGCACAAAATTCACAGGTCACTGATTTGCATGAAAAACAGCATTTTCTGTACAGGAGAAAGCTTTTTCTGTAAAAATAATAATAATAATACTATTTTCTGTGCAGAAAAAGCTGTTTCTGACACCCAGAATTACAAATATGCTTTTAAAAACTGCATTGATTTTTAAGACTTTCACAACAGGCAGAAAATTAGTAAAATTACTCATTTCTTCAAAAAGAAAATTAGAGAAGAATTGCATCCCTACTTATGAGCCCATCACAAGCTCAGGTTCCATACTTAGGGCCTCTACAGATGGGCCCTTTGGGGTGTCCTGGAGGCAGGGAGGGGGAGGGGCAGCCACACGCCGGCCACCTCAACCTCTCCCTGAATACGTCCTGATGCCATGTGCTATTATGCATGGCACACGGCATCAGGATGTCCTTCCGGCACAGCCTTTTGACGCATTGCACCAGAAGGGGCACTAAAGAGCCACGCGCTGGCTCTTAGGGCACCCTTTTTGCCAGCTCTGAAAGGACTGGCATTTTGCCGCTCCTTTCTGCGGCGGCAAAAGGGAGGATCGGGACCGAGGCATCCGGCAGCCTCGGCCTCGATCCTCCATTTCCCGGGGCAGCCCAGGGCCACCTGTCTGCATCCTTCCTTAAAGAAATGACTGCAGGGAAAAAGTGTGAATGATGCAAAGAGATATTTGAGTGAATCCATCCACAGTTACTGCCATACAGAGATAAGGTAGGTTTTACAAATTCTGTTACACACACTCAAAAGCACAGCCCACTGGAGAGCTGCAATAGCTCAACAAATTCCTTGGATATTTTATTTTATTTTATTTTAGGTTGTTTGGATCCCTTATTTATTCAGTCATGGAACTCGAGGTAGAGTACACTGGCTCCAAGTCAATCTTCTATCTAGACACTGACCAGAACCAAACTTACTGAGTTTCAGCAAGGGGCTATACCATATGCCCTAAGGCAGGGGTAGGCAACCTTTCCCCTTTAAGGGCCGAGGGACTTCAGCTCCCAGAAGCCTCAGCCATGTTGGCCAATAGCTCCTGGGATTCTGGGAGCTGAAGTCCCTCGGCCCTTAAAGGGGAAAGGTTGCCTACCCCTGCCCTAAGGCAATGTCATGTCATTTTCAGACTATGGTCCAAAACCCAATGCAGAAATAATCCAGTTTGAGACTGCTTTAACTGCCCTGGCTCAATGCTAGGGAATTCTGGGAACTGTAGTTTTGTGTGACATTTAGCCTTCTCTGTAAGAGAGCTCTGGTGCCACAATAAACTACAATCCCCATGATTCCATAGCAATCAGCTAGAGCATTTCATTGAATAGAATCATAGAATCATAGAGTTGGAAGAGACCACAAGGGCCATCCAGTCCAACCCCCTGCCATGCAGGAACTCAAAATAAACCATCCCCGACAGATGGCCATCCAGCCTCTGTTTAAAGACCTCCAAAGAAGGAGACTCCATCACACTCCGAGGGAGTGTATTCCACTGTCAAACAGCTCTCGCTGTCAGGAAGTGCCTCCTAATGTTGAGATGGAATCTCTTTTCCTACAGGTTGCATCTGTTGTTCCGAGTCCTTTTCTCTGGAGCAGCAGAGGTCTAATTATTTTTGCAGTGTGTTTTGGACCTTTATCTCAGATGTTTTAAGCCTTGGTTTAACCTGGGGTGCTGAAGGGAACAAGAGCAGGTAATAAGCATGTGCCCTACCACAATACACAGCTACTGGCTACAGCATAATTCTAAGTAAGAAAGAGGTAAGACCCATTGAATTCAGTAGAGTTTACTAAGATTGTAACCAACATGGAAAAAAATAGCTGCTTCTGAACTTTACAACTTCCAAACGAATATGGGCCACAGAACTGAGTATTTGTCTAGGGCTGGGAGGGAAGAACATCCCTGGAAAAAAAAAACTCTTGAACTGAGCCTTGGCATCTTACACTCCCAATGCTTAGACCCATGAGGATTTTAATTCCACCATCCAAATATGTAGCCAGATTAAAGCAGTGTTTATATCACTTTTATCCATTCTGTAACATCAGCTGGGAAAGACTATTTGGACCTTCAAAACAACTTCCCGCAAGTTTATAATAGCTGTTATAAAATCTGATAAAAAGTGTTAAAAATGCAATCTCCAAGACCACTTCTCATTCTGGGCATGGTAATATCACAGCCCACATTTAAGTGGTGGATTAGCCCCACCATTTAGTCTGTGGTTCTGAATTAAGTATCTGCATGAGCCAACATTTCCTAAACAAAAGCAGCTTTAATGTATTCCCACACACACACACACACACACACACACACATGTTCCAGAAAGACACAGAGAAAATCCATCTGGCAAGCTTGTGAGTTATGTAGCCTTGAACATTAGAGCAATGGAGAAATATTTAGAAAGAAGAGGGAGGTGGGATCCTGAGTTAAAAGTGATCTGCAGTGTTTTGATAGCTGGAATCCACACTAGAGAGTAACTCAGCAAAATGATCAAGGCAAACACCCGGCCAAGAGCAAGAGGGGAAGGGGGCTTTACTCTGGCCAGGCCATGCAATAAATAACAAGGGAGACATGGAAACCATGACAATCTTTGGATTACAGGCAGCAATGTGATTTCTGTTTGTTTTGGCTCCAGTTTTGGGTTGATTGCCTCAGCCCAAAAGTCAAAGCATGCTAAGAATCTCCAGACTGTCCTGCTCTGTGTATTTGTACTGCTCAATTTAAAATGCACCTGACTAAGCTTCTTTTTATTACTGTTAAATACAGCATGATAGAGTTGGCAGCCAAACTTCCTAGCTTTAAAGGCGATGGGGAGGATTCTCTACTGGCTCTCATGTCAAAAAGTTTGAACTCAGGAGACATTATCAGTGAATATTGTTTCCTCTGAAGTTCAGCTCACATATTTTGTTGTAAGTGAAAGAAGGCAAAGGATATTTATTGTATTTCATTGTAAAATTTATCTTTTTTCCTAACATGAGTGTCATACCAAGTAAAACATGAAGCATCATAATTAACAACTATTGTAACTAAAAAATTAAAACATTTTTTAAAAACACATCTTTTAATAACAGGGACCAGAATTTGGTAGAACCATCCCCTACTGGCCTTTCATTCAAACTTAATGTGTTACAAATAATTTGGCTAATTGTAATGATAACTTAGATGCTTCTCCCACTTTCCCTCTTTTGTCCTCAGATTACTTAAATTGCTGCAAATTCATTTCATAGTCCAAAAATATTTGGTTCTAAATTAACCCAGCAGGTGGGAGAGGGAGAAGCCCTTCCCAGTAGGGTCATGCGAAAGCAAACTGCTGCAATTGCTCCCAGCTTGTGTGCCCTTCCTCATTAATAACTTTTGCCATCTTGAGCCCATGCTTATTTTTCTTCACCATATGTGGCCCAGTGAAATTTTGGAGGTATGAAACGTTTTAAGTAAATGGAGAACATTTAAGGTTTACCACTTAAGAGCCATATCCCATGCTAAGAAGTAAAATCCCTGAGATGTCAGTGTGAAATCCTTCTAGCTAAGTCTGCTCAATGTTGCTGGCAATTTCAATAGCTCATAGCCACGGTCTCTCCAGAAATTAGTTCTGAAATAATTATTCTTACCAATTGTCATATCCAGAAGTTTATGGGTCTGTCATTATAAGGGACATGAGGGAATGGGGATAAACAATATGTTGAAATAGCGCTATGGGAAAATAAAGAGAAATCAAAAAGTAATAATCTGAATGGAACGCAAATGGGGACCAGATGGGCAATGGCTGGAGAGGGTGACAGTTTATGGCTTTGTTTACTTCCTAAGGAAATATTTTGATGCGCAGCAAGACAACGCCTTCTTTCCTGTGATAGATGGACTGATACAGGAGATAGGGAAGTTGGAGAAAAAGCGGCAAGTTTAAAGAGACCTTTGATATGGTTGAAAGCGCTCAGACTGTGGGCTGGGGAAAGGAGAAGCTGGGAGGGAACCCCTAAAGGCTGGATGGATTTTGGGGAAAATCAGATTTGACATTACCAAGTCTCTGGCAAACTTCTGTCCAGAAATCCAAATAAAGCTTTAGTTAATCCACACTATCATGCCGTGTTGGTTTCTGAGGTCTGGGTCCACTGAACATGACACCAATTTATCATTGGGATATTCTGCAACTGCAAGTCAAAGAACAAAAGTTGTCCCCTGTTGACTAGTGGGTTATGAATGTTTATGTACTAGTATTTTTTAAAAATGTAAAATATGCAAAGAACATCTGGATTTATATTGCTTTTCTAGATTAAAAGGCATAAAGGTACAACAGGGGAATTAGATGTTAGAATTTCCCATTTCCAATTACCCATCTATAAAAGAACTTTCCTATCACTCCCGATTGCGTATTATAGGGGCATGGCTTAATATTTATATCATCAGCATAACATGGAAAGCAAGCTTCCTTAAAGAATCAGATTTCCACTTTCCAGTCGTACCCACCTAATATCAAAGCAATGTTTTATAGATTCCATAGATTCTAAAAATAAACTAAATAAGCATCCTCTAAGAATTAAAAAATACAACTGGGATTTTGTAACCTATCAATCTAATCATGGTCTTTAAACCAACATGCCACCATCGCCTTCAATTGTCTTTTCATATGTCCTTGAAAACACCCTATTTGTCGGATTAATTCAGTTGCAGTCAAATGGACATCACGTATACCCATTTTCACATCAAGTTGGACAGAATCTGCTAATATTACAGAATTACAATTATTATTATTATTATTAAGATTCATTTATAAAGCGCTGTAACATAGTAATTAACTGAAAATAAAATGAAATGAAGCCTGCCAGGTGTACATTCTAAACAACAATCACAAGTTAATACATTGAACAGTGAAATATGTAACAACACAAGTTAAAATAAAACATAAACTGACAATCAAGTTGTGCCAGGGAACGCTTCCCTAAACAAAATGATCTTCAACCCTGCTTTAAATCTGGTCAGGGAAGTGATGGACCGGGCTTATGCAGCAAGGAGGTTCCACAAATAGGAGGCAGCAAATGAAAAGAGGTGGATCTGAGCCAAAGAAG
Organism: Phrynosoma blainvillii; assembly: GCA_026167975.1. NCBI lineage: Eukaryota > Metazoa > Chordata > Lepidosauria > Squamata > Phrynosomatidae > Phrynosoma > Phrynosoma blainvillii. The sequence continues at coordinate 57,633,308 of JANUYF010000002.1, read as the reverse complement.
TAGAAATCCTTGGATAGGAGAGCAGTCCTTGATTAGCAGAATGTAGGGTGTGAGTAGGAAGGTAAGAAGAAACTAGCTCCGACAAGTAAGGACGAGCCAAACCACGCAGAGCTTTAAAAGGCACTAATATGATAGAATTATAATTACATCTTCTTATATTAATACTTGCTATTAAAGTATTTTCCTGTAACATTTTAAACAAACATTTTTATTTTTTAAAAAACTTCACAGCTCGCTGTGAAGAATTTACAAGACAGTTTGCAGACAAAATCATTTGATCACTCTGACTTGGATGCTGTAGTTGACACAGGTCCAATGGATGTAATCTTGGAGCCTGTTTGTCCTGTATTATTGGATAAGTTTCAATTTGTGCAGCCTGAGAATGTGGATGTGGAGATGTGAGGGCCACCGCATGCATATTGGATCCTTGCCCTTCCTGGCTTCTGAAAGCAGCTAGAGAGGGACTGGCTGAGTGGGTAAGAGGAGTGATGAATTCCTCACTGCAGCAAGGCAGATTTCCATCCTGCCTAAAGGAAGCCGTGGTGAGGCCATTACTGAAAAAGGCCTCCCTGGATCCCACCACTCTGGATAACTATCGACCAGTCTCTAACATTCCATTCTTGGTCAAGGTTCTGGAGCAAGTTCTGTGCTGAACCAGTGTCTGCTGTCTGTAATGGACTGGATGAGGACAAACAAATTGAAGCTTAATCCAGACAAGACAGAGGTGCTCCTGGTCAATTGTAATGCAGATCAGAGAACTGGGGTTTTGCCTATGCTGGATGGGGTTACACTCCCCATGAAATCTCAGGCTCGCAGCTTGGGTGTCCTTCTGGACTCCACTCTGAGCCTGGATGCCCAGGTCTCAGCAGTGGCCAGGAGTGCATTTGCACAGTTAAAACTAGTGCGCCAGTTGTGCCCAACCCTTGAGATGTCAGATCTGGCTCTGGTGACACATGCCTTGATTACATCCCGTTTGGACTACTGTAATGCACTCTATTTGGGGTTGCCCAAATGTCGCAGCCAGAATGCTGACTGGAGCCAGTTATGGGGAGCATATAACTTCCTTACTGAAACAACTTCATTGGCTACCAGTTCACTTCCAGGCACAATTCAAAGTGCTGGTCATGGACTATAAAGCCCTACACCGTTTAGGTCCAGACTATTTGAGAGACTGTAGCTCCTGAAACAAACCAGTTAGAGCCCTAAGATCCTCAGGAGAAGGCTTTCTTTCAGTCCCACTACCATTTCAGGCTTGCTTGTTGAGGACGCAAGAGAGAGTCTTCTCAGTGGCTACTCCCACTCTCTGGAACTCTATTCCATGGAAAGCTAGACTGGCCTCTCCCTGCTGGTAAAAACATTTCTATGCAGGCAAGCTTTTTAAAATCATGCAAGCCTTGTTTTATTTGGGAGGGGGTTGTTTTAGATTAAGTTTTTAAACTTTTATGTTTTAAATTTTAACTTTGTAGTGTTTTAATTAGGTTATTTTAATTGTCTTTAAAAAAATTGTTTTAATGTGTTTCTATATTAGAGAGGCCTGGAGATGTCTCATCCATAGGGTTGAGATCAACGCAAAGGCAGTTAACAACAACAAAAATATTGTGAGCCACCTTGGGTCCCTTTTGAGAGAAAGGTGGCATACAAATAAAATAAAATAAAATAAATCTGTGAGCCACCTTGGGTCCCTCCTGGGAGAAAGGTGGCATACAAATAAAATAAAATAAAATAAACAATGGCATACATCCAGTCTCACAGTGCTGAACATCCCCCAGCACAATGGGACTTTCTCCCATTGTGTCACATAAAACTCTGCTAGAGAGTAGGAATGTAAATATTTGGGGGTTTGATTTTCACATGCAAGAATGAAGTATTTTGCAAATATTAGGCTCACCCTGCTGTATATGATTGAAATTTTTTGAACATTTTTCAATTTTTTAAAATTAGGGATTGGAGGGAGGTTTCTGTAAAAGAATTGTTTCCGCAAACAGAATGTTTAATGCAAAGTTCAGTGTGGGGTTTTTTTTAAGTTTAATAAAACTTTTAATGCAAAGCACAGTGTACTTGGTGCAAAAACTCCATGTTTTCTGTAAGAAACATTGTTTTTGCAGAAAATTTTCACAAAAAGTCGTGAAAGATTTTTAAAAATCTCACAGTGGTTGACTTTTTTTTTCTCTCTCTCAATAGGGTGTCTCATCAAGATAGTTTTTTTCATCAGATACAAAATAATTTATGAATATTCTTTATGGGCCTAAACTGAAAGGTTTCCCACAGAGGCTGATGTGGGAAAGTAGAATTGTCTTTCTCCTAGTTCCACTGATGGAGTTAGTTCTGTAGCAGAAACTCAGATAAAAGACCAAAACAGAGATCTTCGGAAAGGAGCCTTTATTTCTGAGTAACGCGTGGGCTCTGGGTGGAAGTGCCTGTTCCAAATACCAAGAGCCCCGAGTGACAGATCTTGAACAGATCTTTTAGTATAGTTCTTTCACTGAAATGACAGTAGTGGGTCTCTCCCAGTCTACTATGCCCTAAACCAAATTCAAATGTTTATGATATTGTGTGCTGCATTATATTGTATATTGTTGTTGTAAACAGGGTTGCCAAGTCATGACTATCCTAGACCCTGAAATGTCAGAGTCAAATCTGAGACCTAGGGATGATCCCCCTATTGTGATGGCACAGTGGATAGGCATGGTGATCTTTACAAGAGTGATCTACAAGGGCAACCACTTGCAATATCACTAAGCATGCTTGATTGAGCATCAGCCACAATAGCACAGAGTATTTCATGGAAATACAAAGCACAAAGTCTAGCAAATGAGGAAAATATGTAGACTCATACTTTACAAGACAGTGGCTTCACCTGGGATTCGTCACCTGCACCCTTACAACCAGGGAAGAGAGTTGTAAATATATTTTAAACTATGAACAACCTCTGTTGTTTGTTTATTTAAATGTTTGGGCCATTTCTCCAGAAACATTATAGAATACAGATATATACAGATAACAAAAGATGAAAACAAATATATAAACACTTACAGTCACCCCTCTGTTTTTGCAGACTTGATGTCCACTTCCCTCGCCCGTTCACCGGTGGCAAATGGAGGGGGACAAAATGGGGCACACACCCATAGGCATGCACCAGCATTCAAACCAATGGGGCTCTAATATTTGCAATTTTCCATTTTTGCTGGGGAGGGTGGGTCCAGAACGGATCTCCCACAAAAATGAAGGAGCGACTGCACAAGCAAACAGCATGAAAGTATCAGGAAAAAACATGAGCAAAATGTAATTCTTGAATAAGAAATATCCTCAGTGGGGGTAAATCCTATCTGAAAATCTTTGTTGTCTTTGTGTAAATATGCAAATTTTATTTTTCAAAGTTTGAAATCACGGTACTGGCACTATAAACACATACTTGTGAGTAAGCCACAACAAACACACACAAATATTTAATTTCAAACAAATACATGCAGGAAAGGACTATAAAAGGGGGCGGAAGGGGCTAAAATCATGAGTGCTTTTCATATGTCACTATGATGCATCTAATTAGTGCAGTAAATTCAAAACGTATTTCAATAAATATCTTTTCCAAATACTCTCCACCCTCTTAATAATGCCATCTGGTTTAATGCTGTCCAATATAGCAATTTAATGTGCTTTAGCCCTGGGTGCATTATTGTACAATAATATATACACTTTACTAAAAGTCAAATATTTGTAAGTCTCCACCAAGATATCACATGATGACTAGATCATCAGTGCAATCAGTCATGGAACAACATGCTATGCATCAATATTTCACATACATAATTTTAAGAATCTGGTGGCATACTGACAACAATATTTTTCTTTTTAGTGGTATTCTTTATAAGAAAAGGTCAACACTCTCAGAAATGACGTCTGAATGATAATGCATCACATTCTATGAAAAACTGATCCACTTCAGGTACTATGTACGCAACACACAAGTGAAAGGAGCAGTTATTAATGCTCTCTTTTCCAAGATGTCAAATAAACTTCACAGGCAAAAAGAGAATGGCCCTGTGCAAGCACTACAGGTTTTTTTCCACAGAGTAAGGCACATCTCTGTGGAACCTATATTCTCTCTTCTTTAATAATTTGATAATTTATCTTTGGGCTTTAATTGTACAGCCCTTCAATGAAAAGATCTCTATATGTAGAAGACTGTCCTCTGACATCCAAACTGAGAAAGCAAACGAAGATATATGGCTAGCAGATCTTGCTACTTCTCCAAACAGCTGTGTCAAAGCTCATCATTTTCCAATCAGTGCAGCTGTAGACATGCTTGTCTTGAAATATGAGCTGCTACACAGAGGATTTTAAACACTAATACAAGTATATTACAAATTTTAAAAGTGATTTACAGGAAGAATTGTCTGAAATCTTCTAGGACCCCCAACAGAGCTCTTCCAGATTGGTACTTTCAGCTTCAATCCTATTTTCCTGTCAAACAAAAGCTATATTTCCCCCAAGATTTTCTGCAATCAAAGCATTATGTTTTAAAAAGTAATGGCCATCATAATAAAGAATAACATATTTTCAATCACAACCAAATGAGGAACCTAGAAAGCATGTATTAAGACCATCCTCTGGAGTGTGAAATGTTTTATTTTAATTGCAAAAAACATAGCTTTAAGATTGATCAATGAAGTAAAAGATCAAAAACCAAAAAACTTTTAATACCAAATATTTCAGATAAGTGATACTCAATCTGGATAGGAAGGCATGGGGATCTCTCCTTTTTAGGGGAAAGGATGAATATGCAGAGCTGCCACAGAAAACATAGGTTTATTTAAAGCTGACTGCTTTTGTTTGTTGTCCTAAAAAAATCCAATGTACATTCTAACTGTAACTCCTTAAGTTTATTTCAACCACCATAGGCAGAGCTTAAAAATAAGGGCATTGCTTACCATTTAAACTCCCCACATAGCAATAGACATCATAGGTTTCATTTGAAAGGCGGTATCCATAAGACCTGACTCCTTCCTTTCCCATCATATCTCCATAGCAGCCAGCTCTTGGTTGTATGATGGGGTACCTGCAATTCAATAAATGAAGGGCAATGAGTAAAAGTCAAGTGCTGCAGATATAAACAAAGCTAGTTAATGAGGATACACATTAAAGAAACCAGTTGATCATCTCACCTAACAGACTGGTCAGACAACCAACCAGCATCACATTGCTCAAATCCATCTTCATATGCAGCTGTCAGCTGGTAAGGGTTTGCTATTACTGCACCATTCTCCAAACAAGCCTCCTGTGCCTGCTCAAAATTCAGAGTGTATCTACTAGTTGCCGCACGATAATGAAACACTACACCTGCAAAAACAATAAACTCACGTTGGTCACTTATGCATCATTAACATTTGTTATGCTTAAAGCATTCTAACATGATACAAATAACTATGGGCCTCTACAGACAGCGCTTTGCGCCATCTTGGAATCAGGGAAGGGGAGGGGCAGCCACACGCTGGGCGCCCCAACCCCTCTCCGCGGACATCATGATGGCGCACGCCATTACACATGGTGTGCGCCATCAAGACATCCTTCCGGCACAGCGTCTTGACAAGCTGCACTGGAAGAGATGCAGAAGAGCCACGTGGCAGCTCTTGATGCGTTCCTTCTGCCAGCTCTGAAAGGAGAAGCATTTTAGCACTCCTTTTAGGGCCAGCAGAAGGGAGGATTGGGGCGGAGGCATGGGGCAGCCTCGGTCCCAATCCTCCGCTTCCCAGGGCGGCCCATGGCTGCCCATCTCCATCCCCCCATGTTACCTACAGAAAGTTACTTATTGAGGTAGTGAAAGCACAACAGTGCTTCTTTTGCAAAATGACATAACAACTGCTAAGATCATTTCCTTTTTCATAGAATAAATAACATTGATTTGTTTGTTTTTTTCTTGTTCCTTTTTAGGGTTAAAACTGTTGTGGGGAAGTTCCAAGGAAAATTATTCAAAAATGTAAGTCATTTTCTCATATATTTTTTCTTTTCCAAAATGAAAATTAGACATTCAAGTTTATTACAGCCCACAAACCAAGGTAAAGTACCAAGCAATGCAAAAACGAATGTAACAAGTTACTTCAGGCCCAAAATGCAGTGGCAAGAGCAACAAGTCTATTGTAAGAAAGGCTTCCTTGCTCTAAATCAGGGGTAGGCAAACTTTCCCCTTTAAGGGCCGAGGAACTTCAGCTCCCAGAAGCCTCAGCCATGTTGGCCAATAGTCTCATGTTGACCAATAGCTCCTGGGATTCTGGGAGCTGAAGTCCCTCAGCCCTTAAAGGGGAAAGGTTTCCTACCCCTGCTCTAAATCCTGTTGTTCGTTCTTACTAGAGTAGACTCAACTCCTTGACTCAACTGGATTTATCTATATGTTGAATCATTATTCAATATTTGATTGAATAGGTCTACTCTGACTGGGACTAACTAACAGGATTCTAGGGGGTTGCAGACTGCCAGAAATAGTGTGAATTCAGTCCACTTTTAGGGTTAGGGTTAGTGCTAGGGACTCATGGGAACTGTTATTTTTCTGAGACATTGAGCCTTCTCTGTCAGACAACTCTGATGCCACAATAAAATACAGTTCCCATGGTTCCCTAACTCTAACCCTAACCCTAAAAGTGGACTGAATTCACACTATCTCTGGCAGTCTGCAACCCCCCATAGTGAGGGACACAATGAATTACTTTTAAAAAATAAGTTTTCTAGACTCTGCCCCTCAGCTTGTTTTTGAGGGAGGGAGGGAAGAAAGGAGATGGAATAGCTAGTTATATCCAGTGGTATCATTGGAGTTGGTGTCACCCACCCATGCAGTAAATTATGGCGTTACCCCCCAACTGACTTCCTCCTACACCGCATCATACAGAATTCTTAGTAAAGTTTTTGTACTAATGTTACTCATAAATCATAATTCCCATATATCACAGAATGTAATGGCAGCAGATGTGGCATAAACATCTAGCAAAATTAAACTTGTACCTTTAAATTACAATATCATACACACAGCCTAAATGTATTTACAACCACATCATTTCATGCGGTTAAAGTGAAATTTTGGTAAGATGTGATGTTTTTAAAGAAAAGTTTAAAAGAATTTTTAAAATTATTTTTTAAAAATGGGGCTACTCCTTTCTCCTTCCACTGAGCCTCACCCTACTGACACCAGCTCTTCAGTGTTTTAAAAGGATGGAGACAAATGCAAGCAGATTTTTTTTAAAAAATTTTTTTTAAAAAAAAATGAAAGTTGGGGCTTCTCCTTTCTCTTCCCACTGTGCTTTGCCCCATCACATCATCTCTTCAGTATTTTAAAAGGATGCAGGCAAACACCACAGCCCATTTCTGCCAAAATGGAGATGTTTGGGGAGCAGTGGTGTCACACACACCCTTAGGGTATCACCTAGTGTGGTCCACACCTCCTCACACACACCCCAGTGATACCCCTGGCTAGATCTGAAAAACAATATGAAGCTTGGTCCTATTTGACACACTTTAAATGGAGAAGAAGTAGAAGTGCACCCTCAAGAATTGTTGCATTAAAGAGAGTGTTCTATAGTACATTGGGAACAAATGGTGATTTTTCTGCAAGATAACCAACACGGAATATGGACAGAAGTCCTTCATCATCATTATGTGCACATCTTTTAAATAACTTTGTGGCACACATTATATGCATCACCTGAAGTGTTCAAGCTTAAACATTTTGACATGATTAATTAGATGCAAGATGGCCAAACAATTGAACTCAGTGGTACTTGGGCTTGCTTGACAGGAACATGGATTTGAATCTGTAAAACACCCTTACTTACTGAAAAGGAAGAATGATTCTGTGTAACCCAAAGAGCTATTCCAAATGTATAATTCATCAACACTCGTAATGAGTTTGCTAACATTTGCTCAAACAATATTTGGAGAAATCCCAAACCTTGGAATGGGTTTAATGTTATGAGAAGATGTCCGAGAGCCAGCTGTGCTAGATGTATACCACCCTGGAATTTCCTATATGTGATTATAAGATTTAAACAGATGTATAATTTCTTTTTCAGCTAACACAACTATCCACGTAATGGTGTAATAATACTAGTAGTAATTTCTTATTACTTTATATTGAAATATATGCACTCATTACTATGTTAAGCGACCAAATTGCCAGAGAGTGAAAACCCATGACTGTGCATGGTTGAATGTGCATGCACCCTGGTTGAATGTGCATGCACCAGCTACCGCCCTGGTTGAATATGCATGTGCATGCCTACCAACTCGTAACAAAGATAAATGGTTGATAATACCCATTTGGATAGTCTCTGAGATGTCACAGGCAGCCCTTCCTTGGCCTCTAAGTAACATACAAAAAGTCTCTCAGAGCGCCTCGAAACCGATGTTCTTTCCAAGCAGAATGCCAAGGCTCTCCAAATGTCTAAAGCAGGCTTAGGCAAACTGTCCCCTTTAAGGGCCGAGAGACTTCAGCTCCCAGAATTCCAGACTATTGGCCAACATGGCTGAGGCTTGGACAACATGGCTGAGACTTCTGGGAGCTGAAGTCCCTCGGCCCTTAAAGGGGACAGTTTGCCTACCCCTGGTCTAATGAGTGCAGTCTGCATTCAGTAACAGTAGTTGGGTTGGGGCCAGGGTGGGCAACACTATGTCCTGGTTGATGTGGAAATCCAACACCACCTTGGGCAGAAAGGTGATGCTGGTACGGAGAACCACTTTGTCATTATGGAAACGGAGATATGGTTGGTCCATCTGCAAGGTACACAACTCACCCACATGCCGGGAAGAGGTGATGGCCACTAAAAATGCTGTCTTCCAGGTCAGCAATCTTAAGTCCGTGGTGGCCAAAGGTTCAAATGTTTTGGTGGAGAGATAAGAGAACACCAAGTCTAGGCTCCAAGCTGAGGTCGGTACTGAGGACGGAGGATGTAGGTTGTTCAGTCCCTTGAGGACTCTCTTTATCAAGAGGTCCGCAAAGAAAGATGGTTTGCCTTGAAGCTGGTAGTGTGAACAGATGGCAGAAATGTAGCACTTCACAGAGTTAAGGCATAGGCCAGAGTCGGCCAAAGACATTACGAATTCCAGGATTATTGGTACCGATAGAGTACAAGGATGGAGGCAAATCCTTTGCAGACAAAAACTCCAGAAATCTGTTCCACTTAAGTGCATAGGATTTTCTGGTAGAGGGCTTCTGCACTGCCCAAATCACAGTCTGTACCGAATCAGGCAATGATGTTAAAGATGGATTCTCCAGGCTACCAGTGGGCGAGAGTCCAGGTTCGGATGTCGAACCTGGCCACCATGCAGTGAGAGCAGGTTGGGATGGAATTTGAGGTGCCGGTAACACCCTTGAGCAAGCTGTAGTAGTGGGGCAAACCATGGTTGCCTCGGCCACCAAGGAGTGATGAGGATGGAATCATCCTCATCTTGGCAATGACCTTCATTATCAGTGGAAATGGGGGGAAAGTGTAGAACATCCTCCCGGACCACTTGTACTGGAAGGCATCTCCTCATGACCCCAGAACTGGAATTCGAGACCAGAACTCTGTACAGTGAGTGTTCTCTCTGGTCGCGAAGAGGTCGGTCTCCGGACGGCCCCAGGTGGAGAAGAGATCAGAGACTGTTTGCGGTTGGAGACGCCATTTGTGACACGGGTTGGACAATCTGCTCAGCTCATCCACAAGGTCGTTGTCCTCCCGAGGCAGGTGCACCGACTGCAGGAGTATGTTGTTGTTGATGCACCAGTTGCAGATACAGATTGTGATTTGCAGGAGTGTCCGCAACCGCGTGCATCCCTGTTTGTTCATCACGGTGGTATTGTCCGTGAGGAGGAGCACTACCTTGCCTGACAAAACAGTCTGAAACCCCTGAAGGGCCTTCTCCACAACCAACATTTCGAGGGCATTGATGTGGAGCCCCTTCTCCGATGGGGACCATCGACCCTTGACAGTCAGCTCCTGCGTGTGCATGCCCCATCCTTCCAGAGATGCATCTGTTGTCAAGTTGACCTCTGGTTGAGGGGTCAGAAAGGGCATCCCGGTGCAGACATTGCTCAGATCTAGCCACCAGCATAATGACCTCGCAAGGGGCCTCAGTACCATCAGCCACTCGGAAGGTAGGTGTCCGGGAAAGCTGCCAACACGTGGCTGATAAGGACAAGGCCCTTTTCCAAGACACAAACACAGTTGCAAGTAATGTATCAATGTTTGCTTGCAGCAGGCAAACAAGTCCTGAGTTCCAAAAGGCAAGTCAAGAGAGCAATCTAAGGTCCAAGGTTATCACGAGCAGGTAGTCCAGAGCCGTTCCAAAGGTCACAAGATCCAAACCAGTCCAGAGTCAAGCCGAGAGCCAAGCGCTTTCACCGGGGAATCCAAGATAAGCCTTGACGAAGAGCTTGGCTTTTCGCAGCTGCTTATCTAGCCTCAGCTCCTCTCACACAGGTGTTTATCTTTAGCTGTGTGTTTCTCAGCTAACCTTCGAGAACACCACAGCCCCGCCCTATCTGTTCTCCTCTGAGCAAAGGTAGGGATCTCAGTCTCTTGCTCCTCTGCTTCTTCCAGCCCTGAAACTTCTGCTGGGGAAAGGCTTTCTGCTGAAGAGAGGCTAGGCTGCTGAGGCAGGAGCTGTGCCTCAATGGGTCCCACACAGCTAGGTCCAGGTTCAGCTAGGTCTATGGGAGCTGGTAGCACCAAGCTAGGACCTGGCTCAACATCCCCCCCCAGAGTCCTCCAAGTCCTCAACCTGGCTATCCCTGACAGTAGGTCACACACAGGATCAAACACAGACAGGAACCAGGACTGAATGGAATGAAGTTGAAGTCTTGCCCATGGAGTCACGAAGGTAGTTGACGCCAGGTGCCCCAAGGTTACTTGGATAGTGTGGGCCCTCAAGCATCTGTGTCAAAGACAGTCCCTGATGGCAGCAGCCAAGGCTTGGAAGGAAGGCCTTGAACTCTTCGGAGTCGAGTATTGCCCTGATGAACTTCGCCCGTGTTGACCATCAGACTGAGGGAGCCCAGAAGGGTAAGGGCAAAGTGGACATCTCGTTGAAGTTGCTGGATGGTCAGGGCCATGAAGAGCCAGTCGTCCAGATAAGGGAAGACTGTGATCCCTTTCTGATGGAGGTAGGCCGCGACTGGGACCACACACTTTGTGAAAACTCTCGGTGCTGAGGACAGGCCGAATGGAAGAACCCTGTAGTGGAAGATCTTGGTGCTGACCACAAAGGCGAGAAACCTCCTGTGATCTCTTCGGATGCTGACATGGAAGTAAGCATCCTTGAGATCGATGGTCATGAACCAGTATCCTCTCTGCAGAAGTGGCAAGGGTTACCATTTGAAAATGTTGGTACCGAATATGGGAATTAAGGTCTCTTAAGTCCAAAATGGGCCTAATGCCCGAATCCTTTTTAGGGAAGTAAAATAACGAGAAAAGAAACAGTGCCGGGCCCGGGAAGAATCTACCGGCTCGATGGCACCCTTGTCCATCAAGGCGTGCACTTCGTTGAGTAGAGTGTCTGAGGGGCCGATGGACAGAAAAGCTCCAGTGACTGGGGGCTCCTCAAACTCGAGGGCGTAGCCCCTACAAACAATATCTAAGACCCAGGAGTCAGAGGTGATTGAGGCTCAGGTGGAATAAAAGACCTCTAGTCTGTCCCTGAATTGATGTTCGTCAAAGTGTGCCACCCACATCATAACCTCCTCTTGCTAGAATCGGAAGACCACTTTCCAAAGTCTTGTCAGTATCGGGACTGTGTGCTTATGGTGGCCCAACAATGAGGCAGAGGATTGAGAGGGACAGTGCTGGTGGGACTGACCTTGGGGCTGTACTTGTTGGTCTGGCTGTTGGTAGGCCCGTTGTTGGTAGGGCTAGAACCATGGTCTGTGGCCTCCAAATTGTCACCTAGGGGATTGGAATGTGGGTGAGGACATTCCATGCTTCCTGGCAGCTGCCTTCATTCGGTACCTAAAGTTCAACTTCTCGTCCGTCTCTTTTGTAGAAGAGTCCAGAGTTGTCAAAGGACATGTCCTCGATAGCAGTCTTGGCCTGGAAGGTAAGGTCCAATGACCAAAGCCAGGCATGGTGACAGAGGGCCACCGAACAAGACAAGATTTTAGCTGCACAATCAGTACAGTGCCTCGAATAAATGATTTTCTGGGCTCCTAGTGCATGCGCCTCTCCTTGAATGGCCATCGCCAAAGCCTTGTTGTCCTCCAAAACTGACTGGAGCAATGGTTCCAAGCGCTCCATCAAGTGCTGTAGATATGCGCCTATACAGGCTGCATAACTGGCCACTTTGAGATCGAGGATGGCCGTGGCATAAATTTTCTTGGTGACTGCATCCAATTTTTTCCCTTCCCTGTCAGACGGAGAGGAGGAGGATTGCGGAGTAAATGTGGATTGAGAGCCGTCCACGATGGCCGAGTTCTGTCTGGGGTGCTGAAAAAGCCATGTTGATCCTGAGGAGGAAATTCTATATAGATTTTTGATCTTCCTCGAGGTTGGCGGGACGGTGGAAGGGGCTGTCCAGGAGCGCTTGGCGATCTTTTCCAAAGAGGATAGGTAAGCAATCGCCAGTGGTGTGGGCACCTTCCCATGCACCCTCTTCTCAATAGGATCTGCAGCCTCATCATCGGGTCGAGCCATCTCAATACCCAAGGCGTTAGCCATTCTCACAATCTGGTCCGTGAAGGACCAAACATCATCCGTGGGGGATGCGGATGCTTGGGCAGAAAATTCAGGAGGACTTGGTGACCTCTCAATCTTCGATTCAGGAGAACGGGATCGGGACCGAGACATCGAGTGACTGGAAGCACAAGACTCCACAGGTAATCGAAGGAGTGGCCTGTCCACAAAAAGAGGTATGTCATGGTGGAACCGGAGGAAGACGAGTAGTCAAAAATCAAAGACTGCTGGATCTCAATCTGCTGCCAACCTTGTTGTAACTGTTCAGGTTCCACAGGAAGATAGTACCAACCTGTCTCAGAGTTGAAGAACAGGCCCGAGAACTGCTGCAACAGTAACTCTTGAGAAGGCTGCCCAACCCACACTCCTGCCTCATCAGCCTCAAGCCCAAGTGAGCACTCTTGAGCCCGAGAGGTGCTTGGAATCAGCTCCTCGATACTGTACGGAGTCAAGGATGGAATAGGCCCTTTGATCTCTCCCTCAGACTCCGAATCGACCTGAACAATCAGAGTGAATGGTTGTACGGCCTGGTTGACTGGTACCTGAGCAGTAGAGAATGTTGAAGGAGTCTTGATGACTTCCATGGGTCTCTCCTGTATAGACCTGCTTGGAGAGGCAGATCAGGCTCTTTTGTGGGAAGAATCTCCCACTCCCAGTTCCAAATGCTTCCTCTTGGAAGACCTCTTGCCCGAGGTTCCACCTTGTTCTTTGTCATGACAAAAGGTTTTCTTGTCCCTGGCGGACTCACCAGAAGATCTCTCCTTGAATCTTCCCCATTCCTTTCCCCTCTCCTTACCGGAGGTGGAGAGTAGATCCGTTGGGGCAGACTGAGTTGGAGCCGAGGCTGGCCTGAGGGCCTGTTCCCAAAGAGCGGCCTTCAATTTAAGGTCGCAGTTTTTCAAGGCCTGAGCCGTCATTCCTTTGCAAAGTTGGCAGGCCTTGGGGTTGTGAGCCTCACCGAGGCAAAGAACACAGCAGTCATGTCAGTCAGTTGTAGGGATCTTGGAATTGCACTGACTGCAGCACTTTAAGGAAGCCATTTCCAGTGACAAGTTGAAACCGCAAGACAAAATTGAAGTCAAAAACATTCTGAGTCGATCGATTCACAAACAACACCAGTGACAAAGTCCAGAGAATAGTCAAGTCAGAAAAATTTGTTCAAAAGCTGTAGGTCAATACTATTTCACTAGGAAACGAGCAACTCTGATGAGTGAAGTTCCTTGCTAGCTGCAAATGCGGCAGATGAAAGGAACTGAGGAAAGAGCGGGAACACCAGGGGCCTTATAGAGGAAGGCGGAGTTACCACCAAAAAGTTGAAATTGGAAATTTGCCCAGTGACAGCAGAACTTTCCGAGATAGCTGGGCATGTGTAACCCATTTGTGTGATTCGCAGAGACCACAAAGAAGAAATATAGTTCTCCTTCATTGGAGGTCTTTAAACAGAAGCTGGATGGTCATCTGTAAAGAGTGCTTTGATTGCGAGTTCTTGCATAGCAGGGGGTTGGACTGAATGGCCCTTGTGGTCTCTTCCAACTCTATGATTCTATGGTTACACTGAATGCAAAACATACCCAGTGGACTGCACCCAAATCCTCTACCAACAAAGAAGAGAGTTAAATTTAGCAGGACTTTCCACTATGCAAACCCTGTTCAAATGAAATAGGGAAGATCACTCCTCCCTGCTGAGCCCACTTTTCCTGTTCAGACATAAATCTTCTAACTTGCTGCTGAATCAAATTCAAACAAACAGATTGAGATCCATGAAAATTGTCCCTCCCTCTGTATCAGTCAGGGTGACAAAGAAAAGGCTGATCTCCTGCTGACATCCTGAGTTAATTAGGTTAAAAAAAAACTCTATATAAAGATGTCATATGCCACCCACAGGCAGTCTAGACCTTCATAGATCCTTTGAAGCTCTTCTTAAATCTTCAATTTTCGAAGGAACTACTTCTTTTGATTTTATGTTCTACTTAACTTGAATGACATACTGAGTGTTACAACTCATGTTAGGGTAATGTTGGTTTACAAAAGCAACTGGAAATGGCATAGAAAAGTCAGCCAAGTTCCTTTGCAAGGTAATGCTCATAGGAAAATGAGACATTTGACTCCAAGTACATCTAAGGGAAAGTGTCTAACAAGGAGACAGACACTATTAGCTCACTTGTTTCCTAGATCTACATAACTGTTGTGGGCTTGGACATTTTATCAATTTAGCTTTAGCATTTTATCAATTCCAAGGCAAGGATATAAGTGTGTACTCTGCGCTAATCATACAGATCCTTGAATAAATTCATTTGGTAGTAAAACCACTATACTCACTGACTTGAAGACATACTTTTTCCTACATCTTGGGATCTAAATCTTCATGTCCTTTGTGACTACATGCAAGAATGAATAATTTCATTGAATTTCTTTCGTCTCTGGAAAAATACAAAGGCTTTCACATTGCATGAATTGCACATATAACACATATTCTTGGACAGAAAACATGTCTCTAATGCAAACAGCAATGTTTTTGTGCATCGGTGTTCCTTGTACAAAAAGAAAGCTTTTGCACAGGAAAAACACTTTCTATCCCAAAATGTGTTTTCTGTTGCAAAAATGAATTTTCCACATTGAAGTCCCCAAATGTGAGGAATCTCATAGCTGTTCTCCTTCTCCTTGGACAGGTGTCCTGAAAGTCAGGTAACCCTTTTTAAAAAAAATCAAGAATTCAAATATTAGCAAGTATTCTTCACATCCCTACCCATATCATTCTCCCAAATAACTGAGGCCTGCTGAGTGGCACTCCCTTTTGGGGGCTGAGAGCTGTTTGCTGTCTACCAGGAGTAGAGCCTATCATGTATCTGCTCTTATCTTGCAGAATGCCTACCACCTACAATTAGATATGCAACTAGACTTTTTGGTTTTCAATCTATTATGTTGTTTTTCAAACGAGCATTCCTGGCTATTAAATGCCTGTAATTGTTTCATTAACATATTTGCTCTAATTGTTTTTATTGCAACTTTCTGCATTTCCTTCCATTGTAAGCTATTTTTTAAGACCCAACATGGTGCAGTGGTTTTGAATGTTGGACTAAAACTTCAGAAGACCAGGGTTTGAATCTCTGCACAGCCATGGAAACCCACCGAATGACCATGGGCAAGTCACACCCCTCAATATCAGAGGAAGGCAATGGCAATCCCCCTCTGAACAATTCTTCCAGGAAAAACCTGTGATAGGTTAATCTTAGGATCCTAATAAGTGAGAAATGACTTGAAGGCACACAACAACAAACTTTTCCAAAATGCAAGCAGTGCTACTGCAAGGCATTTGGGAAGTAGCATCTGGCTAGCTCTACACAGAGCTCTCTTGGCCTCTGGCATTGGGGCTGGGTGAGTTAAGATGTGTAGTAATAGGATGATGTGAATAGCAGAGCTTTACTTCCCACCTCAAACAGTGAGAGAGCTTAGATCATCCCTAGTCATGCCCCCATGGAAGCAATTTTCTGATGGCAGTAGTATTCCCAGCTCCCTTCATAAATTACAGATGCATCCAAGGGCATTAAAAGGGTTAGCCCATTTTTTAAACAGTAGTATGTACTTCTAAAAGCCAAAAAAGCTGCAAACACAAGAGTTGTTTGTGTGTGTGTGTGTTTTACTTATTTGTTTGTTTGCCAGGTCCCAAGGTTCTTCAGAAGACCAGGAATTATATAGATATTTTGAATCAGTTTCATAGTATTTTGGAAGCTCAAGCCTTGCTTATTAAATATTTGTGGTCAGCAGTGTTTTTGCTATTATTATTGTGAAGAAGATGTGGCATTTCTTTACAAATGCAAACAAATTTAAAGCTATGTAGGTAAAGGGTAGATATCCACCCTTTTACAGGATTCAGAACTTTAAAAATTCTATTATACTTCACTAATTTTCAACAATGATGAACAATTTTTAAGATACTGCACAAGTCACAAGAGTAATGTACAAGACTGTAACATCTCTCTTTTAGTTGTATACTTGTATCTATTAGATACTGCTAACTGAGGGCGTAGCTATTGAGGGATGGAAAATAAGGGCATTGCCCTGCCAAATAAAATCCCCCCCATGAAATATTCCTCACAGCTCACATTAATAGCACTGCAGTAGCTTAAAACATCAGTTGAATATTTAGAAATACATTTTAGGCAGTCAAAGAAAAGAGGAAAGAAGAGTTATCAAAGGAATGAAACACAAAGCAAATAGTAGAGGTCTTAGAAGGAATTATTTTCAATGTCTTACTCCATACAAGGCTCCAAAATTGGGAACTGAAGTAGTAGCATCACTAGGGGGTGCAGTGGTGTAGACCACACCAGTAGACACCCCAGACAGGGTGTCACCTGGTGGGGTAGTTCACCCCACGGGAAGCTGGTGGCTGCCTTCCAGGTCCCATTCAGCCATGGCCACACATGACTCAAAAGGCTGGGGGGGGGGGGGGTGAGGTGGGAGATGGCTGCCTTCCAGTCCTGTGTGGCCATTGCCATTTGGGACTCAAAAGGCTGGGGGGACTGCTCAGAGGGCTGAGATCACCCCTCACCTCACTATGTGGCAACAAGGGCCCCCCAGAAGCCCTACCATCCCACACCAGGTGACACCTTGAGCAGGGATACCACTGAACTGAAGAGAAATTTCATTTGCATGGGCAGAATTCTTATGGTGGGGCACATCCCAATATCTAAATCTATAACTGACTAAAACCAGCTACTCTACAGTTTTCATCCTGGAGATTATCACACGAGGGCTATTACAGATTAAAAACTGTTGTTATAATGTTTTTAAGCAAGAAGGATACAATGCCAATATTAAAACGCTTACTTTCACACTGGTCGCAAAAACGGGGCATTAATGATTCACAAGCAGTAAGAAAGTGCTTTTGCATTTCACATATTGGGTTGTATAGCAGAGAGAAAAATGAGTCTCTCTCTCCCCATGGAGGAACTCCTGTGATATAGGAAGTGATTCTCAGACTGTGGGATTTAATTTAGGAGATTCTCCTCCAGTTGCATTCTGTTACTTGTAATTTAGGAAGGGCCATTTAGGATATTCAGCTAGAGAGCTCTTAAGCCTCACTGAACTACAAACCCCAAAATGCAGCAGGAGGCAGCCAGAGCAGTAAGTTTTTTAGCCCCGATTTTAAGAGTGTAGTGTGATAATCTACTCTCCTGAAAATGAAATGAAAAAATCTCAATAGCGCTATTGAAACATAATTGCCTTTCACACGTTTGCAATAGAGTTAATGAATCGCAATCAGCATCCACTGACAGGTTTTTATCGTCAATGAGTTATTCCACTAGCAAGACGCTTCCAGGACATTACAAGAATGATAGCAGGATGACATCATGTGAAAATCTTTCTCCCGATCATGCAATAATGATGGTAACAATGCTCTCCTCTAACGCTTTTTACCCTGTGTGATAATCTTCCCTGATAGACTTGGTTCTTCTGATATTTCTAATCATGAGCAAACAAAACAACCCTGTGAAGGTAAAAAATATGGTTCCAGCCCTCTCAGCTTAAGAAAAACAATACTTTGAAACATGATTACTTATGTACTTGTCAATCTCATATATAAATCGAGGGCAAGTTTTGGGGCCAAAATTATGGATTTTGATACGGAGAGGTTGAGGATAAAACTTAGGGCATGTAGCAAAGAATGTAAAGGATGGAGTTTACTGTCTTCATGCATAAATATCTTATTCAGGTCCTTCTAATTGTGATTCCTTTCAGCACTCCTTTGAGGGGAAGTACCAAAGAGGTGCCACCATTGCCATTTTCCTACACAAGCATTCAAAAAGGCCAGAGGCAGCATCATGGTGGAAATAGTAGAAGGGATTGGTGCTTCATTTGGGTGCTCCAGAGATGGACTAAACTCTTACTTTTTGCCATTCTACTCAGAGATGGGAAAGAGTTAAATACTTACATTGACCCATGGATAAGTCGATCCAGCTTTTGGGGGTAATTTTTTTGACTAAAATTTCTACTTACACAAGAGTATATATGGTATACCCTGTTTAACACAGAATCTATAGCTGGAATACAACGAAAGGCGTATTTTGTTTTATTGAAAAAGTCCCATCTCTTTGATGAAATTGGGTAGCTTAGTGGACTTTTTGCAATGTGTAATGTTCCTCTTTTTTTATTGTAAAGACTTATTGTAAAAAATATATATTTTTTGGATGCAAACACCATCATTGTGTCTTTGCTTAAGAGATACATAATAATAAGAATGCTCCCAGCAGTGATGGATTTTGACCCTTTCACAATACAATCTTGATTTTTGCACATTTCCTTGACACCCTAAAGGGGAATGACTACTCAATTTTTTGGGTTGGAGCTCCCAGAGTTCCACAGGAGGCCCTTGCGTTATGGGATGGACCCAAATGAGTGTTTAGAGACATTGCAAGAGAGGCATTGCAAATGATCGGGGGTAGTATTGGGCAGGAATTGTGCCTAAGAATATTTGCCAGAAACAGAAAAAGAACTTCCTAAATGTTTTCCCATTATTTTTAACCTTCGTTATAGCAAAGAGCTTGACTTATTAGTCATCTGGTTTACTCAACTCTTCTTTGCCTCCAGGTATCCATGTGAGTCACTCTATGCACATCTAAGCCCAAATCCAATTGCTAGGCACAGCTATACTGACTTACTGAATCAATTTCTAAGGGGGGGGGATGCAGACGGGTAATCCTGGGCCACCCTGGGAAACAGAGGATTGGGGCCAAGGCTGCCAGATGAGTAGGCCCCAATCCTCCCTTTTGCTGGCCCAGAAAAGAGTGGCAAAATGCCACTCTTTTCAGAGCCAGCAAAGGGGAGCCTTAAGAGCCACCGCGCAGCTCTTTGGCACCCCTTCTGGCGCAGCGCATCAAATGGCTGCGCCGAAAGCACATCCTGACGTTGCACACCATGTGTAATGGTGCGTGGCATCAGGACACCTTCAGGGAGGGGCTGAGGTGGCTGGCGTGCAGCTGCCCTCCCAATCCCTGCCTCCAGGACAGCCCAAAGGGCCCATCTGTAGAGGCCCGAAATCTCATTGATTCAAAGGATCTACTGCTGTTAGGACTTGCAATTGTATTTAAGCACTAAACGTCTGTTTATGTAATGTTACAGTTTAGATTGCATTATAAAAGTGATGAGAGTACAAGTGTTAATATCTGGTGTGGCTATGTGCAAAATTAAGTGCATGGGGCTATAATTCTGGTCACAGTCTTATGACCACATTAAAAATTATCACATTTCTATTTTGCTTTAGAGTTGCTTGTTGTTGTTGTTGTTGTTGTTGTTTAAAAAAAATAAAGCCTGCATTAATTGTTAAATTCATTACCTCTCTTATAAAAGGAACTGGCTACCAGGTTATATGGAGGCTATTGTTGTGGTATAGCTGTAGTACATGTTGATTTCTTAACCATGGTTACAGGGTAAGCAATGAGGAATGTTGGTTTTTCCCCTATAAGCCCTCCTTTCCAGTCCTCTTGGTGTTAAATTCCTTCAATTCATTTCCTGTAAGGCTTAAGCACTCTGCAGGATTTCATAAATATTTGTATTAACTGTGGTTAATACTATGGTTCTCTTAACCAACAGCATCAAACTCTAATACTGAATCCTAATTAAGGGGGTTAATGGTTTAGAAATTGGGCTGAAGTAATATTTAACTGTGGTTAAAACTGGAGAGGAGGGAGGTGGGATTGGGCATAGGGTGCCATCCCATGTCTCTCTCCTGATTTCTTCATCACTAGTCAGAGATTACAGCATTTCATTGGCTTTAATCTGAAAATAAAGACAGTGACATTTTTGGGTCCCCTGAGAAGCCAAACTAGATATGTGAATCAAAATAATTAAAAGATAAAAGAGACAGAATAAGCCTGGGCACAGTAAGAGCTATGTTCATATTCAATGAATTTGTGGAGGTCCTTGGAATCAAAAGAGTGTACCATTTTCTACTTGAAAGGAATATGAATAAAACCAGAAACCAGAACAGACAATATGAAATTCAAGGAGCCTTTATAATGCAAATCCGAAGCTGAAGCAGAATGTGAAACATAATTTTTAAAAGTTTACACATTAGTATTACTTTTACCCTCCCCAAAACCCAATGTATTCATTTCTTTATGACTATTTTTTTGTAAATTTACTTACCTGTAACTTGTTAATTATTTTTTAAAAATGTGAAACTAAAAGAAAAAGTAGAAAGAAGTAGAGAAAAGTAGGACAAATAGCTCTTGCTGGCAAATGGGAAATGTGCATTGAGTATAGCAGTTTATTTTAATTTAATGACTATTTGTTTTGGCATTTGCACCTGAAACAGCAAATGCACAAATAGAGCATGTAGAATCTTACCATCAACATCCAGTGAGACAATGTCTTGAGTATCTTCGATTCCATACATGACATCACAGCGGTAAACTCCAGTATCACTTGCCCGCAATTTCTCCATAGTCAATGAGGCATTTCCCACATCTTCTGGGCGGCTTGGAACTGACACTCTTCCTTTATATCCTTGTCCTATCTTGATATTCCCATTTTGGGCCACCAAAACTGTGGTTTCTTTTAGGTCTTTTTCACCTATATCCTGTTCAATTTTTGACCACTTAATTCGGAGAAATTCACTAGTATTGTGATAGCTGGGAGGCAAAGTAGGCAAAGTCGAGAAGAAGCATGGAAGGATGGCACCTCCAGCCAATGAGCCCTTCACTGGTGGACTTTTTTCCACTTTACCTGGAAGAGAAAACACTCTATTAGTGAGGCAGTAAAAGCTGCTCTACATGGAATCCACAGAAGCTACAATACTCATTCTGTTAGTGGAGCTCAGCCAGTAGTGATAGCAAGCAGAGACTGCCTAATAAAAGTGCAAGAGAGCATTTTGTGGTGTCCTAGTTAGAACGGTAAATCCACATTCCTTCACTAATCTTAAAGAACAAGTGTAAGATTGTACAAATTCCAGCTGTATATGTATTCCCCTCTTGCATCAAAGATTTGCTAGGACCTGACTAAAGGCCTAAGCAGACTGCCAGAAATAGTGCACATTAAATTGAGGCACTGCCCTGGCTCAGTGCTAGGGAATCATGGGAACTGTATTTTTTTCTGGGACATTGAGCCTTCTCTGTCAGAGAGCTCTGGTGCCACAATAAATTACAGTTCCCATGATTCCCTAGCACTGAGCCAGGGCAGTGCCTCAATTTAATGTGCACTATTTCTGGCAGTCTGCTTAGGCCCTAACTGTGATAAACATGTGACAGGGGGTTCAAATGTGTTTGAGGCAGAATGCATGGACATCTTAATACAGCGCATCATATATGGAGGCATACTTCTCTCAGTCTCATACCACAAATCCTATAATTTTCTGTACAAACATGCCTGCTTTTTCTCCCTATAACTTCCTTCACTTCTGTAAAACAGACTATAAAACAGAAAAATTTATTGTCCAAAAAGTTGCTTGTTTTGTTCTCATTCTTCTCATTAGTTCCATCAAATCTTCCAGGCTCTAAAGACCACATAAACATACAAGGGAAATAAGTCTGAACAAACATCCTCAAGCTTGCCTCACAGCTGGCATTGGCATTCTTGAACCTCTAGATCAGGGATAGGCAACCTTTCCCCTTTAAGGGCCGAGGGACTTCAGCTCCCAGAAGCCTCAGCCATGTTGGCCAATAGTCCCATGTTGGCCAATAGCTCCTGGGATTCTGGGAGCTGAAGTCCCTCAGCCCTTAAAGGGGAAAGGTTGCCTACCCCTGCTCTAGATGTTTGGAAATTTTGTTTTAATCCCAACTCCCAAACATACCAGTCATCATGGGCAATCATAATGGATTATAGGTTGCTGTAATCCAAAACTACAAACATTTCCCAAGGTTGTTCTTAATAGCTGTTCATTTCATGTCAGCAGAGCATGGACTCCACTCTAGTTATAAGTTTGAACTTACACCTATTCAGAACTGAAACCTATTCCCAACATTGAGTTCATACCAAAACCAGAAACAGATTCATGAGAGTCAGTGTATGCCACAGCTTTGGACGTTTTCACACGAAAACATCCAAAGCCGCCTGGAGCCATTCCGGAACGGATCCTTCCGCTCATTCCGGAATGGCTCCGGTGGCAGCAACCTAATTCTTTTTTTAAAAAGGAATTACAACTCCGGCGCTGATGCCGGAGTTAGAGCTAAAAGGGGTGGGGCTTGCTGCAACGTCATGTGAACACGCGCAGCAAGACCCGGACTGACGCCGGCTAGCGCTGGGGATGGCGCTGGATGAGGCGGGGCTTGCTGCGACGTCATGTGAAAAATTTGTCAATGGAGCCGGAGTGAGGCCGGACGGAGGTAGGATTGCGTCCTCCTAAAGCCCCGTGTGAAAACGCCCTTTGTTCTACAATTCAGCATCATTCCCCACCCCCACCCCCATTGTAGCAATCAGCTTTCAGTCCACAATGGGGCACCACTCTAGTTTCAGACATGAGTAAAGTGAATATTTCTTCCTCTCCAAGCCTAAGCCCTGTTGATAGTATAGGATGTGAAGAAAATTTGGTTTAAGCAAGTGAGACAGATGTAAGTTATGACTCTGACCTTTCAACCAATAAGCTCTGTGGAAAATACTGTTGAGCATGGCTTGTGTTTCAGAAGAATAAATAATCTAGTTATTCTAAGTAAAAATTGATTATTATTTTTTTACCATATTATTGAGAGGAAACAGCCATCTTTTTTTTATTTCCATATATTTGTATGTGTGCATGCACGCACACTGCATACACACTGTTGGCACAGTGGTTAAATGCCAGTGCTGCAACCATTCACAGCCACAAGGTTGTGAGTTTGATCCCAGGGATTCTAGGGTCCACTCAGCCTTGCATCCTTCTGAGGTCGCTAAAATGAGTACCCAGCTTGTTGGGGGCAATTGGCTTACACATTGTAAACTGCTTAGGGAGTGCTTAAGTGCACTGATAAGCAATATAGAAATGTATATATTCACTCCTTTTTAATTATTTCCTTTCCAACTTCAGAGCTTAACATATCTCTGAAATAAAATATATCTCAGCATTTTTGGCAGGACCAAAGAGGAGGAGGAAGGGAGATTAAATAAGCAGTAATGCATATGGATAGCTGCCTGCTTGATTAAAGGACTTTAGTTTAGTATATCTCCAGCTGCAAACATTTTACAGCAAAATGTTCCCATCCAGCAACAGACTGTCTTTAAGGCCAATGCTGGCTACTGTTCATCAAACCTGCCTACAGCATGTCTGGAGACACTGTATGCCAATCTTTAATCCCTTGTTAAGTTATTCAATGTGGCCTGGGAATCTTGAATCCAAAAGCAAGCTCTGCCTTTAGTCCTACAGGAATCTCTCTCTTTACTCTCTGTTTTAAAAAAATGGGTACAGTTGCCCCTTCCAATTCACGGGGGATCCATTCCGGACCACCCCCATGCGAAAGTGGCAGCTTACAAATAAATATTCAAGCCCCACTGAAAATAATGGTGTGCAGTGCCGCGTGCAGGCACACATGCCATTTTAACTATAGCCGGTTGTCCTTCCCGGGAAGAGTGAGACTGGGGACTCAAAGTCCACAAACGGGGAAGGACAACTGTATATGAATTTTTAAAAACTGAAAAGCATCTGTAAACTGCTACTGGGTACCAACAGTTCAAAGCAAGAAACATCTCTAGCTATGTGTTAAAGTTACTCCACTGTCTGTATTTCAGTTGTTTTAAAATGTCCTCTTTATTTACATCCTGATCAATATAGGAGGTCAGAAAAAATGTCTTTTACTATACTGATATATGTCAGTTAGGAGGAAGAAAAGGAACCACAAAGGGATGGATCTGACAATGCAGATTTTCTCATTCAGAAAAGTTACCTTCCTTGTTTAAAGGGAAATGGAAAGTGGAGTGGGGCAAGAACAGCAAGTTGTACTTTTTGCACATTTATGTTTAGCATCTTTAGATCTATAATGCTTCAACAGAAATGTGCTCTCAAATTCAGTGTCACAATACATTCATTTATTGCTCCATTTAAAACAGAGACAGACAGGGATGTTTAGGGGGGTTGCAGACTGTCAAAAATAGTGTGAATTCAGTCCACTTTTAGGGTTAGGGTTAGTGCTAGGGAATCATGGGAATTGTTATTTTTTTGAGACATTGAACCTTCTTTGTCAGAGAACTCTAGTGCCACAATAAAATACAGTCCCCATGATTCCCTAACCTTAACCCTAACCCTAAAAGTGGACTGAATTCACACTATTTCTGACAGTCTGCAACCCCCCTTAGACAACTTCAGCTATGTATTCCCAAAGAACCTCACTGTGCACAGGCTAATCCTATGCCTGATTTGAGGCAAAGCCATATTCTCTGTATGTTGCACAAATGTTTCCTTGCCATGTTTGTGTTCACTTGCTTTTGGAAAATACTCCATAGGCATATTGAGGAACATGCATTGGGCTTCTCCATGAGATCTAGCAACTTTGGAGCTCTACATGCAGTACAAATATAGATTCCTTGGAGGGACTTTTTAAGAATGTGCTGCATTGTTTTAATTGTATTATTTTAATTCTACTGTTTTGTAGTTGCTTTGTCACATTTTAATTGTATGTTTTAAAATGTGTTACTTTTGATCTTTTATTATTTTTAATCATGTTGTATTTCAGTTTGTAAACTGCTTTAAATTTAGGTTTTAAGTGGAAGGCAGGATGGTAGTAACAAAAATAACAGTAACAATAATCATACAGAGCCAAATGTTACTGTGGATGATGGGGCAACTATTTCAGTATTCCACTGTTTATAATATTATATGTGTATCCCTATGGACTTTCCCCCTGTATAATGCTTTCTCCTCTAACCTAGAGGTTAATGACTTCAAATGTATGTATAACTAGGGAAGCTGGGATGGAAGGGCAGATAAAATACTGACTTGTAATATTTTTGCTTCTTTTCAAATAAGTAGTTTCCAATAACTTCTATTGTCATCTATTGTCCCTTCTTCTGAATCAGCCATTTTAATTTTTATTTTTATTTTTATTTGCTTATCCTTGTACAGTTACTTTGGAATTTGTTTGGAAATCAAAATTAACATCTTTAACAAATATATCTTAACAAATCTAGCTTAGATCTAGTTGTCATCTCTCCGATGTGGAGTGGAGCAAGGAGGGAGAATATTCCTTTTTTAAATGTATTTGCTTTTTGCATAAATATCATTGGCTAACATGGTGCCTAAACAAGAAAGGCAAGTAGTGTTAAGCTGGCCAAATTATTTTTCACCCAGCACATCAACAGTCCCATTTAGCCTTTTAGAGAAAGATATTAAGGGAATGAAAATATTGGGAATTGCTGATGAGTGACACAGGATTAAGGCTTTATAAAAGCATGTGTTCCCTCTCACAAATTCTTCCCATGCCTAAAGGTGTGTGAAAATATAGGATCATCTCTAATATAGATATTATCTTTGATCTAAGGGCAATTCAAGGCTTTTATTGTTCTTGCTCCTGCATGGCATTTGGGTGGTAAGGGAGGGGTAATCCAGATGGCTTCCTCTTTCATTTGTAATGTTCCTGTGTTTTCACATAATCTTTCTTACATACAATCTGTTAAGGAGGAAAACAACATATTTTATTGGTAGTTTTAAGAACCACCCATTTAGCTACCCCCCCCCCCCCAGGCAACAGAGCCTAACTGATCTTAGAAGGAAAGACCACTCTAGTTAGTACTTGGATTGGAGACTGTCAGTTAATACTATGTGCAGTAGGCTACATTTCAGGGAAAGGAACTGGCAAAACCACTTCTGAGGACTTCTTGCTTAAAAAATACCCTGTGAAATTCATGGGGTGGCCATAAGTCGGCAGGTGATTTGCAGACACACACACACACAATCTAACACTGCTTCAAACTCTTGCTGTTTTTGAAAAGCTGCTGGATAAGCATGCCTGGGATCCGGGCTGCATATGGGTTGCACTCGTCCGGCCGTGGATGCATGCGATAACACCCGGTTTAAAATTAAATGTGGCTGTATCCCATTGGGGATAAGTCACTTTAAATACAATGCAATAATCTCCATAGAGTAAAGGAAAGTAATAGTGCATGAACTGTTGTATGCTCTTGCTACACAGGCCCAGAAGCATTGGAAGTGCCTTCTGAGAGGAAGAAAAGAATAATACATCTTTATAAAGTAGCTATTTCATGGTAGCCGGACAACCCAAAAAATTAAAAATGGAGCATGAGCATTTCCTCCAATAGAAAAGAGGACAACATCTGAGTGGATTTTAATGTAGAAAAAAGGGACTTTGAGAAAGATAAAAGAAAGAGACATTACTTCCTCCATACATTTTGAAGCTGTATGGTGGAAAATCTTCCCGCTCACATATCCTTGGTAGCTGGATGCTGGAATAAATAGGGCTGTGGTCTCATTCTAACATTGCTCTTCTTATGTTCTTAATGACAAAGGGGATCTTACATAATGAAACACACATGAAGCCCTGCACAGATTTCCCCACTGGCTCCTCCTCTTGTCTAAGGAAGGCAAGACCTTGTACACACTTGGGCAAGCCTCCTAGGTCCATGAGACATGGACAATAGTGGCTTAAAAAACCCTCTGCATGTGAGAGAAAATTCCCACTTGGTGGGGGGTCACACTGAAGAACAGGAGGAAAGCAGAAAGCTTCTTAGAATCATAGCATCATAGAGCTGTAAGAGACCACAAGGGCCATCCAGTCCAACCCCTGCCATGCAGGACCACAGAATCAAAGCACACCTGACAAATGGCCATCCAGCCTCTGTTTAAAAACCTACAAAGAAAAAGACTCCAGTATACTCTGAGGCAGCATATACCACTGTCGAACAGATCTTACTGTCAGGATGCTCCTCCTAATGCTGAGGTGGAATCTCTTTTCCTGTATTTTGAGTCCATTGCTCCAGGTCCTATTTTCTGGAGTAGCAGAAAACAAGCTTGCTCCAGCCTCAATATGATACCCCTTCAAATATTTATACAGGGCTATCATCTCACATCTTAACCGTCTCTTCTCCAGACTAAACATGCCCAGTTCCCCAAGTCTCTCCTCATAAGGCATGGTTTCCAGACCTTTCACCATTTTGGTCACCCTCTTCTGGACACGCGGCAGCTTGGCAATATCATTTTTGAACTGTGGTTCCCAGAACTGGACACAGTAATCCTGGTGAGGCCTGACCGAAGCAGATGTCAATATTACTGGCCCAGAACCAGAATATTCAAGAAAACATCACAGTGAGAGTTAACTGACAATTTATTTTGGATTCCAGTGCAGAGGTTCAACACAGAGACCAGCTGATGTCAAATCGAAATTTTCCCCAAACAATTCACTCTTTAAAATCCAACCCATCCAACCCCCCCCCCTTTCTCCCCCTCGCCAGCCCGGTGCTTTAGTGTACTTCAAAAGGTCCTTTAAGATATCCACAGTTCCCTAGCCCTGCTATCTCCCACATCTATCCCAAGAAGGAAAGCAGTAAACAGCATCATAAATAACATCCCCTCTCATCCATCTGTCTTCCTATTTGTTTGAATTTGGATATTATTCCCTTTTGAGTTCCCTTTGCTTATCTATATGCAATACAACTATATTGAATTATCCTCTTCCTTCTATTCTTTATTCTGGCTGGTCTATAAACTTCTGAATATCTATAACTGAAGTTCTACGGACATGACAGCAGAATAGAGTAGCACTATTACTTCCCTTGATCTAGATACTATAGTTCTATTGATGCAGCCTAGAATTGCATTGGCCTTTGTAGCTGCTGAATCACAATGCTGACTCATGTTCAACCTGTGGTCTACTAGGACTCCTAGAACCCTTTCACATGTAGCTGCATTACACTAGGTGTCCCCTATCCTATATCTACGCATTTCATTTTTTTTTCTGCTTCAGTGCAGTACCTTACATTTCTCCCTGTTGAAATTCATTTGTTAGTGTTCATGTTGTTGTAGATCTTGTGAAGCAAAGAGGAGCAAAAGAACAACACAAGCTCTGGGGAATGATTCAGGAATGAAACTGGCCTTACTGAGGTTGTTCTCACAAGAAGATACTCCTCAAAGGTCTGTACCATTCCTGCCTATCAGAGTGAGAGGGAGGAGCAACCCATCTCAGGATGTTCAGCCTTTCACTGATGGCAAAAGGTGGAACACTACAATATATGCCTGTTAAGTAAGGTGAGACAGAAATGTTCATAAATTAACCATAAAAATCATACAGGAAGAGCATAGTAATTCATGTTATTTTATTTTATTCTGTCACTGAACTTTACCAAGTCCAAGACATTTTGCTGCCTGAGACAAAGGACAAGCTAATGCCCCCATCTTCGTTTCACCTTCAGAAGGCAACGGGTAGGTTAGTATTAATAGCAGCAGTGGAATAGCATCCTATATTGCACCTGAGACGGGTGTCAAGTAGCATTTACAATACGATCCTCCAACAAAGAGGAACAACTAAAGTTGTCATCACTGCCAACTGCATCTACTGTGGTAGAATTCAAAGATACAGCCATGTTTCGTCTGTAGAATCAGTATGTACGGTAGCAAGATCTTGTAGCACCTTTGAGACTAACTGAAAGAAAGATGTTGGCAGCATGAGTTTTCATAGAATACAGTCTGCTTCCTCAGATGCATCTACTGTGGTTGTCTAAATCTCCCTAATGGTAGGGCTGCTCCTGAATCTTACCAAATCATAGCTACATATGACAGTGGTTTGTAACCACACATAGTCTAATATTCAAACCATAAAAGACAACATAACACAGAACATTTAGTGAGATACACACACAGAGAAAGAAAAAGAGAAGTATGAGTGGTCGTATGCTTATTGATGAAATTCTTTTCCCTTTTATTTATTTATTAACACAGTAATACAGACTAGTAAGGATGTGTCTATGCAATTGCTTTCTAATTTTTTAGCTATGAATTCTCTCCCATCATGGGGGAAGCTTGAGAGCCCTCTTTTTCAGTTAAAGTGCATAGATAGAACATAGTGCTGAACAATCGCCTCTTGAACATGTGGTAATTGTCCTCCACTGAGAGAGCTAACATATCCAGTTGCTAGGCAGTTATAATGGCTGTTGAGCTGTTTAATTAATTTAAAGGGAGGTAGTTATATAGGCAGGGAGCCTAGAGAGAAGCTATAAATTCTACACCCCACTTCCTGGAGCTCAGAGCCAGAAATTTTCTTTCTGAGATTCTACCTTCAATAAAATCTGTTCTCCTTTTTGACCTTAATCAGAATTCCAGCTTTCCCTTGTTTGCAAGACCCAGACTCCAGCCCTCTGGGTTCAAAGTCTGTACTATAAAATCACATCTTTCTATCAATGACACATTTATCCTTTGATTCTGAAGCTGTCCTAAGAATAATACACTTGCCCTGGGCTTGAGAGGATACAAAGATTTCCCTAGAAACTGTTATGTGACTTGCTGTGACCTTAGTAGAATCATACTTCAGATTCCCCCCCCCCCCCCCCATCTGAAACACTACATTGCAGTAAGCATAGTGGCACTCCATGAAATCCAGTGCCATCAACACATGCCTTGTATCCATAGAAAAAGAAAGTCTTAAAGTTTCTGTTGCTGCTACTATGTAAAATGCTCTGATGCTCTGAACAGTTGGTTGTCTGTTTAAAGGGTTTCTGTAGATAACTGCAGTAGGAGGAAGGGATGAGGAAACAAATGGCCCTTCAAGTTATCTGAGAACAATCCCATATGGCCATTTATCCTTTATCTAAGGGGCTGTCAGAGAATAGTCATTTATGTGAGCCTGGGCAAGTCACATGCTCTAAATCTCAGGGGAAGGCACTGGCGAACTTCCTCCGAACAAATTTTGCCAAGAAAATCCCATGATGGGCTCAGGGTCACCATAAGTCAGAAATGACTAGAAGGCACACAAGAGCAACAGTACTGGAGACTGCCCAGCCAAAATTTGGTTTGAGATAAAGATCCACCTTTAGTCAGGAAGGTGGGGGTATTGAAGTTGCTCATCAAGAGATACCACATGGGCAGCAGATTAAGCAGGCAGGCACACACCTGACCACAGTCTTTTCTGCTGAGATGAGACACATTTCTATTTAAATTACAATATTTTTTTTCCAAAATGTGTATGTGTTTATGTTAGCATATGAAACTGGTGGCACAGCAGTGCTGCTTTTTTGTATTATTCTGGTGATGCACTGACCTTTTTGTTTTTATTAGTGGTACATAAGTGATACCCTAAATGCAACCTAGTAGCCTTAACAATTCTTAATAAGAGGCTGAAATTACTATATAAAACACACCACATCTATGTATAGATTGCAATGTTTGATGAACAACTATCAGTGAAATGAGTGTCCTTGGAATCTCACAAGTGAGTGATGAAGGCCATCATTTCTGATTTGTCTCTGATAGCTAACACATGCAACATTTGTTTTCACATGACTAGACTCACTAGACTGAGACATTTTGCTGTCTGAAGTGGCAGAAAAGATACACACTTACACTTACACACAACTGTACCCAATTGTGCATAGTATCCAATCCTACCTTTGTTATTTTGACATACAAATCAGAAAATTCCATAAGTACCAGGAGTAAACACGAGTTCACATACAAAAAGTAACCACAGGACCTTTGCAGACTGCTAGAAATAGTGCAAATTGAGTCCATTTTAAGGGTTAGGGTTAGGGTTAGGGAATCATGGGAACTGTATTTTATTGTGGAACCAGAGCTCTCTGATAGAGAAGGCTCAATGTCTCAGAAAGAAAAAAAAATTCCCATGATTCCCTAGCACTAACTCTAACCCTTAAAGTTAAAGTGGACTCAATTTGCACTATTTCTGGCAGTCTACAAAGGCCCATAGTTACCAGTCATCACATTATTTTGCAAAGGGAACATTGTAATACCTTCCTTATCCCAAAGCATAATATGTTACAGGTGATGTCATTACCTGTACTGTGTTACTTCCAGCCTCTGCTGGGTCACCAGCTGTTTACCTTAAGGCACGTGCCTTCTTTGCAAGCATTTCATCAAGTGTATAGTAGCACTTAAGACCACTTTGTTAAGGTATAGATTGCTAAAGCAGATATACAGGAATATTCAGGTCTACCTTGCCGAAACATGCTTGAGGCTTTGACAATGAAAGTAATAAATTGAACCCTAACAAAAATCTTTCTGTTCTACCAGATGGCTTGTGGTCTGACTTAGTACAGTAAAGAGAGGGGGATATAAACCAGGCGTGGTGAGGGATCAGTTACTTTTCAAACTCTGACTGTAAATCATGCAAAACTAGGCAAATGAACATTCCATCTGCAGCAGTTGTATTTAGGAGAGTACATACAGAATATAGTAGTATGAAATGCCCACATGCATGAAACACCCACATGAATGCATGCTTATATTGCTTGTTCTAACATTGCTTTTTTAAAATAATAATAATAATAAACAGCTTATTGCCACACTACAATTAAGTCTTCTAGGCATTTCTTGAAGGTACTTTCAATAAGCTCCATGCATACAATTGCATATAGGATCTTTGAGCCCAAGTTATACCTGTACAGAGATGTAAAAGTTCCAGAAATTTTGAAGCCATTGGGGGAAACAGGATGGGGAGGAATAATTGATATTTTTTGAAACATTGAAGAACTCAGTATTTTCTCCCTTATTTATAGACTGAAAGTCAGCATGCTACTTTCAGAACATTATATATACATTTATTTGCCATAAAATGATTATGTTTGATATATTTTTAATATACTTTTAATTATATTGATTCAGAATATAGTTACAGATTCAACTCTCTCTCTCCCTCTCTCTCTCTCTCTCTCTCTCACACACACACACACACAGTATATTGCTACAAATGGAGCTACAGGGTCCTAAACTATATGGAATACCATCATGTTCAGTAAAATAGAGAAAATTATTATGTTCCCATTAGTTCTATAATAGACATGTCTGCTCACATTTGTTTCCTACCCTGCATCCTGCCCACATTGTAGCAGCACAGGGTGGGATAGGCTGCCTTCTGCTGAAAGAAGGTTTAAAGGATATAGACGTTTAAAAGCTAGACAAGATTTTTATTTTTATTTTTCAAATATGTGCAGAACACTAACAGGAGCTGCTTGATTCCAGCCAGACAGAGGTAAGTCCACTATCACCTTGTGATGAAACTATATATGATAAAGTAGTTCATGCAGTGACCACAAGATTTAAATCCTGATCTGGCAATTCACAAAACATCCCTGTTTGACTTGAGCTAATTCAGAGGATGTCCAATTCAGCTCTGATCCAAATCCAAATGCTTATGCTTCTCATTGTCTGTAAGTGGACATTTTGGGGATATTTTGAAGCCTGTATTTTTACAATTCTCCCCTCCCAAAAAAAAAAACAACATACACAGAGAAAGTTGGTTTCAAGGGTCCCAACAACTATCTCCAGTTAGTCTAACATCAATACCAGGAAAGATTCTAGAGCAGATCATTAAACAGAGAGTGTGTGAACATTTAGAAGGTAATGCCATAATCACACAAAGTCAACATGGGTTTCAGAGAAACAAGTCATGCCAGACAAATCTGATCTCTATCTTTTTTTAAAAAAAATAAAATTACCAGCTGCGTAGATGAAGGGAATGCTGTGGATATAGTATAACATGATTTTAGTAAGGCCTTTAACAAGGTTCCCCATAATATCTTGATTTTAGTAAGGTCTTTTACAAGGTTCCCCATGGCATTCTGGCAAACAAGCTAGTAAAATGAGGGCTAGACAAGGTTGCCAGGGATGATGGGAGTTGTAGCTCTTCACCTCTGGCTCTAACTCACCACCTTGTTATGCAGCAGAGCTGACCAGCTTTGATCAGTGGTTGATGCTTCTTTCCCAAGCAGCAGAGTTTCAGAGAATAGGCTGAAGACCCTGACAAACTCTCCAAGCCTTCTCACTCTTCTTCCAGAGATGTCTCCAAACTTCTCCAGGATTCTTCTGGCTCTTGTATCTTCCCTCAAGACACCAGACAACTCAGTAGTCTTATATAAAAGATCTACTTTATTCTACTATATACACAAATACTATATGCCCTACAAATCACAATCTCTACACTTCACAATATCTCCAAAACTACTCCACAATATGCATTGGCAAACATTGCACTTATAGCCATTGTTAGTCACCACCCACTAGTTAGTTTCCACCCAGTGGGTGTGTACATTCATTTTGATTGGTTTACATGGATCATCCCATACTTAAGACCAACCCAAGTATTTCATCATTTTACCTTGACTACTTAATGAATCTCAGGTGTTTGCAATCTACAACAGGTGTTTTCAATATACACTCTATAACTTTGTCCTTGTCTCTCAAGGCTTCCAAATTACATTATCCTTTTCACCTGTGTAGCTTCATGATTGCTTCTGCTTAATCACTGTGACTTTCACATACACATTTTATTTCTATTACTGTAAGACCCATGTTGCATTTTCCTTAACAACTTCCACTGCGCCACTCTGTGCAGGGGAAGCGTGCTGGGCCCATAACCCCAATCAAAATGAATGTACACGCCCACTGGGTGGAAACTGACTAGTGGGTGGTGACTAACAATGGCTATAAGTGCAATGTTTGCCGATGCATATTGTGGAGTAGTTTTGGAGATATTGTGAAGTGTAGAGATTGTGATTTGTAGGGCATATAGTATTTATGTATATAGTAGAATAAAGTAGATCTTTTATATAAGACTACTGAGTTGTCTGGTGTCTTGAAGGAAGATACAAGAACCAGAAGAATCCTGGAGAAGTTTGAAGACATCTCAGGAAGAAGAGTGAGAAGGCTTGGAGAGTTTGTCAGGGTCTTCAGCCTATTCTCTGAAACTCTGCTGCTTGGGAAAGAAGCATCAACCACTGATCAAAGCTGGTCAGCTCTGCTGCATAACAAGGTGGTGAGTTAGAGCCAGAGGTGAAGAGCTACAACTCCCATCATCCCTGACAAGGGTTATGGGCCCAGATACTAGAGCAACCAGCATCCACAGAAGCTGAAAATTCCAGAGTGTGGAAGAAAGTTTTGTGGAGCATTGTGAGTAAATCATTTTGTATTTTGTCTGCTGTGCATACTCAGAAGGACTGTGTCAAATTTGAGTCACTGCACAAATTAAGATGGAGATCCTAAAGTTTAGTAAATTAAATAGAAATAACTACTCTACCTGGAAAATATATGCCCAATCTCTACTCATAAAGGAGTCTCTGTGGTCAACAGTTGAAACAGGGCTGGCAGCTGATGCTAATGCAGCCACTCGAGAAAGAGACGCTAAAGCAAAAGCATGTCTTTATCTCATGCTAGAAGAAGACTTGATTAATGACGTAAGAGATAAAGTGTCCGCCAAGGATGTGTAGGATACCTTGCAGAGATTACACACTCCTTCAACTGTGTTTGCAAAAATGCTTTGGTGTAAAAGAATTTACAGACAAAAGATGACTAAAGGACAGTGTGTGATAGAACATTTAAAAACAATGCAAGATTTATTTGTGCAAGCTGAACTGAGAGGAGTGGAAATTAGCAAAGAGCAGCAGTGTTATATTTTGCTGGAATCGCTAGATCCTTCTTGGGACAACATTACAAATAGCTTGCAAAATTTGCCAGAAGCTGAGCTGAACAGAGACTTAATTGTTGCCAGATTATTGGAAGAAAACTTGAGAAGAAAGTCTGAGCAGGGTGACTCAGCAAGTTTAAGGACTGTGCCAAAACAACAAACAACGCCTGAACTACGAAAGCAGGAAGAAGCAGCTTCTACAAGGGAACAATGGAGGTGTTTTTATTGTAAAAAGATTGGTCATCTGCAGAGACATTGTAAACAATTTGCTGCTGAGAGAAGCAAGCAAGGAGAGAGCAAATGGCAGCCGCGGCAGTATCAAAAACAGTCCAAACCTCCATTTTTGAAGGACAGTGGTAACAAAAAGGGGGTTGCAACCATGATTAAGGAAAAACAAAATGCTAATTGTAAATGGTTAATTGACTCAGGAGCATCATCTTCAATGTGTAACAATATTAATTTGATAAGTAATAGAAAATCAGCTAATGTAAATGCTGTAGTTTTAGCTGATGGGAAAGAGCTCAGTACTGTAAAACAAATGGGTACAGTTTACATTCCAGGGCTAAAGGAAAACTTTAATGATGTGTTACATGTAAAGGAGTTAGAAAATAATTTGTTATCAGTGAGCAGATTAACAGTCAGAGACTACACAGTCATTTTTGAAAAGAACATGTGTAAGATAAAACTGAATGGGGACTTGCGAGGCATAGGCTTGAAAAAGGATAAACTTTACTATTTGGAAGACAATATTGATAGCTACAGTGTTGAAAATGCTAATAACATAGACAATAGTCCAATACACAAAGACTGTATACATGAACTCCATAGAAAATTTGGTCA
Organism: Phrynosoma blainvillii; assembly: GCA_026167975.1. Lineage (NCBI taxonomy): Eukaryota > Metazoa > Chordata > Lepidosauria > Squamata > Phrynosomatidae > Phrynosoma > Phrynosoma blainvillii. The sequence continues at coordinate 57,597,244 of JANUYF010000002.1, read as the reverse complement.
TGCTAGTTTCAAATGTTTAAAGAAGTTAATCAGTATGTGTCCAGATTTAAAAGTTGCTGAATGCAAAAATCACTTAGATTGTACTGTATGCAATCAGGTAAAGGTCAGAGCTTTTCCAGTAGCCAAGAAAACCAAAAGAATTGCTCAAAGACCATTTCAGTTTGTACATGCAGATGTTGCCCAAGCTAATTGTTTATCTTTAGGGGGAAGCAAATATTTCCTAGTAATTGTTGATAGGTTTACAAGGTTTGCATTTGTAAGAATATTGAAAAACAAATCTGACGCTGGGCAAAGTTTAAAAGCATGGGTGAGAATGGTGGAAAGACAATTTGATATTAGAGTAGACACCATTGTTACTGACCGAGGAGGAGAATTTCTAAGTAATCAATTGTTTAATTGGTTTCAAAAGGTGGGAATAAGACATGAAACTACTAATCCCGCTTGTCCTAACGAAGATGGTTTAGCGGAGAAAAAAATACAAGATATAAAAAGAATAACTGCTTGTTTGATGGCAGATGCAGAGGTAAAAGATAGTTTCTGGGCAGAAGCAACTTTGACAGCAGTACATATTAGTAACAGACTGTATCATTCAGAAATTGAAGACATTCCCTACAGGGTATTGTATGGGAGAGTGCCAAATTACAAGTATTTGAGGGTCTTTGGACAGTTTGCTTATGTTTACATTCCAGCTTGTTTCAGGAAGAAAGGAGAACCCAAAAGTAGAAGGCTTAGGTTTTTGGGTTATTCTGGAAATAGCTACAAGTTTCATTTAGGTGGAAAAGAAGTGCAGTATTCTAGGTCTGCAAATTTCGAGAGACATGCCGGTTGGGACAAACTGCATGCAAATAAAGAAGTTTTCTTGAGGTTAGGAAATTCAAATGAGACAGAAACACAAACTGAACCAACTCCAGGAAACAGGGGTTTCAGTTAAGCCAGAAGCATCCACTAGCAGCAGTGATAGTTCTTCTGATAATGAGACACAATCTCGACCCATTACTACTAGAATGACTGAAGACATGAGATTTAGTCATAGAACTATAACTCCCAGTACAGAAAGTGAGGATGAAAGAAGCAGATCAGCAGAGTTTATTCCCAGACGTAGTCACAGAGTTAGAAAGCCTCCAGATAGGTTTGTTGTGACAAATGCAAGAGCTTGTTTAGCAGTGGAAGAGCCTGAAAGTTTTGAAGAGTTGGAAAGTTTGCCTAGAGAAGAACAGGAAAGATGGATTGATGCAATGGATGATGAGTTTGGTTGTCTGGTAAATAAAGATGTTTTTGAAGTTGTTGACAGACCCAAGGACAAGAAAGCAATTGGTTGTAAGTGGGTATACAAAAAGAAAGAAATGCCAGATGGAAGTATTAAGTATAAAGCAAGGTTAGTAGCTAAGGGTTTTGCACAACAGCAGTATGAGAACTATGATAAGACATATTCTCCAACTGCAAAGCCAGAAAGTCTGAGAATGGTTCTAGCTGTAGCAGCAAAAAGAAGTTTAGTTGTAGAGCATTTTGACTTTGAAACAGCCTACTTGAATGCTAGTTTAGATGAAGAGATATTTTTGGAGCAGCCACAAGGTTTTGAAGAAAATAGTAGTCAGAAAGTTTATAAATTGAAAAAAGCATTGTATGGATTAAAGCAAAGTGCCAGAGCATGGAATTTGTGCATTAACGAAGAGTTAGCTAAACTAGGATACAAAAGGAGCATTGCAGATGCTTGTGTCGATACAAAAGGAGACATAGTGTTAGTGATTTATGTAGACGATTTATGCGTGGCAGCAAAGTCAAAACAGGAAATTGAATCAGTAAAAAGAGAATTGTCTGAAAAGTTTGTCTTAAAAGATCTAGGTTTATTAAAGTCTTATTTAGGTATTGGTGTTGAATGGACAGAAGAAGGACATTGTTTGTTAAGCCAGAGAAAGAAAATTGAAAATTTGATTGAAAAGTGTGGATTACAAAATGCTAAAATAGTAAGAACTCCAATGACAATTGGTTTCGTATCTGAAAAAACATCTAGAGATTTTGAAGACAAGACTTTATTCAGGAGCATAATAGGATCTTTACAATTCATATCTTGCCACACCAGACCAGATATTTCATATGCTGTAAATGTATTGTCCAGAAGGGTTAATGATCCAAAAATTGAAGACTGGACAGCAGTAAAACACTTATTAAGATATTTGAAAGGAACTTTAGATAAGAAATTGATAATTAGAAACAGTAGTTCAGATTTAGATTGTTATGTGGACAGTTCTTTTGCATCAGAATTAGGTGACAAGAAGTCAGTAACAGGAATGATAATTAAGTACAGTGAAAGTCCAATAGTCTGGAGAAGTAGAAAATAAACTAATGTAGCGTTAAGTATGACTGAAGCAGAATTCGCAGCTTTAAATGAGATAGTGAATGAGGTACAGTGGGTTGAGCAATTGTTGAATGATTTAAATGAAAGTTACAAGATACCAGTAGAAATTCTGGAAGATTCACAGTCATGCATAGCAATGGCTGAAACTGAAAGTTTGAAGAACAGAACAAAATATGTTGGAGTAAGATATCAAAATGTGCGAGACATGGTTCAAAAGGGTAAAATAGAATTGAGATATATAGAAACACAACACAACATAGCAGATTTGTTCACAAAAGCATTGACAGCAGAAAAACATGAAAGACTGACACAAATGGTTGGAATAACATTATAAGACACATACAATATTTTATTTCGGAGGGGATTGTTAAGGAAAATGCAGCATGGGACTTACAGTAATAGAAATAAGCAGAAGCAATCATGAAGCTACACAGGTGAAAAGGATAATGTAATTTGGAAGCCTTGAGAGACAAGGACAAAGTTATAGAGTGTATATTGAAAACACCTGTTGTAGATTGCAAACACCTGAGATTCATTAAGTAGTCAAGGTAAAATGATGAAATACTTGGGTTGGTCTTAAGTATGGGATGATCTATGTAAACCAATCAAAATGAATGTACACGCCCACTGGGTGGAAACTGACTAGTGGGTGGTGACTAACAATGGCTATAAGTGCAATGTTTGCCGATGCATATTGTGGAGTAGTTTTGGAGATATTGTGAAGTGTAGAGATTGTGATTTGTAGGGCATATAGTAATTATGTATATAGTAGAATAAAGTAGATCTTTTATATAAGACTACTGAGTTGTCTGGTGTCTTGAAGGAAGATACAAGAACCAGAAGAATCCTGGAGAAGTTTGAAGACATCTCAGGAAGAAGAGTGAGAAGGCTTGGAGAGTTTGTCAGGGTCTTCAGCCTATTCTCTGAAACTCTGCTGCTTGGGAAAGAAGCATCAACCACTGATCAAAGCTGGTCAGCTCTGCTGCATAACAAGGTGGTGAGTTAGAGCCAGAGGTGAAGAGCTACAACTCCCATCATCCCTGACAAAGGTAACTGTTACATGGATTTGTAATTGGTTGACTGGCTAAATCCAAAGGGTACTCAACAGTACCCTTTCATCCTGGAGAGAAGTGACCAGTGGGGTGCCACAAGCTTCTGTCCTGGGCCCAGTGCTTCTGGGCGCAGTGCTATTCAACATCTTTATCAATGACTTGGATGAAAGAATAGGGGGCATGGTTTTTTGTGGGTTTTTCGGGCTGTGTGGCCATGTTCCAGAAGAATTTCTTTCTAATGTTTTGCCAGCATCTGTGGCTGGCATCTTCAGAGAATACTGGAATGGAAGAGAGTGGGTCTGAAGATGCCAGCCACAGATGCTGGTGAAACTTCAGAAAGAAACTCTTCTAGAACATGGCCACACAGCCCAAAAAACGCATAAAAAACTATGGATGCCAGCCATGAAAGCCTACGACTTCACAATAGGGGGCATGCTTCTCAAATTTCCAGATGACACCAAATTAGGAGGAATAGCCAATACCCCAGAGGACAGAATGAAAATTCAAAATGACCTTAATAGATTAGAAAGCTGGGCCAAAGCTAACAAAATGAACTTCAAAAGGGAGAAATGTAAAGTACTGCACTTAGGGCGGAAAAATGAAATGCATAGATATAGGATGGGGGACACCTGGCTTAATGAGAGTACATGTGAAAAGGATCTAGGAGTCCTACTAGACCACAACTTGAACATGAATCAACAGTGTGATGCAGCAGCTAAAAATGCCAATGTGATTTTAGGCTGCATCAGTAGAGGTATGGTGTCTAGATCAAGGGAAGTAATAGTGCCACTGTATTCTGCTCTGGTTAGGCCCCACCTGGAATACTGTGTCCAGTTCTGGGCACCACAATTTAAAAAGGATGTTGAAAAACTGGACCATGACCAAAAGAGGGTGACTAAAATGGTGAAGGGTCTGGAAACCATGCCCTATGAGGAATGACTTAGGGAACTGGATACGTTTAGCCTGAAGAAGAGATGGTTAAGAGATAATATGATAGCCCTGTTTAAGAATTTGAAGGGTGTCATATTGAGAAGAGAGCAGGCTTGTTTTCTGCTGATCCAGAGAACAGGACCCAGAGCAATGGATGCAAGCTACAGGAAAAGAGATTCCAACTCAACATTAGGAGGCACTTTCGGACAGTAAGGGCTGTTTGACAGTGAAACACACTCCCTCAGAGAGTGGTGGAGTCCCTTTCTTTGGCGGTCTTTAAACAGAGGCTGGATGGCCATCTGTTGGGTACGCTTTGATTCAGAGTTCCTGCATGGCAGGGAGTTGGACTGGATGGCCCTTGTGGTCTCTTCCAATTCTATGATTCTATGATTCTAAGGGGAAATGACACTTTTGATAACAGGGGCCTTTCAGTCACTCAAAGCTGTATAGATTGATGCTTAGCATATTGTTTTAGTTTCATCAGCTGCCCCAGCCTTGTGGTATACAGATGGTTTGGACTAATGCTCCCACCATCCACTACTGTAGACCATACTTGCTGGGACTGATAGGAGTTCTAGTCCATAATATCTGGAAGCTGGGTAACAGGAGGCTGGATCTGATCATTATGAATGAAGGCAGTTTAATTATATAAGATATAGAAGCATATAATGAGACAGTGATTGAGCAATCAGATTGTGGAAGGTGGCAATCATTTACCACAGTCTAGACATCACTGAGCTTATCTGTTCACTGAGGGATAATACTGTTGACCCTCCACATTTGTGGCTTTGACTTTTGTGGGTTTGATTATTCATGGATTTGATTATTATGTTCTCTCTAGGTCCTCCAATATGATTCTGCCAAAGTTGACCATACAGTCACACTGGAGGACCTAGAGATTCCTAGAGAAAACACATCTCTATACATTTGTAGGTCCACCAGCATGATTTTATGGGCAACTTCCAGAGGATGTTGACCACAGTGTTACACTGGAAGATCTAGGAATTCCTAGAGATACGTTCTCTCAGGTTAAAAACAAAAAGTTTATTATTTATGGTTTTTCCACTTTCATGAGGGTCCTGTATTTCTAACCCTGATGAATATGGAGGGCCCACTGCACTATGGTGATGGAGGGGGCAACCCACTGAACTAGAATGAAACAAACCTTTAGGAAAGAAAACAAATGATGAAATTGCAACAGTATTGTTCCTCTCTGCGTGTTAACATTCCTCTTTTCAAAATAAGCATGTTTTTGTTATTAAACATTTTGAAACTGAGAAAAACATAGATTAGATGTTTTATATTTCAGTAAAAGGGGATGTCAGGGAAGTTTTAGAAACAGCAGACTAACTTCAGTAAAGAAATGTAGATCTTACACATTCTTCCTATGTAAGGGAAATTTCTCCCTCCTATAACATATCATCACAAACATTACACCCACTTGCAAAAATTTAAATTATTTCACCATTTACGTCACACTCAAATTTAGTCTGCTATTAAAGGTAACACCTTAACTTCAGAGAGTAATGGAAATCTCCACCTCAATGGAATATTATAACCTATAAAATTTCCTAATGGCCTAACGCACAAATCCGTTGAATCAATTGAGGAAAATGAAAGTACAAAATCTCTTACCCAGAAAGTATTTATGTATCTATAAGCACTAAAGTCAGAATCATCCAAGCCATGGTATTTCCCAAAAACCAACAGGACAAATTCTCCAGTATTTTCAGAAATAAGTTGCAGCCAGCTTACCTTTGTGGAATGCATATGATATAGCTAAGGTCCAACACATCCATATGATATTTTTTAACATCTTGACCTGCAAACAATGAAAACACAAAATAAAGTGTTTATAAGTAGTGATGTATAAGCAAGTGTCTAAGTAGTTCTTTATAAACAACTATATACGTAGTTATTTATAAGCAAAAAAAGTAAATACTTATTCTGATATCATATAGATTAGTAAAATTATGGGCTATTTCATAGAATTCATTCTAGCTCAGTAAACAAGGTATCACTGTCCAAACTCTGATAACATTTTGCTGGCTTTTTTGCAATATGAATTTTCTTAGCTGTGTCCTTGTGCTTAGGAGCCATGTACTATCCAACATCCCATCATCTTCAAAGTGGACCTGAAACTTTTAATCAATTAATCTGTTAAATTAATAAGGGTTTTTTTAAAAAAAAAAAAAAGCTTTTGATCAACTATAGAGGTACATTTAAGTAATCAGTGTGGCATGAATGTCTATCTGTGTACATGTATATGTATGGAAAAATAAAGACCACAGAGGGAAAGCACAATCTTACAGGAGTCCTATTGTATAGGTTGTAATGCTTATTCTCTGTTGTTTCAGAAGTAATGTTTGTACTCACATGCAAATTTAACTGGTCAATTAAGAGGTGCATATGTTGAAAGTCATATGATTAATTAACTAAGGGTGAAATCTTAGAAGCACTCACTAGCAAATCTCACTGAACTCAGTAAGGCTAACTTTCGAAAAGGTATGTACAGGATCTCACTACAAGTTATCTTTGAGAAGCTCCACTTCAAAGATAGTGACTGTTACTTCAGATGTGCATAGTTTTCAAGGATCATTAGAATTGTAAATCAAAACATCTACAACACTGGATTGTTTTAAATCTCTCTAAACACTTACATGTTTCTTCCCCCTGTAGATCCTTTCACTGGCTACTAGATCAGGCCTGCTGGACCCATTTTGAACTTTTCTTTCTTGTATTTAGAGCTCTGAGCTCTAATCTCCCCCAGTACCTAGCAGCTTGGCTAACATGCTATGCATCGTCTAGGAATTTAAGATCTACAGGCAAAGGATGATTGTCTGTTCCATCAAGGTACACAGCTCTGTCAAGGCTGTGAGCCTTTCAAGGTCTGGCTCTGCATCTGTGGAATAATCTTCCTTTGGACCTGCAGCTGGAAGAAGATCTCATCCATTTTCATAAGCTGCTGAAGACCTTCCACTTTGATTTGCCAGATTAAGCAAAAGCAGCTCAGTTGTTCCTGAGATTGCTGAAATGGGTAGCGGCTAGTGGGAAGTTGGACATTTTGTTATTTTTTATTGTCTCTTTCTTTGATTGTATATGTTTAATGCTCTGTCTTATGGTAGAAAGAGCATTATAAATAAATATTGTTCTTTACTTGGTATTATTATTGATTGGAGCTTTCTCACACATTCATTTGATTGTTGCCTAAGTCCACATCAAAATGGGCTTATTCAGGGGTAGCCACATTGGCCCTATAGCTAAGTACAATAACACTCAAAATCCATAAACAGTGATACCTTTATTGGACCAACTGAAACATACAAAATACATGTTGCAAGCTTTTGAAACTCCACTGGCTTCTTCATCAGGTAAAAATGTTAAAAATCATACAGGAGAGGGAAAATTATGAAGAAGCCTGTATTTTGTCAAGATGTGGCTGTTCTCAGTTCAGGTGGTACTGGAGGGAAATTCATGCAGGTTGGCCCCTCCTCCTCCTGGCCATATGGGTACTCCAGGAAATTTAAAACAGAAACAGAAACCAGGACCACAGTTATGTTTTTTGAGAAGCAGAGAAAAGGGCAAAGAAAAAAAAAAACTAACGTGGAATATAGCAAAGGTGGGATGAGGTAAAATTAACAAAGCAGAAGACTGATATAAAGAAGGGGGAAAGTCTTCCAGCCATCTCCTTCTCTGAATTATAATTCAGCAATGCAGGGATACTCTGCTCACGCCTTACATGTGTATTTTCCATAATTATCCAGTTGGATTTGTGGAAAGAAAAATCTGGATTGGATCATTCTTCAGTCTGATCCACAGAATTCTTTTCATATTCTTAGATAGTATGGCACTGGTCAAATATGATGATTTCCATATTCATCATCATATGATTAAAGTTGGAGATAACATATAATCTACATGGCTCACGGTCATGTTGAATTAGTTATACAGTGCTAATTTAAAGTTGAGGAAGGCCTACAGATATGATTCCAATAATGAAAGGCCTGGGACTACATATCCATATTTCTCTTCTCTTTTTTAAAATATATATATATATATATATTCAAATAGATATCTGCAATTAAAAAAACGTTCTTTTAACTAGCAATAAAAAAAATGTCAACTCATTGTCAATACTATATAACATACTGGTGCTTCCAAAAGTTTCTTTGGCAATAAATACTTGTGCTTTGTACTCATTACTCTCAAGTCTTTCTATATCTCCAAAACTTATTTGTCCGCTCTTGCTCTTAAAATAATAGATCAATCTTATATTCCCATTCTCATTTTCAAATTTATGTGAATCTCAGATCTCTGAATAACAATTCAAGCCTTGATCTTATTTTGAAATTTCCCTCAGTTAATGTGCTGTCTCAATACCACCTTATTTTTACATATTCTTCAAACAGTGACCAATCTTTCTCAACTCTATATAAATCTTTTTGATTCAATAAGGCTGCTAATCTATTTAATTTCTGATAATTTTACTAACCAAACATCCAAAGTAGGTAATTCTTGTTTCCATTTCTGGGCTATGAGCAACCTTACTGCCGTAATCATATATAAAAGAATTCTCCAATATATTTTTCTCTACAATCATATCCAGTTTATTTAGCATGTTCAATAAATACATTTCAGGACTTAATTCATACTTAATTTTAAGGATTTGTTGTATTGAGTCATGAATTTTGTTCCAAAAAATTCTCAGTTTGGAGCATCTCCACCAAATATGAAACCATGATCTGACATTTTGTTTGTATTTCCAGTATTTGTTCAAATTTGTGTTGTAGATTCTTGCAATCTTTGCCAGAGTTAGGTACCACCTTTGTTCCATCTTCAAAAAAATTTCCTTTAAATCTTGCAATTTGGTGAACTTTTCTGTTTTCTTTCTGGCATATTCCCAGCTTTCCAGTCCAATTGTTCTCCCTATATCAGTCGCCCATTTAATCATGTTATCCAAAATAACTTCTCCTTCCTGTTCTCTATCCATTAACATTTTGTAAAGTTTGCTTGTCCTGTTTTCCCCTGGTTTCATCAAGATCTTGTCTATTTCTAAAGGCTCATCTTCGAAATCTTCCAATTTCCAGTCCATCTTAAATCTTTCATTTAGTTGAGTATGTAATAACCAATGTACTTTAGGATCTAATTGCTCCAATTCTTCAATCGCTTTTAACTCATATTTGTTCCCATCAGATCTTTTAAGTATATCTTTGTATCTCAACCACTTTTCCACTGCAGTCCAGTTCCTGAAAAAAGCCTCATGAGGTGATACCCAGAGTGGAATTTTCCTATATGTTTTCTTTTTAACTTCGTTCCACACATTCAGGAGCGATCTTCTTATAACATGGTGAGTAAATTCTTTATGTACCGTTGCTTTCCTGTACCACAAGTAACCATGCCATCCAAATTGGTTGTTGATATCTTCAATATTCAGCGTTTTCATGTTCTTGAGTAGAATCCAGTCTAACAACCAATTAAGTGCATTGGCTTTGTGGTATATTTCTAAATCTAGTACACTCCTACCTCAATTACTTTTATGCCATGTCATCGTTAGCCAGTAGACTCTTGATTTTCATGCTTTCCAGATGAATTCTCTAAGTCCTTATGCCACCCTTTAAATGGCTTCACATTATGAATGTTCGGCATACATTGAAACAAAAAATTCATTTTAGGAAGAACCATCATTTTAATGGCTTCTACTCTACCTGTCAACCTAAGATTAAGTTTGCTCCATTTTGTCAAATCATTCTTGATTTCCTTCCATTTGGCTTTATAATTATTTTCAAATAAGTCAACATTCCTTTTAGTGAGCCAAATCCCTAAATATTTTACCTTATTTTTAACTGCATTTAGCATCCTCCTCTAAATAGTCATCTTCTTTCTTATTCATGTTTTTAGTCATTATTACTGTTTTCTTGCGATTAATTTTAAAACCTGCCATCTTGCCAAACCCTTGTATTATTTGAAAAACTTCAGTGATTTGTTGTTTTGGATCTTCTCATATCCATATTTCTCATAAATGCTGTTCCTAACAGTGGAACTTCAAAAGTTAAACTAATTAACAGCCTTTCCTATTATCTCCAGACTCCTGTGAGTCAATACAAATGCATTTTTTCCTACTGGAAAGACTATATGTTTCTCCATAGATTCCATATGGATTTGCCAAGTTTGATATTTAGTTTACCCTGGAGTTCTGGAACTATTTGTGAAGATAGACATTTCCTCTTTGTTCATATTTTGTGACAGAGCCTACAAAGGTATCTTCTTCTGTTTTAGAGAAAATTGTCTACATGTGCTATAGTCTTTGAAGGAATAGTGTGGCTAGAGATGGGGAAAACTGAGACTAGTCAGCAGGTGCCAAAGGGATTGTCCTGTTAGTCTGTTCAACAAAATCACAAAGAATGGTGTGGTCCATTTAAACTGGCAGATTTGTTACAGCGTAAGTTCTCATGGACTATAGCCCACTTTCTCAGATGGTCTCTAGTCTGTAAAAATTCATGCAATAATAAATCTGGGAGAATTAAGACTCAGAGGCAAAGATTTCTGACCCCTAATAACCAACCCCAATTACTCATCTCAGAACAAAACTACATGTGTTTTTCAGTGCTGGTTTGCTGCCAAAACTGTGTCAAGGTCTCACTATTCTCAGAATTACCTTGCATTTTCCTCACCCATCTCCAACATTAGCTGTTTCTAGCTGGGAAAAGGGATAGGAAGCTACATAACTAGTGTTACAGGTGGAAAGAAAATGACACAAGGTTACCATTTTAAATGACTGTGTGTTTGCGGCATGAGAATTTTGATGTTTTAGAGGTAAATCTTGCTGTTATATTCTGGATTTTTAAAATGCAAAGCTTCAAAAAAGTTAGCTTCCAAGCTCTAGTTTTACGGCAGAGATATGAAAAATGGAACCTGCTGACCACATGTGACCCAAATTCCTTTTCTGCCCTGGCCTGCCCCTAGAGCACCATAATAGCTTTCTGAAGCCCTGAAAATAGCATGGTTTCCAATCTCTATATCTTTAAACCAGGGACCAGCAACCTACGGCCCCCGGGCTGGTTCCGGCCCAGGTCGCTGACTTACCGGCCCAGGTAGACTCCTGCCGCCGCCGCTGCGCACCGCCGCCGCCCATTTTGCCGTCCGTGCAGCCGCGCGTGCCATTTTTATTTCCAAAATGGCAGCCGCGACGCATTTGCGCATGCGCAGGAGTACTGCGCATGTGCAAATGAGTCGCGGCCACCATTTTGGAGAACAAAATGGTGGGCACGAGTGGGGGGCGCAAATGCATGCGCAAACGCGTTGTGGCCACCATTTTGGAAAACAATATGGCGGACGCAACATGCGCTGTGGCGGCTGCGCCCAGCCGCACCGCGGCGGTGGCGGCAGCATCGTCGCCGTCACGCATGGGGGGCTGCATGCGGCGACAGAGGGTGCGCGCGCACGCGTGAACGCATGCACCGCCATCCCCCCCCCTCGGCCAGTGGAGACCTGGACTTCGGGGGACCGGCCCAGGTCTCCAAAAGGTTGCCTACCCCTGCTTTAAACAGAGAGTTCTTTGCTGGTTTGTCAGCTAAGCTGTATCTGTATCTGGGCTCTCCCCTAGTGAACAACAGTATATAGTCCAAACAAGTAGATTTAGCATAAACCTAAGCACTGTTAAGTATTGTACTTTCAGAATGAGCAGGCAACCTAATTATCATTTAGGCTATTTTATTAAAATGTCATACACATGCATACACTACTCCCTTTGGGGAGGAACATAGACATCTCATTGTCTATGCATAACTTATATACTGACTTTACATTGCATGTAAGATATCATCCATCTTACATCGTATTAGTATCTTAGCAAACATCACTATGAGGCAGTCATACAGTCTAACATCTATTATATATTATCTATGTTTCATACCTAAAATGTACATATTTACTATAGTAGCCTGTCTAATGTTGAGAGCAGGGGTTCTTTCTCTCTCTCTCTTACCAACATGTTATGGGTATTTATTGGCTAGAAATAGAGGCAGCAGCATAGCAGTTGCCATAGGAAGCAAGGTCTGACTTGTTGGAGAAAATGTACCTCTAGTCTCTCATGTGAGAGTTTTGCATTATCTATAGCATCTATCTGTCCAGACAGAGACAATTACAACTAATCCCTGTTAGTGCCCTTTCAGACTGCTAGAAATAGTGCAAATTGAGTCCACTTTAACTGCCCTGGCTCAGTGCTAAGGAATCATGGGAATTGTATTTTTTTTCTGAGACATTGAGCCTTCTCTGTCAGAGAGCTCTGATGCCACAATAAACTACAGTTCCCACGATTCCCTAGCACTGAGTCAGGGCAGATAAAGTGGACTCAATTTGCACTATTTCTGGCAGTCTGCAAAAAGTGTCAACAAAGAGTCTGCCCTCTGCTAGGAAGAGATATTTCAGTGGCCATCTACAGAACACTACTAAATGACCAATCGCTGGTCATCACTATGCTGGCTGCCAATAACTGGTTGCATCAGCCTGATTGCAAATCATTGAATCAGCCTGATTAATAATATCATACCAATACAGCATGCCTTTTCAACTTCTCTATTCTGTGGTCACTTGTTTATTATTTTCTCCATCAGACTTTTTCTCTTATAATCTTTGTTATGGATGAGGTGGCTGTATTCCCAGAGCTAGATGCAAAGCCTGTATTTGTCACACAGGTATTTGGCTTTTTACACTAAACAGGTAGATTTTCTAACGCCAAGGATTTTGCAAAACACATACCAAAATAGCGTTCAACCTATAACATCCCCAAAATTCAAACTGCTAAAAAACTGCTCAAAAATATATTATGTGGCAGTTTGTTTGGTTTTGGCCCTCTGACTGCCAGCAATCCCTCAACTTTTCAAAACTTTAGGAGAGTCAATTTTCAGCCAAAAATGAAACCAAAAGTGATATGACATCACTTTCAATTCTGTGGAGTCACACTATGCAGCCCACTGGGGATGTAGGGTTAAATTTGGTCCTTGTCCTCAGCACAGTTGCTCCCCATTGTTTCATGATAAATGCAGCAATAGTAATCCTTTGGCTGTGAAATATTATCTAAACAGAAGCTGATCTGGCATGCATACTCTATCTTTTTGGGTACCAAGTTAGGGCTTTCGGTTCTCCCAGGCTCTTAGAATCATAGAATCATAGCCGCACCATGCTCCCCCCAAGGAACCACCTCCTCCAGCTTCCCCAACCTCTGGCCCACAGGGGAAAAGGAACCTATTCACCAGCAGAAGCAGAAAACAGCTGCACGGTGATTTAAAAGACCACTTTGACAGTGCGGGAAATCTGAAATCACAAAGAGCCCTATGAAAAGGTGATGCTGAGAAGGAGAGAAAAAGAATGGCGGTTTGGCAAAAGTTCTGGGGTGGGTATGTCCCCCTCTGCCCACCCTCTGTCCATTGTCCCTCCCTCCAGGGTGCCCTGAATGTGACTGGCAGCACATTCACATTTGGGGCAACCTGTGTCTTTTTAAAAGACATGATAAAAGAACTGTGTTCAAAAGAACCGGTTCAGGAGGGCTTGTGCCCCGGTTAACCCTGAATACACTCGAGGGTGTAATCCAGGGGTAGGCAATCTTTTTGAGCCGGGGGCCGGGTTGCTATCCCTCAGACAATTGGGGGGCCGAAGCACCAAAAATAAATAAATAAATAAATAAATAAATTTAAAAAATTAAAAAATTAAAAATATATGCATGCACACTCTCTCAGCCCCAGAAAAGCCATGGCAAAACCCCTGTGGAGATTTTGCCAAGAAAACCCCAAGAACAAGTAATAACAACAATAATCAATATCATCATGGCGGGCGGCGGCGGGGGGCGGTGGCAGGACTGGCCTGGGGTCAGTCCAAAGGCCTCAGGGGGCCTTAGGTTGCCTACCCCTGGTGTAATCGGTTTGACTGTGAACAGGCACTTTTAACCCAGTTTGCAAACCAGGTTAAATCATAGCGTGAATGAGGCCCTACAGTTACAAAATTTGCCAGTGTTTACAAGAGCAAAGATTGAACTGAGAGAGGGCTCAAGCCATGATGATAACTTCCAGTTGGTTATAAGGGCCATCACTGTAATCTGGTTAGCACCAAGAACAAGCCCATATTGTCATCATGGAGTTGAGCTCACTGTGATTGATGAAGTAGCGCAGATTATTAGATACAAGGTAGCTAGTTACCTTCAGATAGTAACTTTTCAAAATATAATAACTCTGTTGGTCTATATCTTCCAGGCATGGCATACTGCATTCTCAGAACTGATAATGGCCTTCAATTAAAATTATTTAGAATTTGAAGTAACATCTAAAAAATCCCCAGTTAAGGTTGCTAATAGAAAGACTAAAAAAATTGTCAAATGGTTGTTGAGTAAAAGCCTAGGGTTCAAATATAAATCTGTTCTTTGGCACTGCTCAATTGCAGGGCAGTATCACCAAAAATCAGAAAATGCCTTATAGAGCTACTGTTTCATAGCAAACTCAGAATCAGATTATCATGGATGAAACAGGACACAGAAACTCATCACAATGCAGGTATCACAGTGGAAATCAAAACAACAACAATAGCAACAATGACAATAGCAACAAGACATTATATAACATAATCATGAGCACTGATCCCTTTACAACCCCAGTATGAGGTGTGAGTGTTCAAAGGTAATAAGTGGGATCAAATTACTATTGTCCATAAAGAAGTAAGCCCAAAGTTGAATGAATAATGGGCAAATGTTAATGTACAACAGACATCCCATCTAGATCCCTAAAGGGTAAGGAAAAGAGAATCACATAGGAGAAAGTGTTATAGGCCTGGAGCTGCAGGAATGGGATTTGGAGGAAGAGTCCAATGAGGAGTCTGATGAAGAGACTAAGGAAAGGACTCAAGCAAGTCTTCCAGATAGGGAACAGCCTGTAGCTCTCCCTACTGAAGAGCTTCAACCAACTCATCCTGTGGAATTGCAGCAAGACTCACCTGCTGATGAGACAGAGGACACAGCTGGGGTCTTAAAGTCCTCAATCAAGGAGAAGGAACAAGAAAATCCCTGCCCCCTGCACTGGGTGACACCCCAGACTGGAACGCCACTGCCCCCCACTGCAGTCCCTTTTCTTGTTTTCATATAGGATGTCTTTCTGTACTACTTGCTTCATCTTGAAGAAAGCCAATGCCTTAAGCAAAATCAACATTACTTAAAAATAATGTGAAAATGTAATTGTAAATATCTATATGTGTTTTGCTGAAGAAAAAGAATCAGTTATATTGATATTTATGCTCTCTACCTCACTGAATACGATACAATAAGAAAGCCTCAAATATTTAAGTCCACAACCAAAAAAATCCAACCTTTCAGGGTATGGTTATATTAATCCCATTTGCTCTCAGCTACCTAGCTTTGGTAACAGCACAGAAGAATACATGGAAGGAGAAAGTATATTACGTAAGAAAAATACTACCAAATATCCCCCTTACCCTCATGCAAATGAACCAGTTTGGAAAAGTTGCTCTTCGGGACTACAGCTCCCGGATCCCCTACCCAGCATGGCCAGAGTCCAAGAGAATAACATTTCTGAATTTTGAAATGAAAATACTGTGATTGATTCAGCTTCTTTTTAGGTAATTTGGAAGCAACTGATCAGAATAGGAGTTGCTGTTTTTACATATTTTTCCCTTTCTCCAGCTTATTTAGTTTAGGAGCTGAAGAACATCACCAAGTAAAAAAGGAAGATAGGGTGATCCATTTGATGCTCTTGAACCACATGCAAGGACATTCATGTTGAGGTGCAAATTCACAGTTGACAAGTACATGTGTTGATATTTTTTATCTACAAGTTTTATTTGGTGAGGGAAAAGTGAATAGTGCATGAGACAGTATAACTCTGAAGTCTTCATTCTCTTTATCAAGTCAATGTGTACATTAAAACTTGAGCCAATCAGGAGATGCTTAGAGGGACATGTGTTTGAACTGTGAGCACCTCCAATGAGAATGAAAAATAAACAGAAATAGAGTTTATAAGAACAATGCATTTCTCTGTCCTTAGTCTGACATATCACTTGTCAGATCTAACTCTCTGAAGTACAAAAAAGTGTTACTGGCACCTGGCTTCTGCCCCGCTGCCATACCATAAGAGAGCCCAAGTGGACTTCCTTCAATTAGAACAATCTTTTTAACATACAGGATCTATAGAAATTCTAATCTTATTCTCCCTAAAATAGGCAGACTGTTGCCGTTCCTTCTGATTTAAGTAATGACTCAACCTTGTTTTTGTGCTGTTTATTTCCGACTTACAGCAACCCTAAAGGCGAAGCTAACATGGAGTTGTCTTGGCAAGATTTGTTCAGAGGAGATTTGCCATTACCTTCACCTGAGGCTGAAAGCATGTGACTTGCCCAGTGGGTTTCACAATCAAATGGGAAGTGCACACTGGTCTGCAGAGTTGTAATAATAATAATAATAATAATAATAATAAATAATTTATTAATACCCCACCTTCAGCCTTGGCCATCAAGGCGGCTTACATCTAAAATCAAATACATAAAATAACCCTTCCAACAATATAAACTAGCACAATTTACCCCCCATTAAAATTACATTAAATTCAGTCTCAGTTAAAATTAAAATTAACAATAGACAAAGTTAAAAGCAATAAGCTCAAACCACTACACCATGCTGATCCTAAGTATTTTATGTGAATAGAAGCTCAGCAACAAAATTGTATAAGTGGCCTGAACAGAGCTTAGATATTTTTTTGGACCACCAGCCATGCCTCCTTGTGGAATCTGGGACTTGTACTCCAAAAAGCCAACTGTTCCCTGCTCCTGGACTTTGGGAACTGTGGTTCAAAAAAGTCAAATTTGCCAAGTTCTGTGTGTAATTGACAATTGCCTTCACTACAAGTAAAAGAAGTAGGGAATCAGAAGGAAGTAGCAACATTTTTGTCTTCTGATTCTTCACTGAGTACCTTAATTATAGTTGTCACATTACCAGTGTCAAGATGGGTTTTCAACTTTCTGTTAACTATTTATGTTTGTGAAGGCTGCATGAACTGTGGTCATAAGCAGTTTCTTCAAGTTCACCTAGACTTCTGCCCCAGCATGTTCTTAAGATTGCAGTCCTGATCTCTAAGCAGCTATAGTGCTCTGACATTTTGTTTGCTGGGGGGTGGGGAGAGAGAGATTAAAGGTCGTATTATAGGTATCATAGACCAATGGTAATATATCAGAGGCAGACAAAGTGCAGCCCTCTAGATGCTGTTGGACTGCAACTCAAATCAGCTAATGGTGAAAAAAGTCGGACAGCTCAGCAACATCTGAAGCTCTGAAGAGACTACCCCTGGAGTAGATCCTAAGGAAACACTTTCTGACCCAAACAGCTAATAACCTATACTGGAGATTAACACAAGCACCATGCCATACATTTGTCCTCACTACTGTATCATTATCACTAATCTGCAGTCTTTTTAGAGAATCTGATGGACCGTTAATTGCTTAACACTGATTATCTTCATTATACATCATACTGCTTAAATATTCCAACCTCCATTTAATTAACTTTGCCAGTTTCACAATGTTACTGCCAGTTGATTAATTGCTCTGTTGCTCACAGTTGGTTAATCTGGGCTATATTCAATTAATCACTGCCTCTTGATTAACTCATTATCACTTGGACTGTTCTCTGTACTGACTGCCAGTACTGAAAATGATGAATCCCAAAGAATACATTGGCCCTTCCTTTCTTCTTTTCACACTAAATAGTATTTCCCAGAGGTTAGGAGTGTTACTTTTCTAAATTACAAACACAATGATTCCTACAGCCAGTATGTCCACTAGCTATGATAACTTTGGCATCCTGATACTTGGGGGCAGTCCAAAAAAGGTTTTCCTAAGCTCTGTTATTTTCTTATTATGGAAAGCTCATAAAAACTTTAAAGCCAAACACAGCCTACCAACCATGTACAGCAGCCCATCAAGGGCTCAGGTCAGTCTCTTGGCTTTGGTGCTTGAGTAAAAGTGAAGAAGGAAGGGTGTGGTCAAGTTCTGGCAGGTCACAATAGATGTTTAGCTTGTGTTCAACTTCTGGCTATGTCACCATAAGATAAAGATAAAGATAAAGGCAGACTCTTGACATGAATGTCTAGTCATAACCGACTGTAGGGGGTGGTGCTCATCTCCATTACTAAGCCAAAGAACCAGAGTTGTTTGAGGACTACTCTGGTGGTCATGTGGCCAGCATGACTGCACCGAACGCTATTATCTTCCCACTTAAGTGGTACCTATCTATCTACTTGCATTTGCAGGCTTTTAAACTGCTAGGTTGGCAGAAGCTGGGACTAGTGACAGAAGCTAACCCCATCATGCAGCACTCGGGCCTTGAACTGCCACAGCCAGGTGCAAAATGTTGACATCAGCCACTGAGACCCTTGATGCCAGCAGAGTATGTAATTATTTCATGCTGGGCATGAGGATAATCCGAAAGCAGGTTTAAAACATATCCAATCTTTGGGCAGTTGTGCATACCTTTGTAGGTGCAATCAATGTAAGATATGCAAATCTAATCTAAGGGGGGAATGCAGACAGGCGGCCCTGGGCCGCCCTGGGAAGTGGAGGATCAAGGCCAAGGCTGCCGGACACCGAGGCTCCGATCCTCCCTTTGGCCACCTTGGAAAGGAGCGGCAAAATGCCGCTCCTTTCAGAGCCGGCAAAAAAGGCACCCTAAGAGCTGGCGCGTGGCTCTTTAGCGCCACTTCCAGTGCAGTGCGTCAAAAGGCTGCGCTGGAAGGACATCCTGATGCTGTGTGCAGTGCATAACGGAGCCTGGTGTCAGGACGTCTTCGGGGAAGGGTTGAGGCGGCCGGCATGCGACTGCCCCTCCCCATCCCTGCCTCCAGGATGGCCCAAAGGGCCCGTCTGTAGAGGCCCCAAGTTACAAATGTACAGACAGGTTAAAGATCTAGACATGTGGGTGTAAGGACAGCCAAATGTTGACATGCAGCTTGTGAAATTTAGGAAGGAACATTAGATGATGTTATGTAGGACCATTGATCCATTTTACTTTGCAACATCTATAATAACTGGCAGAAACTCCACAAGCATTCAATCAGATGTCTTTTCCAGTCTTTCCTGGCTCCAACCCAATTACTATAATGTAAGCAGAAATATAATACACCTCACTTAAAGCTTGAAAAGCTTATGTTTTTTGGACTCTAGGAGTCCACAAAAGTAATATTTCCAAACTGATCTCACCAGAATGGGGGAAACTGTTACCAGGAGACCTGTGTACCTGTTAATTCTGATGTCCAAGTGGTAACTGTTGATGGGCAACTTAAAAGCCTCTGCATATGGTTCTTCGCCTGGACTGGACTGAGCAAGTCTTTAAACAGAAAGCACCTTTAAATCAAGGCAGCCCTTGAAATAAAGGAGACTCTTCTGTAAAATAAGAGTATTGACCATGCTATATTGTACTTTTGGGTAAATAGTTCTTCTCTGGAAGTTATTTCCCCCCCCCCCCCCCCCCCCGTTCCAAAACATCACTGGATTTAATTCTTTGCTAAGAACTTACTTTAAAGCTGCTGAAGTGGTTCTTTCCTTGTTTGGTTCTAAACAGTGTTGGATATCATCAGTTGATTGTGCGAGTCTTTGGGTTTATTTATGTTGAATGAATGAATTCTTATTTTATTGTCTTATTGTACTATATTGTACTTTATGCTCAATTTTTTAAGTGACAATCTGGAGGCTTTACTCAGCCCGCACTACAAAGCAGAGAAATTATTTAATAAATACACCCTTTCTAGGCAAATATCAGCTGGATTTGTCAAAGGACTGCTAACACCCTGCTCTCCTCCTCTGTCATTCATAACCCACAGTTCTTATCAGCTGAGATAGGAAAGATCAGATAATGGCCATACCAGCTAGAATAAATTAGCCCCAGGAGGATTTCCCACTGTTTGCCTATCTTATTAGACTCTGTCAGTGTATATGTTCTAGAGCCATTAAACTTGATTGGCTCTATCACCTGCTGTGGACCTCCAAACACACTTGTATATAATCCATTACTAGATGCCTGTTTATGCAATGGACTCCAAATTCCCTGGAGGAAAGCAAGTTCTTCTTGCTTTTGACAAAGCAGTTTGTGTCTTTTTGAAAGCCAGTGATGCAGGAATTTTAGTATTTATGCTATATGGGGATCCATGGATCCAGCCAGTGCCAAATGAATATTCATAGCATACATAAAGAAATTATAATTTGCATTCTGTACTTTCACATAAGAGACATCTTTACCTAAGTGCTTAACTATGGATTAGTAGGAAGAACACATTAGCTGTTAATATATCAGGATGTTTCTTATTCCATCTTTTCTTCAATAACCTCAAAGGTATGTACCTAGCTCTTCTCCTCCCCACTTATTCTCACAACACTGTGAGGTAAGCCAAGAATGAGTATATTATCCAGTGAGTTTCATGGTTTGTGGCTGAATCTGGATCTGTGCAGACTCATTCCAGCACTCCGAACACCACACCACACTGACTATGCTGGACTCTGTGTAGAATACCAAGCAGTCGATAAGACTAAGGTGGGATGCAACACTTGACCCCTCCATGCTTCTCCCCCGGAAGCATGGCATGGCATCTTTTAAATACACCCCAGGGCTCCCCTGCAATCTTTAACATTTTTTTAGAACAAATATCTGTTTTCAAAACCAGAATTGGATTTCTAGCCATTTCCAGTGGTTCCTCCACCCTCCAAAAAAATTTTTGGTATCTTTGGAAATACATACACATCTGGAGGCTCCCAAATGCAAGAAATCCCCTCTTCCCTGCTGCTGCCTTTATCAACCTAGTGTCCCAGTTGTGTAGGTCTACAGATTCCAATCATCACCAGCCTACATGAGAATATTCCCCAATACAAGACTCCTCCAGTCACCACAGTAATGTGTAATTATTCTGTCACTGTGAGAACCTCAAAGTGAATCTAGGGCAGGCCTGAAAAAGTCAGGAAACCAAACCTTATAAGGAATAGCAATAGCTTAAGGAACTGGGTATGGGTAGGTTTAGTATGGAGAAGAGAAAACTGAGAATGAGTAACATGAACACCATTTTTAAGTAACTGAAGGTAAAAGAAGCAAACTTGCTCTCTGTTGTTCCTGAGACTAGGACACAAAACAATTGATTTAAATTGCAAGAAAGGTGATTCCACTTAAAGCAGGGGTAGGCAACCTAAGGCCCGGGGCCCGGATGCAGCCCCCTGAGGCCTTTGGACTGGCCCCAGGCTGGTCCTGCTGCCGCCACCCGCTGCCGCCGCCACCCGCCATGATGATATTGATTATTGTTGTTATTACTTGTTCTTGGGGTTTTCTTGGCAATATCTCCATAGGGGTTTTGCCATGGCTTTTCTGGGGCTGAGAGAGTGTGCATGCATTTTTTTTTATTTTTTATTTTTTATATTTATTTATTTATTTATTTATTTATGGTGCTTCGGCCCCCCCAATTGTCTGAGGGACAGCAATCCGGCCCCTGGCTCAAAAAGGTTGCCTACCCCTGACTTAAAGTTTAGGAAGAACTCCCTGAGGCTAAGAGCCATTCAACACTGGAATGGTCTGCCTTGGAAGGTGGTGGGCTCTTTTATTGGGTGTCTTTAAACAAAGGTTGGATGACTGTTTCTCAGGAGTGCATTATTTGTTTATTTCTGCATGGCAGGGAGTTAGACCAGATGGCACTTGCAGTACCTTCCAACTCTTTGATTCTGTGAGCTGTGGCCCTCCAACTATTAAAAACCCACAAAAAAAATTATTGGATTTCTCTTTCACATCCTTCACCATCAGCCATCCAGGCTAGGTGTGATGGGAGTTGCAGGCCACCTGGAGAGCCACGCATTGCCCATCCCTGCCCTAACAGTTACATCATTGCTGCCCAGCCATCACAGACACTCAGTTGACACAAAGAAATTGCAAATTCTCTTTGAGTTACTGGCCTGAAATTTCTTTCAGCAAGAATGGCCAAGAAGATTACCTGGGTCAGTGCATCAGTGTCAACCCTGCTGCCCTGGTCATATTTGCTCTTGCACTCTGGCCCATTTCAGAGAGTTTATTTGCCTCCTGCGATGTTTGCAGACTAAGATTTTGAAGGAATAAATCAGTGCTAATGATGGAATCTAATCTATTTCCAAAGTCACTATCTGCATGGGAAAAAATCAGGAGAGAGGCAGATCAGGAGGAAAATATGGTAGAAATCCCATGCCTCTGCAGGAAATTCATGGGGTATTATGAGTCCAAGCATGATCACCCAAATCCCAACAGGCAAAAATTACATATACATATCTGCATAATACTAGCTGGGCATGAACTATCAGATGCTAACTTTGAACTATCTCTTGGTAGTTTATGCTATCATAAAACTGGACACAATCTTGCACGAGGAGACACAGCTACAAGAGGTAGCTATGATAGACCTCTCCCAAGCTCCGCATTTTCACGGCAGTCCCTCAAACCCAACCATTTCCTTGTCAATGGAGGAGAAAACAAACACCCAGCTCTTTTCCTATATGCACACACAGCAAGAGAAAGGCAGCATAGAAGTGAAATAAAATAAATTCAAGAGCCATTGGTCTAGAGCAAGCACAGGAGTAGGTACCCAGTGATAGCCCTGCCAATCGAATTTTAACACGTTGCTCATATAGGTCAAGAGCATCAGGATCTTCTCAGGGATTCAAGGCGGCTCACAAGATAAAACATTAGTAAAACATTACAATAAAAAAATTAAAAACAATTCAAAGTATCTAGTAAAAATAGTATAAAATACAAAAACATACAAAAGTTAAAAACATAACTAAAAACACACCCCATATAAAAAAATCTCACCCTGTCCTGTTTACATGTTTAAAAGCCTGCTTAAATAAACATGTTTTTGCTTGCCCCAAATGCAAGGAGGGAGGGGACCAACCTAGCCTCCCACAGAAGGGAGTTCCAAAAGGTGGGAGCAGCCACCGAGAAGACTCTCTCTCTCTCTCTCTCTCTCTCTCTCTCTCTCTCGTGTCCTCACCAAGTGACCCTGGGATGGTGGTGGGACTGAGAAAAAGCCTTCCATTGATGATCTTAAAACTCTGGCAAGTTAATATGGGGAGATATGGCCTTTCAAATAGTCTGGACCTAAGCTGTGTAGGGCTTTATAGTCATGACCAGTACTTTGAATTGTGCCTGGAAATGAACTGGTAGCCAGTGAAGCTGTTTTAACAAGGGAGTTAAATGCTTCCTATAACTGGCCCTGCTCAGTATTCTAGCTGTGGTGTTTTGGGCCCGTTGAAGTTTCCGAACTGTTTCCAAAGGCAGCCCTATGTAGGGTATGTTGAACTTTGGCTGTCTACATGTTTTGAACTTATGTCTCCTAGAATTCCTGTTCATTAGCTGTGCTGGTTGAGGCTTCTGGGAATTGAGCCAAAACATCTGGAGGACCAAAGGTCCAGAACCACAGTTCTATACAGTATTTCCTAACCATTCATTGTAAAGAAGCCCCCCAAATAGCTTCTGTGTTGGCCTTGCCATCCTTTATAACTGCTTGTAACAGTGGAACCCCTTATATCCACAAAACAGTGATACCTTTATTTGACCAACCAAAATGCACAAAATACATGATCCAAGCTTTTGAAGCTCCACTGGCTTCTTCATCAGGCAAACATGTTAAAAATCATACAGGAGCAATTATTTTTTAAAAAATGGCAATATTAGTCACAGGCCTACATTGTGTAAAGGTGTTGTTGGTGTGTTGTTCTGTGTTGAGATAGTATGGATGGGTATCTATGCAGGCAGGTCTCTCCTCCTCCTGGCCATTTGGCACTGGAAACAAAATATTCCAAAGTCCAGGAGATAAAATTTGAATTCCATTAGCAATACAACACATACTTCCTGTGAGATCCAAGATGTCTCATCCTTTGTATGTTCACAGCCCCCTTTGTTAACTGCTAAAATATGCAGCAGCTATGCTTAATAGGTGGTTGTCTACATGGCTTTAAAAAGAGGGCTAGACAAATTTAGCATGGAAAAATCTATCTATTGATATTAGTCATGCTAGCTAGAGAAAACCTCTAGGCTCAATAGCAATATACCTCTGCGCACCAGGCACTGAGGATAAGGAACAGCAAGAGGCTGTTGCCATTACTGTCTGCATCATATATTCACAGAGGTATCTGGAAGGCTACTGTGGAAAACGGGATGCTGGGCCAGACTGGGCCCTGGTCTGAGTCAGCAGAGCTTTTCTTACCTAATGCATACTTTGTCTGCCCCAAGCTTGTGAAATAGGTTGCTGGCTGTCTCATGGAAGTCTCAAGGACTGTGACCTTCTACATCCTTCGGGGAGACAAACTAATCAGTTCTGGTAAATATCGCAAAGGCTCAGGGCACCCATCCAGGCTTAGCCCCACAGTGAATAAGAGGGAGGCAACTGCCTCAAACAGATGGTTTGGGGTGTCATAAATGGCACAGCTAATTGTTGCTGATTTAATTTAGTGCATTGTTATGGTATTCTTGTTGCCGAGAACAAGACGTGCTTGTAGGGTTTTTCTGCCTTGGCTACCAAAATGATTTGAGTTTGGATACTGGGTATTTTTGACTAAGCAGGCAGGAACCATTCGCTCCTCCATCTCTGGCCAAGCCAGCCCCCTTGGGACACCACTCTAGCTTCCCCCTAATCATGCATAGGGCCCTGCTCATTACCCTCTTTGGCCACACTGCAACATTTTGCTGCCTGAAGTATAACCTGGTATTGCATCCCCCCCTCCCTCTTCCACATGCAAGAGCTGAGTGGACTGCCAACTGAAGCTAATTCTAATAAACTGGCAATATAATAATCTCACAATGCAAGGCTGCAGTTTGGGGCCAGGACCCAACAGAGGTGAATGACTGGAGGACTGAAGCAAAGCAGACAGGGTTCTGCTTGTCCCCATCCCCCAGCATCTGTCACCTGAGGCAGCTGCCTTGCTCTCCCTAAGGGTAAGACAAGTCCTGCCACAGCTTGCCAGACTTGCTTTTTAAAAAGCTACAGCAAGCATGCTTCCCTCTTCCATTGGTGAAGCTGTTGGGGGGCAAGCCTTGCCTTCCTTATTCCTCTGATATCTCTGGATGGATATCTCCCCAACTTTCATCAGTCTCTTTCAGTTTCTCTCCCCTCACCCTTCTCAGTCTGGGCGCATGGTCACTGAAGAATTAAACCAGTTTGACACTGCTTTAACTACCCCAGCTCCATGCTATGGGATTCTGGGGATTGTAGTCGGCTGTGGCACCAGAGCTCTGGAATTTCATAGCATGGAGCCATGGCAGTTAAATCAGTGTCAAGCTGGATTATTTCTCCAGTGAGGATGCAGCCTGGAGGGAGTTAAACTAAAGGCACCAGGCCAAATACTCGGCCACCCTTCTCTACCAACTTTGCACCCCCAAGACAAGGAAGGACAAAGGCTCTACAGCTGCCTCTGGGCTGAAACTCCAGCTAGCTCCAGAAAATAATTCCCTGGAGAACTAGACCTCTCAGCTTTCTCCTCCCCCCCCCCCCCTTTCTCCTGGGGCCACGCCAGCAAGAAAGCCTCATTCTCCACTTTCTGTGCCATTACCCCTCCAGGGAAAGGAAGAAGAGGGAAATTTGGGCAGAGGAGGAGGAAGGAGGGAAAGAAGGAGGGGGAGAAGATGGAATGCATCCCAAAGCCCTTGGAAGAAGTCCTTTCAGAGATCAGTTGCAGGTGAGGGGTGGAGAGCTGAGCTCAGCATCTGTCCCAATGCCAAAGACTGGGAATGGACCTTGAAAGGTAATAGAATCGGACCCTTTTCCAGAGCCTCCTTTATTCCCTGTCCTCCCACTGAGGAAGAGGTGAGAGTGGGCGAATGCCTTCGCTGCCTCAAGAGATACTCCAGAGCTCCCTGCCACCTGGAGATTTTTCTTTCTCTTGTCAAGGAAACATGAGAGTTCAGGGCTGTCACTGGAGCCAGGAACCAATTTTGGCTTCATCACTTTGGGCAGCAGAAGCAACTCCAGTTGCAACAGAGCATGTTCTTCATGCACAAACACACACACACACACACAGCTGAGGGTTTCGTTTCAGCCCTCCTTCATTTCTCTTTCCTGAGATTAAAAGGATATTTTCACCTGCCTCTCCAAATAAACAACCATTCTGCCACTACATTAACTTAAAAGTGAAAATAGTGAAATTAAAAATGAAAGAGTGCCAACGCTCATTGTCCCTTTCAGACTGTAGGCTCCTTGAGGACAGAGACATCTAGGTGTCACCTGTTGTTGTGCCTTTAAGTCTTTATTGTTGTTTCCAACTTATGGCGACCCTAAGGTGAATCTCTCATGGGGCTTTCTTGGAAAGAGTTTCAAAGGAGATTTACCATTGTCATCCTCTGAAGCTGAGAGAGTGTGACTTGCCCAAGGTCAGCCAGTGGATTTACATGGCCAAGTGGGATTTGAACCCTGGTCTCCAGAGTCCTAGTCCAATACTCAAACCACTATGCCACATTGGCTCTCACCACACCTTCAAGTCGATGGAAAACCAAAAGTAGCACATGCTCTGATGCTGGATACTTGAACACATGCTTACACACACAGCTGCTCCAAAGCATTTTGCCAAAAAATTAGTGTTCCCCTCCCCACCCAAGAAACCAAGTATGATACTTCTCCCATGTGAAGGTGTACAGTACTTCTGAAAATGCACCACTATAGCTTTAAAGGAAGTGTGAGCCAGCATCATGCAGAGGTTTGAGTGTTAGACTAGGACTTCAGGTGACCAGGGTTCAAATCCCCACTGAGCCATGGAAACCCATTAGGCACCTCACACACTCACAGCCTTACAGGAAGGCAATGGTAAACACCCTCTGAACAATTCTTGTCAAGAAAACACAATTGCCATAAGTCACAATTGACCTGAACACACATAACAACAAAACTTTAAAGGAACATTTCAGAGGATCATTATATAGAGCATAGAGCCACAGGACACTCCTCTGCCAGAATTGGGAGGGGGGTGATGATACTATGAGATACAGCAAATGTTTTTGCATTGCTTGCCACCAGTAAAGCCCCTCCCTGCCCCCTCAGACACTATTAACCAAAATCATAGAATCATAGAGTTGAAAGAGACCCAAGGGCAATGCAATCCAACCCCCTGCCAGGCAGGAACTCACAATCAAAGCACCACCACCATCACCCAAAGAGATGGCCACCCAAACTCTGTTTAAAGACCTCAAAAGAAGAAGCCTCCACCACACTCCGAGGTGGAATCTCTTTTCCTGTAGTTTGCATCTATTATTCTGTGTCCTATTCTCCAAAGCAGCAGAAAACAAGCTTGCTCCATCCTCAATATAACATCCCTTCAAATATTTAAACAGGGCTATCATATCACCTCTTAACCTTCTCTTCTCCAGGATAAACATGTCCAGCTCCCTAAGTCTCTCCTAACAGGGCTTGGTTTCCAGACCCTTCACCATTTTGATCATTCTCTGGACATGCTCCAGCTTATCAACATCATTTTGAATTGTGGTGCCCAGAACTGGACACAGTATTTCCAGGTGAGTCCTGACCAAAACAGAATAGAGTGGCACTATTACTTCCCTTGATCTAGACACTACACTTCTATTGATGCAGCCTAGAATTACATTGGCTTTTTTAGCTGCCACGTCACATTGTTGACCAATGAGGAATTATTTGTGTAGCCTGACTGAAACCACTGTGTGGAGGCTCAGAAGAAATGGCTGGAGCATCTGCCATCCCCCCCATTTCTGTTGCCTGAAGTTACATTGTCATTTTCCCTAAAGGTAAAGCTGGTCCTCATCAGATCACACACAGTTAGCCAGAAAGAGACATGCCTTCTTGCTTAGAATCCCTGGGGCCTTCTTCCAGACACAAAGTGTGGAAAAAATTAGAGACGAACAAGGGAAAAAGGAACATGGCCTGCCTTTGCTTAGAGACTCAGCACACACATGTATCACTCTCCACTCCCCTGTCATCACTGGGTGACTCACAGTTCGTTGTGTGAGCTCAATCCACTGAAAAACAGTGTTTGAGGTGATATATGGTAAACTTGATGTGACACTTCTGCCTGTGACCCACTGGCTCATGCCCACATGCTGAACTATCCCAGAATCCCAACACTTCTCTATGTATTGTGACTTGCATATTATCCAGACTAGAGTTGTAGAGTTGCTATTTTTTAAGGTAAATTCTAGGAATCTGGGATTGATGCTCAATCACATTAAGACTAAGGCCTAATTCCCATAGGTAGTCCTATTGGCAGATCCATTGACTCAGTGGGATTTATCTAAGGGTCAACTCACCATTCAGCAATTGATTCAAAAAGTCTAGCTGGGACTATTAATAGAATTTAAGGGCCTTTGCAGACTGCCAGAAATAGTGCACATTAAATTGAGGCACTGCCCTGGCTCAGTGCTAGGGAATCATGGGAACTGTAATTTATTGTGGCACCAGAGCTCTCTGACAGAGAAGGCTCAATGTCCCAGAAAAAAATACAGTTCCCATGATTCCCTAGCACTGAGCCAGGGCAGTGCCTCAATTTAATGTGCACTATTAAGTCTTAATGAACTGCTAAAGAGAATTAAATCAGCTTGGATTTGTTTGTTTCATTTGTTTAAAGCAAAATTCATTTGGTACAAACATGTACGGTACCAGATGTTTAAGTGGACTGCAGTTCACAGATGTTTATGCCACACCAGACTTGTTAAGTCTTTCACATGCCATGAGACTTGACTGTATACTCCACAATGTATTCTATACAATTGAGAATACAGTAGATACTTTGTAACACTCATTCTATGCTAAACAAATAGAGAAGAGGAAAGGTCGGAAGGAAAGTGATGTGGGATGCTAGTTGCAGTAAAAAGTTGCCAATATAAAGTAGCAATCAAACACATAGCCTTACTAGTCTGTTTTTGCATTAAAAGACATAAGGATATTCTGTAGCACCTTTGAGACTAACTGAGAAAAATAAATTTTGATGACGTGGATAGCCTCAAAAGTGCTGTAGAATTCCTTTGTATCTTATTATACAAACAAACATTTGGGGAAATTACAGTTTGGCTATTAGTGGTAAAGAGCCAGTGTGGTGTGCTAGTTTGAGCATTGGACTATTACTCCATAGACCAGCGTTTGAATCCTGGCTCAGCCACATAAACCCACTGGATGACCTTGGATAAGTCATTCTCTCTCAGCCTCAGAAGATGGCAATGGCAAACCCCTTCTGAAGAATTATTATTATTATTATTATTATTATTATTATTTGTATCCCACCCCAAGTTCACCTTAGGGTTGCCATAAGTTGGAAATGACTTGAAGGTTCATAATAATAACAAAGATATTCATTCATTCATTTATTTTTTTAATAGTGAGTATTCCTTGCCTAAGAAAACCCTATAAAATTCATAGGGACATTATAAGTCAACAGGCAACTTGAAGGCACACAATGTGAAGTTAGGGAGACTAGATGTCATAACCACAAAGGAGAGCAAGACACTACAAAATGTATAAAAAAGTGGGGGACATTTTGAAATTCCTCCTGAACAGAAGACTGAAATGTAGGACATGACCTGGAAAAGCAGGACCTCTGGTCACCCTGGACATTTTGAAATTCCTCTGGACAGAAAGTTGAAAAATAGGACATGTTCTGGAAAAGGAGGACCTCTGGTCACCCTGGACATTTTGAGAGTCCTCTGGACAGAAGGTTGAAAGGTAGGACATGTCCGGGGAAAACCACTGGTCATCTTTGACATTTTGTGATTCCTCCTAGACAGAAGGTTGAAAGGTAGGACATGTCCAGGAAAAGGAGGACCACTGGTCATCCTAGAAATTTTGTGATTCCTTCTGGACAGAAAGTTGAAAGGTAGGACATGTCCAGGAAAAGGAGGATCTCTGGACACCCTGGACATTTTGAGATTCCTCCTGGACAGAAGGTTGAAAAGGAGGAGATTTCTTGGAAAGGGAGGACCTCTGGTCATCCTGGACATTTTGAGATTCCTCCTGGAGAGAAGACTGAAATATAGGACATGTCCAGGAAAAGGAGGGCCTCTAGTTACCCTGGACATTTTTGATTCCTCCTGGATAGAAGGTTATAAGGTAGGACATGTCCAGGAAAAGGAGGATCTCTGGTTACCCTGGACATTTTGAGATTCCTCCTGGACAGAAGGTTGAAAGGTAGGACACGTCTTGGAAAAGGAGGACTTCTGGTCACCCCGTGTGGAGTGAAAAACGCTAACCCTCTCTCTCTCCCCTTCCTCTTTGGGAGGCATCGATCCCAGCAAATGCTTCTCTCTCGCTCCAGGGAATGAACTTTTCTTGTTGCACCATTTCGCCAGTAGGGGGCGCCGCGGTTCTATCCCAAACCGCGTGATTCCTAGGTTTCGGGCTCCGGGCCGAGCGAGGACGCCCTGAAAGGTGCTCTGGACTTTCCCAAAGTCCTCCTCTTCCTCCTCCAAAAGTGAAAAAAAAAAAAAAAAGGTTCAGACTTTCGACCGTCCGTCCACCTGGGAGCGAGGCGATGCAAGAGAGCATCCGCACAAAAGTAGCAGCAACAAGAAGAAGAAGAAGAAGAAGAGTCTGGGCTCCCTTTTGCAGACGCCTCCTTCCTTCATTTCTCAACGGAAGAAAGGGGAGAGGAGTGGGTTTTATTGCAGGAGCGACCCGGTCCTATTTGCTTTTCTTGGGGTGGGGGTGGGGAAGAGGATGATCCAAGCTCTTCCCCTCCAACTTGCTTCTTCCCTTCCTCCAGAAATCCTTCCTTCTCTTGTCCCAAACTCTGGTTGGAGGGAGATGGATGGGGAGGAAGAGAGGTCTCAAAGAAAGCAGCTGGGCTGGAGGAAAGCTTTTCCTTGCCGAGCTGATGGTGATGGCAGAGACTTTCCCTGTGGCGTCGTAGGCTTTCATGGCCGGCATCCATAGGTTTTTGTGGGTTTTTCGGGTTGTGTGGCCATGTTCTAGAAGAGTTTCTTTCTGACGTTTCGCCAGCATCTGTGATGCTGGCGAAACGTCAGAAAGAAACTCTTCTAGAACATGGCCACACAGCCCGAAAAACCCACAAAAAAAAACCTATTTCCCTGTGGCATTTATTGTTGTTGGGTGCCTTCAGGTCGGTTCCGACTTATGGCGACCCTATCGTGGCAAGATTTGTCCAGAGGGTTTTTTTTCCATGGCCATCCTCTGAGGCTGAGAGAGTGTGACTTTCCTGTGGCATAGAAGAAGAAGAAGAAGAGACACCGACACCCCCACCCCACCCCCGCCGGGGACATTTTGGATCTTCGTTAAGGTTCGCGTCGCTCCTCCTTGCAAAATGTTGAAGCCGCTGTTCTTGGGGGCGTTTCGCTTTTGGGGATCTCTTTCTCTCCTCCTTTCCCCAAACCCCGCCTCACCAGACAGAAATCTCCCTTTGGCTGCCCTCAAAAAAAAAAAAGAAGGCAGTCGCACCCAAAGGAAAGGGGAGTGATCCCGCTGCCCCAATCCGCAAAACTCACACAAACGCAACTTGATACAAGAGAGATCTTGCAGTAGACCCCTTTGAGAATCACTGAAAGAAAGAAGTTGGGAGCATGAGCTTTCCTGGACTAGAGCCTACTTCTTCAGACACATTTGGTATTATTATTATTATTATTATTTAGAGAGATCTTGCAGTAGACCCCTTTGAGAGTCACTGAAAGAAAGAAGTTGGGAGCATGAGCTTTCCTAGACTAGAGCCTACTTCTTCAGACACATTTGGTATTATTATTATTATTATTATTATTATTATTATTATTAATTATTTAGAGAGATCTTGTAGGCCTTTTGAGACTCGCTGAAAGAAAGAAGTTGGCAGCATGAGCTTTCCTAGACTAAAGCCTACTTCCTCAGATGCCTTGAGAGGCAACGTGTCCATGAAAGCAGCCAAGCCGATGCTCCCTCTGCCCTCAGTCGCAAAGGCACGAACAAAACCCACAACTCTTCTTTCTTTCTTTCTTTCTTTCTTTCTTTCTTTCTCCCCAATGTCTCATCGCCTCCCCAGCTCCACCTCCATCCCCATTTCTCCCCCATGTTGCCTTCGCTTCTGACCTGCCAAGTCTTAACTCAACTTTGGACGGACTTTGGTCTCCTTTGGGGAGGAAGCGTTTTGCAATCTGGATCAATAGGTCAGCTTGTTTGCGGGTGTGTGAGTGTGTGTGTGTGTGAGTGGGGATGGAGGGGGGTTGTTGTTTTTCAATTAAAGCAAGACAACTCTCCGGACAACTTTCCCACAAGGCTCCCATCCATCATCCATCCATCCATCCTCCCCGCCGACTCCCCCTTTTTCCCCAAACACCTCCATCGCTGGAGACGAAGGAAAGCCAAGCGAATGAATGAAGAGCGCCAGAGCCGCCTTGGGTTGCTGCAACGTGACCGTCCACAGAAAGAGGCAGAAAAGAGACAAAGTTTTCACCCCGCAATCGGTGGGTTTCCCCCTTTGAGTCTCCTTTTTTTTGGGGGGGGAGACCCTCTTCCTTTGATTTCTTTATATGAAGAGGCTTCAACCCGCCAGTTCAAAGTCCCCATCCCGACTTTCTCAAGGAGAGTGTGAGAGGATGCGAAAGAAAGAAAAAGAAAAAAAGAGCAGAGAGGAAAAAAAGGGGAAGGTTCCCAAAGACCAGTTAAAGCCGGCTCGGGGTGCAAAGGGGAGGGCGAAGGGCTTTTCTCCTCCAGATCGCCTACTTGAAGCCCCTTTCTCAGACAAAATGAGAGACACACACACACCCCACGACCAACCACTCCAGCCTAAGAGAAGACCAGGGCTGCATCCACACTGGAGAAATGATCCGATTTGGGAGGGTTTTAGCTGCTCTGTCTCCAGGCTATGGAATTCTGGGAATGGTCGTTTGTTGTGGCACCAGAGCGGAGCTCTGGTGCCACAACAAACGACCATTCCCAGAATTCCATAGCCTGGAGACAGAGCAGCTAGAGTCCTCTCAAATCGGATCATTTCTCCAGTGTGGATGCTGGACCCCTCACCCTCCTCCGCTTTGTGCCTCCTCCAGCCCTACAAAGACCCCCCCCCCATTTAACCCTTCCCGCCCAACTCCTTCCCTGCCATTCAAAGCCCTCTCTTGCCGGCCACCCACCCACTCCCTCCTTCCCTTGCCCTCTTCTTTGTTCTCTACACACCCGCCCCCCATTTTGTGGGGTGGCTTCTCCCTCTTCCACACAAATTCCCTCACACACACCACCAACACCCCCCCTCCCAAAAAAAGAGAGAGAAAGAGAGAGAAAACCAATATGCTTCTCTCTCTCTCTCTCCCCAGTTTTATAAGGACCAACAATCATCACCCTTCACAAAGTAACTCTTTTGTACAAAAGAACAGGAAACCTGCCCCGGGTCTGTGGGGGTCGGTCGGTGGGGGTGCTTCCCAGCCCCCGCAATGGAGGGACTAGAGGAAAGAAGGGGGGAAAGGTAGAATTACCTTCCAAAGGAGTTGAATGCCGAGGCGGTGGGAAAGAGGAGGGAAAGAGGAGGCGGGCAATGGTCAGGAGCCCCAGTCTGCGTGTGTGGTTAATCCAGAGGTGCCCTCAAGGACCAAAGGAGAGGGCGTCCGGCGTCCAGTCTCCTCCTCCTCCTCCTCCTCCTCTTCCTCGATGCCCCTCCCTCGGTGGGCGAACACCTGGCCGGCGGCGGAGGCTCTCTGGGCATCCAGCAGCAGCAGCAGCAGCAGCAGCAGCACCCAGCCCTCTTTGCCTCGCAAGTTCAAATGTGGGCTCCTCCGCCTCCGCCGCCACCCATCATTAGTAGCCCTGCCCTGCCCTGTCCTGCCTCTCCGAGAGGAGGAGAGGAGGGTTCTTCTGTCTACACACACAACACAACACACACACACACACACACACACCCGCCGAGGTTGGCCAAGAGGGAGCCCAGGAGAGAGGAGGGGGCTTCTTCCATGCGTCCGCCTCCCCTCCCCTCCCCTCCCCTCCCCTCCCCTCCCAGCAGCACCAAGGGCCAGGCGCCTCCTGAACTCCTCCGAGCCCCAAGAGGCTCTGCAAAGGCAAGGAGGATGAGGAGGCTGCTTCTTCTTCTTCTTCTCACCCTATTCTTCCTCCTTATCTTCTTCCTCCTTCCCTTCCTTCTTCCTCCTCCTTCTTCCTCCTCCTCCTCTTCTTCCTCACCCTCTTCCTCCTTCTCCTAATCTCCTCTTCTTCCTTCTCCCCTTTCTTATCCTTCCTCTTCCTCACTTTCTTCCTCCTCCTCCTCCCCTTCCTTCTTCCTCCTCCCTTTCCTTCTTCCTCCTCTTCTTCTTCCTCCTCCCTTTCCTTCTTACTTTCTTCTTCTTCCTCCTCCTCCTCCTCTTCCTCCTTCCTTCCTCCTCCCCTCCTCCTTCTTCCTCCTGAGGGAAGGAAAGGTCTCTTCAGGAGGTGGCCTTTGCCTTCTCCCCTCCCCCCCCCCCCAATTGGGGACAAGAGGCTTCGAGGACCAGGGCAATAACAGAGCGCGGGAAATGGCGAGGGGCGTCCGCCTCTTTCCTCCTCCTTAACTTGGGAAATGCCCTTCCTGAGGGGGGAGACGGTGTGTGTGTGCATTGTGTGTGTGTTGTGTGCGCAAAGGAGTGTCTCTTGCAGCGACCCCTCGGGAGGCAGTGTTACAAAAAGGTCTCTCTCCTTCCCAAAACTTTGCCCCAGACCTTCCCAGCCCCCCCCCCCAGCTCCCGCACCAGTGCCTTCCCTGTCCCTTGGCTCCTAGGCGCCCCTGTTGGGATGCTGGGGCTTGGCCGGTGGTGAGGGTTTACCTTTCACTGCACTATTCTCCTCTTTCCACCCCTTAGCCAGCGCTTTATTTCGTTTGTAAACTTATAGCAGGGGTAGGCAACCTTTCCCCTTTAAGGGCCGAGGGACTTCAGCTCCCAGAATCCCAGGAGCTATTGGCCAACATGGGACTATTGACCAACATGACTGAGGCTTCTGGGAGCTGAAGTTCCTCGGCCCTTAAAGGGGAAAGGTTGCCTATCCCTATTTTATAGCAACAAAACGGGAAGGAGACTCATTTATGGCAGAGAGAATAAAGGCATGTTTCAAAAAGGGCATTCGGGAGAGGGACTTTCTCCCCTCACACTGGAGGGAACCCATTGTTTGGCACCTACTAAATACCCTCAAGGCACCTGACCTTGTCTGACCTTGCAAGCAGGGTCAGCCTTGGGCTAGCACCTGGATGGGCGACCGCCAAGGAACACCAGGGTTTGTTGTTGTCCTGTGCCTCCAAGTCATTTTTTACTTATGGTGACTGTAAGGCTTGCCATAGGGGCTTTCTTGGCAACATTGTTCAAGTGCTGTAGGTTATATTTCAGGGGAAGGAATTAGCAAAACCATCTCTGAGTATTCATTCCTTGCCTAAGAAAACCTTATGAAATTCATGGGGTGCACACTAGTCGACAGACAACGTGAACATACCACACATACACACAAGCACAAAAGAAAGAAGGTTGCCTTTTGGGATGACGACCACCTTTGGGGGCTCTTTTTTTGGAAGAGTGGATGGTCCTACCATTAGCCAAAGTGAAGAGGCCATTGAGGACCAAAGCTCTGTATGCCACAAAGCCTTTCTTGCAGCCCCTAAGCTGTCTTGTGGCCTAGGGGTGGGGTGGCATTTGCTATCCCATTTCCAGTGTAGGGCTCCTTTCACAGTGCAGTTGTTTTCCACTTTCACTGCGATGGCCCTATTCTGTGGAAACCTGGGGTTTGTAGTTTGGGTGGGCACTAGAGCTCTGATTGATAATTCTACATGCCCCTTCCTGAACTGTGAATCGTAGTAGTAATCGTAATGCTTAAATTGTGTGGTGTGAAAAGCTCCCTGACATTCAGCTGTCAGTCTTCACAGTTTCTACAGGTAGAATAGGAGGAGGAAGCCATTTTGTCTTACATACACTTCAGGCCAGCATGGTGTAGTGTTCTGAGCCTCTGGCCAACAGGGTTTGATTCCCTGCTAGACTATGGAAACCCACTGGGTGATCTTGGGCAAGTCACACACTCTCAGCTCCTGAAACCCCCATGGGAGGTTCCCCTTAGAGTTGTCAGAAGTGGCTTGAAGGCACACAACAACAACACCTCAGGAAGCAAAAAGGCTAGGGCTGGCTTTGTTGAATCAGGAGGTGGGCTTTTTGGATTAGAAGCCCCCCTCCCTTCACCCTATGATACATATACTACTTTATTATCCATCAACATCCTTCCAAGGGCTCACATCTCCACTACAACCCTAGGAGGTAGGTAACCTTTGTAGTTCAGTAGAACTGAGGTCTTTCCAGTCCATTGTGCTACAATTGTTGAAGAACCAATGTTACCACCTGGACTTGTGAACCTGGCTGTCATTTCCTTCAAGCCCCGTCAAAGCAATATCTCTTACCTTACTTAGGGAGTTCTGCTCATGTTCAAACACACAGATCCATTCTGACTTTACAGAAAGGTTTGAAATGAGCAGAGTGAGCCAGAAACTGTTCAGTGTATGTTTGGCACATTTGGCCTACCCTGTTCAGGTATTTAGCCTGAATGCCTGAACAGGAATTCCACTGGTCATAATTGGCTATTTGTGGGTCCCCAGTTAAATCTGGCACCTGACTGGCCTGATTCAGTCTCTGTTGATCTGGGCCCATTCTTTTCCAGTCCAGTTCAGACCCTGAATCTGAATCAAGAGTTAGGAATATAGATCCCCTGTTGACTTGCATTAGGGAAACCCAGCATAGCATAGTGGTTTGAGTGTAGGACTACACCTCTGGAGACCAGGGGTCGAGCCCTAATCGGTCATAAAAGCCACTGGGTGACCTTGGGCAAGTCACACTCTCTCAGCCTCAGGGGAAAGGCAATTGTAAACCTCCTCTGTATACATCTTGCCAAGAAAACCCCATGATAGGTTTGCCTTAGTGTCGCCATAAGTTGGAAATGACTTGAAGGCACATAGCACACATATAACTTTTAAACATTTTTATACTTCTGCATAAAATTTGCCTAACCCCAGCCTAAATTCAGATGTGTAACTCCAGGTTTTTTTGTGTTAGGCATCTGTAAATTTTAGTTTTTTGGTTTTTTTTAATTAAAAACTATTGTCAACTGCTCAGTTGTAGCAATTCATTTCATGCTGCTTTCCCTCTGGCACTGTTCCCAGACCATCAATCAATTAAGACAATAACAATTTAACAAGGTATATGATAATGATAAGGAAATGACAGCATATTGGAAAGATAGGTTGTTGTGTTTTTTCTTGTACTAACAAACCAACTGATAGAATTTGGTGATGCATCTTAGGAGTGTGACAAAATTATGCTGAACTTATTATCAGAAGTGAAGCTGGTGGAATCTCCCTGATGGCCCCCTTGCTGTCTCTTAAAGTGTCTGGTGCTTTAGGGCGACATTGAAAACTTCCTTCTTATGGCCTGATATTTCCCCTTCCTGAATGAGAACTTCTGTTACTATCATCCTTCATTCCTACTTTAAGGCTGCTGCTGCCACACTGCAGAATTAATGCAGTTTGACACCACTTTAACTGTGATGGCTCCATCCTATGGAATCCTTACAAATCCCAGAACTCCATAGCATTGATCCATGGCAGTTAAAGCAGTGTCAAAGTGTGGCTGCAGCCTCAGTGTCATGCCCTGTTGCATGGCTGCTGGGTCTTTGCTGCCTCTGTCCTGCTTAAGTGTGTTGGTACTGCCTCAAAAGGTACCAGAGAAGGGCTGCTGGTATTGTAAGATGGTCTACCCCTACAGATT
This sequence comes from Phrynosoma blainvillii, assembly GCA_026167975.1. Classification (NCBI taxonomy): domain Eukaryota; kingdom Metazoa; phylum Chordata; class Lepidosauria; order Squamata; family Phrynosomatidae; genus Phrynosoma; species Phrynosoma blainvillii. The sequence goes on along the minus strand of JANUYF010000002.1, from coordinate 57,559,185 downwards.
TACCACTTACAGTGAGCGCAGACTTGCTACTACCCCAAAGTGGTCTTAGACCATTTCTCTGCTTTTTCTGTAATGTGTCAGACTCCATCTGCCTTCCTTCCACCTAAATAATAACAAGAACAATAACTGGGACAAAAGGGACAAGGAGGAAAATAAATTTCTCTAATAAAAGTACAGAAGTATTAAACAAATCACAGCAGGCTCTTGGTATCTACTGGAGTTTGGTTCTAGGACACCTGCTCCATACCAAAATCCATGGATGCTCATGTCCTATTGTTCAATGGTGTAATAAAGTTTTGATCCTTATATAAAATGGCAAAATCATGGTTTGCTTGGAATTAGTTGTGTGTGTGTGTGTGTGTGTGTGTGTGTGTCTCAAGCCATGAATGGTTCAATCTTTGGGTGTAAAATCCATGGATATGGAGGGTAGACTGTAACCCCTCTTTGTCTTTTATGGATTTGTTTTAAATGTTTTGGATTTTACAGATAGTTCATTTATATTGTAACAATAACTTTTTGCAATGTTTTACTTATATCTTTGAAAATGTTAACTGTATTTGTTTTAACTTTTGTAAGCTGCCCAGAGTTCCAATTTTGTGGAATTAATGAGTTAAGAAGAGCCGCAGCAACAATAATACTGCTAACATAGAACAAAGAGCTTAATCCTTATACAACTTCAATGATCTCACATAATCCCACCTCCAAATCACTGTGACTGAAAAGTGCTGGTGAGATTTTTGCTTGAGATTTTATGACAGAGCTATCAGTTAGCTAAACTCAGCCTCCCTTCTCTGAATTACATCACCTTAGTGTCCTCCTTATACTGTGATGCTTTTCCTTGTATTTGTCATCCAAATCTGACTTGTATTAATGCATTATTCACATATATATCAGAAACATATCCATGGTACATCCTGAGGCATGAGCCAAGGACACATGATGCTGCAAAGCAGATATGTGCCTGGTCAAAGCTACAATGGGAGTCCAACTGGGAAAACCATGTATGCTACTTTAAGATCCATAAAGAGGGGATCTAAAGGTAGTAAATAAACATATAAAAATCTGAGTGTATTGAAATAACCTATGATGTGAGTTCTTAAGGGACCCTTTCTACCAGAACCTAGAAAGATATTATTTTAAATTAAAACATTCCCATTATTTCTCAATGATACAAAAACAACAACAGTAATTCATTGGAATTATTTGCTGGGTATTGAAGCCTGGTCTCCAGAGTCATTAGTCCAAAACATAGTGCAGAAATAATCCAGTTTGAGACCACTTTAACTGCCATGGCTCAATGCTAGGGAATCCTGTGAACTGTAGTTTTGTGAGACATTTAGCCTTCTCTGTCAGAGAGCTCTAATGCCACAATAAACCACAGTTCCCAGGATTCCCTAGCACCGAGCCAGGGCAGTTAAAGTGGTCCCAAACTGGATTATTTTTACAGTGTGTTTTGGACTGCTGCCCAGTCCTCGAACCACACTGCCAAACTGGCTGTCTTTTTTACATGTTTTTTTTTTTAAATGCATGATAGTGTTGGATTTTGGTACTTTTTCATTCCTTTGAGGGGTAAAATCTTAGGAATGATAAGAGAATGGCATAAAACTTGAAGTGTTGTGTTCAGATCACCTCTAAAATTATTTTAAATGTTAAAAATAATCTGAGAACATTACTCATTACACTTAAAAGTACCATCTTTCCCACTTATTACATGGCTTCTGTTATGTAACTTTGTTATAATTATTTTTAAAAATAACTTTAGTTATTATCAACAATATTTCCAAACTGTGTTTTATAGATAAGGCCAATTCAATTGTGACTTGCTTTAAATGCCCGATGAGTTTATCCAAAGGCAACAGGTAGGACAGTGACTCCAGATTTTAATCCAAATCATAAAGGTGCTAAAAAATATGTTGAACCAATTTTGGGAACAGATTTCAGCACCATGGATAAATCCTTTAAAGTTTAGACATAACCCAAGAAAGGATCCACTCATTATGGAAGCCACTAGCTACTGCTGAGCACTTGGCAGGTCTTTCAGCTGATGGGTCAGATATAAAGGCTACCTTTATGGTGGCAGGCATGTTTGTTAAATTTACACTGAATATTATTTTACAGAATATATACAGTAAAATGCAAAGGGGAAATGAGCATTTTGTCCACACAGTGAATATGGCATAATTGGCTATGGTTTTCTGCTATTGCAGGTTTTGAAATATACTCCTCTTCCTCCATTATGTGTTCAGCAAAAACAACAACATCAACAACAAAACAAAACTGAGTGCAAGTATAGCAAATACATATCTATGAATCATCACATGATGAGAAATCCTCTGCATGAAACAGTTTGCTTTTCCTGTTCCATAAACTTAAATTGCTGAGAAGCTTACGTCTGATTTAAAAAGAGAAATAATGGCTGGACTACCTTTCCATCTTGCCTGGAAAACATTTACATATAAAGTCAAGTACTGCAGAAAAGGTCAAAAGTCATTTGTGTAACGTATGAAAACTGAGCAACACTGTGTTACGCATGCTTCCCATATACAGCATAATCCACATGTCTATAGCCAGTAATTTTGAGTGAGCTTTATGGTTCTCTGAGAAAGAGGCAAAGGTTCAGTTCAAAGAGTTAGCATTTTAAAAGAAGTAACCTAGCTAGGGTGGTGTAGTTTGAGTGTTGGACTAGGATGCTAGAAGAATAGGGTTCTAATCTTTATTTGACAATGGAAACCTATTGGATGACTTTGGGTCTGCCTCAATAGGACCTTATCCCACGCTGCTCTCAAAAGTGGCAAGAAAGCGATATGAGCATCATTCCAGTACTATAGCGCTAGTATAAATATGGTGCTAGCGCTATAATAGCGCTATGGATCACTTCGCGCTATTGCAATGCCTGCTGAAACCGACATTCAAAAGAATGCGAATGATGCTGCATTCCGAGCGGTTTCTTGCTGGATTCTGAGCGACGTCGTGGGATCACGCGGAAAACTATAGCGCTATAGCACCTGATTCTTAGCGGATTCTGAGCGACGTCGTGGGATCACGCGGAAAACTATAGTGCTATAGCGCCTGATTCTTAGCGGATTCTGAGCGACGTCGTGGGATCACGCGGAAAACTATAGCGCTATAGCGCCTGATTCTTAGCGGATTCTTGCTGCTTTTGGCCCCGTGGGATAAGGTCCATAGAAAGGCAAAGGAAAACCCCCTCTGAATGAATTCTGCCAATAAAACAATGAAATGACTGGAAGATACACAACAATACACAACAACAAATCCTAATATATTTATATTTAAGGTTATTTAATTGTAATAACAGGAGAGTTGTGTGGTTTGAGTGTTGGACTGTGATTCTGGAGACCAAGGTTTGATTTCCTGCTCAGCCATGAAACCCGCTGGGTGACCTTGGGCACATGTTCTCAGCCATGGGGAAGGCAATGCCAAACAAATCTTTCCAAGAAAGCCCCATGATAGGTTCACCTTATAGTCGCCATAAGTCAGAAACAACTTGAAGGCACACAACAATAACTGTTGTAATAACATTTAATTTTGAAAATGTTAACAATAGGTGACTCCTGTTTGAATGCCTTGAATTCATTTGTGAGAGTGTTAAATTCTCATTTACCTATGGATAAATATGAAAAATGTCTGCACAAACCACAACACACCGAGCCCACCAGCTAGTTAGGCCAGTATCTAGGTAAGAGAATTATCTGAGAATGTTCATTGTGTGTTGATGAAGTATATGGAATTTATTTATTTAAGTCATTTATCTGTTGCCTTTCAAAACCCTAGTGCCCTAGATACAATATGTAAAAACATTTAAAACATTAAATACATAAATAAAACCAAGGGTAGCCATGGTGGCCATATAGCAAAGTACAGTATCATCCAAAATCCACAAAACAATGATATCTTTATTGGGCCAACCAAAATGCACATTATACATGTTGCAAGCTTTCAAAGCTCCACTGGCTTCGTCATCAGGCAAAGGTGTTAAAAATAATACAGGAGATAGAAAGGGGGAAATTGACAGTGTTAGTCATAGCCCTGCATTTGGTCAAGATGTTGTAGTTTCAAATAAAACTGTGAACTATCTGGAGAGAGATTGATTTAAGAAACTATGTGCATTGCATAACTGAACCATATGTCATATAGGTATACAGTATTTGTATACACAAGTGTATGCATATTCATATCCCCCCATAAATTAAACCATTGTTTTCCCAGGTTAGTGACTGTTTATATATACAGTGTACATGCGAAGACACAGTGGGATTGTATCCGTTCAATCCAGTCATAGCATCTACAGACTTTTTACCTTAAAACATCTATGACCTGAATTCATTGTTAGTCCTGATTAGAGTAAACCTATTGATTTACTTATATGCTGATTCACCATTCAAAAATTGACTCAATGGGATTAACCAATATTATTCAAGCTCTATGTATTTAGCAGAGTTCCAGAAGAGATTGCCTACTAATATGTTTTGAGACAATGCTTTGAGGGGATATATTCACACAGAAATCCACAGGTTGTTAGAATGACATCTCCAAATGCAGTTGCAATCAATGTACAGTGATAATATAAATGTATAAATAGCATTGTTGTTTCTATTATTTATTTATTAAAAGTACTAATTGGTTGCCCTAAACTCCAACAGGGTTTCCAAAGGGATACACAACTCTTTTAAAACTGTTCTTTAAAATATTTAAAATACTCTCTTATACATTTTTCTTTTAAAAAAAAACAGATACAGTAGCCCTTCATATCCACTGATTCAACCACCCATGACTTGGAAATATTTTCTCCAAAAAAGTATAAATTCCAAAAAGCTAACCTTGACTTTGCCATTTTATACACCATTTGAGTTTGTCATTTTACTGTGCCATTTTATTTAATGGCATTTGAACATCTATGGATTTTGGTATCCACATGTGGTCCTGGAATCAAACCCAGTGCATACCATGGGCCCACTGTACAAAATGCCAAACAATCATTGAAAAGAGAGTCAAGCAATCTCAAAAGCCAACCCTAAAACTTATTTTGAGGACCAAAAGCCATATGGTTGTTGCTGCCAGCCAGCAGCTCAATAGCAATAGAACTAGACCAAAGTCCCTTGGGAAGAAGTTCCAGAACTGAGGTGCTGATTGAGAGACAGCCCTATCTTGTGTACCACTCAGCAACCTCTCCTATTGGGGTGGTGGGGCATTCAAAAAGAGCCTTTGCTGAGCATTTCAAATTTCAAAGTAGGCTTATATAACAAGAAGAGGTCTTTCAATTCCTGACCCAGAGTCATATAGGGCAGAGATGGGAATTATGTAGCCCCCTCAGATGTTGTTGGACTTCAAGTCCCAGCATCCTTCACCACCATAGTCAATGGTAAGGGATGTAGGAAGTTACAGTTCAACAACATCTGGACAGCTGCACAATCTCCACCCCTAATTTTGGGCTTTGTCAGCCACAACCTCACTACGGGTATGAAATTGTTGTTGCTGCTGTTGCTTCACATGTGGTCTGGAGTCTCCTTGTAAAGTTGAATCAGTCTTAGTATTGTGAAATTGCTTCTGCTCCTATACTCTAGATATGAATTAGCTGGAGATATTCTTTTCTTTTTGTGCAGGGCAGGCTTTAGCCCCCTTTATAGTCCTGAAAAACAATTAACCAGTCAGTGAAAGACAAGCACTCCTGAGTTTCCCTTCTGGTCTTCTTGTGCCAGTAAAAATGGAAAGGGGGAATAGAGTTAGAAAATAAACATTATCATCCCATTTCCCACTTAGAAGGAGTTTTAAAGAAAAATAAATTTGTAATTGTTAACTTCATCCCTTTCTGTGCCAAAATCATGAGCAGGCCAACATTCACAGTTTTCCCAGCCAGGGGTGTTTCCCTCTGAGGATTAGTAATCTCTAGTCTTCTAACACCATGGTTCTTGTCAACTGCTGTGGGCATCCTTCTTATAGAGAAATAAACAATTATTAGGAGAGACGTGACCTTGTTTCAGCAAATATATATTATGTATGACTTCCAAACCAACATGTTCAATACAGACCCATCTCCCACATGTGATGAATTGGAGATCCTCCATTCATCTGAGGACCTCTTCCAGACAGCAAAGGGTAAATGGCTAGGAGAGGTGCATGCTAATGAGAGTTACATCACATTCTAATGAGGTTACATCACAGCTGATGCAGAGACCAACTGACCAATCAGCTGGCCACACCCGGGAACTTTGAGGGATTTCCATCAGAGGTTTTAAAAGGCCTCTGGAGACCATGTGGCTGGAGTCTTTCCCTTTGTTTGCGAACCCAGCTGTTGGCCTTGTGCCAAGGGGGCAGACTTAAGAGATGCTGGTTAGAGCTGAGGCAATGGAGGCCATCTCCCAGCATCCTAAACCATCAAGAACTGCAGATCCCATCTCATTATGAGAAGTGTAGAGTTATGTGTTAGTTAGCGCACATAAGCTTTTGTTATTTTTACTAGCTTGGATGAAATGGCTGTACTTCTTTCTGTATTTTCTGTAAGTACAATTCTCTGCCTGTGAGACAAGGAGGTCTCACATGTAAATGATATCTTTGCTCTAGAATTCTTTATTTAGAATAAAACCTTCTTTAAAAAGTATCTTGCTTCTCAATACACTCCTTTTTTACAGGTGCCTTGACTCAGTTACTGTTTAGCAGTTATTTCGTTAGGGTTGGCAAAGGGAAAAGGAAACTACAACTCTCTTACAGAGTCCTAGTGCTGTAAGAGAGAGAGTATTCTTAATGCACTAGGTGGTGGCTGCTAGTTTCAAGGGGTGTCATTCAGCTCAGCAGGGAGTGGGAACACAGACCCAGGAGACTGGGAATTAATGCTCTGCTGGGGGCTAAGAGCCAAAACTAAGGTTGCTGGTTTGGCTGCTCGGCCCCTCGGATCATCACACCATACACCATACACATAATCAGCTTTAACTCTGTTGTGCAACAGTGATGTCTATTGCTGAAGCTGATGGTTCTTTGCCAGTGCGCCATCCCTTTCTTCTTGATCTTCAAGCACACTAGGATACTCCCATTCTCACTAATTCAATGGTTTTGTGTTTGGATTGGGGTTTGTTTGTTTGCCCTTATTTACACTAGGAGAGGTTCACACATTTTGTTTCTTGGCCCAGGAAGCTTTGTTTATAGCAAAGGCTGAAGACTTTTAAATCATTCAGTCCTGCGTCTCCAGGTTTCCTGGATGTGCTCTGAAGTCTGGTTTTTACCTGTAGGAGTTTCTTCCTTGTGGTTCTTACTCATCTCAGTCCTGTCAAATTAGAAGAGTTAGGTCATGTGGAGGGATTGACAAAGTGCATCCTGTGCCAGTATTGGACATGGCATGAGTGGGAGGCTAGAATAGCAAGTAACTATGCTCTTATATCCTCCCATACAATTTCACCTCTTCATGCATGAGAATTTATTTTATAACAAAATTGAGTTGTGGGATACTTTCTGACCCCAGTGAGATTTCTGGGGTTTTGAAGGTTAAGAGATGAATGTTTAATGCACATGCCTTCTAATATGGATTATTTTTAACCTTAAAGTTTCAATCTCCCATGAATGAGGATATACTACTGAGAACAAGAGCAGATCACTTCTGCTTTGTGGAATCACTGATTACAAGAAAAAAAAATTATTTACTACTACTACTGTCTATATTTCCTTTCCCCCAATATGGGGTACAAGTTGTCCCAAAATGGCATAGGACATTTTGGTCCCACCATATTACATTGGCTGGGACAAAAAAGTACCCCAATAGCAAAATATTTTTTTTTTGTCCCTGCAAGGTTTATTTGCTTATTTGTTTGTAATGTTCTATAAAACAAACTAACATTGGGTGAAATTCAGGAAATTTGGAGAAACTTTTTTACAATTGTTCACGTGGCAAATGTTGCAGAATGCCTAATTCTGTGTGGTTTCAGCAGCAAAATGCGAGTCTGAAGGACTAAAATGTCCCATCCTGATGTGTGATGGTTAATATTACCAGAGTAGAATGGGGAACAACCACGGGGGAACACCAGCACTGCTGCTCTTGTAACATAAGAACTGGTCTGGGTTGTTAGAATGTCTACTTGGCTCTGTTAAAGGGTTTCCCACTGAGGACTCTTAGGAGAGCATCTGTTAGTGTTTCCATGTGTGGGTCTGCATTTCATTATGTTGAAGGGGGAAAACTATGAAGTCTGATATTATTTTCTATGCTAGCTGCTAAGCTGCTGGATCTTCTGCCCATTGTTAAGTTCCTGAGCCTTCTTTCTTGCTCAATTCCTGTACTTCATGGTAAGAGAATGTTTGCACTTCATGTTACTGTTATCTTCAGAGGAGAATTACAGATGATGATGATGATGATGATGATGATGATGATTTGTATCTCGTTCTCCCAGAACTAAGACCCAGGGCTGCTAACAATATTAAAAGAACAGTACAATTAAAAACATAGAACATGGAAAATACTATATTGTATCCCATGGCTGAGAGAGGCAGTGTAGTACAGTGGTTTGAGTGTTGAACTAGGATTCTAGGGGACCAGGGTTGGAATTCCCACCCAGCTATGGAAATCCACTGGGCAAATCACACTTTCTCAACCTTGGGGGGTAAAGAATGTTTCTCTCCATTCTTTTCCAATTTTTATGTGTGGTTGTTAAAAGGTGGGCAGTGGAGAAAAGTTGACAAGAAGTAAATCAACTCATTTGAGCTGTGGTGTGTAGAAGAATTCTGAAAATACCATCGATTGCTAAAAAGACAAATAAATGGGCTGTAGAGCAAACCAAGTCTGAACTCTCCCTAGAGCCAAGATGACTAAATTAAGGGCCTTTGCAGACTGCCAGAAATAGTGCAAATTGACTCCACTTAACTGCCCTGACTCAGTGCTATGGAATCATGGGAACTGTAGTTTATTGAGCCTTCTGTGTCAGAGCTCTCTGACACAGAAGGCTCAATGTCTCAGAAAAAAATACAGTTCCCATGATTCCCTAGCACTGAGCCAGGGCAATTAAAGTGGAGTCAATTTGCACTATTTCTAGCAGTCTGCAAAGGCCCTAAGACTGTGTCCTACTTTGGTCATATCATGAGAAGACCCACTGGAAAAGACAATAATGTTGAGTAAGGTAGAAGGCAGCAGGAAAAGATTCAGTCAAGGAAGCCACTGCCTTGAATCTTCAAGATCTTAGCAAGGTGGTAGATGATAGGGTAACTTGGAGGTCTCTTATTCATAGGGTTGCCATAAGGTGAAGTTGACTTGATGGCAGTTAACAACAATTACAAAATGCTCTTAGAAAAATGTTAAGCAACAAACCAGTTAGGGTTAGGGAATCATGGGAACTGTATTTTATTGTGGCACCAGAGCTCTCTGACAAAGAAGGCTCAATGTCTCAGGAAAAGAAGAAGAAAAAACACAATTCCTATGATTCCCTAGCACTAACCCTAACTCTAAAAGTGGTCTCAATTTGCACCATTTCTGGCTGTCTGCAACCCCCCTAAGGTACCAGATTGGTTAAAGTAGCTGTGGGATTAGAAGGTTGCTCCCAATACTAACAGTGTGGCAGGCTCAATCACACTGACAATTCCCTTTACAGCTTCAGCTCAGAAGCTGCTCCAGATAGATTATATTATTTAGGAATGTCAGCATAGCAGTGGACAAAAGCCACTTTGCAGTCATGGTCATCATGTTTTTACACAGGTACTGTTTGTTTGCATCATCTCAGAGTTCATGAAGGAAAAGACCAGGAAACCTCTCTGAAGTTCTCTTAATTATTTCAAGACTTGACGTGGCAACAGAAGCTGTGGTCCAGTGAATCGGAGATTTCTGTTTCCTTTGTTGTGTGTTTACCTCATGGAAACAGCTGTCTTCTGCATAATCATGACTGTCATGGAGGAAGTAACTAGCACCAGCATTTTTTACACACGTTGTGGATAGAAGCAACATGTAAGAAGGCTGCCAGATTACTCAGGAGTAAATGGTTCAAGATGGTCAAAGAACACAATATTAAGTTAATAAGGAGTGACACCATTCCTTTTGTGGTGTGACTGCAACTTTTTTGTGATTTTTATAGTTATGGGGATGTATGATCTCAATCAGAGTGTAGTGACATGGAGAGAAAAAGTGCCTCTCCAAGCGGTAATTCTTTCTCCTCATATGTATTTTTCTTTTACTATTCAAATTCCAGTATTTTAATAATTTAAACCTCAAGATTTATAAATACAGCCTAGACATCCAAAGACACAAAGATCATACTGAAGAAATTGAGAGACATAGCCATATTACTCTAGATATGCTATAATGTCTCAAAGTTGGTTCTTGTTCCTCAGCCAGGTCTCTTGATCTTGCTGTTTTTTGCAGTAAATACCAGACCACTCATTACTTTGCTACACAATCCCTTTGCATAATGATATTGAAGATTTTTTTAACAGAGAAGTTAAAAGAAGGTAATATTGACTTCATTATCATAATTATTGATAATAACCATATTCACACATTCTTATGAACACAGCCAAGACTGTGTGAAAGAGCCAATGCACAAAGGAGCATTCCTGACCAGTTGCATATGTTTATACATGTGAAAGTTCTCTTCTGCTGCTGAATGTCTGGAAATGTAGTGGGGGAGGTCCTCAACTGTGTTCCCATAACCGCTCCATAGATTCAGTGAGCACATGGAGACTGTGTAAATAATGAAATCATGGACTGGTTTTTGCTCTGTCATATTGCACATTTTATTTTGACTTAAATTGTTTCAAATTGTTGAAACTGTTTATATTGCTTTAATTGGTTTTTAGATTATTTTAAAAGTGAATTCACTTTTGCTGAATTCACGATTGCTGGCTCAGTCCACAAATCCAGGTCTTAATTAACAGAATATTGATTTCTTAAAAGCAGTTTGTAAAAGTGTTGCAATCTGTTTTTTAAGAAATCTTGCGTCTGTTGTGCTTTAGGAGCCCTGGTGGATTAAGAGGTACTAAAAAAAAAGAGAGAGAGAGAGAGAAAGAAATAGATAGACAGACAGACTGACAGATATTTCCTCCTTTAAGATCTGATATAGGGCAGGTTAGAAATATACTCATACACAAATTAAGCAATTAGTAATTGAAGGGGCCAATGTTGTGTAGTTCTTTGAGTACTGGACTCTGGGAGGCCTGGGTTTGAATCCTCAGCTATGGAAACCCATGAATGACCTTGGGCAGCTCACACTCTCTGACTCAGAGAAAGGCAAGGACAAACCTCATCTAAATAAATCTTTCCAAAGAAACTTTAGATAGGGTCACTATATGTCAACGTTGACTTGGAATCACACAACACCAAAATCAATCATTCCAGTGATCTGTTACAGGGTAAGTGAAAAATATATAAATATTGTCCTCTCTGTTGTGACCTTGACTTCCTGGCCCATGATTAGTTGCCATCTCAGCTACTTGACCTTCCTCTTCTTCTTTCTCAGCAAGCACAGATAGCTGCTGTTGCTGCTGCTGCTTCTTTCCTTCTCTCTCTCTCTGAACTTTTTCTTTCTCTAAACAAATGTTATCTTTTTCTCTTTCCTCACATCACCAAGCTATCTCTCTGTAGTATATGACTAACCATTCCAGCTCAACAATTAGACTGACTTTTTAAGGTGTCATGATGTCACAGCACCTCAGATAATTATACTTATTCAGGAGATTGGTAGCAAGATTGGATGGTGGGGAGAGAGCATCCAAATGAGTGACAGCTATTTTCATCTACTTAATCGGCTATTTACTGAGTCAGTCAGAGAGTTCCCATTCAAAAGACACTTCTACTGATAACCCCGGCAGCCATGACAACACAGGAATTAGAAATGTAAGGGCTGCAGCTGGGGACAGGAGACTGGATAAGCCATAGCCCCACTTTTAAGAATCTCATTTTCAGATAACTTATATCTACCACATTTCTAAGCTCCTCTGACACTACCAGTTGAAGAAAGCCAACAGGAACTGATGGCTATTAGAATGGCAGCTGTGATGGAAAAAGTGTGTGCATGTTAATACTGAAGTAAGCAGTGCTTGGGATGAATCAAATGACATGTTTTGTTATTTCAACCAAATTCCTTTCATGAGACAACAGTGGTGGGTGGCTCCCATGTCAGTGGGACAGTGAGTCTGCTCTGTGTTTTAGTCCAATGTCAAAGTGCTATTCAAGGTATTGAACCTGTCTTGAGTATTGTGTTCAGCACATTGGATAGCTACTTTAGAGTTCAGCATATAACCCAGAGCAGAATCACTCCCTACTGATGTGGAAACCATCAGGCACCACTGTCACTAAGTTGGATCCAGACTTGTGCTCAGTGGTAGTCTCTTGGGTTTGGGGAAATTGTTGCAGTGTGAAGCAGTTGTCTCTGATTCACCCTACTCCATGGTGCCACTTCCCATGCTGATCTGCAGTTTTGAGGAGCTCCCCATGGTACAGGGGAGGAGGCCTTGGGGGAAAAAATAGCTCTCCGGCCCCCTTCAACAGCAAACCTCTGCTAGATCACATCTCTCTTCACAAATGAACCTTTCCATTCATAGAGGGGCAAATTTGGATTCAATCATCATTTTCTGGATTGCTGCTAACTAGATTTCTAACTAAGGAAGCCATAATATTCTTTCACAGAAAATATTTTATCAACTTGAGTATGAATTGGCTGTGTACAGCATCAAGTTGTTGACCGGGACACATAGAAGTGACCAGAGCACAAACAAAGAGTAAGTATGATGATCTACTATATCTTTAAGCTTGCTATTTTGTTAAGTGTTTGAATGTCTCCCTTCCTCTGTTCCCCTATGTGTTGCTATTGGTTTTTTTTAATGGAATCTTACTCTTAAGCAGGTTATCATATCTTCTTTCTGGTTCCCAGCTTACACATGCCCATCCCCAAACTCCCCTCACCATTCATATGGTCATCAACCCTCACCTTAGGCAACATCTTCCCTCTTGCCTTTGTTGCTCAACAACCATAGTTAAAACTGAATTTGTCACCTCATTCTCATACCTACATGGTTTGTATTTCCACAAGTAGTTATACCATCTATAAAGGTCCTTCCTGGGCATCAGTCCACTCCATGAATCTTCTGAAGTAGACCAAGTCTGCAAAAGCTCATGCTACAACTTATTCCACAACACTTTCTCAAAGGTGCTGCAAGATCCCTTTACAATTTGTAGTGAGCTCGGCCTTTGCCATGAGGCAATTGGATTTTGGAGTCCTTGTTAGTGTCATAGTCAAATATTAACAGCTATCTGGTGAAATAAAAATGGTATTATAAAAATTTGTATTAGTGAGTTGTTTGATCCTTTTTGCATAAGTTTGGCAGTTTGAGGCTAAGGAAAGATATGAAAGCTGAGAAGGGACTGGGTAAGTGAATTTTCCTCTGTTAATAGCCTGCTTGCACTGCTCTCATAGGTATAGAAGGAGGAGATGGGTCACATTTGCACAGCTTGATTTTCTTTGTTTGTTTCTTCAGTCTATAACCTTGGGAGTCAAACTTGTCTCAGCCTTGCACAGAGGCCCCATACCCATCCATGGGAAATTAAATTGTTGGTTGGGGAAAGTCTGGGCATAATTAGTTAGTTAGGGGCCCAATTCTACCATGGCTGTGAAGAGATGTTGGACTCTATTGTCCAAAAGGCTGGAATGTCCCTTTGTTGCATTCTACCTGATGTCATTTACCACCAATAAAGCTTATCTTATAGGAGTAATGTGTGTTAGATTTCAGAAAAGAAAAAAAAGAAGCCTTGGAGAGGCCCGGAAGTAAACCCGGTTATGGAATAGAACAATTTTAGGGAGCTTCTTACCTTTCCTACTTTTTACAAAATTGTTTTTAAATCAAATGGCTTTGCACTGGTTGCACCTCACCTGGAATATTGTATACAGTTCTGGGCATCACAATTCAAGATGGATGTTGACAAGCTGGAGTGTGTCCAGAGCACGGTAACCAAAACAGTGAAAGGTCTGAAAACCATGCCCTATGAGGAGCAGCCTAGGATATGTTTAGCCTTGAGAAGAGAAGGTTAAGAGGTGACATGATGGTCGTGTTTAAATATTTGAAAGGATGTCATATTGAAGATGGAGCAAACTCATTTCTGCTGCTTCAGAAACTAGGACACAGAGCAATGGATTCAAGCTACAGGAAAAAAAGATTCCACCTAAACATTAGGAAGAATCTCTTGATGGTAAGAACTGTTTGACAGTGGAACACATTGCCTCAGAATGTAGTGTAGTATAGTGTATTCTCCTCCTTTGGCAGTTTTTCAACAGAGGCTGGATGGCCATCTTTCGGGATGCTTTGATCATGTATTCCTGCATGGCAGAGAGTTGGACTGGATGGTCCTTGTAGTCTCTTCCAGCTCTATGATGCTATGTTCCTGCCTCTGCATCCCTGAAGCTGCTGATTGAATTGGAAATTTTCAAAATGTTTTTTAAGCAGCAGAAGAAATAAAGCTATCTTTTTTCTTGCTGAAATTGTAAGCCTCTCCCCACTCTCTGAATCCATGTTGTCTCCTCTCCTTTGATTTTGAAAGAAATGTCCATCAAAGTACCTGCCCAAAAGGAGCCTAGCCCCGATTAAAAGTAAGCCACATTCTGAGCCTCCAAATGTTACAATCCCATGTTGGCTATGGCATTTTAGGAACAGTAATCCAAAAAGTAACTTTTCCAAGGTCTGGCTTTTCCAAACATATAGGTTGTGGTCAATAGCATGTGCCTGGTTATGTCATCCTTTGACACCAGCCCTGTGCTTTGCTTTGAAAAAAATATTTATCCCAGAAATCTTTAAATATCATTGGTGCAATCCAGTCAACAGCCTAATGCACACCACTGAGTCCCTACAAGTGCAGGATGATGGTCAATAAAGAAGATGGTGTGATGTGAGAGAATTTGCACATAGAAGCAGAGTTTAATGGGACAGGGAAGGACTGGAAGGACCTGGAATGTACTAGATGACACCCCATTTGTATTATGCTAATTGAGTGTTAGAATAACTGCACCAGCATACTAGCCAAACACAGACTGACATTTCCACCCCAATCCTGCAAGTCGTCTCCAGTGCAACCATCAGAAGCAGGATCTCTATCACAATTCCTCCTCACACTGATGATAGCTCATAGGAAGGGAGTGGGAACTCTAGTCTGCTGTGTTTCAATTGGCAGGAGAATAGACCTCCTGTCTCTCACAATGGCTGCTACCAGGAAAGTCAGGACTGGGGGAGTCAGATTAGGAGATGATACTTAGCTGTTTCACTAAGGTAGTTATATAACTAAGCAACACATGTACAACTTCCAGCCAGTGGTTGGTTCTTGTGCATTTCCTGTACACAATTCTATGCATTTAGAGCACAGATATTATATTACATCCAAATCAATCAATGTGATTATTGAACAGCTATCTGTATTCAACATACTCAAAATTTGCATCTGCCCTGAAACAAAATAATATCTGATTGCATACTTAATAATTACTCAGCTTACAGTAAGATATCCAAAGTGACATTCAACTTGTAAACAGGCTTGGTGGGTGAGTGGGTATTGGGGATGCCATTCTCATGATATTTTTCATTTGAGTCAAATGCTAGAAATGAAACAGCTACTAATTTATTAACAATTGAAAGTTGATGCATAGGAATTGCATATAACTGCACTGTTTTCTTTAGGTGTCCTGAATATGTCTCCAGTAATAGGATCTAGCATCATCTCTCTGATTATACAATCTATGATACTTTAAAAGCAAGGCAATTGAATATAACTGGTTGATGGGCCTAAAGAATGAAAGCAATAGAAACTGGGGCTACAGAGATTCCCTCATTGTGTGATTATTCCCCTTATTTTCTTCCCAAACCATTCTAGGCAGGGGCTGTGCCACAGACTTTTTTCTTTTTCCTGAGGCCCTATCTGCTGCCTTGCCCAAGCACAATGTAGTGATTAAGGGAGAAACTTTCAGCTTTCACTTTGAATTTCTTTGCAGATGTTGGCTTAAGCCAACCCCTTAACCTTTCTGCAACATAGTTTTGTGTGTGCATGTTTATGAAGCCTCGCTTTTCCCTCCCACCACCCTCCTCCAACTCCCCTCCTCTCTTGACTGTAGATCAAACACTTCTATGACATATGGATAAAGTATTTGCCAAGAAATTGCTGTTCTCACGATGGGAAATTGCAGCTCCATGCCTCCCTCATTTCACACACCAACAATGTTTGGGCTCCCCTACCCCACTCTGTCTCAGCAGTCCTTTGAGCAGAATGGGGATGAATGGGGATCGTTTCCTATTGCCACCCATACAGTTTTGTTTTAACAAGAAGATCACTCTTCTGTTCCTTCCCCCACCCTTTGTTAGCCTGTGAGGAAGAAAGCCATCTCTAACCTCAGTGAAAGAGAGAAGGGAGGGGAGATGTCATGAAAATATATTCATTATCTTTACAGTTCTGTTAATAGCTAGTCCCCAAGGCCTATTTAAAATATCATTAACAATGGATCTCAAAAGAGGTATAAATGTCAGAATATGACCAAGGTCTGGCTGCTTTTTTATAGCCTAACTGTGCCTTTCTTACCAGGAATTTCATGGGTTTGTTTTATTTTGCACTTACTGTTTGTTCCTCAGGTATACACACAGCTCTGCCCTTCCACTTTCCCATATAGGTGGGATGTGTGTGAGAGAGATTTATTAACAACAAGGATAGAACAGAAATGAAGACCCCTTTCCAGGTCCTGAAAAGTAGGATGCCCTCAATTTTGAAATGACACCACCTACGGAACAAAGCTTATTTCAGACATTAGAATAGAGGGCATGCCAAACCATTTTCTGGTAAGTGGATCCATCCCATGACTCACCCCACTACGAAGATAACACATGCTTGACAGCACTGACAACCACAAAAGAAACAGTACAAATTTATCACAGAGGTAAGTACTATAATCAGTGATAATGCCAGTCAATACATTGTATATGAGTTCTCATCACTGGTTCAGGCTTGAGTTTGATTTTAGATTCCAGATTTGCAGGGTTTTTGATAGGTCCATGTCCAGAAGACTGCAGTGTATTAGTCTATCAGCTCCTTAGAATCATTCCTAGGACTATATTATAACTACTATAAAATATATTTAATATTATAGATGGAGAAGGAAGTAAACTGAAGAGCTCAGGAATTATCCAGACCATTGTAACAATACATTTTTGAACCATAACTTCTAGAATCCAGCTTCTGAGGGTCGAACCTATATAGAGGACACTGTCAGGACAGAATAGGAAGAAACAGAATTATTTCCAATTAGTAAGCAGTCTAGGTAAAGATGACAGATCAAGTGAATGAGACAGTCAGGAGCGCCTGCTGAGCCCTTTCCTGGAGGTAAGGGACCTAGAAACTGTAGTACATGCACTGGTAACCTCACGACTTGACTTCTGTAATGCACTCTACATGGGGCTACCCTTATACCTAACTCGGAAACTACAATTAGTTCAAAATATGGCAGCCAGGTTGATCACCGGAACACCAAGGAGTGAACACATTACACCTGTTCTGAAATCCTTGCACTGGCTGCCTATCGGTTTCCTAGCACAGTATAAGGTGTTGGTGATGACCTTTAAAGCCTTGCATGGCTTGGGTCCAACTTACCTAGAGCATCGCCTACTTCCATACAATCCACCCCATGCCCTTAGGTCCTCTGGAAGGAAGCTGCTCCAACCAATAAAAACTAGACTGGCGGCGACCTCCCAGAGGACATTCTCTGCCACGGCTCCCAGACTCTGGAATGCCTTGCCAGAAGAGATCCGCCAGATAACTAACCTAGATGGATTTTAAAAAGCCATCAAGACGGATCTCTTCCAGCAGGCTTATCCAGAATAACATCACCTTTGACCTGGTCCCCTTCATCAGACAGTGTTATTTTCTTGATTTCTGCCTGCCCAGAGTGCCTATTGTTCTCTACAGCGTTAAAATTTTATTTGTGTTTATAGTTCTATTTATTGTTTTAATTTAGATTTTAATGCCGATTTGTATTTAATATATTTTTAAGGGGGGTTAATATGTTTGTTGTATTGTTGGGGTTTTGTAACGGATTTTAGATGTAAGCCACTTTGATAGCTCTTGCTAGAGGCGGGATATAAATAAAATTATTATTATTATTATTATTATTATTATTATTATTATTATTATTTATTGTGATGATTTTTATCTTATCTGTTTAATTTAGATATAGAACATATTATATGGAAAGTGGGATTAGACTTCAAGGAAGGATGTATGAGAACTGGAGGAAGAAATATCAGTAATTTAAGAGATGCATATGGCACCATATGTGCTGCATGATGGGGTGAGCTCCTGTCACTAGTCCCAGCTTCTGCCAACCTATGAGTTTGAAATCATGCAAATGTAAGTAGATAGATAGGTACCACTTTGATGGGAAGGTAACAGCCATGTCAAGGGGCTACCTTTACCACTTCTTCTTCTTCTTCTTCTTCTTTTCTCCTCCTCCTCCTCCTTCTTTTGACCAAGTGGTTTCAGAAAGCAAAGTGAAAGATTTTTCATTCCTCCAACCACAAAATAGTCCTTTGTCCAAAAATACTCACACCCTGTTAAATTTGTTGTTCGCCAGCAAAGGCTACAGAATCCCACCACTATGAAAACAGGAGGAAAATTGGGAAACCATTTCACAGAATCATAGAATGTCAGAGTTGGAAGGAACCACAAGGGCCATTTAGTCCATTGCTCTGCATTGCAAGAATATGCAACTAAAGCACTCCTGAAAGATGCTCTGATTAAAGGCCTCCAAAGATGGACAGTCCACCACCCGCCCAGGCAATCTATTCCACTGCTGAACAGCTCTTACAATCAAGTTATTCCTAATGTTTAGGTGGAATCTCTTTTCTTGCTCATGTTTTAGTTTCTGGAGCAGCAGAAAACAAGATTGTTTCATCTTCTAAGTGACATCCCTTCATATATTTATAGGTAGCTATCATGTCACTTCTCAGTCTTCTCTTCTCCAAACTAAACATATTCTGCTCCCTAAGTTGTATTTTACAACACTTGTTTTCCACCCCTTTCATCATCTTAAGTCACTATCCTCTGGACATGTTTCAGCTTGTCAATGCCCTTCTTGGACTGTGGGGCCCAGAAGTGGAGACAACATTCCAGAAGTCCTTTGGTGGCTTGGGCCCAATGTTTTTTTTAACTGTGATGTGAATGTGGACAAACGTTAGTTGTTTTGTTGATTGGATGGCATTATTACAACAAGCCAAACACCAAATTACCTGAGGAAATGTAGTGACCTTTATTTATTTTATACATCAACTTTATACCCCACCTTTCTCTCAAAATGGGATTCAAGGTGGAAGTATATAAACTGAGGTCTAGATACCCTAAGGGCAATAGATTTTATCTGATCTTGGAAGTTAAGCAGGGTCACCCCAGTTAGGACTTGGATGGGCCACCAAGAAATATCAGGTGCTGAAGGCTATATTTCAGAGGATGAAACTGGCAAAACCACCTCTGAGTATTCCTTGCTTAAGAAAACCCTATGAAATCTAAGGGTCACCGGAAGCAAACAGGTGACTTCAAGGTACACACACACACACAAATTGAATTTCATAGGGTCTCTTAGTTTTACATAACATCTGACCACAATCCAGTTACCTAGAAAAATTAGATTTCTTCCTTCTCTGCTGAAATATTAAAGGATTGGACCAGATGCTACATTTACTGACACTTTGTCATAATTACTTTTCTGAGGAGCGGGAAATTCAGTTGTAGCCATGAAATAACATTATACTTGGTGTAAGCAGTGGAAGCCCAATCTGTCTTTCTGTCATGTATAAATGATAGCCTGTTTTGCTCTTATAGAATTTGGTCTGCATATTTAAAGAATAGACTTATTGTATGTTATAGTGGGAGCCTTTAGAGAAGGGTTTAAAAGGTCATTAGCTACTTGTTCCCTTCTACACACTGATCTGAATGGGAACAGAGCACAGGCAAATGAATGAGAGAAACTTATCACTATCAAGGGGACCCAGTCACAGTGAAGTACTGTGTTAATCCTTACTGTCTCAGACTTCCTCTGATAAATTTTACCCTGGACTCATATTATTTTTATTTTGATAATGTAGAGGCTGCACTGGAGAAGTCAACGCAGAAGTAATACTAGACAGGGTTTGTTCTTTTTCCTTTTTTAAAAACTTCATATGGCCAGACTTTCATAATTTATGATAATGATGATACCATAATTGTGCAAAGACCAAATCTGGTTCTACACTGATAGGGAAGTTCTTGAAATCAAGTAATAGAGAGTGCCAGCTCCCTAATCTTTTCCTTGAGTCTCACTCTGTCTTTGCTCCATGTTACGAAAGAGAGAAAGCTTACTCAAATACAGGAAACTCAATGAAAAATTACAATAGGCCCAAATTATGATGTTAGGAATTTTCCCACATAACCTTCCCCTCAAAAAAAATAAAAATAAAAAAAAAATAAAAGAGTGGCAGCAACATATGGGATTTGTAAAGTACTCTTTTCAATTGTACCAATGTTTCTTGTTTCCCATTTCAATTCTTGCTCTTCTATTTATTACACTTCTTCCTTCAACTTTTGTTTGCAGATGCATTTTTTGTTCATGTCAGACCTTTTCCCCTTATGCACTACTGTAGCCCAAAACAGAGTAATAACTGAGTTTATTTATCTCACTTCAAATCTGTTTTTAACTAAGGTGCACAGGGTAGTTACCTGCAATAGACAAGAATAGTTCATACCCAGTCACCTTCAGCCATCAGTGTATGCTCCAGCGGTAGGACTGTGTTAGATACCTTCAGATCATTCACTGATTTTTATGAGGCTTGGATCCAAGGCTCACAAATAGCCAATGAGCTGGTAAACCTACATTTTGACTATATCATTTCAGAGGAGAGGTGGTAGCTCACCTGATGGAAAATAAAAAAAGAAAGGCATCCACTTAAATATTGTGAGCTCAGCCCATGAAGGGCTAGAAAGATACATACCAGCATGCTGAATTTAGTCTGAAAACTAATGGAACTCGTATAAAGTTAGTGATTACCAATAGAGATGAACATCTGATGAATTCTGTACAATTGTAGCATCACTGGAGGGAGTGAGGAGTTCAGAATGCACTGGGTGACACCTCAGAGAAGGGGTGACACCTGGTTGGGCTCTCTTCCTGCCACAATATGTGTGTGTCTGAGAGGAGGAAGACAAGGCAGCAGAGGAGGAGAGGAAACATTCACCCCTTCCATCCCCTCTCACTGCTTCACTTGCATGGCCACCTGGCCACCTGTGGCAGCCTTGGGTGGGAAGTAGGTGGGTGGATGGCCAGGTAAATGAGTGAGTGAGGCAGAAAGAGGAGAGCAAGGAGGACAGGGTAAGCAGCTGCAGCAGACGTTTCCTGATCTTGGCAGATGCTGGTCAGATGGGTGGCCAGGGAGGGAGGCAAGCGAATTGGGGGGGGGGCAGACCACCATTGCTGCCATACACACCCCAGCACACAAGGCATCACCACAGTGTTTAGATGTCTATGGCTAGCAACTTGTTAGTGGCATATGCAGGTATATGTTGCTCTATGCATGTGGAGTGGATTTTTTGGCAAGATGGAGGACAATGCAGAACAGTCATATCCAGCTGATGGTAACATACATGGAGTTGTATGTGTGGAAATAACAACCACATTAAAGTACATAGAGTACTGTGCGAATGTGAATTGCCTCTTTGTGCATTGTGCATTGTAATGTGCACAATATAAGAGAGTGCATGCACATTGACTGTTGGGCCACATATATTGTTCTATGGTGATATTCAATATAAAGTTTGCATAATATTTATGTCCTATGCTTATGTGTTTTAATCTATGTTGTATCTTGCCTCAAACCTTGGGAGAGGTGGGTAAGCCAGTTAGTATTCATACTGAACTGATGCAATGTAACAATAGCAATAGCATGTATATTTCTATACCACTTATCAGTGAACTCAGCACTCTCTTAGCAGTTTGCAATCTGCAAGCTAATTGTCCCCGAACAATCTGGGTACTCATTTTATCAACCTATGAAAGGATGGAAGGCTGAGTCAACCTTGGAGGCCCTGGGATTGAATTCACAACCTTGTGGCTTCAATACCATCATTTAACCTCTGTGCCATCAAGGCTCCGTAATGTAGGATCTCAGCCATTGTTCCCAGGTAAGGGCACAGCTGCTGGATCCATTAAAGAAAACTGAAAATGTTCCTGATCTAATGTATTCACCCAAGAGAAGATTTGGATCTGAGAATATTCCCAAGGTATAACTCCAATCCTTCGGGGGGTGGGGGGTGGGGACTGTATGGATTGAATATTTTTTTTGGTGGGACTTGGGCTTCATTGGGCAACTTTATCTTGTCTGTAGCAAGTTTCCATTTATTATTCAATCCATTACTGATCTCAAGCAATCACTCAGTAGAGAGCCATTGGCAAAAATGCTGTATCAGCTTATATTTAGCTAAGGGTTTAACTAAGTAACCTCACCTGGGACACACATCCCAAACTGATGGAAACATCCTTCAACATCATTAGCAGAATGGACCTCCTTCTCCCCATGTAGCTGATGCCTGGTAAAATGAAGCGAGGCAAGTTATAATTGTGGTAATAGTGTCAAAATCATGACTAAGTAGTGATTGTGAATATGAAACAGTAATCTAACCAAGATAACTGATCATCTTCTGTATATATCTGTACATAAATTGTTTTTGAAAATAGATAAAGAAATGCTCCCAATGACCTCTGCTTTGGGTAGTGCCATCATATCACTAAGGATTGCTTCACTTACACAGAACATATAAAAAAGCAAAAGACTGCTGCAAGAATAAATTTCAAAACTAGAATTCATTATATTTTTAATATTATTTCCATTGATCACAGTAAGGATTGTGGACAGCCGTCCTGCTACAAAATGTAGATAAATCATTTGTTGCTATATCTATTGTTTATATTTAAAGATCCTAACTACAGTACTTAGAATAGATGTGGGCAGAAATTTAGATAGTCCAACAACACAAAAAATGGCTCTCAGTTGTTTAATAATAAGTAGTATCAAAATGGTTTCACTGTTCAGGTGCCCTAAATTCTATAA
The DNA here is from genome assembly GCA_026167975.1 of Phrynosoma blainvillii. NCBI lineage: Eukaryota > Metazoa > Chordata > Lepidosauria > Squamata > Phrynosomatidae > Phrynosoma > Phrynosoma blainvillii. The sequence goes on along the minus strand of JANUYF010000002.1, from coordinate 57,536,112 downwards.
CTGAAGAGGAAGAAAAGCATTGAGTAACCAGGAGTCTTTTTTCCCCTCATGATCATCTGTGAACTCCATTCAGTTATTATATTAAAAACCAATTCTTGGGTTCAAAATCCTTTTCTTTTAAGGGTAGGTCAATTGATCTGGTCGATTGATCCTAGGGTTCTATGAAATAAATAAATAAAACCCAAGTAGATCCCCAAGCTATCTACCTCAGACTTCTTCTCTTAAGAATTTTGACCACTAGGTGGTGCTTTGTCTCTTACATTTCCTGCTGCAATTATCGTGTAATTATGTAATGCTGATAAGGATTATCAGCACCTCTTTTTTTCCCTAGGTAATAAACTGCACTGTGTTGCTGTTTTGGTAACTGTGCAGAAGGCAAAGTGGTCACTAATTAGGATCTTAGGCAAACCTATACTTCAGATTCGAGGATCTTAGAACTGCTGTAATGACCTCAGTCAAAGCTCACTGACTCCAGCTCTGCAATTCAACCATCACATCAAATGCAACAATATAGTCCAGTATCAATCCAACTTTCTGCAAGATTAGATTCACATCATTTGTGTGTGGATTTATTAATTTCTGAAGACTACATTTTACTGAAAATTCACCCAGTTCTGTATTACTCCTTTTATTAAACAATCTATAATCTGTGTAGGATTACATCTGAAAAATGTTTGGAAACTACAAGGTGATACCAGGTGCTGCATTGAAGATTATCATTAGAAGTGGTCCTTTTGAATGAGTTAGCTCCTCCAAGGTCATATGGCAATCTTGGTCACATGAGATTTGTCTACCCTATGCCACTTCTGTTTCATCTCACCACTTTCTCAAGGCATTATTCTTTATTAACTTTTTTAACAGTTAGAAAATAGAGGCAGAAGGATACATTACACACAATGACCTAAATTCTGTTTTAGTTCTGACTAAAATTGACCCATTGAATCCATTGGATCTGTGTTGATTCACATTGATTGTGTTGGTTAGTCTCAACTAGAATAGATCCATTCAACCAATTGTTGAATAGATCTACTCTAGTTGGGACTAACCAATAGAATGCCAAACAGGGAATATCACAACACCCATTTGAATGAAGGCAGTTCCATATACGGGTGTACAGAGAATTGTATTAAGATGAAGATTATTTTTATTTTATGCTTTGACCTTGTTCTTCCTTCGCAGCCATAACATATGGTTTCCAGACAATCACCAATCAGGGCCAGATCAGTCTTTTCATCATTCTCTGGGTCAGTGAGGAAATCCTTCTTAGGAAGAAACTGCATATAGCTAGTGAAAAACACACACGGCTTCTTTATTTCTGTACTAACTAAGTTATTACACATGGCTTCTCTGACAAATAAAAGGGAAGTCAATCTAAGAACAATGATGCTAAAGGGGGAAACATGGATTTTTTACTGTTCTTATGGTTATATAATAACCAGAAACAGAATAACCATTTCAGGGATACAATCTGGGGAAGAGAGGAACTAATACCACTTATTTAAAAGGTGTAAAGATTGCCAAACTGTCAAATGCCCTGGTGCAGTTTACATATAGCAATGAACCGTCTCCTTGTGAAGTCGAAGGCTTTCATGGCTGGCATCCATAGTTTTTTGTGGGTTTTTCAGGCTGTGTGAATACAGCTAGAACATGGCCACACAGCCCGAAAAAACCACAAAAAGACCTTCTGCTGCACAGAATGGGAGAATGCTGTAGCTCTTCCTGCTGCTGAAAGCAAGATCTCATAGAAGGGCTGTCCCCTGTTGATGGTATCTGTTTCTTTCACATTAAGCAACCATTCCTTGGCCAGCTTTTCTTGGATGCTCTGCTTATGAAGACATATGGCAGCTTTAAAGAATAGTATGGTTATAACAACACAATACTTTGATTTAGTCCCTTTGTTTGAAAATATTTGATTGTGTGCCAGCACCGGCAATATATCTTTGCTCAGTATTATAGCAAGCACCAAATCAAAGCAAATGGGAAAGGGTTATCCCACAGGTTTGCTGGTGGCCTGGGGGCAAAGGCTGTCATCTATTTATAGTTTATATCTAGTATAGATTCCTTCAGGCTATATACCTGAATTATTTATTGCATCAGTTAAACTTGGTGAAGGAATTGAATTTTTCTTTTGTTTTCTAGACCCAAGGGAGAAGTAAGAAAGATGTTCCTTCCTGCCTCAGGATGTTGTGGCTCCCATATTTCACTGGCTGGTTTGCCTCCAAGCAGTAAATGAAGTCACTGGCACTGCTAACTCACACAGAGTTCCCATCCATAAACATCAGCCCCATGGGATGCATTTGTTGCCAGACTGTACAATTTCATACTAAAATTGGACTGTGTACTAAACATTCCTCCACATTAAAAGCAAGCAAGTATGCAAACAAACATAATATTCTCTAGCCTAGGCATCTCCCATTCACTTTTTTAAAAGTCAGGAACATTCAGAGAAATAGTTTCACACCTATCAAAAATCAATTTCTTCCAAAAGTAACTGAAGTTGGCCAGCTGCCATTCTCTCTAGCATCTTGTGGAGGAAGTGGATATCATTAACTTGCTTTGTAGTCCAGGTAGCTTGAAGGGTGGTTGCATTGCTGTTGCTTGTAAAGACACACATTTACAGCCCACATATGTTATAAATAGTATAGTGACTCCATCGTTATGACCCTGTTATTTGACAGCATCCTGATTCTTCTGTCTAGCTGCTGTGTTGATGCAGGCCTTGTTACATTAGGTAAAGAAAGGTGGTCTCCCCAGCCAGGAGATTTTGGGCTAAATTCAATTCATAGTCCCAACTAGAGTAAACTCATTGAATCAATTGTTGAATGATAAGTCAACACTTATGTACATCCCACTGATTCAATTCTAGATGGGACTATCAATATGATTCAGGCCTTTGTGAATTATTTATATTGGTATTGCAGTTTTTCTAATGCCAAAGTGAGGAAAAGTGTTTGTGGCTTTTTTTTTTTTTTTTTTTATTCTTGAAATGTTTTTCATGGAAGCTTGCATCATGCAAGAGACTTATAATGGCACAAGTCCAACTTGTACCATCATAAGCCATTTTTTTTATCACTACAGAATTCTCTGTGTGTCTCCCACAATGACCAAACTCCTCCCAAATCCAAATTTTAGCTGAAGGGATCCCCTCCCCATGGACTGGTGGAGAGTGTGGGCATTGGAGAAGTATTTGACTGTGTTTGTAGAGCCAATGCAAAACCATGACATCATCTGTTGGGACCTCTGAGCATTCTCTGGAGATCTCGGCAGATCATAGAATCATAGAGACCACAAGGACACATCTAGTCCATTGAGCCATTCAGGAATATACACTCAAAGCACTCCTGATAGATGACCAACCAGCCTCTGTTTAAAAACCTCCAAAGAAGGAGATTACACTACACTTTGAGGTAGCATATTCCACTACTGAACAGTTCTTACTGCCAGGAAGTTCTTTCTAAGGTTTAGGTGGAATCTGTCGATGATGTCACTGTTCTGCATCTGGCTAAGACATAGCCAGATGCTTATTTGATGCCCTCAGTTCTTCACTGATCATTAAATGACTATGGAATGCAGGTCCTGCAGTTAAATAGTGGGTTTGGGGTATGTGTGATAGGGAAATGTAGTGTAGTGCTGCATGCAGAATGTTTACGTTACATCTTGATGAAAGATTTTGTCTGTTATTGGAAGACATGTAGGGTTCCCAGTTCCATATTATTGAACTGAACGCTGTACCTCCTTAGATCTCTTCTGGCAACAAAGGGAGTTTTAGGATGGAAGAGGAAGGGCTGGCATAGCTGTACCTGCTTCATTCTCCACACTTTTAATTCATTAATTCATTACTATCCCATCTTTCCTCCAAAGACCTGAAGGCCATGTACATGACTGTTTTTCTCCCCACTTTAACCTTGCAACAATCTTGTGAAGTAGGTCAGGATGATAAAAATTGGAAGGACTATGTTGCCTGGATATACTTAAAGTTGTTCTTTAAGTCCTGGTTATCATTTCCATTTGTTCCAGGACAGTGTGAAGACACTTTAAAATACTTTTAAAAAATTCAATCCATATCTGTCCCCAGCTATCAAATAATCATCTTGTAATTCCAACTAGAGAGCCAACGTGATGTAGTGGTTTGAGAGTTGGGCTATGGCTCTGGAGACCAGGGTTTGAGTCCCAGCTCAGCCATTGAAACCCATTGGGTGACCTAGGGCAAGTCATACTCTCTCCGCTTCAGAGGATGGCAATGGCAAACCCCATCTGAAAAAATTGCCAAGAAAACCCCATGATAGGGTTATCATAAGCCGGAAATAAATTGAAGGCATACAACAATCAACAACAACAATTCAAACTGCTTAAAAATATGGCACAATGAATCCTTTAGACAAGTGTGACCTCTATATGCATTGAAGATATAGCACTTCCCATTCTACACTGCTAGGGTACAGTTATGAGCTTTAAAACCAAAAGTGCATAAGCTGAAGAAGAGACAGGCTAACATATGGAAGCATAAAGGCATGAATGGGCACAGCTCAGTGGAAGAGCACAAAGGCAATCTTGCCAAGAAAACTCCATGATAGGTTCACCTTAGGGTCACCATAAGTCAGAAATGACTTGAAGGCACAAAACAGCAACAATGGTTAGAACTAAAATATAGGTCAGGATTGGAGAACATGTGGCTCTCTAGGTATTGATAAACTACTATTTCTGTTATTCATATCCAGTGGCTAGGCTGGCTGGGGCTGTTGGGAACTAGAGTTCTTGAAAAGCTGGAGGGCCTCAGGTTCCTCATGTAGAATTACAAATGACTCTATTGTGAAAGGAGGCAGAAGTCTGAGGGGAGAGAAGGAAAAAGCTATTTAGCTAAGGATATTTCATTTTCTCTCTCTCTCTCTCTCTCTCACACACACACACACACACACACACACATATTCATTCACTTACACACTCCTCAAAGTGAGACCAAATGCAAGTAACATACTAGGATGAAATATGTCAGCAGCTCTGAAAAAGAACATAACCAGAAGAAAGAAAGAGAGTTAAGACATATGATCCCCATTATAACTTGTAAGCAAGTCTAGCCAACTCGATTCAAGAGGAGGAAGCATTACTTAAAACCATAATGCTTCTCATCTGAATATGACCTACAATTTCCCCCCATTCTTTAAATAAATGGGTATTCTTTCTCAGTATGAACTAGTTAGGCTAGGACCTTTAAGTAAAGGCTATGATAATAAACCAGCTCTTTCATGAATATGGGCAGAAAGGAACCTTGGAAACCAGAATGGTTTTCTAAACAACTAAATGCAAGTTTACTTTAGTGACAGATCCAGATAAACAGAATAAGGCAGCTGTAAAAAGAATTCCCAGTGAAAATGTGCAGTTTTCTACAAATTAAACAGCTCTCCAATAAAGAAACCACAGAATATTTAGATGCTGTAAAGTATTTTCCTCGAGGGTGCTTCAGATTTTAAGAGGAAGAGACACACATAAAATGTATGAAACTTCACATTTAGACAAAGAGGTCTATTTAATATTTACTGTATAAATATACTTTTCCTAATCATATAACCTTGAAACAAAAAAAAAAGATACTAATTGTGAGTATGGACTAGATAACCACGCAAATCAAATTCCCCGCATTCAAATTTATTTCTGTACTGCTGGAAGGAAAATTATGTTTTACAATGAATCCATGATAAGCCTTAGCATAAAAGTCCAAGCATTGGCAGTTTGAAGTAAATTGTACTTTGCACCAGCACTTAAGACTCACTACTGTTTTCAGTGCTAGAACAGCATTGCTTCCTGGCATTAAAATACTTAGGGGCCCAAGTTGCCCTAGGCTTGGGTTTTCTTGGACAAACTAAAACTCCCAACACTACTCTATTCACATATGTATTATAGCTTATTCAGCAGTGTAACATTACACACCATTGAACTGTGCTGATTTGACAGGGGCACTCACTATTCATCCTCTGTCTTGCCTTCTTTCATCTTCTTTTAAAATGTCTCAGTGCCTCTCTGTTCCTCTCACTTACCCCCTTTGTCCTCAACTTACTTAAACTGCAGCAAATTAATAGAATTCAAAGCTACAGCCATGTTAGTCTGTAGAACCAGTATGTGGAGAGATCTTGTAGCACGTTTGAGACTAACAAAGAAAAAAGTTGGCAGCATGTTTAAGCAGCAAATTGAGTTTAAAATGGAGAAGTAGATTTCACTCTATTAACTCAGGAGGTGGGGATGGGGTGAGAAGAGAAGGCAAAAATGTGGCTTTTCACAGTGGGCTTAGACAAAAGCAAATGCCTGCAGCCTCTCCTAGCTTGCATGTTTTCCTCTTTAATAACTTTTGCTATCTTGACCACATTCTGGTGTTGCTTGGACATAGATGACCCAGTTTTAATCTGTGAAATGTTGGAGGGTATGAAATCAATACACGGCCTTTATCACACCAGGCTCGTAAGGCACCACAATCACATACATAAGAAATGCAAAGATACCAGGTTAGGGACACTCATTATCATACAGCTCTCCCAAACCATCATGATGCTGCCTTTATCTCAGCCTCTGCCTTCCTCCCACTGGCCTCCATAGTTTCACCTCCCTGCCCTCACCCCTTCCTAGCATACCTTTTGGTCTGTTTTTATTTCTATTTGTTTTTATATTTAGCGCAATTACACAATCATAGCACTCTATTAAGTAAAAATAAAATAAAATAAGTGTGTGTGTAGGGGGAGAGCGTAGAAAAACAGCCAGCTTAGGAATAGTGACAGGGAGAGGGGAGAGTGGGAGAGAAGCATGATCATGCCCGCTTGCACCATGAGACTGCCTACATATCAGAATGGTTTCTTAGCATACTTGAATCAACAGTGAAATACCAGTGCAATTGAGAGGCTTTTTGTTTTGCCCATCAGTGAGAAGGAGCACCCCAGCAACGGATGGATTACAGACCAACCACTGGAGAGACACAGTTTAATGTGATAAGGTATGGCCACAGATGCTACTATTCAGCTCTAATTCTTTTCAAACCTCATGTGATAAAGTCCCAAGAAATTTGATGGAGATACCATGGTTTAAAACCAATTACATGTCCCATCTAGAATAGACTCATTGAACCAATGGGACGGGTTGACTTACCATTCAGCAAATAATTCAATGGGGCTGCTCTGATTGGTCCTAGTAATTGGATTTAAGATGATCATCCAACTTTTTAATGATTTCAAATAAATATGAATTTGTAAAAATTGCAATAGTTAATGATCTGAGTTGCATATCTTGCTTCACTGAAAATAATAACCTCCAGATTCCTTGAGCGCCATAACTAAGGGCCTAACTACACAAAACATGAGCAATGTGATTAAGAATTGGATCACATTTTTTTAAAAAACAGTTAAGTACCATGGGGGGGTCACCATAATTCAACAGGTGACTTAAAGGTGTGCCCATAAGAGAGAGGAAGAGATCATTATTAACATTATCGCATTATGTAATATGTAAAAGAATTATAGGCCTGTCATCCTCGGCTGCAATCTCCACGAAATTTGGCCCAATAGTATGATAATTGTCATTATTATTATTATTATTATTAAAAAGCTCTCATTGTAATATTAATATAATAATAAAATTTATTTTTATCCCGCCTCTCTCTGTAACACAACCGGGGCAGCTTACAACTTTAAAATATATATCCATATCCCACACACACCCCTTAAAATACAATTAAATAATGACAATTTAAAACACATTTAAAATAGTAATACAAAAACAAAGAAACAAATAACAATAGCTACAGTCGAATCAGGGATGAGCAGGATGGCTGTCTTTTGATGGCTGGGATATCTATTCAGGAAAGGCCTGCCGGAAGAGATCCGTCTTAACAGCCTTTTTAAAGCTGTTCAAGGTGGTAATATGACGGATCTCATCCGGCAGGCCATTCCATAATCTGGGAGCGGTTGCCGAAAAGGTCCTCTGGGCGGTTGCAGACAATCTAGTTTTTATCGGCTGCAACAAATTCCTCCCAGAGGACCTAAGTGCGCGGGGAAGACTATACGGGAGGAGGCAGTCCCGAAGATAGGTTGGACCTATGCCAGAGACAGGAATTCCCTCTTGCCTGAAATTACATTATACTCTAAAATTTACACTGCATTGTCTGGGTTGCTCTGGATGATTTTGCTTCTCATTTAAATGGGGGGAAAAGTTTAATTACTGTCACTTACAATCCTTAGTATTGATTTATCTTCCAGCAGTTGACTCAGTGGGTCTAATTTAACTGGGACTAGAAATCAGACTCAGGTCCAGGTTCCATGAAAATGTAACAAGTGCAGCAATTTTCCAAAATAGTCCATGTTTGTTCAGGAACCTATCTTAAATGCAAATAATATATTTGACCAAAAATTGTTCATAAATGTACATTCTAGCACAAACAATTTAAAAATCCAAAGTTTTTGTTCAAGAGACACACAAAATAGTTGATGAATCAGGGCCAAACCTTACTGTGGTCTTTATTTCATCCAGTTAAACAATGCAATGATCCAAGCAAGTGAAGTTGCATAGTTTAACAGACAGAAAAAGAGAAAAACATACAATCCCTTCACAGATTATGTGGAATTTATCATAATCTATACAGAATATGCAAAATTTGTCAAAGTAACTTCAGGTTATTTTGCTGGATATTTGGGAATGTGCAGCCCCCAAAAGTTACTTTTCCAAGTTCTTGTCACAGTTATAGCAAAAGTCTCCCCAAAGCAGCTTTTTTTTAAAAAAAAAAAAATATATAAATAAGACATTTAAACAAGACAGTAAAATAGAATTTACAAATTCAAAAGGCAAAAGTTATTTAAAACTTTAAAAGCCCTAAAGTTTAAAGCTATTTTTATTCACAACAGCAAGCACTAATCAAACAAATGATCAAAAAAGAGCAGTGCCAAATAATAGCCCCTAAAGAGTTCTAAACCAAGATGGAAGTTTCCACTTAGCTGTCATGGACTGAAAAGTTGGCATGCTCTTCAGGTATGGAATGGACTGAAAAGTTAGTCCCATCCTAAAGTGCATGTAACATGTCTCAAGATATAGTTATGTTTCTGTGGTAGTAGTCCCCGAAATTTTAGCACCACACGCACTCAATGTTTAGGTGGCCAAGATGCTAAGAACCGTGGTTCAACGAACTACTTATCCTAACTCAGCTCCATATGAGGAAGATTGGTAGTAAGTGCAAATAACATATAAAACCCCCTGTTGCCCATTCCTATTGATCCCAAGACTACTCAGCATTTTTTTCTTCATTCCTGCCCAGCTGCACCACTTGTCCCCAGTTGGATGTTTTCCTACTGGGCATTGTCCCTCTTATTTGATATATGCTCAATAATTTTTCATATTAAATACTGTCTTGTTCCTGCATTATGATACAGACTATCTTTATGAAGAGGCAATGCTATCTCCTCTTCACAGTTTATCGATCAAGTGAATTCAGTGTGTCAGTTGCTTGTCTTTATGACAAACACCACTACATTGGGGGAAAACATATACCTGTAAAGAGTAATGATCAATTGCAACTTCCTATTGCATAGCCATTGCTTCTTTGCCAGAGCTTATAAAAGGGCTTCTTGGAGTTCTCTAAAAATGTAGCTTCTCCAAGCCCTTCCCTCTCCATGTACAGTTTTCAGTATTCATTGTAAGAGATGATCTAGGCATACTGAAAATATGTTTGCTGTATAAAGTGTGAACTGTAGCATGAAGTGAACCAAATTGGGTACCTGTTTCCTATTCCTGGGAAATAGGTTCTGTATCACAAGACCTAACAGAATCCTTATAATATCTTCAGTGTTTCCAGCTGAGGTCTTTCTGTTTGCAGTCAGCAGACACTACCATCTGGGCATGACTAAGCCAGTTTCACACCGGATAAGCCCAAGTGATATTTTTGTTCACTTCACAATGTGCTTGGATTTTAATGAGCTAGTGTGAGAGGCAAACAGAAAATCAGATTCTACAGCTATATATCCTTTTAAATTGCCAGGGCTAATAGGAGAACAGAACGAAAGCAATAATCTTCCTAACAAACAAAGCAACAGATAGAGAGGGAAAGGGAAAAGGCAATCCCTGGAGATAAATCCTTGCTTTTTGGATCACAGCCATGTCATTGTAAGAGACAGAAATTTTGGAACATACATCTTATTGGCAACTTTCATATTAAACAATCTCAAAGATTTCTGCACACAGATATCATATTACTTCCCTATGGTGTACAGCTTCCTCTGGAATAGAAAGTAGCAACTGGCCAATTGTGCATATCATTGATCTACAGCAGGGGTGGGCAAAGTGTAGTTTTCCAGATGTTGTTGGACTGCAACTCACAACAGTGCTAGACAGCACAGCCAATGGGGTAGAATATAGGGATTTGCACTCCAGTAATATCTGGATGGCTGCACTTATATACCCTTATATATGCCCACCCCTATATACAGCATTGGAGCAATTTATGTGTAACATTATGCATAGGCATTAAGAAATTAATTGGCATAGGATCAAGCTAGAATTTGGTCCAAGATATCAGGCATTTAGCCATTGCTATTAAGGGAAGAGCCCTGAACAGGACTACAACCTGTACTTAAGTAAATTAATCTCCGCAGAAATTGTTCCCATTCATAGAGCTGCAGATTTCATGTGTGTGTGTTTATGTCTTCATGTATTCACAGACACACAAGAAATGTGTGTGGATAAACATGGAGGCACCAGTTTAAAGGAGGCATTCCCCTTTTATCTGCCTGCTACAACACAGATATTTGTCTTCTAAAAAGGAAGAATGATTGCTTCAGAACAATCATGTTTATGAAAAACCCCAAATTTAATTGATAGATTAATCATTTAAAAACATATGTAATTAGTAAATGAATAGAATTTGTCACTGTCTATTACCTTCTGTGCTTTGTTTCCCTCTGGTTGCACTGTTTGTTTATTGCCTATTTATTCTTTGTTTATGTTGTTTAAAAAGCTTATATCCTGTGTATTTATCTGAAAAAGAACTGAAGGAGGTGAACTGAAGGTAGTGAATGCATTGACACTTGTTGAAGCCTGTCAATGAAACTAAACCTTTATCACCAGGTATTGTAAAGAGTTGCAACACCACAACACCAACTGCAACTATCTGTATATATGGGCTTATCCAGAAATGAATGAAGTTCCTGGAAATATCAAGACTTTCCCATTCTTTTTGTTTTGATTTTGCCTGCATATTCAGGCTTTTGCATCCAAACTCTTTCTTGAAATAGCCCGGACTTCCCCTATTCCCTCCTCCCACTGATTATGTGTCACATCGACACTCAGGCAATGTTTCAAAAACTGTCTTTCAGCAATTTCCACTGAGAACTTTTTAATTATTATTCAAGAGTTATAGTCAAAATGTTTTAGTAATATTACAGTTGTTAAGCATTAAGATAATTTTCTTTTATTGTTAGCATCATCCCCCCCCCCCCATTTGAAATCTGTTGAATCAAGATAATGGGAACAGTCACTACCTTTATTGGTTGAAGCCTTCTTAACTAGTTCTGGGATAATAAAAGTCTTGTCTGCACTGGCCAGAATCGTCCAGGGGCAGCTCAGAGTATCCTGCCCTCTTCATCTGCCCCGACCTGCTCCCATTACCTTGGCCTCCCTTCCCATGCTCTGGCAGCTGGCTGCATGGGCATCCCTCTGGCTTCTGATCTCAGAATGAGCAACTGGCAGTGGCAGTGGATGCAGCCAGCTCCCAGGACATGGGAAGGGAGGCCAAGGTAATGGGAGCAGGCTGAGGCACATTCAGAAGGCAGGATATTCTGGACTGTTCCTGATTCTGGCAAGTGCAGACATGGCTCATAGTGGGATGCCCTTGCAGACAGCCACCATGGCATGGAAACGAAGGGCTCTGGTTCTTCCTGGAACAGGTGAGTTTTAAAAATTGGTTTTAACTTTGTTCTGCCCTGGTTCTTATATGGGATGTGCCAGATGTCATCTGGACAGCCTGTGCCAGAATCAGGGTTTGGGCTGTGAGTCATCCAAACAGGGTGATGTTGGGTGCAGGTGGAAATGGGCCTTTTGGCTTGTGCAATAAATAGCCAGCACTTACAAGGACTTTTTAGTCCCATTCCCCAGGTCAGTTTGAATTAACTTTTGCTTTAGGAAATACTACTACTACTACTAATAAAATTTACTGACCTGGGGGTGGGAATAAAAACTCCATGTAAGTGCTGCAAGTTCCCTGGGAATACTTCATGATAGGGGAAACACCATGTACATCTCCAATAAATTAATAAATAATCAGAAAAGATGGGGACTTTCTCTTTCCAGGCCATCTGGATAGGCCTTATAATAGAAATTCAGGACAACACTCCATGCATCTGATGGAAAGAACTAGACTCCATGGAAATATATTACCATAATGGATATGTTAGCCTTTAAGGTGCCACAAGATCCTCAGGCATTTGACTGCCCTCTCTTTAACCTATTTGAGCATAGGGACCCCAGCTGCCTTTCCCTTGTTTGTTTAGAGCCAAACTTTGCTCCTTGAAACATGTGCCCAGTCTTGATCTGCTCACTTTAGTAGTGTACATTCTAAAGTATACTGATCCAACTTTTTAAAAAGCAGTGTTCACTTCTTTTTTCATTCTCCTTTCCTCCCTGAACAGGCTTTAGAACTATGGGTTTGGAGCAGCATTTCCAGATGTACTGAAATCTCGTTTGTTTATTTTGAGGCAATGTTATCCCCTGATTCATACATTTCCTGCTGTACTTACTTGGCCCTAGGAAACCTTGCATTCATACACCTAATCTTGGAAGGTCCAGTGAGGACACTTGTTGCAGCCTGTCCAAGAAGCAGAGGTGGAAACGATGACATCATCTTACAATGCCAGCAATGAGAACCAAACTACATGCCCAGAACTTCTGATTGAGGCAGCTGTCCTGGGAACATATCCCTTTGGAAAGTACCTTTTCATCATGGAGAACCTGTGGTGTGTTGGACATGGAAGGAGGTTAAGCAAAATCACTCCACAAATGGCATCCTAGTTTCAACAGTTGCTATGTTGCAATATTTTGTCTCCTGTGTGCCAATATACATCAAGCAATTGAAGTTGTGTCTTGTTCATTCATTCTGGACTTCTCTCACTATGTGCTTTCTTAGCAGGAAAAAACAGAGACAAAAAGGAACAAGCAGCTGTTGCTTTGACATACTCCCCTTTGCCCCACAGCTATCTTCATATGACACACTCTGAGGTATGCTTCAGTATCTCTAAATGTAGGATTGCGTGCAATAGCAAACTAAATCACAATTTCTGCTAGTGAGAGAGTGGACCAGTTAGAAACAAAAGATAAGCAAATATGCAGCACTCTACTGAGTTTAAAAATCTAGCCCTCTATCATGTACAATAACAGCAAACCACATCCATACACAAAACCCATAAGCAGCACATAAAAGAAAGATCTCTTATGCCCCTTCCAAGATGATATTTAGTGTCTTAGAACTTCTGATGGAAAAAAGTAATGTAAAGTATTTGCCTTCAAGCTCCTGTTGACCTATGGCCATGTTGGTGAACCTATGGCATGTGTGCCAGAAATGGCATGCAGAGTGGGAAAGAGAAGGAAAAGGCGTGTGCCTGTTCCTCTTCCTCTTATGCCTTCAGCTGCCTCTGGAGAGGGGCTGACTCTGCTTAGCTTCCGAGATCACATGGGATCTGGAGAGGCAGCTGAAGGCCCGGGAAGGTGCAGGGGAGAGGAAGTCCCGCCCTAGAAGTCCCACCCCCATTAGGTGGAAGTCCTGCCCTGGAAGTCCTGTTCCCCCCAGAAGTCCCGCCTTCAGCACGGGGTAACACCCAGTGACAGAAGGCCATTTAGTTTGGGCACTTGGTGCCTAAAAGATTCACCATCACTGACGTATGGCAACCCCATGAATATCAGGCAAGGACTACTCAGGCTAATAATTGTCTTCCCCTGAATTTATTCTTGTCACTGAGACACTTGGGGCAGCACAGAGTTTCTTCCCTTCTCCTCCATCCCTTGTAGCCTCCCAAATTTGCTCTGGAGGATTTCTCTTCCCCCTGAAATAGGTTTTTAAGGTGCACTGGGGAGAGGGCTGGAGGAGGGGGACCTTCAGGAGAGTAGGTTTAAAGTTAGGATCTGCTCTCTATCTCTGCTTATGGCAGGTTCTTCCACTGACAGAAATACATCATAGTATTCTGATCATGTGTGTGTGTGTGTGTCCTTCAAGCTGCCTGTTGATTTATGGTGACCCCATGAATTTCCTAGGGTTTTCTTAGGTAAGGAATACTTAGAGGTGGTTTTGCTCATTCCTTCCTCTGAAATATAATCTACAGCACCATTCATCAGTAGTCTCCCATCAAAGTATTAACCAGGGCTGACTCTGCTTAGCTTCCAAGATTGCATGGGATCTGGTGCCTTTGGGTATTTAGGCCCTTATTCTGATGATACTCTCCATGAATTTTTCTACTGCCCTTTTAAAATCTCCTACGCTCACACACAGAAGCACATCTTAGTGGAATTAATTCTATCAATCTGTTATACCTAACATGTAGAAATACTTTCTCTAATCCATCCTGACTCTATCATTAATCATTTTCATGGGGTAACTCATGTGTGAGCATTGGACTACAACTATGGAGATCAGGGTTCAATTTCTTGCTTAGCCATTGGGTGATCTTGGGAGAGTCACACACTCTCAACCCTAGAAAACCCTATGATAGGTTCACCTTAGAGTTGCCATAAGTCAGAAATGACTTGAAGGCACACAGCAACATCAGGTTTCTAACATTGTAGGGATGAAAAACCACACCCCACTTGCTGTACTATCTACAGACAATTCAATAAACCTCTGTCATGACTTCATGCAGTTGCCTTTCTTCTAAGCTAAAGAGTCCCACTTATGTTAGCCTTTCCACATATGAGAGATGTTCAAACTCTGTGATCACTCTGATTGCCCATTGAAGTTCAGGATAAAGAGAAGTAGCCACCTATGCACCTGAAGCTCTTAGCTTTGTCTCTGGGGATGAGGTTTGTGATCAAGACTGTAGCTATTGGCGGGGAGGGAATGAGGGCAGTGTCCCCTGAAAAATAAGAATTCTGCCTCCCATCATGAATTTTTCCTTAAACCCCAAATTTCGAACATTGGAGTAACCTAACATTTCTGTTGAACATTTAGAAATACAATTTAGGCATTCAAAGAAAAAGGGGAGGCAAAATTACCAAGGGAATGAAAGCACAGCAAATATTCTAGGTTGGAATGATTTTCAATGTCTCACTCTCTGCGATGCTAGAAAGTTGGGGTAACCTCAACCTTCAGACTTTACTTTACTTTAAGCACAATTCATGTGGAGTGACGTCCCTAATTTTGCCCTCCTTTGCTGCTCTCCTGTTTCTTGTATTTTGGGGACAAATAAAGAGAGAAAGCTATAAGGGGTATTTTCATCATGACTAATTATTTGCTATATATACATCTGTTTAAACTCCTCAAGAGCTATTTGCTGGTCACTGTCAATTTCAACAGCAGCAGACGCCCTTTCCTCTTCTGCTGTGCCCACTTGCTGCTTTCATTTCCTTCTTTTGGAGTTGCCAGCAACAAGCCTCCATAAATAGTGACACATGCTTCCATCTTCTCAATAAGATTTTGACTTCAACATAATGAGCTTTGAAGATGATATCTTTTCTGAATGCTTTAAATATGTCTTCGGGGCACACCTTACTGGAATGTTTTCCTTTCTGAACATCATTGACATAAATAGGAGCTGCACAAGAGGATGCAGCTGTTTATATAACCCTCAGACCCCATTTAGTGGACAGAAAAATAATTCTGGTCCATTCCTGATGAGAATTTCAGCTACAGAACTTTACACAAGTTTCGGGATTGGGAAAGTTTGAAGGGCTTAACTGTATCCAAAGATGTGCGATAAATTATGTCCTGGGTACAATGTTCATTGAGTGACTGATACTGGGGTGAGCAACTGTCAGAGGCTGGGGAGGGGATCATGTTGGTCTCCCCAATGGAATTTGGAGAACTCTATGATCAATCAATCAGTCAATTGATCCTTCCATCCCTCCCTCCTTTTCATTCTATCCTGCCTTTCTCCCATGCTGGGACTCAAGGCAGCTTACAAAAAGACAGAGAATACACCTCCCCACTCCAGCTAGCAGGCATGATAGCAATTTTACCATATCACCGTCCCCAGCCATTTTAGGCCCAAGAGAGGCTTTTTATTTATTTATTTATTTATTTATTTATTTATTTATTGGTAAAATAGGAAGTGAAGTGGAAATCAGCCTCCTTGTTTTTAAAAAACACTCTCTTGAACCCAAAAATAATTTGGGGAAAGAAAAAAAGTTGCAACCTTGTCTACCATAACATGAAGGGTGATTAATCTCTTTTGGTCAATTTAAAAACAATAATAAAAAATGCTCAGATAACATACCCTCCAATATTTCACAGGTAGAAACAGGGACACATTGTGGCCAAGCAACATCACAGTGGGGACAATGTGGGAAAGTGATTAATCAGGAAGAATGGACAAGTTAGGAATGGCAGTGATTGTCTGAGCCTACTTGGAAGGGCAAGGGTCTACTTCTTCCACTCCTCTCCCGAGTGCTGAGTAAACTGAGTGCAAATTACTTTTATTCTTTCAACTCAAGCTTGCAGCCATGGAAGTAAGATGAGGACAAAAGCGAAAAGTGGGAGGAAGAGAGAGAAACTGGAACATTTTTACAACAGCTGAAAAAGTGGGAGAGCAGGGGAATAATCAGGACAGATGTTGGCGATTATGAAATAAATGACATCTGCAAAATTAAAAAAAAGTTCTTTGAATTCAAAGACCTCAGGCAAGTGAAACTGCAATTCTCCCCCTGCAAAGATCACTTTTCCAGCAGCTAACACCACATTTTGTTGTTGTGTGCCTTCAAGTATTTTCTAACTTCTGGCAACTCTAAGGTGAACCTATCATGGAATTTTCTAGGCATGATTTGTTCAAAGGGGTTTGCCACTGTCTTCCTCTGAGGCTAAGACAGTGACTTCATTGAGGTCACTAAGGGGGGTTGCAGACTGCCAGAAATAGTGTGAATTCAGTCCACTTTTAGGGTTAGGGTTAGTGCTAGGGAATCATGGGAACTGTTATTTTTCTGAGACATTGAGCCTTCTCTGTCAGACAACTCTGATGCCACAATAAAATACAGTTCCCATGGTTCCCTAACTCTAACCCTAACCCTAAAAGTGGACTGAATTCACACTATTTCTGGCAGTCTGCAACCCCCCTAAGTTTCCATGGCTGAACAGGGATTCAAACATTGGTCTCTAGAGTCCTAGTCCAACCCGCGAGCTACTATACTACACTGGCTCTCGCCAAAACTTTTAATGGATGATAAATAGGTGGGTGGCCTGTGTGGGCTTCATTAGCAGCTGTATCACTGGGGTGGTGGTGATGGAATTGACTCAAATTCAGTATCACATTAGCAAAGGCCCACTAGTGCAATGGGACTTTCTCCTCTGCTTCCTATAGCCCTCCAAACCACTCAAAGAGTGCTTTATAGGATTTCTCAGACCCCTGGATAGGTTTTGGGTGTTAATTGGGAAGCTGCAGGGGAGAGGAAGAATTGTCTTTCTCCTCATAAAAGCACTTCTTTTAGCAGAATGACACTGTAGGATTCTGCCCTACATCCCAAATGCATATGCACATCTAGGAAATACCTGACTATCCATTTAGATACAGTGAGAAGTTTACAGCTTTGTGGGATGGCACCACTCTTGGTACAGATACATATAATTCTATTATTGCTCTAAAGTCTATAGCTACTAGCCATGTGTCCTTACATGTCCAAGTACACAGAGGAGGGGAATAGCTATTGTCTCGTAACTTGGATGGAGGTGCTGTTGTTCAAGAAAGATGATCATTCGGCACCTATTGTTTGCATTATAGTTTTGGATTTTATTCTGCAAGAAAGATTAGCTTTTATCATCTTTTATCTGGATTATTACTGTATTCTTATTTTATTCTGCAAGAAAGGTTAGCTCTTGGTACCTTTTAGTTGGATTAAGCCATCTGTCAATCTATCTTTTCATTCATGTTTTCATTACATTTTGTTCTAATATAATGTGAAAGGTATCAGATGGTCTGGCATTGTTGCTGTGTTCAGGTATGCATGTCACAATTAATGATATATAAACAAGATTGCCATGTTGCACCTCTGCCAATGAAATGTGTGTCAAGAGCAAACTGAAAGGGATCCTGCTTATGCTGCACCTCATGGCTGAGTTTCCCTCATAAATCAGAGTCATTCTCACCTTGCCTGATGGCTTCCCAAAGTCAAATGAGAAGAAGGTACACACTTAACCTGATTCATTATTCGGAAGACTGCCAATTTGCCATAGTTTCCAGGGCCCTCCAAGTGTAAGAGAAGCTTGCTGCACAATTATCTCTATAAATCATCACTGATTAATGTATCTACAATGTTGCTGAGCCTGAACATCTCGGTTGCACTCATTTTCTGGAACCACATTATAGTGGCAGGACAGAAACATCCAGGGCTGCTGTGTGCACAAACCGATGGATTTCTTTCCCATTTAGTTCCAACAGTAGCAGCATCCAGGACTCATTGGAACAGAAAGATGCTTTAACCTTTCCCATATTCTGGTGCATGTATGTGTCTTAAAAGCAGTTTATTATCTCAAAGTGGTGTAGTGGACGACAAAAACAGGATTGTACCTCTAAGATATTTTTCATATGGGGACTCTCTTTGCTGGACCAAATGCAGTGATAATGAAACTTTCAAGTTTTTTGATTATTTCTATGGCAGGAGGCAGGATAGCAGAAGGGAGCCATTGTGGCATAGTAGTTTGAGCACTGGTGTATGACTCTGGACATCAGGGTTCGATCCCCAGTTTGGCCATGTAAACCCACTGGGTGACCATGGGGAAGTCACACTTTCTCATCTTCAGAGGATGGCAATGGCAAATCCTTTCTGAAATACTTTCCAAGAAAATCCTGTGATAGGTTCAGTTTAGAATCACCATGAATTGGAAAAAACTTGATGGCAAACAACAGGACTAGAAGGGAAGCCAGGTGGTAATCAAGCAGAGACTGGATACTCTTCTTTTCTTTGATGGAATTCCTGATTTACTTTAAATGGAAACACTTCCATGAAAAATTGTCTTCCTTTTTAATTCAAAGGATGCATTTCAACTAGCCAAAGGTCTTTTGTTAATACTCTCTGTGTTTTACACATTGAACCTAAGTAATCAAAGTAACTATCACTGAGCTGAATGGAAATTACTCCTACTTTACTATGTATAGGATTTAAATCATGCCCATCAATCTAATTGTGAGATTTTAACAGCACTGTCTCTATTAGGTATATAAGTTTTATAATGGAGTTTCAACATACAGTTTGGTCCTTTGGATATAAACAACAGAAAGGCAAGCTATATGCTCCAAACTACGCATGTAACACTGGATTTTCCTTAAGGTTATCCTTATGAACATCTGTATTTCAAATATCAAAATTTTTCACTACACCAGTGGCAGCTCATGAAAACTTAGAAAGAATCACACTGGATCAGACTAGTCCAGAATTCTCCTCCCACCATGTCCAACTCTACAGTGCAGAGCAAGACGGGAATACAACTGTACCTTTCATTGTAAATTCCTTCTGATAAACAGAAGCCCCCCACTGGCCATCCTGGTGAAGGGATTCTGGGAGTTGCAGTCTAAAAAGTAACTTTGCAAATTTCTAGTTGGATCAAATTGTGTCATTTGGCAAATGAAACAGCTTCTGTCAACAGAACCGGAAGGGATAATTTCTTCTCTCTCATATGCCCCCCCTCCCATCCA
This sequence comes from Phrynosoma blainvillii, assembly GCA_026167975.1. NCBI lineage: Eukaryota > Metazoa > Chordata > Lepidosauria > Squamata > Phrynosomatidae > Phrynosoma > Phrynosoma blainvillii. The sequence continues at coordinate 57,516,271 of JANUYF010000002.1, read as the reverse complement.
CCTTTCCAGAGCAACTTGCCAGAACAAATTTTCTGGCATTGGAGAGGGTTCCTCAGCAAGAGGATAAAGCAAGGCCAAGAAAATCTCATTGCACTAGTGGACTTTGACTAACACAACACTATTAAGTTTATCACTCCTCATTTCCATTCTGATCCAGGCATGGGCTGGGAATAGGATGGGATGAGAAAGAATGGGTTTACCACTCCGGAAAATGCTGCTGATGACAACAGGAGTCCCAAAGCCGTTCTCCATCCATTTTATGGCAGTCAATTTTGAAGAATAGTAGCTTTCCATTCTTCAAAATGACAGCCATGGAACAGCTGGGGAATGGCTTGGGGACTCCCAGTGGCATCAGCGGCATTTTCCTGAGAGGTAAAACCTGTTCTTGCCCATTCTGTCCCATTCCCAGCCTGTGCCTGGATCAGGATGGAAATGAGGAGCAATAAACTTATAAATTTAACTCATTGTTGGGGGAACACCCGAGATGTGTACAACAACCTTTTGCATATGTTCACTTGAGATCTTTGGACACTCTGCCTATGATCTCAAAGAAGTAGCTGTATTAGTTTGTTTCAATATAAAAAGAAGGGAAGGAAGAGGGTTGAAGGATTTATAAAATAAATAAATCAGTCTCAAGGATGCCAATTCTGCCTGTGATTTTGTAATGAGTAGCACTCTGTGAGATTCTTTCCATAGAAAGCTTTTTGAACATGTCCAGGGCCTGGATATTCATCTCATGCTTTCTCTGTTGCTTCCCAGCTGAGACTGTTCATTTTGCTGGGTCAGAGAGAAAGGGATATCACTGTGGTGATGACATTGCTAGGCAACCAAAGCAGTCATCACCAAACACCCAGGACTTAATTTCTAAAATTTAGGGGAACCAGAACTCAAGCTTTCCTGGAAACATCTTTCGTATTTCTAGAAATACACTGACTCTTTGAAGCCACTCATTGGTTAAGTTAAAATATACTAATTTTAAAGCAAGGGTGGCAAAGTGCAGCCCTCCTGATGTTGGACTGCAATTCCCAGAATAACTAGTGGTTAAGAATACTGGGAGCTGCAATCCAGTACAACCAGGAGGACCGCATTTGATCAAGCTCTTATATTAAAAGAATTCATGTTTTATTGGACAAAAAAACTAATTCACATATAGAATAGCTGAGCTCCTAGCATTCCAACAAGACCTAGCGCTGAGCCATATCACAGATTAACATGTTTAAATTTTAGACTGATCTCAGATTATGATGTGATACTATGTTGAATTTTAAAAGGTAAAGGTAGTCCCTTGACATGAATGTCTAGTCATAACTGACTGTAGGGGGTGGTGCTCATCTCCGTTACTAAGCCAAAGAGCTAGCATTGTCTGAAGACAAATCCGGTGGTCATGTTCAGTTTAAGCCAATATTTTTCCAAATGAAGCAGGTGCTACCTGAAGTTCACATAGGCCACCATAAAAACATCAACTCACACATCCACCTACTTTTTAAGCATCAAATGTTTTGATATTAGCCACTGGAATAATGGTTTTTGCAGAGGGGGTTCAGAATGGCAGTTTCAATTACTCAAGGAGAAGATGCATTGTAGTTGAAGTTGCTCAGTAAAATTATTTTCTCGCCTTTCTTTATAGACCCAACAACAGAAATGAAGCAGAGTACCAGGGGAATTGTGCTGAACCAATGTTGATGGCTCATGGTCAGTACTCAAATGGCAAAGCTAGGTTCTATACAGGGAAGTGCTCAAATTATGGAGGAAAGGGAAACAAGAGTATTTTATAAAATCCTTCAATCTCTTGCTCCCACTTTAGTCAAATCATACTTTGTGGCCTTCCAAAACAGTTGCTAGTACGCAGAGTTGGGAGAAATGAGGGGCTGTACAGACAGGCAAAATGAGGTGCTTTCAGGCTGACTTGGAGGCATGGCGTTTAGACAATGCACACCTAAAAGCTGGCAGGAAAGCGCCCACATTCAAGAGTAGGTTTTGATTGCAAATGCAAAATATAAATGTGAGCCTAATTTAAACCAGTTTTTCCCCCCAACACAACACCCTCCAGATATGTTGGGGTACAACCCCTACCCTCTCCAACTACTGACCAAACTGGCTGTTGCAGATGGGAGTCCTAATCTTACACATTTGGAATGTGCCAACTTAGGGGACACTGGTTTAAAGAAAAAGTCCATAGCCCACAGAAGCACTTGGGCACACATAAAATGGGTTGACAACTGAGGCATTCTCAATGTTTTCAGACTGCAACTCCCACAATCTCTCACCATTTGCTGTTCTGGCTAGGGTTTACTGGAAATGCAGCTCACAAACACTGACCATAATTGCTACCCCCAGTGACCTGGAGTTTATTTGGTTGTTGTGGCTAATATCCAGGAGACCATATTACAATCCAGTGCACTCTTTCTACATCAGCCAATTCTCCTGAAAGTATCAGCAACAGGATGAACAAGATTACTTCATAACGTAGATCTGTTCCATCTCTCTCTCACACACATATGACAGTCTTTTTCCCTTGTTTCAGTTAGACCAGAACAACATCCAAACAGCTGACCTTCCTCAATGCCCCAGCCAAAGCTGTTTTCCTCCCCTCTCTAGCAACTTCTCAAGAGCAGAATTATAGCTAGTGGGGTTTATTTTCATGTCATGCCTTTCAAGTGCTGAGTAAATCTCTAAAAAACTAGCTTGCAATCATTTTCAAATAATTTTCCATCCTCCTGCTTGGTCTTTCAGAATGACTGCTTTCACTAACCCAGACATCATTTTTAACGCTACCTTTGCCCTGTTGAATAGTACCTCCAGGTTACTGTTAAAATAAAACTAATATTTAAAACTACACTTTAATCGTCTTGTTAAATAAAGGGAACATTGTATAAGCTTAGCAGGGGAGAAAATGGAAACACAAGGCTAGAGAGAAAAACAAGGGCAAAAGCTTTGATCCAATACAGGATTCATGCTCAGCCGACATAATCAGAACCATATGCAGAAACAACAGGATTTTCAGCTTCTCTTTAATTAAATAGCATAAAAATGACCTGACATCACTTTGTACGCAGGGCACTTTGCATAAGAGATTAACAGCAGGATAATTAGCATTATGTAAAGACCTCCATATTAAAACAAAAACACTCCTCTCCCTTTGAACATGCTAATCAAATATATATATATATATATATATATAGTCTGAAGTCAAAGGCTTTCATGGCTGGCATCCATAGGTTTTTGTGGGTTTTTCGGGCTGTGAGGCTATGTTCTAGAAGAATGTATTCCTGATGTTTCGCCTGCATCTGAGGCTGGCATCTTCAGAAAAGCTGTGTTATAGCTTCTGAAAAAGTTATGTGAAATGTTAGGCCTGCACAAAACTAAGCAGGTTGAAGAGGCCAGGCATCTGAAGATGCCAACCACAGATGCAGGCGAAACGTCAGGAATACATTTTTCTAGAACATGGCCTCATAGCCCGAAAAACCCACAAAAGCCTATATACAGTCTGTGGGCCAAGCTTTGAAAGAAGGGCATGCACTCAGCAGAGCAAAAGGGAGAAAACATTAGGCTGGCCTAATTACACATTGGCAAAAAAGGAGAAAATCCCCCACCTACACACACACAAAAAAACCCAACAACACATAATTGCATAGGTTTTGGATTTACTGGTGTATGTCTACAGATGCATATTTAGCAAGAACTAAAAAAAAGAAATATGATACTTTCCATTACAGTGGAAAAGATAGTGGCCAGGTGTCTTCATGCTGTGCAGTTTGCTGTCAGGTGCTGAGACATGATGAACAACTTCAGACTTCTACTCTCTCTTCTCAGTGGTTCTTTGTTGTTACATCAAACTTGGACTAGCCTGCCACCCAAACAAAGGCCTATTTTCTGTATTATAGAACACAAGGCTAGCCTATGAAAGATAAGCGAACAGACAACCATTGGGTTTCCTTCCCATACAGGTCATATTTAGGATTCTTGAGTATAACATATATATAAGGAGAAGACAATCAAAGGCAAGCTAGATTCTTTTATAACATTCCACACTTTCTGTTTTCTTGGTCAGGATTTCCTGGGAAATAATATCAGCAGGAATAGGAAGGTACAGCAAATGCAGAAAATCACAAGTGATATGAAATCATCAAATGCCTGCTTAGTTTTGTGCAGGCCTAACATTTCACAGATCTTTTTCAGAAGCTATAACACATTATAGTTTTAAAAAGATATACATATATACCAGAGACAATACAATCAACACAATTACTGAATATATTAATTACAAAACATTTAGACACAAAGACACTTGCAAAAAATGAAATCATCAACATTACTTAAAACTCAACAACAAATCCATCTGCACTTCAGGTCTCTCACCTGCAGTAAGTAAACCAGACCATTACTGCTGCAGCTTCATATCTACACTATCTATATCTGTTTATATCTGTATCATCTCTCTCTCAAGATGCCCAAGTCCCAGAGTACTTCCTCCTTCTCTTTGACTTCCAGGAACAATCACTACTTTTCATTTACAGAATAGTAAGAACACATAATCACAATAAAAAGAGGGAGTAACTTTTCTTTAAACCCTCCTGGGGTCAAACTCCTAGTTTCCAGAATCATTCTTGTTACTAACATTTTTCATATTCCTGATGTCATCATTAGGGATCTATAATGGTGCACCAAAAGAGACCCTTCCCTTCTCTTCCCTTCTCTTCCCTTCCCTTCCCTTCTTGAGGTTATTCAAATGTGCACCCACTTGTTTCTTAGCCCTGTTTTTTTAATATTGCTTTTAATACCAACACAAAATGCCAAGATAAAACACAGAAGATAAAATACCATACAAAGAGATAAACACAGAACATAAATATAAACATGAATACAACATCAAGTAACAAAACAGGTTATATTCAAAAGGAACCCTTTCAAAGAGAGAATCAGTTTTCCAGCAGAGTATATATATGGACAGGTTGCACACCTGTAACAGTATTTCTTTGAGTGGTCATCTGCGAATTCACACAAATGGGTTTTGGCTGCGCATGCGCAGACAAAACCCATTTGTGTGATTCGCAGAGACCACGAAGAAGATATATATATATATATATATATATATTCTCCTTTTCCAGTGAATAATCCTGAATCTCCATTTTAAAAAATCCTGGAGGTTTTACTCATACATATTTTACACAGACACTGAACTATACAGATCACATTCTTACTAGTATAAACTGTAAACTGTTTCAGATATTCCCACTTAGCATGATTCTGATCAATCAAAACACCACCTACTGCAGGGAATCATGGGAAGTGTATTTTTTTCGGGGACATTGAGCCTCCTCTGTCAGAGAGCTCTGGTGCCACAATAAACTACAGTTCCCAGGATTCCTTAGCACTGAGCCAGGACAGTTAACGTGGCTCAAGCTGCATTATTTCTGGCAGTCTGTAAAGGCCCTAAATCTTAGGATAAGAAAGAAGATAAGATTTAGTTAGAAGTGCCCCTAAAAGCTAGTTCTTATGTGTGGGTGTAAGCTAGCATCCTTTGTTGAGGCTGGAACTTCATGGATGCTGATGTTGCCTATTCCGATAACAATGGTACAAAGAAGTTGAATCAGTGACCAGACTGGAATAAGAGCATGATCTGGAATAATCAGTGTCAACATGGATAATAGAATTGCTGGAAGAGGGTCTCTCAAATTGAGACTCGAATCAGTGAAGGAGAGCATCAGGGAAGAAGACTCCTGTATTTCTCCCTCCAAAACATAGTTGTCCAACTTTCTATCCTGAGTGGAGATAGTCTCCATCACTACAGTGAACTGTTTCAGAGAAGCCAGCAAGGGAGACATCACAGCTTCATGAAAAACTATCTCTGAAGGAACTTCTTAAAGGGGAGTTCATGGCTCAACTACAACTGTAGCTTCAGTTGAATGTGAAGTAGAGGTTCAAGGGGAAGAGTATTTATTCAATTTCTTTTTCTTATGTGTGTGCTTCTGCATTTCAATCTCGATAGACCTTTCAGGGATTAATGGACAATGAGGTGAATTGTCTGTGGTGCCATATCTAACCTTCCTAGTTGGTATACAGATGGTCTCATCAAGGTACTTGTGGCATTTGATTTAGAGGAACTGATATCTATCTGGACCATGGCCTCCTTCTCCATACTTCTTTGAAGCCGGGGATTGATGTCAAGTGCCTGCTTTGACTCTCAAAGTCGAAGGTTGCTGACAATGCCTAGGCTCTTGTGGTTTTAAGACCTCCTTATACAGAAGAGCTTTAAGGTGGCAGTCTCTGTTGCATCTGGCCACAATGCCACACAGTGCACACATGAGGAAACAATATTGGACTTGCCCAAACACTGAAAATATTCCAAATGCCCATCATGCCTGGAATCTTAACACCAGCTCTGACATATTTCTTAAAAGAAGCTAGCAGTACCAATAAACCCCTGAGGGCTAGCGTGGCTAGAAAGCTCATGCTGATGATCAATTTTCAGAAGATGTCTTCTAATTTGAGTATACAAATTCTGTTTCTGACAAGGCAGCTTTAGTGGTGGATGAAAAAGAACTGACAGATTTTTGGCAGGAAGCCTCTTATATAAGGCTGTGTGAGATGAGTGGGGCTAAGACCAAAACTTTTCAGAACGCTATAGAACGATCCGAAAGGGCCACTGAGCAGATGAAGGATAACCCATTGTGTGAGTCACAGAGACCATGAAGAAGAACAAAGAAACTAATTTCTTGAGCACTTTTAAGCACACAGACCAAAGAAAGATACAGAGGGGTGAAAGTAAAGGGCATCATCTAGACTCCCATCTCTCAATAATCAATTTGCAAATGTTGATGCCTCTTTGCTTCTAACACATCCCTTGTGAGTTTCTGGCAGGCAGCTCTCTGTGTTGTTTTGCATGTCATTTAATTTTAAAAACCAGGGTTAGCTGTTTGGGCTGTTTTAATTGTCTGTGGTTTTTAAACTATTTTAAAATGTTCTTATTTATATATTTCATGTTTTAAATGTTTTCATTTGCCATTCATCACCTCAGGGTTCATGGCATTTTGAGAGGTAATAAACATATGCTTTGAATAAATAAATAAATAAAAATTTTAAAAAAAATCAAATTTCAATTCCTTTTATATTTAAAAGAAATCAGAGGCTTGTTTTTGCATCAAAGAATATCTTGTTAGAGAATCAAATTATCTTTTAATACTACTCTGTGGACCACTAGATACATAACAGAATACAAGAGTACAATTTATTGGTTGTTCTCAACCCTTTCCTTATTTCTCAAGAGAACATCCTGTGACTTGGCAGTTGTCCGTTGTCTGTTTTCTCCAGCCAGCCTCTCAGGACATCCCTTCTCTATAAACTGAGTTTCAAGAATGCTTCCTTCTTGTTGAATATCTCTCTCGTTCACGTGATGCTATTGTATTTACAAAAATGATCCATAGGGCTTAGAAGAGATGGGAATTATCACATCTTAAATTTGTATTCTTTATCAGTGGGCCTCTTGTGTTATGAAATAAAACATTTTTCTTCTTTCTAGTCTACAAAATCAAGAAAGATGGCCTAAATCCTACTTAGAATGTATAGCAAATATTATATTATGATCTTTGGCATTATAAACGTATAGAAATCTCTAATCTTATTTTCTCACTGCTTGAAATTTATAAAAATCTCATCTATATTATCAGCCCCATATCTTCAGATATTTCACAAGGGGATTAATGTGACAAAAGCATGCTTTTTCTCAAATGAGCCCATAGAATAGAACATGGACTTGTGAATTGATCTTATTGTCGATGGTACTTTTTTGTTGTATGTCTGCATGTTTTAAAACTAAAATGTGTCAAGATATGTTTTCAGAAGCCCCTGAAGGAGTAGAATTGGGCTGACACAAAAATAAATAGCTACTTTATGATTTCATATTACCAGTGGCTTTCCTGTGAAAATGATAGCAGGAGTGGATAACGTTAAATATCCAGCACATTAATTGTACATTTAATTGTGTCTATATGATTTTAAATCATATAACCCACTCTTTGCACATCTGGATTATTTATTTGTCATTTTATATATGCTTTTTAAAATCGATTATGCTTTACAGAAGATGCAATTTGAATAATGTACAGTTTTAGTTAATAGCTGCTATATGTCATAGTGCAGCTTTTGAAAATAAAAGTGGGATGACAAATAAGATAACACAATAAAACAACAAACCATAGGAAGGTTTCATATCAAAGGATACATCTGATATTCAGTCTGCTTCCTCAGATGCATTCCGTAGACTGGTCTATGAAAGCTCATGCTGCCAATTTCGTTCTTTCAGTTAGTCTCAAAGGTGCTACAAGATCTCTCTACGCACTGATTCTACGGACTAACATGGCTATATCTGTGGACTCATGTTCTAAGTTGAGACTGATATACATGGCAGGAGCCAGTTCTATAGGGAATCATTGGAGACTGAGGGGGTGGTGGTGGTGTTAATGCTGATAGAGCTTCAATAATCATGAAGTTAAGTATTCCACTCAGTCCACCACCAATTTTAAAGAGATTTTAAAACATCAGAACTTACCTTTTCCAGGCTAGAGAAATATGCAGATCCTCTCCAGAGGGACCAAAGGAGACAGAACTGCTGATCCTAAGGGGGCTTGGTTAGGGTGAATTGTCTGGCTATGAGACGATCCCTTCTTCACCAAGTTCCATACAAAATAGATTCAAACCATCAGATACCACATACCAGACCAAGGAGAAAATTTATAGTCACTTTATACTGAACTTGTATGAGCATGTTTGGGACAGCAATTTAAGTCTAAATATGTTTGCCAAAATCAGATCATAAATGTGTATTCTAGAGCAAAAGCTACAGCTACTGAAACTGTATTTGGGAACTATCTAAAGTTGTTAATGGATCTGATCCAAGACCAGATCTCTGTTTTGATCCTGTTAGGCAACAACGCAAAATTTGTGGCTCTGTGATCAGGCACACAGCTTCAAACATCATAAGAGACAAACAGTTAAATTACAATACAGATGTCTATTTGTTAAGTATTAAAAATATGCCTCTGATCACTGCATTAAAAAGTATTAAAAATATGCCTCTGCACTATGAAAACATTGGATTAGTTCCAAAAGATGTTGCTAGGTTGCTATCCCACTGAGGTCAATGGAATAGGTTTAGCCATGCCTAGAACTCAAATCCTATTGAGTTAAATGGAAGTACAGCAGAATTACCTCCCATGGTCAGGCTCTAAATCTTGGCCTCTGATCTGACTTGTTGGGGCTGCAAGATCGATGACTATATCCAACCTGTTGCAGCACCTCTCGCAGCCAACTTGGATCTAAATATTTAAAAAGTAAAAGTGCATTTCTCTTTTAACATTTCAAACCAAGTAGGGATACATTAGGAAGTACTGTATTACATAAAACTACCTATTTGTTAATTCTTCATCCCTTTCTCTATTCCTGATTTGCCTGTATAATGTAGTTCCTCTGTCTTCTTAGCTATTATATTTTTCTATTTTTGCTATGTAAAAAAATCTTGCACAGTGTTTACAGAATAAGCAGGGATTTTCATTCATATTTCTATACTTTTCTTACTTTTGTTAAATCCTACAGGATAATGGAAGTTGAACCATTCTGGAATTCAGTGTGCTATAAAACATGGCAGCATATGTTAAACTTGAAAAACCAAAAGAAACAAATACATGAAACTCTAGGGCCATAAAGAATGTAGAATCCTAAATTTATGAGTGCTGTAATGGGAATTCCATATAGGAAACATAATCTTGTTAATTTTGGCATTTATTTTGCTTCTGCCCAGATATAAATTACACCATCTGTCCCAGTAGCAACCAGCACAGACTAGGGACTGAATGTTTTACACAAACAATTCCTGGTAGAAAAATGCCAATTTCTCTATAGTTTTATTAATATCTAGAGGAATATTTGCATATCAGTTTGTACTAAACTGTCTTGCTCTCCCAGCTGGATTTCCTTGCCTTCAAAGGGGTCATTGTGTAACTAAATTTCATTTCCCATGTAGTGTAGTTATGCCATCCCATCCACAATCTAAACACTGGCAGGCTGTGATTGTCCCTGCAATCAATACATGAGGAAGACAGGAACAGTAACTTGTTGGGGGGAAATGGCATTGAAGCACCAAACAAGAGGAAGAATGGTTCCAAATAGCATTTTAAAAGGTGAATATTCTGACGGTCAAAGCATTCTCGAGAAAATTACTTCCATCCTCTCCATCATTGCTATTATTAGTCTGAACACTTAAAGGTGAAAATATCTGTCATGGCTTTAGCATTATCCTCTCTAACAGCAAACTCAGGTGGTTGAGTGCCTATTAATTTGGAACAAAATGGGACTCTAAGCAGGTTTACACTGCCCATGGAAATGCAGGCTCATATTTTGGGGGTACTCCTGGATTCAGTGCTGAGCCTGGAGGTCTTGGTTTCAGTGGTGACTAGGAGTGTACTGGCACAGTTAAAACCAATGCACCAACTGTGCCTGTTTCTAGAGAAAAATGATGTGGCCAGAGCAGCACATGATTTACACCCCATTTGGATTATTTTAATTTTCTGTCTGTGAGACCTTGGCATTCCTTAAGCATATTTGGGGATAGCATGAGTGGCTGGAAGAGAGTGTCCCTTTCTCTTTCCTTTCATGAAACTATCCTCCAACCCCACCCGACCGTAGGGTAAACAAGTGTGCTGTGCATCTCTTCCATCCTGGCTGTAGGAGCCTTAGGAGTCAAGGATACTCGGCAGTGTGTTTGGCTGTATGTCTCATACTTATGTACCATTAGAATGGAAGGCGACATAAACCAGGACTTAACCATTTTAAAGAAAATGGCCTTTCACCCACACATTAACCACAATGTATTTTCTACTACAAGTCACCCCAAGGCACTTGTGCTCTGCAACAGCCATTATGACTACAAAGTCACACACCCACAGAGCTATACTGGGAGTATTATGGTTTTGTAGTTCCCTTCTGTTGTAGGAAATAATGTCTCAGAAATTAATTTTTAAAAAACTCAGTAAGATTTCCTGAAACAACAAAAATCCTTTTCATTTGTTAGGTAAGTTACTGTAAATTCAGTGAAAAGCAGGATGGCCACTTACATACTGATGAAAAAATATATGAAAAACATCTCTGAGATAGCAGACAAAAGAAGCCAAAGCTTTGGATAAAATGTCAATAGAATTACTACAACTCAATGGAAAGGAAATACTACATTTCAACTTATAGGGGAAAACTTTGATCAGTGTGAATGCTTAGTCTGCTTCTATAGTTGAAGAGCAGCTTCAATGTCCTTCTCTTTCTTCATATGCTTTGTTATCTTTAAAGTGAATATAGAGGAGATAGCCACTCAAACAAAGCTACAGGACTGTCTAGGATTCTAGACATTTTGAATGGCTTCATTCTCTAGATTCTAGCAATGCAGTAAGCCTACTATAAATGGAATTAGAAGGTGAACATTTTCATTTGTATTGTAACAAGAACTTCCCAAATTCCATAAACTGGAAAGAAAGGCTTTGAAAGTGAAAAAGAAAGAATGTGGAATAAAGTAAAACTAAGTTTTGCCCATTCAGGAAGAAATGTTTGGTTGTGCATTTGAATCTCTCTGTATTGAGCAAGTTCATGAATTAGGTTTCCACCTCTTTCCCACTCCTCACCTCTTTAACAGCTACACAACAGGGAAGTACTATATGATCCCTTCTATGCATGAAACAGACATACCTATTGAATATGGCGAGTTCAAACTGAGAATGTCTTTTGGTTTACTTTTGATAGGGACTCATCAAGTTTCTTCTTAAGAGCACAGAAATAGAAAAAATATATATGTGAGGAAAAAAGGGAAAGTGATCAGGTTTATTCATCTCTATTAGAAATACCATACAGAATTTTTGAAAAAGATGATCTGTTTCTATTAAATATAATAGATTGAAACACATTAGAAGCTTTGGCAATTCTGGATTCGGGAAATATCTAACTGCCACCCATGAAAGTGTTTAATAGGTTATAAGACACCTTTCTGCCTGAAGGAATGGACTGCAGGCTTTCATCTCTGTCATGGTTTTATTGCTGCCACTTTGGTGGTCTGGTAAATTTTCCTTCCTAACCCTGGGGGAAGAGCAGCTTCTCTCACACAAATCAACCATAGGCAGATCAACTTCTTGAAATCTTTAAAATCTTGAGTGAAAAACATTGACCACTAGGGGGATCACACACAACAGCTTTATTAGAAAAAGACAAACCATTGTTTAATGTTATCTTAATGTAGAAATACCCCCCATTAGTGAAATGTTTTCTTTGGATAGACAGATAATTAACTGGAATTTAACAACTTGTAGTGAAGTCATAATCTTCTAGATTGATCAGATATCATCAAAGAGGTCTTCAGGATCACCACTGTTTTTTCTGGCCTCTGTAGCAATCCCTTTTGAAGATGCTTGCTTGCCTGATGATTTTGGTGGTGAAGAATCAAGTCTACAGATTTAAAGAAGATAATTTACTTATTTAAAACAAGGTTAGATACAGGCATAGAAAGGAAAACTTATCTTCTAGTAGTCTAATAAGAGATTACGTTGAGCTGTAGGACGGAAAGAATGCTTTGCAAGTTATACGTACTATTTTATTTTCTATGGCAGAACTACCAGTAAAATTATTCAGGTAGCAATAGTTCAACTGTGACTTTTCCACCTAACCAGCATACACTTCCCTGTAATATAGGACATTGATAATCAAACCAGTATTACCACTACAAAGAATTATGGACATAGCACAGCAGAAAGTTGGCTGGAAATTTTTTCCTACTTGTATGTGATTTATAGCTAGTTTCTAATATTTTGCCATTTAGGGATAAATTCCTACATTTCTCAGCATTCTATGCATGCCAATATTCATGGCTTTTTACAAGAAATATTTGCAAATGTCAAAAATCTTCTCCTGTCCCTGACATCTCCACAATCCCCATCTTTAAAAAATGGGGATAAAACATGCCCAAATTGTATCAGCAGCTTGCCTTTTAACCCTCCAGCTTCAAATCCACCCCAAATGGCTGAAAATTGCCCAAAAATCCAGGCATTGTAAACCTGAAGTAAACGTTGGGGTCATATTTTCATTGAACTTTGGCCAAAAATGTGAATATGGCCTACCATAATTTTACAGGTGTGAAAACTGGCCTCTCATTTGCCTAACCTTGGTTTAGAGATTCTCACTTTCTTTAGCCTTACACTGTTATTGTCATTTTAACTGGAATGGTTACATGAAGTTTTGAAGTCAACAACAGACCATTTATACTGATTTGCACATACGGTGGGATCTGCATGATGGAAGAGTTTCTGCCTTTCACCAGGCAGATAACATCCCATGTAAAACAAGGGTTCCACTCTAACTGCTGGTTGTCTGAAGCACTTTTTTAAAAGCATGTTCATTAAATGTGTGAAAAGAAAACAGAATGTGTAACTAGCCACAATCCCAGTTATCAGCACTCCTGTCTTATCTCAGTATCCATATGTTCAGTTGAATCAGGAAAGATCTTCTTTGCATATGCATAGGAGTTTCAAGCTATGAAGACTATGCCAGAAATCACTCTTTGTATACAGCTATACACTTTTTGTTTATTTGAACACATGGGATGTCAAGGCAGTGGCTGGAAAGGAACAGTAAATAGTCTGTGGCCAATTCCCTTTTCATTGTTGCCTGTCCTGTGAACAAATGAGGAATTTCTCTGAAAATATCACTGTTTGCATGATTTCTATCCCACCCCTTTCAAAAAATAATGTATTATTTCCTATAAAAGACAAGAATTAGTAAACTATGGCCAATACTCTGCACTGGAAGACATATCATATACAGTCGCCCCTCCGTTCTCGCAGACTTGAGATCCACAGACTTAAATATTCACGGAGGGGCAGCCTCCTTTAACGTCAATGGGGATTGCACCAGTGGGCACGCGCCCCATTCAAGCCTATGAGGCTTGAATATCAGCAAGTCTCCATTTGGAATGGAATGGTTCCCCCCATGAAAATGGATCTGGAATGGATCCCCCCATGAAAATGGATCTGGAATGGATCCCCCCATGAAAATGGAGGGCCAACTGTAGTTCCATCATGGCAGAACTACACTCTTCCCCTCCCATAAGATTCACCTTCCTCCTGCACCTCCCCCCCCCCCCCAGCTATGTGGTGGCCATTGAAGAGTGGGAAATGGCTGATAAGTATTTATAGCATGGGCACAATAAAATCATAATCTTCCAAGATCTCTGGAAGATATCAAGGTTTGTTGTATGTATGGTTGTAATTACATAGGCAGACAACTCTCAGCTACATGGACATGGAGGGGGGAACAGCATGAGGAAACTGGATTGTCAATGGGTTTTGATCATTGTGCAAGGAAGAAAGAAATGTGTGATCACTACTGCAACCAAAGATAGAGCACACACAGGTCTAAGTTAGACTTATGCCTATGTATATCACTAACAGGATGCCAGCCTATGATGTAAATAAATGTAACTGATTATTGATTTCCCTTTCACAAGACACATTTATTCTATTACCCAAAGCCTACCACTTCTTTCTGACAGCAAGGCCTAAGATATGAAGTGGTCATTTCATCATCTTATATGTTTAGTTGATCCCCTCCAGTGCAATAGTATACAAGACTTTTAGGTATCAGTAATAAATGAGATCTTCAATTCCTGTTCCAATCATCATACAAGCTAAACTAGCTTTGTATAATATACTAATTTGACTGAAACATTTAACAAGATTGTCAAGGGAATTTAAGACTAGTCACAGAAATTCTATATCCACACAGGCTTTCCAATTAATACTTTTCTTTTACCCATCCTCCCCACAGATAAAGAAAATCTGCTTTGAGAGGATGCAATTTCCAAAATCTTTACTCTGTGTGTGTGTGTGTGTGTGTTATCTATTTCCCCCTTTATTTATTAGTTTTATGATCCATAATACAACATATATAATAAATCTTTACTAAAGAGATTACTAAAGAGTCTGCTAGATAAATCTTTACTAAAGAGATTACTAAAGAGTCTGCTAGTCTACCGGCCACCCCGTTGTCTAGCAGACTCCCTGTCCGAGCTGACGCAACTGGTCTCTGAGCTGCTGCTGGAGACTCCCAGGCTTCTTGTCCTGGGGGACTTCAACATCCCGCTCGAGACCAGTTTAACAGGTGCGGCTCGGGAGTTCATGGATACCATGACAAACATGGGCCTATCCCAGTTGGTCAACGGGCCGACGCATTGCACAGGTCATACACTTGACGCGGTGTTCTGTACCTAACAGGCATATCCGTGGGCGGAGGTGGTGGGTACCTCCGCATTGTCATGGACGGATCATTTCCTGGTCAAGATGGAAGTCAGAGCCAATATCTGCCCCCCCGGGGGTGGCGGACCTATTTGAATGGTCCGCCCTCGAAGGCTAATGGAGCCTATCGGATTCTAGAAAGCCTTGGAGGGTTTAATGGTTGGGAATGCCGGTGATCCTGTCGAAGCCCTGGTCAATACATGGAATAGTGATCTTACCAGGGCTATTGACACGATCGCTCCCAAGCGTCCTTGCCATTTCGCTTCAAATCATAAGCCATGGTATACCTCTGAGCTTAGGAAAATGAAGCGATTTGGACAACGACTAGAGCGCACGTGGCGGAAAACTCGGCTCCGATCTGACAGAACTCGCCATAGGAACTTTCTTTGGTCCTATCGGGAGGCAATACGTGCAGAGCAGAGAGCTTTCTCCTCTGCACGTATTGCGTCTGCAGAGTCTCGTCCGGCAGAGCTGTTTAAGGTGGTGAGGGAGATGACGCAGGTACCCCCTGCACCAAATCCCTTGCTTAACCTGACGACAGCCTGCTGTGACGCATTTAACAACTTCTTTGCAGATAAAATCTCTCAGATCAGAGCCGACTTAGATGCCACCATTAGTACAGAGTCTATAGGCGAGGTGTCCACCAACTCCGCCGATGTAGTTATACTGGATCAATGGCAATTTGTGAGTACCGAGGACGTGGACAAGCTGCTTGGTAAGGTGAGGAAGACAACTTGCCCTCTTGACCCTTGCCCATCTTGGCTGGCCGTCCAGTGGGGGGATGCATTGGTGAGATTCCTTACGGATATCATCAATGTGTCCTTCAAGGAAGGACATGTTCCATCTTGTTTAAAGGAAGCGGCAGTTAAGCCGCTTCTAAAAAAGCCTTCCCTGGACCCCCTGGATATGAAGAACTATAGGCCTGTTTCATTGCTGCCATTTCTGAGCAAGGTGATCGAGAGGGCGGTTGCTCTTCAGCTCCAGGCAGTCTTGGAGGAAACCGATTATCTAGACCCATTTCAAACCGGCTTTAGGACAGGCTTTGGGGTTGAGACTGCCATGGTTGCCTTGACCGACGATCTGCGTCTGAGCATCGACAGGGGTAGTGTGACCCTGTTGGTGCTCCTAGACCTCTCAGCGGCTTTTGACACGATAGATCACGGCATCCTCTTGGACCGCCTAGGGGGGTTAGGTATTGGGGGCACTGCTCTGCAGTGGCTCTGGTCCTTCCTCTCGGGTCGGTCCCAGAGGGTGCTGCTCAGGGACTGTAGCTCCAGTAAGAGGGAGCTCACTTGTGGGGTCCCTCAAGGAGCTATTTTGTCCCCGATGTTGTTTAACATCTATATGAAGCCGCTGGGTGAGATAATTCGGAGTTATGGTGCTGGGTGTTATCAGTACGCTGATGACACCCAAATCTATTTCTCCGTGTCTCGTTCGTCGGCCTCGAATTCCAATGGCATCTCCTCTCTCAATGAATGTCTTCAGGCGGTAATGGGCTGGATGAGGAAAAACAAATTGAAATTGAATCCAGACAAGACGGAGGTGCTCACGGTAGCGGCCCCGAAACCAAGAATTGGGTTGCAACCTCCAGTCCTGGATGGGGTCACACTCTCCTCCAGTGACTGTGTTCGCAGTCTGGGGGTGCTCCTTGATTCGTCGCTCCTGATGACGAATCAGGTCAATGCGACGATCAGGAGCGCCTGTTATCAGCTTCGGCTGATACGCCAGCTGCGCCCTTTTCTGGAAGTAGGGGATCTTGAGACTGTTGTGCACGCGTTGGTAACCTCACGCCTCGACTTCTGTAATGCGCTCTACATGGGGCTACCCTCGTGCTTGGTTCGGAAACTGCAACTGGTTCAAAATATGGCAGCCAGATTAATTTCTGGTACATCTAGGGGGGACCATATCACCCCGGTACTAAGGTCCCTCCACTGGCTGCCTGTTAGTTTCCGAGCCCAGTACAAGGTGTTGGTTATTACCTTTAAAACCCTAAATGGCTTGGGTCCAGGCTATCTCAAGGACCGCCTCCTCCCGTATAATCCTCCCCGCACCCTCCGGTCCTCTGGGAGGAATTTGTTACAGCCTCAAAAAACGAGGCTGGTGACGACCTCCCAGAGGGCATTTTCTGTAGTTGCCCCCAAACTGTGGAATGGCCTGCCGGAGGAGATCCGCCAATTGTCATCACTGGGCAGCTTCAAGAAAGCTGTCAAGACGGATCTCTTCCGGCAGGCCTTCCCAGATTAATGTACCATCTCTGGCTCCAGGATCTCCCTCCGAGACGCTTCCCTCTTCTGTGACCAGGCTCCGTTATGAGCCAGTAGTTACACATTTGCCAGCACTTTTTGGTTATGTCTTAGTGTTGTTTTTATATGGAGGAATTTACCTCCTTTATATTTTGTTTTAAATTGTAATTGATTTAATAATTTTTTAAGGGGGGAGGGGGGGGAACTGTTCTTAACTTCTGTATGACGATTTTATGATGTTAGCCGCCTCGATTGCACTCAGAGGGGCAGGGTATCAAATAAATATTATTATTATTATTATTATTATTATTATTATTATTATTATTAAAGAGCACATCAGAAGGGACTTTGAAAAATGGCCACCAAAGTGCGTTTTGGGACCCACATTGGAGTGGGATGAACTCGGATGGCAGGTTCCACTGCAAAAGCCATGCGATAGAACCCGGCTACAACGTGAATTAGCCTTCAATTTGGGAGAGGTAAGCAGGGGATTTTAAGACATGCAATAATCTCCTAAATATTATCATTCTTACATCATATACTTTCACCACTTCCTCTCCCCTCCCTCCTCCCCCTCCAATGGCTATGAACAAGTGAATTAGTACCCAGTATCCATAATGTAGAATATCTTATTAATAATTACTCTAACTTTGTCGTACCCCTTTTCAGCTTTAACTTTCTCAACCCCACAACCCCATCTGTCCCACCAGATCATTTCTTTTATTTGACCATTATATTTCCTTTTCTCTCCTTTAAATAATCAAATAAAAAATATTCTGCAATATAATGTGACCAAACAAAACAAACAAATATCACCTATCTAGCATCTTGATTAAGCAGACTAACACTGTATTATATATATTCCAAATTAATTTGTCAAGTTTTTGGAGATATCATCTTAAGTCTCATTCTCAAAGCTGTTTGGAAGGTGCTACAAACCATGGCTATTTCCCCATTGGAAATGTGCATAGGATTTGAGGAAGAGCAATGCCCAAATTATTTTCACTGAAGATAACAGGAACATTTTTTTGTACAAGCAGAAACAAGGAACTACATGTTGTTGTGTGCACAGAGAAGAGAAACTGAACATCTTGGATGGTGCAGGGTATTTCGAGCTCATCTCTTTCCAACCGGGTTTTTATTTATTTATGTATTTGTATGAGAGGTCAGCTGAAAATTCAGAAGCTAGACAGCAGAATGGCAATAACATTAAAGATATGCCACAAATGATTTAACAAAAAAACTGGAATGAAAAGCTAAGGAAGCTTAAACTTATTCTACAAGTATTTTAAAAGAAATGCTGAGGCAAGAAGTCTACATTTAATCCTCAAACAAATGCTAAATCAGGAAGCTTGCAAGTAATACCAAAGTGAACGATAATTCACTAATTAAACCAAATTATGGAGCAAAAATACTGGGTACAAAAGTATATTGAGTGCATTTATTGGTCACCTACAGACATAAATATGTGTACAGGTGACAGTTACAGAACAGGATTTTAAAAAAACACTACAAAGAGAAAGTCGGCTATCCTTAATAAGCAAAGTAACAGAATACGGCTAAGCAGGAACCTGTTAGACATGGCATAAAGCCAAGGTCCTATTAACTAAAGCTCAAAGAAACATCTGGACTGTACATATCCAAATCTTGCCTTGAGTGATACAAAGAAACAGTATTAGTAATAATAATTTCAGTAACTGTCAAGAAATGAGCGTCACTAAGCATTAGAAATCCTCGAGAATTTCTATAGACTATTCTGATAACTTAAATCCTATATAATAGCTCAAAAAGAGAGACAAAAAAGAGTTTCAAAAGGGAGCTCCACTAGAAAGATGGGTTGTAGTACTTATACAAAAATGTGCTATGTTCATATATTTGCTTGTTCTTGAGTGCTAGGATTGAATCTCTATCTTTAAAACCCCGTGATGAATTTTGTTTTATATTGTATGGTATTTTATAGCAAGCAATATAATGAATGTGGTTTTAAGACTGGTTTCCATTTAAAAATAATTTACTCTTTAGCTATACTCTTGTAGAGTGTAGTATCTGCCCAGGAGTAAAATTTGGTGATGAGAAATTCCAACATGCTAAATTAAGGTTTGGCAAAATACAGAAACATGTTTTGGAGAGAACCTACACTAAGATATAATTTGTTACAGGTGGTGCTCAATCTGGATTCCCCTTCGTTTTTGTAAATATTAATTAATACAGTATAATTGGCTCCTGAAACCTAGATAGCTGTATTTTTCTTTCACAAAAATAAGTCTATCCTTTTGTTCAGGGCAAATCATACTGTGGTAAGCTAGGAAGCAGACTACGGTAAGTCACATAAGTCGCAAGTGATTTAGACCTCTATGAGATCATCCCTACATATGGAAACAGCACCTCACAGAGGATCCTGCCTACATTAGGGAATGGCTCACTACACTTCTGCTTGATGAATACATGAACCAATGCTATGCTTCCTAAAATTAAAGATCTGGTCTTTTTCTTCTGAAATGTTTAACATGCTCAAGACTATAATACAAACTTGCTTTTCAGAAAATGCTGTTTCCTGATATTCTACTCAAGTGCTCTTTAAATGTGAAGAGAGGTCAGAATCCTCAGCCTATGTGAATTCCCATAGGCTTGTCAGAGGTCAACATGTTTGTGGAGACAGCAAACCTTCTGCCGCAATCAAAGGCTGCATCTGACCTGTATCCTCAGACATCTATCCTTTCTCACTTTCAAACAAGGGGAGAAAAAACAGCCGCAGGTCCATGCCAACAGTACCAGAAAGGCTGGACCATGATTTGAAATACAGTAACAGCACTAGTAGGTATGTGTTTTCTCAGCTGAAAATGAATGATATAAAATTGAAGAAGCAGATGTGAGACATCTCAGTGGACCGAGCAAAGCATCCATCAAGTATTTAGTGTGATGGGATAATAAGAGTAAGTGATAGGATAAGCAATGATGAGAGGAATGGGGTGAACTGATAGACAAAGCAACTTAAAGACTCCTACCTTTGGGCAAAGTTTATAATTGCTATAGTAGAGCCAAAATTTCAACCCCTGCCCCAAATAAATACTTTCTGACATTTCTGAATGAAACAGACATGCTATATGCCACTATTAATAAGTTGAGGGATTCATATTTTGCTTTTCTTTAGCATCATTAAATGTCAGAGGCAAAAGCTGTCAAGAGTTTAAATAAGATCTGAATATATGTGGAATACTCAGTTTTCACCATGTTGGCATAGTCCATCGTTTCAAAGGCTGTGTTGACACATTTACTAGGGCCTTGTTCTCAAACTCTCAGTGTGGGATTTGAAGCATGGTTCGTGTATTATGAAACATTTTCCTAGAAATTCTGACAACTACTTAGGAAAAGTACTTGGATTTGGTTATGTGCTCTATTCTGTTTAATTTATTATCAGTTAACTGTCTCACATTATGAATATGAAGAGAAACTGACAAGTTTTCTATGAAGAATAAATTCTCTGTCTCATAGTTTAGAAGTTTATATTCCATGTTGCATTTCCAGAGGTTTCAGAGTCCCTTTATTTCATGCTACTGTGCAGAATAGCATGTTATATATGCTTATTCATGTGGGTGGTTCCTTAGTGAGGGAAACAGAAACATTTCTCACCATCAGTGTACATAACCAAGTAGTGTCCTGTTGCCTGGTACTGCAAGACTACATTTCAACTTGTATTTATTCACTTCAGGCTCTAATGAGCCAGCCCATTTTATTTCTGTTTCTTTACAGCCTTTTTTTACTTCTTCAAAATGATCATTGTTCTTCATCCAGACAAAAGTTTGATGAAATCTTAGACAGAAGGGGATCCAGGGGCCGTCTGTGGGCTAAGAGACTGAGTCGGTGTCAACTGCATAGGTCTGAGTAGGAGGGTGGGGGACAGACAAGAGAGACTGGCTCATTATTAGCTCAGTTTGTTTTGCTTGTTTGCTTGAACATAGTCTTTATTACTGGCCTGAAGAGCTTTCTACTTCCCAAGACTCAAGATTTTTCTTAGATTCAATCCTTATTGGAGTTTAGTTTTCCAAAGCTTTAAACAAAAAAAATCCCTTTTGGCTTCTTTCACAGATCTCTGGGATGGAAAGAATTTGTTGCTGTGTGCTTTCGGGTCGTTTCCAGTTTATGGCAACCTTAAAGCAGGATATTATGGGGGTTTCTTGGCAAGATCTGTTTGGAATGGTGATGGTTTTCTTTGCCTCCCTCTGAGACAGAGAGTGTGCGACTTGCCCAAGGTCACCCAAGGGCTTTCCATGGCCAAGCAGGGATTTGAACCCTGGTCTCCAACTTTCAAATCACTACCTCACACTATTCTTGATGGAAATAATACTTGCCATTGTTTCCTGCCTTAAAAAATGGGTTTTGTGACATGCAGGAAACCCGGCTGGGAAGAACAATCAAGTGACAAGGATTTTGCATGTTTTTTGCCCAGAACACATCCTGAAGTGTTTTGGGAAATTATTTTGTGCAGAAATATATATGAGTTTTTCACATGAGAATTGTGGTTTTTGCACAAAAAGCACTGTTTCTACACAGCCACATTTTTTTTTGCATGCAACATTGTTTTCAATGCAAAAAACAGTAATCTTGTATAACAATTTTTTACACAAAAAAACCTTGTGCAAACCAAGTAATTTTGCCCCCAAAGACCACACAGTTTCATTGTGCAAAATCACTGTTTTCTTCACAAAAGTTTTGTTGTGCAAGATTTTTCTTGTGGAATATTGCTGTTTTCTATGCAAATTGGTAAACTTGGATATGAGTAAATGTACACATACAAAATCTTGTGTAACCCCCCCCCCCCCCCGCCCCAATATTGCACAAAAATAGCCACATTGTTTTGTTGTGCAATATTACTATTTTCTGTGTAAGGGTTTGTTGTGGGCTTTGGCTGTAGAAAATAGCAATCTTCCACAAAAGATCATATATGGCTGTCTGGTAACAGTGTTTTTTGTGCTAAACCACACAGTTCTTGCACCAAAAAAAAGTATTTCTGCACAGATTAATATCCTCAGAGACAATGAAATGTGTGAATACTGGGTGAGAACCGCACAGAGATATCTGTTTTCTCTGCAGCAGGAAGAAAAGTATAGAAATTATTCATATCCACTAGCATGGATGAATAGTCAAATATTAATATCATACTGTGAGCAGTGCATTGGGACCATACCTGAGACAAAAATAAAATAATTAAAAAAACAAAAATATTTCAAAATATACTTTAAAAACATATTTTAAGCACATATCTGACTTTCATGTATTGGGTATGGGGGGGGAACCACCCCAAAATACAGAAGTCTTCATGGAAATCGAAATACACACTTGGACAACATACTTATTAAGACCAGCCAAAATCCTACAAAACTGGGTGATACTTATAAAGTGTTCATTTTTAACTCATAATACATTATAGGGCCGATGCACACAGCCCCTAAGCACACTGAAGGCTTCATAATACCCACAGATTTTCAGTGTTTAAATTAATACTGGAATAAGGTTTATCAATGAATTCATTGTAATATGATTGGATATAGTTTGGATTTTTAAATTATTGCTATTATTAGTAGTAACAGTAGTAGTAGTAGTAGTAGTAGTATTTCCATCTTTCTGCCGAATTGGAAAAGTGGCATACAATGCTTTTAAAAAAATGTTAAAAATACACAAGATACAAAAGTTAAAAGACAATTAAACAATCAGGGGAAGTCTCCATTATACAGAATAAATTTCACTGACAAGTATATACAGGTCTAAATTTCCTTAGCTTAAGTAGAAATCTATTGGATAGAATAGAGTATTATTGTTACATTAAGTGAGATAATATAGTGATATTAAATAGAATTCTACTTAATTGTATGCATATTGTAATTACATACTCTGCAGTACATAAATATCTGTACTGAAAAAGGAAGCCTGAACAACTCTAGCATATTAATTTTCATGCCTAAAGTTTGAAAATAATCTAGCATTTAACTATCTTACATTGCTCAATGTTATGATGACTACGGACCTTGCTGGAGACTATTCTGTTTTGATTTCATACGGCAGCATCCCATGGTATCTGTCTGTCATTTGAATGGATTCCCCATTCCCGTATTCCCCTAAATCTAATTGAAAGGTTTGAAAATCCTTCCAGAAAAGATGTTGGGAGATTACAGGGTACAAGAAAGGAAGGGAAAGTCCTGTTGCTTGAGTAGAATTCTGCTTCTGTGTTATTTGATGTATCCCATTATTGTTACATTAAGTGAAATAACATAGTAATATATAGCTTTCTATATATAGTTATAACACTTATAACACTTTCTTCTCACTTATCAACACACTCAGGCTTTGAGAATTAAATATGTACACCATAAAAATATCTCCAGGTCTGAGGTGTGTTAACAAGAGACATACATTCCTGTGGTTCATTTACACTTAAGCTCATTCCTGCATAAAGAAACTCGACCACACATCTTGTCTGAGAAATACTTTTGCAGCCACTGTCTCTGTAGGGAGAAAAAAGGGATCTGATTACTTAGCCATAACCACAAAAGTATATACAGCACAACTATTTGGTTTGCCTTGCTATTTGGACAAGAGCTTTTACAAACCTAGGACATTATAAACTACTTTTCTATTCACTAATATTCCAAGATTGACTTTTCTATTCTATTCCCAGTGATATGGGGATACTCTGTAGTTCTTTCCATGACAGAATAACTACAGAAGCTGGAGTAAACTCAGTTATAATGGCCCCTTTGCACAGTGTCCTAATTAGGGACAGTATGTCTAACTAAGGGGCAGAACAGACTGCCCCTTTGAGCCAGCTTCGGGGCAGTTTCAAAATGCCGCGTTTAGACACTGCATGCTCTGACACCACCCGAAACCGCATGCCACACAGGAGCAGCAAAGCTGCGGCAATGCCAGAAAAGCTGGATTTTTGCCAGCTCAAAAAGGAGCAGCAATTTGCCACTTATTTTTGTATCAACAAAAAGCCAAGTTGAGGCTGCAGTGTGCAGTTGCTGCAGCCCAAAACCGGCATTCAAAGGGGCGGCCTGTTCCACCCCACAGTGCTTAAATGCAAGATTAATTGTGAATATCTTGTTAAATATACCTAGGGGACTGGCCATCAAGAAAAAGCTTTGCTATCTTTTAGCCTAGATTGTTTGCTTTTCCTGGCTCACAACATGGGGGGCAGGCATCACTACCTCTCCTTTATATTGTTCCAAACCTGCTGCTGGTAAGGTAAGGTAATTTGCTGCTGGTTCACAAGGAAGGCATAAGAATGCTCAAGACCTTACTGTAATCAGAGTTTAGAAAGAGCCTTCTTTACGGCTTGGAGACTATCTGAAAGATCATATCTTCCAATATGAACATATCTGAGTTTTAAGATTTTTGTGGGAGGGTCCTACCACCATCATGAGCAGATCTGATGATGACTTAAGAGACAGTCTTCTCTGTGGCTGGTCCTAGGCTATCAAATTCTCTTCTGAAAGAACCTTAGTTGGCCTCCTGTTTTCTTTCTTTTTGCTGACTGGCAAAAACCTTTTGTTTAAACAGGCCTTCAGCTTTTAACTGGTTGGGATAGTGTAATAGCTGTTCCGGTGTTGTTGTTTTTTTTTTTTAATGTAATAAGTTTTAATGTGTTTTTATCTGTCCTAAATTAGTGTTTTAAAGTGGCTTGTGTTTTTAATGCTTTTTAAAACATTTGTATTCGGAATTATTTGACTGTTTTGTTTTAACATATATAAGCGGTTTTGGGTACCATATGAGAGAAAAGCAGGATATAAATTAAATAATAAATAAACAAATAAACAATATTTTCCTATTGTGCTGATGTAATCATAACCATTGATTCTGAAGATGAGCATCCTGATAAAGAATCTGCCTTGCACTAAGATGATAAGTATTAATAATTATCATGAAGCTAGAGATGTAAAGAATACTGGCACATTTTCTTGGCCTCAGGGCAACCCTTCCAATCTTTTATTTGCACAAAAAATATGCAAAACTCTTTTAAATTTGTACATTTGAACAGTGGGAAGAAAACTGGAAATTCTTCTTGTAAAACAAGAGAAAATTCTCCATGGAAGTTTTCTATACATATGAACTACTTAGCTGTGATGTTTAGATCTCATGCATCTGAATCAGGTCTGGGTGAGAAAAACTTGTTTGATTTCACTCATGGCCTTCTATAAAGTACTCCTTTAGAGCTCACAAAGTTAGAGAAAATGGTTGTAGCATATTGCAGTGCTTTAAGAAGCAGGTGAGGTGGAGGAATCAACCTAACTCAATGGTTCTCAAGCAGTGGGGTGGGATCCCCAGGGGGTGCTGAAGTGTTGCTCTTCTTGTTGTTAGCTGCCCTCGAGTTGGTTCTGAATCATGGAGACCCTGTGGATGAGACATCTCTAAGAATCCCTATCTTCCACTTCCTTGCCCAGATCCTGCAAGCTCTTGCCCATAACCCCCCTGATTGAGTCTATCCATCTGGTTTATGGTCTTCCTCTCTTTCTTTACTACCCTCTATCTTTCCTAGCATTATTGCTTTTTCTGGTGATCCACGCCTTCTCATTATGGCCAAAGTACGATAGCCTCAACTCGATCATCTTTGGTTCCAAGAAGAGCCCTGGTCTGATCTTTTCAAGAATCCATTTGTTTGTCTTCTTGGCTGTCCACGGTATCTTAAGCACTCTTCTCCAGCACCATATTTCAAATGAGTTGATTTTCTTTCTGTCTGCGTCCTTCACTGTCCAGCTGTCGCATCCGTACATGGTAATTGGGAATACAATGGCCTAAATGATTCTGACTTTACTGCTCTTCAGTATCTTTTCCAGTTCTTTCATAGCTGCCTTTCCCATTCCTAGTCTTCTTCTTATTTCTTGACTGCAGTCTCCATTCTGGTGAATGTTTGATCCTAGATATGGGAATTCTTTAATTATTTCAATTTCCTTGTTGTCTAGATTGAATTTGTGTATTTCTTCTGTGATCATTATTTTTGTTTTCATTATGTTCAGCATCAGACCTGCCCTTGCATTTTCATCTTTGACCTTTCTTATTAACTGTTCCAAATTCCTGAACATCTTCTGCTAATATTATGGGGTCATCCACATATTATGGGCTCATCCATAGGTTGTTAACGTTGCTTCCTCTTATCTTCACTCCTCCTTTTTCTGATTCCAATTCTGCTTTTCTTATGATGTTTTCAGATATAAGTTAAACAAGTAGAGTGACAGGATGCAGCCATGCCTGACCCCTTTGCCTATTGGAAATCACTCTGTTTACCCAAATTCGGTTCTGATGGTGGCCTCTTGTCCTTGGTACAGATTCCTCATCAGGACTATCAGATGTAGTGGCACCCCCATGTCTTTGAGTGCATTCCATAATTTTCATGATCTATATAATCAAATGCTTTGCTGTAGTCTATAAAGCACATGCTGATTCTTTTTTGGAATTCTTTGCGCGCCATTAGCCGTCGTATGTTTGCAATGTGGTCCCTAGTGCCCCTTCCTTTTCTGAATCCTGCTTGCATCTATAGAATTTCTCTCACCATGTATGGTTGGATTCTATGCTGCAGAATTTTAAGCATTATTTTGCTTGCATGTGAGATTAGTGCTATTGTCCTATAGTTGCTGCAGTCTTCTGTATCTCCTTTCTTATGGATTGGTATGCATATCGAGATTTCCAGTCTGCTGGCTACCGCTTTGTTTTCCATATTTGTTGGCATATTTCAGTTAGCACTAAAGTTGCATCTGTCTGTAGGCACTGTAGCAGTTCAATTGGGATATCATCTGTTCCCGGTGATTTAATTTTTCCCCACTTCCTTTATTGCAGATTGCACTTCACTTCTTAGAATTTGGGGTTCGTCTTCATATGGCTCTTCATTTCAAATATCATTCATTCCCTCATCTCTTTTGTATAACTCTTCTGTGTATTGCTCTAGGGGTTTACTCTAGAGGGGGTGCAAAATTGGAGGTTCTAATTCCTCCTCCTCTTCCTTCTCCCAAACTATTTAATGTATAAAATTTAGGGCCTTTGCAGACTGCCAGAAATAGTGCACATTAAATTGCGGCACTGCCCTGGCTCAGTGCTAGGGAGTCATGGGAATTGTATTTTTTTCTGGGACATTGAGCCTTCTCTGTCAGAGAGCTCTGGTGCCACAATAAATTACAGTTCCCATGATTCCCTAGCACTGAGCCAGGGCAGTGCCTCAATTTAATGTGCACTATTTCTGGCAGTCTGCAAAGGCCCTTAGACATGCACTGAGTTCAGTACAGAATTTAAATAAAACTGTTCTAATTTGAATAATGCTATTTCCTTATAAAATGTTAAAATATGAATATACATGAATGTGTGAATTAAAATATGCACACTAAATAAACAAAATATTTTTATTCATATGCTACATCATGTGGAGGTGGGAGCCATATCTTCATCTAGATGGGGGGGGGGGGGGAACGACCCAGGAAAAAAAAATTGTACCATTAGCCTAATTTGTTTCTTCACACACTGAGATTCTAAAACTTCTTAACTTCTTATGGTAGAATTCAAAGATATAGCCTCATGCTTTTTCCCAATGGCTGATGAGCAGTCCTCTGTATTCCAACTACCATTGCTCTGGCTTCAGAGGGAGAGAAGAGCAGCCAGCATCTATTGGACTTAATCCTCCCACTTCCCATCATCACCTTTTCCTTAGGTGTCCTGTCTTATTTAGATTGTAAGTCTGCTGTCAAATTAATTATTTGTAAGCTGCTCTGAGAGACTTTTTGGCTGAAGGGTAGGGTATAAATGCTCAAAATAAAAGAAAATAAGTCTAAATATGTTTTGGTTGATTGGCAGTCCTCTGGGTATTTTAACATCACACAATCTTCTACATATCTACTTAAAAATAAGGTCCAATGATTTTGGTTGGACTTCCTGTCATGCATATAGGATTTCAGCCAAAAGTGGTTTCATGCACATTAGGTTGACAGCTGTCAATAATCTCCTCATGAAATTTAATTGAACTGTTCAAAATGCCAGTAAGGCTGGTCATTATCATCTGGGGGAATGAATGTTTCAATCTGCAGTTTTTGTACTAGAATAGTCTGACTCTTTCTGCCAAGAATGTTGCCATGAATTCTTCATAAACTTGCAAAGAGTAAATTATTTAACTTGGAAGGAGGTTTCCTGCCTGCAAACAGGACAGAACTGACAGAGGAATGCTTCGTGAATTGTAACTAGACCTGTAAAGCATCTGTTGCCGTATATACCATCTCAGTAAGACTCACTGACCTCTGTTCTGCCACAGACTTAATTATCTCTTTATAGAGTAAACAACATCCAATTGCAAAGCCTTTGTTTGAATCTGAAATGTTTAAATTGATTTCTTGTGAGAGTCATTTATGTGTCAGCTTTATCCAGCTCTTCCACGAAATATGCAGAACCACTACCTATATATCCAGGGCTAGCCATATTGGCTATGTAGCAAAGTACACTACCATCCAAAATCCACAAAACAGTGATACTTTTATTGATCAACCAAAATGCACAAAATACATGTTGCAAGCTTTCAAAGCTCCACTGGCTTCTTCATCAGGCAAAGTTGTTAAAAATCATACAGGAGGGGGAGAGGAAATATGATGCTAGTCACAAGTCTGTCTTGTGCCAAAATGCTGCTTTTCTCAGTTCAGGTGTTGTTGGAGGGAGATTCATACAAGCTGGCCCTTCCTCCTTCTGGCCACATGGATACTCCAAGAAAAAAAGTTTGGAGTTCCACTAGCAAGACAAGAAGAGACACTTTTTTTGCAATCCATGTTGCCTCAGTACTTTCAAAAGATACAAGCTCCTTTGTTAGGTAGAGAACACTGAATTCAAAATAAGCTCTCCGTGTTTTTGCATTAGGAAACATTTTTTAGGTGCTGCTTTTGTAAAACATAGCAAATGTAGTCCACATTTTTAAGAAACATGTTTTACCAACATCTTTGCCTGATGAAGAAGCTAATGGAGCTTCAAAAGCTTGCAACATGCATTTTGTTCATTTTGATTAGTCAATAAAGGTATCACTGTTTTGTGGAATTTGGATGTTATTATATACTACTTATGTGAAAGCTATCTGAAAAGAGTCCTTGGCTTAATCCTTCAGTTCCAAATTAAAAATTGGAGTCTCTTCTTCTGGCTTTGTTTGGATGATAACACTGCTACACTGCTATTTCATCTGTTAATTTCTGCTATTTAAATGCTACCAACCATAGGGGATATAAACAACTGTCCACTGTATGGTATTATACTCTGTAAACATTTGATATTAACTCTCAGGGGAAAATATATGAAATCTTTTTGAGTAACGTGATTGCAACATCACACCAGTCAGTGACCTAGATAATTCTGCAGATTATGAGAAAGTGGCACATGCTAATTTGGGAAGAAAGAAAAGAATCATAGCACCATAGAGTTGGAAGAGATCACAAGGGTCATCCAGTCCAACCCTCTGTCAAGCAGGAACTCAAAATCAAAGCATCCCCAACAGAGGGCCATCCAGCCTCTGTTTAAAACTCTCCAAAGAAGGAGACCCCCACCACACTCTGAGGTAGTGTGTTCCACTGTCGAACAGCTCTCACTGTCAGGAAGTTCCTCCTAATGTTGAGGTGGAATCTCTTTTCCTGTAGCTTGCATCCATTGTTCTGGGTACTGTTCTGTGGAGCAGCAGAAAACAAGCTAGCACCCTCCTCAATATGACATTCCTTCAAATATTTAAAGAGGGCTATCATATCACCTTTAAACCATCTCTTCTCCAGGCTAAACATACCCAGTTCCCTAAGTCGTTCCTCATAGGGCATGGTTTCCAGATCCTTCACCATTTTAGCTTTCCTCCTCTGGACACACTCGTTTTTCAACATCCTTTTTGAATTGTGGTGCCCAGAACTGGACACAGTATTCCAAGTGGGGCCTGAACAAAGCAGAATACAGTGGCACTATTACTTCCCTTGATCTAGATACTATACTTCTACTAATGCAGCCTAAAATTTCATTGGCCTTTTTAGCTGCGGCATCACACTGTTGACTCATGTTCAACTTGTGGTCTACTAGGACTCCTAGATCCCTTTCACACGTAGTCTCATCATGCCAGGTGCGCCCCCCCCCCCCCCGCATCTTATATCAATGCATTTTATTTTTTTGCCCTAAGTGCAGTACCTTACATTTCTATGTGTTGAAAATCATTTTGTTAGCTTTGGTCCAGCTTTCTAATCTATTAAAGTCATTTTGAATTTTCATCCTGTCTTCTGGGGTATTAGCTATTCCTCCTAATATGGTGTCATCTGCAGATTTGAGAAGCATGCCCCCTATTTCTTCATCCAAATCATTGATAAAGATGTTGAATAACACTGGGCCCAGGACAGAACCCTGAGGCACCCCACTGGTCACTTCTCTCCAGGATGAAGAGGAGCCATTGCTGAGCACCCTTTGGGTTCGGTCAGTCAACTAGTTACTAATCCACCCTACTGTCTTGTTTGCAAGAATATCATGGGGGACCTTGTCAAAAGCCTTACTGAAATCAAGATATGCTATGTCTACCGCATTCCCTTCATCTAGCAAGCTGATAATTGTATATATATATATATAAAATCAGATTAGTTGGGCATGACTTGTTTTTGAGAAACCCGTGTTGACTTTTAGTGATTATGGCATTCCCTTCTAAATGTTCACAGACTTTCTGTTTAATGAACTGTTCTAGAATCTTCCCTGGTATTGATGTCAGACTAACTGGACGATAGTTGTTGGGATCCTTTTGAAGATGGGGACAATGTTTTCCCTCCTCCAGTCTGCTGGGACTTCTCCTGTTCTCCAGGAGTTCTCAAAGATTATTGCCAGTTGCTCTGAGATTACATTTGCCAGTTCTTTTAATATCCTTGGATGTAGTTCATCTGGTCCTGGATGTCACGGCCAGACAAGAACAGGTCTCAGAGGAGGAGGAGGAGGATGGGGCTCCTCCAGAGCAAGAGGTAATGGAGGCTACACCAGGGGCTAATCCTGCTCTGCCAGAGCCCAGCCCCGATCTCCCCGCCCCAGAGGAGGAGGCTCAGCCAGGTCCTAGTACTGATGGGATTCCTCTGGTGGTACAGCAGCCAAGTGGTGACTCTGGGGAGGAATCAGGCTTGAAGGTTCCCTCCTTCAGGCAGCGCAGGGCTGAAAGTGCTGGCAGACGCAGATCCCAGAGAATTGCTGCGAGGCAATTAGCTAACCAGTCTCATCTGGTACAGGGGAGGGGGCTCCCTATTTAGGAAGCAGAGAGACGCCAACTCAATGCCAGAGTTTATTGCATGATCCTTTGGTGTGGTTGCTGCCCGCACTGGCTCCCTGCATCTTGACTCCTTGTTGCCTTGACTCTTGACTTCAGAATGGACTGGACTATTGCTACCCACTGGCTGACCTGACCCTGGACTGGACTGACTATCGTGACTCCGGTATCCCTGATTTCAGCTTTGACTTTCGGTTTGCTCTTTCTCTCACTCCCTGCAAGGTTTGTGGACTCTTTCCAGCTGCATAGCTAATTACCTTGTTGAGCCATCCTTATTGGCATAGGTTTATGTGTGCTGGCTGCAATCCAGGACACTGGAGACTTAAATTCATTTAGGTTAGCCAGGTATTCCTGTACTTCCTCTTTACTTATTCTGTGCTGCATTTCCCTTATTGTGTCCTCTACTCTATTTTCCTCAGGTTGAACATCCTCTTCCTTTTGTGAGACTAAGGCAAAGAAGGTGTTGAGTAGTTCTGCCTTTTTTCTGTCCTCTGTTAGAATTTCTCCATCTTCTCTGTGCAGTGGCCCTACCATTTCCTTCTTCTTTCATTTGCTACGGACATACCCCCAAAAGCCCTTTTTATTGTCCTTAAACCCTCTAGCAAGCCTCAGCTCATTCTGCGCTTTGGCTTTCCTGACATTACCCCTACATGTGCTAGCTATTTGTTTGAATTCATCATTAGTGATTTCACCCCTTTTCCATTTCTTATATATCTCCTGTTTAAAACTTATTCAGTTGAAAGTTCTTTTGTCATCCAACCCAGTTTCTTGAGACATCTCTCATTTTTCCTTCTCACTGGAACAGTTTGAGATTGTGGCTTCAGTATCTCCCTTTTGATAAACTCCCATCCATCCTGACCTCCCTTCTCCTGATCACAGGATCACTCCCAGTGTTTCCCTAAGTTTGTTGAAATTAGCTCTCCTAAAGTCTAGAATGAGTGTTTGACTATGCGTAGCTTCTCCTTTCCACTGTATAAGAAACTCCAGGAGAACATGATCACTCCCACCTAAGGATCCCACCACTTGCACCCCACTGACCAGGTCATCCCTGTTGGTTAGGATCAGATCTAAAACAGTTGATCCCCTGGTTGCCTCTTCCACCTTTTGGACAAAGAAATTGTCTTCGAGGCAAGTGAGGAATTTGCTAGACCTTGAGTTGGTTGAGTTTGACTTCCAGCAAATATCAGGATAGTTGAAGTCACCCATCACTACTACATTTCTCCTTTCTGAGTGTGTGGTCCTCTGTTCTAGAAAGGCATAATCCAATTCCACAGTCTGACTTGGGGCTCTGTAGTAGACTCCCACTATAACATCCCTGTTGTTTCCTTCCCCTTTAATTTTTATCCAGATGCTCTCCACCTTATTTCCAGGATTTAAGTCCTGGATCTCTTCACAGGTGTAAAAATCCCTGACATATAATGCTATTCCTCCTCCTTTCCTGTTTGGCCTACTTCTCTTAAAAAGGTTATAGCCCTCTATTCCTACATTCCAGTCATGAGACTCATCCCACCAGGTTTCAGTGATGCCTATTACATCATATTTGCTTTGTTGTGCTAGGAGTTCAAGTTCATCTTGTTTATTTCCCATGCTCTGTGCATTAGTGTAAAAGCATCTAAGAGCATGTATCCTCCCCACTTGCTGCCTATGTGAGGTTTTTTGCCTCCCACTGTAGGGCCCTTGCATCATTTGCCTTGTTCCCTCTATAACACGTTGACTATTATCTCCAGCCCATGATGTACTCCTGCCTTCCAAGATACTGTCTCCCTGCCCAACATGACTCAGTTTAAAGCCCTCGTGATCAAATGTTTGAGACTATTGGTAAAAATGCTTCTGCCAACTGGTGTGAGATACAGCCCATCTCTTGCTAGAAGTCCACCCTCATGGAACCGCAGGCCATGATCCAAGAATCCAAATCGTTCTTGACAGCACCATTTATGGAGCCAGTTATTTACGTCTGCTATCTTCCTTTCCCTCCTGGACCATGCCCTTCAACTGGGAGAAGAGATGAGATAAACTGTGCGTTCAGCTTTTTCAGCTTCCTACTGAAAGCCTCATGATCCCTTCTGAAGACTATGCCTTGCAGTATCATTGGTTCCCACATGGACCAAGAGGAAGGGATAATGGTCAGTAGGCTTGACATGTCTTGTCAGCCTCACTGTCACATCACAGAGATGGGAATTGAATTTGAAATGAGATTGAAATAGGAATGGGAGCATTTAGGATCCCAATGAAAAAACAGAACAAGAAAAGACATCTCTGCTTGTTATGTTAAAGCTATGATTGATGAAATGTATTGTTGATTTATGATGATTTCTATGGTTTTATTGTATGCAGTCTTCAGACCTACTTCTTGTGGAAGGATGCTGTCTCAATAGAAATATGAATAAATAAGTAACTCACAAGCACATGTGGACCAGATGCAATTCATGCAAAAATAAGCCCAAGTGTTCCACAGATGAAGCACTGATGGTAATATCACTCTTGACTTATTAGTAACAGGGACTCTTATCTGAAACTGCATGTTGGTTTCATGCAGTCCCTCTCCCTCTGCCCCCCTCCAGTTCCTCAGTGTAGGGGAAAGGGAATTGCTAACTGATATTTGTCAAACATTAGACTCTCACTTGAGGCTTTCACTTTCCTCTTGTGAAGAATAAATAGCAGTCACATGTTTATGATTTAGTATCACATGAAATGCTTTCATCTGCTGATTTTCATTAACTAGGCATGTGTCACTATTTACATTATAACACCTGCTTTTAATATACATGTAAGATGTGAAATGTAAAATATGAAAACATGTTATCCAGTTTACACACTGAAGTAATCTTTTGTGCAGCAAAATAAATAAATCCAGAGACTTTAATTAATGGGAAATGGGTTAAATGAGCAAAATGCAGTCAGTAAGCATTTTTAAAAAGCCTTATCATTATTTTTTCTGTACAACAAACCCAATAGTAATTAGACTGTGAAGCCAAGAAAAAGTAGTTACTTTTGTTATACAATACCGGCAGAGTTGTTGCTGATTATACTATAAAATACATTTATAATTTACCCATGATGTGTAAGAGCACTGGCTTTCCAAGATCATTGTGATCATGTGACTCAGCTTCTCATGCAACATCATGAGAAATCTATAATCATGGCCACCTAAACCGTGTGTGTGTGTGTATGTGTATGTGTAATTTGCTATACGGCCCCTCCAAACTATGATGCTCTGTCTCAGATCCCATTAGACTCCATCCTGCCACATCACTCGTCATAATCTGATGAGCACATGGGTCCTTGTGTAGAAAACACCCAGGTCTTCATCATTACATCTGTCCAAGATATAATAATAATAATAATAATAATAATAATAATAATAATAAATTTCTTATATCCTGCCTTTTGCCTAGGCAATCAAGGTGGCTTACAGATTAAAACACATATTACAATAAAACAATAATACAATATCCCTCCTTAAAAGACTAAGAACAATATTAAAATAAACATATAAAATAAAACAGCACACATTCTGGGACACCAATAGGTGTGCATAGAGGATGGTTAATAAAAGGGGAGGAGCTCTGGACCCTTCAATAGCTTGTCTGTCGTGCACATGACCATCTATTGGCAAGAAGGAAGAAGAGACAAGTGGTAGTTTACACACCAAATTCTAAGTTGTGTTCTGTACACCAAAATGAAAGCATGGAAGCTACCAGTGCATATCTTAATGACAATAGATTCCATCATCAAAAAGAATACTAACTTCCTCACACTATGATAATGTAATTTATTTCCATACACTATCTATAGCCATGTTATTTAATCCATAACCATGATACAGCTTTTAAGAAAATAGTACTGAGTGGAATACTAGATGTTACTATTCTGCACTAATACTGCAATTTATTTTCTGCAGCCAAATGCCTCAGAGATGGTTCTGTTCTTAACGATCATCAGTGGGAAGTGATCAGCAAGATGTAAATTAATTTTCATCGCCATCACCAGATGAGGAGTAGGTAAAAAAGTTCCACTACTCTGTCTCTGGACCGTAAAATATCTATCAATAGCAATAGCAATAGCAGCTTCATTTATATACCACTTCATACCACACTATGCAGTCTCTAAGTGGTTTACAACTGTAAGCTAATTGCCCCCAACAAGCTGGGTACTCATTTCAGTGACCTAGGAAGGATGCAAGCCTGAGCCCCTTGGCTGGTATTGAACTCACAACCTTATGGTTTGTGAGTGAGTGGCTGCAGTACAGGCATTTAACCACTGCGCCACCAGTGGAATGAACTTGATCTAAAGTAATTGTTTCCATCTTCACAGAACTTCAAGGGACTGCAGTTTCTGTTGTATTGACTCAGTGAAAAGGACTAGCTTAACAAAAATTGGTAATGTCTTATAAAGTTTTGAAATTGTACACAGGATATAGGTTCTCTAAGATGGAAAGCTACCATTGCAAGTACAATAGCCCCTCCCAATTTGTGGGGCATCCATTCCAGACACCCTCTCCACGAAAATGGCAATGTGTAAATATTCAAGTCCCAATGAAAATAATGGCCCGCCCACCCGTGGTGTGCGTGGGTGTACGCCACCATTTTCTCCTTCCCTGCTTGCTCCTCCTGTGAAAAGCGAGACTGCGGACTCGAAGTCTGCAGAAATGGAGGAAAGACGGTATTATTAAATAATGATCCTGAGACATGGTGTTATGTTCATTGATTTTGCTAGAAACAGGTAGAGATGCAAAAAGACTGATTCCAATGTAACGTATGACTATCATGAAGGAATATGGCTTCTTCTTAGGGGACTGAATTAAGGAAGTCTATATTATTCTCTGTTTTTCTGCTATATAGTCGGAATACACTTAGATACTTTACTCTCTTTTGTTGCTACTGTGCCAATTCTGCATCACAATTGATTCTTAGGCTCTTAGGGACTACATTCACTTTGGATCATCACTTTTAAGAAGCTATTCATTTCTCATCATGCAATCATATGTAAATATCACCAAAATTAAGGAAACAGAAGTAATAAACAGAGAAGTAAAAACTAATTTAACTTTTCAAAAAATATTAATAATGTACTGGAAACTGTTTTTCATATCTATCCATTGGAGCAAAGAAGAGATGTGTCCCAAATATAATCAATCAGTCTATTATACGAGGCACAGGGGAACTTTCATAAAAGTACCATCAGTAGTATTGACTGATGAAATTGGCTTCCATTCCATCCCCCAAATAACTAGAGGTAGCCAAAACAGCAACAAAAAGAGTAATGTGTTTGATAAACAAGAGGTTCAAGGAAATAAATTGAGATGAAGTTGCCAGCAGACAGCAATGGCTTAATGCAGTCTCTTCTAGATAGAAGACAGCTGTATTCCTAAGTCTATAACAGAGAACCCTACTTAGGATTCGTAGCCATGTAAATTATAGGTCTGGAGGTATCTAGAAGCCGAAACATTCTTAACAAATGCTCATACCACAGAGAGTCATAATGGACAGACTTTAAAAATACAGCACTAAACATGTATTTTTGCAACAATTTGACCATCTACTGTATTTTCCAGTGAGTTATTTTAACTGGCATAATAACTGAAATAAATCCCAAATGCTCAAACAACAAAATACACACTACAGAACAAATATGAACTGTTTGGAGACAAATTAAGGCTGATCAGCTGAATACAAATCTATGTAACAGAGCACAGGGAAATGGAAAAGGATTGTAGCAGCAAAACCAACTCAAAGTCTGTGTAGGTCCTTATAAACACTTAGTCAATGGTGAAGGTAATGAATATAGA
This sequence comes from Phrynosoma blainvillii, assembly GCA_026167975.1. NCBI lineage: Eukaryota > Metazoa > Chordata > Lepidosauria > Squamata > Phrynosomatidae > Phrynosoma > Phrynosoma blainvillii. The sequence goes on along the minus strand of JANUYF010000002.1, from coordinate 57,478,654 downwards.
GAGATTAACACTGGTTACATTAATTGTTTGTCAAAATGTTGGCAGTCAGATTATCAACAAGTTTGTGTAACATCAAGACTTACAAGAAATTATATTTCCAATGCTTCTGACTGTTCAGGCTTAATGTAAATGATGCCAATGAATCATTCGGATAATAAATAAATGGACACACGATCTATGGATTATGTAAGTTCTTTTATAATAGTAATTATAATAAATTTTAGGGTTAACAATGCTCTTGTACAGTACTATGAAAGGTGAGGCCAATTTTATTTTTAAAACTTCAGTGTTTTATTATGCATATTTACATCCTCACTTTTAAAATAACTTTTTGTATTTTGTGGCATATGTGCAGTCATAAATGTGAGCTCTTCACTTGGGCAATCCAGCATTTTGGACACCAAGCTCAGAAGGGTCTTCAGATCCCTGCCTTCATGCAAGGAAAGTCTATGCTATCGCATAGCTCAAGGGTGAGGGAGTAGCGTCCCTAGAGTTGGCATCACTCCGTGCAGTAACTCATGTCACCCCCCATTAACCTCCTCCCAATCCACACTATACAGGATATGTTGTGATGGTTTTTGTACTAACATTACTCATTAATTGTAATTCCTGCATATTACTGACTGTAATGGTAATAGCTGTGATATAAAACAACCAGCAAAATTAAAATTATCTTTAAATTCCAATATAATGTACACATCCTCAGTATATTTACATGTTCATAGTTTCATGTGATTGAAGTGAAAGGTGATGTTTTTAAAGAAAAATCTAAAAGAATAAAGAAAATTAATTTTTAATTTTTTTTAAAAAAAAATTAAATTTAATTGAAAAAAACCTGGGGTCTCTCCTTTCTCCTCCCACTGAGCCTCACCCCATCTCTTCAGAATTTTAAAGGGACACAGGCAAATTCCACAGCCCGTTTCTACCAAAAATCAGATGTTTGAGGAGCAGTGGTGTCACTGGTGCAGTCTACACCCCTTGTATCCCCCTAGTGACACCAGTCACCAGTGACTGTTGACTGACCTACATGATAGGAAATCCTTTTGAGAGCTTAGAATTCTTCTCATAATTATTCCTCGGAACATATTTTAGTTCAGATTTCATCTGGTTTCACTTTTTCCTCATTTTCTACCTTTACTGAAAAAGGGAAAGAAAGACAAAAAGACTACAGCCAGACTGAATCCAGGAAACATTCCCTTTTCTTATCTTGACTGCAGTCTCCATTCTGATTTATGACTGAACCAGCATTTATCAGAATGGAGACTGAAGTCAAGAAGTCAGAAGATGACTAGAAAGGGCAGCTATGAAAAAACTAGACAAGAGCATAAATCACAAAGATATGACACTGAGTACCAAAGCTTGGATCATCCAAGCCATGGTATTCCCAATCACTTATCTTTATGTATGGATGTGAGAGCTGGACAGTGAAAAGCAGATAAAAAGAAAATCAACTCACTTGAGATGTGGTGCTAGTCAAGAATACTGAAAATACAATGGGTGGCCAGAAAGACAATAAAAGAGGTCTTAGAACAGATCAAGTCTGAACTCTTCCTGAAAACTGAGATGACCTGGTTGAGGCTGTTGTACTTTGGCCACATCATGAAAAGGCATGGTTCATTAGAAAAGACAATAATGCTAGGAAGGGTAGGGCACAATAAAAAGAGAGGAAGACTGCATGCCAGATGGTTAGATTTAATCAAAGAGGTCATGAGCCTGAACCTGCAGGAGCAGAACAGTAGAGAACATGGGGATTTGGAGATGTCTTATCCACAGAGTCGTCATGTGTCAAGGTCAAACCAAAGTTATGGCAAATCTTTATTTCAAAGCCTTTGCTACCTACTTTAAAGTTATGTAAATCATCTGTGATCATTGTTTTTGTTTTCTTAGTGTTAACCCTTCTTTTGCACTTTTCTCCTTGATGTTCTTCAGCAGTCGTTCCAAGTCTTTGGTATTTTCTGTTAGTAGCATGGTGCCATCTGCATATCTTAAATTGTTGATGTTCCTTCCTCCATATTTTATGCCTCCTTCTTCTGAGTCCAACCCAGCTTTATGTATGATATATGCAGGATAAAAGTTAAAGAGATAGGTGATAAAATGCAGCCTTGCCTGACCTCCTTACCAATTAGAAACCATTTTGTTTCTCCATATTCTCTCCTGACTGTTCCCTCTTCTCCTGAGCACACATTATGCATCAGGATTAAATGTTGTGGCATACTCATTTCTGTAAGAACAGACCACAGCCTTTTAAAATGATCAAACAAAAGCTTTTCTATAATCTATAAAGCACAGGCTAATTTTTTCCCTGAAATTCTTTGGTGTGCTCCAATATCTTCTTCCTTTTCTTAGCACAGCTTGGACAGTTGGCATTTCTTGCTCCATATATGGTAAAATACTTTGTTGTAAAATTTTGATCACCACTTTGCTTGCATGGGAGATTAATCCAAAGGTCCTGTGGTCACTGCAATCCCTGGTGTCCCATTTCTTGGGGACTGGAATGTATATTGAGCATTTCCTATCTGTGAACCATTGTTTTGTTTTCTATATTTGTTGGCAGATTTTTGTGAGAATCTGAGTGGATTCTATGTAGCTTGAAACAGCTCTATTAGTAGTCCATGAACTGTGTGCACATATTTATTTTTTTTCTTTCAGTTTCCCTTCTGTTTTAGTTTGTTCTGTAATGGTGAATTTTAAAATAAAAAATATTCTTTTCATGTTTTCCGAGCAAGTGCATGTGTGTTTTTTAGGCTAATCTATATGAAGTAGTCTAGTTTTGTTGTGTGAGAAGCCATTAGTCTAGAGTTTCTGAACCAAATCTATCATTAAGACACATTACTACATTCTGGGGTTGCACCAGACAAAATGGTTTGCCAGGCAAAGGTATCAGCTACGCAGTGCAATTTGAAGCAAATGGATCTGATCACTTTGGATCTGTTCATGTGTAAACTCCAAGGGTGAATGCCAATATCATCTATACAAAATACCTACAAGGAAACATGGAAAGTCAAAGAAAGTACAAAAGATCTTTGTTTCCAGATTCTGCTTCTAGGCAGAAGTCCTTCGAGAATATGGCTAATTTAACAGTTTGCTGACAGATTTTCTTGTTTTTTTCCTTCAGTGAATAAAAGACAACAACTGTTGTCTGATGTCCTCTCACACACTGGATGATCGATACAAGACCAAGAGCACAAATTAAATCAATATGAGAATAATGGACCAAACTAACTCTGATTAAATCAAGAAACACACGGGCATCAAACTGCCTTTCTGATATTTGTTCTTTCTTTACCAATTCAAGTTATCAAATCTCTCCATAACTGAAACTCGCAAAGCAAATTTCAGAGTTGCTTATTCTTCATCCAGCAAAGATAGTTCTGCCAAAAAAGAATCCCTTTCCTTTCTATGTCTTCAAGGAGTGACATTCAAAACAAGCATTAAAAAAGCTAAGCCACTTTTCACCTTAGGACTAAACAAAACATTCAAAATTCAACAACTGGAAAATACGACTAGCCTTCATTTATGTGACAAGGACTAACTGCTGGATCAGGCATCTCCTAGTATAGTACTTTGGGAAATGAAAGGCTTGGTTTAAGAGCTGTTCCTCTCAATTCAATGTGCTATATGAATGACCCAAATAAAAAGACATTACAATAATTCACAGAAATTCCCATGAATGTCTGGGTTTCTGCATACAGTCATAGTAATAGCAGGCACAGATCTAGTGTATCAGTTCCTTGCTTACATTAACTCCTTCATTGCATGACATACAAATGTCATCCTGTAAACCAAAACACAAACCACCCAGTCATCAAGCAACTCAACAAGATAAGAAACATCAAATAATTCTGAATTAATTCAAAAGATAAAATGGTTAAAATCTTTATTATATTGATGCTTTCATGAGTACAGGAATAGGCATGTTTCTGAGCAGCACAGAACTTTTCATCAGATAGAATGGATGAATAGCTAATCCTCTGAGAATAAAGATTTTAAGATAAAAGGTTTGATTGTTTTGGAAGACAGTTCCATATAACAAAAACAAAACAAAAAATCTTGAACTAGCAAAGTATTTTTCTGTACCAATAGAAGTCTGGCCAGTAAACAATCAACAAATGCATATCCTGACCATATTTTATCTTTCTTGTACTTGGGAAATGACACTCAAACAAAGGTTGGTCTGTTATGATCTGCTTCTGTTCCTGGAAACCATCAGATCCTGCTCATAAGGGTGTCTTATGTTCAATTGCTCATTTTATCTCCTCTGTTTCCCTTTCTATTTTCCCTTTATTAAAATCCTTCCTAGCCTAGCTGTAATGATGGGCAAATAGCTGAGCCAGAATTTGTAGCTGCCTCTATATGAAGTATGCCAGAATGTGTGAAGAACAGCAAGAAGACAGAATCCAGGGACTTTGTTGCCTAATCATTTGTTTCATCCTGGCACAAAGACTGTCTTGCTTCTCTTATGGCTTTGTAACAGCATGAATTACATGGCCATACAGTTTAATGTCAATTGCTTAGTCATCTCACAATGGTGGGAATAAACTCCCAAGGAAACCAAAATGATCGGAGCAGAATAATTTACTGCTGTATTTTTGCTGGAACAGTGTTCCTGCCTTCTAAAAAAGCACTCTCTGCCCTGTGTTGTCTGAAGGAAGGCACTTCCACACCTGTTTCTTCCTGATCCTTACCACTAGGCTGCTGTGCCTCCATAGGGATCCTACTAGTGCTGGACCTGGCTGCTCTTCCTCCTCTGGGGCTGGGAGGACAGGGCTGGGATCTAGCAGGGCAGGATTAGGACCTGGTAGAGCCTCTCTTTCCTCCTGTACTGGAATAGGCTCATCCTCCTCATCCTCCTCCAAGCCCAGCTCCTGACTGACCATGACACCGCCCTAGTTGAGTGTGCTCGCACCCAGGCCGGAAGTTCATAACACAAGTGGATTATAGCAGCTACACACTTAGAGAACCTCTGAGCAGTCACAGGTAGTCCCCTTTTGGACTCCGAGTAGCAAACAAAAAGTCTCTTGGAGCATCTCAAACCCGAGGTCCTGTCAAGGTAAAAGGCCAACGCTCTCCGAACATCAAGAATGTTCATGAGGTGTTCAGCATCAGTGGTTGGGTTCGGAGCCAGGGTGGGAAGCACAATGCCTTGATTGATGTGGAAAGCCAACACCATTTTAAGAAGGAATGTGATGTCAGTACGGAGGACCACCATGTCCTTGTGAAAGCAAAGGTACGGCTGGTCCATCCGCAGGGCACAAAACTCACCCGCCCAGCGGGACGAGGTGATGGCCACTAAGAAAGCTGTTTTCCAAGTCAGCAGTCTTAAATCCGCAGTGGCCATGGGCTTGAAAGGCTTGGTTGTGAGGTAGGAAAGCACCAGGTCCAGGCTCCATGCCAGGGTCGGTACCAAGGACGGAGGGTGGAGGTTGTTGAGCCCCTTGAGAAATCTCTTCACAAGGGGGTCCTTAACAGAGGAAGGTCTGCCATTGAGCTCGTAGTGTGAGCAAATGGCAGACAGGTAGCACTTGATGGAAGTGAGGCAAAGTCCTGAGTCAGCTAGTGATATTAGGAATTCTAAGACTGTTGGGACCGAGGTACTGGATGGAGACAGGTCCCTGGCAGATAAAAAGTTCAAGAACTTGCTCCATTTGAACTGGCATGACTTCCTAGTGGAAGATTTTTGTGCAGCCCGAATCACAGTCTGTATTGGGGTAGGAAGGGCCTCTATGGATGGATTCCCCAGGCTAAAAGGTGTTAAAGCAAAATGTGTCAACCCCATCTCATAACCTCCTCTTGCCTGGTTTGGAGGTTTTCTTCCTGTAGTCCTGCCGGTACTGAGACTGGGAAGATTGGTGGAGGCACGAAGACAAGGAGAACAGTTGGGATGGCTGACACTGTCTTGGCTGGCCCTGCAACTGGACTTGCTGCTCCTGCGGCTGGTAGGATTGTTGTTGGTATGGTTGGTACCAAGGGCATTGACTTCCAAAACAACGCCTGGGGGACTGAAACAAAGATGAGGATATGTCATGCTTTTTGGCAGCTGCCTTCTTGTGGTACCTGAAATTTAAATTCTCATCCGTCTCCTTGTTAAAGAGACAGGAATCATTGAAGGGCATGTCCTCGAAGGCTGATCTGGCCTGGGGCGTCAGGTCTGACGAACGAAGCCAAGCATGCCTGTGAAGGGTCACCAAGCCCGACAAGATCCTCACAGCACAATCAGTGGAGTGATGCACCGAAATAATCTGTTGTCCCCCCAGGGCGTGCATCTTGGCCTGGATGGCCATCGCCAAAGCTTTGTCCTTGTCCAGGATGGCATCAAGGAGAGACTCCAGCCACTCCATTTGGTGCTGGATGAAGGTGCATAATTGGCCACCTTCAAGTCCAGCACTGCCGCAGCATACAATTTTATGGCCATACCATCCAGCTTCTTACTCTCCCTATCGGTGGGGGAGGAAGAGATCTTGGGTGTAAAGGCCAGCTGGGAACCTTCCACGATGGCAGAGTTTGCCCATGGATGTTCAAATAGCCACTCTGGGGCCAAGGAAGAGATGCAGTATAGGTTTTCAGTCTTCCTCGATGTCAATGGTACCGTAGCTGGAGTAGCCCAAGAACGCTTGGCGATCTTCACCAAGGAGGGAAGGTAGGTGATGGCTGGTGGAGTAGGCACCTTCCCGTGGACCTTCCTCTCAATCAAGTTCACCGCCTCCTTATCGGTACGGGTGACCTCAATTTCGAGGACATTCACTGTGTGGACGATCTGGTTTGAGAAAGACCTGACATCATCCATAGGGGAGCAAGATATAAAGTTGACCACCTGGATCGGACTTGATGGCCTGTCTGCCTCTGAGTCAGGAGTCGTGGACAATGGCCCGAACCAGAAGAGCCTCGGGGTGACCTCAGGAGCAGTCTATACACAAAAAGGTATTTTCATCGCGGTGGAACCGGAGGGATGGACAGTGTGTAGACTCTAGCCGCCAGCTGGAACGGAGGCAGCAGAGCAGCAGGATGTTGCCAATCGTGCCTGAGCTTGTCTCGTTCCACAGGCAGAAAGTACCGGCCCAAATGAGAGTCAAAGTCAAAGATCAGATCTGGATAATGTTGGAGTAGAGGGCCTTGTGGCAAAGGTCTGTCCTCCAGCCTGGCCTGGTTCACCTCGAACTCAAAAGGATGGAACATCTCAACGATGGTCCTGGTCCTGTGGATTCTCTCGATCTTGAGGAGTACTGATAACCACCTGTTTGGTTTGGTATAGAGTCAGAGATGGAGGCTCCGACTCCCGAATCTCAGCCTCCGACTCAGTGTTTACATGGACTGGAGGCGTTGCGGGCTGGGTCACAGGCACTGTTCGGGCTAAGTCAGACCCGAAGGAAGCAGGAGGGGTTTTTGCTGGCTCTGAGAGCTTTTCTTGGCCTGATTCCCCTGTGGTGAAGCAGAATGGGCCCTTTTTGAGGCTGAATGATCAGCCGAACCCACTCCTTTGGCCTCCAGGTCCGTGCGCTTGGTGGTCTTTTTGTCAGCACCATCTCCTTGGTCTTTTTCAGACTTGGAGGCCTTTTTATCCTTCAAGGACCTCTCTCTGGACCTCCCTCGTTCTTTCCACTTTTCCTTCTGCTTACCTGAGATGGAAGGGATTTCAGTCGAGGTCCCTTGTGTGGGGACTGAGGCCAGTCTTAGGGCCTGCTCCCAGAGGGTGGCCTTCAACTTGAGGTCCTGGTTCTTCAAGGCCTGTGTGGTCATCCCCTTGCACAGAGGACAGGCCTTAGCGTTGTGGAATTCGCCCAAGCACAGCACACACTGATCAGTGGTGGGGATCTTTGCCATTTTGCCATTAAAGGATGCCATTTTGTTCAAGACAAATGGCAGAATCGACGAGCAAAAAAGAAGTCAAGATGGTCCAAAGTTAATCGATTAGCGACAATCGCAAGTCCAGAATCCAAAAGGATAGTCAAAAGCCAGAAATATGGTCAAAATAGTCGTTAGGTCAAAATCAAAAGTGGAAGAAGTGACTCTAAATGAGTGAAGTTCCTTGCTAGCTGCTAATGCGGTGGACGAGAGGAACTGAAGAAAGAGCGGGAACGCCAGGGGTTTTATAGAGGTGGGTGGAGCTACCACCAAAAAGTTGCAATTGGAGTTTTGCCTGATGATACTAGAAGTTTCCGAGCTAGCTGCGCAGGCACAGACATAACCCATTTGTGTGATTTGCAGAGACTATAAAGAAGCACACATCTTAATCCTAACCAGGACGTTAGAGCAACAAAGGCCACACATTTCACTCTGAAACATTACAGCCTCTCTGATTTGTCCATGTTTGGTACTGAGGTACTATCTCCTTCAGACACTTTGGACAAAAGGGAGAATTTCTGGATTTATAGCGTTAAGACCTTAACATCACAAGGGCTCAACTTAGAGCAGGGAAAGGCAAAGTGCAGGCCATGGGCCACATGCAACTCCCACAGTCATTACTGTGGGTCCCCAGGGAGTCACAATGCTGCAAAATAATCTCTAGGGGCTGTGGAGGGCATTTCCACTATGTTTTGGGTCCAGTCTTGGCCAATTTAGGGCAAAGTGAGGCCATTGTGAAACAGAAAGTGAAGAAGTGACTTCCATTCACTTCCTGTTGTTAAAAACAGACATCTCCTACACCCAAAATGGTCCAGGAAGACCACAAAACATGGAGAAAATGCTCCTATCCTCCCTTAGAGAATGTGGAGGGGTCTGTGGTTCTCCAGTTTCTCAGGGGGAGGAATGCTAATGGTAGCCTCTGATCTTTCTAGTTTCCCACCCGATCAAAGAATAATACGATCATCCACTGGAAAATGTTGAAAACAGTGTGTTCTAAAATTTCACTTTGTATGCAAACCAGTTTCATCTTCATCTAGTTTGGCTAGCGTTTAGTTCTATTTTTTTAATAACTTCAATATAGATAGATAGATAGATAGATAGATAGATAGATAGATAGATTTTTAGTGATTATCTGCATACTTCTGGATTGCAGGACAAATATGGGGAAAGTGCTGTTTATTTACTTTTAAACTCTGTCTCTCTATTTCTCATTCTCTCTCTCATACACACACATACACATAAAAGGGGAAATCATATAGAGAAGACAGTAATTAGAAAATATAAGCTCATTAATAAGCGTATATGCCAGTTGGGTGAACTGAACAGTCGTATGTTTTCCTCCTTGGTATATTGATGAATGAGTAGAGTGTGCAAAAGTAAAATATTGCTCTATGTTTATAACTGCAACCCACCATTTGCTTTTATATCCAAATGAAACACCCAGTTTTCACTAACTATACTTTCTGATCATGTGTACTGTGTAAATTATATTCATATAACAAACATACCCAGATGCTCTATGCAGTTTCACCACCTGCATAGCTACTGTTTTACGTATCACTTTTTCTATAACTTTTAGTGCCTAGAAATAGTGTTTGTAAGTTACAACACTTATGCAGAAGGTTTTATCTTGCTACTGAATAAATTTCTGCTTCTTTATTTGTAGGTGGGGGTGTTTTCTTTATTCTGTTTAAATCTTTGGTGCATACATAAGAAGTGACATTAAAATGGCATGACTATGATTTGCATATTATAATGTAACAAGGAAAAAGGAGACAGCTTTTATGTCATTTTTTGTCAGAATAAAAGCTTTACTCTAAGATAGTAAATTTATGCTAATAACTCCATAGCTCATCTAAAATAAGAAGCAAGAATGAAACACTAGCATGTCAAAAGCTAGTTGATGGTGACTCTGTAGGCAATGCCACTGATCAGCTAATTACTATGATTCTGAAGGGTTGGAAATCCTAGAAAATAGCAAGCAGTTGACTGTCAGGACAGAGACATTGCATATTAAAATAGATGAAATCTGCTTTATAAGAAACTGATGTTTGCCATGTACTTTGTGCCTCTCTGGCAGAGAGTATATTTTTTAAGCTTTTTTATTAAATCTGAACACAATCACAAACCAATTTTATACATATATCTAAAACACATATATACAAACAATAATAACAAAACAAACTAAACTACAAAACAAAAATAAACCTATACTACTGACTGTCTCTACAACATACAAACTATTTATTTTACAAATCCTAAAGATGATTTATATCCCCAAGGAGATGGCAACTATGTAATAAATAATTTCTGATAGTTCTTAAAATTGTTCAAAGATTTCTCTTTGATCAGTGTTGTCAATTTGTCCATTGTCTTCGATCAATGTTGGCAATTTGTCCATTTGATGTTTGGTATGTACCTTGTGCTTCTTCAGTAGAGAGTACAGGGGGCCCTTGGTATCTGCTGGGGTTGGATTCCAGGACCCCCCATGGATACAAAAATCCATGGATACTCAAGTCCCACTATATAAATGGTATAGTAAAATGATGTCCTTTATACAAAATGGCAAAATCAAAGTTCACTTTTTGGAATTTTTAATTTTATTTTAGTATTTCCAAACCATGGATGGTTGAATATGTGGATGCAGAATCCTTGGATATGGAGGGTCAACTGTATTTACCACTAAGCACCATAATATTAAAGAAAAAGGCAAATGTTCAGGGACTGATATCCTGATATATTCAGTGGCATCACTAAAGCAAAACAGCTTCATTTATATACCGCTTCATATCGCGCTATGGGATGTCTAAGCGGTTTACAACTGCAAGCTCATTGCCCCCGAACAGTTGGGTACAGTTGGGTATTCATTTTAGCGACCTCGGAAGGATGCAGGCCTGAGTCTAGCCTGAGCCCTGGCTAGTACTGAACTCGCAACCTTGTGGTCTATGAGTGACTGGCTGCAGTACAGGCATTTAACCACTGCCCCACCAGGGCGCAAATAACTAGTGGGGTGCGGGGAAGTGGATGGCAACGGATGATATACCAGAGGGTGGTACACCCACAGTAGGGGGGGGGGATTGCCTTCCTTTTCCTGCATGGGATTGCCTTCCTTTTCCTGCCATGCGGGACACAGAAGGCCTCAGGGGGCAGCTGCTTTCCAAGTCCTGTGTGGCAAATGAGAGTGTCTTTTTCAGACTTGGAGGCCTTTTTATCCTTCAAGGACCTCTCTCTGGACCTCCCTCGTTCTTTCCACTTCCACCTTGCTGTGCCGTGCCATCCTACTTATGAGTAGAATGGCACTGTGGCAATGAAGTGGGGCATGCCTTTTTGGCCCCACCCCCTGCCCCAGTTGACACACCAGGCAGGGACACCAATGGATATATTTATTATCTTCAGGTAACTACCACAACTTTCTAGTTGTTAATATATCCAAGATCTCTGCAAATGTGTAGATGAGAAAAAGTCAGAACATGTTCATTCTCTGATCTGAAAGCAACTCTCAGTCTGAATTCCAGTTCCTTTTCAGTATATCTGTTTATTTCTGGATTATATACAGGACCCTGAATGAGGTTCATCAAGAAGTAAAGACTGTAATAGTTTTTAGGGTCAAAGATATAGTGACATACAAATTCAGGAACGGTGTATGGAAGTAGTATTTTTTTGGTTATAAACAGTGTATAATAACAGTCTACAGAAAACAGATTTGATTGAGAAGACAGTGATATTGAATCAAACTGAGTACAACAATAGTAAGTACCTGTAGTATGAAAAAATAAGGAGTTAATAAAAGGGATATAGGATATCTAAAAATAAAACCTCAGAGTGGAGAATAGGAAGTATATTATTTACGTACATGTGTGTTCTATGTATTTTAATAGATTGTAATGTCTAGGTTATTTATGTCTTGTCTTGTAGTGATGTTGGGTTTTTTAAGACTTGAAAATAAAAATTATTGGGGAGGAAATAAATCCTTCATACAGACTATTCTTATTTTCTTGCACTGAACCCAAGATTAGGTCTACTTAGAGGAGACACTATGAGATCAACTGGGCTCCCATTTTGAGGATCCTAATATTAGTAGGACTGAAATATGATTTATTCCATTGTCACAATGGTGAAATTGGGAGAAAGGATTCTAATAATGTAACTAGATCTATTTTACCTCTATTTTAATCTGCAAAAAGAAAAAAAAAAATAGGGCGTGCACATGTGACACAGGATTGTTTTACAGCAGTATTCATTATAATTGCCTAATTTCTGTCCCACCAGAGTTCTTTCAGGAAAGATTTGCTCCTTGGACAAATATGTCTAATGCTAAGATCTAAAATACAAAGAGGTTCTGCAAAGCCAATAATAATACATTTTGGAAAATGAGTTCCAAAGTGCTAATAAACCTTTATGTACAAAAGTGGCAGCAGGTGTCTCTAATAACATATGATGTAAAGATCAATTTGAATATCAAAGAACATATTGAAATACTTTCAAAATTGCTACCATTCAGTTGATATAAAGGAGCAATTTAATAACTCCCTCACCTTCTTTGCTTGTCTGTGAGTAAAAACACTCACAAATTATTTGAAATGAACAGGCTTTACTGGGGGACGAGAGTCAAAAAATGAACATTAATATACCATTAGAGAACACTTGCTTCATTGTGCACTGAAACAATCTGGCTTTAAAAAATGACATCAGCAGACTTCAGTAAATAACTGTACTTATAAGCCTTTTAATCTTATATATAAGGCATGAAAGCTCAGGGCAGGAACATTTGCGATGCTCCCAGTTTCTTAGGAGTTATTGCAACAAGACCCTAACACCTTATTCATGCTGGGAGACAAGGCTTCTTAGTCTATGCTTCATTTCCTAACCTCAATGAAGAGAGAAAACATCAGCATCAACAGAAAAAGAACACACATTTGTAAAGAATTCCCATATGCTAAATTATGCATATAGATGAAAAGCCAGAAATAATTGCTGTAATTTAAACAGAATTATAATGCACCTGATCTCACCAAAATAGGAAAGACTCTGACAAAGTGATCTATGTGCCTGCTCAGTTTGTTCTCCAGGTACTAATGGCTGAAAAGTAGCTGTACGGCTCTAATTCTCTCTTGTTATGGTTTTTTTAAATCTTTAAACTGAACTTGGGTCAAACAGATCTTCAAACAGTGAAGTATCCTCTGAAAGACCTTCAAATGTAGACTTTCCTCTGTAAATCGAGACACCTTAGAGACAACCTTACAGATTCTTGAGAAATTTCTATGCTATCACTCCACCCAACCGAGAATTACAGTGTGTGACATGATATTAGTAAAAACAAAGACAATATATATAGCTATGTAACATGGTTTAAGTACATATAAATTTATATTTAACCTGAGAGCTAATGCATGCATTCCAAACCATGGTTTTAGCTTTAGTAAACCTGTCAGAAATATAGATAATCGTGCATTTGAATGTCTATAATGACTGAATAAGGATTACTAATCTTTAGCTGTACCAGGTGAAGCCTCTTCCTGTGCCTGTCTATACATCTTCTTCTGCTGTGCCAAAGAATCTTAAGCCATAAAAAAGGTACCCTGTGTGACCTTCATGTGAAAATCACATCAATAAGCAAGAAGTCTGGGTGGATGACTAGAATGGAAGGTTTTTAGTGGAACTGTTTTTGAAGAGAATAAGGTCAACCCTACAGAATAAAGTTTAAAATACTGATTCATTCTTCAAGGAATCCAATGTCAAGGCATGAAATACTGATAACAATCCATACGCAGCAATCAAAGCAACTGTGTAAGGTGGAGAGACAAATAAGAAAGATTTTCTTTTATATATTTATAAAGACTGACAACATCTTGTTACAAAGTTGTCAAATATATGGATTCTAACCAGTTTCGTGTTACCTGCTTTGATTATAAAGGACATTTAAAATAATATGGTTGAATAGAATTATTAAGCTTATATTGATTTTTTAAAATCTATTTGGCTTTCATCAATTCTTGCTTTTCAAAGTGCTTTTAAATCATGTTTTGGTTTAGAGAACAAATTGGCATATACTAACAAAAATTCTTCAGGATATAACCATTTGTTGCTTTGGATGTTATATGAAGCAGTGCTGCCAGCCAAATAAATTCATCCATCCATGACGAAGATGATTTCTTGCAATGCTTTAACAAGAACTTACACATTATCTTAAACTTCCTTCCAACATGGGGACACTTTCTGTATTACATAGGATGGATGCTCCTAATCCTGCACTTACATGAAAGTATATTTAGCTGGAAACAGTACTTCAGCAGGGTCAGGCTTTCACTCCTAAACACATGCTAGAGAATTAGTCCCACTGAATACAGTGGTCTTTACACTTCTCCCTCCACATTTGCGGCTCTCACTTTTGTGGATTTGATTATTCACGGATTTTATTAACATGTTCTCACTAGGAATATCTATGTCCTCCAGCGCAACTCTATGGTCAACTTTAACCAAAATTCGCACTGAATGACCTAGAGAGAGCACTCCACTAGGCATTTGTAGCTCCTCCAGCATGTTTCTATGGTCAATGTCTGGCAGATGTTGACCACAGAGGTGCAACGGAGGATCTAGAGCAGGGGTCGGCAACCTTTTTTGGGGTAGGGCCGGTCCCCCTGTCCCCCGATGCCCCTGGGCCGTGGTGGTCTGTGTGTGTGCGCGCGCATGCATGCACTACCACCGCTGTGGTGCGCTCCCAGGAGGGCTCCCTCAACCGTAGCAGGCCTCTCCGCGGGGGTCCCCCAGGGGCAGGATGGGAAAGGTCACGCGAGACTCTGGGTGCCATTTTGGAACACAAAATGGTGCCCCGGAGGATCCTCGCAGTGGCGGCGGCAGGACCGGGCAGGGGCCGGTCGGCAGGCCTCAGTGGGCCAGGTGCGGCCCAAGGGCCATAGGTTGCCAACCCCTGATCTAGAGATTCCTAGAGAGGTGTTCTCCCAGGTCAAAACATAGTGGTTTTGTTATTTGCGGTTTTTCCACAATCACGAGAATCCTGTGCCCCTAACCCCAGTGAATGTGGAGGGACAAGTATACTTATAACAGGACTACTATCTATGGGCCTTTGCAGACTGCCAGAAATAGTGCACATTAAATTGAGGCAATGCCCTGGCTCAGTGCTAGGGAATCATGGGAATTGTAATTTATTGTGGCACCAGAGCTCTCTGACAGAGAAGGCTCAATGTCCCAGAAAAAAATACAATTCCCATGACTCCCTAGCACTGAGTCAGGGCAGTGCCTCAATTTAATGTGCACTATTTCTGGCAGTCTGCAAAGGCCCTATGTTAGCTGTGGCTGTGGGCAACTATGGAAGGCTAGAAGGCCCCCATTTGCCCCTTTGAGACCTTGGAGGACCATTTCTCCCACTGAACTTGCTCCTGGCAAAAAAACCAAAACCAAACCAAAACAATAAAATGAAATAAAATGGCCAGCAAATGCCACCAAACACCCTCTAGGGGACAGGGGGCATTCTCACCATATTTGGGGGCTTTTTTATCAACAGGAAATTAGCAGAAGTCACTTCCTGTTTCAGAAAGGGCCTCTTTTTGGACATAAATTGATGTTGGGTAGGGCAAAATATAGTGGAAAGTCCCCCACTTCTCCTAGCAGCCATTGGGAGAAAATATACACCCAAGAGGGCCTGGGGGACACAAAATGGCCCCAGGAGCTGCATATGGTCTAAGTGCCACACTTTGCCCACCTTATATAGCATTACCATTTGGGACCAGGTATGCACTAGGCAATAAGCTTTGGGCTGCCCCAATATACATGGTACTACCTGAACAGTAATTTTATATGGCCACAAGGTTTCAGGCCACACATCTGTACTGTGGTACATTATGTCAATGGCTTACAACCTATTCTTCACATCACTGACAACATTCATAATAACAATACTCAAGAAAGTGTATGTATATGTGCTTTCAAGTCACCTGTCAACTTATGTGACTCCATGAATTTCATAAGGTTTTCTTAGGCAAGGAATATCCAGATATGGTTTTGCCAATTCCTCCTGTGAAATATTGCCTACAGCATCTGGTATTCATTGGCTATCTTCAGTCCAAGCACTAACCAGAGCTGCTTGGCTTGGATAAGACAGGATCTGGTGCCTTGGGTATTAGGCCCTGTTAGAAAGGAGATAGAGAGGAAATATTTTTTTTAAAAAAAATCCTGCTGTGGAAGGGAAAATAGGTAAGCAGCAGGAAATAGCACTGCTCCTAACACCTGACCGGACCCTATGTGGAGCAGGGCTACTGCTTGTGAAGAAACCTTGGGAACTTAAGTTCTTCAAAAAATAGCTAACAATCTCAGAATTCTCAGTCATTTCGGGCCATTGCAGACTTCCAGAAATAGTGCAAATTGAGTCCACTTTAACTGCCCTGATTCAGTGCTAGGGAATCATGGGAACTGTAGTTAATTTTGGCACAAGATCTCTCTGACAGAGAAGGCTCAATGTCTCAGGAAAAAAATACAATTCCCATGATTCCCTAGCACTGAGCCAGGGCAGTTAAAGTGGACTCAATTTGCACTATTTCTAGCAATCTGCAAAGGCCCTTCACCAACTATCAATCACTACTCAAGAGGTGATTTTGCCAGTTCCTTCCTCTGAAACACAACCTATGGCACCTGGTATTTGTTGGCAGTCTCCCACTAAGTACTAACCAGACCTGATCCTGCTTAGCATCCAATAATAGATGGGATCTGGTGCCTTTATGGATGTTTAATTTAAAAGGGGAAAAAAGCAAAACATTTTATGCCACAGTAGTCCAAAAAAAGGAGTTGCAACACAGATGTGATTGAAAGAGGTGAGAAGATGCAGATGAAAGTGGCAACAACAAGCACAAGACATGAAAGACGGCCAGAAAAGAACTATTTTCTGAGCTATTTGGGACATTTCTAATTCCATTGGCCCTCTTAACCACAATGTTTGTTTTCAAGAATACTTAATAAAACAAAAGATTGCATTTAGTCGGTCTGCTTTAAAGAGTTATCAGATTAATATTTGGTTTTCAAATGGCCTGCAAGTGAAATCTGTGAGTCAAATAAAGCCTCCACAAATTAAAAAGATGTAAAGGGGGGGGGGGTTCAACACTACAAAGATAGCTTTGTGTGGAATTGCCATTTCCCACAAGTTGGTCATAAGAGGAAACAGGTTGATGGGTATATTGATGAATTGATAAAGGAGCCCCGGTGGCACAGTGGTTAAATGCTGGTACTGCAGCCACAAGGTAGTGAATCTGATCCAAGAGGCTCCAAGGTTGACTCAGCCTTCTATCCTTTGGTAGGTTGGTAAAATGGGCACCCAGCTTGTTGGGGGTAACTAGCTTACAGATTGTAAACCGCTTAGAGAGTGCTGAGTTCATTGATAAGCGGTATAGAAATGGACATGCTATTGCTATTGCATATAGTGCTCCTCCATGGGAGTAGAATTGTCAGTGATCTATGTTTCTCTTTGATATGGAAGATTTCTAGATATTTACAAGCATGTGTGTAGAATCTCTTTTTACATATTGACCATGTGGCGTGTAAACCCAGCCTCCTAAACACATTATCTCACACATTATTATTATTTTCAAAACATGAGCAGACTTTTCCCACACTACACAACTATACCCACACTACACAACTATATCCACTTAAATTGCCATAGTTACATCCCATGGCATTGTGGGATTTGCAATGTAGGGAAGGTTATTTAGAATTCTCAGACATAGAGCTATAGTACCTCATGAAACTACAGATCTCAGGATTTGATAGGACAGTTGTCATGGCAGTTAAAGTGGATCATAGTGCTACAGTTGTGTGGTTTGAAAGGACCCCTGAGCATACCTGTATGATTGGGCATCACAAGCTAATGCTTGTGATGGTTTTTCAAAATGTGCAGGGAAAATGGAAAAATAAACACCTACATGTTTCTCATGATATTTTGAGTACATAATTTTAGAGTGCTTATTTGCTGTGTCTTTCATACCCCTCAGCATATGTCTGAATTAAATATAGTAAGATACAGAAGCACAGCATGGATTATTTGTGTCATTTTTTTTCATTTTTCTTTTGCAGCTTCCCAAGTAATCATATTATCCACAAACTAAAAGCTATAGCCAAAATAGATAGACCTTAAAGAATGCTCCCATTCTGACACATATATTTTTGTTTTGGTATAAGTTTTTAATAAATTGTTACATTACTTTTCACTAGTAAAATATGTTTTATGAGAAAAGGATGACCTAACTATGATTTCAGGGAAGACTTATATCCCTAGGGGCAAATTTATCATAGTTAATGCCACAGCAAATAAAAGCTATGAAGGATAAATATACTGATTTTCAGAGCAGGATTTCCCCCCTCAATATCTTTGATTTGTGTCATGAATCAGTATATTTCTTTTTAATTATATAAATTCAAAGCAAGATGTATTTTAACATGTTACTTTTACTATCTTTATTTACATATCTGGAAAGTCTTATTATTATTCATCAACCAATTTATGATATGAAGTAGAGATGGGTTTGGGACTTTGGGTCAGCCTTCTGTTTCCTTTCAACACCAACAAACTAAATACAGGACAAACAAATAAGCTATTTCTTGATTACAACACAGCTTCTTAGAGGTCCAAGTGACTAACAGTCCAAGTCAGGAGTTGCACTTGTCATCTTTAAAAATGCCAAGTTGCACCACACCTTTTCTATTTTTCTTCTTTTCTATTTGCACAAGCAGTATGGGAATCCAGCAATCTCCCCTGCATTATCTACATTTTTAGGGCCTTTGCAGACTGCCAGAAATAGTGCAAATTGAGTCCACTTTAACTGCCCTGGCTCAGTGCTAGGGAATCATGGGAACTGTATTTTTTTCTGAGACATTGAGCCTTCTCTGTCAGAGAGCTCTGGTGCCACAATAAACTACAGTTCACATGATTCCCAAGCACTGGGTCAGGGCAGTTAAAGTGGACTCAATTTGCACTATTTCTGGCAGTCTGCAAAGGCCCTCACTCTCCCTAACACTGGGTTGGTGTTTTGGCTTCCACACTCCACATCCCTGTATTCTGTGTGAAGTTGGAGGCTTTCATGGCCAGCATTCATCAGTTTTTTTCTGAAGATGCCAGCCACAGATGCTGGTGAAACATCAGGAATAAACTCTTCTAGAACACGACCACGTAGCCTGAAAAATTTCGTAATTTATATATAAAAATGCAATTGTTCACTACAAAGCACTCAAAAATAATCTACAATTACAGATGTGGCAAAGGGATGTGGGGAACACTAAAGAATTCGTCAGCACATAGGAGCTTCAACTTGAAAACTGCAGTGGCTAAGACAGGAAACTCATTCAGACAAACTCGTCCATAGTCTTTGCAGTTAAAAGCTGAGATTAGTCTCCTTCTAGATCTGAGTACTGGAAAGTCTAAATATCCTCTCCATAAAACCTCACCCTGCAATGTGAAGTACTTTATTAACTAGGAATTAAGGGCTGGATCTTAGCATTACTTCTATATGCCAGGTGTTCAGTATAAGTCATAGCTACTTTAGCTGGATTCTATTAATTTTGACAACGAAATTGCTTCTATGGCAAGTAATGTTTATAAATCTGGGGAATCAATCTCAGAGTTCTGGAATGGTTGGAAAGAAGGCTGATGGAAGACTAATCCACCTCCACCCATCACCAGAATACATCTACACAAAGCCCCAAGGAATTGCCAAATGTTCATAAATTTTGCAATGGCAATAATGGCTTAATATTATTTCCTAGTTGTCATTCGGGCAACCACTGCAGACTGTCAAAAGTAGGACATGAGGGATATTATTGCAGTTAGGACTTACGTTGCTTGATTAATTTTCAGTTTCTGGCTAGGCTGCACACGGGATTAAGCTATTCTGGCAAAGCTACTTTTTCCCTTTACTTTTCATTTCTTTCATTCAACATGCAATAATGAACTATCAGTTTTAACACTAAAGAAAATTAAAACCTGACAAGGATTTAACTCATAGCAAGAAAGTTCTACTGTCATGGTGTTTTTCAGTGTTACCATCTGTATAATAATTCCATATATTTAAACTACAAGATATAGCCATTTGAGAAACAACATTATAAGGAGTAGTGAACTGAAAACATTGCAAAATTTTAGTTTCATGATAGAAATTGTACGAAACTAAAAATTTCAAAAGCTATATTAAAATCAAACCATATAGCTTTCCTGTTGAAAAATTAATTTTACCCTTTGAAAATATTTAAAAGAAAGCATATATTTAACACATATTTAACAGAAAGGGCAATGGTTTTTTGTATCTTTTTGATTTCTAATGTCAATAATAGTGGGGAACTGAACAATGCTAAAATCATTCTTAAAGTATAAAATTGGAAATGTAAGGAGCTGTTCATTGTGATTTTAAAAAATCCAAACCAAATAAATATCAACATGCAAAAGCATAGCAGAATCATGTCAAGAATTAAATCATATTTAAGCCTTTAAACATACGTGAAAAATACTGCAGAATACAGTCATTCTGAATACATTGCCCATTTGAAACTTCAAATTAAAATAAAGTTATTTTTGTTACATCAAATTGTGACAGCTAACAAAACCCAAAGCTACTTTTTAACATTTGCCATGCTCCAGAATGAAATAAGTATTGAAAAGGAGAGCAAAGCATTTTAAATAGCTTATTTAAAACTTCACACATAGATATAAAAACAATTAACCTAAAAACCAAATGTTTCCTATAGAATTAGACCCTTTGCTGGATTCTCTTTGTGTCTGAATAGCAGTGGGAAAGCAAGAACAATGTTAAATCCGGAAGAAAGGAAATTGTGTGTTATCAACAAACTATTGATTGCTTCCAAGTCATGATCTTCCTCTATTCAGTTGTTCAAAAAACATTGTTTTGACTATACTGAAATAAATTCTTCCTTTTGTTTCATTTACTGCAGCTTGCCTTTCACTTTCCTAATGTTATAGCCTGTTATTGCCCTTTAGAGAATCTATAAAAGCTACATTCCTTGATAGGCTGGTAGTTAGGGTAAGGATGGAGATGGTCATGTTTATTACTTCTGCCATAATTTCTGCTTTATTTGAGAGTGGTTTTAAGTAGCCAAACATTCTAGTCTCTCCCACAAAATAAGTGAATCTAGGGGGTTGCAGACTGCCAGAAATAGTGCAAATCGAGTCCACTTTTAGGGTTAGGGAATCATGGGAACTGTATTTTATTGTGGCACCAGAGCTCTCTGACAGAGAAGGCTCAATGTCTCAAAACAAAAACAATTCCCATGATTCCCTAGCACTAACCCTAACTCTAAAAGTGGACTCAATTTGCACTATTTCTGGCAGTCTGCACCCCCCCCGTTACTTATTTCACTAATACATTTAAATAGTTATTTAACTAATAGGTAATAGTATATAGAAATACAATTTCCCATGTCTTACTATTACTGAGTAATGGGTTCCACATCTTCCTACACTGCAGTAGGAAGTAATGAATGGCTCTAGCATGTCTTACTAGCTATAACATAATTTTCCAAGTTCTGCAAATGAGTACAGATGTCACAGTACGTGGGGAGAAAGTGTCAGAGAAAGAACAGAACATTCATTACTTGTTTCACATAGTATGATGCCACCAATTTTTTAAAATGTCTTTTCATTACTTCAAGTTCATTTCAAATGTTGGCTACTTTACCAGCCTGTTTAGATTCTGCGAGTTTCACACTATACTGCAGGTATAGCTTGGAAGCTTCACACATTAATCAGTTTCTTGTATTTCATACAGATATAATTTAATCACTAAAACTCTAAGATGTTTCTCACAAAATGTAGATTAAGAGAGTTAATTGATCTTTCTGCATGTAGAGTCTCTTAATTAGTAACAACACAGATTTTAATTCATTGGCTCAATTCAGAAGCTCCAAGCATGAGGCAATGGAAGTATTCAATAATATAGGTCATCTGCTTAGCAGAATGCCAGATTCAGTAGAAACTACCAAACAAATGCAGTATCATAGTAGCTTGCCAAAAAATAAATGTGGACACTCCTGTGACATTTTTGTCTGTTTTTGTGCTTAGGCATTCTGGAAACCTTGCTATACTCA
This sequence comes from Phrynosoma blainvillii, assembly GCA_026167975.1. Lineage (NCBI taxonomy): Eukaryota > Metazoa > Chordata > Lepidosauria > Squamata > Phrynosomatidae > Phrynosoma > Phrynosoma blainvillii. Next base: position 57,456,718 of record JANUYF010000002.1, on the reverse strand, counting down.
GAGATATTCAAGTTGCCTCACATATAAATCAGCAAGTTCTGGAGCTACAAGGCCTCCTAACACCCCTCTTGATTTGCCAAAGGTAATTTAAAAAGGAGACAAGCAGAATATAGGCAAGATTTAGAGATCAGATAAAAAAATAAACTGATTAATGCATTGATTTGGGTTGAGAACACTGATAATAAACATTTTAGTCACATTGCATTATTATAAAACGATGACTGGCATCCTGTCCACACATTTTTATTCTTTATTTATTTAGAGTAAATATACCCCACATTTCAGCTGAAAAGTCTCCCAGAACAGCTATCACAACTCACTTTTTTGGTAATGGGGGTGGGGTGTGTGTGTTGAAATTAACTGCCAACGACACAACTACAGTCCCAATCCACCTTCTCTTAGGAAGCAGTAGACCAGTGCTCAGCAATTTTCCTATAGCTGAACACAGAGCAATAACATCATCTGTAGGGTCCTCTAAAGACCCCTGGAGATACCTGCAGATGTTTGTTGCTGTGCATCCATTTACAGAGAAATAGCTGGATGCTTCTTTGTTGCTTTTCCCTCTCTCCACCAACTATGAAATGGCTGACTTAAAGAAGCTGAGCAAGGTGGGTTTTCTGATGCAAATATTTTGGCATGGAGATTCAAGTGTTATAGAAGACACAAGATGATTCAGAATCTCCTGTCTACCTCACAATTTCATTGCCAAAAGGTATTTTGAATTTTTTTTCAGTCATAAGTGTTACTGGCCAATATTGTTAGGGGTTCCTCTTATGGGCCAGAAACATGTTTAATCTGTAGTTTTCTATGTTATCGAGTCTCTTGTTTCTATTGTTATAGCCACACTCTTCAGCTAATAAGCTAGCTGAAGAGGGAGAGATGGCTCTTAGTGAAAAAATACCTCTGTGTTACATTTACACCAGATAGATTTTTAAAAGTGCATTAATTATATATACAAAAAACCCAGCCACAAACAAAATGGAAAATAGGGCATTTGTTTTAATTAATTTAATTCTTTCCCAGTTTTAAAAATTTTGTTATCTTAGGGTAGTGTATAAAACTTGAACATACACATTTTCATCAATTGCTACCACATAGGTCTAGAGATTATGTAGGCCTTGAGCTCTAGGTGAGAAAGAATGATGGAAGAAGTTGGCAATGGTAGTGCCAGTATTGCATTTAAGCACTAGTTCAGTGCAGCCCATCCATCCCACCTTTCTTAGGGCTGGGATGCAAGGCAGCATCCAACATAACCAAAATGAAATTGCAGTAAAAAATTGGAATAACATAACACACTACACATTATTTCACAACAAATTATATGTTATTCCACAACAATGTGTGTGTGTGTGTATTGTTGTGGAATAACATACAATTAATGAATTAAAACAGTTTAAAATTCATCCCTAATAATAGGCTTTAAAGTATTTTAAAATCCAACACATTTGTTTAGAAGTCCTGGTCATAATAGGCAGTCAGTTACTGAAAGCCTAGCTGGCTGGAAAGGTTTTACTTTGTGGTGGAAGGACAATTGGGAGATGGCTACCCTAATCTCCCTTGAAAGGGAATGGTGACTGAGAAGGTCTATGGGCCTTTGCAGACTGCCAGAAATAGTGCAAATTGAGTCCACTTTAAGGGTTAGGGAATCATGGGAACTGTATTTTATTGTGGCACCAGAGCTCTCTGACAGAGAAGGCTCAATGTCTCAGAAAAAAAAATCCCATGATTCCCTAGCACTAACCCTAACCCTTAAAGTGGACTCAATTTGCACTATTTCTGGCAGTCTGCAAAGGCCCTTTGTTACATTTTCATTACACTGGAGATTGTGAGACTGGGGTGGGAGGGGGCACCTTTCCTGCAGATCTCAAAGCCTAGACAAGGGATGTAATCCTTTTAAATTTTACCAGTTTTCTTCTCACTATAAGAAAGACTTCAAAAACCATTCAGGTTTTGAAAAACAGTTTGGGACTCATTCTGTGTAAAAATTTGCATGTGCCATTGTTGTGCAGAAAACAGCATTTTCAGCATATGAAACAGCATTTCTGTGGGAAATGCTGCTTCCTATAGATAAAATGCTGTATTCTGAGTGAAACAACGATGTGCAAATTTTGCAAAGAGTAACTCTCCAACTATAGCATCTTCCACGCAGAAAATGACAGTCACCAAAATGATAGTCTTCAGTATTTCAGGTATGGATCACCTAGAATTACAGATCCATGACTGCTCTGCATTCTCTAGCCCTACATAATCAACCAATTTAACAGCCAGCAGTATGGCATCCACCTTAAAAGCTAGCTACCAAAGCAGGCAAAGAAGGTCCAATCAACTGGCAATCAGGGTGCAAGGAGGATGACATTTCCATCTGTCTCCTATTGGCAAGTGAGCCTTTACCCATCAGAAGCAGGCCCTGTCGCAAGTCCTTGTTACAGCTTCGCATGTTTGAGGGAGGAGATGGAAATCTTGCCTTTTTGCACCCCAACTGCCTGCTGAAAAGACCTCTTTTGCTCAATCTTGTGACTGGCTGTTAAGATGGACTGGTTGGAGTCAGAGCAGGGGATGTTACTTAGAGGCTGAACAGACCAGCAAAAAATGCCAGCTTGGGGGCTATGTGGGGCTGTGGTGTTTGGACAATGCATGCCCCAATGCCGCCCCCAAGCCAGCGTCACACCGCCTGCTCAACCACACGGTGGGCAGCCTTGCAGTGCTCCGGCAGCACAGCGTTTAGATGCCACAAGTCACAGGTGTGCCAAAAAAGTGCTGTCATGGTGGAAGAACAATTTTTTTCTGCACAAAAAGGAGCGGCATTTTGTTGCTTCTTTTTGCGCTGGAAAAAAGCCAGGTTGGGGGTGTGGTGTGCGGATGCCGCAACCTGAATCTGGTGCTCAAAGAGGTGGCATCATGCTGCCCATTTACAGCCATCTGTTTTGGCCCCTAGTTACCTCTCTTTAACTAAGGGGCTAAAAAACGGCCTCTAAGGGACAGCATCCCGGCACCCCTTTCCTTGCCGGATTGGTGCTGCGGAAACCACACGCCGCAGCCCTGATCTGGTACTTTGCCGCTCTAAAAAGAGCTGGCAAATACCGCTCCTTTTTGGAGCAGCAAAAATCCGCCCTTGCCACAGCAGCAGCTTTTCCATGTCCCTTTGGAGCAGTGTGTCTGAATGCTTCACCAAGGGAGTGCCCTGATGCCGCCTGCCATTCGGTGGGGCACCCGGCATGACAGCAGCATCAGGGCGGAGTCGGGGTGGCCGGCATGCGGTCACCACACTCGGACTCCACCCCAGGATGGCCCTTTTGGCCAGTCTGTACAGGGCCTAAGTACCCAATCTAGATTCTGGTAATGTTTTGCATAGAAATATTATTTTCTGCACAGAAAATGTTTTCTGCAAAAATACATGTTGGAAATGTAAAGAGAAGATTGGGTACACAATACCATATGTGGTAGCAATGTAAAAATGTTTTAAAATTCTGGGAAAATATACACAAGACCATGAAAGAAACATTACAGAAAAACATCCCACTTAAACCTGAATTGTTTTTACTAAACGTAACAGAAGTAATTGGAGGAAAACTAAATAATGATGTAAAGACTATAATCTTATATATGATTACTGCTGCATGCATGGTATATGCTGGAAAATGGAGATAACACCGACCACAGATGAATGGATAACAAAACTAAATGAATGAGCCGCCATGGACAGCATATCCACATATATTGCTGGGAAGACAACTCAACAATATGAAAAGAAATGGGGAGCTGTGTCAAAACTGTGGAGAATGACTAAGAATGAAGATTATAATGCACAGTAACACAAACCGGGGAAACAAGACATGGAATAATTTATCTTGAATTTTTGGACAATATAGAGCTCATATAGTAACTGTACAGAGGTCTAGAAGAAGCAATATAGTATAAAACTATTATCAAAGAAATCAAATCATTCAGTAGTGGGAGAATTAATCAGAATGAATCTAATATAAGATGAATATAGCTATAAAATGCTTAGAAAAGATTGTGTAAAAAACATGCAAGCAAAAATGCAAAAATGCAAAGTAAACATAACGCACTACCTTCTGTTGTTTATTTTGTTGTTGTTATGTTTTTGTTTTCCTTTTTGTTGTTACTTATATGTTTTGATATTAAAAAAAGAAAAGAAAAAAGAAAATATAAAAAGAAAATGTTTTCTGCACAAAGCAGCCATGTGCAAATTTGGCACAGTATCAGTCCCAAAATGCAAAGCTTCTCATCACTTGGATTCTTCTTGTCAGGGGTTCTCAACCCTTGAGAAACATTTTCGACCATTTTCTGAATATTTTCTAATATTTTTCCCACCCCTACTAGGCAGGCTTATTTGAGAATATATAGTCTTTCAGATAGCCCGGACACAAGTTAGGGAAGATGTTGGGACTTGAATGATGTGTAAACATGGTGTTGCATAACAGAGTGAGAATGTTAGTGCTGCTGGGTGTAAAAAAGTAATAGGCATAAAAAGTATTGCCAGTCCCTTCCCTTAAATTTTATATTGGTTTCCTCATGAATGGAATATTTTGTTTCCAGGCAATTTCCCTTTATACAGCTTCAAAATAAAATATTTGGTACTATGCTTCAAAAAGGTGACACTTTCATTGAAGAGGAATAAATTTCCATTAGGGCAACAAATGTGTCACAGCTAACACAGCATTAATTTTAGAGCTGTGAAACTGGTTCGGATGTTGTAGCTCAATTTCCACCTCAATTTCCAACTGGGTAATTTCACAGCACATTACCTCCAGTCAATTAAGCAGGTGAACAGCGTTATTGTAACCCACATGAACCTGCCAATGTGAGAGGCAGTAACAATGAATATTGCAGAATTTCTCCATGGACAAATATATTATCAAATCAATTTCTTATGGACCTGATCTGTTTATCAAAGAAAACATCATTTTATAATATCAACTGATATTAATCAATAATATCATTTTATAATATCATTTTATAATATCAATTTATAATATCTTATGTGTTTTACAACACACACAAGTTAAACCTAGAACAAGAACTCTCTGGAATCATTAATAAATTACAAATTTATAAATGTGACTGACTCTAATATTTCTCTACATGAAAGTGATTTGGAAGGTCCAAGTTAAAAAATGATGCGAGCCACAACAAAGCATGTACACAAGTGAGCAGCCTACACAGCTCTTTGTTTAAACACTGTACACCGTACAAAACCTGGTCACAGTAAAACATATTGGCTGACTTCTACTGATGGAAATCCATGGGATTTCTTTAATCATGACTGAATCAGATTTCATGTGGATCACTTTTCATGTGCTTACAGCACCAGGAGGGAATCTTTATGGGCCACCATTCTACTGATGTGACTATACTTCACTCACAGGACTCAACAGTGTGACAAATACATTTCATACCAGATCAAGTTCTTACATAGAATAAGTGATCTCTATATTTTCAAGTCACTTTTAAATTTACATCTCAGGGATTATACTACTGATTATCTGGTAAGATGTGCTTGACTAAGATTCTCACAAGAGCCAGATTTTATGAACACAAAGGTGCTATAAGATTGATGCAAAATAAACCTAGTAAAATAATACATTTTGAGCTCAGCAAAAGCTACTACATTTACTACAGTAAATGCCAATGAACAAAGTAAGGTAGAGGCACACCAGTAAACAAGGTCCATGCTATTGCTCCACAAATGTGGCTGGTAGCTTAGAACAAGGAACTGTGGAGTTCAATGGAGGACCATTTAGGAACTATCTTATAATAAGTTACATTATTTGTCCACTCTTTCCAGTTTTGTGTATCCTGATTACCAATGGCTTTCTAGTGAATTGGGCAGAACCTTCTTCTTTAACCTGTTAACTCAAGATGGCTGAGACCGAACCTGTTGGGGTCTTCTGCATGTGAATCACATATCCAACAAATGAGCTGTAACTCCTTATACTATAGGAATAGAGAAGTAAGGGTGGGGAGCAATCCAAGAACGGGGCAATCTAGCTTGTGATAAGGATGGTGTTATTGTTGTGCCTTCCCTTTTTAGCACTAGCATATTTGACAGGAAATGCCCCCATCCAACCAAACTGTAAGCTGACAAGTTCTTATACAGAAGTTCTTATACCAGAATGGATTTTTAAAAATATTTTTATTTCTATTAAAGCAATGCAGATTAACTTAGTCATGATTCACACTTCCATTAATATTTTTCATAACTAATATTAATATAAACTAAATTATGATTTCCTTAGTATTTCTCCAGTTGATTTATCCATTTTGAGAGAGAACTTGTACATCTCCCAAAATCAACTGATCAATTGGTTCTTTCTCAATGAAATATTTTGTGCCCATACAACACTTTCAAAAATGCTTTTAGTTAACTTTTTGGGGTGCAGGGATGCCATTTACCTCATAGCAGAGTAAATTCTATGAAATACACCAGCATAGATACAAAGTAGATATTGTGTAGGAAATTCTAACCAACATATTTGAATTTTCCTGCTTCTCACACAATAATTATGAAAGTCTGCGGATGGATCTTGTGCAAGCTTTTACAACAGGGCTTGAACTTGTCCATTATGCTTTAGAGTTGACTAATCATTTCCTGAACTGTTTTATATTTGAATTACAAAAGGCACTTTTGTAATGCAGAAGGAACAGATGACTTGTCCTTTTTTCTAACCAAAATCTCAACATAGAACTCTGAAGAATTATATATAGGGTAACAGTTGTCAAAATATAATATGACTGAGGATTTGGTTTAACGATATCTGGGCTTACATCTTTGTACCTCTCAACATAATAAACCTATAACCCAGTTACAACTGAGCATTATAAATCTGTAAATGCACAGTATTATTTAGATAGGAGAAATGAATAATTAAAATAGTATAACTTTTCATACAAGGATGTAACATTCATCTTGCTTATTTTTAACACTCCTGTAAACATACTGACTTTTACGTATCTTACTCAATTATTTCCTGTTTTCATACTAGACCACCAACGTATAAACACTGGAAAAGATACAGTTAAGATCACTATCTCTTCCCCTCCCTCCCAAACCCCTGAAAGGATAAAAAAGTCCAATTTGATGAGCCTGCTTTTGTTCTTGTTAGTTTATATTTCTTATATTTCTTCTATGTAAGCTATTAAGACATTATTGTTAAGGCTGTATTATTTACGAGAAGGTCATACCATACAAAGCTAATAAATACACAAGGATTTGAATTGTGTTTGTCTACAATTACTATATTTGCTGTGTATGATGAGAAAACCACAATTATTTAGTAGTAGTAGTTTTCTGAGTGGTTAGAGTGTTGGACCAAGGCTGAGTAGATCAAAGACCAAATCTTTAGCCATGGAGCTTACAAGTGACTTGGGTCAGTCACCAAGTCATAGAGTTAGAAGAGGCCTCATGGGCCAAGTCCATGTTAGGTTTTAGTGAAGTAGCATGTTTGTAGATCCAGCAGAACCAGGGAACAAAAATCCAAGCTTCTAAAAGTTGAGCTTTTATTGTTATTGTTGAAAAAAATAATAACAACAAGCAAAGTAAAATACAGTCCACTATAGGATCACATCTTGCTGATGTGGCTAAACAAGAATAAAACTACAGATCCAGATCCTAAGGCTACATTGTAAAGCAATATAAACATATTATAGATCCATTGCGAGAAGTAAAGAGAAGTATGGATCCATTATTGTTATTATTATGTAAACAAGGCTGCTTTCCCAGCCACAATCTTCTATTGTTATGTCTCTCTGGCCATCTGGACTGAGTTGTTTGTGCTTTGCCTAGAAGCTGTTCTCAAGTGGAAAATTACAGACACACACATCTCTACATTTCACCTTTGACTGCATAGCCCATCTATATTCTGACAGTCCAACCCCCTGTTCAGTATAGGATCTCCAGCTAGTGCATTTCCAGCCCCTTTTTCAGGTATCCAGAGAAGGAGACCCCACCACCTTTCTAGGTAATTGGTTCCATTGCTGAACTGTTCTTACTGTCAAGAAGTTCCTTCTAATGTCCAATTGAAATCTATTCTTCTGTAAATTCAAATCATTAGACCTGGTTTTGCCTTCTGGGGCAGCAAAGATCAGGCCTGCCCCCCCCCCCCAGCTCTGTGACAGACCTTGAGGTATTTAAAGAGTACAATCCAATCATGTCACCTCTTGCTTACCGAACTTCTTCTACCTTTATTATATGTTCTGTTCTCCATACCTCTTATCCTCATTTCCCTTTTTGGAACCTGCTCCAAATCCTCTATATCTTTCTTGTTCAACTTATGATCAATAATAAACTCAAGGTCCTTTTCACATGTAATGATTATTGCTGAACCATATATCCTCCCATACTATACCTGTGCATTTTTTTTTTTTGTGTGTAGACTTTTTGCATTTGTCTCTTGAATTTTATTTTATTAACTTCTGCCCAACTTTCTAGTTTATCTAGGTTCTTTTGAATTCTATTCCTATCTTCCAATGTGTTAGCCACCCTGCCCAACCCCAGTTTTGCATCATTTGCACAATTGATAAGGATTCCCTCCACCCTATCATCCAAGTCATTGATAAAAATGTTGAAGAGTAATGGCCCTAGGAGAGAACCCTAAGACACTCCACATGAGACGTCCTTCCAGTTTGATGTGCAGTCATTGATGACGACTCTTTGAGCATCCTTATCTTACCAGTCATGGATCCATCTGACAATGTTCCCATCTATTCTACATTTAATCAGTTTGCTAATAAAAATATTATGTCTCAGACTGATTTACCTCCTAGGACTTCTGTGAGGATAAAATGAAAGTATCATGTATTATGCTTTCAGCAATATAGAAGGCAGGCAAGATATCAATAAATAAATGTAACTGAATATCCTAATGAATTATTCGTCCTCAGTTTTATTCTAGGGAGTTTATTTACTGATCCTTTTCTACAAAATTACAGGATTTCTCACCTTCTAATTATTAATAACCTTTAAAGCCCTAAATGGCTTGGGTCCAACCTATATTCGGGACTGCCTTCTTCCGTACAATCCACTAGATTATCTGCAACTGCCTAGATGATCTTTTCGGCTATTGCTCCCAGACTATGGAACGGCCTGCCAGATGAGATCTGTCACTTGACCACCTTAAACAGCTTTAAGAAAGCTGTCAAGACAGATCTCTTCCAGCAGGCCTTTCCTGAGTAGATAACCATCCACAGAAAAAAGTATGCCTGCCCCTGTTTTTCGTTACAGTTATTTTAATTTACTTGTTATTTATTGTCATTTGTTATTTTTGTTATTTGTCATTTGTTATTTTTAAGTATGTTTTAAATTTTAATTTTTTAACTGTATTTTAAGGGGGGTGGGCTATTGGGGGACAGGACTGCTTGTTTTATCCTGTAAGCCGCCCCAGTTGTATTTTACAGAGAGGCTGGATATAAATAATTTTTTATATTATTATTATTATTATTATTATTAAGAATAAAAAAGCATGTTGGATTAGACTTACATTATCCACATTACAGTTCCCACGGTGGCTGTCAACAAGATGTCTAATGGAATCCCATGAACAGAATGTGAACACAATAACATCCACCTGCACATACTTCCCAGCAACTGGTATTGAGAGACAAAGTGCCACAGATACCAGATAACTATTGAAAGCCTTATGCTCCATGACATGCTGAAGTTTACAGAGAATTTTTAAGTTCAAATAATAAGAACTTCCTTTGATTTATTAGTTTCTGTTTTTAATTTTATTTATTTTGCAGGGCCAGGGTAGGTAGAGAAGCTGATATACTTAGACCTACACTGGGTAAATTGTTGTTGTAAGATAACTGGTAAGAAGGATGCTCAAAGAGTTGTTATTCTTATTATTAATATTTCCATTATTATTATTTTGTATCAGTGCTATACCCATCAATGTACAATTTTAATAGTGCACAAAATAAAACAATATAACTACCAGCTCTGCCAAAGACATAAAATATCCTATTTTGTATAAAACTGACACATTCTGTTTTACACAGGATGTTTATATACTCAGTTGAATTGATTGTTTTTTTATTCTGTTGATTACAATATTTTTAATGTCTGTAAATTTCAAGATTGGGTACAATCAATATGTTTTAAACATTTAATGAAAAATAATATAGAACAATTTAAAACATTGCAATCTACACTAGAGGCTCCCAAAATCCTCTGAAGGAGATGGGGGTGGGGGAGTGGGAAGCTATAGAAGGGAGGGAGTGTCTGTTTCCTAGTGGTACCCATTCTACTGGCTGACAAGCATAATTGGATGCATTCTCATATTGCCTTTAGGCTTTTTTTCATGAACTGTTTTAAAGATTTCTCTCTACATTTTGAAGTCTTCAATATATAAGGTTTGACAACCTCTTAAAAAGAATTCCATGGTCTTCCAACAGTACAGATTACGTGTCCAATGATTAACACCTACATAAGAGAAATCCTAACAAACTAATTTTCCTTGTAGTAGCTGATATTCCCACATAATCATGTGATTTTTGCTGTTACACACATTTTGATTTAAATTGATAAAACAATGAGTTTGTTTAGAAGCGTTGCTTATTTTTTATTCAAAATATATTTTTAAAGGTATCAAAAATGTGTTGGAGCTAAAGAACTAGGGACTGAGCTATTTAAACGGTTTATCCTGATCCTAAATGAAAAGAAAGCAATGATAAGAAACTTACATAAATGCTTAAAGGAGGTTGAAGAGATTGTAGTAAAAGCCCTACAAGTAAGGTGCTGTTTATTAATTTCTTTGCACTACCAAGAGTTATGTTTAAAATAAGTACAGTCAGGTGTGAGGTCTCTTTCTCTAGACATCTTCAAAAAGAGGCTTGACAGCTGGAGATGCTTTAACTGCTTTGAGTGGAGGGTTGGACATGAAGGCCTATGGGGTCCCTTCCAACTCCATAGTTCTGTGATTCAAATCAACAAAATTAGCCATTGCATAAATTCCATTTTCCACAAAAAATGTTGGTCTCACCTATACAAAAGAAAATAACAGAGCTTTTTAAAGAAACCATGAACATAGGAAGCTGGATTTTACCAAGTCTATTTAACTCTGTACTGTCTTCAGTAAAGGGTGGGGAACTTGTAGCCCTCCAGATGTTCACTATAACTTATTCCTGCCCATTGCCCATGCTGGCTAGGGCTGAATTATTAGAAAACAACATCTAGAGAGTCATAGGGTTTTTTCTTCTTCCTATTACGATTGGCATGAGTAATCTCTACAAAGACTAACACTAGTTTCCCAGGGTGCCATACAGAAGTCTTTCACAAGCCTACTTTGAGATATCATGGATTGAAATAGGGTTCTTTTGTACATCAGCCCTGGTCCCTTAACACTGAACTATAGTTGTGCTGCTCATGGCTTCACTACATCTAGAAATGTGTTTATTACACATGCTTAAATTTTATAAAACAAAATACACAATTTGCCACACCAGGACCAACCTGCCGATAATTTTTTTTTTTTTAAAAACATTCCAGTTATATTGTCAGTTAACAATATCAATTCAGTCTATACACAAAACACCTGTTTATGGAACCCCACGGAGATCAGTGAATTCTGATTTCCAAATCCCTCCACTCCAGCTCTGGCAAGCATACAGTAAAGTACAAGTGCACCAGAGGTACATTTCAAGGAATGAGAGATTCATGTATGCTTCCACAGTTCCGTCCTGTACTCCTTTTTGTGCCAACTAACTTATTTTGCTAGGCTTTTCACAGGGTATAAATGGATGGCTAGGAATAGAGAGGATGGAGGGAAGAAGAGAGACTGTTCTTGTTATACCTGGTATTAGCATATACCTAAGATTTGTTTAAGAGTCAAGCTGAGTAGAACCAGTGAAATCAAGATAGCCATGAGGTGGTCAAAGTAACCTGCTCTAAGCATGAAATTTGGAACGTAGTGCAATTTTATTACATTTCTTCACTAAGCATTTGATATTCAAGCATCCATTCAACTTGTACAAGAAATCATGTTTGAAATTAGAGTTCTGTTTTAAATAATTGAAAATAGTTGCTGTAATTTAGTTGCTAGTGGCAATTCGATTTGCAGGGGGAAAATGAAATACTGTCCAATGCATTTAGATCTTCCAGATCATGATAAAAGGTTCATACTAAGCAAATTATCTTATGCTATTGTCATTAAACATAATAAGCATCCAGGAGCCATCACTTCATATTTAATAAACATGACATGAAAGGTTTACTTAAAGCTTATATCTCTAGCTAGCTGCAATAACTGAAAGCATGCTATGCTGCATGTTAGAAGAAGAAACCTCAATTTCATGGTGGCAAGGAAAAAATGAATAGTTAGGGGAAGGGAGAGGGAAACAACAGTACAGGTTTATCCCTCTGTTCTTACACTATGGGGTGAAATTAAAAGGAGCATTGAAGATTCCCACCTGCTCCACCCACAATTACAATATCTTTGGCAGAAAAAAATCACAGTAGCTTGCCAAATAATTCCTTACACAGCAGGTATTCTACCTCCACCCCAATCAAGCCAAGCACAGTTGTTTTATAATAGCGAACACTATTAAGCATATTGCAGTAAATCACCGACTTTTCCTTCATTTCATTACAGGTATGGAAATCCAATCTTATGTGAAAGTTGTAATAATTCACTCTGTCTCGCTTTCTTTTCTCTGCTAAAATAAATTCATCTCTCTCCATACCAGGGGTTCTACTCTGGGTCCCTTTGTATGAAGAAGTGGGACAGAAAAGCAGAGCTTTCCTTGGTAAGCACCATGGAATTCTTTATCTAGGGCAGGGATGGATGCTAGACACTCCAGATATTGTTAGACTGTTGCACTCATGATAGATCATGACTGGTTATGCTGACTATAGTTGATTGGAGTTGCTGTACAGAAATATCCAGACAGTCCATATTTTAATTCCATTTCATCTGATGTCATCTGGGAGAGAGAGACTTGGCCCAGCACCATCGGGCCTGGAATAAGAAGAAGAGCCCTCCCTCCATTCCATCCGATGTCATCTGGGAGAGAGAGACTAGGCCCAGCACCATCGGGCCTGGAATAAGAAGAAGAGCCCTCCCTCCATTCCATCCGATGTCATCTGGGAGAGAGACACTAGGCCCAGCATCATCGGGCCTGGAATAAGAAGAAGAGCCCTCCCTCCATTCCATCAGATGTCATCTGGGAGAGAGACACTTGGCCCAGCACCATCGCGCCTGGAATAAGAAGAAGAGCCCTCCCTCCATTCCATCCGATGTCATCTGGGAGAGAGACACTAGGCCCAGCATCATCGGCCCTGGAATAAGAAGAAGAGCCCTCCCTCCATTCCATCAGATGTCATCTGGGAGAGAGACACTTGGCCCAGCACCATCGGGCCTGGAATAAGAAGAAGAGCCCTCCCTCCATTCCATCCGATGTCATCTGGGAGAGAGACACTAGGCTCAGCACCATCGGGCCTGGAATAAGAAGAAGAGCCCTCCCTCCATTCCATCAGATGTCATCTGGGAGAGAGACACTAGGCCCAGCACCATCGGGCCTGGAATAAGAAGAAGAGCCCTCCCTCCATTCCATCCGATGTCATCTGGGAGAGAGAGACTAGGCCCAGCACTATCAGGCCTGGAATAAGAAGAAGAGCCCTCCCTCCATTCCATCCGATGTCATCTGGAGGAGAGACACTAGGCCCAGCACCATCCGGCCTGGAATAAGAAGAGCCCTCCCTCCATTCCATCCGATGCCATCTGGGAGAGAGACACTAGGCCCAGCACCATCGGGCCTGGAATAAGAAGAAGAGCCCTCCCTCCATTCCATCCGATGCCATCTGGGGGAGAGACACTAGGCCCAGCACCATCCGGCCTAGAATAAGAACCCTTAAAGGACGGGTGGGAATTGGGATTTTTATGTTCTATTTAAATTGTATTAATATATATGTATGGTAATTTTAATGTTGTAAGCTGCCCCGATTGCTCTGCAGAGGGGCGGGATATAAATAAATAAATATTATTATTATTATTATTATTATTATTATTATTATTATTAATACTTTTTTGCTATCTCTTCAGATTGTAGGAAGAGGTATACAATATAAAAACCTTCAAATAACAGCTGGCAATGGAAGTATTCACTTCTTTTTGTATAATGTGTATATTGTTCTGAAGCTGTTGATTTTGCACTTCTGAATGGTGTTATGAAAGATAGTGCCCTATTCTTACAGAGGACAATTTAGCAGAGTTGTGCAGAAACTTACCTAAAAAAATTTATTAAACTACTTCTATCTATTCTTTGGGCTCTTTTTCAAAATACTCTCACCTGTTCCTTTAATACCTAGCCTACCAGTTAAATAAAAATATTTTTGATCATTTGCAGATTAACTGTTTTCAAAGTGCAGCTGAACAGAGAAAGCTGATAGCTCATAAATGACAATCACAATAAAATATATATCTCACACAGTAGTTTGTGCTATGTATGGATTCAGTAAATCACAACTCCTTTACTACATTAAATTATGCACTTAACTTGATTTATCAAAACAGACTTCTAATTTGCAGCAGCTCTGTATTGTTAATATATGAAAGCTTTACAGTGTGATCCCACGTATATTAATTTACAAGCAAGCGCCAATGAATAGAGCATGCCTACAAAGAAAATGGGTACATGTTAATATAATGCTAAGTCACAACTTAAAATTTTGTGCTTGAGCTGGAACAAACCTGAGTGAAGTCTCACAATTGAGACTGTTCTCTTTTCTATCCCAATTTAGAGAAGCTTTCTGGGATTGCAACCATTGTTCATGCTAAAAGCTTATCACACACAGCACCCAGAATCTCCTCCAAGACATTATCTCTATCCCCTTTCCTTGTTTGGCACGCATGCACACATGCATGCACACACATACAAATACATAGATGCTCCCCCCACAGAAATATAAATGCAAACAGTCTTATATTTTAAAAATATTTCCTTGTGGAGGAGGCTTCCTGATCAGAATAGATCAGACTTCTAGCTTCAGACTTAACTGCTAGATGAAACTGATCTGTTTAATTTACCTTGATGCTGTCTTTCATCTGTCAGTGATTAGTTAAATCTGAAGCTAGGAGAAAACAGCAAGAAAAACGATGAGGGTTAATGAAATAAATGCTTTTTAAATTGTAAGACTCTTTTCCACTTATATTTCCTGACATGTGTGAGTGTGAGTGTGAGTGTGTTTGTGAAAGAGTGTGTGTGTGTGAGAGAGAAAAATTAGAGATGGAGACTCCAGAATGGGGCTATAAGATGGTGGTGGAGGAAGTGAACAAGATTTTCTCTTCTTGGCTTCACTGACAAGCCCGAGTTGGGGGAGGTCATTTGCTAATGGATTTTTTTTCCTATAGAGAAAAAATATTTAAAAATTTCTCAGTAATTTTGTCAACTGAAAGGAAAACAATTTGAAAAGTCCACCCCTTCTCCTTCTCCCCTGAGCAGTGGTAAGCAAAGGACGCCTTAGCCACACACAAAGCACACTGACCACTCACTGACCATCCAAAATTGGCATTAAAGCAGAATTCAGCTATTGCATTATAAATAGTACTAGAACAGTAGTGGAAAAGGGGGCAATTAATGGGTTTTTGAATGAATAAAAAGAAACATTTTCCAAACAGTCTCCCACCAAAAGAACAACATCATGTGATAAGCCCCAGCCAAAGATATTATTATCATTACATTATTGAGATTTACCTGCCTTGTGTAATAAAGTAATTAGTGTGTCATGGGAACCAGGCCATTGTAGTAAATGATGATTACTCTCAAGTAAGCATGCTGAATATGAATTTCATGGTCTCATAGTTGTCTGAATTGCTTACCTACAAAGTGACTGCTTGGTAGAAATAAAAGCAGGATCTTGATCCTAGCTCTTACTTATCTGCCAAAGCATATCATAAAATTATAGACATAAATAGTTTCATGCTTCATCTTATAGGGGCATATATTAAAAATAGGTTTAGAAACATCTTACACTAAGAGTTGTTACAAGAAATCTATGCAAACAGATTGATTTTTCACACTGCAATCTCATGTCTGTCCACATTAGAAGGAAGGAAGGAAGGGCTAATCTTTTAAACTTTCTTTAGTTCAACAACTGATTTTAGCAAAATTATAATTTGTTCACTGTTTCCTGCCTGCACCTAATCTTGAAACTCTTCTGCCTAGGCTCTATAGAAATGTCTCCTGCATATTTTTTAGTGTATTGTGTATGATAGTTCTGTCAATGACCCCATGAGCCATGGATCATCAGAAAATGAGTGCTTTAGCCTGCTTAGCAGAAATGTCCCTGAAGGGAAGAACAAATCTTGAGTGCTATGGTGTACATCAGATGAACTCACAGTAAAAAGACCAGTTACTTTGATACTTGCATTTTATCTGTAAGCACAAAGGAAGCAAGACAGATTGACCAAAACCTAGATTCAGAAATAGAACACAGTTTTTAAAAAGCATGTATTTTCCCATTTAAATTAGAACTGTGTTAGAGAGGCACTCAACTGAGAAACAACATATTTGTTGTTTTGTTGTTCCATGCAAGTAGTCCCATCAAAACAGGCCCAAATATGATAGAATCTGAAAACAGGAATGTGATGAATTTAACAGTAATAGGGACTTTTAAGATTATTTGTGTCACAGGATCAAGGAGAATAATGGACATTCTTTCTTGGCTGTTGTTTATTCCATCTGTGGGTCCCCTTCATTATTACAGGCTGAAGAAATAGTTTGTAGAACATATTCAAACATGCAGGTTGTTTTTTTAACACACAAGAGCAATTCCCCACTCATGTATTTTTGTAATAACATGTTACAATGTTTGTGTGACTTATAACATACAGAGATTTCTCTGAGGACTATAGTTATATATATGTATCTCTGCAGTTTAGGAACAAGCATGGCTAAGGAGAACTTTTTACTATTCACATATAAGAAATTGTATTTTTGAACAATACTTCATTATTCATAGTAAAGATTCTACTTAACTGAAGAAACATATGATTCAGACTTTGAAGAAAAGCCTACTCATGAACTACTAATGTCAAAAATTAGAATAAAGCCAAATGAGAACATTAAACCAACTGTTATGTCAAAATACAACTTGAAGAACATCTCCATAGAATTTAAAGATTAAAAATAGATTTGCACTATTTAAGCCTAATTCACCAGGAGCTAGAAGAACTCTGGATTGAAGCCAGGGACATTAAGAGAGAGGAATGCAAAAGACACTAGGGCCTTTGCAGACTGCCAGAAATAGTGCACATTAAATTGAGGCACTGCCCTGGCTCAGTGCTAGGGAATCATGGGAACTGTAATTTATTGTGGCACCAGAGCTCTCTGACAGAGAAGGCTCAACGTCCCAGAAAAAAATACAATTCCCATGACTCCCTAGCACTGAGCCAGGGCAGTGCCTCAATTTAATGTGCACTATTTCTGGCAGTCTGCAAAGGCCCTATCTGAGGCTAAAAGAAAGAGAAGTCTCAATGAATGGCAGAGGAAACTCGTCAAGTAGTTAAGGACGGACAAGTAGTAAAAGTAAAGGTGCTATAAATAGAGTCAGAATCTTGAGTGCAACTGTTCAATGACTGTTGCACAGGAACAAAAACTATAATGCAGACAAACAGAAGGTAACAACAAAAAAGGAAGAAGAGACCTCTTCATAAGATCTGAGAAATCAAAGGGAAATTTAAGCCAACCAGCAAAGAACACCTTAAATGACCAAGTAGAAAGAAAAAATTACTTTGGACTTTGGAAATGAGGAGGATGCAGTTTGGCAAAGCAGGGGAATGTACAGTGTTGGTTTTCACTGACTGGAAAGAAAGGTGAGGAGGAGGGGGGTAAAGAGGTCAACCTTGTTAAGCAGCAGCTACAAAGTTGTGAATAGTCAAGACCACAAATCTGAAACCCGCGAATGTGGAGGGCCAACTGTAGTTTCAAAAGCAGTTGCTCTGATCATGTCTCACAATGAAGATTGGATGTCCAAAATCATGGTGAGATGGTGTTAGCTTGGGTTAGCTTCCGTCATAGGTAAAGATGCACTGAAACTATGAACATCCATCCCTAAAAGCAGAGATTTTGCATATCAAGTGTGTGAATACTGTGTTATCTTTGAGTCATTCCACTCCACTGATGCCAGTACCCATCTCAAAGATACAGATCTAGCAGCCCTGAGAAGGATCAGGTTTCCAGTAACAATCCCATGGATTGGGTCCTTAGTTGCAGTAAGGTGGGGGGGATGAGAATTAGCCCTGCAAGAGAGGTAAGGGATACAGGTCAGGGCTAATTACAGTAGGTTCCCTTAAGGTTAAGGTTAACCCATACTCACTCTGGATTAAGGTCCTTCTGTCTCTGGGCCTCACTTACCTAGCTTCAACAGAATGTTGACTCCAGGCCATTAAGTCCTTTGAATGTTGCCCAGGTTTCCACACATTTAGATAAGGCCTTGGTCTGCACAGAAACAAGTGTGGAGGGTCATCCCCCTCAGATATAAGCCTTTAGATGGGCTAAACAGTCTAAATTGCTGTTAGACTGCTCACAATCCCTTCCTTTCAGTTCTCTCCATCTTAAAGGCTTTCTATAGCCTTGGCCTATGGCCCTCTTTTTGTCCTTTGGCAAGGACAGGTCTAATACCTACAGTGATGCTCCTTCTTTCACACTCTGCTCTTATATTCTATGGCCCTCTTTTTGTCCTTTGGCAAGGACAGGTCTAATACTTACAGTGGTGCTCCTTCTTCCACACTCTGCTCTTATATTCTTCAGCCCCTCTCTCTCTTTAGATATGCCTTTTATTCCCTGCCCTTTCACTTCTCTAGCCAACAGTCCTCTCGCCATATCTCGGTTATCCAGCAAATGGCTGTAAACTATGTGCCCAGCCAAATTCTTTCCAGCTGTTACTGAGATAGCTGGAGGCCATCCTGAAGTCTTCACAGTGGCTGGAAGGTGAGACAATGTTGGCAAGGGCAAGGCAGTTTCTGACACCCCACTACACAAACTCACAAATATGCAAATGTATCCGGCTTCCCCCAGGCTCTGTGCCATCCTCACCCAGTACTACATTTTTTCTTTCTCTCCCCCCTACTCTTTTTCCTCCCCCCAACTTTCATCTTTTGCCACTCCAGTACCTACAGACATTGGGCCAGCTTCACATATGCTAGAAACAGACACACACCCAGTCTCCCCCTGTACTTTTTCCTCCAGCTTTCACTTCTGTTGCTTGATAAGCTTTCTCTCCCACTCTAGTGCTCATTCAACATCCTCTAGTCCTAACAGTCCTCCATAGTTTTTCAATTATGAGTAGCTGGTAGTCAGACTGACACCCACACACATGTACATTATTATAGATATAAGCACACATTTATCCTGGATTGGATCCAAACTTCACCTTCTATAAGTAGAAGTGTCCCTTCAGTACACTGATATATTTTGATCCAGCAGTGGTATCCAACTGGGGAAACAGGAGCAAAGTATCTACTCTCCACTCCCTTGACAATCTCCAGTGCCACCTCCTCCACTGCTCTGGAAAGTCACTTTCCAAATCAGGTTTTTAGAGAATGCAAGGTGCTACAGGGAGAACGAGCAAAGTCAACTTTCTTCTCCTTCCTGCCCCAACTTTTTATCAGGAGTGTACATTGAGTGAAACTCTGCTTACTAGATATTTCCACAGACAGTAGTAAAAGTGGGGGTGCAAGTCTTTTAGAATTTATTTGACAGCAGAATCCCATTATGTACTACAAACTGATTATCCCTCTGTTCCCACTGGGGACTGATGGTTGAAGAACACAATTTTGTAGATTGTCTTCAAGTAACTCTTCAGAAAGCTTCTTCTCCCCTTCACTTTCACTTTCAAAGTAATTTGAACAGAAATATGAAAATTATAATTTTAATAATAAGAACCTTTAGTAATAAGATCAGCAATGATAAGAAGAAATTATAAGGCCAGCATGAGTGGTACGTTTCCCTTTATTATTTAGCCACTTGCAGACTGGCAATATTTAGGTCTGTTACAGACGGGTGGCCATGGGCCGCCCTGAGAAACCACGGATTGGGACCAAGGCTGCCCCATGCCTTGGCCCCAATCCATCCTTATGGCGCCTCTGAAAAGGAGGAGCCAAAAGGGGCACTGGGCGCCTCTTCAGTGCTCCTTCCGGCTCAGCGTGTCCAGACACTGAGCCAGAAGGATGTCATTGGAGCGCCTGCTGTGTGCAACGGTGGGTGCTCCGATGACATCCTCAGGAAGGGGTTGGGGCGCCCGGTGTCCAGCTGCCCCCCCCTTCCTGGGCTTGAAGACAGCGCTTTTCGCCGTTTCCCTGCCAATAGTTTTATGATACAGGTAATAATTAAGAACTGTTATATGCTATATCTGTAATAATGTGTATAGGCAAGCAAGGTCATTTTGTCTTTGTTTAAAAAATTCAGCTCTCTTAGTTGAAGGCATCAAGCAGAGACGCATGACTATAGTTGTGGTTGCTGATGATTGAATAATCTAGAGGGTTTATGGGGCAAAACAACACAACCAGAGGTTCCAAAATTGCATAAATGCTTGAGCTGGATTTGATAAACCTGTTTCTCCAGCTGTAAGGATTTTGTATGACGGTGAGTCCCAAGCCAGGTCCTGTAAGAGAAAGCTTTGTTCACAGTACTGTTTTACACATTCAGCCAAAGTTCCCTAACAACAGTTACCTGTATTAAATGGCCACAGAAGCATATTATACCAGTTCTTTAAGAACCCTTTAAATTACAACATGTAAATCTTTCCAAAATTTCCAAAACGACATGCTAACATGCAAGTTTGAAAGAAAATAATAGATTTTTAAAAAGGGTGGCTGTAGTGTAAACTTCATATTCTCAGTGGGCCATGAAAAAGGTTGATACCTTTTTAAGTGGCATCTAATTTCACAGAGTTAAACTTTCCAGTAAAATATTGCTTCATGTGAGACAGTAATACCAATGTCTGCGTGGCCCTCTGAGAAAGCTGAAATTTAAGATAAGCCAAAGCTTTTCCTACTTGAATCACTGGTGGTAGCAAACCACATTTTAAACAAAGGTTGAATTCAGTGTTTAAAAATGTGAGCCACAGGCAATAAATTAGGCAAAAGAAAAAGACATAATCCCAAGGGAATTCATGATGTACCGCAGACTTGCCATGCTTTTAAAAAGGCAGGGGGTTATCAGAAGAAAAGCTGTTTACGTCCTCACAACATTTTGAAGAAAATCCTAGGCAACTTAAGCAAGATATTTCCCAAGGAGATAATATACACTGCTGAAAGGAAGAGGCACACACAGCAGTGCACTTAAAATTCCCATGAGATTTCACAGTAGAGGTCAATCACAAATATACAAGGAAGGGAAACCCTAGTTTTTATCCTTTAGGTTTCATTGGTTCTCAAAAAGCATGTCCAAACTTGTATTTGGCTTGTACATCAGTCCAGGTCTCAGCAAAATTAACACAGAGTAGCACCAAGGTAGGCAGAGAGGGAAGGTTCTTGATGCCAGCTAGAAAGTCCTGTTTGTTAGACAACTGCTTCCCAGAGATGGTCAAAAAGTAATGGTTGGAAAAGACCTAGCATGTTCCAGCACACTCACTGCTTCATATGACAGTAGTCATCTGTTTTCTGTGAAGTAACCTAAATGATGATGGTGGTTCATGGTTTGATGTTAGGCCTTCATGACAATAGTATGGATTTCTAGTTTTTTAAATATTTTTAAAATATTTCAAAGCCAGGTTGCCCACAAATATCCTACCTTTCTGAACATGGACTAAAAACCAATCCAATTAACCATGGCCTAGGACTGAAAGAATCATGTCCAAATCTCTGCAGATATCACCATTGATCAATTACCATTTTTCAGCCTGACCTATTTTGCACGGTTGTTGTGAAAATAAAAAGGGAGGGGAAGAGTGTATTAAAACACAGATGAGACAATGAAAATCAACTGCTAGTGTTAGTGTGTAATGGTTCTGTGATAACGTAACTAATCCCACTAAATTCTGCACAGCCTACTATTATGATCTTCACCATTCTCTTCTAAATACATTTCTCAAGATCACTGAGGGGGGAAGCAGACGACTGCTTCCGGGACGCCGCCGGACGGAGTGCCGGCGGAGCGGAGCCTCTGCACCGCGGCGCTCCTGCGGCGTCCCTAAAAGGAGCTCCAAATTGTCGCTCCTTTTAGATGTCAGGGAAAGTGCGCCCTAAAAGCGGCAGGCGCACTTTCCCTGACTCTTCCGCCGCAGCGCGTCCGGTCGCTGCGGCGGGAGGTTGCCCCAGAAGCGCCGGCCATGCGGAGGGCCGGCAGCTCCCAGGGCGACCTCAGGAAGAGGAAGGAGCGCCGCTCGTGCAGTGGCTCCTCCTCTTCCGGGCCTCCAAGATGGCTCAATAAGCCGTCTGCCGAGGCCCTGTGTCTCTCCTCAGTTTCTCTCTCCAGGACAAGAGGTGGATTCAAGCAGCCTTCCATACGCTGAACTGTAAATCCCAGCATTCCTCATTATTGGCTGTGCTGCCTAGGGCTGCTGAGAATTTCATTTCCGTGACATGTGGATGGCCACAGCATTACCACCTATGTTCTAAGACTTTATATCATCAAATTTTCATGCTTGGTATTTACCTGCCCTCCACTGAAAAACTGCCATTGCAACATCAGTATGTACACTTCTCAAACTGATGTAGTCTCAAAGGAGATATATCTTTTTAACATGAACACTAAGTTGACCATGTGGCTTACAGCCAAGGTAATTTTTAACCCATTTAATATGTTTAATTTAAAGAGAAGATGCAGCAGAAAGCAATGGACAGGTTATGGTTCCCCCTTTGAAAGTTTGATAGAGATCCACTACAGCTTTCTCTACCTGTTCATGACAGACTGCTCAGAATTCTCATCACGCAGTGTTGACCCATTCTTGTGTGATAAGAAGATTGTATAATTCAAGTCTTGAATTGAATTGTCCCAAGATATCTTATTTTAAAATTCTACACCACGGTGTAAGAAAGTGTTCATATGAATACTTTAACACTAAAGAAGTTATTCCTTCAGCTACACAGCAGTGTTGGTCCTAATGTTCAAAGCTTTACAGATGGAGGAATTCATGCAGAAAGCAGCTTGCCCAGGGCCACCCACTGAGGCTATGCCTGAGCTGGGATTTGAACTGATATTTCCTTGGTCCAAGTCTAACAAACAATTCACTAGACCGCACTGGCTTTCAGATCCAAATGCAATATGAGTCATGACTCTGCAAAACAGCTTCTTTGCCATGGCTAGTATAAACTAATATACAATATGAAGTTGAAGGCTTTCACGACCAGCATCCATAGTTTTTGGTGAGTTTTTCGCGCTATGTGGCTGTGTTCTAGAAGAGTTTATTCCTGACGTTTCGTCAGCATCAAGCACTGAAGAGGGATTCCCTTTTTTGAGTAGAATGCAAAGTTCTATCAATCACTTTTCTAAGGATTCTGTTTTATTAAGAAAGTGATACAAAGTAACAAATGCCAGTTCTACAATCTCAAACAGCTTCAGTGTTCATTCGCAAAGCTTTCCCTCAAGATACTTTCAGTCCATTTCCAGGAGTTCAGTCTCTAACACTATGCTCTCCTTTTATACTCCTCTGACAAGATATCAGTTGCTGCATTTTGTAATATTTCTGTGCCAAATGTAAGACAATACACTTATTGCAACACAATTTTGAATTCAATAATGAGAGTTACCAATTCAAATAACTTAAGTCTGAGGTAAATACAGAGGGAAAACCCTGTCTGTTTATCTACATGAAAAAACTGCATTCCCATGAAAGCCTTTCTGAAACATACTACAGTATGGTGGTCTTCATTAAGAGATGGCAGTCTAACATGATTTGCAGCAGTACATCCTATCTAACCTAAAACATGTCTTTTTGTAATTAATTTGATCCTGAATCTTCATAGGCAGTCTATTATTTGGCCGCTGCTGTAAATTATAGGGCCTTTGCCGACTGTCAGAAATAGTGCAAATTGAGTCCACTTTTAGGGTTAGGGTTAGGGAATCATGGGAACTGTATTTTATTGTGGCACCAGAGCTCTCTGACAGAGAAGGTTCAATGTCTCAGAAAAAAAACAATTCCCATGACTCCCTAGCACTAACCCTAACCCTGAAAGTGGACTCAATTTGCACTATTTCTGGCAGTCTGCAAAGGCCCATAGTTGATTATCATTTTGAGAATTAATTTCCAACCTATTTGGAAAAATTGGTTTTTGATATGAGTACCAGCTCCCTTCAAAAGGGGCCCATGTTGGGACAAAGGCAGAATATTAAATAGATAAATAAAGAAACAAACAAGTTTGCATGTGTACACATGTCATCTGGAAGTGATTTTGAAAGATAACACACATATTAAAAGGGCTATCTTCCAAGATATAAACCAAAGGCAAGAGGCTAATGCATTATCAGGCTATTTAAATCACAGTCACTAGTGATATCTAAGTTGTCTAACTACAAGCTAGATTTCAACCCAAGAACTTGACTGCTTACATTATAAAGGTGAAATTATTACATCAAGCCCATCATAATGTTATTTGTTTCTTTTTACCCCAGTTACTTTTACGTTATTACTGTTGTGTAAACCTAATATTACTGTTCAGTGTCTTCACGTGTGAAGCTATCCTATCTGCAAGAAAAAGAAAAAAAGGTTTTGCCTTAACTCAATGTTTTAGTTAGATCTATGTCTTTATTTCTTTATTATTTATAACTATATCAATTATTAGAACAGGGGTAGACAACCTTTCCCCTTTAAGGGCCGAGGGACTTCAGCTCCCAGAATTCCAGGAGCTATTGGCCAACATGGGACTATTGGCCAACATGGCTGAGGCTTCTGGGAGCTGAAGTCCTTCGGCCCTTAAAGGGGAAAGGTTGCCTACCCCTGTATTAGAAGAATGAATAACAATAGTTATGCTCTTATAGTTAACAACTACTTTTCCTACTGCCATTGACAAAAAGACAAAACACAACAGCCAGCCAGTGTGGAGTAGTGGTTTAAGTGTTAGACTATGACTCTGGAGACCAGGGTTTGATTTCCAACTCTGCCATGAAACCCACTGGGTGACCTTGGGCAAGTCACATGCTCTCAACCTCAGGGAAAGACAATGGCAAATCTTGCCAGGAAAACCCCAGGATAGGTTCACCTTAGGGTCGCCATAAGTCAGAAATGACTTGAAGGCACACAGCAGCAGCAGCAGCAACAACAACAACAGTTATGAATAGCTAGTTGTCTGGAAAAGCTTTCCAAAAATTCACTTTCTATAAAATGTTAATCACAAGACAACTGGGCAAGATGAGAAATTAGCAATGCAAATAGTCAGAAATAAATCCTATTTAATTCAATGGGACTAGTAAATATGTTTAGGTTTTCAGTTACAAACCTATGTACACTTTTATGTAGGAGCAGTCATGCCTAGAAAAAGTGGAAAATTACTTTTGAATAACTTTGTATATTTGATCTACATTATAAATGCTGAATTGTCAGCTGATGTATAAATGAAACAATTCTTACTTTTCCTTGGATGAATTTTGGGCCTCATACAATGCCACCTTTGGTTCTGTATTTGCAATATTTCGTACACGTTGTCTTCTCTTTCTGCTGGGAGCAACGTCAGTAATATCTGGACTGCTAAGTAATGAGTCTCTTCTGGGTTTAACTGCCACAGTGAAAGAGGAGGAAAAACAGTAGTAAAAAAACAGATCATAACTTGTGGTAATGCTACAAAAGTAACTGGAAGCTATACTGCAAATAAGTTTTTCAGGGAATATGAACAGCAGCAGATACAATAAAATACAACCACAATAAGTACTAAGAAATTATTCTCTCAGCTTTCTATCCTTCTATATGGGCTTTATATACTTTTCAAACTTCTTTCCATATTTACTACTACAGAATAGATTATATCTCCTTCCTTCATTTATTGACAAACATCCAATAAACATCCTTATTTCCTAATGGGAGCATATGAAATCTGAATGGATCTGGTTGTGTAAGTAATAAAATTTGTGTGGTAGTTTAAAGAAAAACCTGGCAAGATTTTAGGCTCTAGAATTCTAGAGTATGAAAACATAATAAGAAGATTGGGTCTACCCGTTCTCTACCATTTCAGAGAACAGAGGCTACAACTTGAAGAGATCAAAGTTTGCAAGGGAAAACAGGAAATTCATTTTCCAGATTTGCCTGCCTTGTTTTGCAAAGCAAAGCAGCTGCATAGTGGATAATTTCATTTTTATTCCTCCCTTGGTGCAAATCTTTGAGCAGGTTAGCTTTTTTCCTCTTTACTACTTAATGAATTGGACCACTCAACTGGCTCCATATTTGTATTCATATATAAAGATTAATTCAAGATTTCAAGGAAAGAAAGCATAATTCGATTCCAAAATAGGACATATACATCTCAAAGCAGCTCACACCTAAATATATAAACTCTGGATTACTATCTTAAGTGTTGCTGGTTTTGTTCTATCGCAATCAAGTCCTCACATATAAAGACATGAATTTCCATTTATTTCAATTGGCCAAAGAACAACCTATTAAAATATTTATTTATTTATTTGCTCAGGCTTACAATCTAAAAAGGCATGACACAAACGGAGAAGGGAATGGCAGTGGGGAAGGAGATCAGGTCCAGTGGTTCTTCTCTCCCTCTGAGGCCTGGACTATGGCAGATGGACTGGAGGGAGGGCTCTTCTTAGTCCAGATTAGGCCCGATGGAACTGGGTCTGCATCTCTCCCTCTGAGGTGGGATGGTATCAGATGAAAGGGAGGGAGGAATCTGCTTCTTAATCTAGGCCAGGCCTGATGGAATTGGGTCTGTATCTCTTCCTCCAAGGTCAGATGGCATCAGATGGACTGGAGGGAGGGCTCTTCTTCTTAATCCAGGCTAGGCCTGATGGAAGTGGGCCTGCACTTACTTGGGAACTTTACATGAAAGCTAAATCCTATTATAAAATAGGTTAAGGATTCTTATCATTTGAATAGATATATTTATTATTATGAAAATAACTTTCTAAAAATTATTTTTCTAGCATTACATATTAACCTGGCTCAACCTTAGATGTATTTTTTAGTCTGAAGGCAATCTGCACTAGCATTTTGCTGCACTAAGCTGATTGCCTGAACAACTGATTGCCTGAAACATATGGGTATTCCCATGTTTGAAACAGTTCCATGAAAACAAAACAAATAGGGTAGTTAGCTTATGCATCCCAGACAGATCATCCAAATTAATCAAACATCTCCCATTGCTAGTGTGGAACATTAATAATGCCCATTCACTGCCTTGTCAAATTTTGCAAAGGCTTGAGTATCAAAAACTTGGCAAATCAGAGATTTTTACAGATGCTGTTTTATACTTCTAAACCACTCAACAATGGCATGGATCCAAACAGCCCCTTCGTACCCTCAAGGGTGTAACCATGTGATTTCCACCAACTCCCCTCCCACAACAGATACAGTGTTTAAGCCATCAAATATTACTCCACAGGATTCCCCATCTCTCCTGAGCAGCTGGCGAAGCAGGAGCAGAAATTTAGAATTGTATTTTTGTGCAGAATGCTATCTGCAGTTCTTTGGATCAAGACCTATATTTCCCATTTTTAAAATGTTGATTGGCTTAGATGTATTCTTCTGCAATGTATGATAGAACTATTAGTAAGCCAAGCTACATTTTCACTCAAAATATCTTCCAGAAGATGTTGATTAACTCAGAGAAGCCTATACTTATTGAGCAAGATTTGCTAACTGAAAAATATATTACTTTTTATGCGACACTAGGAGGGTGTGGGGGTTGCAGACTGCACTGGGTGACACCACAGGAGGATGTGTCACCCAGTGAGGTGGTACACATGGAGGAACTGGCAGAGCCATTGGTCTCCCTTTCCCATTTGCCTCTCTTTCCTGGTCACCCAGCAGCTACACCAGACTCTAAATGGGCCTGCCACAACTCGTAGCGCCACCTGCTCAGTAGTGGTAGCTTCAGGGGCACATGCCTTCAAGGACCAGCATGGAAGCTGTTTCCAAGGGGGTCCATTCAGGGTTTGGCGTGGCTGCTCAGAGAGCAGCTGTGGTGAACCCTGAATGGGTGCTCCAGAGGCTGCAGCAGCACCTCCCTCAGCAACAGCCTGGGAGGGCAGCAGGCCAGGGGGGAGGGCAAGACAGTTTGCCTCCCCACTGGGTGACACCAGCCTCAGCGACACCACTGTTAATAGCCAATAGTAACCATACTCTATAATATTCTTCAAATGAGTAATACAAATTCAAGAAAAGAAATTAAGTAAAAAATATTTTACTGGTTATAAGAAACCCCTAATTAAACAAATATTTCATGTTGTGAAATCATTGCCTTTCCAAATGAATGCATGCTTCCTTAAAAGTTTACCTTTCAGGAAACTGTCACTAGAAAACCAGTTTATACAAACTTTTGTATCTGCATAGAAGGAAGGCCTTGTTTTGTGTACAAGGGAAAGATCTCAGATTCCACTTGGATAAGTTCATTAATTTATTCAGTCTTAATTTTAGTGCTATGACTATGAGATAGCTACAATCAGCTGCAGTGGCCAATTCCTTCAGTGAAAAAGAAGTGAGATGGAGAAACAGGTGAAAAATGCTCAGATGACAAAAAGATTCAGTCTAAGGCAATTCAGAGAACTACACCAAGATCTGAACATAGTAATGTTTGCATATACCTTGGGAACAGGTTTTCAGGCTACTTTATATATACTATTCCAGCAGCTTTGACAAGGAGATCACTCTGGGTCCCCCCCCCCCCCGTTTCTTTGTATTATACTGTTGGCTTTGATTTATTGTATTAGATATATAGATATAGATAATTTTATATGCCTACATTTGTGATTTTAAGTATGTTTTTATGTAATATTTTCGGTAACTCCCTACCTAAAAAAAAAACAGAACCACTGTGAGGAAGCCTGGGATTAAAAAGAATCAATCAATCATACACACACTTCCCATTCTGAAGATGAACAGTGAGCTGACTAAGAGTGAATGGTCTGACTAAAGCCATGTAATGGAGATCAGGGAGATTAATCGGGGAAGGGGATGGAAGTGGTAAACATTGGCAAAGCACAGAATGTGTTGCAAAGTGCTAATCTGGATGTACTTTTAAGTGCTTTGGAAGTACCGAAAAGCCTAATTATTTTCTTGCACATGCTAAGCCACAAGTACTTTCTGTTCAGCTATGCAGCTTTAAGATAAGACATGCTCCATGATGGAAATGTCCCCATATAGTATACAAAATGGACAAGAGAGAATTCTGTCACCTTCACAGGGAAAGTCCAACCAAATTTCAGCCCCTGCTCTGCAGTAATATAAAATATTATAGTAAGAACAATTATATGATTTTGCCATTGGGCTGGATCAAAAGAAGGAAATCCTTTTCAAGAGTTCAGATAATAAAGTAAACATGCAGCGAATTGTTAGAATGTGATGGGACATATAGCCAATGTTAAAATGTTGAAATGTAAAGATGTGTGTCTGTATTTTTCGTTGCTGAGAAAAGTTGTTTTCTGAGGCCAGTTTCACAATTATCAGCCCAGTGTGTTTTAGCCAAAACAAGCAGTTAACGAGCTACAGTTCTGTGAGAAAGAGCTTTGTTTACATAAAGGATTTATAAACATGTAAAATGTTATGGGAATTGCAGTCACATGATTTAATATGGTAATTAAAGGTTGGGCTAACACACGTCATGTAACTTCAACCAATCAGTCTGAAAGGGCTACACCCAAATGGGTGGAGAATTGGGGGCTGAACGTTGTGATCCTGAAAAGTTTGTCACTTGTCTTTTAATCTTTAAGCTGTAATGGACTAATTAAAAATATTTTCCTGATGCTGCAACTAACCAATTTTGAATCATGTAGCAGTTAGGCTTTGTTCCTGTTTAGCCTTCTGGCTAAAGTGAAGATGGTATTATTATTATTATTATTATTATTATTATTATTATTATTATTAGTTTTTGCTCATGCTGATTTTGCAATAAAAGAAAGCTTGCTTGAAGATCTGGATGGCTTGATGACTTGACTTCATGGACTGTAAGCTGTATATTCATCATCAACACATTTTATCAACACAAATACCCTGTAAAAGCACAGGATTCTGGCTTGCGTGGAGGCTTATGCATGTCACTTGAGACCTATCTGTTCAGATGACTGTATGGCACATGCTAATATCAAGAGGAGGGGCTACATTATGTATCTATGTACCTTCAAGTCACCTGTCAACTTATGAAATCCACATGAATTTTTCATAGTTTTCTTAGGCAAGGAATACTCAGAGGTGGTTACGCCAGTTCTTTTCTCTAATATATAGGTTTCAGCACCTGGTATTCATTGGTTGTCCCCCATCCAAGTACTGACTAGGGCTGAATCTGCATAGCTTCCAAAATCAGATGGGATCTGGTGCCTTTAGGGTATTTAGGTCCAAACAGGGATTATGTTACATGTTTAATTTGGGGAATGTTAGTTACTCAGTGTTATCCTACTTCAAGCTCATATGTTTAGCTATAAATGGAATGCTGAATCAAGCTGAAGTTCTTTAATTACAGCAAAGAACCAAAGGGAAATTTTTGGATCAAAGCTGCTTTTTCTAGATTTTCTAAATCATATGGACAATGTGGAATGTTTAAATGTAATGCCTGAGCATTAAATTTTAAACATTTCACAGAGTGCATATGTTAATAGCTAAGTGTTGTTAACTGCCCTCAAGTTGACTTCGACTCATGGTGACCCTGTGGATGAGACATCTCCAAGTCCTCTTATAATGACCAAAGATCTACATGAATTCATCCTAGATAAGAAGAAAATTGAAATAGTCAAAGAATTCCAATACATTAATTCAAATATTGATCAGAATGGAGACTGCAGTCAAGAAATCAGAAGACGACTAGGATTGGGAAGGGCAGCTATGAAAGAACTTGACAAGATCTTAAAGTGTAAAGACATAACTTTGAACACCAAAGTGAGGATAGTCCATGCCATTGTATTCCCCTTCACATGTACGGATGTGAGAGCTGGACAGTGAAAAAAGCTGAGAAGACGAAAATAAACTCATTTGAGACGTGGTGCTGGACATCCAAGGAGACAAACAAATGGGTTCTTGAACAGATCAAGCCAGAACTCTGTCTGGAAGCCCAGATGACTACATTGAGGCTGTCGTAGTTTAGCCACATCATAAGGAAAAATGATTCATTAGAAAAGATAATGATGCTAGGAAGGCAATAAAAAGAGAACAAGACTACATGCCGGATGGTTAGCGAATACTAGTGCTTAATCTATTACATTTTATTCATTACACTAAATATTTACTCCAAAGCTTTATGAGAAAAGCATGTATTTAACCAATAATATTAATAACAGTGACATAAGCTGTCATCTTGTTAAAATGAAATAATTATGATATAAAATGAAACCGCAAATTAAAGCTTCACCAAGAAAGAAAATGTAATGATGGGAGCTATAAAAATGTTTTGACTATGAAAGGAGTTAGAGTCTGGTTTTACAATACAACAATGAAAGCTTTATAATATACTTTGAAACCTCTGTGACATGGATTGCAGGTAAAAGCTCTATTACAAAGCTGGTGAAAGCTAAGGAATTAAAATTATGTTATCTGAAACTTCTTGCCTGCTTGTTAATCCCTCCCCCCATTATTTTGTTTAAAATGCTAAGTAAAACTAGCAGTAACTAGCTATATTGAGACAAGAAATTTTTCTTATATGACAGAGAATGAGAAATAGGGAGATTGAGAGAGGGAGAAAAAATATCAAAAGTTCCTGACTGTTCATTACTATAATGTTCACTGCTTACAATAGTTTCCTCAAAATATGGTCTCATTGGTCAAAATCTAAAATTCATCTAATAGTTTTCTGATTTATGAAGTCAACATTCTCCATACACTCTCATACAAATCATTATTGCTTGAAAAACCTTAGGAGACGTATCTGTCTTAAAGGGTTTCTTTTCCCCCTGCAGTTTATTTTTTTTTTTAATTAAGATTATAACTCTTTCTGCCATGCTAATTGGAATACTGTGTTTACATGGCTCACTCCTACCTGGTAGGTAGATTCCATAAAATGTACAGCAAATATTATTGCTCTAATTTATTATATTTATATTTATATTTATGGTGATGAAAATTGCTCCCTGATATATTTCATTTAGGACTACCATAGTTCTCCCTTAGATAATAGCCAAGGCCCAGTCTTTAACAGTGATTAATATGAATATAGTCTTAACTTCTGCTTACTTGGGTTGCGTTAATTGTCCATAGCTTTATATTAATTGATTTGGTTTTGGTATTTTATCTTACTTTAAACTGAAATGCTCTTGAAAGGTAGCTTTGGTGAAATGACATGCTAGAACTTTCTAGTGAATAAAGGTATAGTCCCATGCATATTATAACCTAGGAGCAAGTTCCCTGGACTCAAATACAGCCTCCTTTAAGCATGTTGATATATTTTAAATATTTCTACATAGAAATATTATTTTCTACTCAGAAAATGCTGTTTTCTGCACCAGAAATCCTATAATTGGGAATTTGTTCTGTGTAGAATTTGAATGTGGTTGATTTGCATAAAAAAGCAACATTTTCTGTACAAGAAACAGCTTTTTCTGTCCAGGAAATAATAGTTTTGCATAGAAATATTACTTTCTGCAAAGAAAGTTCTGTTTCCAGTGCAGAAAATGTTGTTTTCTAAAGCAATACAACCACATCTGAATTTTGCACAGGGTAAGTCCTAAAATCTGAATATGTTTTGAAAACTATGGTTTTCCAAGAAACTAGTAATATGTGCAGTAGAAAATGTTGCTGTTAGGTGGATCTGCAATTGGTTGACCATACCCAAGGGATGCTCACCAATGGCTCCTCTTCATCCTGGAGAGAAGTGACTAGGTGGGGGGGGGGCACAAGGTTCAGTCCTGGGCCAAGTGCTATTCCACATCTTTATCAATGACTTGAACGATAGAGCACATGCTTATCAAATTTGCAGATGACACCAAATTAGAAAGGGTAGCTAATTCCCAGAAGGCTGAAAAAATGAAATGCACACAAGGTCGTCACTAAGGGAGTGCTGGGAGTGGTTAAAAGGTAAAATGACAGTCATGTTTAAATATCTGAATGGATGTCATATTGAAAAAGAAGGCTTGTTTTCTGGTGCTCCAGAGACTAGGACGCAGAGCAATGGGTCCACTCCCCAAATATCAGCCTTTTGGCAGAAGAATCTGTCATGTTCCCCTGCATCCCTTTAAGAAATTGGAGTCCAGAAAATGGAATGGTGTCAGTGGGGTGAAACTCAGTGGGAGGAGAAAGGATAGGCCTCGGTGTTTTTTAAAAAAATGAATTTTATTTTTTTTTAAATTATTTTTTAAATGTTCTTTAAAAACATCACATCTTACCAAATTTTCACTTGCACCACATAAAACTATGAACATGTAAATACATTTAGGCTGTGTTTATGATATTGTAATTTAAAGCTATACCGTATATACTCAACTATAAGTCGACCTCATGTATAAATTGAGGGAAGGTTTTGGGGCTAAAATGGATTTTGATATGACCCATGTATAAGTCCCAGGTAAAATGTAGAGGCATGTGACAAAAGGATCTATAGGATGAAGCAAATGAACTTAACAAAATTCCAGCAGGTATAACTATTTGCACTCCCACTAAAGGCTGGATAGATGAGAGAGCGGGGGGGGGGGAGGTCAGTGCTTTTAGGACAGATTACATTTTTGTCTTTCACCAAGGGATGGTTCCCTTTTTATAAGAGTTAAATTACAGTGCTTACATTGACTTGTGGATAAGTCGACTCCGGTTTTTAAGGTCAATTTTCAACTAAAATTTCTAGACTTATACATGAGTATATACAGTAATTTTAATTTTGCTAGTTGTTTATGTCACAACCATTGCCACTACATTCAGTGATACATGGAAATAATAATAATAATAATAATAATAATAATAATAATAATAATAATAATAATAATACCCCACCCAATGGTAATCCAATCAGGGCGGCTTACAATTTAAAACACACAGAATACAACATAAAATCTCAAAAACAATAAATACAACATACCCCCCTCCCGCCTTAAAACAACATTAAATCAATAATAATTAAAACAGTACAATTTAAAAACCCAATACAAAATAGATTAAAAAGCCTGACACACAATCCTCACCATCAAATCGATGGGGCCACGAAACTACAATTTATGAGTAACATTAGTACCAAAAACATTACTAAGATTTCTGTATGGTGTGGTATGGGAGGAGGTCAATGGGGGGCAGCGGTTGACACCATGAGTTACCACACCATTAGCATTATTGTCTTTTCCAATGAGTCATGCCTTCTCATGATGTGGCCAAAGTATGACAGCCTGAGTTTCATCATCTTGGCTTCTAGGGGTATTTCAGGCTTGATCTGTTCAAGGGCCCATTTGTTTGTCTTTTTGGCTGTCTACAGTATCCTCAGCACTCTTCTCCATCACCATATCTCAAATGAGTTGATTTTTTATCTGCTTTTTTCACTGTCCGCTGTCTCACACACATACATAGTGATGAAGAATACCATGGCTTGGATTATTCCAACTTTAGTGATCAATTGTATATCTTTGCTCTTTAATTCAAAGATATAGCCGTGTTAGTCTGTAGAATCAGTATGTAGAGACATCTTGTAGCACCTTTGAGACTAAATGAAAGAAATAAGTTGGCAGCATGAGCTTTCATAGACTTTAGTCTCCTCCCCCTTTGGCCATGCGGTTGCTGGAAAATTTTGCAAGCCAAGGAAATTTAATGTGCACCTGCAATCCAAAGAAGACATTGCAAGGACATTAACTTTCCTTGGCTTGCAAAATTTTCCAGCAACCACATGGCCAAAAGGGGAGGAGCCAGCCTGCAGATAGTTCTCCTCTAACATCTGAATTGAGATCAGAAACAGAAAATGCCGCCCCAAGATTAACATCTACAATTTTTTCTCCTGTTTGACTGATGAAGAAGCCAGTGTGACTTTGAAAGCTTACAACATGTAGTTGTGCATTTTGGTTGGCCCAATAAAGGTATCTTTGAGATTAAGTAAGAGAAAAAGCCATTGTCTCTGTTCAGCCTACTGTAGATGGACTGGAATTTGTGAATACAGGCATCCCTCCCGATTTGTGGGGGATCCATTCTGGACATACACATCCCCACAAATCCAAAAAAACCCCTCAAATATTCAAGTTGCCATTGGTTGCAATGGCTGCACGCTCCTGCGCATGGGCCATTTTATTCCCCCCCCCCCATTTGCTGTCTGTGAAGACCAAGACCGCGGACTCCAAGTCCACAAACGGGGAGGGACAAGTATATATTCCAGTTCAGCTGTTTTTAGATTAATGAGAGGCTTACTTTGTTAAGTACAAGAGTTTATATAGTAAATTCAGATTTTAAAATGAAGAACCTAACAAACCATGTCTTTCTGACTGCTTAAAATGCAAGTTGTAAATAAGCACCAGATATTACTCAAGTAATGAATGAGCAGCTTTTATCAGTAATTTGAACCAAACAGCAACACTGGATGTTATGAAAAAAGAATGACAAAAGGTAGAATAAATTACTTATTGCAGATCAGACATCTGAGGATCATTTTGCCATAGCTCTAACAGCCTAGTCTGAGTAGTAGCATAAACAAACAAAATAAAACTGATTCCCAGAACTGCTATGGTTTGCCAAAGAAAGCATAGTCAGGTAAGAGCAATAAACAGCAGAACGACCTGTAAACATGACTCTTTATTTTGTTTTGAACATAGGAGAAAGTAAAATGATTTACAAAGATCATTCCAAATTTAGTTATGCGCACATTGTGTCTGTTTCAAATCTATTTAAAAACAAATGTCAAAGTACTGACATTGCCTCAACATTATTTATAGCTTTAAGAATTAATGTGAAAGCAATTTCCTATGTAATGTGCTAAGAAGTCTTTGTTTCTTTCCCTGAAAAGGCTATTACGTTCTTGCTAATTTCATTCAACATAATGACTTCTTTTCTTTTTTGCAAAAGACTAAAATACCAATGAATAGATATTTATATAGCAAAAGAGCCCATTCTTTTTGCTATAATGTGAATTCTTTAGAATATATCTTAAATTTACTCCAGTATTCTCCAAAAGATATATTTTTGAAGTACTGCTCATGTAGTGCATGGTTTTTCCAATTGTGTCTATATAAAAACATGAGATTTCTATATATTATTAACAGCAGAAGTCAAAGAATCCAAAGTCAAAGAAATTAGGGCTGCATCTGCACTGCAGAAATAATCCAGTTGGACATCATTTTAACTACCATAGCTCAATGCTATGGAATTCTGGGATTTGTAGTTTGTTGGGATACTAGAGCTCTCTGAAAGAGAAGGCTAAATATCACACAAATCTACAAATCCCAGAATTCCATAGCATTGAGCCATGGAAGTTAAAGTGGTGTTAAACTGGATTATTTCTGCAGTGCAGATACAGCCTAGGGTAGTTTAATATGTGAACATTAATAACTGATTCATTTACTTTTATATCTCACCTTTTTCCATAAAGGAATGGCACTCAAGGTGACTGAGAGTAGTAAAATGAGAATGAAAACAACTACATTAAAAAGCTAAGTACTAATTAAAAACACAACTAAAAATCTGTCAAGAACTATTGAGGCAAACCAATCTACACAGTGAAGGGGGGGGGGGGGGAAACAGATTGGAGAGTGACCATCTTGAATTTCCAGAACCAGATATAATTATTGATCCCTCCCACAAAGATCAAGGATGAGTTGTAGACCTCCTTTTCACTTTAGTACCATGAAGTACCTTGAAAAACATCCACTGTACTTGCTTCAGGGTAGTAATGTTTTGACAGCATATTTTGCTAGCAGAGCACAAATCTCATCTATCAAAACTCAGAAAGGTGGAAAAACAAAAAATGCTCGTAGGCAGACAAGAGCAGAATTTGATGGCATAACCTGGATGTACACTAATTAGCACTGAGGTGTCATTAGTGATGTTTCTCCAGGTATTATAATGGTGATGTAGTCTGGAAACTCAAGATAGAAAAAGGCTATAGAGTGAGAAGGCTGCTGTCTCATATCTTTTGCCAGACAGAGAAAGCAAAGCTATGTATAATGATAGAAGAGCAACATCCCTGGAGATACTTTTTGAAGTACAGGCTGCCACATGCTGTGTTGATTTTTTCTTATCCTGCAAGATGATGTGCTTCTTGTTGAAACTGCATTAGAGTACTGTTTTATTTATCTTGTAGGAGGAAATAAAAAAGAACATTTCCCCCCCAGAGAAATTGCTAATAGGAAGACACACAAGCCTGCATGTTGGCAACATATATTGTAAGGGGGGGCAGAGGGACAGAGGTGTTGGCCAAATACATCTAAAAATTATCAGTTGCAGTGTAATGTGATCATGTTTTTTCTCTGACAAACTTCTGCAACCATAGAATTAGGATCGTTAAAAAGATCGGCATATAATCATAGAGTTCGAATAACCTCATGGGGCATCAAGTCCAACCGCCTGCCATGCAGGAATACATAGTCAAAGCATCCCCAACAGATGGCCATCCAGCATATATCTCTTTAAAAAAACTGTCTTAGGTGAATATTTCATAACTGGTTTGAGGAAGAAGGACTAACATATTTTTCCTACTCTGCTATGCAGAACTGAGCCATAATTCAAATAGACCATACTTCAATACTTATACATTTGGATTACAGATTATTTACTAAAATCTTGTTTCTAAATCCAATGGTAATAAACTGAAAATTATCCAGCAGTATATCTGCACATGAAGGCAGGAAAGAATTCTCTGTTGTCAGGTTAGAGATCATGGGTCGGGGAAGTCAGTATATTTACTTGCAGAGCTCTCATTCCACTCTGAGGAGCAGTAAAACCCAGAGAAGATTCACCATGTCCACAGCAGTGGTTCTACCAGCTGCTCTTGCTATCCAGTGTTGCCTATCCACTATTGAAACAGATGTACTTATGGAACCGATTCCATTTCTCCTCTGCAGACCACTACACAGCCAAACCGATGCTTTGAAGAGTTGGGAGGGGAAGGCAAACCAGATTTAGCAAGATAGTTGGGAAGTGTACTGTGAGGAAACAAAGTCCATTTCTGTGAGTCTAATGCTTCAGATTATAGTCATAATTCCTACTGGTTTCGATAGAACTGGATTCTGCAGAACACACTGATGACATGGGAGTCTTCAGAATTGGAAGCACACATTTCTGTACATTAGCATGAGTAAAGGTATTCTATTAAATAAAAAGAATGAAATTCTGGGATGAAATAGTAGCACGCAAATGCCACTCTAGCTGATGGAATTATTTCTAATTTTAAAAGAAAGAGGCCCCTCACTTTAACCACTGCACACTTTTGTTTCTGTATTTTCACTATTATGAAGCTGAATACAGATCTCATTGTGCTTGTCATTTTGCCATGCCAGCCCACCCCCCCAAACCAATTTATACAATAAGCCCCAAAGGCTGCTACTAATAGTAGCCTATGTTGACAGGTTCAATTTAGAAAAAAATAATTCGATAAGGGTAACGTTCCACAAGAGTGAGCTGTCTTTCAAATGTCTGTTATATAGCAATATCCATTTGCAGAAAGGTTTTAGAATTAACAGCTTTGCTCTTCTACAATTCTGTCCATCATGTGCAGGCAGATAGAGAACAGACTATTCCATGTTTGCCACAAGGAACAAATCTGCAGCTTCTAAGATAAAGCAATATGGAAACCTGAAATTCATTTTCAATTCAATCTAAGAACAGTATTATTCTGAATACTTTGAAGCCTGGTTATATTAACTTAATAATCAAACAGGATAAAAATAGTATTCATATTCCTGCTAGTCTACCTACTCATATAAACCTCTTGTGCTGTTTTACAAATCTTTAACACCCTTCTTGAAAGTGTATCTGTCATGCAATGCTGAAGCAGGGGAAAGTATCCTGTGGAGAGCTTTTCATCATAAAGATGAAAGAGAGCTTCCAGGCTTTTTGGACTGAGTGTTCCTGGGACTCTACACAAAGATAGATGCTATTAAAAAAAAAAAAAAGCAATTATTACTATATACTGGTACAGTATTAAATTCTCATATGATCAATTTCATCACTTGGGAATTGCATCAATTTAATATGCTTAAGTCTTGCCCTCTAAAACTGAATTCGACTTAGTTCAGTACCATATTGGCAGAAACAGTTTCTTTAACAGAAGAAAGCTTGTTTATTTTTTAAAGTCAGTCACCAAAAGTATCATGACAAATATTATATCCTTTATATGGCAGTGTAGGTTTAAAATATAAGAGATACAAGTAGTATACATGAGTCTTAGTCAAATAATAATTTGGGAATACAGTTAGGAGGAATAATAGTTTGATGGGAAAACAACGGATTTAATTTCCGATGAACCTAGAATGAAATGATGGGTACATTGACCTGTTTTCATCAATGCAGTTTTGAAAAACAGGTGTCAAATTCAATATTCAGATACAGGTAGGCTATCAATCATCATAATTCAACAAATTCCCCAAATGCTGAAATTTTACATATCTTAGATTTTGATTTACAGTTTAAAATATTACAGAAAGAAAGGAGTTTGAAACATTTTTGGATCATTTTTGGGAAAGTTTTTCAGGAGTTGCATTTCAGTTGTTGTGTGTCAGATTCAGGGCAAGAGGGTAGGCCCAAAGCGAAGAGGGTAGGCCCAGATATAAATCATACCAATTTGCCCAACTGCAACAGCTTGCAAAGCATAGCTCAATTCTATGCATGTCTTATGAGTAAAGAATAGTGCAACAAAAACAGCAGCTCATTTCCTTGCAATAATGTCTGAATTTGTAAACTAGAGATCCTTTTCATGCAGAATCTTTCCAGGCTGCAAATGACAGCTCATTTCCATACAAAACCTTCCTTGTCTTTAAATAATTTCTTATGTCTGCACAAAGATGCGAGCAGAAACTTTCTAAGCAGGCCAGATGAGAAGCTTCCATTGCTCAGATGATACTTTGCCTGATATAGGAGAACTTGATGTGATCAGTGCTGTTGTTTTAGAAAATGTCTGCAGTGCCCACATGTTAAATTAACAAACCCACTTATATACTGTAACTTTCTATACATTTCTAGATCCATAGAGCTAAATTCAATTATTTTTCTCATCCAAAAGAGATTCGCTAAATCAGACTTTAATTTCAGACTTTAATTACCAAATTCCAACAGACTCAAGGGGTCTATTTTAGTTGGGGTAACAATGATTTTGGCCCTTTTTAATCTCTCTTACATAAAAAAAGTTCAATAATATAGTCCTAAAACATGACACCATCTTGCTTAACCTGCGCAACTCTGGGTCTGGTCAATGTCTGGGAACTCTATGTTCCCTGTCGTGGTCCAAGGTAGAAAGAAGCACTTTATAGAGGTACCAAATATATAAATGGTGATGCCTATTAATTTGAATGAAACTTACTCGCTAGTAAGTGTACATGGGGCTGCAACCTATTTCCCATTCCCAAATTGTGATCATATTTATTTAATCAAGGAAATTCATGAAGTGCCTTTAGCAAATGTTGTGAAAACAGTGTACATCAAAAGAATGAAACAGTACAATATAAAATTCAGCTATCAAACCATATAAAGCACAAAAATAATACTGAATAAATCAGGCTAATGAATAAAAAATATCATCTTGAAAACAGAAGAAAATTCATCTGAATCCTTACATTATTTTCTCCAAATACATGTTTTAAGTTAAACAACAGTAAGTCGTACTCATTTTCAGAGATACTGTTATTGTATATTTTCATATTCATTTACTATTAGGTAAGCTTGATAGTTTGTGAGTTCATTATGTGGCATTCTTATTAAGTGGGTTTGACTGTGATAATATTAAACAATTTGGTTTACCCTACCTGGTGATGATGTGGAAGGCTCTGTCAAATTTTCACTTTCCTCATCAGTGCTGCCTTCATAAACTTCTCTTTCTGGTGCAGCCACACTGACCCTATAACAATATCAATTCGTTTTCTACTTATACAATGTTATATATTTTATAATTCTTTATAAACAGATACATTAGCAACTTGATTCTGTAGAATATACAGGAACAAAATTGTGACCAGCATTTATTGAATGAGTATTTTAGACAAATGTGACAAAAGGCAGATTTAGTCCCACTCAGAGTACTGCTTTATAATTTCATGTAACATTTATGATGGTTACATTTTTTAAAAAGTTTATTAAACACAATGTTGATCCAAACTTGCATATTTGTCTGATGGAAAGTGATTCCCCCCCCCAGCACCTTCTCATGCTCACATATCATTTCCAAGAGTCTGTGGAGTAATATTGAATTAGTGGGCAGTGACACAGGGAGATGCAGAGGACCAAGATCACAGAAAATCAGGAAAAAATAGTTTCCACAAACAGTGGACTTAATGCCAACAAATAGTCAGGGGCAGTGCGGAAGGGCAGTTGGCCAAGTCCTTCAAGTCATAGTTTCTGCTCTAACCTGCAATGTACAATTCAATTTTTATTTTTACTTGATATCTATTTTCCTTATATTTCCTTTCTCATGCTTTTCTCTTTTATTTTCATCTCTCTCTCTCTCTTTTTTTTAAAACCTTAAACAGATGTAGTTCCCCTGCTCATGTCTTCCACAATAGATAAGGGCACAACCCTGTTTGGGGTCCTGAACCCTCAAAACTAAACCTTCCGTTTTCTGGGAAGTTGTTACAGTTTTCTCATCATGACAAATAAAAGCCCTTGCCTGTAATTACCGGTACTGCAAAAAAGAAAGAAACTTTGACATGGGCTACATTATTCTCTCACAGCCTGATATTGTTTATTTAGAGGTGTTGGATTACAGCTCCATCAACTTCCATCATTCAAACTCCATACTTTATTACTAAATAGAATTCATTTGCACAGCTACCTGTCTCCTAGAACTCAACAGAATATTTTAATTTAAGAACACCAATTAAAGTTTTGAATTCTCTGGTCCAAAACACCCTGCAGAAATAATCCAGTTTGAGACCGCTTTAACTGCCCTTCAATGCTAGGGAATTCTGGAAACTATAATTATATGAGACATTTTGCCTTCTCTATCAGAGATCTCTGATGCCACAATAAATAATAATTCCAGGATTCCCTAGCACTGAGCCAGGGCAGTTAAAGCGGTCTCAAACTGGAATATTTCTGCAGTGTGTTTTGGATTGAGGTCAGAGAGAGAATAGACCTATTTTAAGCACAATGCTTGGTAGTAAGGAAAGTAATAAACAGTACCTTGCATGTGTAGCTTCCACTGCAGTTTTTTCAGTTTCCTTTAAACATTTCAGTAAGTTTCTTATCTTTGCCTTCTTTTCATTTAGGACCAGAATAAATCGTTTATATAGCTCAGTCTCTAATTCTTCTTTAGCTTCAACACATTTTTGTAACCTTTAAAAAATGAATAAAAAATAAGTAAGGCCTCTAAAACAAATTGTTTTAGAAACTTAAATCAAAATGTGAGGAACAGCAAAAAAAATCATGATTGTGTGTGAATGTCAGCTTCTGCAATACAACAATAATACAATACAAGAAAAATGATCTGGTTCTGATTTCTCTTATGCAGGTATTAAACATTGATATAGATAATCCATACTGTTGAAAGAATGTGGAAATCTTTTTAAGAGGTTATCAAACCTTCAACATTGAAATCTTCAAAATGTAGAGAGAAATCTTTAAAACAGTTTATAAAAAAAGATTAAAGAAGAATCCAAAGATGCCAAGAGCAAAGGAGAAAGTTGAGGTGTGAATGGTAGAGTATTGTGAAGTGAAGTTTTGAAAAGTGACTGAAGGTTTGAGTAAGTGAAGGAAGGTAAGGAGGCAGTAGGAAGGAAAGAGGAGAAGAAGAGAGAGATGGAAAGAGAAGGTGAGAGGATAGATGAGAAGTGTGTAAGAAGAATAGAAGGGTAGGAGGTATTAGAAGGTTTCGAATGTGAAGTGATAGAAGAAGGAGTGATAAAGATGAGGAAGTGATAGGTAGTGTAGGAAGAGTGTGGATAGGAGATAAGTTGTAGATGAATTGTGGATTAATGTATAGATAAGTAATTGACATGAATTGTGTGATATTTATATGAAAAATTGTAGTTAATGTATAGAAGGTTTTATATATTTGAACTGTGTTATGAATAAAGATATTTAAAAATAAAAAAACCTAGCACTCTGACATGAAACAGCATTTAAATAGTAATTCTGCACTCCGGTACCTAAAGCCATAAAAAACAGTACCCTCTTACAGTCCCATACCTACTAGTCTTAGAGAAAAAACAAACAATAAAAATGTTTTTTAAAACTGAAGTTCTTCTACTGGAATATTAAGACATCATATTGGAGTAACTGAAGTCACCAGTCCAAAGAATCCTGAAAGGGTT
This sequence comes from Phrynosoma blainvillii, assembly GCA_026167975.1. Lineage (NCBI taxonomy): Eukaryota > Metazoa > Chordata > Lepidosauria > Squamata > Phrynosomatidae > Phrynosoma > Phrynosoma blainvillii. The sequence continues at coordinate 57,413,269 of JANUYF010000002.1, read as the reverse complement.
ACACAATTTGCTACTGGAAATGTATCCATCAAAAAGAGGCCACCACCAAGGCTTCTAATTAGCACTCCATGTGCTGTTGTTTCACATTTATTATACCATCAATGAATGTAGTTTTACTTTCTGTGTGCAGAAGTCATTCCAGTTTATACTGGAGGGCAAACTATTCTTGGAATTCAACACATTGCCTACAAAACATTCTAAAATACTGTTGCTGTTTTTTGTGTACATTGAACTATAAAGACCTGATGTATCAATCAATTGGAACTAATTTTAATCTTTAGAACATTAGCCCATATTAAAATATTAGCAAATAGAGATTTGGCAGTTTTACATATTCAATAATAATAATAATAATAATAATAATAATAATAATAATAATAATCGTATGAACTATTAACTTAGTCAACCCTAATATGCTTTATGGATATGTTCAATACCTGATAAATAATTCATCTAATTTAAATGCAAATGTCAGCATCATTACCATAAGATCAGCTTAATAAAGGAAGATCACATGTACTAATCAACTACTAAGAGAATTTACATAAATACATCAAAATTTTACTGTTATGGTGGGGTCAGTGGAATCTGCACAGAAATAGTAAAATACAGAAATGAATATGAAAGGAACTATCTACAGAGTTGACTAGGAGATAAAATTAAATAAATGTTTCAGAAAGTTGGGAAAAGTTGATTCCTGGATTTTCTATGCTATTCCTGCAAGATTCAAATAAGTCAGCCCTGCTTATCAACTAGCCATGGAACATTTTCATTTGGTAAACATACATCTATTACTCCGTTCAGTAAGAAGACGGCATGCAAACATTTGAATTACAGCCATTTAAACTGCAATCCACATAACTGCAAGTGCTATTTAATTCAATGGGATTTGCTTTACTTAGACCTGCATAGGATTGCACTGGTAAAAAATAAACCAGATGTAATTCATCTTTTATAATTGCTAAAAGCAATTAAATTAACATCAGCTGTTGAATGATTTCACACAGAGAAATGTCATATAGGGATTCTGAGTAACACAAATTAGACAGATTCTTTCTTTTTGATTAATGAGATCTATGTTCTTAGAAAATGATAAAAACCTATTTCACTTAACACAAAGAGAGTGTTTTAAACATCTGAAACATCTGAAATTGCATTTATTACCGTCCTTTGTTGCATTATCTCTTGATTTTATTTGTTATATCTCTGCTCTTTGTTCTAGAAGTGATGGGGCTGACTGTTGATAAACTGCTACTTCAATTTCTGACAAACATTTTCTGATAATTTATTCAACTACCTTAATATTCAACCTGCATTTTTTAAACATCTGCAATGTATTATTCAACTTATCTGTCATACTAATTGACAGCTCTTCTGATAAAAAAAATATATTAATTTTGTTGGTAAATACCAAAACACACATGCAAAAGAAATTTACTATTGAGCAAGATCTAAGGGAAACTGTTTACTGTTAACCTCTTGCACTCCTGTCTGTCCTTGGCTTCCACTCCACCATAAGCATCTGAAGAAGTAGACTAAAGGGTCTTTACAGGCTGCCAGAAATAATGCAACTTGAGTCCACTTTAACTGTCCTGGCTCAGTACTAAGGAATCATGGGAACTGTAGTTTATTGTGGCACCAAAGCTCTCTGATAGAGAAGGCTCAATGTCTCAGAAAAAAACTACAATTCCCATGATTCCCCAGCACTGAGCCAGGGCAGTTAAAGTGGATTATTTCTGGCAGTCTGTAAAGGCCCTCAGGTCTTCCAATGCTAATGCTACAAACATGTTTTATTTTTTCAGTTAGTCTCAAAGGTGCTACAAAATCTCTCTATATGTCTACTGACTATTTATCATGTAGTTTTGCTGTACAGTGGGCCCTCCACATTTGCTGGGGTTAGTGGTGAAGGGCCCCCGTGACATTGGAAAACCCACAAATTAAAGAAAAACTGTATTTTTAGCTAAGAGAACACCTCTCTAGGAATCTCTGGTCCTCCAGTGTAACTCTATGGTCAACTTCTGCCAGAGGATGACCATAGAATTGCACTGGAGGACCTACAAATGCCCAGAGAAGTCTTCTCTCGAGGAATCGCTAGGTCTTCTAGCACAGCTTTTGGTGTAAGTTGACCGTAGAGTCATGCTGGAAGACCTAGAGATTCATATTAATCAAATCCGTGAATGATCAAAGCTGTAAAAGTCAAAGCTGCAAATGTGGAGGGCTGACTGTATTATTTGTCACACTTATATGAACTGTAATATTACATCTGCAGAATTGCAGAGTCATCTGTGAGTGTGTGCGTGTGACAAAAGGCCAGGACATCTGGTGATCATGTCCTTGAAGGACCCAAGTGTATATACAATACATTAATGTATATTGGGACAGCAACTGGGCACCAAGGGTAATGAGGATGATGCAATGCCTAGGCAATGTTACATTAGCCAAATGTATAAGAAGCACAGCTCAGTGTGAGTGTGTGTGGGTCACTGTAGTTGGTCAGTGGGTGGTGCTTGTGAGTTTGTAGGAGAACTCCTGTATTGCTGAGAGCTGGAGAAGGGGAATGCCTGTTTATGCTTTCATTCAAGAGCTCTACATCTCCTGTAAACAGTTTTGCCTCCTATCCTGTGTAAATCAACCCTTCAACTGCAGCAGCTGGCTTCTACGTTCTGTTTGGGAATATCTCAAGGTCCCTGCTGTGATACTGAAATTCATTCATGCCATGCCTCAGCATGACATTATTTGGGGACAGAAACTATGCAGTCCACAGGCCACATGTGGTCTGTGGAGGCCCTGTGTGGCCCTGGATGCCTCCAGGGACCCTGATCCAAAACTTCAGCTGAAAAATACCTTTGGGGTGAGCAGTTTGACCTTGGGGTCTAAAACAAGAGCATGGGATGGGAGAGCCAGAAGTAATTTTTGGTTGCCTGTAACATTGCTTCTGGTCACTACTACAGATGATGTTGCATGTCACACAGGATTTAACAGTGCCAAAACTGGCCCACCAACCATAGCAGGTACCCACTCCAGTACTGTATAGATAACAACAAGATGCTGGTAGAGTGGTTTTGCACATTTAAAACATTTTATCCAACTGTGCGGAGGGGGGGGGGGAGCCTATACTGATGAAGCTTCTTTGCACATGTTCCCTAAGAAATTTGTGACATATTCCAAAACCAAGAAAATATGCCAAACATCAAACATCATACTTAAAATATCATACTACCTCATAAAACATATTAAATATGCATATATCTGGTGTAGATCAACATGCATTTTTCAGTAGTTAGATAAGTAGAATCAAATTTGATACAATGAAATTACATTGTTGCTATTACGTTTTTATGATATGAGGCTTTCAGGTATTAATACAATGACAAAAGCCAAGAGGCGAATATTTTATCCAAGTTATTTCTTTGAACTTACTGCCCCTGCACATCAGTCAGATCGTTTAGAAGTATCTCATTCTCTCGTTGCAGGTGCTCATTTTTATCATGTAGTCCTATAATGCAGTCTAGGCAATAGCTGATTAGCTTGCTGATGACTTCAGCTGGGACTGAGACTCTTTGCAGCTTCAGCGATCCAAGTCTAAACTAGAATAAAGTAGGTGGAAAACCAAATTACTTGACTAAAAAAAGATCAGGAACCCATTTTTAATCACAGACATGCGATTTACATTCTATAAAGGATTTCTCATTACAAATAGTATGACACTTGCCATATTTGCTGGCACTTGTTCCAAAAATTCTCTTGATAGTCGGGGATGGGAAATCTGGACACTAGAAAACCATTTAATTTGATTTCAGTTAGAGATGAAGCTTTATCATATGTAGAGATAAGGCTTGAGGCTACAATCAAGAGCTCTACATCTCCTGTAAACAGATTTTGAATATCCCCTGAGAGGCAAACAAAGGACTGAGTCATCTGTCCTTGTGAAGAGGGAGGTCCACAGGCAAAAGGTATCAGTCAGCCCTTCCAAGTCTTACTACTGAACATGGAAAAACTCTGCCAGCCTTTCTGTTCCAATGTCAATGATCCAGCGGTTGCAATGGCTCTGCTTGGCATGAGTCTAGTAGAAGTCCAATTTTCAAATTACTCTGGTTTGCATTCACTGTCTCCTGACCAATACAACTAATGTGTTAATGTGTCTGTCTAGAACAGGGGTCCGCAACCTACGGCCCCCAGGCAGGTTCGGGCCCAGGATGCCGGACTTACAGGCCCAGGCGGACCCCTGCCACGGCACTTCCGCCGCCGCCGCGGCGCCTCCGCCGCCCGTTTTCGTCGGGGCGCAACCATGCACGCTGCGGCCGGCATTTTGTTCACCAAAATGGCGGCCGCGACGCGTTTGCACATGCGCAGGATTTGCACATGCGCAAAAGCGTTGCGGCCGCCATTTTGGAGAGCAAAATGCTGGCTGCGCCACGTTCGTGCATGCGCAAATCCTGCGCATGCGCAAACTCGTTGCGGTCGCCATTTTGGTGAACAAAATGCCAGCCGCGGCGCGCGCTGTCGCACACCGACGTAACCAGGCAGCGGCAGCTGCGGAGGCAGAGGCAGCAGCTGCAGAGGTGGAGGCGGCTGCGGAGGCGGCTGCAGAGGCGGCACGGCGGCGGCAGGTGTCCACCTGGGCCAGTAAGTCCGGGGACCCTCGGTGGCGATGGGCTTCCAGGAGGCCCATTGCCACCGAGGGAAGCCTCCCGGGGGGACCCTTGGTCGCGACGGGCTTCCAGGAGGCCCGTCGCTGCCAAGGGAAGCGTCCCCACGTGCACCCTCCACCGACGCACGCGACCCCCTGTACATGTGGCCGCCGCCATGCCATGCCATGCCATGCCATGCCATGCCATGCCATGCCATGCACAGCGGCGGCATGTGCGGGGTTTGCGCGCGTCGGTGGAGGGTGCGTGAGCGAGCGAGAGCGCACGCGCCGCCATTCCCCTCCCCTTGGCCCAGCCGAGACCTGGGTTACGGGAGACCAGCCCAGGTCTCCAAAACGTTGCCGGTCCCTGGTCTAGAATAAGCCTCTAAAGCAGGGGTCGGCAAGTTCCCCTTACCTGGGGCCGGTCCGGGGATCCCCTGGTCTTCCGCAGGCCGCCGCTGCCGCCACCGCGCATGCAAAATAGCATCCACAACTCATTTGCGCATGCACAGTACTCCAGACCCGGCCCACGAGCTGTAGGTTGCCGACCCCTGCTCTAAAATAAACCCAGTTTCTCAAAACTTCTCTCTTCATCACGCATTAACACAGTGACTAATAGCATATCTTTTTTTGTATCCAATAATAAGTACAATTGATTTAATCAGGGCTTACTCCCAGACAAGTAGGTGCTGTATTTGTAAACATGATGTGAGCTGAAGATACTGTTGGACTGTAACTCCCAACTATTGGCTGTTCTAGCTAGTGCAGATGAGAGAGCAGAAGTTGTCTGTCCCTGGAGCTTACACTCCCAAACATTCCTAGTGTGTCTGCAATGTAACTATAAATATGCCACCTTTCACAGAAATTAAGTGTAGAGCAACTCAGAAAACTTATGACCATGTCAGATTACCCCCATGCTTCATTTAAAACGAGCTTTTTCTCTATATAGTAGTTTAGATCTCATCAAACTGATAGTGCCAATTTTTTGTGTCCCTGGGAATTCATGGCCAATTAAGATGTTACAATTTAAGGAATATATAAGTCACTTCATTACTTAAACCAGGGACCGGCAACCTTTTTGAGACCTGGGCCGGTCTCCATTAGCCCAGGTCTCGGCTGGGCCAAGGGGGGGGGGATGGCGGCGCGCGCGCCCCCTCCGCTAACGTGCGCGTGCGCCCCCCACAAGTCCCCTTACCTTACCGAGCCAGGCGGACCCCTGCCGCCGCCGCCTCTGGCTCCTCCTCCGCCTCCTCCTCCTCCGCTGCCGCTGGCTCCTCCTCCGCCTCCTCCTCCGCCGTCTCTGCCTCCTCCTCCGCGACCGCTGCTTCCGCTACTGCCGCTGAGCCTTCTTTTGGCAGAGCGGGACGCGCCCGGCATTTTGGTATCCAAAATGCCGGGCGCGGCGCGTTTGCGCATGTGCAGGATTTGCGCGTGCACAAACGTGACGCGCCCGGCATTTTGGATACCAAAATGCCGGGCGCGTCCCGCTCTGCCAAAAGCGGGCTCAGCGACAGTAGCGGAAGCGGCGGTCGCGGAGGAGGAGGAGGAGGACGAGGATGAGGAGGCAGAGGTGGCGGTGGCGGTGGCGGAGGCGGCAGAGGAGGAGGAGGAGGAGCCAGCGGCGGCGGAGCCAGAGGCAGCTGCGGAGGCAGAGGCAGCAGCGGAGGCGGTGGCGCCTCCACCTCTGCCTCTGCCGCCGCCTCCACTGCTTCCACCGCCGCTGCCTCCACCAATGGCTGGTCTTGGTCGGCGTGCGACTGCGCGCGCCGTGGCCGGCATTTTTTTCTCCAAAATGCTGGCCGTGCCGTGTTTGCACATGCGCAAATCCTGCGCATGCGCAAACGTGTCGCGGCCGCCATTTTGGAGAAAAAAATGCCGGCCACGGCACGCACAGTCGCGCGCCGACCAAAACAGGCGGCGGCAGGGGTCCGCCTGGGCCTGCAAGTCCGGCGTCCTGGGCCGGAACCGGCCCAGGGGCCGTAGGTTGCCGACCCCTGACTTAAACAATAGACATGAATATGTTTTCATTTAGTTCCAAGAGGAGAGCTGGAGTTTCTTGAAGTTTGCATTTATAGTTAAGAATGAAAGTGGATTTTTTTTCTTCTTCTTTCTGGTCATGATTACCCCTAAGGAGTCATCTGTAGGTGTAGTCATTTGAAATTTGCAGGTGGAGTCAGGTCTTACAACTGTTAACAGCTTGGCACAGTCTATGTAAGACACCAAATCTTTTTTGAAACACAAAACACTTCACATAGGGCCTTTGCAGACTGCCTGGGAATTATGGGAACTGTAATTTATTGTGGCACTAGAGCTCTCTGACAGAGAAGGCTCAATGTCTTAGAAAAAAAATACAATTCCCATGATTCCCTAGCACTGAGCCAGGGCAGTGCCTCAATTTAAAGTGGACTCAATTTGCACTATTTCTGGCAGTCTGCAAAGGCCCATAGTATCAAAAAAGACAAAACCATGCCTTTTGTGAAAATGAACATAAACTCTCATACATACACAGGTCTTGCTAAGAAACACATAGGGAAAATCAGAACGTGTTGACTGATCAACCTCATCATTCTAAGAATCTCAAAACTGTATGTATGGATTTTCCCCCCACTATCTTGTTTCCAGATTTTTTGATATAAAAGCAGTTGAGAAGTAAGGAAGGGAGAGATAAAGGTGATGCGTTAAACCAGATTTTACCTCAGTCTTATTAGCAAAAGTCCAGTCCTGTCTGCAATATCTCGGTGGTCCTGAATACTGGTAATCCTAATATGGCTAAACAGTGGCATTGCCGCTCAGGGTCTCACCCGGTGCAAGGGGCAGGGCTTCTGGGAGTGGAGCCAAAAGGTGCCACCCACCTTACTGCCACGCACCAATCTACTTGTGAGTAGAACGGTATGTGACAGAGAGAGACGGGTGGGCATGCTTCCTCCCTGTTGTGCAGTGCAGTGTTTTACTCATGTGTAGAGAGATGCACATCAGGGAGGGAGTATGCCCAGCCACCCCTCCTGCCACGCACCATTCTATCTATGTGTAGAGCAGCATGTGGTTGGCAGGGATGCATGCCCAGCTCCCCTCCTGCCATGCCCCCTTCTACTCACATGTAAGGTGGCACGCAGCAGGGCTGGCTCCTTCCCTGCTGTGTGCCATGCCAAGACGATGGCATCAAAATGGGGGGCACTCGGCTCCCTTGGTGCCACCGTGTAGTTCTCCTCATGATACTGTTCTCATAAGGAGAACGAGCTCACGGCACCGAGGTGGGGGGTCCAGCTGGCTGTTACCTCTCTTCTGGGGTATCACCCAGTGCAGTCCGCACCTCCACACCCTCTTAGTTACAACACTGTGGCTAAAACAGAGCTATAAAACTTTTTATTACTTTTTTTTTAAATAAAGAAGGCAGATGGATATTAGGCAATTAAGGAGAAATCTTGATGTGTTAAGAAATAATAACAATATAAGAACATAGCCTTACAAAACAAAACACTACAATACAAACATCTGCTGCATATGAGTACAGAAGACTACACTGTTCTTTATTCCCAAGTGAATGCAAACAAACTGGAAAGATTTTACAGAAAATCAACAAACATAATCATAAAGAAAACTATTCCAAATATGTCTAAGTAATGCATAACAAGAAACTATGTCTTTAGTTTCAAGTTTGGGAATGACTTAAAACTTAAGTTTAACAGAGAAAAGCTATATACAATGTGTAGATATCTCATAAGTTTCTTTTCCCACCCACGTATTCTACTTTCCCTAGATCCTTTCCTAGTGAATCAGATTTTGCTCCCCATCCCCACCCCCATTAGAAAAAAACTCATTTCATTAACTTGTGCACATTACTGAAATCTCTACAGATCAATTCTCATCTTCCTGTTGGCTTCCAGCTGCATGCATCTATCAACTTTTGTATCATGTGCAGATGTAATTAGTCCACAACTTCCCCTTTCAGATTGCAGACATAAAACATTTTGCAAGGAAGTAACACCAAGCTTTTGGAGGTCCTTTAAATACACTTTTTACAAAATCAGTGAAAATGCTTCTCAACCTGGATTTTGTTTTATTTGTTCTACTAATTATATAAAAAAGAAAGAAAGACAATTGGGCAAACACCAGGATAGCTTTGCCACAGCTCCCTTTCTGCAATATTTTCTTTAAAAGAACAATAAAAACACCCAATATCTTTTGTCTAGCTAATCAGTAACTTTTTTCAGCTTTGGCAGTATTCAGGAGAAACCATTTTTGTTTAATGTGAAGTCAAAGGCTTTCACGGCTGGCATCCATAGGTTTCTGTGGGTTTTTCAAGCTGGGACGCCGTGTTCTAGAAGAATGTATTCCTGATGTTACACCGGCATCTGTGGCTGGCATCTTCAGAGAAATCTTCTCTGAAGATGCCAGCCACAGATGCCGGTGAAATGTCATGAATATATTCTTCTAGAACACAGCCTCTCAGCTTGAAAAACCCACAAAAACCATTTTTGTTTAGCTTTTAATCATGGCTTTTCCAATTATATTTCATATAATCCGCTTCCATATAATCTGCCCCACGCCCTCAGGTCCTCTGGGAGGAAGCTGCTTCATCCGATGAAGACTAGGTTGGCGGCAACCTCCCAGAGGACATTCTCCGCCACCGCTCCCAGACTCTGGAACTCCTTGCCAGAAGAGATCCGTCAGATAAACAACTTAGAGGGCTTTAAAAAAGCCGTCAAGACAGATCTCTTCAAGCAGGCCTACCCAGAATACATTATCTGTCCTGATTCTCCCCCCCCCAGTCAGACACCTTTGCTTACTCGTGCCTCGCCCCAGAGTGCTTATTGTTCAATTTGTGTTTTTTTAATTGTTTATTGTTTAATTAGTTTTAATTAAGATTCATATTTAATGTATTTTTAATGGGGGGTTAATTGTATCAGTTTGTATTGTTTTGTATGGGATGTTTTATGTACTTGATTTTAGATGTAAGCCGCCTTGATGGCTATGGCTAAAGGAAAGATATAAATAATAATAATAATTATTATTATTATTATTATTATTATTATTATTATTATTATTATCCTATTTCCGGTGTCAACAGAATCCTATTGTATTATTGCAAGACAAAACCATAATGAGATCTGATTGGGGTGGGGGAAGAACAAATCACAAATCATCTTATAATACAAAGTATCAGGGTTTTCTGTTTTGTTTTGCACCATTTGTTTGTTCAGAGTATGTATTTGCAGCAGAAAACAAATAAATAATTCTGTTTCTGAAACTTGTTCCAGTCTCAGGTAAATGAATGATACAGAGATGAAAACAGACATAGAACCCTGTTTAATCTTTGTATATAACCCTTTGTATATGGCAACAGATCACAGTGAGACGTAAAGTGGAACTCCCAGGACTGTTCACTGCTGGGGCTTCTTCTCCACCTTGCTGCTGCTTTCATTAGCCCATGCCTGCCATCTGTTACTAGCCTGCAATACTGCTGCCCATCTCACAGGCCCACTGCTAGTCTGCATCCACCTGGTTATATTTGTCTGGTGCCAGCAGGTCACAATTGTTTTTCAAATCACTCTGGCATGCTGAGGAAGGCAGTGGTGTCACTCGGGGTGTGTGGGGCTACACCAGATGGCACCCTAAGGTGGGGTAACACCACTATTCCTCAAACAACTCTGCCTTTGGGTGGAAATGGCCTGTGGCATTCGCCTGTGTCCCTTTAAAGTGCTAAAAAGATGGGTTGAGTGGGATAAGGCTTAATGGACAGAGAAAGGAGAGGCCCCAGATTTTAAATTTATTTTTAAAAATCTTTTAAAAATTCTTTACTTTTTTACAAAAATTAATTTTTAACATTTTTTAAATTTTCTTCAAAAGCAGCACCTTTTACCAAATTTTCACTTCAACCACATGAAATTATGTACATGTAAATGCATTTAGGCTGTGCATATCATATTGAAATTTAAAGGTATCATTTTAATCACAACTATTACCATGACATTCAGTGATACGCAGGAATTATGATTAATGAATAACATTATTACAAAAAACATTACTAAAGATTCTATATGGTGTGGTATGGGAGGAGGTCAATGGTGTGTGTGTGTGTGTGTGTGTGAGACACCAGCCATGGTGACACCACTGGAGGGAGGAGAGGTTGAAGCAGAAAGCGTATCTGCAAAGCAGGTCAGACAACTGATTCTTAGAGAAGGAGTGGGGCTGTCAAGACACAATGGATGCAGTCTGTCAGCGGCAGATGTACAAGGGAACAAAACTAAGCTTTTATATTAACAGTGATGAAGTGTGTGTGTGTCTACACATGCATATGTGTATGAGTAAGATATCTGCTTGCTTACTCTGTGCCCCTCTTTAACTGATCTAAGTTCCTAAAGCACTGTATGAGAAGGAAAATCAAACGTGTGTGTGTGTGCGCGCACATGCGCACGCACGCTTAGCAGTTCAGGTTGGCAATAGATCCTAAGGAAAAGTGGGAGAAAACGGAAGAATTTTAGTTCACGCTTTTCAGGCCTTAGGCTGTAACGCTGAAGATAAATGAAGATGATGGGAGGAAAAGATTCACATCTGTGTTGAAATGATTTGGATTCCACAGTGCTACTATGAAACCAGTCTGATCAAGCTCGGTAGAAAGGTCATTAGTTTCAAGCCGAAGGTTCATCATCATCCTGGCTTCCATGGGCCATCCTGTATAAACTAGGTGGCACTTCTGCTCACAAGTTATCCATCTAGCACAATCCCTGAAGCATAATGACCACATAGTGTCCAAGAAATTGGAGACAGAACAAGACGAATACATTATATGTTTTGACTACAATTCCCACCAGAACAACCCAATATGACCACATGACTGATGAAGAGATTTGTATTCCAAAAGTGTTCCACACTGTCCTGTTTAAATAGTGTTGTTGTGCGACTTTAAGTAATTTCTGACTTATGGTAACCCTAAGGCAAATCATTCACAGTTTTTTGTTGGCAAGATTCATTCAGAGAGGTTTGTCATTTCATCCTCTGAAGCTGAGACAGTATGACTCGCCCAAGATCACTCAGTGGGTTTCCATGGCATGAGAGATGTTTCTAATCCTGATCTCCTAGAATCCTAGTCCAGCATTCAGACCACTACGCCACACTGTATCTTATTTAAATATTACACTTTCCTATATGAGACATTCAAGCCAAACAATATGTTTCAAACAACAAAATATAAAACATCAAGTTGTTTCTGTCCCATGAAGTTTACAGTTAAAGAGATTATTAAAAAAACAAAAACAAAAAAACCCTGTTTTCAAAGCATCCTGTGAATTAAAGATCATTTTTGTACACATCCCTACTTGAATTTTACATGGTGAAAATTTTGTTTGACAAAAGAGCCATCTGGAAAAAATAATGCCATTTTATTTCCTAAATTAATCTGTAAGCTGTTGTGGTTTTTAAAAGCTGTGCCATCACTATCTCCAGGGATAATAATGTTAAATAGTAACCATGTCATTTTTGGGTGTGGCAAAGCCACAATAGTACAAAACACACTGAGGAAAATATAAAAGTAGAAGTAGCTTTTTCTTGGCAAATTCTGTAGAAACAAACATAGTCCCTAATACCAAAAAGAATTGTTAGTCCTCCATCAGCTTTGTGAGCAAAAGCCCACTGTGTTCTAAGGTGTGTTTTAGTAAAGAATGTTTGTGTGCACTCGTCTCTCCACATTTGCTGGGGTTAGGGGCACTGGACCCCCGCAAATGTGGAAAACCGCAAATAACAAAAACTTTTTTTTTTTAACCTGAGAGAACCCCTCTCTAGGAATCTCTAGGTCAGGGGTAGGCAACCTTTCCCTTTAAGGGCCGAGGGAATGACAATTAAATCTGTGAATAATCAAATCCGCAAAAGTCAAAACCGTAAATGTGGGAGGATGAGTGTAGTTTCATTTTTCTCCACTCATTTGAAGAACATGTATAGTGGAGGAATAAGAGTTTTTATCAGCTGGCCCATTCAATTACACTATACAATGTGGGCTTAGATCCAATGGCTAGTTCCAACTAGATTAGAAGCATTAAATCAATTGTTGTCAACATGTATGCAAATTTCATTGATTCAGTGAGTCCAGTCTAGTTAAGCCTAGGAAGTGATTTAGGCTATGGTCATCTGAACAGAGTTCATGCATGCACGAGCTTTGGAGAGCAATTATGAACCCTAAAAAATTTCAAAACACCTTTCAGAAGTTATGATGAATGTATGGGAAAAGGCTGGGCCAGGCTCGCTTGGTGAGAACACGAGAGAGAGCCTTCTCAATGGCTGCTTCCATCCTTTGAAACTCCCTCCCACAAAAGGCTAGTTTGACCCCCTTTCTGGTTTCCTTTTGCTGGCAGGTGAAAACTTTTTTCTTCAAGTGTGCTTTTAACATTGTATTTGCACACAGGGAAGCTTCCTAGTGGGGTGTTTGCTTTTGTATGTTTTTAATGGTTTTATATTTTTAACTTAGTATGTTTATAATTATTTTATATTTTAACTTAATATATTAACATGATGTTTTTAAAAATATAGTGTTTCTAGGTATCTTTTGTGAGCCACCTGGGGCCAATTTAGAAGGAAGATAGCATATAAATAAATGTTTCTGGCTCTAAAGCATTTCCTCTATTGCTACTTTTTCCAATATATGACAAATCTCTCTCTAGACTATCTCTCTTTTTAACACATCCTTCAGTCCTGGGGGATGGAAAAAAATATTTCCCCCAGTCTCTTGTTGAATTGAATTGTACCTTGATGTTACTACAAAGTCATCAAATTTCACCAGTGACCAAACAAAGATACCCTACCAGTAACGGTTCCAAGTCACTACGGAGCCCTTCCACCCCTACTAGAGTGGTTAGTTCCCTTTCCTGGCTGCTGTTATGTTTGCTGTTTAAATCAGGGTTTGTTTGTTTTGGTGGTGGGGAATTGTGTGAATATTTTTGAACCACGATTGATTGAATCTGTGGATGTAGAATTTGTGGATATGGACACTGTAGTTTAACTAGCTCAATTATTTAAATCATTCAAAGTTGATAAATTACCTAAACTACCTGAGATATTTAAATTTATTGTGTTTAAAATATTCTGAGTATGCAAAGTTGATCGAACCCAAAGTTGATCGGACCAACTTCAACATTAATCATGTCTTTCACCGAATTCCTTAAAGCTGCAAGACTGAGCTCTGAGGCCTGTGCCGAAAGAACAGATACTTGCAAATCAATAATTCTTTCCTGAGGCTTGAAGGCATTTTCTTATAAGAACAATACCAAAAACTGCATAAATTGACTCTGTGCTTTTCTCTGTTTATGGTTGATACTGCACTCCACTTCCTTCCACAGCACACTGTGCTTCATTTACTGTTTCTTCTGATGCATCTAACACTGAGATGGGCTGGCCAATTATTTGTGATGCTCTCCCTGATTAGACATTTAAATTCCTAAACTCTGTTTCGCCTTTCTGGTTGCAATTTTCATTTTTAAAATGACTGAAGTTGTGCTTGCAGTTACGTAAAGTAATTTTACCTTCCGCTTGTTGCCTTCTTTTCTCAGAAGGCAAGTGGGAATCTTCCTTGCTGCCCCCAGAAGAAATCTCCTTGTGTTTCTTTTTTATCAATTTACTATTTGCTAATGGTATCCTGGAACCAAAACCCAGCAGATACCAAGGCCCACTGTATTTAATTATCTACTGATAAATGTCTCAACACTAATATGAATTGCAGGATCATATGAACATAGATTTAGGCTTGCTATCAAGCTTGTGATTTGTTGACAAAGCATATTAAAGTTAGCAAAAGAAATAATTAATGCTACGGACCCTTTAAAATAACCAGTATTTGACTTCCGGTTGGTAATTGCATCCAATTAAGTAATCCACAAGTGTGCGTGCTGGGGGCTACATGGATCAAAAGGTTGGTAGTAATCTTCAAAACCCAACCAAAAAGGAATCTTTGGGTACAAAGAATCCAAGAATCCCAATGGTGGGTCCATTCCTGCTCTCCAGAACGTCAGAGCTGGATATTTTTAGATCCAGGACAAGACGGATTGGAAAGAAAAAGGGATCGAGGAGTGGATCGACCTCTATGTTCCTATTTTGTCTGTAGATGACTCAGATGCCATCACTTTTTAAACATCGATAATTTTTGTGAGTTCAATTTTCTTGTGAATAAATCCCTACCACTGATTTTGCTGTAACCTCCAGCGTAGACCTCATAGAAATACATGGAACTTTTGAAATATAGCTAAAAGATTTTTACTCTCTTGGAACAATCTTGTATTATACATTAAGAAGGAAGACTGTCTCCATAAAATAAAACAGATAAACAACTGAGAAGTGGCGTAAGAGGCGAATACCGACTGTGGCTCTATTCTGCGGGATATAGGCAGCAGGACTGAAGCCCTTCTCTCACATAGGAATGAGTGAGTAATGTTGGATGGATAGTGAATGAGGAGGGCTCCCCCGCAGTGTCTCTCCCTCTGGTGATTGGTGTGGACTGAATGAGAAGAAGCTCTATTCCCTGCTGAATACCCCCTCCCTAATCAAACTGAATAGTACTGGGGACACTGGCAATATCGGCATCGGCGAGGACTAGATAGGATTGGATGAGAGGCTCTCGGTAGCTTTGCCTGTTACCCTCCTCCCAGAGAAGACTTTGAGAAGACTGTGGTGTGAGTTAGAGGGTGGGATTTTCGGCGCAGAAGACGGAGCGTGGTTGGAGCCGATAGTGGAGGAGAATTGGTGAGGGATCAGTGGAGACGGAGGTCGGAGCTGGTGTGCTCCAAGCAGTTTATGTCCAGTGGCGGCAGAGAGGGGGAATGACAGGAAACTTTGCTCTGTCTTTGCAGACCCTTGAGGTGGACTTGAATGCCAAGATTGCGCTTTGTTGATTTCTTTTTTGTTTTCTTTGGTTTGGTCTCTGTGGAAGGCAGAATAGGCGAGGAAGAGGTCCTGGGGAGGAGGGGGAGGAAGAGAGTGGTTATGGGGAAACCTCTGGCCGTTTAAGAGGTGAATCACAAACTAGAATCGACAGTAAGAAGGAGACTACATACTAGGAAGCAAGGAATATTCTGGGTTTGGTAGTCTTAAACAGAATTTCTTGTATATGTAAACGCTGGGAAAGTGAGACACTTAGAAATTTAAAACGAAGAGACTGACATCGATTGCAGACCCTTAAAAATGGATAGCTGTGGTAACTGTGGATTATATAGAAAGAGGAAGGTTATATAGGCAAACATAAGTAATCTGGGGGGGGGGGTAAAGTAACTTACAACATTTCTAGCTCTTGGATATAACCGTTCAACAGTTGGAATATATTGAAACTTTTTTACATTGATTTCCATTTAGATTAATAGTTTGAAAACAACTAACCACCGCTATATTCAAAAAGTATGAAAATACTTAGAGATTTAACAGTGGATCTTTTTTAATATAATTAACTATATTATGACATTATCTTAATTGGGAAAAGATATACTAAATAAAAACGGCAATGAGTTTGAGAAGCCAATCAACAAAAACCAATACAAATAAATCACAAACTCAATTACAATTTACGAGAAGGCCATCCCTTGAACAACAAAAAACAGAACCCTCAAACCAAATTCTACTTGAAGAAATTAGGAAATTAAGAACTGATCTTAGGCAAGAAAATTTTTAAAGCTGAGATACGTCAGGAGATAAGGAGAGTTAAACAAAATAAATCAGACAGTAGAAAAACTAACAAATGACATGTCTATAGCAAAACAAAAAATTAAACTGTTGGAGGAAAAAGCAGAGACAGTTGAGGAAGAATTGCAGAAATCTAAATCAAACAGGGGAGAAGACTCAGATGAGAAAGCTGTGTGGGAACAGAAATTAAGAGAGAGTTGTGTTAAAATCCGGGCACTCTCGGAAACTAGAGAAGATTTGATGAAAATATTCCTTCCAAAACTAGTAGCTTTTTTAAAAAGAGAGGGGGGGAAATTGAATTGGAAATCGTTAGAATTTTCAGACTAAATTCAAGAATTGCAAAGAAAAAAAAGACCTCCCCAGAGATATCATTTATTTTGTAAGAAAGCAGTCAAGAGACAACTTACTAAGACTACACAGCGAATCTCCTTTAAGAATAGGACGGGAGCTTCCAAGCTTCAAAGACATACCTATGAGAATTCTTTGGAAAAGGAAAGACTACACTTTTTTAACGACCTCATTAAGAGACCGTGATATCCCTTATAGATGGATTCAACTGGAAGGTTTGTCATTTTGGTTCAACAATAGAAAAATCACAATTAAATCCTTAGAAGAGGCTAGAAGCTTTTGGGAATACCTTGGGGGGAAAAGGAAAAAAGTGAGAAAAGACAGAGAAGAAGGGAAAAAAGATACTTTGCCATTGAGAGAGGAAGAAAGAAAGGAAAGACAAAAACAAACAGACCCATACAGGCAAAGCTGACTGGAGCAGGAGGAAAGGGGAAAATTTTGATCACTAACACTAGAAGAACTAAAACTCTTAGAACAACAACAAGAAGGCGAAACAGAGGAAGACTTAATTCGCCTAGTAAGATCAAACGAAGAAGAGGAGGATGAAGAGCAAGAAGATGAGTCAGAATTAGAATGGGATCCAGAACGTTATAAATTGAAAGGAAACTAATCAGGAACATTGGTGACTAGAATTAAAAATGATTAAACAAACCAGATGACTAATGTGGAATGTGAAAGGCCTAAACTCTCTTCAGAAAAGGAAAAAAATATTCCATTATCTACAGGGAAAAAAAATTGGATATTATCTGTCTCCAGGAAATGCATATTAAAGAAAAAGATGGGAAATATTTTAAAAACCATAGATTAGGCAAAGAATTCATCTCAGTGACAAAAGATAAAAAGAAAAAAGGAGTGGTGATATACGTAAACGATAAATTTGAAGCAAAAGAAATCTTAAATGACCCAAATGGAAGATATGTAATACTTGAATTGAAGGGCCAATTAGGGAAAATACTCCTCATTGGAATATATGCTCCTTCCAATAGGAAAAATAAATTTTATTTTAAAAAAATCTTCAGCAAGTAGAATAACTAAACTATAATTGCATAATTGCACTGGGGTATTGGAATGGGGTCATTAACCCTACATTATATAGCTGCTAAAAATAATAATAATAAAGTAAGTTAAGGGAGACTACCTGAAAATTTCTTTGAAATGCCAGATAGATTGGGACTAAAAGATGTATAGAGATCCAAACATAAAGAAAATAGTTTACTTTTTTCTCAAATGCACACAACTCCTTGATATGTTTTTCATTTCAACACATATGATTAAATTAGTTGACAAGACTGAAATCCTCCCAATGATTTGGTCTGATCATAATCCTGTATTAATGTCACTACGTAATAATAGTAAATCATATAGATGGCAACTAAATTAATCTCTTTTACGTAATGAGACTATAGTGAAGGAAGCTAAAAAGCAACTAAATTTCTTTTTTGAAAAAAAAATTAGGTAATGAGGTAGCCACACATATAGTCTGGGATGCAGCTAAAGCCTTTATAAGAGGGTTCTTTATTCAAAAGAATATTGAAATGAAAAGGAAAAAGTAGGAGAAATTTATAAAATTAGAATAAATATTTAAAAGGGAAGAATATTTGAAGATAAATCCAAGAGATAAAGAAAAACAAAAAGAAATAAAGGGATTACAGAAACAAGTATCAATAATTATAATGGATGAGCTCAAAAGAAAACTGAAATTTGCTAAACAAATAAATTTTGAAAAGGCAACAAACCAGGGAAACTACTAGCATACAAATTAAAAAAAAAAAAAAGGAGAAATAAAGTATTACTCAACAAAAATATAAAGGAGAAAGAACTATGGACCAAAAGAAAATAAAGGAAAACTTTTTTGTTTGTTTTTCCAGATTTATCAAGTGAAAAAGGAATTAAAGAAGATAAAATTGATAAATATCTAAGGAGTCAAACAATTAAGAAACTAACTGAACAACAAGAAGAACTATTAAATAAAATGATAACGACAGAAGAAATCTTAAATAGCATACAAAAGTGTAAGCCAGGAAAAACACCCAGCTCACATGGCTTGTGAGCAGAATTCTATAAAACATTTAAGGAACAATTAATTTCTTCTTTACAAAAAGTATTTAATGGGACTCTAAAGGAGAAAATTCCTAAACTGTGGTCATTTGCTAATGTTATTCTAATTCCAAAGGAAAATAAAGCTGCTCTAATAATTAATGGGGAAACTACAAAAAACTAGAGAGGAAAAAAGGACTTTAAAAAGTGGGAAAAATTAGAACTCTCATGGATGGGGAAAATATCAGCTGTCAAAATGTCTGTCCTGCCTAAAATTATTTTCCTAATTCAGAATCTTCCAATCATCACAAACGACAAACCCTCTAAGACATGGCACAAAGATATATCAATTTTTTTATGGTCTGGAAAAAAAACCTAGGGTAAAGCTTAAACTTTTACAAGATGAGATAAGTAGGGGCGCTCTGGCACTACCCAATTTCAAAATTTATTATTATGCTTGTGTGATGGACTGGATTGTGGAATGGCTAAAACTGAAAGTTAAAAGATTATTACAACTAGAGGATACTGATATCAGATTTGGTTGGTACGGATACATATTTTATGAAAAATTAAAAGCTAACAAAGGTTTTAACAACCATTATATCAGAAAATCCCTTTTGCCTATTTGGCTAAAACTAAAACAGAGATTATGTAGAGGAGTACCTAAGTGGGCATCCATAAATGAAGTTTTTTTAATAGAACCCAGCTAGATTATTCAAAATGGGTCACATATGAGGATTTGTTAAAGGAAAAAGAGATGAAATTAAAATCCCTAGATTAATTAAGCAATGAAGGTCTAAAATGCACATGGTTTAGCTATTATCAGATAAAAGAAAGATTTAGTTTAGATCTAAAATTAAACAATATTCAGGAAGCAGACACAGAATTTAAAAAGATAGTGAAATCAGAGGAAAACCATAGAATTAAGAAATTCTATAAATTATTACTAACATTTGATTTGGAAGATGAAAGGATTAAACCCCAAATGGTAAAATGGGCCCAAAATATTGGCCATTCCACAAGCTTAGAACAGTGGGGGGGAAATGTGGACAAAAAGATTAAAATGCACTTTGTGCTATAATCTAAAAGAAAAATTTTATAAAATGCTATGTAGATGGCATCTCACCCCTTTTAAGTTGGCAAAAATATATAAGAGTGGAAAAAAAAGTGTTGAAGTGTGAGAAGGAACTAGGCACTTTCTATCACATTTGGTAGAACTGTGCCTTAGCAAAGAATTTCTGGGATGAAATCCATGGGACAATAGTAACAATATTAAACGCTAGAATAAAAGAAATCCGGTGAGATATCTATTAAGTATTAACCAAGAAGAAATACTTGAACGCAATCATGGAACATTGATTTTTTTACATGACTACAGCAGCTAGAATCACCTATGCATCAAAATGGAAAGAAAAAATAATACCAGGAATTAATGATTGGATTATGAAATTATATGATTTAATGGAAAGTGATAGATTGACTCAGATTTTGCAGAAAAAACCCAATCAAATAATTTGAGAAAGTTTGGAATCCCCTCACTATATATATAAAAAAAGAATGGGGACAACAATGGGTATTAGGACTCGAAAAATAAACAAATAAGATATACTATAGAGAGAATTTAAGTTTTCAATATATCTTTTACCCAGATGAGGAGTTATCTGGTCATTTTACAACTATGAGGTAAATGAGGAAAACTGTTATATGTTAACATAGATTTTTTTTGGGGTGATATGAGATATAACCAAAATTCAGGAGAAACCTTTGTATCCTAGGAATAATTTAAGAATCAGTGGATGGGAGTAGGAAGTCATTAGGTGTTTGTGTTGTTGATGTATGTACGTCTATGTATGACACTTGTAGTTTTATGTTTTTAATTAATAAAAGTTTAAAAATATAAAATAACCAGTATCTGCATTAAAAGAAGAGACAAAGGACCTAAGCAGACTACCAGAAATAGTGCACATTAAATTGAGGCACTGCCCTGGCTCAGGGCTAAGGAATCATGGGAACTGTAATTTATTGTGGCACTAGAACCCTCTGACAGAGAAGGCTCAATTTCTCAGAAAAAAATACAATTCCCATGATTCCCTAGCACTGAGCCAGGGCAGTGCCTCAATTTAATGTGCACTATTTCTCGCAGTCTGCTTAGGCCTTTAAATATGATTTTCAGTTGAGCATATTCATAAATCAGGCTTGTTTTTTTTAAAAAATAGTCTTAATAAAATGCAACTGAAATGTCTAGCATAATAAATGTCAGGTATGCAGAATACATGTCTTGAGAACTACTTCCCTTTCAGGTGTTGACCATTTATGCTGAGAAGTAATGGAAACTATATAAAATGCCTCTTAAACACACCCTTGAAATTAATATGGTAGTTGTGTGAAGTAATTTAAACCTAACTCTTCTTGAATAAGCAATAATCAGAAAGTTAAAACATCAACAATGAGGGAGGGTGCTTTCTCATGTATGGGTTTGGGTTTCTAGTTTGGAAAGTCAGTGTATACCCCTGTGAATATGAATAAGCATGAGATAATGCCTAGACTGAGGCAAAATACACACATTCCAAAAGTGAGTACTACAAACAATTTTCCAGTATGAATAATAACACTGTGTTCATTTCAAATAATTATAGCCTGTTTTCTTGGTGTTTGTTGCTACTTGTAAAAATTGACTGAAGTTTCAAATGAAACTCAGGTAAAACTGGCTAGTAAATCACTTACTAATTGTCTACAAAACTAAACTTTTGTTATTAAAATAATATAGCAAAGTTTACCTTAGATTGCAGTTCCTGCACCTAACAGTTTCTTTATTATGCCACGGTTCTATTTTATTAAAGGGAACTGTTTCAGTTTGTTACTATTTCAGGATTTAAAATGACAAGGTAAGATTTTTCTTCTTCCTAGGTGACATCTGTAAAATTTTAAAAGAAAAAAGTATCCAAAATATTTCTTCTGCTTTGAAAAGATCTTTTTGAGATATTATTGTTTTTACCTAAGTGTGGCTATAAAAAACAAGCAACAAGCAAAAATGTTATGTACAATGCCTTTCCACTTCTGACTTTTTTTATCCATCATTTTCTTCTTTATCAAAACGTGTTGCAAAGTAGCTTGTTTCAAATTAGCCATAGTTAACATAACTACACCTTGTGATCTGGACATACTACAAGCTGCAGTTAAGCAAAATCAGAAACAAAAGATTCTGAACCTCTTCTTATGGTTCATAAGGAGAGAGTAAAAGAAGAATGCAAGCCCATTGTGCTACATAGCACACAAAAGGGAAATTTTGCAGAATTGAGAATGAAAACTAGATTTAACCTAAGAGGTGTATTTTATCAACTTCAGCGTTTTGAACAATTATATTTCAGTCAATAAGAACATCAACTTCATCATTTTGAACCATTATACTCCAGGCAATAAGAATGCAGAATGGGGGTGGGTGTCAGTGCTCTTTCTTGCAACCTTCCTCCTCCCCATGCCTTTCCACATGGCTGTGGCCATGTGCCATCCACACTCTCTGTGTCTGGTATTATGTATGCCATCACAAACCATGTCCACTTATGCTGGCACTTTAATGTTGTGTCAAACAGTATCTGGATTGATAACTATATCAGGGGATATTTGGAGCATTACACATGCCACAAAATAGTTATAAAGTATATCTTTGTGGAGGAATTGATCCCAGTCACTAGGTTTTAAATATTCCTTTTTTTCATTACAGAAATCAAATTATATTATTGAAATTATAATGTCTTCATGTCACAAAATATAATATCTTCCTAAAAAATATTCACTGAGTTATTATACAATTGCCCCACCTCCTTTCTTTCAACTTGCCTTTATGAAGGTGACAATGTCATATGTTCTCTCCAGAAGATAGTTGAATTGGAGATATGAGATGTACAAATTTGGAAGCTACAACCTGATACACATTTTACAGCCTTAATCACACACTTAATCACACACATACACCAGTATCTAGGAATTGTTAAACATCTGTCTAAACCCGAGATGGGAGATTTCCATCCTTTCAGATGCTGACAACATCCACCATCCATCACTCTGGTTCAGATTGATGGGAGTTGCAGCCCAACAATAAATTTTACCAATGAAAATGTACTTATGAAATAAGAAAGTCACAATCAAACCTTCGAAACACTTTATGTGATATCTGCACATTACTTTTTAAACACAGAAGTTACTTCTTAGACCAGATTTCCCCCCTAGTCCACCAAATTATCTCCCACTCTAGTTACACTTGTTTGACCTTTTTCTTTGTCAGTATATATATCCCGCCCCCCTGTAGAGCAATCGGGGCAGCTTACAACATTAACATTTCCATACAGATAAAACATAAAACATAAAAATCCTGAATCCCACCCGTCCTTTAAGTAAGGGTTCTTCTTCTTCTAGGCCCGATGGTGCTGGGCCTGGTGTCTCTCCCCCAGATGACATCAGATGGAGTGGAGGGAGGGCTCTTCTTCTTCTTCTAAGCCCGATGGTGCTGGGCCTGGTGTCTCTCCCCCAGATGACATCAGATGGAGTGGAGGGAGGGCTCTTCTTCTTATTCTAGGACTGATGGTGCTGGGCCTGGTGTCTCTCCCCCAGATGACATCAGATGGAGTGGAGGGAGGGCTCTTCTTCTTCTTCTAGGCCCGATGGTGCTGGGCCTGGTGTCTCTCCCCCAGATGACTTGCAGGCTTATCACATTCTCCTCTGGACTTTCTTAAGTAACTCCTTCCTCTTTGCCACCTGACATCATCCAGTCTCAGAGGGAGAGAAAGTTGAGCCAGCTCCATCAGGCCTGGCCTAAAGTAAGAAGACGAGCCCTCCCTCCAGTCCATCTGCCATGGTCCAGGCCTCGGAGAGAGAGAACTGCTGGACTTATTCCCCTTCCCCACTGCCATTCCTTTCTCCTTTTGTGTCATGTGTTTTTTAGATTGTAAGCCTGAGGGCAGGTAAATGTCTAATTAACTATCTGTAAGCCACTCTGAGAGCCTTTCTGGTTGAAGAGCGGAGTATAAATACAGTAAACAAAATAAATAAGTGACTCCCTCTTCTCAATTTGATCATCTTGGCTTCCAGAGAAATTTGTGGGTTTATCTGCCCAAGTACCTGGTGTCATCTCCAAATTTGATAAGCATGTCCTCTATTCCATCATCCAATTCATTGATAAAGATGTTGAATAGCACTGGGCCCAGGACAGAACCCTGTGGCACCCCACTGGTCACTTCTCTTCAGGATGAAAAGGAACCATTGGTGAGCACCCTTTGGGTTTGGTTAGTCACTCAACTACAAATCCATCTAATAGTTGCAGTGTCTAGAACATATTTTACTAGCTTTTTTGCAAGGATATCATGGGGGAACCTTGTGAACCTTACTGAAATCAATGTATACTACATCCACAGCACTCACCTCATCTACCAACCTAACTCTGTATAAAAATAGAGATAAGATTAGTCTGGCATGACTTGTTTTTGAGAATTCCACTTTGAATTTTAGTGACCATGGCATTCCTTTCTAAGTGCTTACAGACTGTCTGTTTCACAATCTGCTCTAGAATCTTTCCTGGTATTGATGTCAAGCTGACTGGCAGGTATCTCAGTCCTCTTTTTTCCCCTTTTTGAAGATGGGGACAACATTTACTCTCCTCCAGTCTTCTGGGACTTCTTGTGTTCTCCAGGGATACTCAAAAGATTATTGCCACTGGTTCTGAGATTACTTATGCCAGTTCTTTTAATAGTCTTGCATGAAGTTCATCCGGCCCTGGAAACTGGAATTCATTTGGAGTAGTCAGGTATTCCAGTACTATCTCTTTGCCTATTCTGCGCTGCATTTCCCATACTGCTCCATCTCTCCAAAGCAGAGTATCTTTTCCCATTTGGCATAAGAGTTAGCTAACTCCTCTCTCCCTTTCTGCGCTGCTGGTGTTGTGATGCTTTCTGTTTTATGTTGTGATTTATTTAAAAATGTTTTTAATTGTCTAAGTTTAATATTTTTTAAGGGGTGGGTGGGTTTTGGGGTCGTATGTATTTTATTGTAGTTTTAATTGTTGTAAGCCGCCCCAATTGCACTGCAGAGGGGCAGGATAGAAATATAATAATAATAATAATAATAATAATAATAAAAAAATATTAAGACCAAGGCAAAGAAGGTGTCCTGTTAGAATTTCACCATTGTCATCACATAATGGCCCTATCATTTCCGTGTTCTACAGATATAACAAAAAGGCCCTTTTTATTGTTTTTAACCTCTCTTGCAAGCCTGAGCTTGTTCTGCACTTTAGCTTTTCTGACTTTCTCCCCACATGTGTTGGCTATTCATTTGAATTCCTCTTTGGTGCTTTCCCCGCTTTCCCATTTCTTGTACAAGTCCCTTTTCAATCTTACCTCAGTTGAAAATTCTTAAGACATCCATTATGGTTTCTTTAGACATCTCTCATTTTTCTGCCACATTAGAACTGTTTGAAGTTATGTCTTCAATATCAGTATCCCATCTTTCATAAACTCCCTTAACTTTTATGATTCCTGACCATTTTTAAAAAACATTATTCCAGGGTTTTTTTAAAGTTTACTTAAAGCAGCTTTCTTAAAGTCTAGAATGTATGTCTGACTATGCTTGGCTTCCCTTTTCCTCTGTATAACAAACTCCAGGAGAACATGGTCACTCCCACCTAAGGGTCCTGCCACTTCCATCTCATTAACCAGCTCATCATTCTTAGTAGTTAGTAAGCCCTCCCTCCATTCCATCCAGTGTCATCTGAGGGAGAGACACTAGGCCCAGCACCTTCGGGCCTAGTGTAGGAAGAGGAGCCCTCCCTCCATTCCATCCAGTGTCATCTGGGGGAGAGACACTAGGCCCAGCACCTTCGGGCCTAGTGTAAGAAGAGGAGCCCTCCCTCCATTCCATCCAGTGTCATCTGGGGGAGAGGACACTAGGTCCAGCACCATTGGGCCTGGAATAAGAAGAAGAGCCCTCCCTCCATTCCATCCAGTGTCATCTGGGGGAGAGACACTAGGCCCAGCACCTTTGGGCCTAGTGTAAGAAGAAGAGCCCTCCCTCCATTCCATCCAGTGTCATCTGGGGGAGAGGACACTAGGCCCAGCACCATTGGGCCTGGAATAAGAAGAAGAGCCCTCCCTCCATTCCATCCAGTGTCATCTGGGGGAGAGGACACTAGGCCCAGCACCTTCGGGCCTGGAATAAGAAGAAGAGCCCTCCCTCCATTCCATCCAGTGTCATCTGGGGGAGAGACACTAGGCCCAGCACCTTCGGGCCTAGTGTAAGAAGAAGAGCCCTCCCTCCATTCCATCCAGTGTCATCTGGGGGAGAGACACTAGGCCCAGCACCTTTGGGCCTAGTGTAAGAAGAAGAGCCCTCCCTCCATTCCACCCAGTGTCATCTCAGGGAGAGACACTAGGCCCAGCACCTTTGGGCCTAGTGCAAGAAGAAGAGCCCTCCCTCCTTTTCATCCAGTGTCATCTGGGGGAGAGACACTAGGCCCAGCACCTTCGGGCCTAGTGTAAGAAGAAGAGCCCTCCCTCCATTCCATTCAGTGTCATCTGAGGGAGAGACACTAGGCCCAGCACCTTCGGGCCTAGTGTAAGAAGAAGAGCCCTCCCTCCATTACCATCTGATGTCATCTGGGGGAGAGACATTAGGCCAAGCACCACCCAGCCTAGAATAGGAAAGAGGGATGAGATTTGAATGTATCTGCTTTAATGTTTGTTTTGATGTTTTTAAATGCTGTACGCCGCCCCGATTGCCTAGCAGAGGGGCGGGATATAAATAAAAATTATTATTATTAATTATTATAAGGATAAGATCTAAAAGAGCTGATCTCCTAGTTGTCTCTTTCACCTTCTGGACAATGAAACTGGTAGCAAGGCAAGTGAGCAATTCGTTGGAGCTTATATTTTTGGCAGAGTTTGACTTCCAACAAATATCAGGATAGCTGAAATCCCCCATAACTACTACATCTCTTTTTTCTAAATGTGTGGTCATCTGCTGCAGGAAGGCATGATTCAAGTCCCCAATTTGACCTGGAGGTCTGTAGTAGACCCTCACAATAACATCCCTGTTGTTTCTCTCCTCCTTAATTTTTACCCAGATGCACTGAACCTGGCTACAGGATTTCAGTTATGGATCTCTTCCCAGGTGTAAATATCTCTGACATATAATGCTACTCCCCTCTCCTGTTTGTACTATTTTTCTGAAATAGGTTATAGTCCTCTATTACTACATTCAAATCATGAGACTCATCCAACCAGATTTGAGTGTTGCCTATTATATCATATTTGCTTTGCTGTGTTAAGAGCTTAAGTTCATCTTGTTTGTTTCCTATGCTCTCTTCATTAGTGTAGAAACATCTAAGACTATGGGCCTTTGCAGACTGCCAGAAATAGTGCACATTAAATTGAGGCACTGCCCTGGCTCAGTGCTAGGGAATCATGGGAACTGTAATTTATTGTGGCACCAGAGCTCTCAGACAGAGAAGGCTCAATGTCCCAGAAAAAAATACAGTTCCCATGACTCCCTAGCACTGAGCCAGGGCAGTGCCTCAATTTAATGTGCACTATTTCTGGCAGTCTGCAAAGGCCCTATGTGGCATTCCCCCAGAACCTAGTTCTGGCTTAAATTTTAATGTTCTGCAGAGAACAATGTTTATTATCTAATGACTCAATGTGGTACTGCAGACTACATATATGTTTAGTTAATTAAAATTAATTAATTGATTTTGAAAACCAAGTTAATGTCAAGATGCACATTCTTGGCATCCCATTAGCATGCATGCTAAGTTTCAGGCTCCCTCGTCTTGAACCTATGACAGAGATAGACACAGACACAAACACCCTTTATGAGAAAAATAACATGGAAACCTACCATCAGATAGGCAGTAGGGAAAGCCATACTAATAAATAACCAAGCAGTCAATAGGAATGCAGGTTGAGTTTCTCCTACCCAAAATGCTTGGAAGCAGAAGGATTTTTTTTTAGATTTCAGAGTTTTTTGGACTTTGGAATACTTGAATATAAATAATGAGATATTTTGGAAATGGGATCCAAGTCTAAACATGAAATTAATTTATTTTTTATATAAACCTAATACACATAGTCGATTGGTAACTTTATATACAGTATTTTAAAATACAGTAATCCCTCCCAATTTGCGGGGGAACCATTCCGGACCCTTCCCCGCACATTAGGAAAAATGCAAATATTCAAGTCCTACTGAATAAAATGGCAGTGCACGCCTGCATGTCATTTTGTCCCTTCTGGCTTCCCGTCCGTAGAAACTCAAGACCACGAATAGGAAGTCACCAAATCCAGAGGGACAACTGTAACTTTGTACGTGAAACAAAGTTTGTGTACACTGAACCATCAAAAAGCAAAGGTGTCACTCTCAGCCACCCATGTGGACAATTTTGGATTTAGGACTTGTAGATAAGGGAGACTCAACCTATATGACTACATTCCTGTACAACATTGATTTATAAGGAAAACACATCCACTCATAAAACAGTGAGACTTGCTATTACCATTTCAATCTGTTCCGTAAAGAGAAAGAGAGAGAGGCCACATACTGTTGATGTGCTGCAAAGAAATCCTACTTCCAGGACTTTTTTTTTTTTTTTTTTTTGGTGTTCCACCAAAAGCCAGTACTACCTAATGGGGGCAGAATTAGGAAAAAAGAAATGTGGAGACAGAAATCCAACATCGGCAAACAGTAACCATATTAAACTGTCCCTCCCTTCCTCGCCACAGCATCCAGCATTACTTTGTGTTGGGAAGTAACACAGAAAGCTGTTATCCACTCTAACTATATAATAGCTAGTGTCAGCATGTAAAAACTAAGTAAATTTCCACCTTCATCTTCATATACTTTCAAAGATTAAATACACAGTGGGTGGGGGGGCGGTGTGGCTCTGGTTCATAAGAACACCTTGACCTTGACCAGGATACCTATCCGGAACACGGTCCACTTCGAGTGTATGTACCTTAGCCTGAAGACTAGGGATAGTTTAGGGATTCTGTTAGTCTACCGACCACCCCGTTGTCTAGCAGACTCCCTGACCGAGCTGACACAGCTGGTCTCCGAGCTTATGTTGGAGTCTCCCAGACTTTTGGTTCTGGGGGACTTCAACATTCTGCTCGAGACCAGTTTAACAGGTGCGGCTCGGGAGTTCATGGATACCATGACAAACATGGGCCTATCCCAATTGGTCAACAGGCCCACGCATTGTGCAGGTCATACACTCGATGCGGTCTTTAGTACGGAACAGGAATATCCGTGGGCGGAGGTGGTAAGTACCTCCGCATTGTCATGGACGGATCATTTCCTGGTCAAAGTGGAACTGAGAGACAATATCCGCTCCACCGGGGGTGGGGGGCCTATTCAAATGGTCCGCCCTCGAAGGCTAATGGAGCCAACTGGATTCCAGAAAGCCTTAGAGGGTTCAATGGTTGGAAATGCCGGTGATCCTGTCAAGGCTCTGGTTAATACTTGGAACAGCGATCTTGCCAGGGCTATCGACACAATCGCTCCCAAGCGCCCTTGCCGCACCGCTTCAAATCATAAGCCATGGTATACACCTGAGCTTAGGAAGATGAAGCGGGCTGGACAACGGCTAGAGTGCAGGTGGTGGAAAACTCGACTCTTATCTGACAGAACTTGCCATAGGAATTTTCTTTATTCCTATCGGGAGGCAATACATGCAGCGAAGAGAGCTTTCTCCTCTGCACGTATTGCGTCTGCAGAGTCCTGTCCAGCAGAGCTGTTTAGGGTGGTGAGGGAGATGACGCAGGTTCCCCCTGCGCCAAATCCCTCGCTTAACCCGACGACAGCCTGCTGTGATGCATTTAATAACTTCTTTGCAGATAAAATCTCTCAGATCAGAGCCGACTTAGAAGCTACCATTGAAACAGAGTCGATAGGCGAGGCGTCCAGCAACTCCGCCGATGTAGTTATACTGGATCAGCTTCAATCTGTGAGTACCGAGGATGTGGACAAGCTGCTTGGTATGGTGAGGAAGACTACCTGTCCCCTCGACCCTTGCCCATCATGGCTGGCCATCCAGGGGGGAGAAGCATTGAGAAGTTTCCTTATGGATATTATCAATGCATCCTTTAGGGAAAGACATTTACCATCTTGCCTAAAGGAAGCGGCTGTTAGGCCGCTCCTGAAAAAACCTTCCCTAGACCCCCTGGATATGAAGAACTATAGGCCTGTATCTTTGTTGCCATTCTTGAGCAAGGTGATCGAGAGGGCGGTTGCTCTTCAGCTCCAGGCAGTCTTGGAGGAAACTGATTATCTAGACCAGGGGTAGGCAACCTTTCCCCTTTAAGGGCCGGGGGACTTCAGCTCCCAGAATCCCAGGTGCTACTGGCCAACATGGGACTATTGGCCAACATGGCTGAGGCTTCTGGGAGCCGAAGTCCCTCAGCCCTTAAAGGGGAAAGGTTGCCTACCCCTGATCTAGACCCATTTCAAACCGGCTTCAGGACAGGCTTTGGGGTTGAAACTGCCATGGTTGCCTTGACCGACGATCTGCGTCTGAGCATCGACAGGGGTAGTGTGACCCTGTTGGTGCTCCTAGACCTCTCAGTGGCGTTCGATACAATAGATCACGGCATCCTCTTGGACCGCCTGAGAAGGTTAGGTATCGGGGGCACTGCTCTCCAGTGGTTCCGGTCCTTCCTCTCGGGTCGGTCCCAGAGGGTGTTGCTCGGGGACTGTAGCTCCAGTAAGAGGAACCTCACTTTTGGGGTCCCTCAAGGAGCTATTTTGTCCCCGACGTCATTTAACATCTACATGAAGCCGCTGGGTGAGATAATACGGAGTTATGGTGCTGGGTGTTATCAGTACGCTGATGACACCCAAATCTATTTCTCCGTGTCTCGTTCATCGGCCTCGAATTCCAATGGCATCTCTTCTCTCAATGAATGTCTTGGGGTGGTAATGGGCTGGATGAGGAAAAACAGATTGAAGTTGAATCCAGACAAGACGGAGGTGCTCATGGTCTCGGCCCTGAAACCAAGAATCGGGCTGCAACCTCCAGTCCTGGATGGGGTCACTCTCTCCTCCAGTGACTGTGTTCGCAGTCTGGGGGTGCTCCTTGACTCATCGCTCCTGATGACAAATCAGGTTAATGCAACGGTCAGGAGCGCCTGTTATCAGCTTCGGCTGATACGCCAGCTGCACCCTTTTCTGGAAGTTGGGGACCTTGAGACTGTTGTGCACACACTGGTAACCTCACGCCTTGACTTCTGCAATGCACTCTACATGGGGCTACCCTTGTGCCTGGTTCGGAAATTACAGCTGGTACAGAACATGGCAGCCAGGCTTGTTTCGGGAACATCTCGGAGGGACCACATTACTCCGGTTCTGAGGTCCCTCCACTGGCTGCCTATCAGCTTCCGGGCCAGATACAAGGTGTTGGTTATTACCTTTAAAGCCCTAAATGGCTTGGGTCCAAGCTATCTCAGGGACCGCCTCCTCCCATACAATCCTCCCCACGCTCTCCGGTCCTCCGGGAGGAATTTGCTGCAAACCCAAAAATCGAGGCTTGCGGCTACCTCCCGGGGGTCCTTTTCAGTTGTTGCCCCTAGACTCTGGAACGGCCTGCCGGACGAGATCCGTCAGTTAACATCACTTGACAGCTTCAAAAAAGCTGTCAAGACGGATCTCTTCCGGCAGGCCTTTCCAGACTAATTATCCGGCCTCGGGTATAAATAACCCTCCCCAGTTATCCTTACGTGGCCCCATCATTGATGGTAGGATATTCTGGCTGGATACATACTCTGGGTTTGTATTGTATTTTAATGAGTTTGTTATTATTGTCATTTTAAAAATCATTGATTTAATACTATTTTAAGGGGGGGAGGGGGTTTGTTGTATATATATATATATGTGTGTTTTATGGATATGTATACAATTTTAAATTGTAAGCCGCCCAGATTGGTATTCCAGAGGGCGGGATATAAATAAATTTTATTATTATTATTATTTGATTTGCATTTTAACATAAAAACCATGTTTATATACATTTGTGATTGTTTAAGCCAAAAGCATAAGTACTACATTCAGAGAAATTGAACTAGAACAATAACAATACACACTGGTAGTTCAGGAGATTAAAATCAGGTAAGTTCTTTTCCAATGGTGAAATGAACACATTTTCAAGCTTCTCTATTCAGCAATCATGTTAAATATTAAGCTGTGCAAATAAACAAGTACTTTCAAGACTATTTAGTAAACTTAAATGGGCCAGGCATTTGATGGAAGATGGCCTGATCTCCTAACCATCTAACCAAACCAAAATAGTTTTCTACAGGTGAACACAAAATGTTTAAAACAACAGTGGGACCCTTTGACCTTCCAGTTGTTGATGAACTGCAACTCTCGCTATCCCTCATCACTGGTTATGCTATTTAGGGTTGATGGGAGTTGTATTCCACAAATGAAGTGCCACAACTTCTCACACCTCATGGGACGGACAGAAGTAAAGGATATACTAGTATTATTTCAGCATCTCACTGGATTGTTCCCATTTCCAGTCATTTTTAGTAAAGGGTTTTACATTGTAAAGTCAGAGAGAATAGGGAAAGGCATAATAATGCCATACTACATATTTCTCTTGCCATGTATTAGAGATAGGCCGGGGGGGGGGGGGAAGCAAATACAACATCTTGTACTGTTTTCAGTGACAACCACATGATGAGCTTCATGTCTGATCTTTCCTTAAGCTGCAAGACTGAGTACAAAGTGCCATACAATGTAAGCAACAACATTCTGCGTAGTAATAAGGAGTTTCCTTGAATGTCTCCTCTCCCAAACCCTGACCCCATTAGCTTTCAAGATCAGAATATGCCGTCACAGTCTGGCAGGATATAATGTGCTAGTAAGCCAGCGTTATCACTGTTTCCAGAGACGTTGCTGTTCAATTTCAATGAAATACACTGTGGTATTTTGTGGTAACTATGTAAATAATGACCGTGCAGCCCAGCACCTAGCTGTTAATGGTCATGAAAAACAAAGGCCTAATTCAAGCTTGGTACAATATCAGCCACCACATAAACTATGGATATGAACTTTAGCTGTAAAACGATTGAGGGCATTTTGAATCAGTACATTTCAGCGGAGTGTATATGTTTACAGTGTCCTACCATTAGGCATTTCTCATGTGAGGACTTCATTATATCTACATGCGTGCCAAAATTAACAAAGGTGATACCCAAGGGACAGTCATTTCATTGATTTATTTATTGGAGCCTTGTCTAGTATATATAAAATGTACATTTGAGACAAATTGTGTTAAAACTTCTAGTGCACTCAGCAAAAGTTAGAAAAGAACATTTTAAGTCACTTCACTGAAGAAGTATTTTGCATTGGACCAGTTACTTTGATGCATAGCACACATAAAAATGTTCATTTCTGCAGCTGTACGCTTGAGTTGAAAACATCTTAAGAACAATATAATCAAGAATGCATCCTACATAAAATGGGCTCCAAATTTGTTCTGTAGTTTTTCTGTTTAAGAAATTGAATTATGTATGCACAGATATACTCTTTTTGTATTAAGGCTGCAATCCTATGCAATCCATTGAAATTAACAGAACATACTTCTGACTGAAAAAAGATAGTACTTCACGTACATATCTAACCCCCCTCTCTTTAAAGCCTTTTAGTCTATTATTAATGGAAAATCAAAACTGGGATTTTTCATGACTGCTACACTAATTCTAAATATAATTTAACTAAGATCTACCTGTAAGCAGTACACAGAAACTAAATGACTAGAATCAAAGGCTTATTAAGAGTTTATTATTAAACAAATTGCAAGCTATGATGTTTTCCTAGCCAATTCTTAGTAATGAGGAGCTGCTGTACTTAGGCAAATCAGTATTTTCTATGCAAAAATAAACTATTATGCCTGGCATACTGGAATTATGTTTTGTTTTTTTTAAGATGTGGGTAAAAGATAAACCTCCTTATTAGCCAACTATATGAAGCAAACTTTAATCAACACTTACCTTAGGACTTTAGGAATCATAGAATCATAGAGTTGGAAGAGACCACAAAGATCATCCAGTCCAACTCCCCTGCCATGCAGGAACTCACAATCAAAGCACCCCCAACAGATGGCCATCCAGCCTGTTTAAAGACCTCCAAAGAAGGAGACTCCACCACATTCAGAGGGAGTGTTTTCCACTGTCAAACAGCTCTTACTGTCAGGAGATTCCTTCTAATGTTTAGGTGGAATCTCTTTTCCTGTAGCTTGCAGCCATTGCTCTGGTTCCTATTCTCTGGAGCAGCAGAAAACAAGATTGCTCCATCCTCAGTGGAGGAAGATATATATGATTCAAAATGGGTCACACTTTATCTGCATGGAAGAGGCTATAGTTTTGAAATAATTGATATACCTAAACAAATATTTATTTGTTGAGATATTTGACTAGAAGATGTTAGCATTCATGGGGAATATTAACTTATGGATACACAGTCCATTTAATAGAAATAAAATGCAAGCCATTTAAGAAATATTAATTGAACTAATTTATTGAACTAGTCTGAAAGTGCTGCAAAATTTTCTTGCTCCATAAAAGCCAAAGTCTAATCAGCACTAGTGAAAAAAGTAAGGTCATTGATACAATTTTTTCCACTGCTACTATCCAGTTAGTGACTAAATTGGACACAACTCCCCAGGATGATTTAAAAACAACCCATACCCATGATTTAAAAACAACCCATACTCCATCACTGCTATTGGCTTCTTTTCAGTAGGACTATCCAAAGGATGGGTTGTATTCCTATGGTATTTTTTTTTATTTGATCCAAAAGAAGTCTAAGTCACTGATTATTTTAATAACTCCTATTTTCATTTTTTTGACTATTTTAGAGGCAACTATTTATTTTTTCCATTCTGTCTTCATCTCTAAATGCAATCTACATTTTATTTATGAGCCACTTTAGGGTTCTTGTTATAGAAAATCAAGTAATATTAACTAAATATTTTTTCTTTTATATTTCCTGCATCTCTTCATAGATAACTCTAGGTAAATAGTGCTACACATAAAATGATCCTACATATAAAAAAGAATGAAAAATCAATTGGAGTTACTTTCACTCAGAAGTGAATCTTACTACCCAGAGTGGCTTATTTCAAGACAAGTGTGTAGAGGATTGCAGCTTTTTTCTGTACCATGAAGTATCTAAAACAAGCCATCAGGTAATATTAACTAAATAGAACTATTTTTTTCTTTTATATTTCCTGCATCTCTTCATAGATAACTTTAGGTAAATAGTGCTACTCCATTGGTTGAACTCCATCAAAAGCCAACATTTACAAAGCTGAGATTCAGGTTTCAGCATATCTCTTGACTAAAGAATTTCACAGATGTGGAGCCGTCATTGACAGGATGTTGTTGTTGTTGTTAACTGCCCTTGAGTTTCGACTCTGTGGATGAGGCCAAGACTCCCTGTCCTCCACTGTTTTGCTTAGTTCCTGCAAACCCATATGCATGACCTCCCTAATAGAGTCCATCCATCTAGCATGTGGCCTTCCTCTCTTTCTACTTCCCTCCACCTTTCCTAGCATTATTTTTCCCCAATCTAAGTTCTAATTTTTATAAGTCAGCATGGTGTGAACTGGGTGAAATCTGGGCAAAATATTGCATGCTGGATGTGGACTATTTTGCTGGTGTGAGCCACTGAAACTCCTTTCCACATTAACATTTTCTTCAACAGAAATTGTATTCTGAGGAAGAAAATTCAGTAAAAGATGAACAAAACTCTTTTTTTTTCCTAGCACAGGTAAACTATTACTTCCTACCATAAATGTCAGACCTAAAAATTGTGTTTCTGTTTCTTTGCACATAAGAGGGACCAACGCCTTCATGATACTGACCAAGCATTTGGTTTAGAAGTGATACGGTCCCTTATCATATTAGCTATACTTCAGCATATATCCTTTCCCTACTCCCATGTGACAGCTGGAATCATATTAATCAGTGGTTCTTAAAATTTTCTTTACAATATCGTGTGTTGCAGCAGACACCAAAGACTTAACTCGAGATTTAAAACCCTAAAGTTATCAAAAAGTGTACACACTATACACCTTGACTTGGAACGGCTGGGGTTGCCTTTTGCTCCACCTGTGCTCCAACCACAGGAGAAAGAAGCAGGGAAGGCAGGAGGGCAGGTGAGGGGGGGAAAGAGGCAGGGAGGTTGAGCAAGCCCCCCAGGGAGCATGGCAGAGCTGACTGTGAGAGGGAAGGGGCTCCACTTTCTGCCCCTTGCCCAAGCCATCCTCGCAGGATCCTTCCCTCCATACTGTGCAAAGCTTCTCCACATGCACCATGGCTGCAGAAGAAAGAGGCAGGCAGGGAGGGAGGGCAGGTGAGCAGAGAAATAGGCAGTAAGGGCATGAAACCCCCTCCCCAGAAGCACAACAGTAGCAGCAGCAGCTGGAATAGGAGGGAGAAAAGGGGCTCTGCTCCCCATCACTCACCCAGGCCACTCTCCTGGGCTCCGCACCAGTGCCTTCACATGTACCCAAGCCACAGCAGAAAGAGACAGAAAAGGTGCATGGCAGTGATGGTGGAGCCAGGCAGAGAAAGGTGGAGCCCAGCAGAGACCAGAGAGCCGCCCAGGGCCCCATGGATACCCTGGGAGGACATCACGTGCCCCCAGGGGTTTGTGGACCACAGGTTAAAAATGCTGATATAAATAACAAATCTGTGTGTTGGTCAAGAACACTCCAAATCTCTTTTCATCCCTTCTCCAACAGCCCAGGGTAGGGAAATAAAATAATGCTTCACCTGGTATTATTCTGCCAAACAGCTATGTCTCCTTCTTTACCATCTTATTTCTATGTCTCCTTCTTAACCACCTTTGAGGTAAAGAGGCTTGATCCACAACCCAACACCAATTTAGATGGTGTGTTTGTAGCAAAAATGCAGACTACACAGCTTCAAATGTCAGATCCCATTATCCAGCCTCTCTCTCTTCAGGAATGTTACTGGTCTTCCAAACAACACTCTCACATACATTGTCATGACAATGCTGAAAATCTGCGAGAATGCTTCAAATTTATTTGATGTCTAGTTCAAAGATCTCTGTATCAGGGGAGTTGCAATACCGTCTTGCCCCCTCCATAAAACTCTGACAGCAGAAAAGTACCAGGTTAACATAACAAGATAACATTTTTTCCACTGATATTCTAGTATGGCAATCACGTAGGAAGAAAGTAATAAAAAAGGTAGTTGTATCTGGACAAAGGGAAGACAAACTTGAGTGAAGATTACCCTTCAACATGAATGACTCGCATATTTCTAAGGTTTACGCAGCCAACACAATTCATGGATGCTGTCTGGTTTCCACAGCAATACATTGCCTGTTTATTTTAAATATTACAGCTGAAGGACATTTTTAGAAAGTTTTTTTTTCTTCACAGTCAAGCCAAAAAAGAACACAAAAGGCTAAAGGCATGAAGTATTAGTGAGATCCAAGATGAACATCAGCCAATCCCACAGGCCTTGAAGACCAACAAGTTAAACTACAGCTGTTCTAGCTTAAAGCAGGGATATATTGTTCAGCATGGTTCCATTAACTTATTCCCTGCCTTAAAAGGAGGGAGGATCAATAGGTATATTGTGACACAATAAGAAGAAAGCCAAGAGTACTGAAGAATATAATTAGAATTAACTGTTAATTTTGCTATTATTTTGAAAATAGATGTTTCAGTGGGATCTGGATCATGCAGTTTAATCTCTTTGGAGAGGAAAAAAAAACAGAAGCAAAGGCCTTGTATACAGTAGTGGTGCTTGGGAAATGTGCCATAAAATAACATCAAATGTATTAAACTAGGCTGCTTTGGGAGAAGTGTGCACTCAACAATACAAATGAAACTCCTTTTTGTGTTGGGAGACTCTTGCCTATTTTAAAAAATGCAGCACAATGCTAGAGGAGCAGGCAGGACTGTCCGTCACACTGTATGCCAAATTTGGTGTATCATTTGGGGGTAAAGGCCAGATTCTCCCTCCCTTCAGAAGGGGGTGAAGTCAGGGTTGGGGCCACACAACTGGATTTCCTTGGTCCACAGTCAAACTGCTGGGAAAGAGGAATCCAATTAGTTGAAGAAGTGGAAGAATGAGCAAAGTAGTTTCAGAAAAAAATGGTGGCTGGTGACTCACATGTCAATGAACATGTCAAATCCACCACGAGCTTTAGTCTGAACTAAAGGAGCTGCTCAAGGCGCTTTTTGGAGAATAAGGTTCAGGACCTTGCGTAGATCGTTTAAAGTGAGACTAAATCCTAGAGCCAACTGACCATGCTCCATACCTTCCCCCCAGGGTCTAGAACCATATGTAAAAGAAACACCCAATCATCTCCAATCACCAATCAGAGATAAAAGGTTGGGATTCCTCCTACTGTACCACTCATCTTCCCAGTTGGGAAGGGAATGGCATGCACAAGAATCACCACTTCTATTCCTCTCCTCACTAGCCTTCAAGGGGAGTACTTGGGGAAGGAGTTTGGTCAAGAGTGGGTCAGAGGCTTCCTATCCCAGACAGAGGTTTCCTATGCCATATGTGAGACCCATGGTTTCCCATTTTTTTTCTAGGAGTGTTTCAACTGCCTTGTCTCCTATGGCAAATGTGTCACAGGATAGACAGACTTCCATTGGATAAAGCCTTGCTTATAATGAGTGATACAAGTTTCCAAGGTCCAAATGCCCCTCACCAAACCTTGAAGGGTCAAACCCATGAAATCACTTTTCCCCCCTATTAAAGTCCACAGCATGCCAGGGGTGTTTAACTATATCAGCTGAAGATGTTTGAGATCCAGAGGGTTGTTTTTAATAAACATAAAACAAACAAACCCAGAAATGACTTCCTCTTTTGAGAAAAGAGCTGGGGTGAAAATTGGCAAAATTGTCCCTATATCCGCAAGTGAAATAAAAATTAGAAGTGGGATAGTGTTGGGGGTGGTGGTTCAAGAGTGATGGAGGTGACTCTAGGGCACTATGGGGCTGCACCTACTTTGTGGACCACTTTTTCCCCACTCCTGCTTTATATGGCACCCACAGTATTACAACGTATTAAAACATAACATATATCTATATACTGAACCTATGTTATACATCACATATTGTTTATTGGATGTAACTTTCAAAAAAGAAAAGGATTTTCCGTATTAAAGCATATATAACTAATTAAGTCTAGTTTGTGTTGACCTTCTATCAGGTCTCAGTACATTTGATCATACTCTCACATGCAGCTAATGAATTATTTTCTGACATCTCTTTGCATGCCAGGATTTTCTTTAGATCTTTCATAGCTGTCCTTCCAAGTCTTAAGTCTTCTTCTGATTTCATGACTGCAGTCTCTATTTTAATTAATGACTGAACTAAGGTACATAAAATCTTTAATTATTTTGATTCTTAATTACCCACTTGGAAGTTATGGAAATGATGGGTGGTCATTGTTTGCTTTCTTAATATTTATCTGTAATCTTGCTTTTGCAATTTCTTCCTTAACTTTCCGTAACAGTAATTCCAAATCTTTGCTATTAATTAGATTCTCATTATTTAAACATATAAATGTGGGATATTTTGATGCCAGTGAGTGGCAAGAAATAAAGGAATTTTGGGTCCTTATTTGCATTCAGATATTATTTTCTTGTACTTGTTTTTGTTCTCTCTCACAACCATTCAAGCAAACACACACATAGAAACACCCATACAGGTAAAGTGGTTAAATTAATTTCTCTTTACCTGACCTTCTCTCGTAGGCATTATTTTTTCATCGTATTTCCAATCTCAGAACACTGATAGATTTTCTTAAGTCTTTATGTAGGCTTAAGACTGTATGTCTTAAATAGCGAACAACAAATCACCAGGAACAGATAATATTCCAATTGAACTGCTGCAATCCACATTGACAGAGTCAACTCTAGTGCTAACCAACATATGTCAACAGATATGGAAAACAAAACAATGGCCAACAGATTGGAAGCAATCAATATACAACCCTATCCACAAAAAAGGAGACACAAGAGATTGCAGCAACTATAGGACCACAGCACTGATCTTCCATGCAGGTAAAATCATGCTCAAAATTCTGCAACATAGACTCCAACCATACATGGAGAGGGAAATCCCAGAGGTCCAAGTGGGGTTCGGGAAAGGAAGAGGCATGAGGGACCATATTGCAAACATATTATGGCTAATGGAACGCACCAGGGGATTCCGAAAGAAAATCAGCATGTGCTTTATAGACTATAGCAAAGCCTTTGACAGCACAGATCATGAAAGGCTATGGAATGCCCTTAAAGACATGGGAGTTACAACATATCTGATAGTCCTGATGAGGAATCTGTACTCAGGACAGGAGGCTACTGTCAGAACAGAACATAGAGAAACAGAATGGTTCCCAATTGGAAAAGGGGTCAGACAAGGCTGCATCCTTTCACCCTATCTGTTCAACTTGTATGCAGAACATATTACAAGAAAAGTAGGCTTGGACACAGAAGATGGAGCAGTGAAAATAGGAGGAAGGAATATCAACAATCTAAGATATGGTGATGACCCCATAGTACTAGCAGAAAACCTCACAGACCTGAAACACCTACTAAGGAAGATCAAAGAAGAAAGTGCAAAGGCAGGCTTAATGCATAAAGAAAACAAAAATAATGAACACCGAGGACCTTCACAAGTTCAATCTAGACAGTGAAGAAATAGAAATAGTAAAAGAATTCTCATACCTGGGATCAAACATTGATAGAAATGGGGACTGCAGAAATAGTAAAAGAATTATCATACTTGGGATCAAATATTGATAGAAATGAGGACTGCAGAAATAGTAAAAGAATTATCATACTTGGGATCAAACATTGATAGAAATGGGGACTGCAGTCAGGAAATCAGAAGAAGACTATGAATGGGGAGGGTGGCTATGAAAGAACTAGAAAAGATTCTAAAATACATAGATATACAACTCAGCACAAAAGTCAGAAGCATACAAGCCACTGTATTCCCTATTACCATATATAGATGTGAGAGCTGGACTGTTAAGAAAGATGATAGGAAGAAAATCAATTCATTTGAGATGTGGTGCTGGAGAAGAGTGCTGAGGATCCCATGGAAAGCCAAAAGGACAAACAACTGGGTCCTAGAGCAGATCAACACAGAAACCTCCCTGGAAGCCAAGAAGACCAAACTGAGACTGTCGTACTTCGGACACATCATGAGAAGAGAAGACTCTTTAGGAAAAACAATAATGCTAGGGAAGGTGGAGGTGAGTAGGATGAGAAGAATGCCACATACTAGATGGATGAACTCTATTAACAACAACAAGACTCTATGTAGCATTTTAACAAAAGAATATGATGCAAATAAAATTTCAAGACACACAGCACAGTGCTGTTACATAATATAAGGAATCCATAACATTAAATGAACAAATATGCAACTGGAAACTGCCAACATTTGAATTTATTGTACATACAGAATTTCCACAAAAACATGCTGTCCAAGATCAGATGACAACCTAATAAAGGTATCACTACATTATGGACTTTGGATTTTGTTTATGGTCAACACAGCTACTATGCAAGATCAGGAAATACAACTGAATACCAGAATTCATCCAGTAGATTCCTCATATTCCCCAGCTGCTGGAAATTAAAGCACCAAGACAAGCATTTAATCACAACTAATGTAGGGCAGGTAAAGGTAAAGGTATTCCTTGTTGACAAGGTTGTCAAGTCGTATCCAACCATAGGGGGTGGTACTCATTTCCGTTACTAAGCCAAGGAGCCAGCATTGTCAGAGACTACTCTGTGATCATGTGGCCAGCATGACTGCACAGA
Source organism: Phrynosoma blainvillii (assembly GCA_026167975.1). Lineage (NCBI taxonomy): Eukaryota > Metazoa > Chordata > Lepidosauria > Squamata > Phrynosomatidae > Phrynosoma > Phrynosoma blainvillii. The sequence goes on along the minus strand of JANUYF010000002.1, from coordinate 57,371,730 downwards.
ATGCTGTTTACCTTCCCACTGACAAGTAACTCCTGGTATTCCCCTCTTGCCATTAATAGATATGTGCAGGTTGCTGGGCTTAGACTTGACTTCCACCTTTTTCTGAGATTATTTTCTGCTTTTCCAGCATCAAGAGAGGCAAGCAGCAAAGGGAGTTCTTGCAATGGCTACTTGAGATTATTTGCACGCAAAAACCAGTTTTACGGGCTTCTGAAACTATATTTAGGGATTCTGTGCTGCCTTCAAATGTATTTTCTGAAACAACAAATAAAACTTTTTTAAAGTTCACAATGAGTATTCAGAGTAATTACTATTTTGTAGACCTAAGCTCACAGCCCTAGCCTGCAGCACTCTGAAAATATAAATATCAAATATTGTTTCACCAATAATAGATCTCAATATATAAAAAGCCACTCATGGAAAATAATGGACAGACAATTCTTCTCTGCCAGTTCAAAACATTTTTCATGCTTAATCGGTTTGCTTTCATAGGACAGTCAAAGACAGGGTAATTCATTATCAAGAAAAAGACTGACATCATACAGTCAGTATTGTATATGAATAAACTTTACTTCCTCAGTTTCATATTCCTCCTCCAAAATGTCAAGTTGTTTCACAAGACATCATAAGAGATCAGGCATCTTTGGAAGGATCCTGTGTTAGCTCTAGACTCTGAACAGGATCTATAATCTTTTCTTTAGCAATTATAATAATGACTGCAGTAAACTGAATGAAGTTCTGTGAACCAATGACTACTTGATACTTGAGCTTTTGCCGTGCCAAGCAGTTTCATGGGGCTTATAAAAGTATGGTCTACAGGTAATTAAATTAAGTTTCCAGAACTGAAAACGTTACTTAGGTGACAACATAGTAAGAACTGTTAGAACAGACCATGAAAACTGGCACCTAATATATTGGTTTACATAACCAGTTATAGTAAGACTAGATTTTCTGCTCTTTGCACTTCAAGTAATAAATCCAGTCCCATATTCAAATTAAATTTTCATCCAATGAGATATAACATATAACACGTAAGGGATAATTTCTTTCTGATAATGACACGTAGAACTACCGATATGTTGGAATTCATTTGAAATTATAGCCCCATTTCTCTATAAGGTGTTTTTTTTTTTTTTTACTGTTTAGGTTCTATTTTTGTTATGATTCTTTGAGGTGGTAGAGTACTTAGTACAATATATACTTGTGTACAAGTCGACCTCATGTATAAGTCAAGGGAAGGTTTCAGGGTAAAAATTATGGATTTTTATATGACCTGTGGATAAGTTGAGGGTAAAAGTTAGGTGAAAGTTAGAGGGCAATAACAAAGGATATAAAGGAGAATTCTTTCTATGCTGCACGTATTGCATCTACAAAGTCTCGTCCAGGAGAGCTGTTCAGGATGGTTAAAGAACTAACTCAATTACCTCCCACCCTGAACCTATTATTGGCACCAACTAAAGTCTGCTGTGAAGCTTTTAACGACTTTTTTGTAAATAAAATCTCTCAGATAAGGGTCGATCTGGATGTGGGCATTATAACAGAACCAGTAAAAGAGATGTCCAGGGACTCTGTGGACTGCGTTATACTGGATCATTTTGAGTTTGTTAATACCAATGAAGTGGACAAGCTTCTTGGAAGTGTAAGGAAGACAATGTGCCCTCTGGATCCTTGCCCATCATGGCTGACCGCCCAGAGAGGTGATGCAGTAAAAACACTATTACAGTCAATAATTAATGCATCCTTCAGGGAGGGAAAATTTCCATCTAATCTAAAACAAGCGGTGGTTAAACCGCTCTTGAAAAAACCCTCCCTTGATCCCCTGGTAGAAAATAATTATAGGCCGATCTCTCTTTTACCATTCTTGGGCAAAGTGATCGAGAGGGCAGTTGCCTTTCAGCTCCAAGCTGTCTTGGAAGAAGTCAATTATCTGGACCCATTTCAAACAGGCTTCAGGACAGGATACGGAGGTGAGACTGCCATGGTCGCCTTAGTTGATGATCTCCGTCTGAGCATCGACGGGGGAAGTGTAACCCTGTTGGTGCTCTTAGATATCTCAGCAGCATTCGATACCATAGACCATGGTATCCTTCTGGAACACCTGAGGGAGTTAGGTATTGGGGGCACCGCACTTCAGTGGCTCTGGTCCTATCTCTCGGGCAGATTCCAAATGGTGAGGCTGGGGGACAGTTGCTCTTCTAAGAGAGAGCTGACATCTGGCGTCCTTCAGGGCACTATTCTGTCCCCCATGCTGTTCAACATTTACATCAAGCCGCTGGGAGAGATCATCCAGAGATATGGGGTGTGGTGTTATTAATATGCTTATGACACCCAACTCTATTTATCTACATCTCCAATTGTTGCAGTGACTAAGGATGACATCTCTCCTCTGGATGCCTGCCTTGAGTTGGTAATGGGCTGGATGAGGGAAAACAAACTCAAGCTGAATCCAGAGAAAACGGAGGTGTTTGCGATAGGTATCCCTAGTCTGGGAAGGGAGCTTTGTCAACCAGTCCTGGATGGGGTCACACTTCCCCTAAAGGACAAAGTTCACAGTTTGGGAGTACTCCTGGACTCATCTCTACAGTTGTCATCTCAAGTGGATGCGATGGCCAGGAGTGCTTGGTATCAACTTCGGTTGATCCGCCAACTGCGTCCCTACCTGGACCGGAAGGACTTTGAGGCAGTAGTACTTGCCCTGGTAATCTCTCGTTTGGATTTCTGAAATGCACTCTACACGGGGCTACCTCTGTACCAAGTTTGGAAGTTTCAACTCGTTCAAAATGCAGCAGCCAGATTGGTCACTGGAACATCTAGGTCGGACCATATAACTCCCATATTAAAATCTCTTCATTGGCTGCCAATTAGCTTCCAGGCGCAGTACAAAGTGTTGGTTATTACCTTTAAAGCCTACATGGCTTGGGCCCGAGTTACTTAAAGGAACGCCTCTCCCTATATAATCTGCCTGGCACTCTCAGAACATCTGGGAAGAAGCTATTAGAATATTATAAAACCAGACTTAATACAACTTCCCAATGATCGTTTATGGCCACAGTCCCTATGCTGTGGAACAGCCTACCAGAAAAGACCCATCTTATTACTACTCTAGATAACTTTAAGAAGGCACTTAAGACTGAGCTCTTCCAGTGGGCCTATCCACCTGATCCCCCTTAGTGGACCAGGAAGCTAAACAAGCTATATTATAATGTTTGTTTGGCTTTCTGGCTGTAGATACGACCAGACACTTTATAGTACCTTTTAATCCTGCTATTTTATTATTAATGCTTTTGATTTATTGGTGTAATGCTGCTATATTTTGTATAACTTCTGTATTGTATATTTTGTATTTACATTTTGTATATTCATTTTTACTGTTGTAATCCCGCCTCGATCTGCACGGGAGGCGGGAAATATAAATAATAATAATAATAATAATAATAATACACCAATTACTTCCCTCCATCTCCTTCTCTGAACCTCTCCTGACTGCCTGACATCACTTCCCAGGTGCTGGAGGAGGTGGTTTTAATATTGGATTGAAAAGGGAAGGAAGTAAGAGTTAAATGGGGTGTTTCTTTGATGGGAAGAGAAGGCTTTAAAATCAGATTGGGAAGGGAAAGAAGTGGAGTTAAATGCAGTGTTTCTTTGATAGGAAGAGGTGGCTTTAAAATCGGATTAGAAGGGAAAGAAGTGGAGTTATATGGGGTGCTTCTTTGATGGGATGAGAAGGCTTTAAAATCAGTTTGGGAAACTATTTCACACATACACGCACACCAAAAGGAAAAAAAACTCCTGCCTCCAGGGAGGAGGAGCAAGAAAGAGTGGGATATCATAGCAGTGCTTGTTTCAGGACCTTTCTAAGCAGTATTAGTGTATTGACCCATATATAAGCCAACCCAGGATTTTAAGGTCAATTTTGGGGCATAAATTTCTCGACTTATAGTAGAGTATATATGGGATGTTGGGATGAACAAGATGAAGTCTCCCCAAAGTCATGAAACTCACTGAGTGATTTTGACCAGTTACACTTTCTCAACCTGACCGACCTCAGAGACAGAATTTTGAAAGATCAGCACTCTTTATTAAAAATATTCTTATCCGACCTTTCCTTTTAAAAAAATTGCTCAGAAGACCTGACAGAAGAGGCCTGTCACTTTTTAATCCAGGACAAATCGGGGGGGGGGGGGGGGGGAAGGCTAGAATTTTCTTTTGCATTCTCCTGTAACATCTGTTTAACCTTGGACCCCTCACTACTGTTGGAATCATGCAGACAATAGCTGGTTTGCTTTTGGCTTTTGGCTTACCATCATCTGGATAGCAGAGGAGAGAGTATTATTATGTGGTATGAAGCAGTAACTTGCCTTAGGGAGGAAAGACTGGGACAAAAATCACAGTAAAGAATGTCCCTGATTCTGCCCCCCCCCCCCCCCCCGAAAATGGCTTTTATCCTGAAAACTACAAGGAAAGAATTATCTGCATGACTAGTGCCCAAAATTACCTGCAACTCTCATCCTCATCTACAGAGTTTGAACATCCCTCTATCTCCATCCCACCCCTTTACTATTGTCTGAACAGCATAATGAAATTGTCAACAAAATGTGCAGCTGTTGTGTGTGGGGGGGATCCAAATATATTTGGGCTCGTTAGGAAGGTAACAAAAAATAACACCACCAATGTCATATTGCCTTTACACACCTCTAAAGTGCAACCATACATGGAATATTTTTTACTGTTCTGGCCTCCATGTGGTCAATTGCATGATGATTCTATATTAGTGATGGTCGCCTGTCTCTCAGCAACCAGCCATTGCTGGGAAGCATGAGCAGAAGGATGCTATCGCTCTCATAACCTTGGCTGTGAGGTTCCCATAGATATCTGGTTGGCCACAGTGGGAACAGAACGCTGGACTCTATAGGCTTTTTGTCTGAACTGCAACCACCATCTTGTTTCCTTCCTTTGAGTTTTTCAAGTAAACAACATACCCAACACTTCAAGGGTGTGAATAAACTTCAGACTGGTCTTGGCTCTTAGTTGAGTTATACTTCAAAAGATCCTTCTGCATCTTTTCAAACAAATAATTACCCAGGATATAATACACAAAAGGCAAATTCCACAATAAGTTATCCTACATACAGCACTGCATGAGATTAGTAAGAGTTGCTCAAGTAGAATTTGGAGCTAAGTGCCCTAAAGATATGTTTCTAAGGTAATACGAAAACATTAACATAACAACTATCTGCCAATTTTTATAATTAATGAACATTGTGCAACAATGATCTTTAGCACAGGCCTGTAGACGTTCACAACTGCACTTTCTTCACAAATTCGACTTAGTAAACTGGTTTTGAAATTCTTCTTTATTTTAAAAGCAGTTTTCATCATGGGAGGTATGCTTTGCAAGGTAGTGGAGACTGTATCCAGGCATTTTTCCAGAAACAGCCATTGACATCAGAAAAGCATGATGAAATTTTATATGAAAAGGCTGTTACGAAAGCAAAGATGAGCAAGAACCAGCATTAGGCCTACATAAGCATACACGGGCTTCTTTTTATTTACCCTTAAGTGCTTTAACATTTTGGCTGTCATCCAAACTATAAAATCTGAGATGAATAAGTCTTCTGCCCAATTTATCTTTAGCAACCCCTATTCACCACTGAAAAATAAAGGGGGCAGATTTAGGTGAGGTTCAAGCAAATGTATACTTAATTTTAATCCTGGCATTGTACTTGCTAAATATTTGTTGTCCTTGTTGTCTATATCTAGGAGGTGGCCCTGATTAAAGCCCATTGTTCAGGAAACTAAATGCATGTGTTTCCAGATAGTATAAATATGCTACAATGACTAAACAACATTTGATGAACATATGCAGCATTGGAAATATGCCAGGTACAAACCTTTGTGCTTAAAACGTTATACAAATACTGTCTGGCAGGTCTGATTTAAATTACATGGCAATTAAAACCCACAAGCTTTCAATATCCCTGCGTTTAACCCGTCACGGCTATCATCGCACTCTAAAGGAAGCATTAGCCCTAAAGGTCAAAAAATATAGCACACAAATATGATTAATTTAAAGCTGGGGAAAAATATATCTTCTCCAGGTCACAGATGACTATGAATTTCCTTTTCTAGTTACATAATGATTGCTTAACAAGTAGAGGGAGCCCCTCCATGGATAGTTTCCTTTTGTCAACTTTTTACTTCTTTAGTTCAAAAAGTGCATGCTGGAACAGTCATGAAATTAATTAAAGTTGTGACTCTAAGTTCCATCAGCATAGTGCTGTACTGCATCACGAAAGCCCTACAAAAACCTGATGGGGGGCAGATGCAGAAGCCCCACTGCACCAATGCAACATTAAAATCTCAGAACATGAATATTGACTGAAAACATTTGAGCATCCGATGGCAAGAAAGGACTAAAGATATCCTACAGAAAGTAGACCAACATGAAGACAATACTATGCCACACTACATGCCAACCATGAAACAAAACCAAGTACTTCCCGATATCAACCACAAGGATACTCATATGAGTATGTATACTTCTATAGCATCATCTGTTTCACATAAGGAGCCAATCAGCACGCTCTAGTAGTATGTGAGAAAGGAACAACAGAATACACAGCAGAACCCACAGAAGAGGACTCAGAATCTTGATGTCACAGGGAATAACAAGCATGCAATGCAAACATCAGAACTTTGCTCTTTTCTCCATATCTGAGGGTTCCTGAAAAGTTTTTTTTTCAAGAAGTTGGTTAATTGTTTACATATCTTTCAAAATCATATTTTCCCCATTTCCATTTTATGATCAAAGTTCATAAAGTTCAAAATATTATTTTATACCATCTTATAAAATTGTTTTTGTAACAAGCATGAATAATAGGTGCTAGCTTAAGTTTCATATCCACAGCTGTTAAATTTTTAGGAAATTATATAGCTACATGTACTTTCTTTACATCTGTCAGATAAATCAGAACACCAGGTGCAGTTTTTAAAAACAAATTTAACATAAAAGCTGTTAGGAAAGAAAGATTTCTATCCCATTTCTAAAAACCTGTAACATGTCCCACATTATAGGAAACTGTATGAAATGTACCACATCCCACAATAAAAATACCATGTGGCACAGCAGCAATCTCCAAGCTCTACTTCCCAGAACTTGTTTGTGAGATAAATGGAACCACTCCATAGTAGCAGCCCCTACGCTTAACCTTGCCAGGTGGTTCAAAAAAAATATGAAAACCCTCTGGGATATCCAAGACAATCAACCAAGCACAACTGAACACTGTCAACCACAGCAGCTCCTGTTCCCCAAACTCATTAAAACCTGAACTAAAAAATGATCCAATAATCTGATACCTACCAGAGTACCTGGAATTGACATACCATGACTCACTATATAATCTTGCCTGTACTGAATCTTAGCTAAGGGAGATGAACTACATTTGTCTTCTTTCAGATACTCAAAATCAAACCTCTCTCAAACAGGCATCTACCTCAAATGATCAGTATTGCCCAGACAACAGTCTTTAGAACAAGGGTGGGAGTCATATAGCCTTCCAGGGACTGCAAGTTCCAGCATTCCTTAGCACTGTATATGCTGGCTGGTGCTGAAGGCACAGGCAATTCAATGACACAACAAACAAGGCACACAACAGCAAACTGAACAGAAGGAGAAAACCACCTTCATGTAAAGGACGGGCCTTGAAGCAGCCTTCTGGCTTGAACAGCAACACCACAAAGCTCTTGAAGGAGCTGATTGGAAAACTATCAGCCAGCACTTTCTTCTAGATATTCAGTGTGACGCTTCTTCATATGATGAGGCTGGCTGAGAGAGACTGCTGGCAATGCATATTTTAAAAAAAAAAACCTCCATTTTTTTTTAATTTAATGGTGCTTCTGCAAGGCTTTAGGTTCCTCAGAGCACACCTACACCTCCTCTCTTAATTGGTGATACTCCCAAGATTTTCACACGGGTAAAATAAAGAAAAGAGGAGAAGAAAAACAAAAGGGAGATAGGAACAAACTAAGAATTAGGAATGCAACAGTACAATGGCTTGTGAACAAAGATAAAGAAAATTACTACAACAACCAATGCAGAAAAATAGAAGACAATGATAAAAAGGGAAGAACAAGAGACCTATTTCACAAGATCCGAGAAATCAAAGGAAAATTCAAACCAAGGACTGGGATGCTCTGTGACAATAAAAATAACATAATTCAAGACCAGGAAGGAATAAAAAGATGTTGGATGCAATACACAGAAGGATTATACAAAATAGATGACAAAATGAAGGACACATGGAATGAAGAGCCATATGAAGATGAACTCCAAATTCTAAAAAACGAGGTGGAAACTGCAAAAAGAGAAATAGCGAAAAACAAATCACCAGGAACACATGATATTCCAATTGAACTGCTGCAATCCACATTGACAGAGTCAACTTTAGTACTCACCAACATATATCAACAGATATGGAAAACAAACGATGGCTAACAAATTGGAAGTGATCAATATACATCCCCATCCACAAAAAGGGAGACACAAGAGACTGCAGCAACTATAGAACTATAGCACTGATCTCCCTTGCAAGCAAAATTATGCCCAAAATTCTGCAACATAGATTCCAACCATACATGGAGAGAGAAATCCCAGAGATCCAAGCGGGGTTCAGGAAAGGAAAAGGCACTCAGGAGGGTGGCTATGAAAGAACTAGAGAAGATTCTAAAATGCAAAGATAATACAACTCAGCACAAAAGTTAGAATCATACAAGCCATTGTATTCCCTGTTACCATGTGTGGATATGAGAGCTGGACAGTTAAGAAAGATGATAGGAAGAAAATCGACTCCTTTGAGATGTGGTGCTGGAGAAGAGTGCTGAGGATCCTGTGGACAGCCAAAAAGACAAACAAATAGGTCCTAGAGCAGATCAAGCTGGAAACCTCCCTGGAAGCCAGGATGACCAAAGTGAGGCTGTCGTACATCGGACACATCATGAGAAGGACGGACTCATTAGAAAAGACAATAATGCTGGGAAAAGTGGAAGGAAGCAGGAAGAGAGGAAGGCCACATGCCAGATGGATCGACTCTATGAAGGAGGTCACGGGTATGGGGTTGCATGATTTAAGCAGAGCAATGGAGGACAAGGGTCTTGGAGATGTCTCATCCATAGGGTTGTCATGGGTCAAGACCAACTTGAGGGCAGTTAACAACAACAGCAACAAAAGTGGCAGAAGCATAGTGGGATACTCCCATCACTATCATGCAACTGCACACAGATTATCAGACGATGTCATGATAATCGCGTCATTATCCTGCAAATAAAGAGAAATTCCAGTGCTGCTTTTTATTCATGGGAGTTTCCTATGAATGAAAAAGAGTGCTAGAATTCCTCTTTATGTGCAGGATAGTGATGCAATTATGGCGATGTCACACATTGTCTGATAATCTTCGCGCAATTGCGCTATAATGACAGGAGCATCCCACTATGTTCCCTTCACTTTTGCCCATGTGAAAATCTCTTCCAGCTTGAACAGTAGAAATAAAGGGATAACTACTTGAATTTTTAAAATTTCAAGAAATAATTTTACATTTTGTGAATAATTCACAACTTAAGACAATCTCACTGTATTGAAAACAGAACAACTTCCTCTGTTGAAGAAACTGAAGACAACACATTGGTTTACACTAGTATGAGTAAGTTTATCTATAAGTAAATTTTGTTAAGACTATAAACAATGTGGGAGAACTCATTTTACTACATAAATTTCAATCTATGTTGTATAATCTCTAGGTGCCTCTCTTTTTTTCTATTTTTTAAAAAAGAAACAGAAATTGCGTTTGGCCAATAGCCTAGGATTTAAAGATTTTCCTCATGGGAGGAAGTGATTTTTACTCAGCTGAACAAGTAATTGTAAACATTGATATGTAATACCAAAAACTGCAGTGCACAGCATGAATTCCAAAACAGAAAAACTAAACGCACAGACTTTAGGTCCTTGACATTACCATTTGGAAAGTTTTAGAAGCACATTTTTAAAAAATGTATAAACATGCTCATGTCTTTATGCTTTAATCAGTTTCAAAATTAAAATTATCCTTCTGTTCTGTGACCTACATTTTGGAATACACTACAAAAAACAAAGATGTTGCCTTGGAAAAGCTAAAGAAAATTATAAGGGTTTCTTTCTTCAACATGGTTAAGTCAAATAGTTTTCCATATGCAGTTAGAACTTCTTTTGCTGAGATTTTGTAAATGTTCCTTTTTAAAAAATAAAAAAATAAAAAACACCATACCTGCCACCTTATTATATTATTACTACCTTATTACTAGTCCTCAAATGCTGTTTATCAAGAGCTCTTTAATCAATTTAATTGCCATCTCCAATGAGAAAGTCTTGCTGGAGTCCCATTATTTGCAATAGGTGGAGAGTTCCTCGCTGAAGTACTTGGAAAGATTTACTTCCAAGTGGTCACCTACTTAGATCAAACAGTAAATCACTGACTCTTGTTATGGTGTTTGTTTAGGTGGCAGCAGTTTAGCTGGCCAAATCTCAATGGCCCCTTACTGAGCTCTCAGTGTGTGTGGCCCATTTTGCTCTGCAGCTGCTTTGACACACAAGCCCCTCTGTGTACCAAACCTATTGTTATTTTAATGCAATTCTCAACAGTTTAATTTGCCCTTACCAGCCTAAAGGCATTTCAGAAGAGCAGCATGGTAAAACTCTCTAAGCAAGGACACCTGCCTTTAAAAATAAAAAAGAAAAGAAATCATCAATCACAGATAACATAATTTGATGAGTTGAGATGCAACGCACCAAAGTCTCTAGTATTTCTGATATACTACTGTCCATGTCCTTTGGTACCAATTTCGAAACAAAGCAACCCACAGAAACATAGGCAGTGTCAGATATCCATTTCATTTCTTTATTAAATAGTTTAAAACAAACAAGATTCCTTTGAATTTGCCATCAACTATGCTCGCTTTGTGAAGTTATAATATTCCACCCATATTAAACAATTTCTCTCCAATGAAAAGTATCACCATTTATAGTAACTACAACATTCTTTAGACAGATCTCTATATTTCATGTTAATGTAAATGGCACTGTATGTTGTTCTTCACAGTGAAACATATTTCCTATTCTGTTTGATTGGGATTGCATAATGCTAAAAAATATGTCCCCTAAGGAGAAGCAGACTCTATTCATGGGGCTGATGTGTGTGTACAACTGGAATCACATTCAATAGGTACCATTTAACTGACTGGACACCGCTTTTAATGTCGTTGTTGTTGTGTACCTTCAAGACATCTCTGACTTATGGCATCCCTAAGGTGAACCTATCATGGGGTTTTCTTGGCATGTCTCTTCAGAGGGGGTTGTCATTGCCATCCTCTGAGGCTGAGAGACAGCGTGACTTGCCCAATGTCATCCAGTGGGTTTCCATGGCCAAACCAGGATTTGAACTCTGGTCTCCAGAGTCATAGTCCAATGCTCAAACCACTACATCATGCTGGCTTGCAAGGTTATGTCTGTCTAGAGAGGGACTGGAATCTGTTTTTTGTGCTAGTCATATGGATATTGGACTAGGAAATCTAGAAAGGTAGAAACCCACCCCAAAGAACAATAAATTGAGACAAACAATGTAAGACATGCTTGCATTTGCAGTAATGCAGGCCAGGTTGAACTGTGAGCATAGGGAGAGAAAGACATCTAACATTTGTATACCTGTCAAAAAGAACTGCATCCTCTGCAACTTTTTATGTCCTTCAAGCAACATGTCCTTTACAACATGTACCAGTATTTAATCTTTACCCTTTCATTTGTTTAAACTCTCCCCAAACTGGCTAAGAGGATTTAAAAATACAATTGAAATCAATCTAAAAATACATACATTAAGGTAAATTAAAATCTTTTAAAATCTTAGAAACTTTTAAAAACTAGACATGAGAAAAGCGCCTGCAAAGCCTATGTCACATATTCTCAGCTAATAATATCTTTCAACCATCCTGCTGAGAACAACACTATAACACAAGCAGCATTTCAGCTGCATAGTTCCTACTGGCTCCTTGACATTGCAATAAATACATAACAACTGTCAAATTCATAACTTTTTAATATGTTTTATTTTTAAAATTATCTTAGCTGTTTCATTCATGATTTGTAGTTATTAAGCATTTGTGTACAGTCAGCCCTCCATTTTTGTGGGGGATTCGTTCTGGACCCACCCCCGCAAAAATGGAGATTTACAAATATTCAAGCCCCATAGGCTTGAATGAGGCGCGCCCCATTGGTTTAAACAGAGGCCACCCCTCCGTGAATACGCAAAACTACAGACTTCAAGTCCATGAGAACAGAGGGGCGACTGGAATTATAAAGGAAAAACAAAAGCTTGCATGATTATATCAACAGTCCATATGATGTCACCCCCAGTTTGTCCAATGCTGAAATCAACATTCATACAGTGAGGAATACTTTCTGTGAGGATTAGCCTTATACTCTCTTCTTTCTATTTATTTTTAATTTGTATGATTATTTGTGCAATCTGTATTTCATTGCAACATAGCTGCTTAGAGAATTTTAATGCCCCATATATGGACGAGCAAATTAAAGAATTCTACATTTCTACGCAGCAAAAAAAGTAATTATGCTATAAATTTTATTTCAACACCAATATAGGACTATTGCTTAAGAGTGTATTTTCCAGTCTTTGTCTGGTTATAGTAGAATTACAAATTACACTCCCACTATTTCCTTTAGCAAATACTTCCAAAGACAGACATATATTTGTAAATACTTCCAAAGACAGCTACCCTTCTATGTTCTCCTTTCCTTCATTTTAGCCCATTTCTTCGGCTCATATGCTTCCGTGGTGGATATGTTTTGACAGACAAAATTAATTGGGTTTCCTTGAAAATTTCAACTAGAGGCTTAAGGGAGGTACGTACTGGGTGACACACCCCAGAACACCTTCTTGACTGGTATAGTAATGAAAACTAACCATTCTGTTTGATATATTTCCACATGCTTATCAAGCTAATTTTTAACAACCCATTAGTATTAGACACGCTTCTTAAAAAGAATGTTAGCACTTTAAAAGCAAAGATAAAAGCACTGGTTATTGTCATAATCAGTATACAAGACTGTCAACCTCACCAATTACATCTAGATTTCCTGGGCCCAAATCTCCACTCGTGATGCAGCTGACTGGGTGGCCTTGGATAAATCAGTAGGCTGCTATGAAGCTAAAAATATACACAAAGTAGGATACAAATGTGATAAATATATTTAGCTACTCTTGTACTCTTTCTTGAATACATTTACTTGGAAGCACAACCTACTGAGTATTCCCTCTCTACCGAATACAAATGTGATAAATAATGGACATTTAAGATTGCAGTTTGATCACAATTAGTGTGCTGCAGCCTTCACAGCATAACCTTCACAAGCAGAGTATATCCTCCCCACGGTGACCTACTTGCCTAGCAAACCACCTTCTGAACCCTATGGTTCAGTGACCTAGAACTATGACAGTATGCGTGCAAACATGCTCTTTGAATGTGGGGAAAAAAAGAGCAGTAATATGCCCTGCAGAGTAACATTCTGTAGCTTGTAGGACATGAGACAGCACTTGTGGTGCTATTTTTCCATATATTTCATGTGGTATCATATAAAACATTAAGAATTATCCTTGTTAAAAGCAGTATTTACAAATACAATCCCTAAATTTTTATTTAGTTGCCATTTTTAGTAAGTATTTATTTCCCGATTTCTTAAAAATAACTAATTATTTTTAGTTGTTTTTAAAAACATGTGCATGTTTTATTCTGAAGCCACACTTAGCTCCTGCCCATCTTTTTATGTCCTCAATATCTACAGTACAAGTTAAGGCAGCAGCACAAGTCACAACTGATGTGAAATTTCTTCTTTCTTTCTTTCTTCAATTAAGCAATACAGTCGCCCCTCCGTTTTCATGGACTTGGTGTCTGCATTCCTTGCCCATTCGCAGGCAGCAAATGGGGGTGGACAAAATGGGGTGCGTGCCACCATTCAAACCAATGGAGCTTGAATATTAGCGATTTTCCATTTTTGCAGGGGGGTCCGGAATGGATCCCCTGCGAAAACGAAAGGGTGACTGTATGATTAATTACACCATACAGTTATACACAAAAGAAACAAATGTATTAATTTTGATGAAATAGAGTCATGCTGTAATAGTCATACCATTATTGCTAGAATGATGACTTAATTACAAATAACTATTTATTTATAACTAGTTACATTGAAGCACTCCAGACACATGCTACAAAGACACTTGTTCTAATACTAGAGATATACACAGTATAATACTTTATGTGACAACACCATGCCAGTACCTTAGAGTCCTAGGAATAACAACTCCTTTGTAGGCACAACAGTTCATGCTACTGGGATGTAAGTTTCCTTTCATAAAAAAAATTAGTTCTATTTCAAACTCTTTTTTTAAAAAAAAATTAAACAATTTATGCAGTAGTTCAGTATAACTAAGGTAAAGGTTTACCCTTTGACAAGGTTGTCTAGTCGTCTCCAACCGTAGGGGGCGGTGCTCATCTTTGTTACTAACCCAAAGAGCCAGCGTTGTCAAAGACGACTCTGTGATCATGCAGCCAGCATGACTGCACAGAAAACTCTTACCTTCCCACCAAGGTGGTACCTATTTATCTACTTGCATTTTACATGCTTTCAAACTACAAGGTTAGCAGAAACTGGGACTAGTGATGGGAGCTCACTCCATCATGTGGCATTTTGGCCTCGAATTGACAAACTGCCAATCTTGCAATCGTCAGAGTCAGCGTCTTAACTGTTGCGCTATCACATCCTATTTGTCGGTCAGTAATTATATTTGAGACAGTGCCGACTCCCGGCACAGTCTGGGTAAAAATCACCCAGCTACAGCCAAAAACAATGTACACTGAAGAGTATAAAAAAACAAAACCCCAGCTATTGGTATTGACAGTGCACTGACCACTTTTCACACTCAAAAGAAACAATCACAGACAGCCGATTTGTCCAAAGTTCTTGGAGGCTTTTATCTTCAATTATAATATACCGTATATACATAATATAAATACAGCATATATATATATATATATATATATATATATATATATTACACCTTTCTGACTTATAATCAACTTCAAAGTCTGCTTCACAGCTCCAACCTAGTCTACACACACACACACACACACACAGAGAGAGAGAGAGAGAGAGAGAGAAAGCAATAAACATACTCTTGCTGCTTCAACCATAACTCTCAACCAACCGAACACTGCAACTGTCAACTCTCAACTGTCACCTGTCAATCAAAATATTTTTCTATTGTTTAAAGACAGACTACTCCAACACTATTATATGACTATTACATAACTATTATTATATCACTATTGATATATTTTCACAACCAAATTAAAGTTTATACAAATTACTGGATTTTTAAAGAGACTCACAAATACATTCAAACTTTCCCCCCTAGTTTTAAAAATGAAACGCTATCTTGAGAATTAGATACGGTAATTGTTCATTGAAGAATTTTTCAAAGTTTAAGGGTATCTCTATTACAGCAAATTTATGCTCCACTACAAATGAATTCAATTGAGGAAACATTGTAATACAGTATTACTTACAGCTAGATCTTTAAGTTTTTTTTCATAGGAAAAATGAAGGCAGTCTTCATTTATCTCTCCTTTAGAAATATCAAAACTGTATATATCTGCAAGTCCTCTTTCAGATAACAACACTTTTCTCAGTTCTTCAACGTATTTCTCTCGCTCCATTTCAATGTCAGCAGCCTCCTTAGAAATCTCCTCTTCGGGCACTGGAAAGTGAAAAATTGTTGGAATTAATGCAAAATTAAAAAGAAAAACAATCTGAAAATCAAACATGGCTGTTGTCAAACACACATTTTTACCTATGATTCTGAAATACATTTATACAATTTATACATTTACAAATATTTCAACATTGCATTGTTTTTAAGCTTTCTTCAACATATAGGACAGTGCTATAGGTCTCCCAGTGTTTGATTTACACTGAATCCTCTATAACTTCTTGTGATTTACCAAACAGGTTATAGATATGTACCTCCAAGTCAGTGGCAATGCTATGGGCACCTTCATGCCACCACAGTATGAAAAAATCTTCATAGCTGATCTAGAATAATGCTTTCTCAGTATGTGCACCAAAAAATATCTCCTTTACCTATGATTTCTTGATGACATTTTTGTAATTTGCCCACATGGAAAGCAATCACTTGAGAAATTCTGCCAGGATTTTGACAACTTCCACTCTACCATAAGCCTGAGCCTGGAACAATCCACACAACAAATGCACTTCCTTGACACCACTGTGCAACTGCACAATGGACTTCTAAGAACCACATTCTACTTAAAATCCACCAATAACTACATATGCTTACCCTGAACACACTACCAAGTCTATTATTTACAGCCAAGCCATCCAATATGACATCTGCTCAGACGCACAAGACACAGAATCAAAACTCTTAGAGTTACAACAGGCATTTCTCAAACTACAAAACCCACCAAAGGAGATGAAGAAACAAATCAACAAGCTAAGATAAATACAAATCAACAAACTAAGACAAGAACAATCTACAGACCAAAACCATAAAATGACAGAACACCCCTATTGGTCACCAACACTCCCCAGCTGAGATCACTCAACCACATCATCAATGAGCTACAGCTAGTTCTAGAGAAAAACATAGCCTTCTCACAAGCTCTGGGAGGCAGGCCTTTATTGGCCTAAAGACAGCCTCCAAATCTTTAACAACTTATCACTTGCAACAGGATACATAAAGTGAGTGGTAATATAGGAACAAGATCCTGCCTCAAACCCAGACACCAAGTCTGTTTCCGCATCTACTCTGGGAGTAATATTACAAGGGCCAATAACATCACCCATAACATCAGAAATGTATTTGCTTGCTCCTCCTCCAATGTGATGTATGCCACCCTATGCCAGCAATGCCCCTCTATATTCTACATTGGACAAACAGGATACAAGAATAAATCTTGTATTTATCTCGTCTAAATATGAGATCTGACATTAGAAATCTGACATCAGAAATTAAAATACTCCAAAAAACAGTTGTAGAACATTTCAACTTTCCTGGACTTGCAGGAAAGGATTTCCATATCACAGTCCTTGAACAAGTAATTACAAAGGAAGACTAGAAAGAGAGGCAGCTGAATTGAATTATATTCACAAATGCCAATCCATTAGCAGAGGTATGAACAAAGATAATGGCTTCATGGCACACTACATATATTGATATAAGAGTCCTTGCTATTGGACATATAACAAAAGGAGCTTTCTCAGAAAGAGTTTTGAGCTTTTGATTTTTTCTTTTCACACATCAACACTAACTTACCATTGTAAAGATATGAAAGACTTGTATTACCTCACCCAGCCCTTCAAATATTTTAAAATTTAGGACAAGGAACATGATTAGCATCCTTCTAGATCCTATTACATTCTATCTCACTTCTCACATTGTATAAATATGTTTTATAAACTGAGGTTTTAGTGACACTCTGTACTGCATCTGAAGTGGGTTTACACACAAAAACTCATACAGTGCACCCTTGTTATCCACGGGGATCTGTTCCGGACCCCACCCCCCGCCCCCCTGTACTGCAGCTGAAGAAGTGGGTTTACACACAAAAACTCATACACTGCACAATTGTTATCCCCGGGGATCTGTTCCAGACCCCGCCCCCTGCAGATAGCAAAAAACACAGGACCATAAAGTCCTGTTATTTTCAATGGGCCTGCACTCATGCGCACACCACCACATGCACATATGCCCATTTTAAAAGCCAGGGCTTGCCACCTGCAGAAGCTCAAACTGCGAATGGCAAGCCTGCACTTGGTGCGGGTGCACTGTATTAAAATAAAAACCAGCTAATCTTAAAGGTGAGTTCCATAGCTTTTTATGGTCTATGGCTATGCAGTCAAAGGCTTTGCTATAATATATAAAGCACATGCAGACCTTCTGGAATTCCTTGGTGTGCTCCATTATCCATCATATATTTGGAATGTGGCCCCTAGTGCCTCTTTCATTTCTGAACCCTGCTTGCTCTTCTGGGGTTTCTCTCTCCATGTATGATTGGAGTCTATGCTGCAGAAGTTTGAGCACAATTTTGCTTGCATGGGAAATTGATTCTATGGTCCTATAATTGCTGCAATCTTTTGTGTCTCCTTGATTGTTTCCAGTCTGTTGGCCACCGTTTTGTTTTCATTTCATTTGTTGACATAAATTAGCACTAGAGTTGTTTCTGTCTGTATGCGTTGTATCAGTTCAATTGGAATGACATCTATTCCTGGTGTATTATTTTTCCCAGTTTTCCTTATTGCAGCTTCCACTTTGCTTTTTAGAAACTGGGGCTCATTTTCATGTGAGAAGACATGGTAATGCCACTTCATTTGACAGTCCCAATGAGAATCTGTACTTAGGACAAGAGGCTACTGTTAGAACAGAATTCGGAGAAACAGAACGATTCCCAGTCAGCAAAGGAGTCAGGCAAGGCTGCATTCTATTGCCCTATTTGTTCAACTTGTATGCAGAAAATATAAGAAAAGCAGGTTTAAACTCAGGAGAAGGAGGAGTGAAGCTAGGAGGAAAGAACATCAACAATCTTAGATATGTGGACTACACCATATTACTAGCAGAAAATATCTCAGACTTGGAACAATTACTAAGGAAGGCCAAAGATAGAATTGTCCAAACTATTGTATTCCTCATCACCATGTACAGATGGGAAAACAGGACAGTGAAAAAAGCAAGTAAGAAGAAAATCAATTCATTTGAGATATGGTGCTGGAGAAGAATGCTGATGGATACCATGGACAACCAAAAAGATGAACAAATCAGTCCTTGAACAGCTTCTTCCTCCTCCCCCCACCTTCTGCATGCTGGGGAAAATGGCTTCACATGCCATCTCTGACATGCGTGCCGTAGGTTCACCATCATAGTTATAGATATATATAAAAATGTGAACCTATGCAAAGTTAGCCACACAAAAATCCACTCAATTTGATGAACTTTGATGAACTCAATTTGATGAACTCTACACAAGATTAAAGCCTAAAATCCTAAATTCAGGTTAGAGCAGGTACAGAACAGGTACAGCAGGTACAAACCCCATCTGAAGAATCTCTTCCAAAAAAACCCCATAGGGCCACCATAAGTCAGAAATGAGTTGAAGGCACACAACAACAAACAAATGGTCAATTTGTGACCTTGCAGGTGTTGTTGGACTACAACTACCATCAGCTTGTTCCCCAAGCAAAAGAGTGAAAAGTGAGGGACAATGGAAGTTGCAGTCCAACACTACAGAAAAGGCTTAAGCTGCCCACTCCTGCTCTATGAATACATATCCCAAATGAGCTACATAAATGTATTTACTTTAAATTGCTACATCATCTCCATGCAATGTGTCAAGTCACTGCACAGTTGTAAAATAATTTTGGGTTGTCAGCCTTGGGTTATGCAGTGATAAAACACTAAGAACGCCATAGTTTCTCTTCAGATTTGCTATACACATATGAAAAATTCCACTGGAATGAAAGATAACCTGAAGAAGAGTTACACATGTATTTGATATAATATTCTGAGAATGTAACTCATCAATAGAGATTTTAAATATGGTAATATAAACCAGCTTTTCAGTGAATAGCAAACCATGCCCTGCTCACTTGGTTATCTTGTACCCTGCCTTGAAGAAGAGTCATGAAATAAATAAATGTGATGATGATGATGATGATGATTGTTATTGCTGTTATTGTTGTTGTTGTTGTTGTTATTATTTCATCCTGATAGGTACTGAGAACTCTACATCTTTTGCTCAGAATCTCAGTACAAGTAAGAAGGATCTAGGGGAGTCTTAATAAGACAAAATATTATATATCACCTCTCCCAGTCCAAGCTGATTGTCCGTCAGTGAGTGTAACATCAAAGCCAGTGCCCAGATCTTTTTGCCAAGCTATTTGCAGAAAATAGGTTGTGCCTGGATCAGAAACAGGACAGATTCTTCTCACTTTCTTCTCCATTACTTTCCAGCAAGCTGTTATTAAAAAAATAAATGGGGAGGTGGACCACTATTTAGTATATTCCAAGTTCCAAAAAAAAAGACAGGCATTCAAAATATAACATTGGCAAGCTAGAGAACATTTCAGTTCTAAAAATTCATATAGATATAAAACCTGTATGTTTAAATGAGACAAAATAATTAAAACTTCATTTATTTTTACACATAACTTGCAAAACTGATATACAAAACAACACCTGCATCTCCTTTATAATCTGAAACAGAACAATATTGTGTTTTATATTCAAACAGCAAATAAAAATCTAAACATAATTTCCTTGAACCAACAAAGGAGGTAAGAAAAAGCACTGATGCATAATCTATACTTCCCCAAATTAGTGATATACAAGCAGTTCACATGTATGACTGGATTTGGGTCCAAAAGCTTTCCCTGTGAGGTTTACCGCCAAATGTAAAACAGCTGCACTGTAAAATACATTTAGAAGAAGCAAGGAACAATTTACTTGAACAATGCTGAAGGCACAGGGCTAAATCCAGTTGTTAGTCCCAAACTAGAATAGATCCATTGAATTAATCAAATTTTCATAAATGTTGATTTTAAAAGTCTAACTCTTTCAATTGGCCTAACTCTAGTTTAGGCTAACAACCGAATTTAGCTCATGAAGCAGAAATCACAATTGCAATATGAACTGAAAAAATTGTTGAAACTAAACATGAAAATGAGTACTGCAGTCTTGGCTGGACATGAATTCCTGACCAAGGGGAAGGTTAAAAAAAAGGTTTTAGTAATTACATATTTGTTTAATAAATAAGAGTCTTCACAAATTACTGAAATAATGTAGAAAATGTGGTGGGAGGGAGAGATTTTTGGCATTAAAGTTAAACCGAGATTACCAGAGAACACCAAAGCCAAGAATTTGTTGCATCACACCATTTTAGCTCTGTCAAAGGTTTCAAGGCCCTGGAACACAGTACAGTCAACCCTCTATATCAACAGAATGTTTATCCATGGATTCAAGCATCCACAGCTTTAAAATATTTTTAAAATATAAAAATTCTAAAAAGCAAACCTTGATGACACCATTTTACTGTGCCAATCTATTTCATGGGACTTGAACATCCACAGATCTTGCTATCCACGGGAGGAGGGGGGGTCCTGGAACCAAAACCCAGTAGATACCAAAAGACCACTGTATTATCATCAATGCATGCAAAGGTAAGAGACATCTGGGCATCAGGTATTCTCACTAATCAGGTATTCTCACTAATCCCACAGTCTAAGGGCAAGAAGGCTCTGATTTATACTGGGAGCCTTAACTTGCACAACGATTCTGGGTGGTACAGAATCGTTAAATAAACATTGCACAAAGTTTGTCTACGTTTTCAAATTTTTAAAAGGATATCTAAAATATTTCACAAGCTTTTAAACAAAGCTTGTGAAAGTGTCTGATATGATGACAGGGCTTTTCTTGTACAACACTATCAATATTATCATTGTTTAATTAAGTCAAATTGGCAAAACTAAACATTTGCTAGCACCAGTTCCAGTTTCCTTTTCAAGATACTTAAATTGGATTTTTTTGTTTTTGGTTTTTAATCCTATAATGAGCATCTATGAACTGGTAATAACAAATAGGAGTACCCTGGTATGCCTTTAAAGACTGAATAATGCTGCTTCTGTGAATCTTAATGCATTTGCTATGTCTGAAAAATTAAACCACTTGGTCTCACTGTCCTTTGATTAATATAAAGAATTAGGAAAGCTGATTGATTATAGCAATAGGAGAGTCTGTGTTTTGCTCCCAGGGGCACAAAGAGTCATATTACATATCAACACCTCGCCATATAATTCTTAAGGAATAAAGATTGACTTGCAGGTGGAAAGAGCCGAGTTCCACCCCAAATTTGTACAGCCTCAATACTGGCTGCATTGAAAGCATCAGACAATTGACGATTGAGATACTCATCTTTAGTACTTTGTGTCTTTGGTATTTGGCATCTATGATCTTTATTAGGCAATGCTTCCTTCTGGGGAAGAATCAGCTGTTGGCTGGCATGTAATTACGTGGAGTCTGCTCCCTTAACAATGACAGTCCACAGCCCTAATGAATAAACAAGACCATTTTTTAAAAACTAGTTGACAAAATGATTTTGTATGCTGCTTTGGATAGCACTCAGGCACAATAAAGAAGCCAAGTCTTAAATTTCGTTCACTGGTCCACAGAGTATCATTGATATTTCAGTTTCAGCTTTTCATTTCTGGCTTGCAGAGCTGAGTTCTGAGAGAGTGTCTGAGTGAGAAAGGTTTCAGCAGCAAATGTTTCAAACCTCAGCCATTACGTTTTAGGAATATGTGAATCTAAAAGGAAAAAAAGAATTACAGCAGAATTTACAGGCCAATCCTGTCCACATGGCCCATAGATCCTAGCCAGCCTTACCACATGGCAAAAGTCATGTGAAGGTAAAGATCAAGATGTGCAATTGCATCAGCACAGCCCATCTTGTGTACCAGAGCAACTATCACCTTCTACCTGTCCCAGAATGCCAAGAAAGAGCATAGGATGAAGCCAACACAGTATTTAACAGGACAGCAGGAAAAAATGTCAAAGCCATTCAAGCAGATGGGTCATTTTACTATCCTCAAATCACATTTTACTGGAAAATTCACACAGCTAGATCTATAAAGGTAATGGTATAGGTAAAGGTATTCCCCGTTGACAAGGTTGTCAAGTCGTTTCCAACCATAGGGGGCGGTGCTCATCTCCGTTACTAAGCCAAAGAGCCAGCCAGTATTGTCAGAGATTACTCTGTGATCATGTGGCCAGCATGATTGCACAGAACGCTGTTTACCTTCCCACTGAAGTGGTACCTATTTATCTACTTGCATTTGCTTCCTTTCAAATTGCTAGGCTGGTAGAAGCTGGGACTAGTGATAGAAGCTCACCTCACCATGCAGCACCTGGGCCTCAAAGTGCCAACCTGCCAATCTTGCAATCAACAGTGTCAGTGTCTTAATCACTTGAGCCACTGCATCAAGGTAGGCATTTTACAACATTGTCACCTCAAAAGTTGTAAACTATGTCCTTGGGTTTCAGACATCTACCAAATACAGAGTTGGGTATTTTAAGGGACAAAAATAGCTGAGCCAAACACTATCCCAACTGATCTATTGCATTTTGAATTAGAGTAATTTTTGTATCCAATATAGTGTAATTTTAAAAATCTGTCATATTGTTTTATGGCTCAAACATGATACAGAGAAGCCAGAGTGAGTGTTTTGATCATAAATAAAGAGTAAAGGTAAAGGTTTCCCCTTGACATGAATGTCTAATCGTAACCCACTGTAGGGGGTGGTGCACATCTCCATTACTAAGCTGAAAAAGAGCCAGCGTTGTCCAAAGATGACTCCATGGTCATGTGGTCAGCATGACTGCATGGAATACTATTACCTTCTCACCAAAGAGGTACCTATTTATCTATTTGCACTTTTACATGCTTTTGAACTGCTAGGCTGGCAGAAGCTGGGACTAGTGATGGGAACTCACCCCATCATGTGGCACTTGGGTCTTGAACTGCCAACCTTCTGACCTTTACGGTAGTCAGAATTGGTGTCTTAACCACTAAGCCACCACATCCCCACCACATCCCCAAATAAACTTGCCCACCCCAATAAAGAACCCTCAAAGGTGGGGGAGGAGCAAGTGCCCACTAACTTAACCAAATTGAGATACTGATGTCAAGACATGCAGGGAGGTAAGTGCCCTTTCCAGCAGCATATGTCAAGTAAACCATGAAACAGGATATAAAAATGTGGTGAGGATGCAATCCTAAAATATGTTCCCTGAAGGGAGACATGTACTTGGGCAGGTGTGGTGGTACACTAGAGGAAATTCAGATTACGTAGTTTTGGTATCATGACAGCATCGCTGAAACATGTTTACATACTGGATGAAATTTGATAAGGGACATTTTTTTCAGCAGCTTAGAACTGGCAGAAACCTGTTAACCAAAGATCTAACATAGACTGGTGCCATTCTACAGAACAAGCTATTCCTTTCCCATTCATTATAAGTACACACATACCTCAGTTAACAAAGTTCATTTGTATCCACCCAGCTCCTGCTTTTACTCCCTGTCCTCTGTGTAGCTAGAGCTTTTTACTAACATCAACATTGGGAAGATGGCATAGGAGTGCTGGAGAAATATGGAGTTTGGGTGTTGGGTTGCAGCAACATGTCTTCAATAAGCACAGTAATAAACTTAAGATGAGAAAGAATGGATTCTACTCTAGCTGATCCTATTGTAACTGTGTGTACATGCCTACAACAAGCAAGGTAAATGGCAGCTACCTCCAGAATACCTCATTGATCATAAATTAATTATAGAATCATATAATTCAAAGGAGCCACTCAATGCAGGATATTCAGCTACAGCATCCCCAGCAAGTAATCTCCCAGCCTCTTTTTGAAGGTGCCCACAGAAAGAGACCCCCTCACCTCTGCAGAATTTTTAGGAAACAGAAATTATGCTACTTGTTTTTACTCTCCCCCCCCCTCTCCCCCAACGAACAGGGTATCTGTCAGCTACTCAAAACAAATATTCCATCCTAGGAAAACATGTGATTTCTGGCTCTGAGTGTTTTGGTATTATGGAATGCCCTTTATTCCACACCTACAAACACTTCTCTGGACACAGAGAACCCTTAAATACATTAGAATTCTCATCAGGTCAGAAAATATCCCAGAAGTCATTCATCACAAGATTATTTTTTTAATTAACCTGGATGATAGTGAAAAGTGAAACAAATACATCAGAATGATGCTCCTGTTGCTGTCCTTACAATGTTGAAAACTTTACTAATTTCCCATCCCATCCAATCCCACCCCACATTTTCAAAATACTTATGAAATGATAACTATTGTGCTTCCATACAACAGACAGCAAATATGTGGTGTAGCTAAAGTTCACCTAAAACATTTTCAGTCCCACAGTTCATTAATTTCTACAAATCACAAGCACCTCAACATCAGAATGATCAAACTGTTATGCTATAAACTTCCATGAGTGCAATCCACAATGCTTTGACTATAGTTTTAGAAGAAGTTACTGAAGTTCACAGAAATGTATTTTACAGTAAAGAAAGATTAAATGTAGCTCTGAGTTTCCTTTGTTTTCTCTTTTCTTTTGCCAAAAATGTTCTAGAGGAAGTCCAAACTTCATATTTTCAGGTTATTTGTGTTTTTTCTCCAATAAAGGAAGCATTTTTCATTTTTGAGATTAGGTAACAGACACAAAACAATTATTTAAAAAAAATTATAATCACTGCAGATCATTCTTTCCCAAAGAGAGATGCAGTGAACCTCAATTCTCCGGTGTGTTTCATAGCAAAACAACAACAACAAAAAATCCTTTGGATCTAACGAAGGCAACTTAAGCCAACACTTATCAAAAGACTGAAACTCAGCCACACTTCTATGTTTTGGATGGGATTTAATTTGGCCTTTAAACTCACAGCCACACAGAATTCCTGAATCATTTTAATTATCAAACCAGCTTCTATTGCAAACTCGATTTGGTTGCGACTCTTGCAATATGAAAGATATACAAACTGAAAAGAAAAACAAAGTAGAAATTAATAAACTGATTTCAGTTTTTTTCTAAGCAACCATGGCTGCAAACATTGCCATTGGTGTCCTTTTAAATTGCAAAATGAAGTAATCACTTTATTTATGCTCCACCTATTCCTCAAGATTAAGAACTCCTTCAAATTCAGTTACGTCTATCCTAGAACATTACATAATTCAGAACAAAAGTCTGTTCTCAGATTTTAGAATGTCTATTTAGGAGTTAAACAAAAAAGAAAAGAAAAGAATACAGACAATTATTCACATGTAGAAACATATTCTTGTTTCATGAGAACATGGACACTATTGATTAATGCATTATACAAAAACTATTCCTGTTGTGCAAAAACGTATGCAGCAGAGAGGGGAACAAGTGAGAATTAGAATTATCATTGTGTGAAATGCCTTGATACAGATAAGTGTTGTTTTTACACTGGTTGAAAGGCATATTTTAATGACAACACAACTATACCCACAAGATTAGCAAATGATGACAAAATGCCACCAACCTGAAATAATGTAAAAACATTTAAAAATCAATTATATAAAGCCATTATTACAGTGGATCTATATATAACTGCTACTGAGCCAGCATAAATGATATCAGAGATAATGTTCAACTGCACAGACAGATTGTTCTGAACTAGTTTGAATTCTATGTCAAGCACCTTCTTAAAACCAGAACAGAATTTCATGGCAGCAATCACAACCATGAGACTGTATTTTAAAAGTCATTATTATCATGCACACAGCTGGTCACATAAAATCATTTTGTTGTTCCTGGTTTAGATGAACTAAACACTGTGAAAGGTGATGGCTGGTTTTAAACTTCTCCAGAGTATTAGTCCAGCAGCTATGATCTGCAGTGCTCAGATAATTATCTGACCCCAGAGATTGCTGACTTCTGTTAGATTCCAAAAACTCTTTTAGGGTCCCCTGCCCCACTTCTAGTTCCATGCATATTTCTGTTTGTAGCCATTCTGAGGTACTTCAACTAGGACAGGTTCTACTGTAACAAGTTTGAGGGACCTGTGTGGCATCCTTACTTCATTAACAACCTTATGCTTCCCATTGCCCCCATACAGTAGCAAACACAAATGCTTTCCAACACTCTTCTCAAGGTACTTCTGCCACCAGGATCTTTAATAGAGCCACTCCTACTATTGTCTGTGTATAAAATGTTCTTTTAAGCTCTTAGACTCTACTGCACTGTAACACCTACAATAGTGACCAGGCAGTAGGCATACATATAATGAAAAATATAGTTTAATTAAATGTACAGTTGGGATGCCATACGTGTACAATTCACACACACCTTATCACCTTCCAGCCTTTTGCCACCTGTAGTCTGATTTATTTAATACAATACTAACATCAGATCTTAACCAAGTAACATGATCTCCCTTCACACAGTCACCCTCTATATGTCCACTATTCCCATCTACGCTCTACAGAACAGTCTCTATATCCAGCTTCTTCAAAGACTTGTTCTTAACTCATTCTCATCCACTCTTATCACATCATTCCAACAGCATCCATATGAAAATTCACTCTCATCTCCCCATTCCATACTTGTCATATAAAAAGGTAAAGGTATTCCCCGTTGACAAGGTTGTCAAGTCATGTCCGACCATAGGGGCCGGTGTTCTTCTCCGTTACTAAGCCGAAGAGCCAGCGTTGTCAGAGACTACTCAGTGATCATGTGGCCAGCATGACAGCACAGAACGCTGTTTACCTTCCCACCAAAGTGTTACCTACTTATCTACTTGCATTTGCACGCTTTTGAACTGCTAGGCTGGCAGAAGCTGGGAACAGCAACAGGAGCGCACCCCATCATGCAGCACCCGGGCCTTGAACTGCCAACCTGCCGATCTTGCAATCAACAAAGTCAGCGTTTTAACCATTTGAGCCACTGCATCCCCTTGTCATAAACCTCTTTCCTTCCTTGACACAGAACATCACTATACAAAGTGACAAACTATGCTTACTCTTTAAATAACATCACAGCCTGATAGAACATGTTTTCTACATATATGCAATTAAAATCCCTCTTATTCATTTGAACTAATTCTTGGGTTAACAACAACATACAGAGCCCATGTATTCTAGCATATCCAAAAGTACCACTGGAGGCCTAGCCTACAGTGTCAACAAGGGATGCATTTTTTGGAAGTTGTATCTGATTTCTCAGCTACTTAGAACACAGCTATGAAATTACTCTCAATAACATGACAACTATAACAATAGACTACTATGATATATACTTTGAGTGGGCTACTCTTAAATGCAATTTAGAAGTTTCAATTCATTAGAATTCAGCTATGTAGTTAGCTATCCATGCAGCAATATGATACATACTACTCAGCACATGGCCCAGTTGCAACAGCTTTCAGGGGCTCAGCTTAATGCTCATTAAAGGCCTAAACAGCCAGAACCCGAGCCTACCTTAGCATCAGCCACCCTGAAAATTTATTATCTTCTCAGGACACAAGACTCTGAAACAGATGACCATCAGATTTTCAAATATGTTAATATTAGCGATCAATATATACCCCCATCCACAAAAACAGAGACACAAGAGCAGGGGTAGGCAACCTTTCCCCTTTAAGGGCCGAGGGACTTCAGCTCCCAGAATCCCAGGAGTTATTGGCCAACATGGGACTATTGGCTAACATGGCTGAGGCTTCTGGGAGCTGAAGTCCCTCGGCCCTTAAAGGGGAAAGGTTGCCTATCCCTGCACAAGAGACTGCAGCAACTATAGAACCATAGAACTAATCTCCCATGCAAGCAAAATAATGCTCAAAATACTGCAACATAGACTCCAACCACACATGGAGAGAGAAATCCCAGAAGTCCAAGTGGGGTTCAGGAAAGGAAGAGGCACCAGGGATCACATTGCAAACATACGATAGCTAATGGAGCATAGCAGGGAATTCCAAAAGAAAATCAGCATGTGCTTTATAGACTACAGTAAAGTCTTTGACTGCATAGAGCAGGGGTCGGCAACCTTTTTTGCCAACGGGCCGGGGGGGGGGGAATGGCACTGAGGGTCGGTGTGCGTGCGCGTCCCGCCATTTTGAAAAACAAAATGGTGGCCCCGCCCCCGCTGTGTCATGCACGAATGCGCATAACGGCGGGGACCCCCCAGGAGGGCTCCCTCGGCCGCGCCAGGCCTCCGAGAGGCCCAGCACTGCCGTGGGGGGCCCCCAGGAGGCCTCCCTCGGCAGCACCGGGCCTCTGAGAAGCCCTGCGCCGCAGCAGGGCCCCCCAGGAGGCTTCCCTTGGCAGTGCCGGGCCTCCGAGAGGCCCAGCGCCTCCGCGGGGCTCCTCCGGGGCGCCATTTTCCCATCGCAGGAAAGGTTGCACGAGACCCCGGGCGCTATTTTGGAATCCAAAAAGGCGCCCCGGAGGACCCCGGCAGTGGCGCGGCAGCAGGACCGGGCAGGGTGGCGGTCCGAAGGCCTCTGCGGGCGGCATCCGGCCCATGGGCCGTAGGTTGCCGACCCCTGTGATAGATCATGAAAGGCTATGGAATGCCCTTAAAGACATGGGAGTGCCAACACATCTGATAGTCCTGATGAGGAATCTGTACCTATGAGAAGAGGCTACTGTCAGGACAGAAACAGAGAAACAGAATGGTTCCCAATTGGCAAAGGGGTCAGACGAGGCTACATCCTATCACCCTATTCAACTTATATGCAAAACGGAAAGTAAGGAAAGCAGGCTTGGATATGGAAGAGGGAGGAGTGAAAATAGGAGGAAGAAATATCAACAATCTGAGATATGCTGACACCACCATAATACTCCTCACAGACCTGGAACACCTACTAAGGAAGATCAAAGAAGAAAGTGCAAAGGCATGCTTACTGTTGAACAGAAAGAAAACAAAATAATGCCCACAGAGAACTTACACACATTTAAATTAGGCAATGATGAAATAGAAATAATAAAATAATTCTCATACCTGGGATCAAACATTGATCAGAATGGGGAAATCAGAAGATTAAGAATGGGGAGGGTGGCTATGAAACATGTATAAGAAATGGAACATGTATAAGAAATGGAAAAATGGGGACATCACCAAAGAGGAATTCAAACAAATAGCTAGCACGTGTAGGGGTAAAGTCAGAAAAGCTAAAGCGCAGAATGAAATCAGGCTTGCTGGAGAGGTTAAGAACAATAAAAAGGGCTTTTGGGGGTATGTCAGTAGCAAAAGGAAAAAGAAGGAAATGGGAGGGCCACTGTGTGGAGAAGATGGCAAAAAGTTAATAGGGGACAGAGAAAAGGCAGAATTACTCAACACCTTCTTTGCTTCAGTCTTCTCAGAAAAGGCAAAGGGTGCTCAACTTGAGGATAATGGAGCAGAGGACAGAATAGGAGAATTTCAGCACAGAATAAGTAAAGAGATAGTACAGAAACATCTGGTTAATCTAGATGAATATAAGTCTCCAGGACCAGATGAATTACATCCAAGGGTATTAAAAGAACTGGCAAATGTAATATCAGAACCATTGGCAATAATCTTTGAGAATTCCTGGAAAACAGGAGAGGTCCCAGCGGACTGGAGGAGGGCAAATGTTGTCCCCATCTTCAAAAAGGGGAAAAAAGAGGATCCCAACAATTATCGTCCAGTTAGTCTGACATCAATACCCGGAAAGATTCTGGAGCAGATCATTAAACAGAGAGTCTGTGAACATCTGGAAGATAATTTCATAATCACAAAAAGTCAACATGGGTTTCAGAGAAACAGGTCATGCCAGACAAATCTGATCTCTTTTTTTGATAAAATTACCAGCTTGGTAGATGAAGGGAATGCTGTGGATATAGTATATCTTGATTTCAGTAAGGCCTTTGACAAGGTTCCCCATGACATTCTTGCAAGCAAGTTGGTAAAATGTGGGCTAGACAAAGTAACTGTTACATGGATTTGCAATTGGTTAACTGGTCGAACGCAAAGGGTGCTCAACAATGGCTCCTTTTCAACTTGGAAAGAAGTGACCAGTGGGGTGCCACAGGGCTCTGTCCTGGGCCCAGTGCTATTCAATATCTTTATTAATGACTTGGATGACGGTATTGGGGGCATAGTTATCAAATTTTCAGACGACACCAAATTAGGAGGAGTAGCTAATACCCCAGAGGACAGAATCAAAATTCAAAATGACTTGAACAGACTAGAAAGTTGGGCCAAAGCTAACAAAATGAAATTCAACACAATGTAAGGTTCTGCACTTAGGGCGGAAAAACGAAAAGTACAGATATACGATGGGGGACACCTGGCTGAATAAGACTACGTGTGAAAGGGATCTAGGAATCCAGGTGGACCACAAGTTGAACATGAGTCAACAGTGCGATGCAGCAGCTAAAAAGGGCAATGCAATTTTAGGCTGCATCAGTAGAAGTATAGTGTCTAGATCAAGAGAAGTAATAGTGCCACTCTATTCTGCTTTGGTCCGGCCTCACCTGGAATACTGTGTCCAGTTCTGGGCACCATAATTCAAAAAGGATGTGGAGAAACTGGAGCGTGTCCAAAGGAGGGCAACTAAAATGGTGAAGGGTCTGGAAACCAAGCCCTATGAGGAACGACTTAGGGAGCTGGGGATGTTTAGCCTGGAGAAGAGAAGGCTGAGAGGTGATATGATAGCCGTGTTTAAATATTTGAAGGGATGTCATATCGAGGAGGGAACAAGCTTGTTTTCTGCTGCTCCAGAGACTAGGACCTGAAACAATGGATGCAAGCTGCAAGAAAAGAGATTCCACCTCAACATTAGGAGGAACTTCCTGACAGTAAGGGCGGTTCGACAGTGGAACACACTCCCTCGGAGAGTAGTGGAGTCTCCTTCCTTGGAGGTCTTTAAGCAGAGGCTGGATGGCCATCTGTCGGGGATGCTTTGATTGGGAGTTCCTGCATGGCAGGGGGTTGGACTGGATGGCCCTTGTGGTCTCTTCCAACTCTATGATTCTATGATTCTATGAAAGAACTAGAAAAGATTCTAAAATGCAAAGATATACAACCCAGCACAAAAGTTAGAATCATACAAGCCATTGTATTTCCTATTACCATGTATTGATATGAGAGCTGGACAGTTAAGAAAGATGATAGGAAGAAAATCAATTCCTTTGAGATGTGGTTCTGGAGAAGAGTGCTGAGGATTCCATGGACAGCCAAAGGGACAAACAAATGGGCCCTAGATTACAAGATTTAGACTGCCGTACTTTGGACATATTATGAGAAGTCTTGAATTGTTGGAAAAGACAATAATGTTAGGAAAGGTGAAGGGAAGTAGAAAGAGAGGAAGGCCACATGCTAGATGGATGGGCTTTATTAAAGGGACCACGAATAATAATAATAATAATAATAATAATAATAATAATAATAATAATAAATTTTTATTTGTAACCCGCCCCTCTGCTCGGCAATCGGGGCGGCGTACATCAATTAAAATATTACAGTTAAAATCCACATTCTTACCCTTCACCCACTACCC
Organism: Phrynosoma blainvillii; assembly: GCA_026167975.1. NCBI lineage: Eukaryota > Metazoa > Chordata > Lepidosauria > Squamata > Phrynosomatidae > Phrynosoma > Phrynosoma blainvillii. The sequence goes on along the minus strand of JANUYF010000002.1, from coordinate 57,339,509 downwards.
TCCCCCCAAATAAAAGTTTGCAGGAGCTGGGCAGAGCAGTAGAGGACAGGGGGGCCTGGAGATGTCTCATCCATAGGGTCACCATGGGTTGCGACCAACACGAAGGCAGTTAACAACAAGAACAAATTAATAGGATATCTTTACAGGTAAATTAATGCACTATCCTTTCTTGTATCATATTTACTGAAATATTTTCATTTGACTACATAGCCTACCACAAAACGGTCTACATATGCAATTGTCATCCCAGGGATTCTGCTACCCTCCAACATATGGTAATCCACAGAATTACAGCTATGTCTAGATACGGACAAAAGGCCTTTGCAGACTGCCAGAAATACTGCAAATTGAGTCCACTTTAACTGTCCTGGCTCAGTGCTAGGGATTCATGGGAATTGTATTTTTTTTCTGGGACATTGAGCCTTCTCTGTCAGAGAGCTCTGGTTCCACAATAAACTACAGTTCCCATGATTCCCTCGCACTGAGTCAGGGCAGTTAAAGTGGACTCAATTTGCACTATTTCTGGCAGTCTGCAAAGGCCCATAGTGAGAAAGACAGGGAAGGGCCTACTAGGGATGGTGTCTCTCTGTATGTATGCCAAAAAGTGTATGAAATAAAACCAGAAATCTCAAAGGGACCAGGCTGCTCCACAGAACTGCTGTACACGGCAATATCAAGCGTCAAGAATAATTTATTGCAGCTTCATACAAATATCACCCTAATCAAAATGCTTAGGGTGATCTTGAATTGCAGCATAAACCAAGGAACCATCCAAAGGTGTTGTCCTAAAGAATTGCAACATAAGGGCAAAGCAGATGGCTGGGAAAGTGTGGTCCAAAGCCACTCCAGCCAAAAGCAGATTGGGCCCACCCCAACCACACGGCCTTCTCCAAAAGTGGGCCATGGCTACTGGCCCCAAGCCACACCAACAGGAGCTGGATTATCCTGGCTCCTTTTTGCTCTGATTTAAAAGACCGGGGCGCAGCCTTGGCACAGCTCCCAGCCGCACTGGAGACATGTAGCATAAAGACAGTTGCTTTTTTTCGGGCCATAGATTGGGTACTTCCAAGCTGCAGTCACAACAGAGAAGGAAAATGTATAGCTTCACTAGCAGACCAGTGCCTATATTAGTAGATTATAACCTAAACATGAGACAAGAGAATAATGAAACAAATGATGTGCCAATATTTCTAGCTATTATTAGGAATTAGAACAGTTATTCAAACACATTATGATTACTATTATTACTCCTTAAAGGACTCCAAGGAAGAAATATTAAGTCTTCTAAAAATATATATGTGACATGTTGTTTCTGGTCTCTGCCCCAGAGGACTGGAGAGTAACCATGTAACAATAATTAACTGTAGCCTAAAACAAATTATTAAGGATGAAAACAAAGAGTGGGAAATAACTTCAAAAGGAGCCCTTCAGCTAGAAACATGGGCAATAAAATGGCCCAATAAAATGTAATTCAGTGTAACGATGGACAATGGAACAAACAAATAAAAAGCCTCTACAATGACGTTAGATCTACAAAGATCTTGGGGCTACAGCGGTTAGCTCAAAAATAAACAAACAAACAAAAACAAACCCATAATTGCAATGTGGGCAGCAGTGAAAATCCTAACACCACGTTAGGGATTATTAGGAATCAAAAATGCAACTGCCTGTAAAGGAATTGCTTTATACAAATCTAGTGTGAGCACATCTGGAATACTGTGTATAGCTCTGGTTACTACGGATCAAAGATAATACTGCAGAGTTGGAAAATGGGAACCAAAATGTCCAATGGGCTGGAGCTACTCCCCTAAAGATAAATTACAATGTTGGGGGCTTTTCAGTTTGGGGAAAATGAGGTGCAGGAAAACATGGTCCATTTCCCCAACTAAAAAAAAAATTAAGACCACATTTCTTTAAAAATTCATTATGATGTGTTTCAGTATTGTTTACAGCAAGGAATTTGAATATTTGGACATATGAAATGTTGTAAAACAAAGGAATATAGGCAGCTGAATTACAGTTGGCCCTCCATATTTTCGGCTTTGACTTTTGCAGATCTGATTATTTGCAGGTTTAATTAATATGTTCTCTCTAGGAATCTCTAGCTCATCCAGCGCAACTCTGCCAGAGGTTGACCATACAGTTGTGCATGAGAACCCAGATGTTCCAAGAGAAAGCATTGTTCTAGGCATTTGTAGGTCCTCCAGCGTGGTTCTGCAATCAACGTCTGGCAGATGTTAACCATAGACTTGCACTGGAGGACTTGGAGATTGCTAGAGAGGTCTTCTTTCAAGTGGAAACCATAGTGGTTTTTTATTTGCAGTTTTTCCACATTCAGGGGGGGTCCTTCGCCCCTAACCCCAACAAATGTGGAGGGACCACTGCATAACTGAGATCATGGGTCCATCTAGATCAGTGTTTCCCAAACTCTGGTCCTCCAAGTATTTTGGACTTCAACTCCCAGAAGTCCCAGCCAACTTGGCCAACAGCTAGGAATTCTGGGAGCTGAAGTCCCAAACACCTGGAGGACTAAAGATTGGGAACCACTGATCTAGATCTATTACCTACATTCTGGCAGGAGTTTTTTTGCTAGAGATTTGATATTTTGCACTTTACTGGAGCTATTGGACATTTGGTCTGAACTACCAAGGTAATGCTTGAGTTTTTATGGAATCAGTCCAAAACACACTGCAGAAATAATCCGGTGTGAGACCACTTTAACTGCCCTGGCTCAATGCAAGGGAATTTTGAGAACTGTAGTTTTGTGAGACATTTCACTTTCTCTGTCACAGAGAGCTCTGGGGCCACAATAAACTACAATTCCCAGGATTCCCTGTAGCAGTGAGCCAGGGCAGTTAAAGCGGTCTCAAACTGGATCATTTCTGCCATGTGTTTTGGCCCAAGGTGAAACTTCTCCTTTGACTCTGTCAAAAAGGCACAGAAAGTTCAAGCCAGGTATAGAGTGGCACTGTTTCAATATACCTGTATGCATATTTATTCAAATTAAGTTGCCCCTGAGTTAGTGCATCCAGAACTGAAGCCTAAAATAAAAAGAAGTGAGGAAAAATCACCTTCCAGTCATTAAAAGGCAAGCTAAGGATTTCATTCAACAGTCGTAAAAACTTTAAAAACATGGCTAATTAATGATATCCAAAATCTGCGCTTCCGTTGTGTTTTTTAACTGTTTAAACTGATTTTGGCAGGGATAGCCAGGGAAAAGAGGCTCAGTGGGGCCACAGCAAACGACCATTCCCATTTCCCTTCAGTCCCCAAATTGTTAAACATTGCAGAGAATAAGGCTGCAGTATCTGCATTGCAGAAACAATGCAGTTTGACACCGCTTTAACTGCCTTACGGCTCCAGAATCCTGGGACCTGTAGTTTTTTTGGGGACGGCAGAGTTCCCTTTTGACAGAAGAGGCCAAATGTCTCACAAAAACTACAAATCCCAGGAGTCCATACCCTAGAACCCTGGCAATTTGCGACTACAATTCCCAGAATGCCATAGCATTGAGCCACGGCAGTTGAAGCGGTATCAAAACGGATTATTTCTCCAATGTGGATGCAGAGAGGGCTGGGATACTGAGATCCTCACTCGAAATGATCAGTGATTTTTCAGGAGTGGATATAATTATAAATTCCCTCGCCTGCCCTGTTTTGGCTCCTTACATCAAAGGGATGTTAAAATGCGGTGTCAAACCGGGTTATTTCTGCAGTGCGGGTGCAGCCGGAGCCTCCTTGGTGAGAAACTCCTCGCCTGTTATTAACAATCCTACTGGCAAACATCAGCCTCCTACCTTGCACTTGCACTGAAGAAGCTCCACTTCCGGCTTCTTTAAAAAAGTATGACGTCACTCCTACTTTTTTTTTTTAATCAACCGAAAAAAACCGCCTTCTCGGTCCCTCTCTCCACTAGCCCCGCCCACCCCTTCCTCCTCTGCCCTTCGCTTGCGCCAATCCGGGGCGTCCTTTCCCCTCGCCCAATCAGCAGGCGACCTGGGGCAGCCGTCTCTCTCTCTCTCTCTCTCTCTTCCGTGCCCCGCCCCCTTGGCTGCCGGATGCGTGAGGTGGCTCGCGACGGTGCGTCACTATGGTAAGCGAGGAGCGCCTTCTGGGTGAAAGAGAAGAAGAAGGAGATGGCGAAGAGGGCCAGAGGAAGGAGGAGGAGGAGGAGGAGCGGGGTTCTCTGTGTCTCTTGCCTTAGAAGTCTGGCTTTCCTTCGCGTCTCCCTTCTCGTGGCCATTTCCAGGGCCTGGCCTGGGACTGGGGTTGGGCTCCTCCCCGAATGACCCGTGGTTCTCACACTTGGGTCCTCCAGGGGGCTTGGGACTTCAGCCCCCACAATTCCTGGCCGTTGGCCAAGGTGGCTGGGGCTTCTGGGAGTTGAAGTCCCAAAACCTTGAAAACCCATTTGGGCATCACTGTAAGGAGGGAGGGGGGGGGGAAACAAGGCACCACAAAATGGAGGATGTTCCAGAAAAGGGAGGACATGACAAAAGAACAGCTATAAAAGGGACATAGTAAAACAGATGACAGTATTTGCACACAGGGAATCATTGAGGAATGCTTGCCCATAAGGAAACATAGGAGAATGCTTGCCCATAGGGAAACATTGCGGAATACTTGCCCATAGAAAAACATTGAGGAATACTTGCCCATAAGGAAAGATAGGAGAATGCTTGCTCATAAGAAAACATAGAGGAATACTTGCCCATAGGGAAACATTGCAGAATACTTGCCCATAAGGAAATGCAGGAGAATGTTTGCCTATAGGAAAACATTAGGCAAATATTCAATGTTTCTCTATGGGCGAGTATTCTATAATTTTCTATGGGAAAGTATGGTTTCCCTATGGCTAAGTACTGCCATTTGTTTTATTATGTCCCTGTATAAAAATGGAGGGCATTTTGGAATTCCTCCTGGACAGAATTCCTCTTGGAGAGAGACATTATGGAATTCCTCCTGGAGACTGAAATGGAGGACATGTCCTGGGAAAAGAGGACCTCTGGTCACCCTAACTTCTCCGTGCAGAGATGAGCCTTTGGTTGGCTTCCCACCACCAGGGAAGGTTTCCAGGGTCCTCCCCTGTACCTTACCCCTCTTTGAGGCTTCCATAGTGGCCTAGCTGACAAGTAAAATAACCAAAGAGTGTCTCTTTTCCCTGGTTATGGACTAAACCAAATTGCTAGTCCCAGCTAGAATGGTTGCTGTTGTCATTGTGTGTCTTCAAGTCATTTCCAACTTATGGTAACCGTAAGGTGGCCTTATCATGGGGTTTTCTTGGCATGCTTCTTCAGAGGGGGGTTACCATTGCTGTCCATTGAGGCTGAGAAAGTGAGTCTTGCACAAAGTGTCTCAGTTGGGAGTGTGTTCCACTGTTGAACAGTTCTCACTGTCAGGAGGTTCCTCTTAATGTTGAGGTGGAATCTCTTTTCCTGTAGCTTGTATGTGTTGTTCCAGGTCCTATTCTCTGGAGCAGCAGAAAACAAGCTTGATCATACAAAGGCACTGAGATCTTAAACACCTCATTTTCAGTTGTATGTACCTGTTCTTTGTGGTGACCCTAAGATTTGTTCAGATTTGTTCAGAGGCGCATTTCCTTTGCCTTCTCTGAGAGAGTGACTTGCCCACGTTGCCCACTGAGAGAGTGACTTGCCCACAGTCCCATCTGAGGAAGACCCCCAGTAAACCAGCTAAAATAAACCCTTTGAACCAGTCTTTGTTGTTCATCATTGTCAAGTCAACATCGACTTGTGGTGACCCCAAGAATGAGAGACCTTCAAGTCACCCTAACATCAACAACCCTGCACAGATCTTGCAGACTCAGGGCCATGGCTTCCCTGATTGAGTCTTTCCTTCTGTAATGTGGTTTTCCTCTTCTCCCTACTGCTTTACACCTTGCCATCTTATCTAATGAGTTACAGGTAGTTAACAAGAAACAACAATAAGTCACATCAAACTCGTGATATGGCCAAAGTAAAAATAGCCTCAGTTTGGTCATGCTGGCTTTTGCCTGAAATGTGGTCTTCCTCTTTTCCTACTGCCTTCCACATGGTGTATATGTGTTTATGCACTTTCAAGTCAATTTATGCCAACTCCATGAATTTCATGGGGTTTTCTTAGCAAAGAATGATCAGACGTGGCTTTGCCAGTTCCTCAGAAATATAGTCTACAGTAGCTAGTGTTCATTGGTGGTTTCCCATCCACCCTGCTTTAGCTTCCAAGATCTGACAGAATCTGATGCTTTTAGGGCAGTGGTCCCCAAACTTTTTTGGGCTACCGTCCCATTTCCTCTTGGGTGACAATCCTAGCCCCCCCCCCCCGGGCATATTTTTGATATTAGGTTTACTGTACTACTGCAAATTCGAAACAACCAATCTCAGTCATTGCTCCCTTCATACCCAGTCACCTTGGGAGCAGTAACAAAGCAGCAACAGTGACTTAGAAGGTTCTTGCTTGTGCCAGTCTTGCAGCAAAGGGCAGCACAGGTGAGAGTCTTTTTGGTCGCTGTTTGACTGGCTGCTCAGTCACTGCTCCCTTTGCACCCTGTCACCCTGGGAGCAGCAGCTGAGCAGCTGGTTAAGCAGTGACTGAGACGTCTCTCACTCATTCCAGCCTTGCAGCAAAGTTGGTTGCTGCTCAGACAGCTGCTCAGTTGCTGCTCCCAGGATGACCAGGTGCATGGGAGAAGCTTCTCCCCAGAGAGGAGGGACTCTCAATCCTTCATCAAGGCAGACAAAGACACAGCTGGTGTGTGCATAGGGGGTTTACAGAGGCCACATGCTCTGGACTGGAGACTGGTGTGGACTGGGAAAGGGAGAGGTTTTAAATACAGGGGCCACTCCAAGACAAAGTACTCTTTCCAATAATCAAGCACAGATACTCCTTCCCCATAGATTTTATTCATTCATTCATTCATTCATTCTGTTCTTTAGAAATACTCTCAGAGAGGAAGAAGACATGTCTTCCCCACACAGCTTCAAGTGTCCACCCTCACATTAAAAAAAATGGTTTCGTCTGCTACCTCTTCTCTGAGTCTGTCCATCCAGTGTCATCTGAGGGAGAGACACTAGGCCCAGCACCTTCGGGCCTAGTGTAAGAAGAAGACCCCTCCCTCCATTCCATCCAGTGTCATCTGGGGGAGATGACACTAGACCCAGCACCATCGGGCCTAGAATAAGAAGGAGGGATGGGATTCGAATTTGATTTATCTGCTTTGTTGTTTGGAAATGCTGTACACCGCCCCGATTGCCTAGCAGAGGGGCGGGATATAAATAAAAATTATTATTATTATTATTATTATGAAGGAAAGCATGATCACCAGTGCAACTCCAACCTGTCAGCCAAGTCCAACAAAGCTCACAAAGCTTAAGTAGGGTCCCAAATTTGAAAGCTCCTTTTTGCTGCAATTTCTCCCCCACCACCGTGTACTCTAACTCTTTGCTCCAGTCTGTCCCAAAATGGTGTCACTTCGAGACACAGAAGTGATGTCCTGTGTCGAAGCCTCACGAGAGTTTCCCAGTTGGGACTACTAACAAAAGACGCCAGTAAGGGAGCGAGCTCACATGGGCAGGCAAAGAGTTGGAGATAGCACCACACAAATGATCAGCAAGGCCATGTGGTGGTTTTTTGAGGACCCTGAAAAGATGTTTCATGCAATCCTCATCCCCACCATGATCCTAAAGGCAGCTGGTTCCTTGTTTTTCTTGCACGCCAATACATTGACTTAAGGCCCTTCTGCCGCCTCCTTTCCCCCCTTACCAACCCCCTACTGCCCACCTTTTCCTTCATTGCCCCCCTGGAACCTTCTGCTTTCCCCAGGGGGGCGTACCCACTTTGGGAATCTCTGTTTTAGAGTATTAAGCTTTTTTTCCCCCCTTCTAGTGAGTCATGTCTTCTCATGATATGTCCAAAACGCAATAAAGGAAAATAAAGGCAATATAGATAGGCAAAAATCATGATAATGATTGTTCTGGATACCTCACTTCTCGTTGTTCACTAGCTCCTAAGAGCTTCGGGTAGTCACCAGTTGATCAAGTCACATGATCATTTAGTTCAGGGGTAGGCAACCTTTTTGAGCCGGGGGCCGGGTTGCTGTCCCTCAGACAATTGGGGGGGCTGAAGCACCAAAAATTAATTAATTAATTAATTAAAAAAATTTTAAAAAAATTAAAAAATGGCTGCACACTCTCTCAGCCCCAGAAAAGCCATGGCAAACCCCCTGTGGATATTTTGCTAAGAAAACCCCAAGAACAAGTGATAACAATAATCAATATCATCATGGTGGGCGGCGGCGGTGGCAGCGGCGGCAGGACTGGCCTGGGGCCAGTCCAAAGGCCTCAGGGGGCCGCATTCGGGCCTTAGGTTGCCTACCCTTGCTCTAGGGCATCCTAGTAGTGATGTGGTAGTAGTGAGTGGGAAAATGTGATGTGTTTGAAGTCCAAAGGATGCATAAATGTACTAGGAGACAAATAGCTCTATTAGATGAACCCTGAAAGTTTGAGTTGTGCTCATCATGGATTTTCTTATGTTTTGTTGCATGAATAGCAAACTGTTGTCCTCTATCACCAATTATCTTTTAAACTCCCTGTCATTTCAGAATGACGTGGTGTGAATAGATTTGGAAATGTTTGGTTTTGAATCAAACCCCTTCTGTGTGGAAAGCATGTCTTCTGCCTTGGGGCTACTGTGTTAAGAGAAGAGTGGTTGAAGTCAGCAGGAGGAGACTTAGCCTCTGTCACAGTTTATACATTTGTGAGTCGCTGACTGCAATTTAGTACTGTCGGAAAGAATAGAGCGCTGAATTTGGGGATAAAGAGGGGCAAAGCTACTTTCCTCCTGTTCTGTTACTTGCCCCTCACTTAGAGGGTGTATACAGGGGAGAGAAGTATATCAAGGAGATTCACTTCACCCCTAAAATGTTCTTGAAATCCATATTCTACCTGGATGCACTTCATTGACCACTGGAGCTTTGCTGGTTGTGTGACATGCTGATCAACAGCTTCAGATATTTGTCTTCATTTATAGAGTTTTAGGTTAGTTTGTGATTATATAGTCCAAGAGAAAGCAGCTTTGTTGGAGGCCATCTTTTGAAAAAGTAGGGCCTTTGCAGACTGCCAGAAATAGTGCAAATTGAGTCCACTTTAAGGGTTAGGGTTAGGGTTAGGGAATCATGGGAACTGTATTTTATTGTGGCACCAGAGCTCTCTGACAGAAAAGGCTCAATGTCTCAGAAAAAAATACAATTCCCATGATTCCCTAGCACTGAGCCAGGACAGTTAAAGTGGACTCAATTTGCACTATTTCTGTCAGTCTGCAAAGGCCCGTAGTCTTCTAGCCTTTTGTTGCTAGAAGATGATGCTTATTTCAGGACATTTCGGGAGTATGGGTGTGTTGTAATGGTTCCTGATCCTATAAACCAGTGATTCCCAAAATCTGGCCTTCCAGCTGTTTTGGACTTCGGCTCCCGGAATTCCAGGCCATTAGCCAAGTTGGCTGAGGCTTCTGGAAGCTGATATCCAAAACACCTGGAGGACCAACGTTTGGGAATCATGGCTATAAACCTTCAAAATTCCTATTGTTCTAGAAGTTATAAAGTGGGTAGAAGAAGGAGCTTATCACATTATCTTTTAAAGTGGAAAAAGCCTCCCGGGATGCAGCCAGGACACTGGATGGGAGGTGGGAATTATTGCACAGTAATTCGCTGCCAAATTGCTGGGCGACTGTAGGCTGGGTTGCAGCCATGCTCTGCTGGCCCATTTAAGAAATCTGAAAGCTTCCATTTTCTAAAAAGGGCTGGCTGAGCCCGGCTGGAACCCGGCCTGCTGTCGCCTGGCAATTTGGCGGCAACTTACTGTACGATAATTCCCACCCCCATCCAGCGTCCTAGTTGCATCCCGGGAGGCTTTTTCCACTTTAAAAGGTAATGCGATAAGCTCCAAAGTTTCAAAGGCTGAACCATGACTCCTATTTTGTATCATTTCTTTTTTCTTTTAGTCTGCGATCTTCAATTTTCAGAGTCTCCTGACAGTAATCTTGCTGCTTATATGTACCTGTGCATACATAAGATCCTTGGCTCCCAAATTACTGGATAACAATCAAACTGGGTATGTGAACGTCTTGAAATGTAGGGGAAGGGAAACAGTTGTAGTTGTTTGTTTATTATTTGTGTATTTTCTTTTAAAATGTAATTGCATAAGATTTTTGTTAATTCATGAAAGCCAACTTCTAGAGTTAAGAATTCATTTATCATGACATTGTACAGTGTGTGTACAACACATGAATAAAATTATGCATATGCTTGGAAGAAAGAAAATCAGTAGAAGACTTTCTCTCTTTTTCATACTAATTCACTGACTTCACTAAAGCTAGGAGATCCGGGACAGCTATTATTTCACACAACATATATTTAATCAGTTGGTTGATTAATTTAAACTATGAAATTCATTGCCACAAGACAAAGAGATGGTTCCCAATTTTTTATAGCTTTAAATGTGGATAAGTGCATGAAGTTTAGCACCATTTTGTATCATCTCCCTTACCAAAAGCCATACAGAAATACAGGCGTCTCTCGATATTCGCAGCTTTGGGATTCGTGAATTCGATTATTTGTGAGTCCCTAGCTGTGTGCGCATGCACTCCTCTCTCTCCGCCCCTGTGAGTGAAGCAAAAGGTAAGGATGGAGGAAACAGCCGGGAGGATGTGTGTACACAGCTGGAGACTCAGGAATAATTGAGCTCCCTGAAACCTTGAGACTGAAAGAGGAAACAGCCAGCACACCCACCTCTCTCAAACCTTGGGAACGAAGGAGAAAGTGGCCAGTGCGCACTCCCCTGCCCTTCCAGCACCTCAGACAGCTTGCTAGAGCTGTTTGAGGCTTTGAAAAGGTGACACGTGCACTAGTCCCCCCCACATTTGCAAATTTTTTGGATTCGTGAGAGATTCGCAAGGGTCCCTAATCCCCATGAATCCGGAGGGACGACTGCAGTTGATTTTTTAGCATCCTAATCACATAGCTACTATCATTTAACCATGTACGTAATACAGTCTTATCACTCTGTGTCATCTTGTTATTTTTTATGTCTGTTATCATTTAAAGAGCTGAAATTATAGTTACATATTTCCAGGCCAGACATTATTTTTATTCTCATTATCTAGTGCCTTAGTGTGCTATCACATGATAATTTTCAGGGCAACATCTGGAAAAGAGTCTCTTGATTTTTCTTGAAAGATTAGAGGAAATTCCTGGCTTGCCTCCTGCTCAGTTTACAAAATTATAAGCCAGATTTAGGATCTCATAACTTTTAGGATTCATGTTTACAATCATTAATGGCCACATACAAAAACCTACCTCTTCAAGCCAGACAGTGCCCTAATTAAAGGGTTTCAAAGGTGCTGGAGATTGGAGTAGTGAGAAGTGACAATTGCAGTGTGGTCCCAGTCACAAGGCTTGTTGAAACAAGTAGCTGCAACAAGACCCCAAATAGTCTCCTGCTACCCATCTCAACAAATTCCCACAACCCCAATCTGCATTCCCTCAGAAACCCTTGTTTGGGGCAGTGCCTGGCTAAAGAAGTATTGTATATACTCATGTATAAGTCTAGAAAGAGTCGACTTACCCACAGGTCAATATAAGCACTGTATTTAAATCATAAAAATGAACCACTCTTGATGAAAGACAAACGTGTAATACAGGGGTAGGCAACCTTTCCCCTTTAAGGGCCGAGGGACTTCAGCTCCCAGAATCCCAGGAGCTATTGGCCAATATTGGACTATTGGCCAACATGGCTGGGGCTTCTGGGAGCTGAAGTTCCTCAGCCCTTAAAGGGGAAAGGTTGCCTACCCCTGGTGTAACATGTCCTGGAAGCACTGACCTCCTCTCTACTCTCTTATCCATCCAGCCTTTAGGGTGGGCATAAAGAAGTTATACCTGCTGGAATTTGTACTTTAGCACTCTTTTCTTTTGCTTCATCCTTTACATTCTTTCTTACATGTCCTTAGATTTTACCCTCGACTTATCCACGGGTCATATCAAAAACCATAATTTTGGCCCCCAAACCTGCCCTCTACTTATACATGAGGTCAACTTAGAGTTGAGTATATATGGTAGGTTTTGTGGGGAGGGGGTAACATTGGCAGAAATCACTGCAATGGAGCTCCATCATCATAGTTATGTCTGAGCATGCAAAATTTCAGCCCCATCTTATTTCTGTGTGTATTTCATCCTAAATCATCAGCTGAGATCAAATAAATTGCAACTAATTCTACCTGCTCGGGATGATGGAGAATGAGAAAAAGAAATGCTTCTACCAAAATAAATTGTGTGGCAAACGACTTGTGGAATGAAGGGGATCATGAGGGGCCTTTGTCCAAGAAGGTTTTTAAAAAATTCCACAGGGCATGCCTGAGTCTCTGGATTCTAGTCAGTGTTACTATATCTCCAGTTAAATAAGGGGGTTTAAAATTAAAATATTTATATCTTACCTTGGATCTCAGGATGGTGTACAATAAAATGAGTTTTCACTGTTTAAAATTTTTAAAACAATAAGAGTAATTTAAATATGCTAAAACCATAATAAACAATTTGACAAGTTTAAAATAAACATTTAAAACCACTTTAAATGCTTTAAGATAAATTTTAAACTATGCATATATGTAGGTTTTGATTAATTTAGCTAGACCTCAAAGATTTAATAAAAGGTCATATTTTCATTTGGTGCTGGAATGACCCCCCCCCCCCCCCCGTTGGTGCCAATGAGGCCTTAAGGGCAGAGCATTCTATAGCAGAGAATGCCCCCTAAATAGTAAATTGTATCTAGTTACAGGAAGTACTGCATTTTTCCTAATTTTTCTTAATATGCTTTCAGATTATTGGGCATATTTTGGAAGTGCGCCAGAATAGGTACGTATATGCATTCATGGTCCTCTGAACAAAATGCACTCTTAGTAGATATGAATGTGATTTAAAGCTTATCTATTTCTTCCTTTTAAAAACTGCAGATTTTTAATATTGACATTTCCAGATATTTGGTGTTATGGAATTCTTGTCTGCAATCTATGGTAATCAGATTCCTTAAAGTATGGTTATTAACATGAATTAAAATGTATGGGGGAAAAGAGCAAAACTGCCCTGTCTACCAAATTTATGTCTACCAAAAACTCCAACTTTAAATTGCTTTAGGTTAGAATTCTAAAGCATGCTTGCCAGATTGCAAATCCCAAGTATACTGTGCTGAGTTCATATTGATTGGTTGAAATAGTGATATCCCTCACGTTTCTGTGATATCTCAGGACAATGTACAACTAGAACAATATAAACAATTTAAAATAATTCCATATTAAAGACATAAAATAATTTAAACAGAATGTAAATATATTAAATCAGACAGCAAGCTGAAACATCTTAAAAGGCTGCAAACTTCAAAAACATTTATGTGTATATTTAAAAGTACCTTATACCCAAAAGGCTAAAATAAACTGTGTTTTGACTTAACACCAGAAAGAAACTAACATTGGTGTCATTTGAACCACCAAGGAGAAGGCATTCCCTAAGTGAGGTGCAACAGCTAAAATGGCCCTCTCCGGTGTCTCCATTGATGGGACACAGAGGAGGGCCCCTTTTGCAATATATATAAGGAGAGGTGCTATCTCAAGTATTAAGGTCCAAAGCCTTTTAGGGCTTTAAATGTCATCATCAGTACTTGAATTCAGACTAAAAGCAAATTAGCAGTCAGTGCAGCTCCTTTAAAACTGATGTTATATGTTGTCTGTATGGTAGTATCAGCAATGTTGCTACTGCATTTTGCAGAGGCTGTAACTTTCAAGTCATCTTCAAGGGCAGCCCCATGTAGAGTGCATTGTACTAGTCTAACCAGGAAGTTACCAGTACATAGAGAACTGTGGCAAAGTTATTCCTGTCCATGACAGGCCACAGCTGGCACACTAATCAAAACTGGTGCCAAACACTCAAAGCCTTGGAGTTCATTAAGGCGTTCTAGGAGATCTACAAGTAGTTACCTGCTCCCTTCAGGAAGAGCACAACCCCATCCAGGGCATGTAGGTTATCCAGTTCCCAGACTAGAGAGCTAGTAATCCACAGATCTTCCATCTTGTCAGAAGGAAGCTTCAGTATATTGTCCTTCATCCAGCCCATTACAGAGTCCAGGCACTGCTCCAGCACCTGCACAGCCTCAACCAGCTTAAGAAGAGAACTGACAGCCTACTCTGAGTAGCAGATGAGGGAGTGTTACCCTCAACTTTGTTGAAGAGAAGTTGAGGCAGGTATCTTCAGAATACTGATGTCTCTCAAGCCCAAATCTCTTTTCTGATCTCTTTCAACAGCTTCATATAGGTATTGGACAGTGTGGGGGACAAGATGGAACCCTGTGGCACCCCACAGATTTAATTGTCCAATGGGACTCAACAGAAATCCCCAGTGCTACCCAGTAGAATTGACCCCCAGAGATAGAAGTGAAGCTACTGTAATACAGTGCCTTTTACTCCTGTCTGATGGAGCTGGTACAGTAAGTTACCATGATCTATGGCAGTGGTTCCCAAACTTTGGTCCCCCAGATGTTTTGGACTTCAGTTCCCAGAATTTCTAACTGTTGACCAAGCTGACTAGGGCTTCTGGGGGTTGAAGTCCAAAACACCTGGAGGACAAAAGTTTGGGATCTATGGTATCAAAATGCACTGAGAAATCAGGAAAATCAACAGGGTAGCACTCCCTCATCTGTTACCCAGAGTAGGCTGTCAGTCAGAGTTACTAAAGCTGTCTTGGCCAGAAACCAGATTGAAATGGGTCCAGATAACCTATTATATATCTGATAAAGACATTATAGATAAATGTGAGGAATGTGATACATCTTAAATAGTCAAAATTAACCTGAGGAGATCTGTAAGATAATTTCTCCATCCCTAATATGTATTCTTTTTTTTTAATTTATTTAAAATTTACCCTACCGCATATTTATTTAAAATATATATCCTGCCCCATGGTGGCTTAAAATAAAATCAATTTAAAACATTTACATTTAGAATAAAAATAATTTAAGCATTTCAAAAAACTGAATAATTTATAAAGTTAAAGTATGGAAAAATTTAATAAAGCTCTGTCGCACATTATCAAAGTAGATGTGATAGAGATATAATAAATTTCAGGATTTTGCAGTTAATTTGTTTTGTTTTCTCTTGTCATTGCCATCCTGTGCTTCACCCTTTTGAATAGAAACAAGATAGGCCATCATCTCTCTGTCTTTGCCACCATCTTCAGGAGATAAGTGGGAGGAAAGGAGAAATTTTAACTCAAGAAGATGGCCGAGGCAGAAAGGGTTAAATATGCACACCCAGAATGTCATTTTGTCAGTGTTAAAAGCAGGATCTTTGGGTTCCTAATCATCAAAACAAAAAGTAGTCACTTGTCAAAAACTTGTTCTGATTAGTCTGACCCAAGCTAGGGTAAGTTTTACATGGCTTTATTATGATTGTTGTTGTTGTTGTTGTTGTTGTTGTGTGCCTCCAAGTCATAAAGCGTACCTGTCATGGGGTTTACTTGGCAAGATTTGTTCAGAGGGGGTTTGCCATTACCATCCACAAATTAGTTACATGTCTGGAGTGGCCTATACTTTGGAGTCACTGCTTCTGACTACATTGGCACATGTTCCCTTTCTATATAAGATAAACACAAATCCACACCAATGTAAAATGCAATTTTCCACTTGAAACAGCTTTTTTTATGTCTGCACCTTTTAAACAGAGAAATGGTTGCCTATTTGCTGAGTACTGCAGACAGTTAATCTGAATGGATGATGGATGCCTCTTTCAAGAATATTAAGAGCAGAAAAATACTGCACATGTGAAAACTGTAAAATTGTAGGAGGTGGACTTCCTCAACATTAATTCTAAGCAGATGTAGAATTGCAGACATTAATTCACACAGCTATTTGCAGCTTAATTAAATGTGTGCCAGATGATGACAATGTCTTGTAATGTAATTGTGGTGGCCTTTCTTATGGGAAAAGTCAGTGAACTGTTTCTTGCTGTGGAAAGATTTCTTACTTAGTGTTGGGCAACCAGGCGTTTGAAAGGAAACTGGCATGCATAATTACTTGAACACACCACCATTTCAAAAGCTTTAGCAATTTTATTTATTTTTATTACACCGTGAGGGTATTAGAACCTTTCTTCGACTGATTAATTACCATTTTAATTTTTAAATATTACCAAATGGATGCAACCAGCACTTATGCCCTACAGTATTTTTTTTAATACACTCTTCTTTGACATTTTACCACTTTGGAGACTTTCATTGCATATTGATTGAATGTGTTAGGTGACAAATTCTAATTCCTTTATGCAAGGGGAAGGTTGTACTTATGTTTCACTAAATGTCAAAAGGCTGAATCTTCAAGTATATAGTGCTAGGTCAACATGTCCTTAGTCCAGCAATGTTGATTTTGTGGCTCACTTCACTAAAATTACACTTGGAGGTCATGCAGATGGTCAGGGAAAAGCATCCAGGCCCAGCACCATCAGGCCTAGACTAAGAAGAGCCCTCCCTCCATTCCATCCGATGTCATCTGGGAGAGAGACACCAGGCCCAGCACCATCGGGCCTAAAATAAGAAGAAGAGCCCTCCCTCCATTACCATCCGATGTCATCTGGGGGAGAGACACTAGGCCCAGCACCATCGGGCCTGGAATAAGAAGAACCCTTCTTAAAGGACGGGTGGGATTTGGGATTTTTATGTTCAGTTTAGATTGTATTAATATATCTGTATGGAAATTTTAATGTTGTAAGCCACCCCGATTGCTCTGCAGAGGGGCGGGATATATTATTATTATTATTATTATTATTATTATTATTATTATTATTATTATTATTATTATTATCCAGAAGCTGCTCTCTCCACAATCACCTGGGGACCATGACAACTGCACAGCCTGCTCTTAAAGCAGGCTGCCACCACAGTCCCAAATGGGCCACCGACAAGGAGTACTTTTTTTTCCCCCAGTCCTTTTTCCAGCAGCCTCAGACTGCATGTGTCATGTGCACACCCCACCCCCGAAATGGCCAGAAGCCACTCTGTTTTGTCCATGTGTTACAATCTTCAGTTAATGGGATCAGGGCAGTTCCTAGAGGTACTGCTTGTTTGTCTTCCTCGCCATCTTTTATGTTGCTACTGAGCTTCCTGGAGAGGATTTGGTAAACCCTTTATAATGTTACAGATTTGCAGTAACCTTCTCTGTAACTGATTCATGCAGAAAATTATGTAAAAACAGACTTTTTGCACCTTTTCTGATGCCCTGTTGATATTGAAGGGGAAGAAAGTCATCACCTGAATCTTTCTACTGTAATTCTCATTTTCTCTTGCTAATTTCTCTTCATATTACTTTGTTCTTTTGTTTTTATTTGCCATCAGGTTGATTTCATGTTACAGCAACCCTATGAATAAGAGATCCCCAGTAATCAACTGCTCTGTTCAAGTCTTACAAAGTCAGGACTGTAGTATGGTCTTTCTCTTTTCACTGTAGTTCTTACAAAACCCAAAACAAAAAACATCCCATGGTTACTTTTGTATGAGAGCCGGTTAATAAATTTTGTCTCTTCTTCTAGGTGAGCGGAAGAGCCCTTATGTTGCTGTGTGCTGTATTGCGATGGCCTTCAGTATTCTGTTTGTCCAATAAACATGGAACATGCCAGGAATATATTGCTATCAAACTACTATATTATAAAAGACTTGGTGAATCGAAAGAAGAACATACTTTCTGCACATCCATTCCTTTATCTAGGGGACAAGACCAGCTTTTGACAATTTGTTTCAATATTTTCAATAGGGAGAGCAACGGTTCATTAAGTTATGAAAATGCAGTTATTAATTAACACAGTTAAACTTCTTGATTGTGCCCAGGTTCCCTAATGTGGAGTGTATTCTGAATTTTAGCAGAGAAATTTTAAGATGGACAACTAAAGTCATAATTAATATTTCTCTGAGAACTGAATTGATGTTTAAACCCATGTGCTTTTAAAACTTTTGTACTTCAAAGGCTTTTCATAATTTTCATTTTTGAAATACAAACACAAAAACAAAGTAAAATCTTACAATATAGATGGAGAGACAAAAGAAAAATTAGATCAATTGCAGTCTTCCCTTATAGCTAAATATATATGTGATGGTCTAACTGTGAGAAATTGGGGAAAGTCAGAAACATAAAAGCAGAGTCAGAACAACACAGGATTTCAACTGAGATGTATTAGACTCTTTCTAACGAACTGCTCTATATTTTGCAGGTTGAGTATCTTTTAAGATTACCTATACAATAAAAGAAAGATTATTCTGTATAAATGCTTCTCTTTGTTAAAGTCAGTGCTTATCAAAGAGTTTTAGAATAACCTAAACCTGAATTTTAATAGTTTACATAGCAGTGTGCTCTGCACTGATGATATGTGTAGGCATTTAAATTCTGGAACCTGACTGAATGCTTGAGACACATATTCCTTCACTATTGGGAAATGGAATATAAATCCAGATTGAAATCTTATGTTTCCTAAATTCTTTAGTCAACCTTTAGCTGTCTGCTTCAATATTTCATGCAAAAACTAAATAAAATAAAATAAATCTCATTGATAATATTTGCCTTGTGTTATTTGTTTTCATATTATATGTTTATATTTTTCTACCGTTCAGAAGGTTATGTTGTATTTTTTAAAGGTAATCTGTATAAATAAGAATGAGTAAGTTTAAAATTAAACAGTGTGTCTTAACAAGTGTTACTAAACAATGACATAGAAAGCCATGCATTTTGAAGAAATGTTGAGCACACAGTAATTTTCACAGTTAAGATGGAAATTTATTCATGGAAGTGGGGGAGAAGTCAGCAGCCAGTAGATACATATTCATTGCAAGCAATGTGGCATGGTATAATCTTGGCTGTGTCTTTTGTTGAATAAGATTGCAAAGGAGTCACAATATGGACACCACAATTTGTGGTCTGTGTGTCCCTTAAGGCAGAACCACAAGGGACTAGCTATAACCAGCCAAGAATTCTGTGTATCCAGCATTTTATTTCATCATCAATAAAATGTAAGCTTTCCCATTCTATAATTATATATCTATTTAAAAGGCTGAATTTTTAAGAGTTGCAATTTTATACCAAAATCAGGCATTCGATTGCAAAACAGGGAAATAAAAGAAAGTATAAATACATTTTAAAAATAATGAACTATTTTCTTTGCTTTTATACTTTATTCAGAAGGTTTTCTGTTTTTATTTCAAAATATCAGATAATACAGCATGTATTACAGTAGTGTCCTGCTTTCTGTCCAACCATATTCATAGGTAACTCATGATATCCATCCCAAGATTCTGCATTGTCAGATGTAGCTACAGTGATGGAGTTCCATTGTAGTTATGTCTGACAATGCCACCACCACCACCCCAAATCATTTCAGGCTAGCAGTGCCCCAACTGAAGGGTTACAAGGTGTGGCAGATAGAGGCACCAGGAAATGATATCTTCATTGCTTTCCTAGTCACAAGGCACATTGACAACAGGCAGCTGCTCCTCAATGGGCCCTGAAACCAGAAAAATGTTGCAGTTGTCCTTGAAATCCTTTGGTCAGAGTGCTGCCAGGCTGAAAAATCCAGTTTACTATCTTTTAGCTACTGAACAGGATGCCAGCCCCAATTTATGAAGAATCATTGAAAGAATAAGGTCACAGTTGCAGTCATTTTTTTTTTTTTTACAGCTCAAGGATCTGAAAGTTCATCTTTAGATAACATTACCTTTATTGAGCTGATAACCAAATCTTATTGCATTATAATTTTCAATACTAGATAACCTTTGGTCTACACAGCTAGAGCAGACTTTGGCATTCAAATAAATAGCATTCTTTGGCGGTATGCCAGCCGATTCCTCCCCCCCCCCTCCATTAAATTACCAACCTAGACAGCTTTAAAAAGGCTGTCAAGACAGATCTCTTCCGGCAGGCCTTTCCTGATTAAATTCCCGACCAAGGAGTAAGTTATTTTCCCCCCATCTGTTGCCACATCTTGCCACGTTATTTATTGCTTGTGGGCTGCCTATTAGATTGTTTTAACATCTACTGTTGTAAATTGTTAAAATTGTTTTATTGTTGTTAATTGTTTTAATTTTCATGATGTTTAATATTATTTTAAGGGGTGGTGGTGGGAGGGTTTACTGTGAGATTTTATTGATGTAAGCTGTCCCAATTGCTTTGGTAGAGGGGCGGGGTAGAAATAAATTATTATTATTATTATTATTATTATTATTATTATTATTATTAAAAATCCAAGATATGTCCAAAGAAAAGGAGGAGACACATTGGCTTAAATCCAATTAACAATGCCAGCTAGGGGTAACCCATGGAATCAGTGAGGTTGACTGTGCAAGCGATGTCGTGGACCTTGTGATGGGAGGGTGTTTTTGTTGTTCTTTTAAGAGGAAGGGTATGTTCAAAGATTAATTTGGAATAAAAATGAAGTTATAAATCCAAGTCATTTTGCCAGAAAAAATGCTGGACAAATTGCAAGTTATTTCACTAGCATATATGAAGAATGAATGTCTTGGTGAACAGCATTTTACTTTATGGAGAAAACAGTGGAGGAAGAAACTGGTTTATTTTGGTATTTGTTTATTGCAGAATACCTTGTGGCATGGATCTGGCTTTTAATGCCAATTTCAATTTCATACATATATGGTACTTATTGGGTGTCATTTATTGGGTGTCATTGGGTGGAAGAGAACATCCCTGGAGGCTATTTAGCCCATCCCTCCACCCATTTACCATCTGCAGTGGCAGCGGTGGAAGAAGACCTCTTTGGAGGCTATTTAGCCCATCCCCCAGCCATTTACCATCTGTAGTGGTTGTGGTGGAAGAGGGTCCCTCCAGAAGCTATCTAGCCCACCCCTTCACCCAGAGCAGCTGCGGCAATGCAATCATGTAATCATGTTTTTTATATTGTATACTGTATATTTTATATTGTATATTTCTAATAATTGTCTTTAATTTGTTTGGTTTGATTTGTTTTTGGGGGGTGAGTGGGGGTGGGAATGAGGGATGGGATCTGATTTGATGTGACTTGTTTTGATATTTTGAATACTGTACGCCGCCCCGATTGCTTGGCAGAGGGGCGGGATATAAATAAAAATTATTATTATTATTATTATTATTATTATTTCCAGTAGTAGTCTATGGTCTCACCTCTGGATGGGAGCAGTTACACAAGGGAAGGCATTATTGGTTTTGGGGCACTTACAGAACTGTCATGCATTTTCAGCAATAACCACCAGTTATTTAAAAATCACCATTTCATCTCAGATAGTTGGGTCTGGGTCCTTTTGATGCTGGTCTGAGTCTTTCCTTTGTGCCATTGTATGCATGTATTGTGTTATCTAGTTGGATTTTATGAATTTTTGAATTTGAATACTATTACTGCTTTAGTGTGAGCCTGGAATTTTTACTTTTATTTGCAAACTGCTTTCTAATGTTCTTAATAGAGAAATGCCCATTAGACAAATTCATTTTCCCATTCAATCAATTAATCCAAAGGATCCAAAAATTAAGAATGAGTGTGACATATTTGGTAAATGATATCAAGCTAAATCTTTATTGTGATGGGTGAAAAATTCCATTATTATGGCTGGAATGGTGGGGCAAAGTCCTTTCAGAAAAAAATATATGAGGAAAAGTCTGTAGAAAAATTGAACTTGCACACCATTCTGTACATTCTAGCTGAGCATTATAAGAACTTTGTAACTAAGAATTAGCTCCTGGGTTTACTTTTTTCTCCTCTTGTCTCCCAATCAGTTATCCTTTTATTATCTCATGCCTTCAACATTGTAAGCCTGAAAGGCAAAGACTGGCTTATTACTGGCTGTTGTAAACTACTTTGGAAGTCTTTTTGCTGATTTCATAACAATGAAAACGTGTATGCCCAACTTAGAACCAATAGTTTATAAAACCAGGGGGCTAACTTAGAGCCTTCACTGTCTGAAAATGAAGAAAATCATCAGGATGTTTTGGACCTGTTGCCCCTTTTTCTTTCCAGATTAAATGGCACTACATAACCAAGGAGTGAAACCGACAGGCAAAATAAAGCAGTTTCCAGCCGCTTTGTAGGCGGGGCGTTTAGACAAGAGACGCCTTGAAAGTGGCTGAAAACCAGACTGAAGCCATGTTTCAGGGCTAAAAACTGGACCAAAAAGAAGCTGGGATAGTCCAATTCAAGGCAGAAAATGTGCATCTTTGCAGCTGCACATAAACGTACCCGTTGCAAGTGTGGGGCTGCAGCAAAGCAAAGAAATGAAAGTGCAACAACTCCAATGGATGTAATTACAACATACACAAACCATGTATGGGGAGGCACAATGATTGTGCTTTGCTAATGTATCACTCGCACACCGATGCCCTGATGCCCTGTACCAACAGCATCATACGTGCAACTGGCCGATCAAAGGGCCGGCCATGCAATGGGATAGCATCTGGGTGAACGTGGGAAATAATACGAGATTGCAGGTGGTGTGTTTGTGCGGCACCGCACGTGTATGGTAGGGGCAACAAAAACAAATCAAAGCAAGCAAAGCAGCTTCATTTATATACCGCTTCATACCACGCTATGGGGTGTCTAAGCGGTTTACAACTGTGAGCTGATTGCCCCCCAACAGCTGGGTACTCATTTTAGTGACCTCGGAAGGATGCAGGCCTGAGTCGAGCCTCAGCCCTGGCTGGTATTGAACTCGCAACCTTGTGGTTTATGAGTGAGTGGCTGCAGTACAGGCATTTAACCACTGCGCCACCAGGGCTGACTAAGCAGCACAGCTTGACAGCGCTGTGCGGTTGGCCTGTGCGTAATTTGGCCCACCTTGGGAGCGAGCCATGTGGGCAGTGGGGTTTTGACCCACTCATGGAAAAAGCAGAATCAAGCTGCTTTTTTCTGCCCATATTCTGACCCCATGATAAAAAAACAAAGTGACTTAGTTGTCCTATGCCCTTTTAACC
Source organism: Phrynosoma blainvillii (assembly GCA_026167975.1). Classification (NCBI taxonomy): domain Eukaryota; kingdom Metazoa; phylum Chordata; class Lepidosauria; order Squamata; family Phrynosomatidae; genus Phrynosoma; species Phrynosoma blainvillii. The sequence goes on along the minus strand of JANUYF010000002.1, from coordinate 57,316,492 downwards.
TCCCTGTCCTATTTGCAGTCACGATAGTAAAAGATTGGAGAAAGGATAGATTGGCTGCTTTTTTTTACTGATTGCTTATTATCAGTAATTGAAAACTGAGTGCCTAACCAATTTGATATGTCAGTATCTGATTCTTACTTGCAAAGCAAAGATGGGTAACTTTAAGGATTTAAAATGAACCAAGATAAGGTGTTAATAAACAGAAAGGCTAATTCTTAATCCCTATCCTCAGGCATGATGCCCATTTTCAAAAACAAAGCTCAAGTTTTTCTGTCTTTCGCTTTCGCCCAAGGAAGATTTTAATAGAAATGTGCACAATGTCTTGCAAGGAAAGGGGAAAAAACGTATGTCTAATTTAGTAGCAGTTATTCATCTATGTCAGGGGTAGGCAACCTAAGGCCCGGGGGCCAGATGCGGCCCCTCAAGGCCTTTGGACCGGCCCCAAGCCGGTCCTGCCGCCGCCGCCCCTCACCATGATGATATTATTGTTGTTATTACTTGTTCTTGGGGTTTTCTTGGCAAAATCTCCACAGGGGTTTTGTCATGGCTTTTCTGGGGCTGAGAGAGTGTGCATGCATATATTTTTTAATTTTTAATTTTTTTAAAAAAATATTTATTTATTTATTTATTTATTTATTTTTGGTGCTTCAGCCCCCCAATTGTCTGAGGCAGAGCACCCTGGCCCCCGGCTCAAAAAGGTTGCCTACCCCTGATCTATGTGTTCCATTTTGTCGATATGCTCTTTTCCCCTTCCTATACAATGTTGTTTTTTGTAAAGGTCCCTTTATTACAGGTAAAGTCAAACCTGAGTTTCTCAGTTGACATAACTGACATACTAATACTCTGGCTGCAATAAATTCTAGAAAAAGGATGGATTTGTTTATGCATGCATATTGCACCCAGATGAATGGCAAGGACATAACTGCAGACCACTGGCAACTTTGCTTCTCAGTACAGTATCTGTCTTGCTCAGTTTCTTTGGTTATGTATCATAGTTACACATGAACATGGCTGGATATATTGCACTGTGACATGCTGAGTTCCCCTAAACCAATTTCTCTCCTTTATATGCAGACAACATTTTTCTTTTACTCTTTCAATTAAAAAGGAATAGAGGGATGTACTGCCAGATGGTAGGTCTCTGTTTTACTAAAATAAGCATTAACTATGAAGTGTGAAACTCTTGATCTACTGATGTCACTGGCACATTTCAACCAAGTTCTGAACATTGATTAGCTGTAACTGGTGAATGGAGTGAGAATGGAGAGAGAATCTCCAAGTTAATACATTTCTAGTGCAAAGATGGTCCCAAATATGCTATTCAGAATTAGCAAAATTAATTGCTAATATCTTAAAGCTTGCTTTGTAATCAAATAAGCAGACTGTTGTTTCCCTTCCAATTGTTTCCCCCTGTAGTGCTGCCAGCCAAAATAAAGGATTGAACATTAATGTGCATTTCCTTCAGTTGCCTGTGCTAATACCATCATAGGTTGACCTTATTTCTAATACTCAGTAGTTCAGTTAAGCATTAGCCTGGTGGTTTATACAGAAAGGCAGAGATCAAGATGAAAGATACTGACGTCACCTAACCTGGCCATTTGTTGTGAAAAGTTGTGAGAAATCCAACTGGATTTCACTTTTGCATCTAGTTACTAATATTTCATTCTGTGGGAATCAACGAACATGTTATTGAACATACTTTTGTAGCATAATGCTGTGATCTTTAAAAAAAACTTACGTGAAACATACATTCAAATGCTATTTCTTGGATTTACTTATGCTAGCTGGGTATGCACACCCTGATTTAGCAATATAATTATAACTTATTTTTGTTCATCAGAATTTTAAGGAATTTTATTACTTGATAACCTCATAAGGTTCAAGAAACTTGTTATACATACCTTTACCTTTCAATTTTTTAAAAGGGAATTACTGAATCACTGTTTTATTACTTGGTAGAATTAGATGAAATGCACAGTCACCCCTCTGTTCTCGCGGACTTGAGATCCGCGTTCCTCACTTATGAGTGAGCGGCGAAAGGAGGGGGATAAAATGTGGTGCGTGCCTGCAAGGGGTGCCTACATTCAAGCTAATGGGGCTTTAATAGACACAATTTTCTGTTTTCATGGGTGAGGGTCCGGAACGGATCCCCCGTGAGAACGGAGGGAGGACTGTACAAGATTAATTCTTGGCAAATTTGATAGAGAAATATTTGTATAAGAGCATAGTTTGTGGGTCCCCTTTAAGAAACTTGCGAAATTTTTGAAGATTACAGATAGAAGGTTCCATGTCATAGCCTTGATAAAACACCTACTCTGATCATATGCTACAGCTCTCAATCACAAAACTGTACCATCCTCTCCTCCCTGCTCCCCCCTCAGTCTGTTGTTTTCCTTATATGGAATGTTTGGGATGATACAACAATATTTGTGGTTTCTTCTTGTGTGCCTTGTTGCTTCCGACTTATGGCGACCCTAAGGTGAACTTCTCATAAGATATGGCAAGATTTGTTCAGATGGGGGTTTGCCTTCTCCTTCCTCTGAGGCTGAGAGTGTGTGACTCATCCAAGGTCACCTAGTGGGTTTCCATGGATTCAGACCCTAGTCTCCAGAGTTGTAGTCTGGTGCTCAAACCATTAAACCATGCTGGCTCTGCCGGTTAATACACAAGGGTATATCTAATGTGGCATTAATGGTAATGACAGGATGATTTTCCCTTGCCCCAGCCTTCCACTTAATTAAAAATTGCTTCATAGCATTTTCCATCCCCTCACCAAACAGAACAATAGGAAGGAGAGTTCCCCCTTCTACTGGCATTTTCACTGGATATCACCTGCTCTCTGGGTCCCACTGAATAACTAATGAAGCCAAAGTTTACATTTGGCATGTTTTAGAGCAGTGGTTCCCAGACTTTGGTCTTCCAGATGTTTTGGACTTCAGTTCCCAGAATTCCTGGCTGTTGGCCAAGGTGGCTGGAGCTTCTGGAAGTTGAAGTCTAAAGCATCTGGAAGACCAAAGTGTGGGGATCACTGTTTTAGAGAATATCTAAAGAATACCTTGCATTGGATATCTTTGGAATCTCTATGCCCAACATGCTTACAAAATGCTTACCAAACCTGCCTAGAATTGGATATCCTAGATGTATATGTGTGAAGGAGTTTGTGATAAAGAAATCCCACAGTATTAGGATTTTGTTCTGATGCAGAATGCATTCTAGTACTGCCATTGTTCTCCTGTTTGAATAGATGAATGTGTCTACACACAGGATTTCCCTAAATAGATCCTTAATATTTGTTCTAAAGTATCACAAATAGTGCAAAAAAGAGAGGCTAAACAGACATAAAGTCCCCAGAATATTTTTTCTAGATTCCAGAATCTTGAGGGCTAACTCCCATTGTAAAAGATAAAACCTGATAAATATATTTCAGTGAAAAGATACACTCGGGATATTTTCAGCATTTGGGTTACTGATGAAGTACAAGCATCCTATAATTTGAACGGCTTGATTTTACTTGGAAGAAAGACCCACTGATTTGTCAGACCTTGTTTGCAAATAAGTGTGGAGTCTCAGGTGACATTGTTTTGTTAATGAACCACCTGGACTGGAAGATGTTCTGTGGATAATTGTTTAGACTATTTCTTCTATGTCACATGTTTGGCAAAGCACAGCCTATTCTGTAGCCAACTGGATGAAGAGATATGGCCATGTGGGATTTTACAAACATCTTGGTTTTTCTCTTACAGCAAAGTTAACAAATGCTGAGTGTCCATCATGACAGCTTGTGGGAGGGAGGGGAAATTAATGTCATAAGCCTGAGAAATGAATGTTCAGTTACTTGGTTTTCACCCTTTTGTCTAACCTCATATTCCCTTCCCTATTTGTTTGGATCCAAGTCTGCCACACTCAAACACCTGCTTCCTGTAACAACCCTTATGGACCACTGAAAATGAAGTACTTCTTGTTTTTGCATTTCTTGCTCTCTCAGATGGGAGGTGATGACCTCCCTGGGTTGGGAAGGGGGTGAAAAAGAAATACTGCAACTTGATAAAATGATTCAATATGTGTTCATAGAATCTTAACAGAAGTCAAGAAATTATTCCCTCATACATTCATTTCTTTTACAACTGGAAAACACATTTATGAAAGACAGAATTCACAGTCCTCAAAGCAGTATACAACCAACTTATTCCTTTATTTTCTGGGGTTCTCATGTCAGCACTCATTTTCTTGTCACAATGATATACGTAAAACTTATAAATTCATAACCAGAATCCTAACATGCTAGGGGAAGAATTGTTGACATACATGTTAAGTTTAAATGCTTGAAGGTATCTAAGTGTATTTTTGATAACCATTGCTGCTGGGGGAAGAGGGCCACACAGGATCATAACTACAGCATGTAAATAGGGAAGGACTCTATGCTTGCACCACCCACCTGTCTACAGATCAAAATGCAAAAACCAAAATGGCAATCCAGGCTCATCTATATACAAATGATTAAAATGATAAATTTTAAATGTGGGTTGTTTCAATATATGTGTGTGTTGTCTGTTCTTCTAAATGAAATTGTTTTTAATTGATGTGTTTTTAACTGATGTTATGTCTTTGTTGGTCTGTTGTTCCTTGCTTCGATCCATTGGGAGAGACCGGTAAGAAATGTTGCTGTTAATATACAGTACTTCAGAGTAGTCTTATTAATGGGATTGCTCAAGAGTAGGCACACTGTGAGGATTCTAGGTAGCACTTTTCTGAAATAAGACTTAAACACATGGCATGTTATTTACAGAATGAATGGGGAATATGCAGCCATTTGGACGTTAGAATACAACTCTTAGGATCACTCCTGTAACTTCAGCAACATCTGGACAGCCATCCCTGAATTCACTTCTTCAAACTGAAAAAACCCTAGTTCTATATGCAGAACGTAAATCTGGATCTAATATGTTGAATTTACACATGACTTCTATATTACATATATACAAAAGATATAAACATGAGTGCAATGATCTTGATGTAATGAAATTACAAATGTTTTATATGAGATCTGGTATCTTACAATTATTCTTACAAAATCATAATAGTCTTGAGTTTAATTTTGTCAAGAATAAAGCAAAAGTCTCTTTAAAACAACTCTTAGCAGTTCTAACAGGCAGAGACTGAGACGAGGGAAGGTTATTGCCAGTAGCTCTAAAAAGCTGAAGTTTCTCTCATAAAATTTATGTCTTTAAAAATTGCCTTTCACAAATGTGGCACATGTGAGAACATACTCAAGGAAGTGCAATAAATGAATACCCAAATGGATGCTTTTCCTTCCCATATGTGCTACTTAAACATAACTAGTCCTGTGATTTACTGCACTTTTAATGGCAGGTTTACTGCAGCACATTATTTCCCTAGGCTCCACTGTATCTGTATGTTATGTGCTATCTATAGTGAGGCAGAGGCAGTTCTCAACTTTACAAAGCAAAACCATTCAAAGGTTTCTGTACAGAGTATACATGCTGACACAATATTACACAAATGTGTGTGGGAGATACACCCTCTATTTTTCCTGGCATTAAAGATACACCCTGGCCATAAGCTTCAAGAGTGATCCATCATCAACAGCACTCTCCTGTTTTCCATAACTTTTGGAAGCTTGTATGTAGAGTATTCTCTGCCTATTTATAATAGAGAGCAGTCCTCCTTGTGTGCCAAGTATCTACTATCAGATCACTTGCTGTTTGGGAAAAGAAGCAAACACACTATAGTGCTATTACCTAGAATACATCCATCTATCAATGGCAAAGAGCTTTGGGCATTGTTCTACATGTATGTTTGAGAGAGTAGATGTGGGTCATCTCATGCCGACAGTTGTTTAGGATGTGGATTCCCATTCTACTCTTTGCTGTTCTTGCACTGCCAGTTTTCCACACAGTGTCACTCTTTACATAACCTTGTGCCTTTTATCTTGCTTTGGGTGCAGCTCTGGAGATTATTGCATCACCTTTGCTCCCAGCATAGATGCAGGATGTAACTTTAAGAAGGTGAATCTTATCGTATTCACCCATCGCCAGGCAGCAGGCAACCCATATGCAACCCAGGCTTCTCCAGGCTTCTTTTGCATATTTTCATGAACAGGATTTTCCCATTCTTGAAAAGCTGTGGCAGAAGCCCTGGTTGCAAACAGGCTGCCTGCTGCCTGGCGACAGGTGAAAGCGATAAGCGATTTACATTTCTATTTCTATACCACTTAATAGTGAACTCATCAGCATTCTAAGCAGTTTACAATCTGTAAGCCAATAGCTCCCAACAAGTGGATATTCATTTTACTGACCTACAAAAGGATGGAAGGCTGAATCAACCTTGGAGCCCTGGAATTGAACTCTCAACATTGTGGCTGCAGTACTGGCATTTAACCACTGTGCCACCAGGGCTCAGTGTACATATGAGAAGGAAGTGCAAGTTGACTGGGAAAACCTCTAGGAGATTTTCGGAAGTTAAAACCAAAATTCTTTATGCAACCCTCTCACTTAAGAAAATGAGTGTAATGATTGAAAATGTTGGATGGCCACAAAACATGATGAGGAAAGAAATGGGGAGGAATGGGGTTGGAAGAAAATATCCTGAAAAGAAGACAGAATAAACAATGGGAAAACACAGGAGGGCTGCTAACTGAAGATTACAATGTCTGGCTCTCCTGTAAGCTTTCATAAATTAGGTAGTGTAATTTTACTTTAAGGAAACATCTCTGGAAACATCTCTGATTTTAGGACTGAGACAATTTTACACACACCCCTCCCCCCCCAAAAAAAAGAGTCTATTAGAGAAATATTATGAGGGTCAGCTCTTGTGAATACTTGGTTAGTACCAGGTGCTGTAGGCTATATTTCAGAGGAAGTAAATGGCAAAACCACCTCTGAGTATTCCTTGCTTTAAAAAAACCCTATAAAATTCATGGGGGTCACCATAAATCAGCAGGTGACTTGAAGGCACACACAGACACACATCTATTCAGATCTCCTTATCATACTTCCCATGTAATATATCTAGAAACAGTGCCTCTTCTGTAACATAAACCTTAAAATTGACTCTGGTTTATGGTAGGCCTATCACAGGATTTTCTTTGCAAGATTTATCATGTGTGTGTCATTGACCTCCTTTGCTCAATGCTAGCAAACTTCTTTGGGGACAAGTTGAAGCAAGAGTGTCACTATACATGTTGATCTCCATACCACCCATACCCATCTCAGCCGTAACAGCAGTAGGCCACTGAAGGACAGCAAAATACATGAACTTGTTCACTAAAGCAAAAGTGGTTCCTCAGGTATCCTGCTGATAATCACCAAGAGCATATATCTGGAGACGTAGCTATGATCATGGGGCCATGTCATCATAACATTATCTCATCATCATCATCATTTCCCAAAAAACCTACATTAGAAGACAGACTGCTACCCACAACAGAAGGATTTCTGAGACAATGGAGAGCAGCATCCTGAGTAGTGATGCTTCCAGCCCTCTCCTTGACATGAGACGTGATGTGACAAATAACTGACATGATCTTGCAGGAGTCCTGCTGCTGCATGTTACCTGACACTTGGATACATAATCTTTCAGTGCCCCACTCTCCAGTGCCTCAGAAATCTTTGAGGTGTGAGCCTTGACTTTGGAGGTGGGTCTCGGGGAGCATTTTCATGAATTCCAGTAGTTATGATTTTGCATGCCTACTTGCTATTCCATCACTTTTGCAATGCTTTTGCTATACCTATGTTCTTATTTAGCACCAACCATTTAAATCCTAGTGCTAGTGCCCCCAAGAATGACACAACCTCTGGGAGACCAGCTGAAGTCCATCTTGAGTTTTAGCATCTTTTAACATATAATCATCAGTAAATCATGCCATTCCTCAAATGTGTGTGTGTGCATTCTCCCCTTGGTCTCTTTGATCAGTTGTCAGAGCCTTTTCATTGCCATGTTCTACACTTCAAATTTGAATGAGAAGACAAAATGGTTAGTTTACATTAATGACATTTTACATCACCTTCCTTTTAAAGCAAGTATATACCAACAATTTTTCTGGTTTGTCAATAGTCTGTAGCAGTTGTGTTCTTATTTATTTTCTTTTAAGTATTTTGATAACTTTGCATTTTAAATTTTGTCTCCCTTTAGAGTGTTCTGCTTTCTCTTTCTACATTTGTCATGATTTAAAATAATCATTCAGAAATGCTGAAAGAATCTATTAGTCATCATAAGCTTTCATCACGTCCAGAGGATTAGCCAGAAGGCACAAAAAGCTCTTGTTTAAGTTTGTCAATCTGTCACATGCAAAACTCCAGATGAAACAAACCTCCAGGTGATTTTAGGGTTTGGTTCTTTTTTTGTTTTTTGTTTTTTTTCAAAATCCCATTAAGAAAGATGCTCATGAAGAATTATGAATGGCAGATGTTCAAAGAGTACCCTTCAGAGGAATGGGTGAAATGGTATAAAGTCAGGGAGGGGTACAGTTATGAATATTAACTATGAAAGAACCAAAGTTTCCCTCATATTTCTCTTCAGAATACCAAGAATTTCATATTCATGCAGTAAATATTGTTTTCACTATGCATTTGGCCCTCCATATCCAGTGGGGATCCATTCTGGATTTTCTTATTATAAACCATCCTGGGCATAAAATGCTGTTTGAAAACACTGAAATTCTGGACCATGCCAACAACTATCAGGTCAGAATGCACAGCGAAGCCATCGAAATCCACAAACACTTGGACAACTTCAACAGGAAAGAAGAAACCCTTAATGTAAACAAGGTTTGGCTACCAGTCCTACAAAATAAGAAAATCAGCACTCAGCAAATGCAAATGGGAAACCAACCAGGGTCAGGGGCTTTCCCAGCAGACAATAGCAGACAAGCTCCTTGATTGCATATCCTCACCTGGAAGCCATGCCATTAACAACAAAAAATACCTATTCAACACACAGAACAATACACAGTTTACATGGAAACAGCAGACAAACTCCTCGATTGCATATCCTCCTACCCTGAAGCCATGCCATTAACAACAGAACAATACCTATTCAACACAGAACAATACACAGTTTACATGGAAATCACGCCTCCCTACCCAGGGTCTCACAGTATATATAGACCCACTCTCTTCTATTACAGTATTCTCTGAAGATGCCAGCCACAGATGCTGGCGAAACGTCAGAAAGAAACTCTTCTAGAACATGGCCACACAGCCCGAAAAACCCACAAAAACCCTTGGAGAGGCCTGGAAGTCCACCCAGTTCTGGCATGAGACAGTGTAAAAAAACAGCCGTAAGAGGAAAAGTCAGCTCCCCAACTTCCTTGTAAGGCAGGACAGTTTTGGAATTCATTCTCAGTGCCTTCAAATACGATGTTAATTCTTAATCAGTTCAGTTCTGCACACGATGGCTCCTGCAGTAATTGTTCCATATATAACTTATAATATGATGCAGTACAAGCAGTTACATAACTGACCAGTTCATAGGGTTAGTAGATCGCACTGACCATAATGTTTCTATCTTGCTGAATAGACAAACACATGGAGCTGGGAAAAATACAGAAACACAGATAGCTGTCTTTGTTTTTAAATTTTGTAAACTCTCACCTCCAGGAATGTTATTGAATGGTGAAGTATAAATGCTTAAAAATTAAATAAAATAAAGCACTCATCATTTGCAAGAGGTTTAATACTTTCTCCAAAAAATACTCTTTTCACTCTAGTTCTTTGTCATTGGGCCCTGGCCCTGAGTCCAAACATAAGACTTTTGACTTTCAAGAGCAGGCAGCACTATAATAGCAACAGTCCAACTTCCCCCCAGCCCACATGGCATTAGTAAACCCTGTCTCTTATGTAGCTCAGGCATTGAGATGCTACAGTAATTTTGCTGGGGATTTGTGTTGTCTATTCAAGTAAAAGAAGGAAGAGGAGAGAGGCCTACACCTGTGAGCTTTATATAGCTTTAAATTTACACATTGGTCACTACCAAAGCACAGGGGCTCTATCAACACAAACTGAGTTACAACCTTATTTTTCAGCCCTCTTTGTGTTTCATTTTGTGCTCCACCTCATTAAGAGTACTAATCATCCCATACCTGTAACTCAACCTCCGCATGAAAGGAGGAACTCCCACAGACTGAAAATTCTCAAGGTCTGAGACACAAGCAAGAATGTATAATGCAAGCACAGCAGGTAACAACATTTCACTTTTTTATTTTGTTGCACAGCAAGAAAATTGCCTTACAATATATTGTTTGTCACGTATGATTGATCAAGGTAATGCCAGCCACTTACTGAAATACTCCATTGTAGACATTAATGTGAATAATGTTGGTGATCTAAGAAAAATGGTTAAATCTTTCTTGGATGGAATTTGGCATCTTGAGCAGTTACAGACATTACTCATACTTAGTTCTTGAACTGGCTCTACCACTAGGAAGTGTGAGACACTGCCTCAAGCAGCAGATTTTGGTGCTATGAAAGGGCAAGCAAGCAAATTGTTAGCTATTTCATTTGGGATTGTATTTTGACAGGCAGTAATGGAAGTAGTGGGTCCTGTTAGAATTTTTTTCTGCCCCATGTGCCAAATTAACTTGGCTAGCTTTAAAGTACTATGTACCTTGTGTTGGAAAGACATCAGTTTCTGTTATGCCTCACACTATGTATAGTCCTTCTGTCACTCTATTGGAACACTTTGTGGAGCAATGGTGTTTGCTGGGGAAATACCAGTGTTACATTGGCATTTCCCACCCCAAACTATCACTTGCGATTCCAGTAGACATGTTTTAGCATTGTAATAGTATTGTTAGGCTGCATATAGTAAATATTTTATCCTGATCTATTGTTATCTGTTGATACTTTTCAAGTTTAAAATGTGTATTTTGGAGACATTTCTAAATATACTACATTATATGTATGTATGTGCCTTCAAATCTGTCAGTTTATGGCAACCTCATGAATTTCATAAGGTTTTCTTAGGCAAAGAATATTCAGAAGTGGTTTTGCAAGTTCCTTTCTCTGAAATATAGGCCACAGCATCATTGTTGGTCTCTCATCCAAGTACTAACCAGAGCCGACCTGAGCAATGAATTGACTATTACTCAAAGACATATGAGCCAAGCATTCATAATGTATAGGTTGGATCCAAGTCAGACATGATGGAACAAAACTGTGGATGGTCCCACATGAAAAAAGAAGGGGGAGAGCTATTTCTTGCTGCTACTAGAACTCACTATACCACTGAAAAGCTATCCTGTAATATTCCAGGATTCCCTGAAACATCCTAGGTGGAGGCTCTGAGTGAAGCAGGATGGTGGGGAATTTGGAAAAAGTTACACCCTACCCCTTTTCTACCTGTGGGAGTATCCCATTTGTACAGCAGGATCCTCTGGTGGAGCTGACTCAGTTCCACTAAGAGAAAGAACCATGTGCTCATGGAAATGAGTTCTGGTTTCCTCCCAATGTGTTCACTGCAGGAAAAACTAGTATAGTTACTGTACAGAATGTAGTTTTACAAATTGAAGCCAAAATGGAAAGGTTAAAGCATGAGTCAGATTTATATGAACTCAGGTTCTTGAAGAATACAAAATAAATTAAAATATTTTTAAAATCTTACTAAAAAAGAAGAAGTGAAAAAACCATTCAACTATCCAACAACATTGGTGGAGTGGCTCCAAACCTTTTCTCTTCTTTGCCTACTTTCAGAATGGGAACAGAAGGAAGCCATCCTTTATTTGGAAAAGCTCAATTTTGCTTGCTTTTTTGATTGATGGAGTTCATGAGGAGGAGGATTATAATATCACATGCCATTCAAATAAATGATTTGTGGCAAAATGTATTGATTGTTGTTGTTGTTAACCACCATCAAGTCAACTTGGACTTATGGCAACCCTATGAATGAGAGCCCTCCAAATCATCAACCACCCTTTTCAGGTCTTGCAGGCTCAGGGCCATAGCTTCCATAATTGAGTCTATCAATCGGTAATATGGTCTTCCTCTTTTCCTACTGCCTTCCACTTTACCAAGCATTATTGCCTTTTCTAGTTTGTCATGTTTTCTCATGATATGTCCAAAGTATTACTGTTTCAGTTTAGTCATCTGGATTTCTAGAGAGAGTTCAGGTTTGATTTGCTCTAATACCCACTTATTGGTCTTTTTAGCAGTCTGAGGTATCTGTCGAACTTTTTTCTAGCCCCACATTTCAAATTAGTTGATTTTCTTCCCATCACTGTCATTATTTTTGTGTTTTTTTAATGTTCAGCTATGAACCTGCCTTTGCACTTTCTCCCCTGACTTTCTGCAGTAATTGTTCCAGGTCTTTGCTATTTTCTGCTAGTAGCCTCTTTTTTCTAGTCTAATCTTGCTTTATGTATGGCATATTCAGCATACAGGTTGAACAGATAAGGTGATAAATGCAGCCCTGCCTGACTCCCTTGCCAATTGGAAACCATTCTGTTTCTCTTTATTCTGTCCTGATGTGCTGATTACTAGATTTATTTTAAGTATAGCTATTTTAAGATTAAAGAGAGAATGTCCAGGAAGCCTGAAATCTTTCAATATTGTGATTTAAGTTTGAAGAAGGTACCACAGTACTTTCAGTTGCTGCCAAGTAAAATTTGTTTCATATGATACATTTTGTAGTTAGAAAAAATGTGCATTCACAAAATCCTATTGCACAAGCTACAGATAGATTCACCTTTCAGCATAGATGCAAGCAGGAATCCAGTCCTCTTCTGCTTGTTATTTGCATTTATTTTGAAAAGTAAATACATTCCTGAGATAATTCATATGCATTATGTACAAAGTGATCAAATGCTGCTTCTCTTCTGAGATCATGAATATTCATACAGCCTCTTCTTCTGTAAATCTATTTGCCAGTGAAAATTAATTCCTACAGAGGTATGCAAAAATAGTTTCTTCAAAGCTTGTAGTTAGTCATTTTGCTTCTACAAATATTTGCTAAGCTTTTCAGACACTTTCTAGGTTAATTCCTGGAATACAGTTTGAACACTTAAGCTTGTAACTAAGAGATAATGGGCCAGCTTACATCTGAGCTGTGGCACTGATTTCCAATATATTTGATATATTCAAGCCTGCCTACAAAACAGGAATGATTGGGCCCTGTTTCTGAATGTAAAGTGCCTCCCCCCCCCCAATTCTCTGACATATCTGTACATTTCACTCCCATTGGTTTCTGTTCTCCCCCAGTCACCACCAATGCTCTAGAATTCAAAGACATAGCCATATTAGTCTGGATCAATATGCAAAGGAATCTTGTAGTAGTTCTCAGACTAACTAGAGGAAAGAAAGAAGTTGGTAGCATAAGCTTTTGTGGATTTCAGTCTACTGCCTCAGATGCATGGAATGAAGTGCCTAGGAACAGACCTATCATGAACACAAGTTAGCAAGTGCCCAAGGAAGCAGGTGGTTGATGTGTGAGAGCTGTCAGGTAGTTCAGTCTAGGTCAGTCACAGATTATCTGAGCAAAATGAAGGAAGAAGCACAAAGGTTGTCATCAGCCAGTCCAGAAGTCGTTAGAGTGGGTCAGAAGTCCAGTTACATGAAGCAGTAAGAAGTAAACAGATAATCCAAAATGTAGCCCAGGGGTAGGCAACCTTTTTGAGCCAGGGGCTGGGTTGCTGTCCCTCAGACAATTGGGGGGCTGAAGCACCAAAAATAAATAAATAAATAAATATAAAAATATAAAAATATTTTTTTAAAAAAATTAAATTAAAAAATATGCATGCATACTCTCTCAGCCCCAGAAAAGCCTTGGCAAACCCCCTGTGGAGATTTTGCCAAGAAAACCCCAAGAACAAGTAATAACAACAATAATCAATATCATCATGGCGGGCAGCGGGGGGGGTGGCAGCGGCGGCAGGACCGGCCTAAGGCCGGTCCAAAGGCCTCGGGAGGCCGCATCCGGCCCCCGGGCCTTAGGTTGCCTACCCCTGATGTAGCCAGTCCAAGGTAATGAAAACAGAAATGCAAAAGAGTACTGCCAGCCAACCAGATAAGATAGTTGTCAGCACTAAGGCTGAAAGAGGATATTTATGGGTAGCTCTTTCAAGGCCACAGGGGTCTAATTAATGCCTAATTAGGTCAGTGTCTATTACTTAACAGCCACTGGGATCAGTGTTTCTCCATCACTCAACAAAAGTTGGAGCTATATTGTCTTCAGCCTCTGCAGCAGTTGCCAACTACTGTTGCAAAGCAGGGTCCCCTACTGTTCCAGCCCCCATCTCCTCACACTAAGAAAGAGTTCAACTTTTAGCAGTTTCAGCTTCCTGACAATGTGCCTCCTCCTCCTCCACCATCACCACCACCTCTTCCAGGAGGTGAGTTGCAACAAGCCCTTTATAAGTAGGCTGTGTGTGTAAACAGCAACAGAAATGCAAAACCTGTGGGTATGGTGATGAGGTTTTAACGATGTTCAGTTTAAGTTCAGTTTTAACAATGGTCCTTGGAGGACAAAGGCAGGAAGAAGGATGTTGCCTAAAGCCAAGGTGATTAGAAAACTATATGAATGGTGATAACTAGTGTGCTGGGAAGCCATTGTCTCTGTTCAACCCACTTTTAATGGACTGGAGTTTGTGGCTATATTACAATTCCGCTGTTTCTCTTTTTAAATCTTCCTTTGTAAATTTTTTATTCAAGGATCACTGTTCTGAAGTCCAAGATGGAATGCTAAGGAAGAGTGAAATGTTCTGCAACTGCTTTTTTATGTATTCCCATTCCTAATGTCTGATTTATCTCCATTTATCCTCTGGTGCAGAGACTGGCCTGTTTGCTTAATGTAGAGTGCTGAAGAGCATTGTTGGCATATATTACAACTAAACTACAAAATATTTTGGGCAATAATGCTTCCCTCTGTACAGACAACCTCCCAATCCCTAACAGTTACTTACCTACAGGAGGACCATAACATGGATGGGAAGTTAGGAACAAGATATTGCCACAAACCCAGATGTGAAATCTGCCCATGTGCATACTCAATAAATGTTTTCTCAAGACCTAATCACATCACTCACAATAATTAGAGGTACTTTCACTTGCTCATCCTCTAATATGCTACCCTCTGTCAGCAATGCCCTTCAACACTCTACACTGGGCAAACAGGACAGATTCTGCTCGAGAGGATAAATGGATAGAAATCAGATATTAGGATGGGAATGCACAAAAGCCAATTGCAGAACACTTCAATCTTCCTGGGCATTCCATCTCAAAGGTGCTACATGATCCCTTTGTATGGCAATCCACTAGTTCCATCTCAGTTCACATGCACACTAAATAACTTTGACAAAGGTGCAGTGACAATGACTCTAACAGAGAGAGATTCAGTATTGAGATTGAAAAGATTAAGATCAGGGTAAACATTCCTTATTTAGCTAGCATACCTGTCTATTTGGCACTTCCTTAAAATATAAAAATTGTTACAATCTTGTCTTATGGCTTACAAAATGCATCTCATTAGAGGATTATTATCAGTCTCATCAAAAATGAAGTAAAAATAAAGCAACCCATTCAGGCAAACCATAAAGTTTTGAGTATGGAGTATAATAAAATGGGAGAACAGAAGATTCTCTTCTTAGTGGGAAAACAGAATGCAGCTCATGCATCAGAGTGTAACTTGTGAGGATGAGAAAGCCTCAAAATGTATAAATGTAACAGGTCTGATGTAAACTAGAAATCACCTGGTTTAATCCCAGTGAAAGGGACAGTAATAGATTTTTATGGTTACAAATTCTATAATGGTTCTCTAGAAGAAACTTTCAAAATAAAGGGTCCTCCAGAAGTCCTTGCCTGGAATATTTATTTTATTCACACTTGTCCTCAAAAGAGCTCAGGGCAATATGTTGCTGTCTATTTGTTTATTTTTTTGAAAAAAAGCAAATAAAAAAACCCTCAACTCTGTCACACTCGGCCACAAAGCTCTCATAGTCCCTAAAAGAGATTAAGTTAAAACACATGATAAATTCAGTAAAACAAACAGAACTGAACTTCAGGGGGAAAAGATAGTAAAGAAACAAACTTTTTAAAAATGTTCCTAAACAAGCTGGCCAAGTGTAACTGTTGACCAGAACATTTGATTAAAGATGTATCATTAAAAAAAAAAAATTGCCCCTTTGAGGGCCATAAACTTCATTACTAATTGTAGTATCATGCAGAATAATGCCTATTTTGTCCTCACACTAAATCTGTGGGAAAATAATCTGCATGACCCAGCAATGATATCGCCATCTTCATAAAGGGGAAAAAAGCAGTCCCAAATAATTGCGGCCCAATCAGCCTGACATCAATATCAGGAAGGATCTAGCTCTAGATCTAGAGCAGATCATGAACAGACAGTTCATAAGCACTAAGAAATGAATGCCATGATCACTAAAAGTCAACATGGCTTTATAAAAAAACAAACAAACACTAATCTTCTCTCCCCTTCCCTCTCATTACTAGCTTAGTAGATGAAGGGAATGCTTCATGGATGTAGCATATCTTGATTTCAGTAAAGCCTTCAACAAGATCCCCCATGATATGCTTGCAAATAAGCTATTAAAATATGGGCTAGAAAATGCTGCTGTTAGATGGATTTCTAATTGATTGATCAACTAAACCCAATGGCTCCTCTTCATCCTGGAGGGAAGTGACTAGTGGGATGCCACAGGGTTCTGCCCTGGATTGCATGCTATTCAGCATTTTTATAAATGTCTTGGATGATGGAACAGAGGCATGCTTATCAAATTTGCAGATGTCAAATTAGGAAGAGTAGCCAATATCCCAAAGGACAGAATCAAAATTCAAAGTGAGCTTAACAAATTGGAGAGTTGGGTCAGACCTTTCAAAATGATTTTTTTTAATTAAGCAAAAAAATTATTAATGAATCTAAACAAACAACTTTAAACCTATTTTGTCCATACATATAACATACATGTAGTGTAAACATACCTATATCCATTCAAAAATGGCTAAAATATTCCAAAAAGATATCTTTAACTCATTCCTATTCTGAAGGAATGAGGTTAAATTGATTCATGTATATCCCTTCAAATCCTTCCTAAACCATTCTGTTCTTCCCATTTTCTTCTTATATATACCTCCCCTATGCTCCTTCTTTCCTTCATCTTCTTTCATAATCCTCTTTCCTCATCCAGTACCTTCTATCTCACCTTTCCCTCCTTCTTTGTCTTTCCTATCCTATATTCTCTTACCTTCTAACTACTTACTCTTACTTTCTAACTACTTTCTATACTTTCCTTTCATATCATATCATTTCTTCTCTTTCCTTTTAATTATCCTTAAAATATATACTATTACCCTCACTTATAAACTTTACTTTTAACACCACTGTAAATTTGCAATAAATAACCTTCAGAGTAGGAAAAAAGAAATATTCATTTTGTGAGCTTCACTTCCTTTATCTAGAGTTCTGGTTCTCTTCAAACCAGTATCACTATTTTTCTCATTGTATACAATCATATTTCAGTGCCCTGTGGGCTAAATTAAATTAAACTTGGTAATTATTTCCACACATTCTATATGTTTTTATATTCTCTTATTAAATACATTTCTAAAGCTTAATATTATTATTATATATCTCTATCCTACATACAAAGTACAAAATACCAACTGTTATCATCAATTAATTTCTAAAGTCTTGTGTTGCCATTGAACCCCATTTATCTGATAATAATAAAATCACATTGTTCCAGTCTTTTATAAAATGTTCTAAGTTGCCATCAGTCATCAGTCTTGTTAATCTATCCATTTCAGTAATGTCATATATTTTTAACATCCATTCTTCTATTTTTGGGATCTTTTCCATTTTCCAAAATTGTGCGAAGGTCATTCTTGCAGTTGTAATTAAATGAAATAATACCCTTCCACATTTTTTATTTGTTTCAGAATCAACAACATTAAATAAAAACAATTCTGGTTTATATTCTATATTCATTTGAAAAATATCTTCTAATACTTTGTGTATTTTAACCAGAAAAAAATTCTTACAAGATGAATTTCAATAGGGAGAAATGTACGGTACTACACTTAGGCAGAAAAAAAAATGAAAAGTTGAGATATAGGATGGGTGACACCTGATTTGACAACTATACATGTGAAAAGGATCTGGGAGTCTTAGTAGACTACACCCTGAACATGACTCAACAGTGTGATGCGACAGTTTAAAAAAGCAATAAAATTCTAGCCAGGATCAATAGATGTATAGTATTTAGATCAAGGGAAGTAATAGTACCACTCTGTTCTGCTTCAGTCTGCATTTATGACCCCTCCCCCTCTTTTTTTTTGGTAGAGGTGCTTTCTTAGGTAGTAAAAATGTCTATTTGTCATAATATATGGCTTTCTTCATCTATTTATCCTGCATTACTTAAGTTTTGTTTGATGATTGGTTACTGGAAGAGAAATACAAGTCTAATTTACAAGACTAATTTTTGGGTTGTGTGTGTGTGTGTGTACCTTCAAACTGTCTCTCTTGAAGACAGATACATCTGTCTATGGTGACCCCATGCATTTCACAGGGTTTTCTTAGGCAAGGAATACTCAGAGGTGGTTTTACCAATTCGTTCCTCTGAAATATAGCCTATAGCATCTGCTCCTAATTGATGGTCTCCCATCCAAGTTTTAACCAGAGCTGACTCTCTTAGCTTCCAAGATCAGACAGAATTTCATGCTAACAGGGTATTAGTCCCTGTTAGAAAGTAGATAAGGAGAGATTATTAAAAAAAAAAAATCCTGCTGTGGAAGAGTGAGCAGCAGGAAATAGTCCTCCTCTTAACATCTGATTGGACTCTGTCAGGCAGGGCCACTGTTTGTAAAGACATCTTGGGAACTTAAGTTCTGTGAATATAACTAACAATCTCTGAATTTTCAGCCATTTCACTAATTATCAATTTTCATGATTCTTTTGTGAAAACAAAGCTAAATAAACTACTGTACAACAACAGGTAGGATTAAATTTTGGGGGAAAGCAGGATATTGTTATTGCATCATTTTGCCAACCAAAACACTTACATCAGCAAAACAGAATCATAGAATCATAGAGTTAGAAGAGATCACAAGGGCCATCCAGTCCAACCGCCCTGCCATGGAGGAACTCACAATCAAAGCACCCCCAACAGATGAACATCCAACCTCTGTTTAAATGGGGAGAGGGGAATCTGGCCCCCAACTGTAGCCCTTTGGTGACCTCAAGATCTGTTCCAGAGGAGTGACAAATCCATTAAAGCAGTTTTTTTTGGACAGGCCACAGGTTGCTAGGAAAGCACCTAGGGTGGTGGGTTGAAAATCCTCTTGCTGTATCAGTGCAGAGATGCATTTAACCAGATATTTGTTAAAAAGAAATCCAACTCTATGGTTCTATCAAAGGCTTGATAAATCAGACATAGGGCCAATGCAAACGGCCCATAAGGGACTGTTCTGTACTGCCCCTGGGGGTGCTGGATCAGGGCTACGGCAACCACATGCCACGGCCCCAATCTGGCTTTTTGCCACTCCTAAAAGAGTGGGCAAATGCCGCTCCTTTTTGGGGTGGCAAAAAGGCACCCTTAGAGCTGCCGCTGCGGCTCTTTTGTGCCCCTTTGGCACAGCGTGTCTGCACTCTGTGCCAATGGGGCACCCTGATGCCACGCACCATGCAGTCAGGCATGTGGTGTGATGGCAGCATCAGGGCAGAGTCGGGGCAGCCGGCATGCGGTCACCCCATCCCAATTCCACCCCCAGGCTGGCCCTTTAGGTTGTTCTGCATCAGCCCATAGTATATTTAGACCAGCAACCAGCATGCTGTACTGGTTTGAGCCTTGGTTTGAGCAACTCTGGAGATCAGGGTTCAAATCCCTACCTGGCCATGAAAACCCTCTGGATGATCTTGGGAAAGTCTTAGGCCTCCCTAAGAAATGACTTGAAGACACACAATAACAACAAATATTTAGATCAGGGACTCTTGTCAGCATAAGAGGAAGCCAGAAATACAACTATCAGGCTTATTAAGTGGTTTATCACAACTTTATTAGGTAAAGAAGAAACATTGTTAGTAACAAAATATAAATTGAAACAATTGCCACCAGTTTCTTGTAGGATATTCTTCTATATAGTTTTTAGATTTCAGATATCTCTCTTTGTATGGTATGGCTTACATACCCAGAAAAGCAATATTGTTATCATGTTATAACAGTCTTATCTCTTGTTTTACAGATGTGGTGTATGTAAGCAATATATATAAATAAGGAAAACCATTATAGTCTGAAATATAACATATACTTCCACTTTACAATGAACTGTCAGTCAGGGAGACGTGAGGTTGCTAGGATACCTTTTGAAATTATATTCATTCACTGCTAGAAATGCATGCATTTCTTGTAATTTAGAAGAAGCAATAATGCATCATAAAAGAAACAAGGCCCTGTCTGTTAACATGTGCCAAACATGGACCAGAAGCATGACTTTCTTTACCACTGAAAAAATTAAGGCCAGAGCCCTAGCATTATATTTTGATTATATACAGTCAAACATTTAAAGTTTTGCTTAATCCCTATGTCTCTAGAAAAGAGAAGTGGATGCCTGAGTTCTCCATAGCTTTTAGCTCATTAAGAAAATAATGACTTAAAATACTAATAGCTGACATAATGCATCTATATTTCCTTGACATAATTTCAAAGACCACCTCAGTGTGCTACTGTAAACACTAAGTAATTATAGGGTGAAAGATTTTTTTTTTTAATCTTATCAAATTGACTGGTAGATGGAAAACAAATATTGGACAATAAAAGGCCGTTTCTCACTAAAGTCAGCAAAGGTGAAGTAATCTTCATTAGGACAATAAAAATTAAAAGAGAAGCTCTAATCCATTTTGATTTATGACATTTGAAATGCTTTCAAAAGGATAAGCTTTTATTTGCTTAAAATCTGTACTGTTTTTCCAGTCACCGGGCACAAAAGCCATGAATAAAGGGGCTGAGTGGGTGGGTGAGAGGACAGATAAAATTAAAATAACAAAAGCTAGCTGGAGAATAGAATGAAATCAATTCTTCTTGTGACTTGCAGAGGCTCAAGGGCAATAAGATTGCTGATAAGATGTCACTTGCAGTTTAAGTATTGTAACACTGGCTAATTGTTTAATTATATATGAAGCCTCAAATAGTCCCCAAGGGCCCAGGGTTGTATCATTTGTGCCCTCCTGTGAATAGAATGAGTTTTTCTTCACTAAGAAAAGCGTTTTGATCGAGGTGGAGGTCACCACTGACAGAAGAGGAGGGTCAGAGCTTGGAGAAAAGTTACTTTTTGATTATAGCCCCACAATCCCCTAGCTGCCATGGCCACAGGGCATGCTGGTTGAGGGATTCTGGGAACTACAGTCCCCAAAGTAACTCTTCCCAACCTCCAAAAGGTGAGATTATTTTAGTCCTTTTTCCTTGCAGTCTCCCTTCGGCTGTTCTAGAAGATCTCCCTCTAGGAGAGGTTTTCAGGAAGCAGTAGGAGGAAGAACATCTGGTGTATTGTTGTAGTTTGAATGATGGAATGGGATTCCAGGAGACCAGGGTTCGAATTCAGCCAGGGAAACATACTGGGGGGCTTTTGGAAAATCCAAGCCTCTTGCAAATAACCCTACAATATTGTAGGGAAAACCCTACAATAAGATTGCCACAAATTAGAGTCAACCTGAGGACACATAACAATAATGAACAAGTGGGAAGAAAGCTGCATCAATGAATCCACTCCCTTGCATTAGCAGAGGCATTTGCTGAATCAAAACTCCTTCCACAAATGGAAGGACACAACTGCAGAAGTCTCCAGTTCAAATCTTTCCTCAACTCCAATAGGACTGTAGCCTTAGCTAAAGCCACTACTTGCTCTTCCTCACTTCCTTTACCTGCAAAATATAGCTGATCATAATTTACTGACAAATATTTTCTAAACTTTACTGAGCAAATATGAAGAGCCTGTGAATGACATTATGTAAATGCTCTGCTTATCATTATTTCTAGACTTAAATTTATTACCACTGACTTGAGAAATGAGTGAAAAATGTAGATGCCCCAATCATTTATTTTTATCTTGTCAAACTGTAGTCAGATTTGCTTTGGAGTTTGCTCTAACTTGGACCTTCATCTGACAGCAGAATCTTTCTAAATGGAATTCTTGTGAATCCGGATCACTTCCATCTTTCCTTTGGTTCTCTTTATTTTTGACTCTGTTTATCATCCCAGTGGGCATCCAAATACATCACAAACCAATCCAGCTGGCTGAATAAAGCATTTGCATAAATTAAGCAACTGAATCACATCACACTCATTTTTTTTCATCTAACTAATATATGTGCTACAGCCTGAATAGAACAAGCTGCTGTGTATTCAGGCATCCATCAGAAAATTCTCTAAAGGCATCAACTTTCCTATTCTGGGAGACATTCTATAAATGTTTGACAATATATTCATCAGCTCTGTTTTCTTACTACATATAACAATGAACTTTATGTAGATGTCATAAGGCCTTTCCATGGTCCAGATGTTTATCATTATGAATAATAGTTGATCAAGTAGACATGTGTGTTTGCCTACCATGGGCATAGTATACAGCAAATGTAAAAAACCCTCTGAACAAATCTTGCCAAGAAACCCCGTGATAGATTTGCCTTAGGGCGCAATAAGTCCAAAACGTCCTGAAGGCACACAACAACAAATACAGCAACTGCCTCCAGAATCCATCATGAGCACTTGTGAACAGCAAAACAGAATCAAAAGATAAGGCCACCTCACCAAACATGTTGCTGTTGTTGTTTTTAAAAAAGCATGGCTATGTAACTGTGGGTATTGTCATGCCCTGCCTGGAGGACGACTCAGAGGACTCAGGGGATGAGCTGGAGCCCCTGGGACCTGAACCTGTAAGGGAGGAGCCAGGCCCACTGGGACTTGAACCTACAGTGGTAGAGCCAGAGGCTAGCCCTAGCTCTGCTGGAGCAGAGGCTGTGGGTCCTCCAGAGGTTCAGCAGTCAGGTTTGCCTGATGCTATAGACAGGGAGGAGGATCTGGGCAGTGTGCCTACCTTTAAGGAGCGTCGAGCAGAAAGAGAGGGCTTGCGAAGATCACGGAGGCTTCAGCAGAAGCGTGTTAGTAATCAGACACAGCTGAAGGTCGGCTCCTTGCCTTCTTAAGAACCTGGAGCATGAGTGGTGCTTTGCCAGTGGATATCTGACTCTTCTATGGGAAAGACTTCGTCTCTGGCTCCGTGTCTCCTCGATCACCTTGACTATCCGGAAACCTTGACCTTGGACTGTTTATCGATCTGCCTCTCTGATACCTCAAACCTCGGACTGTCTGACAATTCTCTTGGTAAACCCTTTGGTAAAGTTACTGTGTAGCAACACGGACTCGCTGGGCTGGGGATTGTGTTTGTGTGAAGCCAGCTGTCTTATCAGCCCTTTGGCTGCTTTCCCGGACAGAATATCCACTGGCCTTGTAATTAGGCTGATAACAGCATCATGGCAAATGAACAAGCCATGGCCGAGTTGATGCAGATGAATTTGCAGCTTTCTGCTCAGGTGCAACAACTGAC
This sequence comes from Phrynosoma blainvillii, assembly GCA_026167975.1. Taxonomy (NCBI): domain Eukaryota; kingdom Metazoa; phylum Chordata; class Lepidosauria; order Squamata; family Phrynosomatidae; genus Phrynosoma; species Phrynosoma blainvillii. The sequence continues at coordinate 57,292,931 of JANUYF010000002.1, read as the reverse complement.
TCAGACTGTGGCTGCTCTTCAGGGCCAAGGTAACGCCTCTGCTCCTGAACGCAGAAGGAAATGTTTTGCTTCCCTTCCTGATAAATTTCAGGGAGACGCTACAATGCTGGACAGTTTTCTTGCTAATTGCAAATTACACTTTAAGCTCCGGAGGGAAGATTTTCCTGATGATTCCCACAAGGTGGCATTTATAATTAGTTTGCTTTCTGGGCCTGCCAGCAAATGGGCTACCCCTTACTTGAACCAGGACAGCCCCCTCCTCAATAGTCTGCAAGACTTTATTGCAGAAATGCAAGCCACCTGGGGGAATCCTGTAAAAGCTGAGTCTGCAGAACGTCAGATCCAAGCTCTTCGCCAAGGGACAGGAACTGTAGCTGAGTACTCCACAAACTTCCGCTTGCTTGCCCAAGACTTGACGTGGAATGATAGTGCTTTGCAGGCTCAGTTTCGGGCAGGGCTCTCGGACGCAGTGCTAGATGAATTGGCACGCTCTGAGCCCCCTGATTCTCTGGGCTCATTGATTGCACAAGCTACCAGACTGGACTGCCGCCTCTCTGCTCGTAGACAAGCTCGTCAGAGGGCCCTTCCACCACCGCCGCGTCCTGCTCGTCCAGCTCCTGCAGCTTCACCTGTGGCTGTTCCCTCTCAGCTGACGGAGGAACCCATGCAGCTGGGAGGAGCGCGACCACGGCTCACTGCTACAGAGAAAGAGCGCAGGAGGAGGGAGGGCCTTTGCCTATACTGTGGTCTCCCTGGACATTTTGCTCGGGACTGCCCTGCTAAGGTACGCCGGCCCACCTTGCAGGGAAACGGACCCTCCCAGGTGTAGACCGGGTTCACCACCTGGGATTGTCCCTTGAACCCACTTCATCTACGTCGGTTCCCAGGAAGGACCCTTTGCTCGTGGCGGCCAACCTGAGGCTCCCCTCCATGGAGCTCCTTCCTGTGGGAGCCATGATCGACTCAGGAGCTTCCAGCTGTTTTATGGATCTGAGTTTTGCCCAACGTCATCACATTCCGCTGGAGGCTCTGGCTGAGCCCCGGCCGGTGGAGACTATCGATGGACGGCTCCTCCGGTCTGGTCCTGTGACGCACCAGACTCCCGTGCTCCACCTGGAAATCCAGGGCCATGTGGAGCAGATCCGGTTTTTGCTGGCCGCTGTCCCGCACTTCCCTTTGGTTTTGGGCATGTCGTGGCTCTCTCAGCACGACCCCCATATTTCATGGTCTCGGAGGGAACTTCTGTTTGGCTCGGAGTATTGTCAGGAGTACTGCTGGCCGGACCGGATCTCGGCGGGCGTGGCTGCGGAGGCCCAGGAGGGGTCAGCGGTGTTGCCTGCGAAATACCAGGACTATGCCGATGTTTTTGATAAGAAGGAGGCTGATCGGCTCCCTCCACATCGGCCCTATGACTGCGCCATCGACCTGGTGCCGGGGGCCCCTATTCCAGCGGGGCGACTCTACTCCCTCTCGGAGCCGGAGCTGGCGGCTCTGAGGGACTTTCTGGAGAAGAATCTTCAGAGAGGGTTCATCCGTCCCTCCAAGTCTCCGGCTGGGGCCCCTGTACTGTTCGTGCGCAAGAAATGCGGAGAGTTGCGTCTCTGCAATGACTACCGGGCCCTCAACAAGATCACCATTCGGAACCGATACCCTCTGCCTTTGATTCCAGAGCTACTGGAGCGGTTGCGCCATGCCAAGGTGTTTACCAAGTTGGACCTCCGTGGGGCATATAATTTGGTGCGGATCCGGGCTGGAGACGAATGGAAAACAGCTTTTCAGACCCGGTATGGGCATTACGAGTACACCGTGATGCCCTTTGGACTATGTAATGCTCCGGCTGTTTTTCAACATTTTGTGAACGATGTTTTCCAGGACTATTTGGACCATTTTGTTATAATTTACTTGGATGACTTTTTGATTTACTCCCCGAACCAGGCCGCCCATGATGCCCACGTCCGTGCTGTTCTCCAGAGGCTTCGGGAGCACAGGCTTTACGTGAAATTGGAGAAGTGCGCTTTTGACCTCCGCGAGGTGGACTTCCTGGGCTACCATGTCTCAGCTCAAGGTGTAGCCATGGACATGTCCAAGGTGGAGTCAGTGCTATCGTGGCAACCTCCTCGCAACAGGAAGGATGTCCAGAGGTTCCTAGGGTTTGCGAACTTCTATCGGAAGTTCATCAAGGACTACGCCACCCTAGTGAGCCCTATCTCCCAACTGTTGCGAGGGAAGTCTCGGTTCGAGTGGACTGCTGCTGCGCAGAAGTCTTTCGAGGTACTGAAGGTGAGGTTTACATCAGCCCCAATCTTGCAACACCCTGACCCACGCACGCCCTTTGTCCTGGAAGCAGATGCGTCGGATGTGGCCATAGGGGCTGTGTTGCTCCAGCCCACGGGGCCCAAGGCGCATCTGTTGCCGTGCGCCTTTTACTCCCGACAGCTCACCACCCCGGAGCTTAACTACACCATCTGGGAGAAAGAGCTGCTAGCAATCAAGGCAGCCTTTGAGACCTGGCGGCATTTGCTGGAGGGAGCAGCTCACCCAGTCCGGGTGCACACAGATCATCGGAACTTGGAGCACCTACAAACGGTAAGGAAGCTCTCTCAGAGGCAGCAGCGATGGTCATCCTTCTTTGCCCGCTTCAACTTCCAGCTTCACTATGTGCCTCGAGCCCGGAACCGACAGGCCGACGCTCTCTCCCGGAAGCCTGAGTATGACACGGACCCAGAGGGGGGGACTCTGTCCACCATTCTGCGTCCGGAGAACTTTGCCGCTGCTCTGAGGGAGGATACCCTGCTGGACCAGATTCGGACACTCCAGGGCCGGGACCCATTTGTGGCACAGCATTCGGCGGAGGGGGACGCCTCTCCCTTCGCAATGCGGGATGGCCTGCTTTACCATCGGGATCGACTTTATGTGCCAGCGGGTCCTTGTCGGGAGACAGTCTTGAGGCTTTGTCATGACTCAAAATCGGCGGGACACTTTGGCTTTTGTAAAACCCTGCACCTCCTCACCCGGGAGTTTTGGTGGCCTCGGGTCCGGGCAGAGGTGGCTCAGTATGTGGCAACTTGCCCGGTGTGTCACCGGGCTAAGGACCATAGGGGACGACCTGCAGGATTGTTGTTGCCTTTGCCAACACCAGCAGGGCCTTGGCAACTGGTATCGATGGACTTTATCACGGACTTGCCCCCCTCTGCTGGTTGCACGACCATTTGGGTGGTGGTGGACCTTTTTTCGAAGATGGCCCACTTCGTACCCTGCGTTGGCCTCCCCACGGCGAAGGAGACGGCCCGGATGTTCCTTCAGCAGGTCTTCCGGCTCCATGGCCTTCCCCAGGGTGTGATTTCTGACCGCGGTGCCCAGTTTACCGCCCGCTTCTGGACCAGCTTGCTCCGCCTCCTGGACATCGCGCCTCATCTGTCCTCGGCACATCACCCTGAGTCGGATGGGCAGACGGAGAGGACCAATGGGACCCTGGAGCAGTATCTCCGCTGCTATGCCAGCTATCAGCAGGACAACTGGGTTGACTTGCTTCCGCTGGCCGAGTTTGCCTACAATAACTCGGTTCATGCTTCAACCCAGCAGACCCCCTTCTTTGCTACTGGGGGCTTTCATCCTCGGGGATTCCCTGCCGTGGCTCCTGTCTCCACGGTCCCAGCAGCGGATCAGTGGCTCCAGGAACTCCAAGCAGCACAGTCCCTGTTGAAAGAACAGCTTGAGGTAGCCAAGGCGGCGTATAAACGGGGAGCGGATCGGCGGCGTCAAGAAGGTCCAGCGTTGCAGGTGGGGGATCCTGTTTGGCTCTCTACAAGACACCTTCCTCTGCAGCGGCCGGGTCGCAAGTTGGATGCTCGGTTCGTGGGGCCATACAAAATTGTGGCTCAAATTAATCCTGTGGCTTTTCGGCTCCAACTTCCCCGGTCATGGCGGATTCACCCAGTCTTTCATCGCTCCTTGCTACTACCAGCCTCGGGGGTTCGGCCGGATGCGGGTTCAACTCCTCCGCCCAATCCAGTCCTGGTGGATGGAGAAGAGGAGTTCGAGGTGGCTCAAATTTTGGACTCCCGTCGATATCGGGGTCGCCTCCAGTATCTTATTGACTGGGTTGGTTATGGGCCGGAGGAGCGCTCCTGGGAAGATGCCGTAGATGTTCATGCCCCCCGTCTGGTTCAAGCCTTCCATCGTCGCTTCCCTGACCGGCCTCGTCCTCCTCAGGAGGAGAGGGAGATTGATGGGAGGGGGAGTAATGTCATGCCCTGCCTGGAGGACGACTCAGAGGACTCAGGGGATGAGCTGGAGCCCCTGGGACCTGAACCTGTAAGGGAGGAGCCAGGCCCACTGGGACTTGAACCTACAGTGGTAGAGCCAGAGGCTAGCCCTAGCTCTGCTGGAGCAGAGGCTGTGGGTCCTCCAGAGGTTCAGCAGTCAGGTTTGCCTGATGCTATAGACAGGGAGGAGGATCTGGGCAGTGTGCCTACCTTTAAGGAGCGTCGAGCAGAAAGAGAGGGCTTGCGAAGATCACGGAGGCTTCAGCAGAAGCGTGTTAGTAATCAGACACAGCTGAAGGTCGGCTCCTTGCCTTCTTAAGAACCTGGAGCATGAGTGGTGCTTTGCCAGTGGATATCTGACTCTTCTATGGGAAAGACTTTGTCTCTGGCTCCGTGTCTCCTCGATCACCTTGACTATCCAGAAACCTTGACCTTGGACTGTTTATCGATCTGCCTCTCTGATACCTCAAACCTCGGACTGTCTGACAATTCTCTTGGTAAACCCTTTGGTAAAGTTACTGTGTAGCAACACGGACTCGCTGGGCTGGGGATTGTGTTTGTGTGAAGCCAGCTGTCTTATCAGCCCTTTGGCTGCTTTCCCGGACAGGTATCAAAGTTGAAATCATGCGGAAAGTGGAGGCTGGTAAAAAAAAGTCATCCATGGAAATCTTCAAAGTGGTTCAGAATGTTTTGGTCTACATATGCAAGGCTTACCTGACCCCCCCCCCCAACACACACATTTCATACATGCATAGTGTCAGTTTTGAATAAAAAGTTTGCTTGAATATGTAGAATGGCTCTTTTCTTTGGTATACGAATCTATCCACAGTCTTTCCCTGTTATTTATCTGTCTCTGGTACCAAATTTTCTCTTAAAATATAGAATCATAGAGTTGGGAGGGACTACAAGGACTATCCAGTCCAACCTCCTACCATGCGGGAATACATGATCAAAGCATTCTCAACATATGGCCATCTGGCCTCTGTTTTAAAAATCTCCAAAGGAGACTCTACCAAGGCAGCATATCCCACAGATGAATTGTAAGAAGTTCTTCTTACTATTTAAGTAGAATCTCTTTTTCTGTAGTTTGAATCCATTCCTCCATGTCCCAGTCTCTGAAGCAACATAAAACAAGTTTGCTCTATTCTCAATATGATAACCCTTTAAATATTTAAACATTTGTATCACATCACCCCTTAATCTTCTCTTCCTCAAGCTAAATATACCCAGCTCTCTAAACCACTCCTTATAGGGCATGATTTCCAGACTCAGTAATATAATGCCCAGGAACAACTTTGTTAACTGGGGTATATCTTTCTCACTGTGGGTTCCTCCCTAAGAGAACAGAAAATATAGGAATATTATTATTTTTAAGCTGAATTCAGATGTCTCCTAAGTCTCCTAAATAAGCATTGTCCAGAATCCTGTTGTGGATTTAGGCTTTTGTAAATGGATTTACAGATGTGGGGATTAGAACTGGGCAGTACCATAATATCCATATTAATAGAGGGGTGCTGTTATGTTACTACATAGCAGAGCCAGCAATGTATCATTTGATGCAATGAGGTCTGATTTCAATGCTCTAAATGCAAATAGGAAGTTTACTGTTCTCTTTTGTTTGGCCTAGAGGATTACATTATTTCATCCATTGGTTCATTCCTCTTAAATTTGTTTTTACAATTTTGTTTTCACTCTTGAACTTTTAGCTTTTATTGAACAGAACCTTTCTCTGATATGGGTCACTATGGACTGAGCATATTTGTCTCTTAGTGTTTGTATTTCTCTCAGTGTCAGCAGGCTGGTTTCCTTGAAGATCTGTATTCTGTCTCAATGGGTGTTGTTAGCATTGTCAGGAGCTAGAAGGTAAGTTTCTGATTTAATCTGATGCTGCAAACTAGTTGAAAGTAATATCCTCTTAAATCAATAAAGACTACTGCCAAGCAGATGTGCCTGGGATTGAATGGAATGTTTCTCAGGGATTTGTTTTATGATTGTTCTGCTTCGTTAATGGGAAAATAATACTTTCACCTAATTGTGCCAGTGATGCTTGATTAATAAATAAATAAATAAATAAAGATCCTGATGTACATTCATAATGCAGGCCAACACTGATAAATGTCTCTCCCCACCATGCTATGCCAGTTGCAACATTTCCTAAACAGAAAGAGATCATGCTCTGTTGTCCATTTGCTGGTAACATCACATTTAGATTATTATAATGCTGTATGCAGGCTGCCTTTGAAGAACGTTTTGAAACTATACTTAGCACAAAATATAGCAGTAAGTCTATTAACTAGGACCAGATGGAGGATGGTTATCTCACCAGCAGTTTTGGAACAGCTACAATGTTTGCCACTCCATATCTGGAGACAATTGGGAGTGCTGGATTTATCCTATTAACCAATGAAAGCAGTTTGAGGACAATGTAGGTAAAAGAATTCTTGCTTCTACCTGAACTTGTCCATACTTTTGCAAAGCAATGCAGCCAAATTGTTGACTGGAACATAACACAGAGACCATATAACAGTAGGCTTAAAGGAGCTGTGCTGAGTGTCAATGTGCTTCCCGTCTGAATTCAAGGGCCAGTATGGCATTGTAAGCTCTAAATACTATGTAGAGAGATCTTGTAACACCTTTGAGACTAACTGAAAGAAAGAAGTTGGCTTCATGAGCTTTCATAGATTTCAGTTTACTTCTTCAGATGCTTTTCAGGAAGTAGACTGAAGTCTATGAAAGCTCATGCTGCCAACTTCTTTCTTTTAGGGCCTTTGCAGACTGCCAGAAATAGTGCAGCTTGAGGCCACTTTAACTGTCCTGACTCAGTGCTAGGGAATCATGGGAACTGTAGTTTATTGTGGCACCAGAGTTCTCTGATAGAGAAGGCTCAATGTCTCAGAAAAAAAATACAATTCCCATGATTCCCTAGCACTGAGCCAGGGCAGTTAAAGTGGACTCAATTTGCACTATTTCTAGCAGTCTGCAAAGGCCCTTAAAAGGGGCTTTGCAGACTGCCAGAAATAGTGCAAATTGAGTCCACTTTAAATTGAGGCACTGCCCTGGTTCAGTGCTAGGGAATCATGGGAATTGTATTTTTTTTCTAAGACATTGAGCCTTCTCTGTCAGAGAGCTCTGGTGCCACAATAAATTACAGTTCCCATAATTCCCTAGCACTGAGCCAGGGCAGTGCCTAAATTTAAAGTGAACTCAATTTGCACTATTTCTGGCAGTCTGCAAAGGCCCTAGTTAGTCTAAAAGGTGCTACAAGATCTATCTATATAGTGATTCTAACATGGTTATATCTTTGAATTCTAAGCTCTAAATAGTTTGGGAGCTTGGTACTTGAAGTAGTACTTCTCCTTACATATAACTACAAAAGGTCTACAAAAGGGGCCATCCATGTTCCCTCAGGCAAGCCAGTACATTACAGATGAGCATAGGAGAGGACCTTCCCTGCTATGGTGCTCTAATTGTCAAATACTCCCCCTTCAGAGGCCACTGGTGTCATTCCTGGCTTTTTAAATCTTCACATGTGTTATGGTTTTAAATTGTTTTAAACTGTTGCAACTGATTTCAATTGTCCTGTTTGATATACTTTCAGTTTGTAAATTATTTTTTACTGTTTTATATTATTCAAATTGTATAAACAGAGTTTGGTGTTTCTTGCGGTTATAACGAGGTTATAAGCTATATGAGGTTATAAGCTTGCGGTTACAACTGAGGTTATAAACTATAGGTTGGGATTAAATATTTTAATAAAACAAGTATATAAATACTTTCAGATTGATTGCAGAGGTCCTGTTCTGAGCCGTACTCTCTTCCCCATTCTTCCTCTAAGGTGGGGAAACCAGAGGCGTGGGCTATTTAATTGGGGCAACTTGACTTTGAACTTATCTAGAGACATTGTTAGATTTTCAATATAATTCTCTTTCTCTCCCTTTTTTAAACTAACCAACAAAAAGAGAGAAGGAAAAGAAAGAAGAGGGGGAATAAACAAAAACAAAGGGGGGATGCAGACGGCCAAAAACACCGTCTTCAATCCCAGGAAGGTGAGGGACAGCCAGACGCTGGGCGCCCCATCCCCTTCCTAAGGACGTCATCAGAGCAACGGCCTGTCCACACGACGGACATTCTGATGACGTCTTTCTGGCTCAGCATCCGGACATGCTGAGTCTTCAAACACTGAATGATAAGAGAAATTACAAGTTACATCAGTCCCTCCAGAGAGAGGGGGGCATATTTTCCTAACACTAGGGGGTTGCAGACTGCCAGAAATAGTGCAAATTGAGTCCACTTTTAGGGTTAGGGTTAGGGTTAGAGAATCATGGGAACTGTATTTTATTGTGGCACCAGAGCTCTCTGACAGAGAAGGCTCAATGTCTCCGGAAAAAAACAATTCCCATGATTCCCTAGCACTAACCCTAACCCTAAAAGTGGACTCAACTTGCACTATTTCTGGCAGTCTGCAACCCCCCTCTGATACCTTTTTTATTCAAACACTTGGTGAAACCTTCAGGTTATCCAGAGACTATTTCCTAATGCAACCAGAAACCATAATATCATAAAGACAATAATAATGTAATGAATATTTTAGTTTGTTCTTTTTAAGGGAAACATTTCACTGGGATTAAGGATAATTCAATAGGTCTCTGGTAATAAAATGTGCTTTGAGAAGTTAAGTATGATTATGTATGTCATAACAGAGAAGGAAAGGGGACAAAGTCCATAGAAGTAAAAAGATACCAAGGGACATACACATTTTTCAGGGTGCCTGTATTTATTAAAACATTCAACATGTGTCAGAAAATAAACTCTTTATCAGCCTGCCCTCAAAAGAAATAATTGTGTTTGCTTTTATGAAATAAATAGGTCATTTGAAAGAAGCCGGGCAATTTGAGAATAGCTTTTCTCTATCCTGGATTGTTTTCTATCCAGATTAAATAATTTTGAGGAAGGTAGTGAAAAAAAAAAACAATAAGGAGCCTATTGAAAACTTGAAGACACTATATATTAGACTGGAGTCAGGAATCATGTAGACCATGGACTACAAGCAGTCCCAAGAGCTGTTTCTGTAGCTTTCTTGCTCTCAAATGCTTGCCCCCAATTCTGTCTTCTAAAGTAGAAGGTTCCAGAAGCAGTAGTTCTCCCTCAGAGTAAGCTTCAGAGCTGCCAAGTTTCTTGTCTTAACCCTCAAAAGACCAAGAAAGTTTTTTTTTTCAAAAGCAGATGTAGCCTCCTGGATCACATGACTTCAACATTTGTTTTTAGGAGGTGTTGTTGTTTTAGAGCTATGCCAAGTCTCAAGGCCTAATAACTAACCCCCAGATTCTAGGAATATGTCATGCTCTCTAGTCGTGAGCTAGGAAACATGTATTTTTGAATTACAGCTCCTAGAATTGTTCATGGCTATGCAGCCTAGTGTATTCTATGAGTTGCAAAAAAGTAACATTTCCCAATTCTGCTCTACTCCATGAAAGATATCACATATAAATATGCTAGTCTTTAAAGTACAAGAGGAGTCTTTGTTATACAGATGGATTTAAATTACAGACTTAAAGGGAAAGGTTCATTAACACAAACACCTATGTTTGCTTTGTATTTCTTTGTATAATGTATTGAGGGCAGCAGGAAGCTAGTAAAGTTGAGCTGAACAAATGATGAGGTGGTGGTCTCCTTCCCCTTTTCTCTAGAAGACAATTTGTTTACAGCCTCTGACCCTTACATGTAATAAAAGATAAGAGACAGAAAAAGATACACAATCTCACAGCCAGCACCATCTTTGCCTTAAAACTATTGCCATAGGTTCTAACTTCTAACAGTGGCCAGGGCTTTCCCAGTTTTTCTTCTTCTCCACCACAGGCAGTGCTGTGATGGAGTCAGGCCTTTGCAGACTGCCAGCAATAATGCAACTTGAGGCCACTTTAACTGTCCTGGCTCAGTGATAGGGAATTATGGGAACTGTAGTTTATTGTGGCACTAGAGCTCTCTGACAGAGAAGGCTCAATGTCTCAGAAAAAACTACAGTTCCCATGATTCTCTAGCACTGATCCAAGTCCACAGTTAAAGTGGACTCAAGCTGCATTATTTCTGGCAGTCTGTAGTCCTCAGGGTCAGAGCATCTGAATATTTTGATTAGTAGGGATGATGATATTGTCTAACACTCTCCCCTCAAACTTTCTTCTCTCTCCTCAGGACATGTCTATACTAATTATGTCCACCAAACTCAGCCCGGTCCTGGTATGATCTGCCCAGATGGCATACTGCTGAAAAACTTCTATTTCCAGGAAACTCTGGAGTGCTGCAGTTGTTTGGGCTTCTGGACAGCTGGATCAGGCCCAATTCAGCCCTATCCAGTTGTCCAGAGAGCAAACACAGAGTTATCTCCCTTACCCTGCACTGAGCAGTGCAAGGAGGAGGATGGATCATCTTCAGAGTCATTGTTAACCAGGGGTAGGCAACCTTTCCCCTTTAAGGGCCGAGGGACTTCAGCTCCCAGAATCCCAGGAGCTATGGGCCAACATGGGACTACTGGCCAACATGGCTGAGGCTTCTGGGAGCTGAAGTCCTTCGGCCCTTAAAGGGGAAAGGTTGCCTACCCCTGTTGTTAACATTGCCACTGCCACTGACCAAGAAACTTCTTGCAAGAGCCTAGCCATTGTCATCACCTTTGCTGAAGTCAGAATGGGGCACCTGTGCAACCAATGAGGAGTGGGTAGAGCAACCCCTTCCTTGTTGACCCCATGGCAGGGTGCCCTGTTCTGACTTCAGCAGAAATGATGTCAATGACCAAGCTCTCACAGAGAGCTACTTGGCTGGCAAAGCAGTGACGGCAACAGCAATGTGGGGAAGAGGCCAGTAGAGCCAATGTGGTGTCAGCCTGGCTGGCCTGCAAGCACAACGATGCAGCACCACACCAGATCTGGCCTGGTGTATGTGGTCGCCCTGGTGGTCAGTCTGGGACTAGTCCAGGGCATAATGCTCTGGACTGGCCCCAGATTATGCGCTGTGTTGTAATCCAAAGTATTTTGAGGGCAACTTGGTTTTCTGTGGGCAATAGAAGCCCTTTAACTTTACAAAAGACCACTTCTGAGCAGAAGATATAAATGCTAATGCTGGTTTATTTTGAATCAACATAGCTGATTTGTGGTTTTGTTTTGTTTTTGTTTTTACTTCTGAGAGAGCATCCATGGGAAATACCATGGACTTCTGAACTTCAAATATTTCATGGACACAGTTTAACCAGATTAAAAAAAAAAAAAAAGGCATGTCCTCCAAGTAACTCTGGAAATGTTGATTTGTATAGTTGCCTTAAGTTGATAACTAAATATGAGCGGAAAATATTAATTTAAAGGAAAATCCATGTTAGAATCTTGGGGCTACTTAAAGGATTTTAAATATATATTCCCTTTTTTGCTGATGTTCTGAAAGCAATAAAGATTTCTGGACAAATCCCATCAACATGAATGGAAATGGTATTGGAACATTTAAGGGTCAGTAGACATGACCAAGTGTCCAGATGTGTGCAGTTTTAAATCAATTTCAACTGACAGTATTAGCTAAAAATAACATAGGAAGAAGCAAGCAGGAAGCAACATCCATATAAATAAGAGTCAGATTTACACTTTCCTGTATCCCAAGGCAACAGGGGCATAGTCTTGCTCTTCATCTTCTCTGTGAATATCTTAGTACAGCGGAATTCAGAGTCATAGTCATGTTAGCCTGGAATATCACTATGCGATGGGATCTTGTGACATCTTTGAGACTGTACAGAAAAAGTTGTCACATAAGCTTTCATAGACTTTGACTACTTCCCATGCATATGAAGAAGTAGACTAAATCTAGCCATTCATCTGAAAGTAGACTGAGGGGCTGAGCAGACAGGCCAGGAAAGCATGGGCCAAGCCTGTGCTTTCCTGCCCCCAGTGTTCACCCGGGTTGGTCCCTGGGTTGGTGTGGGGATGGGCAGATGTTCATATATCCAGCACAGATTCAGCACCTGTGACTGGAGCATGCTCCTTAACTTGGCACTCCATCGCTCCGACTGAGAAGCCCACCATCACCATGTCTGATTAGAAATGGGGCACCTGGCCACATGGGTACAGCCAGGTACCCTGTTTCCACAAGAGACATGGTGATGGGGGGGGGGCTTCTAAGTGAAAGCAATGGCTATCAAGGTAAAGGGGGGCAGTGTGAACAGTCAGGTTTTGCCATCTGAACAGAGGATTGGGCCTGACCCTGGGGTTTTGGCCTGTGTCACCTGAACTAGATAATGTGAGGCCTGATGGAACCCAGGCCTTTTGGCCTGCACAGACAATCCCCAAGTCTACAAAAGCTTATGTTATGACTCCTTTCACACTCAAAGGTACTGCAAGATCCCTTTGCTTAGAAGCTTATCGCATTAATTTTAAAACTGGCTTATCTGATTCGGTTTAAAATTTAAAGCGACTGGCATCCTGATATTATCAGAAAGACTTATCCGCTGAAATCACCACCCGGGTCCATCACAGGTCCATTCCTGCTCCCAGGGGAGCTCAGTGCATCTCTTTTTGAAGCCAGGAGTTTTTCAGCTTCAGAAAATGGCCGCTGGAGCAGCACTGGGAGTGGGGATGGACCTGGGATGAACCCAGGTGGGGATTTTGGCAGCTAAATCCTTCTGATAACATCAGGACGCCACCCGTTTTAAAATTTAATCTGAAACAGGTAAGCCAGTTTTAAAATTAATGCAAAAAGCTCCTTAGTCAAGCAGAGGTGTGATAGACATGCTGAGCAACCACTTGAAAATTCTAAGTATAATGAGGTCCTTGAAGATCCTACACAATAGTACCTAGCTCATGATCAGTTCACTGGGAATAACCACTGTTGTGTGTGGGAGGGGGGGGGTCAATAGGATTTCTAGATAAGTGTGCAGACTCATGGGCAAAAGGTTGGGCACAGATGACACAGATGGTCATAAATAGAATGTGCATTTGTCAAGCATTTGCCAAGTTCCAAAAGTCTATAGGGTCCAGTTTCATTTACAGTTGAAAAGCAAGCCAATTTGACTTGTTTCTGAGTAGATTTGCCAGCAGATTTATTGATTTCTTGATTTACTGATTTATTTAAAAATGATACTAATTTTTTTATTCTGCCTTTAAGGTGGAATTCCCTGGTAATTATTCATCTTTACAAGCTGTATGTGCAGAATAATTCCTATTAATGATGTGGGCAAAGACCTCTTTGAATATTTAAGTTCATATCCTTTCTCCCCCACCTCCTTTTTTTTTTTTTGCTTGATTCCTCAAAGATCTTCCCTTCACAAAAAGGGAGTATGACTCTTAGCAAGAACCCTGCAGGGACTTCTTCCGTAGCATAACTCTTATTCTGTGAATCAAATTTCCTTTGCAAATGAAGCAAAAAGTTACAAATCAAGCCAAATGTCTAAATCAGTCTTCCTGGCATCATCCTACTGTTTTGAACTATAGCTCCCATCATCCCTGCAGGGTGAGGCTAATTGTAGCTGCAGGTTGAAAAAACTATGGGTGGGACATCAGATAGAAGAAGGCAGACCAGTTTGTATCTAGGCAGCTTGTATCTAGCCCACCAAATAAGTTAAAAACACTTATGGAGAAAACATGTTAGACCAGGGATTGCCAACCCGAGGTGTCTGCACCCCCAGGGGAGTGAGCTGGAATTTAAAGGCATGCAACAAAGAGTGGCTTGTGTCCTTGAGTGTTTTTTTCTGAATAAATTAGAATCTAATTGCTCAATTTAGATTTGCATTTTATGTATAGAGTTCAAAGCTTATTTTTTAAAGTTCAGTTTGTTCACCAGCAGTATTGTATGTGATTCCATTTATGGTTCAAAAATTACAAATTAGATTTCTACATCTTCAAATGTGTGATTATTTTTGTAGGGGGTGCAGACATTAATCAAACTTTCCTTGGCGTGTGGGGCACAGAAAAAGTTGGGAACCACTATGATAGACTACCTAGGAGCTTATCACATGGGGGAAAATTGGAAGTATAAACAGCAATTAACGCCTTGATTAACCCATAATTGTGTGAATAGTTAACACAAGCACTGCTATCCCATGTAGAATCCATGATTAACTCACACTTGAGCACAAATGCATGAACGGTTTTCACATGATGTTGAGACAAAATGTGATTAAAGTGTCATTATCCCATGAAGAACCAGGCAAAAATTTCCCTGTGAATGACTTTTTGATGTTTCTTGCCTGGTTATTCCCTGGTTCTTCACAGGATAATGACCCTTGTGTTAATGTCATTTTAAGCACATTTAATGTTAATTGTGCAATTTTCATGGGTGAATCATACCTTTCACCCTGAGTGGCAACTATAGTCCAGTAACTGAGGCTCCTCTGAGACCATTTTAATATGGCCTTCTTGTGCAGTGATATCCTTTCCCTACTATCCCCTCTCCTCATTCAGATAAGCCTAGGAAATCGCCGCCAGACAACATCAACTTGCTTCACCTAACCTAATTCATTTTCAACAACCTTCCTACTGATGACAGTGGGAGGTCTGACATTTCCCAGCAGACCCCCGAAGCTATAAAAATAGAAGGGGAGGAAGAAGAGGAAGTGGTGGAAGGAGTTTTGTGGCATCTTTAAGACTAATAGATTTATTTTAGTGTGAGCTTCTGTGGATAAGCCATAAAGGGATCACTACTAAGTGAGACTTGTTCAAGCCTCAGTGAAACAATTTGGGGAATGACTTTTTTCACTCTCTCTCCCTCTTTGATTTTGGTGTGTGTACATTACATTGTTCCTGCTTTCATATATAAAATGCATTTTAGAGACTAGTGGAGAAGGGGGCAATCCATTGTATACAATTCTTTCTCCAATAATTTGTACAAAGTCTCTGAGGAGGCAATTCCAAATTGCTCTTATAGCACCCACATCTGCAGCTAATTGTACTGGAAAGTTTGCCAAGCTTAAAAGCATTCAGTATAGGAAGGGAATGAACTTTTTCCCACTCAAAACTGTTCGCTATGTCCTACAAATGTTCTGTCTTCTGTACGTTTGTAATGAAAAGGCTTTATGAGTCTCATATAATTATGTCCATTAGTTTTGTGGCATTCACTAGTATAAAAGCCTATTCACATTTGTTCTTGTGGTCTGTGTGTTGGGAAAAGGAAACTGTGTTTATAATATACCACAAAGCTGTCCTCTTTTAAACAGAGCTTTGTTCCAGGGACAATCTTACTCTGAGCCAACCTGAGTAGTTGCATGAGACACCAAATATATCCATGTTTCCTTCATCAAAAACATTGCTGGAAAAGACTTTTGCTCCCCCACTTCTCCTCCTTCTCTTTTTTCTTCTTCCTCCTCATCTTTTTCATCTTCCTCTTTCCTTCATCTTCTTTTTCCTTCTCCTCCTTTTCCTCCTCCTCCGATGAGCTTTGACCAGAAACAAGTGCTCAGAATATCCATTAGAATCAGCTTGAATATAGTAGATAATTGGAGGAGGGGATAAATTGTTTACATTCTCATGTTATTTATGCAATATTTTCTTCAGCCTTGTGCACCTTACTTTAGAAAAATGATAGCTTTTCTAAAACCTTTTAGTAGAATAAGAGTCAAAGCAACTATGCCTTGGAGAGGAGACGACCCCATTATATGACCCCACCAAGGGGTTGGGGGTGGGAAGTGCATCTGGCCCTGAATGGGAATGGGAATGGGAATGTTGGCCTTATTTTGCCCAGAGGTATCTGGGATGGACGTTGCATATGCACCTATGCGTACACTCTGTAGAAAGTGAAGATAAAAACAGTGTCCTCTTTTCATGATTATTGATCATGATGACTTATAGATCTCAAACGCTGGAAACACACATAGGAATTGCTGTGTTGCATTTATGTCTTGCTTGGGATTAGCTAGCAGGCTGGTTGTGGCTGGACACAGAATGATAGATGGGATCTGATCCATAAAATCAGTTATTATAGTCTTGGGATTACATACATCTTTACATTCATTGTTGTTTGGTTGTTGTTGTTGTGTGCCTTCAAGTCGTTTCTGACTTATGGCTACTCTAAGATGACTCTATCACAGAGTTTTCTTGGCAAGATTTTTCAGAGGGGGTTTGCCTTTGCCTCCCTCTTAGGCTGAGAGAGTGTGACTTGTTCAAGGACATCCAGTGGGCTTCCATGGCCAATCAGGAATTCAAACTCTGGTCTCCAGTCATTGTTCACTATTCAAACCACTCCACCACACTGGCTCTGTCCTAAAGAGTTGTCTCCTTCCATACAATTGTTCCCTGTATCATGATCTTCAGATGAATCTATTTTTCAAGTTCTGTCAGTTGCTGTACTTCCAGCGAAAAAGAAAAGGTATTTTCTCTGGTGGTACCCTGACAGTGGAACACCTTCCCTAAGTAATCTTGACTGTTGGTGCCAATCTTTTCCACAAAAGACCAAGACATTCTTATCTGACTAGATGTTTTAAATCAGTTGTAATGTCTCTGTCTGGCATTGTATGCTTTTGTTGCTTTCCAGTTCTGTATTATAACATTATATTGTTTTTTTCTCATTTAAAACTTTTATTATTGTAGATGGCACTGGAATCTACTTACATAAACGAAGTCCAGGAATTCTAAAAAAAAAAGAAAAACAGAAAAACACTAAAGGTGAATGTGGATGACTGATTCATGGGTCTTCCTATAGAATCTTATAGTTTAGTCCAAAACTTGGGCGACCATGGCCTAGTTGCTAATGTGAGCAGAAATGGCTCCACTTTTCCATAGCCAATTTTGCATGCTATTTCTCTATTAGAAAAAAAGAAATTTGTTACAGAAGCAACCACACAACAGAGGAAGGAGAGTAAGTTAAGAGCAAGAAAATGAATAAAGATAATAGAGGTTTTGGAGGTTCTAATTGTCAGAAAAGCTGCCTGAGGGCCATCAAGACTGATCAAAAATACCAATACCATTTGAGAGATGGTAAATTAATTTAATCCACAAAGGGTTGCATCATATTCTGCTATCCTGTATTTTATGGGCTAGATGCTGACTTTAAGCTTTGAGGTACATAAAGTTCAGCCCCCCAGAGACAGCATGACTCATTGGTACTGCCTATGAATCACAATTCACTACTAAGTAATCCTGATGTTGGGACAAGCAAGAGATTAAATGTTTCCTTTGCTGTCTCACTAGTTCTTAGGGAGTACTCTGAGACAATTTCTCATTTCCCCCTTGCTCCACCTCATACAATACTCCCAAAATAAATGCAATTAACTCCTTTCATTCCTAAACTATAAGATCAACAAGCTGAACAGGATAGGGAGAGGCCCTATTCATTCTTCCTGATCTCTTAGTTACTTTTTGATACCATTAGTTTTAATATTCTTCTGGACTACCTGGTTAGTGTTGGGGTGCTCTGCTATAATGATTCCATTATTTCCGGTCAGATCATCCCCCAGGCTTAAGATAATGTTGGGGAACCACTGTATGACAATGTGGCCTTAGGCGTACAGTGTCCCAAAGGGTTCTGACTAGACCCCTTTAAGACACTTTTGGCTTTATTGAGAAAGTAGGGTTCCTCTCCTTTGCCTCAAAACAATTCAATGTCAAGATTCTTCCCTCTTTCAAGGAAACCTTTTTCTGGAAAGAGGAGGAAGGCTCCCTGTTCCTCCCCTCTTCTGGCACAACTGGCACAGGACTATTACAATAGCAATAAACTGGATGAAACTGAGCATTTCTAAAACTAACAAGTCACGTTGCTAATAAGCATGTGAAACTGGCAGGGCAATGATAAACACCAAAACAATAGACACACTGACAAAAACAAGGACATTCACTATTAAATGTATTGTTGGGTCTTTTGCACTTCCAAACAAAATCTGATTTGACTCTAAAACAGTGGTTAGTTTATATGCAGTGTCACCATCAAGGGGGTGCAGGGGGTGTGGACCATGCCAGGTGACACAGTAAGGGGTGTGTGTGACAGCACTGTTGCTCAAATATCTGCTTTTTGGCAGAAATGGGCTGGGGCATTTGCCTGTGTCCCTTTTAAACATTGAAGAGAGGGTGTGAGTAGGATGAAGCTCAGTGGGAGGAGAAAGGAGAGACCCCAGGTGTCTTTTAAATTTAACTTTTAAAATTTTTAAAATTAAACTTTTAAAAAATATATTATTTTAATTTTTTCTTTAAAAACATCACATTTTAGCAAATTTTCACTTTAGCCACATGAAACTATGTATATGTAAATAAATTTAGGCTGTGCATATCATCTTGTAATTTAAAGGCATATTTTTAATTTTGCTAGTTATTTATGTCGCAACTATTACCATTACATTCAGTGATATATTGGAATTGCGATTTATGAGTAACATTAGTACAAAAAACATTACTAAGGATTCTGCGAGGTGAGGTGTGGGAAAAGCATGAGTTACTGCACTGGGTGACACTAACTCTAATAATGCCGTTTATATGCCAGCACTATAAAAACAATCTGATGCTGTTTGTTTGCTTTCTTGCCTGCTTAAATAGTAGCTATCAATACTGGTGAGGAGGAAGACTCCACAGATCACGATCATCATCATCATTGTCATCGTCATCATCATCTCCAAAGATTGTTGGTCCCCATACTGACTTTAATGATTAGAATATCTATGAACGTTACTTTATCTTTTAGGGACTGAACTGTATAAATTACTAGTGGTCGTGCTGTTCTAGATTCATGTCTCTTCTGTCAGTATATTTAAACAGGAGATAGGTTCTCTGTTCCCAGATTTTGATGTCTCCATAATTCAATGTGTCACTCATATCCTAGTGCCCTGTTCTCATCACCTCTTTTGGCCCTTACTTGATAGCCCCTTATCATTTATTCAGATCAACATCATTTGTTTTTGTCCCATCAGACCTGATGAGGAAGTCTGGGAAACCTCACTGTCTTTGTCCTTTTGTCACATTTTGTAACATCCAAAAGCAAAGATGCAGACCTGCAGGCTCCTGTGACTCTAGCAGGGTCACTGGATCTTGCTATTTATTGTGCTTGTGTGTGTGAGAGAGAGGGTGTGTGTAATGATGTATGTTTTTACAGACTATCTTTGCCAGATAAAGAATTCAATGAGCCTTAAAAGACAGCATAATATTTTTGCACCTTCTGGTTGCCCTAATAACAATACTACCAATGTTGATTTTGTTTAATGATAACATGGTTACTTGTGCAATTGTAACATTTCTGTGATCCTAATAAAAATTTCCCCCTAATCTGCATTTTATTATAATAATAATAATAATAATAATAATAATAATAATAATATTTATATCCCGCCCCTCTGCTAGGCAATCGGGGCGGCGTACAGAATTTCAAAACATCAGAACAAATACCAAAAATAAATCAAATTCAAATCTCATCCCCCCTTCCCATACCCTCCCATCCCCCCCCCAAAATAAACTTTCTTCTTCACTTTCATTCTTATCTTCGCTTTCATTCAGGCCAACAGTGCTACCTGTAATTATTTGTTTCTCTGCCCTAATAGCCACACTCTCTTACCTTTAAGCAAGGAATTTCTGAGACAATTAATGCATGCTTTGTATGTCTTGTTGGTAAATAAGAAAACCAATGCTCTCTTCTGCCTACTTGAGATTAGTCAGTACAGAGAAATACTGCTGGTGTTACACAAGTAAACCTATAGTTCTTGTCATTGAGGTCAAATGGGATGCTGGATTTAGATGGGCTTTGATACTAAACACTTCTATACTTGTTGCTTCTCCCATTGTCTGCTTTCTACAAATGCCATCATATTTAGGTAAGGCAGAAATTTGCAACTGGAACATGTGTGTTTTACTTTGGGGGAGAGTTAAATCATTTGTTGCAACACTTGACAGGAGTGTAAGCTGGAGCTAACCAAGATAAGGGGGTAGCTATGCCAAAGGGGCAAAATGAGGGCCTTCCCCAACAAATAAGAATTCTACCACCCCACATTAAATTTCCCTTTAGTCTCTAAATTCCCTAAAGCCATCAGATCCCATCTGATCTTGGAAGCTAAGCAGAATCAGCCCTGGTTAGTACTCAGATGGGACTCTGCCAATCAATACCAGGTGCTGTAAGCTCTATTTCAGAGAAAAAAACTGGCAAAAACCACCTCTGAGTATTCCTTGGCTAAGAAAACCCAGTGAAAGTCATGGGGGTCACCATAAGTTGACAGGCAACTTGAAACTACATACACACACACACCAGATGTCTAGGATTGTAGTAACTTTAAAACTTCTGTTGGGCATTTAGAAATCCACCTTCACTGGCTTACTTCAATAGCTGGAAATTAGTTGAAAATGTAAAAGTAATTTGCACTCAAATTATTTCAACGGGGGAGTGACAAGAGGAAGGGAGTGAATCCTGCCCTTTCCAGTAAGCTGAAGCAAAGCAAACTGCTGCCGGCTCTCATAACTTGTCTATTTTTCTTATTAATAGTTTTTGTCACCTTGACCACACTCTGATGTTGCTTGACCACATGTGAGCTGGTTTTCCTTTGAGAAATGATGGATATATTAGGATGAAGACAAAGGGAGAATGTGGGAGGAAGAGACAGAAACTGTGAAATTTTAAAAGCATTTGAAAAAGTGGGGTAACAGAGGATTAGGACAGTTGGGGGTATAGTATGCATGCCATTGGTCTCTCACACACAAAGAGACCCCAGCCCTCTTCCCACCAACGGAACTCAGATATTAGAAGTACTGTTTTTATTTACCAAATTATATGTAGTTTTCATGTTAAATAATTCATATTAAATTCATATTAAATTCAGGTACATCTAGTGGGAACATGACAGAGGGCTTTCCAGGCTCTGGAACTCCCTTGCCAGAGAAGCTACATTGCCACCCTCCCTACTTTCTTTTCACAGACAAGAAAAGACTTTTCTTTTCTGACAGCCATTTGCTGAGGCCCATGTCACTTAAGCTGGATCTTGCTGGTGTGTGTGTGTGTGTGTGTGTGTGTGTGTGTAATGATGGACATTTTAATTGGATTTTAATTTTTGATGGTTTAATCTTAACTTTTAAACCTTGTAGATTTGTGATTGCTGTAAGCAATTTTGAATTCCAAAGTGGGGATAGAAATCATGATCATCATCATCTTTGTCGTCGTCATCATCTCCAAAGATTGTTGGTCCCCATACTGACTTTAATGGTTACAATATCTATGAACATTCCATAGCAACACAATGGTTCCCTCAAGAGGAGATGTTGACAAATTATAGGCAGCCATTTTAATTCTGTTTTATATTCAGAAAATATGTGACATGGAGCATGATGGATGCACACTAGTCTCAATGGGAATAATATCATTTAAAATATACAATTTTTTTGTGCAGAACCCTTCTCAAAGACAAGAAGGAAGCTCACACAAACCTGACTGAAGCTTTATTTTGTATAAGGAGCAGAGTCCTCTTTTGAAAACATAAAATCTACTTTCCAAATATCCTGTGGGCAGGGGCTTTGCTTCTGATGTCAACAGAAGGAAAGAAAGTTTCCTCTGCTTTCATTGAAGACACAGTCCATCACTGTCCTCTATGACATGTAGTCATTATGCTTTTCACTGAAGTTGATCCTTAGTTCCATGGGAGGTGCCCACTGGATATTTTACCACAGAATAAAGGCACCATTACTAGAGAAGCAACTCAAAAGTGCAGAATTTACGTCCCCTGGAGAGAGTCTCATTCTGAAAATGACTTCAGTAGGCAATTCTTGGGTTTGGTTAATTGAAGCTGAGCCTAGATTGCACTGTGATTATTTGTAGTTTCCTGTTCACATTTAACCAGTAAAACTTTCAGCTCAAATATCCACACAATTAACTGCTTTCTTATGCTGCATATGTTTATTGAGTGCAGAACATTCCAAGTCTGTAGCATTAGAATAAGTCATTCTGAAATCCTATGAAAAATCAACAAATGAAAAAATCTGCTTAAAATATGCAACACAATTATCTTTTAAAGATTCCATGGCAGTGTGTCTAATCAGAAGTAAGTCCCATTGGATTCAATAGAGCTTTTCCACAGGTGAGTTTAGTAGACAAATTCTGTATTATCCCATCATAAACAAATTCTACATACAAATTCAATATGCAGTTGAATTTTTCAGAATCTTATCCTAGATTTTGAAAAATTCAACTCTGTGTGTGTGTGTGTGTGTGTGTGCATGGATTCTTTGGTGATTCTTTGAGTGAAAAGATATTATTATTATTATTATTATTATTATTAGAACAGAACAGGAAGGAACCTTTTCTTTTTTTATTGTTTTAAAATAGTGCTATGTATATTTTGTTTTTGCCTTGAGAAGGATTTCCATGGTTTTAACAGAGACGCGAAAAGAAGCGTATACAGCCTTGCTTGAAGTTTTGGTTTGTCATAATTAGAAAGAAAAGAAAAAAAGTAAGAAAGAAGATAAAAAGGAAAAAAGGAAATTAAATCTTTTTAGAATCACATAAATTCTCCTGCTTCTTGTACTATTTCAGCAGTGTTTTGATATTATAAATCAATAAACTTCAATACTGTATGTCTGTATTCAATTGCTGTATTGCTTTCGTCTTTGCCTTATTTTAACTTGATTTACATCTCTTGGACACCCTTTTCTATACTTTAATTCTTTAATTCTAACCAATCTTTTATCCATGTAAAGGCTGCTGAACTGTAATAAGCTTGTAAGTTAGGCAGACCTATACCTCCTTTTCTTTTCTCATCTTGTAGCACTTTTGTTTTGATTCTTGGTTTCTTCCCTTGCCAAATAAATTCACTGATGTCTCTTATCCAAGTGTTAAAGATGGAAGATGATGTCTGTTATCCAAGTGTTAAAGATGCATGGCAGGGGGTTGGCCTGCATGGCAGGGGGTTGGACTGGATGGCCCTTGTGGTCTCTTCCAACTCTATGATTCTATGATTCTATGAATTAGATGTAATCACCAGAATGTTTTGAAATAGGTATAACATTTTAGGGAGAACATGTTGTTGTATTATTGCAACTCTACCCAATAAGGACAACTGAATTGTTTTCCACCTTTTTAGATCTTCTCTAATTTTATTCCAGGTCTCTGTGTAGTTGTTGGCTAGGAGATCCTGGTTTTGATTTGTTAATGTTATACCCAAATATTTTGTTTTCCTTATTATCCTCATCTCTATTTCCTTGGCTAGCATCTCCTTTTCTATTTTTGTAAGGTTTCTTGTTAGTATCCTGCTTTTTTGTTTATTGATTTTTAAGCCTGCCAAGCTGCATACCTCTTCTATGGATTTCCATAGTTTTGTTATGCTTTTTGATGGATCTTCTAGTATGATTGCTAGATCATCTGCAAAAGCTTTGGTTTTGTATTGGTGGACTCCTATTTGTAAACCTTTAATTTGTTTATCATTTCTTATTTTCCTCAATAATATTTCCATTGTCATGATGAAGAGGAGTGGTGAAAGGGTGCAGCCTTGGCATGTCCCTTTGTTGATGTTCCATTTATCTGACTTTTCTAATTGGGCCGATTGCTGTGAATAGATAATCTTAATCCAATTTTGGAATTTGTTTCTGATATCGCTTTGTTTTAATAATTATTTCATGAAAAACCAATCAACATTGTCATAGGCTTTTTCTAGATCAATTAGGACAATATCTAATTTTTTCTCTTTTTTCTTTTCGCAGTACTCTAAAGTATTTACAATTGTTCTAATATTATTTAATTTGTTGGCCAGGTAGAAATCACGCTTGATCTTCGTGTATCACCTGCAATAGTTCTTTTTTTAATCTATCTGCTGTAATTGTAGCGTAAATCTTATAATCAAGATTTAGCAATGAGATGGATCTATAATTTTCAATTAATCTTGTGTCTTTGTCTTCTTTTGAGATTAGTATTATAGTTGCCTCCCTCCATGTTTGTGGCTAGAGATCCATTTCTATTTCTCTTATTGTATTATATAGTGGATTTATAAGCTCATCGCTGAATGTTTTATAAAATTTAGTCATTAGGCCATCAGGGCCTGGGGCTTTATTGTCTTTCAGTTTCTTTATTGTACTGTTTATTTCTTCTTTTGTTATTGGTCTATTTAGTTCTTTTTTTTTTTGTTCCTCTGAGAATTTCAAGATTTGCTCCTTTTTAATAAATTCTTGAATCTTTATTTTTTTATTCTCAGATAAATTTTCTGATTGAAATAGATTCTTAAGATAAGTTGTTGCTGTTTGTTTAATTTTGTCCTGTTGTGTATGTTCTTTCTCTTTCTCTATTAATTTCATTATCATTCTTCTTTCATTTTGTTTTTTTATTTTGTATGCCAGCCATTTACCTGGACATATTTGTTGCTTGCGACAAGGAAAAAGAAAGAAAGGTGTAGTAACATACATTAGGTCTAAAGATCAAGCAAAAGAAATATTGAAGGATGTAGAGGGAAGATACTTAGCAAATATTATACCAAGGTGAAAAAATATTATTAATAAATCTATACGCACCATAAATCTATATGCACCACAAGAAAACAAAGGAAAATTCTTCAAGAAACTACACCAAGAAATTGAAAGTTTGGACTATGAGAAGATTATAATAGCACGAGACTGGAATGGTGTCTGAGACCCTACAGTAGACAAATCTAATCTTAATAATAATAATAATAATAATAATAATAATAAAAGAAACCAAGGGGAATTACCAACTTCAGCATTTAAGCTGTTAGATAATTTGAATTTAATAGAGACGTGGAGATGGTGCCACAATAATTACAGGGATTATACTTTTTTTTTTTCCAGATAGATTTAATACCTGGTCTAGGATAGATGCAATAGGCGGTTCAAAGAAATTCAGTAAAGATATAGAAAAAATAGAAATTATTCCTAAAACATTGTCAGATCATAATGCCATAAAACTGGAACTGAAAACAAATAAAAGAGATTATAATTGGAAACTGAAAGACTACTTACTAAGAGATGAGGATTTTGTACAAAGACTTAAAAAGGAAATAAACTTGTACTTTAAAGATAACACAAATACCAAATTGCCAGCCCATATTACTTGGGATGCTAGCAAAGCAGTAATAAGAGGATATTTTATCCAACAGGAAATAAGGGGGGGAAAGGATAGAACGACAAAGAGAAAAAATAATAATGGATGAGCTAAGGGAAAAAAGAACAAAAACTCAAAAAAGACCCAAATGATAAGAAATTATATCAAGAATTGCAAAAATTAAAGAACCAATTAAACCAAAAAAATCACACAACAGTTAGCAAATAAAATAAAATACTTAAAGGAAGGACCCTTTTCCATGGCTTAAAAGTAGATTGAAACATGGGAGAGTATAGAATTTGTTTTGGATGGCATAATACAGAATTTGTCTACTACCTTGCAAAGATTTCCAAATCTTCTAAAAGTTGCCACTTTCTAAAATGTCAGGATACTGTGGACATTTGTTCAGCTTTATAAATAAGAGTTTCTGAAAACTCTTTGTATTCAAGGAATATTGGGAACAGAAAGCCACTGGCTTAATAAAAATACTGTTTGAATAATCCTCTGCAACTCGCTGTCAAAAGGAAGAAAAACAAGATACATCCTTAAGGCACAAATCCATTCCCAGGACTGCCAAAGTCCCAGCTCAGAATTGGTATTTTAATTTACCATGATAAGAATGTTGTCTTTGCTAGTAAGCACTAACTCCTTAAACATTTTTTTCATTCTCTCTTCTCTTTAGTTATTAATAGTGTCAATTATAAACAAGTAAAGACTACATGAGCCATTGCTTGCAGAAAGATTTGTCAATCTTTTTAGCAATTTTATATGATAGCATTATAGAATGATTAGAGACAAAAATGACACAATTGTAAATTGCTGTCCATCCATTGCTTTTAGTTTCTCCCCATACTAAAGAACATCCCTTAACAAGAAGCTTAACAGATCCCCCCCTATTTTTTCAGTTAATTTTTTAAAACAAATTTTGCTCTGTGAACTGTGCTATTTTAAGGTTTGATTTCATTTACTCTGGAACGGTAGGATATAATTTTTCTAAAATTAACAGATTTATGGTTTTATGCATTAGTTTGAGAAAATAGATATCTCCTTGCCCAGCACTTTATTTATTTGTTTGTGCTTCACTGCTCCCTGCTCACAGGTATAGGTTGTGAAATGAAGTCTATCACCTCTTTTAACAGATTTGGTAGCCATGGATAAAGAACACACATGGAGAAGGCAGCAGGTGCAATATTTGTTGCCTAATGTCACCTGTGCAAAGTTTGAAATAATGCAGCACATATTTGGACATATTAAACACAATCTTGTCTGAGAACATAGCAGAACTGGAATCCAGTTGGTGCGCTCTGCATGTGGAACAATCCATTATGCAAGCTTTTTCCAAGCTCACACAGGGAGGAAGAAAGGGCAGCTGTAGCAGGAGAGAAATCTATTTATATCTGCATGCCTTTGGAGACAGGGGTCTTTGGAGCCAAGGTAATGTGGGGAGGATAACTTAGACAATAACCTGTATCACAGGTTAGGTGATTTCCAAGCCATCCTCCCTACAGCAACTTGGTTCCAGGAACAGCTCTGCCCCAACCATGTGCAAGATAAATAGGTCATTCAGAGCAGGCAGCATTCTTTCCTCTGTCCATCTACTCTTCTCTTTGTGTCTGGAGCTTTTTTTGCATCTTGCCACTTCTGTTTGTGGCATAACTGCACTGCTAGAATAAATCAGACTATGAGAGTGACCATAGGTCCTGCTTTATATGGGACTATCGCTTTGTTGAAGAGCTGATGGGGATAGTCCTCTGATGGAATGTATCTTCTATCTGAAGAAGAATTTAAAGTTTAACTACCACCCACCACCCAGAAAAAGAGACGAGGATCTCAAAAATGCCTCTTGACTGTAGCACCTGACCATTAGACTTCCCCAGGAAGGTGAGATTTCCTATATTTCTATTTGAATCACAATAATGAACAATAGATGGTGTTCAAACTATCTTCAAACTGGAAACTTTGTGATTAGTGTTAAAGACGGTTTATTTAATTAACCCAGATCATTATACTTTGCTTGAATCATGGTTTCCTTCCATAAACTCGAATTCACACTACCCACAATTTGGTCATGTTTAATTGTAATGATGATCCGTTATTATTGTTGCTATTTGCCATCAAGTTAACTTTGACTTATAGTAACCCTATAAATGAGAGACCTCTATAACCCTATGAATGAGAGCCACAATCATCAACTATTCTCTTCAGGTCTTACAAACTGAAGGCTGTGGTTTCCTTGATTTTGATGCAATCATCCTCTTTCTCTACCTTTTCCCACTTTGTAGAGCATTTTTGTCTTTTTAGTGAGTCACGTCATCTCATGATATGTATGAAAGATGACAGCTTCAGCTTAGTTATCTTGACTTCTAGTGAGAATTCAGGCCTGATATGCTCTTGGATGCATTCAGTTGTCTTTTTTAGCAGTCTATGGTATCCATAGAGTTCTTCTCCAGTACTTCATTTCGAATAAGCTGATTTCCTATCAGTTGTCTTCACTTCTGAGTGTTCATACCCTTACATAGAAATTGGAAATAGTATGCTATGGATGAGTCTGGCTTCAGTATCTATTGAGAACCCATACTTAGTTTAGAACTGAAGAAATTCTTTTTTATTTGTCCATCATAGCCATTTCAGAGTAGAAGAAGAATTCACAAGCAAAAGGTACACAGACCCAATGGGTACCTGTAATTGTATTTAGGCCATTTTAACAAATAGGTTTTATTTCAAAGAAGAAATCTTTGGAAAATTCAGAAAGTTCCAACAACATCCCACTTTTTCTTAGATTTGCTTCTTAACCCTTGGAAATGGTAATTCTTCATGACTTCAATAGAATGAATCAGAGAAAGACCAAAAGTCGCATTTTAACATATCCCATTGACCTTCTTCAATCACCTTGTACTATCAATCTCCTTCTCTGAAAGGCTTTTGTGAGCTACCACAGTTGCTTTGGTCATTAAATCTCCAAAAGAAAAACAAAATTAGATAGTTTTAACATAAACTGTCACTGTAGAAGTAAATAAGAAAGACTGATGTTTAACCCTAACACCTCTGTGTCTTTCTTTGGGGTGGGAGTAGAGTATGAAAATCCTGGAGTAAATCTGTCACTTAGAAGTAAAGTGAAGTGAAGTAAAGTAAAGTAAAGTACAAATAGTTATAGATGGATTTGCTAACGCAAAGCTCTTAGTTTTTACCATTATTTCCATCCTGTTCACTTTCTTTGCTGGTATTTATTTTAAAAATAATTCTGAATGAGAGGGCATCAGGAGTCAGTCCCAAGTGGAAAAGATGCAGCAAGTAAATAAACCTTCTATCCCTGCAGAGGGTCAAGCAGAGAACAAGCCCATGGCAAAAGCTGACTACTTTTCCTCCTGTTTATTGTTTTTCAGTTTGACTGCATGTCAAATTTGAAGTGCCTCCTGAACAGGATTAAATCTCCAAATGGGTTTGTTGGCTTGGGTTTCCATTGAGCATGCTATTACTGATAGCAGGCCCACAGAGTTCACATCCATGGAGAAAGCTGACCTCACAATAGATAATAATAATAATAATAATAATAATAATGGCATGGGGCAAAACTAGTATAGCACATTGCAAATGTAATATTAGATAAATATTGGCTGAATTTCCATGTTTGGATCACTTTATGTTCTTACCTAGGATTGACAGGGTTATATTATTGGAGACTAAGTTATATTATATTGGGCAACATTAGGGCTATATTATGGATTATGCAACAAGAGCAGAGCCTCATTAGCAGCCTGTTATTGTGCGCCTTCAAGTAATTTCTGACATGTCAACCCTAAGGCAGATTTATCACAAGGTTTTCATGGCAGAATTTGTTCACAGGGGGCTGCCTTTGCCTTCCTCTGAAGCTGAGAGAGTGTGACTTTCCCAAGGGCAGCCAGTGGATTTCCATGGTCAAGCAGGGATTCAAACCCTGGTCTCCAGTCATAGTCCAATGCTCAAACTATGTCATACTGGCTCTCATATTAGTGGCAACAAACAGATTTTAAAAAATTATTTTTAAATATATCTTGGGGGCAAACTCTGCTCATTTTGGTTCTTAGCAAATTAAAAAGGGTTCACATTATTCAACTAACTTTCTTTTCTTCTTTGATAAAGTTATTAGAAATGTAGACATCAATTTTTAGAAGTCAACTGATACAAAGTATGATCAGCCAAATTGCACTAACTGAGCTCCTGGCTACGAACAGATCTATAAAGAGAAGGGAAGGGAAGTACAGTATTTTTAAAGCAGTTGTATGAGGAAAGAGCTACTTAAGTCAATAATTTTCTCAGCATTAAGCCTTGGCTTTCTTTATCTTCTCTCCTGGTGTGTGCAAATGGATGCAGTGGAGAAGTGGAAGAGGATTAGTATAATAAGAATCTATTTATACCCTAGGGAGCAGGAGACTCTATCTTAATAGCTGCTAATGGAAGAGATGCTATCAGATGTCCTTTGTATATTTCCCATCAGAAACGTTCTCTTGGTTAGCTCAGGCTGTCATGGCTATTTGCTATAAGAACAGTCTGTGAATTAAAAGGTCTCTGCTGGCCAATGTCTTTCCAATATGTAATGAATTCCTCACTGATCCATTTGCAAAACTGAGAATTCCCAGGATGCACCACTGGAGCTTTGCTGTTTTCTAGCCATTTTTCAACTTTTCTTTGGTTGTCTGTGTCAGTTTAGAATGCCAATTTCTCCTTGTATTAAGGAAGTTTATGTCAAGAGCATAAGAATTCTATATAAGTTTGTCCTTCCAACAGCTAAAAAAAGATTCCTTACTGTTTAGTTTGGTCCAGTTTTGTAAACAGGAACTCTTTGTTTATCATTGGGAGCTTCAAATTCTGTATTGCTTGACAAATGGTCAGAAGCTTCTCCGTAAACCCTTCAGAAGTCAGGTGAAGAGAGATCATCTCAGAACTTGCTCCTAGCAAATATCCATGGTTCTCTACAAATGTATCAATCTGAAAATGGATCTTTTAAGAGAATCATGGAAATTTGACCCATTTTCCTCTGCAGCTCCAGCACTCTGTGAAGCATCTTGAATTCATTCATCCACCTCATCTTCTACTTTCTGTAATGCAAGATGAAGTAGAGAAGGGCTGGGGAGATATGTTTCCTAAGATTTTCCATGCTATAGAGCTCCTTTAAGTAAACAGATTCCAACTCCAGGTGAGTATTTGGCATTAAATTTGATATTTAAATTAAACATTCATTTTTAATTGTACTAGGAAATCTGAAACTACTTTCAAAGTAATTCTTCTGAATATCAAAAAAAATCATCAGTCTCTTCCAACAAGATTGGGACATAGTGTCTCTGCTCCCTCTGCTGACCAGACATAAGACTGCTTTCCTCTTTAGAATAGTTCTGTTTCCTTTCTTTGGACATGATTATTCATAACTCCACAATGTGGTATTACATACCTTTGGCTGGCACTTCTAATTAATCCCCTTTACAAGCAACGTAGAGGTCTATTCTGCTCCCTGCTATGGAAGGAGTTACCTAAGTAGGCTTGGTGTGGTGGCCTAATCAGGAAATGATCAAGAGGCAATAACTCTTATTCTTATGTTTAGTTGTCTAAGAGTGTACCTCAAGATAACTGCCTGCATAGGTGGGACAGAAAGGATGAGAAACAGTTTGAGATTGTTTTTGGCTGCTGGGATTGCTAATGTATATCTGTTTTGGAAGAAACTGATTTTGCAAGGCAGTGGTGTTGTTGGGACAAGCACTCCATATCTTTATTTCTGCATATAATCCCTCTCTGTATGTGTTTTGTCACCATTTTTGCAAATATAACAGCTATTCTCCAGTGGTTGTCTCCCTCCAAGGGAATTGAACTTCTAGTTTGTCTGCTACCTTGTGCTTCTACAAAGAAGAAAACACAAACTAAGAAACAAAGTCTAGCTAGGCAATTGAAATAACAATGAACACCACTGTTTCATCCTCTCTGGAAGCATATGTATTATTCTGGGTGGTTCTAGAACCATAGAAATTACTCCAATAAGTTTAAATATAGTAACTCATACTGGTATAGTGTCCCAACTGGTATCTGGCCCCACTCATGCTGCTGGACATACTCTAGACCTTGTTTTCTGTACAGGGGATGATGGTGACCAGGGAATGTAGGTACTTTCTACTGTTCTGTGTTAGCATGGACAGATCATTTTTTAGTCAGGTTTAGTCTTGCTGGGAATCAAAACCTCTGCAGGAGTGGGGGACCCTATAAGATGGCTCACCTTATGGGTGTGGATAGATTCCTGATGGCATTTGGGGAGTTTCCTACTGCTTTGGCAGGTGATCCTGTCGAAGCGCTGGTTGATCTCTGGAATGAGTGACCAGTGTGGTAGATACAATCACTCCTAAGGGCCCTATCTCATGGAGTGGAGCTAAACCACCACTGCTTTTCTAAGAAGCTGACAGCAATGAAATGAACAAGACAGGAAAAGAGATTCCACCTCATTGTTAAGAAGAACTTACTGAGAGTAAGAGCTGTTCAACAGTAGAACACACTGCCTCATAGTGTGGCTGAGTCTCCTTCTTTGGAGGTTTTTAAACAGAGGCTGGATGGCCATCTTCCCTGGATCTCACAATAATAGGTAACTACAGGGTGGTCTCGAACATCCCATTTTTGAGCAAGGACTGAAGCGTGTGGTGGCTTCTCAACTTGAATGGTTCCTGAATGAGGCGGGTTATCTTAGGGCCTTTACAGACTGCCAGAAATAATGCAGCTTGAGGCCACTTTAACTGTCCTGGCTCAGTGCTAAGGAATCATAGGAACTGTAGTTTATTGTGGCACCAGAGCTCTCTGACAGAGAAGGCTCAATGTCCCAGAAAAAAAATACAATTCCCATGATTCCCTAGCATTGAGCCAGGACGGTTAAAGTGGCCTCAAGCTGCATTATTTCTGGCAGTCTGTAAAGGCCCTTAATCAATTTCAGTCTGGTTTCAGACCTGGTTATGGGACAGAGACAGGTTTGCCACCTAAGTGAATAACCTATGCAAGTAACTGGGCAGGGGGATTGTGTCTCTGTTGGTTTTGCTGGACCTCTCAGTGGCTTTTGATACCATCAACCATTATATCCTTTTGTGTTATATGTCTAGGATGGGGCTTGGAGGTACTGTTCTACAGTGGTTCTGTTCTTTCTTAGAGAGGCATTCACAGAGGGTGGTGTTATGCGATTCCTGCTTGATCCCTTGATCTAGTATTGTAGAATCCCTCAGGGTTCAGTCTTGTCCCCTATGCTATTTAACATCTACATGAAACCTTGGGGGGAGATTGGAGTTCTGGAGTCAGGTGTCACCAGTATGCTGATGATGTCCAGCTCTATCACTCCTTTCGTCCTAATTCCAAGGAAGCTCTTCCTGTGCTAAACCAGTGCCTGGTAGCTGTAATGAACTGGATGTGGGCAAACAAATTGAAGTTTAATCCAGACAAGAGAAAAGCGCTCTTGGTCAGCTGAAAGACAGATTTGAAAATAGGGATTAATCCTATGTTCGATGGGGTTACACTCATCCTGAAAATGCAGGTTCACAGTTTGTGGGTACTCTGGAGTTCAGCTCTAAGGACGTTATCACACGGGGCTCAATCCAAACAGAATCCAAACAAAATCCTGACATAATACGTATTATTTTCCCGTGTTTCCACACGACGTCGCACAGAACCCCGACAGAACCCCAACAGAAAGTGGAAAGAACCGAGATCTTTTGAATTTCGGTTTCTTCAGGAAATGCAATTGCGCGACAGGAATCATTTCGCATTTGCCGTAAGTCTGATCACCAAATACGTATTGTGGCACATTTCCCTGTCATTACCCTACGCGGGGCGGGGCCTGCGCTCCAAGGAGGACCTCCTCAGAGAGCTGGCTCTCCTAGGAGGACCTCCTCGGAGCGCCGACCCTGCGCGGGGCCTGTGCTCCAAGGAGGACCTCCTCAGAGCACCGGCTCTCCGAGGGGGACCTCCTCGGAGCGCCGACCCTGCGCGGGGCCTGCACTCCAAGGAGGACCTCCTCAGAGAGCTGGCTCTCCGAGGAGGACCTCCTCAGAGCGCCGGCTGTCCAAGGGGGACCTCCTCGGAGCGCCGACCCTGTGTGGGGCCGGCGCTCCAAGGAGGACCTCCTCGGAGAACGCTGCGGCGGGAGGTCCTCCTTGGAGTGCTGGCCGTACGGAGGGCCGGCTGCACCAAGGACGACTTGGGAAGGGGTGACAGCCTTGGCAAGTGACAGCCGCGGTTGTATTGAGCATGTGCTAGAAGAGCATTTCTAGCACATGTACGGGATTTTCTCACTTGTGTGTGAACGGCAAATACAGTTTCCAGGAGAGCTTTCCTTAATTGTGAAATGATGCTACTTGCGTCTGATAGCCATTTTCGTAATGTAGGGTTTATTTCGGTTTATTTCCGGATTGATTCTTTTTCATGTTATTTTCGCTTTGTGGCCCGCGTGTGATAACGTCCTTAGTCTGGAGGCCCAGGTTTCAGTATTGACCAGGAGTGCTTTTACACAGTTGGATCTGGACATGGTGATTCATGCCTTGATTACATCCTGTCTGGATTACTGTAATGCATTCCACATGGGGCTGTCTTTGAAAAATGCTCAGAAACCTCAGGTGGCCCAAAGAGCTGCAACTAGGTTGTTAAGTGAGCTAGTTACATGGAGCACACAGCCCCATTATTACAACATCTCCATTGACTGCTGGTTTGCTTCTAAACACAATTAGAAGTACTAGTTTTGACCTATAAAGCCCTAGATGGCTTGGATCCAGGTTATTCAAAGGTCTGTATCTCCCTTTATTAGCCAATTATGGGAGGTTGCAGACTGCCAGAAATAGTGCAAATTGAGTCCACTTTTAGGGTTAGGGTTAGTGCTAGGGAATCATGAGAACTGTATTTTATTGTGGCACCAGAGCTCTCTGACAGAGAAGGCTCAATGTCTCAGAAAAAAACAACAACAAAAAAAAAACAATTCCCATGATTCCCTAACACTAACACTAACCCTAAAAGTGAACTCAATTTGCACTATTTCTGCCAGTCTGCAACCCGCCTATAGCTCTAAGATAGTCTGGAGAGGCCCTTCTTTCTGTCCCATCACCCTCTTAGGCTCATTTTGTTGGAACAAAGGAGAGAGACTTTTTGATGTTAACAACCTGGTGTAAATTTACAGTGTAATAATAATAATAATAATAATAATAATAATAATGGGTGCTCCCAGACCTTGGAACCTCCTCCCTAGAGAGGCCAGGATGGCCCCATCCTTACTCTCCTTTCAGCAGTAGTCAAAGACAAAGGGTTAGGCTTTTAAATGCTGTGCGATTCAGATTTTAATGTGTATGTAGATTTTAAAATACATTTTACTATTTTAATGTTTAATGTTTTTAACTTAAGAAATTGTTTAATAGTTTTTAAATGTTATATTTTTTCTTTTAAAAATGTTTTTGCATTGTTATTAATTTATATCATTTTAAATTTGCTGTTAGCTGGCTTGAATCTCTATGGCTAGGGAAAGATGGGATATTAAATGAACGAATGATTGAATGAATAAAATATTTTAAACACTTACCATTTGTGTCCTTGAAATTTCCACAAACCTGTTGGTCCAAAAAAAGATGACATTTAAACCTATATAGCAGTAACACTATAAATCACTATTGTAATTTTTTTTTTTTGTAGATCTAGCAATTCCAGGATGTATAACTTATTTCCTGCTCTAATTTCTAGATGAACCAAAAGGCTCAAGGCGACTACACCCTTGAGAAATGTGCTAAATGTACTATGGGTCATGGTGGGTAACAAAGACAACATCCTTTTTCAAAGTTTGAGATATTTTTGGTACCTATTTAGCATGATACTTCTCTGAAACCTATATATTATTTATTTATTTATATTTCATTTCTATGCCACCTTTCTTCCAGGAGGGACCCAAGGTGGCTCACAGACAAAATACATTTTTTAAAAAAGTTACAATAAAAATTCAAAATAGTTAAAATCTGAGAAATTCCAAACACCCACAATACGTAAAAGGGGGGAGGGTTTAAGGTAAGAAAGAAGATAAGGAATCCTAGGGAAGGGTAAAGATGGGAACATAAGACAACTATGCAATATAGAGAAGATGTTAAGGGGGAATTGCTGTATGTTCTCTTTTCTTTTTCTTTTTTTTATTAAGTTTTATTATACACATAAATAAACATCCATAAACTGTAGACATGAAATATACACATACGTACCACATACATAACACATAAATAACACATATATCAGTCATTTACATTCTTACCTCATGCACCCTACCACAAATATCAATATAACTACTTTTCTCATCAGCCTTTATCTCATCAGTTTTACATTCAAATAGCATCCACACCAAAACAAGGATCCTTCCTGAGTGTGATTACAAGAAAATATAAGAATTCTGAACTCGACCACAATGCGCCTACTTCACTACCTGTCATTATGTTAATTTACAATCCTACGGGAGCTGATTATAAGAAAGAGAGATCTACTTCCTCCTAGATGTTTAATACATTAAGTGTATCCATCTCCTATAAAGTAAAAAGACAAAAACAAAAACAAACAAACAAACAAAAAACACGCTTTTTATAAATCGCTCTAATGAAATAGTTTTATCACCAATCCCTTGTGTTCACTATTTTTTAAGAATTTTACTAATGGCTCCCAATCTAATTTTAAATCGTCCTCCGACTTACCTCTCAAAAGCAAGGTAAGCTTATCAAATAATATACAGTCGATCAGTTTATTTAACCAGTCTTCAATCTTTGGACAGTTGTTACTTTTCCACTTGGCTGCATACACTATTCTAGCTATGGTAGTAATATAATACAGTAGCTTTCCATGTGTCCTTTCCAAGTTTTTATCTTCTATCATACTTAATAAGTACATTTTGGGGTCTATTTGCTCTTGAATTGGCAAAATCTGAGCTACAATTTTGTGAATTTCCTTCCAATATTTTTTTGCCACCCTACAGTGCCACCACATATCTATGAAAGAGCCATCTTTATCGTGGCACTTCCAACATTTTTTACTAAGATTTTTTATGCATTTTGGCTAATTTTACAGGGGTCAAATACCAGCGGCGTTGCATTTTTTGGAAATTTTCACGTAAATCATAGCAAAGAGAATGTTTCATCTGAGAAGACCAAGCCTTTTCCCACTGATCTAAAGGAATAGATTGTTTTAAATCAATGGCCCACTTAATCATGTTATTTTTAATGATTTCATCTTCCTGGTCCAATTTCAGTAGGAGGTCATAATACTGGGAGATTTTAGGTGGTTTTTCTCCATTCACAATCAGTTCAAATTCCCTTAAAGAGGGTCCAATACCCTTAGTCTTTTTATCCTTTATAAATTTTTCTTTGTCTGTACAAAAACCATCCGCATACAAGCCCTTCATTCAAGACTTCTTCCCTTAACTTAAATTCAACCTTCCCTGTTTATCTACTTTAATAAGCTCCTCGTATGTCACCCATCTATCCGTGTCTAGTCTTTCCCATCCAAAATAGGCTTCATTAATAGAAGCCCATAGTGGAATATTCTTACATAAGATATCTTTGTGCTTATTCCAAACCCGTAATAAAGCTCTTCATATAAAATGATTATCAAAATCTTTGTTCACCTTGCTTTTATCATGTAATAGATACGCTTGATATCCGAACCTTAACCCTGTTGCTTCTAAAGCAAGCAAATCTTTATTTTTCAAAAGAAACCAATTGGTGAGCCATACTAAGCAACTAGATTCAAAATATAATTTCAAATTAGGGACCGCTAATCTGCCTCTCTCTACTTTGTCTTGCATGATTTTCCACCTTACTCTAGGTTTTTTTCCTCCCCAGAGAAATCTGGAAAGTTCCTGGTGCCAATTTTTAAAAGGCTTATCATTCCTAATGATAGGCAAATTTTGAAACAGAAATAAAATCTTTGGAAGAATATTCATTTTTATTACCGAGATTTTCCCAAGCCAGGAGAGTCTTAGTTTACTCCATTTCTTTAGATCTTTTCTCACTTCCTCCCATTTCTTCTCATAGTTAGACCAAAGGCTGTTTGCATACACTATTAAAATACAACACAATATATAGGAAAAGCATAATAAAAGTACAACATAAAATAAATTACATAATAATCTTGCATGTGAAAGATTTAAAGTTCAATTTGGTTAAAATATAGACAATAAAACTGTAATTAAGGAGATTATCACAGCACTGATTAAACTGGTTTAGTTGAACCGGCTTAAAATTTAAAACAGACTGAAACCTGATTTTATCACAAGGATTTTGTTGTCAAAATCACCACCCAGGTGCAGCCCGGGTCTATTGCCATTCCCAGGGCTGCTCCAGAGGACATTTCCTTAAGCCGGAAAATTCCCGTCTTCAAAAAAAGCCACGCAGAGGATCCCAGGAACCATAAATCAACAGTTTAGACCATAAAACCCCACATCAAACCCTGGAGTGAACTCTTGTAAATTGTTTTAAATCTGAGGGACAACAGCCTTGCTGCAAGCCTGTGATGGTGATGGGACAGACTGAAAGTCTTCACCTGTAGATCTTAGGATCCTTGCAGGTTTATATGGGGAAACACAGTCTTTCAGATAGTCTGAATCTAAGCAGTATAAGTGAAAAACCAACCAGAATGTGCAACATTTTGTGCTTTGATTGTGCCTTCCTGCATGGTAGGGGGTTCGACTGGATGACCCTTGTGATCTCTACCAACTCGATTATTTTATAATTTTAACACAGTCACATTTGACTTCAAAAGTGGAAACCTCTCTAAAGTGGAGAAGCTGAAAGTGAGAATCAAGAGAGTCAAATCTGCCCCAAATCCTTGTGGAAGTGGTTACTTAAAACACAGTAATACAAGCTAGGCTACAATTTGTACTACAGGTTAAGACCCAAAAAGATCAAGAGGTCACCATCATAGCTAGTAATGAACAGTGTCAAGCCACTTCCAGAAAAAAGAAAGCTTACTTTAGGAAATGAAAGTACAGTTTCCCCTTCGTTCTCATGGACTTCAAATCCGTGGTTTTACATATTCATGGACGGGCGACCTTTGTTTAAATCAATGGGATGCACCCCCGTGGGCATTCTCCTGTGTATTCCCATGAGGGCATGCCCCATTCAAGCCTGTTGGGTTTGAATACTCGCTAATCTCTGTTTTTTTTTGGGGGGGGGGAGGGTCCGGAATGGATTCACCATCAAAATGGAGGGCCAACTGTACTGCCCAAAAGAAGAAAACTAAAGGGAATATAAACTTGCCAAACTAAAGTAGACAATAAGAGATACACCCCATGCACCTACCACCAAAAAAAGATTTTGAGGAGCATATTACACTCGTCCCTCACCATTCACAGACTTGCCATTCATGTTCCTCAGTCTTTCACAGACAGCAAGCTCTGAGGGACAAAATGGCATATTCCCAATATTGGAGAATTTCCCAATTCACCGGTGTGTGTGTGTGTCCAGAATGTATCCCCTGTGAATTGGAAGGGATTACTGTATTTAACACTGAGATGGGGGGGGGGGGGGTTTCAAATATATGAAAGGCATGGAGCATTTGGATCACTAGATGACAACGAAGTGAAAGGAGGATAAGATTTCACAGAAGTTAATTAAATAATTTGTTTCTGTTTTCACTGTAGAATAGACCTGTACTAGAACTGTATTTATTATTATTATTATTATTATTATTATTATTATTATTATTTCATTTTGTTGTTGTTAAAAATTGGTACAGAAGGGGATCCAGAAAATTTCAGACTGGTTTGATTAATCAGAATTAACATCAATCAGAATTAACATTGATTCTGCAAAGCTAAGTCCTATCTATCTAATCTTTTAGCCTTTTTGTTGCTAGTGTCACCATGCATGTTGATAGGAATGACCCAACAGTCATTGTTAATATGAACTTTCAAAGGTGCTCAGATAAAGTCCTCACCAAAGGCTGCTGAGCCTCATTTCTTCTTTCCTCTTTGTTCCTTCCCACATTGTTACAATGGAGCCAGGAGTCTGAGGTTTTACTCTAGAGCTTTATAATCAGTATCATTCTGGGGCCTAAACGTTTTCATGTATGTTCAGATTTCAGAGCCATCTCTCTAGACAGAGAATAAATAATGCATGTAAACATTGACATTGACCTTTGTGATTGCCTAGCAATATGATAGGCGTAGCCCCCCACATCTCTCTCTCTCTCTCTCTCTCTCTCTCTCTGTATATGAGAGAGAGGGAGGGAAGGAATGAAACAACTGAGTAGCACTGTAAACAAGTAAAACCTGTACCCTAGAAGATTTGACAGCAGGTATTATGAATAAAGAATGTGACACTTCAGGATGCCTTTTTGGGGAAGTTAGATGGAATAACAGAACTGAAAGGGATCCTGGGGCTCATCTATTCAACCCCTCTGGCACTGCAAGAATCTACCACCAAAGCACACCTGAGATGTCACATCTCTCCTTTCTTTAAAAAATCTCCAATCAAGAAGAGTGCAGCACTTTCCAAGGCAGCTCATTCCATTATATAACAGCTCTTAAGAAGGTTCTTCTTAAATGTTTAGGAGTAAAAGCCAGGAGTTATTGAGTTAGCAAACCCAAAGCTTTCTTTTTCAAGCATTCATTGATCACAGGTTTTTTTCTGATGAAAATGTTCATGTGCTAGCAAGACTGTTGTCCCTCAGTTTTAAAATAATTTACAAGAGGTTACTCCAGGATTTGGTGTGGGGTTTTGTGGTCTAAACTGCTGGTTTATGGTTCTTGGATCCTCTGTGAAGATCAGCAATGCTTTTTGCATGTTGCAGAATCATGTTGCATTTGGTGCTGACATTCAACTGCATATAAAACATTGATGGAATTAAAGTCATATTTTGCAAAGGGATCTTGTAGCATCCTTAAGATTAACTGAGAGAAAGAGGTTAGTAATATAAGCATTTGTAAACTAAGGATCTTATCACATGTGTGTTTTAATCCACAATTTTAGCAAGGAAATAGAGCCTTTAGCAGTACATATTGCATGTCATCACCTGTGATATGTTGCTGCTGTGTTTCTGAAGTGTTGTTTGAGGGAATCTTTTAATTGATGGGGAAACCCATCAACAAGTGCCCAATCACACTGCCACTCCATTACTCCACAGGTGTGATAGCAACAGTCTGCAGCAGTCCTGATATTGGGAAGTCATGTGGTGTCAGTCACACACACCCTCACTATTCCCAGACAGCCTGTTTTCCTACCTCCCTTTCACTTTCTTTTCTTCTTCTTTTTACTAAATCTCCATGACTCTGGAACTGTATTACAAATGCACATTTTTAAAAAAGAAAGTCACGCTAGATAAGGCATAGGGCAGGGAGGTGGGGCTATGGGGGAATGAGGATGAGAGTGCACAGGGACCATCAGTGGCACAAAAAGTTCCCATCACACTATTGAAGAAAGACATGGTAATAAAAGTTCCCAACATGACAGGTTTTTGTTCTCTTTTAATATCATGATTGCGGCAAGACTGAGGTGAGACCATGTGATAAAATCCAAAGTCTACTTCATCATCTGCATGGAGTAAAGTACCTAGCAACAAACTCATGAGTGAGCAGGTTGTATGTAAATAGCAAAAGAAATGCAAGACTTGTGGGTATGGTGATGAGTTGAAATTCAGTTTTAATGATGGCCTACAGGGGCAAAGGCAAGAGGAAGAGTGTTGACTAAAGCCAATATAAGTAGATATCAAAATGAAAGGTGGTAGGGGTTATTGGCACGTAGTGTGATGCTGGTTGGGAACCAGAAAGGAGATGTGATAAATTGGCAAGGAGACCAATTTGGTGGGTTAGCTAGTGAGTTGGTGGGTTAGCTAGTGTTGTAATGTAATGAGATGTTGAGGCTGTCTGTGGGCAAGTAAAGGCCTGCCACCAAGAGCCCTTGAGAGGACAGCAGCATTGTCCAAAATAGGTTGCAGTTCATGGATGATACATCTGAGTCTGAAGTGGTCTCAGCTAGGAGCTGTAAGTAACCATTAGTGGGGTTCTGCCATCTCCTGTCTTTAATCTGTTCTGCAATAGACCAGTTCTTCGTACAAGTCTTGCCTTCTTGATTTATTTGTTTACTTCATATGTTTACTTCAAGGATGCTTGTTTGGCATCCCTGTCCTGTCAGTCTGAGCCAGGGGTAGGCAACCTTTTTGAGCCAGGGGGCCGGGTTGCTGTCCCTCAGACAATTGGGGGGCCAAAGCACCATAAATAAATAAATAAATAAATAAATAATGAAAATTTTAAAATTAAAAAAAATATATGCATGCACACTCTTTCAGACCCAGAAAAGCCATGGCAAAACCTCTGTGGAGATTTTGCCAAGAAAACCCCAAGAACAAGTAATAACAACAATAATCAATATCATCATGGTGGGTGGGTGGCGGCGGCGGGGCGCAGCAGGGGCGGCAGGACTGGCCTGGGGCTGGTCCAAAGGCCTCGGGGGCCACATCTGGCCCCCGGGCCTTAGGTTGCCTACCCCTGCTGTAGAGTATAAACTGAAAGCAGTAAAGGGGAGCTGGGCAATTTGGTTAAGAAGAGAATATGGAATATTGGGCTGGTGTGTGGACATGATATCAGTTCTATCTGCAGACATCTTCTTGCTAACACCTGTGGTTACTGGAATAAAGTTTTACTGTTTGAAACACATAAGACTGGTTTACTGAACTGTGAGGGAAAAGAGAATTATTGTTGATCAGTTCCTTCAAGTCCTTTCTGACTTATCTCTATCTTGGGGTTTTCTTGGCAAGATTTCTTCAGGGAGGGTTTATCTTTCCCTCTCTGAGTCTGAGAGAATATGACTTGCCCAAGTTCACCCAGGAGGTTTCCATTCGAATCCAAGCAGAGATTCAAACATTGGCCTCCAGAGTCATAATCCAACTCTCAAATCATTACACCATGCTGACTCTCACATCTGTGCACACACAAATAACTATTTTATATTCTCCTTCATGAGAGCCTACAGGATCTCTACTTAATACATTTTATTTATAAATTTAACTTGTATCTACACATGTAGAGAAATGTAATTACAATGAAATGGTACAATGTGAAATGGAGGACTGGGTTATATCAGTTCACATGGCAGGTGGATAACTATTTTCCAAATGTAAAAACAGCACAACACAACAACAACAACAACAACAACAACAACAACACTCAACCACCAGCAAATTGGAAAATGAGTTAAGATCCTTCCTGGAATAAAACAAAGAGCCATCTAATCCAGCATCTTGCTTACCACAATGATCACCCATATACTTCCAGGAACGTCACAAGAGGGCAATAGCTTCTTCTCCCTGCCATTCATCTACAACTGGCATTCAAGTATATGCTCCATTCTAAAAGTCTTATAATTTCTACTTCTGATTCAACTTTGTAGTCTGCAGAGTAGTCATCACTCCAAACTTAATTTATAATTGGTTCAAAACTTATTTTCTTTGTACACGACAACTACAAAAAATGTGCATATTTTGTTTCTTGATTATATACATAATTTATATTATGTAATTATTTAATTTTTGCTGCCACCCACAATTATGCCTAGTTATGTTTTAAAAACAAAATTA
Organism: Phrynosoma blainvillii; assembly: GCA_026167975.1. Taxonomy (NCBI): domain Eukaryota; kingdom Metazoa; phylum Chordata; class Lepidosauria; order Squamata; family Phrynosomatidae; genus Phrynosoma; species Phrynosoma blainvillii. The sequence continues at coordinate 57,250,134 of JANUYF010000002.1, read as the reverse complement.
TGTGCAAAAAGAATTCCTCACAAATATTTTTTTGAAAATATGACTGACAGAATAATATGTATTTGGTTTCCTATATATTTCTAACACACACACACAGGTATATATACATACATACATAGTAAACTCAAGAATGACAACAGATGTATCAAATCAGAAATAGCAGCTCTTGTGGCAGTGAATGGAGGCACGAAGGTTGCATCTCTGAGGTGTCTCTGAGAATGATCGCTCATAGCAAGAGCCAAATTGAAAAAGAATAAAATCAAATGATCGCTATTACCCCCTGAATAAAGAGGGAAGCAGAGGGGCTCATAAGAAACATCCCAAACTCCAGGCATCTGAGCGAGGAAAGGATTAAGTGAAAGTTAGTGAAAAGGAAACATCAAGCAAGACACAAAGGAGGTGGGGGTGTGAGAGCAAACTGCGGCTGTGGCTGAGCAGCTGTTTAAAGAAAGTGAAAGTGCCTTCACCATTTAATTTTAGCCTGTTACTTAAGTATCAAATAAGCCAATCCCATTGAAGTAACAGTGTTGAACTTTCTTGGACTTAAACTTGTTCTACAAATAACAGTTTTGTTGTTGGGGTGGAGAGAGACCAGAGTCAAAGGGAAAATGATAAAGGAGAAAATGTGGTGACAGAGAAAATGGTGACGGTACACTGAAACAATCAGAACAACCAAGACAAGAGAAAGTTTGGACATTAGATTAAAAAGAGGGAAAAAAGAGGAGAAATAAAATAACAAAACTTATGAAAATATAATTTGAAACTTAACCTTGAAGATATTGGTAGCTTGTAGAAGACATGATTAGAAGGATCAGTCAGAAATGTTTGGGTTTTTTTTTTTCTTCCTTTCCATTTCCATTATATGTGGATTACATGCTTAAGGACTAATAATTTTGCTTCTTGAATACAGTGTTCTTTCAAAGTGGATTTATAAAATTACTACATATTGGAGGATTAATAACTTTATTGCTCAAGTAAAATGACTTTTGGAAAAAGGACTAAGAAGATAGATAAGATCAGATACAAGACAAAATTTAACTGTGGAAAATAAAAAAAGAGAGAGAGAAGGGGACAACTTAAATTTAATTAATTCCCTCCTTTGTTACAGTTGTTATTTTTGTTATCCTATAATTGAATACAAAGATGCAACAGAAACATTTGGTAGAGATAAACAAGGGGCATTATACCTTATAAGAGACAAATAAAAATAACAAAATACAAAACAAAAACAGCTTATTAAAGGAACAAGAAAAGAGGAAAATCAGAACAAGACAAGAAGAATAGAAGATAACCAATGCTGAAGAAGGTCTGTAGAGGAGAGACAGCATGCTTTTAATCTCATCTAAGATTCCATTGACTTCTCTATATAAGTAAATAAGGAATGTTGGACACTTTGTATTGACTTATTCTTGCCTTGCTATAGAAGCTTTTTTTTTTTTTTTTTTTGAAAAAAATAGATAAATAACTTTTGGTAATCTACTTGTCACTCCCTTCTTAGTAATTTCTTAATAGTGAATTAATTCCTAGTTGGGGGAAATAATTGATTGTAGACAAAGTGTGCTTGTGATTGTTGGTTTAGAACTGATTGTTGTATAACTGACTTATTAGTATTGTATAATTAACCTATTTGAGAAAGATACATTAGGAAAGACAGTAGAGGAACCCTGTGTTGAGCAGAGTGGGGCAACTGGATTTGTTTATAAAGAAAATTGACTGCTTGCTTAGATTCTAAGCATCTTGTCTTTTGGAAACTCAATTTGAATATTTAAAAAATGGTATTTAGTGTAAAGGAAATAATAAATTAGATTAAGAAAGGGGTGCAGCTACCCAGAAGATAGAGGTGTTTAAATAACCTATTCCCTCTGCACAAATAAATAACAAGAACCTATAGATCAAACACAACTAGATAGTAGAGGAAGAGATACAAATAAAAAAATTATAATAATAACAGAAATGTGTAAAAGGAAAAGAAAAACACTTATAAATAAAAATAAACTCAATAAATTTAACACTGACTGAACAATAATTTAGGAAGTGAGAGAGGACAGAGGAAAGGGGAAAACTAAACCAACTAAGGAAGAAAAAACTAGAATGGAAATAGCGTAATAAAAAAGAATAATAAAGGAAAGAAGAGAAGCTAATAGTGGAAAGGTAGATAAGAAATAAAACTAGGAGAACCAATATATAAAAGGAGGGTCTGAAGACACAAAAATGGCAATCTCAAAGAAGATAACACAAATCTCTAATCAAAGAAGACCATCAATAGAAACATCAAATAAGGATAGTGATCAAATAGGACTAATACTACAAGAAATTAAAAAATCTCGAAAAGAAATCAACTTTTCTAGACTGGAAATGAAACAGGAGATGAAGGAGTTAAGAACAGAGATGAAACAAGATTTAAAGACAGAAACTAACTTAATTAGACAAAATCTGGACAACATCAACAAGGATATTGAGAAAATTGCAGGAAAAGTGGAGAAATTAGAATCAAGAACAAAGAAAGTAGAAGGCAAAGTAGAACAAATAAGTAGAAAACAGAAAGAGGAACAGGAAACCCTATTGAGAGTTAAATTAAAACAGAGAGAATCCTGTCTAAAATTGAGAGGGCTACCAGAACAAACAAACAAAAATTTATATGAATATCTTATTCCACTATTAGCAAAATACATGGATGCACCTGTACATCATTTTAGTTAGGAAATCAACCAGATGTAGAGATTGAACTCAAAAGTGGCAAAAACTAAAAATCTACCAAGAGACATGTTAATATATCTGGTGCGTAAACAAATAAGAGATGCAATCCTGCAAAAGAATTAGAAAACCAGATTTGTCATTCAAGGGAATGAAATAAAATTTTTCAAGGACATCCCAATGAAAATACTTAAAAAAAGAAGGGATTATAAATTTTTGACTGAACAATTGAAACTACATCGAATTTGGTATAGATGGGAGGATATTGATGGAATAACAGTAACATGGAAGCAAAAGAGAGATAAACTTGACTCAATTGGGAAAGCTGGAGACTTTTGGAAGAAACATAGAAAGGAGATAGAACAAAACAAATCAAGAAAAACAGAATATAAATATGAAGGAGAAGAGGCAGAAGAAGGCACATAATTAAGAAGTGGAAGGACATACTACAAGAGGAGAGAATTAGAGAAGAAAAAGAAGAGAGGAGATAGAGAAAAAGAGAGGGAGCAAGAGAAGGGAGAAAAAGGAGATGTGGAAGAGGAGGTAGCAGAAGAAAAAGAAGAATTTAAGGGAGAAGAATCAGAAGAGGAACTAACAGGAGAAGAAGAGACACAGGAAGAGAAGAAAGAAATGACAGAGGACAACTATTAGAAAAGTAGACAAATACATAAATACTTCCCCTTCTTGATCGAATTTGTGAAAAGTAGCCGTGAAGATATTAACATGGAATGTGAAAGGCCTAAACTCCCAGACAAAAAGGAAGAAAGTTTTTCACTACCTTGGGAAGAAAAAAATATGACATAATCTGTTTACAATAGATCCATATCAAACAAAAAGATACAAGACTTCTTAAAAATCAAAAATTAGGAAAAGAACATATCTCATCTGCTAAATCCAGAAAGAAAGGTGTGGTATTATATGTAAAGAACCAAATAAACTCAAGAGAAATATTTATAGATATAGAAGGTCACTACATATAAGTAGAGATTAATTGAAAAGGAAGCAATATGTTAATTATAGGAATTTATTCCCCACAGGATAACAAGAAAGAATTTTATCAAAAAATCATGAGAAAATAACAGGATTTGATTATGATAAAATTTTGATAATAGGGGATTTTAATGGGGTGATTGAGCCAAACACAGATAGAAAATCAGAGAAAAAAAATAAAACAAAATCAAAGTGAATTACCAGGTACCTTCTTTAAGATATCAGATGATTTGGGCTTAGTGGATGGATGGAGGTACCTTTACAACCAGACTAAACAGTATACATTCTACTCAGAGAGACACAACTCTCTATCTAGAATTGACTTATTCCTCCTAAGACATTAATAAATAACATTAAAATATAGAAACCTTTCCAAGAACTTCATCTGACCACAACCCTATAATCTTGATGATAAAAGAATGCAAAAGGACATTTTCTTGGAGACTAAAAGAAGATTTACTGTTGGATAAGAACATCATCACAAAAGCAAAAGAGATAATCAGAAATTATTTCAAAGAAAATGTAAAAGGCAATACAAAAATGGCCATGATTTGGGATGCAGGGAAAGAGGTGATATGAGGCTTTTTCATTCAACAAAATGTGATACTACAAAGAGCAAAGAGGGGAAAATTATATAATCTTAATAATCTATTAACTCAAAAAGAAAAAGAAATAGAAGAAAAAATTAACAATGAAAAAGTGAACAAAGAAGTCAAAATATTACAGAAACAAATTTCATTTGAACTCTCTAAAGAAACTGAAAAGAGATTAAAAATAGTTAAACAGAATAAATTTGAACATTCCATTAAACCAGGGAATGGCTAGCCTATAAATTAAGATAAGAAAGAGAGAGAGAAATTATAACCAAAATTAAGGATGGAGAGGTGGTACATATAGAATGCAATAAAATTAAAGAAACCTTTTATAATTTCTATTCGCAATTATATGAAGAACAAAAAATTGACTGTGGAAAATTAAGAAACTATATTGGAGAAGGGAAATTCCAAAATTCAAAGAAGAGGATTATAAGAAATTAAATGATAAAATTAGTATGGAAGAAATAATGGAAGGAATTAAAAATTGTAAAACAGGGAAGTCTCTAGGCCTCAATGGATTCACTACATTGTATTACAAAACTTTCCAAGAAGAATTAGTAATACCATTGAAACACACAATGAACAATATTTTGGAAAATTGAATTCGTGAATCATGGAGAAAAGTAGACATAACAGTTATTCCTAAGGAAAGGAAAGACAATTTAGACCCTCAGAGAGTAGTGGAGTCTCCTTCCTTGGAAGTCTTTAAGCAGAGGTTGGATGGCCATCTGTCGGGGATGCTTTGATTGGGAGTTCCTGCATGGCAGGGAGTTGGACTGGATGGCCCTTGTGGTCTCTTCCAACTCTATGATTCTATGATTCTATGATTCTATGACCCATAAAACTATAGACCCATTTCTTTACTAAATTTAGATTATAAAATATTTATCTCAGTTATGGCTAATAGATTAAAAAATTGTTTGAAAGAATGGATTGATGAAGATCAAAGGGGATTTATGTCAAAAAGACAAATGAGGGAAAATATGAGATATATCCTGGATATATTAGAATATTACGAATTCCACAATGACAAACAATTGGGACTGATTTTTCTTGATCTCAAAAAAGCCTTCGATTCAGTAAACTGGTGTACATTATTTGAAATTTTTGATAAAATGAATTTAGGGGGAAATTATACAAACTGGATCAAATAAATATATAAGGTACAAACAGCTAGAGTAATAATAAATGGGGGAAACACAGGGATTCCAAATAAAAAGAGGAACTAGACAGGAATGCCCTTTGTCACCATGTTTATTCTTATTAGTGATTGAACGATTAATATTAAAAATTAAAGAGAACAAAAAAATCCAGAGAATAAAAAAGAAAAACTACCAATATAAGATTAAGGCATTCGCGGGCGATCTGATGATTATCCTAAACAACCCATGTGAAAGCACAAAGGAAGTATTAAATGTATTTGAAGAATTTGGAAATGTAACAGGGTGTAAAATTAATAAAGAAAAGTCATCAATCCTCACAAAAAACATGACTAAGATAAAGGAACAGGAATTGAGTAAAATAATGTGAATCAAGACACAAAACAATGTGAAGTACTTAGGAATTAATGTTTCCAAGAAAAGAGTAGACCTTTATGAAAAAAAATTATAAAATCTGGAAGGAGATTAAAAAAAAGATTTGAAATAATTAGAGTAAACTAAATCTATCATTATTTGGTAGAATCTCCACTATAAAAATGTCAGTCTTGCCTAAGATGTTATTCTTATTCCAAATGATTCCAATAATATCATCTGAGAAACCATTTTGGGAATGGAATGAGGATCTTTCCAAGTTCATTTGGAATGGGAAGAAGCCAAGGATCAGACTGAAAATACTACAAGATTTAAGAGAAAAAGGAGGCTTGGGAGTTCCAAATTGAAATTATATTCTGAAGTATGCGCTCTTGCAAGGGTAAAGGAGTGGGTTACCCTAAAGGACAACAGACTATTGGAATTAGAGGGCGATAATTTAAAATTTGGCTGGCATGCATATTTGCAATAGGAGAAAGAAAAAGCTAACAAAAATTTCAATAATAATTGTGTAAGAAGAACTTTGTTACGAATTTCACCCAAAGAATTTCACCCAAAGAAGCATTCCATAGGAGAAAAATAATATCAGATAACAATTGGCTTACTGTATTTTCTGGCGTATAAGATGACTGGGCGTATAAGATGACACCCAACTTTTCCAGTTAAAATATAGAGTTTGGGATATACTTGCCATTTAAGACTACCCCTCTTCCAACACCTATCAAATAAAAATTTTAAAAAATCAGATTTGATTTCAATATGGTAATTTTAATTCAAATGCTTATGTCATGCAGGTACTTAGCAGGAAAACTGTCACTTATAAACAACAACAAACTACAGCTCCCATGTTCTCTAGCATTTATTTCTGCAGTGTGTTTTGGACCTTATTATTTCTGCAGTGTGTTTTGGACCTTTAAAAAATAGTCCAGATTTGAATGCTGCTTTAAAAATTATTTCATCTCCCAGCTATGAGATGGTTGGGGGGGGGGGGGGAAATGAGAAAGTGTTGGGGAGAAGGACTGCCAATATACTAGGTGATGTATTCTGGGGTATGTACAATTTGTGGCCAAGTAAGTGACCCTGGGCATGTCACACATTCTCAGCCTCAGATGATGGTAATGGCACAAGTTGGAAAGGACTTGAAGACACACAATAACAACAAAAAAGTCTGTAATTGTTTCATAGGTAGTACATGGGAATAGGAGCCAGCATGGTGTTGTGGCTTGAGTGTTGGGCTACCACTCTGGAGACCTGGGTTTGATTCCCCACTCTGCCATGAAACCTACTGGGTGAACTTGGACAAGTCACACACTCTCAGCCTCAGGGGAAGGCAATGGCAAACCTCCTCTGAACGAATCTTGCCAAGAAAACCCCATGATCACCATAAGTCAGGAACAATTTGAAGGCACACAACATACACATATAACCTCCAAGTTAAGAAACTTGGTTCTTCTTTAGATAAATCTTCAAAGGTACACTCTCTCTCTCTCTCTCTCTCTCCCCCCTTGTGAAGAATTATTTCTTAAAGAAGCCATGCCCAAGCAACACATCAACTTTGGCTGCATCTGCATTGCAGAAATTTATTAAAGCATTTTGACACCGGTTTAACTGCCCTGGCTGAAGGCTATGGAATTCTGGGATTTGCAGTTTTGTGAGAGCCTCTCTCCTGGCTCTCTTCTTTTTCTCCCTTCGTTCTCATCCTCCTCATCCTCCTCTCTCCTGGCTCTCTTTTCTTTCTCTCTTCATTTTCCTCCTCCTCCTCTCCTGGCTCTCTTCTCTTTCTCCCTTCTTTCTCCTCCTCCTCCTCCTCCTCCTCCTCCTCCTCCTCCTCCTCCTCCTCTCTCCTGGCTCTCTTCTCTTTCTCTCTTCATTCTCCTCCTCCTCCTCCTCTCTCCTGGCTTCCTCCTCTTTCTCCCCTCATCCTCATTCTCCTCCTTCTCTTTCCTGGCTCCCTTCTCCCTCTCCCTTCATCCTCCTCCTCCTCTACCTAGCATATAAGACAACCCCCAACTTTTGAGACCCTTTTCCAGGATTAAAAAGTCATTTTATATGCCAGAAAATATAGTACCTATAAAACATTAATCAAAAAATGGGGAAAAATTGGTATCTAAAAACAAAAGAGGACTTAAAGAAAGAGGGTTGTGAGATCCATTGGTTTACGTATTTGCAAATTAAAGAACGTTATATAATAGATAATAAAATGTATGGATTCAAAGAGAAAGAAACAAATTTGGACAATTTTTCCCCAAAAAACAAGACAAGATGATTGAAAACCTTTACAAAAATTTACTAAATCTAGAGTTAGAAGAGGAAACAGTAAAAAAAAAAAATGAAATGATTAGGTGGCTGAAGAATGTGGGTCACACAATTGAATTCTGTAATTAGGAAAACATAGGGACCAAAGTGGTAAAATATACATGCTTGCAAGATCTGAGGGAGAACTTTAATAAAATGTATCTCCGTTGGTATATTACACCAGCAAAAAAATTCAAAAATATATAAGAATGTTAACAATCGGTACTGGAAATGTAAGGAAAAATCGAGAATCTTTTATCATTGCTGGAGGACATGTGGAACAGCAAAAAAATATTGGAAACACATAAATGAAATAACGTGCAAAATTCTGAACACGCAAATATAAATAAAACCCGAATTCTATCTACTAAGCATGTTCAACCCTGAAATTGAGAAAAAAACATGGGAAAATTTGCTTCTACATGACCATGACAGCCAGAACATTATATGCTCAGAAATGGAAATCTGGCAATATTCCTAGTGAAAAAGAATGGTTAGTTAAACTATATGATGGCATAGAAATGGGTAAGTTAACACAAGGAATAAAACTTAATACCTTGGGAAAAATGAAGGAAGAATGGAACCCAGTGAGGAAATAGTTGGAGGATAGATGGGTGGAAATAGTGAAGATAGATCTGTCCTTCTGAGTAGATAAATCAGATATAAATATTATGAGTACATGATGCTGATTGGTTCGAGAAGGTGGGGAAAATAAAGTAGCAAATATATAAAATTTAAAAGGAAATGAAATAACAAAAAAGTAAGAATAGACAGAAAAAATATATAGATAATTGAGAAATAAAATTATGAAATTGAAGATAATGCAAGCTAGAATGGAACAAAAGAGGACAAGTTTCAAAAAAGAAAAAACTGTTAAAGAAAGTCAACAAAACTAAATAATAAACTGTTAATCGATGGGAAGGAAGGTGGAGTGGGAGACAGTGAAAGAAGAATGTGAAGAAGGCAAGAGTAGGTGAAAGAGAAAAAAAGAGAATGTGAGATGACAGAAGGTCTTAGAAAGTCTTAGAAGGAGTAGAAGTAGAAGGGTAAGAGGAAAGGAGGAAGAATTGAGGGTTTAAGGAATGGAAGAAATATGAAGAATGGAAGATGGCAGGAGAAGAATGGAAGATGGCAGGACATTAAGTGGTAGTGGTAACAGTCTTTATAGGAAATGTAATGTTAAATAAGGAATTAGAACAAAATGAAAGATGATAAACAGATTGAAGGGAATTAAGATATTTTGTACAAAATAATATATATATTTTCTTTTTTGTCATTTTTTTCCTATTTTGATAATCGATATTTGTATATTATGGAACTGAAATATAAATGATGTGTTATATGGTGTCTTATTTTAATTAATAAAATTTTAAAATTAAAAAAAAAAACAGCAACTCATCTTTTACCTCTTATAAGCCTTTCTCTATCCACAGCTCAAGTTCACTGATATTCAGATTCGAAGCAGTGTTTTGTCTATGCATGCTGGTTTGCATTCAGCATATATCTTACTTTGAGGGGAAAATGTCTCATACACTTCAGGATAAGAATAAATAACTATTAATTGGAGCGAGAAGGCTGTTCAAAGGAGTTTGCATTTGCAAGGGATTGCAAAAACATCTGCCAGTCCTCTACACTGGCTTGTCTTCAAACAGCAGCCCTTCCTGTGTATAAGAAATCATGCATTTTAAGATTTAAAAGCTCTAAAAATTGCCTCCAGCCCCAGCACTAGCTTTTGCTGCTAGAAAAGCACAGACCAAAGGGCCAAACCACAGCATAAACTATTGCTTTACAGAAGTCTCTTCCTATCTAGTGAGATACTGAGGAACTGCTTAAGAGATTAAAGAAAGGTTAGCTTTAGAACTGAACAGTTCTGATGTCCTCCTGCAAAGGAAGTCATGTCAAATTGGAGCAGCCTATTTAAGAGACTTGGCTTGTTCACCTGAATTGTTTTTTATTTTGTTTTGTTTTGAGCCTCCTAATAATTTTAGCCATGTGCCTCAGTTCTGCTCTGAAAGCTATGTGTTGCTCCTGATTATCAACCATGAGCATCATTGTCACTGTGATCCAAAGTGCTATAATTGCATATAGATTTCAAATATAGGATACCAGGCAGTTTACTAATATGAAATCAGTTTCCTAAACTCAGAACAGCAAAAGTAGTTGATTTTGAAGACAAAATCAATGCATTCTCATTCAAAACTAAATAACAGTGTTTCCCTCCTTTACAGTGAGCAACATTTTGCAAGTACCAGTGGCATGCCCTACAACATCATAAATGTGTTACCTGATACTTGCATTAGATTGTCTGCTGCCAGATGCCATAACCTTGACTGGAGGACAGCAGCTATAGCATAGGCAATGTGGGGCCCTTAAACCAAGAATCAGGAATTTGTGGCCCTCCAAATGTTGTTGGACTGCAACTCTATCATCCCTCACCATTGGCTATACTGGCGATAGAAGTTGCAGTCCAGCAATATCTGGTGACTGCATCATTTAAACTAAAGGCCAGTTCAAAGATAAATTATGGGGCCAACTAGCCTCCTTTCATAAATCACAGTAAGAGGAGGGTTCAGTTTAGGGTTGCCAGATTTCAGGACCCTGCTCTGAGCTCCAGTTTTCATGGGCCAGTTCCAAGTAGGAGGTGAAGGTTCAAACTCTCCAGTTTCTCTGGGTTCAGCTCTCAGTAAGAGCTGGAGACAGTGTGAAAATCTCTGGCCAGGAGAGTTTTCTGCTAGTCACCTCTCTCTCTCTCTCTCTCTCTCTCTTTCTTTCTTCTGTCCCTCCCTCTATAAAAAAAAAAAGTTCTGTTCTTACTGGCCTCACAGCTTGCTGCAATTCACAATATTTCAGAAACTGGTTTCAGTTTCCAAATGTCAGTCTGGATTTGGTGAAGGTGATATGCAAATTTTTTCCCTTTTACTCTTAAAATAAATGTTCCTTATCCAGTCTGCCTATGTAGATGGGAAGGAATCCCCTTGTTTCACACTGATCTGGGATCAGCCCTTTTAGTTAAGATTTCTGTCTTAATTGCCAAACAGTGAAATGCATTCCCTCTGTATGTATCTGTGTTTGAACGACATGTTGTGTGAGTAACTGTGGTTGTTGCTTAATGCATGATGACATCACCGAGAGGTTATTCCTACCTGTTAAGGTTTGGATGGGAAACTCAGGGCCTGAACACTCCTTACCTGGCAATCATAGCTGGACAGCGTAAGTGAAAAAAGAAAAGAATTATTTGATAATGTTAAAATCTGAGCCAATTGTACCTTTGTGTTTTTTAATTCAAAGAATATATTTTAAGTTCTGTAGTCATGAAGGCTACACATTCACAATAGGTATGTCATGAAAATACTTGTCCACTTAGATGCGAGCCGCACACTGAGTTCAATGGGATTTAATCCCAGGAAAGTAAATATAGGATTACAGGCCAAGGAGGGTTCAATTTTGGGGAAAAAAATCATTTCTTAACCTGATCTTGCTTTGAGTCTGCTGGCAAATAAAAACACACCCTTCAGTTGCATTTCTTTGGCCTTAACATCAGGCTTTAAGAGGATTTAACATCTTGGTTTGTGGCTCCCTTGAAAAAGCTACTTTAACTGTGAAAAGTGAATAATCAGGATGGAGTACAGAGTTCAGAAAAGTACCAGAGCATTGTTCTTATAATATGAATGGTTCCTAGTACTACTGATGAGGGCCTATTTGGTCAAAATGCATTTAAGTCTATAAGAGTCTACAATTTCTTCCAAATTTTCTGTTCTTTTCCATTATTTTATTGTCTGGTTATCCACCTAATTAATATTTCTTCCACAAGGCCTATTGCTAGGAATTTTCTCCAGCTGTTATAAATTTTATATGGATTTTTCTAGCTACATTAAATGTTTGTTGCATTTACTGTGGATCTTACATTTGTCTCCTTATTGTTTAAAGTATTAATTCTTTTCTCTTGAGGATGAGGAAAGGAATCCGCAGAAGGAAGGAATCACTTGTGTTTCCCATCTGCCACTTAGAAATTGATTTATTTCATTTCTTGGGGAGAGGGCAACCTTCCCCTGTAGAGGAGGGCTATGGGTGCTGTGGTGGTAGCAGCAACAGCAGCAGTAAAATAGTGCACAAGCATTTGAATCAGAGGATGAACACAGACTGTGGTCTGCTTTCTTGAAGCAATAGTTGCAGAAATTAATGGCTTCCTCTCTAGCTGCCATGTAAATGGAACTTCCCACAGTAAAAGAAAGAAAGAAAAGATGTTATTTATTTATTTACCCTGCTTTTCTCCCCACTGCAGGACCCAAGATAGCTTACAATATAGATTAAAATGGAGTACAGCTAACATTTATAGAGTGGACAGACTGGAAAAGTATTTGCTTGCATTACAACTCCCAGAATCCCCTGGGGAGTATAGCCAGTAGGAAGGGAGCCAAACTGGAAGCAAGCTGGGAAGAGAATTGTCTGGTTCTGAACCATCCTCTCCTCCCGACAGTGCCAGGAACAATCTGTGGGGCCACAGATTCCCATGAATTTGTGGTGACCCTTCCAGCTTCCTGTGACTGTGACCATAGATGGGGAGACCATTATGAAGACCTGGGCAGCCTGGCAAATGGCCCTGTTCAGTTGAGAAACAGTTGTAACTCTAATTCATCAGTCCCTTGTTTATAGCAGCATACATATTTGACTTAACTTACCAACTTGGGCTCACACTGAGAGAATAATACATCCAGTACATTTTTCTGCTATCTCTAAGGATACTCTCTAATTATATGTCCAAGGATACTAAATACCCTGAAGCAGTGTTTTCCAACCTCTGTTCCATATGTTATGGGACTAGAGTTCCCATAATTCCTCGCCAGCAAGACTAATGGGCAGTAGCAGCAGGAAATGTCCAACCTGTCTGGGGAGCAAAAACCAGAAACCATTGTCCTAAATCACCACAGGCTGTAGGTTGCCGACCCCTGGACTTGAGCATCCGTGGATTTTAGTATCCAAGGGGGGAGTTCCTATAACCAAGTCCCAGCAAATACCAAGGGCCCATTGTACAAATATGCAAGTTAAGCAAGGACAGGGCCAACTTGTCAGAACTACTTGAAATGTTACATTATTTATTTATACATCACTTTTCTCCAAGCAATATCACACATCATCACTCTTTTCTATTATTATCGTAGTGGGAGATCATTTAGCAGCTGTTTCTTTTCATTCATGCATAATCTCAGCGAATGACATCTTTTCCTGTTTCTAAAGTGCTAGCATTTGCAGTGTGATACTCCCAATCTGCTTTAATCCCAATTGTGGGTGGTCAGTGTGTGGCTTTAGAAGTTATTTAGGTGCCCTTTGCTTGTAGAGATGAAGGAGCTCCTGACTCAAACAGACTACATTAATCACTAGTAGATTAATTACTTTCATTTGCCAGTGATTATTCTATCCTGAATTAGGAAGTCTCCACCCTCCCTGGAAAAAAAGGCATTTTAAAAGGCAAGATTGCTTTTAATTTATATTTATTTGAGGGATCTCTGTATGTGCAGTACTGGGTGGCACTGGTTATAATATAGCTAATCTAATTAAGCAAAGAATTTATAGGACTTCCATGAAGAAGCCAAGGATTCAGTCCCATTTGCTTCATTACATTTTAATACTGCACTAATTGTAAAACAGAAGGAAAATGGTACATCACACTGCCAGAGTACATGGAGATTAAGGCCAAGTGCAACCCTGTGTCCTATTGAATCACTTTTTGGCATCTGACTAGTGGTACACAAACCACTGGTTGAGAACCAGTGAGAATGAGCCCATACCAATTCACCAATGCAGGCTTCTCCTGAACATCAGTGCTTTTACGTTTTGCTTCTCTTTTCTACACAATACCATACAAGTCATTCACCTTCCTTAGTTTCTGCTGAGGATCACATTTTGCTACTCCCTGCAGTAGAGTGCCAGCAGTTTTTGATGAGTGTTAGCTGGCTGAAATTTCTTTTAGCTTGTGCTCCAATCATTGGCAGTGTGGATTAAAATGCAGAGAGCCATTGTTTAACATTAGTTGCAATGGTGTGTGTGTGTGTGTATGGGTAAACTGGTAGTGCATGCTCCCTTCCAAAAGTTTATTTGAAAATTATTATTTTGGGGTTATTTCTATTTTGGGGGAAGCTCTAATGGATTCCTATGAACTAGTCATTTATTCACATATATTTTTTAAATGTGTAAACCCTAATAGTGATAGTGGTTTCCACTGCCCCTGACTAATGTGGTACTTTATCTCTCCTGCAAGTTCACCTCCTTCCTGTGTATATATAAGGAATTCTGGGAGTGGTTGTTCTTGAGAGAGCATGTTGGTAAGGCAATCCAGATCTCTCTGGGTTTACACTTTTCTTCCACTTCTGTAGCATTTTTTTTCTGATTCTAGCAAATGTATTATGCAGATGCTTGTTTTTTAAAAAAATTATGAAACTATAAAACTATATTAAAAAACCTTAAAACTATAAAAAGAACCTATAAAAACAAAAATAAAATAAAATAAAAAATTTGTCTGCCTACCTACATCACACCAAGCAGGCCAGAAGGACCAATAGATTTAACATGGCCTAACATAGCTACTTTGTTTTCTATTGGCTATAAGAAATATCACCACTGGTCATTCTGGCTTGAATTTACCATCAAAGGATTTTCAACATTCAGCAGGGACTGCACCACAATGAGGACTTGGAGTTACCCAGGCCATTAGAGAACACAATTTGGCTTCAATTGACTATTTTTTAACACCTAAATTTAACCTCCATCCTAGCAGATACGTATAAAGACTGCAATGTAGCTCAGTGCTTTTGTACTGTAAGCCAACTCAGGAATTATTGAGCTTCAAAAACAGCAATGGTCAGTTCTCTTAGTCTCAGCTAGTCTTTTGTTCAATAGAGAGAAACCATTAACTACATATCCAAGCAAACTGAAAAATGTTACTTTTAATACCACTTGTGCATCAGTTTCCATTTATAGCCACAGAGATGTGCAATGGTCAATAAACGAGTCCAGATTTTTGGACTTTTGGTTTCTTTTACTATCCCTCAGTATTTTGTACTCTCATGCCTGATGAAAAGTTTGGGAGAATTCAAAGCTCAAGCTGCTTTTACATCACTTTTGCAACATTTTAGTGGTCCTAACAATTGTAACTAATTATTTTCATTTATGGTCATATGGCTACCTTGTTTTCTATTTGCAAATCTCTGTGGCTCTCAAACTAAAACTTACAGGTGAGAAAAGTGCAGCCCATGAACTAGATGTGCCCCCAAGAGCACCCCAATTTTTAAGGATTTTTTTTAAATATTCAAAATGCCTCAATGCCCCATTAGGGAATTAATTCAAAGAGTAAGGTAGCATATTTCCATACTTCCTAAAAAGAAAGGAGATTTCTGTTATTTCACTCCAAACAAGAGGGCAAGGAGGGATATGAGTGATTCATTCATTCTCATAATTCATGGGACATCTTTCAAGAAAGAGAAAGCAATATAAATGCTATTCATGCTTCTGACAGAGTGGAAGAAGCCAAATTTAAACCTTCCTCTTGGCATCCTGCCTATGAAATGTACAAACTGTGCCCCATCTCTTGTCTCTCTTGCCATGGAAACTCTAACAATGAATTGAACAGCTGTTACTTTATTCATAGTGCTACAGAAGGGCATTGTGTGTGTATTTTAAAAAGTGCCCTTTTTTCAGTTAAACCCTTGCTAAGACTTGAAAAAGCCCTCCCTATCTCAACTTGTAGAATCAATTAGGAATCAACATTTTTTTCCAGATAGATTTTTGTCCTCTCCCCACATGAGCTCAGACAATAGTATACTGGAAAATCTTCCCTCTTCAATTTTTTCCTCTGTTTGCTGCTTCAGTGATTCTCAATAGGAGACTTATTTCTTCATTCATCTGACACACTGTCACTTATCTGCCTTCTTGCATTCACATGTGTGAACACCTCTCTTATCAGAAATCACAGGCCAGACAACTCCTGTCACTGCAAGTCTAGAAACCCAAGCAACAGCAGTCAGAAGAAATGATAAATAACAAAGGACAACATCCTGTTATACATACTTGAGGCCTTCTGGAGTCAGAGGTGGAGTTGACAGAGCTCAGGTTTGCCAGCCAAATGTGGAAAGAGAATGAGCTGTTTAAAAGTCAGTAGAACTGAACAAAGTCTGAAGAGAAAGAGGCAGTAAAAATGAAGAGGTCAGAAAATGAAGAGATTTGAGGAAGAATAGAAACAAAACATTTGTCATTTTAGCTCATGTAGTAAGTATTACAAAAAAACACAACCCTTTTATACTAAACATGTAAGTAGCTGTAAAGCTTGGAAATAACAAGTTAATTAATGTCTTGCACTGTTGTTGTTGTTGTTGTTGTTGTTGTTGTTGTGTGCCTTTAAGTCATTTTTGATTTATGGTGAACCTAAGGCGATCCTATCATAGGGGTATATTGGCAGGTTTCTTCAGAAGGGTGTTGGTATTGCCATTCTCTGAGGTTAAAAGAGTGTGATTTGCCCAAGGTCACCCAGTGGGTTTACATGGCCACACTGGGATTTGTACCCTGGTCTCCAAAGTCATAATCCAATGCTCAACCACTATATCACACTGGCTCTACTGTCTTGCACTATTAACTCATTAGTTTTTTCTCCTCACACAGCTTAACACATTCGATTTTCTGATTAACATTGAAGTTAATCCTACACTTTAGCAAGCCAATTCTTTTTAGAAAGTTACAATTTGTTAGAGCAGCTTGAACTTCCTCAGTAGATTCAGGAAGACAAGAAGCCCAAAGGAGAAGAACCCTTGGGACTGTATGAAATACATCAGGTGTTGCTATGCAGAATACCTAGGCACTTGCTGAATTATAGATGGTTTTTGAAGAATGGAAAGTGACAGAAAAGGTATCTGGGAAACAAGAACTGAGATTGGGTAGGAATCAAAGAAAATGGTCAATGGAGGGGAGAGGTGAGGCTTGTATTGAGTGGAATAGGCTGAAGTGGTTTGTTAGCCATCAAACAACTATGGTCCTTTTGCAGTCAGACCTTTAAATCTGAAAGGCTAGTAAATGATAAATCTGACCTGGATTTACCATCAACTTTTGTTAGCAGAGAGTCCACTTCCTATCACTTCCAGTTGGATCAAAAGGCTTGTTTGGGTACATAATACCTGGATGAGAGCAAAAGACTTGCTGAAATTGCATCCCACATCACATGGGAGGCAAGGGGGGCATTTCGTGGCAAAAATTTGGGAACCCTAGTGGCCACAAAACAGCCCTGGTGGGCTATATGTGACTCATAGGCCTCATTTTATCACCCTATTCTAGGGATAATAGTGACAACCTCCATGCTATTCTTTGTAAATCCAATGGCCTATTGGGAGAAATCAACAGCTTAACTAATTAATCAATGATAAGTGAACCAGTTAAATTATTGTGACTATTAGTGGCAATGAATATCCCTATTTCTTCCTGAATAATTTTTCAAAACTAGTGTTTCAAGCTCTGGGTAAGAACATGACTCTAAAATACAAATTAATTCATAGCCTCTTGGTAAATGTAAATAGATTTTGTGCTATTTTTTAAACAGAGAAGGATGACGTTATTGCATCTGCCAATGCAAGCCAACAGACAAAGTTAGAATATATTAGACACAGTGAGCTATACAAACTATATAACAGTGAGGCATGTAGTGAGATGTAATTGATGTGGAGAGCTCATTACCATAGCAGTGACTATTTGGTACATGCCGACCTTCCCCTTTACCTTGTTAACTATAACAGGCCAGTAATATCCTGTGTACAGGATAGGAAACTGCGCTCAGCTCCTTCTCAAACCTTATCTTTCAGCAGATGCAGAATATTTAAGCAGCCTGTACCAACCTTCAACTAGTACAGAAAATAAACCTCCTATTTCTGTTCTTGCTTTCATGAGCAATAAGTGCTTTCTTAATCAGTTGTTGAAACACTTAACATTATGCCTTTTTGCCAAGTCTTGAGAATAGAATTTTTTCAGCTCTATACAAATGGAATAAATCAGTGGTGGGGACCTCTAATCCTCCAGAAGTTACTAGTCTATAACTCAGTCAATGGTGACTGGTAGCTTCCAAGTCAAGAGTCGAGTGAATCCCCTGCGAATTTTATTCCTGACTTTAAAGAAGTTATCTAAAGCCTAGTATGCACATAAGTGTATTATGTGAATTGCTGCAAGTGTTCACACATTCTCATCATTGCTTATCTTCACTTTCCTGCACGAATTTGCATCTATTCACCCTTCCTCTGACGATAATGCACAGCCGTTAGAATCCATGTGAATTCATGTGAAGCAGATAGATGGCCACACAAATACTTGCGGATACTCTAGCAAAAAAAATGCAATTCTCTTTTTAGTGGAGTTTATTGAGTTTTTCAGGGGGCTGCCATGAAAAGCCCACATTCCTCTGAATTTCAGAGGCTGTGGCTGGATCATACTCTATTCTATTAAAATGAGGAGTATTTTAATTGTGTAGACAAGCCTCAAGCTGCTGGACCTTATCTCCAAAATAGGTTCAGCATCTTGGATATATCCTTTCAAATTTGTAATAAAACCCACAGTGGATTCACCACACTTCAGTCATAAGAACTACAGGTGCTATTTTCCCCATCATCCCACTCGCAGTGCTGGCTGAAACCAATGGGAGCTGGAATCCAACAGCTGAAATATTGTAGGTTCCCTGTTCTAAGTATACAGAAATGTATGCATGGAAGATGGGATCAGGATTACCTCACTCTTCATAGGTTGATTATATCTGTACCAGGAACTATATGCATAAAACTTAATTTTAGGGAGTGTTCAAAGCTTTTGTTCCACTAGATTCTAGAAGATGAAACAGACTGCATTGTGCCGAGACTGAGAATGCCAAGAGAAATTATTTTTGCCCTCAAGCTACTTCCCTTGAAGTTTGAGACATCGCTGGAAGGCAGGTCTTTGTTTGTGTTTATAATGAACCATCTTTTGTCATCCTTCTGATGACTGATATGTTCCTTCTGACAAAGTTTTCATCCTTTCTGTCAATATTAAACTAGGAAGGTTTCCTTTGAGATTACAGCAGCTTTCATTGTCTCAGTATTGTGATAAACCATGTGTCCTCCAGTGCTTACCTCACCTTTGACTGCAAAGACTTCCACACATTGCCTGATGCATTTAGGTAGCTTTGTGGGGTTGCTGCAGCACATTAGTTTTGCCAGAAGAATGTTATGACTGGGAGCTATAGACCTCTGAGTTCTTTTTAAAAGCCAATTTGTTTCAAGCACTTCAGACAGGAGAATATTGTTTTGTCTGCCTACCTACATCACATCAAGCAGGTCCCAGCAAGCTACCTTATCATTTTCTAGATAAATTCTGGTCTACATTTGCATTGGTGAATTAATTCAGGTTTTGGCCTATTAACAAGGATCTGTTATTTTAAAGTTGTTTGATCATCTCTGTGAGGTCTGGAAACTGACAAAAAACACTGGGGGTGTCCTTCCTATAACAGGAATGACATTTCTACAGGGA
Organism: Phrynosoma blainvillii; assembly: GCA_026167975.1. Classification (NCBI taxonomy): domain Eukaryota; kingdom Metazoa; phylum Chordata; class Lepidosauria; order Squamata; family Phrynosomatidae; genus Phrynosoma; species Phrynosoma blainvillii. The sequence goes on along the minus strand of JANUYF010000002.1, from coordinate 57,230,507 downwards.
AAATAAAACCATGTCATGAACATGGACATATAGATAACACAGGGATAGTTCACTTGTGCTTTATAAAAGGACCACAAACTGTTTTGTGGAACAAACACCCCCAAAACAAACACTTCACATCAAAGCCTCATTGCTTTTAACAGACATTACTTGCACAGGGTGTTTTCTGAATCATGTTCTAACAAAGAAAACATATAATGCTTTCCATTGTGGATGTGCTTTTTTTGTGTGGTGATTTGTGGGATAGGGTAATAATTGATTTAACTTTAGATAGTCGGCAGAGGAAGAGACACAATCTCAACACCAGAACTTAGAAAAGTTACTGTTCAGACTACAATACCCAGATTCCCCCAGCCAAAATAAGCATGGCCTCTAGTGAAAGTTCGATTTGCTCTTTGTTGTTGTTGTGTGCCTTCAAGTACCCTAAGGCAAACCTATCATGAGGTTTTCTTGACAAGGGGCCTTTGCAGACTGCCAGAAATAGTGCACATTAAATTGAGGCACTGCCCTGGCTCAGTGCTAGGGAGTCATGGGAATTGTATTTTTTTCTGAGACATTGAGCCTTCTCTGTCAGAGAGCTCTGGTGCCACAATAAATTACAGTTCCCATGATTCCCTAGCACTGAGCCAGGGCAGTGCCTCAATTTAATGTGCACTATTTCTGGCAGTCTGCAAAGGCCCAAGGTTTGTTCAGAGGTTTGTTCAGAGGGGATTTTCAATTGCCTTCCTTTGAAGCTGAGAGAATGACTTGCCCAAGAAGTGGGTTTCATGGCCTAGTGAGGATTCAAACTTTTTTCTCCAGAGTCATAGTCCAGAATTCAAACCACTATACCATGCTTGCTCTAGGACCCATTTATTTGTCTTTTTGGCAGTCCATGGTATCTGCAGAACTGTCCTTCAGCACCACATTTCAGAATAATTGATTTTCTTCTTGTCAGCTTTCTTTACTATCCAGCTTTCACACCTATACATGGAAATCAGAACTACTGAGGCATGTGAGGTCTGGCATACAGGTGATGTTACAACAGGCAGTCTTTGGAGGTATCATTAATCATGGTACATTAACTATAAAGCACAATTGTACAGAGTACAGCATCTGAATAAAAAAACACGTCTAACAAGTGAACAAAATATTCATGAACACACGAACGCTTTTAAAAAAATAATTTTTGTTAAACATAAAAGAACCCCACACATATTTTATCTATATACCTGAAAACCCACACAAACAACAACAAAGCAATAAGCACTATTAAACAACAAAAACAAGCAATACCTACACCACTGATTAACTGATCACCCACTAACCAATGCATATATTCCACTATTTCTCTCTGCAGCCTTTGATACGATAGACCATACCATCCTTTTGGATCGCCTGAGAGAGTTAGGAATTGGAGGCACTGCTTTGCAGTGGTTCCGTTCCTTTATCTCGGGCAGATCCCAGAGGGTGAGGCTCGGGGACAGTTGCTCATCTAAAATAGAGTTTAATTGTGGCGTCCCGCAGGGCGCCACCCTGTCCCCGATGCTGTTTAACATCTATATGAAACCGCTGGGGGAGATCATTCGGAGGCATGGAGCATGGTGTCTTCACTACGCTGATGACACCCAGATATATTTCTCCATGACCAGATCATCGACTCAGACTTCAGATGGCGTCTCACCTCTTAATGACTGTCTAAGAGCGGTAATGGATTGGATGAGGAAAAACAGATTGAAGTTAAATCCAGACAAAACAGAGGTACTTACAGTGACAGGCCCAAAACCAGATCTGGGAATACAGTCTCCAGTCCTGGACGGAATCACACTCTCCTCTAAGGACTGTGTTCGCAGCTTGGGGGTGCTCCTTGATTCGTCACTTCACATGACTTGACAGGTGAATGCGGCGGTCAGGAGTGCTTGTTACCAGCTTCGGCTGATACGCCAACTGCGCCCTTATCTGGACATGAGGGACTTGGAAACTATGGTACACGCGCTGGTAACCTCACGTCTGGATTTCTGCAACGCGCTCTACATGGGGCTACCCTTGTGCCTAACCTGGAAACTCCAACTAGTGCAAAATATGGCAGCCAGACTAATTACCGGAGCATCAAGGAGGGAGCACATTACACCAGTGCTTAAATCCCTCCACTGGCTGCCGATTAGTTTCCGGGCTCAGTACAAGGTGTTGGTTTTAACCTTTAAAGCCCTACATGGCTTGGGTCCATCTTATCTTAGGGACCGCCTCTCCCCGTATGATCCCCCCCCGTGCCCTTCGGTCCTCTGGGAGGAACCTGCTACAGCCAATAAAGACCAGGCTGTCCCAGACCTCCCAGAGGGCCTTTTCCGCTACCGCCCCCAGGCTATGGAATAGCCTGCCAGACGAGATCTGTCTTATCTCCACGCTCACCGCCTTCAAGAAGGCAGTGAAGACAGATCTCTTCCGGCAGGCCTTCCCGGAATAAAATGCCCCGGAGTACTTCTGCCCTGGGAGACGAATTTGTCCGTTATTTATCGGCCTATCGCGTGCAATATTTGTGTTGATTTGTATTGTTTTGCTAGACTGTTAAACTGTTTTTAGCTTTTCCTTTGTTTAATACTGTTTTAAGGGGTCAGGAGGTGGGATTTAGGGCTGGGGTTGTTTTTACATTGTTCTGTTTTTAATTGTTGTAACCCACCTCGATTGTTGGGCAGAGAGGCGGGCTATAAATAAAAATTATTATTATTATTATTATTATTATTATTATTATTATTTAGTGTATTTTCTTTGGATTATAATATATTTATGCTTCTACTTTATACAGACTCTGTTTAACTTACAAAACCTAAAACTGATATATGGCAGCAGTGAGATGGTAAAAAGGAATACGGTAATTTCCAATATTTCTTATAGTTATTCCATGGCTCCCCCCCCCCCCCCTTTAAGCAACATTGTCTATTTAGCCATTTCAGGAAGTCCAATTGGCTTTACCAGCCAATCTTTCTTTGTTGGAATAGCAGCAGCTTTCTACTTTTGAGCATAGACTATACTTGCTGTAGTGATCATATATTGTAAAATCCTTCCATATTTCTTCTCAGTTTTTTTCATTTAGCATTCCCAGCAGAAAAGGTTCTGGTTTCAATTGTATTTAATTTTGAAAATGTCCTTCATCATTAGATGTAGTTGAGTCCACTAATTCTGTGCTTCAGTACACATCCATCTTGTGTGGTAAAAGGTCCCTATCTTCTGTTTACATTGCTAACATTTTTGAACTATTCTGAACATATCTGAACTATTTTGAAACATTTTTGATAGCCTTTTATGGTGTTAAATACCATCTATACATCATCTTGTAAAAGTTTTCCCTTAAATCATAACTCAAAGTAAACTTCAATAATAATAATAATAATAATAATAATTATTATTATTATTATTATTATTATTATTATTTATATCCCGCCCCTCTGCAGAGCAATCGGGGCGGCTTACAACATTAAAACTTCAGACTCTTTGTCCACATCCTTTCCCATTGTTCCATTTGAATTGCAGAGCCAATATTTTGAGCCCATTTTACAATACAATGTTTACCTGTTCCCCTTCTGTTTCAAATCTCAACCACAATTTATGCATTTTAGCAATGCACACACACATTTTAAAGATAGCACTCTTGCCCTGAGATTCTTCCCCATTGCCATGAGAACTGGAGGCTCAAGGCCAGACCCTGAGACCTGGGAAACCTATCCATCTCACTTGTGCCACCTGTGAATGAGGCCTTCTTCTTAACAGTTCAAAAAAGAGGGAGGTGGCTTTGAGGACATCAAGCTCCCTGCATAACCTCTCCACAGTCTCATGTTAAGGTCAGCTGAAGCTCTATCATACTATGGTGTTGGTAAGGACTCTTGCAACTACTTTCTTGCTATCAAGAAATGTGGCAAAGCCATAGGTTTTACTGAACATCAAGGATGGAGAAGCTCTTAAGAGGAAAAGAGACATGTAGGGCCACCCAATCTGGGTTCCTGTACTTTGGACAGTAGCAATAGCAATAAGTACATTTCTATACCACTTATCAGTGCACTTAAGCACTCCCTAAGCAATTTACAATGTGTAAGCTAATTGCCCTCAACAAGCTGGGTACTCATTTTAGCGACCTCGGAAGGCTGCAAGCCTGAGTTGAGCCTGAGCCCTCAGCTGGTATTCGCAACCTTATGGTTTGCAAGTGAGTGGCTGCAGTACAGACATTTAACCACTGCACTGCTAGGGATCTTGTCCAAAGCTACTACTGCCTCACCACTCAAGCCACCTTGAGTTCTGTGAGTCCTGGAGAAAAGGCAGGATATTAACAATGACAACAGCTGAACAGATGGCAGAATGGCAGGTGCAATATCTCATATGGAATCACTGTCATCCCCTGCCTACAGAACCCCGGTGCAAACTCTGACACAGACAGTGAGTATCCAAACAGAGAGTCAGAGCATCAGCGAGACATGCCAGTGCCCAAGACAGATGAGGAGACTCCCCAGCAGCCACAGACCTGGCAGTATTTACCCCAGCACAGCATCATCAAGAGAAGTAAAGGTAGAGATGCTCCAAGGGTTTATATCTAAAATGCTCATCAATCAAACAGCACCTGCAGGGGGCTGCCAAGTCATAAATAGCCTGGCATCTCCCACAGAAAGTGGTTACTGACAACTCACCTTCTTGGTGGAAGCAACATTTGTGCCTTGTGTGCCTGTTTGTGCTGCCTGAGAGCCTTAGATCTTGTTCTGTTTATTAACTACACTCTTGAATCTCCCTTCGTGGAGTGGATTTATTGCTAGACTGTATGACATGGACTGAACTGACTTCACTTTTTTAACCTCCTTGCAGGTGTGCTATGGCTTCTCACTGTGTTTCTCTTTGGCTCTGTATCTTCCTGCATCCCCTTTCTGGAGTTCTAGTCTTGTGCTGAGACCAAAACAGGACAAAACAGGACAATGCACTTATTGTAGTTTAGTTTCATTTAACTTTAGTTTCACTGTTCTTCCTAGCTGTTGTTTGTTGATTGTAGTTATACTTTTTCTTTCCACAATTCAGAAGGGTAGCTGTGCTTGTCTATTACAGCAAAAACAATCACATGTATATCTACATGAAGCACAGGATCACAGTTCATTAATCTGACTTAGGGACTCTGCAGATGGTGCAAAGCACCGTCTTGGAGCCAGAGAAGGGGAGGGGCAGCCACACGCCGGGTGTCGCAATCCCTTCCTGAGGATGTCATCAGAGCATGTGCTGTTGCACACGGCAAGTGCTCTGATGACGTCCTCCCATAGCAGCGTCTGGACATGTTGCATTTTAGCACTCCTTCTGGGCCAGCAGAAGGGTGGATTGGGGTTGCTGTGTGTGTTAGCAGCGGCCCCAATCGTCCGCTTCTTGGGGCGGCCCATGGCCACCCATCTGCATCCCCCCATAGTGGCCTTCATTCCATAAAAGCTTATGTCATGATAAATCTTTAAGGAGCCCCCCCCTCCAATTTTTCATGTTTGTTTTCTTTTTTTCATTGTCATATGGATATGTGAACACACCAATGGAAAGACAATTTCAGATGAACAGGTCATGTTTGCATTGCCATCCAGATGTGACAGAAACATAGTTGTGTGAATCTTGTTATGTGGATCCAAGCACCGAGGATAAACTGAACCTTTCAGTATTAAACAGCATAAACAATTCTATCTCTTACTATTTCTTATTATTTCTCTTATCACTGCAGAACTGAAGGCATGGGTGGCCCCTGTCTTTTCTGTTACAGATAAAGGGACTCTCCAAGGTCTTAGAGTTGGTAACTAGACCCTACTAGGAAATAAGAATTGTAAAGTATTATTTTGCACACCTGAAACTCAACTTGAAAAGCAGAGAAAGAAAAGAGAAATATATTTTTCCATATTGCCTGAGCTGATTGAAGTCCAACATGTTTTGGAAATATGATTTCCTTTTTCAGGGTAAGTTTGCTTCTTGTGTCTCAAGCACTCCTGAATCAAATGAGTTCCTAAACATATTCAGATTGCTCAGGCATAAGGAAACTGTGTTTCTGAAATATGCTGCAAATATGTTATTTTTCTGTTGCATATATGGCTTTTCTTCTCTGTGTCATCTTAAACAACCAAATCCTATAATTACTAATTAAAAATAGTATGAGCTGGATTTTTTTTTTCATGTAATGCCACATTAGATTAAATACACAAAGTGTGTGTAAATTAACAAAACAATCTCATTAGAATTGGGGATGATAGATGTGGAGAACCTAAAACACATCCTTTGAAGTCATCCGCTTTTATTCTCAATATGAAGGTTTTTGCAATGCTGCCTGCAATTAGCAGCCTTAAATGTTTTCTTCATTTCTCTTCTTCTTTTTTACCTCAAGTGTTTCATGCTCATCTAATCACTAACTGTTTTTTGTGGCAGCAGCCACCTTAAACTTTCCATGCATATGACTCCCATTACAAGTTGTACAGCTGGCTTATGATCTATCAACACCTCACCTTCATGAGGTGCTGATGGATCAGAACAACATGTTAACACCTTTTAGGCATTCCACCAGGGACACTAAAGATATAAAAATAGACAGTGCACCACCAACTGTGCTAACAAATTCTAATTATAATGGTACCAGCTGTTTGAAACCCAAAGCTCTAATGGCTTTCTGTTGTTATAACTAAAACCAAAATGACATTAGCATGTGATTTCTCTGTTTTTCTCTGTTTTTAATGATCATACTAACTTACTGGTTCATTGTCACTTCCCACAGTAGCCTGCACATACTGTATCAATAAAGAAAAAAGTCTCCAGTTGCAAATACTGTACTACATATTTTTCCTAACATTTTTTAACATATGTAATGGCAAAATCATATTTTTCAGGGGATGTTTCTGTCTGCAGTACTGATATTTTTAAATGTGGTCTTTCTCATAGGGAAGTGTTTCTTTAAAAATGGATACAAAAGGTATCTCTAGCACTGCCTTTGGTATAAAATGTAATAATTCAATAACATATTCAATTATTCTGAAAATTATTTCCTTGGGCAAGCATTATACTCATGGTAGCCAATGGTGATTTAGTCCATACCCTCCCTCACTCTGTAGAATAAATGCTATGCCACTATACTGCAAACAAAATCATAATTGTTTATTTAAAAAAACTCCAAGAGCATATTTGCATGATGGTGACAACTGCATCAATTGTAATTCTGGGCATTTCATATAAAAACAGTTTCACAAGACCATGCTGGAAGCCTTCAGTCAAACAACTGGCCAATTGCTTTAAATAAATATGTAAAATTTAACCCACAATATTTCTAGACTGTTAGTATTCATACTCTTACTATATTCTTTGGCTCTTTACCCCATTATCTTTCCAATTTCCTGGGCTCTGTTCATAGTCCCATCCTGTGCCACAGAACCTCTTCTGTTCCAAGTGCCCATGCAGTGTTTTACTCCTGATCAAACAGACAACTTTCCATTCCCTCACAAAATCTGGAATGTAAGTAATAGCTTTGTTCCTTAAGTGCTCAAATGAAATGTGCATGAGCATTCCATCACACCAATTCAACCAACTGATGTCAAAGGCTTCATTATCACATGTACACCAGAGTACAGACTATAGGTCAATTTGAAGACAGGGTCTAGAAAGAAAGAAAGAAAGAAAGAAAGAAAGAAAGAAAGAAAGAAGTGTAAAGAATATGGTAGAAAAAACAATATGTGTAGATTCTACACATCTAGATTGAAAGAGAAAATACAAATATTTTGCAGAAGTAAGGCCTAAGCTGCAGAGTGCATCTCCACAAAGACCCAAGGTTTATTCAGCTATTACTATTAGTCCCAACTAGAATGGTTCCATTGAATCAATATTCAGTAAGTGAGTCAATATGTAGGGAAAGACAAATAATTAAATGGGTCTATGCTAATTGGGGGACTAAAAAGTTACAAGCCAATATACCAAGAATCTTCTAGCTAAATTAAATTTGTGAAAAAAGTGAGTACAATAGGTACTCCCCATGGCCATCACTTTTGTTAGTGTCCTCATGTGTATAGCAGCCTTCTGAAAAATACAGCTTCTACACATGCAAAAAGCTTTTCTGTTCCACCTGAAAGTGATGGAAGTGGTGCTAGATAGGGAAGTGGGTACTTTACAACTCTGCCTCATATTTTATTTTATCTTGTTGTCTAACACCTGAATAAGAGCCAAGCTGTCCAGAGAATGGTTGGAACTTGAATACCAGTAGCCTTCAGAATAAATGTGCCTTTCTGTACTGCATGAAGTGATGTCTAACACTAGATCCAGTAGGAAGATTTCACTTCTGACTATCACTTATGTACTGCGGGTAGAATTTATACTTAAGTAAAAATTTGAAAATCACCTACAACTCTCTCACACAGTACCAGACAAGAGGCCAGGCCCCACTGAGGCCAATAAAGAGGAAATTTGCACAGGATTCAAATAATCAATACATTCTTGAAGAATTTTCACTTTGTGACCAATACAGTTCCCACCTCTAGACCTGTTCTGATATCTGTTGACAAAATTACTGACATGAACATCTGAGCAGAGTCAGAGCCATATTAAATAGCCCCAGCCTGACATTGCATACATCTCATGGTCCCTCCCTCCCCATCCCATTCTATTTGTGTGTTCAGTGAAAATATCAGTGCGACTGAGAGATCAGAAAAGTAGTTTGTTGTTTTGTTTTGAGATCTGATACAGTTGTATCCATAGAGGTGTTAGTATAAGCTAGAATCCTGATAGCAGAGGGCCCTAACCTGTGGTAAATCTCCATGCATTCTTGTTGTTGTTGTTAGCTGCCCTTGAGTCATTCCCAACTCATGGCAACCTTGTGGGTGAGACATATCCAAGACCCCTCTATCCTCTACTTCCCTGCTCATGACCTGCAGGCGCAGACCTGTGGCCTCCCTGATTGAGTCTAGTCTTCTGGCTTGCGGCCTTCCTCTCTTTCTGCTGCCTTCCACTTTTCCTAGTATCATTGCCTTTTCTAATGAGTCTTTTCTTCTCATGGTGTGTCAAAAATATGACAACCTTAATTTAGGCTTCCAGGGAGAGTTTGAGCTTTGTCTGCTTTAGGATCTATTTGTTTGCCTTTTTGACTGTTCATGGTAATCTCAGCACTCTTCTCCAGCACTACATCTCAAATGAATTGATTCTCTTTCTGTCTGCCTTTTTCACTGTCCAGCTTTCACATCTGTATGTGGTGATGGGGAATACAATGGCTTGGATGATCCTAACTTTAGTATTCAGTGTTATGTCTTCGCACTTTAGGATCTTATCTAGTTCTTTCATAGCTGCCCTTCCCAATTCTAGTTTTCTCATTTCTTGACTGCAGCCTCCACTCTAATCGATGTATGATCCCAGCTATGGGAATTCTTTGACTATTTTTATTTCATCATTATCCAGGATGAATTCATGTAGTTCTTCCATGGTCATTATTTTTGTTTTCCTAATATTCAGCATTAAGCCTACCTTAGCACTTTCTTTTTGACTTTCTTTAGTAACTGTTCCAGGTCTTTGTTGTTTTCTGCTAGTAGTATGCTGTTGTCTGCATATCTTAGGTTGTTAATGTTTCTTCCTCTGATCTTCACTCCTCCTGCCTCTGAGTCTAAGCCTGCTCTGAGTATGATATTTTCTGCATACATCCTTGAACACATAGGGTGATAGAATGTTTGTACATATTTACACCATACACTGGCAGTTAGCTGAACTACATATGTGATGTTCATAACATCAGGGATGGTGCTACCTGGCATGGATTTCTCATTGCTCATGTGGTGAAGTAAATGGTTTCCTGCATGCCTACATGTGATTAGTAGTATTCATTTGGTGAATGGTGGCATTCATGTTGGTGGCATTCATTTCACAGCCAGTAAACATAGGATCCTGGACATCATCTTCAAATGAAAGCAAAGTGTACATTTAGGTTTGGTTAAGGAATGAATGTTTAAGGAAATACTGGGGATGATTTGTTATTGCAGGATATTGGAATTTTACATGAATGCAATTGATGTGGATGCCTCAAAAGCTAAACTTTTGGAGATGACTTGAACAAGGCAGGAAACAATTTATGTAGTCAGCTATATTTAGGCCAGGGATGATTATTCAGACCAGAAACAAATAGATGATGAACATATGTTTTGGACTGCAGCTACAGCTCAATGACCTGGTTGTCTATATGTAAAGATATATCTTCTAATTTTCAAGTGCAGGTTGGAAAACTTCTTCCAGAAAGAGAAATATTATTTTAAGTGATTGGAAGTATGCTCACAATCCTTTGGAGCTAAACCAACATTGCATGAAATGCGTGTGTGAACCAGCCTTTACACAGTCAACTGCTAAAATATCAGATTGCCCTTCAAGTAACCTCAAAAAATAAGAAAGGAGAAGATCTTATGAAGGTATATGCCCTGTATTCATCACTGAAGTATAGCTGAGGAAAGAACTATTCAAAGAAACACAGAGCAGCTGTGTTACCTGGAAACTTAATACTCTGACTCAATGACTGTATAATTGCTTTCCCCATGATATAACACAAACATTAAAATGTTTGGCTGCATTTCAGGAAGTTATCCTAGAACCTAGAGAGTAGCTTCTCAAGTGCAGTGATTATAACTATTCCCTGCTTCTTTTCCCACTTACTTCTGGCTCGAGGAGATGCTCTGTTGTGGAGATTTCATCTGCTCCAGCTGCTTATTCCCTCACCAGGTGACTTGTTGTAATTCTATGTTTGTAACATCACAGTTGGCTGCTACAACAACCATTAGGGGCTTAGAGAGTTGAGAATCAAGGGTCTTGCTCCTGCTGCATGCAGGTGTGGAGTGCTTCATATATAAGCACAAGGTAGAAAGAGATGAGTTCATGGAAACATGACCTCCATTGATGAAAATTCAGGGTGAGACAGCCAGAAAACAATTTCAAAAGCATGGGACACCAAATGGAGCTGAACAGGACAGGAATAAGACAGTCTTCTGACAATGATCACCTAGGCAAGATTACTCAGAAGTAAATCTCACTGTGCACAATAAGGCTTATTAGGTAAGTGTGTTAGGGGTTCAAGTCTCTGAGCCAGAAAATTATGAAATGAAAGGTGGTGGTGGTGGTATAACAGTACAATATGAACAATTGCAACTCTGTTTCAAAGAGGTGTCACAAAGGTGACACTATCAAAAAATCCATACCCACTTTGATTTTGCTGCTTTAGGAAGATATACAAGTGTTCTCCCAGTGAAATCACTTTGTTTACATGTTTAAAAAATGCAAATTTTCCAGGGGGAAGTGGTTTTGGCTACATGTATCCTATCTGGATTGGGTTGGCATTGGGGGGTGGGATAATTTGGGGGCAAGACAAATTGGCGAGGCATCTACCTTGCACTATCGTTGGAAGCCCTCACTACCCATTCTCCTTTCTCCCTTGGCCTCCTCTTTCTCTTTCTTCACACCATTGAGAGATTTAGGGAAGGGAATTTTCAATTTCTCTCTCTCTCTCTCTCTCTTGCTCCACCAATGTCTGAAACTCCGAAACGCCTGTTCCTGTAGCTCTGCTTGCATAAAGGCCTCTGCCCTTTTAGGAAAGTAGCCCTTGTACTTTCCTAGTGGTTCAGTGGTTAACTGCAGAATCTGGTGCACTAATCCCTTTTGTCTGATGTATCTGCACCAATCACCCATTGCATTCAATCTGATTTCAGACCATTCTTTCCTGTTCTGGGAAACCATCTAAAGTGATTTAATCCATTCTACTTTGGGTTTCTGCCCCCCAAGCTATTTTCAAGGTATATATACAGGTAGCAAACCAATCATTCCTCAGTCTTAGGGCCCCTCAATATGCTGGCTAACCCCTGTTCTGTTGCAGCAATTGAACCTCTTCTTCATATTGGTCTTCCCATCAATTGAACTCATGATCTACATCAGGCAGGTATTACCATTAGCCAAGCCTCACGCCTATTCACCTTCCCAGCTTTGATTCCATTAGCTCTTGTGTGCGTGCGTGGTGTGTGTGTATCACTTATTCCCCTTCAACAATTGATAATTCATATTTGAACCCTGCCTCTGGAACTCCTAAGTGATCTTGATTTCATATAGCTGGACTGATCCCTGGACTGTAGTTACCCCAGTCATACTGTATCTCTTCTTTGGGCTAAATACTAAATTGTCCTAAAACATATTGGTCATGGGCATCCTATCCAAACCTCAGCAATTTGGATAACATATCCTGATTCTTTACATATTATTTCTGCCTCTGGAACCAAATTTTCCACTAAAGAACTGATGCTCAGGGACACATCTACTTCTCTCGCTGAAGTATGCTTGTATTATTACTCACTGTATTCTGTGTTTTTACAGTTTTATAAAACCATACATGAAAGTAGGCAAAATTCACAATGCCAGCTTTGTGGGGGGTCTTAAAAATAGTTCCAGGATCCCTGCACAATATTAAGACTGGACAACAGATCCAAACTACCTTGAGATTGTGAGTATACTCTGCTCCTTATGAAACAAAGGAGGTTCACTAGTTCCTGAAGTACACAAAGAGAAAGGAAAGAGGAGTTCTCAGCAGCTGGGAATCCATAGCATTGCTCTGAGAGTTGTTCCTATGTTCTCATTCCTGGTCAAAGGCTAATGGGCAAGCTGTGTTGACAAATGACCTCTTTTCTGTTTCCAAGTCCTTTTCCTCTCTCTTATTTTTCCCTGCAGGCTTTTCTTGGTCTAACTTTCAGGGTTCATGGGATGCTGTGTCTTAATAAGAGAGAAAGAAGAAGAAATCTAATAAACAGAAGACACAAGAACAAGGCCGGGAGGAGTTTGCTTCCAGTATAGAGACCTCCTAGTGCTACCAGCCACAGTGCAGAAACCTACTCTGCCTCTACCTTTTGAAAAAGTTTTTATAGTACACCAAACAATGCATGAAGCTGTTGGGAAACAAGGAAATGTAACAAAAGGAAAATTACCACATCATGGAAAGAGAAGTCAGATAAGCCAAAAAAGCCTTGTCTGAAAGCCCTTGGTGCCAAAGGGTGGTGAATGAAAGACCTATACAGGTTTCTTGGTTAGGAAAAGGACAGTAAATGATGGCATATGAAGGCTGGCATAAGGAAAACTGATTTGCCAGGAGAAGGATTGGAGGAAAGCAGAAAACGCCCACTAAACATGGTTTGTTGCACATAATAAACACAGAAAAGGATATTCTCTTATGGACATATGTTATGCATTTAGGTGGATTTCTATTTTCAACATCTATGGGGTTGGTTTTCCTTTCCTCCCTTCTCAGTACCCAAACCCACCCCCTTTCTGAAAAGGTTCTGAAACTGCCCCACATAGCCATTCTATGCTTCAAGGGGAGTAGGCAGGGTTAGAGAAGCATCTAGCTACGTCCCCATAGCCAGATATGAAATTATGACATCAGTGCTGCTCTAATCATTGTTCATCTGGCTATGGGGATATACCAGATGATTCTCTGACCATGCCTTCTTGCCGAGAAACACAAAATGGGGGATTTTCAGTAAGGGAAGGGGAGGGGATATTCTCAGTGTAGCATAGGTCAGCATGCAAATACTTACACTACACTGAGGAAATGGTAGGTTGAGATGACTGTGTGTAGGGCAGGAGCCTTTGGGCCAGTACAGACCAGCCAAAAGGGCCAGACTGGGGGTGGGGTTGGGGCATGGCGACCGCATGCCGGCTGCCCCGACTCCACTCCAATGCCGCCATCAGGCCCATGCCCCACCGCATGGCGTGTGGCATCAGGGCGCTCCCTTGGTGCAATGTACAGACACACTGCACCAAAGGAGTGCAGAAGAGCCGCTGCCATGGTGGTAAGGGCAGCTTTTTGCCACTCTAAAAAGGAGTGGCATTTGCCAACTCTTTTTGGAGCAGCAAAGTGCTGGATCGGGGCCGTGGCATGCGGTTGCCACAGCCCTGATCTGGCTCTTCCAGGGGCGGCACAGAGCTGCCCCTTAGGGGCTGTCTGTATAGTCCCTTTGTCACCTATATAACTTAGAATGCCAGATGATTCCCTTATTGGACAAATTTTAAAATGAAAATTGAGTTCAGAATTTTTAGCTGAGCCTTATTAAAATTCCTGTTCTGTCCTAAATTGATACCCAGTTTATTTTGTGAGACCAGAGAAGCAGCTGCATTGTAATAAAGAGAGAAGTGGGAAAGGGAGGCAGAGTGGCAGTCGAGTGGTGGGTGGTATTCATCTAGCCAGGGTATTGCTTTTTGTCATACCACACCAGCTCTGGTGAACCTTCATAAGAATCAGATGGCTGTCAGCCTCTTTCATTTATTCAGTTTCATATGGCCAACAGGCATTCTAGCAGACCTACTAAGACTGATTGCTATGCATTAGAAAGTAAATCATATTTACATTTGGTTGATGTACAGCTATATGTTTTATCAACAGATCGTCATTTCCTACTACATCTAGAAACTGGAAACACATATGGAAAAAATGTAATAGCCTTAGCTGGAAGCTTTTGTCTGAACATTTTTCAGTGTGTGTGGTATCATATTAGATCATTATTAAGGCATTTTAAAGTGCACTTTCTGCAACTCATTTATTGTTCCAGTGTCTCCTTTAAACCCTCTCCTCCTCTATACTCTTGTACATTTATATAAAATAAAAGTCATTTACTGTAAAAAGCACTGTGTTTCAACTGACTGAAATCTAAACCCAGCTTGCAAAAGACCTCACTCAAGTGGTCTATCTCTTGGGCTGTCTTCTCTATTGTTATAACTTTAGGTGCATTTTGCAGGAGAATTATATAATGTTCTTTTGAAAAGAAAATTGAAAATCCACAAAACAGTGATGCCTTTATTGGATCAACTAAAATGCACAAAATACATCACACAAGCTTTCAAAGCTTCACTGGCTCCTTCATCAGACAAAGATGTTTTTAAAAATCATATAAGAGAAGAAAAAAGATGATGTCACAGGTGTACATTTTGTTTCAGATGATACTTCTGTTGTCAGTTAAGATGGTTTGGAGCAATATCAATGCAGGCAGAGGCCACTCCTCTGTTGGCGCATGTGGGACCCGAAGTCCATGCATGCAGAAGTGAGGCTGCTAAGAAACAAACACCACAGGATACTCTGGAAGTGGTGCAGAGTGAAGAAATCCTCCTTCCACCAAAGAGTCTCACACGAAAACTGAGGGCTTTTGCAGACTGCAAGAAATAATGCAACTTGAGTGCACTTTAACTGCCCTGGCTCAAAGCAAAGCAAAAGCAAAGCAGCTTCATTTATATACCACTTCATATCGCGTTATGGGATGTCTAAGCGGTTTACAACTGTAAACTCATTGCCCCCCAACAGCTGGGTACTCATTTTAGCGACCTCAGAAGGATGCAGGCCTGAGTCTAGCCTGAGCCCTGGTTAGTACTGAACTCGCAACCTTGTGGTTTGTGAGTGAGTGGCTGCAGTACAGGCATTTAACCACTGTGCCACCAGGGTTCAGTGCTAGGGAATCATGGGAACTGTAGTTTATTGTGACACCAGAACTCTCTTGACAGAGAAGGCTCAACGTCTCAGAGAAAACTACAATTCTCATGATTCCCTAGCACTGAGCCAGGGCAGTTAAAGTGCACACAAGTTGCTTTATTTCTTAGTTCCAATATTTACAATATCTTACACTATCTGACAAAATGCTCCGCCACCATCTGACAACAACAACCCAACAATGTACAGTCGCAGAACCTCCTTTATATATACACACTCTGCCTGTGAGTTTAATCCAACCCCCAATTGGTATGTCACACAGTTTCCTGTGACATGTGTACTATGACTATGCATTATTGAAGCATTATGATTCTGCTTCCTGCTGAGGTTTCATCATATTCCTGTGACTCAGCACCCCTCAATTTTGCACAATCATAATGGCAACCTGTTGACCTTTAGTTACCTTTTTACCTTTATACTCCATTGCTGCATCTGGGACATTTTCTGCTCTGGATATTACTTTATCCTGACATCCTCTTCTTGGTCATGTGGAAACTAATGACAAAGGGCAATAAAAGACAGGGAGTAATATACCCGAAAACTACCAGATCCTATCTGTTCTTGGAAACAAAACAGGGTCAGCCTTGGTTAGTACTTGGATAGGGGACTGCCAATAAATATCAGGTGTTGTAGGATATATTTCAGAAGAAGGAACTGGCAAAACCACCTCTAGTATTCCTTATCTAAGATAACCCTATTACATTTATTGTTTTACCAGAAGTTGACAGACAACTTGAAGGCACATATATGTTTTAAGGGGGGGAGGCATGATTGGATTTCCTTAAAGTTCTCCCTTGCCACCAACTCCATTAACAAGAGAAAAGTAACTTCCCTTGAGATCCAGCTGTCTCTGTCCTGTAGGAATCTAACTCCCCACTTTTAAAGAAGAGAGCATATTAATTTCTCAAGAAGTCTCTGTACTTCTACATCTAGAAAAAGTCTAGATGTTGTACAGGTAAAATTTGTGAATTGTAGTCCAGATGAAAGAGGTTTACCTTTGTTGGAGGTAGAAACTTAAAAAGAGTTAAGTCCTAGTCCATTAGCAGCCTCTTGTTAAAAGTTTTGCAGCAAAATCCGGTATCTTCAAATCCAGGAAATATTCAGGGCTAGCTGTCTTGGCCATACAGGAAAATACATGTAACCTCCAAGACATAATTTAGCTCTTAACATATTGGGCCTTTACAGACTGCCAGAAATAATGCAACTTGAATCTATTTTAACTGTCCTGGCTTAGTGCTAAGAAATAATGGGAATTATAGTTTTTCCATGGACATTGAGTCTTCTCTGTCAGAGAGCTCTGGTGCCACAATAAACTACAGTACCCATGATTCTCTAGCACTGAGCCAGGACAGTTAAAGTGAACTCGTTGCATTATTTCTGGCAGTCTGTAAAGGCCCATTGTCACTTTTCTTCTCCTGTATGATTTTTAGCATATTTGACTGATGAAAAGGCCAGTGAAACTTTGAAAGCTTGCATGATGTATTTTGTGGATTTTAGTTGGTCCAATGAAAGTATCACTGTGGATTTTTGGATTTTGTTGTATTTTGCTGCATTGCCAACATAGCTACCCCAGATATGTCTTTTATGACAAGAGGTTTCAGATGCCTCAGAATTTATCCAAGCCATTTAAAATGAGCATGGCTACATTGCTTTCATAGAATCATAGAGTTGGAAGAGACCACAACCCCCTGCCAAAATTTAAAAGATTGCACTTCTTACTTAGCCCAGTGATCATAGGATAGCGAACAGAGAAGACTGAAAATATAGCAGTGAGCTAACTGGTTGAGTTAAACACAGAGTGACCATCTCATCATTTGTATGCCCCTCTTTAAATCCAGAAACTGGATTTAAACTGAAAAAAACCCCACAAAAGTGGGTTGATTTTCAGATGATGTTAGCATTAATGAGAATGCGACATTAACTTGAATGGAAACTAGACAAAACCCACTCCTTTTTACTTTTGGAAAATCCCAAAAGTAAAAAGGGGTGGGTTTTGTCTACTTTCTGTTTGGATTAATGCCACATTAACCCTGTCATGTGTGGAAAAACTACTCACTTTTGCCATTTTCCCCCAGTTTTTAAATCTCGTTTCTGCATGGGATTTTTTCAGTTTGCCCCTGTATGATAAACTCTTCTGTCTGCATTCATATATCCTATCTGTAGCTTCTGGCAGTGCTATTTAGGATTATTCTGTATTTAGATTTTAGTTTCTAAATCTGAGAGCAAAAAGTCAAAATAATTTTAGATACACCCCATGGCTTAAAGAGCTCATTATTTGCCTGCCTTCCATTTTAATAAATGTCAAAGTTTTGGCTACTATTTTGGTTTCTTGCATTTATCCTTTGTCAATGCAAATATATTTTCAATAGTGTTTATTATAGTTTTTTTTTTGGTGGGTTTTTTCGGGCTGTGTGGCCATGTTCTGAAAGAGTTTCTTTCTGAAAGAAACTCTTTCAGAACATGGCCACACAGCCCGAAAAAACCCACCAAAAAAAAAAAAACAACAACTATGGATGCCGGCCATGAAAGCCTACGACTTCACAGTGTTTATTATAATTCGAATGTATTAACCTCAACCAGGCAATCACTTCATGGTAAATCAGATGTAGGTTCCAGCATAATAAGGTACCTAAGATCGTTTTTGGACTTGCTGAGTTGCAGATCTCTATGACTGGCAGGCAGTGGGCAGACTATGTCTGGTATAAATACTGAGACAGGCCAGTAGTCCAGTATTGTCAGCTCTGACTGGCAATGGCCTTCCAATGACTTCAGACACACCTTTTTCCTAGCCCTACCTGGTGATCCCTGGTATTGCCAAGAAATCCATGATAGCCTCTTATCCAGTGATTAAACGCTGTCAGGTTGCACAAAGCCACTTTCAAGTCACAAACAAATTGAGACCTGTGCCACTTGGCCATTCTAAAGAAACTGAGATCACTCCAGTATTACTTTGGCTGTGTTTTTGGGTCATTGTCCTATTGGACAATGTATTTCTGCCCCATTCATTTGAAAAAGAGATTTTCCTCTAGAATGACCCAGTGCTTGGCTCATCATACTCTCAGTCCATTTTGTATGCTTTTAATTGTACTGCTCATTTAAATTGTGAGCTGCACTGAGTTCTAATTTTGGACGGAAACCAGGATCCAGATGATGATGATG
This sequence comes from Phrynosoma blainvillii, assembly GCA_026167975.1. Classification (NCBI taxonomy): domain Eukaryota; kingdom Metazoa; phylum Chordata; class Lepidosauria; order Squamata; family Phrynosomatidae; genus Phrynosoma; species Phrynosoma blainvillii. The sequence continues at coordinate 57,211,861 of JANUYF010000002.1, read as the reverse complement.
ATGATGATGATGATGATGATGATGATTAATTGGGAATGCATAATTGGGAAATCGTGCTTCCTTCCTATTGATAAGATGTATGATTGTTATAGCTTCTTGCTGCCACTGTTACGTTTTTGTAAGAATTCTATATAAAGAATAAACTCATTTTTTAAAAAAACCTCACTCATTTTTTAAAAAAATCCCCTTTACTATACAATCTAAAACAAGAATTATTCTGAGAATTTTTTTTAATATTCAGGTTTTTTGTAGATGGACTCAGTCAATCTATGAAAATAACTTATTTGGTTCACAAATGTCACCAGTGTCCAGCCAAATGTTCCGGCTTGATAAAAGGCCTGGGAGGACATATCCTCCTGTAGATCCTTGCACAATCTCTCATGCTACTCTAGAGGGTGACCCATCTTTTGAGGAGGCACAGGGAGCTGCAATAAGAAAGAAGAATCACAAAATCCCTTCACTGCCATCCTCTTCCTCCTGTGCATGAGTCATGGTCAGTTCTGCCATCAGATGGGCTGAGATTGCTGCAGATTTACTGTCTCACCATATTTTTATAATCTATTCTTTGCTTTGTTAATGATCATATTTTTGCTACCAGGAATGAGGAGAGGCACATGTGGGATTTTCTGCCTGACACAACAAAATAACTTGGCTGGCCTTGAGACACCTTAACATATGACTAGGGTAAATGTGTAGTGTGTGCATGTGTGTGTGTGTATCAGTTATACATAAATGCTTTTCCCTGCAAATCTTTTGAACTCTCTATTGATAAACTCCTGGAAACAATTATTTTTTATTAATTGTTGCAATTAAGATATTTTATTTGGATAAATCATGAGAGTTCTATTATCATAATGAACCTAGAGCATTTCAGTCATTTATACTGATTTTTAAAAAATGTTCTTGATGTATTCTTTTTATATTCTAGTGCTGCTTATCTCTTCCTTGAATTTTCATGAATCACTGTATGTCATCAAGGAAAATATTTGTGGGGTGGGGGATAAAATTCTTTTCTCCTTACAGACAGTGGCCTTTTTTCTCATGTTTTTACTTTATATTCCAAAGCAAGGCAACAAACAAGAAGGCATTTTAATGGATACAGTGATCAGTTCTTATTACCTTCTATTTCATCCATTTGCTTTGAGGAAAGAATTGTAACTTAAACAAGTACTGTATCTTTATAGATAGACTTAATGCTTTCATAAAACATCTGTTTGTCCATGGAATTCTCTGTAATAAAGTTTTCCTGGAATGAAATTCAATCAGTATGTATATTATATGGTACTTTTTGTATGACTCTGTTATATCCACAGATTTAAGCCAGTGACTACATTTTCCTTCCAAATTCTGGTGCAATTATTTCAGTACCATTGAAAATGGGAGGCTATCTAATAAAATATTTTTATATTGCAGATCAGGAAAAGCTGGTTTGTGTTTAAGACCTGAAGTACAAGTGCTCATATTACTGAAAACACCAAACGATGTCTAGATATCAGCCATTCTCTGTAGGAAAGCCTGCAACAAGATATTTTAGAAATATTATTTCAATTTGGTTGAGCTTTATGTAAAATGTCAATGAATATAGAGTTCCCATATTTCAGGATGTAATTTATTAAATGCTGTCTGCCAGTTCACTGTTAAATTCCAAAATCTTAATCATTGATGATCAACAGGACTATATACTTTTAAAAGTCCATAACCTCTATCTGCAGATTTCAGTGCATCTATGAAGACTAGGGTGGGAAATCTGTAGCCCTCCAGATTTGTTAAGACTGCATGCCCTACCAGTTTTAGCCAACATAACAAATGAAGTGGAATGCTGGGAACTGCAGTTCAACATCTAAAGGGTCACACAGTTTCCAAACCTGAATGATGACCATCAGCTTATGAATTTAGCCTTTGTTTTTACATCCTCATCATTTGTTACTGGTGTCCTTTCTATACCAGCCCTGATCCACACACATTCCATTTTGCTGGGAAATACAAGCACTTTTGAATTTGGTGTGTGTGGGGGGAGAGAGAGAGAGAGAGAGAGAGAGAGAATGGTATAGTTGTTTGGGTGTAAAGACTAGGACAACAAGGTTTAAATTCCCTCTCATCCAGGAAATTATTGGACCACTTTGGGCAAGACAGCCTCGGTGGAAGATGAGAGCTCTCTCAAAAGAAATCTTGCCAGTTAAGCTGCATATTTGCCACTATACGTCAGAAATGATTTGAATGTACACAACAGCAATATATAATTTACAGGTAGACAAAACTCTTTATTTGGATGAACGACACATTCACAGAATGTGCAAGCTTTCAAGTTCTCTGGAAATCTTTATCTGGATAGATGTTTTGGGTTTTTTTGGGGGGGTTAAATAAAGAGAAGGGAAGAAACATAGAATCACAGAGTTGGAAGAGACCACAAGGGCTATCCAGTCCAACCCCCTGCCATGCAGGAACTCTCAATCAAAGCATGCCCGATAGATGGCCACCCAGCCTCTGTTTAAAAACCTCCAAAGAGGTTCCAAAACAGAAAAAAGTGAGATGTTCTAAGCTATCAGAATCTGCAGTTAAAAACTAGTCCCAAGTAAGCATGTGATGAGTTACAGGTATTGCTCAATCTATAACAAAGCCCCATGGGGGGGGGGGGGAGAAGAAATAGTAGTTTCCCTTTTCTACTGCTTAGTTCCCTCTCCAACAGGCACTGGGCCTTTTCTGCACTCACAGCAAACTTACATTTTTCTACAAAAGAGGTGTTACTCTTCTAAAATGTTCTTTATAACTTTACAAACTACTCTTAGCAGTATGTACAGATGCAACCCATCTGTATTCCTTGCATAAAAATAATTTAAGAGCATTCCCTCTGCTGTTTTATGTTTTTCATTTTGTAGCTAAAGCACTTGCCAAGACTGTATTCTTTTTTTATTAGATTAGATAGTTCTGGCTTGCTACTCTTTCTACAAAGCCTCTATAAGACAAAATTCTGGAACTTCACCAGTGCTAAAGTGTGCTAGCAGGAAGAGTGAAATTTATCATAAATTATGTTGTGGTGTTTCCCTTGACTACATATTATATAGCAATTGTCTCCCCCAAACTTTCCCTAGCAGATAGTTGTCCTTTTCCAAATAGTAAAGGAAAGAAATGACAAATAAAATAAAAAGAAACAAGACTGAGGACAAGGAACCAACAGCCTGGGAGGGAAAAGCAACTGTCTACAGCAGCTTACTAACAGCTAACCAGAAGACTCCTTGGGAACAGTACTTACTTATACATCTCTCTAACTCAACATCACTTTTCCCTCAAGGAAACCATCTGAATGAGCCATTTTGAGGGAATTCAATCATATCAGCTTCCCTGAACAAAAGACACTTAAATTCTCTCTATCATTGAGCAGTTTACATACTGTGACTATATACTGTAGTTAGAGTAGAAATTAGAGCCCTCAAATTAGACAGCTAGTAACTGCCACTGATCTTAAAAGATCATCATCAGAATCTTCCAGGATGGTCTAAAGAAATATGACTTTTCACAATATAACTCTGTGGGCTTTGCCAGTCAATTTGGTCATAATTGTTCCTACTGTGTCCACTCATTTTATTTGTTCAGGGGGCTGTCCATAGCAGCACTAGGGTTCTTCCAAAAATTGTGTTGTTGTTGTTTTTAAAATTAGGCCATAGTTTGCTGACATAGTTCCATAATCTGAAGGGTGAATTGTCTGTTGTTGTTGTTGTTGGTTGTTGTTGTTGTTGTTGTTTTTTAAAAAATACCTTTTCATTTATAGTGCTACAGTGCAAAAATGTTATTTCACTGATCTACAGATGCACTAATACTCTAAAAGAATAAAAAGGGAAAGGAGCAAAAGATGCTATTTTGTTCTAATGCATCTCAGAACAAAAAGGAAATTAACTCCAGGGTGAGAATAAAATGTTTCCACTGGTGCTGGGAAATGACTGAAAATAGTCATGGAACAACAGAAACATCATTTGCATTTGGGGGAAAAACAACCCTTGAGAATTACAGCAACAAATACTGCACACACACCCTGAAGGAGCATCTTGTCATCATACCTAAATTAGTTGCTTTTTGTACATTTGGTGTCCATTATCACAGCCACAGCAGTTTCCATTGAAGATTCACAGTTCCTTCATGTTTGCATGAATGTGGAGGTTTCTCTCCAGCACCCACTCTCTAAAAAATATTTGGTGGGTCCAGGTCATATAAAAGCGCTTGGCGTTCTTGGACTCATTTCTGATTAGGCATTTCTACTTGTAAGGTATTTCTGCTTATGCAAATCCTTCCATGATACCAGAGGATATTATTTTTAAGGAAATACAGTAGTATAAAGCAGTAGAGCCATGGCTATAGCTGAACAGAAAAGCAAGCAAGAAGATATGAAGAAAGAAAGATAATGGAATAAAAGACACAACAGCCAGATTCATGGCACCAGGGCTGACCACTGGAAGCTGAGTTAGGGACCTTCAGTCTGGAGAGGCACCCCATTAACAGTGCCAGCTGTGGGAACAAACACAGGATCTTTTAAAAATAGATATATATGGGCAATTTACGCCCCACAAGAAAACAAAAAAAAGTTTTATAAACGACTGTATGAAGAAATTGTGAAATGTGAAGAACATGACATTATCATGGGAGGTGACTTTAATGCGGTTATAGATCCTACGGTAGATAGACTCTCCAGTAAAAAAATTAAAGAAAAGCAAGGTAAATTACCCGGGACTTTTTTTTCTATGATAAAGAACCAAAATTTGATAGATGCTTGGTGGTACAAGAATGGAGAGAGGAGAGAATTTACATTTTACTCACCCAGACATAAATCAATGGCTAGGTTGGATATGTTTTTAATTTCAAAAACATTGTGTAACAAGATAAAGAAAATAGAAACTTTACCAAAAACATACTCGGACCATAATCCAGTAAAAATGACATTTAAATTGATTGAAACAGAATTCCAATGGCAAATTCAGGATTATCTCTTGAAAGACAAAAAAATAGTAGAAGAAGCCAAACGAACCCTCAAATATTATTTTTTAGAAAACTTAGAGAAATGTACAGATATAAATATTGCTTGGGACGCTTGTAAATGTGTGATACGGGGCTTTTTCATCCAAAGACATCAAAAACTACAAAAAGAAAGAAAAGAAAGATTAAAATCTATTACTGAGGAATTAGCCAAGAAAGAAAAAGCATTATTAGAGAGTAATAATAAAGATAAAATAATCAAAGAAATAAAAGCATTACAAAAACAGTATTCTATAGAGAACATAGAGAAAATGACGAGATTAATGAAGAGAGTAAAAGCAAAACATTTTCAAAATGCAAATAAAATTGGAAAATGGCTATCTTGGAAGCTTAGAAAGGAGAGAAATAAAAGATTAATTACAAGAATAAAAATAGGGAATAAAACATACACGGAACAAAAAGAGATTAAAGAAATTTTCCAAGATCACTTTAAGAAAGTTTTCAAAAAAGATAAAGACAAAACAAAAAAGGTTGAGGAATATTTGAAAGAAAATATTGACTTAAAACTGAAAGAGGATCACAGAAAAGAACTAGAAAAACCAATAACGTTGTCTGAGTTAGAGGAGGTGATAAAAAGAGCTAAGAATGACAAAACACCAGGTCCAGACGGTTTAAATGCCAGATACTATAAAATATTCAAAGATGAACTGATAACACCGCTATTGGACACAATAAACAATATAGATAAAGGAGAAGTACCTCCGACTTGGAAAGAAGCTAATGTGTCCTTAATTCTTAAAGAAGGAAAAGATGAACAGGACCCAAACAGTTACAGGCCAATCTCTCTACTGAATGTAGATTACAAATTCTATGCAGCTATCTTAGCAGAAAGACTTAAAAAGATACTAGTTAATTATATTTCAGAGGAGCAATGTGGCTTTCTACCGGGGAGACATTTAAAAAACAACATAAGAAATATAGTTAATGTAATTGAGCATTTTGATCTACATATCGATAAAAAGCTAGCAATTATATTGCTTGATATGGAGAAAGCTTTTGATAGCTTGAACTGGGAATTTATGATTGGAGTTTTAAATTGGATGGGATTTGGGCCTAAATTTCTAAATTGGGTATCAGCTATATATAAGGACCAAGTAGCAAGAATCAAAATCAATGGCATAAGAACAAAACCAATTAGAGTTAACAAAGGCACAAGGCAAGGGTGCCCACTATCACCTCTCCTATTTATTTTAGCGTTAGAGACCTTCATGTGTAAAATTAGGAAAGATACAAAAATAAGAGGTGTGAAAAGCAGAGGAGAAAACTATGTGGTTAGAGCCTGCGCAGACGATATAGCGGTGACAATAGAAGATCCGATGGAAAATATTACTCAGCTAATGCTTCAATTAGATGATTTAGAAAAAGTTTCAGGATTAAAAATAAACAAAAGAAAAACAAATGTTATTACTAAAAATATGTCACAGGAGGAGGAAAAGGAATTAACTAGAATTTCAGGCTTTGCGGTAAGTAATAAAGCAAAGTATCTTGGAATAATAATCTCCAAAAAAATTCAGAATTATTTAAAAACAACTATGTTAAAACATGGAATAACATCAAAAAAGACTTAAATAACTGGAAAGAGTTAAAATTAAGTATGATAGGGAGAATAGCAGCAGTTAAAATGAATGTGTTACCAAAGATGCTTTTCCTCTTTCAGACACTACCAATAATTAAGAATACAAAAGTATTTAAAGATTGGCAAAGAAATTTGTCAGAATTTATCTGGGCGGGTAAAAGACCCAGAATCAAACAGATTTACATGCAGGATTTAACAGAAAGAGGAGGCTTCTCAGTACCAAATCTAAGAATTTATTTTGAAGCCAGTACGTGTATATGGCTAAAAGAATGGCTAAGCCTAAAAGATAGAAAATTGTTAAAATTAGAAAGCACACAATTAAAATTTGGCTTTCATGCTTTTCTATTTTATGAAAAAATACATGCTAATAAGAGCTTTGAGAATCACTTTTTAAGAGCTGCTTTATTTTCAACCTGGAAAAAATACAAAAACAGAATTTGTCCCAAGCTACCCTTATGGGCATCACCCCAAGAAGCTTTATTTCAAATTGACCCGAATAAAAAGGAACCTTGGCTAAAATATCAAGATATTTTAGAGAAAGAAAAAGGACTTTTCAGAATAAAGACCCTAGAACAACTAAAGTTAGAAGGGAAAGAATGTGGATGGTTTTTATATCATCAGTTAAGAGCAAGATTCAATCTTGACATTAAGACTATAGGGATAATGGAGAAAAAAACTGACTTAGAGGAAAATATTATGAATGATAAACCAGCACAGTTGTCTAGAATTTATAAAAGGCTGTTAGAAATATATACGGAAGAAGATCTGATTAAAGATAACATGATAGCTTGGGCCAAGAATTGTGGACATGAGTTAGAATTAACTCAATGGGAAAAATGTTGGGACATCAGGTTAAAGTACTCCCTAAGTCAAGAAATCAGAGAAAATTATTATAAAATCATATATAGATGGCATTTATCTCCAGATAGAATAGCCAGAATATATAATACAGGAGATAAATGCTGGAAATGTGAGAGGGTAAAAGGCACATACTTTCATCTCTGGTGGGAGTGTGTATATGCAAAAAGATTTTGGAAAAATATTCAAAAGAACATGGCTCAAATACTTGATATAAAATTGGATAGGAAGCCAGAAATTATGTTATTATGCATGATTAACAGCAACTTGGAAAAGAAACACGGTAGAGTCATATTTCACATGCTCACAGCGGCTAGGTTAGTTTATGCAAGATATTGGAAAACCAGTAGAGAAATACAAATAGATGAATGGCAGTCAAAACTTATGGATCTAATGGAAATGGATTTGTTATCTGGGGAATTAGAGGAAAAATCAGAAGGTAGAAAAAAGGACTGGAAGAAAATATATGATTACTTGAAAAGAAATTGGAGTGATACTTTATATATAAAAAAGATGGAAGATTAATAATGATAAAGATTCATGTGTATGTGGTTTATTGGATTTAGAGAAAAATATGTTTTAGTTAAGTTTAAATGGAAATAGACTTGGATCATTTTAATTTAAAAAAAAATTAAATAAAAAGGGGGAAGTAATATTATTAAAATTATCTTGATGATAAACTGGATACCACAGAATAGTATCAAGGAAAGAAGAAGAAAATGAAGAATAGGAAGAGAATCAGTAATGTGGAAGTTATAAATGTTTTTTTTTTTTTTGTTCTCATAGCTGTTCCTTAATTCAGTTGCTTAAAAATTTGGTATTTGATTATATATATATGAATGGAACTTGCAAGATCACAGCTGTATCTTTTTAATTTGTTTTTGTGATAATTTAATAAAATTTATTTTAAAAAATAGATATATATGATACACATAACTATAACTGATTATATCTGCCATAAGTTAGTGAAGGCACATAACAACAACAGGCCTTTTCCCAACCCAGTTCCCTCCAGATATGTTGTACTACAGCCCCCACCATCTCAAGTCACTACTGGCCATCACTCCTGGGGATGGTAGGTGTTGTAATATAACAAATCTAAAGAGTACTGCATGGAGAAAGGATAATGTATATCTAAATATAAGTAGACAGAGAACTCCAAGGCCAGAGCCTCCAATTTATTACTGAGCCTTGCTTACTCACAAATAATTCCTATTGAATTATTAAGGGACTTACCGTACTTCTAATGTGCAGAATTGCAGCTTCAGTACTTTTGCCTGGTTTCACTACTGAAATATGCTTTGTTGGAAGAAGTTATACTGAAATGTGTGATCCCTGAGTAGAAGAGTATCCACTGCATTAATTTCTGATACAGTTTGTTACAGAAGGACAGCGACCATGACCCCTTTATTTCCCCCACTGTTTCATGGCTAACCGTCTTTGCTTGGCTATATTCCAAACACCCACCTCAACTCTAAATATATCTTGGCTCTATGTCAAATGAAATACAACTTTTACTTTTAAAATGATCCAAGGTTAATATATTCTGCATTACATGGTGATAGCACTGTTATTTAGCTCCTGAGTTAAAGGCTGTTTCAATAAAAAGTTTGTTCCAGATCAGCAGAACCATATTCAAGACAGTTGTTCTAATTTAACTCAGTAGTCGTGTGTGCGTGTAAAATTACATTTTGGAATACAAGTTGACAGTTTGCAACTAGGTATTTGCACATTCTAAATAATGAATAGGGAAAAACAAATAAAAATCATGAAAGCATATGTTTTTGCCAATGTCAGTCAACCAAGGAAGAAACACAGAAGAACTGGAGCCAGAACACATTGTACCAAGCTCTTGCTGGATGATAGTTCCAGTCAACATACTTAATCAATCTCTTAGCCATTGCAGCCCACTTTTTGGAAGCAGACATGGTCCTACAGTGCTGCAACTCTCATCGTTTACTAGCATGCCCAACAGTCATAGTGGCTGTCGAAGAAAGAAGTTATCGACCAATGCATCCAGAGGAAAGCAGGTTGAGGAAGATTATCCTGTGGTAATGAGAATTTATCTTTATGACTAGGAAATATATCCAACAACGGAGAAAATAAAAGATGTCTTTCCAACCATTTCTCTTTTGTCACATCCATGAACATGCAAATTTTTGGTCCAGAAAGAATTGTGTGTCTCTATGTGATAATCTAAAAATCAGACTATTAGTATTTAAGGCATTTGGACTTGTGGTATGATGCAACATGTAATTGCAAATGAACCTTGTGTTCAGCACATAATGACTTTCCATACATTGGCAATGACAGCATTATATTCAATCATCATAGTCTTAATATCATATGAAGGGATGTGTGTAGCCTTTCACTGGGGGGTGGGGGAAGCTGCAGAGGGAATGGAGTTATTTTTTTTTTCTGCTGCAGGTCAGCCACAGTAGTGCATGCAACATAGCTGGAAATGAAGTTGCATCACTTCCACTTTCAGTTTTGGTGAAGTTTCAGCCATTCTTTTTTGCTTGAGGGGATTGAGATACATGAGGGGCTGGGGGAGCAGAACCACTGATTTTCTATGATTTTGAGCTGGTTGGGGGCAAAAAAGGCATTTTTTTAAAAAAAAATAATAATGCATTGATCAGGTGGCTCTGGGTCCCCAAGGGCTGCATGCAACTCAGGGGCTGTTCTCTTTGCCAGCAGCCTACATATTGGACCCTCACATTTCATGATGTTACATTGGCTTTATTTCCACCACAGAGCTGGGAAGTAATTCCTTGAAGCAATTAGGATGGCTGGAATTCACTAATGCAGTTATGGATGCATAACTTAGATTTATGATCTATTGTCAAAACCGTAAAAGCTTCCCAATCCTTCTTTACTGGGCAACAGCCACTGAAAGCAATGAAGATCTGTTCTCAGTAAAAAAAGACACAGCATACTAATATTTCCATCCTTTTCCTGCCAACGATCTCCAGTGTGAGAAAGAATTGTTGAAGAGATCTTGCTTCTGATTGCCACACCAGATATTGCTGGAGGGAGGGAGGGAGTGGAAACATCAGTATGCTGCATCACAATTGACAGGAGAACAGACATCCATCACTCATAACAACTGCTGCCTGGTAAAGCAGGACTGGGGGCATCATGACAGGAGATACCACTTATGCTTAGTAGAATATACTTAATTAAGCAGCTGATCTAGAATTTCAGCCATCATTTGCAACAAGTTGCTTTCTGAGTTTATGACTGCCTTTTCTGATGCATGTCAATGAACAGTGTGATAACCCAAGGCTGTCACCCACCTTTTAAATTTAACTATTTGGGATTGGTTAGTGCTTACCTTATTTATACAGAATAGCTGGAGGATTATTCCTCTGGTGTGTTTGTTTGTTTTATGGGAGACCAAGGATGCCACACTGCTCAGAGCAGCACATGTCCTATTTTCTGCTGACTGGACAAACATGAAGCAACATTCTAACCAGTACAGGAAGTGTCAATGGGTAGACACTCAGCAGAAAGTGTTGCTAGGTGGGGTGGATATGATCTTAAGAGACTTTGTAAAAAGAGAGAGAAGTGTGGCATAGTTCCAGTCCCATCCACATCGGATATATAGCCTATATTTCCTCTGCAGAAAAAGGGTTCTCCACCTTTGCTAATGGAGACCAACATAGCTTCTCTCATTTTGTAAATGAAAAGCCACCTCTTCAAGATATTCTTTACTGTATTTGTATTTCACTATTTAAACAAAAAACCTCCAAGGTGCATTGCCTTGAGACCTTACTGGACAAAATCAGTAAAAAATTTAAAAAATTAAAAATAAATGAAAACGTCCAGCGCCTGCCCCTGACATTGCATTTAATGCGCATTCTTGTATAAAATATTTTGCAGACACATCATGTTGCTAAAATCTCTTGGAAACTAATTCTCTGAAACTCAAGAAGATCAAACATAAAGTCTTTTAGGACCCTGTTGGCACTAAACTAGAATAGTAGTCATAGCTTTGTCTAACTTACTTGAAAATATTCTCACAGTTATTCTAACACCAATTAAAGGAGCCAGAAAAGAAGTGTCTTGGTGAGGGAGGAGGAATGGAAAGAAATATCCTGAGACAAAGAAACTACTAAACAAGAGCAAGGAAAAGAAAGTTTTGCATGCTGCAGATATTAACCACAAAGTCATGTAAGCTGCTAGGAAAGAAAATGAGATCTGACAGTTTTCAGTGTTAGATTGATTAGGAAACCCTTGGCATATGACCAAGGTCCATGAATGGCATGGGAAATGATGTTGCAAGGAAAATAACCCCACACTGTGCTATGGAGGAATACAACAGGAAAATAACAGGCTGTGAGGATACTGGAGAGCTGCCATCAACCCAGAACTGCAAGGATGAATACCACATGACATTGTATGTGTGGGGCTCAGATGATTACCTGCATAGTTTTTGACTATGCTGTGAGTGGAAGCCTTTTCCATGGCTTGATTGCCGAGATTTATTTACCGTATATCTTTACAGACTTATTAGTTTCATATCTTGTATATCACTTTCCTGTTGTTGTTGTTGTTGTTGTTGTTGTTGTTTTTAAAAAAAACTAATTCCTATGCATCTTAGATTTGTTTGAAAAATTTTTTGCTTAAATCTTCCAGTGTATTGCCAACATTAACAGGACACCCACAACTGATTTGGCAAAGTAGTCAGTACATGGTGAAAAGTCCAAGACAATCTGTGTATGGACATAACAGGCATGGGGCTTCTGAAAGAAACAAAGGTTCCATAGATCTACATTTTGCATGTGTGAGCTGGGCTATAGGCAGCAAAAGAAAGTATGCCAAAAACTGGAGACTAGTGTTAGCAAATATGAAATTAATAAATTTTTGAAGACACATGTGGAGTTCCCTCTATGACCCTGAACTGACATCTGTGGGATGTCAGCCATAATCCTCTAGATGGCAAGTCAGGTAGGCATCAGGAGGGCCTGCCCAAACTACCAGAAAATTCCCTACCAGACAGGTTTGGGAGTTGCTAAAGGGAACAAAACCATTATACCAAAAAGGGACACGTTGTCCAGAGTCTCACTCTTGATGGGGCAGTGATCAGATTTAACTGTACCCTTTTCCTCCAGCCTTCCTTCCTTGATTGAATTAAAACCAAATGCATTATTTAGACTGGTCTCATACCTAGAACTGCATAGTTTAACAAAGCTATGACAATCAACGCCTTTGTCCAGGCTTCAGTCAAGCCGTTTAATCAATAGCCAGAAGGTAGAAATTTCCTATTTAAACCTTGAGATTTTTAGGCTCCACGTGCTATCTTTGGAGTGCAGCTTGGCTCCACGTCAGTCTGTGCTCTGATCATAACTCCCTCAAACCAAGTTAGAAGAGCCCTGGTGGTGCAGTGGTTAAATGCCTGTACTGCAGCCACTCACTCATAGACCACAAGGTTGTGAGTTCAATACTAGCCAGGGCTCAGGCTAGACTCAGGCCTGCATCCTTCTGAGGTCGCTAAAATGAGTACCCAACCGTTGGGGGGCAATGAGCTTACAGTTGTAAACTGCTTAGACATCCCATAGTGTGATATGAAGCAGTATATAAATGAAGCTGCTTTGCTTTGCTTTGATCTGGACCACCTAGTGATCAAAACTGAAGTTGCCATATACATTTTAGTGGTTCATCACACAGGGTAGTTGCGTTCCCTCAGTTTCTGATAGACAGAAACAGAGTGTTTTTTGGTGGGAGTGCACATACTGGATGTAATCCATTTTCAGAGCTCTTAAAGGAATCCAAGTGCCATGCCTTCTGTAATGTGGCAATCCTGCACAGATACACTTGTTCTGCATATGTAATTAGATAATATCCTTTAGTAAGACTAAAGAAGCCTTTATGGTTCCTTTTATGATGCTCTTCTCATGATGTTTAAATGTCACATAATGAGCCTATTCAAGTTCAACAGAAGGCTTAATGCAAAGGCAGCCAAGAATAAATATTAAAGGGGACTGAGATTGACATTTTAAAATGGTATTACTCTACAAGGAAACGAAAACCCGATATGACCACACAAATTTTCATTGGGAATGAAAATTGGATATTATTTATATTCAAAATCAATTGTTTAATATATATCAATATTAAGAACAGGTTAAAATGTACATTTTTGTTGTTTTTATAAGAACTTATTAAATGAGCAAGTTTCTTCCTCAATATGATGGAAAGAACTTAGGTCTTAAAAATACTGAATATAAGAGAATACAAATTTGCCCAAGACAGAGGACAGTGTTTAGGGGCTCTGAATCAATTCAGGTTTAGTAATAAATTAGGGCTGCCACATTTTCTCTTCCTACTCCTATCTTTACACAAAAGGCAGCTATGACATGATCATCAGTATGATGGAAATAGCCTTATCTACTCCATTTGACCAGTACAGATTGTGAAAAGTTTGTCTGGTTATTTCTTGAATATTATCCCTCTGCCATTGCTAACCTAACACCCTTTCATGCTACACAATTATAGTGATGTATTTCACTTTAACTGCCATGGCAACGTGGAACCCTGGAGGTTGGAGGTTGGTAGGGTAATACAGCTCTCTGGCTGAGAGTTCTAGTTATCTCTCCCTAAATTGCAAATCCCAGCATTCTATAAAATTAAACCATGGCAGTTTAAGTGGAATCATAGCAATATAATTGCATAGTGTGAAAATGCCCTGATCTGAACTCCATGATGAGCTTTGAAAGCTTGCCACAAGTTATAAAGAGCAACAAGTATAGAGCCCTGGTGGCACAGTGGTTAAATGCCTGTACTACAGCCACTCACTCACAAACCATAAGGTTGCAAGTTCAATACCAGGCAGGGCTCAGGCTCGACTCAGGCTTGCATCCTTCCAAGGTTGCCAAAATGAGTACCCAGCTTGTTGAGTAATTAGCTTACAGTTGCAAACCGTTTAGAGACTGCACAGTACAGTATGAAGCAGTATATAAATGAAGCTGCTCTTGCTATATTGTGAATTTTGGTTGGCCAATAAAGGTATCACTGATGGATTTGTGTTTGACTTTGATAAATGGCTAACACAGTTACCCCAGAACCTTTCAAGAGGATAGAGGAAAGCTGCCCCACTATAAAATTGAACTTCTAGTCTCATCAAGAATGGAGGAAATGGTGCCATCTTGTCCTGGACAATTTATCTAGGAGCAAGCCCATATGGATCAAAAATCAGTTTTAACTAAGAGCAGCATCTCAATGTTAGCTGGTGTGTGTGTGTGTGGGGGGGGGGGGGGGTCGGGGTCTACTACCAGCAATGAGTTAACTTTAGCCCAGAACACACTTTAATGCTTCTTAGTGAAAATATACTCCTTTCCTTTGTCTGAATTTCTGCAAATTTAGACTAATGCCTAGATCAATCATTCATTTATGATATTAAAACACATGAATTAATCCTCCACATGAATGGTTTTGATGTTGTTTCTGCAGATTGTCATATACGATGCAATCTATTTAAGAAGTCTTTCTGTGTTAGAAGAATTCTGAGTCAGTTTAGGAGTGGAATTTTTTTTCAATTAGCAGTTGATCTTCAAACATTGTACCTACCTTTTGTCTCCATGAGCAAGATGCTGGTCTAAGGAACATATAGGTTCACTCAGCAAGGCCAGAAACCAAATTTAGTCCACTTTTAGGGTTATGGTTATGGTTAGGGAATCATGGGAACTGTAGTTTATTGTGGCACCAGAACTCTCTGACAGAGAAGACTCAATGTCTCAGAAAAAAACACAATTCCCATGATTCCCTAGCACTAACCCTAACCCTAAAAGTGGACTCCATTTGCACTATTTCTGGCAGTCTGCAACCCCCCTTAGAAGGAAATGAATTTTGAA
Organism: Phrynosoma blainvillii; assembly: GCA_026167975.1. NCBI lineage: Eukaryota > Metazoa > Chordata > Lepidosauria > Squamata > Phrynosomatidae > Phrynosoma > Phrynosoma blainvillii. Next base: position 57,196,552 of record JANUYF010000002.1, on the reverse strand, counting down.
GAAAAGTATCCACCCATAAAAGATATAGCTGTGCCCTCCATTCACTTATGTTAGAGCATAGAATTATTTCTCACCCTGTATTCCCAGATATATGTATTGTAAAATAACAGCTTGTGAAAGTTGCTTCCCTTCCCTCTTTTTTTGGATGACAGTTCTGAGAAGTATAGCTGGGCAATTCTGGAAATTACAGTTCAAAACAGCAACATCTTCAAGCTCTGGGTAAAAGGTGACATTTAGATGTGGAAATGATTTCTTACTATATCCCTGGAATGTGCATGTCAAAATCTGAAATCTGAAAGCTATTAGGAGTTGTAAACAAACACTTATAACACAATAAGCAAATTATACTAAAATTTGGCTGGGCTGTTTTCTGTCATTATCCTAAGGGCTACTTCAGTTAAGGAGGAACAAGAAATGAGTAGTGACAAGCAGTTGGAAATGAAGAGACATCCAAGGCAATCTTTTCCATTTAGTCAAATTTTGCACATCAGCTTAAATGTTCAATGAATTTGTTGGCATGGCATATTGTTCCCAGGAATACTGACTGTCTATGGGCTCAATCAGAGTGCCTCAAAGTCCAGAGTTTCCCATTCTTTTTCTTTCTTTCTTTTTAAAATATTTGTACAGTGGGCCCTTGATATCCACTGGGGTTTGGTTCCAGGAATCCCTGTAAATACTAAAATCCATGGATGCTCAAGTAAATGAAATGCAATGGTGTTGTGAAATGGTATCAAATAGAAACATCAAGGTTTGCTTTTTTGGAATTTATATATTTCTAGAATATTTTCAAGGCATGGATGGTTGAATCCATGGATAAAGAATCTGTGGATATGGAGCACTGACATTCCTCTTTCCTTCACTTGATCTCTGTTGAATCTATGTCCAGAAAAGAAAATCTGCGTTCACTTGGAGGCAACCTTTACTGGATCTGACACAGCAGAATAACCAACATTATTCTGGAAAGTAACCAACACCTTTCATTTCTGAAGGTATTGGGTTAATTTAAAGAGACCTGGGGATTAGGAATAAAATGATCCCCCCCCCCCAATCTGTAGCCACATTATGACAGCTTCCCTGGGGTATGGGTTCTTTAGGAGCAACTGCTTCCTGAAGTGGTTTCTTTTATCTTCTTAAATCTTAATGATAGTGCTGGCCTTGGGAAATAAGAAACAGTCAAAGAGGAGAATTGCTGCCATGCTTTCATTGGATTTGTGGGACTTTCCTGCAGGATATTCTCTACACCAGCGATTCCCAAATTTTATTCTTCAGTTCAACTCCCAGAATTCCTGACTGTTGCCCAAGCTGGCTGGGGCTTCTCAGAGTTGAAGTCCAAAACACCTGGAGGGCCAAAGTTTGGGAACCACTGTTCTACACAGAGATGTGGATTTCTTCATACTTGAGGAAGTATGAAGGGCCAAGAACCCTTGACAGAGTGAAGTTTTCAGGGATCACCTTTTTGAACCTAATGAAAGCCCATCTCTTTTGCATACATACCCTGAACTGGAAATGAAAGGAAGGACATGTGGGCCAAATTTATTTGCAAAAAGTTTTTTTCTCCCAGTTATGGCAGATGGGGACTATAACCCCAGTTCTGAAGCATAGTAACTTATCCAACATTATTTAGCAGTTCCATTTAATGTTCTACTTAACATTTAAGAGAGCTCTTGAGAAATGCAGCATGCAGAGACAGGTACTTATTCCACAACAAACAAAAAATAATATTAGCTGTTTTTAAAGCTGTTGAACCATAAAATAAATGTTGGTCATGGAAGATATTCCAGGTAAGAAAGGTAAATTTGCAACACATAGTAGTTACCAGCTCAGAGACTTTTAATTTTAACAAGAAGCCTTGCCTCAGGCACCAGTTATATTTTAGGTCCAGCAACAGCATTGTGCAGAGGGTTATGTTCATACAACACCTAACACAGTTATTACATACTAGAAAATTCCCCCCTCTTTTAAAGGTATTACAGTCACAGTCATAGGATTAACTTCCTCACCTCTCTCCACATGGCTTAGGTTACTGCACAGGCTATCCTTGAAAAGTGTTCAGAAACTACTGGTCCTCACGGATATACCCGAAATCTTTTCAGGCTGGTACATCTCATAATCTCTGATACATTCCATCATCTAGAGATCACAGAGAGAACAGTAGTGTCACCACAGCTAACACTTGTCAGCACTGCGTGAAAGGAGGCAAAAGGTGTCTCTCCTTGTGAGACCATTTCACCAAGAAAACCCTTTAGGTGAGACAGTTCAAAAAGGTGTGGGTTGATGAGAGTGGTTTGTAGAGTGAGTTGGTGTGTTGTTTGTAGAGAGTGCTAATATTGCCAAATACTACTAACTGAGTTTGTTCTTCCACACTATGTTGTGTTAATATTTACTATTGAGGTCAAGCACCTCAGAAAGTGCTGATAGTTGGCTTCTCTAGTGGCCCTGGTTTTTTATTTTGTCACTGCACATCTGTAGGACATAGAAGAGAGCCAATGGTAAGATGCAAGCCCTAATGGGAATTGCAATACCTGCTGTAATTACAGGGTGTATTTTGCTAGTTGCCTGGCACCAAAAAGTACTTTATCCTATCCCTCAGATCTAGATCACTAAATTACCTGCCTATCCAGATTTTATGCAATACAGAGTCTGTTGCCCTCATGCCCATTTCCACAATCAGCTCACCCAGAAGAAAAACTGATCCATATGCCAATTTTGTCTGTTCCACCTCTGCGAGACCACAAGGACTCATACCATATGACATGAGAATTATCCATCCCTGTGACATCCCATGTCCTATTTTCAAGCTTGGCCATGAGGATAGAGTGCTGCTGACCTGGCAACTCTAATCCAAATAGGCTATACTTACTTTCTCCAAGCAAAATTTAGAAACCAACCCAATAAAAATCAGGGTTATCGAACCCCAATCTCCAGGGTCATAGTCCAACATTCAAACCACTATGCCACACTGATATTTGTTTTCCATAGTTTTGATCTGCATTGTGTTAAATATGCTGCTAGTTGCATTGAGTCTCATTCTTGAGAGAAAAGTGGGGTATTATTATTATTATTATTATTATTATTATTACAGAATATTGAAAATATTGAGGTCATATCTAGGTTTACACGGGATAGTTTACACAGGATGGCTGGATCAAGCTGAATTTACTCAGCGATAAAGACCGGTTTGTCAAGTTTTTGGAAGTAGTTGTTTCCTTTGAAAACCACAAATAGAATGAGTTACATTGAGGCATTAATATTACCCAGACAAATTCTAGACAAATCTTTCTCTAAGGACTTGAACAGAAGAGAAAGGAATATTTTCTCACAATGTTTAACTGGCTGACAAAACAAGCTTGCCAGAGTGAGTTTTAACTATCTTGTTGTACAGCCTGAACTAACTACATCTGTAATCATTGTTCTATAAGAAATAGCTGTGACTTTTATGTGAAGGGAAAATGTTTCACTGCTATTGTTTAATGCAACTTTTAAAACTGCCAAATCAGTAATATATGCTTTTACAAATCATTATTATTTTGATGTCACTTTAAAATCTTGGCAGAGGTTGGAAAAGCTACTTTTTCGGACTGCAAGTACCACAATCTCAACCAGCATATTATGCTGGTTAGGGGATTCTGGAAGCTGTAATCCAGAAAATAATTTTCTAAGATCTGGATTGTGTTGTAAACCAAAAGAACTTGCAAGTATAATATTGCTGAGTCTTTATTATAACTGCATAATTCCATTCTTCAAAAGCAAAGGTGTTTCAAATACGAGAAATCTGAACCATTTAGAAAGCACATACTTTTTCTGCTATAGGCATTTTGATCTCTGTTTCAGATGCTGCCTTTGGAGTTCCAAGTTCATAAGGCCAAATCAAAGAACTGTAACCTTTTGGAATTTAGCACTTATCAAATTTGCTATAATGTTAGCTTCAACATTTTTCAGAAAGACAAACCAAGCTTCACAGACAAGTCTAGCCAGAAACAAGCTACTGTACGCATAATGAATGTCTAACTTACAGAGCTACTGATAAGACCCTGCATTTTACTTCCTGAGTGCCTTTTTATAGTCCCATCTTGCTTGTTAAACCAAAAAACAAGAAAATTATGAAGGGTGTGAATATGTGTAACTCTACATGAAGTCTGGGCAAAAACATTTCACATTTTCTGACTTTTCAATTTTGTACTGTACAATAATTTTGTCATTTTTCAAACATTCTTCTTTCAGGAACCATTTTGGAGATTTTGGCTATTCTTCTTTGATGAATGCTCAGCTAATACAAAATCTAGGTGGGACTTTCAAGTTTCACTTTTATCTTGTGTGGACTCAGTATACAAGAATATCCCAATGTGCTGATAGAATTACACATTGCAGAAGAAGGTTGGTACTGGTGTGCAACCCAGCATAATGTCTCTACCATTTTTGATCAGCTCATTTATGAAACTTTGGGCCTCTACAGACAGGTGGCCCCAATCCACTTTTGGGGCGGCCCTGGGAGGAGCGCTAAAATAGCGCTCCTTCCTCAAGCCGTGGAAAGGGTGCTGCAAGAGGCAGTGCACGCCTCTTCCGCGTCTTTTCCATCACAGCATGTCCAGACACTGCGACGGAAGGACGTCATCGGAGGGCTCACTGTGTGCAACGGCGAGTGCTCCGATGACATCCTCATGAAGGGCTTGGGGCACCCGGTGGTTGACTGCCCCTCCCCTTCCTTGGCTCGAAGATGGCGCTTTGCACCATGTGCAAAGCCCCTTTGATAACCTTCTGTGGAATTCCTAGCCCAAAGGTGGCATGGACTTTCAAATTTTCAGGAACTCTTTAGCAGATGGTACAAAAATTTGGTGACAAAAGTAGAAGCAAACAACCTCGCCATGGAAACCTACTGGAGACCTTGGGCAAGTCACCTTCTCTCAGCCTCAGGAAAGGAAATGTGAAACCCTCTCTAAAAAGCTTTGCCAAGAAAACACCATCTTAGAGTCACCATAAATCAGAAATAACTGGAAGGCATACAAAATGCTCACAAAGAGCCCACACATCTGGTGGATCTGTAACATTTTGCTGGTCCCATTAAAAGGTATTTTCACCACACAACTACTTGGGTGTTGTTGTTGTTTTGTTGTTGTTTCTCATGAAACATCGAGTTCTCTGTACCTAATACAGAAATAGTGGGCAAAACAGTGTTTCATATCCTAAGTTCTATCTGATATGTAGTGACTTTTCCTAATGTCTGTATTTGCAATCGTACCCTGTAGAGTTCTAGCATTATAGAAGATATGGGTTATTCTGCTTCAAATTTAGTGATGCTCTTGAAAGTTATTGTCAAATTGGAGGGGGTTCACTGGTCAAGAAGGAGCAAAATTGCCTTTTTTAATCTTGGTGGGAAAGTTTTTTGGGGAAAGCAGATCTCAGTGGTTCTCCTGTGACTGACACCATTTTTATTTTCCATTAAAACCCCACAAATGCACTACCTAGTCAAAGAGTCCTGTGATCTGACCTTACATACCTTGATCTTGTACCCTCCTGGATGAGTGGTTCCCAGACTTGGGTCCATATATGTTATTAATCTACAACTCCCAAAATTCCTGACCAATGGCTACACTTACTAGGAATTCTGGGAGTAAGTCCAACTGTATCTGGGGGACACAAGTTTGGGAGCCATAGTCATTTATCAAAGGGAGGAGGATGGCCTCCACTGAAGGTCACCATTTTCTCAAGAGTGCTGATTGAAATGATCTCCATCACAATATAACATGTCTCTGGAGCATTGTTTAAAAATAAAGAGCCAGGAAGGGCACCAACCATTTCTGAATATAAAAACATGAAAAGAGATCAACCAGAATCAGATCAAATGACTATGTATTTTAGTATCCTGTTTCATCATTCGGTTCTCACAGTGGCCAACCAGATTCTTACAGGAAGCCTGTAAGCAGGACATAAGCACAACATAACAGGTATATTGCCTTAGATGCTGAAAGGAAAATGTAGCCATTCAGGCTGATATCCATTGAAAGCTTTGTCTTCCATAAATTTATGCAGTCCCACATTAAAGCAAGTTAGTTTAGCATCCAGCACCATATCTTGTGGCAACAAATTTCACAGTTAAAATGTACTGTACTGCATGTAATGCTTCTTTTTATTCTTTTTATCTTTTCTATTGCCCACTCTTCAGGTATTTTGCATTCCTCCCCTCAAGATTCTCTCCCCAACCTTGAAACAAGATGAAATGTTCCCTCCTTTCATAATCTCTGAACAGGGATACCAAAGTAGGCTTTGCTCAATTCCAATCTTCTGGCCAGATTTTGGAAAGGTTACATTTTTGGACTTCTCAAAATTCTCTACAGAGTATAGAAAATTAACAAGAGGATTTGGGAAGCTGTGGTATAAAAATGTAAGAGTTGCCAATCACTTTCCAGTTTGAAATAAGAATGGGAGTAACTTTGTAATGACTACTGCCTTGGTTATCATTTTCTAGATGCTGCACTCATCAAGGTAGGTTTTGATTGCAGTTTAGTTTCCCTCTCCCAGTGCAGCATTTCTCCCCACTGAGAGTATATTTGAGTCTGAAGCTGTCAATAAAGACAAAATTTCTTTCAGAGTACCTTCAACTTTCCAAGCTGACATCTTAAAGAGATTCCATATTCAGGCAAAATCGTATATTATGTTGTTACACTGCCTGACTTTCTCAATGCACCAGATTGAAATGTAAAATCCTGTGAAGTACTGTGCAGCCATCCAGAGCCTGAAGTGCCTTTAGTCTCTCCTCACCCCATCCTCCCAGCAAGCAGCCTAAGCCGGCATCCCTGTTAGTTATTAACTCAGGAAGTGATCTCATCCACATGCAACTAAAATAGTATTTAAATGTAAGTTTGAAAGATCCACTTTAGCCTCTTTACTTAGTAATGGGCAGCCATCCAAAGTGGCTTTCTGCCAAGGAGGGGGGGGAAAGCCCTCTTCTGTGCAGACACATTCAAATAGGGTCACTTTTGGGGAAGCTCTCCAGAAACTAAAATGCTAGACAGATAGAAAAAACATATCTGTGGTGCAGTTTGGTCAGTCAGTGGATACGCCTGAAGCAAGGGAGACCATTAAAGAGGCTCAGGAGATCTTCTTATATAATAATGTGGAGAGAAAGCACCACACTTCTCCTCCATAAGAAGGGTCAAAGCATTAAGAGATATAGCAGTATATACCTGGAAGTCTGCAGCTGTTGACAAACTGCCCACTCTGAGGGCTACCCCAAGACATTTTGATTGCTCAGTTGATGGACAAGATGTTACTTCCCTTCCAACTACAGAAGCTGGCCAGGATGGAGACTGAAATTCCTTTCAGCAGTAGAAAAAAAATGGTGGGTTATTTGAGGGCAGAAGTGGGGAACCTTAAGCTTACAGAAGTTGCTCATCTGATCTGCACATTTCTCCTGTGATTATCTCCTATCGGTGACTAAAGATAAGAGATAAGAAGGCCTGGAAGCTGTTGCTGTATAGAAACTCCTGAGTAGATATGCATAGAACTGAGCTGTGCTTTTTGTTCCCTTGAAAGTAACTAAGGGGGGTTGCAGACTGTCAAAAATAGTGTGAATTCAGTCCACTTTTAGGGTTAGGGTTAGTGCTAGGGAATCATGGGAATTGTTATTTTTCTGAGACATTGAACCTTCTTTGTCAGAGAACTCTAGTGCCACAATAAAATACAGTCCCCATGCTTCCCTAACCTTAACCCTAACCCTAAAAGTGGACTGAATTCACACTATTTCTGACAGTCTGCAACCCCCCTAAACTGGGTCTTACTCCTATATGAGCTTACATGACTCCTATATGAGCCTGCTCGAGTGCTGATCTTCTTTAGGCTTGTCTGGTGAGGACACAGGAGAGAGTCTTCTCAATGACTACTCCTAGTCTATGGAACTCCCTCCCAAGAGAGGCTCACAAGTCCCCTCTCTGCTATCTTTTTGTCAGCAGGCAAAGACCTTTCTTTTTAAATAGGCTTTCAGCTTTTAATCTGGTTGAGGTAGAAGAATGTCAAGCTGGTGTGCTATTTTAATGTGTAGCATGTGTTTTCTGTGCTTTTAATTATTTTTAAATTATTGTTTTTAAAATACTGTTTTAATTGGATTGATTGTTTGATGCTGTTTTTCTGTACCATGCATTGTTTTAGTTTTTTTATCATAATGTAGACAGGATCCCATTTTTGGGAGAAAGGTGGGATATCAAATCCATAACATCAAATACATACATACATACATCTGTGTTGATATGTTATGTGTGCTTGAAGTGAAAATGTTCAAATAAGTAGAAATTAAAACCTACCTTGGTTTGGCCCTGCCCTTCACCCTTTGCCCCACCAGCTGCTGAGAAACACTCCTGAGACCCTTCCCAAATTGAAATTCAGCACTCAAGTCAAAAAATGTTCCCCATTCCTGGTTTAGGGGATTCAGGGCACAGTCAGGGGACACAGAAGGAGGAACATCTAAGATCTTCTGCCACTGCTTCCCTATGACACAACGCATCACAATTCATTGACTGAGAAATGGCTGTTCTGCCTATTGGGAATACATGTTACCCTTAACCAGTATCTGAAAGGGTAAGGATGCCTGGGAATATGTCAAAAGATGCCAGGGTGCTACAGTAAGGCAATAACATGTATACGTTGCACATGCATTTATAGATTCAATTCAGGAACACACATGCATGGATTCATATCTCATACATGAGTGGTATACATATGACCAAATTTGAAAGGCAGATTGAAAACCAGTTTGAGAAGCACCGTTTACAAGGGATTACAGGGTCATGTGAAAAAGCCTAAAGAGATGTTGTCAATGCATATATACTTGTAAGAGCACTCCCATTGAATTCAATAGCCTTAATTCTAGCTGAACTCATGTCAGGCTGAGTCATGCATGTGTTCAGAATCGTAAAATTGTATATACAAGCTGCAGAATTTCATCTTAATAATTGCATACTTGCTGACTCCATAGTGAAGTATATGCAGCATTGTACTAACTCAGGGTTAATTAAGTGAGCTCAGTGCCTTTTTTGTATGAATACAGCCCATCTGCTCAAACTGAGGATTAAAATCTCAGCTGTACTGTGAAATTCAAATGAGGCCCTTTTAAAGGAGCAGGTGGAATTGAATGAGCAATTGCTACTGGCGGAAGAACTTGGTGACATGATATTATGAGTATTCATGCTTGAACTTTGCAGGAAGGGGCAGACATGTCCCTTGGCCTGTGGTCCATACACACAGCTGCAAAGAAAGCTGGAACTCTGTCTCTGCCATCATCAGGGCAGGGCAAATAATGAAACACTTTGAAATGCTCAAGGGCTATTCATGTGTTTTTTTAAAAGACAGAGAAAGAGAGACTGTAGAAGAAAGAGAAGAATTTATACTCAATGGCTTAATCTGCTGCAATCATGCACAAAGAATCCATGAATATGAACTAAATATAGCCTCTTGATAAGGATACTGAACTTTCAGGGTGAGGGCCAAGAGTTTTGTTTCAATAGGTCTGTGTCAGTTACATAGGCTACACTTTCACAAGAGGCAACAGTGTAGTAACACTACAACGCCTATAGTCTGAAATTGGCTCTGCTCACTAGTGCTAACTGCCAACATTGATCAACTATGTGGCACTGGGAAATGTCATCTTGACACACAATTGATCTCACACAATTGCCAAAAGGCAATACCACTTTACATTAATTAAGAAGTGAAACCTGGAGTTCTTCCACACTAACCAATTATAATGATATGATTCCATTTTAACTGTCATGGTTCCATCCTGTGGAATTGTGGCAATTGTGCGAGGAGTGTTTAGAAGCCTCTGCCAGAGAGCTCCAGGGCCATGCCAAACTACAAAACTCAGGATTCCATAAGACCTAGCCATGCCAATTAAACTGGAATCATGGTGCTATAACTGTGTAGTGTGAAAAGTCCCTCCTTGGTGAATATGTCAGACAAATACAAATGGAATCTCTCCTTTGGTTTGGACAGAATTTATTTAGTTTTTCTGACTCCATAGCCTCCTATTTGCAGCAAATAACATATCCAAGTGTCAAATTGAATAGGCTCTTGTCAGTTTATTTATTTATTTAATAATTAACTAAATGTATATATTTGTTTAATTATTTGTTATCCCATATTTCTCCCAGCATGGGTTTCAGTAGGGATGAACTAACTGAACCTCTCATGGATGGGAGTTCCACAACTGTGAAGGCTCTCTCTTGTGTCCTCAACAAATTTGTTTGGAATGGTGGTGGGACTGAGGAAAGCTGTCCAATGCAGATCTTAAAACTCAGGCTGGCTCATATAGGGAGATATGATCTTTCAGATAGTATGGACCCAAGTTGAGTAGGGATTTAAAGGTCCTAACCAACACTTTGAATTCTGCCTGGAAACAGACCAGCAACCAAGGAAATTATATGCTCCATGCAACAAGCCAGAACAGCTAGTCACACATTCTCAGTCCCAGAAAAGCCTGTAAGAAACAACGTGAAGTTACACAACAAAACAATAACATGCCATAGTCAGCAATCTGATTGCAGCAGTTTCCATGAAGGAATCCATGAAGTTTCTGAACTGTTTCCAAAGGCAGCTCCACATAGCATGTGCTACAGTAAACCAAATGGAATGTAACTCATACATGATTCACTGTAGCTATATTTGACATCTCCAGGAACAATGCACTCCTGGCCATTGTCTTCTCTGAATTCAATTCAGCATCAATTTGTTTGCCTTCATACAGTCCATTACCAGCACCAGACATTGGTTTAACACAGAGATAGCTTCCTCTGATTTGAATGGAAAGAAGAGATAGAGTTGGGTGTCATCAGTGGACTGATGATACCCAACCCCAAAACTGCTCTCCCAGCAGTTTCATTTAGATGTTAAATACCACATGGGACAAAACAGCACTGGAGAACAGTCCAACAGCCATGGGCCTTACAGGGATACCCAGGCACTACCTTCTGAATTATTTTATTATTTATTTCAAGGATTTATATCCCTTTCTCCCACAATGGGATTCAAGGCGGGTTACAATATTTTAAAAAGACAGAACTAAAACACTGATCACAAAAGTTAAGAACTAAAACACTGATTACAAAAGTTAAAAGATAGTTGATTACCAACATTAAAACATAAAACACTACCAGCAGCAGCCAGGAGCAGCCTGGAAGCCTTGGGAGGAGGCTCCTCCCCAGGCTGCAGTGGCAATGGAAGAGCTGTGGGTGTGATCCTAGCCCCAGCCCTGCTCACCATCCCCACCGACAGCACAGAGGCAGCAAGCGAGGTCAGGCTTGGCTATAAAGCCAGCCCCAACACACCACCACCTCCTCCCCAGGCTGTGGTGCCGGCAGAAGAGCTTGTGCTTGAGCTGAGCTTCCTAGCCTGCTCAACCCTCTGGAGGCAGCCAGCACCACCTAATTCCACTGGCGTCTGGGAGGAGGACTCTTAGCCTGCCCAAACTCTCTAGAGGCAGCAGCACCCACCCCAACTCTACCAGCCGCTGGACAGAACTTACAAAGTCCAGCATCGGATACAGGAACTAGACATGCCCATGTCTGCCAGTGCCAGGAGAAGAGAAGGGGAGGTGCCGGTGGGAGTGGCACCTTCCAAAAGCCAGTCCATCGGTCAAGCCCAGCACTGGATGTCAGGACAATTGTGCTTTGTTAGCACTAACACTAGAAGAGGAGAAGAGGGGTGCCGGTGAGAGCGACACCTTCCAAGGGTTGGGTTACCAATCAAATCTTGAGTGTTGGACGCCAGGACAATTGTATCGCTAGCACCATCACCAGGAGGGAAAGGGGGAGGTACTGGTGAGAGCAGCACCTTTTAGAGGCGATTGCTAACACCAGTGCCAGGAGAGGAGAGAGGGAGGTGCTGGTCAGAGCGGCACTTTCTTGAGGCCAGGTTGCCGGTCAAGCCTTGGTTGATGACCACCGGACCAACTGCGCTTGTTAGCGCCTGCACTGGGAAGGGAGAAGGGAGGTGCTGGTGGGAGCAACACCTTCTAAAAGCACTCTGTCTGAGAGGAGGATTAATGATGCAGACACTGGCCATGGCAAGCCAATTGGAGTAGTGTGGGGCAAGGGAAGATATAGCGTTAACAGGGTGGGGATGAAACACAAGGGAAGACAAGATCGATATTTGAAATCTATCCCTTCTTTCACCCACCCTGTTAGCTCAAAAGAACCGAGGGTCGTTCCAACTGTACCACAAACCCTCACCTTGTTCCTTTGCAATGCCAGGTCAGTGAGGAACAAATCTCATATTATCTATGATTTGTTAGAGGAGGAGAATGCTGACCTGGCTTGTTTTACGGAAACCTGGCTGGGGGAGGATAGTAGTGCAGTCTGAGTTAAGGCTCTCCCAGCCGGGTATACTGTTAAGGAGTAGGTTAGGGAAAGTGGGCGAGGAGGGGGGAGTTCCCTTGGTCCATAAAAGTACTATCACTTTGACCAGGAGACTTATCTGGAAAATGAATCACATCGAGTGTATTTACCTGACCCTAAAGGCTAGGGACAGTCTGGGGATTCTGTTAGTTTACCATCCACTCCATTGCTTAACAGACTCCCTGGCCAAGCTAACACAGCTGGTCTTGGAGCTGGAGTTGGAGTCTCCCAGGCTTCTTGTCCTGGGGGACCTCAACATCCCCTTCAAGTTTAGCTCATTAGATCTGAAAGGTGAAGCTTGGGAGTTCATGACTTCCATGACAGCCATGGGCCTGTCCCAACTAGTCTCAGGTCCAACACATTGTGCTGGTAATACACTCGATGTGGTCTTTAGTACAGATCAGGTATATCCGTGGGCAGTGGTAATCCAAACTTCTGCCCTGTCATGGACGGTTCATTTTCTGGTCAAAGTTGTTGGAATATGGATGGGATATGCAGTCAAAGTGGAAATGTACAGATGTGTGAAAAATCTCTTCTGAGAAAAGTTTCTAAGCAAACAAAGAGGGCTCCACCTGCAGGTAGTTTGAAACCAAAACAATCTCACACTGAACAGAATTAACAAGGACATTGAGCCTGGGAAAGCAGGATGCTAGAAGGTAAACAAATGATCTCATCTGGTTTGCATGGGAACCAGGTCACATGGGGAGTGATACACAGCTAGGGGCTAGTCTAGAGGCTGGGATAAAGCTGATCATCCTATCACTATGTTGGTTGTCACCCAGGAGGTGGAGTTATGGGTTGGGCCAAGGGCTCCTTTGTTCTCTTTGTTAGAACTTGCCTTGCTTTTCAACTCAACAAGTTGTGATCCTATCGTTTCTATCATCTGCAAGATGGATTGTACATAGTTCTTTTCTGTTTTTACTATGCAACAATAAAAGCTTTACTTTGGATTTACTATTGTGTCTTCATGAAAAACTGAAGCTGCTGGGAGAATGCAGGGAACAGCATTTCCAGGATGGCTGATGAAAGGAAGTATTCCAGGATCGGTGAGCCAGTCTTCTGATCTCTGCTACATCTACATTTACCTCACATAAGTCAACAAAAGTGTGATTGAAGGCTACTACCCATACTACTACTCTCGGGGGTGGAGGACCCATTAAAATGGTCTGCCCTCGAAGGCTGATGGAACCCAAAAGGTCCCAGGAAGCCTTGGAGGGTTCTATGGTTGGGAACAATGGCGATTCAGTCGAAGCCTTGGTTGATACCTGGAATAACAATCTTACCAGGGCTATAGACATTATCGCTCCTGAGTGTCCTTTCCAACTCGCTTCTATCCCCCATGCTGTTTAACATTTACATGAATGGGTGAGATCATCAGGAGACATGGGGCACGGTGCTACCAGTATGCTGATGACACCCAAATCTATTTCTCTACGTCTCTGATTGTTGCAGTGACTAAGGATGACATCTCTCCTCTGGATGCCTGTCTAGGGTCAGTAATGGGTTGGATGGGGGAAAACAAACTCAAACTGAATCTAGAGAAAACGGAGGTACTCGCGATAGGTACCCCAAGTCTGGGGAAGGAGTTTTGTCAACAAGTCCTGGACAGGGTCACACTTCCCCTAAAGGACAAAGTTTGCAGTTTGGGAGTACTCCTGGACTCATTTCTACAGTTGTCATCTCAAGTAGATGCAATGGTCATGAGTGCTTGGTATCAACTTTGGTTGATTCACCAACTGCATCCCTACCTGGACTGAAAGGACCTGGAAGCAGTAGTACCTGCCCTGGTAATCTCTCGGTTAGATTTCTTCAATGCACTCTACATGGGACTACCTCTGTACCAAGTTTGGAAGCTTCAATAGGTTCAAAATGAGGCAGCCAGACTGTTCACCAAAACACCTAGGTCGGACCATATAACACCTGTATTAAAATTGTTTCATTAGCTGCCGATTAGCTTCTGGGCACAGTACAAAGTGTTGGTTATTACCTTTAAAGCCCTATATGGCTTGGGCCCGAGTTACTTGAAGGAACGCCTCTCCCCACATAATCCGCCCCGCACTCTCAGAACATCTGGGAAGAACTTATTAGAACTTCATAAAACTAGGTTGAGTACAACTTACCATAAATCATTCTTGGCCGCAGCCCCCAAGCTGTGGAACAGCCTACCAGAAGAGATCCGTCTTATTGCTACTTTAGATGCCTTTAAGAAGGCACTTAAGACGGAGCTCTTCCGGCAAACCTACCCACTTGATCTTCTTTAGTGGACCTTTAAGTTGAATAAGTATTACTCTAATTCGATCTTATGGCTTTTTTGGTACTGTTGTTGATGGCTATTTTACTGAATTATTAATAATGTTATTTTACTGATTGTATTTTGTATATTGTTTTATAGAATTTTGTATTGATTGTATTTTGTATATTGTTTTATTTTATTGTTGTAATCCTGCTTCAATCTGCAGGGAGAAGCGGAAAATATAAATAAAGATGATGATGATGATGATGATGATGATGATGATGATGATGATGATTAAAACTGTATAGGTAAAACCAGTTAAAATCATATTTAACCTCTCCAAGAATGACCAGAACCACTGTAGAAAAGTGTCCCTGAGTCCCAGATGGCCCAGAAGGACACCACGGTTAGTGGAATCAATATTCTGGAATGTCCACTAGAACCAACAAGGACACACTCCCCCTGTCCAATTCCTAATGTATGTCATCCACCAAGGCAACCAAAGCTGACTCCATACTATAACCTGGCTCAAAGGGAGATTGAAATTTGATTATCTAGATAATGAATCTCAATAATTCATTTCATCCAGGAGCCTCTAGAACTGGGAAGTATATGAAGGCCGTTACAACAGAATCCCATATTAAAATTGAGTATGTGTATATAGAGTTGGAAATACTGAAACTGTGATCCATGTTTTGTTTTATTCCTTGTGTAGAAGTTAATTACCCATATATTGCCTTCTATCCCAGGGTGTTCTGAGATTATGAGAATTTTCTTCTTGACACTCATGATCTTGGTACTTGTATAAAAGGAAAGGCAGAAAATATGTTTAAAATATATTTAAAAATTAAAAATGTAATGGCAAAAATTGCAGAAATATTACCAAGTGCTATTAAATATAAGACACAATCATGTCTTCAGTTTTAATATTATTCCTGAATGAATTTAATTATTTTATTTACTTGGCAAGGCCATTCAGCTATATTGCTTCTTTCTCTTGGAGTACCAGATTGTTTTAATGCCAGGGTTAATAAGTTCCTGTCTTGGTTATGCTTGTGGTATATATCATACTTGTATAAACCACAGTAGTGTAAATAAAATCCAGTTCTGAGACCATTGTGTATTAACTGATGTTGGTCAGCTATTACTATATATATCATATTTCTTTGAAAAAGTGGCATAGCCTTTGAAAATATTGGATGGCATCCTGTATTGAAAGCATTGGCTAGCATCCAACTTACACTATTGTAACCAGGGTTGGAGGGAAAAAAACAGTTTAAAAAAACACCCAAGAGGGTTTGTTTATATTGGGAGGGGGGTTAAGCAACAGATTTTTGCATTAATATGTAGGACTACATCAATATAGGACTAAATCAGAAAATTAGGTAGCCAAATGCAGTTCAGATATTATGGCCAGTAGCTTAAATAATAACTGTTCTGTAAAAAGTGCTCTTTTACAGCAAGTTGTTTTGGTTAATTGAAGGATTTGTTTCTGAATGGCATTTCTTGGACTATAAAATAAAGTGATTAAAAAGAAACAACTGGCACGGAATACTGGTCTAACAATGAACCAATAGCCAACAACCTATTAAAGTCAAACAATTATTGTTGTATCAGTAAGAGGTATGAAAAATAGTAATAAACGCCAGATAGATAGATAGATAGATAGATATAGATATACATATAGATATATATGAGAATCAATTTTTAAAAAAACAGGAGTGGGTTTTTGGGTTTTGTTTATTTGTTGTTGTTGTTTTGAAGTCATTTGCTTTAAATCGGGGTAGGCAAACTGTCCCCTTTAAGGGCCGAAGGACTTCAGCTCCCAGAAGCTTCAGCCATGTTGGCCAATAGTCTGGGATGTTGGCCAATAGTCTGGGATTCTGGGAGCTGAAGTCCTTTGGTCCTTAAAGGGGACAGTTTGCTTACCCCTGCTTTAAATGAACCTGGTTTAAACCAGCCAGCTCTAATTGTAACTCTCTTTTTTGGTCCTTGAGGAGGTTAGAATTCTTCACCAGCCACACAAGAACCAAAATCCCTCCACTCCACCTTGGGCTCCTTCCCACTTGCATTTAAATCAGTTTGCAATTTGCATTGACACTGGGTCACAGATTCGATTCAGGCTAACGTGTCATTCCCACTATGGAAGTGAATTATTTCCTTATCCCATGTCATACCTGCTAGTGGGAATGAGCCCCAAGTTGCTTTTGCACCCCAGCTTTACATGCAGAATGTGCAAAGCCCAGTGCACTCTTCTGAGTCCTGAGTGACTTGTAGAGCGAGGAGAGGGGTACCTGGTGGTCCCTTCTGGCCCCTTTATGGAGATCCCCACCACCCCCACTGCCCTCCTGGCTCCAGGGACTGGAGAGACCCCCAGAGCAGTAGGTGAGGCTGAGCAGCTGAGTGGTTCTGATTATTTCGAGGTGGCCACCAGGCTTGGAGAGGTCCCGCATCCAGCTCGCTCCCTCTAGGCCATCTATGTCTTGACCACAGTGGCCCCAAAGTTGGGTCTGAGAGGCCCCAAAACAGGACTCTGCTCTGCTTGATGAGGGATTGCAAAGCCAAGAGAACCCAGCTCACCACCCTCAACAGATGAGCTGGACTTTGGTGAGACTGCTGTCCTGGACACCTATGACACTGGTGAGTTCAGAAGGCTTTGGGAAGGCTTGGTGCTTTTTTTGGTTTCTTGCCTTCAAGTAGTTGGTTTTGAAGGGTTGGGCTCTGGAGACCAGGGTTCAAGTCCTCTCACTCTCTCTGCCCCAACCTTCTGCCTTTAGTCCCTCCCATTCAGTGCAATGCAAATCAGATCCATCGTTCACACTTGTTGAACATGCTTCTGAATCAATTCTTTTAAAAATAAAACACCAAAAGATCCATCTTTGAAAAGAGTGATTTTTATTTATTTATTTATTTATTTTACATTTGCTTTGCTTCAATGTAACTTGGACCAAATGCAGTCAGGTCTGAAACAGTTTCCAGTGTGAATGAGGCATATATAAATCAATCAACAAATCAGTTTGTATCATAGTGGGAACAAGCCCCTAATGTGTGAGACAGCCCTCCTAACTTTGCCATTTCCATTTTGTTGAAGAGTGGGAGAATCGGCAGAGATGTGTCCATCTGTTTTCTTGAAACAGCACAAATTGTAAGGACATTTTCTGCAAGGATCTCCTGAGGAACCCTCAGAGATCTCTACAGATGCCTGTTCAGCATGTCCAGTTAAAGTGTTCAAATGTGTGATCAGATCAAGCAGTATTTAAGTATGATGAACTTTTCTTGTGGTCTCATAGTTGTAGTCTCCAGTTTCAAAAATGCATGCAAGTAGAAAATGGCAAGAATTGTGTCTTTTAATAATAGGATAAATCCTACGTGTGAACTAAAGAATTTAAATGTTTGGTCTTTTTGTTTTGTTTAATTGGTAATCTTTTAAAAAAGGTAACATTTTGAAAGTAGCAGTAAACATATGCAATGAGGCAGATTCCTTCAGTAATGAAAGAACAGTATACAGTGTAGAAAAACAGAGGTTTGGGGGCTACATATGCCTGAATTTGCAAGGCTCACAACATTTCCAAGAAAGAAAGTGTATAGGAAATAAATGTCCATATTGTAAAATGTAAATGTGAAATGTAAATGCACATGATTGAAAATATATATAAAAACATGCTTTAGTCATTGGGTGAGAATGTATAAATTATGCAAACAAAATAGAAAATTTGGGGGAAACATGTTTAAAAATATGTGCAAAATTGACTTCAAGAAGAAAACAGAAAGCCAGTATAAATAAAGAATGGGAAGAAAATGCATGGATCTACAGAAAGTCAACTCATGACTGAGAGCTTTTCATATCCCTGAATCTGAAATGATATAACCTCCATTTCATCATCAAAATGTAAATGTTTTCGAACCTGAGGCCCTAGTGCTAATTATGTTCAAATTGGATCATGCATTTGAATGTAAAAATTATGTTGAATTGGAATGATTTGGATTGAATTTTATTCTTCGTTTGTTTGTTTCAGCACTGCTTCTTAGCATGGAGGAACTCCAGTGGAACAGATGCTACAGCAACCTTAAAAACTGTCCATTCTTCCTAGCAGACTCTCCTCAGTTTAGATTCTATCCTGATAATTAACATCATGGAAATAAATTTTGGCCTACTTTGCAATAACAAAGAAGAGCATGTCATTAAAGAAAGGTTCTGACCTGCTGACAGATGCATCTTATTAGAATATGAATGTGTGCTAAGTATCAGTGGGTGTGTGGGTGGGTGGGTAGCTGAAAAAACATGATATCTAAGAGAGAAAAATTAAGGGAGAATGAATATTCCTGTGTGAAGGCCCTCAAAAGATAGCTTGTGCATCCTTAGGGGCTTATTTTGGTGCCCTCAGATCCTTTGTGATTTCTCAGCCCAAGAACCACATCAATGAAATCAGAATATACTCCTAATGTAAACTAGTTGATGTCTGTATGCTTTGAACCACAACTTTTCTTACTATTCCATACAGATGCCACATGAAGACTAAATGAAAAGTGCAACAACCTGATCTCATAATTCTAGCCTGTAGTGAACAGGATATTCCCATGGATATATAGTCATGTCTCTTTTCTACTTGATAAAGAGATAAGAATAGCATTTACTTTTTCTGTATGAAGTGGAAACAATTTTTATTTTATTTTTCTCTTTTTTCCCTCATTTTGTGGTGGAGGAAGCAATTATCAAAAATTTTGTAATTATCTCTCATAAGTCTTTGATCTCACCAACTTCTTGCAGCTTATTATTTCTTTAAAAAATATCAACAGGAGGCACACGTTCTCTCATATGAATGCTTTGAATCTCCTTTATGGCCTCCAGCTGAATTGTCCTTATAATCAGTAATGATCTTCATGTAGAGTGTGCTCAGTGTGGAAACCTTATTCAGGCTTTTAATATTAATTGTTCAACAAGATCACAGCCTTCTGCAAGCAAGCATGGTGAATCTTAATGGAAAAGAACTCTGAGGGTCTTGAAAGGCCTTATGAAGTAAAACCTACTAACAGAACTTCTATACATGATACTAGAGACCGCCTGTGACATTACATCTAAGGATTGTTTTCTCCCATGCTATCCTGGCACTTGCTAAGATCATGAGCCTCTTTTCTACTTATTTCTGTGATATGTCTACCTGGAATTAAGTTGAGGGCTTTGGCAGGAAAGTTACAACTGTCAGAAATCCACCAAACAGAGGATTCTGTCTGTTGTAGTGAAAAAATAAGGTTTCTTAACTCCAGACATTCTTTCATTGTGGAACTTCTTTATATCAACAGATCTCAGGGTGGCATACAATAGCATTAAAACAGGTTAAACAGGCTAAAACAATAAGATTGTTTAAATAAGCAAAAAGCATATTCAACAAAATGATGAGTTAAAACAGATTTTAAAAATTCAGAAGTTTTTAAAACTAAAAGAACTCCACTCTTTGAGTTGCATTAATAAACCCTAAAGGCTTTGGTGAATGGCCAAGTTTTAACTGGGTACCTAAATGCTAAGAATGTTGGCAGCAATCAGGCCTTCAGGTGGATATCATTCCATAGTTGGGGTGCCATGGCTGAGAAGGCCTTCTCTCATTTTCCAACACAGTGTATTGACCTCACTGGTGGCACACAGAGGAAGGTTTCCCCCAACAAATCTTAATATGTGCATATGGGGAGAGGTGGTCCCTGAAGAATTGTTGTACCAAGGCATTTAGGACTTTAGATGTCAACTCAAGCTCTTTGAATTCAGACCAGAAACATATTAGAAGCCAGTATAATTCTTTTAAGACTGGCATTACATGCTGTGTATGTGATATTCCAGTCATCTGCTACATTTTGCACTAGCTGCAGCTTCCAAGTCTTCTTCAAGGGCAACCACACATTGAGTGCATTACAGTAGTACAGTCTGGGGGTACTCCTGGATCCGTCGCTCCAGACATCAAATCAGGTAAATGTGACGGTCAGGAGTGCCTGTTATCAGCTTCGGCTGATCCGCCAGCTGTGCCCTTTCCTGGAAGTAAGGGATCTTGAAACTGTGGTACATGCGCTGGTGACCTCTCGTCTTGATTTCTGTAATGCGCTCTACATGGGGCTACCCTCATGCTTAGTCCGGAAACTTCAAGTACTACAGAATATGGCAGACAAGTCTCTGGCACATCCAGGCGAGGCCATATATCACCTGTCTTGAAAAGACTTCACTGGCTGCCGATCAGTTTCCGGGATCAGTACAAGGTGTTGGTTATGACCTTTAAAGCCCTACATGGCTTGGGTCCAACCTATCTCCGGGACCACCTCCTTCCGTATGATCCACCTCACACACTTCGGTCCTCTGGGAGGAATTTGCTTCAGCCGGTTAAAACTAGGCTGTCTGTAACCTCCCAGAGGGCCTTCTTGGCAACCGCTCCCAGATTGTGGAATGGCCCGCCGGACGAGATTCATCAAATTACCAGCTTCAACAGCTTCAAAAAGGCTGTAAAGATGTATCTCTTCCAGCAGGTCTTTCTGGACTAGTTTTTCCCGGCCTAAGGAGTGAGCTCACCCTATCTCTACCCTCTGTCGCATTCATAATCGTTGCCTGTCTGCTATTATGTTTTTTTTAGATGTTATAGCTGATTTTATTGTTTTATATGCTTGATGTTCAATGCTATTTTAAGGGATGGGAGGGGGTTCTTTGGGATTGTATATTGTGACATTTTAATTTTGTAAGCCACCCCGATTGCTTCGGTAGAGGGGCGGGATAGAAATACATTTTATTATTATTATTATTATTATTAGTCTAGGTGGGAGGTTTTCAGTGTATGAACTACTGGGTTATCTCTGTGCAGGAAAGGCTGAAGCTGGTGTCAAGCACTCAGAACCACAGAGTCCACTTGGGCCTCCAGTAATGGGGATGGATCTAGGAGCACTCCCAAGCTCTATATCTACTCCTTCTAGGAGAGTTCAACTGCATCCAGAACAAGCTGTTTACCCATTCCCCAGATCAAAGAACTGCTAGTCACAAAGCCTCTCTCTTATTGTGATTCAACTTGTTTATTAGCCTTCATCCAGCCCATTACAGCATCCAGGCACTGCTCCAGCATCTACACAGCTCCAACTGACTCCGATGACAAGGAGAAGTAGAGTTGAGTGTCATCAGCAACCCCTTTATGGCCTCCTTGAGTGGCTTTAGGTAGATACTGAACAACATGGAGGATAAGATGGAACCCTGTGGCACCCCATACAGTTTAATTGCCATGGGGCTGAATAGGAATCCCCAAATGATACTCTCTGGAACTGGCCCTCCAAGTAGGAGTGGAACCACTATAGAACAGTGCTGGTCCATTCAGATACCATGACTGATGATAGGAAAAGCCACTGAGAGATCCAGGATGATCAACAGGATAGCACCACCACTACCCTGGAGTAGTTGTTAACCACTAAGAGCAACTAAGGCCATGCCCTGGTTTGAAATCTTCTGTTTGCTTCAAGAATGCCTGAAGTGGCTCAGACAGCACACACTCAAGCACCTTGCTCTAAAAGGGGATATTTGCTTTAGGGTGGTAATTCCCATAAACTTCTGGATCCATAGAGGTCCTCTTCAGAAAAGGGCATAACACTGCCTCCTTCAAGGCAGCAAGCACCTCCTCCTGACATAGGTAGGCATTTACCACCCTCTGGACCCACCCAATCAATCCACCCCTGCTAGATTTTATCAGCCAAGAAGGACCAGGGTCAAGCTTACAAGTGTAGGACAAACTGCTTCAAGCATCTTGTCCACATCCACCCTAGGCTCTGTAACACATGTGGTGTCAAGTTCTGAGCAAATGAGAGCAACATTTTCCTTGAATTACCTTGCAACTTTTCCACAGCAGGTATCTGTGGGTTGCATACCTGAGCTTTCTGGGCCCATACCCAAAGACTGTTCGCCATTTGGAAAAGTCGTAATGGGTGGGAGGTTGAGGATGCAATCCTGGAGGTGTAATATGATTTCTTTGGCCTGCATCACTGCTGCATTGTAGGTGCAATAAAGAATCTTTGCTGATTTCCAATTGCATTCACTCTGAGACCTACACCACCCACATATGCTTGCTTTGTACCATGTTTTATACCTTAATGTTTTTAATAGAGTCTTTTGTTCCTTTGTTTATGCTGCAGTTGGCTTCATTCTGCTGCTTTTATTGTCTGATTAGTTTGCTGGTTGTGTTTATAGGTGGGATCCTCTCACTCCTTCCCGGGGATAGAATGACTTCCATAAGTAGAATATGGAGGGCAGATTTTCCCTCTCTCTTTGACACTTGTCTCTTAAAACTGCTTTCAAGGTTGGGGACTTTCTAAAGCAGAGCTTCAAAGGGCATAGGAACCTCCATGGGGAAGAGATGAGGGGGGAACCCTGTTGTATAAGTGAAAATTGTTTTTGATGTTAGATTTTAGCCACCATATGTCTCTAGTTCATTTTAATAATAGTTTTTATTATCATATTGGTTTGTTGTTAACTGCCCTCGAGTCGATCTCTACCCATGGTGACCCTGAGGATGAGACACCTCCAAGACTTCCTGTCCTCCACTGTTCTGCTTAGTTCCTGCAAAGTCATACCCATCACCTCCTTAATAGAGTCTACAGTGTCTCTCATGTGCCTTGATTGGGGTTTGAACACTGCATTTGGTGGTCCTTATGTCTTATTATACATCAAAAGAGTCATAGACAGAATAGAGAAACTGATGAGGAAATACAACCTCCAAATGACCTACAGACCGACCAAGAAAATCCAGCAAATGCTGTGCCCAATGAAGGACAGAAGAGACCTTCTCATGGCTGCAGGAGTTTACCACTTACTGTGCAACTGTGGATAAATCTACATAGGGACTACCAAACACAGTGTTCAAATGTGAATCAAGGAACATAAGAGACACTGCAGACTGGGCCAGCTTGAAAAATCAGCAGTAGCAGAACACATTATAAACCAACCTGGGCATAAAATGCTATTTGAAAACACTGAAATTCTGGACCATACAAACAACTATCAGATCAGAATGCACAGGGAAGCCACTGAAACCCACAAATACCTGGACAACTTGAACAGGAAAGAAGAAACCCTGAAAGTAAACAAAGTTTGGCTGACAGTCCAGAAAAACACCAAAATCAAGACTCAGCACATGAAAATGAACTTCACCCAGGCTCAGGGGCTTTCCCAGCAGACAATGGATCACTAATTTAATAGACATAAATCCTCCTCGCATATCCTTCCACCCTGAGGCCTTGCTATTCACCAACAGACACACAGAGATTAACATGTAAATCACTTCCTCTCAACCAAGGGTCACACAGTATGTATACCCCCCACACCTCCATGCCACCATTCTCTGAAGATGCCAGCCACAGATGCAGGTGAAACATCAGGAATAAATACTTTCAGAACACAGCTACATAACACACACACACACACACACACACACAAACTAAAAAAACTAAACTGTTTTTTTTTTTAATTAACTTTTAAAAAAGAAATTATTATGATGAAGAAGGATGGGAAAGGGAGAAGCTGCACCACAGTAGCACTCCTTTATCAAAGTACAACTTTAGCCAGGAAAATGTGTTTCCTGTGATGCATACTCTTCCAGGACCAAACCTATGTGTTAGAAAACTAGGCAAAATGATTAGTTACTCAGGGCATAGACTGAATATACACCTTTTACAATTTTACTAAGTAATTATGGCTTATAGTGGCTCCCAAATTGTACTAGTTATAATTTTTAATGTCCTGTAGGCAGAAGATGTAAATCTGTGGTTCTGTCCCAGCATAATATTATCATTTTATGTGTGATGCTATTACCAATGTACATAATGTACAGTGCAAGATAATCTCATACAGTCAGCCAGTGTATGGTAGAAGGCCTTTTCTTTCCTTGTGATTGGTTTGTCATGTTAACAAAAGTTTTTCTGAAGTCAAGAAATCATTCGTCACTGCCATCCTAGTGTGCCATTCAAACCATAGCACAGAGTGTGACAAACTGTATTGGGTTGTGATTCCATGTCTAAATGTGAACAAATGTAACATTCAAGGATTCCTTTCATGATAATACAAAAGCTATCCCATCCATGAAAGGGGATTATTATATCTTCTATACAAGTGTGGCTCCCCACCATGAAAATATCCATAGTCAGCTCCATCTCTTCTATAGGAAATTCTATTTAGTCTGTGAGATTGTTTTAATTATCAAAGCCCACGATTGTAGACTGAGGCAAAGAATTTGGGAATTAAGAATAAAGCTTCTTTACATCTGATGAGCTAGTTGTGAAACCAGTTTTTTATATATTTGGCAAAACATATTTTCCTAATCACTCACAAGTCTAGTAGAAAGCATAGTGTAATTAGCTTAATCCTTACATTATATGCACTTTGCCAATTTTATTAATTATGAAACACATTGTATATGTACATTCAAAGGGGGGAAAGGATGTGGAACAGTTAGATATGCAGTTCACAGATATTTTCAGCCAATTATTATATACACTGCCCACAGAACCTGGTTGTTTGGTGGTTTACATTTTGAAAAGAAATAAATGTACTATACATATGTCAACATTTGAAATATAGTTTTAAATCTAAAACAATGCTTCATAAAATAGAGAGCAACAGATGGTTCAGTGAGTTGGATCTAAACTATGGCAATTTAACTTAGGTCTCATTGCAATAAGTGGAACAAGTTAGTCATTATCATTTCCTTGGAAACTAATGGGAATTAGCTTTCTATATAGATTCAACCTCATGTATTCTAACTTGTTTCCGTCAAAACCATACTAATTTGATCTGTTCTATGATTCACTGAGCATGTAGGATTGGGGCTAGAAAGAGCAGATTCAAGATTGGCAAGTAGAACCAGCATTGGTATAGTGGCTTGAGCATTGGACTATGACTCTGGAAACCAGGGTTTGAATCCACACTCAGCCATGGAAACCCACTGGGTGAATTTGGGCAAGTCACATTCTCTCAACCTCAATGGAAAGCAAAGGCAAACACTCATTGAACAAATCTTGCCAAGAAACCCCTGTGATAAGCTTGTCTTAGGGTCACCGTAAGTCAGAAAATGACTTGAAGGCACACAACAATAATAACAAGATTGGCAAGGAGGAAGTATATATGATAGGGATGTTCACAGTGCCTCCAATCAGGTTTAGAGTCTGATTCAGTAATTCAGACCTGGGCCCAATTCAGTTTGGATTGAGTCAGATGCAATCTCATACAGTTCAGACCCCAAATCTGAATAGAGATAACAGAATCCAGATTAACAGTCCTCCCTCATTGACATGCATTAGGAAATCAATATGGCTATGACTTTTTTTGCACAGATTTTCGGGGGGGGGGAGGTCAAAGACATTACCAATTTAAAGAAGAGATTAGCCAAGATGAATTTTAGACTGGTTGCTTTAGGTGTTATTGTGGTGGGATTGTTGTTTTTATTAAAGAAGGTTTTCACACAAAAAATGTAAAGCTGCTGATTGCTTTGTCTTCTGAGGTATTAAAAGCCCATGCAGTCACATTACTCCCACATGGATTGCTGCAGATATGTGATGAAGGTCCTTGTAACCTCACTTTGTGATTGCATTGTTTGAAATAAAACATTATTCACATCCTGTTTCTTTAAAAACAAAAAGAAAGACTCCTTATTTTCTTAGGTCTGTTTCTTTTTAAAAGATATTTTAAAAAAATATCTACTTAGATATTTTTCTGGCTTTTTCAACTGTATCTGAGGTCTTTGACATCTTATTTCTAGGATCATAAAACGTGTCTGTTGAGGATTGATTATCAGAACTCTGTTTGACTTCTTGTGATTTTCTTCACATTTGATTTCCAGCAATTATGGAAATTCTTCTTTCAGATTTATGTTTCTTTATACAGTTAATAAAAATTGTATACATTCAACAGCAAAGCATTCTCTGCAGTCTTGTTGTTCCATTAAGTATAATATTTCTGGATGAGCAGAACAAAAGTTCAGTGTCCACTTTAAATGCTTAACTAGAAGGAAAAAGAGATAATGAAGCCTGAATATGGAATATAAACATGTAAAAATGTTTGCATTATACAGTGCAGATCCTACAATGTAAGATTAATGACAAAGAACAGGGATTGGGGGTGGGGTGGTGGATGGATTGTATGCTGCCCACGAACCACCACCACCCCAACTGATTTCCCTTTTAATGTCACCTAAATACTCCTTAGGTCCTGGGGGGCTATTTTGGCCATTTTAAGCTCAGTTCAACTTCCATGTCCTTCTAAAAACAGGGCCTCTTCTGGGCATGGGCAAAAACACAAGGCCCACTAGACCATTTCCAGTTTATGGCAAACATCAGGCAACCCGTTCATGGAATTTTCTTGGCAAGATTTGTTCAGAGGTTTCCCACTGCCATCCCCTCAGACATAGCATATGTGACTTGCCCAAGATCACCCTGTGGGTTTTTGTGGCCAAGCAGGGATTTGAACCCTGTTCTCCAGAGTCGTGTCCAGCTTGTAAACCACTACACCTTGTTGGCTCTCACCAGTAGTATACTGGGAACCAAAGAGAAGCTTCAAATAGACTGACCAGTATGGGTCCTCTCCTGCTAAACTACTACAGAAATTCATGGCTGGAAACAATGCTAGGTGCTACATTAAATTAAATTAGACAACATGATGAACTAGATTTTATCAATTATAATTAATATGGTTATATTAAAAGCAACACAAGGCTCTTGCAAATGAGAATTATTTACTACAGTCCATAACTATAGTAACATATCATCCAACATTTCACAGATGAAAACCAAGATACATGTGGCCAAGGAGTGTGGTCAAGATGGCAAAAGTTATTAATGTAAATAATTCTTTTCTCTTTTCTCCCTTCCCCACTATGGGGGATTGCAGACTGCAAGAAATAGTGCAAATTGAGTCCACTTTTAGGGTTAGGGTTAGGGAAACATGGGAACTGTATTTTATTGTGGCACCAGAGCTCTCTGACAGGGAAGGCTCAATGTCTCAGGGGGGGGGGGAACCCAATTCCCATGACTCCCTAGCACTAACCCTAACCCTAAAAGTGGACTCAATTTGCACTATTTCTGGTAGTCTGCAAAGGCCCTGAGTTAATTAAATCAAAACTATTTTTGCACTTTAAACTCAGTTTGCAATGACTGAAGGAAGTTGAGGACAAAGAGGGAAGGTAGGAAGAGGGAAAAGACTAATTTTCAAAAGCAACTGAAAACAGTGGAATGACAGAGGATTAATTGGGACTGCCCCTACCAAATCAGAACGGTTGTAGGGTATGCAGTAAGTCTACCTCATTCTCTCCTTCCACTTATCTGTGCTTTCAAAACCTAATCTAGGCAAATAGGATGTTTTTGTCCTCTACAGTAACATTTTGGTGCAGAATTCACCTGGAACTAGAACCCAAATGGTGCTCAACAATGGCTCCTTTTCAACCTGGAAAGAAGTGACCAGTGGGGTGCCACAGGGCTCTGTCCTGGGCCCAGTGCCATTCAAAATCTTTATTAAT
This sequence comes from Phrynosoma blainvillii, assembly GCA_026167975.1. Taxonomy (NCBI): domain Eukaryota; kingdom Metazoa; phylum Chordata; class Lepidosauria; order Squamata; family Phrynosomatidae; genus Phrynosoma; species Phrynosoma blainvillii. Next base: position 57,168,428 of record JANUYF010000002.1, on the reverse strand, counting down.
GACTTGGATGATGGTATTGGGGGCATAGTTATCAAATTTGCAGACGACACTAAATTAGGAGGAGTAGCTAATACCCCAGAGGACAGGATCAAAATTCAAAATGACTTGAACAGACTAGAAAGCTGGGCCAAAGCTAACACTGAGAAATGTAAGGTACTGTACTTAGGGCGGAAAAACAAAAAGCGCAGATATACGATGGGGAACACCTGGCTGAAAGAGACTACGTGTGAGAAGGATCTAGGAGTCCAAGTGGACCACAAGTTGAACATGCGTCAACAGTGCGATGCAGCAGCTAAAAAGGCCAATGCAATTTTAGGCTGCATCAGTAGAAGTATAGTGTCTAGATCAAGAGAAGTAATAGTGCCACTCTATTCTGCTTTGGTCAGGCCTCACCTGGAATACTGTGTCCAGTTCTGGGCACCACAATTCAAAAAGGATGTGGAGAAACTGGAGCGTGTCCAAAGGAGGGCAACTAAAATAGTGAAGAGTCTGGAAACCAAGCCCTATGAGGAATGACTTAGGGAGCTGGGGCTGTTTAGCCTGGAGAAGAGAAGGCTGAGAGGTGATATGATAGCCGTGTTTAAATATTTGAAGGGATGTCATATTGAGGAGGGAACAAGCTTGTTTTCTGCTGCTCCAGAGACTAGGACCCGAAACAATGGATGTAAGCTCCAGGACAAGAGATTCCACCTCAACATTAGGGGGAACTTGCTGAGAGTAAAGCAGTTCGACAGTGGAACACACTCCCTCGGAGAGTAGTGGAGTCTCCTTCCTTGGAGGTCTTTAAGCAGAGGCTGGATGGCCATCTGTCAGGGATGCTTTGATTGGGAGTTCCTGCATGGCAGGGGGTTGGACTGGATGGCCCTTGTGGTCTCTCCCAACTCTATGATTCTATGATTCTACAATCTAGATCAAGAGAAGTAATAGTGCCACTCTATTCTGCTTTGGTCAGCCTCACCTGGAATACTGTGTCCAGTTCTGAGCACCACAATTCAAAAAGGATGTGGAGAAACTGGAGCGTGTCCAAAGGAGGCCAACTAAAATGGTGAAGGGTCTGGAAACCAAGCCCTATGAGGAACGACTTAGGGAGCTGGGAATGTTTAGCCTGGAGAAGAGAAGGTTAAGAGGTGATATGATAGCCTTGTTTAAATATTTGAAGGGATGTCATGTTGAGGAGGGAACAATCTTGTTTTCTGCTGCTCCAGAGACTAGGACCTGGAACAATGGGTGAAAACTCCAGGAAAAGAGATTCCACCTCAACATTAGGAGGAACTTCCTGAAAGTAAGGGCTGTTCGACAGTGGAACACTCTTCCTCAGAGTGTGGTGGAGTCTCCTTCTTTGGAGGTCTTTAAACAGAGGCTGGATGGCCATCTGTCAGGGATGGTTTGATTTTGAGTTCCTGCATGGCAGGGGGGTTGGACTGGATGGCCCTTGTGGTCTCTTCCAACTCTATGATTCTATGATTCTACGATGTAAGCACTTTACAACATTATCAACCAAAGAGTTGTAATGTCACGCTCTGCCATTGCCCACAGAGGAGGGGTCCACTGATATGCCTTGGGTGACATTTTCCCACAACCACCTTCAGATCCATTTGGTTTTACTGTAACCAAAATGGCATTTTGCTGCTAGGAAAAACAAGATACAGCAGTTTCTGAAGATATGTTTGATGCTGAAGTTATTTTTAGAAAGGTAACAAAGGAGGAAGAATCACAGTAAATTTTTAAAAGAAGGTCCAAAAGCACTTAGCAAAATTTGATTAAAAAGAGATCTGTTAATAATTTTTAGTAAGAATGGGAACTGATAATAAATCTTATAAAAACCTATTGTGGGAAAATAGCAATTTCAGGATTTGAAGAATAGTAGAATGGAATAACATGTGGAAGCATATCCTATGTATATGTTTGAGGAAGTAGAACTACTTGATAACTACAACCATCGTCTAATAAGTTGCAAGTCACATGTACTCCCCCTTTACTTTGTTATATTGTTATTTTGTGTAATGTGTTGGTTTGTGTAGTTTGTTGTGTAGTGTGTAGGTATAATTTTTCATATATGTTTTATGTGCTAATAAAAGTTATGAGCTAATAAAAATATTAAAAAAAACACACTCAGCAAACTGACATTGTTCATGCAAAAATCTGTGAGCATATTCATATATTTTCAATCTATCATTTTAATTGCCACAACTGAAATATCTTCAGTGTCCTTATGAGGGAACTAATCAAAATAGCCTTTCACAGATTACACCACAGCCTATAACAAGGCATTTCATTATAGTAAGCGGCAAGCGCTGACATGCACAGAATTACCCTGATGTCCTCTTAAGTGCATGAAACATTCCTTTCCTTTAATAATAAAAGACAGACTTCTATGGCCAGAAAAGATGCATTGACTAAAGTGGTCATGTGATTGCCTGCTGTAATCCCTATGACATATTCTTTAAACAAATACACATACACACATACCACCTATATTACAAACTGTGCATAAAAATCCTTTTATTTGCTTTTCTACTTAATTGATTTATTCTTTCACTGCTTGTATAGCTGACCCTCTCTTAATACGTTACTGTGCCTTGAAAATTTTCTCTCCAGAGCAGATCTGTATAGAAACCCAGATCATAGCTCCAATGGGAATTGGATGTCAAGGTAAAGAGACAGACTTTAAAGTCTTCTAGCAGAAGCTTCCAGCCCCACATCAGAGAAAAGGGGCCTGTTTGCAAGGTCAACTCAAGTACCAGCTGACTGAACAGGCCTAGTTGACTTTAAGAAGGGACTGAAAGCCATTTGGATAGTGCTTGCAATAGCTATCAAGTGTTTTGACAAGAATGTCTCCCCAGAGGTCCATGAACAATCACATCAGCTATCTCATTAAATTAAAATTAAAATGAGGAAGTGACAAAGAAGGACATCATAGGTGAATACTGCCTTTAATTTTTTTTAACATTCCTTATCAGAACCCTCCAAAAGAGAGAGAGAGAGAGAGAGAGCTTCCAAAAGTATCTCCATCTTTGTTACCATAATGGCTGCCTGATTTCTGTCTAATTCATTGTTGTTTTTCCCCACTTATTATGGAATCTTTCACCTAAGGGTGGGAACAGTTCTTAGTAACAGCTGGATTTTATTATTTCAAAATGGGAAGTCCTCCTCCAGATTTCCTAGGTGCAGATCTAAGCTATGGGGGGGGGCAAGATGAGGGAATTCCCCTCAAATGAGAATTCTGTCCTCCCCTTGAAAGTTTCTGTCAGTACCAAATTTCTAGCATTAAAACTAGAAATTGAGCATTTAGAAATAGAGTTTGGGCATGGAAAGAAAAGGGGGAGGGGAAAGTGACCAAGGAAATGGGAACACAGCAGATATAAGTATATAAAAGTATATAAGTATATAAGATATAAGTAGACTGAAGTCTAAAAAGCTCATGCTGTGCTACAAGATCTCTCTACATACTGATTCTACAGACTAACATGGCTATATCTTTGAATTCTATCAGATATAAGAATTCTAGGTGTTAATGATTTTCAATATTTCACTCTGCAATGTTAGAAATGTGGTGACAGAATTCTTATCAGAGCAATGCCCTCATTACTTCTCCTTGCAGCTACATTTTGGAGACCAGGTACAACCTGAAACCATCAGATTACCTGCCAGTGCTTTGCGTGTCTGCAGATCCCTATTTCACCTCATGTATTTATTAAGGTATTTCTATTCTGCCTTGTTTCAGTTTAAACATGACTTTATCACACCTGCTGTTCTGCCACAACCACATTAGTTTAACAATGAAAGCATACCAGTTTGACATCATGTCTCATCACACTCTTCTCCACAATAGTGCCTTGATAATCCATGGTCGTGTGATCTGTTTATCACACTGGCAAACACTGCCTTTGGGAAGAACAGGGGGACAGGTGATCCTGGCTGCCACCCACCTCCAAAACCCAGCTGCTGTGTGAATGTGCTATTCCTCCTACTCCTGAAGCATGGGGCTGCTGTTTGCACTTTCGCACAGCAGCCCTGTGCTTCAGGAGGAAGAGAGGGATAAGTGATCCAAGCTGACACACAGTAGCCAGATTCAGGAAGGTGCTGGCAATGAAATTGCTCTTAGAGGGAGGGGGAGACAGGCAAACTCATGCCCACTCACACCACTGCCTGAGAAATGGAACTATTGCATGAAGGCAGCAATGGAATAACAGCAAGATTGAGAATCTAATAATGGGTTTTACCCAGCAATACACTACAGTAGTGAATGGAACACAAGGGGGCAGCTGGATGGACACAGAGTCATGTACCTGGCAAAGACACTTATATCCTGTTACAATTCCACTTTTCAGCCTTGTATGGTAAAGTCCACAGTTTAAAACAATAAAAATAATTTAAACAGGCTGAAGCATATTAGATCATTTTACATGTTAAACCAGCTTAAAACAGTTTAAAACCAAGCATTGCCTTTCATAAAAAAAAAAGCCATGTGCATACCTACTATAGGGAGTGCGGGGGCTTAACGGTTAAGATGCCAATTCTGACTATCAGAAGATTGGAAGGTTGGCAGTTCAAGGCCTGAGTGCTGCATGATGAAGTGAGCTCCTGTCACTAGTCCCAGCTGCTAACCTAGCAATTTGAAAGCATGCAAATCCAAGTAGATAAATAAGTACCACTTTGGTGGGAAGGTAACAGCATTCAGTGCAGTCATGCACATGACCACCAGAGCAGTCCTTGGACAATGCTGGCTCTTCAGCTTAGAAATGGAGATAAGCACCACCCCCTACAGTCAGTTATGACTAGACATTCATGCCAAGGGACTACCTTTACCTTTCCATGGCATAGTAGTTTGAGCATTGGACTAGACTCTGGAGACCAGGGTTCAATTCCCAGCTCAGCCATGAAACCCATTGGGTGACTTAGAGCATGTCACATGCTCTCAGCCTCAAGGAAAGGCAATGGCAAACCTTCTATAAATCTTGTCCAAAAAAAGCCAGTGGTAGATTCACCTTGTTGCCTAAGTCAGAAATGACTTCAATGCAAACAACAACATATCTACTTAGAGGTTAGTCTCTGATTGCCATGTTTTAACTTATTGCCAGAAAGAAACCAACATTGGAGCCAATTAGAATTCTAAGTGGAGGGATTTGGAATAAGCTGACTCCCATGTCCTTTCATTTGAGCAGTTCTATATAAAGCATTCCCAAACCATTTAGGGCTTTCAGTGTCATGACCAGCACCTTGAATTTAAAACAGAAGGACATGAACAGCTAGAACAATTCCTGTTTCTGATTTCTAGGTATGGCTGAGAAAGTTAGACAGTGAAGAAAGTTGTCAAGAAGAAAATCAACTCATTTGAAATGTGGTGCTGGAGGAAACGTCTACTAATACTATGGACTGCCAAAAGGACAAATAAATGTCTAAATCGTTCACAATTTGCTGCCCATTTTTAGCACCCAAAATCAGCAACCTGAGGCAACTGCACCTGGGCTGGCAAAAGGCCCTCTTTTAGCTGGCCCAAATGCTAGCGCTGAAAGACAAACCATGTAAAAGAGATTTGGCAGCTTGGTGTAAGGAAACCAGCCAGCTAGGAAACTTTTTTGAGCAAGCAGATAATGCACATAATGACAGAAAATGCCATAGTTGGATGTTTTTAAAAATCAGATTGCACCTGGTATCACTACCACTCTTTGACACTCCAATGTACATTCTCATCAACTACAGCTGCAGATAGGTTCTCTATAAGTGTCTAGCCTTCACTTGGATTGTTTCCATAGACATTTTAACAACCTGCTTTACAGAACTCATAAAATCTCCCTTTTTAGATTATGGTTCCCAGATTCCTCCCAGAATTTATCTGTGTTGGCTAGGTTATTCCCGAGGGGGGAAAGTAAATTTTCTAAGCTCTCTATTAGTTACCTGAACATGTATCTCATACTGTAGACTCCAGGTAGACAAGGTGGAGCCTGTAGGCTGCATGGAACCACACTATTTTGAAGGGGCCTGCCCCCAAACATCCCAGGACAAAAATCATTTAGTGGTTTGCCAAAATTGGATGGCAAACCATTAAATGTATTAACAAAGTGGATACCCTCTAATATTTCACAGATGAAAACGGGGACACATGTGGGCAAGATGTCAAAAGTTATTAATGAGGGAAAATATGCAAATTAGGGAAGGTTTCAGCAGTTTACTTTTGCCTGAGTCTATAGAGAAGGACAAGATTTCGCTCCTCCTCTCCTCTCCAGCCTTAAGTTAGCTGAGTGCAAACTACTTTTGTACTTTCAGCTCAGTTGCAGCAATTGAAGTAAGATGAGGACAAAGGGGGGAATTGGGAAGAGAGAGAAACTGGGACATTTAAAAAGTAGTGGAGAAAGTGAGATGACTGTCCCTGTAAACCTGGACTTGAGGCATATAGTCAATTACCAGTCTAAAAGCAAATAAAACAGAACAATTGACTAACATAGTCAATTACTTTATCAGTAACCAATCAAACTGGAACCTTGGTTTTACAAGCATTTCAGACCATTTCCCCAGCCAACTCGAGCAGAAAGCCTTAATGTTCATGGTTTCTTGAGTTGATTTAAAATTTAAAATTATTCTACACTGGAATAAAATCACACTGTAATTGTCCTGAAAAGCAAGCAGCAGGGCTGATAGCGAAAGTGAGGGAAGGTCCCAACAAAGTCCTAGGGGGGTTGCAGACTGCCAGAAATAGTGCAAATTGAGTCCGCTTTTAGGGTTAGGGTTAGGGTTAGGGAATCATGGGAACTGTAGTTTATTGTGGCAGCAGAGCTCTCTGACAGAGAAGGTTCAATGTCTCAGAAAAAAAACAATTCCCATGATTCCTTAGAACTAACCCTAACCCTAAAAGTGGACTCAATTTGCACTATTTCTGGCAGTCTGCAACCCCTCCTAGTTACCAATCCGAGGGAGCAGCAAGCGAAAAGTCAAACACAGTCCATAGGTTGAGGGTTGTAGAGATGCCGAGACACAAGGCAATCCAAGGTCCAGGGATCCAGAGATCCAAGAGTAGTCAGCGGTCTGAAGGTCAAGGACACCAGGAGTCCAAGATAGTCATGAGTCAAGGGTCCAAGGTAAGGAACAAGGAGAACCAGAGACAGAGGCTTTTGCCAGGAAGCTCAGATAATCTCTGGCACCGAGGCATCATTTCCACTCTTGCTTAAATCCCCGAGCTGCCAGAGCTCAGCTGGGGCTGATCACCTTGATTACCTCTGCATTTTCATAAAGCCTCCTTGAGCACCTGAGGCCTGCCCTTTCTGCTCGACCCTGACTAAAGATAGGCACAGTCGCCTGATCCTCCCCTATGTCCGACAGCTCTGTTGACGGAAGGTTTGGCTGTGAAGTGACCTCCTGAGACACCACAGATTCTTCTGGAGACTCCGTAGGAGTTGGCAAAGGAGGGCTACTAGGGCCAGGCTGGGTCTCCTCTGCTGTAGGCTCATGGTCCAGAAGAAGTTCTGACTTGTCCTCTGAGTCATCCTCTGAGTCCTTGTCCAAGCAGGGCATGACAGTAATAACTTTAATTTATTCTATAATAAATTAATTTTAAACAGCCCTTGGCCCACAAAAAGGCACATATTAGAAGAAAAAAAATACTTGCAAAAGTTTATATACTAGGAAAATTGGTGTACAAAAATGCACATTGACCATAGGCAATTTATGTGGGTCGAGGACTATTTACCCACTTGGCCAATGTTCAAAGGCCACATGCCCAATTGAACGGTGAAATAGGAGGAAGTGGGGGAGCTCAGAAGAATATTTTAATTTTGAGTAGATGGAGTAGATCATTCTTCTATATACAAATCAATAGCTTTGGTGAATTGGTATAAACCTGGTTTTCCTTTTCCTTTTTGAATCATGAATTAAAAATTCTCTGGATTTAAATAGTTTGAGTCAGAAGAGCTCAAGCAAGCATAGCAGAATGAGTGTATTAAATAAATACTGACCAAAATCCTGTTGTTGTCTTATACAAGTCTACATTCTCCTACAGAAGTGGTTGGACATTTGGACATTACGGCAGGATGACTGTAATTAATTCAAGGTTTGGGAAATGGAGTTGCACATGTGATGCCACTAAGCAAGTTTGAAGATTGTGGAGGATGCACATATTTACAAGGTTGCTCATGAATGTGCAGGGCTCCGTGCATAGTGCATTACTGATACTTACATGAATGCTCATTTGGTTGCACAGTTGCAATTCATGAACTAGATAGCATTGTGCAAGTGCTACATAAATCCATGAGTTTAAAGTTATGCTCTTTCTCATCACTGTAGAAACTTGGGCATCAGATTAGTATTTAAGGAGGCATTAAAAAGCAATGGGGCTGGATGAAGACTGTTTCACTTCCTAAAAAAATTTCAAGCTCAAGGCTATTTTGATCCATTGGTATATGTTTGCAATTTTTCACAAAATAATGTGCATTTTTGTACACCAATTTTCCTAGTATATAAACTTCTGCAAGTATTTTTTTCTTCTAATATGTGCCTTTTTGTGTGTAATTTCCACTACAGTATGCATTTTTCTTCATTTTCCTTAACTGATACTGCTTTGTACATTTTTTAAACTGTATTACCAATTCAATTTGAAAATACCAAAGAACAATTGAAAAAGGGCCATGGTTCTTTCAAAGGAGAAGAAGAGTGGGAACTAGCTGTGTTACAACATACTGAAACATTGCCAAAATGAACCAGATGTGCTGGGCAGCAGAATGGAAGGAATTGGAGGCTGTGATACATGAATGGGGTGGCTCCTAGGAACAAAATAAAAGGAGTCATGACAGCTGCAGGTAAATTGACAGAGCTCATTCCCAGTGATGAGGTAAGTTGACTGTTAAGAAGTCTCTTCAATCAAAACAGTTTGAAATATTTATAACTGATGGAGTATGTGTCCAGGGCTGTCCAGTCAAAGTCTTGAGGCAACTGGGTTGGAAGCACAGAAATAGCTCCAAATTGGAGCACAGAAGAGAAAAGAGAAAAGAAAAGTGATGCTGAAGTTTCATTGCCGGACATTTTCTCTTTCTCCATAGAAGATAAGAAGAAAAGAAGAAATCTTACTCATTTACTAGCTGGCCTCTAGAATCTATGAATTTGCTCTTGATTAGGGGAAAAAAACTACAGTCATTAAAAGTAACTGAATGAATGAATGATTATAATTCCACTGAGACTGTGTTTTATCAAGGGAAAGTCAAAATTTGTGATTCCGTTTTGAAGGGATGTTATTCCTTTTGCTGTCTTCTTGGATTAATGTTCTAAATTATCCCATTCATTCAATATCAGTATCGCCAGATGACAGCTCTCCAATCAGCAAATGAGGTATATTAACTTGATTGAATAATAGCTGTTGATTTAAGTAGCACAGGAACTTTTTAGTCAGCCAGCTCATGTTGCACTGCTATATGAGAACCTGTATTCCCTAAGGCAGAAAGCACCCTTGCATCAAAAACTGGTGTTCCAGCTTTCTCAGTAAAAAGTACACTTGTATTAATGTAAACTATGCATATCTAGAAAACAAACAGTGATTTAAGAATGCTACACATAATAAACACTGGAAATAGAAATGACTCATTGTCAAAAAGTAACATTCTAGCACAGGGATGTGTAGAAGCACATGTGTAAGTTTATCTCTGGCCTGAGAGGTTGTAAATAGCAATGGCTGCATCCTCACTGCAGAAATAATCCAGTTTGACACCACTTTAACTGCCATGGCTCAGTGCTATGGAATCCTGAGATTTCTAGTTTGTTATGGCACCAGAGTTCTCTGACAGAGATGGCTAAATGTTTCACCTAACTACAGTTCCCAAAATTCCATGCCATGGGTGTTACAGTAGTGTCAAACTGAATTATTTCTGCAGTGTAGATGCAGGGAGAAAAATACAGAAGTCATTTGTTATCACACGTGAGGGACCTTTTCCTGGAAAAATAAACCATAGGCCTCTGAGGATTGTCTTTGGTGTGGGGTGTACAAGGTCCCTCGCCTGTGATAACAAATGACTTCTGTATTTTTCTCCCTTCTCCTGTAAGAGAAAATTTATATTTCTTTGCAGATTTTGCCTTCTATTCACCCAGCCTGAGGTCTTTCAGGAAGTCATTATGCAGAGAAATATATAGGCCTTTTGTTTTGCTTAAAATACCTAGTATTTTTGAGCAATAAATGCATTTTTGTGCCCCAAAAAGGTTGCACCCCCACACATGCTTGCTTTTGGTACAAAACTGATGCTTATTCTGCAAAAAATATTATTTTTGCCTCAAAAATATGTTTCTGGAAACAGTGGTTTTTGTGCAAAAAAGGTTTTGTGGGGGGGGGGGGTTGTACAAAGACAATATTTTTTAGCATACACTTGCACCCAGTAGACCTGTGCAAAATACTTTCCTGAAACACTTTGGCAAAAACTGTGCAAAATTCTCCCTTTTGTGTTATTTTTCCTAACCAAATTTCCCAAATGTCAGGAATTCCATTTTTTTTTTCAGCCAGCAAACTGACAGCCAACATTCTTTCCATCCTTTTTCACAAACAATTAGTACTCTATTTGAAGGACATCTGGACAACACTCTTCTTTGTGAACATGTCTTCTATTTTGAGGGCTGACCACTCCAAGTCTGATTCAAAGACAAAAGCCTATATATATATATATATATATATATATATATAGTCCTAATTAGTGTAGACCCATCAAGGGGAACTTGGTTCTATGGATTAATAGGTTCTATTAATTTCCATTTTCTACTACTGCTACAACTACAAAGAAGAAGAAGAAGTTGTTATTGCTCTATTAATTTGTCTATTCCAGTTGAAAAACCACAAGGAGGGAGAGCAGGGTTCTCATAGCTGCCTATCCAATTATAAAAATCTTTTCTAAAATTGCTTCTGTTTATATAAATTAGCATAAGCAATTTCATGCAAATAAGTGCCATATTTATTTTTCTTTTTTTCCTAATGCATCAATGGCCACTGAAGGTGTCACACTGTATCACCAATGCTAATGAAATTTTGTTTGAGATATCATTTCCTATCCCATTATTTGATCACTATAGCTGCTAAATAAAACGAACCCATTATGTGGAATAAATCTCTTGAGGAGGCTTGAGCAGTTTCTACTTTGGTATATATGGGTATGCATGATTGTAGACAAGAGGCATGGAGATGGTTCAGATTAACTTTCTTGTGCTTTGAAAGAACATGGGAAGGTGCTACAGGATCCCCTTATTAGCCAGCCATTTGGTAGATATGTCCAGATCCTCTTCATTTTCTGGGGCCATTGGATTGATTCAAGGAAATTGTTTGTTTAGTTGACACTACTTAATTTTTCTGTGTGAATGTGTCTACCAATACACAACCATTTGGTGTAAATGAGTACCAATTGACCAATGTGCACTATCAAATAGCATCCATCTATAACCATGGTTGCCAGGGGAACTGCTGCCAGAACACAAGGATGTACCTTGGTTTACTATGCATTTGTTGTCATTGCTGTGTGCCTTCAAGTTGTTTCTAGCTTATGGCAACTGTAAGCTGAGCTCATAATTGGGTTTTTCTCAACAAGATTTATTCAGAAGGAGTTTACCATTGCCTTTATCTTAGTGTGACTTGCCCAAGGTCACCCAATGGGTTTTCATGACCAGTTTTGTGCAAATGCACTAATGGTTTTAATTACAGAATACTTTTACAAAAAGCAGAGCTTGAGAGAATAGTGGGAAAGAATGGTTGCTGAAAACATATGTTGAATCATATCTTTGCAAAATCAAACAATCATTGGTGCCACTCTGTTGTTGTTGTTGTGTAGGAAGCAGCAATTGTAAACAGCCAGATCATGGAAACATTACTTTTTGGGACAACTCCCCAAATTCTCTAGGGGAATTTGGGGACTTTGGGTCCAAAGAAAGGAATTTTTCCATGTTCTGTACAAATAGCATGTATATAATAAACAACTATCAATGTGTTTGCAGAATTCTAATTCTCAAGGAAGAAACCTGTCCTTAGGAGAAAACCAGCAAAAAGGAAAGTACAACAATATCTAAATACATGTTAAAGGCTACTTAGCAAGGCTGTGCATGCAGAGCACAAGAATGCTGACATCAGCCCCAGAGGGAATGATATTCATACCCTCACTGAAGATAGTAGATTCTGAAAGATGAAAGTCAGTGACAGCTGAAGCAACAAGAGCAACAGGGAACAGAGGGCGAAGAGATGGAAATCAGAAACAGGGTCACTGGGGCAAATGCAACCCACCCATCAGCTTCTGAAGGCTTCGTTGTATATTCTCTTTCTAGTGAAAGGCCCTGGGGACACACATGAGCAAGAAGCAAAAGAAAAGTGTGGCACTGTACGCATGTAGGCAGATGCCTTTATTTGGAAAAACAGGATAAACATTTGTAAAGAAAAGTCCCTATTGAAAGTGAACCAAGTATTAGATTGGCTCTAAAATACATGTATGATTTTGTCATTTCCATAAGTATGGTTCTCTGGTTGGCATTTTTAAATATGTAGCTAAAAACACAGGAATAAGGTCTGAAAATACATGATGGAACTAGAATATATATTTTTATGGTTTGGTGGTCTCCAGTGGTCACACCAGGGCAGAGATTAGGAAGCAATGGCCCTACAGATGTTGTAACTCTGTCATCTCTCTCTGCTAGCATAATCAACAATGATAGAAATTCTAGTCCAACAACATCTAGGGGGTCCCAGATTCCTGACCATTGTGGTGTGTCAATTTATTGTGCCAATTATCCTGGAGAACCAAGGAGAAGATTTCAGAGTGACATAGTGTACTCTGGTTATGTTAAATCCAGCCAAAGAAGAATAGCTTCCCATCTGTTCTCTCCAATGAGCATCCATAACAGCTGGTCTGCCCTCTAGTATTTCTAGAACATTCACCTTATCTCAGTGACTAGAACCAAACCTGGCAAAGAAGGCAAACCCTTAGAAAGGAAGAAGTGCAAGTCTATCCTGTTGACCTTAACCCCCCACCCCACCTTCCAGGATTGAGGAAAGAAGAAAGAAGGAACCAACAACAATGAAGCAAGAGCCAGGAATTTACATACTCAACAGCTTCCATGTTCCTGGGGGCAACCAACAACAGCAGAGACAAACCTGGCTGTTAGGAAATGCCAACAGCTAATACAAATTACTCTTTCTGTATTAGACTGAAACATAAACTGAGAAAAGTTGCTCACTCCCTCCAAAATGTGTTTGTTGACTTTCATTACAGCTTCAGATCAAGATCTCTACCAGAAGTTTAACAGGTTGGAACCTGATCTTTCTGGCTGCCATTTTGCTCCCCAGGCTTCACCTCTTCTCCAGGACCCCTGGTACCTAGCAATCAACCTTATCAAACGCTGGCCACGAAGCGAAAAGTAACAGAAAAGTAACCGAAGTGAGAATAAATTCAGTTCTATACCGAAACGAACTGAATTTCGCCCTGGCGGCCATAGCGCAATGAATACGAAGGCTCCAAAGGGGATTTAGCGATCAGGTGCCGCGGGATGCGGTTCACGTGGGAAGAAGGAAAACACACACACACATTTTCTTCTCTCTCTCTCTCTCTCTCTCTCTCCCTTCCCACCACCCAAAAAGCCAGCGTCGCAGAAGGCGCTTCTGTGGATGGCAAGGATGGGATGAAGGAGTCGGGAGGAAAGGCAGCCAAGGGGACCGAGGAGGAGGAGGAGGGCTGGAGGAGGGAAGGGGTGTTGGTGGGGAAAAATGCGAGAGAGATGGAGAGAGAGAGATCGCCTCCCTCTTCCCTCCTCCTCTCCTCCTCCTCCTCTTTCTCAATCCGGTTTGCCTTTCGCCAATCCCTTCCCCTCGCCGGGATTTTCTGCTTGGGAGAGCTCTCCCTGCTTCCCCGCCCCGCCCACCATTGCGCAATGAATACGAAGGCTCCGCTTGTACTTCCCCAAGAAACCGAATGTCAAAATCTCCCTACTTGCTACGGATTAGCTTCGGGTTTTGTGGAGTTTCGGGGCAGCGTCGTGTGTACACGCGGGGAAACAATACAGATTAGCTCCATGTTCTAGGGCAGCGTCGTGTGTAAACATGGGGAAATAATAGGTATTAGCTGCAGGTACCCTTTGGATTAGCTCTGCTCTAGACCCCATGTGATAAGGTCCATAGTTTTGCACCTTAACTTTCATGAGATTCAGAAGACATGTTTATTAAATAAGCAAGGACAGTGGGTATGTGAATACACTGCTTTTCTAAATACATTTGATATGCTTTCATTCTGTTGTACAGGTGTTTTGATTCAAAGTCAGTTTCTAGATCTGTTTGTCTGAACAAAACAAACATATGTTGTAACATTCTGGTAACTGTGACATTGTCTGGGGAAAAAGAAGAACACTTTCAAAAATGTAAACAGTGGTTTTTATCCACTGGTGGCTTTTACCTAGTGGAAAGCATTTGTGATGGCAGACTGCCAAGGCTGTTAGTGTGTGGATGATGAGCGTTGTAGTGATGCCCTTTGGCACCCAGCTGAATCTTCAGGACAAGCTGGCTGCTGTGATCCACAGCCACTGTGTAGATTTGCCATCAACTGGCAAACAGCTTCCCTTCTTCAGGCATCCTGTCTTCCTCAGTCAAGAAGACACATTGTAAAGTCCAAAAGCATAGTTTATTAATGTATATAAAAAGTAAGATAACTAAGTAAAATCCATTGTGATGAACTTGTCCAGTTCAGCCATGAGAGATTACATCTTTAACAATCCCAAAAACATTAGGATCCAACTTGTTGCAGTTAAAACCACTGCTGCCAGCCACACACGTTCACATCTTGTACAATGAACAATTTTAGACAAAGGATTTTCTAGGCCCTTCCCATACTCCACCTTCTAGGTGTTAACCTTATGTTGATTGGATAATGTCTGTATGATGTCTACTAACCCAGCCTCTTGCTGTCCATCATCCACCACGTAATTATCTTTCCCAAGCTAACGATGTTTACCTTTTTGGATATCTCTTGTTAACCATAACAAAGTCTGGTTCCATTAGTTCTACCTCTGGGAAAGTACATGTTGATGTCTGTGTTAGCCACCTGGTGTTGATTCACTCTGTTTCTCTAAATATTGTTTTGTGCTTTGCCCAAAAGCTGTTCATGTGGAAAATTACAGACACACACACATCTTTACATTTCACCTTTGACTGTATATCCCATCCATATCCTAACAAAGGCATCTAATTGTTTCCAATCCCACCCCAATCCCTTCTACTGTAGTTCTCCTTGCCATATTCCATTCTATTTTGACAGATCTTTGGATGGAACTACAACTCCTTAACCAGCTTTCAGAGGCTTCAGAAGGAAGTATTTTTTGCTGAGGCAGCTCTCCATTGGATAAAACACTTTCCTTTTTCTTTCACTACGTGTATCTGTGTGTGTGTCTGTGTGTGTCTGAATTGACTCTTTGACTTTTGGATTGAAGAGCTGTCATTTTCATGCTTTAAGGATGCAATTAGACGATGCAGGAATTCTGTGAGTAGCAGATCTGCAAGCAGGATGTCATGCATATCTCCTAATGAAAAGCAGGTGCAGGACCTCAGATCAAATGGCAGACTTTGCACTAGGACAGGGAAGGTTTCATTTTTTCCCAGATTTAAATTGCATTTCAGGTTATTATGTGTCCTACAGCAGGAGAAATACAGGTGTGTTGTATGAGATAGTATTGTCAAACTTAGTAAATGATGTAGCGGAAATGGATAAAATCTTTTCCCCATTATTTGGCCCAATCCATTCAGGCCTCACCCCCTGCCTGTTTTCAACTTTTTAAAACCTTAACAGATCTGATCATGGGTCTCATGCATTACACTCAGTGTAACAATTAATCTATTAGCAATGCTGAAAAGGATGCTGCCATGTCAGCTTCACAGTGGATATTGACTTCCTTGGCTTCTCATAACCACCTGACATTTATTTTCATCTAATTCAGCAATGCTAATTGCTAGGAGATAAAATGTGAGGAATAGCACTGATAGGTTTTATAATTCTTCTTTAAAAAATCTGTGGAAAGAACTTTGTTGCCAGCACCCTCTGGGTCCTTGTGGAGGTCATAGCTATAGCAGAATGTCTGAGTCACCTCTAGGCATTTTTCCTCATCTGAATTTGAAACTCTAGTTCAGCAACAATGGGTCCTTCTCCTGACCTTTATAAATGGAGCATTCCTTTGGTGCTTATTTTACCCTTAGAATTAGGACAAGTACAAGAGGAAAAGCTAATTGAAAAATAGTTCACTGTCTCTGGGGCTTTTCTTTTTATAGAAAAGCCCTTATTGTAAGGTTCCTTTGGCCTTGCAGGAGTTTCAACATTTTCTTTCTGAATAAAGATTCTCAGTGCCTTCATTGTCACTCAGGAATGGCACCCTTTCTGCTTCTAGTTGTACAAGATCATGCAATTTGTCTTTATACATCTTTTTAAAGACCTTTCTTGGGTATTTCCCAGGTCGAAGAGCTTAGACACCTGTTTCTCTTTATAGTGTGGTCAGCTGTACATCATTTAAGAAGTGGACTATATATCACCCTGATCACCAAAAAAGACACAGTTTGTGTGAATTTCTACAACTTGATATGAATTTAAAAATAATCATTATAACTTGAATAGAAGAAATAAATGTTCATTTAATGCAACAATGTGCACAAGGTGTTGCTAATGTGGTGGTGATTCATAAGCTGGTTAATACAAATTACATCCTGGAGGAGAAGTGGGAAACAGCATTCACATTTAATTGAGCAACATGCATGCATCTCATTTGGTGCTATTAACTAACAATTAATAACATGTACAAGACATTATGATGTGCTTTAATAGCTGGGGATGTATCTGTGAAATGATTGCTGCACTTCGTATATTAGCAAGGCTTTGTTTTTTCACTTCCTTGGCTTCATGGGGAAGGGGGATCCTTCTTCCCACAGAGCTGAAACATTCTGCTCTGCCACAACATCTGGATCTGCACAATATTTGGGAAGGGAGGGGGCAAAGGACCTCAAGCTGCACTGTAGACAAAATAACTTTAAAGCAGGCTGTGCATCAATGCAAGATGGATATTTGTAAGAGCTAGCTGAAGTTTCTGATTAGTTTGAACCGTTTCCTCCTCCTTCCATTACCCTCTTGTTCTGTGGGAGTTTTCCCTCTCCTGCAGTGACTTCCATTCCATCTACTTTTTACCTTGGGAGAATTTTTTAACAAAAATTAATTTGGAGACTGCACATGTCATTTGCCATTGTTTTCAGATTATGTCTTTCTTTTATCACATATTAGAGATGCACAGCAATGCACGCATACACTTATAAAATGAGAGAAACAAAGTAAAATATTGATGCTTTCCCACATTTACATCAAGATTCCATTTTGTTTTTTTATTTCATTACGTTGTGTTCATGCTGGGGCATTGAGTTTAATTTTTAAAAAGATGTGAACTCAAATTTGCAGCAACCTCTACATACAAGATAGTCTGAAGAGCAACCATTAATAATAATAATAATAATGGATGGGTGCACTTTCTAAAATTTACAAGCAACTCTGCATATGACTCTGAAGGACTACTCAACCTCCCCCCAAAATGGAGAAGAAGGAGAAAAAGTAGCAGTTGTGTCTTCAAACACAACTACCAGATAGGCCAACTATGACACCAAATGGGAAAATGCCAAGAACAATTTGCTGCTATGTGTTTTCCTATGCTTATAACATAACTGCATTGATGGTAACTAGCTGGGCTTTTTTTACTGAATTTTTAAAAATGTATGATTAAAAAGAAAAAAGAGGGAAGGGGGGATATATGACTAAAATATGAGTGTGTGTTAGGTATATACATTAATATAAGCCAACCATATTTCCAAAAACACATTTTCTTGAAGTCGGCATCTATCAAATACATCTTCACAAGTAGCTGAATGTGTAACTAGATAGAGAGTGGTCTATTATGAGTATTAGTGAGAAAGTTGACATTTAAAAAATAGACTACAAAGAAGAGGAATTAAAGAAAACACATTTAAAGAAATTTGGCTAACTTTTGCTGTTTATTACTTGTGCAAATTATGGATCTGAACCATCACTGAAGCAAGCAATTTTCTAGAAAAGTTCATTTTGAGCAATATGAATAACATATGACTATCAATCAGTAAAGCATCATCATCATCATGCAGGTGGAGCATCCCTTATCTGGAAATTTCAAATCTGAAATACTCCAAAATCCAAAACTACCAGAGATTGTCCACATGGGTGGCTGAGAGAGTGAGACCTTTGCTTTCTGATAGTTTAGTGCACACAAACTTTGTTTCATATGCAAAATTATTTAAAATATTGTGCATAAAATTACCTTCAGACTATGTGTATAATATGTATATGATGACAGGTCCCATCTCCAAGATATCTCTGTTGGAAGATCTTTACATTCTCTTTCCCCCTCCTTAGATAGATAGGGATTCCTGCTTAGAAACTCCTCCTTTCTCTCTCTCATTCAAA
Source organism: Phrynosoma blainvillii (assembly GCA_026167975.1). NCBI lineage: Eukaryota > Metazoa > Chordata > Lepidosauria > Squamata > Phrynosomatidae > Phrynosoma > Phrynosoma blainvillii. The sequence continues at coordinate 57,149,982 of JANUYF010000002.1, read as the reverse complement.
CTAACCATGTGACTTAGATCACTCCCTCTTTCAGAATAACAGTATTTTTTCATCAAGATTCCCAACTGAGCTGTTCCATCTGTCTGCTCTCTCAACTTTATTTGAAAAGATGGTGAGACAAAATTTCTCTCTACCTGAACTATTCACTAGTTAGATTAGGATTTAGTTTTTATGTAAATATAGGTTAAAGCCATCATTGTTTGTTAAACTACAAGTTATGTGTTTGTTGTGTCATATTTATCTTTCAACCAGAAGGAGAAGAGGAGTCATATGCACTGTTATTTGAAGAGAGAGGGAAATTCATGTCCATCTATCATGAACAGGGTTTTGCTGGCCTAGTGAATACCTGGACCAGGCTATTGTACAGATTGTACAAAATGACAAAGTTCTGGATCAAAAAAAAAATACAGCAAGGAGCATCATTTTATTTTGTTTTATTTTATCTCAATGCCTCCTTTCTCCCAGGAAGAGACCCAAGGTGGCCTACAAGAAAAAAACATCTTTAAAACCTCACAGTAAAAATTTAAAAACAATTAAAATCATCTATTTAAAACAATATAAGTTAACATCAAAAAGTGAAAACATCACTAAAACACATACACCATAGAAAACCACCTATCCTTTTATAGAGATTATCCCACCACTGTAACAAACCGGCTTACCTCTTCTGAATTGCAGTTTAATTCAGAAGGCAGCCAAGTCCTATCACAAGGATTTTGCTGCCAAAGCCATTGGGAAAGTCCAACCCGACAGCAGCCAGGTCCCTGGCATGCTTCGGCGGCATTTATTTCAAACCAGAAAGCCCCGGGTTTCAAAATACGGCTGCTGAAGTGCTCTGGGGACCTGGGCTGCAGCCAGGCTGGACATGCCCGGTAGCTTCGGTGGCAAAATCCTTGTGATAGGACCCGGCTGCCTCCTGAATTAGGCTGCAATTCAGAAGTAAGCTGGGTTATCAAGAATAGTGGGATCCAAGGGGGTCTTTTTCAGTAATGGCCTCACCACAGCCTCCTTTAGGCTGGATGGAAACCTCTCTTGCTGCAGTGAGGCATTCACCACTCCCATTACCCACTCAGCCAGTCCCACACTTGCACCATTCAGAAGCCAGGAAGGGCAAAGATCCAGTATGCATGCGGTGGCCCTCGCTTCTGCAAAGGTCCTGTCCACATCCTCAGGCTGCACAAATTGAAATTTATCCAATAATACAGAACAAGCAGGATTACACCCACTGGACCTGTTTCAACCACAGCATCCAAGTCAGAGCAAATCCGAGTGATTTTGTCTGCAAAGTGTCTTGCAAATTCTTCACAGTGAGCTGTCGAGTGTTCTTTATTTCCTTCTTGTGGGCCAGAATGTAAAAGGTCCCTGGCCACTTGGAACAGCTCTACTGGATGACACTGTGCAGACGCAATGATGACACAGATGTATAAATTCTTCGATGCCACAATTGCCATGGCATAGGCCTTCCAATGGGCCCCGGCCTACATAAATGATGAGTACAAACAACATTGTGCATGGAGAGGAAAGATAAAAGTAAACCATACTTGCAGCAACAAAATAAGTTTTGCAAAGTTTGTTTGGGTTATACTTTGGTTATTCCCCCTCTAATGTGCTATTCAGTTACTGAAAATGTTGTCGTTCAGAAAAGGGACAAAAAGTCCAACACCTTCTCCACGTCCAACAGTTTCTTTTTTTGTTTTTGTGTCCTTCATTCACTACAGATGACAGAGCAAAAACATTTCAGAAGCAGACACTTATAATTAGTGTGATCAAAGAAAATAATTTAAAATAATTATGCACATTTTTAAAATAATGGAAGTTATTTAAAATGCTGAGGCAGCTTCAAGTCAAAATAAATTTCTGATGTGATTTTCCATCTATGAAGCCAGCATGAGTATTGCTCAAAAGACTATGCTCTTTTCCAGAAACAAAAGGATTCAAATTTTATAATTTTCCGTGTGTGTCTGGCTTCTGTTGAGCAAACTGCCATTTGCAATGAAGGAAGATGTACTGAAGCATATATAAACATGTATCCCCAAATGTATATGTAAGCAGGTGTTCTCCAAATGCACATTGGTTCCGTTTCCCTTCATACAGCAATATAAAAATTATTTTGCCATTGTTTTGTATTTCCATGTACACATTAGGTTTCTCATATTTTCCCATATACTACCAACATTTCAGGAGGTGGTTCTGCATTTTAAGAGATTATTTAAAGTATCACTTCTATACTTATACAATGACACATTGATTTGGTTCTTTAACCCCCAGTAAGTGGGTTTATTTACTTTGTAAAACTACTCCAGGAAGAAAGGAGGAGTTTGAATTTACCAGCTGCTAGCCAATCAACACTGTGCATAACCAATATCTATCTCAGTTGTCCATTACCCCTATTTTCTCTGAATTACTCCTGGAGAGGAACAGGTACATCCAACTATATGGGATGAATGACTCATGTTTTCCTCTTTGTCTATAAGCATTCCAACCATTAATTAAGCTGTAGGTCTCATCTTGGAGACTCATTGTGGTGTAGTAATTTGAATCATGATGGACAAGCATTCTGGAGAACCATGATTTAAATACACTGGGTGAATTTGGCCATCACATTCTATAGGCCTCAGAGGAAAGCAATGACAAACGACCTTTGAATCATAGAATCACAGAGCTGGAAGAGACCAAAGAAGGAGACTCCACTACACTCTGCGGCAGTGTATTCCATTGTTGAACAGCTCTTACTGTCAGGAAGTTCTTCCTAATGTTGAGGAGGAATCTCTTTTCCTGTAGTTTGAATCCATTGCTCCGGGTCCTATTTTCTGTTGCAGCAGTAAACAAACTTGCTCTATCCTCAGTATGACATCCTTTCAAATATATAAACAGAGCTATCAAATCACGTCTTAACCATCTCTTCTTCAGGCTAAACATGTCCAGCTCCCCAAGTCACTCATAAGGCATGATTTCCAGACCTTTCATCATTTTGGTCACCTTCCTCTGGACATACTGCAACTTGTCAACATCAATTTTGAATTGTGCCCAGAACTGGACATCATATTCCAGATGGGACCTGACCAAAGCAGAATCTTATTTATTTTATTTTATTAATTTATATGCCACCTTTCACCTGGAAAGGGACCCAAAGTGGCTTACAGATAAATGGTTTAAAAACTTTACAATGACAATTTAAAAGGTAAAAGTATTCCCAGTTGACAAGGTTGTCAAGTTGTGTCTGACCATAGGGGGTGGTTCTCATCTCCATTACTAAGCCAAACAACCAGCATTGTCAGAGACTACTCTGTGATCATGTGGCCAGCATGATTGCACAGAACACTGTTTACCTTCCCACTGAAGTGGTGCCTGTTTATCTATTTGCGTTTACATGCTTTCGAACTGCTTGATTGGCAGAAGCTGAGACTAGTGACAGGAGCTCACCCCATCATGCAGCACCCAGGCCTCGAACTGCCAACCTGCCAATCTTGCAATCAACAGTCAGCATCTTAATCACTTGAGCCACTGCATCCCTTATACAATGACAATTTTAAAACAATTAAAATCACCATGCTAAAACTGTATAAAATCACATACAAAAACGTCCTTGACACTTATTGTATATTAAAAGCCTACTTGATTTTTTTTAAAAAAATGCCTGCCAGTGAAAGAAAAATGTGGGGATCTTGCAAGAAAAACCTACAATAGGGTCACCTTAGGTTCTCTATAAGTCAGAAACAACTTGATGTCACACAACAATAACAACAAGAACTGATCTTGTGAAATTCCAGATAAATCTGGTAAAATAGATAGATGATAAGATGGCTAGATGATAGATAGACAGATGGATAGATAGATAGATCTGGTGAAAGTACCAGATAAATGAATCTATGGTCCAGTGAAGTTTTCCAACATGTAAACCATGTCCTTCCTAAAATAACCCATTCTGTTTGCTATTCCACACACATGCCATTTTCCACTGGGTTGTATCCAATACCCACATTTGTTTATAAAAGAAATTGGCTTCTGAAATTTTGTGGATCTCTTAAGCCTGCTGGTACCTTCATCTTGTAGAGGAGTGGTGTTGTTAGCACTATATAAGGATTAATGCATGGAACCCTTACTCCATTTACACTTACTGTTAGCACTAGGTTTATAAATAGTCACTGAGATTCTATATTATGGTTTACTTTTCATAACCTTATGAATCCATAGCTCCATTGCAGTAATGCAATTAAATCCTGTAATGAGTTGTGACAATAGCCATAGCAATAGCAGCTTCATTTATATACTGCTTCATACCACCTAAGCAGTCTCTAAGTGGTTTACAACTGTAAGCTAATTGCCCCCAACAAGTTGAGTACTCATTTTAGCGATCTCGGAAGGATGCAAGACTGAGTCGACCCTGAGCCCCTGACTGGGATTGAACTCACAACCTTGTGGTTTGTGAGTGAGTAGCTACAATACAGGTATTTAACCACTGCACCACTAGGGATCCTATTTAACCACAGTGCCACCAGGTGCATCTGGGCACCAGCATGAGTATTCCAGTAAAAACTGGATGCTCCTGCTAAGCGAGAGGCACTTCTGATGCATATTGGACACATGTGATTCATTCCAACACTTCCTAGCTGGTGTCAAGATGCACACTGAAAGTGCCCTAATGCCCATTAGTGTCCATTGCACCATAGTAAATCAGCCATTCCACTGGCTACCATTGTAGAACAGACAACTGTACATTGTTGCATCATGGTTGCCCCTAGCTGTATACAGACATTGCAAAATTCTGTTTTCAATTCTGTTTCCCACACACATAAGTTTTCTTATGGAGCCATATGCCCCATGCTGAATTTCAGCGAATGTCTTTAATCTGTGGAATTCTTACTTATCTATTTCTGTTGTTTTGAATGGCTAATAACAGAGGTTAATGGTATTTTGCCAGTTAATGGTATTTTCTTGTGATATTGCACAGAAACATAAAAGTTCCTGAAGTCAAGGGAGAAGATATCAATGGAGTCAGTGATCTGTTAAGTGAGATTAGAGTAATCACTGGCTATTATTCTGGATGGCTATATATCATGTATCAGATGCGGTATGTCTCTTTATATATTTGCTAGGAAATACACAATGGAGGGTACATTTGCACTCACATTCTGCTTGACCAACTTGGGGTATCTGTGTGGTCAGTGTGTGAACAGAGTATTGTACTAGATAGGATTTTGGTTTACTCCAACATGAGTCTTATTTTCATGGAGAAAACAGTGTCCTGTTGCTCCTTGTGAAACAGATCCACTGATTGTTTCTTTTGATTGTTCAAAGGGAACTATAGACTCTTGTTATTCTCAATTCAGATTAACAGATTAACAGTCAGTGACCAGGGTTGTGTCATCCCAATGTGGTAACTTATGCTGCCACCATCATCCCATACTACCTGGTTGGTACACACCCCAGCCACCATGGCCACTAGGAGAAGGAGAATGGGAGGTGACACCCTTTCTTGCTCACCCAGCAGCCACACCCGTCCTGGAAGGGACTGCTGGGTGGCTGTAAAACTCCACCCCCACCACCAGCTGCTGCTGATGGGTGGCAGAAGTGTCCTAGCTGGCAAAGGGGGGTGGCCTTGCATGTTTTTTTGTGCTTGGGAGCAACTGCCCCACCAGGGTATCAGAGGGCTAATTTGAGACATTAAGGTGCCCAAAATGAAGGACAAATGTCAACCCTGCTCCAATCCCAGGTCTTTTGAATGTGATGGGACAAATCTTGTACTACACCTGAGGGCAATAGGTTATTTTAAAGAGAGAAAGGAAGCCTGTCTGGAAGACAGATTTCTGTCCTCTCTCAGAGTGAAATAACCAGAGGCCTGCCATTGCTAATCCCTCTATATCACCCAATATCTGGTCCCTGAAGTAACCACATAACTTTGTGTGGTAGGACTACATATAGATGATGTCTTAGAAATTTTCATGTCACCTTCTACTTTTCATCTTTTACCCTTGCAAACTCCTCCAGACATAAAAATAATATTAAATTAAATGTTCTTTCCTGTTAAAACCCACTAATCTACCTCTACCAATCCCTCAATTTTTTTCTCTCTCTTTCTTTGTTTCACAGCTTCACCTTCTTTTGTTCTCCAGTATTCAGGAAAACAAAGCCCATGGTAAATGTTTGTAACATTATTATTATTATTATTATTATTATTTACCACTTTGAGTTAGAGAAGCTTAGAGGGAGAGAAATCAGTAATTTAATTGAAAGCAATATGGTTTCACCCATTTCTTTTTGAAGCCTTGTGTTATACTTCATGAGACTACCATTTGCCCTGAACTGCAGATTCACTGAGAAAACCCAAACTGTTAATAATATGGACATGGATCTTTACATGGCATAGGACTCTAAATCAAGGCATATGACACCCCTACACATACACCCACACACATACTTCTTTTAAGTCTCAGCATAGATTTTCTTTTTCTTTGAGTAGAGCTTTGTAAATCAGGGCAAATGAAGAATAAGAGCCATATCACATGAAATACTTGAGTCCCAGGCTATTTCCCATTCTACGTTTTAAAGACTTCTATTTCAATCACTCTTCCTGAAAAAGAGGAAACTTGAGACTTATTGCAAATAAATATACATTTTCCTTTGTTGAGATTCATCCCAGCAGCAGTTCCCACTTTCCAGGTGGTAACTTTGCCACACAAGAGGTGTCTGCAGAAACAAGACAAAACAATGTAATCTCATGGCCATTCATGTAGCTTTCAAATCCTGAAGCTATGTAGAAAAAACATACATAGTATTTTTTTTCTTCTCAAACCCTTTGGTCAGTTGTTTCTGCTGCAGTTTTGGAGTCTGATTTCACTACTTACAAATTAAACAGGATGCTTTTATGTTCTCAGTTTTCTTATGTGCTGGAGAACATGACTGCATCACTAATTGGAAACCCAGAACAGATTCACCATCCCACTAACATGGAAGCTACCAGCTATCATGTAAGAAATAAGAATGTTCCAATATGTTTTAGCTATTATCCTGCTTATCCAAAATTTTAAAATAATCTCAGATTCATATTCATTATAATTATGAGTTTTGACTGAGAAGGCTACGTTTTCATGTTAGATTGAAGACAGATATGTAAACAGATATGGACACACGCAGAAAAACATAACAAAAATGTTTGGATCAATAGCACCACTAGCCAGCTCTGCAATAACCACATTTGTTGAACAAATGTGAGAGTTTCAATTTTTCACATTACTTTTCTACGTCTGGTTGTAAAAACAAAAACAAAAACAGTGAGTTTAAAAATGCTGTGATACATTCATCTTAGGAACCCACACTTCCATACATGCCCTCTTAGATTCCCAAACCCCTCCCAGGACAGATTGGCTTTATCTGCCACTAGTGGCAGCTGGTGGCTTCTGTGTCAGGTGATGAATCTGCTCCAGGTTGTAGTATGAAGTTTAAAAACACATGTCATTGCTAATCCTGAGGAATCAGATTCAGAGGATTCAGACCTGGAGGGCCTTCTTCTCCAGAGGATAGCTCCTCCCAATGACCTGAGCAGTTACCGACAGACACAGCCAATGCAGACCCTCTGTGTGAAGAGCCCCTGCCTATGTTAGAGCAGTTGGATGCTGAGAAGAAGCCTCCTTGATTTGCAGAAAAATGTCAAGACAAACAGCCGAACAGAGTGATCTTGTCTATTTCCTCAGCTTGAAGTCTATGAAAGCTCATGCTGCCAATTTCTTTCAGTTAGTCTCAAAGGTGCAACAAGATCTCTCCACACACTGATTCTACAGACTAACATGGCTATATCTTGGAGATGTACAGAGAAAGAGATGTTTCTTGCAAAGGGTTAAATAAGAAATGGTGGGCAACTAGCCACTGGGTGTGCCAAGGTCAAACAGCTATAAAGCTCCCAGCAGCTGGAGGAAATTCTTGTTGCAGACAAGCATTCATCATACTGGTGTATGCCCTCATGCACTCTCAGATTACTTGGATTCCTCATGCATGGGATGGTTTTCAGTTGTACATTTCATTGTCTCCCTCCTTTAGTTTTGTTTATTGTGACTACTGGCTTCTTGTGATTGATTTTAGAATTTCAGAGACCTTGTTCTTATACCGCCTCTCATTTTTGGAGAATCTCCTGGACTACTTGCATATGGCCTGGCCTGACTCACCTGCATCTGTCTCACCATACTATAGTTTACCTTCCCCATCACTTTCTGCCTCTAGGCACAGGACACTATCCAAGTTGCTGAATCTATTTGGGAAATAGAGTTCAATACCTTGGACTCACCTAGACTAAAATCCAAAGTGGATTCATCACCCACACTGATCTAGAAGACACCAGGCTCCACTATGTTCCACTCCTACCTAACTGGAGAATATAGAACCAGGGAGGTCATGACCTGTCTCAAGACTTGTGCAATACATATAGTACTCTTAAACTGTAACTTGCGCTCAGGGTTGCTATTTCAGTATCTCCATTCCAGGCATCCAATACAGAATTTATATGGTTAATTATGGGTTGTATTTGTGTTTATAGGGACTTCCTCCTTCATAATTTAATGGAGATTCAGTTTGAATAATTCTTCAAAAGCTCAATATTCTAATATGCATGGAGTTGGTGTGCCAATACTACTTCCTTCATCCACACAAAGGGTGACCCATCAGAATGATACTTCAGAGAAAGTATCATTTTCTATAAGATTATTGCTAAGGTAATGTGATAATGTTTAAACAGAAAGAGGGGAGTAAAAACACTTTATGTAAAAGACCCACAGATAGGCAAGTTGTAAGCCATAGTTCCCCTGTCTTTGCTTGTTTAATTTTTCCTCATTGTTTGTTTTTTGTAGTTAGTATTAGTTAGGTCTGTAGTTTTGTGAGATTTGTTATTCTTACATGTTTTTAAGGCATATAGAAATATATTGTATTTATTATTGTTACTGTTACTGTTATTATATGTTGTTGTAATTTTTTAAAAAAAAATGATACTTCAGAGGTTACAGTCCTATGCACATAGCCCAGGGGTGGGCAAATGTGGCCCTTCAGGTCATTTTGGACTGGAATGTCCACACTTCATCACTATTGGCCTTGCTGGCAAGAGTTAATGGGAGCTGTGGGTCCAAAACCATTGCCCACTCCTGATATAGGGCAAAGTTCTATGTGGTGAGTCAACTAAATGTGTATGACCTATTCACATAAGTTGTATGAACAGCGCCAGTGAGATTGGCAGGTGCTTTCCACACAATGGTCCAAATTACACCTTTGAAATATTAACTGAAATAGCCCTTGGATAATAGACACACTTCTGTAGCTTCTTATGTAATTATATAGTTTATGTAAAGTGTATAAAGAAAACACATAAGAGTCTCTCAATTACACTGATGATCATAAGCCAAGTTGTAAAAAAAAAAAGCTTCCTATCTGACATGAAAAGTGATTGATTGAAAGCAGAACAGCTAGCAAAATCTTTAAGGAAGAATAATTTCAAGACAACAAATTGTGAACAGTGCAACTTAAACCTAAAGAACCATGATTGCTGGAAAATATCCATCCTAGAGTTTAATTCAGCAGGCTGCAGTAGATTCACTCTTGTTCACAGTCACAATGGTTTCAGAGAATACAGAATTTAAGCCAATATTCTTTATTCTTGTGCTTTCAAGTACAACTGATTAATAGATATGTCTCCTTGCAGCCTAACATTCAGTGAGCAGAGGTTGCTTGTTTTTACTGTGAGAGAAACATATGTCCATTCACTGGGGTAGATGTGAATACCTTGTTATATTTGCCATTTCTAAAAATCTACCCTTAGAAGGGGGGAAATGGAAGAATAAATAAACTTGCTTTTCACCCACTTTCAAGTTCTCGCTAATCCTAGACCTTGGTACCTTGACTTCTGCAGACCAAAACACACCAGAGTGTGACATGTAGCATAGCAAGGTCAACAGAATAGAGAGCTGGGCATTTTGAAAGGACAAAAAAAAAAGTAAAATAATAATCAGAATCCTCTACAGAGGCACAATTACATGATGCTAAGACACACTAGCTTACATTATCACAGCATATGAAAATGTGGTCTGGCTGGGAATGAACATATGCAGCTGGGTTAAAAGTCTGCAGTATAGTATCATGTTCATAATTGGTTAGGCTAAGAGCAGCCATTCAGTGAGAAGAAAAATGATTCTGAACTTCAACTGCAGAGATTATTCTTTTAAATATTTTAACCTTATGACTCCTCTGTTCAAACTTAGGTTTAGATCCAATGTAAGGATACTTTTTTTTTTTTTTTTTTTTTAGCTAAGGAGTCTAGATTCCTAACCATGGCAGGATTTGGGGGGTTGTATTATAATGTGAGTGCAGCTAAGGTCACACAGGACAGAGCCAAGGACACAGTAGGCTGAACCAAAGCAAAGTGAACCAGATGTACTTTTTATTACTTTGTCATAATCAAGCAGAAAAATCACAATTCATTTCTCTGCATGCGTACTCAGGAGTTAGCTCCAGTGCAATTTGCTACCAGCTCAATACCATGCAACTGTTTTTCTGGCTACTCAGTTTTATGAAATAGCTTATTTGCTCACCAAAAACTCAGTTCCATACAACCTCCTTCCTGCCTCCAAATAACATCTCAGTTTTAGATGCTAGATTTGTTGTGTGCTTTCAAGAAAAATTATCTCAAGACAAAATGAAACAATTCATTTTGCCTCCCATGACCATAGAGATGTTATGGGGAAGGCTTTATCTAAACCAAGGATGCTGGCATTTACACCTACTTAGTTTTTATTAAGCTCTCCATATAATATTTGTCAGGGCCTGGGAAGCAAGATTGGTTGTTTCATTCTATCTTTCCTCAGTTTTTAACTTCCTGTAATATCCTCCCCCCATTATTGACATATATCATGGAATTTCAGAATATATTTCTAAATGTTTGTTCATGTTGACTGAATTATAGAAGCCCCGTTACAGGTGTCTTTTTAGTTTAGTTTAGTTTAGTTTAGTTTAGTTCCTTTGCAAGATTTATTCAAAGGAAGTTTGCCACAGCCTTCTTGTAAGGCTGACTTGCCCAAGGTGAGCCAGTGGATTTCCATGGCTAAGTGGGGATTCAAACCCTATTTCCCCAGAGTTCTAGTCCAGCAATCAAACCATTATACTATGCTGACCTGTATGATTAAGCACAACAACTTTTATTATATCTTTAAGAAATATTTATTGCTGAAGTTAGCAATAAAACATTATGACTCTTTCCAATGCTATTTTGCATCAGTGTATCGTCAGTTAAACAGAATGCATGATCTACGATGTGATTATACCGATATAGCATGTTGGTATAATCTCACATTATACAGAAAAGAGGGAAGAAGCAACATAGCAAATTAGTAGGCTATGTGAACAACAGTATGATAAATGAAGTAGAACAGACAAAGACTGAAGGCCAAACTGTAAGTGACTTTAAGCACGTGAGAAAATATTCCATGTATCTTTGGAAACTCTAAACAGAAAATGTTGGGAGGAGGAAGGAATTCTCTTTCAAATATTTATTTGACATGGGAGGGATATTGCTACAAAAGGAACTTCCTGTAAACAGTTTTGGGAGTGCAAATTGAGTCCACTTTAACTGTCCTGGCTCAGTGCTAGGGAATCATGGGAATTGTATTTTTTTTTCTCAGATATTGAGACTTCTCTGTCAGAGAGCTCTGGTGCCACAATAAACTACAGTTCCCATGATTTCCTAGCACTGAGTCAGGGCAGTTAAAGTGGACTCAGTTTGCACTATTTCTGGCAGTCTGCTGTCACTATTTCTTTCCAAGATCCCAGGAGGAAAGAAGAATGGGTAGTTAAAGAGGATGGAAGTGATGTGACTTTCCAAGTATCAGTGTGCATCATTGATAGGGACAGAATAGATAAACAAGAGGGGAAATGCACAGGTTTTCCCAACTCTCTTGCACCACTACTATTGCCCCATGTAGGCTTGATTGTTTCTTTGTGCAAAACATTGTTGCACCATTTCGAACAGAGGAAAGGGGACATGCAGTCCAAACAATGTTTCACAACATAAACACAAACCTAGGTTGAACAGAAGGTTGTGTGAAAAGACCCAAAGGACAGCAGCACTAAGGGGTTGCCTGCACAGGCCTTGCATCATCTAATTCAGATGACACAGGCCAAAATCTGAGGGGCAGGATCTGACCTGATCCTGTTAGACTGAATGCAGATTGCATATATCTGGCCCAATCTTGAGGTTTCCAAGTCAGATGTGGTGACAGGGGGCTTCTCAGTTGGAGCAAGAGCACAGCAAGGTAAGTTGTGTGCACTGTTTGCAGGTTCTAGGTCGGTATAGGGAGAGAGATATAAACACTTCACGCTAACCTGGGACCAACCCAAGTGAGCATTGGGGCCAAGATAACAAGGGCTCAGCCCAAGCTATCCTGGCGTGTCTGCTCAGTCCCCAATTGGCTCTGAATAATAATGTACTCAATAGTTTGATTGTTCTGGCAATGAAAATATACACAGTTTAACACCACATGGCAGCTTAATGAGTCTACCTCTATATGTCTTTCACAAATTTGTTCCCTCCATATTTTAAAATGATTCCATGGATAAGCAGGCTATCAGCAGGTTTGCTTTCCTTTCATTTGAACTGAATTTGGATGAAAGGTGCCCTGGCTGAATGCCCGTTTGTTTTCTCTGTTTCCATCTACTTAAACTGGTGGATGTGAAAGCTATTTTCCCCCAGCTTCAGCATAGGGTGTGTATGTATCAGGATTAACTTTTCAACTCAGTAGTAAATTTTCATTTGTCATGGAAATTTTGAGTCATGAAAAAAATATAATCTAAACTTGGCTTGTTTGGACTCACTAATAAACCTTTTTACAAGACACGAAATAACTAAGAGCTTCAAATTCAGAACCCAACTGTTCTTGTTGTTGCTGGGGTTCTCAGACAGAAGCAAAATGATTCCAGATGCATTCAGGGTGCTTGTGCCTCCTGTTTTACTCCCTTTCATTGTAAATACTATTAAATGCTGATCCGTGTTCAAGATTGTATTTTGTCACCAGGGAGTTAAGGTAATAGAGCAATATTTCTACAAGATTTGTTGCTAATGTCTTCCAAAAGGCTAGGCTTCAGCATACAAAGAAAAGCTTCTTTAATATTTTATTCCCTAGTGTTAACTTTTTAATGTTCAGTGCTTTCAAAAGTAAATAGAGAAATACCTGTTTAGTCTCAGTACAGAGCAATGTATTTTGCAAGGGTGGAGAGATCTTGGTAAATTGTGAGTTCCAATGGTACAGAATTTAGCATGATTTGGAAAATTAAAATGAAAAGTAAATCACTTTCAAAGTACAATGCTTTCCTTTTGGGCAATGGATCAAAATGAAGCAATAGATCTGTGCAGTATACTGCATTTTAAATTTAATACAGCATTATGTGAATTTGTATTTAAAGCTTAAGGTTAATCAAATATTATGAGTAGAATTTTCCTTTCTATGATTAAGCACCAACACATGAAGAAATCTTTTCTCTAGCTGAGGATAAATTTATGTGGAAAATTTGGGTGGCTTCCTGTTGGTAAATTATAATTATGTAAGTCAGATGTACACCATCACAAATTACCTTTTTGGTTGTTCTGAAGGTCAGAATTCTGTAAGCAGTGCAGCCCTCTGCAACTTAGCTATTTCCATGTTCTCAGAAAGTCCAGCTATTTTCCTGTAGCTCAATGCTCTGCAAGGACATCATCTGCAGAGACTTTCCAAGGATTCCCAGATGTTCCTGTGGTTACCTGTCAACGTATATCCAGGAAAATAGCTGTATATGTCCTTGTTGATCCCCTGCCGTCCAACAAGGACATGGCCATGTTGGGGGAGGGAGACTGTGTTGCTCACAAGGTGGTTTGGGAAACATAACTATTAGAGATGTAGCTATGTGATAGACACACATTTCCTTATAAAGACTCCCAACCACTGTTTTAAAATCTACAGTGTTAAAGCTAGCAATAAATGCAAACTGGAATATTTCAAATAAATACCTTTGTATATGTTATGTTCTACTTATAAGAATGAATTCAACCCTTTACTTCTGTACTATGCCCATCATAGCCACCTGAATACATCCAATCTTTTTTTTAATTTGAGGAGGTGTTCTGTTTTGTTTTGTTTTGATTTTTACAAAAGCATCACTGAGCACATATACAGAGGAGGGCATTTAATCTTCCCCATTCAAGTACTAGTTTTCACTGGGAAATGTTCTGTCCCCACTTCCATCTTTGTCCCACAACTCTTCACTGCTCCTGCAGAACACAAGTCATCTGCTGGATGTACAAGAAGATGTTTTAGGAAGGACATACTCATGTAAAATTTGCAGAGAGACAGCAGCCATATGCACTTTGTGGGATTGGAACAGGGTAGTACTAGTCAGGGCTAAAACAAGACATTTTGTTCCCTAAGGCAATGGGCAAGGATTCTCATACAGATTCAAGCTTCAATAGCAGTTGAATCTTACTTCAGCACTGTCAGAAAATCTCTTCCACCACCTAGTCTGTCTAGTTAGTTGCTGTTAATTTCCATGAAGTCAGCTTTGAATTATGATGACCTCCAAGACACCCTTCCATTAACAGACCTGCTCAGGTCCTGCAGTTTCAGGACCATGTCTTCCTTGATTGAGTCTATCCATCTGTAATGCAGGCTTCCTCTTCCTACTGCCTTCCATGTTATCAAGAATTATCATCTTTTCTAATGAGTCACATCATCTCATGGTATGGGCAAAGTCAATAGCTTCAGTTTGGTCATTCTGGCTTCTAGGGAGAGTTCAAATTGTATTTGCTCTCAGACCTTTTTATTAGTCATTTTGGCATGCTATCCATAGAACTTTCTTCTAGCACCACATTTCAAATGAGTTGATTTCAGCTTTCATAACCACATACAGTAATGAGAAATACAGTGACATGAATAATCCTGACTTTGGTATTCAGTAATATACCTTTTACACTTGAGGGACTTATCTAGTTCCTTTATCTAGCTGACTAGTTTAATGGATGTAAAATAGTCTGGATAGTACATCCTGTCCCACCACACAGGGTAATCACCAAAGGGTTGATGAATTTAGAGATGATGCTGGGTGCTACCTAATACTGATGGGAAAAATTTTGGCCAAGACTACACTCCAGATACCTTCTATTCACCCAATACAGGTCAGCATCAATTTATGTCAGCTTTTATACATCATCTTAGTGAAATGGCTGCTGGTTGTACAGTGTTGGGAGGAGATTCTAATGAAGCTTTGCACTCCTATCTTGATAAATCAAAATCTCCTAAACATACAGGTCCAACCCCATTGATTCAGATAATTAAAGATGCTGGATTACTTGATCCTTGGAGATTTCTACACCCCATAGAGAAATACTTCACCTTCTATTCAGTAGTCCATAAGATATATTCTAGAATTGATTATTTTTTAATCTCCAAGTCCCTATTAGGCAAAACTTTAAATTCCACAATTAATCCAATCTTATATTCAGACCATTCACCAATAATATTACATTGGGCACTGGAAGCACTTTCCCAGACTTCAAAGTCTTGGCGATTTAGCCCAGCACTCCTAATGCATGACTCTTTTTAAATTTTATTTTATTTTTTATTTTTTATTTTATTATGAAAACATAAAAACAAAGAGACCATCTACACATACAAATGTACAGACATGTTACTTAAAAACAACATAAAAATAACTTCCCTTCCTTTATTAAGAATGTTAATATTTAAACAAACATTTGACTTTCTAAATTTCTCAATATTTGTTCTTATTAACTTGAACAGTAGATCACCCATGAGTCTATATTGTACATTAATTTTAATTTATTATATCATTTCTCTTTACCCGTCCCACACTGTATACAAGACCTGGACATTTCTAACATTTTATCCAAGACCAAGAAATATTCTTCCTACATTACTTATAGTATATTTTCTCTATATCATTTTTTTCATTTTTTATTCTTTAAGAGCTATCACACTGTTTTCTCCCCACTTTTGTATCAAATATTTCATAACCAGGGACCATTCTCTTTCATATCTATTCCTGGCTTGATCTCTCAGCAGGCAGGTAAGTTTGTCCGTTTCCATTCTATCATATAGTCTAAGCAATCATTTCTCTAATGTTGGTGCTTCTTTGCTTTTCCATTTTTTTGCAATTACAGATCTTGCTGCATATATCATATAAAATTTAATTTTGCCAAATTTCTTTTCATTTTCTTCGTCTATCATTTCTAACAAATATGTGGTGGGCTCCATATTCAACTTGATATTTAGAATTTTTTCTATTTCCATATGTATCTCTATCCCAGGGGTAGGCAACCTTTCCTCTTTAAGGGCCGAGGGACTTCAGCTCCCAGAAGCCTCAGCCATGTTGGCCAATAGTCCCATGTTGGCCAATAACTCCTGGGATTCTGGGAGCTGAAGTCCCTCGGCCCTTAAAGGGGAAAGGTTGCCTACCCCTGCTCTATCCAGTACTTTTTTGTTCTTTTACATTCCCACCACATATGCATATATGTGCCTCTATTTTCCATACAGTTCCAACATTCATCTTTGCTATTTTTATAGATCTTAGATATTTTCTCTGGAGTTAGATACCATCTGTATTGCATTTTGTAGTAATTTTCTTTTATATCATAATTCAACGTGTATTTCAGTGTATTTTTCCAATTGTCCCCCATTCTTCAAAAAGTATTGGTTTGCCGACATCTTGACCCCAATTAATCATAAATTGTTTAACTATCTCATCTTCCATTTCCAAATTCAGTAGTATGTTGTACAGTTTTGAGACAACATGTTGTGTGTCATATATCATCAGTTTTCCAAATTCAGTTTCTTCCTTCTCAATTTGTCTTGTTTTTTCATCCATTCTGAATCTTTCTAAAATCTCTATATAGAGGAACCAGTTACATTTTAGTCCTTCTGTTATGCATGACCCTTTTAAAAAGACCATAGAAAAAATAATACAACTTTTAATCTAGAAAATAGATCTAAAAGCACCTCTGAAGCACTACAGTGCTCAGAGGTCTGTTTATACAGAAGGGTTCTAAACAAAAGAAAATTAAAGACAAGAAACACAAGGAATTGATTAGAGAAACTGAACTCTTATCAAATACCCACAAGAAGACCCATAACTCAGACATGCTAAAAACTTTATTAGAAAAAAAACTCAAATTGAAGAATTAGATTTACATTCAGTTAAAACTAAATTGCAATACGTGAAAACCTACTTCTATAAAACAATAATAGGAATTCTAAATTACTAGCTAGATTAGCAAAGCAAAAAATAAAATAAAAATTGTTGCGGCTATCACCTCCCCAAATGGCAATATCAAAACCTCTCAAGTTGACATAATAGAGGAATTCCGAGAGTTCTACTCTGAACTCTATGCTAAAGAATCACTCCCCCCCGATAAACTTAATTCATTCCTCAATTCTCAAAATTTTGAAAATCAAGGAACCACATACTGCTCTACTCAACCAGCTCATCTCATTATAAAAAATCAAACAGGCAATCCAAAACCTCAACCAGGAAAATCTCCTGGATTAGATGGATTTATGGAAGAATTTTACAAGTTATGTTATAATAAAGTTGCCCCACACCTACAAGATCTATTCAATGAGATAATGTCACAAGGTCTATGTTCCTAATCTTGGCACACTTCTAGAATTGTCCCCATCCCCCAAACAAGTGACTGTCAACCTCCCACCTCAACATTTAGACCAATAGCATTAATAAACCAGGATGCAAAACTACTGACCTCAGTTCTAGCGAACAGAATTAATAGATTCATCACTGAGTATATCTCTATTGACCAAACTGGTTTTATGCTGAATAGAAAACTATCTGATGCCATTAGATGAGTCCTAAATGTCATCCATCATGCCTCAAAATCTAAAACTCCAATTGCCCTTATGTCCCTAGATGTCCTGAAAGCTTTTGACAGAGTAAACTGGCAATACTTATTTGGAGTACTGGAAAAGATGAATTTTGGAAATATATATATTAGTATGCTAGAAAACCTATACACAAACTCAGAGGCCTTAGTGACAGTTAATAGAATAAACTCCTCTACCTTTAAACTCCAAAGGGGAACTAAACAAGGATGTACCTTATCCCCACTGCTATTTGCTATTGCAATAGAGTCCTTAGAAAAAATGAAAACATAAGAGGACCCAAAATAGGAGGAACAACCCATAAACTAAATCTTTTCTCAGATGATGTGATCATCTTCCTAAAACAACCCAAACAATCCTTCCCAATCTTACACACCATATTAAACTCCTTTGATACTTTTGCAGGTTTCCAAATTAACTACTCAAAATCTAAATTGCTGTGTCTCAACATTGCTCATGAAGACTAACTAGATATTCAAAAAGCTACCAATCTCCAGTTAAAACACTCAGGATTTACCTACCTAGGAATCACCATTACAAAAGATTTCAATCAGATATTCCCCAGAAATTACAACAAAATAACTAAATGCATAATCTCTAAAACACTAGAATGGAAGAGATTGAAACTCTCTATTCTAGGCAGAATAGTCCTCATTAAAATATTTATTGTCCCTCACCTATCCTTTCTATTTCAAACTATCCCACTTCAACCACCACAGACAAAACTCAAACTTTGGCAATATATTTAATCAATATTCTCATCAATATATTTGCTTTTAATCATAAGAGGGCCAGATTCAGGAAATCCACATGACACCTCTCTTTAAAAAAAAAAGGGGGGTAGCAATGTTTGATCTTGAATTATATTTTGCAGCATTCCAACTTAGTCAAATTCCTCATTTAATTAAAAATGATCAGAGCATATACTTGGTTAACATGGAAATGAATCAGCCACTGTCAATTGATCTTGCTTTATTCTTTAACAAACCCACTCCACAAGTAATTAAAAACATTGAAAACCCATGGCTACAAATGTCAGTAAAGATATGGTCAAGATGGAAGCAAGTTTTAGCACCAGATCCCTCTCCTGTTTACCCCTTCCTTGTCCACAAATCTTTCTCTTCCCCTGATAAATTTAATCAATTCTAGGGATGGGAACAACAAGGTGTATATTTTGTTTTTTGTAATGGCAGACCAAAAACAATTGATGAACTAGCTTTAGATTTAGAGCCATTAAAGGCTACTTGGTTTCATCTCCATCAGATAATTGCTTTTTCACACAAATTAAAGGAAATAGGAAGACCTCCTAGATCACTTACCTTATTTGAGGCATGATGTGTTCCCTCCTCCCAAAGCACCAAAGGACTAACATCTTTAATCTACAACTGTTTGATTGACCACTCTTACCAAAACATCCATGGCATAGAACTAACCTGGGAAACAGATTTGAATCTTTCAATTCCTAATTCAAAATGGACTACAGTTTGGCTGTCCACCCATTTTAAATCCAGATCAGCACTGATTAGAGAAAACACCTTGAACATTATACACAAGTGGTATTTGACTCCAGTGAAGCTAGCCAGAATGGTTTAAAATGTTTCCTACAAAAGTTGGCATGGTTGTAATGATGACACATTTCTATACATGTGGCTAGACTGTCCCTAAATAAACACATTTTGGCAATTGGTACTTGAACAAATATCATAGAATCATAGATCATAGAATCATAGAGTTGGAAGAGACCACAAGGGCCATCCAGTCCAACCCCCTGCCATGCAGGAACTCCCATTGTCATTTATTACCAGTCACGAAGTAAAGTTATGTCCAGAAATGCTTTTGTTATCAATATATGTAGACACAAACACAAATTTGAAGCATAAAAACCTCATAGATTTCCTCATTACAGCAGCCCATGTAGAAATTGCCAGATGCTGGAAAACAGTATCTTTAGATATGTGGTGGGAAAAGGTATGGGACTTATGGTTATTTGAAAAACTGTCAGACAGAATGGCAAGTTACGCAGGATGACCAAAATCAGGAACTTTCATAGACAAATGGTTCCCACTCATTGACTTTGCAAAGACAAGAGTGACAAGAGAAGACAGCCTCCATCTCATCTGAACCTTTGATCAGACATTCTGGACTTCCCAAGATTCACAAGGATTCCATTCCACTCCAACCCATAGTAATAATAATAATAATAATAATAATAATAAAATTTATTTATATACTGCCCAATGGTTACCCAATCCGGGCGGTTTACAAGATAAAAACAGTTACAATAAGCAACATAGCCCTCCCCCCCTTAAAACATTATTAAACAGTAATATAATTAAAAAACATAAAACAATATACAACAATTAAAATAATAAACACCATAGCAGCTAATCTCATTGCGGCACTGTGGGGGAACCAAGGTTTAGATGAAGGAGGGAATTGCCCAGGGCCAGGTTATTTAGTCTGGAAAGGCCTGCTGGAAGAGATCTGTCTTGACAGCCTTTTTAAAACTGTCCAAAGATGTTAATTGACGGATCTCGTCCGGCAGGTCGTTCCAGAGTCTGGGGGCAACAATAGAAAAGGCCCTCTGGGAGGTCGCGGATAGCCTGGATCTTTGAGGCTCTAAGAAATTTCTCCCAGAAGACCGGAGCACGTGGGGAGGATTGTACGGGAGGAGGCGGTCTCTGATATAGCTTGGACCCAAGCCATTTAGGGCTTTAAAAGTAATAACCAACACCTTGTACTGAGCCCGGAAACGAATAGGCAGCCAGTGGAGGGACCTCAAAACTGGAGTGATGTGGTCCCTCCTAGAAGTTCCTGAAACAAGTCTGGCTGCCATATTTTGAACTAACTGTATCTTCCGAACCAAGCACAAGGGTAGCCCCATGTACAGCGCATTATAGAAGTCAAGGCGGGAGGTTACCAGTGTGTGCACAACAGTCTCGAGATCCCTTACTTCCAGAAAAGGGCGCAGCTGGCGTATCAGCCGAAGCTGATAACAGGCGCTCCTGACCATCGCATTTACCTGATTTGTCATCAGGAGCAACAAATCAAGGAGCACCCCCAGACTGCGAACACAGTCACTGGAGGAGAGTGTGACCCCATCCAGGACTAGAGGTTGCAACCCAATTCTTGGTTTCGGGGCTGCTACCGTGAGCACCTCCATCTTGTCTGGATTCAGTCTCAATCTGTTTTTCCTCATCCAGCTCATTACCACGTGCAGACATTCATTGAGAGGAGAGATGCCATCGGAATTCGAGGCCAATGAACGAGACACGGAGAAATAGATTTGAGTATCATCAGCGTACTGATAACACCCAGCACCATAACTCCGTATAATCTCACCCAGCGGCTTCATATAGATGTTGAATAACATCAGGGACAAAATAGCTCCCTGAGGGACCCCACAAGTGAGTTCCCTCTTACTGGAACTACAGTCCCCGAGAAGCACCCTCTGGGACCTACCCGAGAGGAAGGACCAGAACCACTGCAAAGCAGTGCCCCCAATGCCCAACCTTCTCAGGCGGCCCAAGAGGATGCCGTGGTCTATTGTATCAAAAGCTGCTGAGAGGTCTAGGAGCACCAACAGGGTCACACTACCCCTGTCGATGCTCAGACGCAGATCGTCGGTCAAGGCAACCATGGCAGTCTCAACCCCAAAGCCTGTCCTGAAGCCGATTTGAAATGGGTCTAGATAATCGGTTTCATCCAAAACCACTTGGAGCTGAAGAGCAATAGTGAGTGCCATTGGATCCCCCACATATGATTTGGCCAAGTTTCTGGACACACAATTACAAACCCATATAGGGCAAACTCCCCATTACATCAAGGGCTCAACCCACTTCATAAGAAAAATCAATAACCTTGAACTTAAACCTGGAGACATACTAATCAGCTTCAATGTGGTCTCCCTGTTCACCAAAGTCCCCATAATGGACACCATGACACTCATCCGACAAATTTTTCCAGAGGACATCACAGCCTTGTTTGAACATTGCCTCACCACAAGCTATTTCCAGTGGGACAATGGATTCTATGAACAGAGAGATGGGGTAGCAATGGGAAGCCCTCTAAGCCCGATGATAGCAAACTTTTACATGGAACACTTTGAAAAACAAGCCCTGGAAACAGCGCCGAAAAAGCCCACAACTTGGTTCCGATACGTGGATGACACTTTCACCATTTGGAGCCATGGAGAAGAAGATCTGGCTGTGTTCCTGAACCACCTGAACAACATCCACCCTAACATCCAATTCACTATGGAAAAAGAAAAGGAAGGAACATTGCCATTCCTGGATGTCCAGGTCATCCGCAAACCATACCAACGTCTGGGTCACACAGTATACAGAAAACCTACACATACAGACAGATACCTGCACAAGAACTCCAACCATCACCCAGGACAAAAAAGAAGCACAATAAAAACACTGGTAGACCGGGCAAAACACATCTGTGAACCCCACTTCTTTGAAGAGGAATTGAAGCACCTAGACCAGGCTCTACAGGCAAATGGTTACTCCAGCTCAGACATCAGAAGGGCTGCCAGACCCAGGAAAACCCAGAGGAGTGAAGACGAGCAACCACCCAAAGGGAAGGTATTTTTTACTATATATCAAAGGAGTCACAGACAGAATAGGGAAAGTGGTGAGGAAACACAACCTCCAAATGGTTTAAAAACCAACCAAGAAAATCCAACAAATGCTGTGCTCAGCAAAGGACACGAGAGACCCTCTCACAGCCACAGGAGTTTACCGCATACCATGCAGCTGCGGCCAAGTCTACATAGGGACCACCAAACGCAGTGTCCAAACATGAGTCAAGGAACATGAGACACTGCAGACTGGTCCAGCCAGAAAAATCAGCAGTAGCAGAACACATTATAAACCTTCCTGGGCATAAAATGCTGTTTGAAAACACTGAAATTCTGGACCATGCCAACAACTATCAGGTCAGAATGCACAGGGAAGCCATCAAAATCCACAAACACTTGGATAACTTCAACAGGAAAGAAAAAACCCTGAAAGTAAACAAGGTTTGGCTACCAGTCCTACAAAATAAGAAAATCAGCACTCAGCAAATGCAAATGGGAAACCAACCAGGGTCAGGGGCTTTCCCAGCAGACAATAGCAGACAATATCCTTGATTGCATATCCTCCCACCCTGAAGCCATGCCATTAACAATAGAACAATACCTATTCAACACAGAACAATACACAGTTTACATGGGAATCACTCCTCCCTACCCAGGGTCTCACAGTATATATAGACCCACTCTCTTCCATTCCAGTATTCTCTGAAGATGCCAGCCACAGATGCTGGCGAAACGTCAGAAAGAAACTCTTCTAGAACATGGCCACACAGCCCGAAAAACCCACAAAAACTATTCTGGACTAGATTTACACAAAGACAGCACTGGACTTTCTCAATCTCTGTTAGTACTTCTTTATATATGTTCCCTTTTTCCAGTAATTCTGATTTTAATTTCCAGGTGAATTGCTTTGGTCTTAGTCCAAATTTTATTAAAACAGGGTTATGGTCAGAGAGGATTCTGGGTTTGGTTTCTATATCCAGGACTCTGGGTAATAAACTAGGTGAGATTAGCATCATATCCAATCTGGCCCATGAAGAATGCCTATCCAAAAAAAAGTGTATTCCCTTTTGTCCCCTTTTTTCCCCTCTCCGTACATCTTTAATCCCTATCCTTTCAACAAATTCAAAAAACTCTTTGGGCAGTTTACCCTGGTTGCTTTTAACTACCTTCTCTGAAGACCTGTCCCATAATGGGTTGACCACCCCATTCCAATCCCCCATTGCAATACATACGTCAAAAGTCAGCGTTTCCACTTTATTTAACAACTGTTTAAAAAATCTTCCCCTATTTTCCAGCGGACCATAAATCCCTAATACCAATGCATTCATCCCCATCAAATTGATTTGGGCGGCAACAAAATGTCCATTTTTATCATTCAGAATCTCGATTGCTTTATATTTTGAATTGATGTAGAGAGCAACTCCTTTCTTTTTCACATCTGTAACCGAAGCAAATAATTTTCCTAGTCTAGGTCTATCCAATAATCTTAAATCATCTTTCTTAATTCTATTTTCTTGTAGACAAAGAATATCACAATTAAGTTTATTTAAATAGTGAAATATCTTACCCCTTTTATCATGCCCATTCAAACCTTTTACATTCCAGGTTATTATTTTCAAATTGTTCATGATTTAATCTTCACCTATTTCTGAGTCTCTCTCACTTGAATTTGAGTTTTTATCTTCTTCCGATTCTAACTCTTCTTCTAAACCTAAACCTAAGTCTCCCAATCCAATTGTTAATTGACGTTCACTATCTTCCATCTCGTCTTGATCTACGTTCTTTATTTTTCCTTTTACCAATCAAGTTGTCTGTTCTGGGTCAGTCTCACCTACCCTATTCTGAGAGTCTATTTCAGGTTCTTTTCTATTTTTAGCTTCCTTTATAAACTGCCTATGATCTGTTCCTGTTTTCTTTTTCTTTTTACTCTCAAAATCTGAGGGTTGCGTGTCCTCTTTATTTTTTCCTCTTCTATATCCTCTTTTCAGCTGTTTATAAAATTCTTGTGCCTCATCTATTAACCTTATTTCTGTCCTTTTCTTGTGGAACCATAAAGTCAAACCTTCAGGTAATTTCCACCTGTAGTTGATTTTCCTTTCTCTTAATTCTGCTGTGAGAAAATTATATTCTTTTCTTCTCCTAATTATTTCTGGAGGTAGATCTTTAAATAATTGAATTTCCTTATCCTCAACCTTAATAGGATTTGTTTTGTGGTTAAACCAAAGGGTGTCTCTCAATTGTTTCCTAACAAAAAGAATAATCACATCTCTTGGGTTTTTATTTTTTATTTTTTTATTATTTTATTTATTTATTTATTTATTTATTGCTATATAGGAATTCAAATGAAACAAATTATCCACTTCCATTTCACATAAATTAAAATCTTTCCCAAATATGTGCTTATCATATTTATGATTTTATACCAGATTTCCCCACCCTCTTCCTTTGGTACCCCTCTGACCTTCAAAGATCTTTCTCATACTCTCACTTCTTTCATTATATTTTCATCTATTAGTTCATTTTGTTTCCGCTTAATTTCCTTTACATCTCCTTCAAAATTCTCATGTTTCTTTTCTATCACATCTATTTTATTTTTTATTTTATTCATTTCTACCAACAACCTATCTATGGCCTCACTCACACCTTGTAGGTCGACCCTGAGTTCGTTTTTAATTTCTATCTTCAGTTCTGACATTTCCTGTCTCATTTCCTGAATCTCTTTACTCAAATCCATACATATTTTCCTCAATTCTTCCATAAGTGCCATATTACTTTCAACACTTTTAGTTTGATCTAATGAGGGTCTCCAGTTTGTTTGCACTTGTGCCTGAGCTTGTGTTTGCGCTCTAGTTTTAGTTGCCATCTAACCTTCCAGTATGTTTAAAATGCAAATTCCACAATTGTCCCATAGTTAACAATTGACTACCACCCACCAGTATAATTGGTATCAGCTTTATCTATTCAGTTCCAATCACACCCCTCCAAGAAAAAAATATTTTAGCAGTTTTCCCTCTTTTTACTCTACTTCCATGTCTTTAACATATACAAGTTACTTTCCTCATTAATGCCAGCTTTATATCCATTTACTACTTAATAGTATTATAATACTATACTATTCTCTTACAAAACTCTTCCATACAAATGTATACAATAAATCAATAGTGCACTTTTATACAGTCATTAACCTATCTTACCGCTGTGGGATTCGTTTTAAATCTTCCTTCATCGCTCTGTTCACCACGTTTTCACCGGCACAGATTGACTCTATGTAAGAAAAAATTACTTAGATCCTGTTAAGTTTGAAGTGATATTAATGTCCACTTACTAGTTTGTTCAGGTCCTTTTATTATTTTATTATTACTCTTCTACTGCTAGTCACACTAAGGTCTGTTTTCTTTAATCTTGTACATATGAGGTGAGACCAGGATGAAAAGTTTTGAACTACCTTTCCCAGCGTTCAATGTTTCCTGAGGTTGCTTCAATTTGATGATAATCCACTTCCTCATTAGTCAGACTACCATTCCCATGATGCCTCCTCACTCGGAGCCCATCCGCATCGGAAGAAGCCGTCTCCAAGCACGCTGCTTTCTTCCCAGGTAGGGTTCCTTTGGAGCAAGTTACTAAATCTTTAAAGTTTGGCATTTTGATTATGAACAGCTGTTGTTTTCAATGATTCAGTTTATAGTATTCTATTTTAGTTCTAGTCAATTTTTTTTCTTTTACTAGATGTCCATGGGAGACCGCAGTTCAGTTTTTCCAGCCGCGCCTCTTTTAGATCTCGGTGGGGGGCCACCCCTCTTTCTTAATGTAAATTCAGGTTTCAATTAGAAAAGGAAGGGTGCCTCACAGGGCTTGACCAGGTGTCCTACTTTACTGACAAAAGTCAGCTTTTCCGAAAAAATAAGGGGAAAAAGAAAATGTAACCCACATTGAATTTTAAAAAGTTGGCAGCATTCCTAAACCCCTTGTCGGGAGAGTTTGATGCAAACGAGGTACCTCCTATGCTGTATCCTCTCTTCCTTTCTTCACCACCTCCTTTTAAAATTTAGGTGGTGGACTTATGAGTTTCCTTCCAAACCCTCCTTACCAGGGGGGTATTCTGGCTTCAGTTTTGTTTTGTTTTGCAGCCTTATTTCACCACCAGCTAAATGGTTCCTTAGAGACAATGCCTCAAACGCATCTCATCGGTCCACCATACCAAATGGAAGTCCATCCTCCACCACCAATATAAAGAAAATATAAATAAAGGTACAAATATCAGCATTGTTTGAGACGCTGCAAAAGCTGTTATTAGAGGGCAACTCATGGGAAAATCCCACATATTAAAGAAACAAAGAACACAGAAATTAAATGAATTACAACAAGATTTAGATAAAAAGGAAAAGGAACTTAAAAAGGCTCCCAATAGCAAAAAAACTAATATTAGAGTGCCAAAAAATACAACAGCAAATTTCCCTTCAGCTAATGGAAGAGTTACTAAATAGAATAAACTATATGAAACAGAAAAATTGTGAGGGGGCTAACAAACCAGGAAAATGGCTGGCCCATCAACTGAGAAAGAGGAAGGACAGAAAACAAATAAATTTTTTGGTAGAATTAGGATGGAAAATTACAGGACAGGACCCAATTAAATAAATAATACACAAATTTTATGAACAACCATATTAAAAAACAGCAATTTAGATGAAGGGAAAATGCAAGAATATTTGGAAAGATCTAAAATAGAACCATTTAATGAAGAGCAAAATACAGAACTAAATAAAAAGGTTACAGTGCAAGAAATAATTGAAGCAATTAAAAGAACAAAAACAAAAAAAAGTACCGGGGCCAGATGGCTTTTCCACTGAATTCTATAAGAAATATGCTCCTCAGGCAGCACCCCCTTTATGTGACATATTAAATGGAATAGCTGAAGGTAAAGCAAAAATTCCAGATACATGGACCCAAACTGATATAATTTTGCTGCTGAAGGAAGATAAAGATAAATACAATATAAGAAACTATAGGCCAATCTCCCTGCTGAATAGCAATTATAAAATCTTCACTACAGTACTAGCAGAGAGACTTAAAAAGGTGTTAAAAAACTGGATTAATCAAGATCAGAGTGGATTCTTGTCATCAAGAAAGATTCGCGACAATATTAGGTTTGTGCTCAATTTGATAGAATTCCATAAAAGGAAGATTGATAAAAAGTTGGCTATGGTTTTCTTAGATTTCGAGAAAGTCTTCGATAAGGTAAGCTGGCCCTTTCTTTTTAAAATATTAGGAAAAATTAATGCAGGCACAAAATTTATTAACTGGATTAGGGCAATATATAGTAAACAGGAGGCACGGGTTCTGGTCAATGATGAAAGAACAGAAAAAGTTAAAATAGAGAATGGGACAAGACAGGGTTGTCCCCTGTCCCCACTACTTTTCTTAGTTGTTATGGAGATCTTAAACAATAACTTAAGGGAAGACGGTATAATAAAAGGTATTAAATATAAAGGACATGAATTTAAATTAAAGGCCTACGCTGATGACCTTTTGGTCACTATATCAGATCCTGATGAAAGTATAATAAGACTAGTGGAGCAACTAGAAAAATTTAGCCACGTCTCAGGTCTAAAAATTAATAAAGAAAAGATGACAGTGTTAACAAAGAATGTAACTAAAGAGGAAATTGAGAAAATACAGGAAATAACAGGTTATCAAATAAGGAAAAAGTGAAATACTTAGGTATCGAGATTACATGTAAAAATGTAGATCTGTTTAGAAATAATTATGAAAAGTTAATGAATGAAATAAAAAAGGATCTGATGAAATGGAATAAGTTGAATCTTTCCTGGCTTGGGAAGATATCAACAATAAAAATGAATGTTCTTCCTAAGTTTATGTTCTTCTTTCAAAATATTCCAATTATAATCAATAATAAGTCCTTCAGAAATTGGAAGAAAGAAATCTCCAAATTCATATGGAATGGGAGAAGACCAAGGGTTAGATTTAAAATGTTGCAGGATAAAAAAGAAAGAGAAGGTCTGGCCCTACCTAATCTACAAATTTATTACGAGGCAAATTGCCTAGAATGGCTAATGGAATGGTTACAACTAAAAGACAAAAAACTGCTTGCCTTGGAAGGGGTAGACCAAAGATTTGGGCTACATGCGTATTTGTTTTATCAAAAGCAAAAGCTTCACAAGGACTTTACAAATCATTTTATTAGGAAATTTATATTGAAAGTCTGGTATAAATACAAAGAATTTTTGGTTATGCCCATAAATTCCAATATGGGCTTTGATTCATGAGGCCTTTCATGGCAGGGAGGAAATATATCAAAATAAATGGGTAACCTGTCAAGATCTAACAAATGTTAATTTAACTGAAGCTAAACTAGAATTCAAAAGTTTAGAACAATTTATCAAAGAAGGCTATACTATGGGATGGTTTGTTTACCGCCAACTGAAAGAAAGATTTACTTCTGATTCTAAAATGATAAGAATAAGAACTGTTCAAAATGAATTCAAAAAAAATATGGTATCTGATAACCCACACAAAATAGCTTTGTTCTATAAGAGTCTTTTGGAGACTGATCAAGAAGAAGTGATAAAAGACTATATGGTAAAGTGGTCACAAGACATAAATCAGAAAACAGACTTAGAACAATGGGAGAAAAGTTGGAATACGACCTTAAATTATACCATCAGCTTTGATTTGCATGAAAATCTATATAAAATGCACCACAGATGGTATATAACCCTAGCTAAATTAGCAAGAATATATAAAGGCCTTTTGGATAAATGTTGGAAGTGCAAACGAGAAAAGGGGACCCTGTACCATCTGTGGTGGAATTGTAAAAAAGCTAAAAGATACTGGACCACTATTCACAAAACGTTGGAGAAAATACTGTCAACCCAGATAAATATGGACCCCAAAATGTATTTATTGAATGTATGTGGGGATAAGAAATTGGAACAAAGATGTGGGAAACTTATCTTCTATATGACTACCTGTGCCAGGATTGTTTTTGCAAGAAAATGGAAAAATGAAACAATACCACATCAAGAAGAATGGTTAAGCAAGTTACTTGAACTGATGCAAATGGACAAATTAACCATAACGTTGAGAGGTCAGGATTGGGGGGGAAATGAAAAAATATGGAGGCCGCTACTTAACTATATTAGTAATAGGGGAAAATGAAAGAATGTAAATATGAAGTAAAATAGGAAGAGAAGACTGAGTAATTTTGTGTTGGAAAATGATAGAAAAAATAGAGAACTGTTGTAATTGCTGTAATGATATATAATTAACATGGATTTTTAAGTAATGTTAAGGTATACAAGGTAGAGAGGAATGTGATATATAGATAGACTTAATATCGGTCTAAATCTTAGAATAAGAAGGAAGGTTGTTCTAAGATCAAAGTATGGGTATGACTTGACTAAGGATCCAGGAAGTCAAGGATTTATATATTTTTTCTCTTCTTTTCTTTCTTTGTCTTCTGTGTCTTTTTTGTATTGTGAGTTGTCATGTGTTATGTGTTTTAATGTGTTGTTATTGTTGTATAATGTTTTTAATTCAATAAAGCATAAAAAAAAGACAGCACTGGACATTAAAATGACCACTTACATTGAACAGAACCTAAGAAGGAGACCCTCAACATAATTTAAAGTTGTGAGATTGTTTTATTTAGCTTTATTGTTGTAATATGTTTTGTACATAGTTGTTTACTTATATTGTTAAAAATAAATATTAAAAATAATAATTTAAAAAATGAACTTGTCACCCCATCACCATTACACAGTCTTTCCATTTCTATTACTTTTACACACACAATCTCTCATTCATATAAATGTCTGCCCATAGGCACTTCACTCCACTCCATATTGATACTACAATATGCCTTTGCATACTGATCCAGGCTAACATGGCTATGTCTTTGTATTTCACAACTGTTGCTTATTTAAACCACCCCTGCACTGCATATAATTTACATTCCTGCACATATCATTTCATATTTGACATCACTGATTCATTTCCAGATTTCTTCCCTATTTAGACTAATAGATGTAAAACATAATTTAGACATTTACCCATAAAAGTGACTGAAACCATCTGTGCCTTCACAAAATATTGGACAGAACCCAATATTTAAAATCAGTCTTCCTATGTTAATGGGAATTTCACACATTCTGTAGTAACAAACACATGCTTGGTGTACCCATGGTGGGAAGCTGTGGATCATCCAACAATATTCTGGCATGCATAAGACACCTGTATAAAACACCAACCCAGAAAGTTAAATGGTTTTTGTTTGTGAAACACTCTTATGGAAACTCTAAAGCTCACACCTCAACAATTCAAAAATGAACACAAAAAATGAGAAAAATAGATGGAAATAGTGTAAAATTTAAGAGGCCTGGGTTGGATAATAATGATCATATGTGCAATGAGAGGGACAACACTTTGGGAATGCCAGTCAAACTTGTACCAAATGTGCAAAATTTGAGAAAGAAACTTCACGTTACAGTTCTGGGTATGCATTGTGCTTACCATGTGCTTGCCAGAAACTCTGTAACTAAGGTTGAGCTGAAAGGGGAGGCTGATTTTATCTAAATTTGAGTGGGGGCACAGGAAACTTGAGGGTGCTCACCTTCATCCTGGAGAGAAGTGACTAGTGGGATGCTGCAGGGTTCTGTCCTGGTCCCAGGCTATCCTATCGAATAGGAGATATGGTAATGAAATGTGCAGATGACACCAAATTAAGAGGGGGAACCCATACCCCAAGGGACAGGATCAGAATTCAAAATGACCTTAACAGATTAGACTGAGAGTTGGGCCAGACCTGACAAAATGAATTTCAACAGGGATAAATGCAAGGTACTAGACTTAGGCAGGAAAAAAAAAGAAAAATGCACAGACATGGGATGGGGGACACCTGGTTTGACAACAGTACATGTGAAAGAGATGGGGGGGTGGTCTTAGTAGACCACAAGCTGAACATGAGTCAACAGTGTAATGAGGCAGCTAAAAAGCCAATATGATCCTAGGCTGCATGAATAAGAGTGTACTGTATAGATCTATGGTAGTAATAGTACCATTCTATTCTGCTTTGGTTGGGTCTCACCTGGAATATTGTGTCTAGTTCTGGGTGCCACAATACAAGAGTGTTCAGAGTGCCTCTTTTCAAAGCTGAGAGTTTTCCATCTTACAGAAATGGCTGCTGGAGTGGCTCTGGGAGCGGCAATGGACCCGGGATGAACCCAAGTGGTGATTTCAGTGGCTAAATCCTTTTAATAACATCAAGATGCTGCCCATTTTAACATTTAAGCCAGCTCAGGTAAGCCGATTTTATCAGTGGTGTGATAATCTCCTTAGCCTGGGGAAGAGAAAGTTAAGAGATGACATGATAGCCCTGTTTAAATATATGAAGGAATGTCATATTGGGGATGGAGCAAGCTTGTTTTCTGCTGCTCCAGAGACTAGGACCCGGAGCAAAGGATTCAAAGTACAGGAAAAATGATTCCACCTAAACATTAGGAAGAACTTCTTGACAGCAAGAGCTGTTAAACAATGAAATACACTGCCTCAGAGTGTAGAGAAGTCTTCTTTGGAGATTTTTAAACAGAGGCTGGATGGCCATCAGTTGGGTGTGCTTTGATTGTGTATTCCTGCATGACAGGGTGTTGGAATGGATGGCCCTTGTGGTCTCTTCCAACTCTATGAGTCTATGATTTTATTAAACATCCTGTTTTCAGTGATGCTGGGTAATGACTCTGGAACAGGACAAAAAGGATGACTTTCAGATGACTATAGAAAGGATCACTTTCAGATTTTTGTCAACAAATTAATTAGGCTAAAGCAAGGTGGACAAATTTCAATCCTGGGCTACATGTGACCCCCAAGGCTATTTGTGAAGCTCTGTCTTCCCCTTGGACTCCCCTGGGCCATCCCTTTTCTGCTTCTCCTAAACATTTCCAGGAGTGAGCAGCAATTCACCCTTTAACTGAGTGGCAGCCCCATTACCCAAATTACATAACATCAAAAAACACCCATTTTACAAAACAAGAAATGGATTTCAAATTTTGTTTTTGTTTGTTTTTTGTTTTTAATTTTTGACATCTTAACTGCTCCCATAGACTTCTAGTGAGTTCTAGGGCAGAAAATGGGCTTTGTATGCACAGAGGTTGCACATACCTGCCCTGAAATTATTAAAGAGATAATAATTGGAGAGCTCTTTTTCTTCTTTTTTCAATATAGGTTATTTGAATGTAAATGAAAATGAAACTGTCCAGCCCTTTCAGACTCTGTAGTTATATCCATCAGCCATGAAGACTAGAGCTGGTCAATTTGTGGTTCTTCAGATGCCATTGGACTGCAGTTCCCATCAGCCCTAGCCAGGATAGCAAGTGGTGAAGAGAGATAAGAGTTGTAGTCCAACAATCTCTGCAGAACCTCAAATTTCCTGCCTCTAACATGAATTAATGATAGATTGAATTTGGTCTCCCAGCACAAACTGAAGGGATTACATACCCTGATACAATAATATGAACAATGATACATAACTGCCTTTGTATGCATTTAGAGAAGAGACAAAAATTAGCTATCAAACATAAAGAATTTCTGCCTGCTTCATTAGAGATAAACATTTATTCAAATCATTACTGAAACTATGAAAAACGGGAAAGACTCATGTTCATTGGTACAAAGCATATTCATAGATGTTTGTGCCTGTACAGAAATGTTTTTGAGTTTGCCTCTTTTCTGTCTTCCTTTTATGAAACCCTTATTTCTGTTATTCGTAAATCAGGCAAAAATTTGGGCCTGAATCCAACTGATATTTCTTATTAGAGCAGAACTACTCTAGATTGAGCATTGACTCACCTTTCAACAGTTGGTTTCTTGGATTTATCCTACCAGTAGGACTGATATCTAGATATGTCAAGACAATGAACTTCTGGCAACAGAACATGGGGATTTCAGTCTTAGGTAAAGTATATTGTAATTTTAAACATACCTACCGTACATGGAATTAAAAAATCTTGAAATCATTTAATGTTTCCTGGGGCTTGGCTGCAAACTAGTCTTGCTGACCAATTCACAGCAACTAGACTGTATGATTTGCTATTAAATAAACTGCACTGGCTGCCAATATGCTCAGATGCTTGTTATAACACAGAAAGTGCTAAATGGTGTAGGACCTCATTACCTCATACAGTGCCTCTCCCTGTAACTACCTGCCCAAGGACTGAGGTCTATTGGACAGGCACTCCTCTGTGTCCTAACAATATACTCTGCGAAGATGTGAGAGATCTATGGGAGATGGGAAAATGGGAGATTTATGTCACCCTGATTGTGCAATGTTCTCCCTTTGGAGGTCCAGTTCGTACCAACACTGTTTTCATTCCAGTGCTAAGTAAAAATATGGGCTGAGATCCTAGATCAGCTATTTAGGGCCTTTACAGACTGCCAGAAATAATGCAGCTTGAGACCACTTTAACTGCCCTGGCTCAGTGATAGGGAATTATGGGAAGTGTAGTTATTGTGGCACCAGAGCTCCTTGACAGAGAAGGCTCAATGCTCACAAAACTACAGTTCCCACAATTCCCTAGCATTGAGCCAGGGCAATTAAGGTGTCCTCAAACTGGATTATTTCTGCAGTCTGGATGCAGTGGTCCCAATTCTGCCAGGAATTTTAAGACTGAAGTCCTGCATAGGAATAACCCCAACTGGGAGTTACTGCCATGGCAGTTAAAGTGGCCTTAAATTGCATTATTTCTGCAGTGTGTTTTGGACCTTAGTTAAGTATTCTTAACTCAAGGCCTAAGCAGACTGCCAGAAATAGTGCACATTAAATTGAGGCACTGCCCTGGCTCAGTGCTAGGGAATCATGGGAACTGTATTTTTTTCTGGGACATTGAGCCTTCTCTGTCAGAGAGCTCTGGTGCCACAATAAATTACAGTTCCCATGATTCCCTAGCACTGAGCCAGGGCAGTGCCTCAATTTAATGTGCACTATTTCTGGCAGTCTGCTTAGGCCCTTAGTGATGTATTCTTGCCCAACACATATACCCCACCCTGCTTTACCAAGCACCATATAAAGATTTCCACATCTTCCTCTAGCGGTCTCTGGTGTGACAATCAGAAGCAGGATCCCTGTTGTAATTCTGGATACTGCCAGGAGAAGAGTGAAAACATCAAATATGCTGCAACCTGATCAACAAGAGAACAGATGGCTGTCACTCACAGTGGCTGGGTACGGGACTGTTAAGGACTGCAATAGGTGGAGGGGGTGGGGAATATAAGGACTGTAAATACAGATCTGCTAAAGATGCATAAATGCAGCCTATGCATTTGTAAATGTTCAACAGAATGCTTGCCATTATTGAAAAGACTTGAAGATGAGTTTCAGGAAGTAGAAGAGAATGGGTCAAACAAAAGAAAGGAATCAGCTCTAGGAGGGAGAGAAGTCAAGCACTGATTTAATGTTTGGACAAGGAAGTAACATGGAACTGAAGGTTAGATAATATGAGTTTTGTATATATGTTATTCATTGACATCTTTTATACTACTGTGTACTCTGTTTCTTTTTCATTATTAAAATATTTAAAATAAAAATTGAAGAAGAATGTCAGCCACTATTATTGTTTTCCGTGATTCCATTACACACAACATAACACCATAGCTTCTTCTAGAGAGGATTTCTTTTCTCCTATGCTACATTGTTTACAGTATATATTAATGTATGTTAATCTGTCTTGAACTGCTGCTCATGATCACTTTTATCTATGTTTGTTTCTAATATAATTAAATTTTCTAAACTTACTGCAGAAATAAAGCAGTTTCCACACTGCAGATATAAAGCAGTTTGACACCACTTTAACTATCATTATTCTATACTACGGGATCCTGGGATCTGCAATTTGGTGAGATATTCAGACTGGTCTATCAGAGAGCTCACCAGACTACAAATCCTAGGATTCCACAGGATAGTTATAACAATTGAAGTGATGTCAAACTGCTTCATTTCTGAAGTATGACTACACTGCCCCCTCCCCAAATTGGCATTATTGTGATACTTCCAAATATATACCAATTAGTGAAATTTGGGGAATTAATTTATTTTTGCCAGGACTTTTGCTAGACAGTTATTTAACCTGCTGAATTCTAGATCAGTACTATATAGTTGGCTCTCGGTATTCATGGGGAATCAGTTCTGAACCACAACCCTGCGGATACCAAAATCCATGATTGCTCAAGTCCAATTGACCCCAATGACAGTGCGGCCATGCAGCTGTGCTGCCACTGAGGACAATGGGACTGAAGTTATCCTCTCTCCTTCCTTCCTTCCTTCCTTCCTTCCACCTTCTTCTTCCCCCTCTGAGGCTTCAGCCCCAGGTTTGACTTTGCGAGCAGAGGCTGGATCCCCATTGGCCAGAGGGAGCCAGAGCTGGCACTGGAGCTTGGATCTTGGAGCCTGGAGGTTCCGTCCCAGGTGCTGGGTCTGGAGGGGCTTGAAGACCCAAGATCCAGCACCAGCTCTAGTTCCCTCTTGCTGACTGGGCTCCAGCCCACCCCTGAAGCCAAGCCCAGGGCAGAAGCCTTGGAGGGGAAGAAATGGGGGAAAGAGGAAGGAAGGAAGGAAGGAAGGAAGGAAGGAAGGAAGGAAGGAAGGAAGAACCATTGTTCTCAGTGGTTGCGCAGCTGCCTGCACATACCAGCACTGGGGACAGCATGGGCTTGCTATCCACAGATGATCAATTCAATGGATGGTGAGTCCATGGATACCAAGGTCCCACTGTATATTTGAAAATACTGTGGTTACTGCATACAGTATTTGACTGGTAAGTATAATTCTACAAATTGGGTAGCTACCTAATACCACTATGTTTCTCTAAGGCAAGTGTGAGACCCATTAGACCTCCAAATGTTACAGGACTCTAATCTCCATCTCTTCCAACCTCACCATCAATGGTACGAGATTATGAAACCTGTAGTCCAACAACATCTGGAGGGACCAAGGTTCCTGGGCTTTTCTTTAAAGCTAGACACAAATCTTTCCTGGACATTTTTCTAGTTCAGCAATCTTCTGGAATCCTTTGACACTATAAAATTATAGCACTGTTTTCCACTATATAACTGCCATGGCTCCATTCTACAAAGTCCTGGGATTTTCAGTTCAGGGAAGGATAGTTAGAGTGCTCTGCCAGAGAGTTATAGTGTTTCACCAAACCACAGGCCCCAGGGTTTAACTATGAGGCTGCCTGCATGGGCCAAAAGGTTTGTGTTTTCCCTGGCCTCATGTCATCCTGTTCAGATGATGCAGGCCAATACTCCAGGCTGGGATCAGGCAGACCAGATATCAATACAGCAGTTACATAAAATACAGCAACTACATCAATAGGGCATCACATAAATAAACCCAGTTTGGTTACTGTCAATACCTGTCAAAAATGTATAGCATTCTTTGGACTGTGAATTGTCCTCCTCTGCCCCAAAAAGTAATGTATTTAAAAAATTGTTTCTATTTGATGAAACTGTATCATGATAGATACTCCTAAATCAAGTTAAATATTCTTCTACCCTGATACAATTTGCAATATGCTAAATTTGGCACAATGGCGGGAAATGCATTCTGGGTACCTGTATAGCATGCATAAAGAAATTTGCTTGGGTAAATCAGCATGTGTAATGGTCTTTTAGATTTTGATGCTAAAGTCCATGTCTTAATATTGTTGTGCTATGTTTTTGTTACAGTTCAGTTTTTATAACTCTCCTTTTTCGATCCTGCTAATTTCCACACCCCATCTAAGAGCCTCCCTTTTAGGATGGATTTATGGAGAGACTTGTTAACATAGCAATAACCACATCTTTCTCTCTGCTACTGCCTGTCAGCACTTACCCTGAAGTGGCATTAGATGATTCAGACTCAGCATCTGCTGCACAAAATGACCTCTGAACAGGCATAGAGAAGATTCTGTCATTGCAGACAGCCAAAACCCTTTGAGTGTAGTTGGGTATAGACCTATGTCATGGCATCAGAGTCTAGCTTAATATCATTCAAAAGAGGTAAAAAATGTTTGAATTTACTTTCTTCACTCATGGCCTTCCTCAAATAGGATCCATGCTGGGAGAGGGGGGGTGGATTTCTTCATGGGTGAACCCTGGCTGCCATTATGATGCTATTGCCAAGTTCTCAACCAAATTCAGCTGCAAATGTGGTGGCTCTATGGTTCAGAAGGGTGTCAGTGTCCATCAACCACAGATCCTGCTCTAAGCTGCTTGCAACATCAAAGTCCAGTCTCACTTAGGAACACATTGTAGATTGTACTATTCAGGAGCCTCTAGTTCTCCTGTGTCACTAGTACCTTGGCATGCCAGAAGTCTTGAAGCAAGGTAAATCATAACACAACCTGGATTGTCTTTGGACCATGTAGGCCTTGTTTTGTGCATCAAAACTCCACTCCTGACTGTGGATAAAATGTTTTACGTGAATAATATTCTTAACAACAGTGATTTGGGTGTTTTATTCTGGTACTTCTTAACTATCAGTTTTTGCACAGTTACCCCAGCATTCCAGAAAGAAGTGCAGAAAATAACCATCCTTTGTCTAAAACCTATTGTTCATGTAACTTTATGCAAATGGACAACCTGGTTACTCTCTGGCCAATTCTCCAAGTGATTCAACTTGAAATGTCCATCCTTTCTGTAAATCTTAATGTCTCATTAGATTGCATTAAGGATGACAGTGCTTGTTGATGGTAGACCTGAAAACCAGAGATTATGGTGTCATACAACACCAGGCAATATATGAGTCATTCAGCCCCTTTGAAAGTGTCTCACATCTGGCTGGCAGTGAATGGAGCCACTGTCAAACCATTTGCTGTTGTAGTACCTGGTTCCTTATGTTCCAATTACAAGTTTTGAACGAAGGAGTTAGGAGAGTCTGGGGAATTGTGGCTGTAGTTCACACAAGCTGGCTAAACAAAGGAAGCTCTGTTCCTCATTATGCTCCTGTACTTAATTAGGATGTGAGTTTGTTGATCGCTAGCTGCATCAAGAACCAGTCCTTTATAGC
The DNA here is from genome assembly GCA_026167975.1 of Phrynosoma blainvillii. Taxonomy (NCBI): domain Eukaryota; kingdom Metazoa; phylum Chordata; class Lepidosauria; order Squamata; family Phrynosomatidae; genus Phrynosoma; species Phrynosoma blainvillii. The sequence continues at coordinate 57,111,434 of JANUYF010000002.1, read as the reverse complement.
ATAACAGTTTAGTGATTCTATGGACGTTTATTTCAATGACATCTTACACTCTAGCGAGGAGGGAGATGTCTTTGTTTTATCTTGGAGTGAAATATGTTTTTTGTAGTAGATTTGGCTTGACAGAAGGAGGAGGAGGAATGGCAGCCTTTGCTTTTATTAGGGATAGCAGAGAATGGAAGGGCTAGGAAGAGGGAAACATATCACTGAGTTAAGCAGTTACTTGTTTTAGAAATGGCACACTGCAATGTAAGGACTTTAAGAATGGCTGTGATGCCATTCCCATAACTTTTGGCTGAGAGTTCAAGGTCAGATCACTTACTTGTCTGACACTTTATCACACTGTTTCGAAAGTGCTTGTTCTACTGATTCATAAAACAATGTACTTCTTTCTCTCCAGACGTAGTGAAGGATATCTCATTTGGAAGGCTGATCATTCAATCAGCAAGACTGAGAGGAAGGCCTTTATGCTAAAGGATGTTTCACTACAGAGGTAATCATTGTTGTGAGTATCCATCCTCTGAACACAAAGTGTATTTGGAATCCTCCTCCATTACATAAAGATGCCAGTTATTAAATCATTTAAGCAAATCTTTGTTCCCAGGGCCCTGGTTAAGGGTTTTTTTGGCTTAAAAAGTTCTTAAACTCTAATACACTGTAGTATAGTGGGAATCACCTGAACAAAATGTTAACATATGCCTGAAATGTCACATTAATATTTGCCTGTTTCAACAGTATGAATTCATAAAAGAAGAACCTGTTATATATCTACTTCATTTTCTTGGCTGCTCTCCTCCTCCTGTTTTCAGGTAACTTTGTGCTGTTTTAGCTTCTGGTCCAAAAGATCCACAGGATAAATCCACATGTCACAATTACAACAATCTGATACCATTTTAATGACCATGATTCCATCTTAAAGGATCCTGGGACTTACACTTTGGTGAGGTAGTTGGAAACTCTCTGGCGGAGAATTCCAAATACTAAATTCTTCATTCTACATTCTAAAGTGGAGGTGCAAGACTTGGAGGCCCTGATCCCTCCATCTCCTCTGTTTCCCAAACTTTTTGTCTTGGAGGGAAAGAGAAAGGCAAGGAGAGCACTTGGAGTCTCTGCCAGATGAAGGAGGAAGAGAATTATTTCCTTATTACATCTTAAAATATGAATATTTATGAATGTGTGAATGAAAATACACACACTAAACAGAATATTTTTGTTCATCTACTATGTCAAGTGGCGGGAGATGTCCACATGTATATATGTAAGGGGGGGCTCACAAGGATAAAGAGTTTGGGAACCATGTGTAATGTGTATTCTAGAGTGGAAGGTGTCCAGTAATAAGCTCAGGATTAGTCATAAATACAAAGGAACACAACTGGCATCCTTTCAGTCAGTCATGTCATAAATTAAGATATAGAACTTTGTAACTGTTTCCTATTCATATTTACAATTGTGATATCATTGCTACAATCATAAATGCTCCAAAAGCCACCTTAAAATCCAGCCAGTTGCATGAAGGGATGGAGTTCTAAATGGGATACTAAAGGACGATGCATCCAGCTCCCTCCCACCAGCAACAGGACCCTGGCAGTGTGCTGAGTTGCTATGGGATCTCTGCTTCTGTTCAATGCATCACCAGTCACTGGCAGCTGTGGGTCAATACATCATCCTTCAGTGCCCTGCTCACCAGTGCCTGAGCACTCTGTCCCTCACAGCTGGATTTTAAGGTGGGTTTCAGTGGTCAGACTGGGAGACAGATTGTAGCCACAACATTGTGACAACGTATCTGATGCTGGACCTCATCCCTAATTGTTCCAGTAAGAATAATGTTAGGATTCAACCTGCAAGGTCCAGTTGTGCACCATTTGTGTCTCTCCCCCTCCCCCCCCCGGGCACCTATATCATTTTTAGAAATACTGAGACAAAATGTTTAGCATTTTGGTGTGTGTACCAAATAATCCTGGGACCACATACATACTACCAAAGGAATAAGGTTTGTATACAGTGTTTAGTGCATTTTAATGCATAATTGTTTTAATTTTTCAATTGTTTTTTAAACTTTATACAGTAGTTATCCTTTTTTTAATGTTTTTGTATTGTATTTAAATTGAACCGTTTTAAATGAGGTGTATGTTTTAGTTATGTTTTAACTTATTGTCTGCTTATGGTAATTTTATACTGTTTTAATTAGATGAATGTTTTTAAATTCTTACTATAATTTTTTATAGTTTTTTATAATTTTTTAAAATGCTTTTATCTTGTGATTCTCCCTTTCTGGGAGAAAGATAACATAAAGATAAAATAAATAAATGAAATGATGATGGCTTCACTCCATACCTATCCATTACTTTCTGCCCCTTTGTTTCCCTAACCAACTTTCTAATATTGCTAACAAAACAGCCTAATTTTTCCCCTTGCCTCTCTTAAAGGAGGTAAAGCTGCAATCCTGTTTCTGCTTACTTGGGAGTAAGATTCACTGAATGCAATGAAATTTACTATAGAGTAACCCTGTATAGGATTGGGTTCTTAGACTATTCTGTCTTTGATATCATTTATTGAGGTGCTTAATACAGAACTACTTAAACTAATTTATCATCAGTTGTTGACAGAAGCAGATATTGCTGTTGTCTGGATGCTGTTTGATTGCATCATTAACCAAACAGGAACAAAAATGTGCAATTGAATAAGGGACAGAGTTGGAAAAACACAGTGGGAAGAGTGAGAAAGAAAACTATTGAGTTTTCTTTAATGGATCCAGCGTGGTTCAGCGGTGTCTATTTACCATGGCTTCAAGGTAAATTTCAGCACATTACTATGAATTATGCAGACTTATCATTTGATGCCTCAGTTTGGTTTCTTGAGCACCAAGTTTATCTAATCTGAAGCTATTCTACAAGCTGTACAGTAACATCAGTGAACACTGGTGTGGAAATATCACAGGATACACATAATGTAGAAACATACTGAAGGAAAAGCATCCTCAACCAAATAAAATTTTAAAAGCTGCAGTTATTGAGCTCTCAGGAACCTCAGGAATGGCATTTCCAGAGCACTCTGACCATCAACTAAATAGTGCTTTCTACTAATAACAATAACAAACCAAAATATAGAAAAAAGGGCTCAACATGAATAGTTTTTGCTTGCTTAGGGGGGAAGCAGACGATAGCGTCGGGGGCACCGCGGGACGGTGCGCCGCCGGAGCGACGCAGCCACACCGCAGCGCACCGTCGGCGCCTCTGAAAGGAGCGCTAAATCAATGCCTCTTTCCCTGACTTTTCCGCCGCAGCATGTGCGGACGCTGCGGCGGGAGGTTGCCCTCGGAGCGCTGGCCGTGCGGAGGGCTGGCAGCTCCGAGGGCAACCTCGAGAGGAGGAAGGGGCGCCGCTCGTGTGGCTGCCCCTCCTCTTCCCTGCCTCGGAGACGACCCTATTAGTCGTCTGCCGAGGCCCTAAGTTAACTTTCTGTCATGGTTTAATGACTGCAGTTTTTAATGTTTGGCTAATGTATATCTGATATACTCCTATGGAGAGCCAGTGTGGCGTAGTGGTTTCACCATTTGACTAGGACTCTGGAAACCAGGGTTCTAATCCCTGCTCAGTCATAAAAACCCACTAGGTGACCTTGGGCAAGTCACATTGGGGGGATGCAGACGGGTGGCCTTGGGTTGCCCCGGGAAACAGACGATCGAGGCCGAGGCTGCCAGACACCTTGGCCCCGATCCTCCCTTTTGCCACCTGGGAAAGGAGCGCCAAAATGCCTGTCCTTTCACAGGCGTCAAAAAGGGTGCTCAAAGAGCTGCCATGTGGCTCTTTTGCACCTCTTCCAGTACAGCGCGTTAAGATCCCGCACTGTGATGACGTCTTGATGGCACGCACCGTGCGGAACAGCACACGCCATGATGACGTCTTCGGCATGGGGTTGGGGCGCCCGGTGTGTGGCTGCCCCTCCCCTTCCCTGTCTCCAAGATGGCGCAAAGCGTCGTCTGTAGAGGCCCATTATCTCAACCTCAGAAGAAAGCAAAGGTAAATCTGAATAAACCTTGCCCCATGAAAACCCCATGATAGATTGCCATAAGTTGGAAATGACTTGAAGGCATACAACAACAGACTTACATTGCATTGTATGCGTTTTGACAGGTAGAACTTCTGGAACTAGTATAAATGTAATAGTTCTACAAGGAATATTTTTGTTTTGGGGCCTGACTGCTCAGTTTGAATGCTGATATCTGGAGAGGCATGTCTTTAAATTAACTGCTGTTCTCTTTTCATATTTCATTAATTGCCTCCAGTTCTTGAACCCTGGAAAGTCTGAGTTTTTCCTAGAACATTTATCAAATGTTTGCAGAAAGAACTTGAATGTGATATTGATATATATTTGTGATGTTATTTTAGTATGTATGATGTCAGTGTCACTTGGCCAATATGAAATGATCAAGACAAAAAACTGGTTCTTGGCCATGCTGGCTGGGGGATTCCGGAAGCTGTGCAAAAAATATTTTTCCAAGCACTGGCTACCATCTAATGAAGATACCAGGTTCAGTCTCTGGTATCTCCTGATAGGGTGGGGGAAATCTCCCATGAGCTGATCAGTATAACAGTTGAGAGTAGTTAACTAAATGAACCAATACTTTGATTCAATGTTCCTGTCACACACAGGGACCTGGATAATCTATTTGGTTTACCATACTGTGTCTGAGGATAATATGATTCAACACAGACTTTAAAATTTCTGAAGAAAACAAAATGAATGACTCTTAAAATTTCTCCCTTGTGTGTTCAGAGAAATCAACTTCAGTAAAAGCCAAGGCATGGCTAGGGTGATGTAGAGTTTTGCCCACATATAGTACTTGAGAGGCTGGAGTTTTGTTTTCCTCCACAGGAAACCATTAATTTGATTCCCATGTAAAGTATGAGGGCCAGGCCCAAAATGGGCCAGTTTTTTGGGAGGGTGTTTATTACTATTTTTGTTGTTTATTGCTATTTTGTATTCATTGTTATTTTCAGACAAAATCTATCCTATATATTGGGAAGTCATCAAGCCAATCTCACCTCAAGTGAACAAAATATATGAAACAAGACAAAACAAATAAGAGGGTTTGCATGGGGGTGCAAACAACAAATATTTCAACTGGTTACATTTTTAATGTGTGTGTGTGTGCAGTGGGCCCTTGGTATCCACTGGAGTTTGGTTCCAAGACTCCCCCCCCCCCCCCAAATAGTTACCAAAATCCATGGATGCTTGTCCCATTATATACAACGGAGTAGTACAAGAGCATACTGAAAAGTTTTCAGCCCAATCTACTTCCCAAAACCTGAGTGTAATTTTATCACTGTAGCTAGGAAGAGTGTTCTTTTGTATTGTAAAATGCCAATGTCAGGATTGTAGCTCCCATCTGGACTTTCTGGATTTTTTCAGATCATTGCTGGAACCATGTCAACAAAATGTGTGGAATTTCAAGTGATGCACTCTGGGCCATCATGAAGTTTCTGTTCCTGCAGAAGAAATCTCCAAAGAAACCCCATGAGTGTATGATGCATTGAGCAACAAATGCCCGTCATATTCAACTGTAAAGAACTGGTGTGCCAATTTTCACTGTGGAGATTTTGAGACTAAAGATGCAACAAGGTCTAGTTGGCCTTCAACGTGTCAATTCCTGAAATTGCTGAGCATATTCATGACCTGATTTTTGCAGATAGGCAAATCTCAGCTGAAGCAATTGTTGAGACACTAGAGATATCCTGGGAATGCACTGGGTTTATAATTCATCAGCAATTGGCTAATGCATGTGGGTGCCACAATGTTTGAATGTTGACCAGCAACTAAATCAAGAAGATACCCCAAGTTGATTTTGCAGCATTTTAAGTGATCTATTTTTTTGGAATGACTCAGCTCTGTTGATGAAACATTATTATGACACTATGATCCTGAGACCAAACAACAATCCTTGCAATGTCGGCACTCAGGTTCTTCACAGCCAAAGAAATTCATGACTCAAAAATCAGCAGGAAAGGTCATGGTCACCATTTTTGGGATAAGGAATAATTTTGATGACTGACTAGCTTCAGAAGGACCAAACAGTTCATGCAAAATACTAGTATAACTTGCTGCACTGATTACAGGAGGCACTGAAGGAAAAACAGTAAGGGAAGTGGAGGAAGATGTTCTCTTTTTGCAGGACAATGCACCAGCTCACAAGTCTGGCAAGAAACTGGATGTTCTAAAGAATCTGGGGTTTCATTGCACAGAGCATCCACCCTACTTACCAAATCATGCTCCATCTGACTATTTCCTGTTTCCAAATCTTAAACAGAGTTTTGAAAGGAAGGACATTTTTGAATGATTCTGAGGTGATAGCAGCAGCAAAGCAGTATTTCAGTTACTAGATTTTTTTTTCTTTGAAAGATTAAAGAAACCTGAGAAAGCAGGTGCCAAGCACATTGAAATTTGAGGTGAATATGTGGAATAGCATGTAAGTTTCATGGCTCTAGGTCATTCCCTTCTTGGTTAGGATGAGAACTTTTCAGAACTCCCTAATAAAATGGTATCCCTTCTATAAAAGGACAAAAACATGGTTTGCTTTTTGGATTTTTTAAAAAAATATTTTCAAGCCATGGATGATTGAATCTATGGATGCAGAATACATGGACGTGGAGGGCCAGCTTCATGTGTTTTGAGTGTGTGTGTGTGATTGTAAATATACGTATTCCAATGCCACAGGGGTTTCCTACCTAGCAGGAAATCGCTGGTGACTGCTACATCATAAAGCAAGGAGGAAATCTCCAGTCCATATCTTTAAGCACTGGAAGTGATAGTAGAGGCAAGGGATACTGTAGCTCAAAGTCTCTCAACCAGGGTTCCCTGGAATGCTAGTACTCTATGAGAGGTTACTAGGTTTCATGACAGACTGTGATTGGGGAAAAAATCCATCTTTTTTGAGATCTAAATATAGTAATTTTTATGCAGGGGTTCCCTGAGACCTGAAAATTATTTCAGCATGGCTTCTCTAAGGCAAAAAAGGCCAGAAGCATTCAAGCATGTTCTTGCTAACTGATAGTTATCCATGCTAATAACAATAACCTGAAGTTGCCTTGAAGTAACAGTCTGATCAACAGACATATATCTGTATGGAACTGGCTCCAACAACACCACCTGCATTGCTTCTGTCCAGGGAAGGAATTCCGCTCCCCTTTTAACCATTGCTCAGTGACCATGCCCAGTCCTATGCTTAGGTGATCAACCTCACCAGCCAACAATGAAATCTTACAAAAACAACAAGCAGAGAAAAACTATTATGTGTAGATGCCACAAGTGTTTTTCTTATTTTATTTCTTGATTTTAATTTATTCATACCTTGCCTTTCTCTCAGTTAACAATCAAAGGCCTAGCTAGATGAAAAGGTTGTTTCCTGCAAGCAAAGAGGGGGCAAAACTAGGCTCACAAGTGAAGAAAGTCCATAGCCTGGAAGCAACCACTGGGAAGGCTATCTCTCTTGTCCTCATCAGGCTAGATCATTAAATTCCTTTACCATTCTCTGGGACCTCAGCTGGAACCCACTTGGCTGGGTTAAGGGATCAGTCCCACACCAATTTACCTATTTCTAGGACCATATCCTGCAACCACATATATCTACAGAAGTGCTTAACCAGGGTCTACCTACATGCCACAAGGGGCAGAACCTGCAAATACCTAACCTTCTAGAAGGGCCAGACTTTGGTGGCATTTACTATTGGTTGATACATGCTTCATCAGCGAATCTCAAAGGGTTTCAGCCTATTGCTTATTACTCTCAAGAGACACTAGGGCAGAGGTGAGCAAAGAACAGGAAACTGACTGAATGCCCCCCCGGGCTGTTTTTAAGGCCCACAGGGTTCCAAGGGGTTAAAATCTCAAAATGACCTCTAGGGAATTAAAGGGGGCATTGTCAACACATTTTGGGGAGGCATCTTTAAAACCGGAAGTAAACCTGGCGCAGTGGTTAAATGCCAGTACTGCAGCCACAAGGTTGTGAGTTCAGTCCCAGGGCTCCAAGGTTGACTCAGTCTTCCATCATTTTGTAGGTCAGTAAAATGAGAACCCAGCTTGTTGGGGGTAACTGGCTTACAGATTGCAAACTGCTTAGAGAGTGCTGACTTCACCATTAAGTGGTATAGAATTGTGAAAGCTAAATGCTAAGTGACTTCTGGTCACTTCTATTTTTTAAAAGGTTTCTCATGGGCCTAAAATGGGGTCCAAAAAGACTAGTGGCAGTGGGGGTGAAGAGTGTGGTGTGGCCCTTTTAAGTATCCTGGGGGTTAATGTGCCTCCCCCCAGCCTCCTCCAGCTACATACACACACACACACGCCCTTCCAGGTTTCCTTGAGGGCTAATGCAGACCCCTAGACTTCCACAATTGCTTATTCCTGCACTAGAGAAAGAACGATTTCCCTGTTTCCTCCATATCTCTGTATTTCTATCCTCAACCCAAGGGCAAACTCTGAATGTTGCACTCAGTACTCTGAAACTCTGAATGGTGGAACCACAGAGCAACAAAATCCCCATTTCTCTTGCGAAGACCTTCTACTATGGTGCTATGTTGCAAAACAAGATGTCGTTGAACAGCCTAAGCACACTTTTTCATCTCTGGGAGAAACACGGAAGCACACAGGTTATGATGTGTGTTTCTCAGTGGATGAGGCATCCCTTCCCTAAAACAATTTAACCATGTAATCTGACGCACATCTCTATTCAGAAATATGTCCCGATGTAGTCTGTAGGATTTGGCTAAATATGTATAGATTTACAGAAACTAAATATGTGTTACTGAAGTTAGGTTGCTGTCTTTCCAACAAATGGACTTCCTATTCTGTTCACTAGAGCTTTTGCATATACTATAATAACTTGCAAAGTATATAAAATAAAAATTACAGAAGACAGGAATCTTCTCCCCAAAAGCAAGTTGGCTGAATTAAGTTTTCGCTGGAATGATTTAAGTAATTTAAACAGATTATATGGTGCGGATCTTTTCTACTCATCATGTCAATAAAAATAGATGAGGAAAAATTAAAATGTTAGCTATGGCAAATTTTGAACAGTTGAACTTTATGAATACTATCCAGGACAATTGCCAAGTACTGATCAAAAGGAATGAGGCAGCAGCTTTGTTTAATGAAATTCTGATGGTTTCCTCCTTTTGCATTTGCTATGGTTCACCAGAAGAATCTCTGGGAAGTTTGTCTATAAGGAATATGAAAAGAGGGCCATTTCTCAGAGGCCTCCAACTCTGACATAGTCAAAATATATTGCATTCCATGTATATCTTCCCTAACTTTGTTTGAGGAACTACTTGAACTGTATCAAAACTTAACCACCATGAAGAAGTGATTTCCACCAATCATCTTCATCCTGAATACATTTGCTTGGAAATAAGTTTCATCAATGCCAGCAGAAGGTCATTTCACACACTCTCTATGCTAATAGCAAACCCATTGTCCAAGTGTGGAGCCTCATGTAACTAAAAGAGGAACCAGGAGATGGAGGAACCAAAGATTTCTCTGTCTCTCTTTGGATGTCTCCCTCCCCACAAAATAGTAAAGAATCCTAAGAAAGACAATGGCATCACCAGGCTCAGTGACACCTGGTGTGTGTGTGGGGGGGGTGTTCCCTCCCTACTACTGCTTGCCTCTCATGGCTTTGTCACTGGCCCAGCTCCCTTCCCAAGGACAGAGCCGGGCCAGCGAGTAAACCACTAGGGTTATGCTCAGCCCCCTGCCACCCTCACCACTGCCTTGGTTTCCTCTCCAGGGAGGGAGCTGGGTTGGCAACAAAGCCATGAGGGGCACACTCACCCCTCCACTGCCTCCTTGGCTCCTTCCTCAGGGAGAGAACCAGGCAGTGATGAAGCCATGAGAGGCATGCTTGCCCCTTCACTGCAGTGGGAGGAGGACCCCAACAGGGTGTCACTCCTGTGAGTTGTCACCTGGCGCAGTCTGCACCCCCCCCCACATCTGCCCAGTGGTGTCATTGCAACTCAATGAAAAGTACCTAGTATATATGCTGGATGCTTGCTCAGTAGCTATCGAATGCTGGTTGACTGTTGGAGATGTAGAAAACAGAGAGAGGGAACGAACACAATATCCTGGAAATATTACAATATCCTGGAAAAGAACATAATTGACTAGCTAAAGCCCTGAACTAGAGTACTCTACATTACAGGCATCCCTACCAATTCACAGGGGATCAGTTCTGAGGGGACACACACCCCACTAACCCAGAAAAACACAAATATTGAAGTACCCATTGGTTACAATGGGGGCACGCTCCCATGCAACATTTTGTCCCTCCCCGCTTGCTGTCCATGAATAAGCAAGACCACAGACTATAAGTCCACAAATGGGGAGGGATGCCTGTACAACTTTTTGTCATATAACATAACTTGTTTTATATAACATGATATTTAGTATCATTGCGGCCTCAAGCTATTGTTACCCTCCTTCTAGCTTAACCTGTGGAAAAGTGAATTCTCATTAATAGATCAAGTTTATATCCAAAGGAAAGAGATTAATCCCATTTATATCCAAAGGAAAGAGATATAAAAATGAAGTAAGAGTTCATCAAGATCTTCTTATGAAAATTTCAGATTATTCATGCGGTGGCACTCACCATAGCCCAATATTTTAGGATTCTAAAAGAAATTCTTCAACTTTCATGACCTTTTGTAAACACAAATGATATCACCATCACCCTGTGAGCCTAAGCTTGAATGGGATATATTACTATTACCTTTTTTTTCTCACTCTTAGAATGGATAGCTTCTTTCATTTCTTCTTTGTCTTCCTCTTCAACATTTTGAGAGAGCTTTCAGTCACTTGAGATGCTAACTTGGAATTCTTCCACTGGACCACACATGGTGATCCACTGATGAGAATGGCACATGCATCATTCTCTGAGTAACACATCAGTGCTGTGCGTTTATCTACAATAGTAAATCATTCTGCCCTTGACCCAGTTCAAAGTAAACCTTAGACCTTTTTCCGTGCTAGAATTTTAATAGCTTTGGCTAAAAATCAAGCACTCTCTTCTGGAAAACATACTCAGGTGAGTTCAAGATAGGGAATGCAAGGGAAGCATAGCACCACAAGGACCTTAAAAGAAGAAATGGGAAATAGAGACAGATGATTTAAGAGAATTTACTATGATGATGATGACTTCATATTGTTATTGCTTCTGCTGCTATTGTTGCTATACCTGGTTTTCTCCTAGATGCTTCTGTAAAGTGTATCTAGGGCATTTAAACCTTCACATCACTTCTTTCTTTAAAGTGTTTTTTTTAAGTTGGCTGTTTTAGGTTTTGTCAACACTCTTTCTAAAAACTCATGATATAAATGCACCCCAAGGAATTCGTATTTGTGTGAATTTTGCCCAGCTAAGAGCATACTGGTCCATGAAAAGTGAACTACACATGCTTTGTGTGTAATCAATGGCATCTATACCTGTTATGTTTCTCCATAAAATGACCTGGAATTGGAGTTTCTCAGCTAATAAACTGTGGAACAATTAGTAAATATAACTTGTGCTTCTTTCTCAATTTATTAGACATAAACCTACTTCTAAGTTTATTTCTATTTTTCTTATACAGGTTAGACCCAGGCTATTTGAAAAACCATATCTCCCTTTATGAACCAAGGAGAACTCTTAAGATCTTCTGAATAATCTCTTGTTTCTTTTCTATCCTCTTCTCATGCTTGTTTGTGGGAATAAGGGAGAGAGCCTTCTCAGTGGCTGTTCCCAGGGAGGGCACAATGGCTCGCTCTCCTTTTGTTGGCAACTGAAAATATTCTTGTGCCACCAGGTTTTTAAAAACTAAATGGGATGGGATTTTAATAATGTGATGTGCTATGTTGTGGTTTATATTGTATTTTAATGGATTTTTATGTTTTTAATGTTCAAAGTATTAACCTTATAGTTTTACTAGTTTTAAAATAACTTTTATATATTTGTCAAAGTTTTTAACCAGTCTTGTTTTTAAATATGTTGTGAAACACATTGTGTCCCATTTATAGAAGAAAGGTGGGGTCTAAATGAATAAATAAAACAACAACAACAACTTTATTCCACCTTTCTAAAAGTTCAAGGAGGACATAGGATTGAAGAATATAATTAATAATAGTAATTGTCCTTGCTTATATACTGAATAAAAATGCACACAATGTATACAAAAATGCACATCTTAGGAAAATATGCATTAAAACCCATATAATTTTTCACAGAGACATTTAAAATCAAAAATCATTAACAGAGGAAGAAATATGTAATGATGAGTGAAAAAATGAGAAAGCAAGACAACCCTTACCAGTGTCACCTGAGCTTTGGAGTAGCATCTACTGAGGAATCTGCCTGTCCCAAGCCATTGGCTATACAACCACACACAGGAACAAGAACTCTGGTGTGATCTTTTCTCCCTGATGCATGTTCATAAAATATATAATATATGCAAATACAAATAGCTATCTATAAATTGTGGACCCTAGAAATTCCAACAAATATAGCAAGAGATATAGAATATCTAAATATGGAGGGAATATAAAGCTGGTTCCTAGTTTAGAACTTCCCTTCTTTTAAAGTTTGGAAAAGTCTGGGGCAAATAGCTAATAACGTCTTATCATTTCCCTAACCATAGAATCGATTTTAATTGGTTTTTAAATGTACTAATATTTTACATTTATTATTTTGAAATATTCACTTTTGCATCGCTGTGGCTTGTGAATTCCTGTCAGCAGTTATGAGCAAAGGTGGATGCTGGCTATATGGAGTATGCAAATGTTAGATATGCCACATAATTTTATTACCATCCATTAAATGTTAATGGCTAAGGAGAAAATTGTATCTTTTTGAATAATAAGTAATATAATGCAAATTCCAAAAGTGAAGCCATTGCAGAAGTCCCACACATTCAGGGGGCAGAGATAACACCCCCTGCTCTGTCTTGTGCATCCCTAGAAGCCATACTAGCCTCCATGTATAACATTTGCAGCAGGAAGCCTTCTTTACTTATGTAGGCTTCTTGTTATGCCTCCCTCTGTGATAAGAGCAGTACACAGGTGTTTAGGGAGGTGCCAGTACATCTGCAGCTCAGTTAGAAGGTCCCTTGCTCTTTGTAGAAGAAGATCATGCCAGTTGTGAAATGCAGCTTTGATTTCTCTGAACCTGAAACTAAATCTCAACAACTGTTTTGCACATCCTTCTATCTGACTTGGTTTTGCTGTCTTTGGGTTGACTTCTCCACTCTCTGACCCTTCAACTGTTGATGATCCACATTAACTCTGGCTTCTCTGTACACAGAGTAAATTCTAATCTAAATGGTGTGGAAAACCTACCCCAATAGGGAATGCCTTTGGAGACAGAAGTAGTCCCTCTAATACAAGAAAGGCTGAGGGAATGAGTGAAGAGGACACAGTGAGGACAGCAAAATGAATTGGTTATTTCCTGCTCTTCCACTCATAACAGTTCTAGTCATATGGGAACTGAATGGGGCTTGAAAGTATAAGAGAAAGGAGTTGTGTTCAGAAATGTTGCTAATGGCCAGCCATATCAAATACTGCAGTTAAATTTACTCCAAAAGCTAGAAACATACAAGAAGTCCAACAGAAACAGATTTTTTCCAAATTACTAGAGATGCCATTTCAGTACTAGAGGAGCAAATAGAATACCAGAAGTCTACCTCCACAGCTGGAAGTTGGGATTCCATTTTTCTTGGAGGTTCAAAGAATGTTTCAGACTAGTTTTAAACTGTCTCTCTCACATGTGATGACAATGAGAACGATATCTCTTAGAATTAATAGTACCTATATAATACCTCTGTTTACTGTACTGGGTTAGCTTTTTTAGGAGCCCTGGTGGCGCAGTGGTTAAATGCCTGTACTTTAGCCACTCACTTATAAACCACAAGGTTGCGAGTTCAGTGTTAGCCAGGGCTCAGGCTTGACTCAGGCCTGCATCCTTCCGAGGTCACTAAAATGAGTACCCAGCTTGTTGGGGGGGGGAGGGCAATGAGCTTACAGTTGTAAACCACTTAGACCAGGGGTAGACCAGGGGTAGGCAACCTTTCCCCTTTAAGGGCCGAGGGACTTCAGCTCCCAGAAGCTTCAGCCATGTTGGCCAATAGTCCCATGTTGGCCAATAGCTCCTGGGATTCTGGGAACTGAAGTCCCTCGGCCCTTAAAGGGGAAAGGTTGCCTACTCCTGACTTAGGGGAGTTGCAGACTGTCAAAAATAGTGTGAATTCAGTCCACTTTTAGGGCTAGGGTTAAGGTTAGGGAATCATGGGAACTGAATTTTATTGTGGCACTAGAGTTCTCTGACAAAGAAGGTTCAATGTCTCAGAAAAATAACAATTCCCATGATTCCCTAGCACTAACCCTAACCCTAAAAGTGAACTGAATTCACACTATTTTTGACAGTCTGCAACCCCCCTTAGGGCCTAAGCAGACTGCCAGAAATAGTGCACATTAAATTGAGGCACTGCCCTGGCTCAGTGCTAGGGAATCATGGGAACTGTAATTTATTGTGGCTCCAGAGCTCTCTGACAGAGAAGGCTCAATGTCCCAGAAAAAAAATACAGTTCCCATGATTCCCTAGCACTGAGCCAGGGCAGTGCCTCAATTTAATGTGCACTATTTCTGGCAGTCTGCTTAGGCCTTTAGACACTTCAAAGCGCAGTATGAAGCAGTATATAAATGGAGCGGCTTTGCTGCTTTTGCTTTAGTTTTTCTGCAAAAATTACACTCAGCTTAGTTATTAAACACCATGAACAGAAATAGACAATCCATCAGTACTGTTCCATGAACTGTATTTTGTACACCAACCTGATATCTTAGGATGAAGAGCAATTTCAAAATCTTTTCATAACAACAACTCTTGTGAAAGCATGGGAGATGGACTGCAATAATAATAATAATAATAATAATAATAATTTATTTCTTATATCCCACCTTTTGCCTAAGCAATCAAGGCAGCTTACAAATATAAGATACAGGTTAAAAACATACATTACGACAATAACTGTAATACAATACCCCCCTTAAAAGACTAAATACAATATTAAATAAACATAATAAGATTAAAACAGCATGCATTCTGCCTTCTCTCCCTTCTGATGATGGTGGATGGAGAGAGGGCCCTTCTTCTTTTCCAGCTAGGCCCGATGGAGTAGCAGTTGTATTACATTACAATAGAAGAAATATTGTTGTTGTTTTTTTAAGGAGAGATACAGGTTTCAGCTTTTAAACTCTACCGGTCCATCAAAGGGTCTTGATAAAGGACTTGTAAAAACTGAAGAACCTCAATAGGAGATGTGGATAACTATGGTCCTCCACGTAGGCCCACAGCACCCAGCAGCCCTTGCCAGGTAAATAGTCCCCATTTGCAAACGGCGCTTTCTGCTGTCTTGGAGGCAAGGAAGGAGAGAGGCAGCCTCACGCTGGGCACCCCAACCCCTTCCTGAGGGCGTCATCGGAGCACCCGTCATTGCACATGACGGGCGCTCCAATGATGTCCTTCCGGCTCAGTGTCCAGACACTTCCAGGGCCAGAAAAAGAATGGATCGGGGCCGATGAGTGCGGCAGCCTCAGCCCCAATCCACAGCTTCTTGGGGAGGCCCATGGCCTCCTGTCTGCAGAAGCCCATTAAGAGATTATAGGAGTTCATGCAAAAAAAGAAAAAATGTGGAGGGCCCAGCCTTGTTTTATGGGTTGAAGTCACTTTTCTGTCAGTGCTACATTAAAACAACCTTCCATTAGTGCAAAATGCATTATTCTAACAGTAGGGCTGCCTATAGTGTTGAGTAAGCCAAACAGTCACCACAAGGCTGAATTGCAAAGGGCATCAAGCTAAGCTTGATGATTTGTAAGTTTATCACACAAGCCACATTCTCACTGTGACTGCACTAGTAAAGGGAACCAGACACAACCAGACAGGTTTGGAAGCATTCCCTCTCACAAGTCTTCACAATGGCACAACTGAGTTCCTAACCCTCCCTCTTGCTCTATGATCTATGCTCTACCCAGCATGCCTTTCAAGGAAGGGGCTATATTAAGTATTTTAGAAATACCATAGAAACATGGAATCATAGAGTTGGAATGCACAAATGCACAATTAAATGCCATACACAAATATACAATTAAAGCACTCCCAACAGATGGCCATCCAGTCTCTGTTTAAAAACCTCCAAAGAAGGAGACTCCACCACACACTGTATTCCACCAGCAATTGATTATTTATTTGCTTAATTTTACATAGTATCTGTTTTAGATTTACTGATTTACTGTTTTAGATTTACTGATTTTAAAGCCTTTCTTTCACAATGACATTTCTTAGGAAATGTCCATAACTAAAAACATCCTAGACCAGGAAATCTTATACCCATCCCAGTTCTACCTCTTTAAACTTTTAAAAAGAAATCACTGTTTGTTCCTTGTGAGTGGTTAATTGCATTTTAATTTGGTAATTGCAAACAGATTCTAGTGTCTTAGCTTCCCCACAAGCATAATAAATATTAATATAGTGGAACAAGGGATACACTTGCAAACTCCAGATGCAGTGGTGGGAATTCAACTTGCTGATAGTTTCTCCAGTAAATGCTCCACTCATATGATCTGGATTAAGACCACTCTTCCAGAAGATGTAGCATGCAGGTCAGAGTTTATATACAGAGTTTATATAAACATAATGTGGTTTCTATTTTTCCCCAATTTAACCATTTTATTTCAAATCATATATCCATTTGACTCATATGCATCTAAGCATCCATTCTAACTCTAAAGACAAACAATTTTAGTGCATCCCACCGATGAATTTACTACAGAGTATTTGGAATTTACTATAGTAATAAATATACTACCCAGTCATCTCATGCATATCCATTGAAGCAATTTTATTGTGCTAGCTTTATTTGTAAATTTTCTGAGATTTCTATTTCTAGGGGAAATATTCTTCCAAATATTATTTAAAGGGACTATTTTTTGGCTTGGTTGCTCAAAAAATAATTGGTAAAAATATGGGGATACATTTCTCAAGTATCTGAAAACTTCTGTAATTAAGATATTGCAGTGGCCCCTTGATCTCCACTGGGGTTTGGTTACAGGACACACACACCCTGCCGTAGATACCAAAATCCATGGCTGCTCAAGTCCCATTATATACAGTGGTATAATATGGTGGTGTTCCTTATATAAAATGGCAAAATGAAGGTTTGCTTTTTGGAATTTATATATTATAAAAATATTTTTAAACCATAGATGCTTGAATCCATGGATTAAAAAAAATCTGTGGATATGGAGGCCTGACTGTATTCCTGAGATATATACAGTTATGTGGAGATATCAACTGCTTTCAATTTTATGGTTGCTCCTACATCTTTTATACTTTCTACTACTCTTGTTATTCTAACAGCTTCTTTCCCAGTACTGAAATGAGGGACTGGAAGTCAAAGTGGTCCCCTTTCCATGGGATTCACCCTCCCCCTGCTCTCCCCCTCCACACACACAGAGCCATGTAGTGGCTGGAGAAAGCAGAGGACAACCAAGACATGTCTAGCTATATCCCAATAGTCAGATGCACAACAACAAAGACTTCCTCTGGAGGTCTTCCAAAGATCCTAGTGGATGACATCATCATAGTGCATTCAGTTATAGGGACATAGCTAGACACTTATCAGCTACCTCAGCTACTATATGGCCATGTTGACGGGGCCTGCAGGAGCAAGTTGTGTCTTGAGGTGGGTGTGTTGTGCTAGGGAGGTTGTGAATTCCTCTATCCACAACAACTATGCAAACATATACAACAACATTATACCAGTGTAGGTCACTAGCAGGTTTCCAGTCTGTGTTTGGATAGTCATGCAAAGGTACGAATATTCAGAAATGTAGACATGATTTATATGCATAAGCAAACATAGTGATTGGTCATGTGCAAAAGACTGGGCACCAGACTGGGAATGATGGGGGCACATGTGTACTTTTCATCGACATGGTTCTGATCCATTTATAGTGGGGGGACACAGAGTAGGCTATTGAATCAAATGGAATTTAAGAAGTTAACACTTACATAAGTTTCACGGATTGAATGGTTCTACTCCAGTCAATACTAACAAACAGATATAGGCCAATATTAGTATTAATGTAAATCCAATTTGTGCTAGTGCTGCAGTACCAACAAGACAGAGCTTTCTTCCCTTTCCTTTTCCCCTGCCGCCTTCAGCAGCAGCCAAAAAACAGCTCCTCTGAAGGACTCCCTGAGGTCCTCAGGGAAACTGCAATACAAAAAGGATATTACCTTCCCTACTTCTGGTTGCCACTTTTCTCCTCTGTTTTCTGCAAACAGTTGTTGTTGTTGTCAATGTCATTATCATCATCCCCTCCCACTTTTTTCACAGTTCAAGACTCAAGGCAGCTTACAACAAATTAAAAAAAAATAGTTAAAAATTCACAAAATAAAAAGTTAAAAATAATAAAACTATAAAAAATAAAACTGGCTAAAACACAAACCATAAAAAACACAATAAAATAACAAAAATAACAAATAGAAAATCCAAAACATTGTAGAAGGACCATCCTGCCTAAATAATCAGTTCTCAAATGCCTTTTGAAACAGAAAAGTCTTCACCTGTTTGCAGAAAAAGAGCAAACATTTCTGTCAGTGGTTTTTGTTGTTGTTAACTGCCCTCGAGTTGATCTCAACTCATGATGACCCTATGGATGAGACATCTCCAAGACCCTCTGTCCTCCACTGCTCTGCTTAATTTCTGCAACCCCATACCATGATTATCATCAGTGAATTTAGGAAACTAAATTTGTTTTATTTACCTTTGTTCCATTTACACAATTGCCAGTACTCACATTTTTCTGACCAATTGTTCCAAGAAGGCAGGGTTTTATTTACTTTGGTTTGGCTTGGGTTTTTTGACCAGGGTATGCCTGTGACAATAGCAATGTAAGATACTAATTTTCAAGGTAATTATAGATTATCAGTTATTAAAAAAATCCACAAACTAACTAGCAAAGGTTCTAGTGGCAAATAACAAGCAAAACATTAAAGCATTAAAATATCAGGGGTTCTTTTCCAAGAACAAAAAATGTTGTATGAAACTGAGTAGTCTGAATCTTATTGTTAGTTCAAACTAGAGTGGAACTATTGGATCACTGATATTTATGTGTATGCTGGCTCACCACTGAGCAATTGAGTCAACAGGTCTATTTTAATTGGGACTTGCCAATAGGATTCAAGCATTATATCTTGTAGATAAATGGATAAAATGTTTGTCTCAATACTAGATGGCACAAGACTGTACACACCTCTTCATCTAGAAGATTCTGCTGAAGAGATACAGGAATGTTTTCATTTTGAGATTTACTATTCTCAAGTAGCTTGGTTTGCTTTGTGAACAAAGGAAGAATTCAGTAATGCCAGTTCTTCCATGACTACACAATTGACAGTGGAGTTAGATGAGGCTCTTTCATACAGAGGGCCTATCCTAGGCTATTCAGTGAGATTCTGCCGGTGGTTAAAAATTACCACTGATGGATTTGTATTTATTTATTCTACTAATTCAGATAGCATGGTGATGCTGGTGTGATTGAAGCTGGAGATGTAAACAACAGCTTTATGGGAATCAGAATACCCACAGCTACAAACAGATGTTTTCTGGATTAGCTACCAGTGAGCTTTGACATTTGTGTAGCCAACTGTTTATTGATCTTGCTCATACTTTTTTGTATATATTCTGTCCCTACTCCATATACACTTCCTTTTCTTGGTTTTGGAATATTCAGTGTTCTGCAGATATACCATTGAGCAAGTGTAAACATACGTGTAAAATGCTGTTTTAGGGGCACTTATTTGCAACATTATTGATGCCAACGAGAGGTACAGTTCAGTTAAGGAGCTTATTTGATGCAATAGTCAGTTGTACTCAGAAGCTGGATTGCTATGTTTTAAATTTTAAGAAGTGCCTTAATTTTTCTCAGAACCACTTCAGAGCAAATTTCCACAGAATTAAGATTTAGATTTATGCTGTAATATTATTGCAGAAATGTCCTTCCATGTGGTCTAGATGTGAGCACACTGCTAGCTTTTAGATAACCTTTTGTCCTTTGCAGCAGAGCTCTTGTTTATTTGTTACATTTATGCCCCATGTTTTTTCCTATGTGCTCAGGGTTGTGAACATGGTTCTCTTGGCCACCTAGTCCTCACAACAACCCTAGTAGGCAGGTCAGACCAAGAGAGAGTGACTACGCCTAGGCCATGCTCTGAGTTTCAAGTCTCAGCGGGAATGTAACCCTGGATCTCCTAAGTTGGAGTTCAACACTCTTAACCATTAAAATGCACTCATTATCTTGGAGTAAGCACCATTTAAGTTAACTGGAGCCTGCATGGTTGCTTCTATGCTGTTTCAGATCACAGATATATCTTCATGAGAGTGCCATGACACCTAATACTCCTACTGAAAAATCTGTACTGAGGACAAGAGGCTACTATTAGAACAGAATTTGGAGAAACAGATTGGTTCCCAATTGTCAAAGGGGTCAGGCAATGATGCATTCTTCACCCTGCTTTTTCAATTTTTATGCAGAAAACATCATAACAATAGTAGGTTGAGAGGAGAAGTGAAGATAGGAGGAAGAAATGTCAACAATCTTAGATATGAAGCGACACAATATTACTAGCAGAAAACATCACAGACTTGGAACAATTTCTAAAGGTCAAAGATGAAAGTGAAAAAACAGGCTTAATGCTGAACATAAAGAAAACAAAAATAATGACCACAGAGGACCTACACACATTCAACCTAGACAACGAAGAAACTAAAATAGTTAAAGAATTCCCATACATAGGATCAAATATCAGTCATGACAGAGACTGCAGCAAAAAATAAGAACACTAGGAATGGGAAGGGCAGCTATGAAAGAACTAGAGGAGATCCTAAATAGTAAGGACATACAACTGACCACTAAAATCAGAATTGTCCAAGCCATAGTATTCCCCATCACCATGTATGGATGTGAGAGTTGGACAGTGAACAGATGGGAAAAGAATCAACTCATTTGAGATGTAGTGCAGGAGAAGAGTGCTGAGGAAAGCATGGACAGCCAAAAAGACAAACAAATGGGTCCTTGAACAAATCAAATCAGAAATCCCCCTGGAAGCCAAGATTATCACATTGAGGCGGTGGTACTTTGGACACATCATGAGAAGGCATGGCTCACTCAAAAAGACATTAATGCTTGGAAAGGTGAAGGGCAGTAGAAAGAGAGGTAGACCACATACCAGATGGATAGACTCAATCAGGGGGATTATGGACCTGCATCTACAGGAACTGAGCAGAGCAGTGGAAGATAGGGGGGTTGGAGATGTCTCATCCACAGGATCACCATGAGTTGGGGCTGACTCAAGGGCAGTTAACAACATTTATACCACCTTCTGGTTACAAGTTTCCTGCTAGGGCTGGTATTGCACAACTGAGAATGAAATAGATGTAAATACACAAATATGTTTTTTATATTACAGCTATACAACTTGAGATGTAACATCCACAAATGTCTGTGGAGTGGACTGTAAGGTTAATGAGAATTTTTTTGTTAACAAACAATCAAAAAATTGAAGTTTTTAAAGGTAAAATCTAAATAATATAGAAATATAACACATATTAGTAGCTTGTTTTCAGACTAATGCTTCACACTCTACAGTTTCCTGGGCTCTGACAGTATCTTCTTAGCCTGCCAATTCTCTGTCTGTCCAACCTAATGAGGACCAGTTGAGAAACATATGGAGAAATGATGTCACCCTTTGTATGGTCTTCTTTACCAAAGCATTATATGTCTTAAACAGAACTGATTGATGCTCATATGTGCTAATTACTTAGAGGATGAATGGGTCCTCTTCAAGCAGTAGGCAGACAATGAGACACCCATGAAAATATACAAAAAGAAAGAGGGAGGGAGAGAGAGAGAAGTCTGGCCCTATTAATTTAGTCTTTGTTCCCTTTGAAGAAAGCCAGAAATAAACCAGATATATCTCTGGCTTCCTCTATCAGCCTAGTAGATAATCCCACTTTGGTAACAATCCATATGGGCAATGATCAATTGATGGGAGTGGATTAACAGCAGTCTGAAAACATACTGTGACAAAAGCTTTCCTTCGCAACCTGGCGCAAAGTCAGAGAATTAGCTTTGTAAGCTAATTGCTGACAGATGAAAGATAAACATGCTGTTATCATAACAATGTTCTCTCACTTTTTAGAAAAGTGGGATGGATGAAAGCTTAAAACACCTCAGACAAAAAAGGAACCCAGTCATTAGGCCATCGGAATCTTCTTGAATATATTCAGGACTGCTGTGTAAAAACTAGGAGTTACAGTGCATTTAACAGTAAGAAATAAGGGTTTTAATTATTGTTCATTATTATTCATCTTTATTGGATGCCTATAAAGCTGGCACAGTAAACACTGCAAAATCAAATTAAATACAGTACATTGATGCAATAAAACTCTAAAAGCACTAAAAGCAAACAATGCAAACAGCAGCTAAAAACACCATTAGTGTCACAGCAATTCAGACAGCAAGATCTTAAAGAGGCTGGGAGAAAAAAATTGTCTTGGTCTGGCATCAAAAGTAAAGCATTATATGGATGCCAGGAAACTTTATCTAGGCTTCTTTAGCCCAAGATCCACCACAGAAAATATACACAATATACTACTGGGTCCTGCCAAGTGAAGCACTTCTATTTCTTTTCATACTACAGCTGTGACAAATATTCCCACAGTATTTGTCTTTATATGTGAAGCCTTAGGGTGGCTAGATCATGTTTTCCTAAGAAAGGAATTGAGGTGGGGAAAATATGCCCACGTGAAAGCAGAAGAGTAATAAACTAGATATATCTCTGTCTTTCTGTATTAGCCCTGCAGAACACAAGATGTTATTCCTCAGTGTTCCACAATAATGTCACTAAAGCTGCACCATATTTATGAAAGTGCTGCTGAAATTTGATCAGTGAATACATATTCAGTATGACATCATCCTATGAAATGTGTGAAGCAACTATTATATTGTCTGCAGAATCATTTGTTTCCTGCAAGCAATAATTGTAATATTCTAGTACAGTTTTCATCATCTTTCTTTATTAGCCTAATGGCCCTTTGTTCAGGGAAGACAATATAGCTTTGTGACAAAATAAAGCTTTTAAAAGGAGCAAACAGGAAACGTGGAGCAGAAAACCAGACCACAGGCTGATCATCTCACAAACTTCCCATAGTCTGGAAAGCCAAAGAGCTTCAGGAAAATGTTCATCCCACAACTTCAACATACCCTTGATCCATTTGCTTTAAAGCATAAATAGAAGAATAATTTCAGTATCTGCCATTTCCTCTTAACCCCATTACAACTAAAATGCCTGAATTTGGGTTTTGCAATAATAGGTATAGTAAAGGAAGGGAATTGGATTGGGGCAGTAGCACATAGGGAAGAGCCCCATCTTTATCACCTAGATCAGTTCAGCCTGCAAGGGAAACTTCCATTGATGTCAATGACAGGCATGGGGAAGAGTAATTTTCGTCAAAGCCATGTCATGGAGGAAATGGGTTACACTAGTGCTCTGTAATTTGATGCTTCCCTGAAACTGCTGTTAGATAAAGAAAAGCCCTATTGGTCCCAGCTTGAGCAGGGGCAGGGGGAGGCAGGATATCAATGTCAGTAAGGCCCTAAGCAGACTGCCAGAAATAGTGCACATTAAATTGAGGCGCTGCCCTGGCTCAGTGCTAGGGAATCATGGGAACTGTATTTTTTTCTGGGACATTGAGCCTTCTCTGTGAGAGAGCTCTGGTGCCACAATAAATTACAGTTCCCATGATTCCCTAGCACTGAGCCAGGGCAGTGCCTCAATTTAATGTGCACTATTTCTGGCAGTCTGCTTAGGCCCTAAAATGCACTCTGAAGAGAAAATGCCATAGATGTGACTGGAGCAAAGAAACTGGGACAAAGGTGAGAGGGTTACCTTAGTACAGTTGGGAGCCACGGTCGGAGGTTTTTTCCTTGCAGCATTTGCACCCTGCATAGACCTTCACAGTGAAGACTGATCTTTGACATCTGTTCCAGCGTAAGTTTCCTGCACATGTTGAATTCAGTTCACATGTGCCCCAACAACCAACTAATACCAACACAGCAGCAGCATTAACAACAACAACAACAGTCAAAACTGGGCCCACTTTACCTAGTAACCTCTGGTAACTCTGCTAACTAGAAGGTCAAATAAGTGGCCTGATTGGGATGGACACCAGGGGATACGGGGGGTACAAACTGCACCAATTGACATCCTAAGGGAGTGACACCACTGCTCCTCAAACATCTATGTTTTGGCAGATACAGGCTGTGGCTTTTGCCTGTATCTCTTTAAAATGCTGAAGAGATGGGGTGAGTGGGGTGATGGTCAGTGGGAAGAGAAAGGAGAAGCCCCAAGGTGTTGTTGTTGTTGTTGTTGTTGTTGTTGTTGTTTAAAAAATAAGAATTCAAGATTCAAAATTTATTTTTTAAAAAACATTAAAATTAATTTTTAATTTTTTTAAAAAAATCTTTAAAAACATCACATTTTACCAATTTTTCACTTTAATCACATAAAATTATGTATATGTAAACACATTTATTATGTGCATATGATATTGTAATTTAATAACAATTTAATTTTGCCAGTTGTTTACATCACAGCTATTACCATTAGATTCAGTGATATATAGGAATTAGTACAAAAAATATTACTAAGGATTCTGTATGGGTGTAGTGTCAGGGACAGCTAGGTTGAGGACATGGAGGAGGAGGAGGAGGAGGAGGAGGAGGAGGAGGAGGAGCCAGGTCCTAGCTTGGTGTTACCAGCTCCCATGGACTTAGCTGAACCTGGACCTAGCTCTGTGGGACCCACTGAGGCACAGCCCCTGCCTCAGCAGCCTAGCCTCCCCCAGCAGAGGTTTCAGGGCTGGAATAGGCAGAGGAGTAAGAGACTGTAGTACCAACCTTTGTTCAGAGGAGGACAGATAGGGAGGGGCTGCAGCGTTCTTGAAGGTTAGCAGAGAAACATGCAGCTAAATCCAAACAGATGTCAGGGAGGAGCTGGGGGCTATATAAGCAGCTGAGGAAAGCCAAGTGCCTCATCAGAGCTTATCTTGGGATTCCCGGCAAAAGCTTTTGACTCTTGACTCTCGGCTGGACTCTGGACTGCTTTGGATATTGTGACCTTCAGAACAGCTTTGGACTACCTGCTTGTGATAACCCTGGACCTCGGACTGCTCTCTTTGACTTGCCTTTTGAACTCTGGACTCACTGTTTGGCTGCTTGAAGCAATCACTGGTATTGTACTTGCATCTGTGTCTGTGTGCTGGAGATGGACATTATTCTTATCATCCACGCTGTTGGCAGCTTTCCCAGACAGTAGTATGTAAGGAGGTCAATGGGGGGGGATGACACCATGAGTTACTGCACTGGGTGACACCAACCCTAGTGACGGCATTGGGAAGCACCTTACATAGAATCATAGAATCATAGAGTTGGAAGATACCACAAGGGCCATCCAGTCCAACCCCCTGCCATGCAGGAACTCAAAATCAAACCATCCCTGACAGATGGCCATCCAGCCTTTGTTTAAAGACCTACAAAGAAAGAGACTCCAACTTTCCACTGTCGAACAGCTCTCACTGTCAGGAAGTGCCTTCTAATGTTGAGGTGGAATCTCTTTTCCTGTAGCTTGCATCCATTGTTGTGAATCCTATTCTCTGGAGCAGCAGAAAACAAGCTAGTTCCCTCCTCAATATGACTTCCCTTCAAATATTTAATCAGGGCTATCATATCACCTCTTAGCCATCTCTTCTCCAGGCTAAACATACCCAGTTCCCTAAGTTGTTCCTCATAGGGCATGGTTTCCAGACCCTTCACCATTTTAGTTGCCCTCCTCTGGACATGCTCCAGTTTTTCAACATCCTTTTTGAATTGTGATGCCCAGAACTGGACACAGTATTCCAGATGGGGCCTGACCAAAGCAGAATACAGTGACACTATTACTCCCGTGGAGCTCTGCCTGTAAACAGTATCTCAGTCCATTTTGGAGTGATACTCCACCTTTTGTCCTCAGCCCCAAAGGAGGAAAGTCCCCTAGAACTCTAATAGTTGGTAATGGAGGTAACTCTATGAACTTCTGAGAAAAGCTGGAGAAGTACAACCCAGTCTCCAAGAAGTACTTTCCACCAGCATAATGTTAGATGTCACACAAGACTGTGAAATAAATTTCCAATTTCACACATATGACCTAGCCATCTCATTTGGCTGTTAATAACCAAGTGCTGATGGGGGAAGGAAGTCTGGTTTCCTGAGCACTGAAGCTCTGCCATTTATGCTACACAATACTAACTGAAAATGAAATGAGAAGTTCCAAAGTCCAATTGTTGAAGTATGGTGAACACACAGTGAAAATTGTTCAGCCAACAGAGCAATTAATGACATAATAAATAAAGTGCAGAAGAGTGTGAAGACATTTTTCAACAGCAGGTTGTTAAATGATTTGAGAAGGGTGGAAAGCCACTGAAACATAATGACGTTCATGAAGAATATTGCAAAGCGAAGAAGAAGAATTGTTCAGTGAGAAAGGGGTAGTTTTCTGATGCAGGTAAATGAGTAACATGGAAAGGTTAACTAATAAGCAAGAACTTGATGCCCATGAGCTAGACAGAATGAAGAGTAATCATGGCAGCTTCATTTATTTCATTTATATACCACTTCATATCGCGCTATGGGATGTCTAAGCGGTTTACAACTGTAAGCTCATTGCCCCCGAAGAGTTGGGTACTCATTTTAGTGACCTCGGAAGGATGCAGGCCTGAGTCTAGCCTGAGCCCTGGCTAGTATTGAACTTGCAACCTTGTGGTCTATGAGTGAGTGGCTGAAGTACAGGCATTTAACCACTGTGCCACCAGGGCTCCTCTACCTCTATGGCAGAAGTATATAAAGATTTGTATAACACTTATGTAATGGGGGAAAATTGAGAACCACTGTGGTCTAGTGATTAGGATGTTGGGCTGGGACTCTGAAGACCGGGGTTCAATTCCACACTTAGCCATGGAAACCCAGCCTCAGAGGAAGGCAAAGGACCCCTGAACAAATCTTGCCAAGAAAACACTATAATAAGTTCTTCTTACAGTCCCCATAAGCAGGAAATTACTTGAAGGTACACAATAACAATAAGATTTTATCAGCAACAAATAAAGGCATCAGCAGAATTATTCATCCTTCTGAAAGGTGCTGGAGAATTTTCTATGCATACTATGGACTGTTAAAAAGACAAATGAATGAGTGTTTGGGCAAATGTAGCCTGAATTCTCATGAGAAATGAAGATGACTAAATTGAGGCAGTTGTATTTTACAGATATCATGAGACAGCATAACTCCTTGGAAAGGACAATAATGTGGAAGTGGAGATAAAGGGCAAGACACTAGGAAAAGAGGTAGACCACGGGTGGATTGATTCAATCACAAACCTGAGTTTGCAAGATCTGAGCTGGGCTGTTTATGAGGCTTCTCATTCATAGGGTCATCATAAATTAAAATCAGCTTGACTACAATTAACAACAACAGATAGAAGCTATAATCACCTCATTATGAGATGAGGTAAAAGTTCTAAATAAACAAATTTCCATTCCAATGTAGCCAAGATTTGTCCTTTGAGCCTTCCCAAATTGCTATCTCAGTTGGAAGGTTACAAGGAAATCTTCTGGGGGAGGATGAAGGCAACACTCAATTCAGAATTTTTTAAAAAACTGAAAGAAAGAAAGAGAAGAGAGAAGAGAAGACAAAAGAAAAGAAAATATCACTTTCCTACATTCAGGATCATATTTCATCTATGAGGACTAAGTGCAAATATTTCACTCATCCCAACTGATTGTGTTAGCAACACTGGGTTACTCTCCACAAGTCTTCACTGACACTACTAAAAACTTCGGAATGTTACATTTAATTTCCTGTCTTCATCTTCCACTATGTCAGTGGCTTAAACACTGACATTATCAACTTAAGAAGCGAACCTCCTCCTTGGAGAGCCACCTTGAAAATCTTGACTGCAGGAGCTGCACCCTGTACCCAGTGGATGCTAATGTAGGATACAGTTTTATTATAATTAAATTTACAAGGACTTCTAGCCCCTTTGCATCTCTCCTGTTGGACTTCAGTTCAGAGCTTCCCATAGACAATATTTTTTACCTGGCTTCAACATGCAAAGGAAACTTTTAGTGAGTAGTGATTGAAAGCATACTTGTCACTGTTCATTTCCCAGAAGAATAAGAGATTGCTTCATGCACACAGCAAGAATAGAGCAACTTGCACTTTACAGTGTTCCGGGGAATTGTTTTGTCATGAAATACACAAATCCAAACAGTACAGCAGCTTAATCCCAACTGTTAATATTTTAAAACTTGTATCAGAAGGTCTCAATACTGAATGATGAACTGAAGAACAGTTGTCTTCAAACTGTATCAGAAAGATGTGGGGGAGCAAAGAAAATGGTGAAGAGGCAGAGTGAACATAGCAACAAAAACAAAGCAGGCTATTTACATTGCAATGGTGATGGAAAACTGTCAGGAGTGAAACAAATACCAACTCTGTACCTTTACCTTCCCCTCCTGCTTCCTACTCCATAACTCCCTGTCTCGTCTCATGTATGCAACCTGATCTGTTTTATTAGAACTGTGAGAACTGAACTTAGGCAAACCTCATGGCAAGAAAATATCAATCTATTTCTCTCTCTCTCTCTCTTGCTCTCTTGCTCTCTAAGTGCTCATGAGTGAAGGGAGAAACTAATTAAAGTCAACTTGAATCTTCAGGAAAGAAAGGAAGAGAAAGAAGAGCTTATGCTTCTCCTTAGCATACTGGAATATCTGGTTTAGTGGAGACTGGTGCCAAAATATTGAATGTGCCTTGATCAATACGATTCAGACTTACTGCTTATAACCTGAGGCATCATAGTATGAAACAAGAGAAATTGGCATCATACACTGAGTATATAATAAATGTAATGGAAAAAAAACACACACAGTGATAAACCCTCATCCAGTTAAACAAGGCATCAGTTTCCCAGAGTAATGTTTATTGCAGAGTTCATACAGAGGTAGACCTACAAGGCATTTTGTGACATTGACACCTGAACTGTAAGCAGTGTCCCCATGAAGCTATGGTCAGGATTAAAAAGCAAAGATCCCCCCCCCCCCAAAAAAACCCATACAAAACAACTGGGACAAACAGTTTCCCAGCAAATCAACTGCATTTTGCCCCTTGGGGCACTACTTACCCCCACAGCCTATATTTAAAAAGTTCCATAGCAATTTGCCATCAAAACATAATGCTGTGTTGCTAGTATGAGTGCTTGCATTAAAAACAACTCCTTCCTGCAGTTCGAAGAAAGAAAAACTGGAATACAACTGTAAGTATCCAGGCCTATAACAGTTTATCCGGTGTTTTGACTGGCCACCAATCCAATATATATCTTTACTGGCCAATATTATTCTGGCTACCTGACATCAGGTGATTGGATTATGTAAAACACAGCATGATTAAGGACTTCTTTACCAATTAAGTACCTCGGCTGGCTATTTCTCCCTTCCTCCCTCCCTCCCCTCTCCTCATCTAGTCTCGCCAATATTTACCTTACTTTATCTTACATTTTGGCTAGCTTGGCTAAATGCCCAGAACCAGATTGTAACCCTGTACTTTTAATATTTCGCTCCCTGACACATGGATATTTTTCTTTATGAAGACAATGGTTACACTTATTTCCATAATTTCTTCCAGTACAGAATTAAGAGCTTAAAATTTGCAAAATACAAACAAAATATAGCATCCAAGCTAAAACAAACAGTAGCATTTATAACTCCTTTGGAGAGACAGATTTCACTGGAGACTAAGGGCCTTTGCAGACTGCCAGAAATAGTGCAAATTGAGTCCACTTTAAGGGTTAGGGTTAGTGCTAGGGAATCATGGGAATTGTTGTTTTTCTGAGACATTGAGCCTTCTCTGTCAGAGAGCTCTGGTGCCACAATAAACTACAGTTCCCATGATTCCCTAGAACTAAGCCAGGTCAGCTAAAGTGGACTCAATTTGCACTATTTCTGGCAGTCTGCAAAGGCCCTAAGATGGCTGCCCCCTCAAGAATAAGTGTGCAGATTTCCAAATTATTTTTCTGTGTTCCATACAGGGTGGTTGGCTAGAAATAATAAATTCAGCTTTACATTACTGTTACGTTACTGTGGCTTAGTGCTGCCAGGCTTAACACGTAACAGAGCACCTGTATTTTTAATAGTTAACAGATCCTGGAGCTGGAAGACTTACCATAAAGTTGCACTAGGCAGAACTATGTAAGGTTTCCTCCCTAACCTCACCCACCCACCTTTTAGCATCTGCACTACCACTCCACAACACAGCCATTTTCTGACCAGTGGAGAGCAGTGTGAGGGAAAGAAGCATCCTGTTTTTAAAACTATATGGACAGCTTGCTGGAACTGATATATAAAATCTTTGACTGCATAACAAAGTTTTCCTTGGGGTAGTTTTTCTAGCAATCATATCTACTATATATTAAGAATTATAATCAGTGGCTTTGTTGTTGAGTAATATTGTATTGTTATATGTTCCTCTGTTTTGTTATTACTATTTTTAACTTTACTTAAAAAGAAAACAGCACCCTTTGGCAAAAAAAAAAAAATTTTTTTTTACATTTCTGTAATGTAACCATTACAATGATTGCAATGTGGATAGAAGAACCCAGCAGATGGATATAGATGGAGAAACTTGGAGACATTAGTGAATGAAACAGAATTGTAGTCAGTGGATGTTCGACCATTAATCATTAAAACAGTGTCAGGCTTTGGATAAGTACCCAGCAAAATGAAATTCTGGACAGATTCATGTTACATATGGCTCTCCAACCGTACACAATTCCTGGCATGAAACTGAATTATTAACCATATCCCAGACTAAAATTTAATTCAAAGAGGATCAGCATACAGAAAACGCCAACCCAAAGCATGACAGAAGCAGCTGTTCAGCCTGAGGTTCCACTCAAACAATCATGTGGGAAAGCATCTTCAATAAGTTACAACATTCTTTTCAACATATATGGAAAGAAATTTGCAATAGTTTGGAGGATGCCTTTGTCATTGTGTATTCAGCTTTATGGATGTAACTGGACACTTCTCTGCCAGTCTTCCACTCTCCACCAGTCACTAAATGGCTGTGTCAGGGCCTCCCACACAGGTAACAAGTGAGTCCTATGGGAGGGGAGATGGGGCAGAGTTCTGCCTGGGTGGTGCTTTTAGGCTGTCTTCCAATGTAGCATCTTGGATATAGTCTCACATAGACTATAACAAGCTAATTCTTTCAGCTAGAGACCCCATGAACTGAGTCTAGCACCTTCTATTGCTTTCAAAGTATGTGCTCTATTACTAAGCCACAGCGTCTTTTCACTAAGATTGGCAGCCTCACTATCCACTGGGCTAGTAGCTGAACCATCCTGTTTATTACTGATCACACCCTGTACCTCCAGTTCTGAAACCGGGATCCTGCTACAGTGTTGACAAATCCAGAATCTTCTCCTTCTTAAATGAGCAGTTTTTAAATGGTTAGGCTTTACTTTCAAGGTTTCTCTCACACTACATAGTTATAGCAAATTGGTGTCACTTTGCTGGCCATGTCTGCATCCTACAAAACCCTGGGGTTTGTAGTTGAGTTACCAGGGGTGTAGCTATGGGGAAGAGACAAAATGAGGACATTGCCCCTCCCATAGGAATTCTGTTCCCCATTGAAGTTTTCCTTCATTTTCTAACATTGCAATAACTTAAAACTTCAGTTGAGCATTCAGAAATACACTGCAGGCATCCAAAGAAAAGGACAGGCCAAGTTACAATGGAAATAAAAATATAGTCAGCCCTCTATATCCACAGATTCTGCATCCACAGATTCAACTATCCATAGCTTGAAAATATATACTTTTTTAAAAAAAAATCCAAAAACCAAGTCTTGATTTTGCCATTTTATATAAGGACACCACTATATCATTGTGTACAATGGAGCTTGAGCATCCACAGATTTTGGTATCCACAGCAGGTCCTGGAACCAAATGCCAGCAAATACCAAAGGCCCACTGTACAGCCAAATATGAGTTATAGGTATGAACAGTTTTCACTGTCTCATTTTCTGCAATGCTAGAAATATGGGGACTGAATGAAAATTTCATTTTGGGTGGTAGAATGCTTATTTTGGAGGTCAATGCTTTCAATTTGACCCCCTGTAGCTACATTCCTGGGCATTGGAGCTCTCTGACAGAGAATTCTAAATACTTCATGGAACTACAAATCCCAGGATGCCATAGACCAGGGGTAGGCAACCTTTCCCCTTTAAGGGCCGAGGGACTTCAGTTCCCAGAAGCCTCAGCCATCTTGGCCAATAGTCCCATGTTGGCCAATAGCTCCTGGGATTCTGGGAGCTGAAGTCCCTCGGCCCTTAAAGGGAAAAGGTTGCCTACCCCTGCCATAGACTGACACCATGGCAGTTAGTGTAATTTCAAAGCATAGAAACATAAGCACACAGTTTCCTTATTTGCTTCTTTCCTTGTTTTGTTTTGTTTTTTTAACCTAGGCCAAAGTTTATAACTGGTGGCCTGCAGACTCCATGTTCCATCCCAACATGAACTGTATGGTTTCTTCGGTTTCCTTCCCATACTGAATCCTTCCTCCATGTGGCTAACCAGATGCTTCCATGATATTAATGGCAGTGCAAAGGCAGCTATATGGGTCAGCACTGGTGGGAGGGCGATGCCTTCCATTATCCTTCCAACTTTCCCTTAGCTATACATGAGTTGGGAATGAGATGACTGGTGATTCACTAGCTGATGTTATGCCAACACTGGGAACTGAAAATTCTGTGCTTTTATGGTTTTATTCACACCCATATTGACAACAAATATAAAATTATGTCCATGTGTTCAGATTATTATTGTAGAGAATGATCCCAACAAGCAGAAAAGTAAAGCACTTCCATGCTTTTCCTTTCCTTTTGTTTATGCTGAGGAGCCAGCCTTCAGGAGGATCTTGTTTAACTTGGCCATTTAAACTGTGAGAACTTCTTAAAATCCAGCTCTATTTATATAGTACAGAACTCTGGCCTTGTTTCTATCCGTTTTACCAACAAGCCAATACTGATTATATTTCATGTATTTCCACACCCTTAGATTTGTTGTTTAAGAGGACCTGCATGTATGTGCAGTAGGCATGCAAAATGAAAGCTAACAGAGTGATAAATATCCTGCATAGCATATGTTATTCTGATAACATTACTCAAGGGCCCTGAGTGGATAATATGTTTCACACCAGGGGCTGATTTGTATCTAATTCAGTGTGTGAAATCCCTGCCTTCCCAGTTTACAATAACTACCAAAATTCAAAGGTTTGTAGTTTAATGAAATACAGACACATACATACCAGTGGCAGCTAGTGACTCCTATATAAAGAAGCATTTAAAGGCCTTTGTTGGGGGGACAAGATTCACCACCTTATATTTGGCTATATAGGCCAAATCTGGTTGTACTGCATTTTATCTGTGAACTTGATTTTAACTCTATGATAGTTTAATCCTGTTTTAAGGGGTGGGTGGGTTGGGGGGGGGAGGATGGAATGCTTTTATCTGTTGAACTTTTAATCTGTTGTATGCAGAGCAGAGGGGCAGGTTATAAATAAAAATTATTATTATTATTATTATTATTATTATTTATATAACTCTTGTAAAATCTGGAGTAAAACCCAGAGCGGATTCCTTGCCCCACTAACATGGAAGCCACAGACCACCATTGCCATATGCACATGGCCACACAATTATAAGCAAAAACAACAAGGATCAGGCAGCACTACCTTTTGTTCTAAGTCCTAGTCCTCACTAAAGGTCCCTAGGTGGATTACAACACTTACAGGTATGCACACATTTCTAGAGTGCAGGAATTTCCACCCACTCTACAGGCTTTTAAAGCCTCAAACTATGTAACAGGAGAGCAGAACCCGTGTAGTTGAGTGTTGGACTAGGACTCTGGGAGACCAGCGTTCAAATCCCCGTTCAGCCATGGAAAACTATTCACACATTCTCAACCAGAGAGGAAGGTAAAAGTATACCTCATCTAATAAATCTGGCCAAGAATACCCTATGATAGGGTTGCTATAAATTAACAGCAAAAGGGGATTGCTGGAGTGTGCTGGATGGACCCAGTCCTTCATCCTCACCCTGTGCAGCTGATGACTTCCCTGTCAGTCAGGCAGTGAATTCACTCCAGGATATAACCTGAACTTTCACAGAGCAATCTAATGTTCTAAACTCTACCTTCCCAGAAACAGCTTCATAACTTGGACAACTCTTTTAAAGTCTGGATAAAATCTGGACTCCACTGTCACAGGACGTTTTCACACTGGCCTTTTTGAGGACGCTAGCCGGCCTCCGTCCGGCCCCACTCCGGCCCCATTTCCGCGTAGTTCACACGCGCGCGGCAGCAAACCCCGCCCCTTCCGGTGTCATCCCTGCGTCCGTCCGGCTTTTCGCTCCATGTGTTCAAACGCACGGAGCCCTAAGTCCGGCGTCACTCCGGCCAAACCAACGATAACTCCGGCTGAAGCGGCAGAAAGGTAATTCCGGCTGTCAAACAGGAATTAGCCTTTCGGCAGCGGAGCCATTCCAGAATCGGCGGCATGACCCGTTCCAGAATGGCTCCACACGGCTTTAGGAGGACTAGTATGAAAACGTCCACAGAATCCACCAGATGCCACTGCCTTTGCCACATTGCTATTGTCTTTCCCCACAGCTCTTCACATGTTGGAAGGCAAAAGATATGCTCTGTAGAACCTTCTAAACTTGTGGAGCTGATCCAAGATATTTTTCTGCCTCAGCAGAAGCAACACGTTCTTCTCCATCCTCATAATACCCAAGCCACCAATATTAGATATAATAAGAAAGTAATAGTGTGCTCCCTTTCATGACAACCAAAAAATTGCTGCCATCCCTGTATGCTTGTGTAGGCTCACTAATATGAAAGGTTTATAGATGGTGCATACAATCGTTGGCATCTTGCACAGTGTCTGACAACATATACCTGTGTATGTCTTTTGTTGGTGGTCTCATTGTTGCAGAGGCTGGCATTTGTTTCCTCACTCCACAGTGACCAAAGCCCCTTCTCCAGGACGCACTGTTTCATTATGATAGCTGCACCCATCCACAGCCATTCAGTATCTAGTGGAGGGGAGGATCAGAGAACTGTTTGGCTATATCCCCATAGGCTCACACAGAATAATTATATCATCTGATGAGTCCTCTGACGAACTCCAGTGGAACTCAATGGATAATATCATCATTTCATCAATTCCTACCATCCCACTGTCCCTCAGTGACTAAATGACCATGGTGATGGAGCTATCACAGAATAATGAGGGGATTCATAGTATAATTCTGCCTGTGGAACCTTTATATGCCACACAATGATGTAGAGTCTTGATGATTCCCTTTTTACAACAACACTTGTTACCAGTTTCAAGGCACAATTCAAAGTGCTGGTAATGATCTACAAAGCCCTATATGCCTCAGGTCCAGGCTATCCAGGAAAAGCCCTTCTCATGGTCCCATTACCCTCACAGGCACATCTGCTGGGAACATGAAGATGACCTTTTGGACAGCTGCCACTAAGCTCTGCAGCTCTCTCTCTAGGCACATCAGACTTTTCCCCTCCTTGTTGACCTGCTGTTAGCAGGTGAAAACTTTTTCACTGACATTGATTCTGAAAACAGGCTTTAAGGGTTTTAAATAACATATTATTTTATTACTTTTATTCCTGCTATTTATTGTATTTGAAATGGCTTTGATGCAATGTATAATTTAATTATATTTACAGTGAATTAATTAATTGCAATTACACTATTTTGCATGCTTTTATAGATTTGGTTTTATTTCCACCTGTTTTAAGTGTCATAAGTTGCTTTAAGTTGGGCAGAAAGTAGGATGTAAATGAAATGAAATGAAATGAATGAATGAATATATTATTTATTTGAACAACTAACCTGAAAGAGTACAGCAGGCTCCACACTGCAGACCATAGCCTTACTCAGGTGTTTTCCTAAATATATGGGGCACTAACTGAGCGGCATGCACACAAATTCCACCCTTTCATGATGGCATGCAACCAGCAGCTTACCATTCTTTTGTACATCAAATCTGAAGGCCAGTAATCACCTTCAGCTAAACATATTTACTGGACTCCAATTAGCAGAAAGCCAGCCTTATCACAGTTCCTAACCACAGTAACTCTGTAACCTTGTTCAACTGAACACGATTACACCTTCAATGAACAAAGGTCTGGGAAGCTGCCAGGTACTCAGCAATGGTTGGGGCAGGATTTATATATGAGCCTATGTCCCTGCTCCTAGTGTAGTCATGCGTACAATTAAGCAAACACCTGCATAACATTGT
Organism: Phrynosoma blainvillii; assembly: GCA_026167975.1. Lineage (NCBI taxonomy): Eukaryota > Metazoa > Chordata > Lepidosauria > Squamata > Phrynosomatidae > Phrynosoma > Phrynosoma blainvillii. The sequence continues at coordinate 57,074,900 of JANUYF010000002.1, read as the reverse complement.
TTGCATCCAATGTGGGGAAGGAGAGGGGGAAAATAGGGATGTTGTGGATGCAATGGGGCTGATCAGTATCCAGCTACTTCTCCCTTCAGCACAACTAATTAGATCTTTACTTGAACCGTATTGAGTTATTCTGAATAGGGCTAAAGTAAATCCTTAATCAGTTGTGATGAGGTGAGTAGCCATATAAGGCTTTCTTTTCTAATGACTTAGCTAAGGCCAGTACATTTCAGGCACATATAACAGTCTCCTTTTTTTTTTTAATGAAAATCTGGAAGTGTAAGTTTCATGTCTGCATAGCAACACTGCTTAACCATTTTTTTTCTTCCCTCTAACCCTTTTTCAGAAATGGCTTTGATGCAGAGCTTAGAGAAATTAATTTTTTTGAATTACAATTCCATGAAGCTTCCAGCCAGCACAGCTATTGCCCCATTCTGCCCATGGATTAGAAAAGTTGCTTAAGGGGAAGTGGTTTTGAGCAGGAACATGACCAGAGGATTATGCAGCCTCTCTCCCTACTCCTCCCCTCCACCATTGGATCTCACAGTCTCCCGCACTTGCTTTTCATTAGGGGACAAAACTGGGATACTGTTACATGTGTCTGCAATGTAGCAACTGTGTAATTTGGCCCTGAGCCAGTCTGTTTTCTTTAACTCAGGCAAGGTTTTCAGAAGGTCACTGCATCACCCCAGCCTAGGCCTGAGATTATTCCAAAATCCACTGGAGATTTCTTCTAGGTTTGGTTAACTCTCTGCTGTTTTCAGTTGCAAGTGTCAGGTCAACGATTCTTTTGGTGGCTTTTGCACCTGGATTACGCAGGATTTAAAGACACTTAGGGGCCAATTCCTGAAAAGACATTTTAGAAACAATGAAATGGCACATAAAGTTAAGAAAAGACAAGTTCCAGCTGGAAATTGTTTCAGGGTAAGAAAATACACTGTTCGCAAATGTATCATATACAGACTTTTTAGGATGGAGAACTTCACTTTTCTTGGAATCAATGTCTTGGGATCATGTAGATAAAAAGGAGAATGAGGAAGTGTGTAGAGAGGTGGGAAAAGGTGGCTCTTTCCATTGCCAAAAAAGAAAACTCCCTTATCTGTTACCAGAAGCCACCATTTGTTCCTGTAGGAATGTACATGAATGCCCTGTAGTGTAGAAGCTGCTTCAAACTAATCTGATTTTTTTAAATCAGAGCACACAATCACTTGGTTGGGTTTTTGCTATTGTTAATTGCTATCAAGTCAACTGATTTGTGGTGACCCCATTAATGAGAGACCTGCTATCATCAACAACCCTGCTTAGGTCTTGCAAACTTGGGGCCATGACTTCCCTGATTGAGTTTACCCATCTGGAATGGAGGCTTCCTTTTTTCCTACCACCTTCCATGTTACCAAGCATTATTGTCTTTTGTCATGGCTTCTCATGATATGGCTAATTATAATAGTCTCAGTTTAGTCATCTCAGCTTCTACGGAGAGTTCAGGCTTGATTTGCTCTGGGACCCTTGATTTGTCTTTTTAGAAGGCCACAGTATCTGCAAAACTATTCTCAAGCACCACATTTCAAATGAGTTGATTTTCTTCCTATTAACCTTCTTCACTGGCCAGCTTTCACAACTGTATGTAGAAATTGGAAATATGATGGCATGGACAATCCTAACTGGATTATATAATGATATATCTTTACACTTGAGGATCTTGTGTAGTTTCTTCATAGCTGCCCTTCCAAGACCTCCAGTCTGACCAATTACTGAATCAAAAGTATGGAAAATATTGTGTCAATGTCTTCATCATCTACTTTAAAGTTATGGAAATGATCAGTGATCATTATTTTTGTTTTCTTAATATTCAACTGTAAATCTGCCCTTACATTTTCTTCCTTTACGTTCTTCAGTAATCATTCAAAGTTTTTGCTATTTTCTACTGGTAGTATGGTGTCATCTACATATTTTTAATTGTTGATGTTCCTTTTCTAATGCAGTAGTCATCAACATTTCAAGATGTAGAACTTACCTTTTAGCTCACCACAGCTCACCACAGTGAATACTTGCGTATTTCATATTTACTCAAAAGTAAATCAAACTGTGTACAATACAGTTTAAATCCCAGGTAACCATGTTACAGTGCAATCCTCTGCATCTCTACTCAGATATCAATGCTACTCTAACTCAGGGCTCAGAAAAAAATTGTTTAGACTGTAGAGGGGATTCTGAGAATTATAGTTCAAAAAGTAACTTTTTCAAGATCCAGTTACTCTCCAGAAAGTGTGGTCAAAGTTAAAGTCTTTCAAAACTTTTTTCTTTTCTCTCTCTCTTTTTGTCTCTGTTTTCTATCCATGTTAAAGAGACCATGGAACGAAAGGGATGTAGTTGAGAAAAATAAAGGGTATTTGTATTCCCACCAAGCAGGAGGAAGTCTACAAAACCCATAGTCTTCAGCTTTTCTCATTCTAGCTTCTGTTTTCTTATGCTGATATGTTTATCTTTCTTTATGGTGTTTTGGTTTGTTTGTTTGTTTGTTTTTGGCTAAGGTGTTTTCCAAATGATTAAATATTCCTCTCTCATACAACATGATTTTTCTCATCTACATATCTTGCATTTAGCAAGCTCTGTTCTGTGATTGGTCACTGGAAGGTAAACAAGGCAAATCTGATTATTGAAGCATATATTGTTAAGGACATCTAGTTGTGGGAGAATTAACCAGAGTGAATATTTATTTCCCTAAACATCTAGTTAGACCATCTGATTTGCTTCCTTCAATTACTTAGATAGCAGTGGTCCCGCAGAGATGTGGGTAGTGGTGTCATAAAGTCAAAATTGTGGGGACTAAGTCTAGGAGCCCACTCAGCAAAATGAGCAGGAAGGCCCATAGATAAAGCAGAACTAGTTTACTACATTTTGAAAAGGAGTGAATACACATTTCTGTTGAAAGAGCCCACTCTCCCGACTCACAAAGCTAAGACCAGCATACTCAGACTCAAAAATAACAAAACTGCACCACTGTGGTTGACAATGACCATCACAGTAGCCACCACAGACTTCTAGAACCATAATACTGTACCTAGAATTTATAGAAATAAAGTATTTTCTGTATCACATATTTTCTTATACATGATTGTACAATGACTTCAAGTGTAGAGTATACTTGAGCTACTGTAGGTGTTTTAATTTATAACTGTGCAGAACAACCATCTCTCCCCCCCCCCCACTCTCCAATTTACCATGTGCTCTGAGGCCATGGTGAACCTCACTTGCATCTCACATCTGGCAGCTTTATTCTGACGAAAGCTGCAATTAACTCCATAGCAATCTTATTTCCAATAAGGTAGTGGCTTCAATCTGCTGCCTCTTGAAATGCTCTGGAGGGGAGGAAGGGAGGCAGCTGGTGGCAAAGGACCAAGGAATAAATAAGAGAAACAAGCCATTCTTTTCATTTTACAGACCCTGAATGTTTTATACCACAGAGTCATCTAATAGTCCTGGGTTTGGGGAGCAAACACTTAGGAAAACACTAGAAGAAACATGAGGCCTCTACCACAAACTTTATTGTGTGCAAATCTCCATCAAGGGTGGAGGACATTCAGAAAATCATAAACAGAGGATTCAGCTGACTCTATAAGCTCTTAAGACATGGCTCTTAAAATGAAGGAGCTTTTAAAACGGAAGAGAAAAGAGGTAGGAAGTGTACATTAAAATACACATTAGGATTCCTGTAGAGGAGCTATTCTTCACCATTAGATGGAATTAATTAGTGCCTCCAAGGATAACTGTGTGTATCTGCTGCATAGGAATTGAGAAAAACTACCTCTGCTTGAAAGGATAAGTAAAATAAAAGACTATAATGAAGTACAGAACCTTTTGGGGGGTAATTATGACTACAGGTATGAAAATAAAGAGACATTGTATAGTTTCTTGGATACTTTATAAGAGAAACCAAAAATAATTCCAACCAGTTGCTAAATGTATGTTGCCCCTCATCTATTACTTTTATCAATAGGAGGTCAAAACTTCTCAAGCTTCTCAGATTGGATTTTTTTCAAAGAGGTATCAAAATTAACTCCAACAAAGAGTTATGTGACACTTTTATTATAGCATGAACTATATAATGCACTTAATCAGATTATAAATTGGATTGTACCACAGTGAACTGGGAGGCATATGCTCAAGCATAATTCCCATGCAGGAATAGATTTAGCTATATGTTATTGGTTCAGGCAAGTCAACAGAGATGGAAAACAGAACTGCCACCACAACCCCACCAAAACCATTGTTTCTCAACTGTTAGGGAATCACATATGGGCAGATTTTCTGTTTAAAAAGAAAACACATACCTATACCTTCTCTTTGATTACTCAGAGGAAATGCATTGTAAGAAGTTATGCCTGTTTACTTGTTAAGTAAGGGCCTTACAGCAGGAGTGGAGAACATATATTTTGTTCGTGGCTCTATTTGGTCAGAGGTAACCAAACATGCAAACAACATGCTAGCAGTGGCAAGATCTAAAGGAAAAATAGATGTAGATGAATGGTACCTGGTACCTCCAATACCAGTGGAGGCTCTTCAGTCTGAATTTTAGAGGAGCTGTCCAATGAGGCAGCATAGTGTAGTGTTTGAGTGTTGGACTAAGAATTCAGGAGACCAGGCTTCAAATCTTCACTCAATGAGGAAAACCCATTGAGTGACTTTAGGCAACTCACACTCTCTCAGCCTCAGAGGAAGGCAATGGCAAACCACCTCTGAACAAATCTTGCCAAGAAAACCTCATCATAGATTCACCTAAGGGTCACCATAGGTCAGAGCCAGCTTGAAGGCATATAACCAGAACAAAGCAAAGGTGCTATGCTGTTTGTGGCTATAAGGTTTCACCATCTTAGATAGTTTCTTTAGAGTCTGAAGTACAATGGGCCCTTGGTATCTGCTGGGGTTTGGTTCCAAGACACACACACACACCAAAATCCATGGACGTTCAAGTCCCATTGTATATAATGGTGTAGTAAAATGGTGCCCCTTATATAAAATAGCAAAACCAAGGTTTGCTTTTTGGAATTTATGTATTTTGGGAATATTTTCAAGCCATGGACAGTTGAATCTGTGGATATGGAGGGCCAACTGTAAAAGGCACAGAGAATTCACTGCTATGTTGATATGGGGTACAGATCCAAAAATGATTGTGGTCCTCCCTTTGCCATTTGCCCTTTTGATGCTATCCTCCCCACTCTCAAGGCATCTCTATCCACGCCTCTTTCTGACACCACCTTCTCTTTCTCTTCCTTACTGCTTGGTAGAGGATAGAGATTGCTGTTGCTAAAGGTCTGACCAAATTACTTGCAGAGAACCTTTGAAATTAGACACATCTATATATTAACAGAAAAACAATGAAGCCATCCCAGTGAGTAAATGTATAAAGAGATTCTTAAACATTTAATGGTTCTGATGCTTTTATAGTTCCAGGATGCTTTACAGTGAGGTGAAACTGGCCAATCTTTACCATAAAATATCACTTACAGGGGCATTTTTAAATACAGCTAAGGGAACTTTCATTAAGATTGCAATCCTATACTCACTATACTTGGGAGAGGGAAAAAGCTTTATTAAGTTAGGTGGGAATAATAGACTTTTATAGGATTGCTCTGCAAATGACCTCTATAAAATGTCCTTCAAATGACATAAAAAAAAAAATAGGCACATGTCAATCCAAAATAAAATGCTTCAGATAATTTGCACAGGATCTAGAGATCAGGACATGTTCCAAGAGTAAAAGCCCAGGACAATGTTATTTGGTTTCACTATGAGAGAAATTAATTGAATACATCTCATTTTAATGAAAATAAATTACTCAGTCCTGATATTATTCTGAAATGTCTTTTTAATTTAAAAGGCTTAAGATCTGTCTGTAATACTGTGGACATGAAGGGTCCAATCCGCGTCTCATGAGAAGGGAATGAGTGAAGGCTGAGGATTAAAAGAGCTAAGAGCAGTCTAACTCTTGGCTTTTGTGGAATAAACATAGAGCTAGGCACATCTGGATTTTAGTGTTAATATTCAAATTCCCATTAACACCACATTCCCTGACATAATAACCTTTTAGATTTTTTTTGTTTGTGTCAGTTAATTCTATAAATAAATACAATGAGATATTTTTTGAATTTGACAGTTCTGCCCTATATAATTAGATTATAGTTATTCTTATTTATTAATTCTTATGACATTAATTCTTATTTATTTTTACAAAGTGTGGCCACTCTAGTCTGATAGTCTTTTAGATCACTGTAAAATATTCAGTACTTTTTGGGGTGAATGCTACTCTCCACATCCAAATTGGTTTTCTTAATTCTGCTGTAAATCAGCTTTGGTAATTTACATAAGTATGCTATTAACATTCAGCTTGTGCTTAAATCTTAATGACCACAGGGACTGAATGTTAAGATCACATTTAAGTGTTTTACTGACTGAATGCTTTAACAAGCACTAGCTTCTCTCACATTTTTGTTGAACAAATTCAGGACTCAGACAAATATATTTATGTGTAATAGGACTCCTGGCCCATTGCAACTCTCCTCCATTGTCTGTAATCTCACACCAAGTTCAATTCTGCAATTGCTATTTGTTGAGCAGAGTACTAAAGCTTTGTCAGTATATTTCTCACCTTCCCAATAATGTAGTGGTGTTAACTGGGATAATGAGACTTAAGGTCTTTATATCTTTGAATGCTCTCAGTATGTATCACCAACTTTCCATAGCTACCCATATTCCACATATTAGTGTAGAATGTTATGTACATGGAGAGCACACTGTTATCACCATGATTAATAGCATCAGGCTCTCCTGAGTACCCTCATCTTAAAGAGAGATGCTACTAACACAACAGGAGAAAGGGACTTACTAAGACTCTGGGGGCCTGGTCATGGAGGCCAATGTAAGCCAGGAAGAATGACGAGTAAGCCAGGAACAGATCATGGGGCCAATGTAAGCCTCCCTCTGTGTTATATGCAATTTTTGTGTATATCAGGGCCACCATAGTGGTGCACCACCTGAGATCATGCAGCTTCCCCATTTTCTGTGACCAATCTACTCATTCAGCATTGGCATCCCATTAAGGAATCTATATTTGTATAAAGATATGCATTCATCAGTTTTCTTGAGAACTAGACCCTCTTCCATGAATATGGTTCCAGCTTCTGGAGAAACCTACATATCTATGGGTCTAGGGGTATTCTTATATAGATATGGGGTTCTTATATAGATCTCCATGCAGGTTAGGGGAACAAGAAAGCCAAGAGAGTTTGGGATAGATCCAATATCAGAGCCTGTTGCTCAGTGACTGTATTCTGTCATACACATATAATATACAGTTCATAAATATCCTAGGTATGGCGCTTCCTTTTTTTTTCTCCCTGTACTAAGTACAAAGTACAATATGGTGGCTATTTGAGGTACGTGTTCACCTTGGGGAGAGGCCGTCCCTGCTCTTCTCTCTCTTCTTCTTTTTCTTTTTTTTTAATCACAAAGGAGCAGTCTTTGCAGCCTGTTCTGTGGAGGTTTATCACTCCATATATTCATTATTACACATGAGAAATAATTTCATAGTAGCTCTCACATGGTACAAGTGGTTTGGGCTCCCCTCTTGCCTCAGAAATTTCTTGTGCAAGAATCTGTGGAATCTCTCCGTCTCTCAAATCTTGTCTCTTGTGGAGCTTCAGGACGAAACTCCTTCTGGCTTTAGTAGTTTCTTCTCACCCATTTCCTTGGGTCTACATAATTTTTCTTTAGGATGCTGGATGGCTTTCTGTATCTGGTCCCCTATCACTAATCTTTCACTACCAAGACCACTTTTTCCAGAATAATGGTTTCCCCTGTGATAGGACTGGACAGTCAGGCAAGGCTTCTCTTGTTCAGGCAAAGCTTGAGAATTTATTCTCCTTTTATCTGGAGTGGAGTAAGACTGTTCAGCCAACCTTCAGGGAGTGTGACCTCTCTGCAATTCTATATTCAGCTGCTATGTCAAGTCAGCTCTGCTAACTATTCACCATACCTGCTCTTCTGGGGTGAAATCTTTTTTCATCAACATGAAGTTTTTAAAGGGCAACTTGGAGCAATTCACACATTATTGATCTCTCCTGGGAATCTTGAGCATCTCTTCCTCAGTTCTGCTTCTTCTTGGGTGTGAGCATCTTGTGGCTTGGGTTCATACTGAGTACATAAACAAAGCCCATCCCAGATATTTTTCTTCCAATGGTTTCCCTGCAGAATTTTTCATAATATATTCACAACCATGGGCATTTTTGTACAGCCTATTTGCTAATGTGCCATGCTTAAAGATAGTAACGTGGCAAGTCTTTCCATGCTTTACAGCATGAAGAGGAGCTGTCCCTGATGCCTAGTTCTCTCTGGTGAGGGTACTTGAGATTTTGACATTTGTTTTTTTCTCAGCATCTACAAAAACAAATATTTACAAAGTTGAGGTTTAACTGAAGATCCACCCCCCCCTCTTCTTCAGGGTGCTATCAACTCCAGGATGGCCACCATCTGAAACAAGTGTCTCTTTATGTGAGGCACATACAAGTCTGTACTATCTTGGTACTATCTTGTTTTTACTATCTTGATCTGTTACTATCTTCTCCACTATCTTGGTCACATAAACTGTTATATTTGTGGACAATTTGTGGACAATATCCTAACAGGCATGCTAAACACTGGAATTTCAGCTGCACTGGAATTTCTTCTTAAGCACTGGAATTTTATTCTACATGGAGAAATAAATATTCATCTTCGTAATCTTTCAGTCTATAATTTGGTCTGTAATCTTTAGACTTTTAGCCTATAATCAACTCAATAACATATGTAACTCTGTGTGTGTGTGTGTGTGTGTGTGTGTGTGTCCACTCCACTGGAGGATCATAAACATCACAGAGATCTCAATCTAGGCACATTCGCATACACTGACATTTCAAAGTCTAGGCATACATCTGATATAGATTTTACATTGGTAAAGAATTTAACATCTTATGTAATACCACAACATAATCATCTGTTGAGGAATTCTATTTGTCATCTGTTATACAACTAACTGGCATCTGTAGAGGAAACCATATTTTTCTACAGGCATCTCTATATCTTAATCATGTATCAAATGTAGACACATCTGTTAGATACCAGACACTGCACTACAATGCAGTACCTAATAGGCTAAATATCACCAGCATTATTCTGCTTGATATTTGTCTTTGGAACAGCTGCTGAAATAGATGCACAAGGATCTACTGGAAGAAGTCCGTCAAACACTGTTTGCCATCATATCTGTCCCAGGTATGCTGTCTTAAATTCCTTCTGTTTGTTCATCCCTGCTTATCAGAAGTACCTTTCACTAGTCTTTTATTACTTAGAGACAGATTTTACTGGCTTTTTAGTACTCATCCAATCACATAAGACTTTTGTCCATATCTTAGCGGATCATCAATCAGATGAGGCTTTTACTATCTGCCATCACATAATGGCTGATGACTTGCACCTATTTGGAGTTGGCAGGGGGTGGGGTTCTACACAACATTGACCTCTTTTACTGGGCCTCTGTCAAGGTCACTATTTTCTAGCTCAATCTACATTATTTATTTATTTATTTATTTATTGCATTTCTCCACCAGATATTTCTGTTTTCTTTTATTTTGAGTTACTTGGCTAAACATCTAAAACCAGTTTGTAAGCCTGTATTTACAATACTTTGCTGTCTGACACACTGACACTGGGATTTTTTACTCTAACGCTTGAGTTCTACTATTAATTGCAATCCCAGGGTGCTGTCAATCCCCCATTTCAAAATCTTAAATTTGCAAAATATATACAAAATATAGTGTCTAGACAATAACAGTGCTGGACTATGGTCCATTCAACTCAAAGCAGTTGCAGGAAGAGAAGCAGCAAAACCCACAATGCATTCACCACCCTGTGAGCAGAGTAGTTTGTGATACTTTTCAGCAAAGACCCCATAGGCACAAGGATATTGCAGCACCTTTGAGACTAATTTAGAGGAAGAAATTGGTAGCATAAGCTTTTATAGACTTAAGTCTACTTCATCAGACATACATCTGATGAAGTAGACTTAATTCTATGAAAGTTTATCCTACCAATTTCTTGTTCTCAGGCTGCATCCACTCTGCAGAAATAATCCAAGTTGATACCATTTTAACTACCATGGCTCAATGCTATGGAATTCTGAGAATTGTAGTTTAATTTCAAGTTCAAGTTCAATTCAGGTTCAAGTTCAATTCAGGTTCAAGTGGTCTGGGGTGGATTAAAGACTGGATTAAATTGGAAAATAAAAGATTGCTTGAATTAGAAGGGGAGGGGCTAGTATTTGGGTATCATGCATATCTGCTTTATGGAAAAGAGCAAGGAATTGTAGTTTAGTGAAACATTTAGCCTTCTCTATCAGAGAGCTTTGGTGCTACAACAAACTGCAGTTCCCAGAATTCCGTAACATTGAGCCAGGGCAGTTAAAGTGATATCATCCTGGATTATTTCTACAGTGCGGATGCAGCAGTCTCAAAGGTGCTACAAGATCCCTTTGCATACTGATCCAGACTAACATGGCTATGTCTTTGAATTCCACTGCCATGGAAAGAATATTGTGGCATTTTAAAAACTAACATATATATTATGGTATAAGCTTTCTAGGTCAAGAGGTATAAAATTGGGAACCTGCCCCATGCATAGAAATGAGTAATAGTTACAGCTCTACTCTAGGCAAGAGTAGAAAGGCAAGAGATTAGTCTGTCTCAGGATCACCTTTTTTAAAAAAAGCACTGACCCTCTCTACTCTCTCTGTTGTTGTACCACTTCTGATCAGCAGCTCTTTGGCACTTCCCCTCAAAGGAGCATTGAGAGGAATTGGACTTTGAGAGATCTGAATGAGACATTTGTCTATGTTTGTCAGCTTTTATGGATTAAAATCAGGAAAAGATATCACATTAATGTTAAAGACTAATCATTGCTAATGTCATTGCCATTTTCCTTGGTTTACATTTTCATCCTTCTTGACATGTGTACATTTTCTTAGCCCCATCTGCACCTGGTTGCCTTCCCCACACATCACACAGCCACCATTTTTTGTAGTTCCCTTCTCATCCATCCAGCCTTTAGGGTGAGCACAAATAGTTATGCCTGCTGGAATTTTGTAAGTCCTTTGGCATCATTTCCCTTTGCCTCATCCTTTACAACCTTTTTTATATAACCCCTAAGTTTTACCCTCAACTTATCCATCGGTCATATCAAAATCCAAAATTTGGGCTCCAAAACCTGCCTTCATGAAGTTGACTTAGAATTGAATATATATGGTACTTTATTCTATTTTTACAGAAAGCCCTAGAGATCATCTTCACTAAGTAATTCCAGGTTCTAATATTGAGAGAGAAATAATAACTATACACAGTGCCCCCAGACCATCCATCTCCTTTCAAATTATTATAGTAATAATTTCACTATAGCTGCAGTCATACTAGACACATTTACTTGGAAATAGGATCCCATTGAATATAGTGGGACTACATCCAAGAAAGTTTCCAGATGAAGTTTATATTATGCAACTGCTGTGCCTCATTCTTAGACTTTTACAAAGAGTTCAGGTAACACTGGTAGCCCCTTCTTCAATATTTATGAAACCATAAACTAGATTTATAATCTCTTAATTTTGGAGATTCACATTTGCTGTTGTCAGTGACAAAACATGACACACACTCCATACTCTAAGACATGCAGTGCCTCAACCAAAGGACTTTCATGATGCTGCAGATAGAAGCAAGTAAGAGATGACAACTGCAGTGCTCTCCTGGTCATGAGACAAGCAGGTGTGGCAGTCTCCAAGGGGTTTCTCCAGCTGCCTGTTTCAATGTGCCCCATGGCTGGGATGACTGCAGTCATCAGCAGTGGCATCACTGGGGGGGGGGGGTGCGGACCACACCAGGTGAAACCCTAAGCTGGGGGGGTGTAATACCACTGCTCGTCAAATACCTACCTTTTGGCAGAAATGGGCTGTGACATTTACCTGCTTCCTTTTAAAATGCTTCAAGAGATGCTGGGAGTGGGATGAAGCTCAGAGGGAGGAGAAGGGAGAGGCCCCAGAATTTTTTAAAATTAAAATTTTAAATTTCAACTTTTTTAAAAAAAATCAACTATTCGCATTACATTCAGTGATATATGGAATTACGATCTACCAGTAACATTAGTGCCAAAAAGCATTCCTAAGGATTCTGTACAGTGTGAAATGGGAGGAGGTCAATGTGGGGGTGACATCATGGGTTACCACACCAGGTGACACCAACCCTAGGGATGCCACTAGTCATCAGTTCCCTGATCTCAAGCATCTTGGAAATCCTTCAGATGGGATGCTTCCTGGCTTAAGAGGTAGCACCAACAAACATAAGTATGATGATGGAGCTCCATTGTTCTAGCTACATCTGCCAATGCAGGATCTCAATGACCACCATCTTCTATTTTTTTAGGTCACCTGTGTTTTCCTACCTACAACTGTAAAATTTCTAGACATGTTGAAGCCATTGAAATTTTTGGGGGAGGGGGAGGACATTTTCTGGGGGGAAAAATGTTTAAATGGGATACTAGCACTCTTTACAGGCTGAACATGACTTTGTTACACTGGAGGCTTAATATTTTTCATGTATAATTTTTGACATAAAATCATGATGTTTGATATAAAGAAGTTTATTCTAAAACTCAATTTACTTTTTAATTTTTGTCATTTTTGGTTGCATATGGAGCTACAAGGTCCTAAAGGTAAGAGATCTTAACTGTAAGAATTAAGGAACCTCTTTTGTTTGCCAATTTATGAGGAACAAGTAAAAAAAATAGTAAGAACAAAAGAAAATGTCAGTATCAGCAAAACAAGAAAAGCTATTTTTTCTCTTCTAGCCTGCCATAACGTCAAGCAGACATACAGTGCACCTCTTACTCCTACAATAAGAACTGAAAAGAAAACCAAGAACAGGAAATGCAATGATATGATACTGTCCATTGTTGTACAGGAAAGGTTTCCCTTTTACATAATTTTTAGAAACAATTTTGGGTGAGTAAATATATGAACACTTTGTCTTAAACATTTTGTTCATTATTATTTTTTTATGTCCAGAACCCATTTTTTTTCCATTTTTTCCATTTTTCCAGGAAAAGGGGCATCAGAAAAAAAGGGGTAAGGTTCATTTCTGAATGTTTTTTCATCCCACCCCAGGCCTTCACAGCTCAATTCCCACTATCTTTTTTTATGAGAAAGAAAGACCTGGAAAAGAAGTAGCCAGAATTGCTGCATGATCCACTTTAATGGTAAAGTTAAGAGGCCCCTATATAGAAGTATCCCAAGCAAACATGAGTAAGAAGGAACTGTGCATTATAATTTTCCTCACCAAACACTCACCAAACTTTAGTCTTTTTAAAAGGAAGATCATTCAATTTGTTCTACATTTTACTTACTCTTTTCCTATATTTCCCCCCATATCCTAAGCTATTCTTTGAGATAGGATGAGCAGAAGTGTACAGAATATTCTAAATCTTGTTGCATTGTATTTGTTTTGACCTGACATCCAAATGAAGACACCATCAAGTGCCTCCTGCATTTGGCAAGGCACAAATATATCACATCTGAGGTGTTACATCCATTTCCCAGAAACAAATAAAGTCACTTGCTGGAAATTTGTCCCTCATTTGGATTTTGCAATTTTAAATTCTCCCCCCCCCCCAAAAAAACCACCCCAAAATAAAAGCCTACCACTGGAGCATTTGACAGATCTGCACTGCTACACAGTGATTCAGTCTATTCAAGTGGAAAATTAATTAGCTTTTGTCATTACTTTATTTACTTAATTTGACTTATATCTCATCTTCTTCCCAGAACTAGGACACACAGTGCCTCACAGCAAGACTAAAATAGCTATACGTAGTTAAAAATAACAGTTATTACGGAGAGCGGAGCTGTTCACAATTTTACACATACAAAACATTCCAAAGACATTTTGAAAGGCTATCAAGTTCTTGATAAGCTAAAGTTGGGGTGGCCAATGTGAACCCTGTGGGCTAACTGTGGCCTCCCAGCTTATTTTGCACAGGAGCATATGTACACACCAATCCCTTTGCCATTACCACAGAAATCACTGTTCCATAGTGGCAGCCACAAAGCAGACACAGACACAACCTTTTTTTAAAAGGCACTTGCCTTGTTTTAAAGAAAGTTTGCACTCCCTGGACCGCCTAAGAAAGGCAATGCAGCATCGTCTCCAACTGTCCCAATTTGATAGAAAACTCCTGATTGATCTGCTGTTATCCCATGTTAAAATGTCCTGGTTTCTTTCCAGCTTACCTCAACTGGAGGAGAGGGCTGTGATCAATTAACTCAGCAGGGGGGGAGAGGAGAGGAGGGGTGGAATCTTGCCCTTCCCTGTGGACAAAAGCAAACTGCTGCTTCCTTTCCAACTTTTTGTGGTCTTCCTCATTAATAATGTCTGACATCTTGATTATACTTTGGTATTACCTGGCCACATGTGTTCTGGTTCTTATCTGTGAAATGATGCAACCAGCCAAAAAAAAAAAAAGACATATTTGAGAATAGGAAGTGACTTCTAGTTGCATCCTGGCCAAGTTTTCAAGTCAAAATGTTGACGTGCAGCCTGCGGGAAGGACATCAGAGCAACAGTTGCCCCAATGCCCACTCCATTGTTGCCCATCTCTGTGTCATCCAGGGACAGGAGACTGGCAACACTGCTTTCTCTTATAAGAAACTACCTCTAGCTTATTATCTTTTTAAGAAGATCTTTCCTTCAAGTTTATGTTCATGGTGATTAGGGGAAGCTTTTAATGTCCTCCCCCCCCCCCCATTGTTCTCCTTTTCCTTTTTCAGAAGTTTTAAACATAGCCTTGTTTCTTTTGAGCTAAATGTTTATTACAAATTGCTTTAATGCATGCTGAATTACTTATTGTAAAATGTGTGTTATATCACTTTGGGGGCACAGTTAGGTTAGAAAAGCAGTATACATTGGGGTGCCAGATTTCAGGGCAGCTGTGTGCCAGATTTCAAGGCAGCTCAGTGTCTCCAGTTTTGGGGGGCCATCTTCAGATGGGAGACAAGGAGATAAATTCTCCAGTTTTGGTGGACTCAGCTACAAGCAAAAAGAAAAGACTGTGTGCAGATCTCCAGTTCAGCTAGAAAAGCGAAAGTGGCTGTTTCCAGATCAAGCTGAAATAAATGAATTATCATTCCTCACATATTTAGGGAGTTTTTGTACTTGAATGTAAAGCTGTGATTGGTACTTAATGAATAATATTTGATTACATCACTAGGAGGGCACCATTTGTTGTATTGTGTGCCTTCAAGTCATTCCTGACTAATGGCAATCCTGAGGTGAACCTATCACTGTTGTTGTTGTTGTTGTTGTTGTTGTTGTTGTCATTGTTGGCAAGATTTCTTCAGAGTGGATTTGTCTTTGCCTTTCTCAAAGGCTGAAAGATTGTAGGAAGGCCAAGGTTGCCCAGTGAGATTCCATGGCCAAGCAGGGATTCAAACTCTGATCTCCAGATTTGTAGTACAATGCTCAGAACTACACCACACTACTTTTCCACCCTAGCTTTAAGGTTTTGGATCCAAAGCCTCAGGGTTTTGGATGATCCTGAACCCTAGTTTACATATATTTTAATAAAATAAAAGAGACACAGACTTTCTAGATCATTGTCTACACACAGGGCATGGCACATAAAAAAATAATACTGATAAGTCTAATGACTAAACATTTTGTTTGCATTTCAATAGCCTCAAAAGAAAGTATCACAAAGTATTCAGCAGGAATTGGTTTCATTCTTATCTCCACACACACACCCTTTGTAACTGCAGCTAACAATCTAGCCAAATATGATTTATTTTACTCTCTAGTAAAGAACAAATATAATAGGCTAGCCTGCCATCTAGTGCTTTAAGGAAACACAAATTACATTTTTGGCTACTATACATGTAAGATTTAGTTAGAGCAGAAAAAGCTTTACAAGAGCCTTGAGAGTCACTTTTGCATACATGGCATTATTTGAAGCATGTTTCCACAGACATCACAATATACTGCCTTCATCCTTAGCACTTTCTCTTGCAATGTTTCTATGGGATTAAGTCATTCTTGGAAACCTAATGAAGGCAGTGCAACATGTCTTCCTACTGCCAATTCTGTTAGCATCAGCTCCCTGAAGCAATGGGGACATGTGCCAATTGTGTATACTTAGACCAAACCCTAGACTCTGAGTTTGTGCTTTCTTAACCTAGAGGATAAGATGTAACTCAGTAGCCAAACATATATTTATTGCCTACAAAAGGGTTTTAGTGCCTAGGTTTAAAATTCACCACTGCCAAATTAGACTAGCAGGACTAGGAAAGTCCTCTTCCTGATACTTTCAATAGTTACTTCAATAAACTTCATGATTAAACAGTTTTGTTTTGTTTTTACAAAAAAAAGAAGAAATCAGCTTGGAATAGTAAAATGGAACTATATAAAAGCAAAACCATATCAATGGACTGAACAAATCCATCATTATAACACCCTAATTTACAAAAGAGCTAAATTATTAATCCCTGTCTGACCTATTTGATAAGGTTTTTTTAATTGCTCCAAAAGAGAAGGCAGCCCCATTGCATGTTGGGGTAGAAATATTGTTCCTACAGAGGAAAACAACCCCAAAGCTTGGAAATGTAACTTTTGGGGGCTGTAACTTCCACATTCTTCCAATAACTATGTTGGCTAGAAGACTCTGGGACCAACAGTCTAAAAGAAAAATATGGAAATGTGTAAACTGTATAGAAGCCCTTCTCTTTGAAAATCTCAGAATTGGCCATACAGACAGAAACCTTGGAAGAGTGGGAATAAAAGGCATTAAAAACCCCTCTCTCACATCCCCCATGGTTAGGGAGGAAGAGCTCTTAACTCAGATTATTGCTATTGTAGCCAAGAATTCTTGAGATTCTAGCACAGCCTGTTTGCAAGGAGACAGCAACCAACTGCACTGTTTTCCACGCCTGAAGAGAAAGCAAGGTTTGCTCAGCTTTGCTGAGAACTGATGCTTGGAGGGAAAGAGAGGAGGTTGAGAGTGATGCAACCTTCTCCTAGGACTTTCCCAGCAAGGTTTATTCAAATGAGGTTTGCCACTAACTTCCTCCAAGGCCATGGGGATTTCCATGCATGAATGGGGATTCTAACACTGGGTCCTGGGGTCCTTTTGCAAACTACTTTCTTGTCAATAGTGTTTAATTGAATTTTAAATTGAGCACTGACCCTTTGTGACATCCCTCATGCATGCACACATATATTTCCAGCCCAGGTATTATTCGGACTTCCTAATTTCCATGTGGGAGAAAATAAATTTTGTGTACTTTGGCAACATGGTTTTTAATCAGGAATAAGGTAATTTCTTAAAGCAAATAGATAAGAGAACAAAGAAATAGAAAATTCAGAACTTTATATCAACAGTATATTGTTAGGACCAAGTACTTAATTTCTCTGTCTTTAACCAGGGAGCATATATATATATGAGGATATATGGCCAGAAGCTTTGGATCCAGCTGTGTTCCTGGAGGCAACCCAACGCTGTTTTTGCACCATGGCTACAAGGTTTTTTGGCACCTAGAAATGATTTTTTTATATCATGGGATTTTGTTATGACTTTCACTATTTCATACATTTTGTCAATTCTGGTTCAGTTTGCAGTGACACTCCACCTTTGGAACAATGCCATCTTATTTTCAGTCAATGTCTCAGTGAGGCTGTCTCTGTCATTTTCTGCAATGCACTGCATGATCAGTAGGTTCCTGACCAGATGGGCTAAGAAAGCACAGAGATAGGCCAGGTTGGTTCCTGGGTCAGTCCCCAGGCCAGTGCAGGAATGAGCAGGTGTTTACATGCCTGTCTGCTTGCTGGCCTAGGAACCCACTGTTCCCTACCTTCCTGTTGCATCTCCACCAGTGAGTGGACCCCTGTCACCATGCCTGATACAAAAATGGTGCACCTGGCCACATGGGTACAACCAGGCACCCCATTCCTGCATTAGGCATGCTAACAGGGATCTGCTTACTAGTGGAGAAGTGGGGAGAAGGTAAGGAGTGTACAGGGCACCTAAACAGCTAAGGATTTGCTGTGGGCTTTCCAGGAAACTCTGTGACACACTAGAGGTCAAATTAACCCACAAGGGCTGTTTAAGGGCTGTTTACTCCAGGATCAGGCCATATCCTCCAGATTCACATCTGGTCTCCAGGATCTGACCTGATCCTTGGCCCGAGCTTTTGGCCTACATTCTCCAAACAAGGCAAGACCAGAGGAACAGGCCCTTTGGCCTATGAGGATAGCTCCTAGAGGAGGAAAAGCTGAAGATAAATTCTCTTCCAGCCTGCATGCAGAACTATAAACCACAGTAATATGTTGGCTTGTCAAAGGAAAACACTCCTGTCCTTCTCACTGCCTGACTAAGAACAGCAAATGGCTTAGGAGGTGGTGCAGCCAGGGCCGAGGAGACCCTGAGTAGGAGGACCTCTGGGGTCCTGTTTCACACACTCCAGTTTCACTGCTCCAGAATTATTCTCTCTTTCTCTCCCCACCCCTCTGCATGCTTGGTCTCTCCCTGCTGAGTCTTCTTTCCAGGAAGCAGTAGACTTATTTCTTTTTTATTATTTAGAAGAACTGAGTATGTTGTGCAGCAAAGCTGTGGCCAGCAGGCTGATTTTCCCAATCTATGTCCAGCAGCAGTGGCTGTTGGTTCCCATGTCAGAGGGGCAGTAAATCCAGTCCCCATTTTATTCCAGGTTGTAATGAAACTCACCAAGGGGCTAAACCAGGGGTAGGCAACCTTTCCCCTTTAAGGGCCGAGGGACTTCAGCTCCCAGAAGCCTCAGCCATGTTGGCCAATAGTCCCATGTTGGCCAACAGCTCCTGGGATTCTGGGAGCTGAAGTCCCTCGGCCCTTAAAGGGGACAGGTTGCCTACCCCTGGGCTAAACTCTTCTCCTATACAGGTTCAGCACCTTGGACAGCTCCTTTAAAGTTAGCCAAAATTTATTTCCTGCCCCATTAACATGGTAGCCCTCAGCTACCACTCATCTCTAAGCTCATGTGCCTGACTTTAGAGGCCCCTTGAGCCAGTGTAGTGTAATGGTTTGAGAGTTGGACTATGACTCTAGAAACAAGGTTTCAATTTCTCGCTCAGCCATAAAACCCCACTGTGTGACCTTGGACAAGTCATTCTTGTCAGTGTGTGTTTAGGCTTGTAGTTTTGGTATGTTTATACCGCTTTTACAATGTAACTCCTAGATCTGGAAACATGGATCTGTAGCTTCTTCTTAACTTTCAACTACAACAAGTTGGGATCCTAAGCTTTTGGGATTGTTAAAGATGTAATCTCTCATGGCTGAACTGGATAAGTACATCACAATGGATTTTACTTAGTTATCTTATTTTTCTTTTATATGCATTAATAAAACTATACTTTTGGACTTTACAATGTGTCTTCTTGACTGAAGAAGACAGGATCCTGAAGAAGAGAAGCTGAGCTAGTTGATGGTAAGAGATACAAAGTGGCTGTGGATCACAGCAGCCAGCTTGTCCTGCAGATTCTGCTGGGTGTCAAAGAGCATCACTGCAACACCCATCATTCACACACTGACAATTCTCTCTCAGCCTCAGGAGAAGGCAATGACAAATCTCCATTGAACAAATCTTGCCAAGAAACCCCCATTATCACCATAAGTCAGAAATGACTTGAAGGCACATAACACAACAGGAAAATAGAGATGCCATAAACAGTGTCAGCTTCCTCTACAGCACACATATTAGCTATTCTAATATTAAAAGAAAGAAAGAAAGAAAGAAAGAAAGAAAGAAAGAAAGAAAGAAAAGGCAGAACAAAAAGGTACCACTGTATGAGGGAAAGTAAGCAGACAGTGAACAGAGCACTGGGGTGGTGGTAGGAGAGCAAATGGAGCACAGTAGAGAAATTGGGGTTAGTCATGGTAGCAGCAGTGGTGGTGGCAGAATTTCTGTAGTGCTATGGGAATGATGCAATGGGAGTATTGTCACTAACTTGGCTTTTGTTTCTACAGCTGTTGTAAAATTCTGTCACTAGCTCAACATAGAATAATTATTTTTGATTAGATTAAAAAGACACACTCCCTTGACCCTTGAAATTTACCTTGGCATATTGAAATTAACCTTGGCATATTTGCTACAATGCCTACTGTGTTGAGACCACAGTACCACCATTTCATTATGGATGTATGATTTACTTTGAATACCTTGTAGATCTGTATTTCATCAGTACAGGTAGTCTCTTCACTAATGCTGATCACAACTGTTTTAGAACCATTGTTCTACTCACAGTTGCTATGGCTACTTTGTCAGATAATGGCCAAGCCTATAATGTTGGGCCTCTCCATACTATACATAATTAGGCTGGCCCTTGGAGCAGATTTACCATCTGCCAATGAAGTTATACTCAAAGTCTTACCAGTTTAGTAGAACCTGCCAGAGCTTGCTCTCTGCTGGCACGGTCTTCAAAGACCCAGTCCCTTCCATGCCATTATGAGACAGCAGAATAGATTTTTGTGAACGACTGCATTTCAAACATTGGATTTCATTTATTACTTTTACATGTGCATATTTATACATGTGAGTTTCATAGGGTTTTTTTAGGCAAGGAATATTCAGAGGTGGTTTTGCCAATTCCTTCCTCTGAAATATAGCCTAGAGCACCTGGAATTCATTGGTGGTCTTCTATCCAAGTACTAATCAGAGCTGACCCTGCCTAGCTTCCAAAATCAGATGGGATCTGATGCCTTTGGGTTATTTAGGCCACCTATTTTTACATGCTACCATGTTATAATCTTATAATCTTCTGTACAGAAAATTTTTCTTTTCTGTTTGTCATGAATCGTGTGCTTTATCAACCAGAAGCTTAAATTACATTTTTGAGAATACATAGAACAACATGGTTTCATATTACTTTTAATTCTAAGTACTGTATATCCATACCTTTCATTCTAGGTACTGTATACCTATACTTCAGATCAAACATAGATTAGGAAGGAGACTCCAGTCAAGAAATCAGAAGAAGACTAGGAATGGGAAGGGCAGCTATGAAAGAACTAGAAACAATTCTAAAGAGTAAAGATATACAACTGAGCAGTAAAGTCAGAATCGTACAAACCATCATATTCCCCATTACCATGTATGGATACAAAAACTAGACAGTGAAGAGAGATGACAAGAGGAAAATAAATTCATTTGAGATGTGGTGCTGAAGAAAAGTCCTGAGGGCACCATGGACAGCCAAAAAGACAGACAAATGGGTCCAAGAGCAGATCAAGCCAGAAATCTCCCTGGAAGCCAAGATAACAAAAATGAGGCTAACATACTTTGGCCACCTCATGAGAAGGCATGACTCAATAGAAAAGATAATAATGCTAGAAAAGGTGGAAGGAAGCAGAAAGAGAGGAAGACCACACACTAAATGGCTAGACTCAATCAGAGAGGCCACGGGAATGAATTTACAGGACGTAAGCAGACCAGTGGGGGATAGGGAGTCTTGCAGATGTCTCATCTCCAGGGTCGGCATGAGTCAGGATCGACTTGAAAGCTGTTAACAATAACAACAAGCTATATATCTTGAAGGCAGTCACAAAGCTACACAATCAATATTGTATTATAAAAATATGAATCAATTGACTTTTGTTTTATATAAACAGGAGGTAAAAAACTATATACATTATATGACAAAATTAAATTGTTTATTTGGATGTCCATTTTTGTTTACTAAACCTTACTTGGAATGTGACATCCTCTAATCTAATTGCCTAATACTGTGCACCCATGCCAAGCATGGGCTTGCTATCCATGGTTTGAGGTTCTGCGGACAGCAAGCCCTGGCTTTTTTAATGTGTGCACGCACACATGGCGGTGCAAGTGGGAACACATGCCCATTGAAAGGAACAGGACTTAAGGTAGCAAAGGCACACTCTATATTAAACTACTAACTAACAGGATTATACTTTTCCTTGGAATTTTTTATTGCAAGGCTTTAATAAAATAGCAAATAGTGTCAGGATCAGAAATAAGAATATCTCAGACCACTTGCATTTGACCTAAACTAAAAACCATTTGGAGCCCTGTGGGCACTGTGGTTAAATGCTGGTACTGCAACCACAACATTTTAAGTTTGATCCTAGAATAATAAAAAAATAATAAAATTTATTTTTATCCCACCCTTTGGGAACCCAATCAGGGCGGCTTACAACAGTTAAAAAGATACATAATATCCAAAACAATCCCACCCCCCTTAAAACAGCATTAAATCAAAAGGGATTAAAACAGTAATTCCAACAATATAAAATTTAAAAACACATTTAAAAAGAGATATAACAATGCACAGCTTGACCAGTGGCAATGATCTTCATCCATCGAGATGGGGCCACGTGAAGATCACTGCGGTGGGGGAACCTGAGGTCGGGACAATTAATCTGGAAAGGCCTGCCGGAAGAGATCCGTCTTGACAGCTCTTTTAAAGCCGTCTAATGATGTTAACTGACGGATGTCATCCGGCAGGCCATTCCAGAGCTTGGGAGCGACAACTGAAAAAGCCCTCTGGGAGGTAGCTGCAAGCCTCGATTGTTGAGGCTGCAGCAGGTTCCTCCCAGAGGACCGGAGAGCGCGGGGAGGATTGTATGGGAGGAGGCGATCCCTAAGATAGCTTGGACCCAAGCCATTTAGGGCTTTAAAGGTGATAACCAACACCTTGTACTGGGCCCGGAAGCTGATAGGCAGCCAGTGGAGGGACCTCAAAACCGGAGTAATGTGGTCCCTCCTAGATGTTCCCGACACAAGCCTGGCTGTCATATTTTGAACCAGCTGTAATTTCCAAACCAAGCACAAGGGTAGCCCCATGTAGAGTGCATTACAGAAGCCAAAGCATGAGGTTACCAGTGTGTGCACAACAGTCTCGAGATCCCTTACTTCCAGAAAAGGGCACAGCTGGAGTATCAGCCGAAGCTGATAATAGGTGCTCCTGACTGTCGCATTCACCTGATTTCTCATCAGGAGTGACGAGTCAAGGAGCACCCCCAGACTGTGAACACAGTCACTGGGGGGGGAGTGTGACCCCATCCAGGACTGGAGGTTGCAACCCAATTCTTGGTTTCGGGGCCGCTACCGTGAGCACCTCCGTCTTGTCTGGATTCAACTTCAATCTGTTTTTCCTCATCCAGCCCATTACCGCTCGAAGACATTCATTGAGAGAGGGGATGCCATTAAAATTTGAGGCCAACGAACGAGACATGGAGAAATAGATTTGGGTGTCGACAGTGTACTGATAACACCCAGCACCATAACTCCGTATAATCTCACCCAGCGGCTTCATATAGATGTTAAATAACATCGGGGACAAAATAGCTCCCTGAGGGACCCCACAAGTGAGCTCCCTCTTGCTGGAGCTACTGTCCCTGAGCACCAGAACCACTGCCGTGATCTATTGTGTCAAAAGCCGCTGAGAGGTCTAGGAGCACCAACAGGGTCACACTACCCCTGTTGATGCTCAGACGCAGATTGTTGGTTAAGGCAACCATGGCAGTCTCAACCCCAAAGCCTGTCCTGAAGCCAGTTTGAAATGGGTCTAGATAATCAGTTGGAGCTGAAGAGCAACCGCCCTCTCAATTACCTTGCCCAAGAATGCTTGGATGAAATGGCTATTTTCTGTAACTACATTTCTCTGCCTGTGTGACAGGGGGATCCTACATGTAAATGATATCTTTGCTCTAGAATTCCTTAGTTAGAATAAAAGCTTTCTTTCAAAGTACCTGCTTCCTCCATACTCTTTCTACATGTGACTTTAGCTCGGTTGTTGCTTGTTTAAGTTGGCAAGGGTAGGAACTACAACTCACTTAGCAAGCCCTAGTGTGTGCTAAGGAAATTCATATGATCCACTAAGTGGTGGCAGCTGCACTAGGTGGTCTCAAGGGGTCCTATTCCACTCAGCAGGAGTGATCCAGGAGACCAGGAAATTAATGATCTGCTGAGGGCAAGGAGCCAAAACAGGGAGGCTGTGGTTGGTTGTTGAGCTCAGGGATCATCACATGGTAGGCAGCAGTGTTTTGGACTGGGGAGTTATAGTTTTAACTAGGTACATACAAAGAAAAGTTGTAGATTCTTCTGTCTCTCTCTCTCTCTCTCTCTTACTTAACTAGGGGTGGGATTGGGCATGTAAAATCTATAACCTGTGAATGCTTAACACCTCCTGTAGTTTAGTCCTGAAATTTCATGGTCTAAATCTATCATCATCATCATCTCATACAGTGGCATCCCTGCACCTGGTGTCAACCAGTGCAGGGGACAGGGTTTCTGGGGGGAGTAGAGCTTCTGGTGGGAGGATGTTTACACATAGGGGTGTTTGCCAGCTGCCTGAGGAACTGCCTGGGGGAGCTATCTTGGCACACGCCTCCTGGCTCAGTGAGCTTCCCCTCTGGCATTGGTTTGAACCAGAATGGTGGGCTGGGGTAGGGCTAGGGCTCTGGCCCTCCACGAGGCCACCAAGGAGCTGATGTGGTGTTTCCTGCCTATCAGGCCTTGGGGGACACCCAGGCAAGAGGACAGCAGGGTTAATGTATAATTGGGGCCAGATGGTCACTTCTAATGCCACCTGTTTGGTGGAGAGCCAGAATGGGGGGGGGGGGCAGGCAAGGGGTCCCTGCTAATAAGGGTCAATTTCTGGTCACCCTGGTGTCATGTGGAGGGAACCACTTCCCCAAGCCAGACCAGAGCAGAGATGGGTGGGCAGCCAGAGGGCTCCTCTGAAAGGCCTCCTGCCTGACTCCACCATCCTGGGTCCCCCGCAGCCAACCCTGACCCCTCCATTGCTGGTGGAGGACCCCTGCTGCCCCGAGGAAGGGATTGCCTCTCTCTCACCACCTTGGTGTCTCCATGGGCCTAGTGGGGGGAGTCACTGCCAGGGGGCATCCCCAGCAGAGGGAGGGAACCAGAGGAAGGAAGGAAGGAAGGAAGGAAGAGCACGCCATGGCTAGTGACTCTACCAGATGGATCTCTTCCTGCCAGCTGCCCTGACAAGAGTTTTGGGGGCTTTGGGGGGAGGGGCTTGTAGGGCTGGCTCGCTTGGCCTCCCCGAGCTGCTCCATCCTTCTCCTTCTGAGGAAAAGAATGGGACAGCATGGGAGGGAGGGCTGGAACAGATATCATCTCTCTTCTACATCAATGCACACATCCCCAGTGATGCCACTGATCTCAGATCCTGCTCAGAGTACTGCCTTCACCTCTAGGCTGAGTGTGGTACCAAGGAAAAGGGCATTTTTACTTGTCCCCCTCCCCCCATCTCTGCAATGATATTTCCAGTGAGGCCCACTTGGTTTTGAAACTGTCAACTTTTAGGCACTAAGATTTACAATCTACTTCCAGGGAGAAACAGACCATGATCTGAATAGTTATCTAGATTTTTCTGTTGTTGTTGTTGTTAACAGCTATCAAGTCAGCTTTGACTTATGGCATGACCAGTTCTAACTAAAATCTGTCAACAAATTTGTAAAACAAAACAAAAAGGCAGTAGGAAAAGAAGAAGCTTGCATTCCACATGGATAGACTCAATCAAGGAAGCCCTGCTTAGGCATGCACACTCAAGGCCATGGTTCCTTGACTGAGTCTATCCATGTGGAATACAGGCTTCCTCTTTTCCTACTGCCTTCTTGTTTTGTTTTACAATTTTTTTGACAGATTTTAGTTAGAACTAGAATAGATCCTGTCTCTGTAGACTGAAGCAGCTTTGTTTATATGCCAGCTGTTCCTGGTAATTTCTTTCTCCCAAGTGCTCTGAATGCAGCTTCCACTTCACTTTCTAAAACTACAGGTTTCTCTTCATATGATTCTGACTGGAATGAATCTGTTACCCTTTCATCTCTTTTATATAGTTCATCTCTGTATTGTTTCCATCATCTTTTGTATTTCTGTTTGCTTGTATAATGGGTTCCCCAGCTTGTTTTAGAGCATCCCCATTCTTGGTTTAAATTTTCCTTTGATTTGTTGGATCTTGCAGGGGAGATCAGTTGTTCTTCCTTTTTTGTTCTCACCTTCTATCATTTCTTCCAACAGTTCAAGAAAGGGGTGCATCACAACACTTAATTGTCCTGAGGCATAGGACAAGAGGCTACTGTGAGGACAGAATTCAGACAAACACAATGATTTCCAATTGGTAAGAGGTTCAGACAAGATTGTGTTTTATCTGTTAAAGACTGTTTAACTTGTATGCTTAACATATCATACATAAAGCAGGATTAGACTCAGAGGAAGGAGGCATCAAAAATGGAGGCAGGTACATTAAGATATGTAGACAACACTACATTACTAGCAGCAAATAGCAAAACCTTGGAACAAATTACTGAAGAAAGTGCAAAGGCAGGTTTACAACTTAACATGAAGAAAACAAAAATAATGATCACAGATTATTTATATACTTGGAAAGAAAACAATGAAGACACTAAAAATTTCAAGATTTTCCATACATTGGCTCAATTATTAATTAGAATGGAAACTGCTGACAGGAAATCAGAAAAAGTCCAGATCTTGGAAAGGCAACTATGAAGAAACTACACAAGATCCTGAAGTATGAAGATATATCATTGAATACTAAAGTTAGGATTGTCCATGCCATCATATTTCCAATTTCTATGTTGTGAAAGTCGGACAGTGATAGGAAGAAAATCAACTCATTTAAAATGTGGTGCTGGAAAAGAGCTCTAAGGATACCATGGACTGCTAAAAAGACAAATGGATCCTAGAGCAAATCAAACCTAAATTCTCCCTAAAAGGCAAGAGGACAAAACTGAGTCTCTCATAGTTTGATCATACCATGAGAAGACATAATTTACTAGAAAAGACAATAATGCTTGGTAAAGTGGACAACAGTAGGAAAAGAGGAAGACCACATTACAGATGAATAGACTCAATCAAGGAAGTCGTGGCACTGAGTCTGAAAGACCTGAACAGAACTGTTGAGGATAGACTGACTTGGAGATCTCTCATTCATAGGGGTGTCATAGTTCAAAGCTCAGTTACCAGCAGTTAAGAACAATAAACTTTAGAACAAAGGGAGGAGGGAAAATGGCAGTAACAGTAAAAAGAGAACAACATGGTCCCCGCCCCCGCCCCCCATGTACATGCTCTTCAACTTGAAGACATTGCACGATGAAACTTCTCTTTGTTGCATACCATTCCTAAGGCATATAGTCTCTGTTCTTCAGTGTTGCCTATTTTTTATTGGTTAACCAAAGGAGAGCAGGAAAGGTCAAGAGAGGCTGCTATTATATATAATCTGTCAGATGTAGGGTAAGTTTTGACAAAAAGAAATGAGCTATGGTGTAGAGAGGTTTAGTTAGAATTGGCTAAAGGATTGGAGACAAATCTACCATTTTAATTAGTTTAAGTAAACTGCCTAGTAATAGGATTTAGCTTCATTTTAATTCATCTGGCATTTCAAGGAGACTATAACAATCAATGTCAAAACATCCTTTTTCTTCTTTTCCAAATAGGTAGATTCCCATTAAGCTCAGAGCTAGACAGCTAATTCTTTGGCATAGTAATTTACGATATTTAAGTAGTGCTGGAGTATTTGTCACATACATTATTTAGGGAAAGTATCCAGCCTGTTTTAATTAGGAGGATGGATTACAGTTTAACAAAGAGGCTAGAGGCAAGATTCTAAATATTCTCAAAGTAATACATTTGCTATTGAACAAAGTGGGTACTCATGGGCAATTTGGATAACATAGTTTACACACTGAACTTGGGTTGTTGTAGAAACTTTAGCTGGTTGACAAGTTAAGCAAAACAAGATTACACTAGACAGTTTGAATTGCTTCCCCTTTTTTCAGTTGCAAAGCTTTGATTTTATATTGGAAACAGATAAAAGTAAATGTGATTGATGGAGAATTAGCAAGTCTGGTGTTACAGTTGGTGCTGAGTGAAGTGTAGGACCATAAAGCATAAAATGCTCCCCTGGGTCCCTACCCTGCACTTGTTGCTTGCCCCATACTGGGAGAAAGATGGAATATTAAATAAAGGAATTAGTTAATAATCTTTTATTTACTATAGAAATCATCTAAACCATGAGGAGTGACAATATTTCATTAATTTTAAAATCTAGAGGACAAGAAGGTACATATATGATCTAGAGGTCTAGTTATCATACTCTCCAGTGTAGAATGAGGCATGAAATCATTACTGAGAACTCTTCAAACTATAACTTTGAAATGCTTTGTGGAACAGAAATGCATATTAATTCAATAGTACATAGTTAGCAGAAGAGTAAAAAAACAAGGCAGATGAAGTCTAGGAAGATGTTAAGATCATTCATGATCTTTAACAGATCTTAAGCCCTATTAAAATCAGGTAAAAACTCATTGATCGGCCAACTTTAGTGAATACCATGCTCATCTAATAGTCCTAATGAGGAATCTGTACTCAGGACAAGAGGCTACTGTCAGAACAGAACGCAGAGAAACAGAATGGTTCACAATTGGCAAAGGAGTCAGACAAGGCTGCATCCTGTCACCCTACCTATTCAACTTATATGCCGAACATATTGTAAGAAAAGCAGGCTTGGACATGGAAGAAGGAGGAATGAAAATAGAAGGAAGAAATTTCAAAACTCTGAGATATGCTGATGATACCATAATACTAGCAGAAAACCTCACAGACCTGGAACACCTACTAAGGAAGATCAAAGAAGAAAGTACAAAGGCAGGCTTATTGTTGAACATAAAGACAACAAAAACAATGACCACAGAGAACTTGCACACATTCAATGAGAAAATAGAAATAGTAAAAGAGTTCTCATATCTGGAGTAAAACATTGATTGGAATGGAGACTGCAGCCAGGAAATCAGGAGAAGATTAAGATTGGGGAGGGCGGCTATGAAAGAACGAGAAAAGATTCTAAATTGCAAAGACATACAACTCAGCACAAAAGTCAGAATCATACAAGCCATTGTATTCCCTATTACCGTGTATGGATATGAGAGCTGGATAGTCAAGAAAGAAGATAGGAGGAAAATCAATGCATTTGAGATGTGGTGCTGGAGAAGAGTGCTGAGGATTCCATGGATAGCCAAAAGGACAAACAAAAGGGTCCTAGAGCAGATCAAGCCAGAGGTATCCCTAGAAGCCAAGATGACAAGAGGTAGACTGTCGTACTTTGGACATATCATGATAAGGCATGAATCATTGAAAAAGACAATAATGTTAGGAAAGGTGAAGGGAAGTAGAAAGAGGAAGGCCACATGCTAGATGGATGTACTTTATTAAAGAGACCATGAATATGAGTTTGCAGGAGCTGGGCAGAGCAGTGGAGGACAACGGGGTTTGAAGATGTCTCATCCATAGGGTCACCATGGATCGAGATCGACATGAAGGCAGTTAACAACAACAAAAAGATGCATTTGATAAAAAGGAAACTAAAGATTTGTATTACACTGTTTCTGCATATACGGTACAACACCCTGTCTCTGTTTCTGACTGTCCAGCTAACTGTCTCTCTTAAGATTTAATTCATTCCTGTTTGTGCCCAGTCCCTATCTCCATTTCTAACTGACCCTATCTGACCGATTAACAAACAAGCCCTCTAGTTTTTATTCTTTCCCCTCCCTTCTCAGTATTCCAAAGGCTATAATCAGCTAGCTTTTCTCAGACCATGGAGGCTACTAATTTAACCCTTCATCACACAAGTATTCATATCATTTTCTGTTTTTTGGTCTTAACCACAACCTCTCTCTCCTGCTTAATTTACAGTTATTCTGCAATATGTTTTATATACTGCACTTCTTTGTTTCTCTCCTCTCCATGTCTGAAGAGTACAAGTTACAGAACATATCCCTATGAGATGTTATGAAACTATGCATTTTTACAAAAAAGACTAATCTGTTTTATTTATCTGCTAGATTCTATATAGCAGTGATGGTGAACCTTTTAGGGGTCAAGTGTCCAAACTAAAAGGCCTTCCAGTACTGGGACAGGACATCCACCCTCTGGGGATGGGACTTCCAGGGCAGGACTTCTTCTCCTCGACCTCCTGGACCTTTAGCTGCCTCTCCAGAGACAGCTGAAGCCCCTGAGAGGGGATGAGGGGAGAAGAGAGCAGGTGCATGCCTCTTCCTCCTCCTGCCCTCCACATGCCAAGGAAAATGGCTTTGCACGCCATATTTGGCACGTGTGCCATAGGTTTGCCATCACTGCTATATAGGGTGGTACAGGACTGGCTCTTACTCACCTTCTGCTTGTGAATAGTAATTACCTGCTTATCAGATACATTACTATCATTCATACTCTCAGTGATAACTGTGCACTCTACAAAGTTGTTGTATGGTAAATGTCCTGAAATCAGCCCAGAGATGGAAGCAGTGGATCAATCCCAGGTAGACTGTGATACTTAAAAACACCAAGGATAAACAAAAGAATCATGTGTGTCATGTTCTAACATGCCAAATAAAAAGTGTAAACTAGACTACAGATTTTTACATGGTTAAACATGATGAAATTGGATTTGATGCAGCTTCAAGCCTTACACTTGTTTATATTTCTACTTATCCTGTTTTATTCTTATGGTCCATCCCATATGGCAAAAGAACTCTAACTTCCCTTCCAAAATGCCAGACGTGTTTCAGCTGTCATCCAGCTTTTGAGGATATTAGCTGATGTTGTAGTCATATTTTGTTTGCCTCATCAGAATTGTGCTGGGCTATAGCTAAAGCTCCAGAATCTTTGATTAGGCTTTATTTATCTTCATAATCCAGTATGAAGCTCCTGTTCAGAAAAGTTTAGATATGAAAGTTGATGTGTTGCAAGAGTCATCGGCTTTTCATTCCAGATGGTGCAAGATGAGTTGTCAGGGTCTTGGCTGAAGACAGTGTTTGTTCTTTTAAATGCCCCCAAAGAGCCAAGTGCCAACAGATGTTACAATGGTTGAGTTTATAAACTTGTGACATTCCATCAGCAATGATGAACTGGCAATGTGAGAATTTGCCTTGAACACACTTAGTAGATTTTTACCAAGAAATGTATGGATTAGGGTTGCCAAATTTTAGGATCTGGCTCTGAGTGTCCAGTTTTTATGGGTTATCTCCAGGTGGAAAGCAAGAGGACAAATTATCATTTTGGGGAGGCTCAGCTCCAGGCAAGAGGAAAGGGCAGTATGTAATCTCCAGTTTATCTAGCAGAGCAGCAGCTTACTACAATTTGCAAGTCTTGCAATGGCTCTAGGGGAGGGGTGGGGGGGAATCTACATATTTACTTAGCTTACTTCTTCCCTTCCTGCTGTTGTGATGCCAAAGTTCATACTCTTTTCTGCTGTGCATCTACTTTCTGACTAGAAGCACAGAGGTTAGATAAAATATTATTTTCCCACCTTCCTAAGTAAGTGGAAAGGATTAATCCCCTCATTTCATCTTGATATGGGAATAGCCCCTAGTTAAGGATATCTGTCTTAATTTTCTGAGTGGAAAAAATGTTCTGTGTGTATGTGTGCATGTATGATGAGCTGTGAGCAACTGTTATTGATTAATACATAACACCTAATGGCAGCACAAGGGGTCATTTCTAGATTTCAGATCTTGGTCAGAAATCTCAGGGCCTAAAATGGTCCTGAACTGGGAGCCCCACTATCCATTGCTGTAAAGAAGTGTTGCAAAAGGCTCTTCAGAATAAATCTATATTTAGATCTGCTCCTCATTTAACTACCTGTGACCCCTCATGAAATAAGGGAAGAGAAAACATTAAAACAAAGGTGGGGAACATAATACCTTCTGTTTTCAGACTTCTGATCCCATAATTATGGATTATTTGCCATTCTGGCTGCAAGTAATGGGAGTTGGAGTCTATCCAAATAAAAGTTGGAATCCAACAATATTTGAAGGGCCACAGCTTCCCTTGAGTTAAAGAAATCAGGGCAGCTGCTGCACAGATCTCAGTGCCTTCAAATACTTAAAGGCAAAACCAAATTTCCGGGCAAGGAAATTACAATCGTAAAATTGGGATAAAGTGCATCCAGACTGATTAGATAGACCAGAAATTCCCAGATCCTGTTCCTGTTCTTTTCAAATTTATTTTAAAGATCTATACAGATTTTGTTTATCCCAGAATATTTTCCATCAGCTCCCCAGTATGATCAGAGAATTTTTATACCAGCTCCCTGGGTTCAGTTTATTTTAAAGATAAAGATAAAGGTATTCCCCATTGACAAGATTGTCAAGTCATGTCCAACCATAGGGGGCGGTGCTCATCTGTTACTAAGCTGTAGAGCCAGCGTTATCAGAGACTACTCTGTGATCATGTGGCCAACACAGTAAAGCTGGAGGTAGGAAAGAATGAAATTTTACTCTAGCTGATCCTACTATAGCTGTGTGTGCCTACCTACAACAAGCAAGGTTAACAGCAGCTGCATCCAGATTCCCATATAGATCATGCATGAACATCAAAAGAGGGGGAAAAAGCGGTGAGCATAGAATCATAGAATCATAGAATCATAGAGTTGGAAGAGACCACAAGGGCCATCCAGTCCAACCCCCTGCCATGCAGGAACTCCCAATCAAAGCATCCCCGACAGATGGCCATCCAGCCTCTGCTTAAAGACCTCCAAGGAAGGAGACTCCACTACTCTCCGAGGGAGTGTGTTCCACTCTCGAACCGCCCTTACTGTCAGGAAGTTCCTCCTAATGTTGAGGTGGAATCTCTTTTCTTGCAGCTTGCATCCATTGTTTCGGGTCCTAGTCTCTGGAGCAGCAGAAAACAAGCTTGTTCCCTCCTCGATATGACATCCCTTCAAATATTTAAACACGGTTATCATATCACCTCTCAGCCTTCTCTTCTACAGGCTAAACATCCCCAGCTCCCTAAGTCGTTCCTCATAGGGCTTGGTTTCCAGACCCTTCACCATTTTAGTTGCCCTCCTTTGGACATGCTCCAGTTTCTCCACATCCTTTTTGAATTGTAGTGCCCAGAACTGGACACAGTATTCCAGGTGAGGCCGGACCAAAGCAGAATAGAGTGGCACTACCACTTCTCTTGATCTAGACACTACACTTCTACTGATGCAGCCTAAAATTGCATTGGCCTTTTTAGGTGCTGCATCGCACTGTTGACTCATGTTCAACTTGTGGTCCACCTGGATTCCTAGATCCCTTTAACACGTAGTCTCATTCAGCCAGGTGTCCCCCATCGTATATCTGTACTTTTCGTTTTTACGCCCTAAGTGCAGTACCTTACATTTCTCCGTGTTGAATTTCATTTTGTTAGCTTTGGCCCAACTTTCTAGTCTCTTCAAGTCATTTTGAATTTTGATCCTGTCCTCTGGTGTATTAGCTACTCCTCCTAATTTGGTGTCGTCTGCAAATTTGATAACTATGCCCCCAATATCGTCATCCAAGTCATTAATAAAGATATTGAATAGCACTGGGCCCAGGACAGAGCCCTGTGGCACCCCACTGGTCACTTCTTTCCAAGTTGAAAAGGAGCCATTGTTGAGCACCCTTTGCGTTCGACCAGTCAACCAATTACAAATCCATGTAACAGTTACTTTATCTAGCCCACATTTTACCAACCTGCTTGCAAGAATGTCATGGGGAACCTTGTCAAAGACCTTACTGAAATCAAGATATACTATATCCACAGCATTCCCTTCATCTACCAAGCTGGTAATTTTATCAAAAAAAGAGATCAGATTTGTCTGGCATGACCTGTTTCTCTGAAACCCATGTTGACTTTTTGTGATTATGAAATTATCTTCCAGATGTTCACAGACTCTCTGTTTAATGATCTGCTCCAGAATCTTTCTGGGTATTGATGTCAGACTAACTGGACGATAATTGTTGGGATCCTCTTTTTTCCCCTTTTTGAAGATGGGGACAACATTTGCCCTCCTCCAGTCCGCTGGGACCTCTCCTGTTTTCCAGGAATTCTCAAAGATTATTGCCAATGGTTCCGATATTATATTTGCCAGTTCTTTTAATACCCTTGGATGTAATTCATCTGGTCCTGGAGACTTATATTCATTTAGATAAACCAGATGTTTCTGTACTATCTCTTTACTTATTCTGTGCTGAAATTCTCCTATTCTGTCCTCTGCTCCATTATCCTCAAGTTGAGCACCCTTTGCCTTTTCTGAGAAGACTGAAGCAAAGAAGGTGTTGAGTAATTCTGCCTTTTCTCTGTCCCCTGTTAACATTTTGCCATCTTCTCCACACAGTGGCCCTACCATTTCCTTTTTCCTTTTGCTGCTGACATACCCCCAAAAGCCCTTTTTATTGTTCTTAACCTCTCTAGCAAGCCTGAGTTCATTCTGTGCTTTAGCTTTTCTGACTTTACCCCTACATGTGCTAGCTATTTGTTTGAATTCCTCTTTGGTGATTTCCCCATTTTTCCATTTCTTATACATGTTCCGTTTAAAACATAGTTCAGTTGCAAGCTCCTTAGTCATCCATCCTGGTTTCTTGAGACACTTCCCATTCTTCCTCCTCATTGGCATGGTTTGAAATTGTGCCTTCAGTATCTCCCTTTTGAGAAACTCCCATCCGTCTTGAACTCCCTTCTCTTTTAGTATTCCTGTCCATGGGATCACCCTCAGTATTTCTCTAAGTTTAGTAAAATCAGCTTTCCTAAAGTCTAGAATGCGTGTCTGACTATGCCTGGCTTCTCCTTTCCACTGTATAATAAACTCCAGGAGGACATGATCACTCCCGCCTAAGGATCCAACCACTCGCACCCCATTAACTAGGTCTTCCCTGTTAGTTAGGATCAGATCCAAAATAGCTGACTCCCTCGTTGCCTCTTCCACCTTTTGAACAATGAAATTGTCTTCGAGGCAAGTGAGGAATTTGCTAGACCTTGAGGATTTTGCCGAGTTTGACTTCCAGCAAATATCCGGATAGTTGAAGTCACCCATCACTACTATATTTCTCCTTTCTGAGTGTGTGGTCATCTGTTCTAGAAAGGCTTCATCCAATTCTTCTGCTTGAGTTGGGGGTCTGTAGTAGACTCCCACACTAACATCCCTGTTGTTTCCTTCCCCTTTAATATTTATCCAGATACTCTCCACTTGGCTTCCAGGATTGATGTCCTGGATTTCTTCACTGGTATAAATATCCCTGACATAGAATGCTATTCCTCCTCCTTTCCTGTTTGTCCTGTTTCTCTTGAAAAGGTTATACCCCTTTATTTCTACATTCCAGTCATGAGACTCATCCCACCAGGTTTCAGTGATGCCTATTATATCATATTTGCTTTGTTGCGCTAGGAGTTCAAGTTCATCTTGCTTATTTCCCATGCTCTGTGCATTAGTGTAGAGACATCTAAGACCATGTGTCCCCTTTACTTGCTGCCTGTGCACATTTTTTTGCCTCCCACTGTTGGGTCCCTGTACTGTTTGCCTTGTTTCCTCTATGACAGTTTGACTATTTTCTCCAGTCCTTTTGTCTTCCAGGACGTTGTCTCCCTTCCCCACACAGTTCAGTTTAAAGCCCTCCTGATCAAATTCTTCAGACCGTTGGCAAAAACATTTCTTCCAACTGGTGTGAGATGCAGCCCATCCCTTGCCAGGAGTCCGCCCTCATGGAACCGCAGCCCATGATCCAAGAATCCAAATCGTTCTCGATGACACCATCTGCGGAGCCAATTGTTGACATCTGCTATCTTCCTCTCTCTTCCTGGACCATGCCCTTGAACTGGCAGAAGAGACGAGATGACAATCTGTGCCTCCATTTCTTTCAGCTTCTTTCCTAGAGCCTCGTAATCCCTTTTGATGTTCTGAAGGCTGTGTCTTGCTGTGTCGTTCGTTCCCACGTGGACCAAAAGGAAGGGGTATTGGTCGGTAGGCCTGACCAGTCTTGTCAGCCTCTCTGTCACATCTCTGATCTTTGCCCCAGGAAGACAACACACCTCTTGAGACATCTTGTCAGGCCCACAAATCACTGCTTCTGTCCCCCTCAGCAAGGAGTCCCCCACCACGACCACACGCCTCCTCCGAGGCTTAGCAGCGACTGTTCCCT
Organism: Phrynosoma blainvillii; assembly: GCA_026167975.1. Lineage (NCBI taxonomy): Eukaryota > Metazoa > Chordata > Lepidosauria > Squamata > Phrynosomatidae > Phrynosoma > Phrynosoma blainvillii. The sequence continues at coordinate 57,038,813 of JANUYF010000002.1, read as the reverse complement.
GTGGTGGAACTGCCAGGGTCCCCTGCTCTGTCTCTGAAATCTGTCCATGCTGCTCTTCTGCGTCCTCCTTGCTAAGAGTAAGAGCTTGAAATCGATTCTGTAGCCGCAAGCTCCCAGTATGATCTCTGGTCTCCTTACTTCTGTGTGTGACCTTCCTCCAGCTTTCTACCTCCTGTGTGTGTGATGTGACCTTCTCTTCTCCAGCGACTTCCTCTGTGTGTTCCCCGTCCAAGACCGTTTGTTCTGTTCTGTCAAGGAAAGCCTCTTGCTCCCTAATATGTTGAAGTGTAGCTACCCGTGCCTCCAGCTGATGTACTTTGTCCTCCAAGAGGGCTACCAACTTGCACTTGGAGCATGTGTAGTTTCCCACATCTGTAGGTAAGAATACAAACATCCCACAGGTATTGCAGGTGACGGCAGCAGTTCCTTCAGTGTCCATAGACTCCTTCATCAGCTCCACCCAGTATGTTTAAAAAAAACAACACCTCATATTGGTTGGTTTAACAACTAAGGTAAACAGTAAAGGTATTCCCCGTTGACAAGGTTGTCAAGTTCTGTCTGGGGTGGTGCTCATCTCCATTACTAAGCTGAAAAGCCAGCGTTGTCAGAGACTACTCTGTGATCATGTTGCCAACATGATTGCACAGAACACTGTTTACCTTCCCACCAAAGTGCTACCTATTTACTTGCATTTGCATATCTTCAGACTGCTAGGTTGGCAGAAGCTGGGACTAGTGACAGGAGCTTACCCATCATGCAGCACCCTGGCCTTGAACTGCCAACCTGCCGATCTTGCAATCAACAGAGTCAGTGTCTTAACCACTTGAGCCACTGCATCCCCTTTATTTTAATCCTTTATAAAATAAGAAAGAGCGGGAACAAAATCCAGGAGTTTTCAATCAGTCAGATGAGCTCTAAATTTAATATTTCATAGAACCAGGACTGTAAATTGCATGAAACTGAGCTGGAGGGAGAGAAAAATCAAATCCCTGTTGAGGCATGAAGTTTGTATCACACAGCTAACTTTCATGTTCTATCAGTGAACTTCCAATGGATCACCTATTTGCATCTCCTTTTGGGCTAGAGTTCAAAAGTCCTATGATAGCAACAACTGAAGGATGATTTAAATTATATTCTGTGTACTACATTAAGAGAAAGCATGACTTTCTCATAAGAGTGACCATATACAGTGGACCTTTCCCATCCATGGAGGTGTTGTTAGGATCAGATCTACTTAGGGGGATTTATAATTAGCTCAAATATGCAAGAGTGAGGTCCCAACAAAGCCTCTCGGAACCATGTACCGTTATGTATACCAGAGGACTAATACTTCTCTCAAGGGAAGACGTGGAGATGGGCTTATCCAAGTAAAGTCTAAATATTTATTAATTAACAAATGGGGAAAAACTGCACGCATCCAAATATGGCACACACACACAATAGAAGGAAAGATGGGTGAAAGTGGGGATAGCTTGAGAGGAGCTAGGCTGAGGGGAAATACTTCCAAAGGCTTCTCCGGGCTTGGCTTCAAAGTTTGATGATGATGGTGATGAAGCACGGCTGCCAAAATGAGAGGAAGGAGATGGCCGCAGGAGCTAAATCAGAGTACATACCGACATGGAGTCTGCATGCACTCTCAAGATAGCACATGGAGCCTAGAAATCCAAGGGTTCTATAGGAAATTCCTGCCTTCTAGCTATAAGCCTAATGGCTGTCAGACAAAGGCGTTGATGGGTTTAGTATTGTTAACCTAGGTGTGAGCATAGTCTAAACCAGGGGTAGGCAACCTTTCCCCTTTAAGGGCCAAGGGACTTCAGCTCCCAGAATCCCAGGAGCTATTGGCCAAAATGGGACTATTGGCCAACATGGCTGAGGCTTCTGGGAGCTGAAGTCCCTCGGCCCTTAAAGGGGAAATGTTGCCTACCCATGGTCTAAACAATGCATTTGGTTTCAAAACTATCAAGGAAGGGAGGCTAGAGAAAGGGATGCAGTCAAATCTGATCACTGCCCCATTAAATGTGAGACTCAAGACAAATAAACACTATTATGTGTCCTTTCCCATACAATGGTCTTTCCCTTTTGGCAACTCCCAAGCCTGTCTGTTAGGGAATTTTCCAGTGGTCTTGGGCAGGTCTCTCAGAGCCTACATGACCTGCCATCTAGGGGACTATGGGTGACATCCCTCAGAGGTCAGTCTGGGGTCATGGAGGGAACTCCACATGTGTCCAAAATTTTATAAAAATGCACATATGCTAACAGTGTAGATGGGGGAAAACATGGACAGCCACACCCCACATTATTATTAGGGGCCCCAGAATCTGCAGTTCCATTTTTCCATAACATCTTCATGTCATAATTTGGGTGTACGCTGATGACACCCAAATATATTTCTCCATGACCAGATCATCGGCCCAGACTTCAGATGGCATCTCTGCTCTTGATAACTGTCTTAAAGCGGTAATGGATTGGATGAGGAAAAACAGATTGAAGTTAAATCCAGACAAAACGGAGGTACTAACAGTGACAGGCCCGAAACCAGATTTGGGAATACAGCTGCCAGTCCTGGATGTAGTCACACTATCCTCCAAGGACTGTGTTCGCAGTCTGGGGGTGCTCTTAGAGTCGTCGCTTCACATGACTAGTCAGGTGAATGCGACGGTCAGGAGCGCCTGTTATCAGCTTCGGCTGATACGCCAGCTGCGCCCTTATCTGGATATGAGGAATCTGGAAACTGTAAGTACACGCTCTGGTAACCTCACGTCTGGATTACTGCAATGCACTCTAAATGGGGCTACCCTTGTGCTTAACCTGGAAACTGCAATTAGTCCAAAATATGGCAGCCAGGTTAATTACTGGTACATCTAGGAGGGAGCACATAACACCAGTGCTTAAATCCCTCCACTAGCTGCCAATTAGTTTCCAGGCACAGTACAAGGTGTTGGTTTTGACCTTTAAAGCCCTACATGGCTTGGGTCCATCTTATCTCAGGGACCGCCTCTTCCCATATGAGCCCCCTCGTACCCTGCAGTCCTCTGGGAGGAACCTGCTACAGTCCATGAAGTCCAATTTAAGGCAAACAGTACAGGGACCCAACAGTGGTAGGCAAAAAAACGTGCACAGGCAGCAAGTAAAGGGGACACATGGTCTTAGATGTCTCTACACTAATGCACAGAGCATGGGAAATAAGCAAGATGAACTTGAACTCCTAGCACAACAAAGCAAATATGATATAATAGGCATCACTGAAACCTGGTGGGATGAGTCTCATGACTAGAATGTACAAATAAAGGGGTATAACCTTTTCAAGAGAAACAGGACAAACAAGAAAGGAGGAGGAATAGCATTCTATGTCAGGGATATTTACACCAGTGAAGAAATCCAGGACATCAATCCTGGAAGTCAAGTGGAGAGCATCTGGATAAAAATTAAAGGGGATGGAAACAACAGGGATGTTAGTGTGGGAGTCTATTACAGACCCCCAACTCAAGCAGAAGAATTGGATGATGCCTTTCTAGAACAGATGACCACACCCTCAGAAAGGAGAAATATGGTAGTGATGGGTGACTTCAACTATCCTGATATTTGCTGGAAGTCAAACTCGGCAAAATCCTCAAGGTCTAGCAAATTCCTCACTTGCCTCGAAGACAATTTCATTGTTCAAAAGGTGGAAGAGGCAACGAGGGAGTCAGCTATTTTGGATCTGATCCTAACTAACAGGGAAGACCTAGTTAATGGGGTGCGAGTGGTTGGATCCTTAGGCGGGAGTGATCATGTCCTCCTGGAGTTTATTATACAGTGGAAAGGAGAAGCCAGGCATAGTCAGACACGCATTCTAGACTTTAGGAAAGCTGATTTTACTAAACTTAGAGAAATACTGGGGGTGATCCCATGGACAGGAATACTAAAAGAGAAGGGAGTTCAAGACAGATGGGAGTTTCTCAAAAGGGAGATACTGAAGGTACAATTTCAAACCGTGCCAACGAGGAGGAAAAATGGGAGGTGTCTCAAGAAACCAGGATGGATGACTAAGGAACTTGCAACTGAACTATGTTTTAAATGGAACACGTATAAGAAATGGAAAAATGGGGAAATCACCAAAGAGGAATTCAAACAAATAGCTAGCACGTGTAGGGGTAAAGTCAGAAAAGCTAAAGCGCAGAATGAACTCAGGCTTGCTAAAGAGGTTAAGAACAATAAAAAGAGCTTTTCGGGGTATGTCAGCAGCAAAAGGAAAAAGAAGGAAATGGTAGGGCCACTGTGTGGAGAAGATGGCAAAAAGTTAACAGGGGACAGAGAAAAGGCAGAATTACTCAACACCTTCTTTGCTTCAGTCTTCTCAGAAAAGGCAAAGGGTGCTCAACTTGAGGATAATGGAGCAGAGGACAGAATAGGAGAATTTCAGCACAGAATAAGTAAAGAGATAGTACAGAAACATCTGGTTTATCTAAATGAATATAAGTCTCCAGGACCAGATGAATTACATCCAAGGGTATTAAAAGAACTGGCAAAAGTAATATCGGAACCATTGGCAATAATCTTTGAGAATTCCTGGAAAACAGGAGAGGTCCCAGTGGACCGGAGGAGGGCAAATGTTGTCCCCATCTTCAAAAAGGGGAAAAAAGAGGATCCCAACAATTATCGTCCAGTTAGTCTGACACCAATACCAGGAAAGATTCTGGAGCAGATCATTAAACAGAGTGTCTGTGAACATCTGGAAGGTAATTTCATAATCACAAAAAGTCAACATGGGTTTCAGAGAAACAGGTCATGCCAGACAAATCTGATCTCTTTTTTTTTTATAAAATTACCAGCTTGGTAGATGAAGGGAATGCTGTGGATGTAGTGTACCTTGATTTCAGTAAGGCCTTTGACAAGGTTCCCCATGACATTCTTGCAAGCAAGTTGGTAAAATGTGGGCTAGACAAAGTAACTGTTACATGGATTTGTAATTGGTTGACTGGTCGAACCCAAAGGGTGCTCAACAATGGCTCCTTTTCAACCTGCAAAGAAGTGACCAGTGGGGTGCCGCAGGGCTCTGTCCTGGGCCCAGTGCTATTCAATATCTTTATTAATGACTTGGATGACGATATTGGGGGCATAGTTATCAAATTTGCAGACGACACCAAATTAGGAGGAGTAGCTAATACTCCAGAGGACAGGATTAAAATTCAAAATGACTTGAAGAGACTAGAAAGTTGGGCCAAAGCTAACAAAATGAAATTCAACACGGAGAAATGTAAGGTACTGCACTTAGGGCGGAAAAACGAAAAGTACAGATATACGATGGGGGACACCTCGCTGAATGAGACTATGTGTGAAAGGGATCTAGGAATCCAGGTGGACCACAAGTTGAACACGAGTCAACAATGCGATGCAGCACCTAAAAAGGCCAATGCAATTTTAGGCTGCATCAGTAGAAGTGTAGTGTCTAGATCAAGAGAAGTAATAGTGCCACTCTATTCTGCTTTGGTCAGGCCTCACTTGGAATACTGTGTCCAGTTCTGGGCACCACAATTCAAAAAGGATGTGGAGAAACTGGAGCGTGTCCAAGGGAGGGCAACTAAAATGGTTAAGGGTCTGGAAACCAAGCCCTATGAGGAACGACTTAGGGAGCTGGGGATGTTTAGCCTGGAGAAGAGAAGGCTGAGAGGTGATATGATAGCCGTGTTTAAATATTTGAAGGGATGTCATATCGAGGAGGGAACAAGCTTGTTTTCTGCTGCTCCAGAGACTAGGACCCGAAACAATGGATGCAAGCTGCAAGAAAAGAGATTCCACCTCAACATTAGGAGGAACTTCCTGACAGTAAGGGCGGTTCGAGAGTGGAACACACTCCCTCGGAGAGTAGTGGAGTCTCCTTCCTTGGAGGTCTTTAAGCAGAGGCTGGATGGCCATCTGTCGGGGATGCTTTGATTGGGAGTTCCTGCATGGCAGGGGGTTGGACTGGATGGCCCTTGTGGTCTCTTCCAACTCTATGATTCTATGATTGTATGATTCTATGATTCTATGAAGACCAGGCTGTCGCAGACCTCCCAGAGGACTTTCTCCACGACTGCTCCCAGGCTATGGAACGGCCTGCTGGACGAGATCCGTCTCATTACTATGCTTGCTGCTTTTAAGAAAGCAGTAAAGACGGATCTCTTCCAACAGGCCTTTCCAGAATAACCTCCCGGATATGAGGATCCTGGCAAGCTGCCTCGATTTACTGTTTCAAATTGTGTCTGCTGCCTTGTTGTTTTATATTGTTTTAAAGTTTGTATATGGTTTTTAATAGAATATTAGTTTAATTCAGTTTTAAGGGGTGGGAGGGTTAGGGGATTGGGATTGTCTGTTTTTAACTCTTTATGTTTTAATTATGCTGTAACCCACCCCAATTGCTTTGCAGAGGGGCGGGCTATAAATAAAAAATATTATTATTATTATTATTATTATTATTATTATTATTATTATTATTATGTCTTCCAGGACTTTGTAATACTTTGTTCTCAGTGCCACATGGCCAGAAGGAGGAGGGGCCCACCTTCATAGATATCCTCCCACACTGTCCCAAGACAGAACAACACACCACAACACCTTGACAAAAAGCAGGCAATCATTTATTTATTTATTTCTCCTGGGTGATTTTTAACACCTTTACTTGATGAAGAAGCCAGCGTAGCATCAAAAACTTGCATTGTGTATTTTGTGCATTTTGGCTGGTTGAATAAAGATATCACTGTTTTGATTTTGGATATCATCGTACTTTGCTATATGGCCAACACAGCTACCCCTGAATATGTTTCCTGTGTTTTGGTTTACAATACAGCTCTCTAAACTGGATTTAATTTACTTGATTTAATTACTTTTATGTATGATGGTTTAACATTTCCAATTTTGAGCTCATCCAGAAGGGGGGCAAATCTCTGGAAGTATCAAGAGTTTCCCATTCTTTTTTTATTTTATTTTACCTTCATATTCCCAGGTTTACATCAAACTCTTTCTTGAATTATCCCAGTTTCACTCACACTCCCTTCCCTTCCTGTTTCCTCTCCCACTGATCATATGTCACATCTGGACTCATGCAACATTGCAGAAACTGAATTTCACCCATTTTCACTGAGCCTTCTTTATTGTTATTCAGCAGTTACAGTCAAAATTCTAACATGCTTTAGCAATATTACAATAGTTAAACACTAGGATCATTTTAGTTTTCTGCAAACATTCCTCTTTTGCTTGAGCTCTTGAATCTGTGGAGTGTCTGTTGTTGTTGTTCTGTGCCTCCACATCATTTTTTACTTATGGCAACCCTAAGGCGAACCTATTATAGGGTTATCTTAGCTAGTTTCTTCAGAGGGGGGTTTGTCATTGCCATCCTCTGAGGCTGAGTGAGTGTGATGTGCCCAAAGTTACCTCATAGGTGTTTATGCTTGAGTGGGAATTTGAACCCTGGTCTCCAGAGTCATAATCCAACACTCAAACCACTACACCACAATGGCCCTCTGTACACAGGCCAAATAAAATGGTCTCACCTAGTTTTCACAACAAGGTGTCCAAACTGTATGGAACAATTGGGGCCAAGTCAGGCCTTTTACTCACTTCGGGGCTTTAAACCAGAGGAATAAATCAGGATTTATCTCAATTTTGAGCAGAAAATCCAGATATTTGTGTGTGTGTGTGGATTATGCTCCAAAGCAATATTGGTGTGAGGCCTGGAGTGACAAGTTCAGAAATATGTATATTTGCATACATGGGAGAGAAAAAAGCCAGAGCAGCCACTTCCTTGTGGCCATGCATGCTGCAGTTTATCAGAGTGGGGTGTGTTCAAAAGGGAGAACTGTGTGGAGAACTTGGTGTATGTATCCAGTGGTTGCTGCAGCTCACGGTAACCCATAGGTAAGATTGATTCTCCTGTCAGTGTAGATGTGTCCTGTGCGTTGGAAACAATAGCTTTATTTAATAGCATTTCAGTTGGTTTAAGGATAGTATAAACAGGAGACTATCACTCCACACTCTTAAAACAGGGCTAGGTTTAACTACTAGGTGTGCCTTTAACTGTTCTGGCTGCCTCCTGTTGCATTCTGTAACTTGTAGTTTAGGAAGGGGCATTTAGAATATTGAGCCAGAGAGCTCTTAAGCTTTACTGAACTACAAACCCCAAAATGCAACAGGAGGCAATCAGAGAAGTTAAAGCGACTGATGGCCTCTACAGATGGCGCTTTGCGCCGTCTTGGAGGCAGGGAAGGGGAGGGGCAGCAAGACGCCCCAACCCTTTCCTGAGGACATCATAGGAACTCCCGCTGTTGCACACGGCGAGCGCTCCGATGACGTCCTTCCGTCACAGTGTTCAGACACGCTGCAATGGAAGAGACGCGGAAGAGGCACGTGCCGCCTCTTCCAGCGCCCTTTCCACGCCTTGAGCACTCCTTCCTGGGCCAGCAGAAGAGTGGATTGGGGCCAAGGCATGGGCTCAATGTCTCAGAAAAAAAATCAATTCCCATGATTCCCTAGCACTGAGCCAGGGCAGTTAAAGTGGACTCAATTTGCACTATTTCTAGCAGTCTGCAGTTATTTTTAGTCTCAAAAGTGCTATAAGATCCCTTTGCATTCTTACTTAAAGGAGGATGCACAACAGAGATGGGGAGATGGATACAAGACCTTGCCAAAAACTCAGATGCCAGCTCTGCCCACACATCCATTTGGGAAATGTCATCACAGGACCTAATCACATAACTCACAATAGAGGCACTTTCACTTGCTCATTCTCAATTGTGATATGTGCCATCCTCTGTCAGTGATGCACCTCAGCATTCTACATTGGACAAACAGGCCAGTCTCTGTGCTAAAGGATAAATGGACATAAATCATGTATTAGGAATGGAAATACACAAAAGCCTGTTGCAGAACACTTTGATCTTCCTGAACATTCCATCTTTGACCTCAGGACAGCGGTTTTTGAACAAAAAAAAACTACAAGGGAAGATGGGAAAGAGATACAGAAGAATTACAGTATGTTCACAAACTCCAATGCATCAACAGTGCATTGGCTTCCTGGCACACTACACATATTATAACATTGGACACTATTAGCCAGTTTAATTCTCCTTTCTAGTTCCCAGCCTGCAAAAACCACACCCCAAAACTCTCTCTACCATTTGAATGGTCATCCACCAACCCTAGCCTTGGGCAACATCTTTATTCCTGCCTTTGTCCCTCAGTGACCATAGTTAAAACTAAACTTGTCACCTCATCATCATACCCACAGGTTTTGCATTTCCTTCCTGGGCATCAGTTCACTCCATTCATCTGAAGAAGTAGACCAAGTCTACAAACATTTATGCTATGACTTCTTTCACACAGTCTCAAAGGTGCTAAACACCTTTGCTTACTGATATTCCAGACTTAACACAGCTATGCCTCTGAATCCCACCATATGGTAGCTTGTGTTCAAGACACAATGTGAATCCATTCACTAGCAATCCTCACTCTGCCCATGTGCTGGACAAAATACCACCCCTTGCCCCACTCTTTTTATGGGACAAGGAGTGGGTTTACCATTCTTGCTTTCAGTAATACAATGGATATTGAGATATCATCCCTGTTCTTGACTTTTTATTTCTGAAGGGCACAATGGGTGGGGACTTTAAATTTGGAGGAGGAGCCTAGACACTAGGGATATCTGAGAAATATAATAGTCCAGGAAAACAACATTATAATTTTCAGTATGTAGCCCTTGTGATTTCTTTTTGGCAGTAGTTATCAGGCTAAATGTGAGTAACAGATTTCATTTCTCACCTATTGGCTAAAAACAAACTGCCCAGCTGTAATGCGTACACTTCCTTTTCTACACAAGAGAATACCATTTTAAGCAGAGCCTGTTAAATGAATTCATTGTTTGATGCTCTGCTGGATTTAAAAGAAAATGGCCTCTGGGTGTTTAAATAAGGATTTATTTCAAATTGTTTCTGTAATTAGGCTTCATTATTTTCAGGACATCAAATGTAGCGATTTAAGCTTCAGTTCAAATGTGGAAAAGTCACATTCTTGGACTACAGCTTTCAGATATTCTTGGGGTTGTAGTTTAAAATAACTTCTCCAAGGTCTACTTTAGCTAAAGTATTTTTAATGAAAATACTAAGCTGCTAACAATAGCTTCCCTAAAGTACCACACAAGTAATTGTAGTAAGATAACCCTCCCTTGTCATTACTTGTCCCCACATCTGGTAATCAGAGACACTTGTTGCTGTTGTCAGGTTCCTTCAGGTTAACTTGAACTTACATTGGTCCTATCTTGGGGGAGGGGGTGTTGAGGTTTATTCAGAAGAGGTTTGCCATTGCTTCCTTCGTAGGTGGAGAGAGTATGACTTGCCCAAGATTACCCAAAGAGTTCCCATGGCTGAACAAGGACTTAAACTTTAGTGTCACAGATCCCTAGTCCAACACTCAACCCACTATACCACACTTGACTCAATCAATGAAGCCACAGCCCTGGTTTTGCAAGACATGAGCAGAATGAGTAGGAGATCTCCCATTTATAGAGTTATGATAATTCAAAGTCAGCATGATAGCAGTTAACAACATAAAGAGATGATAAAACTGGAGTTTCTCCATTGGATATACTTGCCAAGACATGTATACTACTCAACACAAAGGTTAGAACCATACAAGCCATTGTATTCCCTATTATCATGTATAGATGTGAGAGCAGGACAGTTAAGAAAGATGATAGGAAGAAAATCAATTAATTTGAGATGTGGCACTGGAGAAGAGTGCTGAGGATTCCATGAACAGCCAAAAAGACAAACAAGTGGGTCCTAGAGCAGATCAAACTGGAAACCTCACTGGAAGCTGAGATGACCAAACTGAGACTGTCATACTTCTGACACATCATGAGAAGAGAGGACTCTTTGGAAAAAACAATAATGTTGCAGAAGGTGGAAGGAAGTAGGAAGAGAGGAAGGCCACATGCTAATGTAAAGACTCTATTAAGGAGGTCATGGGTATTAAGGGGCTGCAGGAATTAAGCAGAGCAGTGGAGGACAGAGGGTCTTGGAGATGTCTCATCCATAGGGTTGCCATGATTCAGTATCGACTTGAGGGCAGTTAACATCAACAATACTACTGGAGAGAAGTGAGCAAGGAAATACAACTCACATAGATCATTGCTGGTGTCAGGTCTAGTCTGGTCTGGATACTATAAAAGCCTGTTCTACCTCTTGTCACAACTCACCCTCTGGGTGGTGAAGAATTGGACATAGAAGAGTCAGATTGCCAGGAATCTAATGCTCTGTATAATGGTGGCCTCTCTAGTTCTGAGGAGATAGACACTGAACCCACTGAGGGTCCCACTTCCCAGTAGGATGTAGGATGCACCTCCTTCCTTTGAAGATCACAGAAGAGATAAAGACAGGCTTTGTAGGTCCCAACACCTGATAAATAAGAAACACTGACTCATTAGGTACCTCATGTCCAGAAACAGTTGCCAATAAATCTCCTACCAGCTCCATAATGACTTTGTTGCTTGCAACTGTTCTCTCTCTGTGACTGGCAGTGGACTGGTTATGATTGTTGATCTGTATCTTACCGTTTGGCTGCATTTGTCTGGATAACTGGCTTGGTGTAATGACTCCTGAACTGGCTGACAACTTTGTTCCTGTTCCTCCTTGCTGAATTACCTGTGACTGACTTGAACTGGATTGACTATCTTGAAGCTCTTGCCTTACAACCAGCCATACCCACTTCCTGAGTGTAGCCAATGGTGTCACCACCTGGGGTGTCACCCAGTGCGGGGGAGGCAGGCCTTCTGGGGGGCAGGCCCAAAAAGGAACACCCACTCACCTTACTGCCACATGCAATGCCAGGCAGCTGTTTACAATGTGTCCTACTGTGCTGCCCAGCACCACCATTGCTATGATTAGTCACTTGCTTTGAGGTCAGAATAAGGTGCCTAGTCTTGTGATCGATGCCGGGCAGCTTGTTCTGACCTTAAAACAAGCAGTTTGCCACTACAGTGACAGGTGGAATGGCAGGATGCATATGCGAACATTTATTTGGTGTTGCCACTGAGGATCCCAGGTAACAGGAACATTGAGGCAGCTCTAGGGCCAGAATACTCCAGACTGCTAAAAGAATATTCTAGTCTGTGCAGAGCTGGCCTCTAAGTAACCAAGGTCTTGATCATTCATAGTAAAGTGTCAGAGCCTTCAAAAACTGGACTGATGGACCTTTTGTCTGCCATGTGCCTTTCTTCCAAGTGACTATACCATTAAAGCCTGGGAAAAAGACATTTGGAGGGTAGGTGCTAGTCCCACTTCAAGTAGACCCAGTGCATCAACACAATTTATGGAAGTGTTGATTTACATCTGTTGGTCCAAAGGCTCTATTTTAAAAATTAGCAACTAAATTTAGTCCTGCACCACTGCTTCTAAATGTAGATGTTTCACTGTTAGCTTTCTGAATGTCTCTACCCTCTCCGCTTTATTATTAGATTCCCACAAAATTAAATGGCAATCAAATTCTAAAATACATAGCATATTGTTACGTGTTATGGCACCAAAATGTAAATAAAAAATTGAAATATAAAAATTAACATAAATGAAAACATCAAAACATATATTTTTAAGATGTGAATTTTAAACCATGTTTCTCATGTGTAGGGAGTGGGCAATATTCAAGCTGGCACAGGCAACTACAATGAGTAAATGTGCACAGCTCATTCCCATGTTTATGTAAATGGAGCAAAGATGCTTAGCAAATTAATTTCTTTACCATCACCATGGTTTGCCAAGGGTATTATGGGAGTGACACTAAGAAGATTTGATGAAAACATGAGCCCATATGCAAATGTAGATAACAGCAGACCTCTCTCTTAAGAATTTGTTGTCATTTTTCCAAGTTATGCTTTGCAAAATTCACACAGGTATACATATCACACTGTGAAAAGGATACAAGACATATCATCAGCTTCCTTTCCTTCATCCTGGCAGACTCAGCAATTCCCTGAGAAAATAAGATTGGCCTAACTCAGCAACCCTGCTGAAATCTCTCATCAGGAGTCTTTTCACAAGCCTACTGGAACTTAAGTAAAAATGATCTGCACTGCAGGCTTAGACTTTCTGAAAGTGCACAGCAAATGTGTTCTAAATGTGTTCTTGCTTGCATGGATTTCTGTGAGTGAGGCTAAGCTGACCAGATTCATTTTAGATAGAATCACTAGCTCCTTTCTACCATTCATTGAATGTATGCAGGAGGGAAACAGGATTATGGCTGCCCACACCACCATGTCTATGTGCATTTATTTTTTGAATATTACTTTTCACAGTTTTTGTAATACCAAAGACTAGAGCAATCCATTAACCTATACTTCACAGTCTCACTTGAAAAATAACCACCATTTTTACTCAAATGTTCTCTTTTCAGAATTACTAGGAATTACGTTTATTAACAATATAACAAAGAGCATATTACAAATATACATTATTTTTCCTTATATCTTTTTTTTAAAGTATGACATCATCAATAATGCAGTACAGATACAGGACTGTGTCTTGCAGGTCTTTTACACATTTCCTTTTGAGAAACAATAGATAACAGAAATGGGAACTATTTTTCAAAAAAAAAATCACCCTTGGCTTTAGGGTGCAGACTGATCTGCATGTATTTTCCTTTTTTTATGCAAAAATATGCATAAAATATATATGCATGTATTTTCCTTTTTTCTTTCTTTTCTCTTTCTTTCTTTCTTTTTGCCTGTTATAAGCAGTTCCTTCTACTTTGTCATGCCATACTTTTATAGGTGATACCAGGGCATTTCACTGTGCAACCAGTTGAAATGTGGTTGTGACTAAGAAAAAGAATGTTAATTAATGTTGTTTACATCAAATATTCTCTGTCTTCACATAATCCAAATGTACTTTATATTCAACTTTATATAACTGAGGTTCCTTGTACAGCATTGGATTACTTTCAGGCATGTACAATTATACATGTACATACTGGAGAGGAGGTTGGGAAGCATAACTAATTGCATTTTCAAAGTAACTTCCAAATTCTAGAAGTACATTGCAGTGACTAATAGGCAGAATGGGAAGCTAGGGCATCCCAGCAACAATTTTGCCATATACTTGAGATCCAAAATCAATATACTATTATACTATTGCCATTGTGGATTTTTAAAAATGATTTTATTTATATATTTACATGAAACTTACATTCTTCCAGTTACACTTACCACTCATAGACACTTCAACTAAATCACCTAAACATACATACATATTTACATACTACAAATATACAACTATATCCACCCTCCATCCCCTTACCTTCTCAGTATTGTGGATTTTGAAAGTATGTTTTTCTATTTCAAAAGTGTTCCTATACTGGATCTGGATGCACCAAGAAATCATTATGATTAATTAAGTTCTCGTAGACAATTTCTTGCAATGAAAGGACAATAATCTGGAGCTTTGCCCATAAATCCAGATGGTGGCTCCAGCTGCAGATTCTATTTCATCTAGTTTAGTTAATGCAACTTAATTGACAGGATTATAGTGAGTAGAATTGTGTAAATTATCTCAGGGAGTTAATATTGTTCGGCTTTCATTTTAGAAACCTTTTCTTTGTCCTGTTTCTTATGACATGAAGCTTTGTCCCTGAGCTACAGGCAAGTACAACCTAAAATGGCTGTCAATTAACCCCTATGCACCAGGAAAGGACACTTTCCACAAGAGTCATTTTGCAACATAATTGTACAAAACTAGACTTACAGTGCAGGGATTCTATGACTTTGTTGACTGAAGAGTTGTAAACAATGACACACACACACACACACAAGTCTATAAGGTATTCTAGTTTTTTTATATGACCAGGACAAAAATTGCCCTCTCAAATAGGTTTGCGGTGGGATGAACTCTGGAAATGTCAGGGTACATGAAGTGTACATTAAACCTCCTGTCTAATCCAGAGGTGAGCAGCTGCAGATGAGGCAGGGACTAATTGCCCCTTATGTCCTCCTGGCACTGTCATATTTTGGCACATTGGAAGTGATATGCTGGAATTCTGATTGAGTTCAGAAAATGCCTTACAACTAATTCAATGGAAGTTTTCTTGTCCTGACACATCAGGGTTAACCAAGAAGACATACCACCAAAAACAACACAGCAAAGACTAAAGATAATATGATTAGAAGTCTACATATTCAAAGTTGTTGTTTTTTTAAAGAAAAAATTAGCAACAACTAACCCATCCATCTTCAATTTGATTCAGAGCTGTGCTCAACAACAGCTACAACATTGGAAATATGCTTGTTTTATTCTGGGCCCAATTTTGTGTCTTGTACCATGGATGGATACTAAAGAAAAATAAACATTTGGCTGAAATCCTGTATCAGGAGATGTACATCTATCACATTGCTACATGTCTGTACCTGCATCTCTTGATATCCCGCAAAAAATCATCTTGTAAGCAGCACAGCACATCGCTCCAACATGGTTATTTCTGTGTTGCTGAGGGGGGTGCATCCAGCTATTTTGCTCCAGCTTCATGTGCTGCAATAGACATCTGCAGAGACCTTCAGGAGTCTGCAGATGAAGTCCTTACAGCATACCTAGCTAGAGAGAAATGTCTGCACATATCCCTGTTCATCCTTTCACTCTCCAGTCAACTGTAAATGGCCATGTTGGGGGAGGGCTGCACTGCTTACAAAGTAGCTTTTGGAGAGGGTTTTAGTTGTTACATTGTCAAAATAGAATTCCAATCTCTGCAATGACAAAAAATATTTATGTTGTGAATTGTGATGGTATAAATCTGGTTTATGTCAGCTTAATTCATGAACAGGATGCCAGCCATTTAATTAATCTTTTCATTCTTACTTGATTCATCTTTCTGTTTTGTTCAGTGTTGTCCAGGGAAGTTCTTCCTTTTTTCTTCTTCTGAAGTATCAAAAGCAAAAGTATCAATTTATCTCTTTAACTTATTAAATGTAAAAAGAGCTGCTCCTCTATAACCATATGTATATATCCATATAAGGAGGACAATAGCATCTCATACATTCCTTGCATGTAGATCCCATGTTGATAGCAGTTGCAATTCAAGATGTCTTGCTAATTGTATTTCACAATTTCCCTCTGCTCTCTCAAAGATATTCATATAAAGGCATGGACAAATCAGTCTAGTTCTGGTTCAGTTTGCTGGTTTGAAAATGACCATGCATAGTTGGACACATTACAAGATCATGACACTTGTCTCCATATATCCTGCCACCTTGGATAAGTGTGAAATATCCTGTTACTGGATAACATTATTCAGCTGTCATATATGCCATTGGAAGGACATCATCCAATGGCACCATCTTGGATGCAGTTATAGACAAGTAAAACCACTGTTGTGTTTCTCTACCATAATTCAACATGGTAACATATTGATAGGTATTGTATGGTTATTTTACCAAGAGAGTTTGTCTAGTTCTTGCTATGTCCTGCTTCAAGCAATATTATTACCAGCATATTCTTTCTGTCACAATGAAGAAGAACATAAGTCAATACAGTAAGTATTAACTGAATGACTAAAATGAATAAACATAACTAACAAGATTTTTTAAAAAATCTTGGAGTTTTTATGTTGGTCATAGACATACTGTAAAATCCATGGAATGATAATACATCCAAAATCTATGCAAGCCCTTGAGAGTGCCAGATCTCTTTGTAAGGCAAGCTGTTACAAAAACCAGACAGGGATGAGGGAATAAGTTGATTTTAAGAGTCATGTCATCTGCATGTTGTCTTAAAACATAATGGTGAGGAATGGTCTGCATACTCTCAAATACACTCTTCAGAATGGTCCCTAGACTTGTTGGCAAGAGGAAAGGGGGGGGGGAAGGGAGAGTGATTCTCTATTTTGAAAATATAAAAACTCACAATTGTCTCTAAGGCTGTTTTGTAAGATTTTGGAAAGAGTTGTTAAATATAAGAACTTAAGAAATGTTCTTCTGATGTTCTGTCCTTTGGGAAAAAACATAATATAATGTTGTATTATAATATTTTATCCATAAAATACTCCCAAGGGGCACTAAGAAAGTGGGGGGTTAGCTCTCCTGCAAGTAAAATATTGCATTTTTCCTGTATTGTATAGACACATTCAGACAGATCCTTCAGACAGCATTCAGTAAGGACAAGAAATATATTTTACTGGAAAGATATTGCATTAACAGATCCCAGTTCTGTAGAAATCTCATATGAGAAAAGGACAAACCCAAATGAATATGAGGTTATTTTCAAGGGCAGTAACTATTTCAACTTTTAGACTACTGTCCCAGAGATTAAGATACAAAATCCAGAGCAGAAGAAATAAAGTCACAATGTTAGTTTTAATGTTCTCTTCATAAGCAGAAAATAAATTCATCGATTAAACCAAATGGCAGTGGAAACCATTTAGCTTGTATCGATAGAATTATATTTCACATTTTGTTACACAGATTTTTACAGAGCTTGGAATGTTATATTTTAAAAGGAACTAGGATGTTACAATGATCGCCCAATGAGCCATTACATGTGACTGTAGTCCAAAAAGTAACTCACTGAAATACTTGTTACAACCATGTTAGTGTTACTGTTCCAATTGTGCCATTTGAAAATGCAGGAAAATGTTCTCTGGTTCTTCCTGCTCATCTCTGATTATCATAATTCTGAGTGGAGTACCCTGCCCAGATCCCTCCCCCTGTCACTGATCCACCAAAGGACAGAGTGACAGAGCACACAGTTGCTATGTGAACTGCGAACACATGCTTTGGATCTGTATGCAGAAGAAATCACTCACTCTTCCTCTCCTCAACTAATTGCTCTAAATTGCATGTCTGAACTGATCTCAGGCATGCAGGGAAACACTCCTGCTGCCTCTACAATCTCTCACATAGCTCACACCAACCTAACCAGTCCAAGTGCATGTCCTGTGCTGCTGCTGCTGCTGCTGCTGTTTGGAGCAGCCAACTTAGCAAGACAGTCCTGTACCACCCTCTACACTCCTACACATATTTACAATGACTCTATATTTCTCTTTTCCTTTTCATCAGGGGCAGCAGTCTCTTTCATTCGGACAGAATGGAGGAAAGCATAAAAAGCAGGCTAACTTCTCAAGATATTTTAAAGCTTTTCAACTAACCTACTGTGACTCATAATTTCAGAGCATTACATTAGTTTCTTTAAAAGCCACCTGTTTCCCAAAGCTGGAACTCAAGACAACACACGAGATGGAAAGAACTTTTAAAAAAATAATATGCAGCAAAAACATTCAAAGAGTTATGTTTAAAATGCCATTAAACTGCCCATAGAATTAAAACCATTTAAAAGGAAAAGACAAAAATACTACAGCACACTAAAGAAATCTCTTTTCTTCTAAAACAATTAGTTTCCAAAGGCATATTGAAATAAAAAGATCTTCACTTGTCAACAAAAGGACAGAAAGGAGAGTGTCACTCTAGTCTGGACAGGAATTTCAAAAAAAGACATCTCTTGCATTCCCACAAAATACATTCACAAAGGTGGCAATACTGAGAAAAGTGCTTCCCTTGAAGTGCTCGCATGAGAGAATATGGTCCTTCACTCTTATATTAGAGGATACAGACCTAATTGTCTCCCTGCACACTCCCCTCCTGCTGTGCAATCCTGACTCTCACTAGCTTTACAATACCAAACAAAACAGAGTCTTAATGGTTGATACCACTGTGATCCTTCCCCCTCTTCCTCCTCCTCCTATTGTTCAGGCTGACTCAGAACACATTGAGTAAAGAGTAATAGGTAAAAATCCTGTTACATTACACCCAAATTGCAGCCCTGGCCATTACAGGCAAAAAGTTAACATCATTCCAGTTCATTATTGTAAAAACTAACTAGTTGCCAGATCAGTTCACAATAAGTAATACATTGTTTCCAAAGCTCTGGATTTGTAAAGGTAAATAGCTAAAGGTCTGCACACACGTGCCAGATTTATGCTCAAGCTAAGTAAGCTAAGTATGCTGCAGTTTAGGGCCTCAAATTATCATCTCAACAAAATAAAAAATAATAATTTCAAGCTTTATCTAATAAATAAAATCCAGAATTCTGTATCAACTACTTAGTACTTAAATAAATAGGTTCTCCTAGCCTATCCCCCCTCCCCAAACCTGATGGAAACATTATTTGACGGTGCTCCAGTCACTGGCAGAATGGGCCTCCTCCTCCCCAAACAGCTGATGCCCAGTAAAGTTGGTTGGGACAGAATTATGATCATGACAATAACATCACAGTCATTACTAAGTAGCAATCCTGAATATGTGTTACCTAGATTTACTCATCCATAACTGTTTTGTATTTGTTATCACTGTTTAGTCCCAATTTTTACATTATTGGAATGACTGTAACTCCTCCTTCCCAATTTGTTTTTTCCTGCTATCAGTTGTATGGGGAACAGGAAGTCCATTCTACCAGGCATCATAGGACAGTGCATTATGTTTATGTCAGGTTTGCTGGGACCAATTTGTTGAAGAATTTACAGAATTCCAACCATTTTAATATTTCTATGGAGCCTCTTAAACTTGGCATAGCTTAGTGCCTTGGCATTACTTATTCCAGTCCTGTCTGCAAACAATGCTTCCATTTGTACCATAGTGCTTTTCAGATCCTCAGTTCCATTACAGCTTCTAAGTATCCCTCAGAAATAACTTTCATTAGTGGAAGAAGTTATGGTTAAAAACTCAAATTATAAAAATCTATATGTGCATCACAAAAGACATGGGTGAGTATATGGAAATCCTGGTACCCGTTATTAAAGGCTGCTTCCAAAATTACATTTCTCTGCTCTCACCTTGAAACACAATGACAGGATTTTCCAGAAAGTTACAATTAACCACATAGCTTCAGAGTATCTGTACTGGGTGTTGTTTTTTTAAGTGTCAGATTCTAGGCATCATCGACTTAGAAGGTCCCTAAACACTTCTCTGTATTGAAAGGAGGCATAAGTAATTTAAGATAGTGGCTGTTGAAGAGAAACAACAAGATAAACTACTCATTACTATGGCCACATTATTTGTATAACCTTTGGGAACATTCTCTGAACATGTTACTCCTAAATAAAATGGTTTTTAAAATGGATCAGATTGTAACTAAGCAGTGTAACACAAGGTTCCAAAACATTTATTTTCATTGCTTGATAAATGTTACTTTGTTAAACCTGTTGCTTGTAACTAAAAATCTAATGCCTTATGCCCTTTCCCATATCTATTGAGGCAAGTCATCCAGTGCTAATGAAAATCAAAACTCTCCTGCTTGCCCCTAACAGCAAGTGGGATAGAAAATCAGCTCTGTCATGGTGGGCTGTACAAAAGAGCCAGAGTTAGTAATATCCTAGGGGAGCAATGCTTGAATCTCATGTCTGCTGGATCAATAGCAGGTTCCCATCTTCAGGTCTCAGGCAGGGTATCCACTATTGTTTATTTACAAGACTTTTGTTGCTCCAGGGAATGCAGAAATACCACTCTGTTCAGTAACCCTTCTGTTTTCATAAATGAAAGACATCTGTCGTGTGCTTCTCATGATAGCGGGCATTTTAGCTTATTACAAAAAGCAGTACAAAGGAGGCTTTTTCCCTGGTTAAAAAAAATAAAAACAATAAACTTACCCCTTATTCTTTCTTCTCAAAAGGGTGCACATTTCTCTTTGATCTCACACTGTATAAACTCTAGCAAGATTGAACCATGTGCAATAGCCACCATGCACATCTCAAATATTAAAGCAGTGTTTTAAGAGAAGTTCATAACTTTAGGTCTGTTGATTTATTGATGATACTGTCAGTCACTGAGGTTGTCTCCACCATGATACAGACCAGTTGCCTTAATGATGGATGAACATCTATGAAGGGAGCAGTATGGACTTCTGTCACATATCCTTCATCAAATTCTCATTTGTACATCACTTGAGTCTCTGGTTAACTGGAACAGTGGGGAGTTTATTTTTCTCAATCAGGACAGCTCAGTTAATTTCAAGCCTAAATGCAAGATGCTCAAAACAAAGAGTTGTACATGTTGCAATGTTGCTTTTGCTGAAAACATAATAAATAAGAAAATTCAGAGCAAATATTTTAGATATTTTTAAATTAGCCTCTTCAGAAACAGCTAGCATTGTAAATATCTACACATGGGCTTTCACACTACATAAATATGGCAGTAGGACTGCCATAGTTTCATCCTATAGAATTCTAGGGTTTGTAGTCTGGTGAGACACTAGAGCTCTCTGGCTGAGAATTCTAAGTAACCCTCCCTGAACTACAAATCCCAGGATTCCACAGAATGGAACCATGGTAGTTAAAATCATAGTGCTATATTTGTGTAGTGTGAAAGGGCCTCAAGAGTGTACGTGCTCAAAGTACAGATACACTTGTAACTACTTTATCTTTCTAATACTGCAAGTGTAATGATATGACATTATATTTGTAACTTAATGAGGGATAAAATAACTTCTTTTGGTAGTTTAATCATAACGTTTTAGGTTCTGTCTGTTCTGATGCAGGGCAGCCTGGAGTATTCTGGCTCCAGAGCTGCCCCAACCTTCCCCCATTGGAAAGGTCCTCTGTTCCAATGCCACGTGGTTGATCGCATGCATGTCCCATTCAGTAGCCCACCGTATCCACTATCACCATGGATCATTTCACTCTGAGGTCAGAATGAGGTGCCCCCTAAAACATAAAATAAAATAATTAATAAATACAGACTGAAATGCATGCTGGGAAGGGGTTAGGGTAGGGAGTCAGGGTTAAGGAGGCCAGTGTACAGAAGGCAAAAGCCCAGGCAGAAGCAGCAGCATCACATTTTTGAAGAGCTGTGCAATAATGATTGTCCCAACCCGGTATGTTTGCATTTCCTACAAAGACGCTATTGGGTCACTTTACAAGCCTGATGTGATAAAGTGCTTTATCTAAGATTACAAATAGCACAAAAACTAGTTACCTAGGTTCTTCTCCTGTATTTGTATCACACAACCCTGAGGCTTTTAAAGGCCCTCAGATCCTCCAGATTCTTCAGACTGCCCTTTCTCTGACAAACAGAAAAGTGTAAAATTTCCTCTCCCAGAAACCTTTAGGAATAACTTACCTTTTCCATACATACAGTGTGTTACATTTTTGAATCATAGCACCCAGAATAATGGCATAATAAATACACGTTGTTCAAAGCAAAAAATGGGCTCCCAGCCACTGTGGTTTTGGTAGGGTTGTGGTAGCATTCTGGGGGGCAGTCTGTTAAACCCCTGGAGTAGTCCAGGGCACAAGCTTGGCTCCTGCCCACTGCAGTTGCCCATCCCTGCTTTATATGAAGCCTTTTATTTCAAATGGAATTATGTTGGTCTTCTTGCTATCCTTTCCAGGAGTTCATGCATATAAATACCTTTGAAGGAATTAATTAGTAGAGAATGTGCAGAAAATCCCTGTTTCCGTTTGCAGAAGCACCAGCTACAAATTAGAAAGAACCCTGCATAAAACCCTGAAGAGCCTTCTTGCTGGTTTAGATCCCCTTTACCCAATGTACTGTTCTACAGTTGTGCTGAACTACAGTTCCTATCATCCCCAGCCAACATGTCCATTGGCTGACATAGACAATACTTAGCTTCTTTGGGCATTCAGAATGAACTCAAACCTCTTTTCAGCCTTCAAAATCCAGCATTACCAGAGTTTCTAACTGTGTGGACACTCAGTGTCAGAGTCAGAATCAGAATTTATTTACGGTCTTTGACCAAAATATCACAAAATTATATAAATATTAGCCAATAAAATCACACTTACAAAACTGATAAATCTAAATAAATGGCAATTTGGATAGCTCCCTCCATGGTGCCATACACAAGCCCACTTACTTCCTTCTTTGTGGTTCATGTTCACTGCTTGAAGATTAACATGTTAGATTAACATCACCAGGTAGCTTCCTGTTTCCCATTAAATGCATAGGCATCTTGGTGGCACCATGTTCCTCCTGCCCTGGGGCCTCTCCTGTAATTTCTCCAGCTTTCTCCTTTTACGTTATGTTGTCAAAGCAGGTGCCACCAGACAAATTTTGTCTCCTGCTCTCAGTGCATCAGAACTATACTGTATAACTATATAACTATACCAATACCTAGTGTCTTGTTTGGTATAATTCAAGGATATAGCCATGTCAGTCTGTGGAATCAGTATGTAGAGAGATCTTTGAGACTCGCTGTAATAAAGAAGTTGGCAGCATGAGCTTTCATAGACTTCAGTCTGCTTCCTCAGATGCATATAGTGTCTTGTCTTTAATAGAGTTAGCTAGGAACAGTCACAAAGTTAAGGAAGAGAAGAATTGGTAAGGTCTAAATAGGGTTTGGGGAGCTAAGAATTTGGGAATAATTAAGGGGTAAGTGATACTTTTTTTTTTTTTTAAATTGATCATTACTGTGTGGTATGTGTGGAACCAGCCTAAGGCTGGAAGTTTATTTTATTTGTTACACAATAAGTCTTTACTGTTTTTATCTTCTACAGCTCATAAATGTTCAGTTTTGTTAGACAGTGAACACACTCCCTCAGAGTTTGGTGGAGTCTCCTTTGGAAGTTTTTAAACAGAGACTGGATGGTCTTTGTTGGGGGTGCTTTGATTGGTGTCC
The DNA here is from genome assembly GCA_026167975.1 of Phrynosoma blainvillii. NCBI lineage: Eukaryota > Metazoa > Chordata > Lepidosauria > Squamata > Phrynosomatidae > Phrynosoma > Phrynosoma blainvillii. The sequence continues at coordinate 57,015,204 of JANUYF010000002.1, read as the reverse complement.
CTGCTTGGCAAGGGGTTGAACTGGATGGCCATTGAGGTCTCTTCCAACTCTATGATTCTATGATTCTATGAATTTAACAATTGTTAAATTGTTAAATAACATGGATAACTAGGCGCATTTTAACATATGAAATCCACAGAGCAGTGTAGCCACTTGTCCAGTATAGAGGTCACTTTGAAGCTTCAGTACTGAATCCAGGGAGGGATCTCAAGGGTAAAAGGACAAGTTGAATGGCAGGAGTCCAAGAACTGGAACTGCAGGGCATAGCTTGGAAATGTCACATAATCATCCAATGGCCACTTTGACCATGGAATTCTGGAGCTGAACTCCAAATTAAAGTCAATGTTTACAAGGTCAATATCTGTCTGTAAGTTCATTTTTTTTTTCTGTGATGATTGTCATGGCTACTGTGAAGTCTCTTTCCCTAACTTTAATAACATTTATGTTATTAAACAAAAGCTCAAGTATGTGGTGGCAATTAGATATCATGTATCTATATGCTTTTCAATCCTTACCAATTTCCACATGCCTTCTTTCACTAAATGGTTCTACAGAGCCTTTATTTTTCTAAGGAGTTTATCACACAGGGAGCCCCGTGCAGAAACAGGGCTTTAAAGTAAAAAAAAAAAAAAACGCAAAAGCGTAAGCTTTCAATGAATGGGATTTCTCCCGTTCTGCCCTGTGTGAAAAGTGAAAGCACTGTTAAAAGGAGGTTAATCCGAACGGAAATTAGACAAAAGCTGCTTCTTTTTACTTTTGGGATCTTCCAAAAATAAAAAGAAGCAGTTTTTGTCTAATTTCCGTTCGGATTAACCTCCTTTTAACAGCGACGTTGTCTGTTTAATTGTTTAATTTAAAGCCCCGTTTCCGCACGGGATTTCCCCCGTGTGATAAACTCCTCAATTGGTCATTATGGCTTTATAGCAATTTTATCAAGTGAGCTGCTATATTCTAATTCTGGCATGATTCATAAGATCTAAAAGTTTCACATGAACATAGAAAATAATTCTATTTGTTTTCCTCAAAGGGAAGGGCCTTTGCATTTTGCTTGCCTAGTATGGCAACAGCTGCTCCTCATTAATTTGGAGGCCTCATACCATGTAGCCTGCTTACCCATAGAATTAAGGTCAAGCTGTCACATTTCCCCTACTTTTCAATAATAGCCTTTCAATGAAAACCATTTTTTATAAATGAATTCACAACTTTCACCACCCTGTATTTCATTAATAGTAATGGGCCAGAAGGAGCTTTCAGATCAGATGGTAAGATTCTAAATTATCCTGTCTGACAGTCTTTTAGCACTTGAGCCCACTTCCACAGATTCAGAAAGGGTCAAGATCTTTCATTCATCCAGCAAAAGGAAGATATTGCCTCTTCCTCCTGGACTGTGTCAAACATAAAGACAACAAGACTAGTCCATGTGTTCACATATTCATGATATATCTTCAAAACATATCTACAGTTGCCAGATCTCAGGACCTGGCCCTGAGTCCTCAGTTTTCATGAAACATCTCTAGGAAGGAGACATGGATGAAAAATTCTTCAGTTTTGTCAATTCCAGGCAAGAGGAATGGGTTGTGTGCAGATCTTCAACTCACCTAGTAGGGCAGCAGCTTGCTACAATTTCCAAGATTTAACTGACTGGTTGCTATAACTTGCAAAGACTGTTGGGGGGTGCATTCCTGAGCGTATACATTCCTGAGCTTACTGTATTTACTTAGGGGGGTTGCAGACTGCCAGAAATAGTGCAAATTGAGTCCACTTTTAGGGTTAGGGTTAATGCTAGGGAATCATGGAAATTGTTGTGTTTTTTTTCCTGAGACATTGAGCCTTCTCTGTCAGAGAGCTCTGGTGCCACAATAAAATACAGTTCCCATGATTCCCTAACCCTAACCCTAAATGTGGACTCAATTTGCACTATTTCTGGCAGTCTGCAACCCCCCCCCCCCCCTAGTTAGTTTCCTCCTTTCCTCACAGGGCTCATCCTCCACTTTGCTTTGCATCCACCTTCTGGTTAAAAGCAAGCAGGCTCCTAAGGTCTTAGTCCAACACTCAAACTACACAATGCTGGGTCTCCTACAAAGGAGCTTTTCCATATCTATTTCATAAATGTCAAGCATGATGAAAATGGCCTCCATTTTCCTTTTATTCTGTTTACGACAGTCATTCTTCAAATAAGCTCAAGAATTCCATATTGAACAATTTAAAAAAAAAACTCCTATATGAGACAGAGTGGCAAATGATGTCCCATTCCAAGCCAAGGCTCACAGGGCTCATAGCTTCCCTGGCATTAAAATCCAATAATAATAATAATTTAATAATTGATTCAGTTGAATAGTTAATAATTTGCTGGCTTTGCATGGCACAAGAATTATCTGCCTAAGTCAACTGCCCCAATCTGCCTAAGAGCTAGGCCAGCAGTACAACTGAAATTTTCAAATATACTATGTTCAGGTGGATTTGAAATTAAGCATTTAAACTTCCTTTTCTTAATTAAAAGCTCTCCATGTCTATTTAAAATCTTAAACTACAATCAGATGTTAATGTCGCCATTTAAGTGAATGCTAGAAAATCAGAGGCATAGTGGAAGACAGATTTCAACCATATGCATTCAATATCTGGCAAATCTCAATACTGTATCTGGCAGGTCATTATTACCAACATTAACAATTACACAAAGAAGAAGAGAAATTAGCTTGGACAGGCAACTAAAAGCTCTGTATTTTAAGACATGAGGCCAGCTTAATGAAACACACAAGGTATTTAAAAGGTAATACACAGCATAAAGATTTTTTTAAAAAATAAAGCTAGCTTTCCTGGAAGATGTCTGTTATATGGTGAAGAGCAAACACATTAACTTTCAAAATGTGCTGGAATTGAAAGTTACAGAAGTTGTGTGGCTATTGCAAAAGCAACATTTCTGTGGGTTTTCTCTCCTCTCTTCTCCTCTGTATCATCAAGCAGGGCACAGTGGGCCAGATCATGACTTTGGCCTCAAAGAAGTGTGTCAGGCATCTCTCCTCCTGCCCCTACAGCCATCACCACCACTCAAAAGCCAGCTCAGGAGGGCTTTCCAGGCTTCAAGAGCAGATATTTGGGGTGCAGTTAGTAAGGAAGCAAGTTATTTGAAGGATGGAATTCCACTCGTGAGAGCAAATATTTCATTGGATCCTTGAGTTATAATAGGTCCTTTTAAATCAATGGGACCAGTTAGGCCCAGTGATTTCAGTAGGTCTACTCAAAGCATGACCAAGTGTGATGTGACATCATCACATGATGTCACATCAAACCAAGCTGTCAAGTAACATAATCACATGTGAGTTTATTCCACTTGATTGGCTGCTAACTGAAGCAGCAGTATAGTTCACAATGTAATTACACTGGCTCATTAAAAAAAAAAAAGAATTTTGGTATTAGTGGCATTATGGAGGAGACAAGGAAGAGGAGGAGAAATAATGCAGGATATTTTAAAGGCAGCTGAAAAAGTGGAATGGCAGAGATTAATTAAGATTGTCTCTGGCAAATCAGGACAGTTGGAAGGAATGGAGGTGTTTCTGACCCACCTTGAAATGGTGAAGGAAGGAGTTCCCCTACTCGGAGCCATCCATATCTTGTAAGCCTCTTCCACTTCCACTCATCTCAGAGACATGTTTGTTGCTTCACAAGATAATGCAGCAACTGGGTTGTAGGTTACAGGGCAAAAGTGGCAGGGATGGATTAAGCATCCGCTCCCCTGCCTGCATGCTATATCTGATCTTACTCACCTTACACTGCTTTGTACTTGTTTTGGGACAACCAAAGAATTATAGATCCCCAGTTGGATTAACAATAGGATTGTTGAAATCATGGACCTATTGTGAGTCTGTGTGGATCCAACAACTGTGTCTGGATCCAACTCAATGTCTAGCTTGGCTATTATATCATTATAGTACCACTGCAACTCCCAGCATTCCTCACATACAAAAATCTTGGCTGGGGCTACTGGGAATGCCACTTCAACAACATCTGGAGGGCTACATAATTCCCACCCTTGCAGCATATAAACATCCCCTCTCCAGCCTTAATGGACAAAAGTTGGTAACAGCCTTAAATATAACTAGACTATAGTACAGCTACTATAATATTTTACTGGAACATGTGGAGGAAGAGTACTTATTATATTTTAAGACTGCTGTTGAAAAAGTTGCTAGCAGGATACAAATGAAAACCTTTACTTTTATTCTAACACAACACAGATGGAGGGTAGGAAGTGTTATTGTGTGTGTGTTTTTTTACTTGCCGTTGAAATAGTCTAGCTAGAAGTAAATTATTTCACTGAAGTGTATCCAATTCAAAATAAGAATCAGCTTTTTCTCTCTTTGTTGTAACTCAATTCACACTCACAGTGGAAGTATTTTGTGCTTACCTGGTATAATCCATTTTACTGACATTCTAGTAAGATGTGGTGTTTATGCCATTAAAGATTTCATCACTTCTGTTTTGGTGGCATTACAACTCAAATGTTATTTATTAAGTTCACTACAAATACTGATTGGTTGCAGATTGCAGTTTTGCTCACCTTTTCCTCATAGGACTCTTTGCCTTTACCCCTTACATGTCAAAGAGAAACAAAAGAGGTGCAGTTTTCCTAGGAAAAGGTGCAATAATGCTAAACATTTCAATACCCTCCAACATTTCACAGATGTAAACCAGGATATGTGTAGCCGAGCAACTTCAGATAAAGACAGAAAAATGTATTAATTGTTTTTGTGTGATACTACTGGGAAGAACAAGACCAAATCTCCCTATGTGCTCTCCCTACAATGAGTTAATTGGATAGAAACTACTTTTGAATTTTGAACTCACTTTGCACCAAATGAAGTAAACTGAGGATGAAGAGGAAAAGTGAGAGGATGAGAAAGAAACTCAGATATTCTAAAAGGAGCTGAAAAAATGGGATGACAGAAGATTAATCAGCTGGAAGATATGCATTCCATCTGCAAAATTTCTGCAAAATTTCTAATCATAGGAGATTATCGCACTGCAATTCACCCATGGGATAGATGCAGGATTTAAAAGTCAAAGACAGATTTTACCATACTGCCTCGTAGCTGGGCAGTATGCAACCCATATGCCAGGAGTAGGCAACCTTTTTGAGCCAGGGGCCGGGTTGGTGTCCCTCAGACAATTGAGGGGCCGAAGCACCAAAAATAAATAAATAAATAAATAAATAAATAAATATAAAATAAAAAATATTTTTTAAAAAAAACATTTTAAAATTTAAAAATATGCATGCACACTCTCTCAGCCCCAGAAAAGCCATGGCAAAACCCCTGTGGAGATTTTGCCAAGAAAACCCCAACAACAAGTAATAACAACAATAATCAATATCATCATGGTGGGCAGCGGTGGTGGTGGCGGGGGACGGCGGCAGCAGCGGCAGGACCGGCCTGGGGCCCGTCCAAAGGCCTCAGGGGGCCACATCCAGCCCCCTGGCCTTAGGTTGCCTACCCCTGCCGTATGCAATCCATGCTTCTCTGGACTTCTCACACAGTTTTTCAAACACAGAATTTTCCTGTTCTTGAAAAACTGCATGAGAACCCTGAAGAAGCATGTGGGTTCCATACTGCCCATCTAAGGGGCAGTGTGGTAACATCCATCCTTGACTGTTAAATCCATCTATCCCATGGGCGAATTGCCAGTACGATAATCTCCATGGTTTGCGCAAAATGGGAAGGATCAATTTTTCAAAGCAGAAGTAGATACTTCTGATCTCCTCCTCATTGCCTTGCCACAGTCAAAGGAACTACCAAAATCCAAGTCTCACTTATGAAACACTAAATTATAGTTTAGGGTTACATCTGCATGCAGCCACTGTTTCTGATACTCAAATATGAGCATAGACGGATACCACAAAATATAAAGAACACCCATAGTGAATTGGATTTTGAGATCTGTCTCTCTCTTTTTATTTATTTGTTGCACTTATATCCCACCTTTGTCCCAGAATGGGAGGCCTCATACACAACATTTGTTCTAATACTTACGTACAATCTGTAGACAAAATTCATGTAAAGCTGAGATGATTAATTTATGTATATAAGGAAAATAGTTATCTCAGTTATAATAAAGAAGCAAAAGTCTATTTTGTTTATTGCATAACTGCTTCATGAAGGGCCCGTGGGCACCACCTAGCACTAAATGCTTCAAAAATGAAGTGTATGCACACAGCGATAGCTAGGGCAATTTGAAAGTCCTTTTGCTTATGTCTTATCAGCATACCTTCATTTAAAAGATTTCCTTTATATATGAACCTATCTGGTTTTTAATATCTTCATCCCAAGTCCATAGCACCAAACTCCTGCTTCTGATGGCTTCCTAACCCTCCAGCATTGATTTTATGAATTCCCAGGAGGCTGTAGGAGGGGGAAGGAATAGGCAACGGGGGAAGGGAGGGACAGCAGAACTACTTCTTTGGGTCCTGGCCTTCTCTATGGAAAAGACAATCAAGAGACCTTTCTTGAGTGTTTAAGAGAACTTGAAGAAGAATTATTCACGAGAAACTTTTATGACCAACGAGATACACTGCTGCATCATTTTTAAGATCTCTTTTTAGCCATGCTATTTTATGTGATTTTGTTGTATTGTGATTTTATTGCTTTTTGTTGTTGTTAAAATATTTATAGCCTGCCTTTCAGCCCAGAGCACAGGAACCAGGTGGCCTGGCTTTTGTACAGTATCTAGAAAGTAATACTCAATTAGTCTGCTTGAAGCTCAGTTTGTTTTGACTCAATCCAAAAGAAAGAGGCACAGGCAAGCTCCAAAACAGAACAAGGTTCATTAGCTGGGCTAGATACTGTAAATGCTTTGTTGTTTTCATTGGCTTCCATATACTAGGTTTTAGTACAATAGTTCTCCTTTTCTCCGCATTCATCTTATGAAGTCAATGTGGCCAAGATAACATAAAGACCACCCTAGTACTAAGGGAAAAGTTTGCAAACTGTCCCAGATAAAACAATAACTTTTGTACATCTTCTTTGAAAGTTATCTGCTCTGTCTTTGTCTCTAGTTCAGGTAAGAATTTTGATGTGCATGTTCAAAAGAGAAATAAGTGCACCTTCAGTGAACAATCCTTTCCTCAACGTATTTTACTAGACTAATTCCACACACTTCGTTTAGCTGGAACAATGACTTAAATCTGCTGTGTCCCTCATGCTTTTCTGTGTTTGCTGGACTCAGCTGCAACACTCAAAGCAACAGTGTATCATTATAAGTTATACCTGCTACAATCCAAATTATTTTAAGATGGCTTGGTCTTGAAATGATAATTTAGATCAACTGGCTTTACAAAAGACCCATTCCTGCTTGAGATAAAATGGATGAGAATGGATTGTCAATATTGGCTCAAGACTGCTTGTGTTTTTGGACTCTCTTTATAAGAAACAGCTATTAGGATTATAGTGAAAAATGCTTGTACAGTAGCCCCTCCCAATTCATGGGAGATCCGTTCTGGACTCCCCCCACCTGCGAAAATGGCAGCTCACAAATATTCGAGCCCCATTGAAAGTAATGGTGCACCCACCCATGGCATATGTGCGGGGTCACACACAAGCGTGCACCACCATTTTATCCCTACCCACTTGTCCTTCCCATGAAGAGTGAAACCACAGACTTGAAGTCTGGGAATGGGAAGGGATAACTGTTCTTCAGATTTTACCAGGGAACAAAAGTAACTCATCCTATGATTCAGCAACTACCATAAAGACAAAATCCAGCTTTCTCATTGTCTATGTTTATAGTCCCAGACATGTCATTGTTTTGTCACTGCCATTACCAGCAAAGACTTGAAGAAGGTGCCATTACCCTGTTGGACAGTCTTGGGTCCAAAACACACTGCAGAAATAATCCAGTGAGACCACTTTAACTGTCCTGGCTCAATGCTAGGAAATTCTGGGAACTGTAGTTTTGTGAGACATTTAGCCTTCTCTATCAAACAGCTCTGATGGCACAATAAACAATTCCCAGAACACTGAGCCAGGGCAGTTAAAGCAGTCTCAAACTGGATTATTTCTGCAGTGTGTTTTGGACCTTAGTTAGGTTTGGCTTTGAGACTTGCTCCCTCTGACACCTATTTACACATTTTTGCAATGAATGATACACACACAAAAAGCCTTTTCTTTCACAGATACTATGGTTGGTAAATTCATCTATCAATTTAGTGACTCCTAAATCACTAGATAAATCCTAGGTCCTAACCTGGGCTATCATGGGGTTCAATGCTACCTTCAGCCTTCATTGTGGGTCCCTCTCCCCTTCCCAATTTCCATGCTTCCCATTCAGGGAATTAAATTGAGAGGCACCAGGAAGTATGGCTCCCATGCAATTCTATAGGAAATAGCATCTTCTTTCTCTTTATCAAAGTACTATGCAACCCTACATAAATTGTTAACACCTTTTCTCTATCTCTGTCAAAACCTCCTGATCACGAGTTCCTCCTATCATAAGGCTGAAGAGGAGGGTAGCATCAAAAACATCCCATTGCTATTTCTCTCACTACCACTGTCACCTCGCTAAGTGTACATGGAAAAGGAAGCAGCAGGGCCATATATTGGGAAGACATTTAAAGCCTGATGACATCATTGTAGAAACAATAAAATCCAAGCTCAGAATTAGTCTGGCAGGAAACCCAACCTGCTATCTCAGTTATGGGGGGATTCATTCTGCCAAGTCTAATGCTTAAGTCAAGATGAGGACATGAATTCATCAATAATACAACACTTCTAGCTTCTCACTTTCTAAAATGCCCTGTAACGTCTTCTTGTTTAGTGAGGGGATAGGAGACAGCCTGGGTGTACATGCAGATCTGCTTCAAAACTTGGAAAATCTGCCCTTTTGGATTGTAGCTCCCAGGGGGCATGCTGACTGTGGGATTCTGAGAGCTATAAACCAAAAAAAAGTCAGTTTGCATGATCCTGTTCTATACATTTTCTGACCTGTAAATCAGAGGCCTGTCTGCATAGGCCAAATAAATCATCCTCCCCCTGTCCTCTTGGCAGAGAATCCAGACGACACACAGCCCAAATCCTGGTTCTGGTATGAACAGACTGGACAATATCTGAACACACACACACTTTTAAACACACACTTTTAACTCCAGATCTTCTTGGAAGATTGGGAGCACACCAGGGTGACACTGGGCAGCTGTATAAAGTGCCTCCTCCTGAGCTGTCCAGTGCCACCACTGCTGCCAGGTGTTGCTTTTGCTGAACCATGTGATTGACACTGAGCACCTTGTTCTGACCTCAGAGCAAAGCAACCCGTGGCAGTAGTGCTGGGTGGCTCAGCAGGATGCACTTGTGAACAGCTGCCTGGCATCACAACAGGAGTGCCAAATGACTGGAGAAGGTCAGAGTAGTTGTAGGGCCAGAATACTCTCGGCTGCCTCTGGAGTATTCTGGCCCATAGAGACAGAGCCTAAATCTCCAAGAATTTCTGAAGTGAGGGGGGGGCAGATAGATAGATAGATAGATAGATAGATAGATAGATAGATAGGCAGGCAGGCAGGCAGAGAGAGAAAGAGAGAGAAAGAGAGAGATTTCACAGTTGTTATGTGAGGGTTAATCAAATATCTTTCTTGACATTTTTGGAAAGGACTTGAAATGATGTTTCAAAAATGTAAAATGTTTCAGTTTTGAGAGGTTTATCTTGGCTTCAATGGACTGAATTTTATTTATCACACTCCAGGGGGATACATTCATTCAAAATTGTGAAGACAGTTTACAACTAAGATGGGAATCTAGTTTTCCTCTATCATCTGGGAATAGATTCACATAGAATTAACTAATGTAAATATTTTTACTGTTTATATGATACATGCATAAAATGGAGTTTTTATTTACATTTCCTTTTATATTCATTTTTGGTATGCATGACACAGACTAGAATCATGGACACAGCTATCTATAAACAGGCCTTATTTCAAGTTAAGAGCCATCATATCCATGAAGAGAGAAACATCGTATAGCTTTACAAAAACTATACAGATTGTGCCAAAATAACAACTGTTCAGTTAAGAAGAACAAGAGAAACTGGAAGTATGTTATTGTTGTTAGAGGCAAAGCAAAGAAACCTGGGTTCAAGTTCTCACTCAGCTGTGAAGTTCAGATGGTATCTTTGGGCCAATTAATCTCTCTCAGATTAACAACTTTTACAGGGTTGTTATGGGGAGACTGGTTTAGAAATTGTGGAATTGAGTTATTTGGTAATAAAGTATAAAACGTCTGGAAAGCTGACCATGGCAACTCCACACTGAAAAGCAGGGTAGGAAACACGTGTACCTTCAGATGTTGTTTGATTGCAACACTCTCATCAGCCTAGCCTGGCTCTTCCATGGTGAGCACTGCATGTTTCCCATCCTTGGTGGACAATCACTTCAGTGGTGGGTATTCTTGGCTGTCAGGTAAGAGAAGCAGTTGAAAGACCTAGTGATTGAAACAGCTCATTACAAATGGAAGGCTGAGAGACAGAGGTGTTGCCATCTGGCATCACATAAGTTCTTTGGGAGCAAAGTGGCATGGATTAGAGTTTGCATAGAAGGTTACACTACCATAAGTAGTTTGCTTGGACATTTTTCACCCATTTTGAGCCCTCTGAGGGAAAGAAATTAGTAGAAATTAGAAATTAGTAGCCCTTATGGATATTTCTCCTTGAGGGCTCACATGACACATGGCAAACAATTTCCCCACCCACCTCTCTATGGGAAGAAAAGTGTCCCATCCAGAAACATTGTGCTTCTCCTGGAAATACAGTGGGTCAAGGGGAAGGTGTTAGGCAACTCTTATGTTATTGACACCCTATTTGCCCACATAGACTTTGCTAAATGACTGTATGAATTGCCTTGGAGAGCTTTTTATTTTTACTGTGAGAGAAAGAGCTATAATCCTAGGAAAGCTTTAGATCAGGGGTAGGCAACCTTTCCCCTTTAAGGGCCGAGGTACTTCAGCTCCCAGAAGCCTCAGCCATGTTGGCCAATAGTCCCATGTTGGCCAATAGCTCCTGGGATTCTGGGGGCTGAAGTCCCTCGGCCCTTAAAGGGGAAAGGTTGCCTATCCCTGCTTTAGATCATCTTGTTTTAGCATTTCTGCATGCAGATTTGGACAAAGACCTTAAGCCAAGCACTCAAAAGTGCCATGTGTTGGCTTTGGGAATTGGCATTTGGGAAGTCATGTTATCAGAGCCATGAGTTGGAACATAGGAGGCAGTTGGAGGGCATTTAGGTAAAAAAAAAAAATAGAAAACAATAGTGACATTGCTGTGTAGGGTTTGATGTAGATCTTGAAAGCAGATTGAAGACTTTGATGAAAGCTTCATCCACTGCCAAACACTCATAAAGAAAAGAAATAGTAGAACCAGGTGGCTTCAAATACCCTGATAAGTTTTCCAAGTTAAAATCTGCCAAGAATTAATGCCCAACAAATTTCTCACTTGCTTTGTTGACAATTTCATTAGATTAGGTCCATTTAAAGAAGTGGTAAACAAAACAAAAAATACAAAGAGACTGAACTTCATTTCAGTTATTTAGTTTCTCTCCCCTCTCCCCTTCCATTCAAACAAAAGAATGATATATATCCAACCTACATACATACCTATACCTCTACACATGGTAGAGGTATGTAGGTAGGCTGGATATAAATAATATATTAGGGGATTAATGGATTATATGCCCTGAAAAACTAAGCTTGCACAATGCTGGGAAATGCCACTTCTTGAGCAAAGGTGCTGAGTCATGGTAGCACGTCATTGTGACATGTCCACCACTGTGACATGTCTCCTGCTGGTTAGCCTTTTAGAAGCTTGACTGAAATTATACGTTTGAGAAGATCAGCAGAGCCAGAGGGAGAAGTTGAAGTGGATTAGTAAAACAGAGTGTGAGAGAAAGCAAGTGAGAGTATTTAGAACTGGATGGTCTTTTTTAGAACTAAGTTTAGAGCTTTGAGAGTTAGAGCCTTTGCAGACTGCCAGAAATAATGCAGCTTGAGGTCACTTTAACTGTCCTGGTTCAGTGCTAGGGAATCATGGGAAGTTTATTGTGACACCAGAGCTCTCTGACAGAGAAGGCTCAATGTCTCAGGAAAAAATACAGTTTCCATGATTCCCTAGCACTGAGCCAGGACAGTTAAAGTGGCCTCAAGCTGCATTATTTCTGGCAGTCTGCAAAGGCCCTTAGAGATACTTTTATGTCAGCTTATAAATAGGTGTTAAAATGAAGACAAAGGCCATAGCCACACTGATGGGAAAACCTGGTTTACTGTCAGAGCTTCCAGCTCTGCAGGGAGGATGAACTGTCTGCACAACTGACACCAACAATGAGCCAATACTGGCAGCATAGTCCACACATTCCCACTGTTCTCACGCTTTTCTCATGGCTTGTGGGGGCAGCCTATTGAGCATTGGTGCACTGTACTGATGGTATTGTTGGGCTAATGTACACTTGTGTGATCAGTTTGCACCATCATCTGAACAGGACGTGCAGGAATGGGGTGAGAACATTTCTTTTCCTCCATGCAGATACCATGAGAGAGAGAGCTGTTGGTGTTTTTTTAGGTATCAATGTTATTTAGCTGCTAGTGTTATTTAGATAGCTGTCAGAATCCATTAATTAGTTAGAAACTGTGTTGTTGTTTTTAAATAGTTAAACAGTTATAGCACTTAGCTAGTATTATACAGAGAGTTGTTAGAGTGTATTATACTGTGGAGGAAGTGAGGAGGAACAGATTAGAGAGAGAAGGAAAGCAATCTCCTTAAAGAGGTGCATAGGACTTCCTTCTGCTTTCTAGTTGCATTTTAATTCTCTCACTGTCTGGGATTGTTCAGAATCCCTGGCCTCCTCAGCCATGGCCAGGCTTTTTCTTCATGACCATACTGACTGATTCATAGCCAAAGGTCCACTTGTTACTTGGCAATAAGATGTAGGATATGGCCAACTCTAGGTTTTTGATGGAGGTCCTTTGGACAAGTGGCCCTCAATGCTTCCTGCTTTCCACACTCTGCCACTCACTCATCATCCTCCTCTGTTCCCAGTGGGAACTGCTTAAGATTAGCCTTACCATTGGGCAAAGAGGATTCCATTTTAAAAGGAAGGTTAATATGGGCTGAGCCCCCATCCACTTATGTGCTGCAGCTATTGTTGGCCCCTGAAAGTTGCTGCTTGGATTGCAGTGCCACCTCTTCCAATTGCTCTACTGATTTTACCATCAACTCCTACTGTCCACTCTACAAGCCACTTTCCAAAATTTATTAGGGTGTGGCTCCAGAGCCTGAACCCACAGTATGGGTGTGTAAGTGTATGTATACACATACACATACATACACACACACACACACACACACACACACTACTGTGTGCTCCTGGCCCCTGCTGTTCTAGGTGCTTTTGTATTCACTGCAGAATTCCCCTGGATTTCCCTATTAATCTATCACCATCATAACTTCCCCTTATTCAAAAATCTGATTATTATTAGCAAAACTGTTATGATAGGAAGATTCTTTTATTTTGGATGCAAAAGAGAATACAACTGATTCAGCATAAGAAAATGTGTCCAATTAGCAGATCTGGAGCCTTATCACATGAGAAAAGAAAAACAGCGGGAGAATAGTGGCTTTCTCTGTGTTTCTCTGCATACTGTCATAACACTTCAGTTCTCTTCCTAAGGGAGATGGTCATGAAAGCATACTTTTTGTCAAACAGATTTTTCCAGTGTGACAAAAGGCACACTTTTATGACCATCTCCTTCGAGAAGAGAATTGATGTTCTACAACAGCATGCAGAGAAGCATGGAGAAAACCAATACTCTCCCACTCCATTTCAGTGTGCTTTTCTCATGCAACAAGGCTCCTGGTTAATGGAAGCAATCCCTTAAAAGCAGAATTTGGAAGACATTGTTTGCTATGAAAACTTTATTTGATTGGGCTATAGCTGCCATGCATATTTCAAAGCAGTTTCTCCAAAATCAGAGCTGGGGAAACTTTATTGTTTCCGTTCACTCCAGGGAGTTTATCACATTTTTTAAAAAGCGACTTACCCCTTCCATTTTACAGTCATTTACAGGATGCAACCAGGAATTATTGCATGGAAAATGCCACCAATGCCGCTGCCCAATTGCATCCTGCCTAAATCCCGGCTCCTAGCCATGCTCAGCTGTCTGATTTGCAAAGTCGGGACGCTCCTGACTTTGCAAATCAGCCAGCTGAGTGCAGCTGGGAGCTGGGATTTAGGCGGGATGCAGTCAGGCAGCAGCATTGGTGGCATTTTCCATACTATAATTCCCGGCTGCATCCCATAAATGACTGTAAAATGGAAGGGCTAAGTCACCTTTTCTTAATGCGATAAACTCCCAGGTTTAGAAGACTTAATTTACCACCAGAGAAATATTTCCTCATTTTTGTTTGATTTGCCATCTTTTATCTGAATGACATGATGACATGTGATTGATGTTTAAGGTGTCTTCTTTAATGACATCACCAGTGGCCAACCTCTGTGACATCACCAAGGATTGTTCCTAGGCTCCTGAAATCTCAGAACTTCTAGTGCTTCTGAGCTGGCAAGCCTTGCTTTTTTTTTATTTCATCTCTGCTCATCCTGATGAAGACTAAAGAAATCTCAAGAAAACCTCTTGTATTGTGCCCTGAGCCCTTGAACTTCCAAAAGTCTCCTTTTGGTTTTTGAACACCTAACCATTCTCATTCTCTGTGCCACTTGTATACTACCTAAGGCAGGTAGTAAACTACATAAGGAAACCTGGCCTAAGGAAGTAAGTGCACCCAACACTTCCTCGCCAATAAAAACACACACACACTCACAACCAAGCCAAGCACCAGCAAACCCACTTCATTCCCTCATCCCCAGGAAAGAACTGGTCAGGTTCTTGGTTATTCATTTCTTTTTCACTTTCTCTTTTGACTTGTTCCTTCTGTAATCAGGCTTGGTGCTGTGCTAAAAGCCAAGGGCACAGGATTGGGTCATTGTTAATTGCTAGTTAATTCTTGGAAGACAGGTGGATGGTTTGAAGGGCAAAAGAGCAGCATTTTATCCATGTATGTCTCCATTTCCTCAGAATTGATTTCACAAGGTTTTTTATGGGGGGGGGGGGTTAACTGCAAATACTGTATTCTTCCAAACTGAACCACCCAGAATCAATGCACTGTGCTTTTCAGGATCAATTGTTAAACTTTTTAAAGCTGAAGATATTGCTGACGATGTTTTTAGAAGAGCAGCTGTCATAATTGTACAGGGCATAGGGAGAGGTGGAAAGGGGAGCTGGCTGTGCTATTGTGAGGAAAGGTATCACAGTAGGATATTGGTTGTCTCCCTGTTCAAAGAGCATGGATAGCCTTGGCAATAGTCCCCCTGGATTGAAAATGCTGTTGGGAAGTGCCAAGCTGGTGACTTGATCCTGGATGACAATGCTGACCTGGTCTCTATCACAGACACCTGGTTGGATTAATAATTTTCAGTATGATCGCTGGGGTTCCCTCAGGAGAAGCAGGCAAAATCTTGACTATGAACACACAAAGAGAAGGCATATCCGAAAGTTAAGTCTCTTGCTATTGCATAAAATGGGACATACATCCAAATACATGTAAACAGAATTGAGGGCTGCTTTAATTTCATTTAGGATTGTGCATAGTGAGTGGTTTGAGCATTGAGTGTTGGATTATGACTGGAGGCCAGAGTTCAAATCCCCATGCAGCCATGGAAATCTGCTGGGTGCCCTTCAGCAAGTCATGCTTTCTCAGAGGACCATGATCTCCCAGTACATGTTTCTTTTACCACATGTAGTTGTGGTGGAGGGAAGGGGGATCAAAACAGAGGTCATAGCACAGTGGAACAAAGATCTAAACTTTTGTCTCTGTGCCTTATCTGCTAATCCAGATCTGCTTCCCTGCAGTTCACATGCAACATGGAAATACACATTAAGGACTCCATTGCAGGAATTCCCCCAGAAATAAACAGAGAGTGATTTGGGTTCCTTTGGGCTACCAACCATCTGGCCTCTTACATTCTCTGTTTTGGGGAAAAGATTAGCTGTGTTAGTATGGTGCAGTAAACATAATAAGGAATTGTATGCTCCTTTGAAGATTTAAAAGTTGGATTTCACTTCGGGTCTTGTGGGCTCCAGCTATCAGATGAATTAGGTTGAAGTCCACAAACACTCCTGCCAAATCAAATATGATAGTCTCTATGGTGCCACAAGACTCCTCATTGTTCTACTAATGACCTTCAGCTCCCCCTTCTTTTTTACCTGTTCCAGATGATGGATTTGAGATTCTAAATACCATCAAAATAAATCATTGGGGGTTAGAATAAAGTGTTCCTCTAATTACAACCAAGAAAAACAGTACAGAGAATCTACAAGAAGTCTGGAAAACAAGCCAGGACCTGATATATTTCCACATGTTTAAACTCTCCAAAAATTAGGATGGGCAGATTTCCTGGGAGGGCTTTGCAAAACAAAGAGCTCTGGACTGGTATTTCCAATGTCCTCCACTTGAAGCCCCCTCCCACCCTCCTTTCCTTTAACAGACTGCTTTTCCTTTTATCCAAGTTCCAACCTTCCCTAGACCATGTGCTCATACATCATACATTCTCTGCTTAGCTCTGCATGGAATCATCAGCATGGAAAGCATGGGTGCCCACTGTCAGATACATTTGGATCAACCCCCACTTGATCTCAGCAACTGCCTAACCCCTTATTTAATCTATGTCACCAACAGCTATTCCATCTTCAGGAGACTAGTGCTCAGCAGACAGTGTAGCCCAGGGAAAGCAGAAAGTTGTTTATGTGTGGGTATTGTGCTACAGCACAAACACCCCCTTTGTGTTCAAGGAAATGTTTCCAGCAGGGGGTGGAGGTCTTAACACCACAGTTAGTTTCTTTGTTGGCAGGCAAAGAGGACAGGTGAAGACAGGTGGAGGCCAGTAGACTACCTGACCTCGTCTTCCAACAGAGAAGGGGCTTCTTCTTTATATTCAGAAGTTTCAATACAATTAAAGAGAAAATGTCACCCTACATAGATGGCAAAGCAGTTCTTGCTGAAGTCATGTCTCCTCTTTCTTGAAACTCCTAAAGTACTACAAGGATTCTGCTTCATTTGGTTAGATTCTAGAAGATAAACATCTCCTGCAAAACTGATGTTTGTATCTTCACTTTTTCTGCTCTGTTGCTCCTGTCACTCTTCCTCAGTAATGAAACCAACTGTTTATTATTATTTTTTATTTGTTTAATTTATAATCCTGTGTTTCTCCCCTATGGAGGATTTTGCTGTTGATCTGAGCTGTTTGGGAAAATTCTAAGAGAACTTGAGAAGAAGGAACTAACAAAGACAGTGTGGGTGGCTGCACATAATTATTGGTTTTCCATGTCTGCAGTTTTGCTGCTCTGTGCCATAGTGGTGAAGTCCTAGTTTTATTGGGCAAAAGGTTAAGTGAGGTAATAAGTAAGGCTAGAAATGGGGAAATGGCAGGGCCTGTTTTCTTGTTAGGACCAGTGAAACTGTGGAGTTAGGGTTCACAGGACTCTTGAGGAACAGAGATGATGGCATTGTTCACCAGCCACCTGGAGCTTCTCTGGCTGAATATACACAAAGGCTGTATCCCAGCTTCACTGCATGATATCTCTGCCCCAGGTTAAACCCCTTTACTGCCATACACAGGAGCCCCATTACATAGCCACATTGACACAGGGACGTGTTTCTATGTGTGCACATGTTTGCCATATTGGTTTACGTCCTGTCACATATGTCTTGCAGTCGCAGGAGCTGCATTTGGGAGGGATTCCCACTACACATGTGCATATATGCATGTTTGCTTAATCAAGTAGTCTTGTTTTCCCATCATTCTGATTGCCAACTATGCAAGTGTGTGCTATGGTATATGTGTGAAGGTGTGCATACAAACACCAAATTCAAATTCAGTAACATACATCTGTGCATTTCTGGCTCTCTGTTGCTGCAAGCTGCTTTGGAACAGCTACAGTTGCCAATTTAGTGTTCAAAGCAGAGCCAAAATCTAGGGAATGCCCATTATTCATATTTTTAAGCATGATGTTCAATGTATGTACTTCAAATCATACACATAAAATCTAGCAACTGTGAAAAGATTTCTCTGGTTGGAAATTTAATTTTTCAAGCTCTGCACTGATCAGGAAAAAAAAAATAGCTTTCCCCAGCTCTGTTTTTAACACCTTATCAAGCACTGCTTTCAAAAGTGCATGGCTGTTGTAATCTAACCAAAGAAAGTTTTCCAAGTTCTGCTTTGAATACTAAATTGACAACTGTAGCTGCTCCAAACAAGCCTGCAGCAACAGGGAACCAGAAATGCACAGATGTATGTGATAGTCCCAGCCTGAGATATCTCCCCCTCATCCTAACAACAGAAGAAGAGGCTCCAGGTCCTGAGATCTGGGAATCCTGGTACAGCTGGATAAAATACTAGCACTTTCACCTACTGTGAAGTCACAGTAAGCAATACCTAATCAAGAACTGTTTTTAAAACAAAATATATTCCAAGGACCCATAGGAATTGTTGTGAATGCCAGGCAAAGCATTCCCTGAAACAAGTTTACAAATTTAATGCTTGAAATCAATTATTGTTGTTTTTTTTTTGTTGTTGTTGTTGTTGTTATTTTAAAATAAACATTTGAATATTTTAAAAATTAGCAAAAGAAAAGAAAAGCAACATCCTGTGTATAATAATAAGCCCTTAATGCTGATATTCCATAGTCAGTTGCTGATCCTTTTGAGACTTTTGTTTTATATAGCACTTATTCTTAATTTGAATTTTAGACTCCTTTTTTAAAACTTTCCTTTCTGTTCTCATCTTTTCTTCATTATCTGCCATGCTTACTGTTTCATGGTTCTTTCAGATAAGTTTTGTGTTTTCTGACAAGTTGTTATTTGTTCTACAGCAAGCAGTGACCACACTTAACTACTCCCTATGATCTCCTCATTTGAGCTCACAAATACATTAAAATAAACTTGACTGGCCAGTCAATTTCCCTCTACTTAAAAACTCTAGTAACCTGAATTTTCCATGGCATTTTGCTTTCAGATTTTGAAACAGCACCAGGTACAAAGCAGTTCTGATTGAGCTATAGATTTTATAAACATATTATCTCTTCCACCAGCTGCATCCAAAATATCTTTCAAAGACATACCTGTAAAGTAGTCTGTTTTTTAAAAAAAAATGTTGTGAGCTCAGAGGTAATAAGAGCCAACTCATTTGGAACTACAACAAGAACTACAATTTCTATTAAATTGCAAGAAAGTTACACATGGAGAGACAACATCCTCAGAACGCAATGAAGACAAAGGTCAGCTGCCATTGTATAAAACTGGACTCTGCACACACATTGTAAGGAGTCAGTTCTAGGTCATCTGTAACTATTTCAAAATGTTTTTTTAAAAACCTCTATTATAGCTATACCTTGATGGGCAAACTGACATCTGTACCTTTCTTGTGAAGTGTATACTAAATTACTAGGGTTGACATCATTCTTTTTCTTCTTCTAAGGCAGCCTTCAATAATCTGATGCTTTCCAACTATGTTGGGCTACAACTCCCATCATCTACAAAGGGCATAACCCAATTAATCAAGCTTGATCACATTTCAGAATTTGGTGTAATCTTTTTTTGCTATTTGGACTTAGTTTTGTTGCTGATTGGAGTGACCATCTAGTCAATGGCTTTCATCCTTACCTCCTTTTCATGAGTGGAGCAGATTTGACAGAATAAGATTTTCCCATCTCTTCTGTACCTGTGTACTGCCTTGCATCTCTAGATTGGGTAAAGGGAGGGATATAAGTAAATGAAATAGTAATAACAATAATACCACGACACTGTATCCAAGTGTGTTCTTGGTGGGTTCAGGATGGAACATCCTACGTGTGGGATGCATTGTTGAGCTGCAAGTGAAAATTGGCTCCTCTTCTATAGGATGAAATGAAAAAAATAGGATAAGAGCATGGGCTGGAACCTGTTAGTTCAGTATAGGCCTCATTGAAAGTAATGGGACAGAATACTCATGATTTCAAGGTATCCTTTGAGATACACTGAACCAGTGTATCTCTTGATGCATCCGAGACGGTGACCAAGCTGGCTTAGGATTTCTGAGAACCGTAGTTCTCCAAAAAGTGAGCTCTTCTGAGCTGATATATCAACTAGACGGTAGAATTCAATATATACTGAAAGCAAGTTGAATGCCAAAAATAAGGATAACTGGAATTACAAAATAGGGATGTGCAAAAGATAGATTAGGATCTACTGATATATCTACATGTGATTTGTAGCAGATTAGTGAGGCTTTTTGAGTCCCAATGGTTCACTGGAATCCTATGCAACTATTCCATACTATGTAGTATCATGACAATGTTACTACACAGTGAATTCTCATGTGACATCCCTAAAACCTCACTTATTGCTAAGCAGCCACTGGGATCAACAGGAGTACATCCCCCTGTTGAGCAAGAATCAAATACCTGACACTCCTCCTTCCGTGAGCAATCCCCCCTGTGACAGGCAGAACAAGGGACTCCTGTCACAAATCCTCCTCACTCCAGAGGTCACTCATGGGAGAGGGACAAAAAGTCAGGCAGATGCTTCCCAACCAACAAGTGAATGGACCCCCTCTCAATACTGGCAACTTGCCAGTAAGTAGAATTTAGGGGACTTTCACAGACCCTATCTAACCCCTGAACCAGAAGAAGCATAGGGATTGTGAATATGTAACAATTACAAAAGTGTATCTGTAGGTTATGTATTTGCTCAACAGGATTCCAGACATTATTAATAAAAAATCTTCAATTTTTTCAGGTCTTAGACTACTGAAATCAAGAAAACGTGAAGCATTTTTCTGTGAAATGATTTGTGTTTATGTTCCGTTTCATACTAAAAGCAAATCCTTGCACTGAGCATGAACTATGACTGCTACCACAATTCTGTCTTTTTTATCTTGTTGTTATTTTGCCCAATTATTATATTAATTTTTATTATTCTATTAAAAACAAAGATTTTAGGAATCCAAAGGCTCCTTGCCTCTGTGTTAGATATTTAGAACCTGATGAAAACTGGTGGTGGTTATATCAGGGTTTTTTTTTTCCTTTCTCCAGATATTATTAATTTGATATAAAATTCAAAACTGTAAAAATATGGCACAGCTCATCTCATAGTGGAAGAAAAATACAACAGCTCAGCTACTTTTTTCAATTGTAAAGATCACCAAAAGACCAGGGAAAATGCAGATGGAGCAAATTAAAGAATCCCATACAGATTATGAGAGTGTGCTCTGCATTATCTGTCAGTGGCCTCTGCAAGGAACCAGATCCTTCCTGAGGGCAAAGGAGGCCTTGGCTGTAAAAAGGCCCTTTCAGTTCGCTTTTGAACTTTGGTTACAGAAAACCTGGTTTCTTTAATGTGAAATCACAGCTTCAAGGAAAAGTTTTCCCGTCAACGTCATACAGCCAAGAACTGAGGGCTGTCTTGTTGCCACAGTTATTTTAATCTTCTGCTGCTGGGTGCATTAGTTGCCAGCACAGCTGCTTTGTCTGACTTTTACCACAAAATATTTTATTTTAAACCTCACATCCATGTAAGGAAAGAGAAGAATAAAATAAAAAACATCTTCTTGAAAAATGACAACCACTGATATCTTACATCTTGTTCTTAGTTACACATTCATAACTAAAGTAACACTGCCTGACTCCCAATCCCTCAGATGATGAGATCTTGTGGTGGGGTCCTATTTCTGATTGTTGCACTAGAGATTGTTGGTGGGAAAAGGCTGGAAATGTCATCTTGCTGCACCTCAATCATCCGCACAAGACTTCCATCACTCAATGTGGCTGCTGATTGTTAAGGTGTGGAGGGTATTTACGATAGTGGCAATAGTACCACTATCAGGAATACTGTGAAAATTATCACATGAGGCTTTAAAACTAATATTAAGCTAGAGAATAGTGCCTTGGGCGAAACTCATCACATGACGTCTCCGTCTTGTCATTGCTTTGCCTTTGGGGTGTTGTTAGAGCATCCCTTTTCATTGACAGGAAAAACTTGTCAATAAGCTCCCAATCATGCTGCTGCCCATTAATCCTCAGGTGCAATAAATTTCTCCAGCTGTAGTTCTGAGATTGGGCAGTCATGTGGTTTCAGTCTCCTCCTTTCCACCACTCCCTACTCCCCCTTGTTATTCCCAAGCAGGCTGTTGTCTTTTCTTTCCTTTTTACTTTTTTTTTTTTTTACTAACTTGTATTGCCATAATTGCTAAATTGCATTACAAATAATAAAAAAGAAAAGTATGCATAGGGTAGGGCATAGGGCAAAATGCAGCTTTAAGGAGAGTGTGGGGACCACTGATAACAGCCTTAGTTGTGCTAATGAAGAGATATATGGTAATTAATGCTCCCAACCCATTGTGTATCCATTTCCTTTTACTAATGTGACTGTGGTGAAAATGAGGCTTGTATGATAATGCCTGTAATCTTACTGAAGATGGAGCACTTACAGAGCCATAACTCACAGTTAAAAATGCAATATAAAATGCCATCCCACTATCGCTGATGGCTTGTAACTTCCCATGTCAGTGGGGCAATGAGCCCCTTCCAGGGTTTTGTTCAAAAGGTAAAGAAACCTATCCCCCAAAATAGGTTCAGCATCTTGATGAGCTCCCTTAAAATTCAGAGTAGAACTCAAAGCAGATTCACCCATCCTCACTGACACAGAGGCTACCTCCAACCACAGATAACCATTTAAAAAAAAAAAGTATGTTACTTGCAGGCTCTCCTGTTACACTGGCCAACGCTGTGCCTGGTGGCCACAATATGAAGGCTAAAACAAAACTGTCATGAAAAAATATTTTATTTATTTGGTTGGTTGATTGTTTATTAAAACATTTCTATCCTGCCCTTTATTATAGGATCTCAGGGTGGCATACAATATAAACAATTTAAAAGCATAACGAATTTGAACATGATGAAGACATATTTAACATTGTTGGTGGTGGTGTGTGCCTTCAAGTCGTTTCTGACTTATAGTGACCCTAAAGCAAAACTATCATGGGGTTTTTCTTTGCAAGATTTGTTCAGAGGAGGTTTGCCATTGCTTTCCCCTCAGGCTGAGAGTGTATGACTTGCCCATGGTCACCCAGTGGGTTTCACGGCTAAACAGGGAATTGAACTCTGGTCCCCAGAGTCATAGTCCAATACCCAAACCACTATGCCACACTAGCAACAGTTAAAACCACTTCATAAACAACAGCTAGCACCAGTGTAAAAATAAAAACAATTAAAAACCGTGTACATGTACCGGTATATTTTGAAGTAAATTAGTCCCTGAAGACTTTAATAGAAACCTAGGTCTTGACATCAGAAAAAAACCCACAGCATTGGCAAAGTTGGACTTCCAAGGGAAGGACGATCCACAATAGATACAATCATGTTCCAGCAGAAAAATTGACATTTCAACAATACCCATCCAAACAAACACTCCACAGCGGTACTGACTAAAATTGCAAAGAGCAGCTACATAAGATGCTTTCAGTGATATCCTTACACCAGCAAAACAAACAATGTTGGCCAATCAAATTTGTGTATCCTTCTCTCTAAAGCTATTACAGAAGGTTGTGGGAATATCCAGAGCAAATTTGGAGAAAGGATACAAGGATCTCTGGATAAGGAGAAAAAAGGAAAAATCCCTTGTTGATTAAATCCCCCCATGTAATGTTGGGTTTATCCCAGAAACAGGGCCATCAGGTGTCCTCCTCAGACCTGTGTGCTCAACATGTGGAAGCCTAAACTTGTTCTCCAATGCTCTGGGACACTTTGGGTCAAAGTTTATATCAGGAGGGTTGAGGGTACAGCTCATGTGCTCCATAGAGCCTCTGTTTTCATTGAATCCTGAAACTAGAAGTGATGTTCTGTCATGCAGGGAGTGGTGGCATGACAAGGGGCAGGAGTCATGAGGTGGATTGGTGCTAACCCATGGAGAGCTAAACTTCATATCAAGAACTTCTTCTTTATGGCTTTCCATGCTTCAGGAAAGGAGCAGTGGTTACCAGAAGGATAAATGGCCTCTATTGGCAGTCAAACTACACTCTATGCCCGTGTTGGCAAACCTATGGCACAAAGCTATTTTCTCTGGCACGTGGAGCAGGGAAGAAGAAGAAAAGGCATGCACCTGGAGAGGCAGCTGAAGGCCCAGTAGATGTAGGGGGGAAGAAGTCCTGCCCTGGAAGTCCCACCCCATAGGGTTGAAGTCCCACCCCAGAAATCCCATTCCTCCTGGAAGTCCTGCCTTCAGCATGGGGCAACACCCAGTGCTGGAAGGCCGTTTAAGTTTGGGCACTCATTGCCTAAAAGGCTCTATGCTAAGCACACAGGTCAGAATCCTACATCATGTGGGTAGAGCATAACACTCCACCCACACAGTTCCACATTCCTAGGGATGGAGAAGGAAGAAAATGCCCAGGTAGTATCCAACTGTTGTTCTGCAATAAGAAGAAAGCTGACATCACCCTCCCAGATGTCCAGTGATGTGCTGGACATCTGAGAGAGCAATATTAGCTTTCTCAGCTGCAAAACCAAAGCCAGATACTACCTCAGAAAGAAACTCTTCTAGAACATGGCCACACAGCCCAAAAAACCCACAAAAAACTGCCTGGATACCTCCTACCAGCCCCACCTAGTAAACAGCTGTGGCAGTACACTCCTGCCTTTGAAAGCTGTCAGTAGAGCATGGAGGGATGTTGCACAATAAGACAGAATGTCCAAAAAAGGAGATATGCTGATTTAATCCTATGTCACATGTGCATGTGCCACCAAGAGGATTCCAGCCATAGTATACAGTAGGGGTAGGCAACCTTTCCCCTTTAAGGGCCGAGGGACTTCAGCTCCCAGAATCCCAGGAGCTATTGGCCAACATGGCTGAGGCTTCTGGGAGCTGAAGTCCCTCGGCCCTTAAAGGGGAAAGGTTGCCTACCCCTGGTATACAGCATCACTTTTAAAAGGTACTCTTCAGTGATTGCATGTATTCCATCCTAACCTTTTTTTTTAAAGTTCTGTTGCAAGGAAGTTTATAAAAAGAATAAACTCCATATGCATATTGCTTTTAAACCTCCATGCAAAGCATGCATTTTTAGATAGAAACCAGGTTGAGGCTTGCATTTCCCATCCCCATGAGCTAGACCAAATCTACACTTGTTTTACAGGGCAGTGTGTGTTGTTTTCTTAAGGGATCTTTAGCTGAGTGCACATGTGTGCCTTCAAGTTACCTGTTGACTTATGGTGAACCGATGAATTTCATAAGATTTTTTAAGGCAAGGAATACTCAGAGATGGTTTTGCCAGTTCCTTCCTTTGAAATATAGCTGTGTACTATATGTTTAATGCCATGTGCCATTTGATCCTGCCTTCAAATCCCTATGTGACCAAGCTATCTGCTCAAAAGTCTTCAGAGTCCTGTACTTCTATTCAAACACTGGTTCAACCAGTCTCACATGTTAATTCAAACTATGGGCTTCTGCTTGTGATCACCATAGGACATCTTATGAGACTACTGTAAGGATTGCAAGACGATAGTGTATATGTGATGGTTTACAAGTGCAATGCTAATGCCAGCTCAAAAGCACATAATAAAGCTGTCAACTTCCTATGCTGTCCGAGCATACACTCAATTCAATTGACCCAAGAGGTCTTTTTCAACATCTGAATTTGAACATATGACAACTTTTGGCTACTCTTTTATTTCAAATCAGAACAAAAGTACTAATAATTACTCCTTGGGAAATATTGGTATTACTAGCCAGTATTGCAACAGGAAACAGAAATAGTGTTGGATAGGAGGCAACCGAACACACAACAGATGAGGCAAAGCTGTATTAGAAAAGAAAGGCAATTTTAAGAGTAAGACACATTCACTTCCTGTCTCTTGCCTACAGATTGTTATCCTTGGCAGCAAGCAAGCAGCTTAGCACAAATTGGATTTCACCCAAGAAAAGAACAAGCAGCCTTTCAGTCAAGTCAATGCATATTATTAATGTTCAACAAAATACTGAATAGACATATAAATAAAATTATTCAAAAGCCCATCTTAGTGATTTTTATTTTTTTTTCCTTCTGAAAAGGGAAAGTAATTGTTTTTAGAGGTTCACATTCCTGACAGGAAAAAAAAAAGATGCACTTTCTTCTCTATGTAAAAAAGGGCTATCCTTTCAATAAAATTGACCCACAGGAGTTCATGTGACACCTGCAGAAGAGTCCCAAGTGGGACTTTGGAGGGAATCCAGTACTGGTGAAGGACAATTGGGGATGAAGGACATCCCAACTTCTCTCTCGCTCAACCTTGAGCATAAACTCTGCAATTAGAAGCTGGAGGAAGGATCTGCTCAGTTCCTGTGTCAGCCAGACAAAGAGTGGGAGTATTCTGTTGCCAGGCAAGATAGCAGAAGAGGAAAGGGTGAGGAGAAGGGGAGAGCAGTTCTCAAGGCTAAAATATCCTTCAGTGTCTATTTTCAGAGATCCAGAATATACAGAGTAGAAAACAGTGTACATGCAGCTTCATAAGCCAGTTCTGTCACACTCATGTACAGTCAGTTATTTCAAGGCAATTCTTGGGAATATTACCTTTTTGGACAATAGCACTCAGAATCCCCCAGACAGCATGGTCATTGGCTAGGGATTCTGTAAGTTCTGGTCTCCGGCAGTACAGTAAATTTAGGATGGATTCACAGAGTTGACTACTTTAAGCAAAAGCAAAGATTCTAAACAAAATTTGGCTTGATCCAGCAAGAAGAACGCATATGCAAAAGCAGCCATTTTTCTGATCCCATCCAAGGGCTTGATCAATGCATTTTTTTTCCATATGAGTGGGATGGCACAGCCCCTTCCAGGCATGCAGTTATCAATGGACCAGGGCAGATGTCTTTAAAACCAATATTGCATGCCAGGGTTCTCCTGTTAGTGTGGGAATTTTACAAAAACTCTCCTCCGCATCCCCCAGGCTTCATTCTAAACATGATACATGGGTCAACTGATGTTAGAGGACTTATTGTACTGTCTAATGCTACACTAATCTGAGGTTCAGCACTCCTAGCACAAAAACAGAAACCACAAGAATGGCCACAGAAACAAAACTGTGCCATTTTGGCAACACTGTGGTAGAAAGCATAAATGTGTTGAAGACATTTTTGGTGATACAGGCACTTGAATGCAGCTGAGCACCTTCAGAATTCAAATATCACCATTTTAGACGTCTCAACCCAAAACTACCTAAGGCCAAGCCCTTGCCAAAGTTCCAAGTGCTGAAATATGGGGGAAGCCCATCCAAGCTAGATCTTACTCTCATGATCTAGTAATTTAAAAGGTGAGGAATAATTTGAAGTAAGACAACATGATGGTAACAAGACAAAGCAATCCTGTAACCCTGGTCCCTATAGCCTGAATGCATTTCATTCCTGGTTATATAGGTAGTTTCCTGCATCTCCCGGCACTCTTTCTCTCTCTCTCTCTCTCTCTTTCTTTCTTTCTTTCTTTCCTTGTCTTATTGAATTGATTTATAGCCCAGTTTTCTCCCAAAGATGGTATACAAGATGAACTTTAAAAGATACAGATTAAAAACATAAAAAGTTATAACACTAATATACATTCTTTAAAATTATAATATTAATATATAGTTACATTTTAAAAACAAATTTAAAATCATGCCAATAAAGACATGACAACACTCCCCTCTTAAAAGCCATTTCCCCATCATGTAATCAATTGGTCATAGCCCTCCTGAATAAAAAGAAAGCCTTGCTTGCAAGAAGATCTACAACAGAAATGGGGCCAGCCAAGTTTCCCTTGGGGGGGGGGGGTGTGACTGTGTCTTCAAGTCACTTGCTGCCCTTGCGCTCTTCTGAAATATAGCCTACAGCTCCTGGTATTCTTTTGTGTCCCCATCCAAGTACTAACCAGGCCTGATCCTTCTTAGCTTCCAAGATGAAATTGGATCCGGTGCCCTTAGGATATTTAGACCCTTAGGAGGGAGCTCCAAAGACTGGCAGTAGTTAAGGTAAGAAAAAGAAAGCCCTCTCTTACATCCCCATCAAACATGCCTTCCAGACTGGTAAGACCAAGAGAAAGGTCTCCCCTGAGGAATGGACTGTTTGTGGAGATCTCTGCTGGCACAAGGAAGCTGCCTTAATTTCTGGTTCTTTCCCCCACACCAATTGCAAAGTTTGCTTGGGATGTGAGAAATGGGGGAGGGGTGAGAAAGCAACTTCAGTGTCACAGATCCCACATATTTTGGCCACAAAGGGCCTTGAAAAGAGGAGTGTCCGACTAGGATTGGGAACACCAGGTTGAAATCTCCACTCTGCAAAGAAACTTAACTTCAGGACATTTGCTATCTCTTAAGCCTACCAGGATATTCATGATGGCAGAATGAATAAATATGTGTACTGTGAGAGACAAATGACATATAAGGCATTATAGGATAGAATGGGAGGGATATGTCTCCTTCCCTTGCAATGCCCTGGGAGGGATGCAGAATAATCTTGAAAAATCTTCACAGGGGCATTTCAAAATCATGGGAAAACTGCACCAGTGGTGGATATCCAGCCAAGCCACAGCAACACTATCATAGATTAAGACAAAAATGTGGAAATAAAGAAGTCCTCCAACCACCTTATAACCAATTTGTTACATAATACAACTTATTGGAATTCCTTCCTCACTAAAATAATGAACACACACACACACCCTGCATCAGCTTGGGTTTTAATTTTAATTTTATTTTTTTAATTTTTGTGAAGTCAAAGACTTTCACAGCTGGCATCCATAGGTTTTTGTGGGTTTTTCAGGCTGTGAGGCCGTGTTCTAGAAGAATGTATTCCTGACATTTTGTCTGCACCTGTGGATGGCATCTTCAGAGAAAAGTGGCATGGAAGTGTGTGGGATATATATACTGTGTGACCCCTGGTTGAGAGGATTAGCCTGTAAATCTGTGTATTGTTCTGTAGAGGCAAGGCCTCAAGGTGGGAGGAAATGTGAGGAGGATTAGTGTCTATCAATGGTCCACTTTCTGCTGGGAAACCCCCTGATCTATGGCAAAGTTCATTTGCATTTGCTGAGTCCTGATTTTGGTGTTTTTGAGGACTAGTAGTCAAATTTTGTTTGCTTTCAGAGTTTCTTCTTTCCTGTTGAAATTATCCAGGTGTTTGTGGATTTCAATGGCTTCCCTGTGCATTCTGATCCAACAGTTGTTGGCATGGTCCAGAATTTCAGTGTTTTCAAATAGCATTTTGTGCCCAGGTTGGTTTATAATGTGTTCTGCTACTGCTGATTTTTCAAGGTGGCCCAGTCTGCAGTGTCTCTCAGGATCCTTGATTCGCGTTTGAACACTGTGTTTTGTGATCCCTATGTAAACTTGTCCACAGCTGCACAGTATGCGGTAAACTCCTCCAGTCATGAAGGGTCTCTCCTATCCTTTACTGAGCGCAGCATTTCCTGGATTTTCTTGGTCGGTCTGTAGATCATTTGGAGGTTGTGTTTCCTCATCAGTTTCCCTATTCTGTATGTGCCTCCTTTGATGTATGGTAAAAACGCCTTCCCTTTGGGTGGTTGTTTTTCTTCACTCCAGTGTTTTTTTCTGGGTCTGGATGCTCTTCTAATGTCTGAGTTGGAGTAATCATTGGCCTGTAGAGACCAGTTTAGGTGCTTCAGTTCATCTTCCAGGTAGTGGGGTTCACAGATCCTTTTGCGCGTTCTACCAGTGTTTTTATTGTGCTTCTTTTTTGTCCTGGGTGATGATTGGAGTTCTTGTGTAGGTACCTGTCCATGTGTGTAGGTTTTCTGTATACACTGTGGCCCAATTGTTGGTTTGGTTTGCAGATGACCAGGACATCCAAGAATGCCAATGTTCCTTCCTTTTCTTTTTCCATTGTGAATTGGATGTTCGGGTGGATGTTGTTCAGATGGTTCAAAAACACAGTCAAATCTTCTTCTCTGTGGCTCCAAATGGTGAAAATGTCATCCACATATCGGAACCATATTGTGGGCTTTTTGGGTGATGTTTTTAATTTTTGTTTGCCCTGCTACTGGTGAATTCTAAGAGCTCAAATCTCCTAATCAACTAACTAAAAACTCCCAAGTATTTAACTAGGGAAGTTCACCCAAGTCACAGTTGTAGTTATAGGGGATAAATTAGCTGGCCTCATGTTTAAGATAAATAATAGGAATGTATTGAAATTCCATAATAAAAGGATAAACAAATCATTTGCAGGTAACCAATCCACATTTTTGTCAGCTGGATATTCATACACTAAAAAATAGCACAACAGATAAGTTGTGAAGATCCTGTTTGATTTCCTCATGACTGTGAGCAGTTAATCACATGCTGAATTCCTTCCCCATGTCATAACATTTTAGAATTAATCTAGAAAAATAAGAAAAGATTGTTATAGATAATTTGACCAGGCAAATTATGACTCAGAAAACATTTTGTCAGAGTGAAACCAGATGGAAAGAAAACAGTAAATCTAGAACTATAGAGGACCAGAAATTCAGGAGAATGAAAAATGTCATGAAGAGCAAATGTTCTGCTTTGGCAAAAAAAGGAGAGTAATCAGACATCATTTTAACAACAGTGTGCAGATCAGAGGGACAGCTCCTGACCAAATCAGATAGCATTGGGCGAGCTGCCATTATACACTACGCATAAAGGGAAACAGTGATGGCTGTTACCATCTGTTAAGGAAATGAATCAGCACATCCAATAATTAATTATCACTACTGGAAGTTCAGCAATCTAGGATATGCTTTTGAAGTGAACAAGTAAAAAAATCAATGCTACTATTCTTTTCTCTTTCTTTCTCTCTCTCTCTCTCTCTTTCTGTTTTGGCAAGCCTATGAAAAACTTTTCTCCACTTAGATTTGCCTTAGAGCCTCAAGAGATGTTACTTTGACAAGCTGCCTATAAGATACATATTCTCTCTCTCTCTCTCTCTCTCCCTCACACACACACACACACACACACACATATTCATGATTGATAGATAGATACTGGATGGATGTACATCCCCAAATCATGAGCCATTACACTGTCTCTCTTTCTCTCTTCTCTGCCTCTTTCTGCTAGAACTTAGACATGTTATCCTTTTTAAAATTACAACTTACCAAATGCCCCAGCCAGCACGGACCATGGGAATTCTGGGACCTGTAATCCAGAAGAGCAACCCTTCTAACCTCTGCACACCTTGTCCAGAGTGAATTATGCCCTACTCCTTCAAGAACAACAGGGTCCTTTTCATTGCCATCTGCTCTCATTTAGAAGATGGTCCTCTGTTAAAAGGACTTGAGCCCAAGTGAAACAGGCATGGTTCCCCACCCCTTTCTGTACAGCTATCAAGTAGGAACAGCATTATTGGTTTGGAGGCTGCATGGTGTCTGTCAATTTGTATGCTGGCAACCAGCAAAACCAGACTAATTGCTATCTTCTCTTCACTCATTTTAGTCTCTCCCTATAGCCTCTGTCCAGCCTATCAGCTATTCCATCTACTCCAATACGAAAAGAGATCTCTAGTGAACCTCATTTTTATCAACAATCCTCTCCTTCAGTCAGATTGTTGGAGGTAATATAAACAGATTGTGCATCATTAAATCTTGACGTTTGGCTGTCATCCAGCCTGATTGCATTAGCACCTGCCACAAGTGTATTCTTGGTCATGTGTGCAGGACTCTCTTATCTTATTTACACTTAAATGATGCACTGCCCATAAATAGTTGCTGGGCTCTCAACAGAACACACATACACATTCTAATATATCTAGTTTTCTGCTTCATATCATAAACCTTTTGATTTTAATTGTTTTAAAAATTGTATTGTCTGGTTTTAATTGATTTCTTTTGTGAGCCACCTTGGATCCCAGGAGAAAGATGGCATCTTAATTAATTAATTAAACCTTGCATTTCATACTCTATGGGTTATTTTCAGTCCTCAGGATTGGAAACCAAAAATAGCCCTGACTTGTAACACAAGTCGTTTTTTAAAGAAAAGAACTGTATGAAAGGGTAGCAGTAGCTTTGAAACTAAACATCAAAAGAAAATAATAAATTCTGGTATCGTCAACACCACTACCTCCTCCTAGATGATGCCTTCTACCTCTTCTTTGTCTGTCTTCCCTGAGCACTGACTTTGCTCTATGTTCTGTATAAAGCCAAGATCACCTCTAGTGCTGTCTAAAGATTGCAAAGCAGCAATGGAGTGATATTTTAGCTTATTACTTGATAAACTTGCTTCAGTCCATTAACAGGTTTCCCATTAGTTGACAGGAAATCTGTATTTGTGATTGCTATTACACAAAGACATGGAATCATGTTACAGTTGTTTTGTGCTTTGTCCCCTCCTTCAACATTCCTGTCTTGATCAAAAGCTAGCCTGAAGACAGAAACCTCAATCCAACTCAAGTTAAACAATAAAAATTATTTATATATGAATTATATGAGCAGTAGTGCCAGGATAGAAATAAAGAAGTGAATGTAATGCATTACTTTTAGAGAACATCCACACTCATATCCACATGTTGATCTGTTTTGAACATCTGTCTGTGATTTCTGATCAAGCAATGTGATCTACACATTGAATTTTCAGCTTAATCATGGTTAGTGACAAAGTTACAATTATTAGTTTACAGAATTCCGGAACTGTAGAGCTGGAAAATGCTCCAAGAGTCAGCCAGTCCAAACCCTTTCCAATTCATAGCTCAAACATCTCTGACAGATCACCATTCAAGCTCTAATTGAAAAGCTCCAGTGAAGTCCAACACTCCAAGGAAGTCTGTTCCACTGTCAATCTGCTTCTTCCTAAAATTTCACTGATGTTTAGCTTAATTTTCTTGAACTTTCAATCCACTTATTTTGGTTCTATTCTCTGGAGCAGCAGAAAACAAGATTGCTCCACCTTCTGCATGACTGCTCCGCAAATATTTGAAGATCACAATCCTATCACCACTCAGTCTTCTCTTCCTCAAGCTAAACATACACAACTGCACCAACCCTTCCCCATAAGAATTGGTTTCCAGATCCATAATCATCCTGGCCTCCCCACTTCCGGATTTGTTCTAACTTGTTAATAGCCTTCTTAGCCTGTGGTGCCCAGAAGTGGACATAATGCTGCAGGTGAGGTCTGACCATTGCAACTGCAATTCTGCCAAAAAAAAAAAAAAAAGAGTTCCTGTTTTTGTGTATGTGCATGTCATTAAATAGTTAAATGTTTGAACTGTCTCACCACAGTGTTCATGCTTTAAATTTTTTTGAGTAAAGAGTAAAACAAAACAGTAACATTGGCTAGTTCCAAAGTAAAACTAACAAAAGGAATGTTAGTTGTTACTTTTTCATAGAGCAGCTCCTCATAAACTGATATGTATTCATTCCATGTTTTCTAGATGTCACACCTAAAAGGATGTTACAATACAACATGAAGAACAAAAACACAAATACATTACAAAGAATGCAACACAAAATAATGTTTAATACAGATACGTTTTTAAGACAACTTTTTCAAAAGCCTCAAATCTTGAATAATTTTCTAATATATTTTTTCACCTGTAACCAAAAAGATTCCAAAGTAGGCATCAGAGAAGCCTTTCTTGGGAAGGAATTCTACAACTTGAACAGCATCATAGAGAAAGTCCTGGATCTCACTTGTCAATGACACTCAAAGAGCTTCTGGCAAGGAGCCTAAGGTCTGGGCAGAAGTATATGGAAGGGAGCAAACCTTCATATAACCTGCCCCAAAGCCATTTAGGATCTTTAATCTAACATTAATGCCTTCACTTCACATTGGGCCTGGAGAAAAACCTAAAGCCAGTGGAATGGAATCTATCCCATGCTGGTGGAAAATGGCACAATGGCACAACATTTTCACAAATATATATACTATTTATTGTAAACAAGTTTATATCTTGTTTCATGAAAGTGCTTGTAGGGCAGTTTTCAAAGTTTAAAAAAATGAAATACATGTATAGAAAACCACAGATAGAAGAAAACATCAGCAAGTAAATGGAAGTCAACACTTACTGAGCATTAACCTTCATTCACTAGGACTGGGGGCTTTAGTCCCCCAAGTGATAGTTTGCTGCTGAATCCACAGAGAATGAGATCTACAAGGGAAGCATTCTGTGGGTTTGTCACCTGAAGAGCTGTAAAGAAGGTCCCCAAGTTTCAGCCACACAGCACATAAAGGGTTGGGGTGGGGCCATTTATTGTTAAGAATGGAACCAAATTGTGCCTCCAATCTAATAATAATAATAATAATAATAATTATTATTATTATTATTATTTATATCCCGCCCCTCTGCAGAGCAATCGGGGCGGCTTACAGCATTAAAATTTCCATACAGATATATTAATATAATTTAAACAGAACATAAAAATCCCAAGTACGGGTTCTTCTTATTCCAGGCCGGATGGTGCTGGGCCTAGTGTCTCTCTCCCAGATGACATCGGATGGAATGGAGGGAGAGCTCTTATTATTATTCCAGGCCCGATGGTGCTGGGCCTAGTGTCTCTCTCTACTGCTTTTTGTCATTGGCGTCCCTTCGTGTTCCATCCAGTATAATTTATTGCATCCAAAATATTTATGTCCTGTACCATTTTGTGCTGAATCATGATGCTAAGAAGCAGAAATGATGCTATAGTTGAGGACTACACTAGAATTCTCACTGGGTTCATGAAATAAAAGATGCATTTAATCTCACTGCTATGCAAAATACCACTCAACTCATTCAATTTTCTTTCTTTTTCATCCCAGTGCCTGAAGGTTAAACTGCCTACAAAGCCTGAGTGTAGAAACAATTCTTCCCAAAATCAAAAAGAAACTCAGGCACCAGGCAAGCAACCCATGTATGGGAATGCCCCTGTAAATGAGGCATCACAGCCAAAGCAATAATTTTAGAAACACTTCTCCTTAATTCTCACTGGTTTCACTTCAGAATGGGAAGTCATACAGAGGAGGGCCAAAGTAGATAACTTGAGAAATGGTGTAGGAAAGCTTTGGCCCTCAGGCTATTTTGGACCTCAATTCCCAGAAGCTCCAGACAACATGCGTAATAGTTAGGAATTATGATAGTTCCGATCCAGAATTTTGAGGTGCCTAATGGCTTCCTATCTCTGATCTGCAACATTGTCAATTTGATAAAGAATGGTTGTTTTAACAGTCAAGTAAACTTCAACTTATGGTGACTCTATGAGACCTCCAAGTCACTATGTCATCAACAGCAGTGTTCAGGTGTTGCAAATTCATGCCTGTGGCTTCCTTGTTTGAGTCTATCCATGTGGTCCTCTTATTTTCCTATTGCCTTCCACCTTTCAAGCATTATTTTTTATCTTTTTCATTGAATACTGTCTTCTCATAATATGTCCAAAATACAACATTCTGTTTAGTCAGCTTGGCTTCTAGGGAGAGTTCCAACTTGATTTGCTCTAGGACACATTTACTTGTCTGTTTGGCAGTCCTGGGTATCCACACAATGCTCCTCCAGCACCACATTCAAATGATTTGATTCTCTTCCTATTAGTTTTCTTCACTGTTCAGCTTTAGGGCCTTTGCAGACTGCCAGAAATAGTGCACATTAAATTGAGGCACTGCCCTGGCTCAGTGCTAGGGAATCATGGGAACTGTAATTTATTGTGGCACCAGAGCTCTCTGACAGAGAAGGCTCAATGTCCTAGAAAAAAATACAGTTCCCATGACTCCCTAGCACTGAGCCAGGGCAGTGCCTCAATTTAATGTGCACTATTTCTGGCAGTCTGCAAAGGCCCTTAGTCACTATTTCAAAATTGCTTTTAAAACACTATATGACAAATGAATCTGCTTTCTAAATAAGAAAGTACACTAAATCTACTGAGCTAACAAAATCCATTTGCATGAGCTCTTTGAATCTCAGACTGTCTTGCATATCTGGATCAATAATTCTCTTTTTAAATCCACTTAATAAAACCCCATGATAGGCCTTAGGGTTGCCATAAATTGGAAATGACTTGAAGGTACACAACAACAGCAACAACAATTGCCTTAATATCTTAAAACTTTCCACTTAAGTCTGATGACCTTCCATTTCCCTTTCAACCTTTGTTGCTGTTTATTTTCATCATTTCTTCCTCTACCTACTTTCCTTTGTCTTTTTTTTTCAGATTATTTCACAAGTGTTTCTTCTTTTGTAACAACTGTTTCATTCTCTTTCTCTTGTTGTTTAATCTTATAGATTTTCTTCCAGTCTAGCAGTCTAACATTATGAACCTCATCTACTGGATTTAATTTTTCTTGACTGACACTTGTAAAGCCAGGAAGATCAACAGATTAGATTAAGCAAAGGTTAGAGCCAATGAGCTTTTTAAAATGCCTCCTTCTGACATCCCAGTGAACCTGTTACTCAACTTCTCTTGTAATAAAGAGCTGGAAGTTTGTCTTAGTTTAGACATAGAGAAGAAGATGGGGAGGACTGATCTTAATTATGAATGAAGATGCTTGGCCAAGCATCATGATAACAATGATAAAGTTGATATTTTGTCTGTTATTTGAGACATTCAAAATGAATTTTTGCACATGGTAAGCACAGAAAATGATTCACATGAAAAAGGTACTATGAAATTGTCTTTAGTTTATTGTAAAATTGTTACTAGAAACAATACCAAATTCAAAGTAAAATCAATGAAACTTACAATCAGTTTTAAGAAATTTTAAGGACTGGGATAATCTTGGGAGCTTATCACATTCTTTAAAAAGCCTGCTTACCTTTTCCAGCTTGAATCTTCATCCAGGAAACACCCAGATGTTATCACATGGGCCAGTTCCTTAAATCTCCACCGAATCCGCCATCCAAATCCAGACTGGATAAACCGCAGCACTCAATCAGCCAGTTTTCACAGAAGCTTCTGACTTTGAAAATCAGCCAGCTGAACGCGGCTTCGACCCATGGTTTGCCCGGTCTGTACTCAAGCAGTGGATTCGACAGCAATTTAAGTAGCTGGCCCATGTGATAACATCCGGGTGTATCCCGGATGAAGATTCAAGCCGGAAAAGGTAAGCTGCCTCTTTAAAGAATATGCCAAGCTCCTTAGATGAATTTGGGAGAGGTAAAGACTCAAAATGTTTTGTCCTCACTGTTCTTAATTTACATTTTATCAGTGTTACCATATATTTGTCATCCAATTAAATTAGTTTTAAACAATGTATATATTTTCTTTCCATCCCTATTTAATTCCT
Organism: Phrynosoma blainvillii; assembly: GCA_026167975.1. Taxonomy (NCBI): domain Eukaryota; kingdom Metazoa; phylum Chordata; class Lepidosauria; order Squamata; family Phrynosomatidae; genus Phrynosoma; species Phrynosoma blainvillii. Next base: position 56,977,933 of record JANUYF010000002.1, on the reverse strand, counting down.
CTACTATGTCTTTTACACAGACCTTGCAATTCTCTTGTCTTCCATCAAGGTTTCTCCCTTTTAAAAACTATGGCTTGGCTCCAATAGTTCAAGGGGGAAATGCATTAGTGCTATTCTGTTATGTGTTTTGCAAGAGCAAGTGAAGGACTTCTTACCATGCAGCACCTCAGTGTAAAAAGAACTGTGCCATTACAGGATAAGAGTTCATAAATGTGTGATAAATAAACAGTGGAAGGTCATAAATAAATCTTAAGAATGAGCTCTCAAAAGTTCTTTGTAGTTAGAATCTACATTTTTATTACTATTTTAACACAATTTTATTTTGTATGTCTTCTAGCTAATGCTATACTAGTAATTGCTAGGGAGTAAGCTCCCATCATAGTCCCAGCTTCTATCAGCCTAGCAGTTCGAAACCATGTAAAAGTGCAAGTAGATAAATGGGTACCGCTTTGGTGGGAAGATAACAGTGCTCTGTGTAGTCATGCTGGCCACGTGATCAAACTTGTCTTTCACAACACTGACTCTTTGGGCATAGTAATGGATAGATGCGCACCATCCCCTATGGTCAGACACGATTTGACAACCTTGTCAAATGGGAACACCTTTACCTTTATCTATAATGGTTATTGCTATCCAAATAAACTATTGCCAGAATTCTACATGTACTACTTAGTTACATAAGTACCACAGTTGCATAGCTAAGAAGTAGCCCAGTCTGATTGCCCAATCCTGATTTGCCCATTGTGAGCAATGAGATTTGTTCTCTGTTCAATCAGGATGCAGCAGACTGATGTTTCCACCCCATCCAGTAAGCAAGGTCCCATGCAACAGTTAGAACAGCATCACTGTTACAATTTCTCCTCACACTGGTGATCACTTGCTCCTTGGAGGGATGAAGAAACATCAGTCTTCTGTATCCTGATCAAATGGAGAACAGATCCCCATCCCTATTTATTCCCTGCACTATTGAATAGGCAGAAGTTGTGGATACAAATCAGTTACAAATACATAACTGTAGATGACTCATTCATAACTGCAATGGTGAATTCCAATCTACATTTCTTACATACCTTGATTTGTTATACTACTCTTTTCTTGGGCCCAAATCATATTCAGCACGAATGACCCTTATGTTCAATCTCTGTTCAAAACAATAATAACTCCACAGATGCACTGATCTAATCAGGGAGATTGCAATATATTTTGGACTTCCACTTTCACAGTGCAAAGGCCCACAAGTGACTGATTTCCAGGGATGACAATCAAATAACCCAATTAGTAGGAATGCACAGGGTCCTAAAAGATGTAGAAGTGCAGGTCAATAGAGGATTGTGGCATGGTGGACAGACAGGGATTTGTCCTCCTGGTTTTGGTCAAACAGATAGGTAAGGACTACCCTAATAATAACCTCTGTCTCCGTTGGAGGCTTACCTTGCTCTTAGAACACTCTGGGTGTATTTTGATGGAAATCTGGTTTTCTCTGAGTGTGAATCCACTCAATATATCCCATCTGTAGTCTTGGATATTCTCTCCTGGAAAGGGAGTGGCTCTTTCTGAGACAGCCTAGACATGACTGTTATTGTTTGTCTGTTCACATGGGTGACTCACTCCAGGAATATTAATAGATGGGATAGATGCCAAATCAAAGACAGTTTCATTAAAGTCTCTGAGTCTGCAGGGTGATCACAAAATCAACATACTGTGCAATGTTAATATTTAACCAGCAAAAAGGCTACCTCCCTTATCCAGTCTCTGGCTCTCAGCCACATAAAACAAAGGACAGATGTTATGCTTTAGTAGGGTCAGGGTTATCAAGGGGGTGTGATTAATAGCCTATCACTTTACTTTTTGACGCTTCATGTTTTGTTTGTCTCCAAGGAAACATAAAAATCATTGATAATTTTGTCTCTGAGTGGAAGATATGCAAGGGAATAGACAGTATGGAGGACACTGCCAATGCTGCACTCTTCCTTGCCATATCACAGAGTAGGCTGAACTCTTTTTTGATCTGAATGCTACTGATACAGCAATGTCAAAGGTCAGAGGTTAATGCCTCCCCATAAAAACAACAACTGTGAATGGAAACAAGGTGTTCTCTACTGTATAATGATTTCCCAAACTATGATCAAGGCGAAAATGCTAGAGATCAGAAACCACTGACTTTTAGAAAGGCATCAAAGTAATTTGTTAGTCTTTGATGTAGGAAGTTATTTATAACATACAGTACTTGCTGATTGTATGATATGGCTCCTAGCAGATGTGTATGATCAAAGTTAAAATAACATTGTATGGTAGGAAATCTGAAGTTTGAAAAGAATGATGTAGTTAGCCCTACTTAACTTTTTAAACTTGGCATTGTGGGAAGGCTTCATCCTTTCTGATGAGTACTTCCTACATTATAATTTTTTCCCCACAGAAACCAGTTCCATCTTGCATATTCTCTTCAGTGATGGAGGTAGCTTTGTATGAATATACCCATTGAAGGCATGAAGAAGATTTTACACAGAATTTCCCTGCAACATCAAAAAAGCAAAAGGGTTCCTCCAGGCTGAAGTAAGCCTGTTAGGAAAGGGAAACGTTGCTAAAGCAAATAATGCCATCCTGCAGCCAGAATCCTGGAAGGTGGTGGTGGATCCAATATTTTGGCCCATCACCTGATTTGGGGACAAGATTTAGGGCAAATGTTCTATCAAATCTCACCTCACACTGCTCTATCTATCTATAATTATTAAAAGGTGAGGAAAGTTTCCTCCCAGTATTGAAGCTCATCTCATGCTTGCTACCATAACCACCTATATGGGTACCATTGGCCTAAAAGCTCTGGTTCCCTACTTATTATATCAAACACTGCCCAGTTCCTAAAGCAGTAACACCAAGCCAGCCTTCCATCTTTGTTTTCCTGATTACATTTGGGCAGGTTTTCCTCACCCAGAGAGGCTCACTTTGGGTGGGATATAGTCCCCCATGCAAGCAGAAAATGTTCCCATTAATTAAAAGGGGTTTTCCCCAGTTCTTCCAGTTCTCCCCTCCAACTGTAAGCATATTCCATTCATTCCAAGGTACTTTTCAGGTGACATAAGGAGATGTAGCAGGGAGGAGGAGATGGAAAAACACCATCACATGATAAGGATCTAGGAGCACAATGGAACACACTGATCATATCCTCTGTAGCATGAGTCTAGTACTCTAAATCACATCCTGAACAGAGGTATCTTCCACATGCATAGGTAGTTCTCTGATCCCACCCACAGTGAGGCTCTCCAGGTCAAGATGTGTAGCCCAAGTCTTCTTCAGATGTAAACAGGAAGGAGAGAGAGGATGAATGGTGCTATCTGAATCTGGTCTGATACTTGGTAAGAACAAAATATCTGCTCTTCTCCTTTTGCTTGTAATAGTTCTTGAAGTCAGTAAGACTATAGTTAAATTGAAAACACATGTTCTTGTTGGATGTAGGACCCAGACCCATTAAGAAACATGCCAGCCCTCTCAGAAGCCAAGTGAATAGTAGCTAACAGCCAACACACATGTAGCTGCAATGGATGTACTTCACACCTATGTGAAGATTAGTGGAATCTCTCTCACATTGTGATCTGGTGCTTAACAAATTAAGGGGGGTTGCAGACTGCCAGAAATAGTGCAAATTGAGTCCACTTTTAGGGTTAGGGTTAGTGCTAGGGAATCATGGGATTTTTTTCTGAGACATTGAGCCTTCTCTGTCAGAGAGCTCTGGTGCCACAATAAAATACAGTGCCCATGATTCCCTAACCCTAACCATAACCATAACCATAACCCTAAAAGTGGACTCACTTTGCACTATTTTGTCAGTCTGCAACCCCCCTAAGTGGTAGTAGTTAAGATGCCTTTTACCCAAGTAATAAAATTAATAAGAATTTTGGATATCATGTTGGAACCATTTCCATTAGTTGTAGGATTCAGAAGAAAATCTAGATAGAAAATTTTAATTAAGTATTATGTGTTCAACATAAAAAAGATATTAGCACAAGACTAGATGAACACAGAGAACCATTTAGCAAGTGGTAGCTTACAGTAGCATCTATATAGCCACTTGGGGTGTTTCCAGACTGAGTAATTAGAAGCCATTGTGTAGCTTCCATCTTTTTTCATTAACAGATTTTTCATGTGTAGCTTCCACCTTTTTCTCATTAACAGATTTTCAATGGTAAGAAAAAAGGCAGAAATCGTGATGAAAAAACAAAAAAAGCTTATCAGTGGAGGAGAAGGATGTTTAAAGTGAATGTAGGAGGACAGTAGCATGGTGAACACCTCATCTATAATTATTCCCATTATGCTAGTTTTATATCTTAAAAGTTGCCAAGTGGAAATGGAAATTTAAGCAGAAGTCTGAAATGCTGAAGGGACATCCCCCCTGCCATCACAAAAAAAAAAAAAAAAACTTCTCTTCAACACATGTTGAGACATTATTGTCTACTGTAGGGTTGGGAAAGTTCTGGTCATCTGGTTACTTTTGACATCTACTCCCAGAAGCCCCATGGCCAATTGTAAAGGATTATGGGAGACTCTCAGGAACAATCCAACACCCTAATCATATCTCCATTCTAGAGATCACACAGAGTTTTGACAGGGTCACCTGCCATAGCAAAAGGAAATTTATTTATTTTATTTATTTATTTCATTGATGAACTCCTCAAGAGCCATTCAGAATCCAAGCCTTCATCTTAATTGATCCCACTATCCCTGAAGAGACTCGGCATCACAGTGAGTCTAAATCCCACGAGGAAGCTATCTGTCCATAACAATGAACTAATGGAAGGTACCCAGATCCATCTGCTACAGAAAACTAGATCCAGAGCATGTTCTGAAGTACAGGTGGCACCAAATACTACTTGGGATGGACCCCTGTCCTGAGCCACTCCTAATAGAGTGGCCTCAGCATGAATAGTGAAATCTTCCAATACAGCAAATGGCAGGGGGCTCCAATACCATTGTCAAGACCAATTAAATCAGTTCAGCCTAATCATTCATTTAGAATTAGTGCAGTTCTGTACTTCTGCATATTCAGAGGTAAGCCTCAGAGAGTTCAGTTGAGATTAATCTCAGTTAACTGTCTTCTAGAAGATTTAGCTTGAAAACATTGAAGTAGGTAAGATTAGAGTAATTAATTGTGAAATCCATTTTTCCCATAGCACCAGTTATGGGAAAGGTATCTCCTTTCACTCTTGTGCAAAAAGAAATGTGACTTGACAAGCACAGGGGATCCTCAGCTAAAGAAGTGTCTCACCTTCAGTGAGAAAATGTCAGTGTAAACAGTTAAACAAAGTGGCAAGTGAAGTATCACTATGAGAAGAAAGTATACCTGACTCCTATATTTAATGTATTAATAATCAGTTGAAGCTGGAACAAGAGGACATCATTTTTAAAATTATAAACAAAGGGAATAATTGCCAAATCAGCTAATCACCATTGTATTTAAACACAAGGAACCATGCAGGAGTGTATCTTGTTTAAACATCAGGAAGGGTTTGGACTAGATAATGTTAAGAGTCCTTCTGGGTTTAACTATAGGTATATGCTACACAGGCAGGCGCTAAAACAGAGGGACACTGAGAAAAGAAAAACTTACTCATAAAAGGATTAACTGAAACCTCAATTGATGTAAATTGCCCCAACCAGGAATTCATCTGGCCTGTCATGCCAAGGCAAAATAAATTAATACATCATCCACAGGTGAGCATCTGGTCAGTTACCACACACCACCTCTGTCATTATGCTACTCACATGAAAGCTGGAGTAGATTCACAGCTGGTGTAGATATTATCTGCATTGTAAAAGGGAGTGCAATTACCCAGATGTACATACCTGGAATTGTTCTTACACCACCCTTTTCCTCATCAAATGTAGATTTCATCCTTGGGGAAAGGAAAGAGGTAGTGATGGATACACTCAACAAGTAGATTCCAGCAAAGGGATTTCAAGTTGTTGAAAGAATTTGGTGGCACCAGGGTGGGATGCGGAAGGGCTTACATCATAATTGCAAAGTGTGCAAATTACTTTGTATAATTAACCTTCAGAGCAAATGTCTTATGAAGGCTGGTAAATTTAAGCACAAGCATTAGACTGAAACTGGGAGCAGACAAGAATGGTAGAGGGCAGGTCATAGAAATCACATTTGCAGGTCAAGTTTCCAGTCAAGCTTGAAAAACCCAGAGCCATAAAGTCTCCCCTGACAATGAATCTGCATTAGCTGCATTAAACTGGTGGGGGGGGGGGGGATATAAAATTCAAACCTCTCTGACCGATCCATGCTTATTGTCATCCACACTACAGAGCTTGTAGTTTAGTCATTCTTGCAAACAAGCTGGTAAAATGTGGGCTAGACAAAGCACTGTAACTGTTACATGGATTTGTAATTGGTTGACTGGCCGAACCCAAAGGGTGCTCAACAATGGCTCCTTTTCAACCTGCAAAGAAGTAACCAGTGGGGTGCCGCAGGGCTCTGTCCTGGGCCCAGTGCTATTCAATATCTTTATTAATGACTTGGATGACAGTATTGGGGGCATAGTTATCAAATTTGCAGATGACATCAAATTAGGAGGAGTAGCTAATACCCCAGAAGACAGGATCAAAATTCAAAATGACTTGAACAGACTAGAAAACTGGGCCAAAGCTAACAAAATGAAATTCAACACAAATGTAAGGTACTGCACTTAGGGCGGAAAAACGAAAAGCACAGATATACAATGGGGGACACCTGGCTGAATGAGACTACGTGAGAAAGGGATCTAGGAATCCAGGTGGACCACAAGTTGAACATGAGTCAACAGTGTGATGCAGCAGCTAAAAAGGCCAATGCAATTTTAGGCTGCGTCAGTAGAAGTATAGTGTCTAGATCAAGAGAAGTAATAGTGCCACTCTATTCTGCTTTGGTCAGGCCTCACCTGGAATACTGTGTCCAGTTCTGGGCACCACAATTCAAAAAGGATGTGGAAAAACTGGAGCGTGTCCAAAGGAGGGCAACTAAAATGGTGAAGGGTCTGGAAACCAAGCCCTATGAGGGATGACTTAGGGAGCTGGGGATGTTTAGCCTGGAGAAGAGAAGGTTGAGAGGTGATATGATAGCCATGTTTAAATATTTGAAGGGATGTCATATTGAGGAGGGAACAAGCTTGTTTTCTGCTGGTCCCGAGACTAGGACCCGAAACAATGGATGTAAGCTCCAGGAAAAGAGATTCCATCTCAACATTAGGGGGAACTTCCTGACAGTAAGGGTAGTTCGACAGTGGAACACACTCCTTCGGAGAGTAGTGGAGTCTCCTTCTTTGGAGGTCTTTAAGCAGAGGCTGGATGGCCATCTGTCAGGGATGCTATGATTGGGAGTTCCTGCATGGCAGGGGGGTTGGACTGGATGGCCCTTGTGGTCTCTTCCAACTCTATGATTCTATGATTCTAGTCCTACATTTTAATCTGGAATGTCCTACAGAACCTAGGTAAAAGGAAGCAATACTCTTGTAACTTTGGAGACACTGGGACACTGGTCTACCACTTTTTTGCTTTTCTTTGTTGATTTGATTTCAGTGACATAGTTAGAATTAATCCACTAGATAATTTAGTTAGACAAGATTTCAGCATCAAGAGTTTAGCATTGCAGTGGGCTTTACATGATGTAAAAGACTGTATTTTGAGTATATAAAGCTCCCTTAACAAATAGAATCACTAGAGAGAAATAATCTGCTCAGAATTATTCTGCCATAAAAACTGACAGTTCAGTATTTTGAGCATTGCAGTGTATAAAAATGTTAAATTTTTAATTGGATCTCTTGCAGTATCTGCTTTTATTGTGGCCTCTGTTTTAATGAAATGCCATTTTACCCTATATGTTGTATGGATGGCATGTTGCACAATGTGTGTTTTTTTTAATAGAGAAGCAACTAACACATTTTATACAGCTGTAATAAAACATTTTAAGTGGTTTGGAAGAAACTAAAGGAGCTGTTAGCTCTCTAGCACCAATTTCCACATGAGGAAATATTAGAAGAACCCATAGTCCTAGCATTGGAGTAAGACTAGGAAAAACCAAGTTCAGATTCCTATTTAGTCATGATGCCCACTGGATCATCTTGGGCCAGTCATTACCTACTTAACAGAAAGGACAAAACTAGGACAAGACAGACCATGTATACCACTTTAAGTTTCTTGGGAGAAAGGTAAGCTAGCCTAGTATCAAGCTCAGTTCAATAATTAGACCAAACTTTATCCCATTGAATAAATAATATCTTATTATAATTTATAATTTAAATCAACACTTATGTAAGTTCCATTCATTGAGTGGGTCTGTTCTCATTGGGAATTGGATTTAGGCCTCTAGAGGGTTAAATGCCTTGAGAAAGCCATACACACACAAACGCACACACAAACAACCCAATAACTGTTAGCAGTTCTTCCTTCAGTGAGACAACCAGATGAATAGGCTTCACATTCACTGAGATATGATCCTCATTCATTTTCTCCAGTTACAGTTTTTTTGACAGACTCTTCAGCTGGCAACAAAACACATCTAGATATAAATACTGTGTCCGTTTAGTGCATTCCAATGAATATACATAAAGCTTGCTGCTCTGCATCTGTTTTAATATGATAAGTTGTCTGTATCCAATACTAGCTGCGCAGTTTTATTTACTGAGGAGTATGTGTAATCATGAATGGGATATGAGCATTCCATCTGTTTTATGGGTCTGCATATCTGCAGATAGTATGCTAATTTCACTGGGACCACTAAATTTCAAAGCTGTTTTTCCTCCAATAATTTTTAAAGTTGTTTTCTCAGCACTAGGATTACTGATTAAGAAAAATGCAAATAATCTCTAATGATCTGAGGTTTAGCCTAGAAAAATAAGCAATGCTTTTATGACAAAAATTATTTCCATTGGATTTTCAATGGCACCCAAGCTCCAGATCCCAGGACTAGTCTCATCTTTCCTGTGGATGTTAACCTGCATCTCTTTACCTTCTTTTATACTAAGACTAGGTAAAGGTATTCCCCATTGACAAGGTTGTCAAGTCATGTCTAACCATAAGGGGCAGTGCTCATCTCTGTTACTAAGCCAAAGAGCCAGCATTGTCAGAGACTACTCTGTGATTATGTGGTCAGCATGATTGCACAAACCACTATTTACCTTCCCACCAAAGTGGTACCTATTTATCTCCTTGCAATTGCATGCTTTCGAACTGCTAAGTGTAATACCCTGCCTGGAGAAGGACTCGGAGGATGAGCCAGAACTTCCTCTAGGACCTGAGCCTGCATCTGTGAAGCCTCAGCCTGGCCCTTGTTTTGTTTTGCCAGCTCCAGCAGAGACTCCAGCAGAGCCTGTGGTCTCCCAGGAGGCTCTGCAGCCAAGCCTCCCAGCAGCAGAACCTTCAGACATCAAGGGACAATACCTACCTTCAGCCAGCATTCAGCAGAAAGGGAGGACCTTCACCGTTTGAGGAGACTTTATGAAAAACGCCGGAGCAATAAGCCTCAGCTGAGCTCCTGCAGCTTGGTAATTTAAGCAGATGCAGAAGATCTGCCTTGGTGCCAAAGATTATCTGAGCTTCCTAGTGAAAGTCTATCTCTCTCTCTCTGCCTCTCCTTTTCCTTGGCCTGAAACTTTGACTCTTGGACTGCTGACTTATCTTGAACTTCTGGAACCTTGACCTTCAGACTGACTTGTCACTCTGCCTCTCTGGAATCCTGGACCTTTGGACTACTTGACCATTCTCTGGCTGGACCTTTGGATTCGTAATATGGACCTTTGGTTTCTTGCTTTGCATTAGCAAAAGACTTTTGTTACCTTCAACCCTCACAAGAAGATGTTATCAGCACTCTTGGCAGCTTTCTTGGACAGTAGGTTGGCAGAAGCTGGGACTAGTGACAGAAGCTCACCCCATCATGCAGCACCTGGGCCTCAAACTGCCAACCTGCCAGTCTTGCAATCAACAGAGTCAGCATCTTAACCACTTGAGCCACTGCCTTGTTAATGGCTTTGGTGCAGAGGTTTCTATATGTGAGTGTTACAGAAAATGAGGATATGAGAAACACATTGCATTAGAAATACTGTTTAAGAAAATAAAGGGCTAGTTGGTTGTCCTCAAGACACCTATTTTATATAAGGTATGGGTGGCTCCTATTAAGAGCAAGGACTAGAATCCAGGAGCCATTCACATAAAGCCTCAAAGCATTAAAGACAGTGCTCTGCCATCTTCACTCAGTAAACAGAGATATGGCAAGACCTTTCACTAGATATGGAAAAGAGACAACATATTATAGCAAGGTGGCCAATTAATACTTTGCCAAAAAAAGAAGTGCATCATCAAAACAAAGAAGACGTCAGTTGGCATAAAAACTGCACATGCTAATTCATAATACAAATGCAAATTTAGGAATAATGGCTATAGTTTAAGTAACAATGTATCTCACTTTAACGTGGAAGATTCTGACCACCAGATGACCAACCTACCTGTTCATATCTGCTTTCCCTGATAGAAAAACTCAAATTCAAATCTTTATCCTCACCAAGGCCAGAAAACAGTGCAAGTGTTTGCAAGCAATGCCAAGGGGAAAGTATTCAGCTTTTCATCAGGCAAGGCATGATGGTGGACTGACTGAGCCAGAGCAGAAGAGCTGGCATGTTTTGGACGTTTCTCAACTCATAAATGGTTTGGAGTGACAGCTGCTACAGTGACCTTATTAATGGTACAATTGTGCCTAGCTCCTTGCTGGCTAAAGGCACAGTGATGAAAAGGGGAAATGGTGTGCTTGAGAAGCCTGTGTTGTTGAGGGGCAGAGGAAGGCTCAGTTGCTAAAGTCGCCTTGCTCAGCACCTGGAACAGCTCCATTCTCACTGTGTTGCTGATTGCATCACCAATGATGTGCAGATGATTGATATGCATTTTGAAGTGGTGCAAACTAGTGGAAATGACAATCGTGCCAAAAAAGAAGCGATGACAAGGGAATAATGAAAAGATCCACTTTCATAGTGGGAACGACAGACCTTTTGGAATAGATTCACCAACACGGAGCGAAGGCGAATCGCAAACCACTTTAAACGTAAGTGGGAACAAGCTCTTAGTGTGCTAGATGAGTAACAGCAAAACTTCATCTTGGATCTCATCCAAAATCCAAGGTGCCATCCAAGTGCAAGTTAGAAATGGATTCACACAATAATATTTTTGTGCTGCTGTCTATTATACTATTTAACGTTTGTGCCACCACTTCTAGAAGAACTCACAAACATGCACAAAGGGGGCTTTATTTTGGGAACTGATCCCAGAGCCCAACCACCTGAATCTGGTCTTGGCAGCAAAAGTTATGATCTGGCTCCTCAGCTGTGCCACCCTTCTCTCCCATCCATGGTTGGTGCTTGTAGAGTGCAAGGTTAGGACTATCCCAGGACCTGAGATGGCATGGGGGTGTGCCCTGGTGATTTTGCAAGGGTGATGTTACAAAGGACAGCCCTGGTGATGTCATTAAGCATGCTGTCTTATGCATGATATCTTAAAGGTTATCACATTAAATTTTTTACAAAAAAAATCCAACTGTAATAAATGAATAAATACACACACAAACACACTTTTCAAGACCGTGCTCTTGTCCTGAGATTCCTCACTGTCATCTTAAAGACCAGAGACTTGGAGCCAGGACCTAAATCCTGGGAACCCTAGATGCTTGCCTGTTGGTTCCTGTTTAGGAGGAGAATTGGCAGACTGGTATCATCACCGCCACACAACCCTGCTGTTAGAAAGAACAGTGTCCTGGGGTGCGTTGTGTCAGGTTCTTACTCCCTTTGTCTTGACTGCTCCCTTTCTTTAGTCATGCTATAACATGTACCTATTCCTTACCCCCAGGTCACCAGCACTCAGATACTGATAGAATTTGCCCATACATCACTACTACAATATCTTTTTCATTCTTATGTTCTATAAATCCTGATGCTTGGTCACAAGATCAGCCAAATTGGAATGTTATCTCATTCAATGAACATGAAGAACAATGTAAAGTTTTGTGCCCAGTCTATCAGCTTCTTCATGTGAAAATAAGAGACACATCCCAAGGTGCTCATCAGATAAATGATTTATTAATAAAAAGGTCAATATGTTTCAGCCAGTATACACTCTAAAAGGCCTTCTTCAAGGGGCATTAAAAAGTTTCACCTCCAGAAACCTCCAAAGTTATAAGTTTCCAGAACTGAAACTCATACCCATTCATTGGACAAAAAGAAGAAACAAAAGAAAATATATTTTGAACAACCACTGAAGACCTTTATATAAGCCAAAATATGTTGGGCTTTTTATTGATAAATAATTGATCCATTGAACATCTTGTGATGTGTCTCCTGTTTTCTGCTGATTTTATTGGGTGTTGTTGTTTTGTTTCCTTCTTAACTTCCTCAGATACCTTCCAAAGAAACATTTTGAGTTTCTGGGTTTGATTTTATTTTGTTGGGCTCTCTACTTTAAAAAGAAAGATTCTTGTAAAACCCAGAAGTCTGATGCAAACTCAAGGTATAGATCATTTATGGCTAAACATTGCTACCTGTCACTCAGCTACCTTTAGGACTCTAACAATCTGCAGCTATGAAAACATCATACAGAAACAAAATGCTTTGTTCCGACCCAAAACAGAAAAATAATCATTCCAAAATATTTTCCCCCATGAAATCTGAAGCAGAAAGCAATTTGGAAAAGAATTTAGAATAAAACTTATGTGATCCTTTTTTATTTGCCTCCCCTCCCCAGTTCTGATTTCAGTACATTTCCACAGTGTTCACAGTGCTCCAGACTTTGCCACTAGAATAATATGTCTCGGATCCAAGAATATCCTTACAAGAAACTCCAGTTTCAACACTGATCTGACATACAAAACTACATATAGTTTATACAGCAAGAAGCAGAGACATCCATAGATCTCTTCCTCCTGGCAGTAAGAAAAGCCAATACATCTTACTCCTTTGTCACCCTTAGGCTCTGTATAAATTACAGATCATGGCATCCCCCTCTGGTGCTTTATGATTATTCATTCCTTAAACCCAGAAATTCTTAAAGATAGAAACAAAAGAAATTAAGGTTTATCCTCATCTGACTGATTCACACACTTAAGGCAGATTCAGATGTGCTCTTCCCACATGAGAAGAGAAGCTGTGGGTTGTTTGTAGGGGTGGAGGTTCAACTTGGGCGCCTCTGACAGTTGTGCGTTTAGTCTCTACACATTAAAAGAACTTACAAAGACTATGTATTTAGCTTGTGCCTTTGGCATATAGCAAACCACTTTGTGATATTACACACAGGAGCTTAGACTCCTCACCCAAGTGACTGTCTATGCTCAGTCACTGTCCATTTTTTAGTCATCTCACCATAATAGTTTTATCAGCTGACAAAGTGCTGAGTCATCAGAGTGGAATTTATTCACAGCAAAACCAATAAAGGGATGAATCCAGACTTTGTCATGTTATTTATTTAAATATTTATATCTCACTATATATAACTGAAGTTCTTTCCAGGCAATCTTCCCAATTACAGTCAATGCAATCATCAAAAGAGGAACTAAGAAGGTTGGGTGTATTAAATACCTTCCTGAAATGGCTTTCATAATGACATCTTCTTGAAAGACAATTCAGAGAGCTTGACCCTACCAGGTTTGGATTTCAATGGGTATGACTATGTGGAGCATTCTGGTGCCTTTAAACCTTACACATTTATTAATTGAGCAATATTTATTAATTACCTACACACATTTTTGCTCATGTTTGTATATAAATTTATTGTTTAGTTTGTATGATGTGGGCAGAATGTCACCAAAAGATTCATGCAGACTAGCATGTGATGAAAATTTCATTGGGAACAGATGGCTGTTATGCTTCTGCTTCCATTTTATATTGTATTTGTACAGTGAAATATCTCTTGTTCTGTCTTAGGTAGCCTCATCCTGGGGTTTTCTTGGTGAGAGGTTATTGCAAGGAGGTTCACCTTTGCCTTCCTCCACACAGTACTAACAAGGGCTGTCTATAATGTCACTTCTACAGTCTCTGAAAGATCTTCCAGCAGTGTCACCCACCACTACTGCTGCTGCCCAATAGTTGCTTTCCACCCACCTTAGAATTCACTCCAGATCCCCTCTTACTTTTTTCTTCCAATCCTTACCTCTCCATATAACACCACTTGAGTTCTCGCATGTCTCCTTCATTCCTGCTCTCCCACATCTTCCCTCTCAGCTTTCCTTTCTCAGACTCTCTGGGCCACATGTTTTTCCAGTGCAGCAGTGGTGGGGGGGGGAATACCACCCACAATGGTTTCAGTGGCAGGGATTAAGATCTGGTGCCCTTCTCTCTTAGGCCCTCTGGGCCAATTACTGAAGGAATTCAAGGAGGAAAGTGCTAAAATTTGATTAACGCTGAACATTAAAAAGCAAAAATAATGACCATGGAAGATCTACAAGAAGTCATCCTAGACAACGAGAAAATTAAAATAGTCTAAGAGTTCCCATGCCAGTAATTGGCCCAGAGACTGCAGTCAAGAAATCAGAAGGAGGCTAGTATTGGGAAGGGCAGCTATGAAAGAACTAGACAAGATCATAAAATATAAAGGCATAGCTCTAAACACTAAAGTGAGAATCATCCAAACCATTGTACTCCCCATCACCATGTACAGATGTGAGAGCTGGACAGAAAAAAAAAAAGCCAATAGGAAGAAAATCATTTGAGATGTGATGCTGGTTAAAAGTTCTAGAATACCATGGGCAGCTAAGAGGATAAACAAATGGGTTGTGGAACAGATCTTTCTGAAAGTCAAGATGGCTAAATTGAGGCTGTCATACTTTGTCCACATCATGAGGAAAAATTGATAATTAGAAAAGACAATGATGTTAGGAAAGGAGGAAGGCAGTAGAAAGAGAGGAAAACCACATGCTAGATGGTTAGACTCAATCAGGGAAGACATGGTCTGGAGCCTGAAGGACATGAGTAGAGAGGGGGAAATATAACTTATTCAGAAATAAAATGGAAAAACATCTACTTCTCTTTCTTTATCAGTCTTATCTTCAGACAGTTAAGGTATTATCCTTTCTTTCTCAACTTTTTGCTTTTTAAAATGTTTTAATATTCCAGATCACTGGCAATAATTTGCAGCATGTATGCTGATTTAATTATTTATTACTTATTTTGTGTGGCATCCATTGGCACATATGAATAAATAACTACAAATCTAATTTTAATTTAATGTAACTTGTGATTTATTGCAAGTACTCCAGTGAGGGTGTTTGATCTGAAAACAAACCTATGACAAAGTGTTGTCTTTGGGTTAAACAGTGAGTGTCATCCTGCTAGTGAATTAAGACTTAATGGCATCACTACTCACTGTTTGGTTCTTGTAGAGGATGGGATTCTTTTCCAACCATGGAATGACCAAAATCCCACACATATCCCATCCTGTAAGGCATGCAGAACCCCACCATCACCCTAACGGAACTATTTCAGTGTTGTCAGAGAATGGTGGTATCAACAGGGAAATGTCCAGCTATTTTCCTGTACTTGAATACACTGCAAGAACCTCCAGAAGTCACTGCAGATGCTGTCACAGTATATCCAGCTACAGATAAATAACAGGACATGTATTCAATGATCCTCTGCTCTCCAACAACACAGAAGGGGCTATGTTGGGGAGTGGGGTCTGCACTCCTTACAAGGTGGGTTTTGTGGGATGGAGACATAGCCACAGGATATACACACACACACACACACACACACACACACACACACACCAGTACAGCATTTTGGCCAGTGTCTATGGACTCCTCTTGAACCAGAGTCCAGGATGTTCCCTGGAGACTTATTGTGTGTGCTCAAGACATAGAACCTTCCTCAGAAGTGCAAAAGAGGAGGCTGATTTTCTTCAGTAACCCAAGCTATGAACTGGCCATCTTTGGTAGGTGTCTATGCCATAAATCTTTGATAAAAAATTTGTGAGATTTACTATTTGTACTACAGCTCCCAGAATTCCCAAAACATCATAGGCAGTTGTCATGCTGGCTGCTGGATTCTAGGAGCTAAAAGTAATGTTTTTAAGCTCTAGGTATTATCAGAGTTCAGTGCTAGGAAATGAGACTGCTCTGTACCACCAAAATGGCTGTGTAGAAAAGCTCAGTTTAAAAAGGTGTTTGTATTTTAAAATGATCCAAACAGAAGCATAGTGAACCACAAGGACATACGAGAAATGCTGATTGTGACCAAAGACCTACCTAACCTAGCATCCTAACTCCCACAGTTGGTTGTCTATGGACAGCCGCACCACAACTTCTTCAGATAGTAAGTCCAATGTTGGTATCCAGAAGCATGTTGCCTCTGATCCTGGTGATGGAATATGGCTATCATTATGAACAGGGGAATCCTAACGAGTGAACCATTGGACTAGGACCTCCAACAAAGGTAAAACATTTTTTTCTTCTTAAATTTGGACTGGATTGG
Source organism: Phrynosoma blainvillii (assembly GCA_026167975.1). NCBI lineage: Eukaryota > Metazoa > Chordata > Lepidosauria > Squamata > Phrynosomatidae > Phrynosoma > Phrynosoma blainvillii. Next base: position 56,961,461 of record JANUYF010000002.1, on the reverse strand, counting down.
CACGTTTTACCTCAACACCAACTAAAGTTTTCCTGATACAAAAGCATGAAGGCTTCTTGAGAAATCCAGCGTTCTCTGCCTAACAAAGGGGCTTGCAGCCACACAAGGATAGAGACATATAGGATTGCAAAAGAAGTGTCTTTGTTGTAATGCAAATAGATGTTAAATTTCCTGGACTTTGAGAATCCCCCAGTTGCCACATGGCCAGAAGGGAGAGGGGCCAGCCTGCAAGATATGCCCCTCTGTACCACCTTAACTGAGAAGAGAAACTGCAAAATGCAGGCCTATGACTAACATCTTCAATTTTTTCTCCTGTTTGGTTTGTACCACCTTGCCTGATGAAGAAGCCAATGAACCTTCAAAAGCTTGCAACATGCATATTGTGCATTTTGGTTGGCCAATAAAGGTATCACTGTTTGGTGGCTTTTTTATTTGGGTTGTGAATAGTATTCACTGATAACATGAAATTGTCTGATCCCCTTCAAAATGATATAGGTTGATAGACATTCTTTATTTGTAATTTTAAAAGTCCACTTCCAGCTTGTCAAAATTGCTCCATATAGATCCTTCCTAGCACTTTTCTCAGGATGTGAACCAGACTTCTGATTCTTCCTTTTACATTATGTGGGTATTGGGCTAGAAACCAATTGGCCATTGCATGAATGGAAAGCCTCCTTCCCTTCACAGAAGACCCAAGTGGATCCATCTGCAAGCCCCTGCAAGAGGAGAGGGCAGGAAGACAATCTTTACCAATTGGATTTTTCCCCCAGAGCTCCCACTGTTTATCATTCCTTTCCCCAGAGCTTCACTTCTCAAAATATTCTGGAGGTTCCCACAATTCTCCTGAGTAGCTCAGAAGACAGAAGTGGCTTCCTCAGTCAGGACAATTGTATCCCTGACTCCTTCCACCATTGCAAGCAGAACTCTGCTAAGCCTACTCTGGATTTATCCTGGCATCTTTTTTAATCCTAGTTACATAGGCTGTGGTCCTCAGTCTCACTGGCAAGCCTTTATTATTTTCCCCCTCAACATGGGATTCATCTCACAGTTTGATTAGTCCTGTGCCAGTCCCTTTTGTGTGTGTGCCAAATGAAGAGACGTTCACATCCCCTTTTGGAAGACCATTGCTATCATGTGCTTCTCTCTACATTGATCTTGGTGCTCAGTCTAAATAATTCATTTTTCTAATTCATACCATCACCTCCAGTGACAATCCACTTCAATATAAAGTCTAGAATGAGGCTTTTAAAACTGAGCTCCCTTTCCAGCACAGTAATGGCTGAGGGGAAAAGATAACCAGCCAATGTCAGCATGTCTTTGGCAGAAACGTGCTGCTCTTATGTCACTTTGGTTTACCTCAGCAGAAAACTTACATTTTTTTCTTTAGAAAAGATAGCAATCCTCCCATTTTTTAATATTTATTCATTATTTTAACATAAAACCAGATCCAAAAGAAAATATATTGAAATGTGTTATTCAAGGAACCAGCTTAGTGTGCTCCTCCTTCGTTAATATATTCCAGGTTCTTGACATACAAAAGAGGATGATACTGTATTCTTTTGTCATTGATATAGGACACTAGCCAGCTGCAGCAAAGTATTCCTGGCATATTACATGTCCAGTGCAACTTTGTTCAAGGCTGACCAAAGACATGTTGTTGCCTGAGGCAAAGATGATTTCCCCTATTATTCTCTGTCATAAGATCTCAAGACAGCATTCAATTAAAACTATTTAAACAATTGAAAACAATTCCACATAAAAACAATGAAATAATTTGAATAGGATGAAAGCATATCAAATAGCTTACCAAGTTGAAATCAGTTAAAACCATGTAGATATCATATGTCTGTGTCTGTGGAGATTATCAGATGGAGGACGGGAGCAAAGGAGATCACTCTCCCGTCCTTATTCCATCCATGACAGCGATCACATGAAAGACATTCACACATGTTGTGCTGATCCTGTCATTAACCTGTCAGTGAAGTGGAATTGCATTAATGGGTTCTTCTGTTAATACAAAATGAAGGGCAAGGATGGGACAATTTCACCTCACTGATGGGACAATGACAGGATCAGTGAAACGTCATAGGAAAGTCTTTCGCAGTCACTAGCACTTCCCAGACAAGACAATGTTTGGATCAGTGCAACATCATCTGAAAGTCCTTCCAGCAATCATGCAAGAAGGATGGGACAAGGACAGGATTATCACCTGTGTCTGTGTCTGTATCTGTGTCTGAATGATGAGGCCACAGTGGCTTTAGTAAAAAGCCATGGTTAAATTTGGCACCTAATAGAAACCAACAGTGGTGCTCATGAGACCTTCTGGGGAAAGGCTTTCCATAACCAGGGCACCACAACAGAGAGAGCCCTCTCCTAGGTCCTCACACAATATATCACTTCCACTAATGGGACATGGGCACTCAGGGGAACAGATGGGGAGAGTTACCACAGCTGTAATAAATAAATAATAAATAAAACTTTTATTTATATCCCGCTTTTTGTAAAAACAATCAAAGCGGCATACAACAATTAAAATGATACAAAATATATACAATATCCCCCTCCCCTTAAAAAAGAATTAAACAGTACTGAGATTAAAATTACAAACATTAAAATCAAGACAATAATACTACAATATTACAATAACAGTGGGCAGAATCATCACAACTCACAAATTCACAAATATGAGGGTCTTTACATGGCTGGGTGCTGTACACAGTCCTAGCATGTGCCACGTGAGGTGGCTGCTTCTAGGGATGTAAATCTTCAGCTAGTTCATTTAATAACAAATACAGGTTGAGTCTCCATTATGCAAAATCTGAAATACTCCATAATCCAAAAAAATATTCACATGGGTGGCTGAGATAGCCACACCTTTGTTTTCTGATGATCCAGTGTACACAAACCTTGTTTCATGCATACAATTATTTAAAATGTTGTTTAAAATTACTTCAGGCTATGTGTATAAGGTACATATGAAACATAAATGAATTTTGTGTTTGGGTCCCATCTCCATGATATCTCATTATGTGTGTATATGTAAATACAGATATTCTGAAATAAAATAAAAAATCCAAAACACTTCTACCCCCAATCATTTTGGATAAGGGAGGCTCAACCATAACTGTAATTTCTATTGTTTTTCTGGTGCATGAAAAAATAAATATTTGCCAGATTTCCAAGGTAGATTCAGAAAAGGAAAAGGCACCAGAGATCATATTGCAAATGTATATTGGATAATGATGCACATCAAAGAATATCAGAAGAAAATCAGCCTGTACTTTATACATTTGAGGAAAGCCTTTGATTGTGTAGATCAGGGGTTGGCAACCTATGGCCCGTGGGCCGGGGCTGGCCCCCCAAGGCCTCTGGACCGGCCCCCGATGACCCCCAACAATGACAACGACGACCCCCAATGACCCCTTATTCACAATTCACAATCTGGTCCTACTTTTGTCTCAGGCTTATCGCACAATATTGTGGTTCTCCCAGTTCCATGGTGCTGTATAGTCACTGGTAACATTTTTATGTTGAAAATAATCCATTAATCACCTCCTTTCATACTATAATTCAATAGCCCGTTTGAGTGCAGATATCTCATTCCACTTCATTGCTAAAATGATTGATTAGTGGGTGTGATGTGATGTAGCCGAGTTGTCCCTCCCTTGCAGTTCCCCCAGGAAATCTTCAGCAAGGAAACCTCAGATTACTTCCAGAGCTTGAGTGAGGAGAACAAAACCTCTGAAGCTGTGTTCTCTGTGTTCTGCACTCTTTAAACCTTTTTCTGATATTTTCATATGTACTTAACTGGTTTGCTGTGATAGTGTAATAATGCCTTCAGTCCTGACCTGTTTACCATTTAAAGTCACTATTCAGATTACTGTACTGCATGGGGGTGTTTTCCAAAGGTTTTCCCAATGGTTTTCTATGGTACCATACACCAGTGTTGCCACCACCACATTACTTTTTTAAAAAAAAAAATAATATAATAGTGCAATAACACTAATGTAATAGTGTTATTACAGCTTAATGAGTAGAAAAGTGGGGGGGGGGTTTAAAAAAAGGCCAACCTGAAACAACTGACTAGCATAATAAACACTTTTGTTTTTCACAGGAGAAAGATAGAAAAATGGGGGGGGGGTTACATCTATCTTCCTGTGTCACCTCTCACAATGCAAGATCTGGGTAGTGATGGGGGCACCGTAATTATGTCAGAATGTAATAGTGTTATTACAGCTTAATGAATGCAAGTGAAACATCTTTGAACAAGACAACATGAAACAATTGACTGGTGTGATAAGCACTTTTGTTTTTCCCAAGAGAAAAACATGGAGGGATGGACAATGTGGTCTGTATTTCTTCCTGTGCTACCTCTTGCAATGAAAGATTTGGACAGTGATGAGTGTGCCATAATTATTAAGGCTATTTTTCAATATATATATATATTGAAGCAAACCAATCACAAATCAAAAAGTGGGGCAATTGAGATAATGACAACAGCATTAGTGCAGGTGAAAAAAAAACTGCAAATCACACTATTACAGAGCAAATGTGTCAAGTGTATGATGCACGGTGTCAACAATCAGCTACTGTTGTGAATACAATGGTTTTTGAACAGCATAACCCAGCATAACAGTGTGGTTTGATAAGAATCAATATTACATATTCATAATTTGGAGATGCCTGGAGATTGGATATCTTTTAAATTACTCAGGTGGGTGTTTGAATAATTTTATTTATAAGTCTATTCAGTATTTTGCTGAATTTAGAGAAACTGTAAGGATGTGGGAGAAATATCTACATTTCAGAAAACATGCGTGTAATTGAAATTCCCTGTGACAACAAATACATTGCTGTGGGGAAAAAACCTCTGGTTGTGTATATGTGTGTGTCTCCATCCATGCTGTAGTGGTATGCAATTACAGTTGTCAATACTATACAGATGATCCAGAGTTTGGGAAAGCTCCATGCCAGACTACAAACCTGGTTCTCCTTGCTGGGGGATTCTGGGAATTGTACTCTTCAAAAATAAATCTTCTGAGCTCTTGAGATCATCTATGATTCTGTTTGACTCCAAGCACTGGCTGGACTCAATCTCACAAATTCTCTCCAAGCTTTGTCAAATGTGTTAGTAAGCATTCTGGCTTTATATTATCAATTAGAAACAAAGGCAGGGGATGCCCTCTACTGATCCCCAGTGGTCTCTGCAGCAATAAGCCACAGAGATACTGCTGTAGTTCTCAGCTTTATTTTCTCTTCTAATCAGCATGTGTTCCTTGTCAACAAGCTACTGTAAACAGCCTCTGAGAAGAGATCTGTTATAAACATAGAAAAGAGTGAAATGCTCCTTAGTGGATCATCTTTTTCATCTTAAGTAAACACCCATATTTTTTTCTTTTTGCAAATACTCTCACTGCACCAATGCTCTGCAGGTTTAAATAGTATCATCCTAGGAGGCAGCAGGAAATGACAATAAAAATGATATATAGATATATGATCCTTTAACCCCACCATAGTTTACACAAGCTCTCTTCTTAGCCATTGGTTGGATGATTTCAGTAAATAAACATACATTTGACAAAAGAAACCCTTTGGGGAAAATAACAAAGGCCAACGTCTAGGCCCCAAATCAAGTTAGTTGTGTTTCAGTTGAAATGAAAGCAATGAGGATTAAGTGTTAGTCGTAACCAACTTGTCCCATTGATTGAGAATGAGGCTTATTTACAACAAAAAACTAGCTGGATTAGACCCATAATATATATAACAACTAACACACATCACAAAGAGCTCGATTATTTTTCTACTCCTTCTAGGCACTGAGACAAGATAGATTTCTGTAGCCTATGGCATAAATTCTTCAAACAACTGAAAACCTAAACTTTGTGTGGTCCATCAATGGAGTATCTACAATCAAGACAAAACAGTGTGAGCTACCTGCATGAAAACATTCAGGTTGTATAAATGAGGAACAGATAATTAATAGATAATAAAAATTATATTTTCACATAATACAACTCAAACAAGTGTCATGCCACTATAAATTCCTTATACCTAGTTTGCTCAGTTTCAGAGGTCTACTTATTCCAGAATGACACACAGCAGTAAAACTTGCCATTTATCTGCTTTGTATAGTCTCTTGGCCTACAAGCATTTTAGATTAATGCTAAATTAGTTCTATAATTTAAGTATAATTATAGAAGTGATTTAGCATTAATTTAAAATGCCCTTCTAGGTTATCAGTCTCAAACTGTTTGATGGCACAGCCCTTCTGACATATTTCAGAATTAGAAGTGTAACATTGGAAAGTACTTACGCTGTCAGACAAAGAAGGTAATGGAGCCTTCATAAGTGGATTTCTCATTGTAGCAAAGCTATAAAGGGTTGATGGATGTAGTTTATCGTTGATGGAAATAGCCTTGACAACATAAAAGAAAGAAGCAGAGCTTTGCCATAACATGACAAGGACTGAAATGTATGGAGCACAACACAATTCTGAAGTGGCAACACTTGAGGGAGGAAGAAGCAAGGGTCTCTTGAGAGTATTTGTCATGGAAGAATGAAAGAAGCAGCTAGAGACATTCCAATTTGGAAAAAGGTTCTGATAAGCAAAGGAAAACTTTGAACATTAAAGAGCAGCCACCTTTTGATAGGTGTGGGGTTCATAACATGAATATAAACACAGTTAAATTATAATGTGTTCAGAGCATGCATTGACTTTTTGGCTCAAAAAAGATTTCACATATAGAATGAATAACACGGGTTACAATCCTATATTCATTCGCAGGATAGTAAGTATCACTGAACACAGCCAGAGTGGCATAGTGGTTTGAGAGACCAGGGTTTATGACCAGCCTGGCCATGAAACTCATTGGGTAACCTTGGTCATGTCACAAATTCTCAGTCTCAGGGGAAGGCAATGGCAAATCTCCTTTGAACAAATCTTGCCAAGAAAACCCCATGATAGATTCCCATTAGGGTCACCATAAGTCGGAACACAACACAGAGAGACACAAAAATAACTGAACTTAATGGGTGTCAGGGGAAGGCAATGGCAAATCTCCTTTGAACAAATCTTGCCAAGAAAACCCCATGATAGATTCCCATTAGGGTCACCATAAGTCGGCACACAACACAGAGAGACACAAAAATAACTGAACTTAATGGGACTTCCTTCTAAGCAAACATGTACAGGGTTTCATTGCTAGAAAGAATAATTAAGAAGTTGCATAAAGTAATTATGCTTCACCTGCTGTCTACACAAAGTTAACCCACCCTAAACAGGAATATTATAAAGCAGTCATTACATCCTAAGCTACCAAACTGGGTTGCTTGCTTATTTGTAAATTCAAACTAGGTGTCAAAATCAACTTTAAAGAAGGTAACTATTAGGGAGTTGAATCTTACCTTTAAAACCCGGAGTGGAGCCGCTGCCCTAAATACATGAAAGCCAGCAGCTGCCATTGTTGCTCCCTCATAAAGGACAGGAAAATAGGCAGCCACAACAAGGAGAAGGAGTGGCAGGGTCAGGGATGGATAGCAGATCTACAGCATTGTGAACAAATATGGCCTAAAGATGTTGGCCATCATTGCTTTAGCTTGTCCTAAACAGTTTGTGTGTGTAACTAACAGGTCCTGTCTATGAATGGTAGTTTGTAGCAGCTGCCTCCAAAATAAGATTTGGACTCATAATGTCTCCCTTTTAAAGTAAGCTAGAATTTACCATGTCCGTATACAGATCTTTCTGTTGACACAAGAATTCTGGGGGTTCCATTGCTCTTATTTATTACACAGGGGCCAGTATTCTTTTGATGTTTCCACCTGCACAAATTCCCCTGTGGAAGTGGTTTGACGTTTATGTGCAATGCAGAATAACTGCATTTGTTCAAGGTTGTGGAAGCAGCATCGCATATGCAGTGCCATTGTGCATGCAGCTTCACACTGCATGTATATATGCATGCACCTTGTGTTGGGGCTGCATTGTGCATGGATGCATATGTGCATTGGGTTACACATTCAGTTGCACATTTGGTTCCTTGGTTCAGTTACTCAATACTGACATTCAACACAGGGACTGTGTAATACAGTTTTCAATATAATTGAAGTAAATCACGAATCAAAAAGTGGGGCAAATACCTATTTCTACAAAAAGAGGTTTATGCTAGACAACCACTCTCCAGGGTTCTAGTCCATGTCTTCACAAGCCACAGAAGACATAGGAACTTATCCTCACAGCAGATGTGAGGAGTGATCAAAACCTGTATGCATTAGCATGGCCCACGTGAGTGTTAGTTTCTGATATCTGACATTTTCTCCTTACTCTCCTCTTATAAATACAATTGCTTATAAACACAAATGTTACATGAATCAGTTGCTTTTTACAGAGACATAAATGTTTAAAACAGCAAGCCAATACAAAGCTTTGCTAATAAAAGGAGGCTTTTAAGCAAGGGCTTCAAATTTTATTACACACTCTGTTTTGTGGAGAAATCTGAGCTTCTCCAAATTTGCCACAGAACGTAGAACAGCATTAACTCTATCTGCTGATAGAGTTTACTAAAACTGATTTTTGTGCTTTTCTTGGAGTTCTTAGGGTTAAGTTCACATAGGATCATGCTACTACCCCATTCTATGAGATGCTTAATAGCTGTGGAAATGTAGCCTATGAACTCTTTCTCCTTTCTCTGCAAAAGTGTTGGGTAACCAGAAATACCTGCTACGCATAGCCTTAGTTTGGTAAACTCCTAGATGGACTAATACCTTACTTCTCCTTCCTTTTCCTTTCTACTTTCTTTCTTTGTTTCAAGTTCTTTTCATCGTGTTTCTTTTGTCAGTATAACCATGGCTTACAAATGTTAAAAAATAAAATATAATTAAAATCCATTAAAATAACCCAGGGTCCTGTGACACCATTGTTTTTGCTGGTGCATGTGTGACCCAAATCCACATGCAGAAGACTTGTGCTAGGAACAGATACCACAGAAAGCTCTGCTATACAGTTCATGCAAATTGGAGGAAATCCTTCTTCCACACAGAAGCTGCAGACATGACAACTTCTGAGTTCTCTTTAAGAGGCTTTTAATCTTTGTTGCAATATATACAAGTATTTACACTGACTGACATAATGCTTCGCCACCATCCAATATACACCATGTACATGGAGCATTGGAACTCATATTATATACACAATCTTTAGCAGAGATTTTAGTCCAACCCCCAACTGGTGTATTACACAGTTTCCTGTCCCACATGTGCCATGACTGTGCAGTATTGAAGCTTGATGACCTCATGACCTGCCTGTGTGTCATCATCCTCCTGTGACTCAGCACCCTTCAAAATGCACACTCATCATGGCCTACTTTTGAACTCAGATTACCTTTCACCCTTGTTCTCCATTCCAGTATCTAGGACATTTTCCCTCTGGATCCAATCCAGCCTGACAGTTTTGGCATGAATTTTTTTTAGGTTTACAGTCTAATTCCTCAAATGCATCGTAGCCCACAAAATCAAATCTGTCAGGTCAAAATCATCCTTGATGCTGGAATGACAGTGGCAGTCACTATGTTCTGGTGGCCATTCCAGGGCATTCCAGTTACTGTTCAAAGTCAACGTCTGGATACCTCCTTATATAACCATGTAAAAAGTACAATTCTCTAAATAACAGATTTTATGCCAGCTGTACAGTTGCCCCTCTGTTCTCACAGACTTCAAGTCCGCTGTTTTACATATTCAAGGAGGGGCAATCTCCATTTAAATCAATGGGATGTGCCCGTGGGGGCTTGAATACATTGTGTATATAAGGGAGGAGTTCCTATGGGGCTTGAATACTCACTAATCTCCGCTTTCGGGGGGGGGGGTCTGGAATGGATCCCCCTGAAAATAGAGGGCCAACTGTAGTGTAATGGAGCCAGGATTTACAAGTCCAAGCCCCAGGATGTTTTGATTAGTCAGAACAACTATGTCACCTACCAGCCCTCTCAGTCTTCCCTCTTACCTCTGAGTTTAATTGCATACACCCCCCTCATATTAACTGGTGGGGAAATTGGTTTTCCCAGCATGTTATAAGCTTGTTGTTGTTTGCCTTCAAGCCATTTCCAAGTTATAGTGACTTTAAAGCAAATCTTAGATTTGATAAGATTTGTTCAGAGGGGGTTTCCCCTCACTCTCCTCTAAGGCTGAAAAAAGTCATCCAGTGGGCTTCCATGGTCAAGTGAGATTTCGAACCCTGGTCTCCAGAGCTGTAGTCCAACGCTCATACTACTACACCATGCCCATTGTCATTATAAGATTTCCTTGCTATAATCTAAAGTATATGGGGGTATCTTGCATTTGAGTTTGCAAGATCCATTAACTTTACAAAAGATGTACTCATGTCCAAGATAAAAACTGTCAGAAATTGTTTTAGATCAACACAACTGTGCACATTTTTGGATTCACAAATGGAGTGTTATTGCAGAGGTTGCCATGATGAGGACCTGTACGTCAAAGTTTGCTACTACACCAAGTTATGTTAGTATACTGCCTCAGCAATATTCCAGCGCAAGTCTTAAAGGAGCCAGAACATTCTTCATTGTTTTGCTGGCCATCCACCCAACACTTCATTTAGGGGCTATACAGACCAGCCAAAAGGGCCAGCCTGGGGGTGGAAGTAGGGGCATGGCGACCACACACCGCCCCCCTGACTCTGCCCTGATACTGCCATCACACTGCACACCCTACCACATGGCACGTAGCATCAGGGCACTCCCTTAGAGCAGGGGTAGGCAACCTTTCCCCTTTAAGGGCCGAGGGACTTCAGCTCCCAGAATCCCAGGAGCTATTGGCCAACATGGGACTATTAGCCAACATGACTGAGGCTTCTGGGAGCTGAAGTCCCTCGGCCCTTAAAGGGGAAAGGTTGCCTACCCCTGCATTAGACGATAGGCCTGAGCTGGAAGGATCCTTCTAAAGGGGAAAGGTTGCCTACCCCTGCCTTAGAGCAACGGACAGCCACAATGCACCAAAAGAGCACAGAAGAGCCGCCGCCGTGGTAGCAAGGGTAGCTTTTTGCCACTTCAAAAAGGAGCGGCATTTGCCAATTCTTTTTAGAGCAGCAAAGTGCTGGGTTGGGGCATGACGTGCGGTTGCTGCAGCCCTGATCCAGCATTCCCAGGGATGGGATGGAGCCACCCCTTAGGGGCCCCTTATATTGCACCTTTTCCTCAAAACAGGAAATTGCAGGAAGCTTACAAGATTTAAAAAACTATAGAAGTAAAACTGCATATAGCCAAAGACATACAAAAAGGTAAGATTAAAATAGCATTAAAATGTCTATAGAATTTAAAGTATTAATTTAAAAAGCAAAGAATAAAAGCAGTGCAGTGCAATGTGAAACACAATCACCTGCCTCTTAACAGCTATTAGAACCTTTTTTGCAATTAAATGGAATACTAAATGCCTGTTCATTCCCTCCATAGGAGTTAGACAAATCTTTTACAATATGAATATTCTCTCCTGCATCCATATTTACTGCTGTTCTAAACAGTATTGTTCCTGTACTATTACAACTACAAAAATATATGACATAATAAATTTGTTCATCTCTAAGGTTTTGCAAGACTCTTTGTTCTGTGGCAGGTTAACAAAGATCTCTTTCTATAAATTGCTCCAATGTTACCAGCACTATTGACATCATTCATAGTATTTTGCATTCTTTTCCTGGTTGAAATTCTCCCCATGTTTTACCCCAGGGGTAGGCAACCTAAGTCCCGGGGGCCGCCCTAGGCCGGTCAAGCTGCTGCCGCCACCCACCATGATGATATTGATTATTGTTGTTATTACTTGTTCTTGGGGTTTTCTTGGCAAAATCTCCACTGGGGATTTGCCATGGCTTTTCTGGGGCTGAGAGAGTGTGCATGCATATTTTTTTTATTTTTTTATTTTTTTATTTTTATATTTATTTATTTATTTATTTATTTATTTATTTATTTTTGGTGCTTCGGCCCCTCAATTGTCTCAAAAAGGTTGCCTACCCCTGTTTTACCCTGTCCTTGGGTTGGGGCATGACCTGCCGTCCTGAACCACTAATGTAGGGAAAATAGCAGGAGAGGAAGCTAAGGTCTTTGATACGCTGTGTAATGGTTGCATGCAACAACACAATATAATGCATGGTGTTGCATTGAAATGATTCAAAATGGTTCTAAAATAGCGTTTGAAATTCATGAAGTAAAGCATGGACTGAAATTTTAAAAGCCAAGGAGCCAAAATGGATGTTTGTTTTTACAAAATTCTTCTTCTGAGTCATTTATATTAATGTTTTTTCCATGTCAAGTAGAAGCATGCTTCAGTAATGCAACATGTTCAGACAAAAGATGATGCCTTGGGGATCAGGTAAACGTTTCCTGAAAAGCAAGCCCGAACCTTCATAAGGTTAGTTCTGCCTTTTATCTTTCAATAGCACATTAATTGAAAAACTTGGAGTTCAAGGGGTGCAAGTCTTTCTGATGACACCTACAAAACGATTAACTTCTCTTCCTCCCACAAAGCACTCTTTTGTGAGCTTGTAGGTCAAATATTTCTCATTCTCCCTATAGTTAGACCTTCTGTATCTGTATCCTGGCTTCCCTAACCTCCATTCACACTCACAGAATTAGATATGTGACATAAAACAGCTGATCCTTGACTCTCACAGTGAAAACATTTGAACTAAATTCAACAGGGAAGTGTGGAATCTACCTTTACAAGACTACAAGATATAGCCACTTACTTGTAAAATACATTTGAATTAACATTTACTATCTTTATGTCATTGACTTTAAAAACAAAGGCTATTCATGCTTTAAATTGGCCAGTTCAGTCACCAGAACAAACACACACATGTAATTTATTGTGGCACCAGAGCTCTCTCACAGAGAAGGCTCAATGTCCCAGAAAAAAATACAGTTCCCATGATTCCCTAGCACTGAGCCAGGGCAGTGTCTCAATTTAATGTGCACTATTTCTGGGAGTCTGCTTAGGCCTATGGTCAATCCAATCCAGTGCATTAAAAAAAATCCAGCAACTAAAATACACTGGGAAATGTAACCATAAAATCTCCTTGCTAAGTGACCCATTTCCCCACCATCACTAGAGCTGAAACAATAGCAAAGATTCTTGTGACATATAAAAGGCTTAAAATTTTTGTTTGACATAAGCTTGTGTGGACTACAGCACACTTTGTCAGAGAAGAACACAAGATCCATCCTGGATCAGATCAAAGACCTATTTAATCCAACACTGACACAGCTGCCAATCAGTTGCCTATGGAAACTCCATCATCTGGACCTGTGTGCAGCTAGATCCCACCCAAAAATCAATGCACAGAGGCATATTACCTGTGATACTGGGAGTGATATATCACCAACTTGACTAGTAGCCACTGACAGTCCCAATTTCCTTGAATTTTGCCAGCCCCCTTTTATAACCATTACTATATCTTGTGGCAGTGAATTCCACAGTCTAAGGAGATTATTACACTGGTAAAAAACCCAACTTACCTCTCCCGAGTTGAAGTCTAATTCAAGATGCAGTCAGGTTCTATCGCCTGGATTTTGCCACTGAATCCGCGGACCGAGTACAGCCCAGCTGCAGCTTGGGTCCCAGGCGCACTGATCTAACTGCTTTTCAAAGTCAGGAGTTTTCTGACTTTGAAAAGAGACTTGCTGAGCGCACCTGGGACCTGGGCCGGTGGATTCGGCAGCAAAATCCAGAAAATAGAATCCGGCTGCATCCTGAATTAGACTTCAACTCGGGAGAGGTAAGTCGGGTTTTTTAGCAGTGTGATAATCTCCTAACTGTGAAGGAGGTTCCTTTATCAGGTCTGAACTTCCATCATCCAGCTTCAGTGGATGACCTTGAATTTTAGTATTATGAGAGTTGCAGTACAGCATGATAGGACAGATGCAATGTCAATGAGGTAATCAATCTGCTCTGGGTTTTAGTCTGAAATTTAAATGAACTATCCAAGCTGTTGGGCCCTGTCCCCAATATAAAGATAAAGGTATTCCCCATTGACAAGGTTGTCAAGTCATGTCCAACCGTAGGGGGCGGTGCTCATCTCTGTTACTAAGCTGAAGAGCCAGCGTTGTCAGAGACTACTCTGTGATCATGTGGCCAACATGATTGCACAGAATGCTGTTTACCTTCCCACTGAAATGGAACCTATTTATCTACTTGCAATTGCATGCTTTCGAATTGCTAGGTTGGCAGAAGCCGGGACTAGTGACAGGAGCTCACTCATCATGCAGATCCTGTCACTAGTCCCAGCTTCTGCCAACCTAGCAATATACAGCCTTTAAAATTTGGGCTAAAGCCAATCACAGATTTACTATCTCCAGTGACAGGGGAGGCACTAGGTGCCACTAACACATTGGTTTGAGGTCTGACTATCTAAGTAGCCATGTTCTGTTCATGAACACTGCCCAGACATGAAGAGTTTCATGAGAGGCCTTCTGGCATACCATGGCATACCATAGCCTGTGGAGGCCTGCTTCATGGGCATGTGAAAGAGAATTTTTTCCGCTGTAGCTCCCACTGTTTGGAAACCCCTCAGGGTCACACACATTTCCCTTTCTCACTGCCTTTAGAAAGAGCTTGAATACTCATCACTTCAAACTTGCTTTTTGAACTCCTTTGATGTTTTGCTGACAGATTAGATAATATTTATTGCTGTGATTACTATTGACAAACTTAATGGTTTTATTACCTAATTTACTCTGAATTGATGGTTAATGTCTTTAATCTGAGGATGTTTGTTAGCAGTCAAGGTGGCTATTTGCTGTACAAAAGTGATAAATTATAAGATAGACAGACAGACAGACAGATTTCCCCTCATTTCACATATGTGTATAAAACAAAAGCTCCTTCCCTTTACCCTTTTCAATTCTATGGAACAAGGGCTGCATCTGTGCTGCAGAAGTAATCCAGTTTGACACCATTTTAACTTCCATGGCTCAATGCTATGAAATTCTGGGAACTGTAGTTTGTTGTGGCATCAGAGCCAGATTATTTCTGCCATGCGGATGAAACTGCGGAAAGAAATACTGATCAGGAACATCCTCTGAAAGACATATTGGCTTAGACTAAAAGAAAATTTCATTTAGCTCTAGGTTCACACAGTCTGCCCCCAAATACGAATTCTTCACACATTTCTGAAAAGAAATTATTTTGCTCTTGTGCACCAGGATTATTCCAAACTTTTTGCCAATTGATATTTTATCTGTTGAAATGGATTCCTCACATTGATGTTGTTGTGTGCCTTCAAGTTGTTTCCTACTTATGGAGACCCTAACGTGTGTCTATCGTGGGGTTTTCTTGGCAAGATTTATTTAGAGGATGTTTGCTTCTGCCTTCCCCTTAAGACAGAGAGAGTGTGACTTTCCCAAGGTCACCTAGTGAGTTCCATAGCCAAGTGGCAATTTGAACTCTGGTCTCCCAGAGTTCTAGTCCAGCACTCAAACCACTATACCACACTGGTTCTCTATATACATCTTATACCAATGCACTCAATACAAGATGTGTGTTTTTTCAAATGTGGTGTTGTTGTTTGTTTTTACAATTCATACCACATACGCCATGTTTTTGTTTTTTAAAAAAGCATACCCTTGTACTGAGTGAGTTGTTCTGGTCCAAATGAAAACTCTAATTACTGGGAAACAGCATCAGGATTTGGGTGATGGGTAGAGTCAGAGTTAGGTGCCAAGTTGAATGTACATTTTTCATACTTCCTGGCCCCAGTGAAAATTCCATCATCTTCTGAAATAGGACCAGTCCATTGGCTTCTGCCACACTGCAGAATTAATTAAATAAGGTAGCTGTCTTCTAATCTGATCCCAGTATGGATCAAGCAAGGTAAATATAGTGTAATGTAACATGTAAAACTGATTGTGAGTGATAATAGATAACAAATAACTGTACAGACAACCCACAGAAACATTTAGATACTTCTACTATCTAATTGAAAATTAATTCTCATACAGCTATCATTTGACAGCTAAGAAAGACAACAAATACGTAGAGGCCAGAAAGTGATGACAGAAATGAGAGCCTGGTGGAATTATTTAGCACCAGCTCTCTGAAGGTAGGAAGTATTTGATGTAAACACATAATTCATATGTTAATTTCATATATAGTGTGCAAAATTTTAGTTCTGAAATCATATATATATGCTTATATATATGGGCAGGGGTAGGCAACCTAAGGCCCGGGGGCCGAATGCGGCCCCCTGAGGCCTTTGGACCGGCCCCAGGCCAGTCCTGCTGCCGCCACCGCTGCCGCCGCCGCCCGCCATGATGATATTGATTATTGTTGTTATTACTTGTTCTTGGGGTTTTCTTGGCAAAATCTCCACAGGGATTTTGCCATGGCTTTTCTGGTGCTGAGAGAGTGTGCATGCATATATATTTTTTATTTTTTTAAAAA
The DNA here is from genome assembly GCA_026167975.1 of Phrynosoma blainvillii. Classification (NCBI taxonomy): domain Eukaryota; kingdom Metazoa; phylum Chordata; class Lepidosauria; order Squamata; family Phrynosomatidae; genus Phrynosoma; species Phrynosoma blainvillii. Next base: position 56,945,027 of record JANUYF010000002.1, on the reverse strand, counting down.
AAAATTATATTTATTTATTTATTTATTATTTTTGGTGCTTCCGCCCCCAATTGTCTGAGGGACAGCAACCCAGCCCCTGGCTCAGAAAGGTTGCCTACCCCTGATATAGGGACACTATAGACACACACACACACACACACACACACACACACTTTAATTGTATGAGTGTCACTTGTTAGATCTGAGCAACAGCCTTGGAAATAATATATTCATATATTCATGCGTTTAACATATTTGTAACATCTCTAGTGAGGCAATTCGCAACAAAGCAGACAAGAAATCAATATGGTGAGATGCAACAAAAACCTTCTGTTTGGGCATTAAGATGAACAGTTAAGACATTTTTAATCAGACAGATTTTTTGTGTTTTGTTTCTCCATGATTTTAAATGTATCATCCCTGCCAGTAATGCTTTTACTTCGTTGTTTTAAAGATGATTATCTTATTGACTCTGTTCTTGGTTTCTATTATTTTTTATATACTACCAGTGGGGATAGTGGATTCCATATTAGTGGGAAACTGAATTGATTCTGGGTTTTAGTCCAAAATTCAAAGGAGCTTATCATAGTAAACTGTGGCAGGTGGTGGCTTCCATGTCAATGAGACAGTGAATGTGCACCTCAGATAGCTCTTTTAACATTTGAATTAAATCCTGGCACAGATTCATTGTCTGATACACAGAAGCCACCAGCAGCCATGGTTTATCATTGTGATGCCTTTTTTAAAAATATAAAAAACAAGGTACCAGTCATACCTGGTAAATAATCATGTGTGACAAAATTAGATGATTCTTATGCGAACCAGACCATTATGTCTTCCATTTCAAAATCTTTTTCACAGCTAGCTGCATCCTTCTTAAAACATAAGTCTGGTGCTTCTTTCTTCTGCTTTTCTTGTAACTATCAATTTCTGCCCATCACTACCATTATTAGCACACTCACTGTGGTTAGGAGTGTTGGACAAGAATTTGGGAGACCCAGTTTACTGAGTGACTATGCCTCTCAGTCTGATCTACTTGGCAGGGCTGTTATGAGGATCAAGGAGGAGAGTCTTGTCTGCTCTCTTGAGCTCATTACAGAATGTAAACAATAAAATAAATAAATATAAAACTTCCTCTCTGACATATAGGTAAGGCCATTAATAATGCCTTCATAGAATCTGGGCAATTATAATTTGCACTGTTATAATTATATTTTGGAATCCTTTCCACCTCCAGATGTTCAGCAAAACATAAAGGAAGAGTCTGATGGAGTTCAGTTGCTTTTAGCCCAGTCAGGCTTTGTTACTTCTTCCTGTCATAAATAATTATGAAAATTTTGACTTACAGATAACAGATGCATTGTGTTGGGGGGGGGGGATGTAGCATGGCCCTCAGCCAAAGGAACTATTATTCTTACCTGAAGTAGTATTCTGTCTTCATCTCTTTGTATTTCTGGATTTCAGCAAGGAGTCACATCCTCCTGAACTCAAAAAAATGTGTGTGGCAGCACTTTCAAGCACCTGCAGGAATAGAGGGTAGCTGTCTATTGTTTGCAGGGTTTTTCTTGACACTTGGTCTGTTATTAATTGAAAGTCTGAATATACAGCGGAAGAAGCTGAATGGATCAGTCTTGAGAGGGAAAGGAGTTTGACGGAAGAAGAGACACTGTACTGCTTTAAGATCATGTTTTGTTTGTTTTTCATCTAGTATTGCAATAGATTTTCATTGTCCTTGCAGGTGGCAGCATACCAGCTGCTGTTTAAGCTGTGCATGTTGATACATGCATCATCCTACACAGTTGTTTTTGCAGGCTCTCATCAAATCTGCAATAAAGAAAAATTAAACCGGATTCCTGTTGCCTTTCATTTCCTTGCACAAGGAGGTATCTAACCCTGCCGCATCCCATCTTTCCAGAAATATTTTTTCAAAATAATCCAAATACATTCTAGGAGAAGTGGGGTCATTTTTGCCACATCTTTGGGATTCCCTGGGCCAGTTTAGTTTCAGGAAAGCCTTTTTTAAACTCCAGAAGTTGAACTAGAAGTTGCATCCTGTTTACTTTGTGTTTTCAATTTTTATTTGTTTTTAGCCCTAAGAGTGACAAAAATGGCCCTGTGACTCATGGACTGCACTTTGCCTACCTGATTCAAACAAAAACAAATGAATGCCTTCTTTAAAAAATGTAACCAATCTTGTTTTTAAAAATGAATCTAAAATTTTCAGATTATTAATATCATGTAATTTCACTTTCTATAAGAGTTGGGAAACATGGCTTTATACACTGTGATATGGAACAAAGTACTTATTTTCAGAAATCATGACAATATAAAAACACAGAACTATAATTTCATGAACCAGTCTATTGTGCACACATTGCATCAGAAGGAATTAATCTGAATATTCCCATGTTTTAACAGTTGGAAATGTTAGAATTATGACTCTCAAGGATGCTTTCAGGTTAAGATTAAAAAGAAAATAAAACTAGTATTATTGAAATCTTCTGCAATAATAATATGGAAAGTTAACAGCACATTGACCAGCCTCAGCGTTACACATTCATTTATTTATGTACATTTTAAAAACTTCTCAATTATATTTATATTCTGCATTTCCTCTGGTGAAATCAAAGTGGGGGTACATGGCTATCCCATACATTAACATCACAACAAGTCAATGCGAAAGGTCAGGCTTACAAAGAATGTCCAAGATCACTTAGTAAGTTTCATGGTTCAGTGATAACTTGAACCTGGATCTCCCATATCCCAGGGCAAACAGTTATTTATGTATTTATTTATTTATTGGATTTATATCCCACCTTTCTCCCAAAATAGGATTCAAGGTGGCTGACACCATTTCCCCCAACTTGATGCCTTCTCCATGTGCTAGGCTACAGACTCAATCATCCTCAGCCAGCATATCCAAGACATGTGAAGAACACCAGGTAGGGCAGGGATGAGAGATGTGTGGGCCATTTTGACCTTCCAAGGGTCAAAAAAAATGGGGAAGTGTTTTGTCCCCAAGCACACTCTAAAAGGCATGGTGAGATTTTTTTTCCCCTTTCATTTTGCCCCTACCTTAAAAAAAAACAGGGAGTGAATAGGAAATGACTTCCACTCACTTCTTATCATTTAAAAAATGCCTCCCCTATGACTAAAATAGTATGGGGGCTTAAAAATATACTGAAAATCCTCCCCATATCCCCTTGTTTCCCATTTTGGGAGAAAGGAGGGATATAAATCCCCTAAATAAATGAAAAAATAAATAGTTTAGGGGCATTTGGGTACAAAACATGAGGGGGGGTTGTGCAGGGATTGCAGTGTAGGGAATGGCCCTCCAAGGTCTCCTGAGAGACTAATGTGGTCCCCTAACCTCCTACAGTTGCTCTCCCTTGAGGTAGGGGGAGGCATATCCAGCCCGTGTCCTTTTCCCTTTTTTAGCAAGGGGCTTGAGGATTTATGAAACTCTTATTATCCAGGCTTTTTCACTCAAGCCATTGAATAATTTTTGTTGCTTTATCAAGTGAAGCATTGTAAAAATGCAATCTTCCTCTAATCCCTTCTCATGTGGCACCCAAGCAATAATCTGCTGGGATCTTTGCTAGTTAGCAAGAAGGAAGACTCTCACTGATGCAGATGCAATTCCAGGCTGACACAATTAGAAGAGCTGTTTTCTTTCCTCCCATCCCTTTGGTAAGTATTGTGCTGCCTCTGGATGACAAGGTGCTTCAAGGCATCCCTGACCTGACCTCCCTCCTTCTGAAGAAAGATGCCTGAGGCTCACGGTAGCTCCCTTGACTTCTTTCCTCCATCTCGTGAAAAGAGAATGGGAAATTACAACAATGCGGAAAGGGCAAAAGTTGACCTAGTAGAAAGAGACAGGATGAGAAGGGAATTGCCAGCTGTGCACTCCTAATTCTTAGCCTAAGATCACTCCTGCTTGGAAGGAAAATGAGAATGGAAGCCAGAGGAAAAAGAAAAATAAAGGGGGGGGGGGAGGTTTTGTGTTCCATATAATAATTGCTCTGCTTTAATAGCAGGGTCAACAAAGGTGGAAACATTATTCCAGAATGCTCAAAATATCATTGCCAAGGGGCACAAAATGTCACATTGGAATTGCACAGTAGAAATCAATAAATGGAACATTCTCACATTTTAGCTGGGTTTTATGATTCTCAAAGAGACAAAGAAATAACTCACAAATTAATCTACTAGAATCTAATTAAGGTTGTTGTTCCAGGCTCATCCACCCCAACAATAGTTGCATTATCTTTCCTCTAAACTTGAAGGCAACTTGCCTTTGTCTGGTAAGTGGACGGTATGAGAGAAAGAAATTATTGGCATATCAAGTACAATAGACTAGCTGTACGGAACGGGTGTTTCCCCTGTGAGTGTCTATCAGAAATTGCTGCAGGTCTATCAGTGGTAGACTGCATTTCTAGCCCCTTTGTTCAATTTTATTTCATCCTCATCCATCCTCAGCCTCTTCTGGGAAAGAGTGCATTAGCTTTCTCTTACATTACTAGACTGACTCCACTTCCTAAGCCAGATCTGAACGTTGCTGCTATGAATAAAATAAATCACATTAGCTTAGCTTACCTCAGCTCTGTATCTGAAGTAAGACACATTAAAATCTTGCCTGAACTATGGACATTACTTTTCACATTCAGCCATACCATAAGAAGAATAGGGAGAAAATTTGTTCATTTAAAAATATATATTTAGTACCTATACATCCTGGGATTCATCATGGCGTAGTGGTTTGAACATTGGACTATGACTCTTGAGACCAGGGTTCAATTCCCTGCTCAGCCATGGAAGTCCATTGGAAACTGCTCAGCCATGGAAGTCCATTTCAGCCCCAGAAAACCCTGCAATAGGTTTGCCTTAGGGTTGCCATAAGTCAGGAAAACTTGAAGGCCCACAACAAGAACAACCTATATTTCTCAGCTTTCTTCCACTGGGGAATTGCAAACAGAACACATGAGGTTCCCAGGATTGGGGAGAGGGATTTCCATCCAGACATTGACTAGGCATATGCCCACTTAGATTAACTACATGTTTCTTCAGACCATGGTATTGGGAGTAACAACTCCTACCTTACAAGATTGTGGTAGAGATTAGAACATGATAGGATAGGATAGGTGGACAACATAACAAAAACACTAGATACATAGAAAGCAGAATTACATAAATGCTAGGTGTTATTGCCATCTGTGATTTTTTTACTACATTATCATATATTATAAGCTGCAGTCCAACATCTCTAAAAGTGAAGATTAATTCACTCTGATTCTACAAGAGAGTGAGGAATCAAACTGATGTACTCTTGCTGTGCCCCAATTGCTTTACTGATGACACATCTTTACTAAGCAAATAAGTTTTCATAATTCTTTAGATGAGATATTTTAACATACAGTGGTACCTCTACTTACGAAATTAATTTGTTCCACAACCCATTTCATAAGTAGAACATTTCGTAAGTAGAGGTACATTTTGCATAGAAATGCCCTAATCCGTTCCAAGTCCATAGAATAGCCGAGGCTGCGGCTGGAAGGCCGCCTCCTTCCAGCCCCTTCCAGCCGCAGCCTCGGCTATTCTATGGGCTGATCCTGGAAGCGGAGGATTCCTCCACTTCTAGGATCAGCCCAAGAAATGGCTGTGGCTCCGACTTGAAGGAGGCCACTCTGGAAGTGGAGCACAGCTGTTTCTTGGGCTGATCCTGGAAGTGGAGGAATCCTCCACTTCCAGAGTTAGCCCAAGGAATAGCCGAGGCTCTGACTTGAAGGAGGCCTCCTTCAAGTCGGAGCCACAGCCGTTTCTTGGGCTGATCCTGGAAGTGGAGGAATCCTCCTCTTCCAGAGTCAGCCCAAGGAATAGCCAAGGCTGCGGCTGGAAATTTTCGAGTTACAAAATGCTTCTAAAAAATATTGTCTCTACATACAAGATATGTCTCTACACCATTCATATGTAGAGACAATATTTTTAGAAGAAGCGTTTCGTAACTCAAAAATATCGTAACTAGAGCCTTTCGTAAGTAGAGGTACCACTGTACCAGATCACATTTCATTGCAGAATTCACACAGAACTAGATCTATAAGGCAGGCATTTTATGACATTGTTAAAGGTAAAGGTAAAGGTATTCCCCATTGACAAGGTTGTCAAGTCGTGTCCAACCGTAGGGGGTGGTGCTCATCTCCATTACTAAGCCAAAGAGCCAGTGTTGTCAGAGACTACTCTGTGATCATGTGGCCAGCATGATTGCACAGAACGATGTTTACCTTCCCATTGAGAAGTGGTACCTATTTATCTACTTGCATTTGCATGCTTTTGAACTGCTAGGTTGGCAGAAGCTGGGACTAGTGACAAGAGCTCACCCCATCATGCAGCACCCGGGCCTCGAACTGCCAACCTGCCGATCTTGCAATCAACAGAGTCAGCATCTTAACCATTTGAACCACTACAAGGTAGGCATTTTATAACATTGTTACTTATAAACAATGTCTGAGCCACATGCCAAAGAAACGACTAGAGCAAATTTTGTTCCCAAAAAAATCTATCACAATTTATAGTTGATATACTTATGTGCCACATACCATGTAATGTTTTGGGACCAAAAAAAAAAAAAAAAAAAGGTTCTTTACCATTTTGTGGTTGATACCTGATGCAGTAATGTTAATATGAGTATTTAGATGAGAAACAGCACATCCCACTCTTCAAAAGGTAGGGCAGTAAGTGCACACCTTGATCCTTTCTTGGAAGGACTAAAAGTGAAGATACATATGTTGTGAGAGGCAAAAATGGAAGGAACTGGTGCAGACAACCACAGATCATTTCACATAGAGCAGAGACATCTTTCAGGAATGCCCAGACCCAAAAAAGTATGTAAAGATATAAACAGTGCTAGAAACCTTTGAAAATTCCCCACGGCAAGCATTCTTAATCAAATAAGCCATTTAATAAGCAGAAACCTTACCAAAATTGAAGTGTCTACAAGTCTTGGAGGAACTCTGGCATCCTGAAGAGAGTTGTGTGCTCACAAAGTACTTGAAGTTTGGCAACAGGGTAACAAGAGTGATACGTAGCATGACTGATATATTGGGGAACAATGCAGGCTGTGTTTGCTGAACAGCTTCAAAAACTTGGTACACCCTAGGAACGGATCTAATTGTTGATAACCAACTGGCTGAATTCAGAGATAAACATTTTCTTCCAGAGAAGACTTAAACTTTAAAAAAAATTAAAATGTGGGACAAAAGTGTTGTGGTACAGTGTGATAAACATCAGAAGACATTTACATTTAACGGAAAACATTTACCTAGGCAGCTTGATACACAACAGGAAGGCCACCTTGGTTTTTACTGTATTGTGATACCAACAATAGTTGAACCATATTTCCACTCTGGATGATACATGGTGGGAGATCATTTTTCACCAGCTTAGAACTGACAAAAGGTCTGCTAACCAAAGACCTAATGGACATCGGTACCATGTGACAGAATAAGGCATACACACACACAAAATTATTTTTGCAATAGAGCAGAGGACAAAAAGAAGAGAACATGATGAACGATGCACCAAATTTGCTTACAAGGACTACTGCACCATCCAAGCAGCATGATCCTGTTTTCTATAGCATGGCTAACACAGACAATTGCCCTTCATTTTGAGACATTTCCTTCATCAGAGGTTATTTTGTTATTGGAGTAGCGCAGTACCGTATACCACAATACCAGTCTTCCTACAAACAGATAAAAACAATTGTTTTCTTTCAGAGTTTATATCCAATTTTGTAATGGGGTGTGTGTCAGAGCAAGCTTTATTTTGTATTCAGTGACAGTATTCTTAGGAAACATACATTATTATCCTTATCTTTCCGGGTGGAAAAAGAGATCTGTCAGCTACTCAGAACAAACATTCTGCTTCATGTGAACATGTATTTTCTCACTCTGAGTATTCTTCTTCATTTTACACCACACACACTCTTGTGGACATGGTGCAGTTTTGTTCCATGAAATACATTAGAATTCTCAGAAAATACTAGATAGCTCAGTCAATTTTTTCATGCACATCTGGGTGATGTACATCTGGGTGTGAGAGGTGTGTTGGGGGGAAGTATACAATGAACTATTTTTATGTGTCTGACCACTTTTTTCTCTTCTCATGCATAAGAATTCTATAAAAACCCAAACAGTAACCCATTATTTGTAATTTCAGTGGCTGATACTAAGTTATTTTTGTTCCTGTGAAAATGATAATACTGAAAGATTTCTAATTACATAGTTTTACAAATAACCACTAGGTGTCTCTCCTGCACTGTGTAAACAGCATTGTTTACAACAGTAGCAGTAATGGGTTGGATTATTGTTCCATCCACCTGCATTTGTGCTTATGATTTGGGGTAAAATTGCCAGAATGCTGCCTGATATTGTCTCTCCATTAGACCACCACCAACGTAAAACTACACACATCTGTCATGCCTTATAAATAACTCAAGCGTTGCGTTCCAATTATTTCCACATAAATTCCCATATAGCCATGTTACATAATGCACTAAGCAGATTTAAAGCAGAACATGTTTGTCTTTCATCCAGTCATTTCTATTGTGGGCAATTTGGGCCATAAAAGGTTCATTATCACCTCCTCAAGTGAGAGCAGACTTTCTCTCTCCAAGACTAACTCAGTGACAATTAACAGATGATTGTCGCCGATATCCTATATCACCTTAGTTAGGAATAACTAACATACATCTCCTGGCCCAATCCCCCAGACCTATCTTAACAGCCAGAAGCTACAGCAAGTTCTGTTCAGCTGCCAATTGTCATACAGAAGCATAATTTTCCATCCCCCCAAAAATAATAATAATAATAATAATAAGTGATGCTGAAACAACCAGTAGCAGGTTCCCTATCGCAAGTCCTTGTCGTAGCTTCACTTGCTAGCAGGAGTGGACTGGAAACATCTTTCTCTTGTACCCCAATCGCCATTGCTCAGTGTTGACTGCTGGCTGTCAAGTCAGGTATGGAAGGGCTTTTATGACCATGGCAATAGTGCCACCATCATGAATATGTTGTATTACTAAATACGGAACAGTTAAGGATCTGTAACACCAAGCTAGCAATCCATAACTGCACTATAGGATCCCAGCCTACATTTTTAACTGCCACTGTTGCATAGAAGCCATACAGGCATGGGTTTTCAGGACAGACGGCCACATATTAAAGTACAACATATCTTGTCTGTTAAACACATACAGGAACCCTGTATGTACGGCTACCAATGAGCGATTTCTCTTTCTCACCACTACTGTGATCATTACCATTATCATCGTCATCATCTATTCTTATCCCAACACCATCAAAAAAAAAAAAAAAACAGCTTGAAAAAATGCTTTTTTTTTTTTAACTAGAGCTCCCAGAATCCCCTAATCTGCTTGTCCAGTACCCTTATGGGCTGGCAATTCTGAGAACTATAGTTCAAAAAAGTACTTTCTCTGACATGTGACCAAAGATAACTGGGAAAGGTGGGTTGCTATTTTTCCTCTCACATCTGTTCAGACAGATTTTTGCAAGCAATTTTGTGGTTCACTCCAATATTGGTCCTACATTGCCTTGTTGAATTCCACTCATTATGCTGCAGACATAATGCTAAAGATTACCATTGGTGGACATCTGCCACAGCTCACCTTGCACCTGGCAACTACAAGCCCTCTGATCCTTCTTGTTGCATCCAGTTCACTGACTCAGTCCAGCTGAGAGTATACCTGCCTACACAGTTATAGCAGATTCATACCACTATAACTGTCATGGCCCCATACTGTGGAATTCTAGAATTTGTAGTTTAGTGAAGCACTTAAGAATTTTCTGCTCAAGAGGTCTAACGTAGTAATTGTTCGGGGTAGTACAACAGTTAAAGTGGTAGTTCTTATCCATTTGCTTTTACACTGGGAGGTAGAAACATCATGGACTGAACCCAACCATTTGGCTGCTATAGACACATGCCATGTCACAGCCATAGTACCAGAGCGGTGGGGGTAGGAATAGTTGTTGTTGTTGTTTTACAACTCCCAGCATGGAAAATGGCTGGGGGAACATTGAGAACTGTAATCCAAAAAGTAACTTGTTCTAAACTCTGCACATTGCCACAAGGATGTAAGTCTCAAGTAGATACGTTTGAAATGGCTCTTATGACTTTTTAATGTACTATTGATTTAATACTTTTTTAAGGGGTGTATAATTGTATCTCTGTATTTTAACATTGTTAGCTGCCCCGATTGTTCTCAGAGGAGCGGGGTACAAATAAATTTTATTATATTATTATTATTATTATTATTATTATTATTATCAATTCAGTTATTTCTGCTTCATGTATCTAATGAATTAAACTGTTGTCAACTGCGCATGTGCCTCCATCAACCATGTAAGGCTAAATCTACAATGCTACATGATATGTATGAATGAGGCATCAGCCCCACTAGATTGAGTGGGATATAGTTCTGAGCAGGGGTGCTTCATCATTTATTTATGATGAGTGCCATCAGTGGATTCAAAAGAAACCTGCAGCTAGTTCCATGGGCCACCCAAGCCAGATTGTATGCCACTTTTGAAATTCAGGGAGTTTTCAGAAGCAATTTGTGACATGACACAAGTTCTTTTCTGTTCTAATTTTTAAAACTCCCACTGGGAACACATTAGCCCTTGAGTGCACTTAGAATACTTCCTTAGATCCCAGCCTTTGCAAAGAACAACCCAGCTAATTGTGAAAGGTTTGTTTTTTAAAAAAAATATCCTAGGCAGAATGAGGTGTAGATTGTAGAAATAAAAGGCGGTAGCAAAGAAATTCAGATTGTTTGGCCTTAAAATAAGCTATTTGCCTAAAATTGGTTACTTTCACAAATTTGTGTTGATCTGCTATGGTACAAGACAACTAACAGAAATTGTTTGGGTGCATATATATATATATATATATATATATATATATATATGACAGGAATCTTGAGTAATAAAATGTAAAAGAAAGCCATCTGCAGTCTTCCAGAATTTTGTTCCTCTATATTGTTTTAATCACAATGCTTTGTACTGGCTGGTAAAGAAAAGTACCCCAGTGGTAAAAGGTATATGTTTCTGTGTGTTTATCCCACACTCCTTTGGAGTTTCATAATTAAAACTCTGTATTGGTTACCATTGATCAATTATGGTTATAAATTTTTTTGCCTCAGTACATTATATTGGCCAGGAATTAAAAAACTCATATGCAAATTGGATTGCAAAGAAAATGTAACAGTAAAGGACTGAGTACTTTTTAAGAATGTAAGAGTAGCCTTACTGAATCAGATCCAAGACCTATCTAGTCCAATATTCTGTTCACACAGTGGCCAGTCATTTGCGCATTGTGAAGTCTAAAAGTAGAGCATGTACACATGATGATATTCTGCTCATTCTCTGCAGGAACTAGTAAAGACAGACATATTGCTTCTAGTACTGTAGGGGATATACAGCCATCGTGATTAGCAGCCACTGAAAGACCAATCCTTCTTGAATGTCCAGTCCCCCTTGAAAGCTGCCCATGTTGCTGCCATAATGTATCTTATGCAAGAATTCCACAGTTTAATGGAGCGGTACATGAAGAATTGGTTATCATTCCTGAATCTTTCACCAATCCACTTCAATGGGTGGTTCTGGGTTCTATATTTTGGAGAAGGAGACTGCTACCTATTCATCTTGTGCACACTATGCATACTTATAGAGCAATTCACCTTCTGCACACTATGCATACTTATAGAGCAGGGGTAGTCAAAGTACAGCCCATGGGCTGCACATGGCCCCTGAAGCCCCTCAGCAGTCCCTCCCAAATTCCCACCCAACTTTTTTTTTAATTCAGTTTGGCAATTTTTGCCCCAAAACCATGCAGAAAGCTCCCCAAACACATTAAAATAACAAGAATACCCATATTCAACCCCCAAACATACCTCAGGACCCCATACTACGCCTGAAATAACTTCATTTTTCTCTGCAGCCCCTCTTAAAATGGCAACAGGACATCATTTACTGCTGCTATTTTGAGTGCAACTGCAGAAGAAAACAGAAGTATTTGGTCTTGCTCGGGGTTGGTGCATCCCAAGGAGAAGATTGGGGAAGACTGGCCCCTATCCCCCAAAGAATGGCCCACCTTATCCTTCTATTATAACTCCCCTTTACTTGTGTCAAACATTCTTACCTTTTGCTCATGGTAATGTTGCTCCATGCCCCTGAATATTTACCCTTTTCTGCACCTTTCCCATCTGCACAGTATATATTTTCCAAATATACTGACTACTGTGTAGATAACACATAGTCCTAGGAGGACTATGTTATGGGTCTGCTTTTGTGTAAATTCTTCAGTGAAAATTGCACCTATGGTAGCATTTTACCCATCACTGGAATAAAGAAAAATTTCCATCTGTGGACTATTTACACTGGATAAGAGCCCTCCTGCATTTGAAAGATGTGTTTGTTCAGTTCTTTCAAAGACTTCATTATCCAACATGATTTGCAAAGGTTTGTAAATTAGTGGCAAAGACAAGGGCTTTTCTTTTGCAGCAACATGGACAAACTTCATGACACTAATTTCTTTCTCCCCACTTAGATCTCACTTTCTTTTACCTTGTACTCAGTGACAAATTTAGGAAATTAATGCCAAGAGACTGGTATCCTTTGATCATTTATCAGAGAAGTCGTGTAGTAAAAAACATTTAGCTAAATATTAGAAGAACGAACATCAAAAAGAAAGTGCTCATAACTTCATTGAAATACAACAGAAGTGAGAAAATTGCTCAGTGCTGACGGCATCCTTAGAAAAGCATTACAAGATAAAGAGATCCAGAGCCAATCTGCATAACTTATTGAGATGTTAACTGACACAATTTGCATATCTTAAGACATACACCAGTTGCTTTTTGGGCCAACAGACTGCATTTCTGCCACGCAAACAGATATGATGACAGGGATGTTCTCACATCATTTTGCAGCTGGTTAGGAATGAACACAAGGGATTTTGAGAGTCGTTTTTATGTCACAAAAAGGGATCAAGTACAACTGGTTCATTCTGTCCTATGACTGGTGCTTTTCCAGCAGCATAAAATCATAGTTTTATCAGCCTTTCTAAGTAAGCAGGTCAAATAACCTTAAGCACCAACTGTGGTTCAGTCTTCCAGTGTCATTACAAAAAAAAGATCATAGATCTGAGTAGGCAAGGTTTGAAGAACCTTGACCCAAATTTCACTTTTGTTGCACATCTTTGGTTGTGGCATTTTACTTTCATTTTGGCAGTTTTTGAATTCCGATGGATCCCATCTTCTGAGATAAACATTTTGGACAATGTTACCATGCAGTATTCTCTGTATGAAGCATTTCTGACCACGAGGCAAGCATCTGCTCTTACCTTTCATGTTGGCTGTAAATGATGCTCTTTTGATTTGCTTTTGGGTTCTCTGAGAAATTAGGACACACAGTTGTAGCACTTCCATATTTCTCTCACAGTCATAACGACTAGAAATATTTTTTGTTGTTGTTATTTAAATCAAAGTTGAGATACTCAAAATTCTAACATGAGTCCATAGGATGCAGAAGTTCCCCAGCAGCAGTTTGTTTGCCAAATCATGGAAAAACAGAGACAATAGCTAAATATAGATTTTAGAATACTGTTGGCTTCTAAGTTCATAGGCTTCAATTCCATTATTTCTCAGGGGTTCCTTTTCATCCAATGTATCAATATCTTTCATCTGCGGGAAATAAGCAGGAGAAGCCTTGCATTCATAATGCCTATCAAGAGATTTTAAGTGTATCAGCATATGGAGAGCATAGGCCAAGACAAGAAGCAAGATCAGAGACATCACCAAGCCCATCAGGATTGCTGGTGGGAAGAGGGAGGCACAGTCTTTCGCATAAGCAAATTGCCCATCTTCAATGTTAAATCCTTGAATCTGGTAAGATAATAAAAAGGAGGGTTAATTAAAACAATCTTCAACTCCTGGCTAAAAGCACATTATTATTTTTGTCCCTACTGCTAATCAAGAAGCTTTTTCTAAACCTCAATAATTGTAAGTCATTTTTACTCTGGCTTTTTAACTATTTGTGTTTTATTGTTGTGTGCTAGAAGAGAAGGACCATTATACAGGGATGGGGAATGTGTGGCCTTTTGAATACTGTTGATTTGCAAGTCCCATCATCCCTTGCCATTTACTATGCTGCTCATGGTTGATAGGGTCCAACAACATCTGGAGGGCCAAAAACATTGCCATAATGAATTGATTTGGTGGAAGAAACATTTTACAGTCAACCCTCTGTATCCATGGAGTCTTTATCCATGGATTCAAGCACTGAATTTTAAAAGTATAAATTCCAAATAGCAAACCTTGATTTTGTCATTTTATATAAGGGACATCATTTTACTATGCCATTGTATTTAACAGGATATAAGCATCCACAGATTTTGGTATCCATGGGGATTCCTGGAACCAAACCCCAGGTAGAGAATAGGAGATGGCTGTGACATTTAGAATTCCTGGGAGGAAATACCTTTCTAAATCTTTTGAATTACAAGATAAAAATCTCATACATCTATATAATGTTAAGTGTTTGGAAGTTTTTTTAAAAAAAAAATTAACAAATTGAGTAGGTCCAGGAGTGAGAAACCTTTGGCCTCCTATATGTTTTGGACTACAACTCCCCAAACTCCCTTTCATTCACCATGCTGGTTAATGCTTCTGGGAGGTGAACTCCAGAACAACTTAAAGAGTTTCCCAATCCCCCTGTCTCAAACAATACGTAGGTGCTAGGAGGGAACTGTCCTGAAGTAGATTCCTCATCTCCCTTTAACTCCTACGAGCTGATCCCCCTGTTCTGAAAGAAATATCACCCCTGTGTCTCTGAAATCTTCCTTTATACCTAGGATGTATCTACACTGTAGAAATAATACAGTTTGATGCACTTGAAGAGCTGTTAGCTCTATCCTATGGAATCCTGGAATGTGTAGATTTCTAAGATGTTTAATTTTCTATGCCAAAGAGTGCTGGTGCCTCACAAAACTACAAATCCCAGGATTCAGTAGGATGGAGCCATGGTAGTTAAAGTGGTGTCAAACTGCATTATTTCTACAGCATAGATGCACTCCTAGAGTAAAAAGCAGTGCAAACAGTATGTGTCTTGAGAATGACAAAGCCACAGAATCTTAGAAAAGAACTTCAGGGCAGATGGAAGTGGCACTGCTATTTATCTGAGAGGTAAAGTGTAAGATAACCAGATGTTTCATACCAATGAACTGTAAGATGGCTCTTGCATCAAACATGGAAGGAACATGAGTCACTCTAGAGAAAGGAGACATTCCTATGGGAAGAAAGTTCGTCTTATGGGGCATAAATTGGGATTGGAAAGGGGAGCTGACACCCTAGACTAATGATTCCCAAACTTTGGTCCTCCAACTGTTTTGGACCTCAACTCCCAGAAGCTCCAGCCACCTTCAGATATGTAATAGGCATATACAGCTAATTAGAATCTTAACAATCAATTGTGCAACAATGAAACATATTAAAGATGTATATGGTTTGATGGAAGCTTGACAGGTGGCCAGTTCAAGAACCAAGCCATATATGTGAACTTCAGTCAGCCTTATACGTCTTGAATATATATTATTGTTATGCAACTAATTGTTTTGTTCCACCTTTAATACATGTTATTGATATGCATGTGATTATTATGTGTTCACTTATGTATTACTGGATATTTATATATTAATACAGCTCTTATCCAACTTCTTGATTCATTCAGCTTTATTAAAAAAAATTCTCTGCAGCCTAGTGCCTGGTGGTAATTTCACAGCAACTCTCCTTCCTCCATTTCTTGCAAACACTGTGGCTTCCTTAACTGAACCAACTCATCTGCAATGTGGCTCTCTTTTCCTTCTACTTTACCCACAAAAATGTCAATTTTAGTAATATATTAGCATATATAACCAATATAAATATTAGTTATATTTCTATCAAATCCATGGGAATATCCAACAGGATCAACAGAGAGCCAGAGAAGTTGGCTTCCCAGATGCAGTAGCTTCTCCCTAAGCTCTTCCAAAGTTTACTCCAAGCACACTGCAGATTAAACCTATCAAACCCAATATGACATGTCTGTATAATGATGTTTTGAATTATGTCAAATACAAAAAATATTCAGGGCTAAGTGGTTATTTTTTAATGTGAAGTCTTAGGCTTTCATGGCCGGCACCCATAGTTTTTTGTGGGTTTTTCGGGCTGTGTGGTCATGTTCTAGAAGAGTTCCTTTCTGACGTTTCGCCAGCATCTGTGGCTGGCATCTTCAGAGAAATTTATTTTTTGTTTTACCCTAAAGGTAACTGGATTATAATTACATTAGGATTAATTTGCTACATGGTCCTACATGAAGATTGGGGAGGGGGGGGGAATACTGATGAACATATTAGTTTCACATGCCAAGCTGATGAGAGTTATCAACAAATATACACTACAACAAGCAAAGTAAGTTTACCCTGTAAATAGATACATCAACTCTGAAATGAAACTGTGGCTACAATCTGAAGTACAGTTATTAGGGACCCCAGCTGAATACAAGAATTATTTCCAAGCAAACATGCTTGAACTGCACATGCTTGGAACTGTACAAGCAATGTGAGGCTGTCACTTTTTTCTTGGTTCAAATCCTACTTCTTTACTTCTACCTGGAAATCCTGACAATCTACTTTCTACAGGGGATAAAGCTTTCTCACTCCTAATGCCCACAGAGCTGTCTGTCTAGGTACTTCCTATTTTTCACTAAATCTTTGCTACACGTTACCTGAAAGTCAATAAAAGTGACTTCCCAGAGCTTGGCTGCATCAGTGGCAGAGCTGGGTGTCAGAAGTGCATCATATCTCTGCAAGTTGCTAACATGTTCACAGTGATAGGAATAAATGGCTGGAGCATGGATTCGTGTTGCGTTGAACGTGGCTTGTACAGAGTGGTTGTAAACAAGCTGGATTCGATGCAAGGTGAACCAGTTCTGAATAGACAGCTTGTAATAACTGTTTGTCAGTAAAAATCTAGGAAAGGGGGAGGGGGAAATAAAGAAAGGAAAAGAAATATTTTAACAACCCCAATAAATCTTACCACACCATCCCATTATTTTTTTATGAAGCTGACATATTAAATGTATTTTACTACTGCATGGCATTTCTTTGTCACATGAAAAAGCCACTCTGTCTTCCTTGCCCCTTTCATTAATTCTGAAGAACAGTCCTTGGCAAACAGCTAGAAAGCTCAAGATAACAGCAAAAAAGAAAGAAGTAGGAAGATGTTGTATTATATTTGTAAGTCTCTTTATTAAACCACTATTTCCATCCTGATGATTTAGCAACACCGAAAATGTGCTTTGAAAATCAAAGCTGGGAAAAGTTATCTTTCTGGGTTATAATTTCCAGAATTTCCAGATCAGCATGTATGTTCTCTGGGCACAATTTCTACCTCTTAGTCTAACCTAATTCTCTGAATTAATTTAAATAGAACAGGGGAGGGGGATACATATATGCAGTATCAAAAACAAAATAAATTGTGAGATTAAATGTATTTAAGGATCCAAACCAAATGCCTTAATAACTGTGAAGTAGAAACTATTGAAAAGTTGCTCATGACCTAGAAACTGACCCAGAAATTGTCTCTCCAATGGTCTTTAAAACAATTGGGAGCCCGTAATTGGCAAAGAGATGTGGTATGACTTTTTTTGTTGTTGTTAAATTTCAATAAAATTTTAGTGGAAAGCACCATTCATTTCAATGGGCAAGAGAAAGGCACAAAGTTAATTTTCCAGAAGAAATGAATGGGTCTAGATTCTGCCCTGGATGTTTTATTTTAAAGGGGTTTTTTTTAACAAAAATTAACAATAACATCTTCCTCCATCATTGAGCTATATAACAGAACGTTATCATGCAAAGAGTCACAATCACTTTTAATATGTTTGCTGGTCCAGGGGAAACATTCCATCATTGAACAGGACACTGGATTGGATTGCCCTTCCAGCTCTATGAGTTTTGGGGCACTTTAAAGATGAACCAGTTTGTTTAACATAAAATGCATAACATTGCCATAAAATGTGTTTGTTTTTTTAGATACCATAAGAATCTTTATTGGTTCTGCAGCAACACATAAACTGGGATCCCACATATAACACCCACATTCACACAGAGTGCATATTTGAAAATAGTACCTGATAATAAATCCCTTCAAATTGTCGATGTCACCAAAATTAAGTGAAAGCCTAGAACAAAAATAGAGCAAGAGCAGATTAAACTAACAAGTGTAAGGTGGGGGAGAGAGAAAGTAGAAGAAGAAGTGGAAAGGTAGCTGAATTAGCTGTACCAAGCAATCTAATATTTCTGCACAATCCAGAATGTAGATCCTTCTCAACTTTTTGCCTCTTAGCTCCTCTAATCCTAGAACAGGGGTAGGCAACCTTTCCCCTTTAAGGACCGAGGGACTTCAGCTCCCAGAATCCCAGGAGCTATTGGCCAACATGGGACTATTGGCCAACATGGCTGAGGCTTCTGGAAGCTGAAGTCCCTCGGCCCTTAAAGGGGAAAGGTTGCCTACCCCTGTCCTAGAACCTTTTCCCAGCCCCCACACTGTGCCACAAATCTATTTTTCTGTTTCTAGGTGAGAGGTGGGAATCCTGCAGCCCTCAAAATGGTGTTAGACTGCTACTCTTAGAGTTCTTCACTATGGTCTATGATGGCTAGGGCTGCTGGGACTTGCAATCCAGCATCTGGAAGAGCATTTGATTCTCACCTCAGCTCTAGGGCCTGCATTGGGTTTTCATCTCAGACAAATTGGCAGATTTGTCTACCTTTGCTTTGGTAGACAAGGCCTTAGGCAGAGGCATTCCTACATCAGGTGACACCTAGTGCATGGGAGAAGGCTTACAATGGGGGTTTCCAGGGTGCTGGCCCATCCTTTTCCTAATGAGGAAAAGGACAGAATGGTGCAGGGGGCATAGAGTGCACAAAAAGGATCAGAGCTGTGTATGTGCAGGGGGGAACAGAGAGGCACACACGTAGGGGTGATGGAGCGATGCAGGGGGGAGGAATTGGTGTGCGCACCCAGGAGACAGAGTGATGCATGCAGCGGACGGTGCATGGGGATGGTGCGGGGGGACTGACTCCCTTCTAGGGTGTCACCCAATGCAGTCCGCACTCCCCACACCCCTCCAGTGACACTACTGGCCTTAGCAACTTTCACACAGTAGGATAATCTTACATTGCATTTTCTTCACTGCAGTTTGAATCAGCAACATCCACAGTTGCATGAACACCAAATGTCCTGTCTGTTAGGTCCAGTTGAGTATGATTCTGAAACTTAATCATGATTCTTCTTGCCCAAAATAAAATACAGGGGCTTCCATTGACCGTGACATTGAGAGGGCTGTAGTGGCTGTGGATGACTGACTCTCTCTCCGAATTCTCCTTGGTGCTTATGTTGTAATTCACAGTCTGTGTGAAATCAAATAAGACCACTGGAATTACAATTCTAGATTTTCAGACAGATCAATTAATAAGTAATTATGTTTTAATCTTTAAGCAAACTCAGTGCCAGTTATTTCAGCATAAATTACTTCACAGCAAATTGCTTGTAGAACCCACTAAAATTTAACATTAATATACCTCTGCTTATTTCGGCACAGGGCTGAAAGGAAAGCCTTAAAATATTTGAGTGACTTTAAGATACAAAGTTCCATATGCTAGCAGAGCAATAAAACTTCACTGGATAGTTATTAATAAGTTCCTTTCCTCAAGTTGTTAACCTGCTTAATGGGACTATGTTTGGAAATACTATCAATAAAGCACTTTCAGTATGGTGAAAGTACTGTGAAAGAAAGATATCAAAACATAAATAATCCTCCAATATGCTCCTAGACATGTAGAGCCACCATTTATACCAATCTAAACATGAGCAGACATATTAACAAAAACTAGAAGAATGTTCTACAATGAATGATTTCTAATGCATCTTCTCCAGATGACTTTCTTACTCCTTATGCAAACAACTTATCTATACTATATAGACATCAGTTTAGTTCTTCAAAACATCCATCAATATTTCTCTTGGCTAATTAAAAACAATTCTACGACATCTTGATTTACCATACAGTAAGAATCAACCTCATGGTTGTTATGAGGATAAATTTGGGAGGAGAGATATGTACATAATCTTGAACATTTTAGAGGAAAGGCAATACAGAACTATAACTCAAAAAATATAACCAATAAAGAGCTATATTGAGTTTGAAACAGCAGAGTTAGCAATATTTTATATAATTACAAAGCAAATGTAATTATACTTCTGCTGTTATCTGTTGTTGTTGTCGTTGTTGTTGTTGTGTGCCTTCAAGTCATTTCCAATTTATGGCAACCCTAAGGTGACTCTATCACAAGATTTTCTAGAGCCAAGAGTGTGTGACTCGCTGGTTTCCATGACCAAGCAGGGATTCAAACACTGATCTCCAGAATCATAGTCCAGTGCTTGAAATCATTACACTACACTGGCTAGAGGTGTGAAATATCTATGGAGCCCTGGTGGGGCAGTGGTTAAATGCCTGTACTGCAGCCACTCACTCATAGACCACAAGGTTGTGAGTTCAACACTAGCCAGAGCTCAGGCTAGACTCAGGCCTGCATCCTTCCGAGGTCGCTAAAATGAGTACCCAACTGTTGGGGGGCAATCAGCTTACAGTTGTAAACTGCTTAGACACCCCATAGCACGGTATGAAGCGGTATATAAATGAAGCTGCTTTTGCTTTGCTTTTAAAGAGCCATCTTTAAATAATCCATTTAAAGATTATTTGTTTGGCCACTTAGGGAATATGTTCTGAAATGGAGGCTTTAAACCAGGTTGATAGCTTTATCTAATAAGAAAATCCAGCACAAAAGAACTTGTGCTGGTGAACAGAGGTGAGGTCTAGAACCACTTGGAAAGACTTTAAAACAACAACACAGAACTCAGTTAGTGAGTATATATTCCACTGATGTTGGGAACAGTTTAATATTTACTTTGGTGATGAAAATCATAAGACCCTCCAGATGATGTTGGACTTTGTTGTTGTTAACTGCCTTCGCATTGGTGTCGACCCATGGCGACCCTATGGATGAGACATCTCCAGCGCCCCCCCCGCCCCCCCCCCCCGGGTCCTCTACTGCTCTGCCCAGCTCCTGCAAACTCATATTCGTGGTCTCTTTAATAAAGTCCATCCATCTAGCTTGTGGCCTTCCTCTCTTTCTACTTCCCTCCACTTTTCCTAACATTATTGTCTTTTCCAACAATTCATGCCTTCTCATGATGAGTCCAAAGTACGACATTCTAAATCTAAGTCTTGTCATCTTGGCTTCTAGGGATATCTCTGGTTTGATCTGCTCTAGGACCCATTTGTTTGTCCTTTTCGCTGCCCATGGAATCCTCAGCACTTTTCTCCAGCACCACATCTCAAATGCATTGATTTTCCTCCTATCTTCTTTCTTGACTGGACTACAGGCATCATAATCTCTAAAAGGTACAGCCAAGGGTGAGGAATTCTGGGAGCTACAGTTCAACAACATCTGGAGGGTCACATGACTTCCATTCCTGAGTTATGTTTTGATATTTGGATCAATGTGTCAGTTCCTACAGAAATAACAAACCAAGCATCCTGTTGGTTGCAAATACAAGTTGTGTTAGCATATGTGGAGTATGTTCAGTGGACGTTACACAATGGCATATCCAGCTGACATGGATAGAAGCCAAGGTCCATACATGGAGCACCTACCCATGCACATCATATGGGTTGCATGCAATCCACAATGGGTCTCTGGTCATTCCCTAATGGAGTCTGAGAACCCAATATGGAATTAGCAGAGGCCCAGTGTTGAACCTGCAGCAACATACATGCATTGCACACTGCAGTTTCACAATAGCGTGTCAGTCATGTGCCCTTGTCAGCGATCTACATATGTTCCACTACAGTGGTATCCAGTATAAGAAATGCAGCTTGCAAGCAGAACGTAAATTCCTTGATGGTTATATATGTTACACTGGCAAACTTTCAGCCGAAGTTTGTTATGTATTCAGCAACAAAACTGGTCACTCAGATCTTATGCCTCTTGATCACACAGCTTGGCCTTTTCTGCCAATGGTATTTTTACCAAAGCAATAATTGGTCTTGTAAGAACTGAAAAACTTCAGACCAATGTTTAGAATTATGAATTTTTAGGGTGCTTTCTACTTGTACATAATTTTATATGTACAATGTACATACTGCATATGGAAAAGTATGCAATTTTCCAATGCCAAAAATATATTATACAAAAAATATACTATACTAAAATTAGGAGACGTTTCATAGCTACTTTCTGAAATTCAATATTATTATAAACATTGGGAGAACTGACAGGCCAGCTTCCTGGTTCCTTCATACCTGTGTTATTGCTACTTGTTGTAAATTAAGCTTTGGCTTCACACTGCCATCATATCGTCGGCCTACAGAAGAAGAATTAATGTTGTTATCTGCATCTTTCAGCAAGGAGAAGAAACACTGCCTATCAGTGCTAAAGAAAGCCAGTCTTTTTCTTTCTTTTTTTTTCTTTTCTTTTTTTTTACTATATACTTGCATTAAAATTATTGTCAGCAATGTAGAGTTTGAAATAACTAAATTTGTTACACTGGAAGGCCTATATGTGAAGGAGTCTCAAGTTCAAGGACCAGGGGAGGAACCAAGAGATGGGACTGAGGCTAATGTTCTTATACACATAATTTCTGAATTCTGCCTTCTGAGAGAATAGGGAAGAACATTTACATATATCTTTTGTTATGTGTCCTTGAGAAAGGGCAGGTAAGCAAAGCTGGGCTTTTAAAGATACAGATATTTTCTATACAGTCAATTTCATTACATGCAAGAACTCATAAGGATGCTGAAATGTCCTCTCTCCTGAATGTGATACAGGTAGCTACATTCATTCTCTTTTTTAAAAAAGATTTCCACTGCTTATTAGGGGGTTAAAATAAAGTCTTTGGATGTCATTGTTTACCTCTCTCCTACAAATATGAGTAATCTAGCTGGGGGAAAAAATCTTTACAGGGCCATTTCATACAAGTCTGCTCAGAAGTATTTCCCATTGAGTTCAACAAGGATGACTGTCAAGGCATGGTGGGAGAGGGAGGTATGGTGAAGCAAGGCTACCCTCTCCTAGGCTGCATCCTCACTGCAAAAATAGCCCAGTTTCACACCACTTTAACTGCCATGGCTCAATGCTATGGAATTCCCAGAATTCCATAACATTGAGCCATGGCAGTTAAAGTGGTGTCAGACCAGATTATTTCTGCAGTGTGGGTACAGCCCTAGAAGCCTGGTTCAACTGGACCTTTCCTCCCTCAGCACTCACCTGGGAAGAGCCTTTCCATCAGAGCAAGCTCTTCTGCTCCTTGAACTTTTTCCATCTCATCATTATAAGAACTGCTATCTAACTTTAATAACTGGTGCCTAAATTTGCTTGTTTTCTTCACCCCTCCTCCTCTTATTTTCCCTCTTTTATCCTGTCTTTTAGAATGTAAACCACCAGGCAAGAACTGTCTTGTTTGTTATTTCTCTCATCTAAGTTCACCTCTGGGAACATTCTTACATGAAGAGAATGAACAAACAAGTGAGTTTCACATCTGGACTATGGAGAGCAGTATATACCCAGCATTTCTGTAAACTTATTTTTGAAAAGTCCTTGAAGATCCTTCATTTTTTGACTCCGTTCTCCATATAACAGGATATTACAGAATGAGTAGAAATAATTCATACATATATCTGGAGCTTTTTATAATGAGTACTAGGTATCAGCTTGGAAAATGTTATTTTTTGGACTAAAATTCACAGGTTATAAAGAGTGAATAATATCACTTAAATTGAAAGAAAGTTTAAAACTTTACCATTTCTTTGGAGCAGGTCTTGGTCAGAGAAGGAAAAGAAACTGTAATAAAGCACACATAAAAAGTACATTAGCTTTTCCACCACAAATTTCTGAAATTTGCTCATGTTGCAGGATCTGTGTGTTCGGCTGCATTAAAATGGCAACAATGCATACATATTAAGAACAAATAACATATCAAAGGTAATTTTAAAAAGAGAGCATTGGCCTTTTCTTGTCTCTTTTGTGCAAAATGGCATTGAGATCTTCTATAGCTATATAGCTACAAGCAGGTCCATTTTCTTGTGTCACAGTGATGATTTGATGTAGTGATTCCCAACCATTTCCCCATTTTTTCAGATATCCTAACTTTTGAAATATTAATTATTTTCCTTTCATAGCTGACCAAAGAATTGTGTGGTTCCATGGGACGGGGGTGACCCTGTGTTGATTTTGACTCTAGATTTCTGGCCCCATATAGGTTTTTGTCACTTCATTGGTTTATTAACTGGGCTGTTTACAGCTTCCTAACAGGGCAAACCTCCAGCAGGTTTTCTCTTAAACCAAAAGAAGAAAGGTATGGAATATTCTGGGCTGCTTTTGAGAGATTAGCCATTGTCTACCTACTACTGGGAATCAGTGTAAAATATGTTCCCCTAATTCATGATACCATTTGTAGGAAGCAAACCGGTTGGAGGGGGAGAGATTATTTCACCACTTTTGTAGGTCTTATGAGACAGCTACAGTTATTCAGAGTGACAGGATAGCTTTATATAGCAGGGAAGATAAGCAGTAGCGACTTCTTACTTCCTCTCTCGTGTCTATGGGGAAGCTCAGAGTGTGACTGTATGGGCCCTCTTATAAATGGGGGGATGGAGGGATAAAGAATATAGATATCTTAAGCAGCTAGAACTGTTTTGGTGTGCAGCTGATGTCTAACATTCTTATCCCCAGAAAGAAACTCTGTGTCAGGAGGGTAAATCATCATGTTGCCCTCTGGATGCTGTTGGACTGCAAATTCCAGAATTCTTCACCTTTGTTGTGCTTGCAGTGTAACCATATCTTGAGGGCTGTGTGATTCCCACTCCTGCTCTATGTAGCCAATACTTTAATATAAAGCATCTTTTTGGTATGGGAAATGGTGCCCGCATTAGGGGTCAACTAAGCACCAGGAAAGCTATAGCTGCAGTGCTCTCACTTGCAGACTATGTAAGGAAGAATGGGAAGGCACACCGTATCAGTCCTTCCCCCTGCAGACAAAGGATGAGGGTGAGAAATATGAAGCTGCCAACACTTGCCAAACCACTTAAAACTAAGGTGAACACATAGCTACCCCCCCCCCCCATCTTCGTTGTTTTGTGGGGTCAGATTCTCCATTCCTCCTTCACTTCATATTGCCAAAATGGTGTGTTAGAAACAGAGAAGTGTGACTACTCCTTCATGAACAACTAAGTGACTACAGAAAGGTAGCAAAGCTAGAGTTCTTGAGTGTATTGCCTCTTTGGGGTTATTCAGACAGTGACAATAATCAAGGAGAAATCAGAGTTGACTCTCTATTGTTCACATGCATCGTGGATGCACCTGATTAAGTTTTGAAAGGGGCTGCCAAAAAAAAAAAAAAAAACAATTTAACCCAGGATAATCAGTACCAGGTGTTTTTCCAAGTTTTTTAAAAAGATCTGCATAGTCGGCAGTATGAATAACCGATGCGAACAGACCTCGGATTAAACTCTGCATACCCTGCTGCATCTTTCTCCTCTGATGAGAGAACAGGAGGACTCTCTCTCTTGTTCCCCCCCCCCCTCCGCCTGCCATACAGTCTCTTGGCAGCTGATGGCTCCAGGGAAAAGCTGGAGACGTTGGGGGGTTGCAGACTGCCAAAAATAGTGCAAACTGAGTCCACTTTTAGGGTTAGTGCTAGGGAATCATGGGAATTGTTTTTCTTTCTGAGACATTGAGCCTTCTCTGTCAGAGAGCTCTGGTGCCACAATAAAATACAGTTCCCATGATTCCCTAACCCTAACCCTAAAAGTGGACTCAATTTGCACTATTTCTGGCAGTCTGCAACCCCCCATTGTCACCACTACCTTGAGATGCCTGGCTGTCGACAGTTTCTCACAGGGGTCGCCAGCACCCTTGAATGGGAAACGCAGGGCTGGTGAGCACATGTGAGCAACAGAACACAGAGAGGTGTGCAGAGATACAGTTCCAATTTAAAAAAAAAAAATAGTGTGAACAACAACCCCAGAATGTGTGAGTAAGATTATTTGCATCATTGAGCTAACAAAACTGATGTCTGAATGATCCCTTTGTCTTGTCTGATTTACTGTTTCCTTGCTTATAAACCAGGGGTAGGCAACCTTTCCCCTTTAAGGGCCGAGGGACTTCAGCTCCCAGAATCCCAGGAGCTATTGGCCAACATGGGACTATTGGCCAACATGGCTGAGGCTTCTGGGAGCTGAAGTCCCTCGGCCCTTAAAGGGGAAAGGTTGCCTACCCCTGTTATAAACTGATATTTTACCTTTTCTCACAGCATTTAGTCATGTACTCATATCCAGCAGATGATGAAACTTGTATTTTCCTTAACAAAAAGAACCCTCTATGTTCACTTAAGACTATATTTCATACTGTTCCCAAGTTAGCCAGCCTTTACATAAGCATAATACATGTCACAAATGGCCTGTAATTGAAGGGTTGCAGATGAGAAATGTCATTTCTGCAACCAGTACATCACTTTTCAGGCATGAAACACGGGGCATGTAATGTTTCTATTATACCCAATGTTGTATTGTCTAACAGAAAAATCATCTATTGGTTAATTACTTAAACACAGGCTCCACATTCATTACTAAAGGGGTTCCAGGTCTTGTGGGAGTCTCAGTGAACATACTCACCATCTACAGGTCCAAGATCCATGCTGAACTTTTCATTTCATTTATCTATATTAGAGAGCCAGTGTGGTGTAGCATTCTAAATGTTGGACTAGGACTCTGAGAGGCCAGGATCCAAATTCCTCTCTGGAAATGCACAGGGTGGCCTTGGGCAAGTCACACTGTCTCAACCTCATAGGAAAGCAATAGCAAGCTCCCTCTGAACAAATCTTGCCAAGAAAACCTTGTGATAGGTTCACTTTAGGGTAGCCATAAGTCAGAAATGATTTGAAAGCACACAACATCAGTATTGGACTAGGACCGATATAATTCTAGGCTACAGATTTTCACCAAGATTGCCAACATCTAAGCTTCTTGATAATCAGTAAAAGCCCATGTGTTAAACAGGTGTGCCTTAGTGTACAACAAACAAAGGAAAGCCCACAAATTGCATCAGAGACAAAATTCAGATAATAGATTACATTTGTCCAGAGCTGACAGATAGCCACAGTATATGATTTAAACTGGGACGCAGAGACTTGTATTTTCCA
The DNA here is from genome assembly GCA_026167975.1 of Phrynosoma blainvillii. NCBI lineage: Eukaryota > Metazoa > Chordata > Lepidosauria > Squamata > Phrynosomatidae > Phrynosoma > Phrynosoma blainvillii. The sequence continues at coordinate 56,917,681 of JANUYF010000002.1, read as the reverse complement.
GCAGAGAGTCATGACATAACTAAATTACAATCACAAACCTGCCTCTACAGTTAGAAAATGAAAATGTACAAATGAAAATGCACAAATTACAAGTCAAAGAACATATGTTTATACAATGTATATTTATACAATGGCACAACACATGCTTCTCTACTACTTATAATACAAGGATATCCACTTTTTAGATATACCCCAATTTTAGCAGCTCTTTCAGGAAGATCTGGTAATTATTATTGTAACATTCTTACTTTGGAATCTATTATTTTTTAAGGTGGCAAAATTTTGTGTTCTAAATTATGCTACTAGAACCAAATTATACCTGTCAGGCTGTGGTGTTTTGTTAAACCCTCTTAGTAATTTTACCAGAAGTAGCACTTACATTTTTCTCATTGTATGCACATACTTTGGAACTTTCCTGGGCCTGGAATTTGTATCTGTTCGTTTTGTACTTGTTTATTTTCTAATCGAGGAAGCTGGACTATGACTATAATAAAATTATAGTGTTGGCAGAGAGTCAATCTCCAAGCCCTTCACGTGAATTTAGAATCCTACAGAGGTTTATGCCTCATTTTAAAAGTCCACATCTGAGGAAAGCCAACTGGCGTGGAACATCCAATTCACAGCATGAATGTGGATAAGTTTGTTTATTTGCTCAGCCAGGCATTAAGACTGTGTCCCTGAACAGTTGCTATGAACGGTAGCTTTCAAATTTGAATGCTTACAATAGGCTGCCTTACGCCTCTCAGAAAATCACTAGTAAAATGAAACCATGTTTCATGCCAAAGTAACAAGAGTCTATACCTACAAAGTGCTAAGTGTGCATCACCCAATGAAATATTCATAGCTCTTCTAAAAACCTTGTGGCAAGAGCAATCTGCAAGCCTTTTCAAAATACCACAGCCTGACAGGTGGAATCAGCAAGCTTTCTATTCCTTTAGGAAAGCAGGTGGAAGACATCTCACAAAGAAGCATCTGTCTACAATTGTTATTTGTGCCTTTGCTTCTTACAGGGTCTCAAAAGCGAATTCCTGATTTATCAGTAATGCGACAAGGCTCGATTTCCACTTAGCCATGAAACCTACTGGATAACCTTGGGCAAGTCACATGCCCTCAGCCTCAGGGAAGGCAGTAGCAAACCTCCTCTGAACAAATCTTGCCATGAAAAACCCATGATAAATTTTACTTAGGGCAGGGGTAGGCAACCTTTCCCATTTAAGGGCCGAGGGACTTCAGCTCCCAGAATCCCAGGAGCTATTGGCCAACATGGGACTATTGGCCAACATGGCTGAGGCTTCTGGGAGTTGAAGTCCCTCAGCCCTTAGAGGGGAAAGGTTGCCTACCCCTGACTTAGGGTCACCATAAGTCAGAAATGGCTTGAAGGGTCACAGCACATGGCAATGACTGATATAGTGATTGTGTATCTCAATCACTACATCAGTCATTGCTGTATGGGAAACATGATGTGGTTTGTATGTTTTTACACGCGTTCCTATGAATTACTTTGTAAGGAGTAAAACCAGTGTTAGTGACACTTAGAGCAGACCCACTGAAATCAGCATGACTTGTTAGTTATAACTAATGTAAATCTCAATAATTTCACTACATCCATCTAGGTAGGACTAACATTGGATTTAGCCCAATCCCGTGGTGTAGTGGTTAGAGTGTTGGACTGCAACTCTGAAGCCCAGGGTTCAATTTCTCAATGGGTCCTGAAACTCACTGGGTGACCTTGGGCAAGTTACACTCTCTCAGCTTCAAGGGATGGCAATGGCAAACCTCATCTGAGCAAACCTTGCCAAGAAAACCCCATGATAAGTCAGCATAAATCTCCATAAGTCAGAAATGACTTGAAGGCACACAATAACAGCAACCAATAAATGTATCATATGCAAATTTTGTGATTTCTCCAGAAGTTAACTACAAATGCTGCACAAAAGTTATCTGAACACCAGTGGATGCTTCTGTGTGGACCAAAATCAGCTTTGAATCAGCCAACCATATGGTTGCCCAGGGACTCCTTCTATCTGCTATTGTTTAATTCCAAAGCTATATACCCAAATGTACATATCATAGAAGTCCATGGCATCTTCTCACTTTTAATGAAAAAGAGTCACAGTGCTATAATAAATATGGGGGGGGGGGGGGGGAAACAGTCCTTAATCTTATCCCTTGAAGCTCTTTTTCTACTTAAAGGGCCTCTCAAATGGCATTTTCATTGCCATGAAAAGATAAAAATCACCACATATTGACCTTGGAGGAAGAAAAACAATGGGGAGGATTTTGAAAGGAAAAAGCTGATCATCCCTTTGTATACACACCTTTCCTTAGGCTTTGATTGTAAAAACACCACCTATGCTTCATTTTTTAAAAATAACAGTTGTGGAACCATAGCTTTCAATTTTGTGCAGCATATGGTTTCTCTCTAACACAAAACGACATCACATCCAGCCCAACAGTGGTGGCTACTCAGCAAAAAAGCAATGCATCTTTCTTAATCACCTTTCACCATCCAACTGCTATATTGTCACCTTTGGATCCACGGGTAGCAAAATGTCCCGGATTAATACCATTGCAACACTTAAATCTAATCAGAGTACCTTCTGAATGCATGTTTTGCACTGGAACAGCAATGCATCCCAAGACTTTTGCTATGTTGGATAACTGCTCTATTTGGCTCTACTGCACTATGTTGGCTCTATTTATAAGAACGGAGGCTTTTCAGGATAAGAAATCAATACATTTGCATACCCATTTGATTTGCTCAAGTGCCTGTGCTGTCGCTGAATACCTTCAAGTTTGTGACAGACACTGAAATGGACATTCATTTTTATTTTATTTTTATTTTGGAGTACAGGTCCCAGAATTTCCGAGCCAATATGGCCACTAGCCAAAAATGCAATTTTTCAAACTGACTGTTACAAAGAACAGGACTATTTCAAGTGCTTTGTGTACGTCATGTTTATCTGTTTGCTGGATCAGTTTTTGAAGCCTCTCCAAAAACTGTTAAAAGGACAAGAGGAAACAGGTCAGTCTCTCAGTCCTGCCAACATCACAGGCTTGTTTGGGGAGGACACGAGAGAGAGCCTACTTGGTGGTTGCTCCCACCCTCTGGAACTCCTTTCCAAGGGAACCTAGACTGGCCCCCTCTCTGCTCTTTTTTCACCAGCAGGCAAAAACTTTTCATTTTGAGCAGCCTTTAATATGTAACTGCCCCAAGGGAAACTTTTCATTAGCGTGTTTGCTTTGGTATGTTTTTAATGGTTTTATATTTTTTTAACTTAGTATTTTTAAGGATTTTACATTTTAATTTATTCTATTAATGTGGTGTTTTAATTGTGTTTTAAAAATGTATTATTTTGCTTTTTCTACTTCTGCTGCTGTTTTTATTCTGAAGAGAGAACTGAAAAGCACGTTACAAGCCGAAAACAATGAGGAGACAAGCTTTTTCGGCTTTCTAAAGAAACGAATAAACAGTTTACCATCTCAGAGCATGTGGCACTTGTCTCCTCAGTGTCTTTTGTTGTTGTTTTTAAGCATCTTTTCTTAGCTTGCCTTGGGTGCCATTTGAGTGAAAGCTGGCATATAAATAAAAGAAATAATATAAAAATAAAATAAACAACTGGTTATGAGCAAACTTTTCACCCTTCTGCCATCTGTACTGCAATGTCCATTTAAACCTGACTGAACTGAATCCAGTTACTATAACTGGATCAGAGACAGAAGCTTTATAATGTATTTTTGAACATGTACCTCTAACATTATCTAATTCAATATAAATTAGAGAAAAACATAAAACCCACTTGGTAACTCCCAATCCAAAAACAATCCAAAAACATAAAACCCAGTTGGTAACTCATTCCCAATCCAAAAACATAATCTGTTGTTACAACATAGAAATCCTTACCATCTATTTTTTAAAAACTACTGGTGCTGTGGACAACCTGTGTTGTTTAGTTAAATCAATATGCATGTTGGTGTTTCTAAAGCCTATCCTTTTACATGAACTTTTTTCAAATAAACAATCCAGATTGTTATCTTCTGCTAGATAATGTCATCTGATAAGTAGGTATTTACACTCTTTTATACATATAATCTGATTTAATTGGGTATTACCTAGTGATTAGCTATTCCAGTCCTTTTTGTTAGAGCTAAGCCAATTTGGGTTCTGATAGTGACAGACCTGGACTGGGTAGAACAAAGATACTATGTACATAGATATAAAAGGGCAACGTTTACATTTAATGTAGTTTGCTGAAAGGCCATAACAGTGTAACATATAGGTCAGGGCTGTGTACAGACTGTGACTTCAATGGGACAACTGAACTGACTTTCCAAGAGTAGCACAAGCCCTGACTGAGAATTAGTAGCTTTATAACTGTATAAATGTAATGAAGAAAGGAAGGCACTTCAAGGAGACACTTACTGAAAGCTTGTAGAAACTGTTTCTTCTACATTCATATGTGTCAAGGGAATGATGAAATTGGGAGGCAGATTCTGGTTTACTCACTATCACTACTAAGGAAATAGCTGTTTTCTGGAGTTTGGAATGCTACTTTTTTGGACTGTAACTCACAGAAACTTTTAGGTACAGAAATATAGACATTCATCTTGCTGGCTGGGAAATTCAGCCAGTATACAAAAAACTTTTCTAGGCTCTACTGTGTCCTTTATAAATGAGAGTGCAGCACCCATCCTTGCAAATGCTAACAAATAAAAATATATTTAAAACAGTTCCATCTACATGAACACAATCATTCTCTGGATCATGGTGATAATCAATAATTGCTTTTCCATCTTAACATTACTGAAGAACTTTAAAATACTTCTAGGATGCTCCTTCTTGAGCCACAGCAATGCCAACCCAATAAAATGAGCATGAACTATCTCAATGGCTTATATCCTACTATTGGGGATACACTGGTAGCAAGGCTTCTTTCAGTTGGTTGTTTCGATTTTCAATTGTTCCTCCTAATTTTGCTTTTGTTTATTTCAGCTGGAAGTAAGGTGGGACTGATGTGGATCAGATGTCACTATGTTTCAAGCACGCTAATTCTCCACTCAAAATATTTCCCATTTGGAACAATTTCAATCATACAGACAATGCTAACATTAAAAAAAAAAAAAACTTGCTTCTTACATACAGAGGAGGGGGGAGGAAATAAATATTCCCAAAATCTAAGCATACATGAATCTGGAAGTTAAAATTTACCTGTGGTTCAAATAATTAGATCTTCCCCCCACAGCACATTTTACATTTTATTAGCTTTTGGGGCTATATACACCTCCAACTTAAAAGCATTTTTATCTTCATAGATTTCCACTCATCTTTGCACTATGTGGAACAATGAACAAAATCATAACTTGTAAATCCCAAAATGAGGGGTTAATTTTTTAAAAAAACAAGAGGTCTAACATGATAGTCATACTTACAAAATGCCAATAGTGGCAAAATGCTTTTACAAGTAAAAACATCTGATGTTAGTCATTTTTTTTTATCCCTACAATGAAATAACATTCCAAAAGTGGGTTGGCTTCAGCACATAAATAGCACCATCAGAGGCATTTGATGATATCTGACAAGGCTTCTGAGGATCAGCAGGCACACTGAATCAAACATTTGCATTCATCAGGGGAATCCCACCCATTCTGATAGAATAGATGATTTATCACAACTCAAACAGACTAGCCAGATCACCACAAGTACCAGTGTAGCAGTAATCTATAACATTACTGAAAAGAGGCACCTCTGCTCTGTGGTTAACGGAGAGTTTTTACCTACAGATGTCATTTTTGCAAATGATTTTGATCCTCAGTTCTCTTGGCAGACCACTGGGATTGCAAAGAAAAGAAGTCTTCTTACATGTCATTCTGATCTTACCTGTAACAGTGAGCCCAGAAACTATAAAAAAAAACTGAATTCCAAATGCTGCACTTAAGACACAAATTTCAGAAGTAATTTACTGAAAGCTGGCAGGTACCTTTTGCTTTGCACAACAAAATGGATGCAGCTTATTGAAATAATTACAGTTCAAACGTGTCCATTTTGGCACCTATAAACCTAACCTTAACAGATTTAACTTTAAATGGTGCCAAAAAGTTACAATTTGCAAAGAATGCTAACTTGCCTAGGAGCTCAACCCTCACAAAGTTTGGTTTGTTTTCCTAATTGCTTTATCATTGGCGCTTAAAAACATAACCAGTGAGCAACTAGTTTTGTTTTCTGCCATGATTTAACATACAATGAAAGACAGTACAAAATTCAAAATAACATCAAATGTATGTGTTACATTCATTCTGTTGGATACTCACTGTGCAAAGAATTACCAAATTGAGATCTTTCAAAAATAAAAAGGAACCTCAACACTATGTTTCAAGTTTGTTAAACTTACAAATTTACAAACTTGCTAAACTTACAAACTTACAGTGTACAATACTGTCTTTCATCAACAGATGATCCTGAACTTCAAAGCTGACATATGACCTGACACTAAGGAGTTTCTTTTTAACTCCATTCTGTTAACTTATATTACCTTTCCTCATGACAACTGGCCAACCTGATAGTGAATCTACTATAATGACAGCAAACATGCAAACTGTAAGCTACAGTATGCTTTAATTCATCAGTTAACTCAGCCAAAGATCTCTTAATACAAGCTTAAGCAAAGCACCGCATGCCCTTGTTACCCCAACTGCACAGACTTTATATCACTATCTATGAGTCTCATCATCATTTGTCCAGTATTTTAACTTTGTACTGACTATGAGACCTGATGAATCCAATTCAGCTTAGCTATTTTTACTTTTCTCATGATTTTCTTTGACAACTTCTCTTGATTCAAAAAACCTGCTGAAATACTACCTGTATTGCACAGATGAAATCATGTGTTACATTACAGCAAAGAAAACAAGAGAGCTCAAGTCAGGTGGCTTATTTTCCGCTAAAGCTAAATCTGTGTCCATATCCATGTGTAATAAAGTTCCTTTCATATTTTCCCTCCAAGAGCATCAACAGTGTTCCTGGACGTGTGTTTCACACCTACGCTGTTTTATTTATATCTCTGTTATTAACACTCCAGAAGCAAGGCAAAGTAAAAAAAAAAAAAAAAAACACCAAAGAGCAGCATACAGTAATATGGACCAATCACTTTCAGAATATTTTAAGCTTGAAACATAAATGCCATATGAAAGAGGATCCATTTAATCTGCCATCTAAAATACAATTTCTCAATAAAAGTTCCACCGATCTAAATATCCCTGCTTTTGAGTAAACAGCTTGTGGCAGAAGGCATCTTTAGTGCTAAAACCCTGGCTTCTGTCTACATGCTGCATTTGTTTAAATTAAAAAAAAAATCTAACCCTTGCCTTTTTAATAGAAAATATGTCCACAACCCTCCAGCACACAAAGATGTAAGCCATTCATTCACCTACACCTAACAAGCAGGCTCATGAAATCACTCACCTCCTCTCCATCCTTCCAAACAACTGGTCCCCAGATACTGAAAATCCTACAAAGAGAAAGAGAAGTAAAAGCTTAATAGGGATGTTGCTTTCCATTGAAAAATGAATCAGACCTCCCAGGCACGCAGCTCATCTGTTCATGTAGAGGAAAGAAACCTGAGCCAGTATGCTCAGGAGCCATGTGATGGATAGCCGAGCCAACCAATGGAAATCAGCATTTGATACCACATGAGCTGCCATGTACCTTCTCTATGCATAATAAAAGGCTCTCTTGGGGTTGTTTTTTTCTTCTCTGTGTTGAATACAGATTGTCCCTTTTGTAGCTTGCAGTTAGTGTCACAAAATCAAAGGAAACTGAATACTTGAGGAAATGCACCTGATAAAAAGGGATGTCTTTTAATAAAAGTGTTTTCAAACTAGCACTCCTTAAATTAAGGCACCAATCCTGTATATTTTTCTTCCAAAAGTAAACCAGATTGAAAGTAACGGCGCTTCATCCCAAGAAAATGTATATGTGTACAAGATTGCACTGTACACATCAGTGTGTTAGATGGGGTTACTCCTGGACTCAACTTTGAACTTGGAAGCCTAGGTTTCTGTGGTGACCACAAGTGTTTTTGCACCTTTAAAGCTTGTGCCCCAACTATGCCAATTCCTTGAGATGCTGGCTCTGGCCTCAATTTTACATGCCTTAAGTTACATCCCATTTGGAGTACTGTAACATGCTGTATGTGAGGCTGCCTTTGAAGAGTGTTTGGAAACTTCAGCTGGTCCAAAGAACTGCAGCCAAACTGGCAGGTTACAAAAACCATACAACACCCCTGTTCAAACTCCACTGGCTGACAGTTTGTTAACAGGCACAATTCAAAGAGTTGGTTATGACCTATAAAGCCCTGCATGGCTTAGATCCAGATCCAGACTATTTGGCAGACTGTATCTCACTGTATGAATGGACCCCAGGCTCTCAGATCATCAAGGGAGACCCTTGTCTCAGTCCCACCACCATCACAAGCATGGTTACATGAATGGCCAGTTCATTATGCCCTCAGTTCATTATGGCACATGCAGTGTCCATATCTGTAAATCAAAAATCCACCAATGATGCCTTTACTGGGCCAACCAAAATGCACAATCACATGTTGCAAGCTTTCAAAGCTCTACTGGCTTCTTTGCAGGCAAGGTGTTAAAACCATACAGGAGAAAAAAAAATGGAAGATGTTAGTCATAGGCCTGCATTTTACTGTTTGTGTTCTCAGTTCAGATGGTATGGAGGGGTGTTACTTACAACACCTCCTTCTGGCCATGTGGCTGATGGGAGATTCTCAAAGTCCAGGAAATTTAACATCCATTTGCAAAACAAAAAAAGATGCTTCTTTGATTTACTACATGGCTAACAAGGCTACTCCTGGATGTTTTTTTACATATCTGTGTTCAGAATCCTGAAAAAATTGCAGTCTCGTTAGGCTATTAAGGGAATATAGGACTAAACTACTAATTCAGTACCTTAGCCATACTAAAAGAATTGCATTATTTTTTTGGATTGGATCACCAGCTACAGTTTTTATTTCATTGTCTCTACCTCCTCCTTCACCATGTTTTTTGCATATCATAATGCAGCCATGATAAATGTGATTCTTTTTCAGTTAAGAAAAGTGTTGTAAGGGCCAGGAGTTCAGATGTCTCTATCACCCCAAATATACTACAGTACTGCAGTATATTGTTACTACTGTTGTTGTTATTAATATCCTGCCTTTCCCTCAGTTTGGGACTCAAGGTGGCTTACAACAATTAAAACATAGTTTAAAATTAACAGCATGCAACAATTAAAAGTCAATTAAACTGTCACAAAATTTGCATCCATTTAAAACAAATTAAAAACAATGAATAAAAGCCCAGCACATTATACAAGGCCTATTTTCCCTGGGGGGAAAAACCAATTCCCAAAGACTTGTTGGAGTAAAAAGGTTTTTCCTTGCTTGCAAAAAGATGGTAAGGAAGGTGCCAGTACAAGGAAGGGAGTTCCAGAGCCTGGGAGCAGCTACCAAGAAGGCCCTCTCCTTTGTTTCCTCCAAATGATCCTCCCCAAAAGACCTCCCCAAAAGATCTCAAGGCCACTACCACACAAGTACTCTTTGTGATCATGCCTCATATGCCATTACAATCACTTGCAATGAGATCAAACTACCAATTGTTGTTTTGTACCTTCAAATCATTTGCGACTTATGACGACCTTAAAGCAAACCTATCATAGGGTTTTCTTAGCAAGATTTATTCAGAAAAGGTTTGTCATTGCCTTCCCCTGAGGCTGAGAGCATGTGACTTGTCCAAGGTCACCCAATGGGTTTCCATGGCCAAACAGGGATTCAAACCTTTGTCTCCAGAGTTGTAATCCAGTGCTTATACCGCTACACCAGGGGTAGGCAACCTTTTTGAGCCGGGGGCCGGGTTGCTGTCCCTCAGACAATTGGGGGGCCAAAGCACCAAAAATAAATAAATAAATAAATATAAAAATAAAAAAATTAATTAATAAAATAAAATAAAATAATATGCATGCACACTCTCTCAGCCCCAGAAAAGCCATGGCAAAACCCCTGTGGAGATTTTGCCAAGAAAACCCCAAGAACAAGTAATAACAACAATAATCAATATCATCATGGCGGGCGGCGGCGGCGGCAGGATCGGCCTGGGGCCGGTCCAAAGGCCTTGGGGGGCCGCATCCGGCCCCCGGGCCTTAGGTTGCCTACCCCTGCGCTACACAATGCTAGCTTTCTCAAATATATAAGTATATTAATGGAAAGTGTCACTATAGTCAGAAGAATATCTTGCACTTTCATAATAATTATTTTTAAAATATTAAATGGATAATAATAATAATAATAATAATAATATTTATACCCCACCCCTCTGAGATCAATCGGAGAGGCTAACAAGGTTAAAATACAATACATCCCAATCCTGTCCCTACCCCCCCTTAAAAGAGTATTAAATCAGATAGAAGTTAAAAGCCAAATAAAATAGGAATGGAGCAATTAGCTGTGATAAAAGAAATAACAAAGAAAGACAAAAAAGAAAGGGAAACGGCAGCATTATACCACATTAAGGAAGACTCTAGGAGAACTCTCCAAAAAAAGTTCCCGAGGCCGGGGTAATCTATCCTGGAAAGGCCTGCCGGAAGAGATCCATCTAGACAGCTTTTTTAAAGCTGTCTAAAGATGTTAATTGGTGGACCTCGGCCGTTCCATAATCTGGGGCGACAACAGAAAATGCCCTCTGGGAGATAGCCGCAAGCCTAGCTCTTTGGGGCTGCAGCAAATTCCGCCCAGAGGACCGGAGTGAGTGGGGAGGATTGTAAGGGAGAAGGCGGTCCCGGAGATAGTTTGGACCCAAGCCATTTAGGGCTTTATAGGTGATAACCAACACCTTGTACTGGGCCTGGAAACTAATAGGCAGCCAGTGGAGGGACCTTAGTATTGGAGTAATATGGTCCCTCCTAGATGTTCCTGACACTATTCTGGCTGCCATATTCAGTACTAGCTGCAGTTTCCAAACCAAGGGGTAGCCCCATGTAGAACGCGTTGCAGAAATCTAGACGTGAGGTTACCAGCGCGTGCACAACAGTCTCAAGATCCTTACTTCCAGAAAAGGGTGCAGCTGGCGTATCAGCCAAAGCTGATAACAGGCACTCCTGACTGTCGCATTCACCTGATTAACCATCAGGAGCGACGAGTCAAGGAGCACCCCCAGACTGCGAACACAGTCACTGGAGGAGAGTGTGACTCCATCTAGGATTGGAGGTTGCAGCCCAATTCTTGGTTTCAGGGCCGCTACCGTGAGCACCTCCGTCTTAGTCCAACTAATCCAACACTTAAGCAATTACGCCACACTGGCTCTTCTAAACTACCAATTATACTGTAAATGTGTTATATTTGGGGCTGGACTGTAAAAAAAATCCAGATGGGAGGGCATAAGGATAAAGGACTGTCATATGGTTATGACTAAATGAGAGTCTCAATGTCCCTCGTTCCTGTAAAAGAGCTCCCTTTATTCTCCATACATTATTATCACCTCATTACTTTAGTCCATGCTAATAAAATCCTACATCCAAATCAGGAAGCAGAAATAAACATGCCAATAAATCCAATGCAACTGTGGATGGTAACAAGTATTTTAGATTCCAAAGGGAAAGCCATATTAGCCTCCTGGGTTAAAACAACACTGTCCTAAAACTAACAAATGTTTTGTGGTTGTTGAATTGAGAGAAATAATATGGTTCTCTCAGAGACAGGGACACAGTCCTGATTATACACTGCCTGCCTTTTTTTGTTTACTAGCTAATGTTACATACCTGCTGATGTGATCATAGGAAGAAGTGACCGATTAAGGAGGCCAGTCAAATGCAACCTAGATATAAGATTAAGCAGGGGGTTTAGCATCTGCAGTCATTAAGCTTTGGGATTTACCATCTTTAATTATTTTTTTTCCTTGAGTGATACAGAGTGTATGATAATCTCCAAATCCTTCCCCAGTCTGTATGCATCATCATGAGCACTCTTCATTTGACAGGGGACTCAACTACAGGCCTTACAATGTAAGCCCTGTCCAACAAAACAAAGGGTGAAATCATATTAGATATTGACATGTATAGGCAAAAAAAGTACTTTTTAAAAAAAAGCGGCCTCAGAGAAACATTTGTTTGTGGCATTTTCAAATCCTCCTGTCCTCCAGATGTCTTTATTGTGCAATTATCCTGCTTCTTTCTGGAATTTGACTTTGCAGGAGGGGGGAATAAAAGCCTCATCTAGATAAAGTGTCCTCTTCCACTTGTACCCATCCCATGTTTTCCTACCATTTCTTCTGTCCTTCCCTTTTATTTCAAAAAATCTTTTAATAGGGAAAAGATCGAATGACTGAACAATCGCTTTTCACTGGTGGTTGTCTGTCCTGAGGCACTCAAAGATGGGGGGTGTTTTGTAAAAAAAGGACAAATGAGTTTTTAAAATTCAGTTCAGAGACATAAAAGATTATTTATCAATTCATTTATTTGTTTATTTATTTGGAAGCTGTAACATTTACCATTTGCAAACTAAAGAAGAATTTCCAAGATGTTAAGTGAGATTGGTAACTACTCAGCATACTTTATTCATATTTTTTCTTCTATGATATGGGAGTTGGAGGACTTTGTAAGGTCTTGATTTACTGTCATAGTCACTCCAGAAAATATTTTAAATCTACCAGAATAACTTTCACTGGCGTGATCTACTGAGAGAAAACTCCAGATCAAATTGATCTAGAACATAGACTGATGAACATAGCAATGAAATATTATTTCTCTTTTACATCCCCAATGAATTTTCTTTTTTGCCCAAGTAAGGAAAAAGAACTCTGCACATGCTCATAAGCATTGCCTTTGTTATATGTTCCAAGCTCAATCCTGCTGAGGTTTCACAGATAAATCCCATGAGTCTAGGCTGCATTTAGGCCCTTGCATAGGCTTTTCTGGGACTTCTAATTCCTAAAACATTTCTAAATAAAAAAAACTTTCCTTTTTTCTGTTCAGAGATACTTCAGTGACCAAAGATGAGGAGACTTGCAAGTTTCACTGAAGTTGTTGTGTGCCTTCGTTTCCAACATATGGCGACCCTGAAGCATGCCTATCATGGTGTTTTCATGGCAAGATTTGTTCAGAGGACGTTTGCTATTGTCCCCCTCTGAGGCTGAGAAAGTGTGAAAGGTTATACAGTGGGTTTCATAGCTGAGCAGGGATGCAAACCCTGGTTCCCAGAGTCCCAGTCCAACATTCAAGTCACTATGCCTCATCATTTTTACAAGTTTCAACCAACAATTTTTGAATACATTTTGTTCTTTTTAAATTTTTCACGTCTACCTTTGTCAAAAGCTAGGATCTTGAAAGAAAAAAAATCAGTAATAAAAAAATTAGGTAACAAAGATTTAAAATGCCAGCACTAAGTGGGCCAAAAATATACATTGAATCTTATTTAGGCTCTGCAATCAAGTATGTTATACTTAGAAAAGGTTTTAAAACTTGCAAAAATTATGTTGCCAATTGGTGATCCAGAATGGTCATAAAAATGTTCTCCTTCTGAAAATAATTATCACTCTAGCAATTTTCAATAGTCTCCTTGAAATCACAATAAAGACATATCAACTATGCTATAGTAAGCACATTGGGAACTGCTGTAATAGCATTTCTTCACCTGCAAGCACTGGATGGAGAAAAACGGGATATAATACATCTGTCTCATCAAAATGAATCCATTAATTCAGTAGATAAATTTAGCCTGAGTCTTTCTCTTACCACTATGAACTTGAATACTTATATCAATATAGCTATTTCCTGCTCTTCACTACAGGGCTAATTACATATTATTTGCTACATTTCAGTGCTGCCGTTTCTCCAATGTGCAATATATATGGCTCTCTTTGCCCCCACAAAGGAATAATTGGCCCAAGGTCACCAAGTGAGTTTCATGGTACTATGAGGACTAGACCCTGGATCTCCCAAATCCCTGTCCAACCATTACACCACACTCTCACTGGCTGCCATTTCATCAAATACAGGTTACTTTTTAGCTGGGGTACAAATACAAAGATGTTTGATGCAATACACAGAAGAGTTATATAAACGAGACAAAAAAGTGAATGACACATGGAACGAAAAGCCATATGAAGATGAACCCCTAATTCTACAAAGCAAAGTGGGAGCTGCAGTAAGAGAAGTTGGGAAAAACAGATAACCAGGAACAGATGGTATCCCAATTAAACTGCTATAATATACAGAGACAGAATAAACTCTAGTGTTAACCAATATATGTCAACAAATATGGAAAACAAAATGGTGGCAGTCCTCCCACAAAAAAGGAGACACAAAAGACTGCAGAAACTATAGGACCATAGCATTAATTTCCCATGCAAGTCAAGTTATGCTCAAAAGTCTGCAACTGCGTCCCAAAACAGATGAGCCAAAAAATGCAGCTTCTGGCTGCTTCGGGGGTGTGGCATGTAGATGACACACACACCGGATCGGCCAGAAGCTGCTCCACAACCTCCTAAAGGGTCTTGAAGCCAGCCAGAAAAGGAACAGTGAAAAGCCGATCCTTGCTGGCAGCCCATTGAGGACCTTTAGCAGCAGCTAGCTTCAGGACCATAGCATCCTGTCGCCACAGTCCCGAGACAAGCAACTCCAATCATACATAGAGAGAGAAATCTCAGAGGTGCAAGCAGGGTTCCAGAAAGGAAGAGGCACTAGGGACCACACTGCAAGCATAAGGTAGCTAATAGGGAGCATCAAGAAATTCCAGAAAAAATCAACATGTGCTTTATAGACTACAGCAAAACATTTGACTGCATAGGTTATGAAAAAGCTACAGATGGCTCTTATGTACATGGAAGTGTGACCGCATCTGATAGTCCTGATGGGAAATCTGTACCTAGGACAAGCAGCCACTGTTAGAACAGAATACGGGGAAACAGAATGGCAACCAATTGGCAATGAAGTCAGGCAAGAATGCATTGTATCACCCTATTTGTCATACAAAGAGCAGGCTTAGACCCGGAAAAAAGAGGAGTAATGTTAGGAGGAAGAAATACCAACAATCCAAGCTACATGGATGACACCATACAACTAGCAGAAAACATCACAGACTTGGAACAATTATTAAAGAAGATCAAAGCAGAAAGTACAAATGCAGAGTTAATGCTGAACATAATGAAAACAAAAATAATGATCACGGAGGAACTATATACATTCAACCTGGACAACAAGGAAATAGAAATAGTAAAAGGGTTCCCGATACCTTGGATCAGACAGGATGGAGACTGCAGTCAAGAAATCAGCAGAAGGCTAGGAATGGAAAGAACTAGAAAAGATCCTAAAGAGTAAAGATATAGAGCTGAGCACTAAAGTTAGAACCATACATGTCATTGTATTCCCCATTACCATATACAGATGTGAGAGCTGGACAAATCAAAAAGTGAAGAAGAACAAAATAAATTCATTTGAGATATGGTGCTGGAGAAGAGTGCTGAGAACAATGTGGACA
Source organism: Phrynosoma blainvillii (assembly GCA_026167975.1). Lineage (NCBI taxonomy): Eukaryota > Metazoa > Chordata > Lepidosauria > Squamata > Phrynosomatidae > Phrynosoma > Phrynosoma blainvillii. Next base: position 56,902,163 of record JANUYF010000002.1, on the reverse strand, counting down.
GCTAAAAAGACAAACAAATGGGGTCCTTGAACAGATCGAGCCTGAAAGTTCCCTGGAAGCTTGGATTACTAAATTGAGGTTGTCATACTTTGGACATACCATGAGGTGACATGACTCATTAGAAAAGACAATACGTAATGCTAGGAAAGGTAGAGGGAAGCAGAAAGAGAGGAAAACTACATGCTAGATGGATAGACCTCTGTTAGGGAGGTCACAGGTATGAATTTACAGGACCTAAACAGAGCAGTGGAGGATAGGGAGTCTTGGATATATTACATCCACAGGGTTGTGATGAGTAGGGGTCAACTGAAAGGCAGTTAACAACAAACAAATGCAGTGGTTCAAGGTCACAACCTTAATCTCCAGGCACCCATCCTTACCAACCAATCAGGTACTGAAGAGTCTGTAGTCACAGTGGTTACTCTGGAACAGTGACAATTATGGAGATGCTACTGACCTACAGAACACTACAACAACCAGCATTCAGCAACATTCTGTCTAGAGTCAGGAAATTCCACATAATTATGATGGATATCCAACATGGTGCCTCACCAAAAGATTCAATGTGGAGGATACCTACAATGATAAATGTCCCAATCCTATCTCTTGCAGACTTCCTGTTACTTAACTCCCTAGAGATATATTACATGGCATTGGGCGGGAATGCTTACTATGGAACCATGCAGTTGATGCCAGTCCAATATTTTGCAAAGTTGAGCTGTAAGAGAAAACAAATAAGCACAGTTGGGGAAAATAGCATTGAGCGCTCATCTGTTGCTTCTGTGACTCTCTATAGTACAGAATTATTGGGGAAGTTCCACACTTTGTAAAAGGTAAAGGTAATCCCCATTGACAAGGTTGTCAAGCCGTGTCCAACTGTAGGGGGCAGTGCTCATCTCTGTTACTAAGCTGAAGAGCCAGCATTGTCAGAGACTACTCTATGATCATGTGGCCAACATGATTGCACAGAACAATGTTTACTTTTCCACCAAAGTGGTACCTGTTTATCTACTTGCATTTGAATGCTTTCGAGCTGCTAGGTTGGCAGAAACTGGGACTTAGTGATGGGAGCTCACTCCATCATGCAGTACCCAGGCTTCAAACTGCCAACCTGCTGATCTTGCAGTCAACAGAGTCAGCATCTTATCTACTTGAGCCACTGCATCCACACTTTGTAAGCTTGTAATATTAAAGCAAAAAACTGCTCTCCCCCATAGAAAATACATTGACTGGTCTCCATTCTTCTGCTCCCACAGCAACAGCCCGTTCCCCCTTTTTTACACATGTGGCAAGTCTGATCATGTTGCACAATGCAGCAGCTTTCATGTAAGGTGAAATGATTACATAAATGAAAACACTTGTCTATAATGCCTCAGTGATTATATGCATCCTGCAAACATTTGTGCTCATATGAAACCAATTTTTTAAACTATAGGTAATTCATATATATCCCTCTGCTTAACAAGGGGTGAGAAGAGCTCCAACCATAGATAAAAAGACACTTCTAAACTCAGATCCTTTCATGTGGAATACCTTATGAAGGAAATTCTTTCATACATCATAGGGGCTGAAGATGAAGTACATGTTCCTTTAGTAGGCACCTTTTCATATCCATCACACACAGCCCTGGATCTGCTTTTGGATACACTTCAGAAGAATCCCATGAAACCGTCCCAGCATGAGGGTAACAGGGCATGAGGGATCCGGTGAACATCCTTTCAATTGATTAATGTACATTTCCCCTTACCATTCTTTTTTTTCCCTAGCCACCAGTTTCTCATCCAACTACCCACAAATAATACCATTAGTAGTAGCAAGGAATCTCCCACACATTGCACACTCTAATTCAAATATCTCTTCTCTAATCACTAATTGGAAATCATTAGGAATTGTCCTTCTTCAGTGTTTATGGGGAGGGGGGAGTGCTGACTACAGCAGCTCCAAAGGTCAGATTTTGTAGACACAGAGTTTACACTGTCCAATACCAGCTTTCAAGAGATGGGGGAACCTTAGAGCTTTTTTTCCAGCACATATTTAATTATACATTATTTAGCCCTTCCCCTCTTTTTAGAAGTAGTTTAAGTTGCCCATGATGTAGCCTCCTTGTTTTCAAGTCCTCTCAGCCATATACAAATTTGTTGGATGATCAGTTTTAAACAGTTTTGAAATATAGGTGGGGTGCAGACAGGCGTCTCTGGGAAGTAGTGGATCGGGGCCGCGGCTACCCCACACCACAACCTCGATCCTCCCTTTTGCTGCCCCGAAAAGAGCAGCAAAATGCCGCTCCTTTTAGGGGGTGGCAAAAGGGCACCCTAAGAGCCGGCACGCAGCTCTTCTTCACCCTTTCCGGTGCAGTACGTCAGAACGCTGCGCCGGGAGGGCGTCCCGACACCGCGCGCTGTGCGTAATGGCACGCAGCATCAGGACAACATCGGCGTGGGGTTGGGGCGGCTGATGTACAGCTGCCCTGCCCCATCTCTGCCTCCAGGCCAGCCTTTTGGGATAGTCTGCAGAGGCCCATAGTCTGGCTGAGTTGTAATCTGCAACTTGTTGAATAAAAAGACAGAATAACTGTGAAGTGCTCTGCAATAACAGAGGATTATCTGCTTGTTAATGTTATATTCTACTGTATGACAAGTGACTCACTGGAACACTTTATATATAACAGAAAACAAAAGGGTAGTAAGCAACATAAACCTTGCCCAGATTATACAGCAGTAGTATCAGAAGCAGTTGTCAGAATCTTCCATCTGAAGCAGTTTGTAAATGTGTGATTAATCCCCTATCCTAACCTTCCATTTTCTCTTTCCCTTTTTGATTGGCCTCTTGCCACACGATCACTACAATAGTTATAATTAATGTAGATTAGACAAAGGGCCTAAGCAGACTGCCAGAAATAGTGCACATTAAATTGAGGCACTGCCCTGGCTCAGTGCTAGGGAATCATGGGAACTGTAATTTATTGTGGCACCAGAGCCTTCTCTGACAGAGAAGGCTCAATGTCCCAGAAAAAAATACAGTTCCCATGACTCCCTAGCACTGAGCCAGGGCAGTGCCTCAATTTAATGTGCACTATTTCTGGCAGTCTGCTTAGGCCTTAAGTAAACCCATCTCTACTCAATTTAGGCCAATCTTGCTCTCACACGTAAAGGTTTGAGTCCAGCCAGGCTGATATGCTTCGTGTGGGGGTGTTAAGCTTGTGGCGCAAAGACCGATATTTGTGGCTCTCAGGCCTCCCACTCCTCCTTCCCAAAAGTGTAAAGAGAGAGGATTGTGCCTCCAGGCACCCCTACACACAAACTTTGAGCAAAACAAACATATCATTAAAAACAGACACAGGAGAAACTTTCTGGTCATTTTCACTTCTGCTAGAAGGGGCCAGCAAAGCTTGCAGAAAATCTAGATAGCAGTGGAGAATGTCCCTCAGGCTCTCCAAAGATGCCCACCACAACACTAGTTGAAATGGACACTATTGGTCAATAGAGAATCACTTTCCTCATGACATCACTCCTATGTCCCAAATTTTCTCTGTTTTACTCTATGAGATCCTCTACAGAGGAAATTTGGGAGCTACCAAAGACACAGTAAGAGGAGCAGAGAAAGGAAAAGTCTTTCAATGGAAACATAAATCCAGCAATGGAGCCTAAGATAAAATACATTGTTTCAACTAATATTTTAGAAATTAGGAACAAAGCCTGTTATCTTCTTGCCATTCTTGATGAGATGGACTCACACACACTTCCTGATGGCAGAATTTGGCTGTTTAGCTTCTATTCCACTGAAATATTAAGAATACGAGATACGTTTCTTAGAAATGCTTCTAAATCACATTTCTATATCTATTTTAAGTATCAGTTACCACTTACAATCTTTTTATTTAAAGTCAACCTCCTTACTTATGTGATAAAATACCACATTAAAACTAAAATTAAATCAGAAAATCATACAAAAAATTATCCATTATTTATTTCCCCCTTTAGTGCAAATGATAATGAAATTGCAAGAAATTACAGGTTCACACAGACCCCAAGCCTGTCAAGGTTCAATAAATTCATAGCCCAGTTTGATGTGTTTGAACGCAGAAGTACGTTTTATTGAATCCAGTGGAGCTTTACTACCAGGTAAGGGCACACTGTATTATGAAGTTTTTATTTCATATATTCTAAACTAAAGTTTTGAGCAATAACTAGTCTGTACTGGACCGAAATTCTACATCTACTCACCTGGGAATAAACCTAAATTAATTTAGGCTGCATCTGCATTGCATAAATAATCCAGTTTGAAACCACTTTAACTGTCATGTCTCAAGGCTATGGAATTCTGGGATTTGTAATTTGTTGTGGCACCAGAACCCTCTGAGAGAGAAGGCTAAGCATCTCCCATAACTAAAATTCCCAGAATTCCATAGCCTTGAGCCAAGACAGTTAAAGCAGTGTCAACCTGGATTGTTTCTGTAGTGCAGATGCAGCCTTAATGAAAACATCTAAAAAAAATATTGCACTCTCAGAAGACTAAACAGAATACAATACCAAAACGTAACATGAAATAAAAAGAGAATGGGTTAATATTTGGTTTTGAAAGCATGCTGTATCAAATTTTGCCATCCCACCGTAACAACACACACCACTAGAAAGGAGATCTTCCATCTTCCACCTGAACTTGTTGTGTTCCACCTCACCCCCCCCCCCCCACACACACACACACATCATTGCTCTGGAGGGCTGAGAGCCTTGAAACAGATTTTATGGATACACAGGGGTGCAGTGGAATGCAAAGGAAAATCCATTCAGAACAATGACGTATGAAGTTGATTATACTAATTACATATTTTTAGAAGGAAAGTTACCCCACACTAAAACCTGCATTGTGAGCAAAGTTAAAAAGAAAATGTTCCCTCCCCCGGTCAGGCAATCCTTAGGAACCTCACACTCTATAAGCATGTAGTACCTTCACTGTCCAGCTTTTAAAGTCACTGTGGACTTATGATCACATGGGAGAAATCCCATACAGAAACAGAGTTTTAAATAGGAAAAAATCCTGAAAAAGTGGGTAGATTTTCACACAACATTGATGTTAATGTGTGCTTAACCCAAACGGAAAGTAGTCAAAAGCCGCTTCTTTTCACTTTCGGAAAATCCCAAAAGTAAAAAGAAGCAGCTTTTGACTACTTTCCATTCAGGCTAAGCACACTTTAACAGCGATGTGTGTGAAAATCTACCCACTTTTGCAGGTTTTCCTCACCTTTTAAATTCCATTTCTGTACAGGATTTCCCCCACGTGATAAGATCCTGTGACAAAACCATGCATTACAATATTACAAAACAGATATGAGTAAGGTCATTGAGGAGTGTTAAAACTGCCACCACATTTCTAGTGTTGCTGGTTTGATTGCAGTCAGGATTCAACAAGGGGGTCTTGTCAGGCTGTGTATTTGGTTCCTCCTCTACAGCCAACAGCAATGGAAATACACAGATTAGCTATACCAGCACACCAATGCTGATGCGTCCAGATTGGACTTGTCCAGGGGAACAGACACTTGGGATTCACCAATTCCAAATTCAGCTGCTCTTTGCATATGGCAAGGCCATATTTTGAGGTTTTTACTCACTGCTGATTTAAAAAAAACACCACTGCACACCCCGACACAGAAGAATCTTGTTCATAGAAACCCTTACTAGTGGCTGCTGGCCTCTCTCTTTGATGACAAAAAGACACCATTCTAACACATACACCCTTCAATATGATGGGGACCCTTGTGCTCCAAGATCTTCATCACGACTGAAACTCAGGTGCCTCTAAGCTCATTTATATCAACGATCTACACTGCTTTTAAAAAAAAACAAAAAAAACTGAATTTGCAGAAAAACACACAATATACAGTGCCTTGAACTAGCCAGTGCAGTGAAATTCTAAGGTATACAGCAAAACGAACAAATAAATGGGTCCTGTAAGAGATCAAGCCTGAAATTTCCCTGGAGGCAAAGATGACCAAACCAAGGCTGTTATATTTTGGCCACCTCGAGAAGGTATGAATCGTTAGAAAAGACAATAATGTTAGGAAAGGTGGAGGGAAGTAGAAAGAAAAGAAGATCACATGCTAGATGGATGGATTCAATTAAGGAGGTCACGGGTATGAATCTGCAAGAACTTAGAAGAATAGTGGAGGATAGGAAGTCTTGGAGATGTCTCATCCACAGGGCCACCATGAGTCAAGATCGACTCGAGGGTGGTTAACAACAACCAATACCATCCTATTAACCACAGTGACATTTCAAGATCCTGTCTCGTGCCAAAACAGAAATTTGCAGCTTCTCTTTTCTTCCCCTCTCATTCTCCAGTTCATTAGAGAAAGAAAACAGTACTGCTTACACTTTTTCCAGGACAATGCCTTTGGCATGGGAAGCTCCCCAAAAAGGATTAGCCTTCAGAGTGGTACCCAAATGGTCTTTCTTGTACTGTTTGTCATGCCATTTCTGGTCCCGGCAGTGATTACGTAGCTTTCTAACTGTGCGAAGCCCACAACACTTGCCTGAAAGGATAAAACCAAAGGAGGGAGTCTTTTACTTTGAAACATCAACTTTCTATTTGAAAACTATCATGGTGACTAGCATTGCTTTTGGTGGCATTGCTTTTTAAAAACATTTTTGGTTTGGACAATACTTCAGCTTTTAGTTATATTTCTACAAAAATACCTTGATGACATTTTGCCAAGGATATTAAAACTCACAAAAGAAAATTAAAAATGAAAATTAGCAGCAAAAAGCAAGAAGCAACAGAGAATCGAGTAGTAAAACTTAGGTCCAAAACATACTACAGGAATAATCCAGTTTGAAATCGCTTTAATTGCTCTGGCTCAGTGCTAGGAAATGCTGGGAATTGTAGTTTATTGTGGCACCAGAGCTCTCTGACAGAGAGAAGGCTAAATGTCTCACAAAAACAGTTCCCAGAATTCCCTAGCATTGAGCCAGGGCAGTTAAAGCGGTCTCAAACTGGATTATTTCTGTAGTGTGTTTTGGACTTTAGTTTAAAAGCTTGGAAATAAAAAAGGCAAGTTTTCACCCAGAGCCCAAGAGCATCACAGTAAGGTCTGAATTCAACTGTCAGTTCCAGCTAGGTCAGACTCACTGTAAATCCCATTGTACCAAGGGTCTATGTTAATTGGGGGTAGCAACTGCATTTAGGCCCTTGTGTTCTGGGAAAGTGTTATATTTTTACCATATTATTGCTAGAAAGTAACCATTAGACCTAAATGAGATAGTGTTACCTTAAGGAAAACAGTTTGCTCAGCCACTGAAAATGTTGCAAGCACCTAGTGATTTCAGGTTAAGTTAAATATTCACAGTGTGGAGTAGTGGTTTGAGCATTGGAGTAGGACTCAGGGGCAGGATTTGATTCACAGCTTTCTATTCCTTTAGGAAAGCAGGTTGAAGACACCTCACAAAGAAGCTTCTGTTTACAATTGTTATTTGTGACTTTGCTTCTTACAGGGTCTCATATTATATATACAAGTCTATCACTCATGGAGATGATGGACACACTCAACACACACACACACCTCCCTCACGCTTGTTAAGGAATCTTTCCTCTGGTGTCTGAGCCCAGAATGCAAATGACCTCCTGACTTACTAGTAATGCGACCGCTTGGTCATGAAACCCACTGGGTGTCCATGAGCAAGTTACACACTCTCAGCCTCAGGGGAAGGCAATGGCAAGCCTGCTGTGAGCAAATCTTACCAAGAAAAACCTATGGTAGGGTCGCCATAAGTCAAAAATGACTTGAAGGTACACAACAATAAACATGCTCAACGTTTTCTGAGCCACGTTCCAAAACATCTTGACATGTTCCACTGGCAACAGCCAGAACACCAGAATAAGAAACAAAGAACAAGTGTGGCACACCATTCGGAAATGGCGCTTGCTCGTCACTGGTGAGTTTTTATGACTGTCTTAGACAGTTGCTCAACTGCTGCAATTCTTACGTTTTTGTAACAATTATATTTAAAAAATGAGTTTAATTGCTTGTTCAGGGTAGAACCCCAGACTTCCAAGCTATACAGTCATCTCTCTACATCTGCAGTTTTGGCTTTTGGGGATTTGATTATTTGCTCTCTAGGAATCTGTAGGTGCTCCAGTGCAATTCTGCCAGCAGCTGACCATAGAGATGCACTGGAGAACCTGTAAGTTCCTAGAGTTCTCTAGGTATTTGTAGGTCCTCCAACATGATTCTATGGTCAATTTGTGACAGATGTTGGCCGTAGAGTTGCACTGGAGGACCGGAAGATTCCTAGAGGTGTTCTCTCAGGTAAAAATAATTAGTGGGTTTTTTAATTTGCAGTTTTTCCACTTTCACGGGGGTCCTGTGCCCCTTATTGGATTAATATGTTCTCTCTAGGAATCTCTAGGTCCTCCAGTGCAACTCGCCAGAAGTTGACCATAAGCGTTGTGCTGGAAAACCTAGAAGTTCATAGCAAAAATTAGGATGTAGAGGGACCACTATAGTTTACTAGACACCAAATTAGTTCAATCTACTATTACCAGACTCTAGTCAAGGCTGTGTCTGCACTGCAGAAATAATGCAATCTGACAACACTTTAGCCGCCATGTCTCAATGGCATGGAATTCTAGGATTTGTAGTTTTGTGAGATATGTAGCCCACTGGGTGACCTTGGACAAGTCACACTCTCTCAGCCTCAGAGGGTGACAATGGCAACCCCCCCCCCCCCCCCCCCCGCGAAGAAACTCGCCAGGAAAACCCCATGATACGGCCTTAGGGTCGGTGTAAGTTAAAAATGACCTGAAGGCACACGAGTCCAAAACAAACTGCAGAAATGATCCAGTTTGAGATCGCTTTAACTGCCCTGGCTCAATGCTAGGGAATTCTGAGAACTGAGTTTTGTGAGATAAAGATAAAGCAAGGCAATATGTATACTTTTTACTTCTATTTTACAACATACCCACACACCCACTAATACTATTAACATTATTTTGGGTTCTTTTATATACATTCACGTCGGAATGGGGAAGACACGTGTACAACTGGGACAAAAACCCTGGCGGGTCAGGCGCAAGAGTGGCCACCCTTCGCGCGGTCCTCGCTGGGTTTCCGTACAGCTGCCTTTTCGGCAGCTGAACGGAAACCCAGCGAGGACCCCGCGAAGGGTGGCCACTCCCGCGCCTGACCCGCCAGACGTTCTAAATAACTCACTGAGCTGAAACAGAAAACGAGAGTGAAGTTTAAAACAGGGAGCGGGCTCCGAAAGCGGAGCCGCCACCCCCACTAAGCCTGTACTAGCGAAAAGTTAGAAATCCTCAACCAAGGACTGAGGGTGGAGGAAAAGTCCCCTCACAGACCTAACTTCCGGTTTTAAACCGGAAAGCCGCCATGTTGGCCTGGTTGCTCGTGGCCTACAGATGCTCTAGGCATGGTCTTCTCGATGGTTAAAAGCTCCTTGTATTCAGTAATGCAGGGAACCCAACCGCGATTTGTCTTGTAAATTAAAGTGGCCAGGAAAAAAAACAGTGTAGTGTTGGACTATGACTCTGGGGACCCAGGTTCAAGTCCTAGCTCGAGCCTAAAAGCCCACTGGGTGACCTTGAGCAAGTCACACTGTCTCAGCCTCAGGGGATGGCAATGGCAAACGCCCCTGTGAAGAAACTTGCCAAGAAAACCCCATGATACGGCCTTGGGCCGGCATAAGACAAAAATTAGTTGAAGGCACATGGGTCCAAAACACAGTGCAAAAATAATCCAATTTGAGACTGCTTTAACTGCCCTGGCTCAATGCTAGGGAACTCTGGGAACTGTAGTTTTGTGAGACATTTAGCCTCTCAGAGAGAGCTCTGGTGCCACAATAAACTACAATTCCCAGGATTCCCTAGCACTGGACCAGGACAATTAAAAGTTCCAAAACACACTGCAGAAATAATCCAGTTTGACACTGCTTTAACTGCCCTGGCTCAATGCTAGGGAATCCTGGGAACTGTAGTTTGCGAGACACAGCCTTCTCTGTCAAAGAGCTCTGGTGCCACAATAAACTACAATTCCCAGGATTCCCTAGCACTGGGCCAGGGCAGTTAAAGCAGTCTTAAACTGGGTTATTTATACAGTGTGTTTTGGAGCAGCAACAACAAAATCCTAAAGACCTGAAGCGTGTTGCAAAGCTTTTCTGTATTTTCATCTGTGTTTCTTAAGCAGCCTTGAATCCCAAGAAATAGGGGAGAAGGGATAGAATATAAATTAATGAAGTAATAATAATCATGATTAAGGTTATGATTATTTTTGCCTAATGCTACCAGGATGGTGCTCCCTGAGCTGAGGCGACAGAGGCTGTATCTACACTGCAGAATGAATACAGTTTGACACCGCTCTAACTGCCATGGGTCAATGCTATGGAATTCTGGGATTTGTAGTTTTGTGAGATGTTTAAGCCTTCTCTGTCAGAGAGCTCTCGTGTCACAATAAAATACAAATCCCAGAATTCCATAGGATGGAGCTCATGGCAGTTAAAGCAGTGTCTCAAACTGCATTCATTCTGCAGTGTCAGAGATAAGTGCCCATCCTCTACTAGAAAGAACAGCCACAACTCACCAAAGTTGTGTTGTGTGCCTTCAAGTCATTTCTGACTTAATGGTGTCCCCAAGGAGACCCTATCATAGAGTTTTCTTGGCAACTTTCTTCAGAGGGGCTTTGTCATGACCATTGGCATCCTCTGAGGCTGAGAGAGTGTGATCTGCCCAAGGTCACCCAGTGGGTTTTTATCCTCAAGCAGGGTCTCCAGAGTCATCGTCTGACATGATACCTTTATTAGCCCCAAGAAAATGCACAAAATACATGCAAGCTTTCAAAGTACTGCCAGCTTCTTCATCAGGCAAAGGTGTTTAAAAGTTGTACAGGAGAAAACATTGTTGTACAGGCCTGCATTTTGACAAGATGATGTTGTTTTTGCACACACACACACACACGATATATCCATATTTCATATAGATATAATCATATATATAAATGCATGTAGCATGTGAACTTGGTGGTTACAGACACGTGGGTTATCATGAACTGAACTGGAAGAAATGTTGTTACATTCATGAGTACTGTATCTAGGTTCATACAAATGAATATACTGTATGTAAAGTCAAATATTTAACATGAATTGATCTATTGTTCCCAAACTTCTTAGTTATTCGTTAATCTGGTTTTTAATGCTGGGCTATACAAATTTTAAGGGTTTGTATTTTAACATGTTATATTTTAATTTATAACTGCTTTAATTCTTAAAATTGTTTGTTTTTTAAATGTTATATTTATATATTTTAATATTGTTGTACTGTTTTTAAATTGTATTGTTTTATACTTATTGTTTGCCGCCTTGAGTCCCTATATTGGCAGAAAGGTGGGATATAAGAAAATAAGATAGATAAATAAATGCATAATATACATGTTGCAGGCTTTCGAAGCTCCACTGGCTTCTTCATCAGGCAAAGGTGTTAAAAATCATATGATTTCTATATCCTGTATGATATATATCCTCTGTGTGTGTATCCTGTGTCTTGTATAACTTACACCATATATATTTTGAGCTGATATATATATATATATATATATATGTGTGTGTGTGTGTGTGTGTGTGATTTTTAACACCTTTGCCTGATGAAGAAACCAGTGGAGCTTTGAAAGCCTGCAACATGTATATCATGCATTATTATTATTATTATTATTATTTCATAGACAGAGAGATGGATGGATAAGATATATGATTTTCAGCACCTTTGCCTGATGAAGAAGCCAGTGGAGCTTTGCTATATGGCAACAAGGCTACTCCTGGACATGTTCTGTTAAAAAAAATGGTGAGGCTTACGGACTACATTTCCCATAATGCCCCTTCCCCCTCCCCCTCCCCACCTAAAGGACCTCTTGTGGAACTAGGTTTTTCGGAGCAGGCGCTAGAGTAGACGGACCTTCTTTCCTAAGGCCCGGGGAAGGGGCGGTGCTCGCAGTGACGACTCCCTGCCGCGGAGGCTTCTGGGTCTTTCCTTCCTCCTCGGCGTCCGCGGTCGGCACGATGGGTGAGTGGCTCCGGCGAGGCCTGAGAGGGAGCGGGAGAGGGAAGGGCTTCCGTCGGCGCTGCCTCCTCCCTGACCCTCTGGGCGCTGCTGCCGCCTTTTCTCCTCCTTCGGCCCCTCAGACCGGCGCTACGAGGCCCCGCACCTCCAGGGAGGGAGGGAGGAAGGAAGGCCCTTCGCCACGCGGCCGGGGTGGGCCCCTGGAACTCACCGCCAGGATGGAGATGGAGGCGCTGGGCCTATTCGTGGATTGTGTTTACAGTGTAGATCAGGGGTAGGCAACCTTTCCCCTTTAAGGGCTGAGGGACTTCAGCTCCCAGAAGCCTCAGCCATGTTGGCCAATAGTCCCATGTTGGCCAATAGCTCCCGGGATTCTGGGAGCTGAAGTCCCTCGGCCCTTAAAGGGGAAAGGTTGCCTACCCCTGGTGTAGGTAGATGGATAGATATGTTAGGATCTTGTCTAGTTATATATGTTTTCGAAGCATATATATATGTGGATCTTTAGTTATACTATATGCTTTTGAAGCATACACACACACACACATATATATATATAAGGATATTTAGTTAAAAGTGTATGCTTTCAAATTAGGATCCTTAGTTATACATGCTTTCAAAGCATATTTGATTAGGGTCTTTAGTTATCTATGCTTCCAAAGCATAATATATATATATTTTATATATTTTATTTCTATTTTATATATAGGTCTTTAGCCCTGGTGGCGCAGTGGTTAAATGCCTGTACTGCAGCCACTCACTCACAAACCACAAGGTTGTGAGTTCGATACCAGCCAAGGGCTAAGGCTCAACTCAGGCTTGCATCCTGAGGTCGCTAAAATGAATACCCAGCTTGTTGGGGGCAATTAGCTTACAGTTGTAAACCGCTTAGAGACTGCATGAAGCGGTATATAAATGAAGGTGCTATTGCTATATGTTGTTATATATGCTTTCAAAGCATATATACCATCTTCCCTTCTAATTTGTGGAGTTGGAGTCCATGGTCTTGCTTTTCACAACGGCAAGGCGGGGAGGGATTGAAATGGCATGTACCCTCGTGTGCAGCCACACACAGAAGCATGCACCCATTATAATAAATGGGCTTTGGATATATGCAGATTTCCATTTTCACAGGAGGGGTCTGGAACTGTGTGTATACGATCTTTAGTTATCTATGCTTTCAAAGCATAATATAGATAGATAGTTCTTTCAAAGCGTACATAGCATAAAATATATATATACACTTGTTCCTCATTCTCTGGGGTTAGGGGCGAAGAGCCCCTGCAAATGTGGAAAAAGCACAAATAACAATAACACTATGTTTTTAACTAAGAGAACACCTCCGTAGGAATCTCTAGGTCCTCCACTGCAACTCTGTGGTCAACATCTGCCAGACATTGACACTAGAATTGCACTGGAGGAGCTACAAATGCCTAGTGGAGTGTTCTCTCTAGGAATCTCTAGGTCCTTCAGTATGAGTTTTGGTTAAAGTTAACCATAGAGTTGTGCTGGGAGACCTAGATATTTCTAGAGAGAACATGTTAATAAAATACACATAATATATATACACATGTACATGTATATGTGTATATACGTATATGTATACATGTGTGTACATATGTGTGTGTGTGTGTGTGTGTGTGTGTGTGTGTGTGTGTATACAGACACACACACACATATATATGTATAGAATACGTGTCAAGTTATTTACAGGTTTTCAAAAGGAATAACCAGAATTTTCTGTGTGTCCACACACACACACACACACAAATGAGAACCAAAAGTCACAATATAAAAAGAACAATATATTTAAAAACATACAAAAACAAAGCATTAAAATAGATTTAAATTACCAACACAGTATCAAAACCAGTCACACTTCATTAAAAGAATAACATGCAATTAAAAAGACTTTTTTAAAGCATAGAGTTGTTCCCAATTTTTTGGTCCTCCAGATGATTTGGATTTCAGTCTTGAATGTTGGCTGAGGCTCCTGGGAGCTGAAGTCCAAAACAAAGAGCAGACCAAATGTTGAGAACCACTGAGTTAAAGCAATATAGCACCCCATAGAATCAGAGTCGGAAGGGCCATCCAGTTCAAACCCATTGCCATGCAGGAGCACACAAAGCACCCTTGACAGATGGCCATCCACTCTGTTTAAAAACCTCCAAAGAAGGAGACTCCATCATAGCCTATTCTAGGGGTAGGCAACCTTTTTGAGCCGGGGGCCGGGTTGCTGTCCCTCAGACAACTGGGGGGCCTAAGCACCGTAAATAAATAAATAAATAAAATATGCATGCACGCTCTCTCAGCTCCAGAAAAGCCATGGCAAAACTCTTGTGGAGATTTTGCCAAGAAAACCCCAAGAACAAGTAATAACAACAATAATATCATCGTGGCGGTGGCGGTGGCAGGACCGGCCTGGGGCCGGTCCAAAGGCCTCGGGGGAGCACATCCGGCCCCCGGGCCTTTGGTTGCCTACCCCTGATGTAAACCATGAATTGGAAGCATGAACATTATTTCTTCATAATTCACACTCCAGGCATGTTAGTTGTAAAGACATTGGCCAGTTCATTGGTGATTGTGAATCAATCGATTGCCATTTCTGAGAATTACTCTTTGAAAGGAAGGGTATGTATGCGTGTAACATGCTTAACCATAGAAAGAGTTTGGTGTCCCACATTAATTTGTTACTGCCCAGTTCTTGCTGTGTCAAATATACTTTATTTTTGTTTTGGTTGTTAAAATATCATCCAATTCACTATCTGAAAATCTTAGATTATGATTATTAATGTACTTTTCAAGATGGCCAAGTATACAGGTAGAATGCTTTCTTTTTGTACACAAGAGATTATGTTAGGAAATGATGCATTTGAACTACAGAAACACTCAAGATTTTTCAATTTTTATACAGTTTTTTTAACTGCACCCTGTTTCTAATTGCTTGTAAACTGCCTTGGATCCTGTATAAGGAGAAGGTGGAATATAAATTAAATAAGGATTAATATACACCGGTGGGGTTTTTGATGTTCATGAAATGTCTCTAATAAGGTTCTCTAGACATCAGGGAGCTCTTGGTATATAAGATGTTGGAATAAACTGCCCTATTTTTATTTTATTGGCTGCAGTGAATGTTATAAATACAATGATGCAAAGAAAAACAGATTCTGTATTAGCAAATAATTTGTAAACTTATAGTGCAGTTATGATGAGAATGATGGAAACAGTATTAAGAATCTCTATGCAGTGCAAGCCAACATTTTGACAAGAAGGTTAATAAGGTTCATGATGGTCTAATAAACTATTGTTTTCTAGGCAAGTGTCGTGGGCTTCGTACAGCCAGGAAGTTGCGCAGTCACCGACGTGACCAGAAATGGCATGACAAACAATACAAAAAGGCCCATTTGGGTACTGCTCTGAAGGCCAACCCTTTTGGAGGAGCTTCCCATGCCAAAGGCATTGTTCTAGAAAAAGTGTGAGTTTCATGTACTGGAAAAAGTGGCATCTTCTCTTATTCCATATTGTGCTAAGGAACTGTCCAAGCAAAGTAGAGCTTAAAATATGTCTCTATTTTTTATTGTTTTAAATTGTTCCAGATGGTTCAAATTAATTTTATTTTATGCCACCCTGAGATCCTCAAGTATAACATGGGATACAAATACTTTATGGAAATAAAATACAGTTGTTAGAATGAATGATAAAGGAACATGGTTAGCATTGTCCTTATTGGTGCCCCCCAACAGCTGGAAAACTTAATTCTGCCCCTTATGTATTCCCAGCCTTGCATAGTCATTCAGCTATTTTAAAGAATAAAACAAATTCTGGAACATTAATTTTTTACCTTTGATTTTGCGTATCTTCCAAGTAAAAGTGAAATTGGCAAGGTATATCATTGTCATTTTTCACAATTGTTAGTTCCTCAGACCTAATTGTCTGTGATGTAAAATTCAGCATGTACACTATGTTTAAGGCTTCTGTCTTTTCTATATATTTTAAAAGCTACATGTTTAGGTTTATGTGCAGTTAAGTTCAGCATGCAAAACCAATGGGTAATGGTGTATATCCTGTTTTAAGTTTCCTTTTATGCAAGGTTTGTCATCCAGAAGTATGGATGAGAGTAGGTGGAAAAGAGGAAGTAGGAATTTTCCTTTATTATTCCTAGCATGTGCTTTGGAAGTTGGAAAAATCTCTAGAAGAGCATGGAGGGTATTGTTGGGGCCTGAAAGAGAGATAAAGGAAATGAATGACTGTTGCTTGCCTCCCCCCTTTCCACTTGGAGTGTTTTGAGTGGAACTATGCTGAGAAAATGCTCCTGCCACAGAAAAGAAATTGGATTCAACCCTCTGTCTTGAATTGGACCCTCTGTATTGGCAAGCTTTGGATTCATCAATTTGACTGCCTGTGGATCACCACATCCCATATTATTCTATGGTGGTGACAGTGCACACGTGCTGAAGTGTGTTATGTTTACGTCACCGCTACTGAATAATATAGGGTGCAATCATCCCAAAGCTAAACCCCCATCTTTATAGCGTGCCCAGTATCCTTTTTTTTAAGGAGCTTTATACAAAATGCCTATTTAGCTTCTCATGCTTTAGCATGTTTTGCTGTCTTCATCAAAATGATGACTAGGTTGATATAGAAGAAATAAAGTGTGTGTGATAATTTGTTCTTTCCTTTTTAGTGGCGTAGAAGCTAAGCAGCCAAATTCTGCCATCAGGAAGTGTGTTAGAGTCCAACTGATCAAGAATGGCAAGAAAATAACAGCTTTTGTTCCTAATGATGGTTGTTTGAACTTCATTGAGGTAAGAACCTAGTTTTAAAAAACATTTGAAGAGAGTGCTGTTCAAAAGAGCCGGCATGGTGTAGTGATTTGAGTAGTGGAATAGTATTCCAGAAGACCAGGATTCCAATCCCCACTTGGCCATGTTAACCCACTGGATGATCTTGGGCAAGTCTCCCTCTCTAAGCCGCAGAAGAAGAGGCAGCGTCCTCTCTCTGGATATATCTTGGCAAGAAAACCCTGTTCGGTTTGCCTTCAGGTCACCATAATTTGGAACTAATAACTTTTAGTAAAACATATCTGGTTTGTGCTTCAACTTTATAATAATTGATAAAGGAAAATAGCATGTGAATTAGCAGGGGAAGTTGTAGAAGGTTCAAAGGTGCTACTTCCCTAAGTCTGCAATCCCGGTAATAAAAAGAATGCAGGCCAGTTGGAGCTCTTCCAAAGCCTAAACACAAACAGACATGCACCTGCAGAATAAAGGGAAAGACAGGAAAAAATGGAAATGGACTACAAGGGAGTGGGAATACTGCACCCATGGCAAAATACAGCTGCAGTTATTTTAGTCCCTTGAAGTTACAAAACTCTTGAAAACTGGTATTTACTGTCACATACTAGCTCTTGGGTGTAGGGCTGGCTTTCCTTGGCACAAAGAAGCACACAGCCTTTCTTCACATATTTACCATATTTATACCTAACAATGCTAGAGTAGGACTTCAGTTTGCCAGAATAAGTGCAAAATAATTACTTCTCTTGTTTAAATTTCAGGAAAATGACGAAGTCCTGGTTGCTGGCTTTGGTCGAAAAGGTCATGCTGTTGGTGACATTCCTGGAGTTCGTTTCAAGGTTGTCAAAGTAGCAAACGTTTCTCTGTTAGCCTTGTACAAAGGCAAAAAGGAGAGGCCCAGATCATAAAGTCATGTTTTGTTATCAAGATGATCAATAAAGTCTTCTAAGAAATGTCCTAGTGTTTTTTTATTGTATGGCCTTTGTGGCTTTGTCATGTATTGTTTATAAACATCACATTTAACAACTAATATTTTCTGTAATAAATACATAATACAATAAGAATGGTAGATTTCACTTGATATCTTTTGGAAAGGTCCCAAATGTTAATGGATAGTGTTAGAGCTGATGAAGGATGGCCTTGAAATCTAGCAGATTTCTGGACTTGATTCTTTTCTTCGTAACTGTAGATTTGAGGCTTGTTGCTGGGGGCAGGGGGTATTATCTCTTTGGGGACAGGGTAAGGTTTATTTCGGGTAGCTAATACCTCAGAGGACAGGATCAGAATTCAAAATAACCTTGACATTGGAAAGCTGGGTCAAAACTTACAAAATACATTTTAACAGTGATAAATGTACTATGTTTAGGCAGGAGAAATGAAATGCTTAAATACAGGATGAATTACCTAGCTTGACAACAGTTCATGTGAAAATGGTCTAGGGGTCTTAGTAGATCACAAGCTAAGGGTATGTCAGTATTGAGGTGTGGCAGTTAAGAGCCATTGCTGCTGCTGCTATTTATTATGCTGCCTTTCTTCCAGAGTGGAACCCAAGGCAGCTCACAGCAGGAAACTAATCAAAATCCTCAGTGTAATCTTACAATTGTAACAACACAATATAAAATTGTTTATGGATTGTTTATTAATGGGAATAGAATTCTGAAGGATTTTCAGCACATTTAGTGGAGTGTTGGCATGGAGAAACCAAAATGACACGATACTAAAGAAATGCAGAAAAATACCGTAATTCATATTGCAATACCTTTAGGACACATACACAAAAGTACAAAAAACTGTGCAAGTCTTTGAAACAGATTTCTTCATCTGGCAAAGATAGCAATAGCAAGTACATTTGTATACCACTTATCAGTGCACTTAAGCACTCCCTAAGCGGTTTACAGTGTGTTAACCAGTTGCCCCCAACAAGCTGGGTACTCATTTTAGCAACCTTGGAAGGATTCAAGCTTGAGTCCCCTGGCTGGTATTGAACTTGCAACCTTAAGGTTTGTGAATATGTGGCTGCAGTACAGGCATTAAACCATGGCACCATCAGGGCTCTAATGCTGAATACAGATACTGGAAAAAAACAAGGGGAAAGTGAGAGGGATAATAATCTTAAATCAACCAATATTTGAGACCAAGAAAAAGAATTTTCTTGTATAAGCATTCATGCACTTATTTGCTTCATCACATGCTGATAAAATGGGAGTCCACAGAAGCTTATGCTAGAAAGTTTGGGCAGAATTCTACACATGCTCTATATGTAACTACCGAAATGGCATAGTTAAATAGAAGCTGGCTGAATCTCCCCAAACTGACTATAGGGCGTCGAATGTGGAGAGAAGGGGACCCATTCATTGACATTGGAGTAGGTAGATAATGTTTCCATCTTGCTTGTCATCTAGCAAGGCTGGAACAAAGAAGCGTGATGGGTCCTGCTTCTGATGGTAGCTTGGCTGGCTGGCAGGAGTGAAGTGGAAACATCACCTGCTTACTCACTGACAATCAGAAGCAGGACTCATCACATTTCTTTGTTGCAGCCTTGCTGGATGGCATGGGAGCAACAAAATGAACACCCTTCTCTCCATATGATTGGTGCCCTGTCAAGGTGGGTTTGGGAGATGGCCAGGAGCTTCTATTTAGCTCCTGTAAAATATGTCTAGGAGAGCAGTGACTACATAAGGACTGTGACTACAGATTGTTATATATGTGTAACTCAAGGTTATGTGTGCAGATGTCTGATCCTGAATCCTTTTTCTCTGCATGAAGGGTGATACAGGATTTGTATGGTGAAAACAGGCTAACATAGCTCTGTTTTGGGATCTTATTTATTTTGTATTGTTCATTTATGTCATGCCCTGGGACCCAATGTGGCTTAGAAGAATTAAAACATACATATGAAAACTCAGTAAAAATATACAGAAGTTAAAATACAGTTTAGTTGCAAATAGAATTAAAAGCAACATTTCCATTAAACGGCAAGAAATATGGAAAATACACTATATTATTAACTAGCCTTTCCCCATAAACAGTCAATGCTCAGGCCTGCTGAATTTTTTAAAAAATATTTTGTTTGCTGCTGAAAAGATACCGGGGGAGGGGGGTAGTTAAGCCTCTCTCTAGGAAGGGAGTTCCAGGGCATAAGAGCAGCCACTGAGAAGGCTCTCTTCTCAGTGTCCCATCAGGTATACTTGTCAAAAGTGGTAAAACAGCAAGAAATATGGTGGCTCATATGAAAGAATATGATCCTTGAGATAGCCTGGACCCAAGCTGTTATCAGCCCTTATGCATCAGAACCAACACTTTAGTGATCAGAAACACACCAAGGGATGCAGCTCAGCCATGTGTCACTGTGTTGTACTAAAAAATACAGCCCAGCCCACCCCAACCATGGGCTTGCCCATGGATTAAAGAATCTGTGGACATCAAGCTCCATTACGTTTAATGGCTGTGCATGCATTAAAAACCACAGGACTTGAAGTCCCACAGTTTCTGCATCCACAAGAGGGGGGCAGAACAGAACCCCCACAGATTCTAAGGGCTGACTACAACAAAATCTATACTTTTAGTGGGTCATTTCCAAAGTATAAAATCATATAAGCTGTCATATCTTGCTTCTAGAACATAAACATGGACTCTTGACTCAGAAGCAATGGACCTGCTGCTGAAACAAAGCAAGAAGAGGTTCTAGAGCAGGGGTAGGCAATCTTTTTGAGCTGGGGGTCGGGTTGCTGTCCCTCAGACAATTGGGGGCCCGAAGCACCAAAAATAAATAAATAAATAAATATTTTTTTATAAAACAAAGATTAAAAAAATGCATGCACTTTCAGCCCCCAAAAAAGCCATGGAAAAACCCCTGTGGAGATTTTGCCAAGAAAACCCCAAGAACAAGTAATAACAACAATAATATCATCATGGTGGGTGGGGGGGCGGTGGTGGCGGCAGCAGGACCGGCCTGGGGCCGGTCCAAAGACCCTGAGGGGCTGCATCCGGCCCCCGGGCCTTAGGTTGCCTACCCCTGTTCTAGAGCCACAAGTCTCAGATGCAGACCAGAGAGCAGTATTCTCTCTGGCAGAGACTCTTGTCCATTCAGATATAGAAGACCACTTACCCCTACCTACCTTTGCCAAGTGGAGACAACAAAAGGAGGGCTTGAGGAGGTCTCGGGATTTATAGGAAGCAGCAATTAAGCGGAAGCTGTGTTGAGCTGTTGATCTGCAGTCGCCCCTCCGTTTTTGCAGACTTGAACATTGCTGAACTCTGTTTGGGAGGTAAGGCTTGTATTTTCTAAAGTATAGTAAGTGCTGAACTGTAAGCTACTTTGTGACTGGGCTTGCTCATTAGCTACTAGCTATCAGCTGTGTAGCAATTAGCCTTTGGCTAGTTTCCCTGACTCTTTTTGGGACACAAAAACTTTCTAAGCTTCACTGGCATCTTCATCAGAGAAAGATGTCAAAATTATACAGGAGCAGAAAGATAATCATGTTAGAGGCACAGGCCTACATTGTGTTTCAGATGTCAACTATTGTTAGTTAAGATGGTACTGAGAAATCTGAATGCAGACAGAGGCCACTCCCTTTCTTGGTCAAAATGACAAAGGGCAGTGAAAGAAAGGTAATAAAATATAAACTCCATTAGCAACAGAAAAGTAACCACTTAAGATCCAACTGTCCCTGTCCTGTGTGAAGCTAGCTACCCCTTTGGTAGGCAGTGAACATTTAATTTTTCAAGCCAGTTAAGTTTTGCAAGCCTGCATTATGTATTTTATGCTCTGAAGTTGGCCCAATAAAGATATCACTGTCTTGTGTATTTTGTTATATTTTGCTGCATGGCTGCCACAACTACCCTGAATGTATTGTACCAAGGTGTAAAAGGGGGGAAATCTACACATAATCTTCTGATTACATGTTAATGATCCCTTAGGTTTGGTGACAAAAGGAAATGGCAGTAAAATAAACAAAATTGGTTTTCTGTTCAAGAGCACACAAAAATTGAAAATTCAGACATGTCTGTCTGGTACAAAGTACACAGGCCTCTTTGTAAGAAAAGAGCAGAGAATCAGAGAATTCTTTAAGCTGTATCTATATTGTCAGGGCCAGAGATGAATTTTGGTACTGTTAGCAAGCAGCGCATGGCAATAGGGTCAAAATGGATATTTAGTTTCACATTTTAATGGAGAAAATAAGGTCCCAGAATAAGAATGTGTAAACTTTCCTTTCTCCACTCTAGTTGACTATTATTACTGAGCAACTAAATTCAGCATTCTTCAAGTCACAAAAATGCAGGGCTTGCATTACAGGTATTTTGTTTTTATGAATTATTCCCTTATTTTGATTGTGCTCTGGATTCTCTCCCCCCCTCCCCCCTTCATTATAAAAATATGAATTCATGATGGACACTAGGGAGTTGAATAACTGTACGCTAGCTTTTGGAAATGAACTTTGGTGGGAAATATTTGCATCTGTATTAAGTGTTCCTGTTTTGATGTATAGATCTGTCAACAGGTCAATAGCTCAGGTGTTGATTCAGTACCATGTAAATATGCAGCAGAAAAGATTGATTAAAGCAGGTAAGAGTTTAAATTTTAGAACCTGGATTAGGTTGTAGTTTACAAAAGAAATATTTACATAAGAGTTTTTATTTATGGGTTTTTGTTTGTGAATTTTCTCATACTGAGAGTTTATGTATCAGGATTACACTTGTATTTGTTGATTTCATTATTTTTTTCATCTTTAATACCTTGCATATGTATGTTTATAAAATTTAATCAATTACACAGATTAAATAGTTTCTGAAATAGTTCATTAAGGGTTGCACAAAAATAAACAGTCAGTTTGTCATCTGGAGTTACTCTTTTAGCTCCCCCCCCCCCAAGAAGCAGCTGTTTGTTTATGACACTTTATGAGTTAAAGGGAATTGGGGGCATGTTCTACACTGGCACAATGGTTCCAGAGCTATGTATGCCAGCTCCATTGGCACAGCTTTGAGGAGATATGGGGATTTTCTCCACCTCAGATACTTAACCTGGAGGCAACAGACAATCTGTTCCAGTCATGGTTTGATTTTAGGTTTAACTTGGCCAGCTGCCTGGGAAATCTCTCTACTTGGCCTCACTCTTGAAAGTGACTTTCCATCCTATTCCATGCCAGGATATTCTACACAGTCTAGCAGATTCTTCCTGAGCCAGTTATAACACCTAAGCAAATGTATATGACAGGTAACAGCCTAAATCCTGTTGTCAGTGCCAAGTAGATGCATTCAATAATTGCGATTTACCTATCTGTTGACTCACCTTCAACAACTGATTGAATAAGTATACTCTAACTGAGACGAGCCAACAGGATGACAGCCATTATTTTGCATTTATCTATTCAAATGAAAGGAACATTTGGAGATGTTAGATGTATTGAAAGAATGGAAGAATGACACAGGGAAAATGTTGTGTGAGTTTGTGTAATCTGGGATTACACAGATATAATTGAGAATTACACAGATATAATTGAGAATTATTTACCTTCACAATTTAATGCATGCAACTGAGTTTTTAGGAATTTTCTCATGTGGCAAATCAAGGAGGGGCATAGGATGCCAGTCATAAAGATATACAGTTTCCATTCTGTACATACAGAATCCATTCTGTATATACAGAATCCATTCTGGACCCCCCTGAGGAAAAGGAAAAATGCAAATATCCAAGCCCTATTGGCTTGAATGGAGTTGCATGTCTGTGGGGACGAGTGAGCGTGAGCCATGGGCGCGCACCCCATTTTTTGCTCCTCCATCCTTTACGGATAAGCGAGGGTCATGGACTTCAAGTCCGCAAAAACGGAGGGACAACTGTATGCCCTGTTGGAGCAGCATAGAGCTATAGTTGCCATTCTTCCATCTGACTTTTCTGTTAAACAAAATTAACAAAGTGGGTAGAGGCATAATAGTGTAACCTTGGAGTTAACATAGAAGCTTTGCTTCTTGACTCATCTATGAAAGCAAAGAATGGATGGGCTGGGATTGTATCATTTTCTTTCAATTGATTTAACATGACTACAAGTACTTTGGATAATTTTTTCTGCTTGTTTCTGTTTTGGAAAATGTGTGCAGCAAACTATCAGCAAAGGATAAGAAAGTTAAAACCTGAATCCCTGGGAATAATAGTGGAATGTCTGTGGCAATCAGCAGGAATCAATTCCATTTGATGCAGTAACCTATATAATATTAAGCTTGTTGTTGTGTGCCTTCAAGTTGTTTTCCGACTCATGGTGACCCTAAGACAAACCTATCATGGGGTTTTCTTGGCAAGTTTCATCAGAGGGGGTTTGCCGTTGTCATCCTCTGAGGCTGAGAAACTATGACCTGCCCAAGGCCACCCAGTAGGTTTACATGGCCCAGCTAGGATTCGAACCCCGGTCTCCAGAGTCATAGTCCAGTGCTCAAACCACTTCACCACACTAGCTACCAGCTAGTTAATACAAGGTCACAACCCTGAAAACCTAAAAGGCTTTTTCTAGTGCATAATTCAATTTGGTTAGTTCCTGATAACTGAAACAGGAGAATGCTTTAACTAACAAAAACACTCTGGACTAGATATTCTCATCCACCAATACCTCAATCAAAAGCATGGCTTTGTAATATATAGACTGATCTGCACAAATTTGGTCTTGAGACTGATGGACCTTTCTTGAGCATCTTGAATACTGAACCATTTGTCTGATCCCAATCCAAATGCTACTAATGTTGCTATGTCCTGTTGAGGTTTTGTGTGACTACTTATAATTACCCATGAAGCCAGACAATCACTGCAATGGCAGGGCCTTGTTGACATAGATACACTGTGGTTAACGCTAGATTATCACTGGAACAGTTGAAACAAGTATTTCAGCACCCTCAATAGTTAGGGGCCCTTGGTTGCTGCTGGAAACCATCCCCCCTGCACACACATGTGGTTGCATACAAACACACACAACCTGAATGTAAAGCTATCAGGAGACAAATTATCTCCATGGTTTGGTAGCATTTAACACGCACCTCAGACTCATTTTCCAGCCACTGCATGACTAAAGAGGCAGGTAACATGTTGGTATTGTTGCCCATGAGACTTCAACTGCAATCATAGCAGCCAAGGCAACAGGCAAGAGGAAGTTGCACAACTGTCTTCTTACCTCAGACCTGAAACAACCTGGTTCTAGCCTCATGGAGGCCTCCTCTTGGTCTTGTAATACTGCCAAGCCCTGATCCATCACAACATAAACCAACTCTCCGATAGGAGATCTCACATATGTGCACAAAGGGGGCCCTGTCCAGGACTCCTACCACCATAATCTGCCACTGCCTGTGGTGGTGATCTATGAGGTCTGGCAAGCACAATGCTTCTCCTTCATGATCTGCTGCTAGCACTGTTTGCCTCTGTGAGGCCAAACACAGTTAAACCTCCATTTTCGCAGGGGATCCATTCTGGACCACCACCACCTGTGAAAATGGAAAATCGCTAATATTCAAGCCCCATTGGCTTGAATGGTGGCGTGTGCCTGCGGAAGCACACCCCATTTGCTGCCAGCAAATGGGCGAGGGACGTAGACTTCAAGTCTGCAAAAACGAAGGGGCTACTCTACACATGTGAATGTGAAACACAGAGTTTTCCTCTTAGCTTACTTTACCTTTCCATCTTGCCTATGTCCAGATAGATTTTCAGTCTCTTCAAAGTACTCATTGCTGCATTGTGACCAGTTCCATTTCAGTAGGACTGTCCAGCTACACTGGGCTATTTGCTGCAACGCTTGGAAATACCTGTATGTGGATCCTCACAGGGCGAGTTAATCATCAGGGCTCTTCAGTGATTCACTGTTCCTGTGGCCATGATAAGACCCAAAGGCACTACTAGCCCCAAAGCCAGGCTTTACCAACAGTCTCCGCAGTAAGCTAATGTCTTACCAGCAGGCTTTAGAAAAGAACAGATTAAAAGTGATACGTATCCTCTTCCCTATGTTTGTGAAGATTTCCCCACAAATCATGAGACTATCATCACTGCTGCTTTAGTTCATCTGTATGCCTTTTTCAGTATTCATATATATTTGGTGTATCTGCTATCCTCTGTGATGTTTAAGACTTCCCATTTGCCTAAGTCAGGCTAGACTAAGACTTTGGTGGATCAGTGGGTCAGCTTTGCTCCCTGGGATCTGCTATAGGCCATGCCCACCAATATGGTGCTACTGACTTTCTACAGCAGCTCATGAATATACCTTTGAACCAAGTATTTTTATTTGATAGGGTGCTTGGTAATATGCTGCTGAAATTGGCCACCAAATTTCAGTGTGAGGGGCCTAGATACTACAAAATAGCCTTGGTGGGGCAACACATTGCTCAATCTCAGCCTAAGCCTATCTCTTGCTCAAATACCTTCCATTTCTTTCTGCTTTTCATAATGCTTTGGTTTACTCCCAACAAAGCATTATCCTTTCCCTCTGATGTAGCTGTTTGTAGTGTGTAATAGAATGACTTCATATGGTGGCATGCTTGTTGTTTTGTGCCTTCAAGTCATTTCCAATTTATGGCAACCCTAAGGCAAACCTATCATGAGATTTTCTTGGCAAGATTTGTTCCAAGGGGATTTACCATTGCATTCCTCTAAAGCTAAGAGAATGTGACTTGTCCAAGGTTATCCAGTGGGTTTCCATGGCCAAGTGGGAATTTGAATCCTGGTTTCCAGAGCCACAGTCCAGCACTCAAGCAACTGCACCATGCTGCCTCGGAGGTACATTGCACAGTCATTTTTTATGATTTTTATTACTGATTTTCAACTATGTGGTATTGACTATGACTCACTTGTGACACACCACATGTCAAATTCAAAGATTTCGTTTTCTTGTATACTTGTATACTTCCTTGTATATTGCAGACTGTGAGGAAGGTCAGTCACGATTCAGCAAAGGATATTCTGTAATGTGGAGTTTGCTTTCTGCCTGCGCCTGCTGCTAAGTTGCCTCACGACAATGATGAGGGATATGAGGGCATCCTACCACTAGATGCCACTCTTACAATGTTCAGGAATATTCAAAGGTGAATATGGGCTGTTGACTGTGTTCATGTCTTTTAGTGGAAAAATCCCCTGGAATTGTTTGATACAAGAGGTTTGAACTGATCAAAATTGATGCACGGACTGAATGTCTTCCATTAACTGATGGGCAGGATAAACTGCTTCCATCTCTTAAAAGGCAAGGCTGTTCTCTTAAAAGGCAATCTGGGCCCTGAAGGATGTATAAGATGTTTCTCCCAAGATCATACACAGAAGGGGGAAAAACAACTGGGAGATGCATAACGAGACACAACTATAAAGAGGCTCTTTCAGACTCATTCATTTACAGAAGAAAGAGTTTTCCCCAAAATTGTTGGAAGCAAGAAATTAGAAAGAGGACTTTGGGGAAGGATTTCAGTGAGCTCAAGGAAGCAGCCAACAGTTTATTGCTAGATGTCATGGGAAAAGGGGCCATGAGAAAAAAAGTTTAGTGGGGAAAAAGAACTTTTAGTCAACAAATGTATTATCTAGGCACACACATCACAGCTGCATTTGTTAACATAAAAATATGTTTAATTGGTTATATTAAATATTTTGTTAAGCATGACATAAATGTAAACTTTCTAAAAGGTAGGTAGAGTAGCAAAAACAGGAGTAAAATCATTTACACAGTTCATAGCATTTAATTCCATACATTTTCTACTCTTCTGTGCTGCTACAGCTACTGAAGCCACTCTGCAGTTAGCTATTTATCTAAATTACATACATAGATTTTGAGATTTTTATTGTATGTGCCTTCAAGTTGACTCTGCCTTATGGCAACTTAAAGGATTTATACAGAGGAGGTTTGCCATTGCCTCCCTCTTAGATTGAGAGAGTGTGGCTTGTCCAAGGTCTTCTGGTGATTTCTATGTCTGAGTGGAAGATTCAAACCTTGGTCTCCCAGTCTTAGTGCAACACTCAGACCACTACACCACCCTGACTTGCTTTAGAAGAAAAATGTCTGCAAGTTAACCATTAAGAGATAGAATTGCTGAGAAAATGAAATGCTCCCCCCTCCAATCACAATAAACCACTGGGTAAATACAGTGTGATTTCCTGACAATGCAATCCTATCCATAGTTACTCTGTTCCAATGTGTTCAGTGAGACTGTCCCTGGAAAGAGTGTGTAAGTGCACAGTCTGAAACTGAATCTCTATCATCTTCCCAAAAAAAATCAGGAAGTGTCATAGCTTGACATGACAACAGAGAGGATTAAAAGAGGAAGTCCAATCTTCCATGCTCTTTAATATACTTCAGCCAAAGAGAATAAGTTTGAAGAGATGCCAACAAATTTTGTCCAGTTGGCCAACTAACATTTCTGCCTACCAACACTCTGGTCTTTCATTGAAACATGAGGGGGGCTTTCTAGATGTTTTCCATCTTCAGTTTCTATTAACCATAAGCAGCAAAAGCAATTGTGAGATGTCACAGGAGCTGCATCCCAGTAACAACTGGAAAACCACAGTTGCTCACCACTGCATTGCTGAAGGATGACATCTTGCCTTTGACCTCATACTGTAAAAAGCAAATATAGGAATAGGGACCATATCCTGCTGTCCTCTCTAGTTTCAGACTTGAAGCTAGAGACAGTACTGAGGTGGGGTCCTTTGTTGAAAAGTACCGTATTTTCACCCTATAACACGCACTTTTTCTTCCCCAAAACGTGGGTGGGGAAGTTAGTGGGCCTTATAAGGCGAAGGGCCGAGGCCGCGGCTAAAAGGAGGGCTCCTTCCCCCCGCGACCTCAGTTTTTGAATGGGCTGGTGCTGGGATCGAAGCGATCCTAGCACCAGCCCACTGAACTGAGGTCGCGGGGAGAAGGAGGGCTCCTTCCCCCCGCGACCTCAGTCTTTGAATGGGCTGGTGCTGGGATCGAAGCGATCCTAGCACCAGCCCATTGAACTGAGGACGCGGGGAGAAGGAGGGCTCCTTCCCCCCGTGACCTCAGTTGTTGAATGGGCTGGAGCTGGGATCAAAGCGATCCTAGCACCAGCCCATTGAACTGAGGTCGCGGGGAGAAGGAGGGCTCCTTCCCCCCGCGACCTCAGTCGTTGAATGGGCTGGTGCTGGGATCGAAGCGATCCTAGCACCAGCCCATTGAACTGAGGTCGCGGGGGGAAGGAAGGCTCCTTCCCTCCGCGACCTCAGTCTTTGAATGGGCTGGTGCTGGGATCGAAGCGATCCTAGCACCAGCCCATTGAACTGAGGTCGCGGGGAGAAGGAACCCTCCTTCCCCCCGCGACCTCAGTCTTTGAATGGGCTGGTGCTGGGATCGAAGCGATCCTAGCACCAGCCCATTGAACTGAGGACGCGGGGAGAAGGAGGGCTCCTTCCCCCCGCGACCTCAGTCTTTGAATGGGCTGGTGCTGGGATCGAAGCAATCCTAGCACCAGCCCATTGAACTGAGGTCGCGGGGAGAAAGAGGGCTCCTTCCCCCCGCGACCTCAGTTTTTGAATGGGCTGGTGCTGGGATCGAAGCGATCCTAGCACCAGCCCATTGAACTTCTCCGATCCCAACACCAGCCCATTGAACTGAGGTCGCGGGGGGAAGGAGGGCTCCTTCCCTCCGCGACCTCAGTCTTTGAATGGGCTGGTGCTGGGATCGAAGCGATCCTAGCACCAGCCCATTCAAAGACTGAGGTCGCAGGGGGAAGGAGCCCTCCTTCTCCCCGCATCCTCAGTTCAATGGGCTGGTGCTAGGATCGCTTCGATCCCAGCACCAGCCCATTCAAAGACTGAGGTCGCGGGGGGAAGGAGCCCTCCTTCCCCCCGCGACCTCAGTTCAATGGGCTGGTGCTAGGATCGCTTCGATCCCAGCACCAGCCGATTCAACAACTGAGGTCGCGGGGGGAAGGAGCCCTCCTTCCCCCTGCGGCTTCAGTTCAATGGGCTGGTGCTGGGATCGCTTCGATCCCAGCACCAGCCCATTCAAAGACTGAGGTCACGGGGGGAAGGAGCCCTCCTTCCCCCCGCGACCTCAGTTCAATGGGCTGGTGCTGGGATCGGAGAAGTTCTCCGATCCCAGCACCAGCCCATTGAACAACCGGCCGCGGCTAAAGGGAGGAATCCTTTTTTCCTGGATTTTCTTCCTTTAAAATTGGGTGCGTCTTATATGCCGGAGCGCCTTATATGGCGAAAAATACGGTAAGTTTAAGATCAACATGGAGCTGGAAAGAGGACCAATGATACTTCCGGTAATTGTATATCCTGTGCATAAAAGCTAACCATTGATCCTTACATACACAAAGTGACTTATATGCATATGAATATAAGTGCATCATTGCATAGGTGAGTCTCAGAAACATTTTTACCTTTAGGCAGAGTCAGGCTGCTGCCCCAGGCATCAGATTATAACTATCAGGAAAAGGAAGCAAAATTTTCTTGAATTTATTTCTTGTATTTTTTACTACCAAGAAAGAAGAGATTTACCTTCAGGTGCTCATCTATCCTAAATCAGTTCAGATCTGCAGAGCCAGATGAACTTTATGCCATCCCTGAAAGAACTTGCTGATAAACTCTCTGAAGATTTGTACAGGATGTCTTCAAAAAGAGGCTAGACTGCTATTTCCTCAGCATGCTTTAGCTGGAGATCCTGCATTGAGAAGAGGGTTGGATTCAATGGCTCTTGAGGCACTTTCTAACTCTATGATTCTATGATCTGTATATGGCACATAACTTGGCTAGCCTTGGCTAATTTATACAGCAGTGATAAGGTGGTAGTGGAGGAAACAAGGCAGCTTCTCAGGGAGCAAACTATTTGGGCAGGCTTGGTATTCATGTCCTTTTCATTCAAGGGTCAGATTTTTCATGAAATGTTTGGGATCAGGCCTGCATCCTTCCAAGGTCGCTAAAATGAGTACCCAGCTGTTGGGGGGCAATGAGCTTACAGTTGTAAACCGCTTAGACATCCCATAGCGCGATATGAAGCGGTATATAAATGAAGCTGCTCTGCTCTTTGTTGGACCATGACAACCATCTCTACACTCAAAGTAAATTTCTTTTGCCTAGATTGAACTATGAGTCTACCAATGAGAACATCTGTATACGCTGCACTACTTCCTGTCAGCTGAATCAAGTTCACAGTTTTTTACTAGGTGAAAAATAAATGTTGCCTCAACAAAGCCAAAATAGGGCCCTCAAAGCCAAAATAAATAGTTAAGAACAACCCCCTTCTTTGTTCTTGGTTTTACCCCTAGATCTTCAGCTATTAATTTTTGTGTAGCGCTCCCACTATATATGTGTGTATAAAACAAAGGGGCTCAGTGAAAATTACAAATTAGTTGTTTTACTGTTCAACACTTTTTAAAAGTCCTAATTTATTGCCCATGTGTACAAACATGAAGAAAAAAGGTGAACCTGAAACCATTTTTGTCAAGTTTCAAACTTAGTACTATGATTTCAGTTTCTAAAACAAGATCTAATCATGATTGGGATCTGTAAGTGAGTATAGCTCACTTCAAGTCTAAACATGACTATAAATCAAGCAGCAGGTATACAGCATCATATGGTTCTGTTCTCTGCTGAAGGGTTAATAAAAGCCCTTAAAGACCAAGACCAAACCTTCTAGGAAAGACAAGTTCCAGTGAATGGGAAGACAGAGGGATGATACTAGTATCCCCAGGGTAAGCCTGATGCCTCAGTTTTATTGTCCATACTTTTAGGCTGGGTTGCCTAGAGGGAGGGGCCTAGAAGTGGATCAGATCGGGCTTTTCTCATTCTTGTTTGCTCATGAGCTATAAATTTGGGACCAAGGCCAGGCACTGGTCACTGTTTTTAGTGCCTCATCACAGCCATCAGCACTCTCCTTCTTAATCTATTGCTGTTCATATTTGCTTGGATATGATATAACTTGAAGGCATATGACAACAAACAATATACAATTGGCCTTTGGTATCTGTGGACTTTCCATCCATGGATTCAAGCATCCACAGACACCAAGCCCAAATTGTCCCCAATGGCAGTGCGTGCACATGGCCATGCCACTATTAGGGACAGCACATGTTGCCCCATGGTGGCATGTGTACTTGGCTAATTAAGTTCCATTGTCCCCAATGGTGGCACAGCCATGTGAACATGCTGCCACAGGACATTGAGGCTGACCCTAATGCAGTGCAGCTGCATGTACGCACTACCATTGGGGACAACGCGGGCTTGGGCATCCATGGATTTTGGTATATGGGGGGGGGGGTCCAGAACGGATCCCCTTCAGATACCAAGGGCCAAATGTAAATATCCTATTTGGAAAATTGGATATCATTCTGGTTACCTCACTCCTAAAAAGATGTTGCAGATTTGGCAAAGATACAGATTAGGATAATCAAAATAATCAAAGATTAGGAGCACTTCTTCTCAATGAGTATTTAGAGCCTTTTCATGTTAGGGAAAAAATGGTTCATGAGGATATGATATGAATGGATGTTATGATTACATAATAAGAAATGATGCATGTTATATATACATGATGTGAAGAAAGTAGGCTCTAATTTGATCTGTAATAAACTGAGGGCAGGTTGAAGAAAGCCTTTTTTACATAACACAACATACTGGGACGAACACAAACTGGTGCTAACAAAACTGGAAAAAAATTATAGATGTGATTTCTCTCAGTGGATTACTCATTCTTTTGAGAAAGAGAACCACTATGTTCTGATACAGTTGAAGGAGTGATGATGGACAGAGTAGAGTACATGTTCATGTCCTGTACAGAACTCCCAAAATTATCTGGCTTGGCACTGATGGAAACAGACTATTGAAGTCTTTCATCTGGCCCAGCTTTTTTCCCCTTCTTATTCTTACTTCAATACATTATAAATGCTGGTGAGGAACTGCCTGTTTCAATTATTGTCCATTTAAAAAATAAATGGGGAAAAACCATATACATAATATGAACATGAGCCTCTTCAGACATTCTGAAGATTCATGTGGATCACTCATGTTAGCTCCATTTCCCACATGGTCTATGTTTAAACTATTTTTAATTTTTGATAGTTTAATTACATTTTAATTATTATATGCTGTGAATTTTTAAGCTATGTTTGTTCTAACTGTCATAAGCCACCTTGAGTCCTGAACTGGGGAAAAGGCAGGACATTATTATTAATAATAAGAAAGAGAATATAACATAGCAAATATAAAGAGTTCTGGGTGTCTGTTATCATTGTCTCACTCTGAAAGGTTAGAAATTTGGGGACTAAAGAAAAATTTCATGGGGGAGCAGAATATTTATTTGGAAGGTGATGCCCTCTCCCCTTCCACCTCCAGCTAGAAATAAGGCACCTATTTGTAGCACAGCCCTTATATATTCTTTTACAGATCCCTGAGGTTTCATCAGATACACTTTTACTCTATGTTTTATTTCAGGCTAAAGTACATGATACAAACTTATAACCAATGACACAAACTTATAATCCATCATGCCATGTTAAATAATAAATGGTCTTGTCATAGAAACAGTGATAATATATGTTTTTCAAAATTTAACCTTAAGTTTAGCTTATTTTCTCCTTTATTTTTATTTTTATTATTATCTATTGTTACCCATAACAAAAAAGCTCAATATATTATTACTGGGGGGAAACGAGGACTGCAGAACCATTCTGTCAGTATTGGTTACTGGGATGAAGCTAGAATGCAAAGAGACAGACGTGATAGTCTGCAGCAGTGTGCAAAGGGATCTTGTAGCACCTTTGAGACTAATTGAAAGAAGTTGGTACATACGTTTTTGGAGAGTAAAGTCTACTTCATCAGATGCCTGGAGTGAAGTGCCTAGGAAGAGCCCTGTACCACTATGAATGAGCAGTTATTAGTTTGAACAGCAATAGAAAATGCAAAGCTGTGGGTATGGTCACGAGGTGAGAAGTTCAGACTTCAATTTTAACAAAGTGTAGGGTGGACAAAGGCAGGATGAAGGATGTTGCCTAAAGCCAAGGTGAGTAATTAATGGCAGAGTGAATGGCAGAGTGAATTATTGAAGTGTGATGCTGGCTGGGAACCAGAAAGGAGATGTGATAAACTGGTTAAGAGAGCCCTTATGAGGCTGGATGTTAACTAATGTTATAACATTATAACCATTGTCCCTGTTCATCCTGCTATCGGTGGACTGAGCTTGTCACCTCATCACCATACTCACAAGTTTTGCATTTCTATTGCTAGTTGCACATACAACCTGCTCATTCATAGCTATAAAGTATGTTCCTAGTCACTTCATGCATCTGATGGGATGAAATGTCCTGGGAGTATTTAACTAACTGTATTGTATATATTTTGTGTCTCAAGTTTGCTCAAATATTCCTTTTCTACCACCTTCAGCCTAATATGGGATACAAATATATACACACATTACAATTTACAATATGGTTTTCTGCACAAATTGAGGCTATTTCACAAACCAAAATAATGTGAAAGCCCTGGCACATTAGGTAAACCATCACTGTTAAAGGCTACATTTTTTCCATTGTTATTGCCAAGTAGGAATAAGAGAGAACAACTTACCCAGCTAAATAAGCATGTTCTGAAGTAATGTACTGGGAAATATTCTATCTAAAGTAAACAAAGAACAGAAATTATAAATATTTCTTTCCTGAAAAATGCTGTATTAATTGTCCAGAAATAATTAATCCAGTATTTACAGGAACATGGTATTTACAAATTTGAAGTATTTCAGCTGATAGTGAGTTTAACAGGATAGTTCTCAAGTAGTTTATACTGATATAATTAAACATTTAGGTGTGTTTTGTAGTTATTTATATGTTCATCAGATGTCCTTACTCTACCTATATCCATGGTCATGGTTAACAATTATGGTTTTTAAAATACAGATAGATAGATAGATAGATAGATAGATAGATAGATAGATAGATAGATTAATTGTGAGGGTTTTTTAAAGTTTGCAATATGTTTTAGCACTCTGGTACTTCAAGACTATTACAGAATTCACATATAGTACTTTGGACTTTAACTTTAACAAATGGGTTCTAGAGCAGATCAAGCCAGAAATATCCCTAGAAGCCAAGATGACAAAACTGAGACTGTCATACGTTGAATGCATCATGACAAAGCATGAATCGTTGGAAAAAACAATAATGTTAGGAAAGGTGGAAGGAAGAAGAAAGAGAGGGAGCCCACATGCTATGGATGGACTTTATTAAAGAGACCACAAATATGAGTTTGCAGGAGCTGGGCAGAGCAGTAGAGGACAGGGGGACCTGGAGATGTCTCATCCATAGGGTCACCATGGGTTGAGATTGACACGAAGGTAGTTAACAACAACATCAACAACAACTTTGGACTTTACTTTATCCAATATCAGTAGTATGAATGAGGGCCATACTGCAAAGGAATAGGTTTCTCTGCAAGGTATGAAAAAAGAGAGAGAGATTGTTCTCCAGTGGAGTTTATCTGCTGCATATAAAATGAGCAACAATTTCACAGTCCACATCTGGAAAACCTTTGTCTGGAAATATCCATTTTCAAAACCATTTCTGTTTATTTTAGCAATCTGCTGCAGGAGTTAAGCTAACATGGTCGTTAATATTGAGAAGTCACTGGAAACAAGTTTATTAGTCTCAAAGGCCAACAGTGACTTGAACATTTACAGAATGAATGCAGGCAGGGAATGCTGTCAGCTGAGGGAACCTCTGGAGTTATGTTAGGGAGGAAGTATTTAAGCAGCACTCTGTGCAGCCACCCATTTGCCATATGCACCACAAAAGGCAATATGGTACCAAAGGCAAAGTATTATGCTTTGCTTAAGACAACCCGGGTATTTGCTTTAATGAATGAAGAAAGGGGGAAGTGTTTGCACAGCATGGAACAGAATCCTTATGTTATTTCCCAGTCTCTGATATTCCTCAAGTTCTTTTAGTGTTGTTGTTGTTGTTATTGTGTAAATCTTGAAGACAGATATAACATTAGATTTCTCAGGGGAATATTTTTATTGTGAATGTAGAAGAAATATTTTCTTGACCTCACATCTTCCTTCACCAGCCAACATGAGTGACTTGCTGAAATGTGACCTAACATGAATAAATTGCCTTAAATTATTTTCCATAAACTACTTTGCTTAGCTTGTAAGACCTTATGTTCCCAGGTGTTCTACTGAGAAATTATAAAATTATAGTTTTCAGGAAATTATTTTTGTTGTTACTTTAGTGAGCAGGTGTTGATGTACTAGGACTTTGACCACAAAAATGGAAAGAGAACTAAAGTTATGACAACCGCACAATATGCAAGAGGCAGGTCCACATTTACAGATTGCTAGAAACTACTGCAAAACACTTGACTCTTAGGAGCGAAACAGACCTTCCTGAAAGTCCAGTTCTATGCCGCCCCTTTGAGTGCCAGATTGGGGCCACAGCAATCACATGCTGCAGCCCCGATCTGGCATTTTTTCTGGCCTAAAAAGAAGCGGCAAAGTGCCACTCCTTTTTGGGGTGGAAAAAAGTTGGCTTTGCCACAGCGGTGGCTTTTCGGCATTTCTGCTATGCAGTGTGTGTAAACACCACACCACAGAAATGCCATGATGACGCCCACTGTGCATACACCACACCTCCACGCCACCCCTAAGCTGGCATTTCTTGCAGGTCTGTTTTGGCCCTAAGACATGCTTGAGTTACAATTCTGATTAATGGGGGGAAATGCTGAGGTATGCTGCAGCCTGCATGCTGAGAATGCTCTGGAAAGTTCCTATCATGGCTTTATATGGGCACAAAGATGATTTTCGCTACAAATGATATCCCTTTAATTTTGTCAACAGCTTGGATAGCCATTCCGGAATTAAGAAGCATTTTAATTAATTCCAAGATTTACACAGGATTACAAATCAATCACACACAAAAAAAATGAAGCAAAGGAAACAAATTATTGGTTTCATGTCTTCCCTTTGTCAAAAAGCTGACAGCCTGAAATCAATAAGCTTATTTGTACAATTCTGTGTGGCCCCAAGAAACAGAAACCAAGGGTAGATTTCCCTTTTATATCACTGGTTGGTTGATGGAGTGTGTGGCACAACCCATACTTTAAAATTAGCCTGAGAAACTAATCCAGAAATAAAGAGTATTAACAGTTTCTGCATACACACATGCACAGAAACACTTTTAATTAATGCACAGGAATCTTTGCATCAGGCCCTATGGCACAATTCTTCAAACTGTGACTTTCTAGGTCACACTTAGAAGACATCCAAGGAATTCTACTGAAGATTTCTTCATGCCATGGGTAAACTAGATTTTAAAAAACTTCTTAAAATTATTACAAAAGACAAATATTACAAGACCAAAAAATGCTGCATCACAAATGAAGGCAGAAAGAGAAGTACAACTACATCAATCAATGGTATCATTCCATGTATGTCCATGTGAGGTGAGACGTTGCTAACCCTGCTTTTCCAACTGATTCACAAAAGAAGTGTTCCCATAAACACAACAATGACTTTTGTCCTTGTAAAGTCTTTATCTTTCAGGTTAACCTACCTGTCAAAACCAGATTTCATATTCTGATATACCTTTTGTCCAACTTTAACATTTTATTCTGTTTTCCATTGCTTGATAATTTCTTGCTTCACAATCAGAAGTAAAAAATGTACCATCAACCCTCCATATTCATAGATTCTGTATCCACAGAGCCAATCATCCACAGCTTGAAAATATCCCAGCCACCTCCAAAAAAGAAAATTCCAGAAAGCAAACCTTGTTTTTGTCATTTTATATAAGAGGAATCATTTTGCTATGCCATTGTATATAATGTGATGAGTATCCACGGATTTTGGCATCCAGGACATGGGAGGTCCTAGAACCAAACCTCAGTGGATATCAAGGGGCCACTGTAATAAAATCTTCATGGAAACTCATCATCGGATCATACAGTTGTGTCGGAGGGCCTAGAGTTTACTAGAGAAAACACTTCTCAAGGCATTTGTAGGTCTTCCAGCATGATTCTATGGTCAACTTTTGCCATGTTGACCATAGAGTTGTGCCAGAGGACCTAGAGATACCTAGAGTGGTTTTTTAAATTTGTTTGCCCACTTTCATGAGGGTCTTGTGCCCCTAACTCCAACAAATATGGAGAGCCCACTGTATACTAGAAATATAAGATATAACTTTTTTCCTGGGTTGTTAATTTCCCTTCTGCCAACAAGATTTTTTAAAAATGATTTCTCCATGTTAAGATGTCAATAGTTGTTATGTCCTTTTAAAAGGGGAGTCTTAAAAGTGCCAATTCTATAAACAATTTTAGGGAGAAAAACCCAATTGAACACGGTGGGATTTATTTACGAGTAAACATTCAAATAATTGCTCTTTAATATCTCCTTCCAAGCGCAACACTTTTAATTGTTATCTTACCAGTTAACATGCTGGAATAAACACCAAGGCTGTAAATCTTTCCCTAATAAAATCAATGTGAGTTTTATTAGACTTCAGTGAGAGTTACAATTCGCCCAGAATCATAATAGATGAGAATAACTCTTTTCTGCTCAGCAAACTTTTTCTGTGTCATACATCTTAACACAACTTGATTTGAATTATCATATACCTTAGTTAAGGACCTAGGCTGCTTCTATACTATAGAATTAATGCATTTTGACAGTACTTTAAATGTCATGGCTCTATCCTATGGGATCCTGGAATTTGTAGTTTATTGTGCCACCAGAGCTCTCTGACAGAGAAGGCTAAATATCTCACAAAATTACAAATCCCAGAATACCACAGCACTGAGCCAGGGAAATTAAAGCATCAAACAGTATTGATCTGCAGTGCAGACGCAGTGCTAGTTGTGTTCTTTGGCTTTACTTCTTTAACAGAAAATTTGGTACCAGAGAAAGAAACAGCACAGAAAGACCAGCAATTCAACATATTTTGTTAAAACTTTTTCTTCAAAATTAATAATATGTGCATGTGAAATAGAACAACCAAATCAGGTAAACGTTGTATAAGTAAACAAAAATATTCCAAATTCTTCTACAGAATATCATGTTTACAAAAAATATGCTAGCGTAACTGGCGAGACAGATTTATCTGCTCCCCACTCTGTTTCTCTGTTTTGCTGTTGATTTATGCTTAGTAGTGGATTCTGGAAGTAGCTGCTGTTTACCTTTCCTGTTTCAGGAAGGCACATACAGTGAAAGTAGGATTGGCTAGATTGGAATCCTGCTGTTTCCAAGCTCAAGCTTTGTTTATTGCATTGTTTACTATAGATACACTGCTGCAACCCAACACCTAACATCTACTGAAGTGTGGTGGAGTCTCCTTCTTTGAAGGTTTTTAAACAGAGGCTGGATGGCCCATTGTCAGAGTGTTGCTTTGATTCTGTATTCCTGCATGGCAGGGGGTTGGACTGGATGGCTCTTGAAGTCTCTTCCAACTCTATGATTCTATGTTCCTCCAGTCCTCCTTCACCATTGTTCTCATTTCAATGCTGTTAAAGGACAAGAATGAGAGGGGCTGAGCAGACATGAAATGATTTTGGAAAAAGGAGCTTCTTTGTCAGAGGGTTTGTTAACTGAGGTATGACTGTAATCGACTATAAAGCAAAGCAAAACAGCTTCATTTATATACTGCTTCATATCACACTATGGGATGTCTAAGCAGTTTACAACTGAAAGCTCATTGCCCCCCAACAGTTGGGTACTCATTTTAGCGACCTCGGAAGGATGCAGGCCTGAGTCAAGCCTGAGCCCTGGCTGGTATTGAACTCGCAGCCTTGTGGTCTATGAGTGAGTGGCTGCAGTACAGGCATTTAACCACTGCACCACCACAGTGGGGAAGACCGAGAGCCCCTTGGTCAAGAAGAAGTCAATTCTATTCACATAAATCCCCCCACCCAAAGTCACCCCAATTACATACTACAAAGAAAAGTTTGAGGGCATGCAAAGGACTGTAGCAGGGAAAAGGAAACTGGAAGCCCCTATTGCACCAACACCAATCTGCAGTGTAATGGGACTTTATTGGAATCCATCTGCTAACAGTAAAGTGAACAATGGCATGGCAAGGAAAGATCTGAAACTACTGGCTTTATGCCACCTGATGAATTTCTCATTGCTAAGGAAACTTCCAGATGACTGGCTGAACTCTAGCAAACTGGCTGAAAGAGGATGGAATCAAGTCAAATATCTCACCTACATAAATGGAGCGTGCAAAACTGTTATCATTTTCTTAAGAAAGAACCCTGTTTTAAAAGTGAGGAATAAAGTACACATATTGATACAATAGACCAAACTAAAACTAGGGGAAAATGCATTTAGTTAATGATAGTAAACTGAATTCTTTGACTTCCACACATACTACCAGCCATAGCTTTGTTCAATTTTGTTCAGAGATGGAGGGTACAATGCGGGGCACTGATCCATCAACCTACAATCCTGCTCTGTCCTTTTGGGGGAATGACCATAGCTGTATGGTACAGAAAATGTTTTCCATACAGAAGATCTTAGGTTCAATTGCTGACATCACCATGGAGAAAAGGATGAAGTAGCTGACATCTTCTGAAGCCAAGACACACTGCTAGTCATGACTACTATGTGGAGGCTAGATGGAGAAAAACAATTTGAACAGAACATTCTTTGAACCAGTTTCTGAGGCAGGATCATTGTATCTAAACCTCAGCAGTGATTTTAAGGTAATTTTCCATGTTTCTAAGGTGTAGTCCATGGGTGGGGAACCTCAGGTCCTAGTCCAATTCCAGCTGTCCCCCAGATGGTCCCCAGATGACACCATTGCTTTTTCTGTGATGTCATCACATGA
This sequence comes from Phrynosoma blainvillii, assembly GCA_026167975.1. Taxonomy (NCBI): domain Eukaryota; kingdom Metazoa; phylum Chordata; class Lepidosauria; order Squamata; family Phrynosomatidae; genus Phrynosoma; species Phrynosoma blainvillii. The sequence goes on along the minus strand of JANUYF010000002.1, from coordinate 56,861,535 downwards.
CGGTTTCTCTATTTGTACACTGTTTTTCCCATTCTAAAAGGATAGAATGGTCTTTACGACTATTTAGTTACTAGCAAATATGAGCTTTAAACTAATCTATGCTGGTATATTAGGTCTCACCATTTCTCTTTGGGTTGCTTATCACTGGAATGTGACCCCTTAAACCTTCCCTAAACAGGAACTTGCTCTCAAGTTAAAAGTGTTGCTCCATCCTTAGTCTAGTTGAAGCTTTCATTTGTTTCAGTGGAGCCGATGAGCATCCTGGTGGACTTTGCCAAAACACCTAATAATAAGGATCTGAATGGTTAAATAGTAACCACAACCCAAAGGAACGGTATGTGAGTATAGCTACACCATCAGGACTTATTATCATTTGTTAAGAGTTTCTTCAAACTGCAATCTACCTTCATCAGAAGTATAATATATTCATTTCATATGTCCCTGCTGCAAGGATTATCAGGAAGAGATGTCCTGTCTGAATTATTCAAAAGTTAAGCAAATCTCAAGCCATTCACTATGAGATATACTGGAAGCTATAGTTGTTTCAATCAGTTTGTGGCATCTCAGGACAGAGTCAAGCAGCATGGTTCATTCTCATAATATGTGGTTTGAGTTCTAATTTAGATGGCTCTAAAATGTTTTCAGACATATTGTTGTGTGCTCTCAGGTCACTTCAGATTTATGGCTGTCCCAAGAACATATCACAGGGTTTTCTTGGCAAGATTAGTTCAGAGGGGGTTTGCCTTTTCCTTCCTCTAAGGCTGAGAGAATGTGACTTGCCCAACATCACCCAATGGGTTTCCGTAACTGAACAGGGATTCGAACCCTGGTCTCCAGAGTCGTAATCCAATGCTCAAACCACTACACCATGTTAGCTTTCTCAGATATTTACAGTATACTAATATAAATAGTGTCACTATAGTCAGATGAATATTTTGCACTTTCATAATAATTATTTTTAAAATATTTTAATAATTTTATTTACATTTACAAATAAACATCTTACAATAAAATATAAAAAGGATGTTGTTAATTGTCATCTCATTTCACAACCTATAACTAATATTTCCGATAGTTCATTAATAATAAGTACTTATTATTTGTATTCATAATTCTATGTCTTTCTCTTTCTCACATAAATATTTGCTTCTCTTGTTCTCAAAATAAAAATCAGATCTACATTCTTTTCCAGTAATCTCTATAATATAATACCATACAGTTTTTTCATGTTTAATTTGCTATTTCAACACCATCTTATTTTCAAATAATCTTTGATTGAAGACCAATCCCTATCCACTTTCTCCAAATCTTTTTGTTTTATCCATGTCTTTCATCTCTATTAATTTCATCAACCAGTCATCCAAAGTTGGTAGTTCTTGGTTTTCCATTTCTGGGCTATGAGTAACCTTGCTGTTGTAGTCATATATAGAAGAATCCTCCAATATTTCTTTTCTGTAACTGGGTCTTGTTTGTTTAACATATTCAACAAGTAAATTTCTGGTCTTAATTCATACCTAATCTTCAGAATTTCTTGTATTGAATCGTGTATTTTTTTCCAGTATTTTTTAATTTTGTGGCATCTTCACCAAACATGGAACCATGACCCAATATTTTGTTTGCATTTCCAACATTTATTCAATTTAGTATTATAAATTCTTGCAATCTTCGCAGGGGGTCAAATGCCATCTTTGTTCCATCTTCCAAAAGTTTTCTTTCAAATCCTGAGACTTAATAAATTTCCCTGTCTTTTTTCTAGCATAATCCCAACTCTCCAATTCAATTGTTCTTCCTATATCAGTTGTCCATTTGATCATATTATCTGTAACCACCTCTCGTTCCTGGTTTTTTATCCATAAGCATCTTATAAATTTTGCTTATTCTCTTTTTTTTTCTGGTTCCATCAAAATCTTATCCAATTCTAAAGGTCCGCCCTCAAATTCTTCTAATTTCAAGTCCATTTTGAACCGTTCTTTTAGTTGAGTATATAACAGCCAATGTACTTTGGGGTGCAGTTGCTCTAATTCTTCCATTGTTTTTAATTCCCACTTGTTTCCTTCAGAATTTTTCAATAGTTCTTTATACCTCAGCCATGTTTCTAATGCTGTCCATTTGCCAAAGAAAGCTTCGTGAGGTGATACCCATAATGGAATTTTCCTATATACTCCTTTAATTCCCTTCCATACCTTCAAAAGCGATCTTCTTACAACATGATGATTAAATTCTTTATGTACTGTTGACTTCCCATACCAGATAACCATGCCACCCAAAATGATTGTTGAATCCTTCAATGTTCAGTATCTTTGTATTCATAAGCGATATCCAGTCCAACAACCAATTGAGTGCATTGGCTCTGTAGTACAATTCTAGATCTGGTACATTTCTTCCTCCGTCATTCTTATGTCTTATCATTGTTATCCGGTTAATTCTTGATCTTCCCAATTTCCAAATAAATTCTCTCAAATCTTTGTGCCACTTTTTAAACAGTTTTGAATTGTGGATAATTGGAATGCATTGAAACAAAAAGTTCATCTTGGGTAATACTATCATTTTTATAGCTTCCAACCTTTAATGTAAGATTAAGCTTACTCCATTTTAATAAGTTGCTTTTAATTTCTTTCCATTTTGTTTTATAACTATTGTCAAATAAATCAACATTTCTTTTGGTAAGCCAAATCCCTAAATATTTGACCTTATTTTGAACTGTACATTTAGTAACTTCTTCCAAATAATTGTCTTCTTTTTTATTCATGTTTTTGTCATTATAACTGTTTTCTTTCTGATCATTTTAAAACCTGCAATTTCTTCTATTTTTGGGGAGACATCAATAACTTGTCATTTAGGATCTTCTAAAATAAGGACTAAGTCATCCACAAAAGCTTGTAATTTGTATTCCAATCCTTTAATCTTCATTCCTTTTATGCTGTCATCTTCTCTTATTTTGTTCAAGAGCACTTCCAAAACCACTATGAATAACAAAGGAGATATAGGACAACCCTGTCTGGTTCCCTTAAAGATTTTGAATTCCTCTGAGCAGTTCTCATTAATTATTAACTTTGCTGATTGCTCTTTATAAATTTCTTTGATCCATCCACAAAATTTTCAATTTTTTAAGTACCTGCATCATAAAATTCCAATTTACATTATCAAAAGCCTTTTCAGCATCTGCGAATATTAATGCTAATTTCTTTCTGTTATTTTTCTCATACTATTCAATAGTATCAATAATCAATCTAATATTGTTTTTAAGTTGTCTTCCCGGTAAAAATCTGGTTTGATCTTCATGAATCATGTTAGATAGAATATGTTTTAATCTGTCAGCTAATATCAATTTCATTATTTTATAATCTGTGTTCAGCAAAGATATGGGTCTATAATTCCCAACTTCCTTGTCATCTTTCCCTTCTTTCAGTATGAGTGTAATATTTGCCTTTTTCCATGATTCTGGGATCCCCACTTTAGTGATATTATTATGAGTTTTTAATAAAGGAGCTTTTAATTCATCTAGAAATAATTTATAATATGCCGCAATGAATTCGTCCGGTCCAGGTGCTTTTTCCCTTTTCAACTTCCCAATTGCTTGTATTATTTCACTTTCTGTAAAGTCAGCATTCAATAATCTCTGTTGTTCCTGTATTAGCTTCCTAAACTTTTGTTGTTTCAGATATTCTGTTATTTCTTTCCCATCAACATCATCAACCTTGTATCGGTGTAATATCTTTTGAATGCTTCCTGAATTTCCTCTTGTATTTGGAGCATTTTCTCTCCTCCTTTTATTTTTGTGATCACTCTTCTTTCTTTCTCCTTCTTTAATCTGTATGCCAGCCATTTCCCAGATTTGTTAGCAAATTCAAAATGTCTTTGTTTAATAAATTTCATTTTTCTTGCTATTTGGTCTGCTAAATTTTTATTAGCTTGTTTCCTTAGCCACTTCTTCTTGTCGCTGGTAGGATCCCTGGTAGGATCCCTTGACAATTCTAGTTCGGCTTTCTGTATATCATTCTCTAGTTTGTTCATAGTCATAACATGTTGTCTTTTCACTTCAGCTCCCCTTTGTATTAATATACCACGCATCACGGCCTTACTAGCATCCCATTCTGTTTTTGTTTTAACTGAGTCCGTGGTATTTTCTGAAAAGTACTGCTTCAATGCTATTTTCAATTTGTTTCTAAAATCATTGTTATTCAAGAGATGATCATTTAATTTCCAAAAAAAATTTCCTTCTTGTAGTTTCTAATTTCAGCAAGATTGGGTTGTGGTCTGACATAATTTTAGGTAGTATTTCCATGTCTTTGATTTTAGGTATTACTTCACAGGAAACCAGGAACATATCAATTCTAGAAAAGGATTTGTAACTTTCTGAGTAAAAGGTGAATCCATCCTTGTCCATATAGAGATTTCTCCAAACATCTTTTAGATGAATTTGGTCTTGTAATTCAAAAAATGAAGTGGGGAGTTTCCCTTGATTCTTTTTAATTTTTTTTGTTGACACTCTCTTTTTTCAGGTTGATCACCCCGTTATAATCCCCTAACATAATCACATTTCCATAGTCCGAATCTAATTTCCACAACTCTTCATTCATTTTTTTTATAAAACTCTGATTGTCTTTCCACAGAGCTATATATGGCAATTAATAAAAATTTTGCATCCTCAATTTGTATCTCAACACCAACGTAATGGCCCTCTTGATCTTTGAAAAACTCCCCCTTTCTATCATTAGCTTTGATAAACATTTGTCCCAATTTTGGATTATTCAGATAGTTTATTTCATATTTTTTTAATCTTAATTTCTTGTAGACAAAATACTTCTGCCTTTTTTTTTTTTTTGTTAAGTAATGTAAGGTTTTACTTCTCTTAAATTTTGAATTCAAACTTTTTATGTTCAAAGATATAATTTTAATTGCCATATTTCTGTTAATTTAAAGTTAAATTATTCAATTAATTATTTAGTTATTCATCTTCTTCCCCTTCTCCAGGGTATTTTTGGATACTTCTGTCCTCTTCAGAGAAAAGTTCATCTGCGGATCCTCCTCTTTTGGGTCAAGGCTTTCTTCGCTTTGAAGAGCTTCTTCTGTCTTCTGAGTCTCATCCTGAGGTTTCTCTTCCTCCTCCTTGTCGTATTTTTCTGAGTTCATTTTCTTTAAAAAATATTTTGCCTTTATTACTGAGTTTATCCTATATCTCCTTTGCTTATAAGTAAAAGAAATACCCCACAATCCTGTCACAGGCATATCTAATTCGTCTTTTTATTAGTTCTTGTGTTAAGAACTTGTAATCTTGTCTTCTCCTCAGAACTTCCATTGGGACATCTTTGTATATTTTGACAGTTTTTCCGTCTATGAGGAGATCTTCTTGATAACTTTTTTGTAAGACCAGTTCTTTTGTTCTAGACCTTATAAAGGAAATTACTACATCTCTTGGCACATTTCTCTCTCTTGCTATCATCAAATTACTTCTAAAGATCTTGTCCATATCTCTCGCAATTTCTTGTTTTGGTATCCCAATAAAGTCTGCTATAGATGTTGTTATTTTTTCAAATAAATCTTGATTTGGAGCTTCGGGTACCCCTCCCATCTTCAAAAATTTCTCCCTATAACAGACCTCTTGCATCAAGTTTATGTAACCCTCACGTTTTTGTTGTTCTGTTAATTCTGTTGTCACATTCTTTAATTCTCGAGTTACTCCTTTAAGGTCTTCTACATCTGTTCTTAGTCCTTCCACTTCATTTGATATTTTATCAAGTTTCTTCCCAAATTCTCCAAGCTCCCTATGTAGATCTTCTCTTGTTTCTTTTCTAGATTGTTTTAATTCGTTCTTCATCTCTAGACGTATCTCGTGCCTAAGTTTTTGGAATTCCTCCAGAAGTGTTTGTGTAGGGTCTGATGCTTTAGCTGTTGTGTCTGTTGAACCTCTTCTTTGAGCTGAACCAGAAATGGGGGTCATTTTTTTTTTATTATTCCAGTTGCCATTTTATCAAATTCTAATCTCAGGAAGGTTCAGGAATTCTTGCTTAGAAGACTTCTTAAAACTTTTGATTTCCTTCTTCTTTGTTATCAATATCTAAGATTATCTAGAATTTAACTTTTATGTTACCACTCTTACGTTACAATTATTTTAAAATATCTTTGTCAATATTAAACTAATAAAATACACTTCTTACTTTACAGTAATATAGATCAATTATAAAGTCCAGCCAATTAATTTCAGTGCCTTACAGATTGTAGATCAAGCTTGTAAGTCAACTCAGACTCTTTCCCTAAATAATTCAATTAATTTTAAAGTTACTCAAAGATGGTTCTTAAAATAGCTAAATCAATAGTGCCAATTCTATTAATCTGAATAGTTTCTAATCCAATGAATTAGATATAACCACCTTTATTTATCCTTTAGCCTGATATTTTATATACTTATTCATCCTTGTAGTTTCAATCGATTTCGATCCAGCATCAGCTATCTTCATATATTAATTATCCCCTCACCTTCTTTCTATCTCCAGCCACTTTCTGAGCCTCCCCCACTTCCTCTTTATGATATCACTTTCTTAAGAGTCTTCACTTTCCTTTTTCCCACTTCTTTCTCCCCTATTCCGTCTTTCAAAATTTCTTCCAACCCACTTTTAATTATTGTCCAGGGCTCTCACCTCTAACTGCTTCTTAATATCTCTTAATATATGAATATCTCCCTTTCTATCGTCCTCTCCACTCTTACTCCTTTTCTTTCCACAGCTAATCTGATCTCTGGCCCAAGTCTCGCTAACCCATCCTCCCGTCCTCTTCACCACCCCTTTCTCTAACCAATTAATTCTGTCTTTAAGTCTGGATCTTGTTGCCCCATCCTCCTGTCCTCCTTACGCCACTTCTATCTGTCACCGAAATTTTGCCTTTAAATCCAAACTTGGTTGCCCCGTCCTCCTGTCCTCTTTCCACTGTTTCTTTCTCTCGATCTAAGTCTCGTTGCCCCATCCTCCTGTCCTCTTTCCGTTGCTTCTTTCTTTGCCCAGTTAATTCTGCCTTTAAATCCAAGCCTCGTTGTCCCATCCTCCTGTCCTCTTTTCACCACTTCTTTCTTTCACCAATTAATTCTGCTTTTTAAATCCAAGCCTCGTTGCCTTGTCCTCCCATCCTTTCTTCCACTCTTTTCTCCGACCAGTTAATTCTGCCTTTAAATCCAAACCTTGTTGCCCCTTCTCTCTTTATACTGTTTTCCCTTTCAGCAATTAATCCTCTTTTTATCCCCTCCTTCAACAGATCAAACTCTAATTCCAGCCCTATTGCCCAGTTCTCCCGTCTTCGTCCTCTCATTCTTTGTCTTATTGAGTTAAATTGCCACCATTTTCTTGTAACTTCCCATGCCCTCGCTTCCCCACAGATTTCCTTATTAATCTTGTCTGATATGACCTAATACTTATGCTTATATCTTTTATTAAATCAACTTATATTAAACTTTTTCTCCTTTAACCAATTACTCACTAGTCTTCTTTAAATCCAGTTCCGTCTCTAATTAAGTCAGTTCAAGGCTGGTCTTTGATGTTCCTCCTGACTCAGGCTGCTCTAATCTGTTACAGTTGCAATCCACAAATGTAGCAATATGCGGATGACATTGTTCTCATGTCACTCACTAAAGTGGGGCTAAATAGACTTTTGAAAGCCCTTGCTAATCTTTGTTTGAAGGATTCACTGAAGCTCAATTATGATAAGACTAAAATAATGATATTTACAAAATGGCAAATCTACCATAAATGGAAAATTGATAACACCTGCATTGAGCACGTTTCATCTTATAAATATCTTGGAATATTCTTCCATGAAAGGAACTCCGCTAAATTACATCAAAAGAAGATGATATCAAATGTTCAAAGAAGTATTAAGGCGCTTTGCTCCTTTTTCTATAACAAGGGTGGTCAATTTGTTCCTGTGGCACTACAAGTGTTCAAAGCCAAAATTCTTGCACAGCTTTTGTATCGTTTGGAGATTCATAAATTTAGTAATTTTGCTTTGCTTGAATCTATTCAAACTAAATTCCTGAGATCAATTCTTGGAGTACAAAATGGTGTACCAAATGCTACCTTCCGTCTGGAAGTTGGTTTGTTATCAGTGGAGGCCTGTATCTGGATACATAAATTTAATATGTGGCTTAAAATGATTTTCAGCCCAGTGGGCCTGGTACCATTAATTCTAATGGATCATTTTTCATCAAGCTGGAAAAAATCTTTAAATACAAAAATTGCTTCTATTGGGTTCTCAATGTCACAAGTGTTACGGTTAGGTCATAATAAAGCAAAAACTGCCATTTCCTAACAAATTAAAGATGTAGATCTACAAAACCACAAAAGTCAATCAATTCTATATCCCATAATTCGGGAAACCAACAGAATATCCCTCTATGCAAAATATTTTGATAATTTGAACATTCCTAAGTTCAGACAGGCATTCATGCTTGCAAGACTGAATACTCTTCCATCGCTGTGGTCGAAGGAAGAGATAAAAAAATACCCTATCATTGTCATTTTTGTCCTTGTGGATCAAAGGAAGTTGAGTCAATTGCACATGTTTTGTTGCACTGCTCCCTTTATTTAGAAATTCATACTACATACATATTCCCATTTCTTCAAAGTATGCCTGGCAGGCAGGAAAAAATGTATGTAAATTACCTCCTCTCTGACCATAAGGGATTGATTACCATGAGTGTTGCTAAATTTCTTGCTGCTGCAATTGCTACCTGAAAAAATTTCTTGAATCAGGTCCACTAAGGATTGCTGCTTTAATGTTGTTGATTCTGCCTTATTGTTGTTTGATACTGGAATGTATTAAATGACTGTGTTCCTTTCTGTTCCTTTTTTATGTACAGAATTTATATTATATATATAATATATATATATATATATATAGTCGTTTTCCTATATTATGATGTCTGGTATACTGGACCTCCTATTATATTGACTCTTTTAATATATAATGTGCTAAAAGTATTTTATAAAGTCTTGGCACACAATGTAGAAAATTGATCTGTAACTCAGATCGGAATTTATTTTATTGATTTGATTATATAATAGGTCAACATTATTGATTATTTAATAGATTATAATTAGTTTATTCCTCTAAATATGGTATACTATGAATATCTATAATTATCCCATTGGGAATCTTATCTGAACTGTGATCAGATAATTATATGCCTGTGTTATAGACTAGCTGTACTAACTGGATATCTTGAGAAGTTGGAGAGATTTGGTTGTAGATACTGGTATGCTCCTGCAAGTGTGTACTGTATACTACTATTTTATAAAATTTTGTAGGATGAATTTCTAGTTTATTTTCTATTTGTTTTATTTTACCTTTGTGCTGGACAAATGGCCGTAATAAAGATTGATTGATTGAAATGTAGCAAATCTCTTCCTTGTTCCAAGAGCTTGCCATAGAAGAAAGTAATTGTAGTACTGATTGTCTCAGTTTAAATCAAACTGCTGTCATTGGAAATTGAAAAAAACGGCAGGCAGGGCTCAATGCCAAAACGGCAGCCATTTCAGGGTTGGCTGCTCTGTGACCCTGTCTCCTTTGAATTGGAGGATTGATAACCTCAGAGGGTTACCAATCGAAGTCAGACAAGGATCTCCTTCAAGCCCCTACACTCTCCTCCTCACCCGAGGTGAAGATGGAAAGGGATTCTCCGATCCCTCAAACCTGAAATGGCAGTCCTGTGGAGAGCCCTTCACACAGGACTGGTCACCTTGCCGTCGCCGCTGGAAGTCCTAATTATTTTTAAAATATTAAACGGACATTAGACAAAATTCATGGAGAATCAGTTGATCAACAAGTATTATTTCTAAGAGCTACATATAACATCTGTGTTCAGGAACAGTATGTCACTGAAACTCAGTTGCTGGATGACTACAGTGATGGATTATGGTAGTGGTAGACTGAAATTTGTGGAGCCCTGGAGGCTCTTCAACAAGGCCCTTCTTATGATCTAGTAAAGCCAAAAGCAATGTCAGAGTGGGAATGTTTTGCCTAATATAATTAAGATGATATTCCCCTATCGCTTCTTGGCCTAACATTAAGTGAAGATGACATCCCCAAGATACATGAGGCCTAATAAACAGAATCATGCAAAGAGTTAATGAGGCCAAGACAATCATCCAATTTTCTTTTATTCACTTAATCAGAAATATCTTGAAATAACTTAATTCAGATGTTGCTTTACATCCCCAGCTCAAGGCTCATACCATCCAACAGACCTGCAAATTGGGCCACATGCATTATATCTCTATACAGAAATGCTGAACCCCACTCACCAATTTTTTTTTTGTCTCCAAAATGAAGAATTACACCCTCCAGAAGCTGTTGGGGACACAATTCTCTTAAACCCCCACTAGTCCTTTCTTTACTTCAAAATAGCTTTTAAAAATACAGCTGTGAGCATACACTCTCTTCTAGAGCCTTTCCACATCACACAATTATACTGCTATATTCCATGCTATAGCATGGAAAGGGCTTCTATACCCTAAAGGCACTAGATGTCTGATCTTGAAAGGTAAGCAGGGCCAGCCCTAGTTAGTACATGGGCTGGAGACCACCAATGAATACCAGATGCTGTAGGCTATATTTCAGAGGAAGGAACTGGCAAGACCACCTCTGAGTAGTCCTTGCCTAAGAAAACTCTGAAATTCATGTCATAAATTGACAGGCACCATGAAGGCACAGAGAGAGAGAGAGAGAGAGAGAGTTGGATTAGGACTAGGACTCCAGAAACCTAGGATTTGAATCTCATTTGGCCATGGAAAGTCACTGGCTGATCTTGGGTAAGTCACTCTCTCTTAAATGAAAGGAAGGCAATATCTCCTCTGAGTAATCTTTATGAAGAAAAGGTTGCCATAAGTCAGAGTTTTCTTGAAGGCACATAACAGTAAGAACAATTCCAGTTTGACTACCATACTACATCCTATGGAATCCTGGGATGTGCAGTTTAGGAAGTGGCATTTAGAATTCTTAGCCAGAGAATATTAATGCCTCATCAAATTATAAGCCCCAGCAAAATAAATAAATAAATAAATAAAATTTATTTATATCCCGCCCCTCTGCAGCGCAATCGGGGCGGCTCACAACATTAAAACCACAACAAGATACATACAACCCCAAAACCCCACCCACCCCTTAAAAAAGAATTAGAATGGAATATGGTAATATAATTGTGTAATGTAAAAGTTTTGGGAAAAATGGATAGGTGTGGCCTGTGGGTTTTTTGAAAACATGGTAGAGTATGTCCTTGCTAATGGCAGTTGCTGTATCATCCAGAAAAAAAACTTTAAACTAACAAGTGCATTTGAACTTATACAAAAATTACACAGAAAAGCAGATATATTTAAATGACAGAATAGCTAACACCTTAAAAATACATGTTCATTTTTAATATTTTAAATATTATACTTTAATAGTTGCCATTACATTTAATTTGCTTCTATTAGCAAAACAGACCAAAATAAAAATAACACAAAAGGTTTGTTTAGAAGGAATTAAAACTGCCTGAGATGGATATTGGATATTACATTACAATATAGTATTTCACACTGGTGTTATCATTATTATTCATGTGAAATCCACTTAATATTAGCAGAGGCTTGATTTAGTAAAGGTATAATACAGGCTTAAATCTAATGCAGAGTTAGGCATATTTAAGTCAATTGATTTCAATGGGCTTAAGCATGCTTTAACTCACACAAGATTTAGTCCATTCTTTACTCATACATAAACTAGACTGTTACAGCAGCCCAAAATATTAGTGAAATCTACTAAAAATTGCCTCAAGGGGTGGTTAAACTATTTCCCAAGATCATGAAGAAAGCCATTGGCATGTGTTTCCTTCTAACTGTTGATCTCTAACTGTTACTGAGCTTCTGGGAATTTACTTTTAATCTGACCAATACAGCACTGGAATACGCTTTCATTCTTATGACCTTTTAGTCTTCTAATTGATACCTGTTCTAGTAACAAAATATAGACATGTGTGCAGTCTGGCTGCAACTGACATTATTCTAATGGGGGGGGGGCAGCTAACAGTAAAAAATGCATCTGTGCTATGATGCATCTCAGTAAAACTCCTGACTATAATGAAGCACTGCCAAATTTAGATGGAAGCAAATAAAATTAAAATATGATCACTTTTGGCTAATTGATATAAGAAATTAACTGTTAACTAATCTTTATACTGTGCAAGCTATACAAAGAGTACATATATGTAAAACTGAGACTATTATTCATCATGTACCACAGTTCTAGCTGAAGCTACAGGACTTAACAGCTTGTGTTTTATGCACCCTTTTGCTGAGAGAGAGGGGAAAAAAACAGCTCAAAATAGATACATGGCACCTTTAGTTATACACTTAAATAGAGGGTGGTAAACCGGGGGGGGGGGGGAGGGAGGATGAGAGGAGCTAAATCTTTCCCAAACTAGATTTTACCCCAGCCTGGTTCACTCCTGCTACCAGAGCCAGACTGAAGAAAAAGGGAATTGGGGTGAAGATCTAAGACAGGAGAGGGATTTGGCTGAAAATCAAATGTGTATACTTCCATGTGTTTACTAGGTAGTAAGCTGTGGTAAACTGAAGCTTTTCAATATATGTACATATCACCTGCAGATCACTTTGACCATTAGATATGAAGATCAATGCAACAATTTCATCCTAAATCCTACCAAGTAGTGTGTTCTGTAATGTGCAAAAAAATTTTTTTTTAACTTACTACTGTTGCTAATGGGTCTTGCTAAGCAAAAACATCAGCAAGTGAACAGCTTGCAAAAACCAATCCCATCCCATGGGGCCCCATGAGCTAGCAGTAAAAGTAGAGAGACTTATTATTACTGTATGCTTCAAAGCCCTTTCGTAGTCCCCCCCCCCATCCTGATAACTTGTTTAAAATCAGTCATTCTATCAATTTAGGGGAACAATATCTTTTCCACTTAACATTAGTCCAGCTATCACATGAACTGACGTCTTCTTCCTGATGGGATGATGCATCATCCTTGTTACAATGAGAACTGATTTCAGGGCTTGGTTATCATCAGACACATTATCAGTGAAATGGGATCTTCACACAAGGATCTTGCTGTGATTGCAACACCTTGTTAGACTTTATTTTTTCCTTTGTATCTGAGATTCGTATCAGAACAGCACTTTTAGACTCCACCACTGACAATGCTTTTTTTTATAGAACCTGAAACAACAACCATGAAAAAGTAATGAGAAATGGTGAAATAATAAGATGGATGTCAACTTTAACAGAATAGCTCAAGGGGTTAAATAGGTACTAAACTTGCTTAAGTCAAGTCATTCCTGATTTTATGACCTCCTTCTCAGTTCTCATTGCCAAGTTAATGGACGTGTTCCAATATGAGCCTTCTTGGCAGAAAAAAAACCCTGTTCATACAGTTTATATCAGGGGTAGGCAACCTTTTTGAGCCAGGGCCCGGGTTGCTGTCCCTCAGACAATTGTGTGTGTGTGTGGGGGGGGGGGGGGAAAGCACCAAAAATAAATAAATAAATACATAAAAATAAAAAATTTAAAAAATTAAAAATTTAAAAAATATGCATGCACACTCTCTCAGCCCCAGAACAGCCATGGCAAAACCTCTGTGGAGATTTTGCCAAGAAAACCCCAAGAACAAGTAATAACAACAATAATCAATATCACTGCGGCGAGCAGCGGCAGGACCAGCCTGGGGCTGGTCCAAAGGCCTCGGGGGGCCGTATCCAGCCCCCGGGCCTTAGGTTGCCTACCCCTGGTTTATATGAAAGGCTTAGGAACATAGTACATAGTCAGCCTTCAAGTCACTTCATACTTCATGCTGGAGTTACATTTGCAACACCTACAGCCGTGTCTCCAAAAGAAGAACACAAAGTACAAAGTAAAGGGATATTTTCTCACTCATGTAATCTTACATGACAGCCCTTAGTCATAATTCAAGCTAATGCCACTGCTGACATTGCACTTAAGATGGGTGGGAGGAATTATCTCTGGAAAAAAGGAAGAGCTCAGTGAAGGTTGTCCACCATTCTGTGACCTGTTCCCAGTTTCTTAACTGGAGTTAATTGGACATTCTACTTAGGTCTGTCCTAGCCACAGAGAATAGTTTTTTTGCATAACAGTGCCAACCAAATTAAGTAAGATGAAATCTGAGTATCAAAATAAAAACACCAAATTATATTGTGAAAAAACATGCAGAACTAAACGTTACTTTTTAAAAATAGTTGGATCTTTTAAAAAGAAAAAATAAGTTCTCACCATTAAAGAACATATTCAAAAGAGTAATATAAGCCATACAACAAAAAGAAGAGCAAACTAAATCAGGGAGCCACTTTTAAGATAAAAATATTAAGAATATGCATGCATGTGCATATATATATATATATATATATATATATATATATATATATATATATAATGTGCATATGCATATGTGTGTATGCATATGTATACAATTATCATTAAAATGCTAACAGAAATAGTATTATATTTTGCTTGTTTAGAATCAAACACAAAAAGTTTTGGGCAATCTGAAAAAAAAAGATGCAATTACTTTTTAAAATCTAATTTTGAGTAAGATATATTTTACCTCTTTAATCAGAACTTGTACTTTGCTCAGCAATGGCTTTTGCATAACCCAAAGGCAGATTGAGACCCACAACTGGGCCTACTGTACTTAGCCATGAGATGATGTAGTTTGTACTCCTACAGAACAATAACAAAAAGAAAATAAGCACATTATACTTGGGGTAAAATCGTCTTTAAAGTGATTTTTAAAACTGGCGCACCAATTTTAAAACGGGCTCCCATTTAATTTGGGAGGAAATTAGTATGACACAGAGTTTTGTTTTATTACAGTTTAGGAAAGAAAATTCCCTAAATTAATGTAAACAGAAATTCTGACCTTTGGGGTTAGTACAGTTCATTTAAAAGCATATGCAACATAAATCTTAGACTGCTCTATAAAAGGATCAAGGAGTTACTTGAAAGCTCCATGATCTGCCTCATGGAAAATGAATACCTCCACAAATATTTTTGACAATATATATGAAGTGCATATTCTACAGGTGTAAAAATACTGATTCAACCACTTTCTCTGTAAACTATGCATTGATAAATATATAATAAAACTGCTGCAATCAGAGGATTAAACCAAAACCCAAACAAACAGCTGCATTATGAAAAGTCAGAGTTTTAACATTATTAGCAATGGAGCCAACCAAATGAAGATGACATTAAGCATAACATTGTCCATAACAGAATGCCCAGGGTTACATTTGACACATACCTAATATGTTTGAGGATTACGAGCAATTTTATTGTCCTCTGTACTCTCACGTTTGTTACGCTATAACATGTAAGACTAGCTTACAAAAATGAGCCTTATTTGTCTGACTACAAAATGGCCATTATATCTTTAAGGAATATTTCACCACTAGAAATGCATGTAGACATTCATTCATACTTTTAAAGTGTTCATGAAGCATGGGTATAACAATCTAGTAAAGCTAACACTTTGCACTCATATAAATTACCTTCTTTGTTTATGTGAACCTGATAATACTGAAGCCATGAATTCATTTGTCCGGCAAGGGTGAAGGACAAAGAAAGGCTGTCCAAGTAATGGATGTTCCTGAAAATAAGCAATTTCATTATTAATTTATAATAATTCCCTAAGATTTTCACCATTCTCATTTTATAGATGAAGAACAGAAGTTAAGAGGATAGTAGCTTGTTGAAACCATTCAAGAAAATTAAACCTAAGCTGTTACTTGAACCCAGGTCTTTTTTTTATATATATCTTTATTAGAAAATTTATAATGAAAAAAAAACAAAAAAACGCCACAAACAAACAAACAAACAAACACAAACATAACACAACTAAAATTATTCATAACACAACATTCAAACACTTAACTTCCATAGCTTTGTAAGGGATCATATATGCTCCTTTCAACAAGACCTCTTAAACTATCCACTCTATGTTAACTACATTAGCTACATATCTACCTTAATTAATTACCTTAGATCTTACTCATTACAATAATTACAACATACCCAGGTCTTTTTTAATGTCTAAAGGTATTTTCAACAGACCATGTTCACGTATTCACCAACAAAAGCATTTGTAACAACACACCTAGTAAGTTCACATTCATGATTTTTTTTTAAAAAAAATGTACAAATTTTAATATAAGAAAATAAAAAATCACACTGCTCCTGAGATGGAAGACCCACTAATATGTTTGAGGATTGCTTCTCTCCATCTCTCCATCTTTCATCCAGGAGTCATTCTACTAGACCAGGGACCAGCAACCTACGGCTCGGGGGCCGGTTAAGGCCCCGGACCCCGGACTTATTGGCCCAGGCCGTAGGTTGCCGCCATCGCCACTCGCTGCCGTCAGGGGGCGTTTTCAGCCGCACTTACTGCGGCTGCCATTTTGGAAGTAAAAATGGCAGTCGCGACGCGTTTGCACATGCGCAGATTTGGACTTCCAAAATGGCGGCCGCGATATGCGCCGTGGCGGCCGCGGCCGCATGCACTACGGCGACTGCTACTGCGGCCGTGGCGGCAGCGTGTGCAGGGGGGGTCGCACACGGAGGAGGGTGCACGCGCGCCGCCATTCCCCCCCCCCCCGGCCCAGCCGAGACCTGGGTGACGGGAGACTGGCCCAGGTCTCAAAAAGGTTGCCTGTCCCTGTACTAGACTGAAGAAAAAGAAGTAAAAGAAAGCAGGTCACTTATCAGATCTTCTGAAAACCAAACCTGTTGGCTTTGCCTCTCCTTGACATCCATCAGTCATTTTAACAGGCTGAGGAACCTCACAACATTAAGAACATGTGCCTGCATTTTGCTCTCCTTTTCACTTCCCATCCCCTTTTCTAAATAAGCTCTAAGGTAGGGGCTACTTTCTTTCTCACTTCTCTCTTTCTTTCTCACTTAGGAGTTTGTGAAAGTTTGAGGCAAGCTTCCCTTTGTCTCTCCTCCTGCAATCCTGGTGCCCTGCTCCTAAAACAATCTTAATAGCAACACTTACAAACTCATGTAATTTAGTTTCGCTCTCACACATCAGACAGTTTTTTGTCAAGACTTTCTACTGAGATGTTATATTAATTTATTATATAAATAAAAACCAATATCTAGCTTCTCTAGTATTTTCTTTATGATAAGTCAATTTCAGTTAAGGAAGTACACACTGTCTCAGGGATGAGAAAAGTACAGTCCTCCAGATGTTGCTGGGCAGCTAGTCAGAACATTCTGCACTGTTGGCTATGCTGATGGGAGATGTGGTCTAGTGATATCTGGAGGGCTGCATTTTGTCCACTTGGATCTACTTCATTCAACAACAATGGCCCAAATCACACTGCAGAAATAATCCAGTTTGAGACTGCTTTAACTGCCCTGACTCAGTGTTAGGGAATCCTGGAAATTGCAATTTATTGTGGCACCAGAGCTCTCTGACAGAGAAGGCTAAATGTCTCACAAATACTACAGTTACCAGAATTCCCTTGCATTGAGTCTGGGCAATTAAAGCAGTCTCAAACAGGATTATTTCTTCAGTGTGTTTTAGACCACTGTAAAATCATAGAATCTTAGAATTGGAAGGTAATCCCCTGCCATGAAGGAATCCACAACTAAACAAGTCATGAAAGATGCCTATCCAACCTCTATTTAAGGACTTCCAAAGATGGAGAGTTCATCACCCTTTAAAGCAGTCCATTCCATTGTTGAACAGCTCATATAGTACAGAAGTTCTTCCTAGGTGGAATCTCTTTCCCTGTAATTTGAACCCATTGTTTCATGTTGTGTTCTTGGTAGCAGCAGAGAACAAGCTTGCTCCATCTTCATTTCAGATATTTAAAGATAACTATCATGTCACCTCTTCAGTCTTCTCTTCTCCAAGCTAATGCAACTCAACACCGTAAACTGTTGCTCAATAAGGCTAGGTTTCCAGACATTTGGTCATCTTGGTTGCTCTTCTCTGGACATGTTCCAGCTTGTCGATATCCTTCTTGAACTGTTTTGCCAAGAACTGGATGCAGTATTCCTGGTGAAGTCTGACCAAAGCAGAGTGGCGCTACTACTTTCCTTGGAAACTATATTCCTGTTGATACAGTCCATAATTACATTGGCTCTTTTGGCTATTATATCACACCACTAACCCACATTTAGCCTGTGGTCTACTAAGACCCTAGATCCTTTTACATATACTGCTTTCAAGGCAGATGACACTCATCCTTTGTTTCATTTTTTTCTGCCTAGATTTGGTTCTTTACATTTATTCTGTTTAAATTCACAAGTGTACATATCAAGTTGTACATATTGTTGACATACAATGCCCCTCCTGTTTGGTGTATATCTTTGGAACAGGTTATATCCCTCCATTAATATATTCTGATCAGAAGAATTATCCCACCAGGTTTCAGTGATGCCTATTAAACTTTTGTGTATTAAAAGTTCACGTTTATCTTATTTCCCATGCTCTGTGCATTAGCGTAGTGTCATCTAAGATCATGGATCATTCTCTCCATCTGCTTCTTTGCTGTTGTTTTCTGCCTGTCTGTTTTTTGTATTATTGGTCCTATTCACCCTGTATTGTTCCCAGTATTTGATGTCCCCCTGCACACTGGAATAATGTCTTCTTTCTCCATGTAACTCAGTTTAAATATTATCCTCCTTTAATTATGTGTAGACTAGATTACCATTACCATTAGCAATTTCAAACTCTACAATGTATCAAAATCACAATGTCACTTTTAATTGTATTGATCTTCTAAGCTGCTGCTCTAATTCTGTGTACCTTGAAAGAGAACACGTGTTCCAAAAATCAAGCTGAGCTTTTAGAGGACAAGTTCAACCATAGTCTCTTCTTAGTGAGTTGTTAAGAAGATTGATATACATCCAAGGTTAAACCAATGAAATTGAAGCACACTGAAACAAGTTGTGGATAATTGCCAATCTAATGAAAGTTGGAAGAATTAGTTGCTCAGGGAATTGGTAATGGAACACAGAGCCATTTATTGCTAGGTCATGGGTCCAAATTTGGCCCAGAATGCTAGTATCAGAAAGTTATTATTACACTATAACCTACAGAAAATTGATAGTACTTACGGTATTTTATCAGAACAAGTATTAATCAGTCCCTTCTCTCCAGAACAGGAACAATAGAATAAACTGGTCAGACTAATTTAATGTGATAGGTACATGTACACAGTTGAGATACAGAATTTCATAATATTGCTGCCTAGGAATATAATCTACATTACATGGATAAGTCAGAACTGGGATAAAGTTATTTATATATATTTAAGAGGTCAAGGGATCTGTACACATATCTTTAGTGAGCTTACCAATCATATAACTATCCTGATTTCTCCAGCACAATCATAATAAATAAAGTTTAATTATCAAAACTATTAAGTTAATCAAGAAGCTTGTCTTATTTTTTTTTAAAAAAAACTTTTCATAAGGACAAAAAGAACTGTATGTTGCTCACAAATTTTTCCTTTGATTTCTTCTGGCTCTTTAAAACCAGTGTACTATAATAGATACTTATTTCAATACCACAAGCTCCTGAAGAAAAGAGAATGCTAATTGAGAATGTAGCATCACAGGTGGTTTGCTGCTCAGCAGGCAACCAACACTACTCTTTGAATCAGGCTGGAAATGGTACAGCTACAAATGTCCTAGTCCAGTGATGGCAAACCTTTTAGGCACTGAATGCCCAAACCAAATGGTCTCCTGGCACTGGGTGTTATTCTGTGATGAAGTTAGGACTTCCGGGGGGTGACTTCTGCTCTATGGGGGTGGAACTTCTGGGGCGGGACGTCTTCCTGCCGCACTTTCCCAGGCTTTCAGCATGCACCTGTTCCTCTTCCTCCCCCAGCCCTCTCTCTGGCCTTCAGCTGCTTCTTTGGAGACAGCTGAAGGCCTGGTACAGCTGGGAGGAGGAAGGACAGGCATGCACCTTTTCCTCTCTTCTCTGCTCTGTGTGCCAGGGAAAATGGCTTCAAGTGCCATCTATGGCACCAACACAGTCCTAGCCAATTCTCCCCATTGTCACTAGTCCTCCATCAGATCACAGCTTGAAAAGCTCCTACAAGTTCCAGAATCCCTCCAAGACTGTGGCCATTTAAGCCAGTGTCACCCTTCTCCACTAATATACCCTCTCTTCATGCATTTCCTAGATTAGCTTTGAAAGAAACTACTTATCTTTTACCTGCCTAAGCCATAAGCTAGGGTTGAGGGGGCAGTGATTTTTTTAAAGGGAGGGCACTAATGTGGAAAGAAGAATGCATGAAGAATACAAAAGTGCTGAAATAAGTATCTTGAAAAATCTCTGTTCTATATAATTTTTTTATTGTTATGTTTTTGTTTGGCAAGTTCAAGAAATCCCACACACACACACACACACACAAACAGAATTAGTAACACTTGGTTTCCATATGTCAGGTTTATATATCAGTTACAGAAAAGAGTAATGAATCACACTCATACTTGCCAGCATAAAACTATTTAAATGAAAAATCAACTTAGTTTACTTATAAATTAATCTTTCGGGAGTGAAACTGCCACTGCAGTAGACCATTCCATGATTAATGGAGTTTTGCAGGAGTCAATCTTGACATTTTCAGGAACAAAAACTTCTGGACAAGAATAAAGCAATGCTGTGGGGGAATATTTTTCTGAAACGTAAACACTAAGATCTTTGAAAGGAACTTGATACTGATGTAGACATAAAATGAAATGAAGTTCTATCAATTCAGAACTTCTTTCATTTGCATCTTGATTCATTCTCACTTCCATTTACAGTTTCCATCTAGTTTGAAACTTGAAGTTTCTGTTTAATTTTTTTATTCAAGAAGTTTTAGCATGAAGGAAATGCCAGAACATTTGAAATAACACACTGACTCTAAGGGTAATCAGTATTTATTTCTGAAACAAACATTTTAGAGAGTAAGAACAGGAGGTGTCAACTGTGAAATTTCTGAAAACCCCTTTTGATTATCCACACTGAAAAACAGGAAACATGATGGTCTAAACTAAAGGGAAAAGGTTTTTTTGTTCAGTTTTTTGCAGTGTGAGCAACACCAACATTCAGTGATGACAGATCTTTATTGGTTCATGTCCTTTATCCTCCTTTTATCATTGACTAAATAAAGTATCATTTTCACAGATCTCAACATGAAAAAAATATTAAACTCTCTAGTTTACTACAAGAAAACAAACTATGCTGAAGTTCAAGGACTGACAAAGCAGAACTTTCGGATTGGGTTATACAACTTTAAACAGTAAGCACACAATGAGATAATCCCTAAAATAATACATGAAATATTATCCATGTCAAATTTCAATTAACAACAAATGTCACTTTTGGGTAATGGATACAGCAAGGTAATTAGATCTGGATAGCTGGTATTGTGTGTTTTACTTCCCTTCCCCCAAACAGCAGGTATTTTGTTGTCGGTACATTTCCTGTAACAGCACCATTTATTTTCTCTGTCATAACTGGAGCTCCTCCAGTAGTAATGGCTTCTATTTTCTCCAGTGCTACATTAAACTGCCTTGGAGCATCCATCATAGCATTTATGGCCTCTACATTTCTCCCACAGTGGAAAGGGATTGTTGTCCAAAGAATCCCCTGTCACATCCAGTTTTGCATGAAGTACCTTTGATGGCAATCATTCGTAGGGCGATGTCAAGATTTTATCAAGGGCAGCAGAAAATATTTTTGCTTGAACATTTTTTCCACTACCACCTGAGACCTCAGCTATACTTAAGGCAAAAGGGTAAGAAAGAATAACACAATTTCTTTTCTAGACTTTTTGAGAAAAGGCTTGTGAGCATTCTATTAAAAATAGCTGTCTTCTTCATTTCCCCACTTGCAAACTATGGTCAGAGGGATCATACTGGCAAATTCCAAAAAGTGTAACCAAAGTGCATACCAAAAAAAAATTTTTTTCCCCAAAAGGTCATGCTGCCAATTTCTTTCTTTTAGTCTCAAAGGTGCTACAAGATCTCTCTACAAACAACAAAAGTTTTTAAGCTATGAAACTTGCATACTACCTGTTTGCCTCACTTTGCTAAAACTAGTGTCAGAAGCACCCAAGAGATTCATTGCTTCCTTTTCTGAACTCCACTAAAGGAGGCTGAGTTCAGTCTTCATCTTTACCAGAAAAGGCACTAACACCCTGGGAATCTATTTCTAATCCAATAAAAGGAATTAATCATAAAAGAAACAGAAGCTCACATATTTATCTTTCATGGACCTGAGAAGTGCAGCACTTCTTGTAGTATAATGCCTCTCTAATACTACAGGGTAGCTCATTTACATCCAAATCCCAGTCCACCTCCCAGTCCAGTCCACCACTGTCACTGACATTTCCCATGTGTATTTTAACTAATAAATAAAATCTGCATAAACATAAACATGGGAGTAAAGAACATGGTTCAAACAGAAGAGTTGTAAGAAGTGACCATTAATATTCAGTTACTTGGAAAAAGGTGAGGGGAAGCAGATGGCAATATATAACAGGATATTCAACCCCACATATATTATACCGCATGTATCACTATAAGTACTGCTGTCTTATATCCTTGTGTCTACAATCCTTCTGTGCCTTATTATCAACGTATATCACTTGGAAAAAAGAAATAAAAGAATCCTGCAGTACTTGTGAGACTAAGAGCCTTATTGCATGAGAAAAGAAAGTGAAAACAGAGCCAGAGAATAGTGCCTTTCTCCATGCCTTACCACATGACATCATAGCACTTCAGTTCTCTTCCCACAGGAGACAGTTGTACAAGCATGTCCTTTGTCTAGCTGGTAAAATCCATTCGACAAAAGACAGGCTTCTACAACCATTTCCTGCAGGAACAAAACGGAAATGCTAGGACACCATGCAGTATAACACGGACAAAGCTGCTATACTCAGACTCCATTTCCGCTTTCTTTTCCCATACAATAAGAATCTAACTCAGAAAAAAAATCTAGTATAATATTTTATTGATTCCAGTCCATTTCATCAGATGCAAGTCTCAGAGACACTCTTTTAATGCTGAAATAGACTCACACAGCTATGAGAGAAAATGGAGGATAAGTTCTTATTTGTTGCTCTCTCTGTGGCACAAATTCTGAGGGTTGTTTTTATTCTTTTTTAATGAACAGCATTTTCCTTTTTATGGGATTATACAAAGTAGTTGTGAGAATAAACAGAACTATTTTATTCCTATATAAAAGCTGGTTTCTTTTTATTTCAGAACAGATTGCAGTAAAAAGCTCAATTTTTCAAGGAGGCCAGTTAGCTAGTTTCAAATCTTTTTTTGTACTCTAGAAGAAGGGGAGCACATGACATTTATGCTAAATAGGGTGACCAGATGTCATCACTGCAAAGGAGGACAAGGCACCACAAAATGTAGGACATTAAAGAAAAATGTAGATCATTACAAAATAAAAGCTAAAAACACTAATATAACTTCATTTCCAACCGTTTATTTACAGCTATATTACATACTTTTTATTATGTACTCAACCCTATTTTTCTGAAGAACTTATCTTTGTTTAAAAAAATCCTTGCTGTCTTGCAGCAGAACTCTGAGCAAGACAAATGCTTAAAATTGTACTTTACTAGCCAAAAACCCATGACAGATTCTACATTTAAATTATTCCTTTCATTTGTTCATTGTGCTGAAATTAAGGGAGGGGGAACTTTCAACATTTGCACTGTATCCTCAAGGAGACCATTGCCTAATGTGTTTGCTGTCCTATTCCCCTCCAAGAAGAAAACCCCTCAAACTCTGGGGGCAAGTCTTGTTTGCTGCTACTCCAAGGAAAAAAAGAACCTTAGAAGGATCTATTTGTTGTTGTTATTGTTGTTTACTGCCCTTGAGTTGATCTCGACTCATGGCGATCCTATGGATGAGACATCTTCAAGACCCTCTGAGCTCCACTGCTCTGCTTGATTCCTGCAACCGCTTAATACTCCTCTCTTCCTACTTCCCTCCACCTTCCCTGGCATTATTGTTTTTTACAAAGAGTCCTCTCCCTCATGAGATGTCCGAAGTACGACAGTCTCAGTTTGGTCATCTTGACTTCCAGGAAGGCTTCCAGTTTAATCTGTTCTAGGACCCACTAGTTTGTCCTTTTGGCTGTCCATGATGAGGAACTCAGCACTCTTCTCCAGCACCACTTGTCAAAGGAGTTGATTTTCTTCCTATCATCTTTCTTAACTGTCCAGCTCTCACGTCCATACATGGTAATAGGGAATACAATGGCTTGTATGATTCTAACTTTTGTGCTGAGTTGTATATCTTTGCATTTTAGAATATTTTCTAGTTTTTTCATAGCCACACACACACACACACCAAATTCTTAGTCTTCTTCTGATTTCCTGACTACAGTCCCCATTTCTATCAATGTTTGATCCCAGGAATGGGAATTCTTTTACTATTTCTATTTCTTCATTGTCTAGGTCAGTGATGGGCAACCTTTTGAGCTTGGTGTGTCAGACTTCGCCAAAAAACTGAACATAACTCGGATGGTGTGTCACTTTGAGGAAAAAACATTATTTCGCCGCCGGGAGAAGGAGGGACTGGCCTAAATAGGGACTGGCCTCTTCCCGGCCCTGCGCTGGTGGTGCCGCTGTTTTCTGCTAGTATTATGGTGTCATCTGCAAATCTTAGATTGCTGATATTCCTTCCTCCTATTTTCACTCCTCCTTCTTCTGTGCCCAAGCCTGCTTTTCTTATAATATGTTCTGCATACAAGTTGAACAGATTGGGTGAAAGGATGAAGCCTTGTCTGACTCCTTTGCCACCTGGGAATCATTCTGTTTCTCCGTGTTCTGTTCTGCAGTAGCCTCTTGTACTGAGTACAGATTACTCATCAGGACTATCAGATGTGCTGGCACTCTCATGTCTTTAAGGGCACTCCATAGTCTTTCATGGTTTATGCACTCAAAGGCTTTGCTGTAGTCTATCAAGTTCATGCTGATTTTCTTTTGGAATTCTCTGGTGCGCTCCATTAGCCATTGTATGTTTGCAATGTGGCCCCTAGTGCCTCTTCCTTTCCTGAACCCTGCTTGGACCTCTGGGATCTCTCTTTCCATGTATAGTTGGAGTCTATATTGCAAAATTTTGGGCATGATTTTGCTTGCATGGGAGAGCAGTGTTATGATCCTATAGTTACTGCAGTCTCTTGTGTCTCCCTTTTTGTGGAAGGGGAATGTATATTGATCGCTTCCAATCTGTTGGCCATTGTTTTGTTTTCCATAACTGTTGACATATGTTGGTTAGCACTAGAGTTGACTCTGTCAATGTGGATTGCAGCATATCATCTGTTCCTGGTGATTTGTGTCTGTCTTCATTCTTCTTTTATTATGTCCCTGGCTTCAGACCATAGTTCCTCTGGTTCTCGGTCTATTATACTTAATAATGTGAATCTATTTCTTATGTTATCAGTAAATTCTGTTGAGATATTATTTAGATCATATTTTGGTATAATCACTGGTTTTGTTTTCTTCTTGAGTCTTACTGTTATTTTTGTTATGAGTAATTCATGATTTGTGCCACAGTCAGTGCCTGGTCTAGTTGTGGGCACCAGGATAGAGTTCTGCTATTTTTACTTCCAATTATATAATCTATTTGATTTTGTGTTGACTAGAAGGATCCATCCTAACTCTCTATTTGCAGTGAAGACAGGCTGCTAAGTAGATAAATTTCTTGAAGGGGAACAGCAAAAGTGGTGTTACTTAATGGGCATCTTAGTCATGCTCATAATGGAGGACATTTTGGAATTCTTCCTGAACAAAATGTTGAAAATGTAGGACATGTCCTAGAAAAGGAGGACATCTGGTCACCCTGTACTAGAACAATAAGATTTTTGAAACATCTTTTAAAAAGAAGGAATACCATCCAGCTCACCAGAATCAACAGTAAGCAAAGACTTAGGATGTAAAGTCAAAGGCTTTCACGGCCAGCATCCATGTTTTTTTGGGCTATGCGACTGTGTTCTAGAAGAGTTTATTCCTGATGTTTTTCCAGCATTTGTGGCTGGCATCTTCAGAGAATGCTGACCTGGAAGTGAGTAGGGTATCTATATACTGTGTGACCCTTGGTTGAGAGGGAGTGATTTAGGAGATTATTGCACACATCTTATCCTGGCATTTTCCTGACGGGATACACGCATGTTTAACTGTCAAAGGCAGGTCTTATTGCATTGTCCCAGGGCCAGGTGTATGCTGCCTGTATGCGACCTGGGCTTATATCAAGCTTTTCAAGGATGGGATGAATACTTGATAAAACAGCCTATTAAGTCCAAAATACACTGTAGAAATAATCCAGTTTGAGACCAGTTTAATTGCCCTGGTTCAGTGCTAGGGAATCCTTGGAATTGTAGTTTATCATGGCAGCAGAGCTCTCTCAAATGTCTCTCAAAACTACAGTTCCCAGAATTCCCTAGCATTGAGCCGGGCCAGTTAAAGCAGTCTCAAACTGGATTATTTCTGCAGTGTGTTTTGGACCTTAGACATATAATCCATCACAATTTACTGTATTCCCTATACAATCCTACCTGAGTTTTAAGATATTAGGGGGAAGGCTTTCTCTCAGTCTGACCACCTTCACAAGTAGGGCTGGTATGGACCCAGGAGAGAGCATTCTAATGGCTATTCCCAGGCTATGGAAGTCTCTCCCAAGTGAGGCTCTGTTGGTCTCCTCCCTGATCTTCTTTCACCCGCAGGCCAAGACCTTCCTATTTATATAGGCCTTCAGTTTTTAATCTGGTTAGGATAATGCAATATGTAGTTTTTAATGTGCTTTTAATTTATTATCTCATTTAAGAGGATTATATTTAATTTTAAAAAAACATTGTATTCCAGATTGTTTTTAGCTGTATTGTTGTAACATATGATGTTAGCCACTTTTACTCCCATATGGGAGAAAAGTGGGATATTAAATAAATAAATAAATAAATATGGGTGCTCAGGCTAATTTGTGATGCATACTTTTCTGGGAAACATGAACACTTTTCTGTGAAATATGAACACTAGGAACACAACTCAAAGCCTTAAAGGTTATTTCTTATGGCATTAACAAGATAATGAAGTTACTCTACGTGTAACCATCACGTACCCCATTCTTTGACATCCTTATCTTTGAATCTTATTATGTGAAAGATCTTACAAGGACTTTTCTCTTAATTGAACAGTGTGACTTGCCATCTAAGAAGAAGGTGATGCATTAATTCAGCAACAACAAAAAATTCCACTATGAAGTACACATACTTTTATTAAAGTTTGTAGTTGATTAAACATGTAAAAGAAAAGTTTACACTGGAAAATTGGCAGACTAGTTTTTGCTCATAGAATTGGCACGGCATTCATTCTTTCTTGAAAATAAACAGATGATATATTTTTCAATACATGCCAAAATAAAATTAATTAAGTCATCAACTTTTGGTAATCTTGCATGTCATTTTAATAAATGAGTTTAAAATATGTTCTGAAGTTTTCAGATTTATTGGTGTAAGAATATAACCTAACAAGCTATGTAATGGAGAAAACAAGATAGAAGATTATTTAGCACAGTTAATATAAGCTTTTGAAAAGATAGCAAAAATGTTTTAGCATTCCTGTGAAGATTTAAATAGTATTAAATCAAGAAAAGAAGATGAAGTTGTCAACATGTATCTTAAATTGTTTCCAAATATGTAATTCCTGCCATTACTAGTTATTCATCTACTGTTGTAAACTGGGACCAGAACTGAATTTTCACACAATCAGGATATTATCCTTTTTCTGTGTACTCAGTGGCCATGACACCAGTGCTTTGGGAAAGAAAGCTCTAGTTCACAATTTTTCAAACGTTCCAAGGGAGCCTTTAAAAATTTCCTAATTATCTAACTGATATTAAGTATTCAAAGGCATAGCCATGTTAGTCAGTATTGGTATAAAAAGGGATCTTGCAACATCTCTGAGACTCAGAGAAACTGTATGTCAATGGGCACAGAATCATAGAGTTGGAAGAGACCACAAGGGCTATCCAGTCCATCCCCTTGCCATACGGAATAACAGATGGCATCCAACATCTGTACAGAAACCACTCTCCAAGGCAGCATATTCCATTGTTGAACAGCGCTTATCATCAGGAAGTTCTTCCTAATGTCTAGCTGGAATCTCTTTTCTTGTAGTTTGAATTCATTGTTCTATGTCCTAGTCTCTGGAGCAGCAGAAAACAAGCTTGCGCCATCTTTAAATTGACATCCTTTCAAATATTTAAATGCAACTAACATGTCACCTCTTAATCTTGTCTTCTCAAGGCTAAACATACCCAGCTCTCTAAGCGGTTCGTAATATAGCATGGTTCTAAGCCTTTTACCATTTTGGATGCCCTCCTCTAGACTTGTTCCAGCTTAACAATATCCTTCTTGAATTGTGGTGTCCAGAACTGGACAGAATATTCCAGGTGAAGTCTGCCCAAAGCAGAATAGAGTAGTACTATTATTTCCTGTGACAGACACTCTAATTCTAGTGATGCTGCCTATAATTGCCTTTTTTAGCTGCTGCATCACACTGCTGACTCATGTTCAGCTTGAGGTCTACTACATCCCTTTCACACGTACTGTTGTCAGAACAGATGTCTCACCTATATGTGCATTTCATCTTTTATGCCTAAGTGTAGTACCTTACATCTCTCCCTGTCGAAATTCATTTTGTTAGTTTTGGCCCAGCTTGCTAAATTGTTATTATTATTTTGAATTCTGATTGTGTCCTGTGGGGTATTACATATCCCTCCGAATTTGGTAATTTGCTATAGCTATTGTTGTTGTTGTCGTCGTCATTGTTAGATTTATATTCTGTTTCTCAAGCCTGAGATTCAAGATAGCTTATAATAAGATTAAAAAACAGGCACAAATAAAAAACATACAAGCTATTATATTAAAACAAATTAAAACAAATTACAATAATAATATATGACAGAATTAAAAGTCATTTAGAAATACATCAATAAAAATTACAGTGTCAATCAATGCTTAAATTTCATTCCTCACCAGCTGGTCAACTGCACAAAGTACAATTGAATGTACTTCATCTTAGAATGGATGCTGTCTAGTAGTAGATGGACAAAAGAGGAGGGGAAGACTAGTCTCTACTAGAAGTAAGTAAGTTACAGAACACTGAAATGAAGTCTATAATTAATTTTTTTTTTGCATTCTACATTAAGTACAGTATTATACTATTGCCTCCTGAATCCCTAAGTGGAAGCAACAGCATTAAGTGGATAGGTACTGAAGAGGTTGCACCCAGAAAGTTAATATGCTGAGTCTTCATGCAAATTGCAACACAGAACGGAATCAGCACCACAGGAAATGGTTTGGCCACATAATTTTGCAGTGAAAAGAAAATGGCTCTTACCTTCTGAAGTGGCGGTAAAGAGAAGTTTCCATCAGTACAACAGAATGTCCTGGGTTTTGACCCATGAGCATCAATGGCCAACTCCATACACACTTATTTCCCATTTCATCATGACAATGAAACATTTGAGACTGAAATTGTTCAACTGCAGAAAGATTTTCTTTTCCACTGTGCCAACGCCACAGTTTTCTGTAGCAACTGTTGATATAGCTTAAATAGATTGAGTATGAAGTTTAGCAACCTTCTGTTAAGTTAACTATACATAACCTTTCTTCTTAGCAAAATCTTGCAATACGGCCAAGAAGATTTTTAAATCTAAGAATAGCTACCTACACAGACTCCTCACTACTCAGGCATGAAGATTTAAAACTTCCTCACCACAATTTCAATTTGCTGTGCCTTAGCACCACTATATCAAAGCTTCCCCTTCAAAAACAGTTGAGAATTTCTTTCCTATTTTTTTAAAAAAGAGCTCACCATTAACTTACTTGACATTTTAGAATAATGTTTATTGATTTTTGTGTTTTAACACTGCTATAAATTAAGTGATGTAATGGACAGAATTATTGTAGTACTATAACGATCATGTTGTTCAGGTTCTTAACCACATATTGCAAAAGAGTAGCATTTGGAGATGGAATTCTAGTCTAAACATTAAATTCATTTTTGTTTCCTATATACCTTATACACATAACTTGAGGGTAATTTGATACATGATATTTAAATAACTTTGTGCATCAAACAAAGTCTGTGTACAATGAACTATCAGAAAAGAAAGGTGTCACTATCTCAGCCACCCACATGGACAATTTTGGATTATTTTGGATTTCAGAATTCTGGATAAGGGATGCTCAACCTCTATTTACATTTTAAAGTAGGCAACCTAAAACCACAACACAATTGCCTGTTGCTCTCCCTCCATACAGAAGTAGATAACACATATAATGCAGTCCCCTGAGTTCCATGCACCAACAAAATGGCTGCAGGATATGCTTGAAGAAGTATCTAAAACTCTCTTGACTTCATAAATCAGCCACTCATTCCGGTTTCACAGACCCTTCTCTTATATAGCACAATACAAAAAGCTCAGTGGTTGTGGCTTGTAAAAAAAATCTGGAATATAAAGTGAAGACAGCACATAATATTACTACATTGAATTTGCCTTTCCATTTCCTTTGCAAACCTAGATTCTATGACCTAAATTAAAGTGATAAGGTCCTAAATTCCCACTCCTTGAAGAAAAACAGCCCCATTTCCTCCTGGTTTCCATCCTTCTAATTCAGGAGTGGCAATTTTCAGTGAACTGGAGGTTGCATCTGCTTCCGCACCCAGCCCTCCACACACCCCACCATTCCCTGAAATGTTGGGTTCCCCAACTGGGGGCCCTGCTTTTTTTTTCAGGCTGGGGGGGAAACATTTTAATAATAATAATAATAATAATAATAATAATAATTTTTATTTATATCCCGCCCCTCTGCCAAGCAATCGGGGCGGCGTACAACATATAAACATCAAAACAAATACAATCAAATTCAGTCCCATCCCTCATTTCCACCCCCCAAAAAACAAATCAAACAAAACAAATTAAAAACAATTAAAATTCACAAAGCACATCTATACAATAAACAAAAGCAATCTAAATATACAGGAGAAAAAATTAGAGAGAGAGACTCCCGCTGAGCATCAGGGCCACACAATTAGATTTAAAACAGGCTGGAAGAATAGCCAATTATACCCTATAGGGGTCCATTAGAGTTGAAATGATTGCATGCAGCCTACAGTTGGGGGAATGTGTGACCTCCAAAGTCCCCTGCCCATTCCCCAATTTTAGTTTTTTTTCAGACTAAGGTTTGGAGAAATTTCAAATGAAAATCATGTTGGAAGACCACCAAATGCATTCAGAAGTCCTTAAAGAAGCCCTTCCTACCCATCAACCTCAACCCCTCAGATACTTTAATTTCTTCTCCATTTCTTAATTTCTTCATCTTTCCTATCCTACGTTCTCTTACTTTCTAACCCAGCAACTTTTTTGCCGGCGGGCTGGGAGGGGGGAAAATGAGGCTGGGGTCACGCACAACTCTCACCATCGTGCGCACGCGCATGCACGCGGAGAGCACCATTTTGGAAACCAAAATGGTGTCCCACGTCACACGAGACGCCAGGATGCCATTTTGGAACACCCAACGGCGCCGGCACCGTTGGGCGTTCCAAAATGGCGCTCTGTGTCGTACGCATGCTGTAAATTCCCATCAGTCATTAAACTCCCATCAGTCATTAATCTTGTTAATCTGTCCATTTTGGCGATGTTGTATATTTTTAGCATCCATTCTTCTGTTGGAATCTTGTCCATTCTCCATAGTTGAGCGAAGATCATTCTTGCTACTGTAATTAAATGAAATAATATCCTTCCACATATTTTATCTGTTTTGCAATTGATAATATTCAGTAAAAACAATTCTGGTTTAAATTCTATATTAATTTGAAAAATCTCTTCTAATGTTTTATGTATTTTTAGCCATTATTTTTTAACCTTTTAACAGCTCCACCAAGTATGAAAAAGTTCCCTTTTCTTTTGCACATTTCCAACAGGTATTGTCAATTCCATATATCCTAGAAAGTCTGTCAAGTGTAAGGTACCATCTATAGAACATTTTGCAATAATTTTCATTAATATTTTGACTTTTTGTGTATTTCAATCTTTTAGACCATGTAATTTCCCATTGTTCTAAATTTATTTGATGACCTGTATTTTGTGCCCAATCGATCATATTATTTTTATTGTTTCTTTTTCCATTTCAATTTGTAACAATAATTTATATAATTTTGACATCATCTCTTTATTTTCTAATTCTAATATCTTCTCTAATTTGTTTTTTTTTAATTCTAAACCTTTTTCTTTATAATCTTGTTTAAATCTTTCCATTAGTTATCTTAATAGATACCAATTTATCTCTATTCCTTCCTTTAACAGTTCTTCTTGTGTTTTGAATCTGTATCCCTCACCTTGTTGGACTATTAAGTCCTTATATCTTAGCCATTTTTTAAATTCTTCCCATTTCTCTTCTTAAAAAGGCTTCATGTGGTGATTCCAAAGATACTTTATTTCCTAATTTTCCTCTATATTTTTCCACACTTTTAATAACGGTTTTCTCAGCCAATGGTTATTGAATTCCTTATTGACTTTTATTTTAATGTGATGTAAATATCTGTGCCAACCAACTATATTACCTGAGCTCTCTAGTTGTAATAATTTCTTGTCTTCCAGATTTATCCACTCTTTTATTGACATTAAACAACTTGCTTCATGATATGTTTTAAGGTAGAGAAAGACCCCCTCTCTCCAGCGCATCTGGTAGGATTTTAAACCTTATCCTTGGCTTCTTCCCTGACCATATAAATCGCGAAATATCTTTGTGCCAATCATTAAAGGGTTTTCAATATATATCACATGGGTATTGGAGAACAAAAAACTCATCTTAATTGTTGCTATCCTGCCCAATAGTGATAGCTTTAAATTATTCAAATTTTCCACATTTCTTTTAATGCAGGCCCATGTCTTTTCATAATTATTTTTATACAAATCTGCATTTGTTTTAGTTACCTCAATTCCTAAATATTTTACTTTTTTACTTAACTATATTCCACAATTTTTGACAACTCTATCTCTTTTTTTCACATGTTTTTGTTATCATTTTTGTCTTTTCCTTATTAATCTTTCAACCAGAGATTTCCTCAGATTCAATTAATATTTCATTTAATGGTTTTATATTTTGTCTAGATTCCTCTAAGAAAATCACTAATTCATTTACAAAAGCCCATAGTTTATACATTATCCTTTTCTGTTTTATCCCTTGGATATTGTCTTCTGTCCTTATTCTTATATTTAACATTTCAAACACTATAAGAAATAGCAATGGGGACAAGGGGCAACCCTGTCTCATTCTCTCTGAATTTTAACTGATTTTGTTTTTTCTCTATTTATTAAAATTTGGGCTTTCTGATTGGAATATATTACTTTAATCCACGTTATGAATCTATCTCCTACTTCTAATTTAGATAAGATTTCAAAAAAATATTTGCAAATTGACTCTATCAAATGCTTTTCCCCATATCAATAAATATTCAGGCTAATTTCTTATTGTATTTATTCTCAAAATGCCCAATCAAATTTAGAATATATCTAATATTATATCTAAGTTGTCATTTAGGTAAAAGTCCACACTGATTATCTTGTATCCAATTTTGTAATATTTTTAAAAATCTTTCTGCTATAATGGAAGTAAACATTTTATAGTCCATAATCAATAAAGATATCGGCCTATAGTTCATTACTCGTGAGGGATCTTTGTCTGGTTTTGGTATTAAAGTTATATTTGCATCATTCCAGGTTGGTGGAATATAACCCATCCTAATCTCATTCATTATTTTTTGCAGATGTGGCGCCAGGTCTTCCTCTAATGATTTAAGGCCTTTGCAGACTGCCAGAAATAGTGCAAATTGAGTCCACTTTAACTGTCCTGGCTTAGTGCTAGGGAATCATGGGAACTGTATTTTTTTCTGAGACATTGAGCCTTCTCTGTCAGAGAGCTCTAGTGCCACAATAAACTACAGTTCCCATGATTCCTTAGCACTGAGCCAGGACAGTTAAAGTGGCCTCAATTTGCACTATTTCTGGCAGTCTGCAAAGGCCCTTATAATCTTCAATTTGTCATTGAGCTGCTATGAGGGATTGGGAGTACTATATTTCATAGTTATCTGAACTGGATTATGATCTGAAAGAACTCTTGGGAGAATATCAATTTTAACAATATTTTTCATCCAGATTTTTAAAATTAGGACCATATCTATTCTAGACATAGACTGATGACTTTCTGAATAATATGTAAATTCTTGAGCATTACCATATTTCACCCTCCAGATATCCACCAGTGCTAAATTTTCTATCTTATTTCTAATAAGATATCAAATGACCTAGGTAGTTTCCCTCGATTATTTTTTATACCTTTCTCTGATCTCATATCGATAGTCAGATTAATAACCCCATTCCAATCTCCCATCATAATTGAAGATTCATAATTGTATTCTAGAATTTTGTTCATCAAATTTTTATAGAACTTTTCTTTTTTTCCCCCCAATGGACCATATACACCCAGAATTAATACATTATTTTCACCTATTATTACCTCAATGTCAATATAATGCCCTTCATCACCTTTAAAGATCTCCACTGATGGTAATGTAGGAGTGGTATAAAGAACAACTCATTTTTCTTGTGTGGAGATGCTGTTGGATACTCTCCCAAGTTTGTTATTCTTTAACAGTCTTTTAAATTTGTCTTCTTACATTAAAAGTTGGTGGTAGTGCTTATGCTGACTGTCGGCTTGACTTGCCCGTTGGCTGCTCTGTGCAGCTGTGGCTGTGGCTGCTCCCAGTTCCCTCGGCCCACTTGTGGATGAGTTTGGCTATCTATCCTCTCCGGATCAAGTCTCCATGAACCCACTCATCTTCCCACTTAGTGGGAGAGATCCCCCTTGCCCAATGTATTTTTTGGGGGGGTTAAACTGCACGAGGTTGTCATTCCCCAGGATCGCTTGGGGACTCGACCTTAACACCAGCACAACCAACTAGAACTTGCACTACTGGTCTTGACCAACCTTCTTCCTCCTCCTCTTCCTTGTATCACAGTCCAAAATGATGCTCTGAGTTAGAGACATTACAGAAGGTTACAGGGGAAAAATAATCCCAAAATCACAAAAAAAAAAAAAAATAGCTGGACAGCAATAACAGCAGAAGCATCTAACAGAAATCTGCACACATTAGTACAGTTAAGACTGTGTATGTCTAGCTTTTTCTTTCTTTACGTTACATCAATTATTAGCTGAATGCATAATGCAAAATACTTTCAGCCAAAGTAGCTGGATGCATGCCAACTGAATCCCACATACCAGTATGACTGAATCACCTTGAAT
This sequence comes from Phrynosoma blainvillii, assembly GCA_026167975.1. NCBI lineage: Eukaryota > Metazoa > Chordata > Lepidosauria > Squamata > Phrynosomatidae > Phrynosoma > Phrynosoma blainvillii. The sequence goes on along the minus strand of JANUYF010000002.1, from coordinate 56,826,140 downwards.
CTCTGTACTTCAGCTTTGTTGGTATAGCCAAGAAATTATGTGTATATAGCAAGACACATTGAAGGACTGTAGCTCAGTTGCAGAGTGCATGATTTGGGTGTAGAAAACCACTAGATTTCATTTTCAGCATTTCCAAGTGAAGCTGGGAAACACTCATTTGAAATCCTGGATCATCATTGCTATTCAGAAAAGAAAATATTGAGCTAGATGGATCAATGATTTGCCTTCATATACAGCATCTTCCTATGTTCCACATGGGACTAGCTTGTTGAGTTGCAAGAGTTCCATTGCCTTGTCAAATATTTATTATTACTTATTATTTATTTTACTGAAATATTTATGTCCCATTGTATATCTCAGGGCATCTCACAGGAAAATCAACTCAACCAATCGAAAACAAACTGAAGACTAAAAACACACTAAAAACAATTTCACAAGTTAAAACAAGACCATTTAAATCCAGTTTAAACAATTTAAAACCATGCACATGTGTGGGATTTTTATAAAATCAATCACACCTCAAATGCTTTATTAAATCCATTTATTTTACTTGGCAACAGAATGACACTTTTATTGGTGCATATCATACCTCTAATGGAACAGTATTCCAGAATAAGGGCACAATGGTGGAGAAGGCCCTCTCCCACATTCTTCCACATTGTGCTACCCTGACTGATAAAGCATAGAAGTGGCCCTTCTATGAGACCTCAAATTTCAGGCAGGTGTATATAAAGGAGAAATGTTCCTTCAGGTAATGGGATCCCAGGTCATTTGGGGCTTTGAATGTCAGTTCGAGCACCTTGAATCCAGATAGAAAATGTATTGGCATGGAGCAAGTGACTTCCAACAGCACTAGAAGACTAGAGTCTATACTATGAGGACACAAGCTTTATTTTATTATAACTATCCTCATTAACAACAGCAATACCACGAGGCAGCTTCCAATGTTCTGCTAAGACAAGTATAATTATAATGCTCACATACTATATATACTATACTACTGTATACTATACAAAGCATAATTATGCTATTCCAAGAGTGATTTACAAAAAAAATAATAATGAGCAACAGCAAAAGTTTCCCCCTTCTCCTCCCATTGGCAGCCCACCTCACCCAGCAATCTGTCCAGAGGGCCCCTCAACCTTCTGGAATAGATTTGGAGAGGCTATGGGAAGGGAAATCCCTTCTACTAAAAGAGGGTGTTCTATTCATAGATGGGCATCACTGGTCTAATTAAACTAATAATCCTAATATGCAGTGGCATCATTGTGTGGTCCAGACAGTGCCAGGTGACACCCTACAGGAGGAGTGACATCTCAGTGTGGTCCTCCTCCTGCTGTGATAGAAGGACAATCATGCTCCTCGTGGCTTCAAGATAGCCTTGGCTCTCTCTTTCTTGGGAGGGAAGTGAGGTGGCAAGTGCGCCAGGGAGACAGGGAGCTGAGGAAGTGGCAAGGGCAACGGAGGGTTGAGTGTGCCCCTCACGGCTTCACCACTGACCCAGCTCCTAGAAGTCACAGGGGCCAAGCAGCGGGAGAGGGGAGACCACTGTCACTGGTGCTGCCCCCTCAGCAGTCCTTCCTACACACCAAGCTTGGTGACACCACTGCTAATATGTCAATCAAACATAGAGGCACACACATATAATTCCCTGGAGATAATTCTTTAAGCACTCTATCAATGGAAAGCTTTAAAGATCAAAACCAACATTCTAAATTGGTCACAGACAGAAAGCAGGTAACATCAATCTGGTAACTTATCATGGAAAGCTCAAACATTTAATGCCATTGTGAATGCACAGAGGAGTGTCCCCAGCTTTCCTTACTTTTTTCTAAACTAAGGGCCGATGCAGACGGCCTGTTTGGGGCGGCTCTGGGCCGCCCCCGGGAGTGGCAGATCGGGGGTGCAGCAACCACATGCTACAGCCCTGATCCTCCTTTTTGCCGCTCCTTTTGTATGCACGCTGCGCCAAGAGGGCACCCTGATGCCATGCACCGTGCGGACAGGTGTGCAACGTTGGGGCCTCGGGTGTGGTGTTGGCCCACCCCAACTCCACCCCCAGGACAGTCTAAACTGCCGGTCTTAATCGACCCTAAAAGGAGCCAATTTATTCCTGTAGCCTCCCTAAAAGGAGCCAATTTATTCCTGTAGCCTGGTAAGTCTTTTTGCAGATGTTGTCTGGCTCTCAGTTATGCAAATGTCGCATAAGGCTGTACAAACTAAATTTTTGAGAGCTTTATTAGGAACATGTGTCCTGAGGCTAGAGATAGGGCAAATTTTGATAATGTTATTGTTGCGGTACCTTAAAGTAATTTCTGACTCAGGAAAACCTAAGGTGAAACTATCATAATATTTTATTTTTGGCAATATTTGTTCAGAGAAAGGATACCCAGGCACTACACACCACTCAGTGATGTCAGAGGAAAAAAGAAAAATCAATCCAGAGTTCCTGGTCTTATTTTTTTTAACTGACTTGTAAGTCAGCAACTCAGTAGCTTCAAAACAACTGAGGTGATCACTGCCATTGTGTGTTCATGTGTGTGTGTGTACGGGAGGAAAGAATTACCCATGTAAAGAAAGGCAAAGGGAAAACACATTTTTAATCCACATTTAATGCTTAACTAAATTTTCTCTGCAAATTCTTCTCCCAGAATCTACAGGTCCCCTTTTAAAATGGATTAGTTGCTGCAGTTTTTTATGCCTTCTTTTTGGGCTTTTTCCCCATCTGCAAAGATGAAGATAGGGTTTGATTTCCATTTGTTCATGCCATTCTCCCACTACAGCATTTGTTGTAATGTATATATGCAAAAGATCACTCTCAGTATTTTCCATTCCTCTTTAGTTAAAGGAGAGGGCAGAAAGAATACCTTCTGAATGAAAGAGGAAGTTCTACTGAAGTCAATGTGGCTTATTTCTGAGTAGACACATGTTGAGACGGAAGACAGTCTTTTTCTTTTTGTTCCAAAGTGGGAATTCATTTTTGCAATTCTCCCCTTCCCATGGCTGTGCCTTCCATTCAAGTGAAGGGAGGAGGCAAAAGGAATACCTTTTTAAAGCAGGAGGAAACCCCACTGAAGTCAATGCAATTAACTTCTAAGTAGAAACATATAAACAAATTTACACAGGAGTAAGTTCCACTGGAGGCAATGAGGCTTGCTTCTGAGTAGACATGTCTATATGAATTTACCTGGGAACACATTTCACTGAAAGCAATGAGGCATAATTCTGAGGTGATCTGGACTGTACTGTACAGTGTAAAGCAGGGGTAGGCAACCTTTTTGAGCCGGGGGCCAGGTTGCTGTCCTTCAGACAATTGGGGGGCTGGAGCACCAAAAATAAACAAACAAACAAACAAACAAATAAATAAATATATTTTTTAAAAAAATTAAAAAAATGCATGCACACTCTCTCAGCCCCAGAAAAGCCATGGCAAAACCCCTGTGGAGATTTTGCCAAGAAAACCCCAAGAACAAGTAATAACAACAATAATCAATATCATCATAGCAGGTGGCGGTGGGGGGCAGCGGCAGCGGCAGGACCAGCCTGGGGCCTGTCCAAAGGCCTCGGGGGGCTGCATCCGGTCCCTGGGGCATTAGGTTGCCTACCCCTGGTGTAAAGCTTCAAAAGGCTAAGAGTAATTGACAGCATTTAAAAAAGAAAGTGAGGAAATAAACTTTTTATTCTGAATTTGCAGGATTAATTTAGACTGCTATGGCACTGAACATCATAATGATTTCAGTTAAAGAGACAGGTCACAAAGAAGAGTTCTGAGATTATTATTTTTTTAAAGGGAGTGTTCACTAACAAGAAAAATGTGTATCTGCATGTTTGTCCATAGTTCCCAAGTTCCCGAAAATAATATAGTTTCATTTTATTCTGCCCTGGTCAGATCACACTAGATTACTGTGTCCAGTTTGGGAACCACACTTTAAGACAGATACAGATGAACTAGCCTGGTTCAAAAATGATCTGTGGTGCAAACAACAATGCTGTGAGGAAAAGACAAACAAATTTGGTAGTAGTGGCTATAAGACAAGTAGACTGGATTGGACAAGGAGGCATAAGAGCTCTCTTTAAGTACCTGAAATGAGTATCTTACAGTAAAAGGGTAATTGTTATTTGCAGTTCCATACAACAGGATTAGCACTAAAGAGATTAATTACAGGAAGGTAAATTTTAGTTCCAAATTTGGAGAAATATCTTGACAATAAGAAGAGTTCAACAATAGAGGCCATTAACTAAGTAACTGGTGGTCTCTCCTTGGAAGACTTCATCAAATGAAGTTTGGGCAAGCAACTGTTGGGTTTGCCTTAGCACTGGAACCTCTTGTATCAACCAAGGAGTTGGATTAGATGTCCTGCAAGACCCCTTCCAACTCTGGCTGCACTGAACATTAAGCTTTAGTTATTATCTCCTCCCCATTGCAGTCCCTTGTCCTCCATCCTCTGAAAATGCTCAATTAAGTGTCAGGATCCTACTGATTAACCTGAGTAGAAGCAACACAGAGACAAGGCAGCATCCTACCCCTTTGTGGGCACTGTTGGAAAGCAGGCATGGGTAGGTGATATTAGTTTCCACCAGGTCTGGTTGAAACACTTAAACTCTGGATTTAACATAATGGGGGGATTCAGACAGGCAGTCCTGGGCCACCCCGGGAAGTAGAGGATCGGGACCACTGCTACCACATGCAGTGGCCCGATCCTCCCTTTTGCCAGCCCGGAAAAGAGTGGCAAAATGCCACTCCTTTCAGAGCCAGCAAATGGGTGCCCTAAGAGCCGCTGCGTGGCTCTTTGGCGCCCCTTTCGGCGCAGCGCATCAGGATGCTGCTTTGGAAGGATGTCCTGACGCTGCGCGCTGTGTGTAACGCCGCAGTGTCAGGACGTCTTCAGGGAGGGGTTGAGGCATGCGGCTGCCCCTCCCCATCCCTGCCTCCAGGATGGCCCAATGGGTCCATCTGTAGAGGCCCTATGATTCCATTGTTTTATTTCAGCGTAACTGAGGGGACTCTGGAGCCCAAGGATGAGAAGTGAGTGAATTCAGGTATGCCGCCAATGTGTGAAATGATTTTATATGATTTTGTTCTTTTTCTTGCCAACATAATGATTTTAAGGCTCAAACAGTTCATTGTAATTAGCTTACTCAACCACTAGCTTTGTGTATTTGATCATACATCCTATTATTAAGCCTCAGTGAATATGAATTCAATTGCCCACAAGTCTGTTCACTCAATAAAAAGTTTATTTTACTCCAAATACAAAGTGTATTTAGAGGCATTTCAGACCTTTGTAAATAGACACAATTTTTGTATTAGTGTGCAAGTGAAGGAAAAGAATCAAACAGATATTCTAGTTGTCAGATGAAAGAAAACATCTCTCATGTTAAACAGGACAAGTGTCTTTTACAAGGCTGGAGTATTTGGAATCACATCTAACTTTAAGTGGGTTTTTCCCCATTATCTGAATAATTTCTGAACCTTAACGAGGCAGAAGGTGATCTCAGCTACATAGATATTTCTGTTCAAAGTACACTGTACTGATCCATTCTGACAGAACACCAAAATATTGAAATAGGGGCCAATTTGTCATTGCATTGTGAGCTCTGGCTATAACTAAAGCTGTATTTTGTTTGTGATGTATCATTTTCTTAATAACAAAGAAAAAAATAGTACCATGCAAGACCAAGAGGAAATCAACCAAGTCAAAGAGCAGCAAGCATGGTGAAGCCATTAGATTTGTGATTTTAGAACTTTTTGACAGGGTGGGTCTGACTGCAAAGATTGAGAATTTATGTCCTTCTACTCCAGACATAGATCATGTTTGGGGTTGTTCACACTACGTTATAAACCATTTTAAAGTAGGTAGTTCACACTGGCGTTGGGTTTTGCACACCCGAATAGGGGTGGACCGGGGGCAAGTCCCCCTCATCACGGGTTTTCCGATATCGAGTTTTTCCCCATGTCTTTTGGGGGGAAACTTGTTTTTTCAGGGTGCAGCCAATGTGAACTTGCCCTCGATCCTACTCGGGTCATTTTAGGGGAGGAATTAATGGGCAGAGGATGGGCAGAGGGGCAAAACATGCGTATCCTCTCTCACAGGTCAGATTGTGTGGCAAGCACCATTTTTGTGCTCTCACTTAGCCCACAAACGCTCAGCTGTTTTCCTCTTTCCTGCTCTTGGTCCCCAACAATGCCATTGCCAGATGTCAAGATGTCGCTGTGGTGAACAGAGATCCAACTGGCCTATCAGAAGGCAGCTGGGAGCCAGCCAATGGGAGTTCAGCTGGATGTACTATAAAAGCCCAGGCTGACAGTGAGAGAGAAGAAGAAGATTTGGGTCAGAGGGTGTGTTGGGAAAATTACGCCAGTGAGAGGGCTGAGTTTAAGGTGTTCCTGAGGGAACTGAATTTTAGGGAGACAGAGTTTAGAAAGGGTAAACTCTGAACACACACAGAGCTCTGGAAGAGAGAGTTACTGTGGTGTTCTCTCTAGTTAGATATTATTAGCCAGTGGGGCTGAGGTATTGTGATTGAATTTGTAACATATGTTATAAGTCTGTAACTAAGAAAGATTATAATAGCAAGTCCTGAAACAAGTTACCTTTATTGCATGTTGATGTAAAATAAACTTTTCTTTTTTTTTATTCCAACATCACTTGGCCTCCATTTTAGACATAAAACATGCTACCAATATTTTGTTATACTGGAGGAGGGATTACATACAAAAGGCAGTGTGAGTCCCTGACACTTTACTAGTTGGTAGAAGTGGGGATATCAAGTTCCCAAAGTACAGCCATCTAGAATTAAAGTGTAAAAGTAGGAAGGTAGCAGTCGTGTGTGCCACAATCGCCAAAGCTGGTGAAGGGCGGAGGGGGTATTCTGGGGAATTTTTTAAAATATATTTTTTGACAGAAAATGCGAAGCTTTACATTTGTGTGGCTTCAACACAGGGTGATTTTTCTCTCGGTGACATGCTTCTGTGTGGGAGCTTCCTTACATTACATTTATTATTGTCAATAGCTTCCTTATGGCAACTCTAAGGCTATAGTGTGAGAGCTACCTTTCTTTAATCCTGCTGAACTTGTTCTTTAGTGATGCCCCCTTTGCCTTTGCCACATGGTCGCCCGCTGAGGCTGAGAGAGTGTGACTTGCCCCAGGTCACCCAGTGGGGTTCCAGGGCTGAGCTGGGCTCTTCTGTCAGCAAACTGAGGCAAAAGCAGGGAGGAGGAAAGAAGCCAGGTATAATTCTGTAAAGGAGGTGAGTGGGTTGTCTTAATTCTTCCTTTCCCCGGCCATCCTCTCCTGCTCCACCTAAGGCAAACCTATGTTTGGTGGAAGTGGAATGACGTAGATGTGCATCATTTGATTGACAGAACAAAACAAAAAAAAGACCCCAAAATGATTAAATGTGATTGATAAGGAGGCTCAATTTTTAATTGGTACTTTGTTCCTTCAGTCAGTGTGAACTTGACAGGGTTAAATTGCACCAGAGACATTTGATCAGGGTAAACGTGTGAAGTTCTATTTGGATCAGATTTGGTATTGCATCAATGAATCTGCCCGGATGTACCCAGTACAAAAACATTAGTGTGAATGGGGCCTCCGTTTCCCACCCAGTTTTTCAGAAACAAAGGAGGGGAGATGGAAAAGAGCCGGCAAAAAGTGGAATAGACTCAACAAGGGAGAGCATGGGCTTGAGCCTACAGGACCTGAGCAGAGAGGCAGAGATAGGGGATTGGAGACATCTCATACATGGGGTCGCCCTAAGTCGAGGTCGCCGCGAAGGCCATGCTCAACCAGTCTCTGTCCCTTCCTTGCTTCAAACAGATTCTAACTTACACATTTTGCAGAACAGGTATATCTTAGAGTAACTGCACTTCCATTTTACAAGAATATTTCCATACTATATTCCGCTATGCTATATTAATAGCATGCTTATAGCACATGGCCTCAACTAAAGTTTACCCTATTCCAATTAAATAAACTTTCCATGATGCACTTTCAAAGGTTTATCAACTACAACAGAAATTAACGTAACAATATATAAGGGCAAGACTAGAGTGAAACTACATAACAAATGTCACCATGTCTTTAAAAGTAATATTACAATGTTACCTCCTGCAAGATCATTTTTATTCAGTCTGGAACTGGGAATTGTTCCATATAGTGGATCATTCTTTGCAAAGACAAATAAATTCTCCTAGGCTATTTTAGAACTCCATCTGGTTGGAAGGAGGATTTTCAATAGTAATAAGTAGAAAATTGGAGGATAGCCATCTGTAGACAACTGACTACTAAAAGTAATGTGTTTAAAAACTGCTCTAAAAACAACATATTCACTTATATTTTACCATTATTTCTAACTACCATACCTATTAAATTAATGTTCAAGTTTTATCCTTGCTAGTAAACAAGTATCTGTCTATCCATCCACCTACCCACCCACCCATCCCTTATATATATATTTTTGACACAATTAGTTATATAGTTATAACTATATAACCTGTCTCTAACCTGTTGTGTAATAGTATCCCAAGGTCCCTGCCAGAGGTGCTCCTTATAAAACTCATGCACACCTTTCCATATTTCATCCAGAGTTAAAGGCCTTCCATCTAAAACAAAACAAAACAAAATCCATTATTACCTACTGACTAATGATTAAATTACAAAATACAGATAATTCAAAGGCAAACAGAATTTTCTGAAGTTTCCCAGTCTAAGAGGTGATACAACTCTTCTCACCAGTGTTTTGTTTTGTAACTCTCACATGTAACCAGTAGAATAACAGCCCTGTATAGTGTTCCTCGACTTGGCACCCTTCATATACCTTAGCTGGCATGCTGGAATTGTAGTCTAAGGAGATTATCATACAGGGAGGAGGGAGAGCCGGAAGTAAAAGACATAACACCGGCATAATTGCATGATCGCGCTTAAGATTTTCAGATGACGTCACGTTCATCCAGGACTTCATCCCGTGAAGATCCAGGAATGCTCCAGCAACAAACCATTCATAGGAAAATCCTGTGAATGGTTTTGCAATAGTGCAATAACTGCATGATCATGAAGATGTGAAACCTCACAGTGATGCAAATTGCATGATTGCTGTGCTTTTAAAAAATTTCCCTGAAATCCCAGGGTGCTGTTCGGCAAGTTAACTTCCAGTGTTGCTTTGCTGTCCCAAGAGCATTACCTCACAATGGCTGCTGCAAGGGTCTTTCTTGTTGTGTTCCCTGGTGTTTCTTTCAGAGAATTTCTTGTTGATCCCATTGTGTTTCCTGATTTCCCCCTCTTATTTTCAAACGGGGGATGGATGCTATGACACTGGTAAGCATTTGCAATGGGACTCCCACAGAATGTTTAATGGCTGGAGCAACGACTCATAAGATTATTGCTTTCACCTGAAACTTGTGGTATTTAAATGTACATACATGGCTGCCAGATTATGTTTTAGATCAGATGTGAGACTGCACATAACAAATTACACTGGCGACACTGGAAGTACGACACAGCGAAAAAACTGTGATTCTATGTACGCACAGAATCTGTGCATAGAAACTATGATTCAATGTATGCATGTGCAAATCTGATCATTTGCAAAAGAACTGTGTGAAACACCACCACGATGCGAAATGCGATAGTGTGATTATATCGTCATTGCACAATTATGCCAATGTGTGAACAGATATGGCACCATTGCGTGATTGTATTGTTATCAGCAGTTAATGGTATAACTGCAGAATTGTGCTGAAAATGAGCCTACTGTGATAATCTCCTAACTCTTCTAGAGAGTACAAGTTTAAGGAAGGCTGTTGTAGAGGGCTCTCACCATGTGTATTGACTAGTGCTTAATTTTGTATTCTATATATTGGCTGAGCTTTTATAATAGAGTAGAAATACCGTATTGAAAATACACTAAACATATGATCTTTGCTAGAATATTTGTTTTTGTCAAACGAAAGAATATTTTGATAGTTTTTCAATAACTATCATTAACTTGGCATTTATCAGGTGTCAGAAGGCCATTATACTGTGATAAATAGTTTTATTCTACTGACATTTCCATGCCCATGAAATAAACAAGATTTATTAATGCAATTAACATTTGAATGTCATGTATAGATTTCACTTCAAATCTTGTTGCCATCAGACTCAGTTTTGTCTGGCTTTTTGAACAAATTCAAAATGGAGGGCATAATTCTCTTTACTACTTAGCAGTATCAATGTTAAACTGTGTGAAATTAAAAATGAATTATAAAAACACTAGGGCAGCAACAAAGACTATTATTATAGTATAATGAAATTGAAAGCCAGCGTGGTGTAGTGGTTTGAGCACTGGGCTACAACTCTGGACACTATAGTCTGATGTCCCGCTCAGCCATGGAAATCCACTGAGTGACCTTGGGTGAGTCACACACTCTCAGCCCCAGAATGATAGGTTTGCCTTAGGATCTGCATACATCAGAAATAACCTGAAGGCACACAGCAACAAAAATAAATCCACAAACCACAAATACTGATGGGCCAATTGTATATGCACTAAGTTATGACACATGTATATAACTAAAAAAAAACTATAATAGTTTTAAAAGACATAGCCCATAGTGCAACTGCAGTGCACTGCACAAAGGTCTTGTAGCACTAAATGGAATGGAAGAAGTTTGTATCATGAGATGAAGAAGAACCACTCTGGAAAAGTTTAAGCTACTAACTTCTTTCTCTCAGGGGCAAAACAGATAGCCAATAAAGAGTAGCATCTGGCTTCTCCGGCCAGGACAGTGGTAAGTGCACAGCCCACTTCCAAAGCAGGCCACCACTGTGGTCCCAAACCAGCCACCGCTAGGAGTCAGATTTCCATTCCTTTTTATCTGGTTCAAAGGACTGGATCACAGTGCCAGAGCAGCTTCCAGATGCTTTGGGGGATGCATCACTTTAACGCCACACCCCCACATCAGCTGGAAGCCGCTTTATTTTGCCTGTGTGTTTCAGGCTTTCCCAGTTAAAAAAAAAAAAATCTTGGTTATGTCCTTGATGTGTTTTTTAATAAGGTAATAAAGAGGAAGTTGATTTCTATGGAAATGCCTGCCTTCTTATGTCTGCCTGAACTGATTGTCCCTCAGCTATTATGTAAGAATTCATCGGGTAATTCATACCTTAGGACACAAAAAAGTAATTCACTAAGCTACAAGAGGCACTATTCATCTGAAAAAAATTATTGTGAAATATCAGAATAATGTTAAAGTAACTGCTAAATCATAGTAAACCACCAAGATCTGAGAATTTCTATTTCTAAAAAAAGATTGGTCAAAAATCTGGAAAACAATCCCAGTGAAATCTTTGCAAAAAAACAGAAACATTTTTCTAAAATTGCATACAGATAGTACCTTATCCTGATATGGGTTGCTCACATCATATAAGACAGTTCAAAAATCATTGGGGAAGGTACAGAAATATAGGAAGCTACCCATATATGTGATTTCTGGAAGCAGTTACAATCCAAAATATGTACAATTACCAATCAATCAGTTTATTTAGAACCAGATTTTATTCTCATTAGCATTTCCCCAGCTCATAGTTTGAATGTATCAGATAAAAATCTTATCACTTTATTTTTACTAGTGGCCAGAGAGGAAATAGCCAAAAATAGTAAAGTAGACATTTGTTGTCTTTAAACAATGGGTAGCACTGAACTTTTGGAGAAACCAACACAAATAAATTCAACAACAAGAAACATGAAAAGACTCATTTACAGAAACATGGGTTATTTTCACCTGCTATGCAAACCTGTAAACACACCTTTTTAAATCTCCTATTGGACATAATGGCTTTCTGGTCTTTGTGGGCACACTCCTTTCCTCCCCTTTGAACAGATAGAACTCCCTGTTCAGAGATTCCTGAATGAAAAGGATTATCTTGATCCATTTCAGTCCAGTTTCAGGCCTAATTATGGGACTGAGATGGCTTTGGTACCCTTGGTCAATGATGCCTGACAGGAGTGTGGTGAAGAGAAAATGTGTCCCTTTTTGTTCTTCTGGGTCTCAAAGCAGCTTTCAATACCATCCTTCTGGGATGCTTCACTGGGATATTTCCAGGCACAATTCAAAGTGCTGCTTATAACCTATGAATCTCTATGTGATTTAGATCAGTGGTTCCCAACCTTTGGTCCTCCAGATGCTTTAGAGTTGAATTCCCATATTTTCTGACTGTTAGTCAAGTTGTCTGGGATCTGAAGTGCAAAACAAATGGAGACTCAAATGTTGGGAACCACTGGCTTAGATTCATGCTATGTGACAGACCATATCTCCCCAGATGAGCCTGCATGGATCCAGCAATCTTCAGACGAAGCCCTTCACACAGTCCCACCACTTTCACAGGCACTGCTGGTAAAACACCATCCTTCCCAGTGGTTGCTCCTGGTGCTGGAACTCCCTTCCAAAGTAGGCTAGAATGGGCTCCTCCTTGCCGATTTTCCATCATCAGGAAAATAGTTTTTTAGTTCACCAGGCATTGAGAACTGAAGATTTTTGAACAAAGGGCTTTTAATAGTACTGCTTTTAATTGTACTCTTTCAAACTGTCTTTTATTATTTTAACTGTATCTATTTTGTTTTTAATCCTACTGATAGCTTAATTACATTGTAATGGTGACTTCTTATGGTTTTATAGTATTGGATTTGTTTTAATTTGCAAGCCACCTTGAAGCCACTGGGAGGGAGGAAAGGTAGGATGTAAAAGTCAATAATGAATCATATATGCACAAAACAGTATGTGTTAAATATATTTATACTTGAAGTTTACTTTGGAATGAGACATGTTTTGTCTTTCAGAGACAATGGGGAGAAATAGACGGCCAGAGAAGGGGCAGTTAGAAGCCACCCCTTCCGAAGCTGGACTGGGGCTGCAGTAAGCACACGGCTGCGGCCCCAATCTGCCTTGAAGCTGGCTTTGCTGCCCACACTGTGGCTGGAAGCCGGCTTTATGATGCTCCAAGAGCTTGTGGTGTGTAAACGCCATGCTCCCAAGCCGCCTGAAAGGCGGCGCACAAGGGCCATCTGTTTTGGCCCAAAATAGCATTTAGAGTCCTCATCTTTCATCCCATGATATTTGGGACTACTGTTCTTTAACTACTGAGTCAGGGAACCAGTAATGACTACAGTAGGCTGTACACACAGTACTAACTGTATAAATACAATCGGCTTGCCATACTGGCAGGCATCTGATCAGCCTGCAGATCACCATGCCCCATATTATTCAACAGTGTTGACGTGAACATGCACATGCAAAAGCACACATATTACCACTATTGAATAGTGTGATGCACAATTGTCAGCATTTTTTGGCATTCACACAGGTGGGTGGTGGAAGTGAACCTTCAACAGGATGAATGACCCACTGTATATGGTAAAAAGGATTTTGATGTCCTCTGTACATATAAAGGGAAATATAGGGCTTCTGATCTTTATATAAAAATTAAGCTTTGAAAGGAATTCTAATTCATGATTATTAGTCCTGAAAGAAAAGTGAATTTTAGATGAGCTCCTTTCAGAAATTAAGTTAATATTAAAGCTGGCAAAAATTATTAAAGATTAACTGTTCATGAATGGAATACCGCAATTAAACCATTTCAAGCTATTTTAATCAGTTATAATCTGTTTTTGAACTTGTTTAATTATTTAGTCTGTTTTCAGCCTTTAAAAATCATTTTTAGTATTTACACTGTTTAAATCTGTCAGACTGGTGTTACTATACTCTGCCATGAGATGTCTAGACAGAGGATAGGACATAAATATTTGAATAAATAAATAAACTATTAAAGTTGTCATACAATAATGTTACCAATAACTAAAACATCTTTCCAAGCTGCCACATAGAGGGAAGTGTTCTAAAAAAAAAAATGTTCTTCTGGATATTATGATCCTTTGCATGGTAAAAATGTCCTGCACAGAAGTTAGTTCTAGAAAATTATAACATGATGACTACAAATGCTTCTGTTTTTTTATATGCACATATATTGCAGAGAGCTACCTGTCATGACAACTGTGGCTTCCTACACCACAAAAATACAGAGAAAGCTCTTACTGGGTGAAACAACCATACAATGAAAACCTGTCTATGTTGCCATATTAAAGGTAAGAGTTTGTCAGCAGCTATACTGATAAAGCTCAACAGAAACTGTATATAGTACAATTATGCCCCCCCCCTGCAAAAAATCATAAACATGTATGTGAATTATGCAAGCAAGACAAAGGCAGGGGAAACACCACTAAGACAAAAACAAAATATTTCTGTATCTCTAATAAAAATAACATTCCAAAATGTACGGAATACTAAGAAATAATGTCTTGAAATCATTTCTAAGATACATCAACATCAATATAGGTGTGCATGTTCAAGGGTGCTGAACAAATAATACTGAGTGAAAGAGAATTCAAAAATTAAAACTGAAAATTAAAAGTATTAAAAAAGAAAATAAGGTGCAATTTAGATATCACAGTAGTAGCACAGGAACCATTTCCCCATAAGTTCATCCCAAGGAGGATTGCAAAGGTTGTTATTGAACAATTTTTGACCTTGATTCAAACAAGGAACTGATCACCTGGGGAAAACTTGAACAACTCAACCTCTTTATATGTTTGCAACCTTTAAGCACTACTTGTTTATTTATACAGTAATTGTTAAATTTGTATGCTGCCTTTCTGCCAAATGGCACTCAAGGTGACATTTGTAGCAACCTCGTGGGATGAGTCTATGGAGAAGCAGTTCTACCTCTGCTACAACGTAGCCTCTAATATGTGAAACCCTATTAGAATTTATTTATTTTCAGTTGGGACATGTCTTCAAGTCAGAAGAGGGGAAATGTTAAAACAATATAAAAACATCTGAACTGGATGGAGAAATCCTCCAAAAATCATTATTTTCTAATGTGAAAAATTCCCATGATATGTGTTAAAACATACAATTATACTTGTAGGAACAATTAAAATTCTGTACTGCAAGGGGAGCTGTTGGAACACAATACAAAGATAAAGCATTAGATCATCCATCAGCTTCTGTAATATCCACTTCCAGCTATAAGGAGTCATGTTTCAACACCTCTGATTCCCTGATGCTGACAAGCTAAACAACTTGTTTTGTCTCTGGGAGCTCTTCTCTGGTGATTAACTGCTCATAGTGAATACTAATTATATGAAAATACTGTACTGAAAAAAAAAGGTGGGGGTAGAAGTAGTGCCCTATTCCCTTTACCTGCAGAATCACCATTCCAACCCCCATTGCTTGTTTTCAAAATGTATGCTGTTCCATTGAAAACAAGGATGATAAGTCTTTTCACACCACAATTAAATTAATGTGCCTTCTTACTATATATTTTGAAATCACTAAATGATTTGGTGCCAACATGTCTCTCATCTCCAACCAAGTTAAACAAATGTATATTGCAATGTTGTTAAATGTGTGCAGTAACCACTAGCATATAATTGCAGTGTGGTGTGTGTAAATTAGGGAACTATTAGTAGCAATGGACCCTGAGATATGGCCCCAATTCCCTACATCTTAGTTTGAAAATATGCCCTGAATTGTCATTTGTAAGAAAATGAAGATCAGATTAAATTCCCTTTTACTAGAGAAATCTGAGTATTTGTTCTTCCATTTTACATCCAAAGAGCTTGTTAAAATGCTAACATGGCAAAATTAAAAGCTGTTAAACAATAGAAGGCAGAAAGTGATTAAATCTACCAAACACATTCAAAGCAGCTTAAGCTACTTTTTAATTAAAAAGAAAAAGATATCACTAACAGAATTCAGATGTGGTAATCTAGATAAACCTGATAGATCATTCCAAACACAAAAGCTTCTGCTGCTGTTGTACAAAACACTAAGTTTAGGAACAAACCTCAGGAATCTAGCTCCCTAGTCTTAGGTACAGAGGAGTTTATCACACGGGAAAATTGGAAGTTTAAAATGGTAAGAACCTGTGATTAACTCACAACTACACAAATGATTTTCACACGCAAAGTGCAGTTATCCCGTGCAGAATCTAAGATTAACCTGCACTTGCATACAAATGCGGGAATAGTTTTTACATGACAGGACCAAATGTGCCTCCATCCTGATAATGATTAAAGCGTGTGCATCCCGCAAAAGTGAACAAATGAGCAAATGATTTTCACACAATGAGCCCTGACTATGGTAAGAGTGCATGGGGGGGGGGGGGGGGGAAGCGTCCCTCAGTAGCTGTTTCTTTCAGAGCTGTGGCTAGGAGGGAAGGCTGTCCCCTTTGGGGGATTTTGGATTTCAGCTCCCAGAAGACTCAGCTATGTTGGCCAATAATCTGAGGTTCTGGGAGCTGAAGGGGACAGTTTATTGATCGCTGCTGGCTCTGGCATACCGGGAGGCAAGCATTCATTCACTCTCCTCTTTCTCTGCCCTTGCATCAGCTGTTTGTTTTAAGAGCTCTGGCTACGAAGAAGGGCAGGACAAAGCAACACTGGAAGCAAAACTCCTCTCTTTCTCTCACATTCCCACTGTGTTCCTGACTTCCCTCAGCAACTGCTCCTTTAAGAGCCCTGGCTGGAGAAGGAGAGACATTCACACACAGAGGGAGGAAGAAGCAAGCTTTTTCTCATATGTATCTGTGTGCTTCTGCCTTTGCCTAAGAACATGCTCCTTTAAGAGCCCTGGCTATTATCCCTAAGGAACCATGGGAAATCTGACAACAAGAACAGAAATGGGGAGAATCCTGCAAATGGCTTTCAGACTACAGTAACTGCGCAAAAAAAGCCAGTTCATGAATGAAATAGAAATAAAATCATATTATCTTCCCAAAACCGACTATTTGCTGGTTCATGTCACTTTCTTGTCAGATTCTAAGCAGTTTGCATGCAATGTCGTAATCAGCTGGCATATCAATTGTATTTGGGGAGGAGTTGTTGGGAGACAGGAATGTATGTTTTAGCATGTAAGCCTCCCCAGATGTGTTACACAGAGAGGCGGGATATAAATAAAATTTATTATTATTATTAAAACAATTTGTGCAACTGCTGCTAATATGCTGCATAATCACAAGTTCTTCCCAGTTTAAACTTCCAATTTTCCCCGTGTGATAAACTCCAGACTCTTTAGATAGAGACATACAGAAAGTGCCACGATACGGATGCTTTGAGCTTGTTAATTGGTTAAGCATTACTAACAATAGTTTTGGAGGAGGCTGAGGTCCAAAACACACTGCAAAAATAATCCAGTTTGAGATTGTTTTAACTGCCCTGGCTCAGTGCTAGGGAATTTTGGGAATAGTAGTTTATTGTGGCACCAGAGCTTTGTGACAGAGAAGGCTAAGTGTCTCACAGAACTACAGTTCACAGGATTCTCTAGCACTGAGCCAAGGCAGTTAAAGCAGCTCAAACTGGATTATTTCTGCAGCGTGTTTTGGACCTGAGTTCTCCACCATCCAGATAGCATGCGTTAAACAATAGTGGGACACAGCTTCCAATACCCATCACAAAGATATACATAAAAACTAATGTATGGTAATTAAAAATTACAATGGAAATACATCCAGAAAACTCTTGACAGAAAGAGTTTTAAAATATGCTTGTAGTGGCTGAAATATGATCAAGTAAGTGGGTTTCTCTATTTAGTTATTCTCAGTTAGAATGTGTTACTAATTTAAATTGTAAATTTGGATAACTCCATATGACAGTATGGAAAAAAGTCAAACCCAGGGATTCCATTTCAGAGTTTTTGATTCTGTAGCTTTAAAATTTTCCTTTGTTTTTGTCATTTAAAGAAAAAGAAAAATGTCCATCAGCTTTAGTCAACCATAGGCCTACTGCCAGAAGTCTAAAGATCAAACTTCTTCAGGCTGAAATGATATCATCTGCCTCAGGAAACTGATACAGAATCTGAAATGTATACGGGAAATGAATCATAAAGCACCACTATACCCAATTTAATCTTTTTATATTCCTGCTACTAGTTCTGTACAGTGACTGAGACAGTGAAATGTATATTTTTCTTTTAAAACATTTATTTTAAACAAGAAGCATCTTACCTAAAAAACATGCCCGAAAATAAAGCACAGGAGCCTGGTAACTGCAGGAGTACAGAACATGGTATTCATAGCGTATCACCTCTGTTGTTGCAGACATGCTAGCCACTTGAAAGTCATCCAGACCTTCCTGAAAGAGAGATTTACAGCCATAAAGAGTGGATGTAAACAAAATAAATAAATAATTGCAATTCTATTAATGTAGCCAATTAATAAATATCTGAAATGACTGCAAGGACTTGTGTGCCTTCAAGTAATTTCCTACCCTGAGGCAACCGTATCATGGGTTTTCTTGGCAAGTTCCTTCAGAGGCTGCTTGGCCTTTCCATCCTCTGAGACAGTGTGACTTGCCCAATGTCACCCAGTGGGGTTCCATTACCAAGCCGGGATATAAACCCTTGTTTCCAGAGTCCTAGTCCAACACTCAAACCACTATGCTATGATTGGCTCTCAATAACTACTCCCTGCTATTACTTGCCTCTCTATAATTGTAAGGAAACAGTCAGATTATTGGTCACCAAGAAGTTTTTTCTTTAGTTTTATTTTTGAAATATAACAAGAACAATACAGGTTGAGTTTCCCTTATCCAAAATGTTTGGGACCAGAAGTATTTTTGAATTATTATTATTATTTTATTTTGGAATACCTTTATTTGTATATACGTACATTGGAGATGGGACCCAAATCTAAATATGAAATTAATTTAGGTTTCATATACACCTCACACCCATAACCTGAAGGTAATTTTATGCAATATCTTTAATAGCTGTGTGCATTAAACAAGGTTTGTGTACACTGAACCATCAGAAAGCCAAGGTGTCACTATCTGTCACCCAGGAAAAACATTTGAGTTTTTGGAGTATTTTGAATTTCATAATTCTAGGTAAGGGAGACTCAACCTATATATAAATTGTTTACTTATAAAGTGAAAACCGTAGTATCACATGCTTCAGCCTACAAACACTGTGTGCATAGCTAGCTTCTGCTGAAAACCTGTAAAACATTTTGGCTCTCAAACTCTGACAATGGCAAGGAAAGACATATTTGAACTGAACAACATGAAGTTTGTTCCAATTAGGCCATTGCAATCATGACAAAAAAAACCTTAGTGTTTCTATGGCACTTCCAACTCTGAATATACTTCATAGTCTGGTCCTTACATCCACTGTATTCAGTCATTCAGTCAGTATTATTAAAGGAAAAGGAAAAGGTATTCCCTGTTGACAAGGTTGTCAAGTCATATCCAACAGTGTGTGTGTGTGTGTGTGTGTGTGTGCGTGTGTGCGCGTGTGTGCTCAACTGCTCCCTAAAATTCAAGACTGGGGAAGGGAGATTAATTTGAAAGTCAGAGATCTGTTTTCCTACAGACTTCATGGCAGGGACAAGATTTAAAATACTATTGTAAAGGTTTTCAATTGACTCTCTCTGGGAGACGCCTTGGGTCTTACTCTGGGAGAAAGGTGGCATACAAATTAATTAATAATTTGTATAAATCAATTAAAATAAAAGGTTGAATACTTCCCACTGTGTATATAAGTCTCATAACACTATGATACACCAGCTCCTTATTATTAACTTTTCATTCATTGAGGTCATTGAGGTCAATGAAGTTTTTGATTCACAGTCAATTCACACAATCAAATCTACACACAATTTGACACAAGAAACATGTGTTTGTTTTATGGCATTCTCAGTTTGCAACCTAACCTACATTTTATTACACCACTGCTAAAGCTATTTTTAGCAACTCTGCAGTTGCTGATCTGGTAAGTTGCACTGGATAAATGGGAGAAGCCATTATTCAACTGCTTCTCCACTTGCCACATTCTGCATGGATCCATTCATATTCTGAACATGCCAGTTTAGTTCTGTGGAGTGTTACTTTTCTCACTGACAATTGTCCAGCCAAGTGGAGTGGTAAAACAGCCCCAGATAATAAATTTGCAATTATTAAAATGATGTGGAGTAAATGCCAATTCAGACATGTTGGAAAAGGTGGCAGGTTTAAAGCTAATTTTAACAAGGAGAAATCATAAACCTTTGCAAGCATATAACTGGGGGGGGAAAGAAGTTCTCAGCTAACTAAAAGGAGACTAATATTGAAACAGAATAATGATGTACGATGATGAAAAACCCAAACTACAACAGGCCAGTGGAGGGTAAGGCACAGGCACTGTTCTTGCCAGAACATGATGGTTACCACTGCAATGTTTTAAAACATTCTTATTACAATTTATAAATAAAACCTCCCATTTCCTCCAAGAACTGAGTGGTACTGACTTTACTGGCAAGGGCTGGTGGTCAGAGGCTTTCAAAATGAGGCTATTAAGTTTTTTTCCTTAAAAAAGAAAGAAAGAAAGAAAGAAAACCAAACCTCATGGAGTAAACTAAAGGGAAATACTCAAACATATTTGTCCAGATAACACAACTGATGTATTCAGAGAATATAGGCGGGTAAGCCTGACAGAAAACCATAAATGTGTGCACACATGCTGAGTGCTGGCATGCTTCCAAGTTTGTGTCTTACATAGCCATAGAAACTGCAGGTGAACTAGGTGGCATCCTGCTGTGAACAGAGTTCACTATGCTGTTTTTTGGCTGGGGTGAAGAATGAAACGGTTGAAAGAAACAGTGAAAAAAACCCACAGCTTTTCTAAGAAGCCAGTTGCTTCAACAGCAGCATCTTGCACTTAGTTTCTTAGCAAACCTTAATTCTTCAACCTACATTGGAGAAATACATAACAGACATGTATATTGAGTTTCACTAACACGTAACATTAATTGGGATACTTAACATTATTTCCCAATTTAACATTACAAAGAATTAATTGTTCCAAGAAATGTATCTAGTTGGCCCTCCGTTTTCACGAGGATCTGTTCCAGACACACACACACACACTCCATGAAAACGGAGATTCAGCAATATTCAAGCCCCATAGGCTTGAATGGGGCACATTTATTTTCACTGAGGTTTCCCCTCAGTGAATATGCAAAACCGCGGACTTTAAGTCCACGAGAAAGGAAGGGCAACAGTGTTCAAAAATAAGCTTTGCATATGAAAAATATGGTTATAACTAGTCAAGGTAATTACTGAAGAGAAAAGAACAATAACACAGGCCTATGATGAACAAACCTTTTTCAATATTATAGCTGTTTTTAATGAATTTGTAGGTGCAGAATTAAAAAGCAACAATAAAAATGCCGAACCACACAGGTTTTTCACAAATTTGGTATTTTTATCAATTCAGTTGTTACTCAGCTTTGATTAAGTGCAGACACTGATGTTCCAGTGCAATTTCTTTAGTGATTTTGAATGAATTCTGTGTTTCATAATAGTGCACTGAAGACTTCTGAAAGTCTATTAGAAGCCTGTAACTCCTTTCTTATTCTTAGCAGGATACCTCTTTTTAGGATAATTTCATTCAGTCACATATTGCAACATCAAAGCAAGTTGTGAAAAAAATGTACATGATGGTGCAAATCTGAGGTCATTTCTGGACTTAAAACGCCAATTTCCTGTAAAACTAACATTTTTAAAGGGTTTTATGACCCTCGATTTCTCAAGCCTGTTTAATTCCTGGATAGTTGCTGAAAACCATTTTTAAAAACTATTAAGTATCACACCATGTCTTTCTTGGATAGAGATAACTTGTATGGTTTTTACAAGATATTCGGAACTCTCGCTTTCTCTTTTGCCTGCCCTTTTTCTAGAGACAAGTGCTGTATCTGTGATCTATAAACATACAAGGACTTCTGAATCCTGCTTAAGACCAACTCTAATCCCTTTTTATTTGGTAAACAGAAGTAACAGGATGCATGACATAAAGGCTAGAGTACTCATGTGTAATCCTTTGCTCTATATTTCCAGTAGTATGGATGAAAAGAATTTACTGGGGGAAGTAAACTTTGGTGACTGCAAATGTTGATAGCATCACTTTAACTGGAGCTGAGCCATACTGTAACAGAAGTTCATTTTAACTCACCTTAATACAGTTCTTAATGCTCCCTGTATCTAAGGGGGGGGGGGGAGAGACAACAAAATCTGGAAGATTATTGTGTTGGGTATTACATGCAGAAGAAATCAATTCTTCTGTCTTAAAATAAATTACCCTTGCTTTAGTCATAAAGGTAAATGATAATATCTTAATGATAATATCATAATGATAATATCATTAAGAATATCATTAAGAAAGGCTGAAACAATAAAAACGTAAATCAGTAAGAAGTCTGTATGACATTGTGTGATGCATTTCTTAGGACATGATCCAAACTCTTTCAAACAAAGTGTAAAGTATAGAGAAGCTCTATATAGCACAGGAATCTGCAGGACTGAGCAGGGAAAGCTTCCCCCCACCATTTTAGGAAGAGGTGGTTTATGAGGTTTATTATTTATGAGGTGGTCAGGCTTGGTTTATGAACCAGCATGTCTATTATAGGACATACCAGAACCCTCCACTTTGCTTGCCCTCAAACCTCCCTGTAGAACATACCATTGCTAGGCCAGGCATATGGAAAGTAAATACCGTAGTTTCTAAAGATAATCCAAATGCCTCCAGCACCATCCCTTCAAGTATCTGCTATTACCCCCAAGGCCTAGCTGTATACGACAGACTATTTGGAAAAGGAGCAGAAGTAATTCCTCCTACCTAATGCAACCTCTCATGCTATTCCACACAATTCTTGAAAGTTTCCTAATGGTAGGACCACTGCATAGAGAAGAAGATGAAATGCTAACAGGTGACAGAGAGAAGGCTGAACTGTTTAATACCTGCTTTGCCTCAGTCTTCTCCCTAGAAGAAAAACAGTGCTCTGACTGGTGAATATAGAATAAATCATATAGTGAAGGGACTCTAGCCCGGAATAGGTAAAGGAATACCTAGTAGTAAAGGAATACTGTACATTATTTAGAATAGCTAGGCATTCCTTTACTACTAGGTATTCCTTTACCTATTCTGGGCTAGATTCCCTTTACTATATGATGCTGTAGCCCTTTACTAAAGGATGTCATCTCAGAGTCACTGCCAATAATCTTTCAAAATTCTTGGAGGCCAGGAAAGGTCCCAGAAGATTGGAGAAGGGCAAATGTTGTCTTCAAAAGGGCAAAATGAGGATCTGAACAACTATCGCCTAGTCATCTATACCAGGAAAGGTTCTAGAAAAGGTAATTAAACTGTCCGTGTACACTTAGAAAGAATGTGGTGATTACTAAGAGGAAGCATGGATTTCTGAAAAGCAAGTCATCTCAGAAGGTAATACATTTAGAAAGGAAAAATGAAATGCATAAATATAGGATGGGTGACATCTGGCTTGAAAGCAGCATATGTGAAAAGGATCCCGAGGTCTTAGTAGATGACCACAAGCTAAACATGAATCAACACTGTAATGTAGCTGCCAAAAAAGCCAATGAAATTCTGGGCTTCTTCAACAGGAGTGTAATGTCTAGATCAAGGGAAGTAAATGTGTCATTCTTTTCTGCTTTGGTAAAACCTCTCCTGGAATACAGCGTCCGGTTCTTGACACCACAGTTTAAGAAGGATGCCAACAGACTGGAACATGTTCAGAAAAAGGCCACAAAAATTATCAAAGTTTTGGAAATCAAGCATTATAAGGCTCCACAGAGGAAGATGAGTATATTTAGCTTGTAAAAGGGAAGACTGAGAGGTGATAGCATAAATATCTTTAAATAACTGAAAAGATATCATGTGGAAGATGTTCTAGAGCAGGGGTAGGCAACCTTTCCCCTTTAAGGGCCGAGGGACTTCAGCTCCCAGAAGCTTCAGCCATGTTGGCCAATAGCTCCTGCAATTCTGGGAGCTGAAGTCCCTCGGCCCTTAAAGGGGAAAGGTTGCCTACCCCAGTTCTAGAGATTAGAACATGAACCAATGGATTCAAATTACAATGAAAGAGATTCCACCTAAACATTAGGAATGTTTTAACTGTAAGAGTAATTTGACAGAGGTATACATTGCGTCTGAAGGTGGTGGACTCTCCACTGTACTCATACTGCCCCCCCCCCCGCCCACTTTCTTGGCAATCCATGGATAAGTTTTGGTTGATTTTTTTTCCTTTACTTATATATAAGAAATTTTAGTGAAAAAAATCAATCCCCAAAAATGGGTTGACGTATCCACAGGTCAATGTAAGTACTGTACTTTAACTCTCATCAAAAATAGGAACCATTCCCTTCTCTGAGTAGAGTAGGAAAAGGTGAGAGCTCCCACCTCAACTTTCTTTGCCACAGCACCATTTCTGGTCTTTCTGAATGCTGGAATTGGAATAGGAAAATGACTGTGGAGGCAGCTCTTTTGTACTTCCTCTCAAAGGATCACTGAGAAAGGAGGGGAGGGGTCAGTGCTTATTTTAGGATTTCCCATGACAGAGTAAGCTCTCACCTTCCTCCACTCTACTCAGAGAAGGGGATTCCATCTATATTATTCCAGTGATGAAGAATCAGGTTTTGAAGGCTTTGAATAAGATATTTGTGTATGTTTTTCACCTTTTCTGGGTTAAAATACGGCAAAGATAGCACATTAAAGTTAGCAATAGCAATAGCATGTACATTTCTACACTGCTTATCACTCCATTTAAGCACTCCCTAAGTGGTTTACAAAGTATAAGCTAATTGCCCCTAACAAGCTGAGTACTCATTTTAGCAACTTCGGAAGGATGCAAGGCTGAGTTGACCTTGAGCCCCTGGCTGGTATTGAACCCACAAAGTTAAAGGCTGCAATCACTGCTAATTTAGGGGCTGAACAGACTGCCCCTTTGGAGCAGCGTCCTGCCGCCCCTTTCACCGCCGGATTGGGACTGCAGCAACCACAGACCATGCCCCCAATCCAGCGCTTTGCTGGCCCCAAAAGTCTAAATGCTGCACCAAAGAAATGGCATGATGCCAGCATTGGGGCAGCATTGGGGCATGTGGTTGCCATGACCCCACTCTGCCCCAATGACAGGGTTTAACACTGGTCTGTTTCGTCACCATTTTCTTTGCTTTGCCTTTACATCCTTCATTGACATGTGCACATTATTTTAGCATGCCCCACGCCTGGTCACGTCTCCAGTACACTGCACAGCCATCATTTACTATAGTTCCCTCCTCATCCATCAGCTTTAGGATGAGCACATATAGTTATGCTTGCCAAAATTATGTAAGATCTTTGGCATCATTTTCCTTTGCTTCATTCTTTACATTATTTATTACTGGCTCTTAATTTTTATTCTCAACTTATTCATATCAAAATCCATAATTTTGGCCCCAAAACCTGCCTGTGACTTATACATGAGGTCGACTTAAATACAAGTATATACAGAATGTCTGTCCATATATGTCACAAATTGTCAGAAAATGATTTACTCTCCTGCATCTATGTGTCATGAACAATTTATTACTCACTCCAATAAAAGTATATGCAAATATAAACAAAATATAAACAATACATTACAATAATTAGTTCTATTACTGCCTGATCAATTTTGCATTATGATGGCTAAGCACCTGTAACTTTTATTGATTTCAACTCAATTTATGTATAAGTGAAAGACTGAACTCAGAACGGCAACCTGTCATCAGAACATATGTTTCCACAGTGCTGAAGAAAATGCTATCCTTATTAAAATATTTAAGATAGGATTAAGTTGCATTTTCTAGGAAAATAGCACAGAATCACTTTAAGTTTCAGTTACTGCTTCTCCATTACAAATTCATTTGCATGGTTGCCACACTGCATGGAGAAAATGATTCTGGGACTGCTTCCTAAACAAATTGGGAAGTTGTCATCAGAAAGCATCTGTTATTTTATTACACTCATGTAAAAGCATTCTTGTGCTATGTTAATGGAGTAATGAGCAGATGCTTTCAAATGCTATACCTAGTACAATATATGCTTAATAATAATAGAAAAACCACCTAATTAATAATAAAGGTTGCTTTACAAATGCATTCTCAGTAATTAATAAGACAAGTCAATCTTTAGGTTTTTATTCATATGCCTGTTGGCTCCCAAATGTATCTGATCCGTTCACTTTAAAAATCTGTCTTATAATTTTTTTTGAAGTTAACCCAAACACACATATTTCTTTTTATAAACATAGCAATTTTTATGTCTTCTAAGAAGCCTGCTTCCGCAGAACCTTTAAGAGAGAACGGTTAGTGGGGAGTTGCTAGTTCAACTTGGTCAGCTTTTGCTAAGAAGCTGGAACTGAGCCAGCATGAACTGGATTAGGTCAAAGCTGAACAAAACAAAACAAAACAAAAAAACAGGAAAAAGTTTCACTTAAGGAAGAGGGGGACTGAGAGAAGTTACAGTCAAGAAGGAACACATTAGTAACAAAAGAACCTTTCCTCCCACCCTCAAATATTACACAGACATTGATCCAAATATTCATTCCAAAACAAGATTCCCCCAGCAATGTAGAGATAGTTTCTCTCTTTTTCTCTCTCGCTCTCTCGTAGTATAACATGGAAAAGTTATAAAGCAGTATAACCTGGCCATGATCCTTGGAGGATTCAAGGAGCTGTAGTTTTGTTTTTGTTTCTTTAAAAAAAAAGCTTTTCTGAACTCTTAATATTATGAAGAAGTTAATGAAATGCAAGAAAATCATCTAAATATGAGAGATGCAATGAAAAAATTTTCCTACATAACTTTACTGAATATCTGCATGAACCACTGCATTAACCTTGGGCAAGCTGAGTACAAGATCAAATGTACATGAAGCACTACATCATCATAATGTTACACAAATAAAGATTAAAACTGGTTTAAGGTAAAGTGTACTGCTGGAGCTTGTCTGCTTAGTTAGATTTTATCTATACATTTTATTTCCACATACTATCCTGATAATTTTGTAGTATCAGAATATCTTAAAAGAACACCTTCCCATAAGAGGTATGGTTGTTATATTTCAAGAGAGAATGGCACTGCAAGCATAGCAATTCTTGGCATGTACATGGAATTTCCTTCAGATTGAATAACCACTAGACCAAACAGGCCAGAAAGGCAATGAGAATTACAGCTAGGTTTCAGTTTGAAAACATGAAATCATGGACTGGAAGAAACCCAAAGCCCCAAATCAAGCCAGGATCTTCCACCAGACATTAATCCTCATCCACAGGGCACATTATCCACCAACAGTGCTAAGAATAAACAACCCTCCAGCAAAAAAATAGTTTGGCAAAACAAATCCAAATGGCTCAAACAAACAAGATGAAAAAATACATGGTGGTGAAGAGAAATTCCTTTTCCCAAACCTGTATTGCTATTCAAAATGATTTGAGAGAAAGCTCTTCTTCAACACTAATTATTTAAGAAGTGGAAATAAAGCTTTGTAATACTAAACATTTCTTCATGTAGCACAGATAACTAGAGAATGCAGAAAGCCACCATATCCCAAGCCACTAAGCTTCTTGTACAAGTTTCTGTTTTCTTTTGACAAAGCAAGAGGACAAAATCTTAATGATCTTTTTACCGCTCTGCTAATTACAAGAAAGAAGGAAATAAATAATGAAGAGCTTTATAGAAACTCATGTTCACTGACATGAAGTCATCTTCTCTTTCATGTTATCTGAGAAGTCCTAACCCAATTCGGGATATGATTATGGTAGGCCAGGAGTGGATGAAGTACAACTCATGTGCTTTATGCAGCACCCAAGACCTTTTTTGCACCCCCTATGGATATGTACATTGTCAGTCACTGGAATCAAAGCAGTTGGCACTTTTAGGGGGAAGAGACCATGTAATACTAGAATTCATGTTTGAAGAACAGGCCAAAGAAGAGTATAGTCAAACACAGACCCTGGATGTCAGGAAAGCTGATTTTATCAAGCTCAATAAAATAATGGGTAGAATCTGATGGCTAGAGATGCTAAAGGAAAAATGTGGGATGCAATTTTAGTTTTCCAAGGTCTTTTGAAGGCAACCTAAAATATGCAGGGATGACAGTTAAACTTGTTAGAGTTCAGTGTTTATCAGCAGAGCAGCAAAACAAAAAACAAAAACGTAATATGCTTTCCCAAAGAATAAAGACTAACTCGAAAAATGACAAACATGTAGTTTGTGGTTTAAAAACAAATAATAATTATTTTAATAAATAAATACACAACAACTTAAATCCTATCCTAACTGGTGTTAATATAGCAAGAAGAGACTGCTACTCCATCTTAGACTTAGAGGAGGCAGTTACTGACTGCAGTTATTGACAGTTTAGAATATTCAGTCAGTTAAACTGCCAGATAGAGTGACAGTTAGAATGAGAGAGGAGGGACAGAGGAAGTCCCCATATAACCAAGAAGGCAAAAGAGAATGCAATACACAAATTTTCCAACAAAAAAGACACCGGGAGGGGTGGGAGTTCATGAAGAAAGAGTTGCTAAAAGCACAATCACAAATAATTCCATAGAAGAAGGAAAATGGGAAACATCTGAAAAAGCCAACGTAGCTTCACAAGGAGAAAGCACAAGGAGAAAATGAAAAGAAAAAAAGCAATATAAAAAATAGAAGCACGGACGAGTCATCAAGGAAGAGCATAATGTGTAGCCCAAGCCAAAATAACCTGAGACTGGTTAGAGAACCTGAAAGCAACAAAAAAAAAAGGGGGGGGGGGATTGAGAAATGTTCAAAGAAAGGAAATAGTGAGACTGCTGCTCAGAAGGATGGTAAAATGCAACCATCACAACTAAGGGACGAAGCAGACCACTGACCAGGAATGGCCTCTGGCTGCTTCAGCTACGAATGGCCCAGGACAAAATGGTCTCAAGCGAGCCACCGGCATGAGAGATTTTTTTGCCGGTGGTATCAGGCCACCTTAGGTGGCTTCAGAGTGGCATATAGACACTCCAAGGGTGTGCAGCATCTGCATGCCATGCTCCCAAAGTGGTCGGAATCCGCTTCTTTTGGCCCGTCTACTTCAGGTTGAAAAGGCAGAACTGTTCAACATCTATTTTGCTTTACATTTTCTCTGTACACCTAACAAAGACATATGATACATTTCCTCCAATCCTAATACTTCCCCCAAGGCAACAGGCTGAAACCATTTCTGCTTTATTAAATATATTATCTTTTTATGATTTTATATAGCTCCTGAGAAGGTCTTGAGAGTATACACAGGATGAGATTCTCCAGGCATTTTTACCAGTGGGTTTCTATGGCCAAGCAGGGCTTCAGACTCTGGTCTCCAGAGTCATAATCCTAGGATTCTATAAATTGACATTATGACGTTATCAGATTCAAATCTGAGCTTCCCTAAAAGGCTCATGTAGATACCATAGTTGTCCCTCAGACAATTGGGGGGCCGAAGCATCAAAATTAATTAATTAAATAAATAAATAAATAGAAATTTTTAAAAAATTAAAATTTAAAAAAAATATGCATGCACACTCTCTCAGCCCCAGAAAAGCCATGGCAAAACCCCTGTGGAGATTTTGTCAAGAAAACCCCAAGAACAAGTAATAACAACAATAATCAATATCATCATGGCGGGCGGCGGTGGGGGCAGCAGCAGCAGGACCAGCCTGGGGCCGATCCAAAGGCCTCAGGGGCTGCATCCGGACCCCGAGGCCTTAGGTTGCCTACCCCTGGTCTAGGCACTTCCAACAGTCTTTTAGGACATCTCACTTAGGGCCTTTGCAGACTGCCAGAAATAGTGCAAATTGAGTCCACTTTAACTGCCCTGACTCAGCGCTAGGGAATCATGGGAACTATTGTTTATTGTGGCACCAGAGCTCTCTGACAGAGAAGGCTCAATCTCTCAGAAAAAAATACAGTTCCCATGATTCCCTAGTACTGAGTCAGGGCAGTTAATAGTGGACTCAATTTGCACTATTTCTAGCAGTCTGCAAAAGCCCTTAGGCTACAATCCCATTACTGGGAGAAGTCCCACTGAATTCACTGGGGTGTGTGTGTGTGTGTGTGTGTGTGTGTGCGCGCACACACACACACGCCTTCAATTGCCTGTCGACTTATGGTGACTCCATGAATTTCATAGGGTTTTGTCAAGCAAGAAACACTCAGAGGTGTTCCATCGGTTCCTTCCTCTGAAATATAGCCTACAGTAGCTGATATTTGTTGGTGGTCTCCCATCCAATTATTAACCGGGGCAACTCTGCTTAGCTAGATACACAAGCACACATTCTCCCCCTCTCTCACACATACAAATACTCACACATTTAACTTTATTATGCACCTGCCCAACAGTGAAAGTGAAATTATGGGGGGGGGGGGGTTCAGTCGTTTTTCCCCTACCCAGCTGCTCATTCAACTTCTACCTGCAATGTGCCGTATGCCAAGAGCAATAGGAAGTAGCCAGGGAGTCTCTATGCATATGCCAAAGGGAAATCCCACTTTACTCACCCACCATTCTAATGGATAGCTAGAGTGCTCAAGAGGAAACAAGCATTTCCTTTAAGGCAGAGGAGGAAGCTTAGAAAAACTAACAATCTGTATTGATAGTGAGCTTCAGATAAGCTTACTTGCTCCTGCAACTTGATTTCATCTATGGGATTTTTGGCATCTACATTAGGGACAAGCTTTCTAGCCCTCAAATATGGGACATCCCTTACAATAACGGAAACCTGACAATCCTATTCCAGGGTGAACCATCCCTGAACCACCTCTGGCAAAAGCACATAAAGGACCATGAACTATGCAGCTATACAGACAAAAGAGATTTTGAGATAGTTATAAATAAATCTTGTCACCAACAAAAACTGCAATAATAATTCATGTAGTAATTTATTCATTATGTGGAAATATAAGTGTGCCTGATAAGTGGGGAAATCTTTGCAAAAAGTAATTAATTAACTGTCAGCTTAAAATCAATGGGATGAATGTACATAGCCTTCCTTTGACTGACACATTTATTCTGAGTCAGAAAGCACACTACTTATGTGCAAACAAAGAATACCTACACTCTTTATAAAGATGCCTTACACATGCTTGCTACACTGGGGTTGAGAGAAGAGGCTATAGATATCTAACCTTAATAAGCAGCTTCCATTCATATTCACAGACTGCTGATTTAGGCTTCCTCCATGGATTAGATTTACTAACTACCACCACTAGTGATCAGAGTTGTACAGAAAAAAATCCAAATGGGGGTATAGAAGAGTTAGGGGAAGGATTCCAGTGCTTAAAATGAATGTGCTATTAAGCTTGTTTCTATCTTACAGAATCCTTTTCTTCTCCATCACTCACATGTACTAGTAGTCAAGACAAAAAGCAGATTTTCAACAGGCATTTCTCAAACTACAATACTCACCCTACAGAGGCAAATTGACAGGGCAGGATTAACACCCAGGAACCATTTATTACAAGACCAAAAACACAAAATGACATATCACCCATAGCAGTCACCTACAGTCCTTAGCTGAGACCACGCAAACACATCATCAACAAGTTACAACCAATTCTGGAGAATAAGACAGCCCTCTCCCAAGCTCTAGGCCTTTATTGTCCTACAGACAGTCTTCACATCTTAAAATAACTACTCACAACAAGATACATAACATGATTAGTAATACAGAAACAAGGGCCTGTCACAAATCCAAATGCCAACTCTGTCTCCACATCTACTCTGGGAGCAATATTACAGGGGCCAATAACATCACCCACAACATCAGAGGTACATTTGCTTACTCTTCCTCCAATGTGATATATGCCATCATATGCTAGCAACGCCACTCTACACATTACTTTGGACAAACAGGATAGGCTATAGGCAAGAGGATTAATGGACACAAACCTGACATTAGGAATGGCAGAATCCTAAAACTAGTTGCAGAACTTTTCAACCCACCTGGACAAATGATTTACAGGCTGTGGTTCTTGAACAAGAAAACTGGAAGGAAGATTAGAAAGATAAACTGCTGAATCAAATTCAAAGCCCTAGCCATGTGAGTCTGAAAAATCAGAATTCAAAGGATCTTGTAGCACCTTTGAGACTAGCTGAAAGAAAGAGGTTGGTAGCATGAGCTTTCGTAGACCTGAGTCCTACTTACTCCACTGCATGTATCAGAGGAAGTAGGCATACTGCTGAACTGAATTATATTCACAAATGCCAATCCATTAGCATAGGTATGAACCAAGACAATTACTTCATGGCAAAGCACATATATTAATACAAGAGTCCTGACTACTTCACTTATAACAACAGGAATCTTCTCAGAGAGAGTTCTGAACCCAGGGAAACTGACTTTTGGTAGATGCATTGCTTTCATACCTCAAAACTAGCTGAGCACTGCAAAGATCTGAAAGACCTGTATTATATTACACAGCCATTCAGGGCAAAGGTCATGATTTGCATCTTTTTGGATTCTATTCCATTCCATTCCACTCCCACAACTGTGTAAATACGCTTTATACCTGAGCGTTTATTATCACTTTGTACTGCATCCAAAGAAGTGGGTTTGTATTCATGAAAACTCTGGCAAAAATAAAAACCAGTTAGTCTTAAGAGTACTGCCACATTTCCTTCCTCCTTTTAATACTTTCAAGTATAGTTAGTTTTTGTTAAACATAAAGGAAGTATAGGCCTTTACAGGTAAAGGTATTCCCAGTTGACAAGGTTATCAAGTCGTGTCCAACCACAGGGGGTGGTGCTCATCTCTGTTACTAAGCTGAAGAGTCAGCATTGTCCAAGGACTACTCTGTGATCATGTGGCTAGCATGACTGCACAGAATGCTGCTTACCTTCCCACTGAGAAGTGGTACCTATTTATCTACTTTCATTTGCATGCTTTTGAACTGCTAGGTTGGCAGAAGCTGGGACTAGTGACAGGAGCTCACCCCATCATGCAGTACCTGGGTATTGAACTGCTAACCTGCCGATCTTGCAGTCAGCAGAGTCAGCGTCTTAACCACTTGAGCCACTGCATCCCCTTTAGACCTGGAACAATTACTATGGAAGATTAAAGAAGGAAGTGTAAAGACAGGCTTACTGCTCAACATAAAGAAAACAAAAATCATGACCATGGAGGATATATAGACCTAGATAACAAGGAACTGAAATAGTTACAAGAATTCCCATACCCTGGATCAATACTGACCAAAACAGAGACTACATTAAAAAATTAGGAATGGGAAGGGCAATGATAAAAGAATTAGGTAAAATCCTAAAATGTAAAGATTCTTTTTCTTTTACTGAACACTACACTGCTTATCTATCCATAAGAGTCCTCCTCAACGACAGTCACCCCAAAATCACTTAACTATAGTAAGCCACACCAAACATAGTAGCATCAATTTCAAAGAAAACATGTATACAATTGCAATGTAAATAAATCTTTAAGCACAGTATCATCTGCATATAAGTTCTCTCAATTTGAAAAGATGATGACTGTGGTAATCCAAGAGATAAACATCTAAGACAACATAAAAGATTTTTGGCTTACTGTGTGAAACAGCTGATTGCAAGGGAATTACTGATGTCTTTTTACATTATTTCACTATGTCGCAATTAAAAACAGACTAGCCAATATTTATGATAAATATGTCTTACAAAAAAACTTTAGATCTTATAAAAAGAAAAAATACTATTGAGGAAAAAGCTGGTTCAAGGGGGGGGGGGTGATTTCTGCACTGAATTGCTGCTCTGTTCTTCAATCACACAGTATTTAAACAATCTGTTCTCAGACAAAATATATTGGCCTGAATGCTTTCTATTCAATAGACTGAGAACAATTACAAACTTGAAAAGACAAGTATTGATCCAACAATCATTGTTTTCCATTAGAGTAATCCATGTATATCTTAGAGCTAATGAAGGAACAAAGCAAAACAAAGGCAAAGGCCTTAGCAAATTATTTTAATAAGCAAGGAAAGAAAAAAGCCACTTGTTCTCTTTTAAATCTAATTTATTTATTTTTTAAGTTCTATGTACTGCTTTTCCAGATAAATTCTGTTTGAAGTGATTTATAAAACTGCTCATTAAATTATGTAAGAATAAAAGATCAATATTGGATGTTACAGTCAACAACAAACACATTGAAAGTGCTCCAGGTAAGATAAGAAATATCTGACACCCTGAAGAAAAGTATGTTTTACAGCAATAGCTGAAAAGCCTGCAAAATGGGCTCAAACTGGCCTTTTAAACCAAGACACTCCAAAATTTGAGGACCACTACCAAGAAGGATTTGCTACAGCCCAATTTATCTATGCAGATCTTGAATGTAGCAATTAAAATGCAAAAAATATAATGAGTTTAGTAAATCAAGAGTTATAATTTCTGGATTTTAAAGAAATGAATACATGATTTATTCAGCTTAACAAGTTATCGCTTTCTCTTATCTAGCATTAAATAGTAGACCAAATTCTATTTTGACCATTGTAATGAAACCATTTAATAACAGGCAAGTCCAGGTATCAACTTCAATATAATTGTTAAAATCATTGCTAACATTAGACGACAAAAACATTTAAACAAATAATCAATAAATATATTGAACATACCAGTTATTTATTTGCAAGATGAATACCACTGTTTCATCCAAACATTACAGAATCAGTGACATTTAAATGGAATCTTTACAGTCAGCTGATGAAGAAGCCAGTGAAGCTTTCAAAGCTTGCAAAATGTTTATTGTGGATTTTGGTTGGCCAATAA
The DNA here is from genome assembly GCA_026167975.1 of Phrynosoma blainvillii. Taxonomy (NCBI): domain Eukaryota; kingdom Metazoa; phylum Chordata; class Lepidosauria; order Squamata; family Phrynosomatidae; genus Phrynosoma; species Phrynosoma blainvillii. Next base: position 56,791,511 of record JANUYF010000002.1, on the reverse strand, counting down.
AGATATCACTATTTGGTGGATTTTTGATTGGATAAGGCATCCTAGATCATCTTAGCAGAAAATGACCAGGACTAGCAGCCTAGTTCTAGATTAGGACCCAAATACCAAAAATCCAGAGCAGAAATTTGATATGGGCTAGAAGAGGAAGGAATTTATTTCCTCAAGAACATACTTGAACACTAATCAAATTTTATGTCACTTGAGTGGAGAGCATAATGTTGGTATGATTAAGGACTACTTTGTCCTCTTAAAACTACTCCTCTACTAAGGATATAACAGGAGGTACAATTGTTCTGTTGCAAAATTTAATTAAGATATCTTCAGTATAGTTTCATCTTTTCTTTTCTTTTTCTAACTGTAATTAATTATACATGAAAGGATGAAGTACTGAAAAGGTTAAAAAGGTCTCTTTTTCTCTAAGCTTCTATATTCTGAAAACCCTGAAGGCATTTAATTCCAAAACAGGAAACCAGAGAGAGGAACATTCAGCTATTCTAATCTCATGCAGATCTTTTGGAAAGTATTTTCCTAAACACTTACTGAAAGAACTTTTTCTTGTTGTGCACACTACCACATACAGACTAAATGGTGTGCTGCAAAAGGAAAACAAGTTTACTATATAATTCCATCTTGTTGAGTAAAAGTCCCCTTCAACAGTCATGATCAGAATTTTGTAGGTGGAATTAAAGAAGAATGGCTTACTAGTTCTTGATGCAGTAGGAATAAGACATCAGTCCAGATGATGGAAGTTTGGTTTTAAAAACGTACAGTGTAGAACTTCAGGTACAAAAATGTCTGCGGCCGAGACTGTGGTTATTTGGAAAGAAGCCCCTAATCTTATTTCATTCTCAATAACTAGTAGAATATAAACATTTAAGTAAAATTCCTGAAAAATTAACACTGTAAGATTAAAAGATTTATTAAAAAGTGTAATTGCTATTGAATTCTTAAACATTTAGCTTGAAGTCCTACACACATTAATATAGGGATAAGCCCCAGTGGGCCTTACTTCTAGGTAGAAAGATATATAGGATTGAACCACTAAAAGTCATTGTTCAATTGACAAGTAACATTTTGTGGACTGTATTCTCTCTCACAGCAACTGGCTCATCATCTTTTTGCTAGATAAAAGTATGATTAGATTCAATTTTCCTGAAACAATAAACAAGGAATGCCATGCCTTCTTTTTAATTAACATTATCTATAATATAACCCATGAAATTCGATCTTTACAGTCAGCTGGTCGCACTATAAATCTCTCTCATAAACCTCAATAGCAATAAATGTTATCTACATCTGCTATATATTTAAAAACAAGGTTTGTAAATAAATTAGTTTGAGCATGGAAAAGGCAACAACCAGAATCCACAGTATTCTGTCAGAAAAACCAAAAAGGATAGGGATTCCCCCTTTCCGACACACACTCTCAAAATACAGTCTGGAGGGCTAGAAAACCCACTGGAGAAGATTTCCAAAATGGCACACAAGTCTGCAGGCAGCACAAAGGAGAGGAAAATCTCTCACTATGCTAAATATACTTATTTTAAATGTGCAACGCTGGACTTTACCCAATATATTGTTATAGATATTATTATGTCCACGTAATTTGTACCTTTTAATTTTACAAACATACAACCCTGAGAACTGATTATATTATTTACGGTAACAATGCTGTTAAAAGACAAAGTGCTGGTTTGCATTTCTAGATCTAATTAACATCCTCTTTAGAAACCTTAGACTATGAGCACAAGCTAGGATGATTCATAATGTACAACTTCTCATTCTTCCTCGGTGAAGCCTATATAGTATTATTCAGTCTTTCAAAAGTGCACAATTTTGTACATCACAGAGGTTTTTTTATTCTACTTCTTTGCCATTTGAAGCGCTACTTTTCATTATGCATACATGCGCAACTAGAATCTCCTGCATGTAACAGTTTAGGGCCAAGAAGAGATCATAGCTTTATGTACAGTTCCTCCTCTCAATCACCCTGGAAACATGTGGGATGAGCTCCATTGCTATTGCTAAACAGTGGAGAACACTGAGGGATGATTCAGATTGTGAAAATAATCCGGGATGAATGCAGGTTGAATCTTTGTTGTTCACATGTATCCCAAATGCACTTGATTCAGTGGGGGGGGGCCTGCGGAAACCCCCCCCCCCTTAATTTAAGATTCACATTGTCAGCAGTGTGAATAACAATCTGAATAGACGCGGGATTTAACCCTGCATGCCCGGCTATGTCTTTCCCCTCCAAGGAGGGGAGAGGAGGACTTTCCCTCTCTTGTTCTCTCCCTGCCCCAATGTCTCTTGGCACCCAGCGGATCCAGTGAGCAGTAGGAGACAGCCACCATTGCTGCCACTGCCTTGAGAGACCCAGCTAGGGACAGTTTCTCCCAGGAATCACCAGCACCCTTGGAGTGGGAAGGCGTCGGGCTGGCAAGCATGTCTGAGCAACAGAACATGGAGAGGTGAAAGTGATGCAGTTCCAATGAAAAAATGGTGTGAATAACAAACCATGAATTGGCTTATTTGCATCATCCTGATTAAAAAAATGACATCTGAATGACTCCTGAGCTCAGCACTCTGCTGTACCTGAGGCAGTGAGCTGCTTACAAGATTGCTCCAATCCAGTAGTAAAAACAAACAACTAGTTTCTCTGAGAAGGCCAGCCAGCAGCCTTCAATTTCCTGAAGTGGGGAAAAAACAGACAAACTGTACATAGGTTTCCATCCAGCAGAAAAAAAAGATGCACCAGCAGAAAGCAGTCCACATACTTCAATAATCAACTAAACAAAAACAGATGAAAATGATGTAGCGACAGTAGCATCTGCTGGAATTCCACAAGTTCTCAAGGAAAGGAAAATAATTTATTTTACTAACAAACTGATCAAAATATTTAGGATAAATGAGTGATATGTATACAAGCTATATAACAAAAACAGTAAAAAAATAAGTAAAAGCATTCAAGTGTTAAATGTATATAAGACTCTTCTCCTTCCCTCTAGGGCAGGGGTAGGCAACCTTTTTGAGCCCTGGGGCCGAGTTGCTGTCCCTCAGACAATTGGGGGGGGGGCAAAGCACCAAAAATAAATAAATAAATAAATAAATATTTTTTTAAAAAAAAATTAAAAACATTAAAAATATGCATGCACACTCTCTCAGCCCCAGAAAAGCCATGGCAAAACCCCTATGGAGATTTTGCCAAGAAAACCCCAAGAACAAGTAATAACAACAATAATCAATATCATGATGGCGGGTGGCGGTGGCGTCAGGACCGGCTCAGGGGGCTGCATCCAGCCTCCGGGCCTTAGGTTGCCTACCCCTGCTCTAGGGCAAGGTAAAGTATCTTCTGAAATCATCTGTCTGAGGTAGATTGGGCCTCCTCCCTTGCATTCCCTGCTATCATCCAGCTAACCAGCCACACTCATTTTTTTTTTTTTTTACCTCCCAGCCTCTCCTACATAATTTGTAGTAGAGAGACAGTATGTGCAGAACAAAGTATTACGTTTTTGTTTATCACTTCCTAGCATACCAAGGCTGTGAGGAAATGCACAACTGGGGGGGAAAAAACAGATTTTTTAAAAATCATTTTTAAAAATACACAGAATTAAAACAGTCCCCCTGAGCTAATCCTGATTTCAGGGACCAAAGATCATAAAACCAGTGCAGTTTGGGTTGCGTCAAGAGAGACGGAGTCAGCCTAAGCTCCACAACGGAGGTGTTGCAACAGGGAAAGTCCTGTCTCACATACTTACCACCCCAGCCTCTTCGGGTGGTGGTAAATACAACAGGACTTGTTCCAAGGATCTCAAATTCCAGGCAGGCACATATGGAGGCTGGCAGTTATCATGGCCCTAAACTGATTAGGGCGTTGTGGCTCAAAAACAGTATCTTGAACCAATACCTTAAATTTTACTTTGAAACAAACTGGAAGCCAATGAAAGTGGTACAAGATCATGTGGTCTTCAGCAGGCACACCTAACAGCTTGGCTGCTGCAGTTTGCAGTAACTATAGCTTCCAAACACTTTTCAAGGGCAGCTGCATGTAACCACTTGAGTAGTCAAGTAGTGGGAGATAATTTATGCATTAACATGGTGGTCAAACCAGTCCTCTCTAGGAAGAATTGCAGCAGGAGCACCAACCAAAGCTGGACAAAGTCACCCTTGGCCACAGCAGCCACACACTAAGAGCAGAACAAGAGTAATACTGGATACAAGAGCACTCCCAAGCTGTGAACCTACTCTTAGGAGCCCTGATGGTAAGTGGTTAAATGCAAGTACTGCAGCCAGTATTGTAGCCACAAGGTTGTGAGTTTGATCCCAGGGCTCCAGGGTTGACTCAGCTTTGCATCTTTCCATAGGTCACTAAAAGGAATACCCAGCTTGTTAGGGATAATTAGCTTACATGTTGTAAACCACTTAGAGACTACTTAGTTCAGTATGAAGTGGTATAGAAATGTAAATGCTATTGCTATTTGAGACTGAGCACACTGGGCCATTCCTGGGTTTTTCCGATTCAGCTGGAACCCTTCCTGTCCATGTGGCCTTCTCCCAAAGAAGGCCGAGCACCCATGTGCAGTCTGCACTACACAGTGTCAAGCTGCGCAGCTCCATTTCCCCCCCACCTCCCCACATGCATGTGCATTGGTGCACCCAAGACACACTGGCAACAATGTCCCCCCAATACATGCCCCCTTTCCCTCCATTACCCCATGGCTCACTATTAGCCAGTTTGTATGTTTTTATTACACCCATTGCATTATTGGTGATCTGCCATGTTTGTTGTAATTTCACTTCACGGGGTGTGTGAAAGCTCACTGGTGTGAATGGGTTGATGGTGCCTCTGGCCACTTGTGTGCCTGTATGCTCAACAAAAGAAAAACACCATATCGTGAGCAATGGCACTGGCAGCTGCATCTCACCAGGCTCCAGACCACTTCTGTAAGCCACTTGGACCTTCCTGCACTCGCATTATGCTGTTTATATGCCAGTGCGATAATGCACACTTCCCGCGTTAGGGCAGAGCAAAGGGGCTTTATTTTACTCTGGGTTTTTTGCCCTGGAGCACAGCTTTGTTCAGATTTCACACCATTTCAGCCTCATGTGTTGTATAAACAGCTGCGGCTTGAAACAGGGTGAAGCTGCTTTTTTTTTTTTTTTTTTTTTTTGGCCAGTGCAGACATCCTCCTTGAGAGAAAGTTGGCCTTGGTGTTGCCTTCAGATTGCAACCTATTCTTGTGAGGTTGCACTCCCTCTGAAAGAACATCTGTCCTGTGTGGACTGTGCCTTAATTTATTTAATGACATCAAATATTTCACTGAATCTAGACAACAAGGACTCCAACAGACCTTTTTGTCATTCATTCTGGGATACAGAACTGTAAGTGAACAGCATAATGATGTTATCCAACCCCAACTCCAAGTGACCTTTCCCAGTGGTTCCATATAGTCAGCCCAAGAGACAAGACTGAGCCCTGTAGAACTCCAGAGACTAATGATCATGAGAGTAAACAGCAGTTCCCTGTATCAACTTCTAAACACTCTCATCCCAAAAAGGATTGGAACCACTGCAAAACAGTGCTCCCAAGTTCCATATCAGTCTAATATTCTAGAATTATCCCATGATTGATATGAATGAATGATAGCAAGAGGTTCCACAGGACCAACAGAAATGAGCCCCCTCTGTTTCTGTATCATAACCAGATGTGAAGCCAGAATGGAATGGATCCAGGTAATCAGTGTCATCTAATACATCCTGTAATTGTACAACTCTCACTTGCTTTACTAAGGAAAAAAAATATAAATTGGTCAATAGTTTAACTAAGTGGCTGAACTCAAAACAGAGATCTTTTATCTACTCCTTTTAGAAGTGCTGGAACCAAACACTCTTTCACAAAAGCATTTGCAACATCTACTGTATAATTGTCCAGCCATTCCCTGGCAGCTCTGAACTGTAAGAATTAGAAGGATGAGAGATGATCACATACTATTCTGTTCACATATCCTAAATTTTAGATTAAACTCTTCCCCAAATGATGCCTTACAAACAGGGAAATCCACAGAAAATCAAAATTCAGCAAACGCCATGGAAAAGAAAACATGGGAAGGAAACATGCAATATCTGTCAAACTGCTAGAGGTCATCAATCAACATTCATAGGCCATTTCTAAGCTCTTCTGCTTCAAAATCAGTACAGACACTGCCAGGTTCTAGACCAATCTTCTTTTCTAAGTACCAGCAACAGAATCTACTCAATTTGTAGCTGAAATGTATGTGTGTTATTTGTCTGCAAGTGTCAAGTCATCATTTCCTTGCGGGGTTTCCTTGGTAAGATTTATTCAGAGTTTCGCTATTGTGTTCCTCTAAGGCTGAAAGAGTGTGCCTTGCCCAATATCACTGAGCAGGTTTCCTGTAGTCTAGCACTCAAACCCCTACACTACACTATGATGGCTGTCTTCTTATAATGATGGAATGAAATTGAACTGGCTTAGCTTTAACAGAGAGTCATAACTTTAGCCCTAAAGTATCCTTATCTGATCACCTGTAAAACACTTTGTGTTATAGCTGTACTGAAAACGTTGATTAGAGACACTTCAGACACTACTGCTGTTGATCTGCCAGATGTTCTGAGCATCTCTGAAAGAAAAAACAGATTCCACCTACAAGAAAAACTAATGGCCAGAATTCTCTTGGGGACTTACCGTACATCTTTGGGGAATAGAATTGAGCAATTTTGAAACATCTGTATTTAGCAAGCAGCTGCTGTTATGTTACTTTGTAGGGGAGCCAATAAATTGAATGTTATGCATCAGCACTTATGCACAACAGGAATTTTGCCAGTGCCCTGATATGCATCTTCCCAAATTACTAGAATGGTTCCTTAGTGCTTTTGCTACATAACTAAGTATGCAGAAAGTTATGCCATGTAGACTGTGATATAAAATCACAGCCATTATTATTCACAAACTGGTGTCTTTAGTTTTAGAAAAATGACCATAAGATTATGCTTTACTGAAGTTCTTCAGCAACTCTATGTGTTTTGCTCATGCCAGTCACAACCCCCCCTCCAATATTTAGGGTTCCAGTCCCCTGAGATTAGTACAAAGTGAATGATTCCATTTAAGTATTCCACAGTGGCTTCAGCATAGCAACAGATAATTTAAATAGTAAATTCAAGACATAACTCATGTCTTGACTCTACCAGCACTCAAACATTTTATTTTTAGACAATTAGAGATATAGAATCTACTAATATATGTGAAAACAGATCTTCAAACAGGGATTTTAAAAATCCACACATTCTTTGCTTTATATCAACACTTTTCTAAGAATTCTGCTGATGTCCTTCATGTGTCAAAACATATAATTTGTACAAAACCTGTAAGAGAAAAATATTGTATTATATATAATTAGATAAAAAACCCACTGCTTCTCTATCAGATTCATTCATTTTTCTAGATAAAAAAGCCTGTCTACCCAGAAACCTATATTAGAGCAAAACAAACTCCTGAGGCTTACTTAATAAACATTGTAAACTTTACATATACCTCTTATGATTTTCAAATGGTAAGATATCTATTTGCTTTTCACAGTTTAGTAAAGAACATTTAACACATGATCGTAGGGTCTCAAAACACAAAGCCTAAGGCATCAAGTCCAACCCCCTGACATGCAGGAACTCAAAATCAAACCATCCCTGACAGATGGCCATCCAGCCTCTGTTTAAAGACCTCCAAAGAAGGAGACTCCACCACACTCCGAGGGAGTGTGTTCCACTGTCGAACAGCTCTCACTGTCAGGAAGTTCCTCCTAATGTTGAGGTGGAATCTCTTTTCCTGTAGCTTGCATCCGTTGTCGGGTCCTGTTCTCTGGAGCAGCAGAAAACAAGCTAGCACCCTCCTCAAGATGACATCCCTTCAAATTTAAAGAGGGCTATCATATCACCCCTTAAGTGTCTCTTCTCCAGGCTGAACATACCCAGTTCCCTAAGTCGTTCCTCATAGGGCTTGGTTTCCAGACCCTTCACCATTTTAGTTGCCCTCCTCTGGACACACTCCAGTTTTTCATCATCCTTTTTGAATTGTGGTGCCCAGAACTGGATACAGTATTTCAGGTGGGGCCTGGCCAAAGCAAAATACAGTGACACTATCACTTCTCTTGATCTAGATACTATACTTCTATACTATAGTGAAGGTGATATTGTGAAGGTGATCTGCTGTACTATATTTTATCTTGGCTGTTTTAATTCTATGATGGTTTAATTCAGTTTTAAGGGGTGGGTGGGTAAGAGGTGGGAGGTAGAAATTGTTTTATTTGTTGTATTTTTAATCCTGTTGTACGCCGCCCCGATTGCCGAGCAGAGGGGCGGATTATAAATAAAATTTATTATTATTATTATTATGAATGCAGCCTAAAATTGCATTGACCTTTTTAGCTGAGGCATCACACTGTTGATTCACGTTCAACTTATATGGTCTACTAGGACTCCTAGATCCCTTTCACATGTAGTCTCATTAAGCCAAGTGTCCCCCATCTTATATCTAGTCATTTCATATTTTTTTAACCTTAAATGCAGTACCTTACATTTCTCTGTGTCGCAATTCATTTTGTTAGCTTTGGCCCAGTTTTCTAATCTATTAAGATCATTTTGAATTTTCATCCTGTCATCTGGGGTATTAGCTATTCCTCTTAATTTTGTGTCATTTGCAAATTTGTGAAGCATGTCCCCTATTCCTTCATCCAAGTTATTGATAAAGAAGTTGAATAGCACTGTGCCCAGGACAGAACCTTGTGGCACCCCACTGGTCACTTCTCTCCAGGATGAAGAAGAGCCATTGCTGAGCACCCTTTGGGTTCGGTCAGTCAACCAGTTACTAATCCACCTAACAGTTGTATTATCTAGCCCACATTTTACTATCTTGTTTGCAAAAATATCGTGGGGAATCTTGTTAAAAGCCTTACAGAAATCAAGATATGCTATGTCTTCCACATTACCTTCATCTAGCAAGCTGGTAATTTTATCAAAAAAAGAGATCAGATTAGTCTGGCATGACTTGTTTTTGAGAAACCCATGTTGACTTTTAGTGATTATGGCATTCCCTACTAAATATTCACAGACTCTGTGTTTAATGAACTGTTCTAGAATCTTTCCCGGTATTGATGTCAGACTAACTGGCTGATAGTTGTTGGGATCCTCTTTTTTCCATTTTTGAAGATGGGGATGTTTGCCCTCATCCAATCTGCTGGGACTTCTCCTGTTCTCCAGGAGTTCCCAAAGATTATTGCCAGTGGCTCTGAGATTACATTTGCCCGTTTTTTTTAATATCCTTGGATGTAGTTCATCTGGTCCTGGAGACTTAAATTCATTTAGGTTAACCAGGTATTCCTGTACTACCTCTTTACTTATTCTGCATTGCATTTCACCTGTTGTGTCCTCTGCTCCATTTTCCTCAGCTTGATCACCCTTTTCCTTTTGTGAAAAGACTGAGGCAAAGAAAGTGTTGAGTAGTTCTGCCTTTTCTCTGTCCCCTGTTAGAATTTCTTCATCTTCTCTGCCCAGTGGTCCTACCATTTCCTCCTTCTTCCTTTTGTTGTTCTTAATCCTTCTAGCAAGCCTGAGCTCATTCTGTGCTTTGGCTTTCCTGACTTTACCCCTACATGTGCTAGCTATTTGTTTGAATTCCTCTTTAGTGATTTCACCTCTTTTCCATTTCTTGTACATCTCCTGTTTAAAACTTAGTTCAGTTGAAAGTTCTTTTGTCATCCAACCTAGTTTCTTGAGACATCTCCCATTCTTCCTTCTCATTGGAACAGTTTGAGACTGTGCTTTCAGGATCTCCCTTTTGAGAAGCTACCATCCATCCTAAACTCCCTTCTCCTTTAGTATTCGTGACTATGGGATCACTCCCAGTATTTCCCTAAGTTTGTTGAAATCAGCTCTCCTAAAGTCTAGAATGAGTGTTTGACTATGCCTAGCTTCTTTCCACTGTATAAGAAACTCCAGGAGAACATGATCACTCCCACCTAAGGATCCCACCACTTGCACCCCATTGACCAGGTCATCCCTGTTGGTTATGATCAAATCTAAAATAGCTGATCCCCTTGTAGCCTCTTCCACCTTTTGGACAAAGAAATTGTCTTTGAGGCAAGTGAGGAATTTGCTAGACCTTGAAGTATTGGCTGAATTTGACTTCCAGCAAATATCAAGATAGTTGAAGTCACCCATCACTACTACATCTCTCCTTTCTGAGTTTGTGGTCATCTGTTCTAGGAACTCTGAGGGATCTGCAGCTCTACAGGGCCACTTTGTGGGGAAGGGGGGAAAACATGTGGGGAAGTAGTAAGTATAATGTATACTACAATAAGGAAGAGATCATTCCTTCCTCTCCTGCTGCATTCTACTATTCCACTAGTGAGATCCTACTGCTGAATTCCAGTCATTATCTTTTAACAGAAAGACTTTCATCTAATGAGAAGACGCAAAACAAAACACACTGTGGTAAATGAAATTTTGGCTTGAAACCAGTCAAGCCAGAACTACAGTTTGGTTGTATTTGAGTATATGTCATGAAAAATATTAAAGCAGTTCTCAAGTTGGACATGGATAGTTCAGAGATTTTATTTTCTTTGAGTCATCTAAAACTGAAGCTCCCTTGGAGTATGTACATTTATTTGTTGCAAGAATCAAATGCAGAAAGACTGGCTGTGCTATCTGCCTGTTTGCTTCTGTTACATTCTTCTTGGGAGAATTTAAAAATACACAAGTATTACAGATGAAACTAAATGTTCTAGCATTGGCCTCCCGATGAGAACAGCAAGTACAGCTTTAATTTAAACACACTCTTAAACATTGGGAAAGTGGGTTATAAATGTAAAGACACCAATACAAAGTTTTAATAAGAAACTATTTACAAGCAGTCATAAATAAAAGCCATAGTAATAAAACAGTTTCTCGCAGAATCCCTGCCAAAATTGGTATGTTAAAAGATTATTTCTGGAAACGTGGGTACTGACAGTAGTCTAACTAGAACTTTCTAGACTCCTGGGGCCAAGAGCCAAATTAAGCTTGATACTGAACGCTTCAGTCAAAGTTAAGGCACCAGTGGAAACCTCCTTTTTTGTTCTAATACTATAGAACAGGCCTGCACAATATACAGTGTGGGGGCTGCATGCAGCCCAGCAAAGGATTTCAGGCAGCACATGAGGATGTGGAATGACTTATAATAATAATAATAATAATAATAATAATAATAATAAATTTTTATTTGTAGCCCGCCCCTCTGCAAGGCAATCGGGGCGGGGAACAGCAGTATTTAAAAAGAACAGAGTTAGAAACATTCCCTCTCCCCACAATCCCATCCTCCCACCCCCCGCCCTATCCCCTTAAAATAAAATTAAACCATGAACTAATTAAAATACAATATCAATCAAATTAATAACTTAAATTACAAATTTTAACATGAGGAGTCAGACAAATGGAACCTTTCTATGGGCCGACAGTTATTCCGGGAAGGCCTGCCGAAAGAGATCCGTCTTTACCGCTTTCTTAAAAGCAGCAAGGGTAGTAATAAGACGGATCTCGTCCGGCAGGCCATTCCAGAGCCTGGGAGCGGTTGCAGAGAAGGTCCTCTGGGAGGTCAGTGACAGCCTGGTCTTTATTGGCTGTAACAGATTCCTCCCAGAGGACCGGAGGGCGCGGGGGGGATCATATGGGGAGAGGCGGTCCCGCAGATAAGATGGACCCAAGCCATGTAGGGCTTTAAAGGTCAAAACCAACACCTTGTACTGCGCCCGGAAACTAATTGGCAGCCAATGGAGGGATTTGAGCACTGGTGTTATGTGCTCCCCCCTCGATGTTCCTGTAATCAGTCTGGCTGCCATATTCTGTACCAATTGGAGTTTCCGGGTTAGGCACAAGGGTAGCCCCATGTAGAGCGCATTGCAGAAATCCAGACATGAGGTTACCAGGGCATGTACCACAGCTTCCAGATCTCTTCTATCCAGATAAGGGCGCAGCTGGCGTATCAGCCGAAGCTGATAACAAGCACTCCTGACCACCGCATTCACCTGACTGGTCATGTGAAGCGATGAGTCAAGGAGCACCCCCAGACTGCGAACACAGTCCTTAGAGGAGAGTGTGACTCCATCCAGGACTGGAGACTGTATTCCCAAATCTGGTTTCGGGCCTGTAACTGTGAGTACCTCCGTTTTGTCTGGATTCAACTTCAGTCTGTTTTTCCTCATCCAACCCATTACCGCTCTGAGACAGTCATTAAGAGGGGAGGCGCCATGTGAAGTCTGAGACGATGATCTGGTCATGGAGAGATATATCTGGGTGTCATCAGCGTACTGAAGACACCGAGCTCCATGCCTCCGAATGATCTCACCCAGCGGCTTCATGTAAATGTTAAATAACATCGGGGACAGGATGGCGCCCTGAGGGACGCCACAATTAAGCTCAATTTTGGAAGAGCAACTGTCCCCGAGCCTCACCCTCTGGGATCTGCCCGAGAGGAAGGAACGGAACCACTGCAAGGCAGTGCCTCCAATTCCTAACTCTCTCAGGCGATCTAAGAGGATGGCATGATCTATAGTGTCAAAGGCTGCTGAGAGATCCAAGAGCACCAACAAGGTCACACTACCCCTGTCGATACTCAAGCGGAGGTCATCGGTCAGAGCAACCATGGCAGTCTCCACTCCATATCCTGTCCTGAAGCCGGTTTGAAATGGGTCAAGATAATCGGTTTCATCCAAGACTGCTTGGAGTTGGGGAGCAACCGCTCTCTCGATCACCTTGCTCAAAAAGGGGAGCAAGGAGACTGGTCTATAGTTGTTTCTATCCAGGGGATCCAGGGAAGGCTTTTTCAGGAGTGGCCTAACTGCCGCCTCCTTTAAACAAGATGGTATATTGCCCTCCCTGAATGACGCGTTGATTGTGTCCCGAAGGAACACCTTCAACGCGTCCCCCCCCCGGACGACCAGCCATGATGGACAAGGATCGAGAGGGCAAGTCGTCTTTCTCACACTTCCAAGCAGCTTGTCCACGTCATCAGTACTCACAGATTGTAGTTGATCCAGTAAAATACCATCAACGGAGTTCCTGGATGCCTCGTCTACGGATTCTGCCAAAACAATGGCGTCTAAGTCGGCTCTTATCTGAGAGATTTTATCTGCAAAGTGAGTATTAAAGGCCTCACAGCAGGCTATCGTTGGGTTAAGTAGGGGGTTCGGCGCAGGAGGAACCTTCGTCAACTCCCCCACCACCCTGAACAGCTCTGCCGGGCGAGACTCTGCAGACGCAATGCGTGCAGAACAGAAAGATTTCCGCGCTGCACGCAAAGCCTCCCTATAGGAATCAAGGTGCTTCCTAAGGCGAGTCCTGTCGGATGAGAGACGAGTCTTTCGCCATTCGCACTCTAGTCGTTGTCCAGCTCGCTTCATCCTCCTAAGCTCCTCGGTATACCAGGGCTTACGATTCGAAGCGGGCTGGAAAGGACGCTTGGGAGCGATTGTGTCAATAGCCTTGGTGAGATCGGTGTTCCAAGTGTCCACCAAGGCTTCGACAGAATCACCGGCGTTACCAACCATTAAACCCTCTAAGGCTTTCTGGAAACCAATTGGCTCCATTAGCCTTCGAGGGCGGACCGTTCGAATAGGTCCGCCACCCCCGGGAGGGTGGATAGTAGCCTTTAGTTCTGCCCTGATCAGAAAATGATCCGTCCATGACAGTGCGGAGGTGTTTTTGACCTCCGCCCACGGATATTCCTGCTCCGTACTAAAGACCGCATCGAGGGTATGACCAGCACAATGCGTAGGCCCGTTAACCAATTGGGATAGGCCCATGTTAGTCATGGTATCCATGAACTCCCGAGCCGCGCCAGTTAGATCTTGCAAACTGGTTTCGAGAGGGATGTTGAAATCGCCCAGAACCAAAAGTCTGGGCGATTCCAGCAGCAACTCAGAAACCAGGGCGGTCAGCTCGGTTAGTGAGTCTGTTAGGCAACGGGGTGGCCGGTATACCAACAGAATCCCCAAGCTATCCCTGGTTTTCAGGCTGAGGTACATACATTCGATGTGCGTCGTTTTCCGGATAGGCTTTCTGATCATGGTTAAGGAGTTCCTATAAACCAAGGCTATACCACCCCCCCGCCCACTTTCCCTCACTTGCTCACTAACTGAGTACCCAGCTGGGAGGGCCTGCGCCCAAGTCGCGGAGCTGGCATCCCCCAGCCAGGTCTCAGTGAAGCATGCCAGGTCGGCTGCCTCATCCACCAGGAGATCGTGGATGATGTGTGTTTTGTTCTTGACCGACCTGGCATTGCAGAGGAGCAGATTAAGGGTCAGTGGAATGGCTGGTACGTTCCCCAAGTTATCCTGGGAAGCAGAGCCAACAGAAGGGGGGATAGATATCAAGCATCGATCCCTCCTTCTTTTGTAACATCTGTTGGCTCTGCTGCCGCCATACCTCCCCCTCCCCCACACCACCTGAATGTCCGCTCCTTTGTTGCTTCAAAGCTCCTTTGTTGCTCAGCCTTCTCCTGAGATGAGGGCCATGTGGAGGAAGAGAAAGATGGGCAAACACTCATCCTGCAAGGCTCCTGTGCTGCTCAGTTTTTCCCAAGGAGAAGGCCAGGCAGCAGAGGAGGCTGATGGGCAAATGCTTGCCAGCAAGGGTCCTCCTTGCTTTCCCTGAGGACGAGGACGGGCAGCGGAAGAGGAGGAGGAGAACAGGCAAATACTTGCCCTACAAGGCTCCTCCACTGCTTGACTTCTGGCTTTCTCCTGAGGAGAAGGCTGCGTAGAGGATGAGTATGGTTGAACACTTGCAACGCTCCTCCGTTGCTCAGCTTTTCCCCAAGGAGAAGGCTGGGTGGGGGAAGAGGATGAGGCTCACCCCTCAGGGCTCCTCCACTGCCTGGCTTTCTCTGAGGAGGAGGCCAGGCAGCAGCGGCAGAGGAGGAGGAGGAGGAGGAGGAGGAGGAGGACAGGCAAATGCTTGCCCTGCAAGGCTCCTCCACCACCCAGCTTTCTCCTTAGGAAAGGGCCAGGCAGAAGAGGAGGAGGTTGGAATTCATGTTGATATTATTTATTTTAATTAATTAATTTATTAATTAATTAAACCCTAACTATGGTCTGAAGAAGTTTAGCCTATCTTAATTTTGGCCCCTTCCTACTGCCAAGTTGTGCAGGTCTGCTGTAGAAGCTTAGGAGAAGGGTAGATTTCCATCTGGATGAGGCTGGGAAAGAAAGGATGTACCTCAATGTGAAGTGCAGGGCTGATAAAAAAAAAAAATCACCCCCCCCCCCGCCAGCACCTATAAACTGTGTTGTTGTTTTTAAGAAACTCTTTATATGGAATATACGTAACATTGTCTAATTTTATCCCAAAGAACTGTAGTAAAGGCCGTATCCCAATGTTCCTTTTCTTTTGTCATAGGATCTTGTAACAGAGCCTCTCCAGGCGAGCTGAGTGAACTAGGAAGAGGATGTCATACGACAAGAGGCACAGCTAGATCCCAAAGAGGCTGGGACTGAGGAAGGGCAGAGGAGGAAGCCCATGGGGCAGAGACGAGGGGGTCTTGGGGGTCCCCCTCTTCCTTAGGGTTCACCTCCCTTTCTCTAAGGCCAAAGGAGGAAGGCCATGGGGCAGAGAGGAAGGGGTCTTGGGGGTCCCCCTCTTCCTTGGGGTTCACCTACCTTTCTCTAAGGCCAACCTGGGATGGAGAGAGGCTAATATCAGCTGTTCAATGTGTGCCTAGAAATATACTGAGGACTACTTAGACAACATGAAATAACAACACTAAGAAAGTACATGAAGTACAGGGAATTAAAGGATACTGCAGACAGTGGTTCTCAACTTATGAACCTAGATGATAGCCTACAGCTCCCAGATTTACTACATTACTTGTAATGTGTTACTTCCAAGCTCTGAGAATGGACCAATTGTATATGAAAGAAGAGATCCAAACAGAAGCCATATATGTAGAGAGATCTTGTAGCACCTTTGAGACTAACTGAAAGAAAGTTTTCTTTCTTTCATTATATATGGTCGAGAGTTGGCAGTAGCAACAGAGTGATACTGGTGGTAACGGTGGGGACTGTGTGTGTTTATTTTAAAAAAGAAACCTTGTAGAAATAAATGTGAAAAACAGTTATTAAATTTGGGCATGGGTGAGGTACAGATTGTGGAGGTGATAGGGGTAAAAAGCCTAAGGGACATAAGTTTGTATTAAGCTGTTTTTTTGGTTTGTTTTTTAGACAAAACTGTTGAAAAAAGGAAGATTGTTTCCAAATCAAATATCCTGAAATCAAGTGTAAATACATCAAGCTGTGATTATTTGGTAGCAAAATATTAAACTGTTTAAAAATCCCTTTTTATAATAATTCCAATTTAATCCAGAAAGTCTTTCGCATCACACAGAAAGGTTTATAATAAGCCTGAAACCATCTTAAATCACAACAGTATACACATGCGAACAATCTCAAAAAGATTAACATGAAGTGTTGTAACCTCTACAGTTTTAGCTACATTTAAATGTTGCTCTTCAGGGGGGAAAATACAAACACACGATTAAAATTATTACCCATGGTATCAAATATCTAGAGTTAAGTTTACAATGGCCAGAAGCCAAAAACTTTGTATTAGACAAGCCTCAAAGCTTGCATGTGCTCAGATGGATTTTTGACTTTCTTTCTTTCAACAGCAAACCATGGCATCATGCCACATCATAAACTTCAGTTGAAAGTCCCTCCAGTTTCCAGCAGCTTGCCATGTGGCATGGCAGACTGTTTTTTAAAAAACAAAAATCCAAAGTCCCCTTGAGTACATGGAAATAGCTGTATGTTTCTTTGGATTCTAGCCATTTTTTTAAAGTCTGCTAATTTATTATACTACCCAAATGATAAATGCTTATACTACAAAGACTTCAACCCCATACTCACTCTTCCTAGGAATAATCTCAAATGAACAATGAAACTTATTTTTAAGTAGACTTGCACAAAACTGCACTGTATGAGTTTAATCCTAAGCAGAGTTCAAAGTAGTTAAATCCTTTGGCCTAAAATCAAATATGACACTAGCAGTAGTGTTAGGATTTTCAGCCCCTCCACTTCCTGCCTTCTCCATCATAGAAAACCTCCTCCAGAGAATTCCCAGCCCCAAGAAGAAGGCTGGTAATATTTCTAGAAGGGCCTGGATGCAGCTACTACGGAGGGGTGTGTGGTGTGACACCACTGCCCTCCTAAATAAGAAGTGAGTTTGTAGCATTGCAGTAACTTCAAAATCCAGGTAAGCATTTAGGAATACAGTTCAGAGATCCACAGAAAAGGTGCCAGCAAAGTTAGCAAGGGAATGTGAACACAGCAAAGACATTGTCCTAGGTGTGAATGATTTTCCATATTCTATAAAAGGGCATTTTGGATTTTTGTTTTTAAGGGTTCATGCAGACTGGGCTAAAGCCCTGAAATTTGGCCAGACATCACCATACTGAAGAGTTGGTTTTTTGAAGGTCCAGATGATAATCCTCCTGGTCTTTAAAGGGTGCTTTTGAAGGTCCAACTTCGCAACAGGAGGATATTCTTTGGAAACCCCAGGAGCTACTAAAACATTCTCATCTGCCTGCTTTGAACATAGCTTCCACATCACTTTCTAAAATTGTGGGAGCTTCTTCAAATGGTTCTTCCTTGAAGGAATCTGTCATCCTCTTATCTCTTTATATAGTTTTCCAGTGAACTGCTTCCATCATTTTTACTTCGATCCCGCATATTGCAACATTTATACCAGGGGTCGGCAAGTTCCCCTTACCTGGGGCTGGTCCAGGTATCCCCTGGTCTTCCATGGGCCGATGGTGTGTGTGGGGGAAATGGCGGTGCGCGCGCTCACGCATGCGCAGTACTTCTGGCGGCTGCAGCTCGTTCGAGCATGTGCAGGAGTATTGCGCATGCACAAATGAGTCGCAGCCTCCATTTTGGAAAACAAAAAGGTGGCCGTGACGCGTGCAGTGGCGGCGCGGCAGCAGCACGCATTGCGGCGGCGGGGGGGCGGCGGCAGTGGGAGGTGGCAGGGGCCGGTCCAAAGGGCCGTAGGTTACCGACCCCTGATTTATACATTCCATTTCTTGTTTTACAAATTCTAACTTCTGGTGATGCATGCTTCTCACATTGCATGCTCCTATTACATGCATTGTGATCTTCTGGACTTTCCTTTTATCTCTGAGTATGTCAGCAGCTGAATGTCCTTTTGGAGTGAGTCCCACTGAGACACAGCACTACTCATCCTCTGCTCCTCTCCAGCAGCCGGTTCTCACCTGGGGGTCTCATCTTCCATTACTATCTCCAGTTTCATTTTGGATTGTCTCTTCATAGGATTTTCATTGTAAAAGACATTTCAAAGTGGTTTACTGGTTTCTTCTGTACAGTTCTAACAAGAGATGGCTAAGTGTCACTGCCATTCTCTCTAAGAGAAACCTCATCAACATCACTCCCCACTACTGCTGCTGCCAAGTAGCTGTTTCGTACATTTAGTCTGGCTCCTCAGCAAGAGCTTGGTTGACATCAGAGACTTTCCAGCAGCACTGTGTCAGCATAGTCTTTTTCTTGATAGTGGCAATCAATACTTTTCACAGATAAAAAGTATCAATTAAATGAAGACAGCATAAATTAATATTTTAAAATTATTATTATTATTATTATTATTGGAAAATAACAATTTAAAAACTCCTTTCCCTGGTACTCACAATATTGTGGGTTTTTTGGAGGCAAGTAAACCTCTCTGAGTAGAATGGTTAAAATTCAGCTCTACCACCAAGGCCTTCTTCCCGAGTATTCACCTGCCTTAACTCTGATAGCAAGGGTACATGCCAAAGTCCTCTACTGAAAATTGTAATAATGAGGACATACATAACGTCTGTAAACCTATGGACACTTTTCTGTGAGCAAATTCCAAAGAAGTAGTAGGACTTACTTCTGAATATATATACATAGATTGTCCCCAATTTTTATTAAATTTCATAGTAGAACATGTAACAAATGGACCCCCCCTCCAACACTCCGATCTACAAAAATTATCAGACACAATTTACATAAATCAGAGCATGGCAATTCAATTGTGAATGGTTTGCTTACTCAATACAGTTTATTTTCCACAAATAATTGTCTAAAAATATTTCTTCCATAAAATCAGTTGGCTTGCTGGAGGTCCATGAGATTAAGTTGACTGCAAGACATAAGGTTGAAGGGTGACCATATTGCCAGAAAATTATCCTATTTTAATTTTCCTCTGACTACTCTCAATGTGTCAGTTTTTCAAATGCAGCCATCATTCAGAATCTGTCTAACTAATGTCTAAATCAGTAATACTCAAAGTTGTGGTTGATGGACCAGTGCCAGTCTACAAGCCATCAGATGCCAGTCCTTGGAGAATCTCCAGGAAACAAACACATGTATCACGTTAGCATATATATATGGTAATGGTCCCTAGAAGATGGGGGGGGGGAATTATTCCCCCACATCAGGTTAGGATACACTGGTCTTAGCTATAGATCCTGTTGAGTATTCTAGTTTCTAGCTATCTCTTGCAGCTAAGTGCATCAATTTCTTGAGCTGCTCATTGGATTTGGAGAGGAAGATATTATGAGGTTCAATAACTTATTAAGACATTTCAATAAACCAGGAAATATTGCCAGGAAACTTTTTTTAAAAATTGATGGCAATATTTATTTGTATATGGAACAGCCAATTACTGTTCAATTACTATAGCCAATTACTATATCTATGGAGGTGACTACTACTTATCTACTTACATAAGAAGAAATATTACACATACAGTTGTAGAATTCATCAAGATAGCAGGGAATCTGACTACTAGATGGCTTTCTTTATAGTAGCAACTTCAGAAATAGATACACTTTTCTCCTGTTTTATTAGCATTTGTCTTGCAACTTTCATTTCTACAATGGCAAAAAAGTTTTATTTACATTATTGTTGTAAAAGGATAACTAAAAGGAGAAGTCTGAAATTTTCAGTAACAAAACCCCTCAGCCCTTTCTTCTTATACATTCAAATGAACCTACAGTACATAAAATTCCAGGGCAGTGCTGCTCAGACTGTTTTCCTTTGGATGAGAAAACTCTGGAGATTTATGACACAGTATAACATTTGCTTTATTGACAAATACACAAACAGAATATAAACACTATATCAGTTACAAATGAATAAAATTATTTCCACATATAAAGAGGAATTGACATAGAAAATCACTTTTTGCTGGATTCTAAAAATTGAGTTACCCTCCCAAAGAAATGGGAACTAGAAATAGTCCTGGAATACATTCTCAAATCCTTTCAAATGATCAGTAATTCTAATAATGACTATGCAACTAGAGTCACCACGTATTTTTTTACATGTGAAACCAGAAAGAAAAAGTTATATTAAATTAACTTAGAGGCCACTTTATCTGCCTTGGCTCAGTGCTAAGGAATCACGGGAACTGTAGTTTACTGTGGCACCACAGCTCCAGAGCTCTCTGACAGAGAAGCCTCAATGTCCCAGAAAAATATACAATTCCCATGATTCCCTAGCACTGAACCAGGACAGTTAAAGTGGCCTCAAGCTACATTATTTCTGGCAGTCTGTAAAGTCCTTACTCTAGAAGCAGAAAAGAGCAAGGACCACAAATTATGGCTATACTGTATTCAGTAGCCAAAAACTGTTTTTACCAGTCAAGTAAAATATATAAATGTATATAAACACATCAGTGGGCCTTTTCCTGCCCACCTAGCAAATGGTAGCTTCCATTCTCACAGAATTAAGAAGAGCTTGTTTCCCATAAGCCTAACTCCCCTGAAAGTTTGTTTCTGAAAAGTAAACTTTGCCTTCACTTCTTTAGCAAGCTACAGCATAGCACAGCAAGCATCTGCTTTCAAAACCAGAGTAAAAGTCCAGGAAACAAGTCTTTCCCTCCTTCCAAAGAATCCACCCCTTTGTTCTTTTTTGTTTCTTATTTTCATCAGCTTTCTCAGTACAAACGAAAGGAAGCTGGCCTTTTCTTTTCTTTTTAATTACATGGCCAATCTCCAAAGGGGGATGGGAAATGGAGAAAGCCAGTAGTACAATAAGCAGTGCCCTCTGCCATCCAACTCATTAATCGATTTGCAAAGTAAACAACCTTTGTCCTTAAAAAATAATCTACCTACTACTTGAATGATGTGGCACAAGAGCTTGTTACCTCACAATTACCTAAAATGAAAATATTCCAAGGATGAGAGCTGGAAGCTGGGGGTCTCATAAGTTCTATAGCAGCTTATTTTTTTATTAATTATTTTTATTTGATTTTCCATATTACCATACATTACATATTGTACTTGTTATACTATATTTCACATTAAATATTTAACATTTACATGGGGGGTTGCTTATGTCTAATTTCCAGCTTATGTCTTATATCAACCTCAACAAATATACACATTACACATTACATACAATCTTAACAAGTTTACTTTATCTTCATTACACATTTCATTGTTGTAGGTTTGTAAAAAATTAACTTTTTATAAAAATAGTTTTTTCTGTACTATTTCCCATTTTTTTTCATATTGTTGTAATGTCTTGTCTGCCGCATGCATTGATAATTTATCCATTATCATAAATTCATGTATTTTATTTTGCCATTCATCTATATTAGGTGGATTTTCCGTTTTCCAATATTTTGCTAAGATAAGACGTGCAGCTGTAATCATATAGAGTATTACGCTTTTTTCATCATTATTCAGTTTGCCATTTATCGTATCAAGGATATTTAACAAGAATAATTCTGGTTTATATGGTATATGTTTCTGTAGTATTTCTATCATTTTCTTTCTAATTGCAACCCAAAATATATTACTTTTATCACAGTTCCACCACATATGATACATGGTACCTATTTCTTTCTTACATTTCCAACATTTGTTCTCATTATTGCCTTTTATTTTAGCTAATTTTACAGGAGTGATATACCACCGATGAAATATTTTATGGTAATTTTCTTTTAAGGTGTTACATTTAGTAAACTTATTGCAATCTTTCCATGTGTTCTCCCAACTCTGTAGTGGAATTGTATGCCCAATTTCTTGCATCCAACTGATCATATTTTGTTTTATTACCTCTCCTTCTGTTTTGATATCTAGTAAGCATTTATATGTCTTTTTTATCCATTGTTTCTCTCCTTCTTTCAAGATTTTATCAAATATTCTTGTTTCTTCTTCGATTCCATATTTTTTAATATCTCTTTTAAAGTCTTCTAATTGCAGATATTGAAACCAGTTAATAATGATCTTATCGTGATATAATTCTTCTCTAGTTTTTAATCTATATCCTTGTTCAGATTTCATTAATAATTTTTCGTAGGTGATCCATTTATCTTGCTTTATTATTTCTTTGTTGTGATATGCTTCTTGAGGGGAAGTCCATTTTGGTAGCTTTTGATATAGATATTTTTTGTATTCTTTCCATACTTTTACCAGATTTTTCCTGATATAATGTGTATTAAAAGCTTTTTCTATAGATAAATCTTCATAACATAATTGTGAATGCCAACCCATCCTCATGTTGATCCCTTCTAATTCTAATAATTTTGGTTTGTTGAGAAGGATCCAATCTTTTATCCATGACAATGCACATGCCTTATAATACAATTCTATGTCTGGGAGGCCCAATCCTCCTCTTTCTTTTCTATCTTTCAAAATTTTTGATTGTATCCTAGATTTCCCTCCTTTCCAGAGAAATTTATTAATATCTCTATTCCAAATACTAAAGTTTTGTTTGGTTAAACCAATAGGAATTGTTTGGAATAGAAACAACATTTTAGGCAATACATTCATTTGTATTGTTGCAATTCTTCCCAATAATGAAAGCTGCTTTTTGTCCCACGTTTCTAAATCCTTTTTAATTTTATTCCATACAGGTACATAATTGTTTTTATATAAATCCATGTTCTTTTTTGTAACTATAACCCCAAGATATCTTATCTTATTTAGAATCTGGTATCCTGATTGTTTTTTCAATACTTCTTCTTCCTTTTTTGTTAAATTTTTAGTAATAATTCCACTTTTTGATTTATTAACTTTGAGTCCTGACATTTCATTGTATTCTTCTAGTACTTCTTCTAATCGTTTTATACTTTTAGAGGGGTCATCTAAAAAAATTACAATGTCATCCGCAAATGATCTTAATTTATACTGATAATTGTTAACTTCTGGTGAGTAAATCTTTTTATCCTTTCTTATTTTCATATTTAGTACTTCTATGACTACAATAAAGAGAAGAGGAGATAGGGGACAACCTTGGCGTGTACCTTTCCTTATATTACAAGTTTCTGTCTTTTCTCCGTTTACTAATATTTGAGTTTTTTGTATGTTGTATATTTGGCGAATACCATTAAGGAATTTTCCTGTTAGTCCTATTTCTTGAAGTAATAAATCTAAAAAGTCCCATTTCACATTGTCGAAAGCTTTTTCTAGGTCTAGAAACAACATTCCTAGCTTCTTCGATTTGTTGTTATCATATAACTCCAATACATCTAACATTGTCCTAATATTGTCTTTTAAATGTCTTTTGGGTAAAAACCCTGCTTGATCTTCATGAATTAATCTTGATAGCACCTTTTTTAACCTTGTTGCTAGAATTGTAGTATATATTTTATAATCGGTGTTTAATAGTGCTATAGGTCTATAGTTATTAATGTTTTCTGGGTCTTTATTCTCTTTATAAATTAATGTAGTTAATGAGTGTCTCCATGTGTCAGGATATTGTCCACAATCTATTTTTTGTATTGTCTTATGTAAAGTTTCTGTTATCTCATCTTTGAATGTCTTATAATATTTCGATGTTAACCCATCTGGACCAGGAGCCTTATTGTCCTTTAGATTCATTATAGCCTGATCTACTTCTGCCATTGAAATTGGCATATTTAAATCATAACTGTCTTGTTTTGTTAATCTAATTATATTTTCTTTTTTCAGATATTCCTTTATTCTTTCTTTATTTTTTGTGAAGTTTCATTTGATGAGAATAATTTTTCATAATATTCTAATATAACTTTTTTCAAGTCTTTTTGTTGAGTATATTCTTGGTCTTTATTTTTTAATTTCAGAATTATTTTTTTTCTTTTCTCTTTTAAGTCTTCTAGCTAGCCATTTACCCACTTTGTTTGCGTTTTCAAAGTGACAGAATTTTAAATATTTGATTTTGTTATCTATTTCACTAGTTGATATCTGGGTTATTAAATTTCTTATTCTTTGTCTTTCTTTATTCAATTCTTCATTTTTAGGATTGTTTTTATGTTTTTTTTCTATTTCCATTAATTTATTTAATAAATCTTTTTCTTTTTGTTCTTTTAACCTTTTTTCCCTTTTTTCCTGTTGTATCAAAAGACTTCTTGCTACTGCTTTGCTTGCATCCCAAACAATATGCGTTGGTGTTTCTTCGTTTGTATTTTCCATAAAATACATTGAGAGATCTTTCTTCATTTTCTTTACAATTTCTTCATCAGCTAACAATGTTTCTTTTAAACGCCAACTATACTCTTTTTTCTTTCTGGACATTAATAGTGTTATTGGTGAGTGGTCTGACATACCCATAGGTAATATTTTGCTTTTTAATACTTCTTTACTTATTGAAGCAGATATAAAAAACATATCAATTCTAGACCACGTATCAAATCTATTAGAAAAGTAAGTATAATCTCTATTAGTTTTATTTTGTAATCTCCATATATCTATTAAATTATGTTCCCTTAGTAGATTACATGCAGTTCTTGGTAATTTCCCCTGATTTTTCCTTCTATTTTTTTGACCAGATCTATCTTCTGACGGATTCACCACCGCATTCCAATCACCGACTATTATAATTTGATCATAATTGTATTGTCTTATTTTGTTATTTAATTCTGTAAAGAAGCCATCTCTTCGTTCTTGGGGTGTATATATATTGATTAGTAATATTTTTCCAAGTTCTGTAATTATTTCAATAGCAATATAGTACCCATACTTATTTTTGAAAACTTCTTTAGCTTGTATATTATCTCTTACATATATTGCCACTCCTTTTTTTTTGAGGAGATGTGAGATGCTGCAAATAATTTGCCTAGTCTTGCATTTTCTAACACATGTAAATCTTTGTTTTTAATATGCTTCTCTTGAACACAAATTATATCTTTCTTTTGTTTAGTTAAATAATGTGTGATTCTGTTTCTTTTTGCTTTCGAATTCAAACCAT
The DNA here is from genome assembly GCA_026167975.1 of Phrynosoma blainvillii. Classification (NCBI taxonomy): domain Eukaryota; kingdom Metazoa; phylum Chordata; class Lepidosauria; order Squamata; family Phrynosomatidae; genus Phrynosoma; species Phrynosoma blainvillii. Next base: position 56,766,258 of record JANUYF010000002.1, on the reverse strand, counting down.
TAACATTCCATGAAATTATGTCATAAGACATTTTTTCCTTTGGTTATTAATATCTGTAACTTAATTTCTTACCCTTTCTAAGTCTAAGATTAGTTTGAATATAACGTTTTTTTTCTTTTACTTTTCCTCTTTTCCCTTGTTCTTCTTCTATCTTTTCTTCTGGTGTTTTACTTAAATCTACTTCTTCCTGATAATCTTTTTGATTTTTCCCCTTTAAACTCTCTAATTGGTTTATTTTTTCTATTCCTTCTTCTTCTTCTTCTTCTTCTGACAAATTCAGATTTATTCTGAATCTATTGTACTATTTCTACTATTTTCCAATTCTGTTTTATTGTATTTCTTTTGTTTCCTGATTTTGCTTGGGCCTGCTTTTTTTTCTTCCTTCTCTAATTTTCCTTCCAACTTTTTTTTCTCCATTCTATTTTCATATTCTTTCTCTTTAGGTTTTTCTTCCTGCTTAATTCCTTCTAGAAATTCTTCAGCTTTCCACTTTGTATCTATTAACCATCTTTTTGTTCCTATTGTAAATCTTACTCCTTCTATTCTACCCCACCTATACTTTATGTTATTCTGTTTCAAATAATCTGTTATTTTCTGATATTCTTTCCTTTTTCTCAGTATCTGGGGTGGAATATCTTTGAATATTTGTACTTCGTGGTCCTCTATATAGCATTTTTTTTCATAATTTCTTGCCAAAAATAAATCTCTCACTCTCTCTCTAACAAAATAGATATTTATATCCCGTGGTAACCGTCTATTAGATGCAATCCATGAGTTGACTCTGAACAATTTATCTATCTCTCCATCAAGCTGTTCAATAGGCCAATCAATAAATTGTGCTAACGCTGGTATTATACGAGCTTCTAAGTCTTCATTATATTTTTCCGGTAGACCTCTTATTTTTATTGCTTTTCCTTTAAGTTTTAGCTCTAAAGAAATTTTCTGATTATCTTCCTGATGCTGTATTTCTTCTAACAATATTTTTTTTCTAAGTCCACTGTTCTCTCCTCTATTTCTACAACTTTTGTTCGTATCTCTCTTGTTTCTGATGTTATTATATGTATATTTTGTTTAAATTCCTGTAATTCTCTTTGAAGTTCAATTTTCATTTGTGCTTTCATTTCCTTGATTTCTGCCCTTATTTCTGCACGTATTTCCTCCCTGATATCAGCTCTTAATTTCCTTATTTCTTCTAATAAAGTATCTTGTATTCCTGTATCTGTTGTTTTTCTATCAGATGGTGCGTTATTATTTTCTCCCTCCTGTAAAAGTTTGTGTGGGTCAACACCGGTTGCCATTTTTCCCCAACTAAAGAAGAATATAGCTCTAACTTAACTACTGATTTTCTCAAATGCAGATAGGATACAGTGTCTATTAAGCTTTCTTCAGTTAAAAGTAAATTACTATTAACTGGTTTTGTTTTTTATTTCACAAAATTACCTATTCCTTAATTCAAGAATAACTATATATATTTTCTTTTCCTTCACTGTAGCTATTACTATAAACTAAAAAGAGCTAAGCAATTATTTTACCTTATCTGTTAAATTATACAGCTTTAATGGACCCAATATATGTAGTCAAATAAATTCCTTAATTTCCTAATATACTCTTATTTTTCTAATTTTCTTTTCCCCTCTTTTTCTTTCCCCCTGCTTAACAATTGCAAGAGATATTGTATAGGGAAGCCGGGGTTTTGAAATCTCCGTCACCTCGCGTTTAGTTACTCAGTCAAGCTCTCTCTCAACCTCCGCCCTCCCAGTACAGGCGCTGGCGTGGAAGAGAAAGGAGCGATGTTTTAAGCTCTCTGCCCGGCGCTTGGTCTTCCTGGCTCTCTCTCTCTCTCTCTCTCTCAACCTCCGCCCTCCCAGTGCAGGCGCTGGCGTGGAAGAGAAAGGAGCGGTGTTTTAAGCTCTCTGCCCGGCGCTTGGTCTTCCTGGCTCTCTCTCTCTCTCTCTCTCTCTCTCAACCTCCGTCCTCCCAGTGCAGGCGCTGGCGTGGAAGAGAAAGGAGCGGTGTTTTAAGCTCTCTGCCCGGCACTTGGTCTTCCTGGCTCTCTCTCTCTCTCTCTCTCTCTCAACCTCCGCCCTCCCAGTGCAGGCGCTGGCATGGAAGAGAAAGGAGCAGTGTTTTAAGCTCTCTGCCCGGCGCTTGGTCTTCCTGGCTCTCTCTCTCTCTCTCTCTCTCAACCTCCGCCCTCCCAGTGCAGGCGCTGGCGTGGAAGAGAAAGGAGCGGTGTTTTAAGCTCTCTGCCCGGCGCTTGGTCTTCCTGTCTCTCTCTCTCTCTCTCTCTCTCTCTCTCTCAACCTCCGCCCTCCCAGTACAGGCGCTCTATAGCAGCTTATTGTAGAGATCTAATAGGAACAGTTTGGATATGAGGACTGAGAAAAACAAACTGAACAGCACTGGAAATTGTAAATGGTGAGCAACATACAAGCCACTCAATCTGCAAATCAGATCTATGGTATACCCAGATAGAGAAAGTAAGAAAAGGGGAAGAAGGAAAAAACCCTTGCAGATATTCTTCAGAAACACACACACACACACACCTCTCCAAAAATCTCTTCCAGATTTTTCAGGCAGGCTGTTATCTGCACAGTTTAACTTGCTTGCATCAAAGTCTTGATTACCCCTGGCCTATCCATAAGGTTTGTTGAAGGCTGGGAAAGGGCATAAACACATCTCCTTTGTCTGTTTTTACATTGTTTGTGACTATACTAATGAGAATGAATCTTTACAGCAGGGTGCGTAACCTTTTTAAATTAAGGGTTGAATTCACTTGTAGTTACGTCATGGAGGGGGAGTCACATATTTGTTGGCAAGCTCACCTTTTTCTTTCTCTTTTGTCTCCCTTTCCCTTTACATTTAATGGGCCACTAGGAAAGGTATAGATTGCTCTTATAGAACCAGAACCAACCATATGCTGAATGCTTTTGAAACTAGATGAAGACCTGATTCAGATCAGTCTAATGGTGATATGCAACCTAAGACTATACATAGCCCACTCCAGCTTTACACATTTGCAAAAATATAGACTTCTTATAATATAGACTTCAAATGAACCTACAGTATATAAAATTCCAGGGCAGTGCTGCTCAGACTGTTTTCCTTTGGTAGGAAATTGATAGGCCATCAAACTTCCTTGAATATATGTCTGATCTGTGAACTGTTTCTGTTTCCAGTTGATGCAGATGGATTCAAAACACATGCAAATAAACAGGCGAATCTGAAGATGAGTCAGGACACTGGGTTGCAAGAGCACAGATGCAAAAGGAATTTTCTTCTTTTCTCTGTACTGCAACCTTACACACTCAAAGATATACAGCGCTGCGCAACCAAGAAATCAGGAAACAAACAGAAGTAGCCTGGTCTAAGAGCATTCATGCACACAAAAATTGCTTCTGCTTGTTTTCCCTGATTACCGCCTTCTCATTGTAGGTCTCCATTCTACTTCTCAGGATGCCAGAGGTTGTAGTGTAAAGGAAAAAGAAAATAATTCCCCTTTAGAGCAATTTCTCTATCTCACAGCAGCCACCAAACTCATAACCCAAGGTTTTTTCAGTGGGTCCTTAATTTCAAGGAGTCTTTTTGGGCAGAGTCACAAAGCACTGCAATGAAGGTGGAGGATCCATTTTGTGCTGCATTGGACACGAGCCTCTGTGGATCTCCAAGCTTTAAAGAACAATGCTCAATGCTTCATCAAAGTTGGATGTGAGATTCCTTAAGCAAGAAAATAAGATCCATAACTCTAGTACTACACCAGCCCGTCAATACCTACTGCTCCACTATAAGCTCTCAAAAGAGAAGATGGGATTGTTAACTGAAGTTACTTAGCAATGCCAAAGTATATAATTTCAGCTAAGGACAGTGTATTTTAAAAACCTGCTACCTTTCAGCTTGGGCACTTAGCAGGCCATTTGGGTACTCAGTAAAACACAGATTAACATGAAAACAACACTTGATTTACCTATCTTGTATGAAAGCCTGCATTTGAAGTACTTTAAGTACTTCAGACAAGTTCCAAGCTGGGGGGGGGGGGGGGGGGGGAGAGACATGAATCATGCAGTTTTTTCCTTGGATTACAATACAAGTGGGTTGCCTATCATGGGTTGGAGCTCCGGCCTGAGTGATGGGCCTGGGGACAGGGGCTCCAAGTTTAGGGGCTAAACAGATGGCCCCAATAGAGTGGCTCCGTGCTGCCCCTTTAAGTGCCGGATTGGGGCCGTGGCAATCACACGGCGCAGCCCCAATCCGCCATTTTTCTGGCCCCAAAAGAAGCAGCAAAATGCCATTCCTTTGGGGAGCAGAAAAAGGGCACCTTTGCCACCACAGTGGCACTTTTCAGCGCTGCTTTTGGCATGCAGCATCTGAACACCGCGCCAAAGGAGCAGTGTAACCATGCCCGCTGTGTGGGCAGGCAGCATGATCAGGGTGGAGTCGGGGTGTGTGGCATGCAGTCATCATGCCTTCACTCTACCCTGATGCCAGCGTTTTATGTTGGTCTGTACAGCAAGATGGCCCCAGCCTCAGCTCCAGCCTCCATGCCCAAAGCCATGCTGAGGCAAAAGCCTCACAGGAAGGTAAGGAAGGAGGGAGGGTGAAAGGGAGGGAGGGAGGGAAGGAAGGAAGGAAGGAAGGAAGGAAGGAAGGAAGGAAGGAAAGAAGGAGGGGGGAGGCAAGGGACTTGTGTCCCCAATGGTGGTGTGGCTGCATGCATGCTGCCATTAGGGACAATACAGACTTGCCATCCGTGGATGTTCAAATCCGCAGATAAGAGGGCCCCACTATATCTCAGAAGAAAGAATGGGGAAAATCGCCCATGAGTATGCCTTGCCTAAGAAAACCCCATTAAATTCACCATAAGCAGGCAACTTGAAAGCATATGCATACATATTCTCTTGCAGAATGCCAGGGTGCCAAAAAGAATAAATCAGTGTGAACAGGTTACCATACTGTTCTACAGAACAATCAAAGGCGTTTTGATTCTATATAGTAAGCCCCACTTTTTCTATGTTAAAACACCATCCAGAATTGGGAAATCAAAGCATGAACCTACTGATTTAGAGACATTTCTTTTAAGGTAATGAAAGCACTAATAGACTTCAGCAATGAAGATCAGTTTGAGTACCTGCTTTTACCTTTTCCAGAAAATAACCTGCTAATAATCTAAAAACTCTGATGATTCAATCAGTAAATTAGCATATCTAGACAATTAAGAGAGGGCATGCTTTGCGGAATAAAAAGTATGATAATATTGTGTAAATCTATAACTCAGCATTTATCTATATGACCTGGAAATTTTATATACAAAAGAACTTAGATGACTGGATTGATTAGACATAGATTGAAAAAAAATCCATATCAGATAACTATTATCCAGCTTCATTTCTTATTATTTTAATCTAATTATTCTCAGAGGGTAGGTCATCTAATCAAGCATGTTCCCATTAAAGTTAAGCTCACTACCAGCTCTTTCCAATGAACCAGTAATGGGGGGGGGGGGGGGGGGGAATCCTAAAGTCAAGCTACAAATTTAACATTTAAATGCTAAAGAATCTCTTTATCATTAAAAAAAAAACAATCAAGGTATTAAAGTTTTAGTGCTACACAAAGTGGTAAAAAATTATTTTAAGGGATATTTTAAAAGGCATTTTCTTCATAAAGGACTATATGCTGCTTGTAAAGTAAAGCTCCCTTGCAGCGTTTCCAGTCCATCAGGTACAGCACTAGAGGTTTTTTTAAACCTCTCTAATTATCCATAAGACTAAATTGGGTCCCAGATAATTTAGTCTTCACTTGCCACAAACCATTTATTTTTAAATGGAAGGGGGGGGGGATAAGTGAATGGGGAAAGACAGGCGCAACATGAGGATGAAGATGACATGCCATGAATTTGTATTTTACAAACATCAACTCCATGAAAATGTGGGTTTGGACATACGGTTACCATATATATATATATATATATATATATATATATATATATGCAAAAATCATATTCATATCTTATGTTCTTTCGCTAATCTCTTTTTTTCCTTTTTGGTTTTATACACACACACACACACACACACACACACATACACAGTCATCTCTCTGGATTTACTGACTTCCCATTCACGCTTTTGAATTTCCGTGGACAGGAAGCCAGGAGGGACAAAATGGGGTGTGCAGGGCCATGAGGCCATTAAAAACAACGGGCCTCCAATATTTGCGTTTTTTCCAATTGGCAGTCTATCCGGGGGGCGGGGGTCCGGAACATATCCCCTGTGAATCAGAAGGGACGACTCTGTGTGTGTGTGTGTATAAAATCCACTAATTTTTTTTTTAAAGGATAAGGACAATGAATACAGAATAAGAAAGCTCCCTTTGGAGGTCAAAAGGAGAAATACTGGAGTATTCAATTGTGCTTTCCCCAGAATCCATTTGTTTTATATATTGAGCGTAAAGATTAGTAGTTTGTGTAGAACTTTGCAGGATATGTATTTCTTGCAAAGCAACCTGAATCACTCTGTAACAGGTGGGATAGACTGCAAATTAGGAGGGATAAATAAAGCCCTCCATTTGAAACATCCAGAATAGCATTCCAGTCTATTGGAGCATCCAGGATATAGTAAGTATGGGGAAATAACATCTTTAATGACTTTGAATATCTTTATCAAATACTAAACATATATATATGTCTATATATATTTTACACAGGAATTTATTGCCTGATATACTCCTTACTTATACTGGATGACTCTGTGTAAATGGGTATTGTGCTGTTATGACAGGTATACCTGCTAGATTATTATTTCACAATAAGGTCTTCATTTACTAATACATATACTTACTATAGGTCTTTGCAGACTGCCAGATATAATGCAGCTTGAGTCCACTTTAACTGCCCTGGCTCAATGCTAGGAAATCATGGGAATTGTATTTTTTTTCTGAGACATTGAGCCTTCTCTGTCAGAGAGCCTTCTCTGCCACAATAAACAACAGTTCCCATGATTCCCTAGCACTGATCCAGGGCAGTTAGTGGACTTATTTCTGGCCGTCTGCAAAGGCCCAAAATTATATTTTTCCAATTTTTTAGCTTTATTTTCCACTGAGGAAGACATTTAGTCGAAACGTGTTTGGTTTTATTATTTTGTTATCTTTTATATTACATATCCTCTGGAATGCATATACTTCTGCTCTTTCATTGCACTTTGAATGTTGGATATTTTTATATTGTATATGTCATTTAAGAATTCTAATCTTCTATGTCAGGGGTTGGCAACCTACGGCCCGGGGGCCGGATCCGCCCCCCTGAGGCCTTTGGACTGGCCCCAGGTGCGTGTCGCAGCCGCCATTATGTTTTCCAAAATGGCGGCCGCGACTCATTTGCGCATGCGCAGTACTCCGGCGCATGCACAAATGAGTCGTGGCCACCATTTTGGAAAACAAAATGGCAGCCATAACTCGCTCATGCATGCGCAGTACGCTGGAAGTACTGCGCATGCACGAGTGAACGTGCACGCACATGTGCAGTACTTATGGCATAATGTGCATTGTGCGCGAGCGAACGAGCGCGGTGCCATTTCCCCCCCCCCCCCGGCCCGCGGAAGACCTGGAGACCAGCAGACCGGCCCCAGGTAAGAAGAAGTTGCGGACCCCTGGATGAAAAGATAATTTTAAAACACTTCCTGAGCTTCAACAACATACTACCCCACAACTATCGTCATCACCGGAGCACTTTTGTTAAAGCACAACAAAAACAAAAATAAAACACAATATTCCAATAATACCACTTCATGCGCTTGACACCATGAGTGAAGATGACCATAATATCCAAAATTATTCTAGCAGATTTAATGACAACTCTCTATAATCGCTAGTCTCTAAAAAACTAATTAATGGCTCCCAAGCCTTTTTTTTTGCCTTTTGCCTTTCCCAAGAATCCCCTCCCAAAAGTGGCTCTGAGATTACATTTGCCAGTTCTTTTAATATCCTTGGATGTAGTTCATCTGGTCCTGAAGACATACATTCATTTAGGTTAACCAGGTATTCCTGTACTACCTCTTTCCTTATTCTGTGCTGCATCTCCCCTATTGTGTCCTCTGCTCCATTTTCCTCAGGTTGATCACCCTTTTCCTTTTGTGAGAAGACTGAAGCAAAGAAGGTGTTGAGTCGTTCTGCCTTTTCTCTGTCCCGTTAGAATTTCTCCATCTTCTCTGAGCATTGGCCCTACCATTTCCTTCTTCTTTCTACGGACATACCCAAAGAAGCCCTTTTTATTGTGCTTAACTGCTCTAGCAAGCCTGAGCTCATTCCGCGCTTTGGCTTTCCAGACTTTAGCCCTACATGTGCTAGCTATTTGTTTGAATTCCTCTTTAGTGATTTCGCCCCTTTTCCATTTCTTGTACATCTCCCGTTTAAAACTTAATTCAGTTGAAAGTTCTTTTGTCATCCAACCGTTTCTTGAGACACCTCCCATCCATCCTGAACTCCCTTCTCCTTTAGTATTTGTGACCAAGGCATCACTCCCAGTGTTTCCCCAAGTTTATTGAAATCAGCTCTCCTAAAATCTAGAATGATTGTTTGACTATGCCTAGCCTCTCCTTTCCACTGTATAAGAAACTCCAGGAGAACATGATCACTCCCACCTAAGGTTCCCACCACTTGCACCCCATTGACCAGGTCATCCCTGTTGGTTAGGATCAGATCTAAAATAGCTGATCCCCTTGTTGCCTCTTCCACCTTTTGGACAAAGAAACTGTCCTTGAGGCAAGTGAGGAATTTGCTAGACCTTGAAGTATTGGCCAAGTATGACTTCCAGCAAATATCAGGATAGTTGAAGTCTCCCATCACTACTACATCTCTCCTTTCTCAGTGTGTGATCATCTGTTCTAGAAAGGCATCATCCAATTCCTCAGTCTGACTTGGGGGTCTGTAGTACACTCCCACTATAACATCCCTATTGTTTCCTTCCCCTTTAATTTTTATCCAAGTGCTCTCCACCTGATTTCCAGGATTCAAGTCCTGGATCTCTCCACAGATGTAAACATCCCTGACGTATAATACTATTCCTCCTCCTTTCCTGTTTGGCCTATTTCTCTTAAAAAGGTTATATCCCTCTATTCCAACATTCCAATCATAAGACTCATCCCACCAGAAGAGGGGTAACGGCAATGGTATGGATAACATTGAAGTTTTCAAAATTGTAGGAAATGGAGACATGGGACAGCCCTGTAAGAACTCAACAACATGGAATGTTAAGAAATAGGTGGAAAAACCACCACTATCTATCCTTGCTGCTTTGGATGAACCATTGATGTGCTCACTTGGATATTCTTAGTAATCATGACTTTGTTTGACTATCAGGACAAATACCCATATCACCAATCCACTGCAGGTAGGCAGGATGCAGTGGTAGATGCTGTGAAGTTACATGACACAATTTTAATGTTACTTTTATAATGTTCCTTTATCTTCATTTGCCCATTTTTTTATGTCCCAAAAAAAGTGACTTTTGAAGTTAAATCTGGTACGTTTGCTTGGCTCTAACTGGGAATTGATAAATTTTAAAAGTGGGAAAGAAAAGGAGATCAGATTATAAGGTACAATGGGGAGAGAAACAAGAAAAAGACGTTCAGCAAAATGGGCAGGAAAGGATATAAAGGATATATATTTAGCTATTTCCTTCTTCTGAAAGTTCAAATCTTGAATGGGGGGGGGGGAGGTAATAAATAAATCACAGGTGACATTTTTCAGTTTCATTCTGGTGGTGGCCAGATTGTTTTTAGCTGTACCCTTTAAATATCATTTCAATCACCCAACTTGCATCAAGTCCACTGAGGGCCAAAACAGACCGGTTCGAAGGGGCGGTGTTAAGCTGCCCCAGCCAATGCAGGATTGGAGCCACGGCAACCACACACCGTGGCCCCAGTCCATCATTTTGCCAGCGCAAAAAGGAGCAGCTTTCTTTTTTTGCTGGCAAAATGCTGGCTTTTCCACCACTGTCACAGCTATTCAGCGCTCCTGCAGCATGTGGCATCTAAATGCCACACTATCAGAGCACTGAAAAGCTGCCCCCTATGTGGTCGAGTGGCAGCTTCCCAGCAGCTTGGGGGTGTGCATCGCCTAAACAACATGCCCCCAAGCCACCAGGAAGCTGCTGCAAAGGGGGCATCTGTTTTGCCCCTGGCTTTCAATTTGCTTCTGAGCAAGATTCAAAGTATTTGCTTTGATCTACAAGCTCTAAATGGCTTGGAGTGAGATATCCAAGAAACTGTTTCCTCCCATATAAGCCTGCCCAAAATTAGAGGCCCTTTTGTGTGTCTCAAGAAGCTAGGTTGATGAGTACACATGACACAAATACCCATGGCCCTGGCAGTGAAACTCCCTCCTAAGGGAATTTAAGCAGGTTGCATCCCTCTTGAGCTTCTGGTGGGCAGATAAGACTATTGTTTTGCATGATCTGTTATACATAAACCATTGCTGGCCACCTGTTTTAACTGTGCATGGTTTTTAAAATTACTTTCAATGAAATGGTTTTATATTGTTTTTAAATAATGTTTTAATCTGTTTTATATAAATATAATGTTTTAAATAATGTTTTTATCCTTTAGATATGGGAGCCCTGATAGTGCAGTGGTTGAATGCCAGTACTTCAGCCACAACACCGTGAGTTCGATCCCAGGGCTCCAAGGTTAACTCAGCCTTCCACTCTTGTGCAGGTTGGTAAAATGAATATCCAGCTTGTTGGGGGCAAGTGGCTTACAGTCTGTAAACCTTAGAGAATGCTGAGTTCACTATTAAGCAGTACAGAAATGTAAATGCTATTGCTATTGCTAGATATTGCTTCATGGGCCCATATAGGGCGTGAGGTAATCAATAAATGCTTTAAATAAATAAATATGCAAACTACCATTCCTTTAACTGACATGCCATAAGCATCTGCTTCTCCGTCTCACATGTTTGTCTTTCCACAGTCAAGTGGATATAAACATTTCTATAAGTAAAGTGATCATCGCCATTTATCAGTGGTTTATTTGTGTATGTGTTCTGGCATTACCTTAAGATGAAAGATAACAAGAGTCTAGAGGCTCATATAGAAGCTGGTAAGCCAGTCATACAAGGCTTTTCTGTCTAAATAAGGACAATCAGGGGTAAGGCAATTGTATTAGGGCTCAATCTGTGTAAGACTTTAATCTAGCAAGATTCACAATCTCTACTCCTGACACACCTGTTTGTCAAGGGAGAAGAGCATTTTTATATTAACTACGTTTGTGAACTGTTTCAGGTGAAACACAACACAGTGATAGATACAGTGAATATAAAATGAGAAGATATGGTGGAACATACCATGATCTGTAGAGCTAGAATCTGAAACATTAAGTAAGTAAGTAACAAATGTCACCTGTATGTTTCCACCAAATGATTCCAATTATCACTGGACTGTTCCACGGTAACAAACCCACGACATGTAGGATGATTTAAAACATACTGTTCATGAGTCCTATTCTGGAACTACTTTTAGTTCTAGGCTTCTCCAAGACTTCATTTGGTGTCTGAAAATAACATATATCGCTACTATTAGGTAACATTTATTGGTGGTAAATGATTAAGTAGATGGTGTACAGCAGAGAAGCATTCCAGTGCTTTCACTGATAGGGTCTATCATCTTTTCACAATCAATGTATAATTATGCCCTTATAAGAGTCTCTCTCACCAGGAATCAAATTCCTCATGGCTAGCTACAGGATATCTGGATTGGAATGAACTCACTGACACCAGAAGCCTGATAGAAAATGGATTCTCAAGAGTTACATAGCACAGAAGCAAACTAAGGATATCAACATGTGCAAGTGTGACCCACTCCCCACAGCTATGAGTTAATAATAGAGGAAAATTTACTTCCCCAGTCCATTTTCAGCCTATACATATTTTTGCAGCCTCAAACTACCAAGTTAACGCAAAAAAAGTATCAAACGAAGCCACTAAGTACAGACTGACTCCTACACAACTGGACAGCTGTTAACATTTGATAGGATACTAACAAGGATTCAAAAATTCCATTTGACTTGTGGCAGAATACAAACTCCCTACACAATGGCCTATGAAATTCTAGTTCTAAAATATTCTAAAATTCTAAAATATTCTAAAATATCTAGGTCTAAAACATATTCACAATGAGGATAAAACAAGTTTGGATGCTGGAGGCAAAATAATATGTTCTGCATTAGCTGGGGCGTCTGAACATTTTTGGGGAATCCTAAAATTGGCCCTAGGTGTCACTATGAAAAAAACCCATGTCAGTGGTGACATCTCTGATGTTCTGCCCAAAGTGAGTGACCTCAAGGTAGCTCAACATGAAGCATAGAGGAATGGCAACAAGGAAGAAAAAGATAGGCAGGTTCAAAATGTACTTAAAAAGATGTTTTCTACAGGTTTTAACTGTATGATATAGATAAACCTGGTCAACACAGCTCTGTTTAATAGAACATTGATGTTTTAAGATATGGTCTAATGCAACTACAGATTGAACTCATATGGGCAAATGGATAATTTAAACCAAAGTTCTAGTAGATCCTAATTATTAGTTTCAAGCTGCCTTTTCCGTGGAAATACTAAAAGAAAGGAAGAGACTTATTTGATCAAACCAAGCACCTATTTAGCCAAGCATCCTATTTGTACCAGGTAGTTAACACTGTAGTAAGAGATCGTTTCCATCAAAGCATTTCTTAAGAAAACACTGGCCAGCCACACATGAACACACAAGCAAGCAGTTTGCTTAGAATAATGAATGCAGCATGTTTGAAGGCACCAGATGGAAGGAGAACATTATTGCAATTCTTGCATCCCATTGTGCAACAGCCAAGAGAGCTGTTAAAGCTTTCTGGCTATTTCTAAGCAATTTAGTATGTCTTCTTTTGAAGTTTGCATTCCCCTGTCAGTTTAGCTGATAGATTTGGCTGTCTGGCAAACAAATTTTATTGGCAATTGTAACAGTGAAAATAAATACAGTTACTACACATTACAAAATAACACTAAAGAGCTATAATGTTTGTGTATGAAAATATTATTTTCTCTGAGGTAAGACATTTTTACAAAAATGTGTTTCCCTCTGAAACTAAAACCATCACTTTTCCCACTCTGCATCCTGTCAGCTTTTCTGTACATATAGGTTATGTCACAGTAAAGGTCTCTGTGTCTTCCTCTTCCTTTCTCATATGTAAATACTAACATGGCATTAGGTCATTTCCCAAAAAATAAAAGCAAAATACCCAGATACTGCTTGCCTTTCTTTCTTGGCTGCCATATAAGGTTTTCACAGGGATATTCGTGGAGATATTTTTGGATGTTACGGCAAGAGAGCATTCATGCTGGCAGAAACCTGAGTCACTCCTGCACTAGAGGCTGAGGAATAAAATGACAAAGGTGTTTTTGCTTTTTTTGCTTTTTTTAAGCCATATAATTTCAGTTCTCCATGGAGGCCATCATGTCTCTTGACTTGAAATCTGCTCTGGCCAGATACCTCAGGGGTACTCAGAGTCAGACATTCAGATTTCCCTCGGATTTTGAAATTCCGAATTACTTGCCTTTGTTTCCTATTGTGCTGCTCCTTCAATTCTGCAGTTAGCCCCTACCTCTATTTATAAAAGTTAACACCTACCCAGGTGTTAAAATTAGCCCCTCCGCAGTTAGCCTCTATCTCTTTATATAAAGGCACTATTGAGGTTGTATTTCTTTCTGCAGAAGAGACTAAAGCAATTATTTTTTAAAAAATATATTCAATTTTTGTTATGGGAAGGGAAATAGACAATGTAGTAGATTAGCATGACATCAACCATACGCAGAAGAAACTTCAACAAAGAACAATTAACAATGGGACGAGACATAGTTTTGCCAAGTGAGTACCAGAGAATATTCTAAATAAATGCTGAAGTGTCATCATTAGAAGGGGAATCAAGATACAATGTAACTTTCCATAGGTCCACTTGAGCAGCTGGAGGTTGTGGTCACAGTGAATGACTATTAATATATTCAATCAATTTTGACCAGTCATCATAGAATCTATCTTTTCTCTTGTGTCTATTACAGGTTTGTATTGTATAGGAGAGTTTTTCCATTAGCCAAGAATTCCACACTCTTTTGCACTAATTGTCTATTGTTAGATCACCAGCTTCCCAACATCTAGCTATTTCTAGATGCACTGCAATGAGGGGGGGAAAATTAAATTTCTGTTTCGCGTAACTGTTATCATTGATGTAATTTTAACTGTTGTAAGCTGCCCCGATTGTTTTTAACAGAGGGGCGGGGTATAAATTATTATTATTATTATTATTATTATTACAACAAAAGAGCAAGACAGAAATGAATAATTTGATCTGTAATGTGAGATATCTGGTCTAGAACCACAGTCAGAACTTTTTCACATTGTGGCAATCAAGCCACATATGCTGATATGATCCTTTAGCTCCACAGCCCCTCCAGCAGGAGACCAAATCAATTCTGACAAATGGAGAGGGACAGCAATAGTGGCACTAAGGGAATTCCTCCTAAATCATAAAGGCTAACCCAGAAAGTGGTCCAAAGTAATCATGTAACGACCACATACACCATAGATTCTGCAAGAAGCAAGGCTATCCCTCCTTCTATCCCAGCTGCAACTGCCATGACCTCAGAGGGAGAAGAAGAGTCAGGCACAGCTCCATCCTTCCTAGGTCCACAAGCAGATAAAACACCCCAACTGCCATTGCCCTGGCCCTGAAGGGAAAGAATAAAAGGCAAGCACAGCTCTATCATGACTAGGTATAAAAGAAGATAAAAGGCCTTCCCTTCATCTCAATTGCCACTGCCCTGGCCCGAAAAGATGGGGAGAAGAGTCAGTATCTGTTGAACTTAATCCCTCCTTCCTGCACTACCATTCCCTCTTCTTTGTGTATCATGTCTTATTTAGATTGTAAACCTGGGGGACAGGGAACTGTTAAATTAACAATCTACAATCCAATCTACCTTGTAGATACACTAAATAAGTAAATAAATACAGTAGGCCTTTGGTATCAGTGTGGTTTGATTCCAGGACACACCCATCCACATGGATACCAAAATCCATGAATGCTCAAGTCCCATTATATGCAATGACGTATAGAAAACGGCAAAATCAAGGTTTGCTTTCTGGAATTTTTTAAAATACTAGTGTGTGTATATCTCTGTGTGTGTGTGTGTGTGTGTGTGTGCGTGTGTGTGTATATGTATGTGTGTGTGTGTATATATATATATATATATATATATATATATTCTAAGCCATGGATAGTTGAATCCATGGATGCAGAATCTGTGGATATGGAGGGCCAATTGTACAACCTCAATAATACCTTTACATAAATATTAAAGCTTTTTTGATAGGCAATATTCTTCTTAAGTAATTACTGTATATACTCATGTATAAGTCTAGAAATTTTAGTCAAAAAATTAACCCCAAAAAACCCTGTGTCAACTTATCTACTGGTCAAAATAAGTACTGTACTTTAACTCCTATAAAAAAAGGAACTATGCCCAGTTGAATGGCAAGAGCGTAGTCAGTCCTGGAAGCACTGACCCTCACCTCCATAGGTTGCGAGTTCAATACTAGCCAAGGCTCAGGCTAGACTCAGGCCTGCATCCTTCCGAGGTCGCTAAAATGAGTGCCCAACTGAGATTACAGTTGTAAACCACTTAGACATCCCATAGCGCAATATGAAGCAGTATATAAATGAAGCTGCTTTGCTTTGCTTTGCTTTATCCATTCAATCTTTATTATGAGCACAAAAAATTATGCCTATTGGAATTCTGTGTTCTTTGGCATTATTTTCCTTCCTCCTATAGATCCTTTGTTATGTGCCCCTAAGTTTTACCCTTGACTTATCCATGAGTCATATGAAAATCCATAATTTTGGCCCAGAAATCTCCTGTCAACTTATATACATGAGGTCAGCTTATAGTCAAGTATATACGGTATATCGCAGGGGTAGACAACCTACCCCTTTAAGGGCCGAGGGACTTCAGCTCCCAGAAGCCTCAGCCATGTTGGCCAATAGTCCCATGTTGGCCAAAAGCTCCTGGGATTCTGGGAGCTGAAGTCCCTCGGCCCTTAAAGGGGAAAGGTTGCCTACCCCTGGTATATCATTTCCCCCTTTTTACAATTGAAGAATTTATATTCATTGTGGATTGCCAAATGATAAGCAGAACTGAAGCCAAGCTTCTTGATCCAAGTCTAACAGCCTATTATTGGCGACTTTTACAGATATGAAATATTATTGTAGTTTCAACATGTTGGCCCTTTTCATCATAATTTCTTCATTATCATATGCAAATACTGTATGTTTTCTGCTACTGTACCTAGCAGTGCCATAAAAGAAAGGGAGAGAAGCTGAGGTAGCAGGAAGAAAATAGGCAATAGCAAGCATATACCTTCTCCAACTTTTTTTCCCCCACCAAAAGGCAGCTATGATGATATCAACTTTAATAGCAAGGGGTTTTGAACGGTTTGTCTTTCATGAACCATAGCCCATTTCATCAGATGAAAAATGTGATTTTTAAGGCTCTTAAAAAGTTTTGGTACAACAGATGATGATGGTGATGGTGATGATTATTTGTATCCTGTTCTTTTCCCAGAACTGGGACTCAGAATGGCTTCACAATATTAAAAAGAAACAATACATAAAAAATAGAAAAGGGGTGCATGAAAAAGGAATTAAATTATTACAATGTTAAATTAGGTATCTATTAAAAGAATAAAATATATTTTAAAAAGATAAAACTGCATAAAAAAACTTTAAAATGAAACAACATCCCAAGCCAGTCCTTACAAACATTCCATTTTAAAAGCCTGTCTGAACAGGTAGGTTTTAGCCTGCCGGCAGAAGACCAACAAAGTAGGAGCCATTTTGGTCTGGAAGGGAGTTCCAGAGTCTAGGGGCAGGCACTGAAAAGGCTCTTTTCTTGGAAAATCTAACATGGCTTTCCAAAAAAAAAAAAAAAATCAACTTGAAAATCAACCTGTCAGTAAATGATGCACCCTTAAGCTTATTACCTTAAGCTTATTACCATTAATGGGAAATGCATTATGATAGGAAATTATTTGTGGAAGCTAATAATGACCATAAATTGTTATTTCACATAACTATCATATCTATCTTATCATGGGATGATACGATCACATATATACCATATCTTGGGGTGCAGGTGGCTCAAGTGGTTAAGATGCTGATTCTGTTGATTGCAAGATCAGCAGATTGGCAGTTCAAGGTGCTGCATGATGGGTAAGCTCCTGTCACTAGTCCCAGCTTCTGCCAACCTAGCAGTTCGAAAGCATGCAAATGCAAGTAGATAAACAGGTACTACTTCTTAGTGGGAAGGTAAACAGCATTCTGTGCAATCATGCTGGCCACATGTTCACACAGTAGTCTCTGACAACGCTGGCTCTTGGCTTAGTAACGGAAATGAGCACCACCCCCTATGATTGGACATGACTTGACAACTTGTCAACGGGGAATACCTTTACATTTACCTTAGTAGAAATAATTTCATTAAGGTGGAGATTTTATCATTTGTATCAGTATATAAATGGATTTCGTCCAAACAGAAAAACACAATGCATTGCAATTGATCCTTTAAACTGAAGAAGCCATGGAGATGGATAATCACTTGTATCATGAAGTTCAGAAATGAACAAAGCTCATTAAGGAGTCCACCTGAGAGGGACGAAAGGAAGGCGAATATAAGAGCAAGATGGCAGGTGAGAATTCATTAGTAGCCAGCTAGATGGCAGTTGGTCATTCCTGGAGAATCATGTTGCTCACACTAATGAACAGAAGCAAATTTTGGAATGTGATATTAAAGAGTGTTGTGTATTTGGTTAGCCTGTAAGTTTCTCAGATATTAAGGATCAGCATGGACATCATAGATTTTAGACTTAGTATATCTGTAGGATCTCTATCAAAAGACACTCCACATTACTAAACAAACCATATTCTTCTTATGAATGAAGCAGAAATATCTAGAGCACTATGGAATACTATGTATATTATGTATTATTAAATAAAACATTATATTACATATAATCATTGTATAATATCCCACATATTGCCGTATTTTTCGGCATATAAGACGCTCCGGCATATAAGACGCACCCAATTTTAAAGGAGGAAAATCTAGAAAAAAAAGATTCTTAACCAAATACTGTAGTAAAATATTTTATATCAACTGTATAAAGTTAACAGCAGTTTAAGAACAATTTTAAGTTGTAAATGTAAGTTTAAGCCAGCAGCAGGGCCAGGTATTGCACAAATTCCCTGCCCAACTTTCTTGCAAGTCTCCTGTCGCCTTATGGTGACTCCATGAATTTCTTAGGGATTTCTTAGGCAAGGAAGACTCGAGAAGTGGTTTTGCCAGTTCCTTCCTCTGAAATACAGCCTGCAGCACCTGGGATTCTTTGGCGGTCTCTCATCCAAGGACTATCCAGGGCTGACCCTGCTTAGCTTCCAAGATCAGATGGACTGGTACCTTTGGAGTTTTTAGGCCATTGTCTTATGGAGTAATTTATGGCTTATTTTGACCCTACCATGAGGGTTTTCTTGGCAGATTTCTTCAAGGGTTTTTTTTTTGCCATTTCCATCCTCTGAGGCTGAGAGAGTGTGATTTGGCCAGAGTAATCCAGTGCCTTGGAGTAATTTCTGGCTCATTTTGATCCTACCATGAGGGTTTTCCTGGCAGATTTTTTCAGAGGAGGGAGTTTGCCATTTCCACCCTCTGAGGCTGAGACAGTGTAACTTGGCCAGGGTACTAATCCAGTGCCTTGGAGTAATTTCTGGATCATTTGGATCCTACCATGAGGGTTTTCCTGGCAGATTTCTTCAGAGGAGGGAGTTTGCCATTTCCACCCTCTGAGGCTGAGACAGTGTAACTTGGCCAGGGTACTAATCCAGTGCCTTGGAGTAATTTCTGGATCATTTGGATCCTACCATGAGGGTTTTCCTGGCAGATTTCTTCAGAGGAGGGAGTTTGCCATTTCCACCCTCTGAGGCTGAGACAGTGTAACTTGGCCAGGGTACTAATCCAGTGCCTTGGAGTAATTTCTGGATCATTTGGATCCTACCATGAGGGTTTTCCTGGCAGATTTCTTCAGAGGAGGGAGTTTGCCATTTCCACCCTCTGAGGCTGAGACAGTGTAACTTGGCCAGGGTACTAATCCAGTGCCTTGGAGTAATTTCTGGATCATTTGGATCCTACCATGAGGGTTTTCCTGGCAGATTTCTTCAGAGGAGGGAGTTTGCCATTTCCACCCTCTGAGGCTGAGACAGTGTAACTTGGCCAGGGTACTAATCCAGTGCCTTGGAGTAATTTCTGGATCATTTGGATCCTACCATGAGGGTTTTCCTGGCAGATTTCTTCAGAGGAGGGAGTTTGCCATTTCCACCCTCTGAGGCTGAGACAGTGTAACTTGGCCAGGGTAATAATCCAGTACCTTGGAGTAATTTCTGGCTCATTTTGATCCTACCATGAGGGTTTTCCTGGCAGATTTCCTCAGAGGAGGGAGTTTGCCATTTCCACCCTCTGAGGCTGAGACAGTGTAACTTGGCCAGGGTACTAATCCAGTGCCTTGGAGTAATTTCTGGATCATTTGGATCCTACCATGAGGGTTTTCCTGGCAGATTTCTTCAAGGGGGGGACTCTTTCCACCCCCGTCCTAGGTGCTCCAATGGACTCTTCCTGGGATGGGAGGATGTCCTCTGACCCCAGGAAGAGTCCATTGAAGCACCCAGGATGGGGGTGGAAAGAGGAGGAGCACATTCAACTAGCCAGGAAAAGAGGACTCTTTCCACCCCCGTCCTGGCTGCTCCAATGGGCTCTTCCTGGGATGGGAGGAGCCCACTGGAGCACCAAGGCTCAGGCTGAAATGAGGCCTACTTTTAGCCTAGGCCTCGGCAGTTTGCCCTCAGCTTGTATATTCGGTTCATTAGGCGCAGCAACTTCCCCACCCTCGTTTTGGGGAAGAAAAAGTGCGTCTTATATGCCGAAAAATACGGTACATATAGTCATCTGACATTATAATAATATTCATATTAATACAGTACAGCACATATTATGTATCTAACTATTAATATCATACATAATTATTTTACATTTTTAAGTTCTTCCATTAAATGTGGGAAATCCCTGGTGCATATAAACCATTAAAAAGGATGAACTAACTCAGATTATACAATGCAAATAATGATGCTGGTATTATAAAATTAATCATATGCTTATGACTTCTGACATTATTGTGTCAATTCTCTTTTATGTATTTGAAGAACACTCCCATGATATCTTCCAAATCTCAATAAAAGGAGCATTATTAACACTTTAGAGATTTTTATCAATGTATTTTACATGTACTGCTGAATTCTAAGTGTTATTTAACTCCAGAGATAATTAGAATACTACTACAAAAAAATTCAACGACAAGGAAGAAAAATCAAAACATATAAAGAAAGAAATAATATACACTTGTAAGAAAATGATGAAAGAGCACTTAACCTCAAATGGGGCATGATCTAAAGATGAAGCAGCCTGTTTAAATCCAAAGTTATAACTATCACTGCTTTATATTTTGTTGAGTTCTTATCCTGAGTTTATTCAGTCCAAATACAGTTCCATTTCAAATACTGTGCAATCCAACTCAGGCAGCACAACTAAGGTCAAAAACACACTGCAGAAACAGTCCAGTTTGAGACCACTTTAACTGCCAAGGCTCAGTGCTAGGGAATCCTGGGAATTGTACTTTATTGTGTCACCAGAGCTCTCTGACAAGGAAGGCTAAATGTCTGACAAACTACAGTTCCCAGAAATCCCTAATATTAAGCCAGGGCAATTAAGGCGGTCTCAAACTGGATTATTTCTGCAGGATGTTTTAGACCTAAGTGACAATTTATGATGAAGACTTAAATCAACCTAGTTCTTTCAACTTAAGTAGTTAGCTGACCAACCTAAGTGAACAAATTTGCTTTATTTGGAGTTACTTATACTTTTAACCAAAGTAATTCCCTTCGTGGGAACTAGCTTGGCTTCCTCTTTGCTTTCCTTCCGCTGGCAGGCAAAGAACTTTTCATTCAAAGTAGCATTTAATAATTAATCGGTGCAGGGAGCCTTTTTATAGGGAGTGCTGTATTTTTAATTTCATTATTATATTTTTAAATGATTTTACTTTAAAATTTAATGGTATTTTAATGTCATCATTCATTTGTGTTTTAACTTTTTGACTATCAGGTTTTAAGCTTATCTTGTTCTAGCATCTTGTGAGCTGATGGGAGAAATGGAGCAAATAAATAAATAAATACATTTCTAACTCTGGGGTGAAACAGATGGCCAAAATGAAGTGGCTTCCAGCTGCGTTGAAGGCATGGCGTTTAAACGTCACATGCCTCCAAAGTGGCCAGAAGCCACGTCAAAGCTGTGTTCCAGTAATTAAGACCAGAGCAAAAAGGAGCCAGGATAAACCAACTCCTGGTGGCACTGGTCAGCCCCCTAGGTTCATGAACCGCCTTGGGAGTGGGCCATGTGGTCAGCGGAGTCCCGACCCGCTGGCGGTCAGAGCAGACTTGGGCCACTCTTTCATGCCCATCTGCTCCAGCCCTCTTACTATAAATTGGGATAAGCTGTCCCAGTTTAAAGACAGGGCACATGTTTTCAAAGTTCATTATCCAGCAGAGATGGGCAACTTTTTTCCTGCCAGGTGCCAATGGACTACAATATCCATTTTCTCTCACCACTGGCTAGGACTAGTGGGAGCTGTAGCTCAAAAACACCTGGCAGCCCATGAATTGCCCAACCCTGAGTTAGATCATATTGTAGACAAGGGTCATGTTATACTTTCTTATTTCCTGATTCCAAAAATATGCAACAAATCACATATACACAAACAAACCTTAAAAGCTTCTTTAAGCAAATCTAACTAGCAGTATTTCTAATTAGCAGTATTTCCTGCAGACTCTTATGTAAGGTTTGGGTTTGGGGGTTTTATTAAACACAGACAGGAAGGACATGGACTTGTCACTAAATAAGAAGATTAGAATGGTGATCTTGTGAGCTTTACTGAGGCTGTGTTTTGTTTTGTTTTTATGAAGGTCACTGACAAAAGCCAATGACAATGCACCCATTGAGTTCACTATTCATTTTTCACACAGTAAGCAGTTTAGATGCCATTGCTAAAACATGATGCCAAGACCAAGAGATTAAAAATAACCAAATTACCAAGAAATTACTGGGCTTTCAACACACAAGTACTATGAAGACTCTTTTCACTTATCCTCTTGAGTGATACACAGAAATTTCGCAAAGATGATCAAGGGAAATTAGTGTTCGATTACACCTTGTCTACCAACCCTTTAATTCAGACTGAATGGACAGAGTTTAATTTGCTTGGTGCACACTTTTTATAGTAAATAGCAATTGACAGCTTGACATACTACAATGGCAGATTTAAAAAATAAAAATAAAACATAAACACACTATGTAAGAATCTCAGCTGAAACATAATGATTATTGGAGATCATTTTCTCCAGTTCTCTGCAAACTCTGTAATTAGTTAATAAAACTGGCTAATAAAAAAGGAAGGGATATCTATTTCTGATCCATGTCAGTTTTGCATGTATTCACTCACGAGCCAACTCTATTCTGTTTTTCAACAAAATTAACATAATTGACACCCCAGCATATACCAGGACAGGAAACCCCAGGAAGACCTGTCCAGGAGAGTCAATGAAAGACAAGCACCTTTCCATCCACCTGCTGCTGCTGCTGCCACCTCCTCGTAGTGCTCTGCTGTGGAACTGTGGGCAGAACATCCACCTCTTTTACCTCTTTGCAGACCTCAGATCCATAACCACCCGTGACCCAGCAGATTCTATCAACCAGTTCCACTTCCCCCTGCTGTAGACTTGAGGGAACTGGCAGATAAAAGCAAGAGTCCAGCAGGGGTGGGTCTGCTGCCTGCAGGGTCACAACTGAAGGGAGCAGCACCAAAGGGGGTTTGCCCCTCTTGGGAACCCCTTCGAGGAAACTCAAGGGCAAGGGCCTGTCATGCTGCTTGAAAGAAGGAAGGGGGCTGTATTCTGTTATTTTGCACCTTGCTAATACATCATTATTATTTGTAAGTATACAGGCAGACTATGATAAGAAGGGTGTGCTCTGAAAAGAGGAAGGGCTATACCGGACCCGATGGGGCAGCCATTATGGTTGTACAGAGCAGAGGAAGATACAGAAAGGGGAGACAACTGCACTTTAATTAATGGGACAAGAATAGGATGCTAGATGTCCCCAAGTGTCCCCTACCTCAAACAAATTGGATGGTCTTGACAACACAACCCCTAGGTTAAAAATGCTGCAGGTGAATGCCAGGTCAGTAAATGGAAATACAATCACCCCTCCATTCTCACAGACTGGAGATCTGCGGACTCAAATATTCACAGAGGAGTGACCTCCTTTAATTTCAATGGGGCACACACTTCCGGGAGCGCACCCCATTTAAGCCTATGGGGCTTCAATATTGGTGAGTCTCCGTTTTCGTGGGGGGGGGGTCCAGAACAGATCCTCCGCAAAAATAGAGGGCCAACTGGATGAGCAAGCCAACCTGGCATGTATCACAGAAACATAGATGAAACGGAGGGGGGGCACTCTCAGCTTCTGTTCAGCAGCAGGTTTCTCTGTTCTTCAGCGGGCAAGACATGGAGAGGAAGAGAGGTGGAGTTGCAGTAAAAAGGTAAAGATTTCCCCTTTGACAAGATTGTCTAGTCGTGTCTAACTGTAGGGGGCGGTGCTCATCTCCGTTACTAAGTCAAGGGAGCCAGCCTTGTCAAAGATAACTCCATGGTCAAGTGGCCAGCATGATTGCATGGAATGGTGTTACCTTTCCACCAAAGTAGTCCCTATTTAACTATTTGCACTTTTACATGCTTTCAAACTACTAGGTTGGCAGAAGCTGGGACTAGTGATGGGAGCTCACTCTGCTCACTCTGTCACGCGGAGTTTAGGCCTCGAACTGCCAACCTTCCAACCTTGCAATCGTCAAAGTCAGCATCTTAACTGCTGAGCTACTACATTCCTTTTGCAGTTGTATACCAAAATTCCATTACCTGAGCATGTACAGGGAGACAACACACCTCCCAGGACATCTTGTCAGGCCCACAAACCACTGCTTCTGTACCCCTCAACAAGGAGTCCCCCACCACCACCACATGCCCCCTCTGAGGCTTAGCAGTGGCTGTTCCCTGCGGTGGTACTCTTAGGGCCCCCTGCACTGTCCCTGAGGACTGTCCCTGCTGCTCGGAATTCCTCTTCATTCTTGATAAGGGAGAGAGCTTCAAATTGATTCTGTAGCTGCAAGCTCCCAAAACAATCCCTGGTTTCCCTACTTCTGTGTGTGACGTTCCTCCAGCTGTCTACCTTCCTGTGTGGAAGTCCAAAACACACTGCAGAAATAAATGCTCGGGAACATGGGAACTGTAGTTTGTTCTGGCACAAGAGTTCTCTGACAGGGAAGGCTAAAAGTCTCACAAAATTACAGTTCCCATGATTCTTTAGCATTGAACAAGAGCAGTTAAAGTGGCCTCAAACTGGATTATTTCTGCAGTGTGGTTTGGACCTAAGTGACCCATATGCTATTACCATTATTCAGTTTTGTAGCTAATATTATAGAAAGACATAGAGTGCAAAATAATCAAGTATATTTATCTTCTGGAGTGAGATGTGCTTCTCCAGCTGACTCACCTATAAGGAGGGGGCTGCCAGGTGGGTGAGGGGGTGGGAGCACAATGGGATGGGAGACATCAGCAGGTTGTTTTGTGGATTTATATTTATAAATTTTGTGAATTTATATTACTTTTTTTAGCTTTTATTTTGTAATATCGCCTACATTTTTCTTAAATGTCCTACACTTTGTGGTTTCTTTCCCTCCATTCTGGTTTTGACATCTGGTCACCCTGCTCAAGGCTCCTCCACTGCTTGGCCTTCTCCCAAGAAGGAGCAGGGTGGTGGCAGCAGAGTATGGAATTAATATTAATATTAATTATTATTAGTAATCAACTAGTAATTAATAATTAATTAGTAATTAATAATAATCAATTGATACTTAATAATAATTAATTAGCAATAAGTAATTAGTAACTAATAATAATTCATTATACTAATTTATTAAAACCTATCTGTGGCCCAAAGTTTGGCAATTTTAATTTTGGTCCCTGCCTAGTTCCAAGTTGTGCAGGTCTGTTCTAGATCCTTGCCCTACCTGGTTTATTAAAAATGCTAAAGAGGGATTGGCTGAGTGGGTAGAAGGATAAGTTAATGTTTCGTTAAAACAAGGCTGAATCCAGCTGGCCTGAAAGGCTGTTATATAACCATTTGTTTAGAAAGCCATCCCTGGATCACACCATTCTAGACAATTATCAGGCTGTCTTTAACATTCCAATTTCAGACAAGATTCTGGAACGTGTGGTGGCCTCTCAGCTCAAGGGGTTTCAGAATGAAACAGATTCTTTAAATTCATTTTAATCTGTTTTCAGGCCTGGTTATGGGACAGAGACAGCTTTGGTAGCTTTGCTGGATGATCTCAGCCAGGAGCTAGAGAGTTCAAGTGTGTCCCTATTAGTTCTGCTGGATCTCTTAGCAGCTTTCAGTATCACTGATCATGGTGTCTTTTCGGGTTGTCTTGCTGGGATGGGACTTGTTTTAAAGTGGCTTTGTTCCTTCCTAGAGGGAAGAACTCAGAAGGTAGTGCTGGGGAACTCCTGTTCGGGCCCTTGGCCATTGGCTTGTGGGATCCCTCAGGGTTCAGTTCTGTCTCCCATATTATTTTACATATACATTAAGCTACTGGGAGAGGTTGTTTGGAGTTTTTGGGTTAGGTGCCATCATTATTCAGATGACACCCAACTGGATTACATGTTTCCACCAGAAGCAAAAGAATCCAGACAACACAGAGGTGCTCCTGGTCAGTCAAAAGGCAGATCAGGGAAAATAGGTATTCAGGCTGTGCTGGATGGGGATATCTGAAGATGCAGGTTTGCAGCTTGGGTATAATCCTGGGTTCAATTCTGAGCCTGGAAGCTTAGGTTTCAGCAATGTCTAGGCGTGCATTTGCACAGTTAACAGTTTGTGCTCCAGCTACACCCTTTCTTTTAAACATCAAATCTGGCCATGGTGATACATGCCTTAGTCAGATCCCAATTGGATTACTATAATGTGCTCTATGCATTGTTTATTTATTTATTTCATTTTTATGCCACCTTTCTCACAGAAAGGTGTCCAATGTGATTCATAGATAAAATCATTTTTTATTTACAATAATTAAAAAACAATTAAAATAATCTAGTTTAAAACAGTATAAAATAATATAGAATATACAAAAGTTTAAAAACATAACTAGAGCAGACAACCTGTATAAAAGCTTCCCTAACGTAATTATATATTAAAAGCCTGCTTGGTAAAAATGTCTTTGCCTGATGGCAAAAGGAAACCATGCAGGAGGCCTCCTGTAGAAGGGCATTCCAGAGGGTGGGAGCAGCCACTTAGAAGGCTCTCTCTTATGTTTTCACCATGCAAGACTCTGATGGTGGTAGGACCAAGAAAAATCCTTTCCCCATAGATCTTAGGGCAGGGGTAGGCAACATTTTTGAGCTGGGGGCCAGGTTGCTGTCCCTCAGACAATTAGGGGGCCGAAGCACCAAAAATAAATAGATAAATAAATAAATAAATAAATAAATAATTTTTTTTTAAAAAAAAAAATTAAAAATATGCATGCAGACTCTCTCAGCCCCAGAAAAGCCATGGCAAACCCCCTGTGGAGATTTTACAGAGAAACCCCCAAGAACAAGTAATAACAACAATAATCAATATTATCATGGCGGGCGGCGGCGGCGGCAGGACTGGCCTGGGGCTAGTCCAAAGGCCTCGGGGGGCCACATTCGGCCCCTGGGCCTTAGGTTGCCTAACCCTGTCTTAGGGCCCTTGCAGGTTCATATGAGGAGATATAGTCTTTCAGATAGGACCTAAACTGTATAGGGCTTATAAATCATGCGGTAGCCAGTGAAACTATTTCAACAAGGGAGTTATATGCTCCCTGTAACAGGCCCCATTCAGTATTTTGGCCACTGCATTTTGGATCCACTGAAGTTCCCAAACAGTTACCAAAGACAGTCCCGCATAGTGTGTTACAATTGTCCAAATAGGATGTAATTGAGGCATGTGTCACAAAAGCGAGACATCTCAAGAAACAACATAACTAGCACACTAGTTTTAGCTGTGCAAATGCACTCTTGGCCACTGCTGAAACCTGAGTATCCAGGCTCAGAGCTGAGTCCAGGAAAACACGCAAGCTGAAAGCCTGAGATATCAGTGTAAGTCCATCCAGCACAAGCAAAGTCCCTATTCTCTGATCTGCCTTACAACTGACCAGCAGCACCTCTGTCTTGCCTGAATTAAGTTTCAACCATTAATAACAGTAGATGTTGATTCAATACAAGACAACTTCCTTGGAATCAGATGGAAAGGAGAGATAGAATTCAGTGCATCCATATACTGGTGAATCCATACCCCAAAACTCTGGATGATCTATACCAATGGTTTCATGTAGCTTTTAAATAAAATGGAGACACAACAGACTCCTGTGAAACTCTCCAGGCCAATGGCCTGGAAGTCGTACAGGAGTCCCCCAAGAATACCTACCCTCCAAGAAAGACCAGAACCACTGCATAACAGTGCCCTCAAGTCCCATCTTAAGAGAGGCAGCCCAGAAGGATGCCATGGTCAATGGTATTGAAAGCCGCCAAGAAGTCCAGCAGGACTAACAGGGACACACTCCCCCTGTCCAGTTCCCTTTGTCAACCCACCTAGGAGACCAAAGCTGTCTCCATCCCATAGCCAGGCCTGAAGCCAGATTGAAATTGATCTAGATAATCCATTTCAAGCAGAATTGTTGAGAAGTGGGATGGTCGGTACACCAATCCCTATTCTGTCCTGGCCATCCAACTTCAAAAAAACATACTTACACCCACCAGACAGGGCACTCGGAAAGGAAGATGGAATCCTGACAGGCTATTGAAATTCTGCCTCCCTGCCCCCCAGGCTTTGCCTGCTGCCATATAGAGAATCCAGGTGGACAAAGCTGGGAGAGATTCATCTCCACAAGCTTCATCCAGTCAGGTCTCTATGATACAAGCCCAGTTGGCATGCTCATGCAGGATCACGTCCTGGATCAGAGATGTTTTTCCATTCACTGGTCTGGCACTGATCAGCAGCATTTTCGGCTCAGCATTTTCTATGTAGGGCTGCCTTTCAGAAGTGTTCAGAAGCTGGTCCAAAAAGCCGCAGCTAGATTGCTAATTAGGGCTGGCTACAGGGATCACACAACTCCCTTGTTGCAACAATGGCTGCCATTCCAATTCAAAGTGCTGGTTATGATGTTTAAAGCCCGACACAGCTCAGGTCCAGATGATTTGATGGACCATATTCTCCCTTATGAACCAGCCTGCGCTTTGAGATCTGCTGAGGAGGCCCTTCTTGCTGTCCCACCACCCTCACAGGTGGCTGCCCCCAGGCTCTGGAACTCCCTTCCCAGAGAGGTTAGACTAGCACCCTCCCTAGTTTCTTTCTGCAGCCAAGTAAAGACTTTTCTGTTCTGACAGGTATTTGATGGGTGACTATATAAGGCTTGTCTTGTATAATGTGCTGAATATTGCTAATTGCTGTGCTGGGGTGTGTGTATATGTGTGTTTCTAATGATGAATGTTTCAATCTGTTTTTTTAAATATTTAATCTTATTTCAATTTTTGTATCTTGTGGATTTTTAATGATGTCTTTTTAAATTGCTGCAAGTTGATATGAGCCTTGGACTAAGATGTAAGAGATCAGAGTTCAATTCCCCACTTAGGGCCTTTGCAGACTGCCAGAAATAGTGCAAATTGAGTCCACTTTAACTGCCCTGGCTCAGTGCTAGGGAATCATGGGAACTGTAGTTTATTGAGGCACCAGAGCTCTCTGACAGAGAAGGCTCAATGTCTTAGAAAAAAATACAATTCCCATGATTCCCTAGCACTGAGCCAGGGCAGTTAAAGTGGACTCAATTTGCACTATTTCTAGCAGTCTGCAAAGGCCCTTCCTTAGTCATGGAAATCCACTGAGTGACCTTGAGCAAGTCACACACTCTCAGACCCAGAAAACCCTGTGATAGGTTAATCTTAGGGTCATCATAAGTCACAAATTACTTGAAGGAACAACAACAAATCAACGTTGAGTTCCGATATGAGGGAAAAGCAGGGTAGAAATAAAAATAATAATGTTGTTGTTGCTAAAATATGAATTTTTGTATTTCCTCCAAAATGTGGCTTTTTGTACACATTATCAAATAAAACATACATTTTGGTATACAAATTACCCTATATGTCCTTTTTCACATATTTACCCCAACCGATCCATTTCTGGGCAACTTTTTGATTAAAGAATTTTTCAAGCCAAGAATTGTACTGCAAAATTTAGAGAAATGTGAAGTCAGAAGGATAATTGGTTTGTGCCCTACTGGACAATCTCACAATTGCATTATTACATGGGGTCATTTAAAAATCCTTCCAACCCAATTTTATATATTTTTCTAATCTATTTATATATTGATGTACAGTAGAGTAATATGTCTGTGTGTGCCTTTAAGTCACTTCTTGAGTTATGGTGACCCCATGAATTTCATAGGGTTTTCTTAGGCAATGAATTCTCAGAGGTGTTTTTGCTAATTTCCCCCTGAATTAAAGCCTACAGTATAGGACCAGAAAACAAATAAATATTTTGAGAAAAGAACATACTTCAATGGTAAGGAACATGCTTTACACAGAAAAGATCCAAAGTTCAACCCCTGACAACTCCAGGCAAGACAACTCTAGTGGGAAACACTAGAAACTCACTGTGTAGATGAAATGTTAACCTAATATTTATTTTAGACACCTGATTAGATGAAACAATTAAAGCCGTCTCAGTTATAACTGCTAGGATCCTTGCTTTCTCTGTGAATTTGAGAAATTGGATTCACAGAGAAAGCAAGGCATTCTGTTAAGAATCTCCCTGAGCTAGCCAGGTGTTCTTAAGGAGGGATACTAGAGTCTTCAAGACTGGTTGTTCAATATCTATCCAAGCTACACTGTCTGAAATGAGTTAGTTTAGGACCCAGTAAGCCTGTCCCTGGTCATTGGTAGCCTCACATATTTAGCCAGGTAAACTTTTCATATTTATATAATAGATGGGAAAAGGGTAATTGGGAGATGAGGTGACTTGATACATTTCTACTGTAGATAGGGAGAATCAAATATTGTGCAACTCCCTGCTAACTAGTTGAGGTTATGTTTAATGAAATTTAAGATCTTTGCACGAACACTGGATCTATCAAGGTGTTCCACAGCAGGAAACTAATTGACCTGGATGCTTTTCTGACTACCTTGGAAATTTCTGCCTCACTCAGTCTGCAATCTGTTCAAAGCCCTGGCTGACCTCTAGACTGGGGAAATGACTCCTGAATCTCTTCCTCCTCCTGGTCAAAACTAAAAGAAATGAAGTGACAGACAACTAGAGTGCCAAAGAAGTAAAAGAAATGAACTGGCACTGTTAAACACTTGAATAATGGTGGCAGAAGGCTTGCAACAAATCTGATCAAAAACCAGCCAAATCTGACTTTACAGCCTACTCTGCAGTAGTTTTTTGTCTGATCCAGCTTAGATGCTAGTTAAACAATACCAGCAGATGCAGCTTTGGCACTTGTCCATTTATGTTAGATACATTTCAATTTGTGTAGTCTCAGGATGTGGACAGAATTCTTCAAGAGGTCAACCACATGTGTACATGACTCTAAACTATCCTTGCTAATAAGAGCTGTCAAAAGAGCTGTTGGAAGAAGACTTGCCAACTAGGCAGTAGGAATAGTGAATGTCTCCTTGCAGGAAGAGCCTGAGTCACAGAGGCAAAAGTAGTTGCTGCTGCTGGGGGACTGGTAATGGTGAGGCTACAGTAGGCTTGCCTTAGTGGCCACAGAAGTTCCCCTGTCCTGTAGATGACACATTTAGGACATATGTAGAAGTGGTGGAAAAGATCTGTTTGTCATAGTATTTGATTGTCCTCAGTTGTGTATCTTCCATTCAATGTGCCTTGTGTTGTGCTTGGCCATTCAAAAGTCAATGCAGGCTTAATTTGCAGGTCAGATTGCTCAAGTATGCCTCTTTGAGGAAGTCCCCTTATAGAAGGGGGAAAGGTGTTTAATTCTGTTTTAAGGGGATGGGAGGGTTGGATTGTGGGATGAAGGAATGTTTTAATTCTGTTTGTTTTAATATGCTGTAACCCGCCCCAATTGCCGCGCAGAGGGGCGGGCTATAAATAAAAATTTATTATTATTATTATTATTATTATTATTATTATTATTACCAGTTAATGTTTAGTTTGACCATTTGTGACCCATCAGGCAATGGGTCAGCAATGACAATAAAGAGACAGAGCTGTTAGGGGACAGAGGGAAACTCTGAAAGCAAGCTTGTTTCAATAAAATTCTTGGTTCCATGGGAGGGGGAGGGAATAGAGTGGGCCTGAAAGGAGGAGGAGGAGTGGGCCATGGCTGTCATTGCCTTGACAATACCCATCCAAACAGCTCCCACCCCTCCTTGAACTTGGTGTACATGTTCACGACATGCCACAATAGTACCATACAGTTTGAAAGAGATAAACATACAGAGTGATTAAAAAAGAATGGTGTAAAAAAATGAGTAAGATAGATTTATTTTTGCACCATTCTTTTTTAATCACCCGGTAAAACCTCTATAGAACCTCTCTTAACCTCACCATACTGGAAATGTTTCAGTCAGACTGTAACATCCATTTTTAAGCAGGCTAGTCAAGCATATGGTGGCCATTCAGCTCCATCAAGTTCACCATGATGTTTATATAACAGCTATATAACAGCTTGGGAGAAGTCATCCAATGACATAGACCTCTACGTCATCAGTACGCAGATGACATGTAACAATTTCTAAGCAAACTGAAGTTTGATATGGCCATGACAAATGAACTCCTGCTGTCAGACCCTCTAGTTTTTCTGGAGCTCCACACAGAGTGTCTATTCCTGAACTGTAGATATTCCAGAAAGAAGCCTTGCAATCTGATTAGTCTGGATTCCTAGGTTCAAGTGTCTCCATTTGTGCACTCTTACGTCCTCTTTCAGTGGGATCTGCCACAAAAGCTATACTGCAGAAAGTCTCTCCTTTTCTGCATGGAACAGCTTACAGAGTTTTCTATGGAAATTACCAATTTATTTTTTTTCAATAAAACTGCACTAAAATTTCTTATTTAGTATCTACTGTTAAAAGGGCATTCCAATAAATGATTAAGCTATATGAAGTTACACAGGCTGAGCTCCTGTGCAGTTGTAAAATGTGCTAGTTTCTAAGCGAACTATGCCAGTAAGACAACAGTAGAATACAGCAAAGCTTCTAGTGGCCGCATATTATAATGAAATTCCCTCCACTCATGCATGTTCCAGGTTGTACCAGGAATTTCCTCAAGAAAGGGGGGGCAGAGTCATGGTTAGGCATACATCTTGCCAAGAAAACGCCATGATAGGTTTCCTTAAGACTGCCATAAGACAGAAACAACCTGAAAGCACACAACAATAATTTCTGTAAACACCAATAAAGCAAGCAGAATCAATGAGAGTACAACCCATAAATTCCTACGTGAAATTCAGAGTATAATTTTGTCCCTCAAACATTTTTATGGCATTCCTCCACCCTGGGATTCTACAAAATTAACAGCTGACAATTCCTCATTTTGTTTTAGAATACCATAGTTGAATTTGAAAGGTTTTTCTTCTGACCCCTTTCACATTCCTATTGAATGCTGGCTTTCATTAAATGTGTTTACATTTTTTCCTAAGTAATGTTTATTAGGTTTCAACTTCAGTTTTTTTACCCTTTAACAAATACTGTGGTTCTGCAAATATTTACGTTTTTGTTCAACCTATTTACTTCTACACAAAAATGAGAATTGTTTGAATTTTAATTCCAAATGCATTGGTTTATTTGGGAGGAAATTATCAATAAACAATGAGAACTGAAATATTTTCATTTTTGGTGATGTATGCTGAACACCATTAATTTGATGGGGAAAATGCCCGTAGTCCCACACTATTCACATGAACACAACTCCTTTTGGTTTTGCCTGTATATGATATTCCACACTGGAAATCCATGGATTCAGACAGACAAGATTAAAAAACTGAAGCTTCACTTTCAAATAAAGAAGTTACATTCATCACCCACAGCCTGCCAGCTGATTCATCCAGCAGATATCTTTGCATCTTCAAAACTTATTCTAAGTTGACTCATCTGCAGCAACCACAAGAAGCAAAGCAAACCACACAGAACACACACAGAGACAGGTTACAATAACACTAAATTAATCTTCTGAGTTTTGCAGGAAATCATGTCTGACTTCATCCTATAGATGATAAAACTATTTGGAAAAAGACAACTTGCAATTTTGGTCTTGAAAAGTGCTAAACCTCTTGTAGACACATTGGATTCAGCTTGTAATCAACCAACCCATAACTAAAGCTTCAACAGTGCCTTAAGATTTATTCTACAATGAATTATGAATTAAAATCTAGAGTTGATTCAAACAATGTCCACCCCCTAGAGGAATGGCCTTTCTGGAACAAGGGTGGAGAAAGTATGGCAGAAGAGTGGCATCTAGCCCCCAACTTCATTTTAAAGGTCCTAAGGAAACTTCCAAAGCCCAACTCCACACCATTTTTAAAGGTCAATGTCCAGCACCTGTCTGAGGAGAAGCATGAATAAGCTGAGAAGCTCTTGACCCTCCATAATCACCATGAAAAAAGTTGCCCTGCAGGATATAAAAAATTAGAGGATGAACGGAAGAAAGGAACTGCAGCCATTCATCCTCCTCTGCAGAAGAGTGTGAACAAAGCTCTACTGGAATTCCACATAAAGATATGTGGAACTCTGCACATACAGAGGCCGTCAAATTCACTTTCACTCTAGGGGATGTTCTAAATGCTCTTTTCAACTAAATGTGTGCCTTTCCATGATAATCCTTGCCAATATAAAGAACCATGTACTCATCAGAGCTCCACAGATTAGATAAAGGAACTGGAAAAGGCCTAGCAACAGTTAATAAATAATCAATAAAATTAATGTATTGCTGCAACACTTCTTTTTTATTTTTCTTTACAATGAATACCTATCTATAATTATAGTCTTTTAAGTTGTTATCTATAGATACAGAATCTATTCCTGTACAAAGGTGGTGTAGAACATTCCAGAACTCAGGAATATTAAAGGATGTGGCTCCCACTATTCCTTCCCAGTTCCATATCTGCCACAGGATTTGGATTAAATGTTTGAGACATTTAATGTGGGTCAGAAGGTGGACTGTGTGACTATACAGATTACAACTTGAAAATTTAATTGCAGATAAACAACTTGCCTATGTTCTTCAAGATCTCTGCAATCTGGAGATACATGTACATCAGCAAGATAAATTACTGGAGATGCTGACAACCGCACAAGCCTGGTCAAAACTCAAATCTTGCCTGGCTCTTGTGCCCACTCCATAAAAAACTGTTGCAGACTGGGATATTATTGACCTTAGACAGAGGAATTCCCTGGAAAAACGTCAGGCACAAAAGCAGCTACTGCCCAGATAGCCAAGGTAACTTTATACTTCCTTGGGAATATGCAGTGGTCAATAGCCACTAGAGATAAGAAGCTTTGATTATGTAATTCTTGCATGCAAGAATGAATCATTTTACATTTTCTCCCCAAATTGTGAGATTACAAGAGTTTATGCACATTTCATATTTAGGGATGTTTGTGTAAACAATTCATTTGAAAAGCCAGCATGGTGTAGTGGTTCAAGCACTGAACTACAATTCTGGAGACCAGGTTTAATTCCCCTGCTTGGCCATGGAAAAACCCACTGGGTGACCTTGAGCAAGTCCCACAATCTCAGCCACAAAACCCCCTGTGATTGGTTCACCATAAGTTAGAAATGACTTCAAGACCCTTCTGCATTTAAACAACAAAATCCATTCATTTTTGTGAAACACTGTTGCACAAAAAAATGGGTTTTGTGCAAAAATAAGTGGGTTTTGTCCTCAAAATGAGTTTTTATGCATTTCTCCATCAGAGTTCAAGAAAGTAAAAAAAAAAAAATCACAGTGGGTTGATTATGTGTCCTAATGTATAGAAACATCTTTTCTTGTTGGAGAGGGAGAAAATTATAAGTAGTCTTTACATTCCTAATAGCTACTGTCATCCACTTGGCAAACTGTTTCATAGAAAATGGCCTGGCTCTTACATCAACTCTCATAGGAAAATCTGTATGAATTTAAAAAACAAGCAGTGCAGTCTAATAATAAGCAAGTTCCCATCTAATGTCTAGTCACTAAGGATGTATAGAAGAGGGAAACATCAAAAAAAAAAAAAAAAGAGGCAGTGTTTTGAATAAGAGAGGCAACATCATGTCCATAGCAATGGGAAATGGAAAAACACCAAGAAGGTGAGATCTAGTCCAGGGACAACCTTTTCTTGATACCATAAGGCTGATCATTATCTAAGACACTTATACTTCTGAGAATTTTGTCCAGCCTCCATATTCTCATCCCAGGTTTTTCGTTCCTATTCTTGAGATCTGGCATCTTTGTGTCACTAAGGAGGAAAGGCTGAAACATCTTAATTATATAATTTTCAGGTAATCTTTCCCTCTCCCCTTTTAAAAATCAATCACTCTGTTTATTGCAACATTAGCTAGTATTCATATTCCTTAAGTCAATTTTTTATTATTTTATTTTTTAAAATTAAAGAAAGATGTAAAAGTAATATTACAAAAGAAAAATCATACACAATACAAAGAATTTTTATCTACAATTCCTACTCCCACTCCCCCCAAACGATAAATACATACTCATATTCTTTTCCCCCCAGGATCTGACATAGATTTGAATTCAGTTCTTCCATATGTCCCATCTTTATGTTGTAAGCTTATTCTTTATCATGAACAACGTCTTTTTACTTTATAAATAAATGTTAACTCATAAATTTTATCCTGTTGAAATTCCTAAAGAAATATATTATCTTAATTATCTACTACTTATATTCTTCTTATGAGATTATTTACTCCATATTCTATCACAATATACATGAAGGATATTCCAGCTTTCCTTATTTTAACAATAAGATTCTCCATCGATACTACCAGACATTTTATCCAATTTGGCTGCTTCAATCAGTTATTTATTTATAGAGTGAACTTCAGCTGTTTTCCACATTTGTGCCAGCAGGATTCTTGCACATGTAATCATGTATAAAATTAATTTCCATAGTCTTTTTCGATCTGCAGTTTGTATATTTTGTAATATATTTAAGAGATATAAATCTGGTGTACATTCAAAAGAAATATTAAAAATTTCACAAATTGTGGCAAGAAGGTTATTCCAAAAATTTGCTGTAACAGGGCATGTCCACCACATGTGGAACCAAGATCCATAACTTTTTTGAGATTTCCAACAGATAGGGTTGTTGGTTTTATAGATCTTAGCCAACCTTGTCTCCATTTTGAAAAAAATTTCATGCAAATTCTGTTGTTGTTTTTTGTGAATTTATATGTCACTTGTCTGGCTTGTGTCCATTTTTCTATATGAATTTCTTTCCAACATTCCTAGCCCATTTTATCATATGGTCCTTCACGATTTTGTCTTCTAATTTTCTTTCTAGAAGGACTCTATATAGATTAGCTATTTGTTTGGGTTTCTCAGTTAAGAGACTGTGGTACATGCGCTGGTAACCTCTCGTCTGGATTTCTGCAATGTGCTCTACATGGGGCTACCCTTGTGCTTAACTTGGAAACTGCAATTAGTTCAAAACATGGCAATCAGATTGGTTTCTGGTACTTCCAGAAGGGAACACGTAACACCTGTGTTAAAAACTCTCCACTGCCTGCCTATTAGTTTCCAGGCACAGTACAAGGTTTTGACCTTTTAAAGCCCTACATGGCCTGGGTCCAACTTATCTCCGGGACCACCTCCTTCCGTATGATCCCCCTGCGCACTCAGGTCCTCTGGGAGAAATCTGCTACAGACGCTGAGAACTAGGTTGACGATAACCCCCCCGAGGGCCTTCTCCGCTACTGCTCCCAGATTATGGAACAGCCTGCCGGACGAGATCCATCTTATTACTACTCTAGATAGCTTTAAAAAAGCTGTCAAGACAGATCTCTTCTGGCAGGCCTTTCCAGAATGATTCTCCTGGTCTAAAGTTTTAAATAATTCCCCCCTTTCTTATGCTGCCACTGAATACCCAATCTGCCACGAAACTGTATTGGATATATTCCTTCTTTTTGTTAGTGTTTTACTATATTTTTAAAACTGATTAATTTAATACTTTTTTAAGGGGTGGGGGTTTAGGGTGTTGACATTGATGTTTTATTGCTGTGATGTTTTATGATTGTAAGCTGCCCCGATTGCGTTGCAGAGGGGCTGAATAGAAATAAATTATTATTATTATTATTATTATTATTATTATTATTATTATTATCATCGGGGTTTTTGGGTCAGTCTTAAATTTTGTAAATGATGATATAAAAACCAGTTTACCTTCTGATCCAAACTTTGAATAGATCCTAGATCTTTTAATTCTAAATTTCCCTCATGCTGTTCTTTTCTTATTATATCCTCATATCTTAACCAGTTTTTGGTTGATTTATATCTGCTTAACATGGCTTCCTGAGCAGACATCCAACCCGATATTCCTCGATAAAAGATTGTTCTTATTTTAGACCAGACTTTCAACAGGGATCTTCTCACTATGTGGTGACTGAAATCTTGATGAATTTTTGTTTTAAAAATTAGGTACGCAATGCCACC
Source organism: Phrynosoma blainvillii (assembly GCA_026167975.1). Classification (NCBI taxonomy): domain Eukaryota; kingdom Metazoa; phylum Chordata; class Lepidosauria; order Squamata; family Phrynosomatidae; genus Phrynosoma; species Phrynosoma blainvillii. The sequence goes on along the minus strand of JANUYF010000002.1, from coordinate 56,728,313 downwards.
CAAATCTGAGATTAAAGCCCTCCAAATCTAATAAGTCAATTATTTTTTTAAAAAAAACTTACATTCAGGGAATATTTAAATGCAAAGGGCCTCCCAAGCAGATCTCAAAAACACAGGCACAGAATAAAAGACAGAATAAAAACATAAAGGTAGTCCCTTGACATGAATATCTAGTCAAAACCAACTGTAGGGGGCGGTGCTCATCTCCGTTACTAAGTCAAAGATCCAGCCTTGTCCGAGGAATGCTCTGGTGGTCATGTGGCAAGCATGACTGCACCGAACATTGTTACCTTCCTACCAAAGTATGACCTATTTATTTACTTGCATTTGCATGCTTTCGAACTGCTAGGATGGCAGAAGCTGAGACTAGTGACAGGAGCTCACCCCATCATGGAGCACCCGGGCCTCGAACTGCCAACCCTCCGATCATCCAATCGTCAGAACTGTCGTCTTAACTACTAAGGCATCACATCCCGAAATAAAAGAGAATACAGTCCTTCAAATAACTATGTATGATGCTTGAGCTGAGAGATATGGGTGATTTTGAAAGCCTTGGTGGAAAGAGGGTTTTGAAATGAGAATTATGAAGCTTTGAATCATTACCTCTGCTTGCATTTACCCCAAGCCTGTCTATTTTGTATAAGCAACCTCATTTTCTCCCCAAGCCACTGGGCAATAATGATACCTAACATTGGTATATTTGCACAACAAATTTTATATGCTTAAACTGCTTAGCTATTTGATCATGGGGTTTGCTCTTGGCAGTATATGCACAACACTAAATATTTTAAAAGTTAAAAGCAAGGGCACTGTGTATGCATATTTTTCTGAGTATGAATCCTTCCTTTCTAACACCCAAGCTGCTTTAGCTGCAAGGGGGGGGGGTGTTAGACAGATACCTAAATTGTATCTAGTTACTTTAGTACCCTGTTGGCATAAAACTAAGGAAGGAACAAGGAGAATGATAAACAACTCACAATAGGAGAAGAATACTTGGCTTTTTCTTCTTCAATAACTAACAGCAGCTTTGGGGCTTTAAAAAAAATGGTATTGATAAAAAGTAAAATCTTTCCCCACTGTTACATCCCTCAACCAAATAAATGCTTTTAAAAAAATAAGGTGATTCACCCACAAATCTTGTGTCACATACCTTGCTTAATCATCATCCAGGCAGACAAATTCTGTTCGGTTACAGAATTCACAGAAAATCAGAACTATAAAGTAAGGATTTTACAACATTGTCATTTGGAAACAGCATCCCTGAATTTCAGCCACCTGCCATGTCAGAAACACAGCTGGAACAAATAAATTGCCCCAATAAATTTAATGTATTTGCGTTGATTTCATTTTTTGGGAAACAAGCGGGGCTGGCCATAACTCCAAACAAATTCCATCCCATCCAAACTGGGAGGCATCTCTATACTTTGCAATACACTGGAATTCCTAGGATGGTCAGAAAATGCCCTGCGCTAAAACACTCAGCAGAAGTCATTTTATCTGCCTAAATAGTGGTTAAATTATTCTGAAAAAAGCTTTCTGAGTCAACTTATAATTGCAAATAAAGTTAAAGGTATTCTCCGTTGACAAGGTTGTCAAGTCATGTCCAACCATAAGGGGTGGTGCTCATCTCCGTTACTAAGCTGAAGAGCCAGTGTTGTCAGAGACTACTCTGTGGTCATGTGGCTAGCATGATTGCATAGAATGCTGTTTCCCTTCCCACTGAACAGGTACCTACTTGCATTTGCATGCTTTTGAACTGCTAGTTTGGCAGAAGCTGGGACTAGTGACAGGAACTCACCCCATCATGCAGCACCCAAGCCTCGAACTGCAGTGTCTTAACCATTTGAGCCACTGCATCCCTCTAATTGCAGATACTACTTCATTAATATCCTTTAGTACTAACATTTTTAAATCTTCTCTTCCCCATCCACCTGCCTTTTTCTTCAATATCAATCCTGAGGAAAAGTTGAATGAAACTTCAAAGTTGGCTTACTACTTCCTCTCTTGTATTATTACCATTGCAGGTTGAGGTGTCTATTCAGATAATTCATATTAATGGTTGGAAATATTGCACTCACTTATGTGGAATAGATTTTATGACAGAAAGCTGTTCACAGCAACCTGTATTAGTGTTGGAGGACATGCAGGATCACAAATAGACAATCCTTTACACAATAACTTGGGAACAAATCCTACTGAACTCAACAGGCCTTGCTTTTGAGTAGACAAGTATAGGACTGCATTACTTAAAATTACATAATCTTTTCAGACAAGCTCATCACTTCATCATAATTTCATCATCACAATATCAAATGCAATTAATATGGTTATTTTGATTTCTCATGCAATTTTTAATTTAATTCCAATGATGCTCCAGTGATATACCTGAGAACTTTTTCTTCTGTTTTCTTCTCTTTTAGTAAGTACCATTTGATTTTCAAATTCCCTTTTAATATTTCATCTTGCTTGCCAAAAAATATTTTTTTTACTGTAACTAACTATTAAACTGAATTCTTATTATTCAGAGAATGGATTTGTTGTATGAATATAGTCTTGTACACTGCCATGCACCCATAACAGGGTTCTCCCTTGCTTTTTTGCTTATTTGTTCTAGTGTATGCATAAATCCTGATTTTCTAATGAGGCATTATAACAGCAACCTTTGTACTGACTTGGTTCAGTGGGTTTTCAGTACTTTTCATAACCTGTTCCCTAATAATGTCCAAAAATATGTGAACAATTTAGCTTCTATAAATACTCTTATCAGCCTCAAAGAGGATATCTTTAAAAAGCTCAAAGTGTAGACTGGCTAACAGCCTTCAGTGATTTACTGGTTTTCCTTTATCAGTCCTAGACTATAAGTATCCCTCAGTTAGCAAAGTTCCTGTGTTCCTGTGCATTAGTTCTTTAACAGAAAATTTGGTAGAAGAGGCAGAAATAACACAGAATAGAGATAGGTTCCTGCACTACAAAAAAGAAGAGCAGGTCAACATGTTTCGGCCTGGTCCTCCTCCTCTATCCCCATTCACAATATGTCCATGTGAAATGAAACAATCAGACCAGGTAAGGCCTGCATAAGTAAAGGAAAATATTTTGAACCTTCCAAAGTCCACTTGAAGGATTCTTCCAAAATGCATCCAGTGGTGACTTTTTGTATCACCAGTCTTCACCTTTTTTAGGATTTCTGTTTTGGTTGCCAAACTAACATACCTATGCTTTTTAACATGCTGGGGATAGCTGAGATTGGCTTATTTGCTCTTCCCTTTTTTCTTTGTTTTGTTGCTCATACATGCTCAGTAAGGGATTCTAGAGGCAGCTGCTATTCATTACGCCTGTTGTTGGGAAGTACCAACAACAGTAGGATCAGTACAATAACAGTCTTTCCCAGTTCAAGCTTTATTGAATTGTTTACTGCAGATATGCCACTGCAACCCAACATCTGAGGTCTGTATTCTTCCAGCCTTCGTCATCCTGTTACTGTTTAATACTTTTTAAGGGGTGGGTGAGTTTTGGGATTATTAGGTTGTTATTGTATTGTATTTTATGATAATTTAATATTGTAAGCCACCCCGACTGCTTTGCAGAAGGGTGGGATATAAATAATTTTATTATTATCAGTATCAGCATTATCATCATCATCATCCTCCCAGTGCCCATGCTGCCATCCAGCTAGACAAAGATTTTAAAATGCTTTCTAAAAGGAGCTTCTTTATGAGAGCCTTTGTTAACGGAGGTATGCTTATACCTGATCTTCACCACACAGTTTGGACTAAAATAAATTACAGCTAGCCCTTCATATCCACAGAATATATATATATATACACATACATATTACATAAAGGACACCATTTTGTTACTCCATTGTATATAATGGGACTTGAGCATCCATGGATTTTGGTATCCATGACAGTCCTGGAATCAAACCCCAGCAGATTCCAAGGGCCCACTATATAATCTTAGCTTACTGTAACATGTCTGCTTCTAGTCTACGTATCCTAGCATCCTAAACTCTGGGTTTTATAAACTCATTAAGAGATGGATGATGAGATCTAGATAGTCTTGTCTGTTTTATTTTGAGCACTGTTTTGATTCCAAGCCAAATGTATTAATTGTGCCACTGTTGCCACAGACAAAACTATACCAAGCCCCAGCTTTGATACTACAGTACAGTATTTGGAAAGCCTGGAAAGACTGCCTACTCACATCTTCTTCCTGAGAACCATTTAGATCTTATGTCCAATTTGCTGGCAAAAAAAGATTTTTCATTCAGGCGACTTTTGGCAATTGTATGGCTGCTGAGAAATAGGCTTCTAATGGATTGTTCTCCTTTTTTTTTACTGGTGTATTCTGAAATTGGTTTTAAACTCAATTATGTTTTAATATTATTTGTCTAATTATATAGCTTTTTCATGTTTTTACTAGTACCTGTTTTAATCTTATCATGAACCCCTGGGAGAAATGCAGGAAAGAAATCAAATAAATAAACAGAAATGTTTTACCTAGGCAAGCTGGCACAACACTGCCAGTCATATACAATTATAAGGACAAGTACATAAGACTGCCACCATGCACGATAGAATGAGCACACTTTTCAAAATTGGTTCTAGCTCTGGCTCGGGATGCAATTTTCTCTTTCATTTTTGAAAACAGCAACATCCTGAAGGTGAATATATATCTTTTTGTATACCTAGGCATCCTTCTCAGTATGTATACACTCTAAAGAATATGGAATAGTATGTCAATAACCTAGTAACAGAACTCTCATAAAACTCAATAACAAAATATCAAATGCTCTAATTTATAAAATTACTAGTACTCATTTTGTTTAATATTGTAGGTTACACTTACCTCAATATGTAAAGATGTTACTTCATCATTCACTATTTCCCCTATGTTTGAAGAAATATCTCCACCTTTCATCTGAAAGTGTGTTTTAGTCATGTAACCATCAGTGCTGTCCTGTTTGGAAAAAAATATTTTAAAGCAATTTTTAGATATGCAACTACCTTTAACGACAGATCTCCATAACTGAATATATTAAATAATTGTGCATGTCTACTCGGAGCCAGCATGGTGTAGTGATTTGAGTGCTGGACTGCAACTCTGGAGACCAGCATTTGGTTTCCAGCTCAGCCATAAAACCCACTGGGTGACCTTGGCCAAGTCATATGTTCTCAGCCTCAGGGAGGGCAATGGCAAAGCTCCATTGTAATAATTTTTGTGTGTGAAACCAAATTTGTGTATCTTGAACCATCAGAAAGCAAAGGTGCCACTATCTTAGCCAACCATGTATACAGTTTTGGATTTTGGAGTATTTCGGGTTTGGGTTTTGGCATTCCAGATAAGAGAGACTCTTGAAAAGATTCTTTCTGTACTTGGAATGGAGCTATGGCTAAATAACTGGATATTTTATTAAAATATTCCTGTCCTGCTGAAGATATCAGGGAGGGGTACGGAGTAAAAATAGCTTAAGAACTATTCTGAAACAGTTTGAAAAAGTTAAAACAATTCAGGTTTAAACCAAATAAAACAAGTTAAAACAGCTCAGTATAGTCAACATAATCAAAGGACAAAACACAAACAGATAGGACAACCCATAATCAGGTAGACCAAAGCAAAGCTGTGATCACTGGGTCCCTAAAGTTTGGGTGAAGAGCTACATTTTAAATTAGTGCTAGGCCTCCAAGGGAAAACACTCCTCATCCAAGCTACTGCCTTGTTGGAACTTACACTCGTTGGGACTTATTTCTCAGTAGCCATGTTACATTGCATTGTGTGCCTTCAAGTTGTTTCATTTCTGACCTACGGCCACCCGAAGGTGACCCTATCATGGGGATCTCTTGGCAAGATTGGCATAACTGTTTGTACTCTCCATAATGGCTAGATGATAAGACAATGGAGATGAGTGTCACTGGTTTAAAAACAAATTATGTATGCTCTTGCCTTTGACAAGGGGATGGTTCCTTTTTAAAATAAGAGTTAGTGTAATGTACGGTACTTATATTGACCCATGGATAAGTCCTCAGGTTTTTTGGTTAATTTTTGACTAAAATTTCTAGACTTATACATGAGTATTTACAGTAATTGAATCTGTTCTTAATACTGTAGTTAATAAGGAGATTAAAATATAAGCTATCAAATACAGTCAAAATAAAGCAAGGTGGTGCTATTTAAACCATAGCTGCTGACCTACTTTTCAGTTAGGTACAGTGCAGATGGTAAACCTGTAAACAGTAACCAAAAAAAAGTTCAATAGAAATTTCAATAGAAGCATTTGACAAGAAGCAAGAAGATATATCCTTCCCATATGGTGTAGAAAATGGCATTGCGAAGTTACCATCTGTAAAACAGGAAAATGTGAAGTGGCACTTTCTAAAATTAAACACTGATAGTATAAAGACCCACAAAACCCAAACTAAAGAGCTCTACAAGAATGTGAATTAAAAACTGCTGGCTTAAATTTCAAATGTTAAAGTGAGATAAAGTTAAGAAAAGTCCACGCATTTCACAATACTAAGTTTAATTCACATTAATTAAATTTTCCTAAGAACTATGAAAGCACACAGTGTAAAAACACTTCCTGTAAGACACAATGAAAGAACAAGAGAAAAATGGATGAATATTAATAATAAAATAAATTATAATATGATTTAAGAAATGTTTTGCTATGTTACATTTCAAACATTGACATATGGAGGAACTTTATGGATGAACTTTTGGTTTTGTGACAGCAAATCCATGCCACAAACAGTATATTTATCAGCGGGTTGAAAGAAGTGATGCAGATTTTTATATGGAGACAAGTATTGAGCAGTTATGTCCCAGTTTGCATACTGGTATCAGAATGCCTTGTACCTTCAGCATTCTAGAATATGTGATACAAGGTCTCCCCTACAACATGGTCTGCTTGTTCAAAAACCCAGCTTGCTTCAACTTTTCCACATATAAATAGCAAAAACAAAGACTTCTGAGCAATCGGGTGAGATCATGAACCAGTAAATCATATAGTCTTTCATGTACACAGCGGTAAAAACCACTCTCTCACGCACTTTTAAAATGCAACAGAGTCCCTGTGATATGAATAAAAATATTATAAGGCAGAGATGGGGAAAAGGAGAGTAAGAGGAGAGATGAAGACCAATAAGACAGACACTGGGGGTGGCTGGATATTCTCATGTGTTCTCAAAAACTGTTTTACCAGCCAAAAACAAGGGTAGGCAACCTTTCCCCTTTAAGGGCCAAGAGACCTCAGCTCCCAGAATCCCAGGAGCTATTGGCCAACATGGGACTACTGGCCAACATGGCTGAGGCTTCTGGGAGCTGAAGTCCCTCGGCCCTTAAAGGGGAAAGGTTGCCTACCCCTGAGCCAAAACATGGGTTGCAGGCCACAGTAAATATTTTAATCCTTCCAAATAAGATTTCAAATGTAAAATGCTTGATGCCCAGGAAACAATGGGAATATACTGTATAATCATACATGAGTGGGTGGACAAGTTCAGCTTCTAACCTTCTAACTTTACTTCCTTCTGCTCAGGTTGCTTTGCCCCATGTTCCTTTCCCCTGGGCTCTTCTTCCTTTACACCTATTTTCCCACTACATACACTGCCTTATGCTTCCTTTTTATGGGCATTGAACATTTTACCTATCCCTATTCCCTTGTCCTATTTATTTTTAGTTCTAAATTTGGTCTGTTCCTACATTTAATGTCTCTTTTATCTATTTATTTATCTATTTATATATAATTGTATTAGTTTCAGTTTGCTTTACATAAGCATAAAAAACATTCAGCAAAAAAGAAAAAGAAAGCAAAGATAAAAATATACCTGTGTCCTTGTTGTGTGTCTTCTGGTTGTTTTGACTTATGGCAACTCTAAGGCAATCCTCTCATGGTGTTTTCTTGACAAGAGCTGTTCAGAGGAGGTTTGCCATTACCTTTTCCTGAGGCTGAGAGAGTGTGACTTGCCCCAAATCACCCAGTGGGTTTCCAGGGCCAAGCCAGGATTCAAGCCCTCATCTCCCAATGCCTTAGTCCAATGCTCAAACCATTACACTACACTGGCCTTGCATATACATGTATAAAGATGGAGAGAGAGGGGGAGTGTGGCATAGTGGTTTGAGTGTTGAACTACGAGATCGGGGTTCGATTCCCAGATTGGCCATGAAAACCACTAGATGACCCTGAGCAAGTTACACTCTCTCAGCCTAAGGGGAAAGCAATGGTAAACCTCCTCTGAACAACTTCCCCCAAGAAAACACCATGAAACCTTAGGGTTGCCATAAGCCAGAAATGACTAGAAGCCATACAACACCAACAGACAGATAGACAGATAGACAGACATAGATATTTAAAACTAATATTAAAACTAAACTAGAATTAGAACACCCATGCTAAACACTATATTAAAACACTAAACTGAAATAATAAACACAGACTAAATTCCTGAATAACTGCAGTCATACCTACTTTACTAATAACACAAAAGTTCCTGGTTCAGACCAAAGGAACCATCAAGTCCAGCATCCCATTTCCCACTCTGGCTCACCCTGGGAAGCCCATGAGCAGGAAAGGAAAAAAACGGCCCTCTTTTGCCATTGCTTCTCAGCAGTCACTCCTACTGAGTTGATTGCTACCTCTAAACCTAGAGAATGCATATAGCCAACATGACTAGCAGCCACCAATAAAACTTATCTTTCATGAATCTGCTTAAGTCATCTCAGCTAGTAGTCATCATAATCTTGTAAGGCATATTCTACAAATAAATCACCCACCTGTTTTCTATACTTTGCCAGCAATCTCTTACCATTTAGAGTTTTTTGGATGACTTCAAGTTCCAGTATTAGGAGATGGAGAAAATTTTCCTTCCATTCTCATTCTTCACATCACATACAGCTTGCAAACTAGTGGTATGGTTCCATCTTGTTCTCTTTTTTCTTCCTTTTTTTAATTCCTATTTCACTTACTCTGAGCCCCTTCCTTTACCCTATTGACATCAATAACCCATTTGCCATCTTCCCTTCTATGGACGTTTTCAAACTACCCTCCCTAAAGCCGGGTGGAGCCATTCCGGAACGGGCCGTGCCGCTGATTCCGGAATGGCTCCGGCGGCAGCAGGCTAATTCCTTTTGACACCCGGAATTACCTTTCCGCCGCTGAAGCCGGAGTTACAGGTCTTTTGGCCGGAGTGAGGCCGGACTTACGGCTCCGTGCGTTTGAACACACGGAGCAAGGAGCCGGACAGACGCAGGGATGGCACCGGAAGGGGCGGGGTTTTCCGCCGCGCGTGTGTGAACGAGCTGGAAATGGAGCCGGACGGAGGTAGGATTGACTCCTCTTAAAGCCCCATGTGAAAACGCCCACATTCAGTTAATCCACGCATTAGTAAAAGTAGTGAGGTTACTAACCAAAATTGCTTTCCGATGCCAGATGCTTCATGCAGCTGTGATAACATATGCCAGTTACCACATAGATCAATACTATCTTGTGGAATGTCTCTACCAGTTCTGTGTCTTCCTTTACTTGACTAATATACATTGCAAGCCCATTGTAAGCAGCTACCTACAGTGCCTACCATGAGAAGCCAGAGAAATCTGCTTAGGTCATGTACACAGAAATATCTGGTCTACAGGAAGTTGGAACAGTAAGTTCTATAATAATGTAAATACTGGGTTTTGTTGTTGTTGTCGTTAACTGCCCTCAAGTTGATCTCGACCCATGGCAACCCTGTAGATGAGACATCTCCAGAAGAAGCCAACTGTTTGACAAGTCATTTACATAAGAAAGGTATTCAGGCTGACTCCTCTACCAACAGGATTCTTGTCTCTCTTTTTCATGGATGTTCTGGGAGGAGACAATTGGGCAATGATTTCAGTTTCTCCAAATGTATCCTACTGTCATTTTCATCTTCTCAGTTTTCTGATGCTACTTCTCCCATCTAAACTACATAAGTAGTTTAAGCCTCAGAAGGTGATAAGTCTCAGAAGGTGATAAACTACATAAGTAGTTTAAAAGAAAGAATACTATTATGCACTCCCCATTTTTCCAAACAGCAAGAAGTTCCAAGGGTACAGGTACACAGGTTCTAGTCTTCTTTGCATGCAAAAGCTTATAAAGTTTCTGTAGTATGTGTTTTAATTTAAAAGGTATAGGTAGAATACTAGTGCAGATAAACAGCATACACACACTTCACCTCACATCCACTATCTTAAATCCTGAGAGAGCCCCTTGCATCTCAAAGTGTTTTCAGCCTCTCATAATTAGAGTCCTGACTCATATCTTGACTGCTTTCTGCTTTTGTGTACCTTTCCCTGTTCCTGAAAACCTGCTGTTTCCTTTTTCACAGCTTACATCACCTCTACTTTCCCTAGCAAGAGGTTGTAAGATTTACAGTATGTACATAAATGCAAACTGTTAAGTTGTAGAATGGACTAAACTAACCTTTAAGTCTCTCTCTAGTCTGGATCACAACAAGGAAATCTTATTAAATATAGGCAGTAACATGTACTATGTTGACTTTCTGAGCAAATATTTATTCCCAGGTGGAGGCTAGAAAGGATATCAATATTTTTCAACAAAACTGTACATCTATTTGGCAGTACAGTTTCATCGAAATACCACATAAGAAAACCAGATGTTTCATTTTCTTCAATGTACAAGTAATTTAAAATCAAATATGGATACTGAACCTTTTTGTTTTCAATCATCCTCTTGTAACAGCAAAATTAATTAAACTATGTTAAATGTTTTCCCTGAATATGTTATTTTTCACCCAAGGGACAGGAAAACATGTTTTGCAACAAGTCGTTTCTGCACCTGAGGCAGGGTTCTTCCTTGTGTCTGGCAACATATAAATTTAAAAAAACATACTGTATTGTAGGAAATATATATTTGTATATTTGTCTCTTGGACTATCCTCTCTACTAAATGCCATCCATCATTTTATACCTTGTTTTCTTTCCTGGCAGAGACTCAAGGTGGCTCACAAAAACCAGAAAATTACAAAATACACATATACTTAAAATATACAAAAGATGGAATTAAAACATTATTATACTAATAACAGAATTAAACCATTTAAAATATTACTTTAGAACAAATATTAAAAGCAGTAGAACACCACAAAAAGCCCCCATCTTGTCATCAGTGAAAACTACAGAACAAAAGAGTTGTCCTCCTGGAAAGTTGCCTCTGGGTAAGTATGGGCCAACTTAAATACAGGACTCCCAATCTGGATAGTTCAAGATACCACAGACGGCTGAAAGGTTTGCATACTCCTTTCCTGTTATAAGCCAAGCTCAGCATCAACCAGCTAATTATTATCCTCTACTTTGAAAGTTATCCAATTTGTCCATGGTTTAAAATATATTTTTTCAGTCCATGTGAAAAGTACTTTGGTTAGCAGTTTAAGCACAGAAATACCCTTATTACATTTTTAAGATCCTTCTGAAGTAGTTCATTATTGTTCTTTTTTTTTTTTTACTGAGATGCATATAATAGAAAGCCACCATTTTGTCTATTGTTATTTTGCGAGTCCATGATTACATGTGACCTTTACTCTGACTAAGAGGTTTAAAAATTTCCAAGATATCACTAGCAGCATGAGCTACCTAAGATTGTACTAACCAGTGAATAAGGAATGAAAACCTTAGCATGAGCAGATTTATTGGACATAAGGGAGGCGGAACTACTTTAAAAGTGGTTTATAGAGCCTGCAGTTGGATTTGGTGCCAATGATGCCAGGAGAGCCAGAGAGGAGACCAAGAGGGAACTATGGATATTGTGGTTTGGGGCACGTAACTAATGCAGTCTTTCCTTCCACCGTATCCCTTCCAGGCGGGTAGCAACTTTGCTTTTTCTTGAGTAACAGAATAAAAATTCCAGTTAAAAATATGTAATATACACACTAAATAAATTTACCTGCTCAATCCCTCAAATATAAATTGTGTGACACACCGCAGTTGTCCTTTATGTAATATACCTAAGTTGCTATTACTAAGTGGAGGCACTTCTGCATCTCAACCTATTCCCATTTGTTCTCTCAGCAGTAACTCCTTACTGGTCTTCTTCCATTGGCTGCAATATTTTTTCCCTTTTTTCTGAGATTACTTGTTAAATGGAAAATTCAAAACACATAAATTACTTTCCCTACAGTGTTTAACTATTTTGCAGAATTCCTTGTTGCTTCTAGATGGAGCATTTTTGGTGCAACTGGTCTGCCCCAAAGAATTTCACATGGGAACCAGAAATCATAATCTTTCATTTATGACCTACTACCTTTTCTCCTGCTTTCCCCCCCTTACCCTCTTTCCCTCACACATAGTCCAATAATGAGGAAAAGCCAAAATAACTGCACACTACCTTTTGATTGGTAGATTTTGAAGTTGTTTGTCTGGAAGCACCCTTTACAACCCCTGAAACAGAATACCTAGCCAGGCTCCAGTATCTCTGCAGCACAGACCCAAGCTTGTTTAATCAAAAGCAGTGGTACAGCCATGTAATTTTAAACATATGGTCCCATAGAAGGCTAGACATTATTCTAATGTGCTGTTGGATACATTTTGTGCAGTTGGAAATGAAAAGGAAGTGGGCGATTAGATGGCAGAGCTCTGAAGAGGAGGAACAAAGATATGCCAGGTTAAAGCAGCCGGAGTCAGCCCTGTGAGAGTTACCAATGAACTCACTGGCTTCCAGCAAAATCCAAGCCACCAGCTCCCTCCATCTTGAAGAGACATCCCAGCAAGAAGGAAAATGATGCCACTGCCTTTCTCCTCTCCTCTGATGGTGCCCATCCACAAGGAAGATCTGCCTTGTCTGTTGTGTGAGGGGGTATCGTAAAGTTTTAATTATCACCTTCAAAAAATTTTGACAGAAAGTTTGTTTTGATTTGTAGTAGTTAACTTATTTCTACGAGTCACCACCCAGATTTACACATTTTCCCCAGCATTTTCTTGACCCTCCGAATACCTGACTTTGTAGAATACCTGCAGAGTGTACCTTACGAGGGGGTATCATAAAGTAATAATTATGATTATTATGTTATATTGATGAAATTTTGTCAGTGTCCCTAAGTGTATGATGTTAAGAAAATCAGCTCACTTTATTTTTGTGACAGGTTATGCCAGATATTACTAAAGTGTAAAATCCTTGTAAGGCACAATCTGCAGACATCTACAATAACGGTTTTCGGAGGGTCAAGAATCACTGGGGAAAATGTGTAAATTAGGATGGTGACTACATAGAAATAAGTAAACAACTACAAATAAAACAAACTTTCTGTCAATGTTTTTAAAGATGATAATTAAAACTTTATAATACCCCCTCATACTGACTCAACTGAGATCATTCCTGTTACAAATGCATGGAGTTTATTGGGTATTTAAAGTGAGAGTCATTGTAGCAATCAGTGGTTTGACCAAGATCAGTCAGTAAATGTGTCTTCTTTTTTCTTTTGTTTTTCAAATATGGTAACCCTACTTATGTCACTAGGCCAACTGATCCCACTAGACCAATATTCATTTGAGGGAAAGGTCCCTTTCAAATCAATGGCAATTACTGCCAAGAAATTATTAGGCTCTGATCCAGAGCGCACATGCTTGGGAGTCTGTTGCTGTTAATTGCCTTTGTGTCTATTTCAACCCATGGCGACCCTATGGATGAGACATCTCCAAGCCCCCCTGTCCTCTACAGCTCTGCCCAGCTCCTGCAAACTCATATTCATGGTCTCTTTAATAAAGTTCATCCATCTAGCATGTGGTCTTCCTCTCTTTCTACTTCCCTCCACCTTTCATAACATTATTGTCTTTTCTAGCGATTCATGCCTTCTCATGATGTGTCCAAAGTATGAGACAGTCTAAGTCTTGTTATCTTGGTGTCTAGGGATATTTCTGGCTTGATCTGCTCTAGGACCCATTTGTTTGTCCTTTTGGCTGCCCATGGGATCCTCAGTCCTCTTCTCCAGCACCACATTCTCTCAAAGGAGTTGATTTTCCTCCTATCTTCTTTCTTGACTGTCCAGCTCTCACATCCATACATGGTAATAGGGAATACGATGGCTTGTATGATTCTAACTTTTGTGCTGAGTTGTATGTCTTTGCATTTTAGGATTTTTTCTAGTTCATTCATAGCAACCCTCCCCATTCTGAATCTTCTCCTGATTTCTTGACTGCAGTCCCCATTTCTATCAATGTTTGATCCCAGGTGCAAAAAAGCATCAACATTTGAAGAATCCAGGGTTGCTCATTTACTGGATAGATTTTTTGTTTTCTTTATGTTCAACATTAAGCCTGCCTTTGCACTTTCTTCTTTGATCTTCCTTAGTAGGTGTTCCAGGTCTGTGAGGTTTTCTGCTAGTACTATGGTGTCGTCTGCATATCTTAGATTGTTGATATTTCTTCCTCCTATTTTCACTCCTCCATGTCCAAGCCTGCTTTCCTTGCAATATGTTCAGCATATAAATTGAATAAGTAGGGTGAAAGGATGCAGCCCTGTCTGACTCCTTTGCCAATTGGGAACCATTCTGTTTCTCCGTGTTCTGTTCTGACCGGAGCCTCTTGTCCTGAGTACAGATTCCTCATTAGGACTATCAGATGCGTTGGCACTCCCATGTCTTTAAGGGCATTCCATAGCTTTTCATGGTCTATGCAGTCAAAGGCTTTGCTACAGTCTATAAAGCACATGCTGATTTTCTTTTGGAATTCCCTGCTATGCTCCATTAGCCATCATATGTTTGCAATGTGGTCCCTCATGCCTGTTCCTTTCCTGAACTCCACTTGGACCTTGGGATTTCTTTCTCCATGTGTGGCTGGAGCCTATGTTGCAGAATTTTGAGCATCATTTTGCTTGCAAGGGAGATTAGTGCTATGGTTACATACTTGCTGAGTCTCTTGTGTCTCATTTTTGGGGATGGGGATGTATATTGATCGCTTCCAATCTGTTGGCTACTGTTTTGTTTTCCATATCTGTTGACATATGTTGGTTAGCACTAGAGTTGACTATGAGCCTTTACAGACTGCCAAAAATAATGCAACTTGAGTCCACTTTAACTGTTGTGGCTCAGTGCTAGGGAATCATGGGAACTGTTGTTTTTCTGAGACATTGAGCCTTCTCTGTCAGAGAGCTGTGGTGCCATAATAAACTACAGTTCCCATGATTCCCTAGCACTGAGCCAGGACAGTTATAGTGGATTCAAGTTGCATTATTTCTGGCAGTCTGTAAAGGCCCTCTGTCAATGTGGATTGCAACAGTTCTGTTAGAATATCATCTGTTCCTGGAGTCTTGTTTTTTGCCATTTCCTTTATTGCAGTTTCCACCTCAGTTTTTAGAATTTGGGGTTTATCTTCCTATGGCTCTTCGTTCCATGTGTCCTTCATGTTGTCATCTCTTTTATATAACTCTTCTGTGTATTGCATCCATCATCTTTTTATTCCTTCCAGGTCTTGAATTATGTTATTTTTATTGTCATAGAGCATCCCAGTCCTTGGTTTGAACTTTCCCTTGGTTTCTCAAATCATGTGGAATAGGTCTCTCATTCTTCCCTTTTTGTTGTTGTCTTCTATTTCTCTACATTTGTTGTTGTTGTAAGTTTCCTTATCTTTGCGCACTAGCCGTTGTACTGTTGCATTCATGGTTCTTAGCTTATTTCTATCTCCTTTTTGTTTTGTTTCTCTTCTTTCCTTTATTGCTTGTAGCATTTTATCTGTCATCCATAGTTTCTTCACTTTCCTTTTGTTTGTTGGAAGTGCCTTTATGCACTCTTCTTTTATTACGTCCTTGGCTTCAGACCAAAGCTCTTCCAGTTCACGATCTATTATTCTTAGTACTGTGGAAATGTTGTTTAAATTGTATTTTGGTATGATGACTGGTTTTGTTCTCTTCTTGAGTTTTACTTTTATTTTTGAAATTAGTTCATGATCTGTGCCACAATCAGCACCCGGTCTAGTCTTGGCCACCAGTATGGAGCTTTGCCATCTTTTATTTCCAATTATGTAATCTATTTGGTTTTTGTGTTGGCCATTGGTGATGTCTATGTGTATAACCTTTTCTCTGGTTGTATGAAAAATGTGTTTGCAATGAATAGGTTGTTGGCTTCACAAAAATCTATCAGTCACTAACCTGCTTCATTGCTTTTGCCTAGTCCAAACCTGCCTACCATTTTTTCTTTACTTCCAGCCTTTGCATTCCACTCTCCAATGATCAACTTGACATCCTGTGTTGGTGTGTTGTCAATTTCTTCCTGTAACCCTTCATAAAATCTATCAATTTCTTCTTGTTCTGCCTCAGTGGTTGGTGCATATACTTGAATTATGACGATATTCATAGGTTTCCCATGGAGCCTTATTGAGATGAGCCTTATTGGTCTGATTTTGCATTGGATCCTCTGACTGCTTTTGCAACATCTTTTCTTAGTATGAAAGCTACCCCATTTCTTCTTGTCTTTTCATTCCCTGAGTAGAATACTGTGTGGTTGTCCGATTCAAAGTGGCCCATTCCTGTCCATTTTAACTCACTCCCCAGTACTGCTGTGTTCATGCATTGCATTTCCATTTTCACTATGTCTAGCTTCCCTTGGCTCATGCTTCTCACATTCCATGTCTCTATTTTATGTGTGGTGCTGCTTCTGATGGGATTTGTCTTTCTGAGAGTGTTTACTGCTTGCTTCATCATTTTTGACTGCCCTTAGCTGCTCTTGTGCAAGTGTTTTCCTTTAATTTCTATCTATCTCTTTGTTAGTGCTCTTGTCCTGCCTGTGTGACACTTTTGATGTGTCTTCATAGAATTTTCTAGCTGGGGGTTACACAAGGAGGACCATCTACACCTCCCTGTGCACAGTGCTAACAAGTGTTAGCTATTCAGGGGTAGCTGTGTTGGCCATTTAGCAAATTCAAACAAAAATTCATCAATGATACCTTTATTGGCCAACCAAAATGCACAATATACTTGTTGCAAGCTTTTGAAGCTCCATGGGCTTCTTCATCAAGCAAGATGTTACAAACCAAACAGGAGAAAAACAATTAGAGATGTTGGTCAGATGCCAATTGTTTTTCTCCTGTTTGGTTTGTAACATCTTGCCTGATGAAGAAGCCCATGGAGCTTCGAAAGCTTGCAACATGTATATTGTGCATTTTGGTTGGCCATTAAAGCGTTAGCTATGATGTCACTGGTGTTCTTCACTTTAGTGAAACCCATCGCTACTGCTGCTGCCCAGTAGTTGTTTTTGTATGTCATTCTCCCTCCCCCCATTATTAATGAATTGATTGTTTCCCTACCCTTATCCTCCCTTCCTCCCTCATGTCCGTCTTTATTTTAGTCTCCCATCTGTCTTCTGGCCCTTGTTTGATTTTCCTTGTCCATCCTCTCTGTTTTCTCCTCTCCTCTCTCTGAAAGGCAGGAGGGAGGGGGCTGAAATGGTGTGCCAGGGCTGAGATGGACTCACGTGGCTGGGAGGGGATTAGATGGAGTCTTTTTCCCACCTCTCCTTATGCTTGGGAGTAAATGCAAGTAAATGTAATGGGATTTACTTCCAATTAACCCTGCCAGAGTATCCTATTAGACATATTTATGGGCAGCACAATTTACCACTTTTACCTTCTGTTAGGCAAAAATCAGCATAGTGCCATAAATCTAAATCTTCAACTTTGATAAAAGAAAATCCAGCCTGAATAGGAAGCAAACTAATTGCTTTGTCAATTCTATTATTAGGCAGGGAGGGGAGGGGAAAGAAAAAGAGGAAAAAATTGGATGTAAACACCAACCTGCACCATGGAAACCTTCTCCCCCAAGGAAAAGCATTGATTATTATCATCTAATTCCTCACAAGCAACTCAAGGTATTATGTTGCCTGAGACAAGGCAATCATGTCTCACCCCCATTTCACCCACAGAAGTCAACAAGACTTCACTTGTGGCAATAGAGCAGAGGATGCAAAGCTGGACACGTGGCACACACAGCTATATCCTGAAACATGTTGCTACCAGCCCCTGCTCTCCAACATCTGCCACCTGAGACAACCACAAACTTTCCTAATGGTAGAGCCAACCACATCATCAGTCAAGAAGAGAAAAAAGAACAAATATAGAGGCATACCTGTTTACAAAAACTCTGATAAAGAAACTCCTTTTTAGAAAGTCCTTTTGTGTCCACCCAACCCCCTCCTTTCTTCCTCATCCTCACTCTAACTGGAGGTTTTTAAACAGCATCAGCACTGAGAAGATGGTGAAGCAGGGCTGGGGAAACATCAACTTTCAGTGTCAGACTGTCGCAGCATTTCTGCAGTAAACAGTGTAATAAAGCTTGAGCTAAGAAAGAATGGGATTCTACTCTAGATAATTCTCCCAGAGCTGTGAAAGTTAAACAAACAGCAGCTGCCTCCAGCATCCTTTAGGGAGCATGCATGAACAGTAAAGCAGAAAGAAGGGGGGAAAGTGAGACACTTACCTCCCCAGCTACCCCAGGATTTTTTTTAATCACTCTATAAGTTTGACCAACAAAATTGAAATTATTAGAGAAGTGGAAGCTGGTGAAAGCGTCCTTTCTGGCCCGCTTCAAACCGCAGGCCCTGGTATACTGAGGAGCTTAGGGGAATGAAGCGAGCCGGACAACGACTAGAGCGCGAATGGCGAAAAACTCGTCTCTTATCCGACAGAACTCGCCTTAGGAAGCATCTTGACTCCTATAGGGAGGCTTTACATGCAGCACAGAGATCCTTCTGCTCTGCACATATTGCGTCTGCAGAGTCCCGCCCGGCAGAGCTGTTTAGGGTGGTGGGGGAGTTGGCAAAGGCTCCTCCTGCGCCAAACCCCCTGCTTAATCCCACAACAGCCTGCTGTGAGGCATTTAACATCTACTTCGCAGATAAAATCTCTCGGATTAGAGCCGACTTGGACGCCATTGTTTTGACAGAATCCGCAGGTGTGGCATCCAGGAGCTCCGTTGATGGTATTTTACTGGATCATTTTCAATCTGTGAGTACCGATGACATGGACAAGCTACTTGGTAGGATGAGGAAGACGACCTGCCCTCTCGATCCTTGCCCATCTTGGCTGGTCGCCCAGGGGGGTGGCGCGCTGAAGGTGTTCCTTCGGGACACAATCAACGCGTCACTCAGGGAGGGTACTGTTCCATCTTGTTTAAAGGAGGCGGCCATTAGGCCCCTCCTGAAAAAGCCTTCCCTAGACCCCCTGGAAAAGAACAGTTATCGACCAGTATCTTTACTTCCTTTTTTGAGCAAGGTGATCGAGAGGGCAGTTGCCTCCCAACTCCAAGCAGTCTTGGATGAAACCGATTATCTTGATCCATTTCAAACCGGCTTCAGGACAGGATTTGGAGTGGAGACTGCCATGGTTGCTCTGACCGATGACCTCCGCTTGGGCATTGACAGGGGTAGTGTGACCCTGTTGGTGCTCTTGGACCTCTCAGCGGCCTTTGATACAATAGACCATTCCATCCTCTTAGATCGCCTGAGAGAGTTAGGAATTGGAGGCACTGCTTTGCAGTGGTTCCGTTCCTTCCTCACAGGCAGATCCCAGAGGGTGAGGCTCGGGGACAGTTGCTCTTCCAAAATAGAGCTGAACTGTGGTGTCCCTCAGGGCGCCATCCTGTCCCCGATGCTATTTAATATCTATATGAAGCCGCTGGGAGAGATCATTCGGAGGCATGGAGCGCGGTGTCTTCAGTATGCTGATGACACCCAGATATACTTCTCCATGACCAGATCATCATCTCAGACTTCAGATGGCGTCTCTCCTCTCAATGACTGTCTTAGAGCGGTAATGGATTGGATGAGGAAAAACAGATTGAAGTTGAATCCAGATAAAACGGAGGTACTCACGGTTACAGGCCCGAAACCAGATTTGGGAATACAGTCTCCAGTCCTGGATGGAGTCACACTCTCCTCCAAGGACTGTGTTCGCAGTTTGGGGGTGCTCCTAGATTCGTCGCTTCACATGACTAGTCAGGTGAATGCGGCGGTCAGGAGTGCCTGCTATCAGCTTCGGCTGATACGCCAACTGCGCCCTTATCTGGACGTGAGGGACCTGGAAGCAGTGGTACACGCCCTGGTAACCTCACGCTTGGACTACTGTAACGCGCTCTACATGGGGCTACCCTTGTGCCTAACTCAGAAACTACAATTGATACAAAATATGGCAGCCAGGTTAATCACTGGAACATCCAGGAGGGAGCACATAACACCGGTGCTTAAATCCCTCCACTGGCTGCCGATTAGTTTCCGGGCTCCGTACAAGGTGTTGGTTTTAACCTTTAAAGCCCTACATGGCTTAGGTCCATCTTATCTCAAGGACCGCCTCTTCCCATATGATCTCCCCCGCGCCTTGCGGTCCTCTGGGAGGAATCTGTTACAGCCAATAAAGACCAGGCTGTCTCAGACCTCCCAGAGGGCCTTTTCCGCCACTGCCCCAAGACTATGGAATGGCCTGCCGGACGAGATCCGTCTGACTACCACACTTGCTGCTTTTAAGAAAGTGGTAAAGACGGATCTCTTCTGACAGGCCTTCCCAGAATAACATCTGCAACAACGAGATGAGTTAATTCCTTTTCTCCGAGCTGGCACAATTAATCCTTTGATCTTATTATATTATAGTATTTTAATGCATTGCTTTGTTTTAACCTTTTTCGATTTAATTCTGTTTTAAGGGGTGGGAAGGAGATTATGGGTGGTGGGCATGTTTTAACCTGTTATATTTTAAATGCTGTAACCCGCCCCGATTGCAATGCAGAGAGGCGGGCTATAAATAAAACTTATTATTATTATTATTATTATTATTAAAGGAAAAAAATCATCACGGGATGCCTTTTGGAAGTGGTGTGTGTGTGTCTTTAAGTCACCTGTTGACTTATGGCAACCCCATGAATTTCATAATCTTTTCATAGGCAAGAAGTGGTTTTGCCAGCTCCTTCCTCTGAAATATAGCCTACAGCACCTGGTTTTTGTTGGTGGTATGCCATCCAAGGGCTAACAGGGCTGATCCTGCATAGCTTCCAAGATCAAAGGGGATCTGGTGATTTAAGAGTATTTAGGCCATCTTTTAAAAGGTAAAGGTAAAGGTTTCCCCTTTGACAAGGTTGTGAAGTCGTGTCTGACTGTAGGGGGCAGTGCTCATCTCCGTTACTAAGCCAAAGAGCCAGTGTTGTCAAAGACAACTCTGTGGCCATGTGGCCACCATAACTGCTCCAAACACTGTTAACCTCTCACCAAAGTGGTACTTATTTATCTACTTGCACTTTTACGTGCTTCCGAACTGCTAGGTTGGCAGAAGCTGGGACTAGTGACAGAAGCTCACTCATCACATGGCACTTGGGCGTTCAACTGCCTCTTGCAATCACTATAGTCAGCATCTTAACCATTGAGCCCCCGTGTCTCCTTTACCTATACAACATCATCATTACCTGCTGCCAAAAAAAGGCAAAGAATGAGCCATACTAACTTCCCTAGGGAGGGAGCTCCAAAGTCTGGAAGCAGCCACCAAGGTCCTCTCCCACTTTCCTAATAAAAGTGTCTCTGAAGGCAATGGGGTAGAAAGGAGTGCCTACCCTGAAGATCTTAAAGCTCAGGCAGGCTCATACAGGAAGGCACAGTTCTTCAGACAACCTGAACCTGAGCTGTATAGGTCTTCATAGGTAATAAATGACTGGAAAATCTAGGGTGAGATAATAATGACTGAAAATTTTAAAAGAACTTTGGGCCCTTGGTATCTGCTGGGGTCTGATTCCAGGACCCACCCACCCTTGGATACCAAAATCCATGGATGTTCAAGTTCCATTAAATACAATGGCATAGTAAAATTGTGTCCCTTATATAAAATGGCCACATCAAAGATTCATTAATAGAAGAGAGAGAGAGAGAATTTTCGAGCCATAGATCAGGGGTAGGCAACCTTTCCCCTTTAAGGGCCGAGGGACTTCAGCTCCCAGAATCCCAGGAGCTATTGGCCAACATGGGACTATTGGCCAACATGGCTGAGGCTTCTGGGAGCTGAAGTCCCTTGGCCTTTAAAGGGGAAAGGTTGCCTACCCCTGCCATAGATAGTTGAATCTGTGAATATGGTGGGGCAATTGTACTGCTACATAGTTTTTACTATTCACACTCCTGTTTTTGGCCCTATATGAAGTCAGTCAAAACCTGTAGTGAAAACAATTCCCTGCTCACCACAGCTTTCTAATCAGCAGTTAACTAGCCTAAGTCTCCTATCTCTAGAGTTTCCAGATTGTTTCAATATTCCCTCCAGCAAATTCCGTGGAACATGTAGATTCCATTCATCCATTCATGTGATTTCTGAAGGGCAGTGGGTTGCACTAGAGTTTATTTAGTCATGCCACACCAAAAGAGCTAAATACTTGTGTAGCCAGCAAATGCCACATATGATAAAAAATCATAGGGGATATGAATGCTCCTTGAAGACAATATATGTGACAACTGTTGGATGGAAAACCAAAGGTTTCAAAAGGTTTTGTTAAGGCACAAGCTAGGGAAAGAGATAGTCTTGTACTTCATTGGTTCTGTGTCTGCAAACTAACATATATACCCATTAGGTATCTCTGCGGGGAGGAGAGAAAAAGAAACAGGTAGCATGTGAAAACTGGAAAGGACGCCTGTTGAGCGCCTCTATGTTATGAGTGCAACACTATCCAAAAAGGGGTCTCACACTCAGATTAACAGATCACCCTATTCACAGTACTTCCGCCTCATCTAGACTCAAGTTGTGTGCTTTCATTTTTCTCAACACTGACTTCTAATGCCCATTCAGGGGTTTAAATGCCCCCTGGAGCTACAGTAATTGGTGGAAATAAGATAGTGCTGGGTGTTATCAATATTCTTATGACATTTTAGTGCAAACCTCTGGATAACTTCCCCCAGTGGCTTCATATATATGTTAACAGGCATGGGAAACAGGACAGAACTTAAGGTCAATGACAATAAAGCAAAACAGGAGTCCTCCAAAACCAACTTATGGATATATCCCTCCAGAAAAGCCCAGAATTACAGCAATCCTTTGCCCCCTGATAAGAAGTCCTAGTGAATAACACAGCTGATCATATCAAAGGCTTTTCAGGGTTTCAGGAAACTAGGTTTGTACTCCTCAGGTTTATTCCCTGGTGCAGATCATCTACCAGAACAGCCAAAGCTGTTTTGTCCCAAAATTAGGCCAGAAAACAGGTTAGAACAGGTCCAAGTAAATCAAACAACACCAAGATGTTTTCCAGTACTGTATTCCAGTATGGTATATTGTATGCCAGACAAAAATTACTCCTAATCTATGTTAGATTCCCCCCTCTCCCCAGTATGAGTTTCACAATGGTCTTCTTAAGTGCAGTAGGAACCACAATCTCCCTCAGAAAGGTGTTACCACCTCTGGAATTCAAAGAGTATGTCTAGTCCTGACAGATCTAAAGAAACAAGATGGATGTGGATCCAAAGAGTAGTCAGCAAGTCCCAAATTATTTAGTAACTTGTACATTTCACCGGGCTGCTGCACAAACATAAACTTATCTAAAACAGTATGTAGAGAGATCTTGTAGCACCTTTGAGGGCCTTTGCAGACTGCTAGAAATAGTGCAAATTGAGTCCACTTTAAGGGTTAGGGTTAGGGAATCATGGGAACTGTATTTTATTGTGGTACCAGAGCTCTCTGACAGAGAAGGCTCAATGTCTCAGGGGAAAAAAACAATTCCCATGATTCCCTAGCACTAACCCTAACCCCTAAAATGGACTCAATTTGCACTATTTCTAGCAGTCTGCAAAGGCCCTAACTAAAGAAAGAAGTTAGCAGCATGAGCTTTCATGGGTTAAAGTATTCTCTTAATGAAGGCATTAAATTTGGAACAATTATCTTGTTGATGAAATGTAAACCAAACTACAGTAGTCACTGTGTCCATTTAATAGCCCAGTCTTACAGAAAGACAGCTTTTCACCATATGAAAAAACTGACACCAAAAAAGTCTGAATATCCCAAAGTGAAACCATTACACAATTCAGCCTTAATTAATAAAGGCAAAAATTTTAAAATGTCCCTTAGTATTAATTCTGCATCACAACAAATACTGCACCTGAGGAAAGTATTCTGTCATCTCAACCTTGTTATAGATCTGAACACAGGTTACTGTAAACAAATTAAATTTGTTTTCTTTGACAAATAAATCTAACCTCCAAAAGTTTTAAGAACGAATTGTTTCAGATGGCCAGCATTTCTCAGTAAGAATCTCTGTTGAAAGGTATCCAAACTGCACAGTTGATAATGAATGGTAGCTGCATATTAACAGCTTATTTCTCAAACGAAGTACAAACAAATTGGGGTTTTATTAGCTGTTTCATTAAATTTTATTTTAGACAAACACACAGAGAAAGCATATGTGCAACATCTGATATAAAGGGATTCTATTCAAAACAGTCTCTATACAAAGCCCATTAATGTAGCATTAAATTACTCAACAACCCTGCAAATTTAACTATAAATCTAACTCTTTGGATAATCTATCATTTCTGACAGAATTTATTTCATTTGCTCTGATCTTTAAATCAATGTATGGCTCATTCCAGGACATTAGATCTGTCTTGTTCTGTCTTCTAACCAATATTACCACAACTACCCCATATGTATATACTGTGCAAAATGATGCCACGGGCTATTTTAGCACTTTGTTCTTCTCAATGTGGCACCTAAAACAAATCAATACATGTATTTGTCAGAAAACACTTGAACACAAGATAGACCAGTTTAGAGAAAAGTACCTTCTTCTAAGTTGTTTCTACTGCAGTGCTGTATTTATGTTCTCTCTAGAACATAATGAACCAAATTCAAAAAATAGGAAGAAAATATTTAGCAGCTTTCTATAAAATTCCCCAATTAAATACTGCGTAAATTACATTAAAATTCTTCTTAAATCTCATTGGAATTGTTAAATTTCATTTAAATTTTTGAATTTATGCACACAATATGTAATCATATTTATATGTGAATGAAATCAAATCCTCATGAAGCCAGTGTTAAGTACCGGTATATATGCAGGCAACTATATTTTGTTACACCGATTTTAATATACACTTGTACACATTAAGTACATCAGAACTGAAGTTTCCATAGATCAGGTCTTTTTCATTTCTAACTGGAGATTTTGGCAACTGAAACAAGGACCTTCTGAATATAAAGCTTGTAATCTAGCACAAAAGTATGGTCCTGAGCCATAGTTATCATCATGTGTAATACATTTATTCTAGAAATGTTCTAGCTGTCTAAATTAGCACATTTCTGAGAATCACACAGAGCTAGTTGTAACTGTAGTATACAAGAACTAAGAAGATCTACATTCAAATTCCTGCTCAGCCATGATATGCACTAACTGACTTTGGATCAGTCAATAGTCAAACTGAAATGTCCGTTTGTACTAAGATGCCAGAATGTGGAAGTGGCAGAGGGAACCATACCCACTATATTGGGCACCTTTGAGGAAAGGGTAGAGAGATGAAATAAGTAAATACAATAAGAAACTATAACACTGAAAATTTGCATTCAAATATTTGGTTCTTGAAGGATATTTAAATACTCCCTGTGGAATAAAAATATGACTGTGACAAGGTGTCAGGGATCGTCATGCTGCCATCCTCTCCTGCTGGCAAACGAGGGAGGCTGTCAACTGCTGCACTAAGGAGTGATGATCAGTTGGTCAGTTAGGCAACATGAGGATGCTGCACACTCAGTAGGCAGAGGTGCAGGACAATATAGAAATTGAGAATGTAGCCAAGATGCAGGAGAAGGAAGCAGTCAAAGTGCAAGGAGGATTTTGGATTTGTCCCAACTATTACAGGACGAATACCAATCCAGGAGATAAAGGCTTTCTCATGCAGAGGGGGGGGAGATCAAGGAAGGACTCTTCAGCAGACTCTCCTCTAGGGTTTAGCTTCTAATCTCAGGAGCCACAACTCACCTAGCTCCTTCACTCTCCTGAGCAGTTCTAGAGATTGGAGGAATATTCCTCTCTGTACTAGCAAGGATCCATCTGCCTTACCTGGAAAGTCTGCAGGCCAGTCAACAAGTAAGCTGGTCCAACAAACCCTGGGAAACAGCCAGAGGCCCCTGTTTATGTGCTGAGTGACTTTCTAGGCAGGGCCTGAATCTGCACAAACTTGTCCTCCACACTGGGTTTTATAAAGTTGATACTGGAGAACATGGGAAAAAACCTGAACCTGCTCAGAGTTACCTTTCCGTTAGGCAGCCAAGCCTGGTGATACCCTGCAGACTGTCAATTCTGCAAGAGGGAAGCTTGCCAGGCTTTATCTCTACACTTCCCCCATAAATATAAAAAAGGTGGGAAAGCTGGGCCTTCAATCTGTGTAATGATTTGAGGCCAATAAATATTTATGAATTCTAATTCTTTGTTGTACATCATTAGGAAACCAGAGACAGAGGGTGATGATGTTCCACTCCCTACAGAGGGGACAGAAGGCATCACAACAATGTTCACACAATTGCTCAGCACTGACTTCTGTCTCCTACAAATGACTTTTCTACCACCACCATCCAAAGGTCATGGCATACAGTTTACTGGAATGTGCTCAAATGGACCAACTTATTTAAAATTAAATTTATATTTTATTTAATTCAAAATCCATAATTCATCCATTATGAAAACTTAAGACAGGGGTAGGCAACCTTTCCCCTTTAAGGGCCGAGGGACTTCAGCTCCCAGAATCCCAGGAGCTATTGGCCAACATGGGACTATTGGCCAACATGGCTGAGGCTTCTGGGAGCTGAAGTCCCTCGGCCCTTAAAGGGGAAAGGTTGCCTACCCCTAACTTAAGATAACATCAATGTTAATAGTTAAAATATCTATGTTATGAAGGTCAGACCTTTCAGCAAAATGTTTTAAAAATAAAATTTCTCCCTATGCAAATATGTAATTGTTAAAATTATCCTTTTAACAGCATATAAATGAAGAATTTAAACACCAGGTTTAAATTTTTTATTTAAATTGTCTTAAACTTTAATATATATTCCAATCAGTTCACAAATCAAAAATTAAATAAAACATCACCATTGAGGGAAGAAAGTTAGCTATTTTAGTTTTTTAAAAACTAGAGTTCAAGAGCAACAAATAAGCTATTCAAGAACTAGCCCGATATCTTACTGTTCAGAGGTCTTATGAGCCAGCTCTACAAAAGCAAAGTCTATAATTATCACATACATATTTGGCATGAAGTAACCAGAGTCTGGTAAAGAGAGTAAGAAGAAACAGATGGACATCAAAACGTACACCAAGCCTATATAACTTTTAGGAGAACTCATACCAAGATATTTTTATTGGAAACTATAAAAATATTTTCTTAGAGATTTAAATAGTCCATACCTTTAAATTTCTCCACTGCCAGTTGTCTCCCATTTGTTGTGAGAACTTGATAAATTCTGCACAATCCTGCTTGAATTTATTCTCCTCCAGAAAGAAATCTTCACTTCCCAAGGTAAGTGACATCTAAAAGGAAGACTAAGCATTAGTACTGGTAGAAGCTGTGATAGCTAAACATAATCTTTTCTCTCTGTACGTATTGCATCTGTACAGTCCCATCCAGCAGAGCTGTTTAGGGCGGTAAGGGAACAGTTGCTCAGTGAAAAAGGAGCTTAATTGTGGCATCCCTCAGGGCGGCATCCTGTTCCCGATGCTATTTAATATATATATATGAAGCCGCTGGGAGAGATCATCCAGAAACATGGGACAAGGTGTTATCAGTACGCTGATGACACCCAGATATATTTCTGAGTAAGTAACTGACCACCATGTCTCGGTCTACACCATTGACTTCAGATGGCATTTCCCTGTAAATGAATGTCTTAAAGTGGTAATGGACTTGATGAGGAAAAACAGATTGAAACTGAATGCAAACAAAATGGAGGTACTAACGGTAACAGCCCTGAACCCAGGTACTGGGACACAATCTCCAGTCCTAGATGGGGTCACACTCTTCTCAAAGGACTGTGTTCGCACTCTGGGGGTGCTCCTAGATCTGTCACTTCAGATGACAAATCAGGTGAATGCTGTGATCAGGAGCACCTGTTATCAGCTTCGGCTGATATGCCAACTGTGCCCTTTCCTGGAGGTTAGGGATCTCAAAACCATGGTACATGCGCTGGTAACTTCTCATCTTGATTTCTGCAATGCACTCTACATGGGGCTACCCTTGTGCCTAGTTCAGAAACTTCAATTGGTACAGAATATGGCAGCCAAGCTGGTCTCAGGTAAAACCAGAAGAGACCACATAACACCTATTCTAAGATCGCTTCACTGACTGCCTATCAGTTTCCAGGCACGGTACATGGTGTTGATTATTACCTTTAAAGCCCTAAATGGCTTGGGTCCAACATATCTTCGGGACCGCCTCCTTCTGTATAATCCATCCTGAGCACTAAGATCCTCTGGGAAGAATTTATTGCAATTTATGAAAACTAGATTATCTGCAACTGCCCAGAGGACCTTTTCGGCTATCACTCCCAGATTATAGAATGGCCTGTCAGATGAGATCCGTCACTTGATCATCTTAAACAGCTTTTAAAAAGCTGTTAAGACGGATCCAACAGGCTTTTCCTGAGTAGGTAACCGGCCACCAAAAATAGTTATGCCTGTCCCTGATTTCTGCTATAGCTATTTTAAATTATTTGTCATTTGTTGTAATGCTTTTGTAGTTTGTTATTTTTAAGTATGTTTTAAAATGTTGATTGTTTAATTGTATTTTAGGGGGGGCTATTGGGGGATGGGATTGTTCATTTTATCATGTAAGCCACCTCGGTTGTATTTTACCAAGAGGCGGGATATAAATTATTATTATTATTATTATTATTATTATTTTCAGATCTGTCAAAGTGAAAGTTAGGAGAGCAATGTAAGGAGTCAATACAGACGGTAAGGATAAGACTCACAGTCCAAGATCATGTCTTCCAAAAAACTTCCTGCTTATGAAAATTGATGCTGCCTGCTATGAAGTTATTGCCACTATTAGGGCCTTTGCAGACTGCCAGAAATAGTGCACATTAAATTGAGGCACTGCCCTGGCTTAGTGCTAGGGAGTCATGGGAATTGTAGTTTTTTTCTGAGGCATTGAGCCTTCCCTGTCAGAGAGCTCTGGTGCCACAATAAATTACAGTTCCCATGATTCCCTAGCACTGAGCCAGGGCAGTGCCTCAATTTAATGTGCACTATTTCTGGCAGTCTGCAAAGGCCCTTAGCTTTCCCCAACCTGGTGCTCTCCATGTTTTGGTCTCTAACTCCAGAAGCCCAACTAACAGGGTTTATTGTAAGGGATCATGTGAGTTTGAGTCCAAAACTTTCAGAGGGCAGGGGAAGGTTGCTCTGTACACTAGTAATTTCTTTGTATCCTGATAGCCCCTAATACAAACAGAAAAGTTTTCCAACAGGACAAGCCTCCCCAAGAACAAAATACCTTTCTACGCCCCATTTTGTTACATTAAGGAAAAAACGATTCTACTACATTATTCTGCAGTAAAAAAATGGTTTTCTTGCTCTTATACTTTTCTTATACTTACACTTAATACTTTTCAAAGCAGACCAAATAGTATGACTCAATAAAATGAACAGAGCTGGAACAAACATAGCACTTTAAGGAGTGGGATTTGAAGCAGTTGATCCTTCAGCTATTTATTTATTTATTGGATTTATATAACACCTTTCCCTCAAAATGGGATTCAAAGCAGCTTAAATAGCTACCACTGCCACTCAATTCCTTCTTCTTTTCTTCTTCTTCTTCTTCTTCTGAACTGCTGACTTTTTTTATTGATTAAAATTACACAATTACAAAACAATACATTTAAAACCTTTCGAACATATACATATACACTTGCTTGATTAACTTACTTCATTTTTAACAGTTAATAACATCTATAATACATACAATCTTATTTCTTTGTTCTTTGGTCTCATAAAGAAATAATACATTTTCACAAAGAATAAGGAAGAAAAAAAGAAAATAAAGGGGAGAAAAGAAGAAAAACCTACTAGATTCTTTCTTTGTTCGTCCATTCTTCTTCCTTATTCTCACTTGCTTCCTTCTCTATTTTATCCCTCACTCTTGATTCCCATTCATTCACTCTTCTCTCTTTCCTTTACTATTCATCCTGTTACTTCTCATTCCTTTATTCCTTCTTAACTTCCTTTATCATCATCCTCCTTCCTCACTCACTCTATCCTTCAACTGTACTACTTTTAAAACCTAGAATATATGTCTGCTTCCCAATTCCTGTTAACATGTAATGTACAGGTTGAGTCTCTCTTATCTGGAATGCTTGGGACCAGGAACTTTTTGGATTTTTGGCATATCTGCATATACATAATGCGAGCTTGGAGGTGGGACCCAAGTGTAAACATGAAAATCATTTGTTTTGTATACACATAGCCTGGATTATTTTATACACAATGTTTTTAATAATTTTGTGCATGACACAACATTTGTATATACTAAACTGCCAGAAAACAAAGGTGTCACTATCTCAGACACTGATGTGGAGAATTTTGAAATATTTCAGATTTTGGAATTCCAGATAAGGAAGATTCAACCTGTAGTAATATTACTACCTTTCAGGTTACAAAAATTGGGAAACAGACATATATTCCAGGTTTTAGAAATACATATTGGGTTCCTGAGATGTCCTCTTCCAGTAGGGAAACGTTAATTACCCCTTAATGCAGGGGTAGGCAACCTTTCCCCTTTAAGGGCCGAGGGACTTCAGCTCCCAGAAGCCTCAGCCATGTTGGCCAATAGTCCCATGTTGGCCAATAGCTCCTGGGATTCTGGGAGTTGAAGTCCCTCGGCCCTTAAAGGGGAATGGTTGCCTACCCCTGCGTCCATGAGCCCTGTTGTTATTAACTGCCTGCAAGTCGCCCCCAACTCATGGCAACTGTGTAGATGAGACATCTCCAAGACTCCCTGTCCTCCACTGCTCTGCTTAAGTCTTGCAAATTCAGGCTTGTGACCTCCCTTATTGAGTCTATCCATCTGGCATGTAGTCTTCCTCGCTTTGTGTTGCCTTCTATCTTCCCTAGCATTATCATCTTTTCTTGTGAGTCATACCTTCTCATGATGTGACCAAAGTACGGTGCAAGCAGTTTTACTGGTTGTTTCAATCAGGTCTTCTTCTCCCAGGCTTAACATAGGAGGCTTTATCCAAGCAGGAGCTCTCAAAAGACACTATTACATCACAGCCTTTTGCAGCTCTCTGGCCTTTCTTTATTTAAGGCAAAGAATCCGTGCAATAAGCCTCTTCTCCCACCCCTCCAAACTCTAAAATTCCAGGCCTATTAGATACAGCTGTCCACATTGGCAAACCAAGCTTGTTACCTCTGATTTGGCCAAGCACAAGCATGGGTCCTGGGGTTCCTCAATTGGCTGGGCTTTCTGTCAAACTTCCTGCAGCTACTTTTGGCACAGTGGTTGTGGGAAGGGTTGCTGGGTCCATGCTTACCCAGCCTGACCAGTTTGCTTCTGAGGCCAAGCTGGCTCTTTTATTCCCTCTGCTAAAAAGCCAAACTGGCTCCTTCTATCCCCTATTTTTTTAAGCATTACCTTGGCCAGCTCTTCCAAGGTAGCCTGCTACAGCCACACTCTTCCCCCTCTGTTGAAGATAACTGTGGTGGTGTGTGTGGTACGTGCCTTCAAGTCATTTCTGGCTTATAGTGACACTAAGGCAAACCTATCATGGGTTTTTCTTGGCAAGATTTATTCAGAGGAGGTTTGCCATTACCTTCTCCTGAGGCTGAGAGCATGTGACTTGCCCTGTGTCACCCAGTGGGTTTCATGACCAAGCTGGGAATCAAATCCTGGTTTCCAGAGTAGCAGTCCAACATTCAAATCATTATGCCAGATTACTGCTGAGGCCAAAAGGCAGTGAGCCTTCTGTCTTTTTTCAGTGTTGCTGGTACTACTGGTTTCTCCTGTCTGACACAGGTTTTCTTATCCCACCAGCTTTCCATGGGTGCATCAGCAAGCTGTATCTGGTAAGTCCCTCAAGCATCTCCATTTCCCATTGTACCAGTCAAATGCAATAGCAATAGCAAGTACATTTCTATACCGCTTATCAGTTCACTTAAGCACTCCCTAAGCGGTTTACAATGTGTAAGCTAATTGCCCCCAACAAGTTGGGTACTCAATTTAGCAACATCAGAAGGATGCAAGACTGAGCCAACCCTGAGCCCCTGGCTGGTATGGAACTCGCAACTTGTGGTTTGTGAGTGGCTGCAATACAGGCATTTAACCACTGCACTGTCAGGGCTCTTTTAAATGCAAAACTTTAATCAATACAGTGAGGTAAATACTGTAGCTTTTATGCAGACTTTAAATAGAACCACATATTTTCATAAATCTGTTTACTTGAGTTATTTTTGTATCGCCTCTCATCCTATAAGGGCTCCCAAGGAGATAAGCATATGCAGACATAACTGGAAATTTAACATAAAATATTGTCTCTTTTCCTATGCATGTGCCATAAAATCACTGTGAATATCAAGAGAGAAGAATTAAGTATTTGGGGCTTCAAATTATAAAGTGACATATGGAATAAATAACTTACGGATTGGACCTATCTAGAATAGTAGATGATGATTAATTTTTCTAGTTGATTCTGCACTACAGAATGGCTTGTCACTCTTAGGGCTTCAGCTCTAAGCCTTTTTTTCCTACACACTTTGGAGCCTACTGGCCTGTTATGGACCAGTACACCAGCACTTTGACTTTGTTCACACTCATATAAGGACCTTATCACACGCAGGCCACAAAGCAATAAGAATGCAATAAAAGAATAAATCCTGAACTAAATCGATAGAAACCCTACAATACGCAAATGGCTATCACACGCACTTACCTTCATCGCGCTTTTAAGGAAAGCGCTCCCAGGAACCGTATTTGCCGTTCACACACAAGTGAAAAAATCCCGCACATGTGCTAGAAATGCTCTTCTAGCACATGCGCAATACAGCCGCGGCTGTCACTTGTTGCGGCTGTCCCCCCTTCCCAAGCCGGCTCTCTGAGGAGGAACTCCTCGGAGCGAGGCCCCGCGCAGGGTCCGCGCTCCGAGGAGGTTCTCCTCGGAAAGCCGGCTTTCTGAGGAGGACCTCCTCGGAGCACAGACCCTGCGCGGGGCCGGCGCTCCAAGGAGGACCTCCTCAGAGAGGCGGCTCTCCGGGGAGGACCTCCTCGGAGCGCAGGCGGGGAAATGCTCCCCAATACGTATTGGGGAAATGCTCCCCAATACGTATTGTCTTTTCATATTTCCGGCAAAAGCAAATGATTCCCGTCGCGCACTTGCAATTCCCCAAAAAACCGAAATTCAAAAGATCTCGGTTCTTTCCGCATTCTGTCGGGGTTCTGTCGGGGTTCTGTGCGACGTCGTGTGGACACACGGAAAAATAATACGTATTAGGTCAGGAATTCGTTTGGATTCTGTCTGCATTGAGCCCCGTGTGATAAGGTCCCTAAGAGGGTGGAAGCAGAAAAAGGCCCCATACCTTGTTTCTCAAATGCTTGGATTCCACACGTCCATGGAGTCAAGACAGTATGGGAAATCCAACTGGACAATCATCTGTGCAAATAGACACACAACTGCCCAAATCAGCCATCACATATTCCTTTGGAGCTATGGACTTCCTTGGAAGCCAGGCATTTTATAAATAGGTGATGCAGGGTCTACAAACCTCTCTTGCTCAGTGTTGTTACTGCTATCCGCTTCCTCCTCTGTTTCCTGTTGCTGTTGTGTGTGTTCCAAGTAATTTCTGACTTATGGCAACTCTAAGGACAGCCTATCACATGCTTTTCTTGGCAAGATTTGTTCAGTGGAAGGGTGCTTTTTCCTTTCTCTGAGGCTGAGAGAGTGTGACTTATCCAAAGTCACCCAGTAGGCTTCCATAGCTGAGCTGTGATTTGAACCCCGGTCTCGAGTCCTAGCCCAACACTCAAACCACTACAATGGCTCCTATTTGTATTTATTTACAAGACATTTATAATTTAATTTTCTAAACTCTTGTGCATAACTCCAGTACTTAAGCTGCCTCAGATAAACTCAAGACAAATGGGACATCCCAATGATCCTCCTCTCTCTACACCTCCTTTTTCTGTTTCACTACTTTTACTACAGCTGCCACCTTACTGCTGCTGAGGTCATCACAAATTTGTCTAAGAGCTTTTAACACACTAAAAATTTATAATGCTTCCCATGATGTGGGTGGATAGAACTCTGTTACTGTCCCTCTTTCTGATCATAATTCTACCACTTTCTTCATTATCTGAATCTTTTTTAATGTCCTGTGACACTGAATTTGTACCCTTTGATTTGTTTTATTTAAAATATATTTAACTCTCACAAAGCAGTTATCACTTAAATACAGAAAAATTATACACTTGCTCCTCCATATTTGCTGGGGTTCGGGGCACAGGACTCCCGTGAATGTGGAAAAAACACAAATAACAAAAACACTATGTTTTTAACTGAGAGAACACCTCTGTAGGAATCTCTAGGTCCTCCAGTGCAACTCTGTGATCAACATCTGCCAGACATTTAGAATTGCACTGGAGGAGCTACAAATGCCTAGTGGAGAGTGTTCTCTCTAGGAATCTCTAGGACGGTCCTTCAGTGTGAGTTTTGGTTAAAGTTAACCATAGAGTTGCACTGGAGGACCTAGAGATTTTTAGAGAGATCATATTAATAAAATCCATGAATAATCAAATGCGCAAAAGTCAAAGCCGCAAATGTGGAGGGAAGTGTGTGTGTGTATATATATATATATATATATATATATATGTATATTATACACACACACATACACACACTTCCCTCCACATTTGCGGCTTTGACTTTTGCGCATTTGATTATTCATGGATATATATGTGCAACATAAATGATAGCAGCAAGCATTCCAACAGCAGAACTGCCACAAAAAAGCAGTAGCAGTAAACAGCAACATCTGACTCAGCACCCTTACAATTAAAATAATTTAGCACCAGATCAAATAACAGCGGCAGAATATACTTACCAAGAAAAAGCCATTTTAAGGCTCTAACGTCCATTTGAAGCTTTGCAAGCATGGGGCCTTAACTAGAATACAGCTTCATAAAGGTGAAACAATTGCTAAAAAGCCCCCTCTCTTATGCCCATTTACTTTGTAGAATGCATCAGTAGAAACATAAATATGGGTTTCAAAGATACTCTTAAAGCACAGGCAACATGATACAAAGTGTAGGTGTGGTTTCAAGTTATGAGGCACCAAAATGTTTACAGCTTTAAGGATAAGAATCAGCACTCTAACTTGGGCTTGGAAATTCACTAGCAGCCAATATAATATGCACAATTTTAACATAATGCACAGTGGCTGCATTTGCACCAAAGTTTTAGAAACATCTTCAAAAGCAGCCGCATTTAGAGTATGTTACAGTAGTTCACAGGAAGACCACCTAAAAGACATAGGCCAATTTTCCATTTGTAGGGGGGCACCCCATCATCCTTATCAAACAGGTCTAAGTCCTCTTATCAGTTCCATTTTCCTCCTCTTCCCCCCAAAAAAAGAAAGAAAGAAAGAAAGAAAGAAAGAAAGAAAGAAAGAAAGAGCCTTGATTTTAAGAACTGTTTCCTGGAATGTGAGTCTCCATTTTCTAAAAAGAAAGTGCATGGATGCACAACTGCAACCCATTAAGACTAAAAATGCAAACCAATTATGGCTACTGGCAAACTTAGGGAAAAAAGCTTGCAAATCTAAACAAAGCTGAGATAAAACATCAGGCCTAGCCCAGATGTACCCCTTAGGGAAGCCATGGAAGAAGTAGGTTGCGAAATGTACAGCAATGTGAACTTTAACACATAGACATGATATACACTTGCATATCACCTGTGTGTCTCCAGCATCAGAAGCAGCAGCAATCTTAGGCCCCATTCACACTATGAAAATAATTCTGGATGAATCCAGGTTATTTCCTTGGTGTTCACACTCACCTCAGTGCACTCAGTGCACTTTTGGAGGGGAAGGGGCTAGGGCTACCAAAAAACCCCACTTAACCAGGATATTCAAAACCAGCTTTTTTCCCGGTTTTCCCAAAAGATCTGCATCAATCTGCATCTTCAGCAGTATGAATATGACCTTTACAGACTGCCAGAAATAGTGCAGCTTGAAGCCACTTTAACTCTCCTGGCTCAGGGCTAAGGAATCATGAGAAGTGTAGTTTATTGTGGCACCAGAGATCTCTGACAGAGAAGGCTCAATGTCCCAGAAAAAACTACAATTCCCATGATTCCCTAGCACTGAGCCAGGACAGTTAAAGTGGCCTGAAGCTGCACCATTTCTGCAGTCTGTAAAGGCCCTATGTTTCCAAATCGATTTGGATTGCTCTGTATCGTTCAGGGAATGGAAGCAGCTCCATTTTATCCTGAGATGATGGCATGTTTGAATAACACACAGGTTAAAATGACTCAGAGAGATTTGTGA
This sequence comes from Phrynosoma blainvillii, assembly GCA_026167975.1. Taxonomy (NCBI): domain Eukaryota; kingdom Metazoa; phylum Chordata; class Lepidosauria; order Squamata; family Phrynosomatidae; genus Phrynosoma; species Phrynosoma blainvillii. The sequence continues at coordinate 56,691,841 of JANUYF010000002.1, read as the reverse complement.
ATCCAAAACATAATGAGAACAACAATACCGATTTGCATCAGCTCAGTGATCCGCATCACCTCAGGACAAAAAACTGAGTGTGAATGCCCCCTTAATTCTCCTTGCTAGTCCTTGTTTAGCCAAAATGGCAGAGGAGGTTATAAGAACTCTCTTCAAAACATATGCAATGTATTAAAAAAGAACTATCCAGAGGAGGGTGGGAGCTTAGATGGCCAAGGAATACTAATTTGGGCTGGGGGCAGAATAGTCTGCAAGGGAGGAATAAAAGATTTTAGGATCCTTATCAGAAACAGTCCCCAATATTTTCTTCTAGGCCCAATTTGTTGTCTCTGGGCCTTTGCAGACTACTAGAAATAGTGCAAATTGAGTCCACTTTAAGGGTTAGGGTTAGGGTTAGGGAATCATGGGAACTGTATTTTATTGTGGCACCAGAGCTCTCTGATAGAGAAGGCTCAATGTCTCAGAAAGAAAAACAATTCCCATGATTCCCTAGCACTAACCTTAACCCTTAAAGTGGACTCAATTTGCACTATTTCTGGCAGTCTGCAAAGGCCCTCTGCTGCTAATGCTCAGGCAAGAGGGCAGCAAAAATAGCACAAGACTGCACAAAAGGAAAGTACAAGCAGTCAGGGGAACTTCCAGACTTGCAAATCAAAACAAAGCCCTAGGACCTTATCACATGGGGTCTGAAGCAGAGCTAATCCAAAGGGCATCCACAGCTAATACATATTATTCCCCCGTGTTTACACACGACGCTGCCCCAGAACACGGAGCTAATCCGTATTGTTCCCCCGTGTTTACACACGACGCTGCCCCAGAACTCGGCAGAATACGGAGCTAATCCGTAAGGAGTAGGGAGATTTTGACATTCGGTTTGTAGAGGAAGTACCTAGGGAGCCTTCGCATTCATTGCGAATTGGTGGGCAGGGCGAAAATCCCAGCGAGGGGAAGGGATTGCCTTGGCAAAAGGCAAACCGGATTGGAAAGAAGAGGAGGAGAGGAAGAGGGAAGAGGGAAGAGGGAGGCGATCTCTCTCTCTCCATGGGCTGCCTTCCCTTCTCCTGTCCTCCAGCCCTCCTCCTCCTCCCCGGTTCCCATGGCTGCCTTTCCTCCCGGCTTTTCGTGACAGGAGAGAAGGGAGCCTTGGTATTAATTGCGAAATGGCCAAAAGGGCGATATTCCCTTCGTTTCGCTATGGAACCGAATTTATTCCTACTTCGGTTAGTCTTCGCTTTTTCTTTGCTTCGTGGCCAGCGTTTGATAAGGCCCCTAGTGGAGGATTTCAAAAACACTAGTTGCTGGAATGAACAACAGGAGGATACTGCCCTTATATCTTGCTTTTAAGTTTCTCAAGAGATTCTGGAGTTTGCCTTAGTGGTGAAACAAGATTCTGGCCCCATAAGCTTTTGGTTTATGTACACATCCCCTCCCACACAAAAAAAGGATCCAGAAATTAGGAAAATCTCCAGCTGACTTTAGAGAGTCAAAATGTTGGGGGGGGGGGGAGTTAAATGTACAGTCGTCCCTCCTGATTTGCGGAGGATCCGTTCTGGACCCCCTGCAAATAGAAAAACCCCAAATATTCAAAGCCTATTGGTTAAAATGGGTGTGCACTCCCATGCACAGCAGTGCACATGCGCCTCAGGTGCACATGTCGTTTTGTCCCTCCCTGCTTGATGTCTGCGAAGGAGCAAGACTGTGGACTCCAAGTCCGTGAACAGGAGGGACGAGTGTATTTCTAAGTAGTGTTTACATCTGAGCCCAGGTCAGTCTCCAATGCTGACAGGGGACGTTATCACACGGGGGCAAATCTGCTGGTTAATCCACACAAAACCCAAACAGAAACTGGATTAGTGCCCCGTGTTTTCACACGACGTCGCATAGAAACTGGACAGAAAGTGGACAGAAACTGGTGTTAACCGCGATCTTTTGAAATTCGGTTCTTTGGAGGAAATGCAAATGCGCAATTAAGGTAATTTCAAATTTACCGTAATGTGATAACCAAATGCGCATTTGGGAGCATTTCCCTGCTGTTGCCATGGTTCCAACGAGCATTTCTCTATCTGCGCATGTGCAAGAGGCTCATTTCTAGTACATTTACGGGCTTTTCTCACTTGTGTGTGAACGTGAAATGCGCTTACTGTAAATTCGCAATTAAGGTAATGACGTTTGCGGAATTAAGGTTTATTTTCCGTTTATTTTCGGAATGCCTCATTTCCACTTTATTTTCGCTTTCTGGCCCACGTGTGATAACGTCCAGGGAGAAGACTGCTGCCTGACATGACAACCCATAAATGTAGGCAGTGCTGACCTGAGATGAGGGCATAACAATGGAAAAGACAATAATGCTAGGAAAGGTAAAGAGATGTACGATCTGAATTTGCAGGGCCTAAGCACAGTACCGCCCATCACCATGTATTGAAGCAGATAGAAGGAAAATCAACTCAATTGAAATGTGGTGCTGGAGAAGAGTGCTTAGGATACAGTAGACAACCAAAAAGACAAACAGGGTCTGGGAACAGATAAAGGGCCTTTGCAGACTGGCAGAAGTAGTGCAAATTGAGTCCACTTTAACAGCCCTGACTCAGTGTTAGGGAATCATGGGAACTGTAGTTTATTGTGGCACTAGAGCTCTCTGACAGAGAAGGCTCAATGTCTCAGAAAACAATACAGTTCCCATGATTCCCTAGCACTGAGCCAGGGCAGTTAAAGTGGACTCAATTTGCACTATTTCTAGCAGTCTGCGAAGGCCCAAAGTCAAAGATCTCATTAGAAATCAAGATTATTAAAATAAGGCTGATGTACTTTGGCCATATAATGAGAAGGCATGGATCATTGGAAAAGACAATAATGCTAGGAAAGGTAGAGGACTGAAGGAGGGGAAGACCACATGCCAAATGGATGGACTCAATTGGGGGGCACTCAATCGGGGGCTTGCAAGACCTAAGCAGAAAAGAGGAAGATTAGTGTTCTTGGAGGTGTCTCATTCACGGGGTCTCCATGAGTTGAGATCGACTCAGGGAGAGATAACAAAAGCAGAGCTGTGAGAAGCCAGTGTGGTGTAGTGGTTAAGCATTGCCTAGGACTCTGGAGATCAGGGTTTGATTCCTGACTCAGCCATGGAAACCCAAGTCACACTCTCTCAGCCTCAGAGGACGGCAATGGCAACCCTCCTCTGAAGAAACATGCTACGAAAGCCCCATGATAGGTTCGCCTTAGGGTTGCCATAAGTCAGCAGTGACTTAAAGGCACACAACCACCACCAATGACAGCTGTGGGGTCAGGGAGGCTTGGAGAGCTCTCCTCCACAGGGATGCCATGGGTTGGGGTTGACTTGAGGGCAATTAACAACAGTTAACACCACCAGAGGTCCAATCCACACTGCAGAGATAATCTAGTTTGACACCGCTTTGACTGCCCTCGCTCAATGCTAGGGAATTCTGGGAACTGTAGTTTTGTGAGACTTTTAGCCTTCTCTGTCAGATCGCTCTGCTGCCACAACAAACTACAGTCCCCAGGATTCCCTAGCACTGAGCCAGGGCAGTTAAAAACAGTCTCAAACTGGATTATTTCTGCAGTGTGGATTGGACAGACCAAATAACTTGAATTGGTACCTGAGGCAAAAAGCATAATAGACCAGAGTTGCACTGGAAGACCTAGATATTCCTAGAGAGAACATATTAATAAAACCCGTGAATAATCAAAAGCCACAAAAGTCAAAGCCGCAAATGTGGAGGGACGTGTGTGTGTGTGTATTTATATTAACTTTCCAAAGCGGGTACACATTTTAAATCACTATCTTATTATTTATTCTTCCCTTCATTCAAATTTTCTTTGCTTCCACCTCTTCTTAATCATACTCTCTTTACTATTATTCCTGCAGTGGTTGTGGTTGTGGGCTTTAAAAGCACACCTTGGTTTTGCCATTTTATGTAAGGGACACCATTTTACTATGTCATTGTCTATGATGGAACTTGAATATCCATAGGTTTTCAAAGATATAGGGCCTTTACAGACTGCCACAAATAATGCAGCTTGAGATCACTTTAACTGTCCTTGCTCAGTACTAGGGAATCATGGGAACTGTAATTTTTCTGAGACATTGAGCCTTCTCTGTCAGAGACTTCTGGTGCCACAATAAACTACAGTTCCCATGATTCCCTAGCACTGAGCCAGGGCAGTTAAAGTGGACTCATGCTGCATTACAGCTGCAGTCTGTAAAGGCCCATAGCCATGTTTAGTCTGTAGAATCAGTATGTAGAGATCTTGTAGCACCTTTGAGACTAAGGGCCTGAACAGACTGCCAGAAATAATCCATTTTGAGACCACTTTAACTGTCCTGGCTCAGTGCTAGGGAATCATGGGAACTGTAGTTTTTTCTGAGACATTGTGCCTTCTCTGTCAGAAAGCTCTGGTGGCACAATAAACTACAGTTCCCAGGATCCCTTAGCACTGAGCCAAGGCAGTTAAAGTGGTCTCAAGCACGATTATTTCTGGCAGTCTGTATAGGCCCTAACTGAAAGAAAGAAGTTGGCAGTATGAGCTTTCCTAGACTTAGGTCTACTTCCTCAGATGCATTTACTGGAGTAGAGTCCAGGCACAGACAGATATATATATATAGTCTCAAAGGTGCTACAAGATCTCTCTACATACTGATTCCACGGGTTTTGTTATATCCACAGGGGTCCAGGAACCAAACTTCAGCATATATACCAAGGACCCCACTCTATTTATTATCATTCTCTCTTTCGTTTAACCAATTATTTATCTTCGGCCTGTTTGCCCAGGCTGCGCCCCAGAGCTCCTCAAGTTTGGTCCAATCCACACTGCACAAATAATCCAGTTTGAGACCGCTTTAACTACACCACCCCGGCTCAGTGCTAAGGAATTCTGGGAAGTGTAGTGTTTGGCCTCACGGGGGGGGGGGAGGCAAGGCATTCCTGCGTGAGGCGGGGAAAAGGAGAGGCAGAGGCAGCAGCGCCAGTCTGGCGGCACAAAATGGAGGAAGGGCTCAGGGGAGGGGGAACGCTTCCAACGGCGGCAGGGCGGGGATTTCCAAGGCAAAGGAGTTGGCGGAGGCCTCGGGGGAAGAGAGGGAGAAGGAGAGGGAAGGGACAGCTTCCAATAAAAGCCTCTAATGAAAGCCCCGCACCCGCTTGCCTTCCTTCCCTCACCTCCTTCTCCACCTCAACGTCCGTTTCAGTCAGAAAGGCAGGCCAGGCCGCGGCTCTCCATTTCTCTCTGTGAGGGTAAACAGGAAGAAGGCCCAGGCGCTTCGCGTTCCGCCTTCGGAGCAAATCCCCCTCACAAGCGTCCCTCAGCGGAGAGAAGGATACTCCGGTTTCGCACCGCTTTTAAGTGCCGTGGCTCCAGGCTATGGAATTCTGGGAACTGCAGTTTGTTGTGGGGCCCACAACAAACTACAATTCCCAGAATTCCATAGCCTGGAGCCACGGCACTTAAAAGCGGTGCCAAACTGGATTATTTCTACAGTACGGCGCCGCGGAGTTTGGTCCAATCCACACTGCAGAAATAATCCAGTTTGAGACCGCTTCCAGTTGCTTAAAAAATGCCCAGGAGGGAGAGAAGCCTCAGTTGGACATTTAATTCGTATTGCCTGGCTTCTCTGGCTATGAAGCGCAAAAAGAAAGCGAAACTTTTCTCCCCACCACTATCTTCACTTCTGATAATAATGGAGGATCATAATAGTAAGGGGATGATGATGATGATGATGACAGAAATAATAATACAGGAGAAACTAATAAGATTAATGAGCAGAAATGGGCAAAAAGGATAATCATAATAAGAATGGACAGAAGAATAGGAATAGAAATAATACAGGATAGAATAACAATAATGGATAGAAATAGAAAAGGATAATAATGACAGAAGAATGAGAATAATAGAAATAACAATACAGGATAGAATAGTATGATTAATGGATAGAAACAGAAAATGATGATAATAATAATAATAATAGAAATAACAATACAGGATAGAATAGTAAGATTAATGGATAGAAGTAGAAAAGGATCATAATAATGGACAGAATAATATAATAATAATACAGAATAGAATAGTAAGATTAATGGATAGAAACAGAAAAGGATAATCATAATAATAATGAACATAATAATAGAAATAACAATACAGGATAGAATATTAAGATTAATGGATCGAAATAGAAAAGGATAATCATAATAATAATGGACAGAATATATAATAATAATAGAAATAATAATACATGATAGACTAGTAAGATTAATGGATAGAAACAGAAAAAGATAATAATAATAATAATAAACATAATAAGAATAATAATGGAAATAGCAATACAGGATAGAATAGTAAGATTAATGGATAGAAAAAGAAAAGGATAATAATAATGGACAGAAAAATGAGAATAATAGAAATAATAATACAGGATAGAATAATAAAAATAATGATAGAAATAGAAAAGGAGAATAAGAATAAGAATAAGAATGGACAGAATAATAATAAGAAGAATAGAAATAATAATACAGGATAGAATAGTAAGATTAATGGATAGAAACAGAAAAGGATAATAATAATAATGATAATAATAATAATAATAATAATACAGGATAGAATAATAAAAATAAAGATAGAAATAGAAAAGGATAATAATAATAATAATAATAATAATAATGGACAGAATAATAATAATACAGGATAGAAAATAATGGATAGAAATAGAAAAAGGATAATAATAATAATAATAATAATAATAGACAAGAATGAAAATAACAAATAATACAGGATAGAATAGTAATAATGGATAGAAATAGAAAAGGATAATCATAATAATAATGAACAGAATAATAATAATAATAATAATGGACAGAATAATAAGAATAATAATAGAAATAATAATACAGGATAGAATAGTAATGGATAGAAATAGAATAATAATAATAATAGACAAGAATGAGAATAACAAATAATACAGGTTAGAATAGTAAGAATAATGGATAGAAATAGAAAAGGATAATCATAATAATAATGAACAGAATTAGAAATGAATAGAAATGAATAATCATAGAAATGAATAATCATAACAATAATGAACAGGGGGGGAGGGATATCTTGTTATTGTATTTGTTTTAATTTGTAAACCGCCCGGATTGGGTAACCATTGGGCGGTATAGAAATAAATTTTATTATTATTATTATTATTATTATTATTAGAATAATAATAATAGTAATAATAATAATAGAAACAGCAATACAGAATAGAATAGTAAGATTAAAGGATAGAAATAGAAAAGGCTAAAAGCCCTCCCTCCATTCCATCCGATGTCATCTGGGGGAGAGACACTAGGCCCAGCACCATCGGGCCTGGAATAAGAAGAACCCTTACTTCTTAAAGGACGGGTGGGAATTGGGATTTTTATGTTCTATTTAAATTGTATTAATATATATGTATGGAAATTTTAATGTTGTAAGCCGCCCTGATTGCTCTGCAGAGGGGCAGGATATAAATTATTATTATTATTATTATTATTATGGACAGAATAATATAATAATAATAGAAATAATAATACAGGATAGAATAGTAAGATTAATGGATAGAAACAGAAAAGGATAATCAATAATAATGAACATAATAATAATAATAATGGAAATAACAATACAGGATAGAACAGTAAGATTAATGGATAGAAATAGAAAAGGATAATAACAATAATGGACAGAAGAATGAGAATCATAAAAATAATACAGGATAGAATAATAAGATTAATGGATTGAAATAGAAAAAGATAATCATAATAATAACAGAATAATAAGAATAATAATAGAAATAATAATACAGGATAGATTGTAAGAATAATGGATAGAAATAGAAAAAAGATAATAATCATCATAATAATAGAAGAATGAGAATAACAAATAATACAGGATGGAATAGTAAGAATAATGGATAGAAATAGAAAAGGATAATCATAATAATAGACAGAATAATAATAATAATAATAATAATAATAATACAGGATAGAATAATAAAAATAATGGCTAGAAATAAAAAAGGATAATCATAATAATGGACAGAAGAAGAAGAATAGAAATAGTAATACAGGATAGAAGAAGAATGGACAAGAATAGAAATAACAATGTAGGATAGAATAATAAGATTAATGGACAGAAATAAAAAAGGATAATCATAGAAATGATGATGATGATGATGTAGAGAAATCTTGTAACACCTTTGAGATAATCAATTCTTCCCCCCCGCCCCTTAAAAGATGGGTCTTTTTGGACCTTCTAGATTTTTTTTCCAAACAGTTCACTGGCTGAATACAGATCACTATCATAGAATCATAGAGTTGGAAGAGACCACAAGGGCCATCCAGTCCAACCCCCTGCCATGCAGGAACTCCCAATCAAAGTGGGAGTCCTGTGCTCCTAACCCCAGTGAACGTGGAGGATCCACTGTATACACCCTTTAGCCAACAAGGCTCTCAAAACAGCTCAGTTTTACAGCAACTGCCTTCAGTTTTAAAATCTAAATAAGGCACTAAACATGAAGGAAGGAAAGGGGATTGAGAGAAGAGATTTTGAAAATTACATTCAGCAGCACCTAAATCCTGACATGATGGAGGTACGCAGTGGCACTTGGAAGGAAGGGCAGCACCAGCTGAGGCCCAGGCATGATGTCCTCCAATCCCAGCTGCACCAAACAACTTACATACGCACGCTGTATAAACAGTATAGGATTTTAATCAAATTAATTTCAAAATTACATTTTTGCTCTATTTTCCAAAAAATTACAAATGTGAAGTCCCCTTTGCAGATTACATACAATATTTCTCTTGTTGAAAAAGATCGGCACATTCTTACACTGAAATCCATTGGTGATTTGGAAACTTTGGATCTGAGTGCTCTCCTTCAAAAGAACATCACCATAACCACCATTTTTTTTTTTATTTTAAACAGTCAATATACCAAATCAAAGACATTTCTTCAAACTCTTATTGCTGTTATGTGCCTTCAAGCCAACCCTAATTTATGGTGACCTTATTATAGGGTTTTATTGGCAAGATTTATTCAGAGGAGGTTTGTCATTGCCTTCCTTTAAGGCTGAAAGACTAGCAATGGGTTTCCTTGGCTAGGGGGGGATTTGAACCCTGGTCTTCCAGAGTCCTGGCATCTGCACTACAGAAATAATGCAATCTGACACTGCTTAACTGCCATGACTCAATTCTATGGAATTCTGGGATTTGGATTTTTGGAGATTTTTTAACCTTCTCTGTTAGAGATCACAGATGCCACAACAAACTACAAATCCCAGGATTCCATAACATTGAGCCATGACAGTTAAAGTAGTGTCAAACAACATTATTTTGGCAGTACAGATGCAGCCCTTATTTATCACTCAAACCATTACACCATGCTGACTTTGGACGTTATCACACGGGGGCAAATCTGCTGGTTAATCCACACAAAACCCAAACAGAAACTGGATTAGTGCCCCGTGTTTTCACACGACGTCGCACAGAAACTGGACAGAAAGTGGACAGAAACTGGTGTTAACCGCGATCTTTTGAAATTCGGTTCTTTGGAGGAAATGCAAATGCGCAATTAAGGTAATTTCGAATTTACCGTAATGTGATAACCAAATGCGCATTTGGGAGCATTTCCCTGCTGTTGCCATGGTTCCAGCGAGCATTCCTCTATCTGCGCATGTGTAAGAGGCTCATTTCTAGTACATTTACGGGCTTTTTTTGCTTTGTGTGGACGTTAAATGTGATTACTGTAAATTCGCAATTAAGGTAATGACGTTTGCGGAATTATTGTTTATTTGCCGTTTATTTTCGGAATGCCTCATTTCCACTTTATTTTCGCTTTCTGGCCCACGTGTGAGAACGTCCTTTCTCATTTATTCAAAGTAATATCAGAAATGCCTCTTAATAATGACTGACAAACACAATCAAATCCAATTACATATTCAAGTAAAGGAAATGACCATTTAAAACAGTGCCATAAACAGTTAATCATCAGGCTTCATAGGACTTATAAGTATGCATGGTTATAAGTATGCATGGTGACCTCCCTTAGACCAACTCACATTACAGCAGATATCACAAGTTACTGACTATGTAATTACGGTCAAAATGTTTTATCTGGTGCTTTACTATGCTGCAGTTATAATTCATCCAAAGTAATAAAGTATGGTTTAGCACAAACTAAAGGAACAATCTGTCTTCAGCTTTTAAGGCCAACTTTGCCACTACTTGCCATGTGGCACTGTCAAATAAATGATGTAGAGGTTGGCTAAATTCCTTTGCATCGCTGGTCTTTGTCTGGATATGAGATTTATTCTTAAATATTAGCTGTTTCACTTTGTTTGTTTTATACTACTCGCCAGCTCTGTTAAAAAAGAAGAAGATCGGATGACTTGCTGAGACCACTTTAACAACCCCCCGATATTTAACAACTGAAGTTCTAAGCTGTTGTGCAACAAAATTTGAAACAGAAATATTATATTGCCAGGCACAGACTAAGAAGAGTGCATACAGGATTTTACCTATAAAATTACTTGCTTTTTCCCAGTCAGGAAAATGATTACCTTCTTTAGTCTAAATAAGTAAATAGGAAGGGGCATGTCCTCCTGTTTTCTAAAATGGCTGCCTGAACTGAAAAGCTCCTGAAGCTGTCCACTAATTTTTTTAACTGACTTCTTTTTGCTGGCCAGCCAGTTTTTAGTAACATTCATATAATGGGCCATGAAACATTTTGAAAATCAGCTTAATAGAGTGATTAGGCAGCATATTTCCACTCAAAGGTAAGATCACTGTTATGATCACAGAAACAGAAAGCCCCTCATTAAACATGGCACCTGCAAGCTCTGCAAAAGAAGCCAAGAACTACAAAGACAGAGAAGTCATCCATGGAAGAACCACTATGAACACTTTTACAGCAGCTCCAGACAACTGTTGGGACACTAGTTGAAAGTCCTGTCCCCACTTGAGAAGAAACTCACCATGCTGTCTGGGAAACTGGCAAAGTTATATCTCAGTTTACAAAGTACAGTAGATGTGTTACTGGGTATTAGGCCTTTAACAGAAAATTTGGTACCAGGGGCAAATACAGTGGTACCTCTACTTACGAAATTAATTCGTTCCACAACCCATTTCGTAGGTAGAAAATGTCGTAAGTAGAGGTACATTTTGCATAGAAATGCCCTAAACCGTTCCAAGCCCATAGAATAGCCAAGGCTGCGGCTGGAAGGAGGCCTCCTTCAAGTCGGAGCCACAGCCGTTCCTTGGGCTGATCCTGGAAGTGGAGGAATCTTGTAACACCTTTGATCCTGGAAGTGGAGGAATCCTCCGCTTCCAGGATCAGCCCAAGGAATAGCCGAGGCTGCGGCTGGAAATTTTCTAGTTACAAAATGCTTCTAAAAATATTGTCTCCACATACACATGTCTCTACAGCCATTCGTATTCAGAGACATATTCGTATGTAGAGACAATATTTTTTAGAAGAAGCGTTTCATAACTCGAAAATATCGTAACTAGAGCCTTTCGTAAGTAGAGGTACCACAGTATTACAACTATAGCAGAAAGAATAGGGATAGGTTCCTGCACCACAAAAGGTTTCAGCAACCACATATATATATATATATATATATATATATATATATATATAATGTCTGGATATGAGATTTATTCTTAAATATTAGCTGTTTCAGTTTGTTTGTTTTATACTACTCACCAGCTCTGTTAAAAAAGAAGATAGGATGACTTTCTGAGACCACTTTAACAACCCCCCAATATTTAACAACTGAAGTTCTAAGCCAGGGGAAGGCAACCTTTTTGAGCCCTGGGCCAGTCCCCTGAAGTCCTCCTCTCTGTGCGACCTCCCCCGCACGCACGGCAGCCACTGCCACTGCGGCCACAGCCGCCGCCACACATGTCGCGGCCGCCATTTTGATTTCCAAAATGGTGGCCGCAACGCATTTGCGCATGCGCAGGAGTACTGCACATGCGCAAACGCATCACGACCGCCATTTTGGAAATCAAAATGGCGGCCGCGGCGCGCGTGTCCGCATGGAGGCCAAAACGTGCAGCGGCGGTGGTGGCGGCGTGTGGCGGCGGCGGCAGCAGCAGGGGTCGGCCTGGGCCGGTAAGTCCGGTGACCTGGGCTGGAACCGGCCCAGGGGCCGTAGGTTTCTGGCCCCTGTTCTAAGCTGTTGTGCAACAAAATTTGAAACACAAATATTATATTTTACTTGCTTGGGCACGTGTGAAATGAAACACCCAGGTCAGGTAAGCCTTGTATTATGTCAAAACAAAACAAAACAAAAACCATTTTGAACTTTCTACAGAACATGTGAAAAAAATCATCCAGGAATGACTATTTCACTAGCCTCTACTTTTCTTAGGAATTCCATTTTGCTGGCCAAAATTATAGATCTATAAGTTTTTTAATGTGTTGGGGTAACTGGTGAGGGAAGCTTATCTGCTTCCCTGTTGTCTTTGTTTTGCTATTCAGTAATGCTCAGTAAGGAATTCTGCTCTCAGTAAGGGATTCTGGTGTTTATCTTACCTGTTGCAGCCAGGCACACATAGTAGGATCAACTATAGCAGAATCCCATTCTTCCCCAGCTTAGGCTTTATTGCACCATGTTCTGTAGAGATACTGTTGTATCCCTACTAAATGTTCATGTTTCTCTAGCTATCCACCATCCTCCCAATGCTGGTATAACTAGAAACCTTTGATGTAGACAGAACACATGGATGGAAAGGTCAAGTTTAAAATGTTTTTGTAAAAAGTAGTTTCTTTGTCAAAGTCTTTGATAACTGAGGTATGCCTATGTGCAAACAACTGCTAATACGGTGATGGATCTATGCCTAAACCAGTTCCACAAAAGTCAAGTTTTTCAGGAGCTTGCAAAAGACATTGAGATCAGGAGTAGAAGAGCGTGCCTTCACTCTATGGGAGATCCAAATGGAGAGGAGGAATGGATATGCAATGCTTCTGGTAACCCGGCTCTCTGAAATTCCCAAATGTCTGATGCATATGCAAATTGTTATTAATATGATTTTAGAAATAAACATTTTAGCTATTTGCTGGACAGTTTAAATATAAAGCCAGCTTCAATTAAAGCTAAGTTGAACCCCTTTTTAACATGGTCTACGGACTGTAATTCTTATGCTAGCATTTATAAATTGGAGGCAACTTTTGCAGAGAGCTTAGATGCTTTCCTTAATGCTGGAATGGATGGATATAGATTCACTTTGTGAAGTGTTCACTGAGACTTTATACAGACATTAGAGCTTTGGTAGTAAAGACATTATGAATAAGAAAGAACTGTAAGAGAGCTGGGGTACAGCCCACTGATTTGTCATCCTTAAACTATTGAGTTTATCACACGGGGAGTCCCGTGCAGAAACGCTGCTTTAAATTGGAAAAAATCCACCAAAGCGGAAGCAATTTATCAATGGGATTTCCCTGTGTGATAAACTCCAACGCAGTTAAAAGGAGGTTAATCTGAATGGAAATTAGACAAAATGCTTCTTTTTACTTTCGGGATCTTCCGAAAGTAAAAAGAAGCAGTTTTTGTCTAATTTCCGTTCAGGTTAACTTCCTTTTAACAGCGATGTTGTCTGGAAAAACACCCGCTTTTGCGGGTTTTTTCTAATTTAAAGCCCCATTTCCACACGGGATTTCCCCCGTGTGATAAACTCCCAAGAGGAAAAGCCTAAAAATTAGAGATGTGCTGCCCCATTGCTCTGCTCAACCAACATGAAAAGATTCTAACTGATATCTTTGCTAGGTCAATCAATAACTTCATCATTGAGTATATACCATCTGATCCAATGGACATCATGCCCAACAAGCAGTTAGAGAGCTCTCTCAGAAGAGTGCTAAATGTAATCTATTTTGCAATCAAAAACAAAAGATTCTCCTTCATTCCTTAGACTGACTCAAACATTTGTCTATGCTGAATGAAAATATATGTGTAGCCTTCTTAATAAGCAGGAATTTGGAAACCAATCTGTGTCTCTCATAGTCAATGTTTATAGAAACTCCCAGTCTACCATATATACTAACAAAATAAAATCCAAACAAATAAAGCTATATGGAGGAATTAGACAAGGATGTCCTTTCTTTATTTAGTTCGCCATAGTGGAAAAACTATTGACCAATTGTATTAGATCACTCCCAGGTATTCAGGGAATTCAAATTAAAGGTAGATTAAGATCAACCTCTTTATTGATATCATTTTACTCTTTTTTTAAAAAAAAATCAATTACATAACTATAAAAGAAATTGTTGGCTCTGTTTCAAGAGTTCAGAGGGCTTCAAGTAAATTGCCCACAAAGTCTAAAATTCTCTGCCCGAATACCCAATTCAAATCCAAAGGTAGCACTGAAAGCTATCAAATCTCTCCCTGTGATACTCAGGCAATCTGGAAATAATCACTCCCAAAGATCTAACCCATTTCTTATAATGAAATTATAAACCCATACATATACCTAGCTGTGCTAATCATAAAATAAAATTCTGGGCTGTGCTAAAACTCTTGTTATGTGGAAAGCTCACAGCAATTAAAAAAGAAGTTGGCAGCACGACCTTTTGTAGACTTCAGTCTACTTCCTCAGATGCTTTTGGTGGAGTGGAAGCTGGGGACAGACATATATATGTCCTTGGTATGTGAGAATGTCAATTCAAATTCAAAATCCTTTGTGTATACAAATGAAATAGCAAGTCCAGTTTTAACAATGGTCCTTTATGGACAAAGACATAGCCATTGGGTATGGAAATAAGGTGGCAAGACCAGTTTGGCCTTAGAAACTAGCCTGTAGGTGGGGAGAATAGATGAGTGTAGGATGCCCCCATGAGGATGGGGTCAGATAGTGTTGAAATGTTTGTAGTGAGCCAGGAAACCATTGTCCCTGTTCAATCCATTGCTGAGGGACTGCAGTTTAAGGATGAATTCCAATTCTGCTGTTTCTCTTTCCAATCTACCTTTGTAGTGCTTTTGTTCAAGGACTGCTGTTCTGAGGTCTGAGATGGAATGCCCAGGGAGATTGAAATGTTCAGCCACTGGTTTTTGTGTATTCCCATTCCTAATGTCTGATTTATGTCCATTTATCCTCTGGCACAGGGACTGGCCTGTTTGCCCAATGTAAAGTGCTGAAGGGCATTGGTGACACAGTATAGCAAAATCACATTGGAGCATGAGCACATGAAGGTCCCCCTAATATTATAAGTGATGCCATTAGGTCTTGTGATGGCATTACCTGGATAAATGTGGGGGCAGAGATGGCATCTTGGTTTGCAGCAAGGCTTAGTACCTGTGTCTCCATCTGTGTCATGTGTCTTCTTGTTTGAGGTTTGGAGGCTGTCTGTAAGCAAATAAAGGTCTGCCACCAAGAGCCCTTGAAAGAGTGGCATTATTGTCCAGAATGGGTTGTAGTTCATTGATGATGTAATAGTGCCACTCTATTCTGCTTTAGTCAGGCCTCACCTGGAATACTGTGTCCAGTTCTGGGCACCACAATTCCAAAAGGATGTTGACAAGCTGGAGCATGTCCAGAGGAGGGCGACTAAAATGGTGAAGGGTCTGGAAACCATGCCCTATGAGGAACGACTTATGGAATTGGGTATGTTTAGCCTGGAGAAGAGACGGTAAAGAGGTGAGATAATATTTGAAGGGATGTCATATTGAGGATGGCACAAGCTTGTTTTCTGCTATTCCAGAGAATAGGACCCAGAATAGAACCCGGAACAATGGATGCAAGCTACAGGAAAAGAGATCCCACCTAAACATTAGGAGGAACTTCCTGACAGTAACAGCTGTTAAACAGTGGAACATACTCCCTCGGAGAGTGGTGGAGTCTCCTACTTTGAAGGTCTTTAAACAGAGGCTGGATGACCATCTGTTGGGGATCCTTTGATTGTGAGTTCCTGCATGGCAGGGGGAGTTGGACTAATGGCCCTTGTGGTCTCTTCCAACTCTATGATTCTATTATTCTAAGTGCCCATCAGACTCAGCTGTGAAGAACTATTGTGGCAACTTTCAGTGTGGAGATTTTGAAACTGGTGATGCAGCAAGGTCTGGGAGGCCTATCAACAATATCAGTGTTGTATACAGGCATTGGAATGAAAAGAGAAGTTGATTCTATGCACTAGTAAGCAGGCGGTTTGCTGTAAGCTTTTTTTCCCTGTTTGTATGATGCCTGTGAAAAGTTAATTTTAAAAATTAGTAAGTAGTAAAGCAGTTTAATATTTCTATTGTAATATTTTATGTAACTTTGGGTATCTTTGGAAGAAGGGCAGCACATAAATTTTACAAATAAATAAACAAACCATGCATAATCTGAATGGCTTATGTTTTTTTCTTCCTGGTCATGTCAAGTAACTTATATGGGTTTGTTTGTTTGTTTGTTTGTTGACATGTTCAACAATTATTATCTAATAAATACTGAAAAGTAAATTTGAATATTGTATTTCTTACTTATGACAGACTTTTACAAAATTTATGTATAGGAGGTCTGAAGATCTCATACTGTCTTCCCAAACAAAAGTGTACAGCTGAACTAATTTACTATACTGTACTTTTAAGGAAGCTTCTAAGGCTCTCCCAGGACAGATGGGTTAGAAAGAGCCTTTTCAGAAGACCTACATGCTTAAAAAATGCTGAGAATCATTAAAGTCTGCCAGGGATCAGCCCTAACCAGACCTAGAACGTGGGGTTCCCTCGGAGGATGATCAGAGGAATCTGAAGTCCCTAGGAGAGTCCTACACTTTTAGCAGCTCTGAGCAGCCTTCAGACACAGACAGTACAGCTGTGGCAATAGACATCTCCATGCCAGTCACCTAGATTTCTGGGCTGTTCTTTGACTACATGACCACATCTTTATAATTCTTATAATTTGTAAGCAAAACTTTGTACAGAAGATAACATAGCATCTGGCTACAAACCAGGAATGAGTAAATCCTCAGGTCATATAATTACCGTATTTTTCGCCCTATAGGGCGCACTTTTTCTTCCCCTAAATGTGCGTGGGGAAGTGAGTGCGCCCTATAGGGCGAATGGACTGGTGCTGGGATCGAAGCGATCCCGGCGCCAGCCCATTGAAAGACTGAGGCCACGGGGAGAAGGAGGGCTCCTTCTCCCCGCGGCCTCAGTCTTGGAATTGGCTGGTGCCGGGATCGTTTCGATCCCGGCACAAGCCCATTGAAAGACTGAGGCCGGGGGGAGAAGGAGCCTTCCTTCCCCCCCCGGCCTCGGTCTTGGAATCGGCTGGGGCCGGGATCGAAGCGATCCCGGCGCCAGCGATTGAAGACCGAGGCCGGGGGGGTGGAAGGAGCCTTCCTTCCCCCCCCTGGCCTCGGTCTTGGAATCGGCTGGGGACGGGATCGAAGCGATCCCGGCCCCAGCCGATTGAAGACCGAGGCCAGGGGGGGGAAGGAGCCTTCCTTCCCCCCCCCGGCCTCGGTCTTGGAATCGGCTGGGGCCGGGATCGAAGCGATCCCGGCCCCAGCCGATTGAAGACCGAGGCCGGGGGGGGAAGGAGCCTTCCTTCCCCCCCCGGCCTCGGTCTTGGAATCGGCTGGGGCCGGGATCGAAGCGATCCCGGCCCCAGCCGATTGAAGACCGAGGCCGGGGGGGGGAAGGAGCCTTCCTTCCCCCCCCCCGGCCTCGGTCTTGGAATCGGCTGGGGCCGGGATCGAAGCTCCTTCCCCCCCCCCCCGGCCTCGGTCTTCAATCGGCTGGGGCCAGGATCGCTTCGATCCCAGCCCCAGCCGATTCCAAGACCGAGGCCGGGGGGGGGGGGAAGGAAGGCTCCTTCCCCCCCCGGCCTCGGTCTTCAATCGGCTGGGGCCGGGATCGCTTCGATCCCGGCCCCAGCCGATTCCAAGACCGAGGCCGGGGGGGGGGGGGGAAGGAAGGCTCCTTCCCCCCCCGGCCTCGGTCTTCAATCGACTGGGGCCGGGATCGCTTCAATCCCGGCCCCAGCCGATTCCAAGACCGAGGCCGGGGGGGGAAGGAAGGCTCCTTCCCCCCCCCCCGGCCTCGGTCTTCAATCGGCTGGGGCCGGGATCGCTTCGATCCCGGCCCCAGCCGATTCCAAGACCGAGGCCGGGGGGGGAAGGAAGGCTCCTTCCCCCCCCGGCCTCGGTCTTCAATTGGCCGGGGCCGGGATCGCTTCGATCCCGGCACCAGCCCATTCCAAGACCGAGGCGGGGGGGGGAAGGAGCCCTCCTTCCCCCCCCAGCCTCAGTCTTCAATCGGCTGGGGCCGGGATCGCTTCGATCCCGGCACCAGCCCATTCCAAGACTGAGGCGGGGGGGGGAAGGAACCCTCCTTCTCCCCGCAACCTCAGTCTTTCAATGGGCTGGCGCCGGGATCGCTTCGATCCTGGCACCAGCCCATTCAAAGACTGAGGTCGCGGGGGGAAGGAGCCCTCCTTCCCCCCGTGACCTCAGTTCAATGGGCTGGTGCTGGGATCGGAGAAGTTCTCCAATCCCAGCACCAGCCCATTGAACAACCGGCCTCCGGCTAAAGGGAGGAATCCTTTTTTCTTGGATTTTCCTCCCTTAAAATTGGGTGCGCCCAATATGCCGGAGCGCCCTATAGGGCGAAAAATACGGTATTAGTAATCCTTCAGTCTGAACAGTATGATTGTTGCATCTAAGTTCTTTTAAAATTACAAGCACCAAAACAATCCTCTCCAGAACCATGGAAATTAGCATATATTACTGGGCAGTCTCTGAACATTGTTAGCATACCCGACACCCCCGAGCTATATGAGGTTTCCATATTTATTCCATATATATATATATATATATATATATATATATATATATATCCCAAAAATCTCCCATATATATATATATATATCCCATATATATATATATATATATATATATCCCAAAAAGCAACCCTTGATTTTGCTATTTTATACAAAGGACACCATTTTACTATGCCATTGTATTCAATGAGACTTGAGCATCCATGGATTTTGGTACCCATGGGGGGGGGGTCCTAGAACCAAACCCCAGCAGATCCTAATGGCCCACTGTAATACCCAGATAAAGGCTGAATAGGTTTGCTGATTGCACTGCTCTCCACCCAGGTTCCACATATCCTCTTGCACTAGAGACAAAGCAGGTCCCATTGCACCAAAGTGAGTAAAACCATTTCTCCTGCCTACATCCTGCCCTGTTCCCAGCCAACCTTCCTATCCATTTCTATTGGGGCTGTCCTTGATCCAATCACTGTTTTGTTAATTCAAAGTTAAGACAATGTACCAAAATTTCCCTTTTTGTCAATTCCATCAGAAAGCACTCAGACTCTGTGTACTTTGTGTGGCAACATTAAGTACCCCTGGAAGCTAAATTATCAGCTATAAATACCAGCACCACCCCTAGCCTTGTATGTGCACAGAGAGCTTTTCCCACTCATTGTGTTGCCCTCAGACACTGTCTGAGTCACACCTCGCTTTCCATGGATTCCTTTTCAGGACTAGTAAATATCATCCATCCCCCTACACCCCTAAGCCTCCACTATCCAATTTCTATGCCTCTGTTTTGGTTAGCCTTGTATGGTGTGTCTGATTGAATTGCTATCTTGTGTTTGGTTGCACTCTTGCATCTCTCACAGGCCTCTTTGAGCTAAACAATTTTCCCAACAGTTAAGGACAGGGGTAGGCAACCTTTCCCCTTCAAGGGCCGAGGGACTTCACCTCCCAGAATCCCAGGAGCTATTGGCCAACATGGGACTATTGGCCAACATGGCTGAGGCTTCTGGGAGCTGAAGTCCCTCGGCCCTTAAAGGGGAAAGGTTGCCTACCCCTGGTTAAGGAGATGCTGACACAGTTGGTGGGGACCCCAAGTCCCACCACATACCTTTTTGAGTAACAACATGCAGGACATTTCTTTTGAAAATGACAGAGTTGTGTTTTATATATTTATTATTTTTTAAATAAAATTCTTTTTGTTGTTTTCCAAGGCTGTGCCTTCACAAAGCATCATACAAACAAAAAACATACAAGGCATAACCATTGCAGCAGTTTCCAAATCACATGGAAATTTTCAGCTAATATTCAAGCAAATGCAAGCAGAAGTTTGCACTGCACCTCAAAACATGAAGGTCAGGGATTGGCAAATAGCAACGGGGACACCTGGTTAGGTCTTATGAATGCACGTGACCCCTAGTAGCCTTCTACATCTGCCCACTTAAGACTTTCACCTTGCATATTTTGATACAACACTATGAAGATATATACTATTATGTTCACTTTTTAATTAATGAAAATTACTCAAGAATGTCACTAGAATTAAGCAATATATATGAATCCATGCAACCTGTGTATTCATTTGGGATTAATCTAACTTAATTTCTGACTTGATTTTCTCT
This sequence comes from Phrynosoma blainvillii, assembly GCA_026167975.1. NCBI lineage: Eukaryota > Metazoa > Chordata > Lepidosauria > Squamata > Phrynosomatidae > Phrynosoma > Phrynosoma blainvillii. The sequence goes on along the minus strand of JANUYF010000002.1, from coordinate 56,671,446 downwards.
GGATTATTTGTAAAATCTGACAACCTTGATTTAAAACCTAGGAGTGGGGTAGAGGAAGGAAAATAAAACCAAATTCAAATAATAGTTTAGAAGAGGGGGAAACAATTTCTCAAGGGAGAAAAGGATTTAGTTGATGAACCTTGTAAGACTTTTAATTACAGTAATTATCAGGCTGTGCCTACACAGGTCAGACCTCATTAGCAAAAATATTAACACAACTGTTTGAAGTATTCACCAGAATGTAATATAACAAAGAAAAAATACACAGATGACATGTGCTCTGCACTTTGCTTTTTGGCTTTATTAACTGTTCTGCCATCTTTAAGTCAATGGTAAGCTTCAAGAAACCAACCAACCAACCATTGTCTTCATTTTATTTCCTTACTTTAAAATTCTATAGCTAAAATGTTACTGCTTAACAAAGTAATAGCCTGAAACAGTTTCTAATCAGCTGCATGCTGTAGTGCTCTGATGCAGTCAGAATTTCTCTAGGGCTTTGGAAGATAGTGGTGCATGCTAAGTAGGAAAAGAAAAAATTCTGAAGAATACAATCTTATTCCTATCAAGCTGTTTGAATGGTATTGATAACATTCTTCCAAACCAAAGTGGGGCTAAATGACGGGCCCAGTCTCATCTTCAGCCTAATGACTATATTTTTCTCATCAGAGATGTAGATATAGATATTTTCATCCACCGTTCTATTGGTCTGTATCCCTCAGAGCCAATGATTGTGTGAACTACAAAAATGTAAGAAAATTAAAGATATCTGACAGAAGCTGGTAGGAAAGGACTCCTTTATGTTATATGGTTGAATTATGTTATATAGCTGGATTAGAAAAAAGAAGAAGAATGCATGCTCTGAACTGCCTTTTGACTGACCAAGAGCACCTTTGCCTTCGATGGACTAAGATTCCATTTCTTTGTCCTCATTCAGTCCACCACTTGACAGTAAACACTGGTTTCGCATTGAAGCAGCTTTCTTGGAATTAGATGAAGAAATAAGTGTTGGGTTTCATCAGCATACCGGTGACACCAAACCTCAAAACTCTGGAGCCCCCAAACACCACCTTCTGATTTTGACCCTCCCAGGAGAACCAGAATTACTGAAACAGTACTCCCAAGCCCTATCCCAGAGTGGTGGTTTGGAAGGATAGCATGGTGAATGGTTTCAAAAACAGATGAAAGGTCCAGAAGAACCAACAGGAACACACTCCTCCTGTCCAGTTCCTTGTGTAGGTCATCCATCAATGTGATGAAAGCCATGTCTGTAATCCCTCTCATCCAAGAACTCCTAGAGCTAGGAGGACATCGTACAATCTATAACTGTGGCCAAGAAGGGGATATTGGAAATAATGATAGAGTCCAGAGAGGTTCTCCCCCCTCCCCAGAAATGTCCTCACCACTGCCTCTAAAATAAAATACACGAGTTTTCATGCTATCCATATTTGTTTGCTTCCTCTTCATGCTATCATCTGCCACTTGTCAAATGAAAATGAAATTCACAGTTGTATGATGTCATATTAACTTTTTGTTTTGCCATGCCTTTTCACAGCATTGATGTGTTCAGGAGAGTTTACAGCATCCCCAAAAGTTTTGTTCTTGCAAAAGGTGTTTGTTCAAACCCATACCTATGTGCTATAAAACAATATACTACTGTATTCATAGTACAGGTTGAATCTCCCTTATCCAAAATGCTCGGGATCAGGAGTGTTTTGGTAGAATACCTATTATTTGTATATTTGTACATAATGAGACTTCTCAGAGATTGGTCTCAAATCTAAACACAAAATTCAATTAAGTTTCATAAATACATTGTTATACACATAGCCTGAAGATGATTTTATACAATATTTTAAACAATTTTGTGCATGGAATGAAGTTTGTGTACACTGAACCATCAGTGTCACTTTCTCAGCCACCCATAGTTTTTGGAGTATTTCAGAATCCCAGATAAGGGAGATTCAACATGTATGATGTTGTTATACAGTGGGAGTGGTTCAACAACAGCATGATCTCAATATAAATAACTGCAATAAATAACTAAAGAGCTGAAACACCTTTGTTCAGCACTGACCTTCAGAAATGTATAAATTAAGAAACGGCAAAATTAAGCAATTCCTTTCCTGAAAGACCATTGTTGTCAATTGGCCAACATTCTGCTCTCTTGGCTCATTCTCAGTGAAGATCCAAAGCCAGAAATATCAAGTTCTACCAAAGGGTGTTGTTTAAATGCCTATCTATTTTTTCCAAAACATGTAGTTATTCCAAAGCTACATTCCTTAATAAAATGATGTTATTGTACATGAGAGCAATTCACCGAAGATGCAAAGATAGGGGAAAATCCAATTGGATTATTTTTGTTGTTAGTCTTAAATAACTGCCAAAAGAGTCTACAGAAATTAGTAGAGCATTTTAGCAGGCGATACCCTCCATATGTCTGTGATCAACTGAAATAAAAAAGCAGGGCTACAGCAGTTGCCTCTTCTTACTGCAATGTAGTTCAGCACAGATAGTGCCCAAACTTTGGGGTATCATCTGTATAGGAGAAACTACTGCACACACAGGCTTTGATCTGAAGCCATGTGCAACCCTATGGCTGTATAAGCAACTAGTAATACAGTAACAAACATTCCACTTTATGGTATCAGATGCTATGTGGGAAAAGGGAGCTGGCAGCCTTTGAAATAAAATCCAATGTATATTTTAAAATGTACACACTTCAGTCACCTAACAGTACCTTCAGGCTAGTTAACAAGTGCATAAAATCAATGGTCATAATAACACTTGAGTAAATAAATTTAAAATATATAGTCATGAAAATCAGGTTCAGAACTGCATGCTACAGAGGCAAACAGCAGCAAACATCAACAAAACACCTTATATCTCAAATGCTTTCTAGTATAAAACAGCACCACAACAGTGGACAAGCTTTCAAATCTTCCAGAGCTCACCATTATTTAAGTGGTAAATGATGTGAAAGGGATGGGATGAAAAATCCTACATGATGCTAAAGCCACTGAGTCTGCAATTAGAGCCTTATTGCTCTAAGAAAAGAAAATGGAAACTGAGCCGGAGAGTCGTGACTTTCTCTGTGTCTTACCACATGATATCATAGTGCTTCACTTCTCTTCCTGCAACAGATGATTGTAAAAGATTGACTTTTGTTGAACTTATTTTTCCAGCTAGACAAAAGATGCATTTTTAAACCATCTCCTGTGGGAAAAGGCATGGAGAAAGCCACTACTCTCCAGTTCCATTTCTGCTTTCTTTTCTCATATGATAAGGCTCTTAGTGACAGTCTTAATATGGAATGTAAGAAGACATTGCAGGGATTCTCATTCAACTATTGGGTACTGTGATGGCTTCTGGCTGCACTTACAGATTCTAGAATGAAAAAGCCAACACAAGTAACCCTGCACACCTCCACAGCCCAATTTTAGAGCAACAAAATCCTAGGTGCTGTCTAGGGGAAACCAGAAACCACCATAGCAGCTAGCACAGATCCCAATTAGTATACAACTTTCTCTCACATTCTATCTTAATACTGTGACTAAATACACATTCCAAGGTTTCACTATTAGATAGCATTTCTCCATCTCCTTACTTTGTTTACTACCAACTAGCTGAAGAATTACTCTGGAAAACCCATATTCTTGCTTGTATGTTATTTTATGATCTTCAGATTGGCCTACTTACCATATTGCACTGATAATGGGGAGAGGTGATTTCTTTGACAAGTGGGCCCATTATTACGTGTATTCTTTCAAAGCAAAATGCTGACAGATTACCCCCAGAAAAGATGAAGCAGTCAGCCCAGCTGCTTGGATAGCTTCTGATCCCTATTTTATGGCAAGACGAGTTGAACAAAATCTGGAAATTTTGGACTATTAGTTTATTACCCAGCTTCCATTTCTGTTGTCAATAGCCTAGTCAGCAGATCAGAAAACAATTTACTGGTTGGATAAACATTTTTAAGAGCCTCAAGTTACATCTCAAAAGATATAGTAAATATGAACCAGAAATATCATTCTGCGAAAGAGCATATTTTTTGCTATCTCGTAATGTGGACAAAGTACAACAGACTCAATTTGGTCATCCTGGATTCCAGGGAGAGCTTGGGCTTGATCTGTTCTAGGACCTATTTGTTTGTCTTCTTGGCTGTCCACGGTATCCTCAGCACTCTTCTCCAGCACCACATCTCAAATGAATTTATTTTCTCTTGCCTTTCTTCACTGTCCAGCTCTCTCATCCATACATGGGGGAATACAGTGGTTTAAATGATCCTCACTGTAATGTTCAATCTTTACACTTTAGGATCTTGTCCAGTTCTTTCATAGCTGCCCTTCCCAATCCTAGTCTCCTTCTGATTTCTTGACTTCAGTCACTATCAAAACAGTCACTGAAGTTCTGATATTCAGTCATAGGAGTTTATCACACGGGGGAAATCCCGTGCGGAAACGGGGGTTTAAAGTAGAAAAAAACTGCAAAAGCTGATTTTTTTCAGATGACGTTGCTGTTAAACTGGGGTTAAAATGGGGTTAATCTGAACGGAAACCCCTCATTGACTGCTTCTTTTTACTTTCGGGTTTTTCCAAAAGTAAAAAGAAGCAGTTTCCATTTGGATTAACCGCATTTTAACATCGCTTTCATTTTTCACACTGGGGAATCCCGTTAATAAATTGCTTCCTCTTTTGCGGGTTTTTTCTACTTTAAAGCAGGGTTTCTGCACGGGATTCCCCATGTGATAAACTCCTTAGGCATGGGAACTCTTTGACTATTTCAGTTTTCTATAGAAGGCTTAAGGGCCTAAACTCCCTAAAGGCACTAGATCCTGGCTGATTCTGGAAGCTAAACAAAGTCAGCTATGGTTAGTATTTGGATGGGAGAACACCAAAACCCTATGAAATTCATGAGGTTGCCATAAGTCGACAGGTGACTTGAAGTGACATATACACACATGGAAGGTTCACCTAACCTGGTTGTTGCATTTCACATTTCATATTGTTAGTTTGGGAAAAAAATATGCTGAAACATGTTGAACTACTTTTCTTTCTTTCTTTCTTTCTTTCTTTCTTTCTTTCTTTCTTTCTTTTTCTCTGTTCTAAATCGTCTCTCCGTAGGGCTTTGGAGTTGCTGCCAGAGGTGAGGTATAAGATATCAGATTCTAAAGCCTAGACAATCACCAAAAAGACAGAGAATGAAATTCTTCCAAAACAGAAATCCATTTTCCAAGAGCTCAAGGCACTTTTTTTTGTTATTGCATCTTAATGTGTTGTTTTTTTAAAATACAAAACCAAAAAAACTTCCCCCTTCTTTTGCAGTAACTTTCACCTAGGACTTTTTTGGGTGGGTGGGGGAACCTAATATTATCAATCCAATCATAAGTAGGGTTGCCATATTCTATCCCTTCAAATCTGGACAGTGAATTTGCATGTTATGCAAATCATTATAATTATGCAGACTAATCTGCAGATCTAATTTGCATTCTATTTATGCAAATTCAACACATTAATTGTTGCATTTTTTTACTATGTTTGAGCCATGGTACCATTCTTACAGTAATTATAGTTCTGAAAGAACTTGGAACAGAGAAACCCAAGTTCAAATCCCTGCTTGGTCATTGAATTTACCATGTAAACTTGGGCTATCACTGTCTCTCAGCAAATCTACCTTACAGGATTATTGCGACAGGAACCATGTAAAGTGGCCATGTATATTCTTGGTGTGGATCATAGTAGTAGCAATAATGGTAATAACATAATACAATTCTAATTTTATCTTATTTATATCCCACCTTTCTCTGTATGCAGGACTCAAGGCTCTGTATTCTCATCCCATCACTACAGCTGCTTTTTAAAAAAGAGTGAAGGCAAAAAGGAATCAGATCCATGAAGGGCTCATAAAATGGAACTTTTTTTCTGTACATCTAATACAAATGCTTAATATTGCTACCTCAAGAAGTTGTGGTTTCAAGTGTCTTTTGTGGGCAGGAGAAAGACTTAGGAGACAGAAGGAGGAAGAAAGGTGTTGCCATGAGAAGTTGTGGGAAGAACAAGAGAAAGGAGAGACTGAGTGAGAATGATAAGAGGAAGAAGACTGGCCAAGAGAAGAAGAAAAAGGAAGAAAGAATGGGTGGGGGGTTGGAATACTCAAGGAAAAGATGTGTAAAAAGTGATTACACTCCTTAGCTTCTGGGAGTTTGAGGATTAGGATGAGAGAGGTTGAAATGGTGATGCTGAAAGAGATGAGGAGGACCTCAACCTTTCTGAGCTTCTTTAGGGTAGGAGGGCCTTCATTGCCTGATCACCTCTGCTGCCTACTATTGTCTGATCACCTGTGCTGACCTTGAGTCTAATGCAAGCCAAGTTACTCACTGCTCTTGTGCCTCAGTCCAGAGCCAGGGAGGAGCTTCCAAAAAGGAAAAGAGGAAGAGAAGATAATTCCAGCAGCAGCCAGCATTGCTCAAATCAAGATTTGTATTTTGTTTTGATTTTTTTTTAACGATGTTTCACTTTCAAAAATTGAGTGAGAAAGAAAGAAAGAAAGAAAGAAAGAAAGAGAAAGACCAACCTTTACAACTTGGTTCTCAAGTTCTCTTCTGCCACAGCCCCAACCATCCACTTAAAAACAAAATGCTTCCACTTTGGTTTTCTTGCTCTCTCTCAGCCACTGATTGCTCCCCCTCATCCTGAACACCTTTAGCGAACAAGCGACCAGATAGCTCCTACTACAATCCATATGTTCTCATCTGCCATTTCTACACATCTAGAGCATGCATGCAACCTCATTCCTTTCTCCTCTATTCTCCCTTGCTCCCCCCACAGAGACCGAAGGCAGAGACAGTTGGGAGGGGAGGAAGCAAACTCTTGGAGAATCTACTGCAACTCAGACTGTGAAGTTGCTGCAGCTTTTAGTCAGTACACAGACAATTAAACTCTGTAATCCTATCGTCAGTCTTAGGTGTGAGTCTTCACTCACTGGCTGAACTCAAAAACAGAGGGAGTCTTGTTTCTCACATAACAATTATCAGAGGAATGACTCCACATTCTGCTCCATAATTCAGGATCTGTAAGGACTAGACATTTGGGGGTTTTTAAATGAAAGGGTACAATCCAGGCCAAATTATGACCCAAACAGGTACCAGGTAGAGTGCCTAGAATCCAAATAAAATTGCCAAATTGGGAGTGGTGGTGGTATAGGAACCCTAATCATAAGTCAATACAGCACCATTAACTTTGTGCTGAAACATGAAGCAATAGAGACAAAGGGGGGATGCAGACCAGGAGCGAGGCACTCGGACGGTGGCGCACCGGCGGCGTCCCTGAAAGGAGCGCCAAATTGGCGCTCCTTTCAGAAGTCAGGGAAAGTGCGCCCTAAATGCGTCAGGCGCACTTTCCCTGACTTTTCTGCCGCAGCGTGTGAGGACGCTGCGGCGGGCGGTTGCCCTTGGCGCGCCAGCCATGTGGAGGGCCGGCAGCTCCGAGGGCAACTTCGGGAGGAGGAAGGGGCACCACTCGTGCGGCTGCCCCTCCTCTTCCCTGCCTCCAAGACGACCCTATTGGTCGTCTGCCGAGGCCCAAAAATCTAAGGCCTCATTCCCACTACATAATAAACTGGTTTGCAAACTGATCTGAGCTGGTTTAAATGGCCCTTGTTTGCACTTGCACTAAACCCATTTAAACCAGTTATTCCAGATCCATGGAATTCCCGGCATCTTTTGCAATGAATCAATTCAGCTCAAGTGTGAATGCGCTGTCTATTTGATTCGGTTCCTGTGGTGCGGTGACCCCTGTGAGATGACTCCATGTTGAATCGATCCACTGCTGAATGTGAATGCAACATGGATTAAATTGAAATGGGTAGGTTTGATCGCGGCTCCAATAGTATGAACGTCTATTCGGCACTACATCACTTCATTGATTCAACTAAAAAAAAAACAATTTATTTTGTAGTGGGAATGAGGCCCTCAAAATATTTCCCCAAATCATGCCTTATTTGATATCACATTTATTGCTCACAAATGAAATTAACTTTTAATTGCTTTTTAAGTTGTTCTCAGGTTTTGTAGACATTTCAATTTGCAATTCTATACCCACTAGCCTGAGAATTGCTTTTGAAGTTTCCTTGCTACAAGGACAACAGAATTCTGTAATTCTTATAGTTCTCAGGTTTTGTAGACATTTCAATTTGCAATTCTATACCCACTAGCCTGAGAATAAGCCCTACTTGAACTTAAAGAGACTTCTGAGTAGGTTAGAGCCTCAAATTCTTTTGCCAGTTTTGAAAACAGATTGAAGGCGAAAACACTCTGCACTAAATGTGGAAAATTTTCAATTTTGCATATATTTGCTTTTCAGTATTCAATAAGGACCGTCCATTAGGCAGAATAAGGCAGCTGAATCATACACTAGTTGCCTCTGGGTGCATAATAATTGTGCCAAGAACTGTATGTGCCATGGACTTGCCTTACAAAACATAAACAAGCTTGATGCTCTCAGCCATCACACTACCAGTACTGAAGTTAGAGTCAACTGCTAGTTTGGTCAGCTTCTGTACACAGAAGAAGCTCTGTGTTTCACTGATTGCTCCAAGGAGCAAAATGTCTTGGGCTGGCCCTGGCATTCAAATTCTTTTCATTTTTGACTTAACATTTTCCTCATTTTGCTACTGATTTTCTTTGTACTGATCATAAATGTGTGTAATAAACAGGATACTATATGATAATAAATTTGTAATATTATCTTGAAATGGTTATCCCTTCCCTCTTCCACCTTTTACACAGATAATGGTCTCCTTCACTCCCGAAAACTCTTAATGGGAGGACAGCAATCGCAATAATATGGAGGAACTGCTCAAACTGTTTACAGTGTGTGTGGTCTACTCAAAACAGTTTCTATACCTGTGCCATGCAACTGAGCATGTACATACAAGTGGGTTTCATATGATATGTTTAGTTGCGCATTTGGAAGCCATACAATTTGAATCAGCCCTAAGCATTTACCATTCCAATCTTGCCGTTTTAACAGCAATTTCCCCCCCAAATCCACATAGACTCAAGCCCAGGGGCCAGCAACCTACGGCCCCCGGGCCAGTTCCGGCCCAGGTCGCTGGACTTACAGGCCCAGGCGGACCCCCGCCGCTGCCGCACACAGCCACCACCGTGCATTTTGGCCTCTGTGCGGCCACGCGCACCGCGGCTGCCATTTTGATTTCCAAAATGGCAGCTGCGGTGCATTTGCACATGCGCAGTACTGCGCATACGCAAACGAGTCGTGGCCGCCATTTTGGAAAACAAAATGGCGGTCTTGACTCATTTGCACATGCGCAGTACTCCTGCACATGCGCAAACATGTCACGACTGCCATTTTGGAAATCAAAATGGCAGCCGCGACTTGTGCTGCGGCGGCTGCGGCCACAGCCACGCGTGGGGGAGTGGCGCGTGGCGGTGGGGGTGTATGCACGCGTGAGTGCCCGCGCCACCATTCCCCCCCCCTCGGCCTGGCGGAGAGGAGAACTTCAGGGGACCGGCCCAGGGCTCCAAAAGGTTGCCTACCCCTGCTCTAGTCCTTTCCAGTCATTACTTACCTAGTTTCAGCCAAAACAAAGAGGGTATGCCTAGCACCACTCCCTCCATCACTGTTTTCTTAGTATGGAAAGGAACAGGTCTGAACAGGAGATGTTCCCTTTAATGTGGAAATTCTCCATGCAAGCAAGGATGCATCATTTTTCACATGAGAAAAACAAGGGGAATACAAACAGGAGAATTAGAAGCTTCCCTCTGATTGAACTGATTGAATCCAGATAAGTAAAACTTGAACAGAGCTTTAGGGCCTTTGCAGACTGCCAGAAATAGTGCAAATTGAGTCCACTTTAACTGCCCTGACTCAGTGCTAGGGAATCATGGGAACTGTAGTTTATTGTGGCACCAGAGCTCTCTGACAGAGAAGGCTCAGTGTCTCCGAAAAAAATACAATTCCCATGATTAATATTCCTTATTTGTTGTTAACTGCCCTCGAGTTGATCTTGACTCATGGCGACCCTGTGGATGAGATATCTCCAAGACCCTCTGTCCTCCACTGCTCTGCTTAATTCCGGCAACCCCTTAGTACCCGTAACCTCCTTAATAGAGTCTATCCATCTGGCATGTGGCCTTCCTTTCTTCCTATTTCCCTCCACCTTCCACAACATTGTTTTTTCCAAAGAGTCCTCATGATGTGTCCGAAGTACGACAGTCTCAGTTTGGTCATCTTGACTTCCAGGGAGGCTTCCAGTTTAATCTGTTCTAGGACCCACTTGTTTGTCCTTTTGGCTGTCCATGGGATCCTCAGCACTCTTCTCCAGCACCACATCTCAAATGCATTGATTTTCTTCCTATCATCTTTCTTAACTGTCCAACTCTCACATCCATACATGATAATAGGGAATACAATGGCTTTTATGATCCTAACTTTTGTGCTGAGTTGTATATCTTTGCATTTTAGAATCTTTTCTAGTTCTTTCATATCCGCTCTCCCATTCTTACTCTTCTTCAGATTACAGTCTCCATTTCTATCAATGTTTGATCACAGGTATGGGAATTCTTTTACTATTTCTATTTCTTCATTGTCTAGGTTGAACTTGTGAAGGTCCTCAGTGGTCATTATTTTTGTTTTCTTTATGTTCAACAATAGGCCTGCCTTTGCACTTTCTTCTTTGATCTTTCTTAGTAGGTGTTCCAGGTCTGTGAGGTTTTCTGCTAGTATTATGGTGTCATCTGCATATCTTAGAATGCTGATATTTCTTCCTCCAATTTTCACTCCTCCTTCTTCTTTGTCCAAGCCTGCTTTTCTTATAATATGTTCTGCATACAAGTTGAACAGATAGGGTGAAAGGATGCAGCCTTGTCTGACCCCTTTACCAATTGGGAACCATTCTGTTTCTCTGTGTTCTGTCCTGAGTACAGATTCCTCATAAGGACTATCAGATGCGTTGGCACTCCCATGTCTTTAAGGGCGTTTTATAGCCTTTCATGGTCTATGCAGTCAAAGGCTTTGTTATAATCTATAAAGCACATGCTGATTTTCTTTTGAAATTCCCTTGTGTGCTCCATGAAGCGGGTAAGACAACGACTAGAGCGCACCTGGCAGAAAACTCGATTCTTATCTGACAAGACTCATCATAGGGTCTTTCTTTGGTCCTATTGAGAGACAATACGTACAGCATAGAGATTTTTCTGTTCCGCACGTATTGCGTCTGCAGAGTCCCGTCCAGCACAGCTGTTTAGGGTGGTAAGGGAACTGACACAGGTTCCATCTGCGCAGAACCCGTTGCTTAACCTGACAACGTCCTGCTGTGACACGTTTAACAACTTTTTTGCAGATAAAATCTCTCAGATAAGAGCCGACTTAGACACCAGTTTTTTGACAAAAACAACTGACGAGGTGTCCAGCAACTCTGTCAATGTAATTATTCCAGATCAGTTCCAATCTGTGAGTACTGATGACGTGGACAAGCTGCTTGGTAGACCTGCCCTCTCTACCCTTGCCCATCATGGCTGGCCACCCGGGGGGGGGGGGGATGCATAGAGGATGTTCCTCACGGACATCATCAATGCATCCCTCAGGGAAGGTCACATGCCATCTTGTTTGAAGGAAGCGGCTGTTAGGCCACTTCTGAAAAAAACTTCTCTGGACCCCCTGGATGTGAACAACTACAGACCAGTCTCTTTGCTACCATTTTTGAGCAAGGTAATCAAGAGGGCAGTTGCTCTTCAACTCCAAGCAGTCTTGGATGAAACCGATTAATCTAGACCCATTTCAAACTGGCTTTAGGACAGGATTTGGATTTGAGACTGCCATGGTTGTCTTGGCCAATGACCTGCGTCTGAGCATCAACAGGGGTAGTGTGACCCTGTTGGTGCTTCTAGACCTCTCAGCGGCTTTTGATACGATAGATCATAGCATCCTCTTGGATCGCCTGAGGGGGTTAGGAGTTGGAGGCACTGCAATGCAATGGTTCCGTTCCTTCCTCTCAGGCAGATTCCACAGGGTGCTGCTTGGGGACAGTCGCTCCAGTAAAAAGGAGCTCACCTGTTGTGTCCCTCAAGGCGCCATTGTGTCCCCGATGCTGTTTAACATCTATATGAAGCCGCTGTGTGAGATCATTCGGAGTCATGGAGCGGGGTGTTATCAGTACGCTGATGACACCCAGATCTATTTCTCCGTGTCTCAATCGTCGGCCTCGACTCCCGATGGCGTCTCTCCTCTCAATGAATGTCTTAAGCCAGTAATGGGCTGGATGAGGAAAAACAGATTGAAGGTGAATCCAGACAAAACAGAGGTGCTCACAGTAGCGGCCCCAAAACCAGGAATTGGGTTGCAACCTCCAGTCCTGGATGGGGTCACACTCTCTGTCAAGGACTGTGTTCACAGTCCGGGGGTGCTCCTTGATTCGTTGCTCCTGATGACTAATCAGGTAAATGCGACGGTCAGGAGTGCCTGTTATCAGCTTTGGCTGATATGCCAGCTGCGCCCTTTTGTGGAAGTAAGGGACCTTGAGACTGTGATGCACATGCTGGAAACCTCTCGTCTGGATTTCTGTAATGCGCTCTACATGGGGCTACCCTAGTGCTTGGTCCGGAAACTTCAGTTGGTATAAAATATGGCAGCCAGAGTGGTCTCAGGAACATCCAGGAGAGACCACATTACTCCAGTATTAAAATCTCTCCACTGGCTGCCTATTAGTTTCCGGGCCCAGTATAAGGTGTTGGTTATTACCTTTAAAGCCCTAAATGACTTGGGTCCAGCCTGTCTTTGGGACCGCCTCCTCCCATACAATCCTCCCCACACACTCCGGTCCTCTGGGAAGAATTTGCTCCAGCCAGTAAAAGCAAGACTGTCTGCAACCTCCCAGAGGGTTTTTTCAGTAGTTGCCCCCAGGTTATGGAACGGCCTGCCGGACGAGATCCGTCAGATTATGAGCTTATGCAGCTTTAAAAAGGCTGTGAAGATGGATCTCTTTCGGTAGGCCTTTCCTGATTAGGTTCTGGCCTCAGCAGCTGTGCGTCTCCATCTCTTAGCTTTGGCTCACCACTGCCTTTGTTTGTGTATAGTTTCATTTTATCCTGTTTTTAAGCTGTGTTGTCTAGTTTAATATTGTTTTAATGTGGGAGGGTGGGGTCTGGGGGGGTTAGTCTGTATTTCCTGTGTAATTTTAATTGTTGTTGTAAGCTGCCCCAATTGTTTGACAGAGGGGCAGGGTACAAATAAATTATTATTATTATTATTATTATTATTATTATTATTATTTAGCCATCGTATGTTTGCAATGTGATCCCTAGTGCCTCTTCCTTTCCTGAACCCTGCTTGGACCTCTCTTTCGCTCTCTTTCATGTATGGTTGGAAAATGTTGCAGAATTTTGAGCATGATTTTGCATGCATCGGAGATCAGTGCTATAGTTGCTGCAGTCTCTTGTGTCTCCCTTTTTTTGGATGGGGATGTATATTGATCGCTTCCAATCTGTTGGCCATTGTTTTGTTTCCATATCTGTTGACATATGTTGGTTAGAGTTGACTCTGTCAATGTGGATTGCAGCAGTTCAACTGGATGATCATCTGTTCATGGTGATTTGTTTTTTACTATTTCTCTAATTGCAGTTTCCACCTCACTTTTTAGAATCTTCATATTATTTTTCATTCCATGTGTCCTTCATTTTGTCATCTCTTTTGTATAATTCCTCTGTGTATTGCATCCAACGTCTTTTTATTCCTTCCTGGTCTTGAATTATGTCATTTATATTGTCATAAATTGTCCAAGTCCTTGATTTGAATTTTCCTTTGATTTCCCAGATCTTGTGAAATAGACCTCTTGTTCTTCCCTTTTTGTTGTTGTCTTCTACTTCTCTGCATTGGTCATTGTAGTAATTTTCTTTATCTTTCTGCACAATCCGTTGTACTGTTGCATTCATAATTCTTAGTTTGTTCCTATCTCCCTTTTGTTTTTGTTTTCTTCTTTTCTTTATTGTTTGTAGTGTTTTTTTCTGTCATCCATGGTTTTTTTCTCTTTCTTTTTGTTTATTGAAAGTGTCTGTCTGCATTTTATGTCCCTGGCTTCAGACCATAGTTCTTCTGGTTCTCCGCCTATTATGCTTAGTAGTGTGAATCTGTTTTTTATGTTATCAGTAATTTCTGTTGAGATATTATTTAGATCCTATTCCTTATAGGCAGTCTCAATACAAGTTCAAGCATACTTGAGCTGGTTCAGGTTATCCAAAAGGGCTTTTTTGTTATTTTCTGCTTCACTGATTAAAAATGGAATCATGCATTCACAATAATGCAACCAAAGATAATGCAAGTAGAAATAATTTGCATCTACTTTTGATGTGTACATTATTTAAATGGTTAACTTACTAAATAAAGTACAATTTAAACAGTAGAAAATACTACATTCTTGTGACTTGTTACCAAGTTACAAACTCCTTCAATGCCTTGCTTTCATTTTGCAGCATGACTTCACTAATAAAATGCTTCCAAAGAAATGGTTCTGTAATAAAAATGATAGTATCATTTGCAACAATAACTGTTATCCTGAAAACCATACATTTGCTTTAACCTTGAGAAGCAGGGTGAAAGTAATGACTGCTTCACCCCAACTGCTAGTGTCAGGATGTTGCACTCTTAAGAGATATTGTATTCAGTCTATCATTTGAAGTACAACATACCTTTCATACAACAAATATGTTATCCATCCTAGCATATTACTGCCAAGCACTAGATATTTATCTGCACAGGTTAACTTGCAGAGAGTCACTTCTTTTAAAGTCTATAGATCTTTCTGCTACATTCCTAGTAAGAGATATTAAGAATCCTCCCACTAGGAAAGTGACACAGATAAAGAGCTGAAGTTCAAATTGATATCTTATAGAGAAACCACAGATATTTTTAGTGTTTGAATTGGCTGTCAAAAGCGTCTGACATGTCAGAATTCAGTACAAAAGTGATTATTATTACTCTAAGCAATTAGCTGGATGATGAGATGTCTTCAAGGTTCGTCACAAGTTAAACATGGCATTTCTACACAATTGCTGTGGTATAAAAGATGGTGCATTGTTTTTAATAAAGTTCCATTTGCCACAGAATGTGAAATCACTTTAATTGTCTCACCAAAAATAACTTCAGGAACAATAACATAGAATACATGTAACCTGAGAATTATTTCCTTTAAAAAAATCATATTTAAGGCTAGAAAGAACCTAATAATGAAACCTTTTCTGATAGCTGGATACTTAACCTTGCTGCAAATCTTTTTATGTCCTCTCCTACAAGCAAAAGATAAAGTACATTTCAGGACATTGTTGCTATAAATATATCTGTGTAATTTATTTTGCTGATGGATAGAATATATTTATTAGATTACTAAAAATTCTAGAAAGCATTTGGTAAGAAACCACTGTTTGTTGTGTTCACATTCTTAAAATAAATGCATGTCTCCCCCTGAATACAACAATTAATCAGCAAAAAGACTCAATTGTTGAATTTGTCAAAAAGTTAAAATATACAACAGATCCATTATGTTATGATTCTCTTGTGAATGGATATTCAGTGCTGTTAATGGGAAAGGGAAGCTGTAAGTATCTAGATTCAAGTACAGTGCTGAGCAGCCTGATATGCTGTTCAAAGGAGCCACTGAAATCCAACCCAAACATGCTACTTAAAAGTTCAGCTGTGACCTTGCTTTATATTCACATGGCTTATATTTAACATTCTTATTGGCATCGCCCTAACATATTTTCTAATCTGTATTGTTGCTGTTGCTTGGACGAGAGACTCATGAGAGGCAAGAGCAAGAGGATCATAATGTTAGTGGCTGCCTTTTGTGTAATTTATAGTTCACTGACTTTTAATTACTGCAACATAATCATAATGCTGTAACATAAGGATTTGCCCTGGTGCAATGTGCAAAATTTGGGAATTGCAGAAAGATACAAATAACCACTTAACTGCAAAGTCCCTGTACAGCTGGATAACCCACAAGGATTCCTCTAAACTGCCTTGTCAGTAAATGCGGTCCAGCCCTAAAACACCCACAGCATAAAACAGATTAGCAAATTAAGACAACTGGGAACTCCTCGTAGTACTCTTTTCTGTGTATCTCCTCTTAACTATTTCTTAGAAGGGTGGATTTTTTAATATTTAGTCAGCTTGCTTTAATGCAATCAACTAGCCAGCAATGTACCTGACCCCTGACCCCCACTGGGCAATTGCCCATAGTCCAGGTATTGATCCCTTTGTATCACCCCATCTAAGTCCACCCATATTACTCTCTTTTTGTTTGAAGTCTATAATTGTCCACATTCACGCATTTCAAGCACCTGTGTGCTCTTTCTTTGTGAGACTCAAAGTAGCCAAATAAAATCACACTGCTCCAAGAATTATCTATGACTGGCTTGGGTCTCAGCCCATTCCTCTTGATCCTTCCTGGTACAATCCCACTACTCTTCTGGTACTATTAACCCATATTTTCAGAGCTAGAATTTCTCTCCTTTCCTGATGGACACTTTGTTTGCTTGTCTATATAGTCACACTGTACATCATTCCCTCCTATGTGAAGCATCTTAATATTTTGTGCTTAGGGGGGTTGCAGACTGTCAAAAATAGTGTGAATTCAGTTCACTTTTAGGATTAGGGTTAGTGCTAGGGAATCATGGGAATTGTTATTTTTCTGAGACATTGAACCTTCTTTGTCAGAGAACTCTAGTGCCACAATAAAATTCAGTTCCCATGATTCCCTAACCTTAACCCTAACCCTAAAAGTGGACTGAATTCACACTATTTTTGACAGTCTGCAACCCCCTTAGATAGCGTATAGTCATATTTGAGTAAAAGGAGACTACCAAGAAAAACTCCTATGATTTCTGAATGGCGTTGTACATCTAGTTCAATTCATTTATTTAGAAAGCATACAGAATACCAAAGAACAGGTGTCACAAGTATTTCCAGAGCAAAATATGCCTTGAATGCCAATGGCACATCACTCTACTGCTTGCCCTTTCCCTATGGACATTCTCCATGGACTTTGTCCGTGCCACATGCAAGCTGCTCACCTTCTTTTAAATAAATTGTAAATACATACATATTGTCTGCATTTTCATATTATAACATATATATTTGTGCCTTGTTCAAGTACGTACAGATTTCTTTAAATAACAAAAAAGCTATTCTTGTAAAGAGTAGTGGTATTCAGGAGTGGTTTCACAAAGTGGCAGAGAATTAGCTAATCAACCTTCCACACAGCCATTGTGTGGAAAGAAGGAAGAATGGTCAGAGAAGAGGACTGCACATCTGTACAAAACACAATTGCACTTCCATAGTAGCTTCATATTTATGTACATGTACATGTATCTACATGTATTTGTTGTTGTGTGCTTTTTCCAACTTATGGAGACCCTAAGGAAAACCTATTACAGGGTTTTCTGGGGATGGGAGTGTGTGATTCACCCAAGGTCACCCAGGGGTTTTTTCATGACTGAGTGCAGATTTGAACCCTTTTCTCCAGAGTGGTAGTCCAATGCTCAAACCACTACGCCATATATACTTTTATGTATATCTAGTCACCTTAACAAGGATATTCCCTGCAACAGTACTTGTAGTTTTGTACTAGCACTTTATTTTTTTAGGCTTGTACACTTCTATGATATAACTTTTAACAAAGAAGCACACTTCTAGCCAGATTTTATTTTTAAAGGACACAAATACAGCATGACTATCTTCCAGCAAAGCTATCTGTGAAAATATCTGCCATACATAAAGTGCTTGTAATATACTTTCAGTGATCCTACAGAATATGCATTTACTCATACTGAAGTCATCTTAATTTACACCAGTGAGACTTTAGTAGTCTTAAATCCAGCTGTTTGGACTTAACTGCTTTTCTGCCCAGTGTTTTTTCTGTACCAATTATGTATTTCTTTTCTTCATTTAAAAGACAAGAGCCTTGTGGCCCCTCGATGACTAAAAAATGTATTATGGCAATAGCTTTTATGCCCTATGTAAAGTTTTATACTGAGTTAACTAGGACACATATGTACATAGTACAAGACAGACTGTAAGCAATGAGTACTGGTGGAAGTAAAATACAAATCATCATCTGCACTTGAATACTCTCTCTTTTCCTTAAATTGACATACAAGTACAAACACCTAAGCAGTGGAGAAGGGGGGTTGCTTTTGTTCAAGCTCCTTCTTATTGAACATTTAGCCTGTGAAGGATTACGCAACATCTGTTCGGGCATCACTGGAGTGTGCATTGTGGAACTCCTCCTTGCTGCAGCATGTCAGTGCCAGATAGCTAGTGGCACTTACTTAGCTAGCAAGATTTTGCAGCTTTTGCACTTCCTTCTAGAACTGGGTTTCCACCCATTTTTCTTCCTTGCCAGTATCAATTTTCTTTTTAGGCACAATCTACAGGCCATACTGTCACTGCAAATACATTATATAAGGGAATCTTATTACCTCTGTATGGCCTGATTCCAAGAAAACAAGAAGGACTTTCCTACAAGGTTATCATGATGATATTTCTGTCATTCCAGCCTCTGCACTACAGCTTCTAGTTTTCTGCTGACACAGAGTTGCTGTCCCATTTTTTCCACTCTTCTTTTCCAACTCTCTCCAAGCAGCAAATTTTTGCTTGTTTCTTGTATTATTGATGATGGTGGAGCTGGGTTGTACAGAGTTCTAAGTCAGCTGTCTCCATGTATGTTCCACATGAAAGTAGAACCACTATAGCTGAAATCCTTGAATGCAATATCACTCTAGATTGTGTAGTAAGGATCTATGCATTAAATAGCTTAAAACTAAGTAAATATTACCTGATTCAATCAAGCTGCAGGCAAAAAAAAAGTGCCTTTTGGAGCTTTGAGATGTTATCCCTCTCCTGTATCTTGTCTTGTATTACAGGCTATATTCTGTGTCTCAATACAAAAGGGGCACTGAGTGAATTTCCAGTTTTGATATATACAAAAGGTGAGAACCAGGAAGGTGAAATCATCACCTGATTTCACAGCTTTGCTTATTATCAGATCCAACACCTGCTACAATGAACCTTTAGTCCAGTGCCTACTGATTATTCTAATAATAAATGAAAACAGTTATTGTTGAAACCCTGCAAATCTGCTGTCTTGTCTCTCTTTTAACTGTATATACATTCCCATGCTGTTCTCTTATTTCCTTTGTCAATGACTCACACATTCACTATTGCTCTTTAGTTCACAACTATTCTCACCATACGTCTTTCACTCACTAATGCTTTCTAACTACCTAATCTCTCACAATGCTAAAAATATCTTCTTCATTCTCATAAAATCTACAATTTCCTCTTTTCTAGTGTATAATCATAGACATGCCCATTCTCTTCCTATTTCAATTCATAAATCCCAGTCTCACCTCTGTTCCATCTACTGTTTCTACCTACTGTTCTGAAAAATCTTCCTGAGAATATAGTCGTTACAGCATGAGATAAAACTGTACTAAAAGTTTTCCAACATATTAATACTGCATGCATTTTTATTCCTAATAAAAACAGTTATTGTTGAAACCCTGCAAATCTGCTGTCTTCTCTCTCTTTTAACTGTATATACATTTAAGCTGCTTACACATACCAGTTTTATCACATTTCACATACAGTGTATTTTCCCATTAACAGTTCTACTAAACATGCATAAACATGTTATTATGGGTTATAAAACAGCACAAGCTTGAACTTCAAGCATGGCACTCTCAGACTACACCTGGCATCAGCATTATATAAACTGCTATTCACACGTGGCTAGTAACAAGAACAGCAAAGAAAAAAATACAGAGATAACAAATATATTAGCCTTTTTTTCTCCCACAGGCCACAGAAAGCCTTTTTAAAGGGTTAGGAGCTACTAGGGAAGAGCAAAGGGCAAGTACAAGTAGCATTGTGGCTAATGACGCAACTTGACTCAAGCTGAAAGGACTTGAGCTGTTGATGTGCTCAGAGGTGAAAGGAAAGTTTGATACTCATATTAAAGGAACATGAAATGTGAGAAGCATGAATCACCAGAACCTAGACACCATAAAACAATGAATGGAATGTACAAACACTGCAATCTTGGGGACAGCACACTTAGGTAGACAGTACTGAGACATTTTCAAGCAGAATCCAAAATCTGGCAGTTCTGACTAAAATCTGTCAATTAATATGAAAAATGAAAAATAGACCACAGATTGGAAACATTCAATACAATTATACCTCAGATAACAAAATGGACACGTTCACTGGCACTCTTTTGACACATAATTTGGTACCAGAAGTAAAAATAACATGGAAAGAATAAGGATAGGATCCCTATAGCAAACTGTTTATTCAGAACTAAACAACATGCACATGTGAAATGAAATAACCTGTTAGGTAAGCCTTGCGTAAGTAAAGAAAAACACTTAGAACCTTCTAAAGACCACTTGAAGGCTTCTTCCAAAACACATCCAAGGAGAACATTTTCTTTTACCAGCCTCTATTTTTCTAATAAGAGAAATGGCAAAAAAACAAATCACCAGGAACAGACGATATTCCAATTGAACTGCTGCAATACACATTGACAGAGTCAACTCTAGTGCTAACCAACATATGTCAACAGATATGAAAAATAAAATTATGGCCAACAGATTGGAAACAATCAATATACAGTAGCCCCTCCCAATTTGCGAGGGATCCATTCTAGAAACACACACACCCTCAAAAATGGCGACTCACAGATATTCAAGTCCCAAAGGAAATAATGGTGCGCGTGACCATTTTGATTATAGCCGCTTGTCCCTCCCATGAAGAGCAAGACCACAGATTCCAAGTCTGCAAAAAGAGAGGAACAAATGCACATCCTCATCCACAAAAAAGGAGACCCAAAGGACTGCAACAACTATAGGACCATAACACTAATCTCCCAAGCAAGTAAAATTATGCTCAAAATTCTGCAACACAGATTCCAACCATACATGAAAAGAGAAATCCTAGAGGGCCAAGGAGGGTTCAGGAAAGGAAGAGGCACTAGGGACCACATTGTAAACATACAATGGCTAATGGAGCGCACCAGAGAATTCAGAAATTCAGCATGTACTCTATAGACTACAGCAAAGCCTTTGACTGCATAGACCATGAAACGCTATGGAATGCCCTTAAAGACATGAGAGTGCCAGCACATCTGATAGTCCTGATGAGTGATCTGTACTCAGGACAAGAGGCTACTGTCAGAACAGAACACGGGGAAACAGAATGGTTCCCAATTGGCAAAAGAGTCAGACAAGGCTCCATCCTTTTACCCTACCTATTCAACTTATATGCTGAACATATTGTAAGGAAAGCAGGCTTGGACATGGAAGAGGGAGGAGTGAAAATAGGAGGAAGGAATATCAACAATCTAAAATATGCAGATGACACCATAATACTAGATGAAAACCTCAAAGACCTGGAACAACTGCTAATAAAGTTTAAGCAAGAAAGTGCAAAGGCAGGCCTATTGTTGAACATAAAGAAAACAAAAATAATGACCACAGAAAATCTAGACAAATTCAACCTAGACAATGTGAAGATAGGAGGAAGGAATATCAACAATCTAAGATATGCAATTGACACCATAATACTAGTAGAAAACCTCACAGACCTGGGACACCTACTAAGGAAGATCAAAGAAGAAAGTGCAAAAGCAGGCTTAATGCTGAACATAAAGAAAACAAAAATAATGACCACCAAGGACCTTCACAAGTTCAACTTAGACAATGAAGAAATAGAAATAGTAAAACAAATCCCATACCTGTTATCAAACACTGATAGAAATGAGGACTGCAGTCAGGAAATCAGAATAAGACTAAGAATGGGGAGGATGGCTATGAAAGAACTAGAAAAGATTCTAAAATGCAAAGATATACAATTCAGCACAAAAGTTAGAATCATACAAGCCATTGTATTCCCTATTATCATGTATGGATGTGACAGTTGGACAGTTAGGAAAGATGGTAGGAAGAAAATCAATTCATTTGAGATGTGGTGCTGGAGAAGAGTGTTGAGGATCCTATGGACAGGCAAATGGACAAACAAGTGGGTCCTAGAGCAGATCAAACCAGAAATATCCCTAGAAGCCAAGATGACAAGACTTAGACTGTTGTACTTTGGATACATCATGAGAAGAAAGGACTCTGAAAAAAACAATAATGCTGGGGAAGGTGGAGGAAAGTAGGAAGAGAGGAAGGCCACATGCTAGATCAGGGGTACGCAACCTTTCCCCTTTAAGGGCTGAGGGACTTCAGGTCCCAGAATCCCAGGAGCTATTGGCCAACTTGGCTGAGGCTTCTGGGAGCTGAAGTCCCTTGGCCCTTAAAGGGGAAAGGTTGCCTACCCCTGTCCTAGATGGATGGACTCTATTAAGGAGAACATGGGTATGAATTTACAGGACCTAAGCAGAGCAGTAGAGGACATGAAGTCATAGAGATGTCTCATCCACAGGTTCACCATAGGATAAGATCAACTCGAGAGGGTAGTTAACAACAACAACACAACAGTTTGTTTTTTTTCTTTTGTGATTTCCATTTTTGGTGGCCAGACTTCTAAATCTATTATTTCTTTTCTTTTCTTTTCTTTTTTAATATATGGGAGATGTTAATTGGTTAGGCTGGCTGATATGCTCTTCAGCCATATTGAGGAAGGAACAAGCTTGTTTTCTGCTGCTCCAGAAACTAGGACCTGGAACAATGGTTGCATGCTCCAGGAAAAGAGATTCCACCTCAACATTAGGAGGAACTTCCTGACAGTAAGGGCTGTTCGACAGTGGAACACACTCCCTCGAAGTGTGGTGGAGTCTCCTTCCTTGGAGGTCTTTAAGCAGAGGCTGGATGGCCATCTGTCGGAGATGCTTTAATTGTGAGTTCCTGCATGGCAGGGGGTTGGACTGGATGGTCCTTGTGGTCTCTTCCAACTCTATAATTCTATGATTCCCTTTTTTCTCTGTTTTGCATGCATAGTCAAATAAAGGTTTCTAGAAGCATCTGCTCTTATCTTGCCTGTCGCAGGCAGGGAGATACAGCTACACTTAGGGCCTCAGCAGACGGAGGCCCCGGAGATGCCGCGGGTCGGAGCGCCGCCGGAGTTCAGCCTCCGGACCGCGGCGCTCCTGCGGCGCATCTAAAAGGAGCACCAAATTGGCGCTCCTTTTAGATGTAAGGGAAAGTGCACCCTAAAAGCGGCGGGCGCACTTTCCCTGGCTCAAACGTCGCAGCGCATGTGGACGCTGCGCCGTGAGGTCATCCCCAGTGCGCCGGCCGTGCGGACGGCCGGGGCTTCTGGGGGCGACCTCGGGGAGAGGAAGGGGCGCCGCTCGTGCGGCTGCCCCTCCTCTTCCCTGCCTGGAAGACGACTCTTTTAGTCGTCTGCCGAGGCCCTAGGACAGCCTAGAGTAGAATCCCATTCTTTCCCAGCTGAAGCTTTATTGCATGGTGGTGAACCTACGGCACACGTGCCACAGGTGGCACTCAGAGCCCTCTCTGTGGGCATGTGCACAGTCACCCCAGCATAGAGTTTGCCAGAGTTCTCTACTAGAAAACCAGAAGGACACAGGCACTTTGTGATAAATAAATAGATTTTGGGTTACAGTTTGGGCACTCACAGTCTCTAAAGATTTGCCATCACTGCTTTATTGCATTATTTACTGCAGACATGCTGCTACAATCTGACACAGGAATTTTGTGTTTCTCAAGACCTCCTTCATTCTTCTCCCTGTGCCCCGGATGGAAATAAAAAGACTTTATAAAAATGAATAAGCTTTGTTAACTGAGGTATGGCAGGCTGTATGTAGTCCAATCACCAAAAAAGGAGGCACAAGGGATTGCAGCAACCACTGAACCATTGCATTACTCTTTCAGACAAGCAAAGTGATGCTCAAAATTCTACAACAAAGACTTTTACCATATACAAAGGGAGAAATGTCAGATGTCCAGGCTGGGTTCAGAAAGGATTATGCTGTAAACATACATTGGATAATGTTGCTCAATGAAAAATTTCAAAAGAAATCACCCTACGCTTTACAGATTATTGTGAAGGATCTGATTGTCTGAGTCATAAAAAACTATGGATTTCTCCAAAAGAAATGGGTGTATCACAATGTATGCAGAACAGGAGGCCACTGTCATGACAGAATATGGAGAAGCAGAATGTTTCCACTTTGCAAGGGGTCTGACAAAGCTGCATTTTATTACCTTAACTGTATAACTTATATATTGAACATATCACATGGCAAGCTGGATTAGACTCTGAGGAAAAACGCATGAAAACTGGAGGAAGGAATATAAACTATTTAAGATATGCAGGTGGCACTATATTACTAGCAGAACATAACTGAGACCAAGAACAAGTACTGAGAGAAGAAAAAAGGAAGAAAGCATAAAACTAAGGTTGCACCTAAACATTAAGAAAACAAAAATAATAATCACAGACAATTTACATAACTTTAAAGTGGATAATGAAGACATCAAAATGGTTAAAGATTTTCTATAACTTTCTATAGCTTTTCTAAGATCAATCCAAATGGAAATTGTAGTCAAGAAATCAGGAGGAGGACTTGGAAAGGCAACTATGAAGGAAGTAAATAAGATTCTCAAGTCTGAAGGTATAGCCAGTTTCCATCTCTGTCTGTGAATGTTGGAAAGTGAAGAAAAGTGAGAGGAAGAAAATCAATTCATTTGAAATATGATTCTGGAGAGGAATTCTATGGATACGATGGATTGCCAAAATGCTCAGTAAATGAGTCCTAGAAGAAATCATGCCTCAGTTCTCCCTAGAAGCCAAAATAACCAGCCTGAGACCATCATACTTTGAACATGTGAAACAGCATTAGAAAACACACTAATTAGAAAAAAACCTCTGAGGCTCCAAATTTCTCTGAAGATGCCAGCCACAGCTGCTGGCGAAACGTCAGAAATAAACTCTTCTAGAACATGGCCACACAGCCCAAAAAACCCACAAAAACCTATTAAAACAATAATGCTCAGCAAAATGGAAAGCCATAGGAAAAGAAGGGGACCAAATTATAGGTGGATAGACCAGGAAACCACTGCTCTGAACTTGCAAGATTTTAACAGAGCTATTATTAAAAGGGTGTCTTGGAGGTCTCTCATTCATAGAGTGGGCATAAGCCAAAGATGACTTGACAGCAATTAAAACAAAGTCTTAAAAGATTCATTGGTTGGTTTGCATTTGTACCATATGGATTTCTGAAGACAAATAGTTTTAAAATCATATGGTCTGGGGGCTGTAGACCTCAGAAATCCTTTTCAAGATTAGGACTATGTGGCCTATACTCATATATAAAGCTAAATCCAGTGTTAATCTCAACTAAAGTAATTGCATTAATGTCAATGAGACTTAACATTAGTGAAGACTAACATGCCCATTCATTTCAAAGGACCTGCTGTAGCTGGGAATAACCCTGAAGTTAGCCCATAGTATTTTCTTTAAAAGACAGACATTAATGCATTGCCTACCTATTCCTTGCCACCAAATACTTCCTCATATTTGTAGAAGGGCCTTGTGTTGCATGAAGAAAACCCTAGCTCTAGGCTTTTATAGACCTCTGAGGCTCCAAATACAGGAAGCTGGTTGCTGTTATCAAGAATAACTTTCTATAAACATCTGCATTTCATATGTGACATATGTAAAATACCACCAAGAGACAACTTCCTCCTCATGGAGACTATGATGAGATAAATGGAGGAAGGCAATTTAAACTATACAGATGATCTAAGCCAATGAGAGGGTTGGGGGTAGACTATATAGCATGTATATAGTATTGCATCTTACCAAACACTTAGCATTTACAGTCAGCCAAGAATTCACTTCCCAAAGCAGGTCCACTAAAATGTACTTTTGCTTAAAGGAGTTGTTGTTGTTGTTGTTGTTGTGTGAATTCAAGCAGTGGTGTCATCAGGGGGGTGCAGAGGGTGTGGCCCATACTGGGTGACACCCCAGAAGAGGGATGATACCGAGTCATCCCTCCCTGTACCTCATTGCCGCAGCTTTGTTCTCCTCATAAGGAGAACAACACTGCAGCAACAAGGAAGACTGAGAGTCCCCCCCCCCCACACACACACACGCACCTTGTTGCCAGTGCTATCTCCAGAGGCCCTGCCCCCTGCCCCCGAAATCTTGCCACAGGAAGCCACAGGTAGCCTTTGTTTACTGTAGGACATATATTTCCCCATCTGTCAGAGGTGCTTTGATTGTGGGTTCATGCATGGCAGGGGATTGGACTGGAGACCCTTGTGGTCTCTTCCAACTCCCTGAGATTCTATGATTCTATATTTTATTTTGTCATTGTTGCTGTTGTTGTGTGCCTTCAAGTCATTTTCGACTTATGGCAATCTTAAGGTGAACTTATCTCAGGGTTATCACAGATAGAAAGGGGTTGCCTTTGCCTTCCTCTGAAGCTGAGGAAGTGTGGCTTGTCCAAGTTCACCCAGTGGATTTCCATGGCTGAGTGGGGATTCAAACTCTGGTCCCTATAGTTGTAGTCCAATGTTCAAACCAATACACTATGCTGGCTATTATTACTTATTATAAATTCTTATATGATTATTTGGCAAAGACATAAATATTCTGAATCTGAAGAATGACGAATGAGTTTAAAATAATATGATAGTACCAAAATTTATCTCACATTCTCTCTGTTGTGTAATAAAATGGCTCAAGTCATAGACAGGGAATGTATTATTTACACTGAATAAATGTGTACTTTGATCATCTTGGGAAGTCATTATATAGATATGAGCACAGGAATAATTGCCTTATTTATGTGTACACAAGTAAACCCTTTATGATGAATGGAACTATTATGGATTTATGGATTTTTTGCCACTTTTCCAGGAAAAGAATTCTCAAAGTATACACACAATATAAACCACATATACACAATGTAATATAGATACCATGTAAATCACATATCCAAAACAATAGGAAGAACTTCTATCTTTGGAGATTATCACACTGCTAAAAAACTCGTCTCACCTCTCCCGAGCTGAATTCTAATTTGGGGTGCAGCCAGGTCGTATGTAATTTGCCGCCGAATCCGCCAGCTGAATACAGCCCAGCTGCATCCAGGGTCCCAGGCATACTCAGCAAGCCACTTTTCAAAGTTGGGAGCTTTCCAACTTTGAAAAGCGGCTTGCTGAGTGTGCCTGGGACCCCGGATGCAGCCGGGCTGTATTCGGCCAGCGGATTTGGTGGCAAATTATGTGAGATAGAACCCGGCTCCACCCCGAATTAGAATTCAGCTCAGGAGAGGTAAGACCAGCTTTTTAGCAGTGCAATAATCTCCTTTAAAAAAAAAATAAAGATAAGCAAAAAACATTTAAATAGAAAGCAGCCAAAATAAAATATTTATCATAAACAATAGAAATAAAAGGATAAATCATTAGTATATAAATTAAAATTACATCAACTAAAAGGTGTTTAGAGTAGACTTATGTTCAAAACCTTTTTGAAAACCAAGACTGAAGGAACCAATTGTACAATCCTAGCAGGGAGTTCTACAGAGTAAAGGCCATTGCTGATTAAACCCTTACTAATCATAAAAGTGACTCAGCAAGATTTCAAGGCATGGACAGCTTCACACAGATGCAGCCATCATTCAAGTAAACTGGTCTCCAATAATTTATAATCCTTTCATTGGATGTCGTTAGTCAAATAAATTAGCATCTAATATATAGTGTCATATATCATACGTACATAAATGAAAACATGACATTCTTCTCTTATCCATCTCCGCTAGAAAAAGTCACTGTGAAAACAGTTATTGAAAGACAGTATCAGAAAGGTGAAGGAGGGATTATAACCACTCAAGCTCCCTCCCAATACAACGTTTTGATCACATTGTTCATCTTTCCCTCCCTTCTGGAGGGCAAATGACAGCCCCCAAGGGTTTGTCATTCTAGATGATGCTGTTGGAAGATATAGCAGCTTCTACACTTGTTCACACTACTCTCTTGTCCATTAGGGATCAACTGGCTTAGCGAGAATTCAGAGATCTAGCCATGTTAGACTGGAATATCAGTACGCAAAGGGATCACGCAGCAACAGTGAAAGACATTGTAGCATAAGCTTTCATAGACTTGATCTAATTCCTCAAATGTGTGGAGTGAAATGTTGCCAGGAAGGAAAGGTCTTTATTAGCAGACTGTATGAATAGTCATAGAAATGCAAAACTTGTGGGTATGGTGATGAGATGACAAGTTCAGAGAGTAAAACAGGAGGAAAGATGTTGCTGAAGGCCTGGGTGGGTGCATGACCATATGAATGGTGAAAGGAGTTTTGGAATGTGGTGTGTGCAGACTGGGAACCAGAAAGGAGATATAATAAACTGGCTAAGAGCATCCTCATGAGATTGGGATGTTAACCAGTGTTGTAATACATGTAGTGTACGAGGAAGCCATTGTTACAATTGAACTTGTCATCTTATCACCATACCCTCAAGTATTGCACAAGTTTTCCAACATTTATGCCTGTCATCCTTACCACTTTTATAGTAGTTTAGAAAGGATCAGGCTTTTTCTATCTTACAATTGTAGTTCTTTAATAAATATTCCTCCTGTTGAGGATTTTAAACTTATTTTTGCTTCCATTTGGTTCTTGTAAATGCAATTTCCTAAAATGGGCCCTTCTGCTGTTGCTAGAGTAAAGGCTCTAGCAGCCTTTTCTTTCGAATAATAATCTCTCTGCATCCATCCCCTCTAACAGACACAAAGTAAGGGCTTGCATTGTAGTACAAAAGTAGAAAAGCATGCTGAGTTGTCAGAATTACTGTGACAGCACCAATTGTATTCTTTTTTCCTAATTTCAAATGCAAAACTTTTGAAGTATAGCTCTAAAGGAAGAAATAACAATACTAAACACGTTTAAGCACAAGTACATCCAATTCACTTTATTTGTCACTATGTATAAACTCAGAATAGAGAGTGGACAATTCTGGTAAATCAAGAGGAAACTCCAAAGTCTCATCCAGCAGTCCGTGGGGTGGTCATCAACACTAATATTGTCAGCAGTTGATACTGAGATAGTCCACACTTTTTGCTAGCAATGTTTACAAGACTGAGGCTGCCTGCTCCCCACAGTGGGAGACAGCTCTGCAACTATCTCTTAAGCACGTCCTGGGACGTTTTCACACTGGGCTCCCTAAAGCCGGCTGGAGCCCTTCTCCTAAAGCCGGCTGGACCCTGTGCCGCTGACACCGGAATGACTCCGGCGGCGGCAGCCTAATTCCTTTTGCCACCCGGAATTACCTGAAGCCGGAGTTAGCCAGGAATTAGCTTGCCGCTGCCGGAGTGAGGCCGGACTTAGGGCTCCGTGTGTTTGAACACACGGAGCCAAAAGCCGGCCGGACGCAGGGATGACACCGGAAGGGGCGGGGTTTGCCGCCGCGTGTGTCTGAACACACGGGAAATGGCGCCGGAGTGAGGCCGGCGGGAGGCCGGCTAGCGTCCTCAAAAAGGCCAGTGTGAAAACGTCCCTTGTCCTGCCCTCTGTTCCGTTTCCCTTCTCTGTTCTTTCCCTTTTAGTAAACAGCCCCATATTTCCCACCTCTCTTCCCTTCCCTGGCATATTCACTTTTCTCTTTCATTTCTTTTGCAAATTATAATCAATGCCATTTGTTTCTTGCTCTTCTTATATTTTATTATTTGCAGTATTTATATCCCACATACTAACACATTCTCAAGATGGTTTGTAACATATTTAAAATGCAATACAACAGACAAGAGTCATTGAGGAGGGGTAAAGATGTATATACATTTCCTGCCAGACTCCAGATGTTTCAGCTCCCATTCTACAACTGACTTCTGGGCCACAGCTGGCCTCACAGGAAATTGTACTGGCCCATAAATTGCTGCTGGAACAGTTAGATGCCAGTTTCTCACAAAGTGAAGCCTCTCACAGTTTGTTTGTAATGGCAGACGCAAAAGGTGCCATGGATACAAGATTGCATAGCAGCCTGCCTCCAGTGCATATGTTGTAACTGCAACTCTGTTGTTGACTTTCTAGGCCACAACAGGTCTCAATGGAAACAGCCCATCCCAGAAATAGCTGCTGCCACCTCTCAAACCTTCTGATACAAAAAAAGTAGCACTGAGGCAGCAAAAGTATTTACAAAGCAATACTTGCACAACAGACAAGCACACATGAAGTTTTATAGTCTTGCACAGAGAAGTATTCAAGACCTTATGGAAGCAGAACAATGGTGACAGTAGTACCAGGCTGTCCTCCCTCCAGAGGCTGACCAATGCAAACACAATTTTTCAGGTCACACCTCCTACAGACAATACAAAAATAAGCAGTTTGGAGCTGACCTCCAGAGGGTGATATACAACTGCCTCCTCCTTCCATTATTGTCCCAACGGTGTTTTCTTCTCTTTCACCTCTCTGCCGCTGCTTCACACCATTGCTCACTTCTGGTTTCTCCTCTTGTGATCTGCAAGTGCCCTTGATATTTGTTGGGTTTGATTCCAGGACCCCCTGAGGATACCAAAATCTGTGGACTCTCAAATCCTATTATATACAGTGGCATAGTATAATGGTGTCCCATATAGAAAATGGAAAAATTAAGGTTTGCTTTTTGGTTTTTCTTTTAAATTTTTCAAGCTGAAGATGGTTTAAAAATTGATGCAAAATCCAAGGATACAGAGGGTCAACTGTACTTTCAACCACTTTGGAGAAATAATTGGGTTCTAATTACTGGCCAGTAGTATTGTCATTACCAAGAAGTGTTTCTTGGCCTGCTAGGAAATTGTTTCTGAAGCTTGCAAGCAATTCTTGGGACCATCATCTTGCTGTTATTTCTTCCAGATTTTCCATTTCAACTTGCTGCACTTCTGATGAGGTCAATTTTGTAGTGGTTCCCAATCTACATCCCCAAATGTTGAGTTACAGTTCCCCAAATCCCAGCCAGGATGGTCAATTATTAGGGATTCTGGTAGCTGTAGTCCAAGAACATCTAAGAAACCAAGGTTAATAACCATTTATGAGTAAACATAATGGTGAATCTTTTGTTTATTAAACTTGTTATTTGATCTCAAATTTGTGTTGACTTAAGCAATGAGACACTTCCATTTCAAGTGAGTTGATTTCCTTCCTATCAGTTTTCCATATCCAGTTCTCACAACCATACATTAAAAATTGGAAATGATATGGATGACTCCAAATCTAGTATTCAGACTCAGGGCTGTGGCTTTCTTGATTGAGTCTATCCACCTGTAATGTGGGGCCTCGGCAGACGGCTAATAGGGCCGTCTCCGAGACCCGGAAGAGGAGGGGCAGCCGCACACGCGGCGTCCCTTCCTCTTCCTGAGGTCGCCCTGGAAGCTGACGGCCCTCCGCACGGCCGGCGCTTCCAGGGCAACCTCCCTCCGCAGCGACCGGACACGCTGCGGAGGATAAGTCAGGGAAAGTGCGCCCACTGCTTTTAGGGCGCACTTTCCCTGAAATCTAAAAGGAGCGCCAATTTGGAGCTCCTTTTAGATTCACCGCAGGAGCGCCGCGGTGCGGAGGCTGAGCTCCGCCAGCGCTCCGACCTGCGGCGTCTCCGGGGCCTCCGTCTGCCGAGGCCCGTGGTCTTCCTCTTTTCCTACTGTCTTCCATCTTAATCAACATTATTGGGTTTTTTTTTCTAGTGAGTCATGTCTTCTTGTGCTATGTCCAAAGTATGGCAGTCTTTGTTTAGTCATCTTGGCTTCTAGGGAGAGCTGTAGGACCAATATATGAAGGAGCTATGCAGATGGGCAAAAAGAGGTGCTTTGAGGCTGACTTGAAGGCATAGCATTTAGACAATGCATGCCTAAAAGCCGGCAGGAAAGCACTCTCTAGGCGTCATATGCTGGGAAAAGCCGCTCCTCAAAGGAGAAACTTTTCTCCACTTCTTTGGCAAAGATGCGCACCTTCTCATGTGCGTATGTATGTAGCAACACCGGTGTGCCAGAAAAAGGGCATTGGAGATCTAAAATGGCCGTATAAATGAACCGCCACATGTGCGGCAGAAATTGCATTGGCGATCAAGAGCATGCACCCTATGATTCAGGGTTTAATTTAAAGTGCCCTATGCTTCCAGGTGTGGATACACCGGCACAGGTGCACTTGAATATTAAAATCCTAACCCTAACCCTAATTGCAACCCTATGCATGCACCCTAACAACTGTTCTCTATTATGACAATAAATGCATTCTGTCACATGTACGCTTGCTGTCAGCATGCACAGTAGTTTGCATGAAAGAGGCTTTTGTGACCTCTTCTGTGCAGGGTGCAGGTGTGCATAAGACCTGCACACCACTCCCTGGCATGTTGGGGTGGGTGGGTCCTGGAGCAATATTTGTGTGTGCTGTTGACCATGTCCTTTGCATGACCACTAGCTACAGGTATCAAGTCTGTTCACACAAACCTCCCTTCCATGTACCTCTCCCTTCCCCCAATCTGTGTAGGACATATTTTGTGGAGAACAATGGAGTAGGTGTCTTTTCAGTTGACAAACTCATTCCTCTGCCCCAAGGGTGGCACAATCAGACAGTGGCACCTGTCTACTGCACCCACTCCTTGGGGGAAGCTGAAGTCAGCTGAAGTCAGTGAATCCTTGCATGATATGTGAGTGTATGACAGGTCCTGCGCAGGTGCGCAAGCATGCTGAACTTCAGTCACCTTTGTACAGACAAAATGACACTCTATGACAGGTCCTGTGCAGGTGCGTAGGAGTGCCGAACTTCAGTCACTTTTGTACAGAGAGTGACCAGCTGTATACCAGCCTATGATGTGTTCGGCGCACGTGTGCAGGTGTGCATGCATCTGAGAGAACAAAAAAAATTAAAGCAGCCACTGCCGGCCCATGCAGTTGTTCCGTCTCCCTTTGCAGCGACCTCAGGGCCAGCAGTGAGGTTGGCGAGGCTTCATTACAGCCTCGGAAAAGCTGCACTGACTCCCCCCAATGCGGTTGCTCCATACCCATTTAGGGCATCTTTGGGGCAGGTGGTGCAGCTTAGGGAAAAGGCAGCTTCAGGACACATTTTCCTGCCCATCTGCATTGGCCCTTAGATGGCCCTGAGTCTTCAAGGCCTGAGTGGGGCGGTTAAAGATAGTGTGACTTAGAGGTCTCATTCATAGGGTCACCATAAGTAAAAATTGACTTGACAGCTATTAACAACAAGAAGGTTAAAGTGGAGCTGGCAGCAATTAACAACAAACTTCCTGTGATCATTACTTTTGTTTTCTTAATATACAGTTGTTCCCCTTCCTTTGCACATTTTTCCTTAACTTTCATCTGTAGTCATTCCAAGTCTTTGTTGTTTCTGCTAATGATATGGTGTCATCTAGATATTGTACTTCCTTCCTCAGAATTTAATCCCACTTTCCATATGATATGTTTCACATATAAATTGAAAAGACAGGGTGGTCAAATGAAACCTTGCCTGGCCTCCTCGTCAGTTGGAAACTATATTTGGTCCTGATGTTGGCCACTTGTCATGAGTATAGGTTACCTATGAGGACAAGCAAATGTTACAGCACAAAAATTTCTTTGGGGGGGGATGCAGACGGGCAACTCTGGACCACCCTGGGAAGTGGAGGATTAGGGCCGAGGCTGCCCCACATCTTGGCCCCAGTCCTCCCTTTTGCCAGCCCAGAAAAGAGCGGCAAAATGCCACTCCTTTCAAAGTTGGGAAAAAGGACACCCCAAGAGCCGCCACGCGGCTCTTCTGCGCCCCTTCTGGTGCAGCATGTCAAGGCACTGCACCGGGAGGACGTTCTGATGCCGCGTGTCGTGCATAACGGTGCATGGCGTCAGGATGTCCTCGGGGACGGGTTGCGGCGGCCAGCGTGTGGCTGCCCCTCCCCCTCCTTGCCTCGAGGACGCCGCAAATGGCCCATCTGCAGAGGCCCTTTCAGAGCAAACTTTTTTTATGACCAACATAACCAAAGGCTTTTCTAAAATATATAATGCACAGGCTGATTTTCTTCTAGTTTTTTTACATTTCATTAGTCAACATATGTTTGCAATATGATCTCTAGTGCATCTTCCTTTTCTTAGTAATTTCTACACCTGACATTTCTCTCCCTAGGTATGGTAAATGTCTTAGTGATAACATCTTGAGCATCACTTAGCTTCCATGGAAGTGCAATAGCCCAATGATTACAATGACATGTGTCCCCTTTGGGGGGAGGGGTAGAATGTATATTGAGCATCTCCAATCCATTTGTTTGGTTTTCCATATTTGTTGGCAGATTTTTGTTTTATTTTCCATATTTGTTTGCAGATTTTATTTTATTTTATTTAGAATTTGAATGAATTCCATCTGTATGGGCTGAACCAGCTCTATTGGTTTGCCATTTGTTCCTGGTGATTTATTTCACCAAAATGGTTTGAGAGCAGCTTTCATTTCTTTTTCTAAAATTGTGACCATCGCCCAAAATGCCATTTCTTGAAGGAATCTAACATGCTTTCATTTATTTTATATAGTTCTTCAGTCTTTCCAAGCTCCTCACAGTATTTTTATATGACAACATTTCTATTTCCTTCTCCTTCATTTACGCAAATAAATCCCAGGGGGACACCCCCATTTTGCAAACAAACGAGACGGTATCATCCCATTCACTGTGGAGAACCTTAAGTATCCTGAATTCTGGACAGATCTGCTCAATCTTGAGATGGAAATTATAACTTTCTGAAACCATAAATCTGAAATATTTTAATATATTTATGCATGTATTTAAAGGCTCCCTTTCAGGTTCAGTCTTCCTGAGGTGGTTTACAACATATTAAAAGATAAAATGTAATTATACCTCATTATAGCTCATTAGATCACACTCTAAAAATATTATGATAACTGCAGTTTTAAAAAAACAGCCAAATAAAAGTATAAATATAAAAAAGAAGCAACAAATAATAAAATTAAACCACCAGCAGCAAAATATAGAGTATTAAAATGCAAATTAAAAGCAGACTGAAACAACAAGAAGTCTCCCAAGTCCATTTAAAGGTCAGTAACTTATGGGATATATGAACCTACCAGGAGAGTGAGTTCCAAATGGGAGTATAACATTTGAGATACATCCATTCTATTTATTTCTGGATTTTTGAAGCCCTAGGCTAAGCACAGATAAACAGGATGAATAGTACTAGCCCAGCAAGCTAGTGACCAACTGGATGCAAGAAAGGAATTCAACATTTTTAAAGTTCTGTGTGAATCCAGATAATTACTTTCAAAAGTCCCAGGACTCTCAATACAACATTTGCGACAAAGGTTGTTGTTGTTGTTGTTGATGATGATAATAATAATAATAATAATAATAATAATAATACATTTTATTTATAGCCTACCTCTCCCTGCGGATTGAGGCAGGTTACAACAAATAGAAATAACAATAAGATACAATATACAATTAAAACCAGATTTCTAAATAATCCTTCACCCCAACCCCTCTCCCAATCATAAAAAAGAAAAAGAAGCTAACTAAAAACAATAATATAAAATGAATAGCAATAGAAAATACTAATTAAAAGCAGAATAAATAACAAATTATTCAAAAAGAACCCAGCTACAAAGGAAAAACAAAACAAAAGAAGAGTGAAAAAAAGAGAGAAAATTGTATTCATACAACAGCAGTTCCTTTTAACCCAGGATAATTGATACCAGGCTTTTTCCTGAGTTTTTAAAAATGATTCGCATTGTCGGAAGTGTGAATAACAATGCGAAGAGACCCGGATTAAAGGCAGCATACCTTGAATGCAGTTCGAATACATTCGCATTGCCGACTCCTTGGGGGGGATGAGGCTCCTCCTCTGGCTTTACAAAGAGGCGTTCCTCCTCTTCTTCTTCCCCTCCACACTCGTTGCTACATGCTGGCTTCCAGTGGCTTCCCGGAAGGAAAGTGACGGCTTCCCCCTCCCAGTCCATTGAGACCAAGCCCAGAACTGGCAATGGGAGACCTCCTGCCCTGCCTCAGCCGCCAGCTCCTGCAAAAAATTCAAAGAGATGTGGATCAATACCATTTTATAGTGTGAATAACAAAACCAGAATGTGAAAATGAGGTTATTTGCATCATCCCACAACAAAAAAACATGTATTTGTTGACCCCATGGTATTTGTTGAGAACCGTCAGCCTCAAAACAAACTCTTGGCTGCCATTTTCCTTCACCATTATAAATTTCACTGTGATTGAGTTGAGGGATGCCCATTTAATAACCCCACCCCAAAATTATATAGCAAGCCACTCCACAGCTCGGCATTGTCTCATACACTTGACAACAATATCTTCATATCTCATGACAGTGGCACTCCTGCTGCACCAAATCCAGCAACTCCATCTGATCTAAACTTCCAGTTCAGCAAGGTATTCATCAAGAACCAGGATAGTGCTCCAAACTGTTGGCATTACTATAGTGTATACCTGGCTTCGCTAAGTGAGAAAGTGTCAACCCTTGCCTGTGGCAAACAGTATGGCTTATGGCTTTAAACTACCCCTTTCCCACATTTTAGTGTTCATGTGGGGAAGGCATTTTTGTGATCCTGGGTGAGATTATACGGAGTTATATCTCGTTCGTCGGCCTTGAATTCCACTGGCATCTCTTCTCTCAATGAATGTCTTCAGGCGGTAATGGGCTGGATGAGGAAAAACAGATTGAAACTGAATCCAGACAAGACGGAGGTGCTCACGGTAGCGGCCCCGAAACCAAGAATTGGGTTGCAACCTCCAGTCCTGGATGGGGTCACACTCTCCTCCAGTGACTGTGTTCGCAGTCTGGGGGTACTCCTTGATTCGTCGCTCCTGATGGCGAATCAGGTAAATTTGACGGTCAGGAGTGCTTGTTATCAGCTTTGGCTGATACGCCAGCTGTGCCCTTTTCTGGAAGTAAGGGATCTCGAGACTGTTGTACATGCGCTGGTAACCTCATGCCTGGATTTCTGTAATGCGCTCTACATGGGGCTACCCTTGTGCTTGGTTCGAAAACTACAGTTGGTTCATAACATGGCAGCCAGGCTTTTGTCGGGAACATCTAGGAGGGATCACATCACTCCGGTTTTGAGGTCCCTCCACTGGCTGCCTATTGGTTTCCGGGCCCAGTACAAGGTGTTGGTTATTACCTTTAAAGCCTTAAATGGCTTGGGTCCAAGCTATATCAGAGACCGCCTCTTCCCATACAATCCTCCCCGCGCTCTCTGGTCCTCTGGGAGGAATTTGCTGCAGCCTCAAAAATCTAGGCTTGCGGCAACCTCCCAGAGGGCATTCTCTGTTGTCGCCCCCAGGCTCTGGAATGGCCTGCCGGATGAGATCCGTCAATTAACATCTTTAGACAGCTTCAAGAAGGCTGTCAAGACGGATCTCTTTCAGCAGGCCTTTCCAGACATTGGACATTGTTGTTGTTTGTTGTTGTGTGCCTTCAAGTTGTTTCCAACTTATGGCGACCCTAAAAAAATTCATAGGGTTTTCTTGGCAAGTTTCTTCAGACAGGGTTTGCCATTGCCATCCTCTGAAGCTGAAAGTGTGTGACTTGCCCAGGATCACCCAGTGGGTTTCATGGTTAAGTGGAGATTTGAACCCTGTTCTCCAGAGTCATAGTCCAATGCTTAAACCACTGTACCACGCTGCATCTCCCCAACATGCACAAAGGTTTGTAGTGAATGATTTACAGTATTTTCATATATTTCCAGATGCTTCCTGGCTTCAGTGAAGTCCACTCCCTTGCTCTTTTCTATACTACACTTCAAAATAGTAGTTGAGGGCCTTCTGTTTTCTGTTGGATTACCTCTTCACCAGTGGGCTCCCTTCTCTTCAAAATAAAGTGTTTAACAACCTTTTCAAATACACATTTTAAAGGTTTTGTGTGTGTGTGTGTGTGTGTGTGTGCGCGCGCGCGCCTTCAAGCCATGTGTACACAAGTCCAAATGAAGAGCTGAAATTTGTCATAAAAGATTTACTGTACAGAGGAGGAGAATGTTTATTCAGTTACAAAGTGCACCCAGCAGCTTGTTCCTTTAAAAAAAAAAAAGTTTATTTTCCAAAATTATCTCTGCATTTGTCATGCTGAACCAGCATCAATGCCGAAAAAGAGGAGTCCTCTAAAATATGTTCATGCACAAATACACACACACAACAATGTATGGCAAACTATTGGGAAAAGAAGTTCAAGACTGAACCCAAGAAGAGAGGGAAGGTGCCTCAGCCTGGTTGGCTATAATAGGGACAACAGGAAAACAGTGAGGGGATGCTCCAGAGTCATAGACCAACACTCAAACCACTATGTTGGAGGAGTTGGTATCTGTAAGCAAAGAGGAACAGGCAAACATATAGTTGGAAAATATTCCTCTGTCCATTCCGCGCCCCCCCCCCCAGCTTATCCTTGTAAAAGGAAGATAGTTCTCTGTGCACTACAGAAATAATCCAAGTTGACACCACATTAACTGCCATGGTTCAATGCTATGGAATTCTGGGAATCGTACTTTTGTGAGTCATTTAGCCTTCTCTCTCAGAGAGCTCTGGTGCCACAAACTACAGTTCCCAGAATCCTATAGCATTAAATCAGGGCAGTTAAAGCGGTGTCAACCTGGGATATTTTTGCAGTGTGGATGCAGCCTATAATTGATTCAGAGACATATGTTATAAAACATAAACAGTAACTTTATTAAATAATATAAAGCAAGGAAATATCTTAGGTGGATTATTTCAACTTAGGGGGGTTGCAGACTGCCAGAAATAGTGCAAATTGAGTCCACTTTAACTGCCCTGACTCAATGCTAGGGAATCATGGTAACTGTAGTTTATTGTGGCACCAGAGCTCTCTGACAGAGAAGGCTCAATGTCTCAGAAAAAAATACAATTCCCATGATTCCCTAGCACTGAGCCAGGGCAGTTAAAGTGGACTCAATTTGCACTATTTCTAGCAGTCTGCAAAGGCCCTTAGTGTGGATATGTTAACATAACAATTGCAGACTTATCAAAGGAGATTATCACAGCGCTAATTAAAGCAGCTTACCTGAACTGCCTTAAAATTTTAAACGGCAGCATCTTGATGTTATCACAAGGATTTAGCTGCCAAAATCACCTCCCAGGTCCATCCCGGGTCCATCCCTGCTCCCAGGGCCACTCTGGCGGCCATTTCCTTAAGCTGGAAAACTCCCAGCTTTGAAAAAAGCGGCCCTGGGAGTGGGACTGGACCCGGGTGGCGATTTCGGCGGCAAAATCCTTGTAATAACATCAGGATGCCGCCCATTTTAAATTTTAAGCTGGGTCAGGTAAGCTACTTTAATTAGTGCTGTGATAATCTCCACAGTCCCCTCTTGGTGTCAGAAGGCCTTAGTTTGAGCACTTGGCCGCTAAAAGGTCACCATCACTGGCATAAGGGATGGAGGCACGGTTAAGGGAGAGGGCAGGAAGGGAGTGGAATGGGGGCAGCAGCCCTGAATGCATGAATGAAAGAGGTGTAGTGGTGGCTGCTGTAGAAGAGGTATGTTTCCATTAAATTTTAGTTCTGTGACTGCAGCAAGAAAGGCACTGGTGTGATAGTCTCCTTAGCCTCTCCCTCTCTTTATCCTCTGCCTCAACAGGTTTTTTTTTTATTTTTGCTCTCCAAGATAGAGTAGAATGGGAGACAGCCCTGTATAATGACTTGAGCTCACTGGAAAAAAGTCAGGATACAAATTTATATAAGGAAAATACAGTGTGTTCCCCACATTCGCTGGGGTTTGGAACACAGGACCCCTGTGAAAGTCAAAAACTGCAAATAAAAAATTACTTTTTTTACCTGAGAGAACACCTCTCTAGGTCCTCCATCACAGCCCTATGGCCAACATCTGGCTGAAGCTGACAGCAGAATTCCACTGGAGGACCTACAAATGCCTAGAGAAGTATTTTCTCTAGGAATCTCTAGGTGCTGCTGTGTGACTCTATGACCATCTTCTGCCAGAGTTGTTTTGCAGGACATAAGAGATTCCTAGAGAGATCATATTAATCAAATCCATGAATAATCAAATCCGCAAATGTGGAGAGCCGATTGTACAGCAAATAGTCAATAGCAGTAACTTCTCCTTTTCTCTGTCCTGCAACAGTGGCTGGGGGGGGGGGGGAGGATAGGAAACAACCCTCATCCCACTAAATTCCAGTTCTTCCTGTTGCCTTGCCTCAAAAAAGTTGGGTTTGCAGTAGTGCCCAGAAACATCTGGCAGATTATTCACTCCACCCACCCATCAACACTATCTTTTGCTTGTTTGCTGCCTCTGGGCAGCTAGATCCAGTTCTTCTGCTGCATCAAAGAAATAGTATGTGTGGGTATGGTAAAACATTCCCAGAAAAAGCAGGTGAGCAAAGGGATCAGTTACTCTTACATTTTGCCTAGTCTTCAAAAGGAAAAGTGGAGTGTGTGGAGGAAGCAGCTCCTCCCTGTGTCTCAGCTTCCCTCCCCACAGCTCACTTTCTATGTGTGGCATTATTCTGGAGGCAAGCAAGGAACCAGATAATGCATTTGCTTCTACTTCCTCTCTCTTGCTTGCCCTCTAGGTATTGCAGCAGGAGGGACTGATACCTGGGACCTTATCAAACGCTGGCCACGAAGCGAAAAGTAACAGAAAAGTAACCGAAGTGAGAATAAATTCAGTTCTATACCGAAACGAACTGAATTTCGCCCTGGCGGCCATAGCGCAATGAATACGAAGGCTCCAAAGGGGATTTAGCGATCAGGCGCCGCGGGATGCGGTTCACGTGGGAAGAAGGAAAACACACACACATTTTCTTCTCTCTCTCTCTCTCTCCCTTCCCGCCACCCAAAAAGCCAGCGTCGCAGAAGGCGCTTCTGTGGATGGCAAGGATGGGATGAAGGAGTCGGGAGGAAAGGCAGCCAAGGGGACCGAGGAGGAGGAGGAGGGCTGGAGGACTGGAGGAGGGAAGGGGTGTTGGTGGGGAAAAATGCGAGAGAGATGGAGAGAGAGAGATCGCCTCCCTCTTCCCTCCTCCTCTCCTTCTCCTCCTCTTTCTCAATCCGGTTTGCCTTTCGCCAATCCCTTCCCCTCGCCGGGATTTTCTGCTTGGGAGAGCTCTCCCTGCTTCCCCGCCCCGCCCACCATTGCGCAATGAATACGAAGGCTCCGCTTGTATTTCCCCAACAAACCGAATGTCAAAATCTCCCTACTCGCTACGGATTAGCTTCGGGTTCTGTGGAGTTTCGGGGCAGCGTCGTGTGTACACGCGGGGAAACAATACAGATTAGCTCCGTGTTCTAGGGCAGCGTCGTGTGTAAACACGGGGAAATAATATGTATTAGCTGCAGGTACCCTTTGGATTAGCTCTGCTCTAGACCCCATGTGATAAGGTCCCTGGAGAGGGAAAGAGAGAGAATTAGCAATCACTATTGCCTGCTTGTTCACTCATTTATCCTCCTACTCCCTTCCCCTCCCTGTGGCCAGTGCAACATATACAAGGTTGGTTATGCAAGCCACCTCATCCTCTCACTTGCTCATCTATGTTTTCCCTCTGGTCAGTACAGTTGTGAGGATTCTGTTGTGCCCCCGAAACAGAGACATTGAGCGAGGGAGGATGGCATGTCAGCCAGTGTCTCCACACAATCATTAATCTCTCTATATATATCTCTCAGCAGCCAGGACTAGGTGAGCAATATCCCTGTTGCCTTTGGTTGCTCACCTGCCTTCTCATTCTAGCTACTCATTTTATTCTCTCTCTTTGGGCAATGCAGCAAGAAGAACAGAGCTTTCAGGAGCAATTTATAGGGAGGGAGTAAAAGAAGGTGATGGCCTACTCATTCACATTCTCTCATTAGGTTAAGGAATGGCAACAGGCAAGAAAAAAGGGCTGTTCCTCACAGTTGTCTTATTGTCTTATTGTCTCTCACTGAGTGATGTGAAGGACTGGGCTTATTGCAGCACTACTGTGATTTAGGGTGTACCTCACTTTAAGGCGCTTGCTTCACCAATACAGCACTTTTCAATTATATACCATACAGCACAGTTTTGTTACCCACAGTCTGTTTGCAGCATTTGTGTACTTCATGTCTCAGTGTTGTATTCATTGTTTTTACTTTTGCATCTTTTTTTTTTTTTTTAGGCCTAGCAGTTTGTTGTTGTTAGCTGCCCTTGAGTCAGTTCTGATTCATGGCGACCCTGTGGATGAGACATCTCCAAGAATCCCTATCTTCCACTTACTTGCCCAGATCCTGCAAGCGCTTGCCCACAATAACCCCACTGATTGAGTCTATCCATCTGGTCTGTGGTCTTCCTCTTTTTCTTCTACCCTCTACCTTTCCTAGCATTATTGTTTTTTCTAGTGATCCATGCCTTCTCATTATAGGCCTAAGCAGACTGCCAGAAATAGTGCACATTAAATTGAGGCACTGCCCTGGCTCAGTGCTAGGGAGTCATGGGAATTGTATTTTTTTCTGAGACATTGAGCCTTCTCTGTCAGAGAGCTCTGGTGCCACAATAAATTACAGTTCCCATGATTCCCTAACACTGAGCCAGGGCAGTGCCTCAATTTAATGTGCACTATTTCTGGCAGTCTGCTTAGGCCCTATGTGACCAAAGTACAATAGTCTTAACTTGATCATCTTTGCTTCCAAGGAGAGCCCTGGTCTGATCTGTTCAAGAACCCATTTGTTTGTCTTCTTGGCTGTCCAGTACTCTTCTCCAGCACCACATTTCAAATGAGTTGATTTTCTTTC
This sequence comes from Phrynosoma blainvillii, assembly GCA_026167975.1. Taxonomy (NCBI): domain Eukaryota; kingdom Metazoa; phylum Chordata; class Lepidosauria; order Squamata; family Phrynosomatidae; genus Phrynosoma; species Phrynosoma blainvillii. The sequence goes on along the minus strand of JANUYF010000002.1, from coordinate 56,628,722 downwards.
TGTCTGCTTCCTTCACTGTCCAGCTCTGGCATCCGTACATGGTAATTGGGAATACAGTGGCCTGAAAGATTCTGACTTTAGTGCTCAGTTGTATGTCTTTGCTCTTCAGTATCTCTTCCAGTTCTTTCATAGCTGCCCTTCCCATTCCTAGTCTTCTTCTTGTTTCTTGGCTGCAGTCTCCATTCTGGTCAATGTTTGATCCTAGCTATGGGAATTCTTTAACTATTTCAATTTCCTTGTTGTCTACATTGAATTTGTGTATTTCTTCTATGGACATTATTTTTGTTTTCTTTATGTTCAGTATCAGACCTGCCTTTGCACTTTCATTTTTGACCTTCCTTATTAATTGTTCCAATTCCTGAATGTCTTCTGCAAATATTATGGTGTCGTCCATACATCTTGGGTTGTTAATGTTGTTTCCTCCTATCTTAACTCCTCCTTTTTCTGATTCTAATTCTGCTTTTCATATGATGTTTTCAGCATATAAGTTAAACAAGTAGGTGATAGGATGCAGCCTTGCCTGACCCCTTTGCCTACTGGGAACCACTCTGTTTCCCCGAATTCTGTCTGACGCTGGCCTCTTGTCCTTGGTACAGATTCCTCATCAGGACTATCAGATGTAGTGGCACCCCCATGTCTTTGAGTGCATTCCATAATTTTTCGTGATCTGTACAATCAAATGCTTTGCTATAGTCTATGAAACACATGCTAATTCTTTTTTTTAATTATTCTTTGGTGCACTCCATTAGCCATTCTTTCCCTAGCACTACTGTGCACTTAAGAAATGATAGCGTAAATATGCTTTTAGGCTTTTATATGCCCTGGCAAGTGAAAAAAAAGGGCTGAGATTCGCTCTGTGGTGGTGGTCTAGAATCTAACCAACCACATCAGTGACGTATACCTGTACAGGGACAATGCAGTCCCCTCTGGGGAGACTGCTCTCTCTGTGACCAGCCTACTGTTTTGCATTACCCAGACAGAGGAAAATAACAAAATAGGAGAGGCAACTTCTTGCCCTCTACATATGGACAACATTGTATAGGACCAATTCTTCCTGTTAACAATGACCAAAGAAAGGATGGGTACCTACTGTCTTCTTGCATGCTTCTTTAGGCCCCCTACAAGTGACAGAATTAAGAGGAGATGAGAGGAGCGTCCTGTTTTGTGAAGTACTTCCACTCTCATGCTTTTTTCTAGTCTGTGCTATAGCCAGGAGAAAGGAGGAGAGGTTGTTAGTTACTCTTTATCACTGATTCCCTTTATTGTTGATTCCAGGTATGGACCAATGGGTTGGTGTGTGTGTGTTTCAAAATAAAAATGACAGCATTATTACAAGGCCTTATGCAAATACATGTATAATATCAGACCCTGTATACTTGAAATTATGGAAGAAGATACTGCATTGTCAGAGGTGAAATGGATACTTCAGTTTCTCCCTTCAAAGACAGCAGAGGGCAATTTTTGAAGTTTGCAATTCTTGGGGTCAAATAGTTTTTGTCGGTTAAATAATTTTTCCATCTATGCTGATTCTTGAACCTAGTGTATCAAAGATCTTTCCAAACATTGGTCAGAAAGACAATTCATGTTGGATATACAGTATTATTTTCTCTGACAATTTCAACCACTTTTTTCCCTTCCATCTTTGCTGGAAATGCTCTTGTTCCAGAAATACAATTAAATTAGAAACCACATGACTGAATAATTTGTACAGGCCTCTGGAACCGAATACATTGTTTGGTTAGGATGTGCTAAATCTGTTACAGCATATTTTCAGGAGTCTGTTCCCTGACATACACATTGATTTAACCCAATTATTAAGAAGGTGCAGATAACTATTCAATTATGTTATTAATTCTGGGTCTTTCTAAGAAGAATTTTATGCTCCTGGGTGTACCCAAAATTTTATGCCAAAAGGTTCCCAAAAGGTTCATGGTCAGATAGGCCATGTTCACTTATAATTCAGCTCATAAGGCATATGAATATAGAGTTCAAACTTTCATGGTTTTCTTAAATATGAGGTAATTCCTTATTTTCATACATCTTTCAAAACTATAGAACCCTAAAAATCTAGTGCTCATCATTCTCCTTTACAGCATTTAAAATGTTTTCACTTTTAGAGTAAGAAACTAGAGTCCTAAGGCATGGCCTATTGATCTGTGGTGAAGTCAACACAATACATGTACAAAAAGTATGGGGGAAAGCATGCCAGCAGAGGGCTCTAGAAAACAAAAGAAGTGACACACTACAAATCATTTTGGGGTTTTTTTTAATCAACTGTATAAGAACTGTCTTGCATTGGTATCCTTTAAAAGACAATGGTCCCATTTCACAGCTGAGACATCCTGAGTCACACTACTAATAAGCAAGATTAATCAGTATTCTTACATCAAAAATAACAACAGTAGCAAATATTTTGCTCTCACACTAATTGGTTTGTCCAAATACTTAAAATTAAGAAGGAGGGTTTACAAAGCAATGGCATATCTTCAACACAGATTTTAAAAACTCCAGCTTTTCATGTTTAATCACCATCATAAATGACAACCAAAGAATATGTAGCTCTGCATCCACACAATCCATTCCACTTTTTCCTTCCACCAGAAAACAAGGTTTGCCGCAAACAAACTTCTCTCTCTAGCTTCATATACACTTGTCTGTTCTTCATTAACAATCAGTACGCTCGGTTTTCATTGTCGTTTTACCTGGAATTTTATTTTTATTTTTTAAATAACCCACTTTTGTCATGTCTCTCTTGAAGTTAGCAAAAGAGGTGGAAACCACAATAATTTCTTCCTGCCATCTGCTACAACTTTCTGTTGCAGAAGGAGCTGCACTTACCAAAAGTAAAATACCTAATTTCATTTTAATACTGAAGGCTTTTAAGTAGGGGAGCTGTGAGAATAGATTTCACAAATGCCTTTAGGAATAGATTTTGTGTCCATGCCTTTGCTTCAGAACTGTAATTTATACTTAGCACTTAATAGCAATGACAGTTTTCCTCACATTGTGGTTGAGGGGGTGTCATAGATAGAGAGCTATATATAAGAACTGGATAGTAAATGTAGTTAGTGATGCCTATCTTGGGCTTCAGTTGCTATAACTACGTGTGAAACAATAAGAGGTAGGAGGCAGACAAGTCTGGAGGATGGGGTTTCCCCTGCAACCATGGTAGTCTTCTGAGACAAATTGGAAGATAAGCAGCCTTACTGTTGTGGCTCAACAGGTTCTGTTTTCAGAATATACCTCTAAGGCTGATAACAGTCAGATAAGGCCCACCTGAGTATGTGGAATAAACTGTAGCAAATTTTGTGCAAGGAATGGCCAAGTAGAAGCTAACCCAAAGTATAAAGCAGATTGCTGCCTAGTTCTGGTTGCCATAGGAACGAAAGAATTCAGGAAAGTCGAGGTCAACTGGGAGAAGGCCCAGTTTATCATTCTTGCTTACTTCGATTTGTTAATTTTATTATATCTCAATTCAATAAAATAATGATAATTGGCAGAAGCTATGAGGGGGAGCACTGATTTAACAAAACCCTGTTGAAAACTGTTGACTAGACATACAGATATATCTGCCTGAAAGCTGCACAGACTCTGTGTCAAAGTGGAGAAGATCTTGAGTGAGAACTGTGGAAAAGCCATGCCTCAGAAGCAAGAGATTTCAGACTTCTAGACTTGTAGAATTCAGCTTTGGGGGAACGGTGGGGTATAAGTAGTGATGGTGATGATGATACAACAACAACAACATGAGAAAGAAGAATTAGTAACTGCAATGAGACGGGCCTTGGGAGGAAGGCCCACATCAGAATCCAGGCAACAATCTTAAAGCGATTGCCCTCAGATTGCCAGTTGAGCCCAAAAACCGAGAGTAGGTATCCTGAACCTTTCTGGGCTTGTGGAAACAATTGAATTATTGGGAAAGTGTCATGGGCAGTCTCATGTCGGCTGGCATGGAGAGTGAATCAACATCCACAAAATGGCTGTTATATTAGGCATGGCCAGTCACTGAACACATCTTTCTCAAAAGCCAGACTAGTGAATTTAAAAGAAAAGTAATGTGCTCAAGAAATTAGACACAGGGCACGCAGAGGTGGGGGTCTGAGTTAAAAGCAACTTCTCTGAACCCAAAGTTTTCTACTCAAATATCCATTTCACAAGAGAAAAACGGATGAGGTGCAGCAACCACTTGTCTGTGAAACCAAACACAAGGCAGGCATGGGGCCTGGCTCAAAATTGCAAATATTATTTGACAGTGTTTCCCTGTAATGCACAACAAAATATATCTAGTTTGCATAACGGAAATATGATGTTGTCACACTTAGAGCACTTGGGATAAATAAATCACCAGGAAAAGATGGCATACAAATAGAACTGCTTCAAGCCATACAGACAAATCTCCTGTAGTTCTAACTAAAATCTCTGTGTGGACAGTTCTCCCGAACTTGGATCAGTGTATGTAAGCAAGCCCTTGGTCAGGGTGACCCAAAGGTAAGCTGAATTTTCCTGTCAATGTGCCTTTTTTTTCAACACACAGATTGCAGCTGCCCACTGCAAATACGTAACTTATTCTGAAGCCACACCACCATATTCATGTTTCCAAGATTCACTCTGGGTCAATATTTATTTCAATCCAAGCATGTCATTTGGCCTAAGTTAGAGATACCAGATCAAGGAACGGGCTGTAAACAGAGACAGGTATCTTCTGTTTTATCTGTTATTACCAATGTATATTTGCTCAGTTCTTTACAGAACATGCAGATGCCATTTATAGAGTATTATGGTATTAATGGACCATTATGGTATTTTAATTTACATAGATGCATTCCATGAAAGAAATTTAATTCTTTCATGGAATGCATCAATGTAAATTTTTCAGCCACAAATAGAATTGCACTGCAATCACTACCTACACAATAATACGTAGTGCAGCATTTTTTGCCCTCTTTGTAGGAGTGTCCAATGAAGTATGTATTGAGACTAGGTCACCTGCCACACACCTCCTTTCCTTATAATATGTTCTGCTTCTATACCTAGTGTCATTATACCCTGCAAGTAGTTTTCATCACTATTGCTGAAGCATTTTTGCAGTGATTTTAAAATGTTTATATTGTGCTGCGTTGCAACGACTTCATACAGATACAGCATTATTTCAATGCAGCTAAGAACAACCAGTACTGTATGTTTCCTAGCTGCACCAAGGTCTGTTAGAAATTTGAGGCAGACAGAAGATGCAACTCAAGAGCAGAAATCAGAGTACCGGTATTAATTCCTTAAAGGATGTAGCTGCAGGAATAAACAGCTATGTACTGAGATGAACTGATATTGTAGTAAGCTGTCAAAAATGTAGCCATTAAAAATTGAAGAGAAAATGGTCATGGAAGCAATAATAATAATAATAATAATAATATCATTAAAAGATAAAAACCAATTAAACCAGTTTAGTTTAAAACAGTACAGCATCCTCACCGCATTCTTTAAAGACTTTCAATTTCAAAAACTTGGCAGAATGAAAAGGGGGTTGCCTGCCAATAGAAGGACAGCAGGGAGGGGGCCATTGTGGCCTCTCTGGAAAGGGAGCTCCAAAGTCTAGAGCAGGGGTAGGCAACCTTTCCCCTTTAAGGGCTGAGGGACTTCAGCTCCCAGAAGCCTCAGCCATGTTGTCCAATGGTCCCATGTTGGCCAATAGCTCCTGGGATTCTGGGAGCTGAAGTCCTTCGGCCCTTAAAGGGGAAAGGTTGCCTACCCCTGGTCTACAGGCAACCACCGAGAAGGCCCTCTTTGGTGTCTCCACCAACCATGCTTGTGATGGTAGTCAGAATGAGATAAGGGCCTCTCTTAATGATCTTATGGCCAGAGTAAATAAGGAGATACGGTCTGCCAGATATTCTGGACCTGAGCCATATAGGGCTTTATAGAGTATGAACAGGATATAACCAAGGCATGTATTATCACGACCAGATCCAGTATCTCAAGGAATGGGCACAGTTGGCAAACACATTTTAATTGTGCAAGACCACTCCTAGGCACCATAGAAACCTGGCCTCCAAAGTCAAAGCTGAGTGCAGGAGTACACCCAAACTGCAAACCTACGTTTTAGTGCTACTAAAGAATTCTAACAAAAAAGTAATGAATAAAGTGGGTACACTGGGTGCAAAGGGGGCTGCCCACAGCAATACCTCTAATCTGTAAACAAAATAGATTAAAAACCTGAAGTAATTCTTTTTCCGAACTAATTTCAGTTAATTTTGAAATAAAATAAGGAAGTGGTGATAAATCTTGCCAAAAATTCAAACACAATTCTAGTATTGTATGTTAACTCATCAGGTAAGATACTGGTGTACAGAGAGTTGATATCCACAGTTAACAAACATAATTCAATCCAAGATTTTTATACCCTCCAATGGATTAATTAAATTGTAAACATATCTGATATAAGATTTCACAAACATAACAAAAGGACATATTGAGATAATGGTTCCAATACTGTATTGGAACTGGGGGTAAAGTAGATGGCCAGATGCAAGCAATTTTTTTTTTTTTATGTATCTTAGGTAATATATATATGACCTATATCCGTGGTTTGTTCATTATTGGGTGTTGTTGTTGTTTTTACAGAACCATAGAGATGGACTTATGCCCCAAAAGGAAAGCTTCCAAAACAGTAGAGGATGAAGACAAAATAGATGCTATTTTTTCAATTATTATTTTATTCATTTTTATTCCACCTTTCCCCGCAACATTAGGACTAAACGCAGAATATGAAAACTAAAACAGATTAAAAACATATAAAAACATGAGTACAATGTATAAAATTTATTTTTAAAAATGATGAAACAATCTATAAAATTAAAACCATTTAAAAATTTGTTAAGACAGGCATATAATCCCCACAAAACAATGCATCATTAAAAGTCCATTGTAGTCAGTTTCTGAAAACCTGTTGGAATAGGAAAGTTTTCACTTGTCAGAAGGAGAAAGCAATCTTCACATCCCCAGGAAGGGACTCTTAAAATCATGGAAATGACCCTCTCCCTTGTACTCACCAGCCATGGCTGGGAAGATGATGGACTGAACCTCTGGCAAGGTCATATAGGGAGATATGGTTCTTCAGATGCTACATGTTTTGTAGGATCCTGAAAGTGTGGCTTATAACAGGTACTATCTTGTAACTGCCTATCTACCCCCTTAATACAGGCATCCCTAATTGTAACAAATAACTCCAACTCTGGGCCTGAACAGACTGCCAGAAATAATCCATCTTGAGACCACTTTAACTACCCTGGCGCACTGCTAGGGAATCATGGGAACTGTAGTTTATTGTGGCACCAGAGCTCTCTGACAGAGAAAGCTAAATGTCACAGAAAAAAATACAATTCCCATGATTCCCTAGCATTGAGCCAGGACAGTTAAAGTGGCCTCAATCTGGATTATTTCTGGCAGTCTGTTCAGTCTGTTCAGGCCCTTTGTCTACTTTTTTCATAACTGTGCACTAGTACAAAGACAGATGTTTTTAAAGTGGATAGTTCCTCCTTAGATAAATCAAACCATGTTTTGCATGGGGTATTTTCCAGCTTTTCAATGTTCTTGAGAATTCAAATGAAGTAAATGAAGGGTAGCAAAAAAGAGGAATCTGGCAACACCTTTAAGACTAACTAGTTTTTATTTTAGCATGAGCTTTCGTGGAAGTTAACCCAGTCTTAAAAGTGCTGTTACATTCCTTCCCCCCTCCTTTCCTGTTTTTTTATGCTGCAAGAAATTAACAAGGCTTCTTCTTTGAAAAGTTCTGTTTGAGAATTAAATTTTCAAAAACTTCAATATGTGGATTGCATATAGGCGGAGATAGCCCGAGTGTAGTGGTTTGAGCATTGAAGTATGACTATGGAGACCAGGATTTGAATCCCCACTTGGCCATGGAAAACCACTGGGTGACCTTGGACAAATCACACTCTCTCAGTCTCAGAAGAAGGCAAAGGCAAACTGCCAAGAAAACCCAACAACAGGTTTGCCTTAAATCAGAAACGACTTGAAGGCTCACAACAACAACAACAAATATAAGTGGAATATTTAGATGAAATCTGAAACTTGTGGGCATACTGGTACTGCCCAAAAAAATCTCTTAACTTTGATTGGTGTGTCAAACAACATACATCTACTGTATTATGGGAATGATTATATTTAGAAGCAAGCATAGAGCTAAAACCAAAATTCAGAACACACTTCTCTATGCCCTGTAAATTGTATGAAGACAGACTGACTGCTTGATTTGTTCTGCCTGCCACATCAAGTGCAATAAAAAATTATGGGAAGGATATGTTTCTTCTCTGTGACCATAATCATATGTGGCCTTTTGTCCCCTGAAGTACCCACAAATTCCTCTGCAGTATCACTGGCATCTATATCCATACAGACATTAGTAGTTTCATGCCAAGTTACTTTTGACTTTTTTGTTTGGACTTTTTTTTTTTTTTGAAAACCAATTACAAATCTTGGAATCCATGTGGCCTCTTTTATTTGTTTATTTATTTTTAGGACTTTTATCCTGTATATGAAAAAAGGCTGTAATCTGATTTATTTTATCAGAAGACATCTATTTTGTGCTTTCATCTGTATTTCCATTTTTTCCAGGTGTACACATAACAAATTAATTTCTTCTTGGGTATCAACTCAAACATCAGATGAAAAAGAAATTTTGTTCATAAGAGATAATTTTGTTCATCTTAAATTTCATATCATCCAAAAATATAACTGGAGCCTTTTAGATTCTCAAACCCCTAAGGTATATAAGATGATGTAAGGTAATCTGTAAAATAGGCAGCATGTAGATCTAATTTCACCCTTTTCTTTCTTAAGGATGTAAATTGCATCCATTCCTGACTTTTTGAAAGAGATTCTCAAACCTCTAAGGTATATTAATACCATTAGTAAACAATGAGGATGAAGTCAAAATACAGGTCATATCTTCCTTAGAATAAGCGAATGAATTACTCCACTGAGCCTTTTCTAATAGAGGTAGTCAAAATCAACAGAGACAGGATTACATATATCAGCAAATCACAGAAAAAAGCATGTGTAATCCTAAATTTGTATTTGCCACTGAATAAATATCAAATCAACTCCACATAGGTTGAAAACAGCATAAACTTGTCCCTCCACATTTTCTGGGATTAGGGACACAGGACCCCCATGAATGTGGAAAAACCGCAAATAAAAACACTATGTTTTTTTACCTGAGAGAACACCTCTCTAGGAATCTCTAGGTCCTCCAGTGCAACTCTGTGGTCAACATCTACCAGATATTGACCCTAGAATTGCGCTGGAGGAGCTACAAATGCCTACTGGGGTGTTCTCTCTAGGAATCTCTAGGTCCTTCAGTGTGACTTTTGATTAAAGTTGACCATAGAGTTGTGCTGGAGGACCTAGATATTCCTAGAGAGAACATTGCTGGGGCATGTGTGATCTGGGATCAACATGCAGAAGACCTACGCCAGGAACAAGACGCCACAGAAGAGTCTCTGCTGTGAAGTTCAGTGCAGACTGCAGAGAAAAAATCCTCCCACGCAGAGGCTATCGGCAAGACAAAAACTGCTGGACTGCTGAGTTCTCATGAAGAAGCTTTTATTCTTCAGTACAGCTATATACATCAGACTGACAGTGCTACACCAGGCTCCTATTTATATGCAACCACACTGAGCATTCAGCTCACTCATATACAATATCTCCCCTGGGATTTCAGTCCAGCCCACTAATGGTATGTCACCTGATAGCCATGACTGTAGAAGTGAAGTTTACTGACTTCATCTTCTGTCCTTCTGTCATCAGCTTCCTATGACTCAGGACTCTTCAAATGATGAGTCAGCATGTCTTCCAACTGAATTCAGGTTACCTTTTTACCTTTGCTCCAGTTTCATGCCATATCCACATCTATGACATTTTCTACCCAGAGTGCAATTTACTCTGACAAACATGTTAATCAAATCCATGAATAATCAAATCCACAAAAGTCAAAGCTGCAAATGTGGAAGGTCGAGTGTATAATATGAAATAAGACTTGTTCTATGTATATACTGATTCCACAGCAGTTTGCTTTGAAAGAAAGAAATACAACAAATTTTTTGGCTCTTGACTCACCTGGTTTGTTCTCTTGTTTCTTCTTGACTCACTTTGCACTCTAACCCCTGGCTCAGCCTTGACAAACAGAGAATGTGTATAGAGTATATAGATTCTGGCACCCATAACTTTTAATTAATTTTAACTTAACATTAACATCTTTGAAGAAAATAAAGCAAGGATCAGCCCACACAAATATTTGCAGCAGCAGGGAAAGGAAGGACAATTAAATGCATTTTTCCTACATTTATTCTAGAACATAAGTGCCCTGGGGGCAATAGCTCACTCCCAAGAGAGCCAGTGTGATGTAGTAGTTTGAGAGTTGGACTATGACTATGACTCTGGCGAGCAGGATTTAAATCCCCACTTGGCTACAGAAACCAACTGGGTGACCTTGGGCATGTCATAGGACCTTATCACACGGGGGTCTAAAGCAGTCCCATCCCCGTGGCATCCCCGTCCCATCGCGCTTCCCTTACCCATGCGATCAAACGACATCGCAGGGAAACTCCACCCATCCCCGTCGCACCCTGGTCGCATCCCAGTCCCATCGCGCTTCCTTACCCCGTTCGATCAAACGACGTCGCAGGGAAACCCCGCCCATTCCTGTCGCATCCCTGTCGCATCCCTGTATCATCCCGCGACTTTTGGCTTCCTGGTCGAAATGGGAATTACATTTCCCGCGACCTGAAGGAAGCGCAATGCGATGGGGATGCGACTGCTTGGACCCCGTGTGATAAGGTCTATACTCTCTCAGCCTCAGAGGAAAGCAAGGGCAAACTCTCTCTGAAAAATTCTGCCAAGAAAACCCCTTGCCAGAAATGACTCGAAAGCACGCGGAAACAAGCTTGTTATTCATTGTTAATCAGAGGCATGCTGTATTTGATCCTGGAGAGAACATGCAGCCATAATGCTAAGTAGCCATTGTTAGCTTTAGCCTCCATGAATGTGTTTGATATCTTCTCAAGCTTTATTTTTTACCTTTTAAAGTTGGCACTCATCACCTCATTTTATGGTAGTAAATTTCATCGCTACCTTTGGTCTGAAGAATTAACTTCTTGTCTGAAGAACTAACTTTCCATGATTCAGTTTCACTGAATTCTAGCATCACAATTCTAGTATTGCAAAAAAGGGTGGAAACCTTCTCTGCCCATACCATGCAAAATAATTTTTTGAAACTCTATAATGGGGTAAGAAACTTTGAGAGGGCCAAGGGCCAAACACATCTCTCATGGATTTTGGAGGGACACACACACACACAAACCTATGCTGTCCTGACTTCCCCTTGTTGTTGCCTTCAGTTGTTTCCAATTTATGACAACTCTAAGGTGAACCTATCACAGGATTTTCTTGGCAAGATATGTTCAGAGGAGTTTATCACACAGGGGAAAATTGGAAGGATAAAAGGTGATTAACTCGTGATTAACCCACAATTGCGCTAATGGTTTTCACACAACGTCAGCACGCAAAGTGCTTTTATCCCATGCAGAATCCATGATTAACCCACACTTGCACGCACTTGCGTGAATGGTTTTCAGATGACATTGATACGAAACGTGATTAAAGTGCCATTATCCCATGAAGAATCAGGCAGGAAACAACAGTTACTCATTCACAGAATTTTCCTGTGAATGGCCTTTTGCTGTTTCTTGCCTGGTTATTCCCTGGTTCTTCAGGGGATAATGGCATTTGTGTTAATGTCGTTTTAAGCACATTTTAATGTCAATTGCGCAATTTTCACGGGTTAATCATTGTTTAAACTCCCAATTTCCTGCGTGTAATAAACTCCAGAGAGTATTTGCCTTTCTCTCCCTCTGAGGCTGAGATAATGTGACTTGTTGTTTTATTCATTTATAGAAGTGATTCCCTAACTTTAGTCTTCTAGGCATTTTGAACTTCAGTTCCCAGAAGCCCGAGCCAACTTGGCCAAGAGTTAGGAATTCTGGGAGCTGAAGTCCACCCCACTCGGTTTCCAAAAGCATTAAAAGCCCACTCCACTCAGGAGATTATCAGATGGGTGACAGGCTTGTCCTGTCCTTGTCCCATCCTTCCTGCGTGATCGTGGGAAGGACTTTCAGACAATGTTGCACTGATTCAGACACTGTCCCATCCAGGAAGTGCAAATGACAGCGATTGTGCAAAATACTTTCTTTCATATGGCGTTGCAATGATCTTGTCATTGTCCCATCCTTGCCTTTCATTTTGTATTGACAGAAGAACCCATTAATGCAATTCCACTTCACTGACAGGTTAATGACTGGATCAGGGCGACATGTCTTTCGCGCAATTGCTGTCACGGATGGGATAAGGATGGGAGAGCAATCTGCTTCGCTCCCTTTCCCCGCATGATAATGTTCACAGCTTCCAAAAGCCTGATAGCATAAAAATGTCTTAACTTGCTGACAGAAGGTCAGCAAGGATGGGGCCATTCTTGCCTCCCTAGGGCAGGGGTTCCAAAATCTGGGAGCAATCCCCAAGAAGGCCTTCTCCCTCGTTCCCATCAAACATGCCTGGAAGAGTGGTGGGACAGATAGAAGGGCCTCCCTGGAGGATCTTTGAGCTCTAAAGGGTTCATAAAGGAAGATGTGGTTTTTCAAATAGCCTGGACCTAAGCTGTATCCAGCTTTATAGATCACCACTAGTACTTTGAATTAAGCCCAGAAATAGATTGGCAGCTAGTGGAACTGTTACAACAAGGGAGTTGTGTGTTCCTTGTAGCCAACCCCAGTTAACAATCTGGCTGCAGCTCTTTGGGCCAATTGAAGTTTCTGGGCACATTTCAAAGGCAGCCCCATGTAAAGTGCATTACAGTAATCCAAAAGAGCATGTAACCAAGGCATGTACTACTGGCCAGATCTGACTCTCCAAAAATGCACGTAGTTAGCGCACTAGCTTTAACTGTGTAAATGAACTCTTAGGCCTCATTCCCACTACGCTATAAACTGGTTTGCTAACCGGTTTTAAGTGGTTTAAATGACCCTTGTTCACACTTGAGCTGAATCGCTGAAGCGGTTTGGCGAGGGGGCCCCATTTAACACGTGTCTTTTTTATGCTCATTTTTTCCACGTCTTTTGCAATAAATTGATTCAGCGCAAGTGTGAATGAGATGAGGATCGGAGTCGATTTCCTATGACGTGATCAGCGATCAGAGACCTGCTGAAGAGGGTCCATTTTGAACCGATTCATTAGTCAATGTGAACGACAAGTGGGTTATTTTACAACAAGAAAATGCGATTGGGGCAAATGTAGTGTGAACCACGCTCTGCTGTCGAACCGATTCATTGATTCAGATTGCAAACTGATGTGTTTGTAAGTGGGAATAAGGCCTTAGTCATTGCTGAAACCAGGGCCTCCAAACTCAGGTTGAATCCAGAAATGCCTCCAAACAGTGTTATGGCTATGGATCACTTAGAAAGATGCAATGGAATATGTAAGTGGGGTGAGAATGGGTTTTTGCTGTTTTGCCCCTCATTAGCTGTTTTGCTGTTTTGCCCCAATCTCATATGTCAAGATCCAAGGTTTGCGAAACATGAAGATAATGTTTATTTTTGATTGACTATATTGTATAGGACCATCTGTTCACTTTAGGAATTGTTGTTGTGTGCCTTCAAGTCATTTCCAACTTATGGCAACCCTAAGGCAAACCTATAATGGGTTTTTTGGGGACGAGTTTCTTGAGGGGGTTTCCCACTGCCATCCTCTGAGCCTGAGAAGATGTGACTTGCCCAACGTCACCCAATAAGTTTGCATGGCTTAATCAGGATTCGAAACCTGGTCTTCAGCATCCTAGTCCAATGTTCTAACCACTACACTACATTGGCTCTTGTGTTCACTTTAGGAATACAAAGGGTTAATCCTCTACCAATCTTCAGAAACTTGGGGAATTCTCCAAAGGTATTAAATTTACTTTTTAAAATGATGGAGTGGTGGCGGGGAGAAATAATGTAATTGCAACGGGAAGGAGACTTGTTCGGATTAAAAAATGGACTCTCTTGAAGTTGTTTCTGTTGTACCAAAAGTGCCAAAGGAACAGATTCTTCTCTCCAGCAAGAGATTAACCATTTGCTAAGTTTCCTTTCCCTTCATTCTGCAAGTGGGACACGATATTTCTTGAACTCTTGCTTGGTGTTTGGTTGACTCTTGTCACTTTTACTCTGATGAGAACAATCTCTTTGCTTCTCCATCATGTCACGGTTTTAAACATAACCTCTGTTGCACCTTGAGATGCCTAACAAGTTTTGCCAAGCAGATGTCCCAAACCCACTCCAGGAATGCAGGTCACAAGGGTGACCCAGGGTAACTCGATGTCCTCCTTTTCCCAGGACATGTCCTACATTTCAACCTTCTGTCCAGGGTGACCAGCTGTCTTCCTTTCCTGGACATGTCCTACATTTCAACCTTCTGTCCAGAAGGAATCTCAACATGTCCTCCATTTGGAGCAAAGCTAAGAAGCATGGATTTACATTTATATTAGTGCTCGCAGCTTTTATTTGGTAATGCCCCACCTTTTTTCTTGAATGTCTTACATTTTGTGGTCCCTTGTCCTCCTTTGCAGAGGACATCTGGGCACCCTGAAAATGTCCTCCATTTGGAACATGACTAAGAGGTGAATTTATATCGATATGAGCGTTGTTAGCTTTTATTTGGTCATGTCTCTCCATTTTTTGTGGAATGTCCTCCATTTTGCAGTGCCTTGTCCTCCTTTGTAGTTATGCCCTCCATTTGGAGCATGACTAGGAGGCATGAATTTATAATTATATGAATGTTGTTAGCTTTTATTTGGTCACATCCATCCATTTTTCTTCCATGTCCTACATTTTGGAGTGCCTTGTCCTCCTTTATGGTTATACCCTCCATTTTGAGCATGACTACGAGGCATGAATTTATGAATGCTGTTAGCTTTTCCTTGGTCATGTCCCTCCTTTTTTTTCCTGGCATGTCCTACGTTTTGCGGTGCCCTGCCCTCCTTTACGGTCATGCCCTCCATTCTGAGCATGAACTTATATGAATGTTGTTAGCTTTTATTTGGTCATGTCCCTCCGTTTTTCCCCCTTGGGTCTCCTACATTTTGCGGTGTCTTGTCCTCCTTTGCGGTGAGGACACCTGGTCACCCTGAAAATGCCTTCCATTTGGAGCATGAGTAAGAAGCATGAATTTCTGGCGTTTCCTACATTTTGCAGTGCCTTGTCCTCCTATGCGGTCATGTCCTCCATTCTGAGCATGAGTAACAAGTATGAATTTCTGGCATGTCCTACATTTTTCAGTGCCTTGTCCTCCCTTGTGGTCATGCCCTCCATTCTGAACATGAGTAAGAAGTATGAATTTCTGGCATGTCCTACATTTTTCAGTGCCTTGTCCTCCCTTGTGGTCATGCCCTCCATTCTGAACATAAGTAAGAAGCATGAATTTCTGGCATGTCCTCCTTTTTGCAGTGCCGTGTCCTCCATTGCGGTCATGTCCTCCATTTGGAGCATGATTAAGAGGCATGAATTTATAATTATATGAATGTTGTTAGCTTTTCTTTGGTCATGTCCTCCTTCCCCCCCGGCATGTCCTACATTGTGCCGTGCCTTGTCCTCCTTTGTGGTTAAGGATACTTGGTCACCCTGAAAAAATGCTTTCCATTTGGAGCATTTATTTATGCATTTGATTGATTTCTGTGCCCGCAGAATGAATTGACACTGACTGTCTTGAGCTTTTCTTTGCTCATGTCCCTCCATGTTTCCACACACACACCCCGGCATGTCCTCCATTTTGGTCCTCCTAGGCGTTGAGGAGGACACCCTGGAGTTGGCCAAACATCCCCCCCCCCAAAAAAAACCCCAACTTTTGGCGCTCCTTTATCCCTTGTGCCTCTTCCTTTGCGGGAAGCCAAAGTTATTGTGCGCCTCTGACAACAAACGTGTGGATGATGTGTGAAAAGCTTGTGTGTTGTGTGTCCCTACAACCACAACTCTGGTAAACTTTTGCTGTTGCTGTTCTCCTGCTAAAAAGTAGAAAAGGGGGAAGAAGGAGAAGGGAGAAAGAAGAAGAAGAAGGGGCTCCATCCTGGCGCAGAGGCGGAGAAAGGGAAGAAGAAGTTTTTGGATGTTGACAAACTTCTTGTGGCACAGCCAGACTTTGTGTCAGCACAACTTCCAGGAGAGAAACTGCTCTCTCTCTCTCTCTCTCTCTCTCTCTCTTGCAAAAAGGGCGGAGGGAGGCGGCGGCAGGGAGAGAACAGCAAATGCTATTCAGCCTGAGCAGTTTCAAGCCGCCCTTGCTGGGGAATTACTGGAGTCTAGCTACGGCTCTTAGCACTGGCACTGTGGTTGTGGTTGTGTGTGTGCATGTGTGTGCGTGTGTATATATATATATATATATATATATATGTGTGTGTGTGTGTGTGTGTATATATATATATATATATATATAATACATATACACACACACACACAACCATAGTGTAGTTGTGTGTGTGTGTGTGTGTATATATATATATATGTGTGTGTGTGTGTGTGTGTATGTATGTATGTGTATATATATATATATATATATATATATATATATATTATACATATACACACACACAACCATAGTGTAGTTGTGTGTGTGTATATATATATATATATATATGTGTGTGTGTGTGTGTGTGTGTGTGTGTGTGAGTTAGCTTGAAAGCTTCCAGACAACCCCCCCCCCAAAAAAAACCCTCTCTCTTGCCTGTAGCTTCCCCCCACTTTTCTTGCGTGCGTCGGGAGAAAAAGAAAAGTGGGGGGAAGCTACAGGCAAGAGAGAGGGTTTTTTTTGGGGGGGGGGTTGTCTGGAAGCTTTCAAGTTTTCACTTCTTGGCAACCACCTCTTTGCATCCGCACTGCAGGAGTAATCCCGGGTTGGCACCGCGCTTTCACTGCCAAGGCTCCATGCTATGGGATTCTAAGGGGTGGGGGAGTTGTAGTTTGGTGTGCTGTGTAGCCTTCCCTGTCCCAGTCAGCTTGGGTGCCCCTTGTTGCTGTGTGCCTTTTCTGACTTGTGGCGACCCTAAAGTGAACCTGTGGTGGGTGGTGGTTGTTGTTTTCCCCCTACGGGCTGAGAGAGTGTGACTCACCCAGAGGGTTTCCATGACCGAGCTGGGATTCAGACCCAGAGAGCTATAGCCTAGCATTATTTAAACCACAGAATTATGAAGACTTGGAAGAGACCACCAGGGCCATCCAGTCCAACCCCCTGCCATGCAGGAACTCTCAATAAATGGGAACTCTCAATAAATAGGAACCGCTACACCTCGCTGGGATATAGGACCCTGGAGACCAGGGTTTGAATCCCAGCTCGGTAATAGAAACCCTCTGGTAAGTCACACTCTCTCAGCCCTTAGGGGGGAAAACCCCACCACAGAAACAAAGCTGAAGGCACACAGCAACAAGGGGCACCCAAGCTGGCTGGGACAGGGAAGGCTAAACAGCTCACCAAACTACAATCCCCAGAATCCCATAGCAGTGAAAGCGCGGTGCCAAACCGAGTTACGCCTGCAGTGCGGACACAGCCAAGGACGAGGCACCCACACAAACACACTCATACACAAACACCCGAAATCCCCCCCCCTTTTGTTTCCCCGAATAGGACTCTCTCTTTCTCTCAAAAAAAGAATGTTATGTTGTTGTTGTTCGGGCAGACTGACAGCCGAGGTCAAGAAACAGCTGTTAGAGTTAATGTTTCTTCCTCTCCCACTTCGTCGGATGGCGGTGCCCTGCCAAGAGAAAGTGATAGAGAGAAAGAAAGGAAGGAAGAAAGAAATGAAGGAGGGAGGGAGGGAGGGAGGAGGAGAAAAGGCGGGCTTTTCTCTGGCTCGCCTCAAGCAGGCTGTTTCCTCAGAGCGGCCGCCAGACGAGGGTCCTTTTCTGACACACAACCACACAACCACAAACTGAGTGCCCAAGACACCACAGGCGTGAAATATGAGGGCCCTATTGGCCTAAAAAGGGGGCACTCTGGCTCAGTGCTAGGGAATCCTGGGGAATGTACTTTATTGTGGCACCAGAGCTCTCTGACAGAGAAGGCGCAGTGGTTAAATGCCTGTACTGCAGCCACTCACTCATAGACCACAAGGTTGCGAGTTCAATACTAGCCAGGGCTCGGGCTAGACTCAGGCCTGCATCCTTCGGAGGTCGCTAAAATGAGTACCCAACTGTTGGGGGGCAATGAGCTTGCAGTTGTAAACCGCCCAGACACCCCATAGCGTGATATGAAGCGGTATATAAATGAAGCTGCTTTGCTTTTTGCTTTGCTTAATGTCTGACAAAACTACAGTTCCCAGAATTGCCTAGCACTGAGCCACAGCAGTTAAAGTGGTCTCAAACTGAATGATTTCTGCAGTGTGTTTTGAACTCTGGTCTATTATAAAGCAAGCAAGCAAGAAAGAAAGCAAACAAACAAATCCAAAGTGGCAGCAAGATGTTCCATCTTTTAAAAAACCTGTAAAATAATATCCAAACCACCACCACCACCAAGCATTCAGGTTCAAATCAGACAAGATGTACAAGATGGGTAGGGAATGCAGGGAGAGGATATTGGCAGTACTCCAATGCTTCTCTGCAGTTTGGGAAAAGTTGGGAAAGAGGGAGGAATTTATGCAAAGGTATGTCAGGTTGGGGAAAGCAGCTCCGTGCAGGAAATCCAGCTAGAGCACCTCCAGCAGGTAGTTGTCCAGCTTCTTTTTGAAGATATCCAGAAAGAGACCACCTCTCTAGGCAATTGGTTCCATTGTCATACTGTCCTTACTGCCAAAAAGTTACTTCTAATGTTCAATTGAAATCAACTCTTCTGTAACTTCAGACCATTAGACCTGGTCCTACCCTCCTCTGGGGCAGCAGAGAACAGCCTTGTGCCCTTCTCTCTGTGACAGGCTTAGAGGTATTTAAAGAGTGCCATTATGTCACTCCTCAGTCTTCTCTTCACCAAGCCGAACAAGCCCAGCTTCTTCAACTTTTCCTCGTATGTTTTGTTCTCCATACATCTTATCAGCCTCATTGCCCTTCTCTGAACCTGCTCCAATTATATCCTTAAAATGTGGCATCCAGAACTGGAGGCAGTATTCCAGATGAGGCCTGACCAATGCACAATATAGTGGAACTATTACTTCCCTTCACAGGGAAACTATGCTTCTATTAATGTAGGCTAAAACAGCATTGTGCTACAGCATCACACGGCTGGCTCATGGTCAATTGATGATCAACAATAATCTCAACATCATGAAGTTGAAGGCTTTCATAGCCAGCATCCATAGTTTTTTGTGGGTTTTTTTTGGGCTGTGTGGCCATGTTTTAGAAGAATTTCTTTTTGACGTTTCGCCAGAATCTCTGAAGATGCCAGCCACAGATGCTGGCGAAACATCAGAAACTCTTCTAGAACATGGCCAAACAGCCCCAAAAACCCACCAAAAAACTATAATCTCAGCATCCTTCTCTCGTGTAGTACTGCTGAGCCATGTATCCCACCATCCTATACCTGTGCATTTTGTTTTTGTGCCCTAAATGTAAAATTATGCATTTGTCTTTTATTGAATCTTGTTTCTATTTTCCAGTGTGTTAGCATCATCTGCAATTTTGATAAGGATTCCCTCAACCCATCATTAAATCAGTGATAAAAATGTTGAAGAGTAATGGCCCTGGGACATTCCACTTGAGACCTCCTTCCAGTTTGGAGTGTGGCCACTGATAATGACTCTTTGAGCATACTTTCCCAAACAATTATGGCTCCATCTGACAATGCTACTATCCCACATTTAATCAGTTTGCTAATCAAAATATTATGAGAGAGAAGGGGGCAGGCCTCTTATCAAATGGTTTGCTGAAATCCAGACAAATGATATCCATAGCATTCTCACGATCTACTAAAATAGTGACTGGATTTTTTTAAAAAAAAGATGCAAGACTGGTTTGGCAGGATTTGTTCCTGACAAACTGATACTGGCACTTGTTGATCATGCTATGTCATTCAGATACTTGCAGACACTCCTGTATACAGTGGGCCCTCGGTATCTGTGGGGGATCCATTTCGGACTCTCCTCCCCCGTGGATACCAAAATCTGCAGATACTTGTCCCATTGTTTTCAATGTTGCATGGCCACACGGCCACACCACCATTGGGGACAATGGCACTTTGCCTCCCCAGCGACCCAAAGCCTGTCTTGCCCTCTCACCATGGCAGTGGCCTGCTACCTGTTCAGAGGGAGAATTTTTGCCATTTTCCAGTCATTTAGCACATCACTTGTTCTCCAAGATTTCTCAAAAATGATGGCAATATATCAGTAAGTTCCTTTGGTACTCTGGGATGCATTTACTCTGGCTCTGCTGATTTGAACTAGTTTAGATTAGCCAAATGATTCCTGATTAATCGTTATTAATCCTGATTTACAATCCAGATCCATTGCCAAGGCCTCTGCTGCTACATGGAAGTAGACAGTTCTAGTTTGGGGATAAAACTGAAGCCAAAAAACAAACAAAAAGATATTGAATAGTTCTGCCTTTTCATTGTCATCTTTATTGAACAGTGGCCTATTACCCCAAAAGGTAGGAAGGACTTGGGATCCCCACCAGCTGTGTCAGTGTGTCCTTAAATGTTGGAGGAATTGCTTTGCTCAGAGGCTTGGGAGAAGCTGGATAACTTAAGGACCATTTTCACCTGTTTATACCAGTACCAAATGCTGGAGGACTCCAAGTTTGGTGAATATAAGAAGGTTTTTATTCAGAAATATACAAAGAGTGCAACCAAATACATGATACCAGTTCAGACAGAAACACTAGCTGAAACAGAGGTATAGAAACTGAATAGTGGAAGTTTAGGGTTGTAGAGGGGGTAATATTTACCTGTCCTGAAGAGAAAACCATAACAAGTGGAGTGTGGCTCAGATGGCATCTGAGGGTGGCACAGTGAGTGGAAGACACAAACACACCATGGGCAGACTGTGAGCACAAACTGCCAACTGTGTGCAAGGAGGTTATGTCTGGAACTGATATTTATACCTGATACCTTAGCTTCAAGGGGTCTAGTTGCTATCTTGCAATCCAACAAAGACCTTATGGTCTTCCCAGGGAATCAGCAATGGATTCTGGAATGATGGATGGCTTTAACTTTGGAGTAACAAAAAGATTGATTGGATTTAGGACAACCCCAAGGACCTCAAGGTGATCCCTGTGTGGAGCAGTGGATGTGCTCTTCTGTGGATTTGCTGTGGTAAGCATGACTAGATTCTGTGTCAAAATTAATGGGAGCAGCCAGACACAGTTGTAAAAAGAATAAATGAGTAGAAGTTTATTTAGACAAATTTAGGGCCTTTGCAGACTGCCAGAAATAGTGCACATTAAATTGAGGCACTGCCCTGGCTCAGTGCTAGGGAATCATGGGAACTGTAATTTATTGTGGCACCAGAGCTCTCTGACAGAGAAGGCTCAATGTCCCAGAAAAAAATACAATTCCCATGATTCCCTAGCACTGAGCCAGGGCAGTGCCTCAATTTAATGTGCACTATTTCTGGCAGTCTGCAAAGGTCCTTAGTTAACACGTGCATCCCTTAACTTTAATCATTCATGGCTCTCCAAATTCCTAACTGTCCGATCGCTATTATAACTTTTCCCTGTCTCTATGCTATATTCTTCCTATCTGCCTTCTGTCACAAACCTTAGTGTTGTATCCTTCGTTCCTTGTAGACCCCCTTCACATGATTCCCTGAATTGTGATTAGCTGGTACCAACCAGGCTTGCACAGTTCCTCCCTGCACACACCCCTACTTCAGATGTCATTGCTCTATTGAAGCCTCCATACGTATGAATTAAGAGCAATGAAATCAAGCACCATCCACCTTCAAAACACTGAACATATTACAATACATACCCTACTCCTCTTCCAATCTCATACATTACATATTGGCAGAATTTTCTTAATATCCAAACATACCAGTTACTGTTTACTCACATTAAAATACTTACATTTCATTTTAGTTTGCACTTCATATAGTTTCTTTTTACATCACTTAAGCATATATCACATTAATAATTTACATCATTTAATACGATAATTTCCATTTTCTAAGCTATATTCTCTAAACTTTATCAAGCTACCATTCATTTGGGTTCATTATGTCAAATTTTAAAACTATACAAGTGAGACATCAAAAACGCTTCTCAGGAGAACACACACATATAAAAGTCAAAGTTGGTTAAAAATTAAGATATACAACCTTTCTAACTTTGTATTGTCATTTTGACATATACACATTTCATAGAATCAAAGAGCTGGAAGAAACCACAAGAGCCATCCAGTCCAGCCTCCTGTCATGTGGAGTCTCCATTTTTTGGAGGAGGCTGGATGGCCATCTGTTGGGGTGCTTTGATTATGTATTCCTGCATGGAATGGATGATCCTTGTGATCTCTTCCAACTCTATGCTTTTATGCAGGAATAAACAATCAAAGCACTCCTGACAGATGGCCATCCAGCCTCTGTTTAAAAAACTCCAAGAAGGAGACTCCATCACACTCTGAGGCAGTGTGTTACACAATCAAACAGCTGTTACCATCCGGAAGTTCTTCCTAATGTTTCTGTCAATTTTTTTTCCATGTAGTTTGAATCTATTGCTCCAGGGCCAAAAAGAAGCTTGCTCCTTCTTCTGTATGACATCCTTTCAAACATTTAAGCATGGCTATCATGTCACCTCTTAATCTTCTCTTCTCCAGGCTAAGCCACTCCTCATAGCACATGGCTACTAGACCTTTCACCATTTTGGTCACCCTCCTTTGAACACATTCCAGCTAGTTCATTCTTGAACTGATGCAGGCTAGAATTGCTTTGGCCTTTTTAGCTATTAGATCTATGTTCAGTTTGTAGTCTACCAAGAGTCCTAGATCCATTTTACGGAGATTATCGCATAAGGATATAAACCAGCTTACCTGAACCAGTTTAAAATTAGAACTGGGCGGCATCTTGATATTATCAGATGCATTTAGCCACCGAAATTGCTGCCCAGGTGCAGCCCGGGTCCATCACCGCTTGAAGGGGCACTCCTTGTGCCTCTCTTTGAAGCCAGGAGTTTTCCAGCTTAAAAAAATGGCTGCCAGAGCGCCCCTCTGAGCAGCGATGGGCCCAGGCTACATCTGGGTGGCAATTTCGGCAGCTAAATGCATCTGATAATATCAGGATGCTGCCTACTTCTAATTTTAAGCCAGCTCAGATAAGACGGTTTATATCCTTATGCGATAATCTCCTACATGAACTGTTGTCAAGTCAAAGGTTACCCATCCTATATATGTGCATTTCATATTTACTGCTCATTTGTAGTACCCTGCATTTCTCCCTGTTGACATTCATTTTGTTAGTTCTGGACCAACACTCTAATCTGTTAAGGTCATTTTGAATTCTGATCCTGTCCTCTGAGGCATTAGCTACCCCTCCTAATTTGGTGTCATCTGCATATTTCATACGTATATCCTCTATTCCATCATCTAAGTCATTTTCAAAGTGTTCAATAGCACTAGGCCCAAGACAGAACACTGTGGCACCTCACTGGTCACTTCTCTCAAGGATAAAGAAGAGCCATTGGTGAGGACCCTTTGTGTTTGGTCAGCCAACCAATTACAAATCCACCAAACAGTAGCATTGTTTAGCCCACATTTTGTCA
Organism: Phrynosoma blainvillii; assembly: GCA_026167975.1. Taxonomy (NCBI): domain Eukaryota; kingdom Metazoa; phylum Chordata; class Lepidosauria; order Squamata; family Phrynosomatidae; genus Phrynosoma; species Phrynosoma blainvillii. The sequence goes on along the minus strand of JANUYF010000002.1, from coordinate 56,604,969 downwards.
GCTTATTTGTAGCAATATCATGGGGGACTTTGTCAAAGGCCTTACTGAAATCAGGATAAACTACATCTATACCATTCCCTTAGTCTACCAAGCTTGTAACTCTATATAAAAAAGGGATAAGATTAGTCTGGCATGACTTAGAAAAACCCATGTTGATTTTTTAGTGATCATAGCATTCCTTTCTAAGTGCTGACAGATTATTTGTTTCATGATTTGCTCTAGAATCTTTCTTGGTATTGATGTCAGGATAACTGGATGGTAATTATTTGGCTCCTTTTTCCTCTCATTTGCCCTCCTCCAGTGTGCTGGGACTTCTCCTGCTCTCCAGAAATTTTCAAAGATTATTGCCAGTGGTTCTGAGATTATATCTGCTGGGTTTTTTTTAATATTCTTGGATGAAGTTCATCTGGCCCTGGAATTAATTTAGAGTAGCCAGGTTTTCCTACTATCTCTTTACCTGCTCTAGGCTACATTTCCTCTACTGCACCAGTACTCTATTTTCTCCAGGTTGAGCAATGTTCTCCTTTGGAAAAGACACAAGCAAAGGTGTTGAGCAGTTCTGCCTTTTCTCTGTCCCCTGTTAGCATTTCACTGTCTTCTGCAAGCAGTGACCCTACCATTCCCTTGTTCTTCCTTTTACTGTGGACATAATAAAGCCCATTCCACCCACCCACCTTTTTAAACCCTGAGCACGTTCTTCACTTTAGCTTTTCTGACTTTCTCCCTGCATGAACTGGCTAATTTCATTCTCCTTTGGTAATTTCTCCCTTTTCCCATTTCTTATACATCTCCCTTTTAAATCTTAGCTCAAGTTAAAGTTCTTTAGATATCCATCCGGTTTTTTTAAGGCACCTCTAATTTTCCCTCCTCATTGGAACTGTTTGAAATTGTATTTTTAATGTTTTTCTTTTTTTTCTTTTTTTAAAGATCTATCATGAACTCCCTTCTCTTTTAGTATGACTATGACTGACTATGGGATCACGCTCAATATTTCCTTAGGTTTACTGAAATCAACTTTCACAAAGTCAAAAATGTGTGTCTGACTATTCTCAGCTTCCCTTTTCTGCTGTATAACAAACTCCAGATGAACATGTTGACTTCCACCTAGTTTTCCATTTAATGGACATGAGCCTGAAATCATTAGTGAACCAAAGTTAAGCCATACTGCCAGTGGGGGTAGGGTCAGCAAGAGCTAGAAATGGCCTTGGCAAGTCCGGTATGTTAGAAATACTGTTGCAATTGCTGTGGGATTGCTAGGAACTACTGTTCTCACCATTAAATGTATCATTTACTGTTACATTTGTGCAACATGGATTAACCACTGCTGATGAAATGAATACCTTATTGTTGATTGCTAAAACTAACTCTAAACATACACATGGGCATATAAACTTCTATATTGTTATTATGCAAGTCTATGGCTGCATCCGCACTGCAAAAATAATCCAGTTTCACACTACGTTAACTGCCATGGCTCAATGCTATGGAATTTTTGGGAATTGTAGTTTTGTGAGACATTTAGCCTTCTCTGTCAAAGCATTATGGTGCTATAACAAACTACAATTCCCAGAATTCCACAACATTGAGCCATGACAGTTAAAGTGGTGTCAACTTGGATTATTTCTGCAGTGTGGATACAGCCTCTAAATCCTTGATTCATGCTAATAAAATTGTTCTTGTTTGCTCCTGAGACAGACTGCCAGGCTGATCTATTCAGGAATGAAAAGAAACTCTTCAACCGAAGATAATAATCTTTCCACAGACTCTAGGATCTAGAGCCTTTACAGACTGCCAGAAATAATGCAGCTTGAGTCCACTTTAACTGCCCTGGCTCAGTGCTAGGGAATCATGGGAACTGTAGTTTATTGTGGCACCAGAGCTTTCTGACAGAGTAGGCTCAATGTCTCAGAAAAAAACTACAATTCCCATGATTCCCTAGCACTGAGCCAGGGCAGTTAAAGTGGACTCAAGCTGCATTATTTCTGGTAGTCTGCAAAGGCCCTAAGAGTTGATGCAGTAGGACTGATATCTTGGTTCTCTCACCTAGTCCACTCTGATCATTGTCATGGATTCCTGTAAAACTGAAATTGTCTTTGACATAGTACATTACTCCGCCTTCTTTTCTACCACATCTATTTCTTTTGAATGAGTTATACCCTTCAATTGTAATATTGTAATCATGGGAGTCATCCCACCAGGTTTTCATTATGCCTATAAAGTCATATTTACTTCTTGCACTAGGTTTTCAAGCTCATCTTGTTCATTTCCTAAACTCTGTGAGTTGGTGTACAGACATTTGAAGCTTGGTTTGTTCTCAGGTGTTAATTTACTGTCAGTTTTTCTGTGGCTCCCATTCAGCTTCTCCTCTAAAATTCACATTCCTGTGTTTAGAGTTTGCCTTTGTGCTGATATTTGAGCTATCATCTCCAGCCCCCCTAAGGATTTGGTTTAAAGTCCTCTTGATCAGACTCGCTATGGTTCAGTCAAAGACATTCTTCCCAGTTTTTGTGAGGGGCACCCATTTGTAGCCAGTAGTCCTCTGTCTAAGAAGTGAAAATCATAGTCCCAGAAGCCAAATTTGCATCTGCACCATAGTCAGTCATTCACTTTTAGTATCTTACTCTCCCTGTGTATTCTCCCATCCTTCACTGGCACAATACTTTTATTGGTATTGACAAGAATACCACCTGTGCCTCAAACCCCTAAAGTTTCCTGCCCAAAGTTATATAGACAGTTGACCTGCTCAAAGGTGTTCTTGGCTGTGTCAATGGTACATGAATAAGGAGAGGGGTACTGATCTTGATGATTTTTGGCAAGCTGTCAGTGATACATTCTAGATACATGTGCCAAGAAGACAGCACAGGCCCCAATTCAATGAATCTTCAACCACCAACACCTTACTTTTCTTCTTGTTGTGGTTGGGGGTTACCTTGAATCCTTTCTTGACATGAGATATTCCTTGTTTCTGGTTTCCAGTTTGAGCATATTCACAGCTGCTATCCTCATCTAGATGTAGGAGGTTTTTGCTTAGTTGGAGAGGTTCTGTATCCCTACTTCTGATAGTGACAGTCCTCCAGAGTGTTTCCTCACTGTTACAGGCCTCTTCATTTTCCTTGGCAGATTTCTCCTGTTGGTTCTGTAGGATCAATTCTCTCTGCATTCTGTCCAGGAAGTTCTAATGTTCTCTCTAAGGCACTGGAGGGATTCAACATGTAACTGTAGTGTACTGACCTTCTCTTGTAAGAGAGCTACCAATTTGCACTTGCTGCAGGTATAGTTGGTGAGGTTTTTCTGGCAAGAAGAGAAGCATTGCACATAGATTGCAGCAAACAACTATGGATCCTTCTGCCTCCATCTCAGCGGTTATTTCTCTCTTCTTCCACCCTGTGATATCTATCTGGGATATAACTGTGCACCTGCTCTATCATGTTACTCATTAATGATATTGAAAAGCTGATAATATACTGTTCTTTTTGTTGTCTTAATGTGAGGTTAGTAACTTTGTAATTTTTTGTCCTATATCAAAAAATTTTGTTTGAAGATTTAAACCACTATAGCAAGCAGCAATGCATCCTTTTAGTTTCTCACAATTCAGCTGAAGAGTACACCTTAGGACATGGTTTAAGTTAGCATTTGGAAATCAAATTGATTTAAATGGAAGAAGAAATTAGAGATGCTTAATTCAAACTTCTATTGGATTTTGTGACTGGTTATTTGGAATGTATATTACACCAGTGTAGATTGTGCAGAAACCACATAGGGATTCACGTGTATTCATTGTTGCTGGTGAGAGAAGGCTACCAGCTTTAAGAAGGCTGTTACCTCAGTGCCAGCTTTTGAAGCAAACTTCAGGGGTCAGGCTCAGAGCTAAAAGTGCTGTGGGAAGGTGGACTTGCAAAATTGGCTGTGCAATTTTGTGAGCCAGCCATCCAGAAGATTTCTTTAGCTCCAAGGACTCTCCCTGGCTCAAGGCTTGTGTTAGAATAATAGCTGCTTGGGGCTAGCAGCTTTCTTATCCTGTCAGTGACTACAAGGAATCTGCCATTCTCCTTGTGAACAGTTTATAGCTGTGTTACAGTACCTCTACAAATTAGATTAGTAGAAAGATAGTGAGATCACTGGGCACAAGTGAGTTTATTGCAGGCCTGTATGTGAAGGATTCCACCATGACACTGCCTTTCCATGGCAGTGAAACTGCATGCTCCAATGAGGCAAGAGCTATGCTGATGGCAGCAGTGTTGCTGATAGGGTCTCAAATCTCGGACAAGCTTTTGTTGAAGAGCCAAACTAAATGTGTCAAACAGCTATTGGGCAGCTGCAGTAGTGGTGTAGGATGGGATGGCACTGGCGGAAGATCTCTCAGAAACAGCAGCGATGGCATCATAGCTAACACTTGTTAGTACTACACAGAAGGAGGCACTGGCAAAACCCTTTTGAATGTCTTATCATGAAAACCCTATGATGAGACACTTCAAGATGAAATAAGATGTGGTGTTGGAATATGAGATTCCCAGATCTGAAGGCACTCAATGAGCTATTGAGAATAGCAGAGGACAAGTTCAAGTAGCACTGTGGCTAATGATGCAATTGGACTCAAGCCCAAAGGATGTCGACATGTTCAGAGGTGAAAGGAAATTCTGAAGCTGTACAACACATATTATAGGAACATGAAATGTGAGAAGCATGAATCACTGAAAGCTAGACATTATAAAACAAGAAATGGAACATATAAACATTGCTGTAGGTGAAGTGAGTGAACTAAAGTGGGCAGGAATGAGACATTTTCAGTCAGGTATCTACACAGTGTTTTACTCAGGAAATGAAAATCTAAGAAGAAATGGGGTGGCACTAATAGTGAATAGAGATATAGCAAAAGCATTCAAGGGATATAATGCAAATATCATGCTAGATTTCTGAAGCAATATTAATGGTCTGTTTCACTTTGATAGCCCCATCCTTAACATATTTTCTCTGCATCTTTAAGCAATTTAGTTGATGCTATCCTTCAGGTAACTACACGTGACACAGGGCTTTAAATTAGAAGATGATAGAATATTCCATCTCCAGCCATGTAACATCAGAGCTTTCTGTCTGAGCAATCAAATCTGCAGAGGAAGTCTATGTTTCTCTCCCAACAACCAATCACCACACAAAATAATTTAATTTGCAAAATGTGGAGATGAAGAAAGCTTTTCACTAGGAGACCCACTTCTAAAAATGGACCTGATAATCTTATCTAAGAGGGGCTGTAGATGGGTGGCTCTAGGCCGCCCCAGGAAGTGGAGGATCAGGGCCATGGCTACCACACACCGTGGCCCTGATCCTCTTTTTAGCTGCCCCGAAAACAGTGGCAAAATGCCACTCCTTTCAGGGGAGGCCACAGGGTGCCCTAAGAGCCAGCGCACAGCTCTTTCTCACCTCTTCTGATGTAGCGCATCAGGACGCTGCACTGGGAGGATGTCCTGATGCCACGCATTGTGCGTAATGGCGTGTGGCATCAGGACGTCGTTGGGCTGGGTTTGGGGTGTCTGGCATGTGGCTGCCCCTCCCCATCTCTGCCTCCAGGCCAGCCCTTTGGGCCAGTCTGTAGAGGGCCTAAGTTAGATCCTAAGCCTGTTTAGGGTTGCAGCCTTATTTTAAAAGGAAAATAGGAAGAAGAATTGACTGGTTCATACTGTCCATGATATGACAGACTTCCCTGGTCAAAGAGCAGGCTTTTCCTCCAATATCAAGTGCTATGTGAGGCCCCAGCTTGAGGTCTGTGCAGGAGATAGTGATGGCTAGTGATTTCCATGGGACAATTAAGTTTCTCCAGATACCAATCCTGTCCAAGGTGCTGAATCATATCCACAAAATAAGGTAGCACCATGGATAGTCAGTCTCTTGAAAATGTGGATAAAATCTGGAATAGATTATCCACCCCACTGACATGGAAGCCAACACCCACAACTGACAAGAGGTTCAGAATTGCTCTGTGATGATCCATCCAGAGGCACATTGCAGAGATTCCAAAACACAGAACTGGCTGAATACATCAAGACTGCTGTTTCAGTTATGAGTTAAGGCAGATTTCATCCAGTTAAAGAGAGGATGAAGCAAAGCATAGTTCTTACGCTAATTACTGATCTGAACTGAGGCAGGGGTTCTGGTGAGGGTGATGGATTGTAGAACCTCACCTCATGTTACCACTGAACAGAATGATTCCATTCCTAGAAGCTTTTCTGCTAGATATATATTGATTCCTTTGGCTGATGAGTATGATCCAGTTCTCTAATCACTGTGGGAAAGTACCGGTAGTAAAATGTAAGCAGGCACAACAGCAGAGCTGTTGTGAGCTAGAGAAGCAGAAAGACAGGAATAAGGTAAAAAAGAAGAAAAAATAGACATGAAGGAAGGGATTTGCAACACAATCATATTCATACTCTAATGAAGAATATGAAGAGAAAGATGGAAAAGATTATAGGAAATCCAGCCATTGTTACATTTTCATGTTTGGCTGAAAGGAACAAATAATCTTTATAATTTTACCATATGAAGAAGAATCATAGCCTCATGGATCATCTGCCAAAGCAGCTGGACATTTTCCGATGAGTATGACCATAAGGGATCTCAACCTCCACAAGGATTAGCAATTTATTTCTGGCTAATATGAGAGGCATGGTGGCACACAAGATCATGCAGAAATATAGCTTACATGGTGGCACATAAGGTCATACAAAAATAAGGCATCCAAGATTGCAGGGTTTTGAGAATTGTGATTAAGGCTGGATTTTTTTTTACTTTATTCTACAATATTTTCCTCTGTTTTAACATGTCATTTATTATGCTTTATGGATTTGATATTGATTTTATAAACCATCCTGGAAATTATACTGGTGAAAGAAAGCAATTGCCAGTCAATATAAATACAAATATATCCCAGTTAACAAAGGGCCTTTACAGACTGCCAGAAATAGTGCGGCTTGAGTTCACTTTAACTATCCTGGCTCAGTGCTAGGGAATTATGGGAACTGTAGTTTTTTTTCTGAGACACTGAGCCTTCTCTGTCAGAGAGCTCTGGTGCCACAATAAACTACAGTCCCCATGATTCCCTAGCACTGAGCCAGGGCAGTTAAAGTGGACTCCAGTTTCATTATAATTGGCAGTCTGTAAAGGCCCAAAGTCGACACATTACTTCTTTAACAGAAACACTGGTTACAAAGACAGAATATCAAGGCAACAATAGGGATAGGTTCCTACACTACTAAAAAGAAAAGGAATTCTACATGTTTCAGAGAGCTTTTATTCAACACTAATCATATACACATGTGAAGAATCAACCAGGTCAGGTAAACTTTGCATAAGTAGACAAAAAGTTATGGAATCTTCCTGAAACCTCTAGAAGGCTTCTTCAAAAATGCATCCAGAAATGACTTTTTATTTCCTCAGTTTTCATTTTTCTTTAGGTTTCATTTTGGCAGCCATACAGAGCTATGCTTTTTTAAATATACGCTGGGTATAGTTGGTAAGGCCGGTTTACTTACTGTGTTGCTATTAATCTCTATAGTAAGCTAGATGAACCAATGGTCTGACTCAGTATAGGGCAATGTTGTATTACAGTCAGTCCTCTATATCCACAATTTTTTTATCTACGATCCAAGCATCCACAGTTTGAAAATATTTTTAAAATGTCTAAATTCCAAAAAGCAAACCTTCATTTTGCCATTTTATATAAAGTTCACCATTTTGCTGTGCTATTGTATTTAATAGGACTTGAGCATCCATAGATTTTGTTATATGGGGGGGTGGGGGTGGTCCTGGAGCCAAACCCCAGTGGATACAAAGAACCCACTGTATTCCTCTTTGCAATAACAACTTTTGTATGCTTGAGTGAAAATGTTGTTTCTATGCAATCTAATGGACTGCCAATAAGAGGTTTACTGTGCATGTTTAAAGAGTAGATGTGTAAGAGGAAAAGTCTAAATGAGGTAGACATCATGTGAATTCATATTTATACATGTTAATCAACAATTTATTTTTAACTTGCTTAAGGCATAACTTCCAGTGTTATCAAAAAGAAGAGTGACTAAACTAAATTTTAACCAACCTAAGCTATGGCTGTCCACACTACTTCCTCAGAATAGATGCTTTCTCGTCCATTGCCATCTTTGGGTCTGTAGGTCAAGATGGGAATCATGCACCCTTCCAGGTATTATTTAACTACATTTGCCAGCATCCCTCACCATTAATTCACCAAAATCTATAGGGCTACATGATTCCTTTCCCTGTACTGTTAGTACTTATATTTTAACTCTCAAATTGGTTAATACCATTCCTATTATCTGCACTGTTTTCTTAACTCTGCCACTCATTTCTAATTACTATCTTGTTTTTGCTAATGAGATTGGATAATGCCCTGATTGGTTACAGATATGTAATCAAAATTAGTGCTTACACTTTCTAAAGTATATAAACTGCCTGGTGCTTTTTGCATTTCATGTCTGATCATTGAACTTTCCTCTGCAGTTAACCTAGCTCTGTCTTTCTGGTTATTAAGTTCTTGACTCTGAAGGACTCCACTACGGTATTAAAGTCTACAGTACTTCTGTAAATATTACTGCAACATGATTCTTGCTAATCCTTACCAATAAGAAAGTGGTTTAAAATGTTTACTGCCTTTGTTTAGCACAGCCTCAAAAGGACTGGCACCTCCGGACACTATTATTTTAAAGTATATTAGGGGGAGAAAATACATGCATACATACACATATTCCTGTTTTGGATTTTATTGTTCAGATGAATCCTGAACAACACAATCATATAATGTCTGCTGAGAATAAGGGGTTTAATCACACTAGCCACCCTTTCCTGATGTGAGCACGGACTGAGACCAGGCTGGGACTGTGTCTCATCGCACAGTTCTGTGCCCAGATTGTTACCATCCCATCCTTCTCCCATCCTAAGGTAAAAATGCTTGTTTTCCATTATGGGAGCCAGTCCGATCAGGGATGGGATGGTAACAATCGGGGCACAGAGCTGTGTGATAGCACATGTTCCCAACTCAGTCTCAGCCCGTGCTGCTAAAAAACAATGCAATAATCTCCTGTCTTACTGCATTCAGTATGCCTTACTTAAGTGGGTACAAGGTGCAGTCCTAATATTAATATTTATATACTTTGATCCAGATGGCATGAAGTCCCACAAGAGTGCTGTTGCTGCAAAGATACAGCCAGACTAGGTGAACCTTTGGCTTGATCCTCTAGAGCTTTCTTCTTATGTTCATTTTCAGTTCCCATTTATTTCTGACAGAATATTAATGCTGAAAATTGATGAACTTCAGCTGGGTTATGTCCTTTTCTTTTGATGAACTTCTTAGGTAGCCTAGTTTACCATATTCAGACCTCTTCTGTAATATTTGGGCAGCAATGTCACAGAACTGTGAAGATAAGATCATGAGTAGAGCCCAGTATCTTGCTTTCCCATAGTGGCCTAATTCAGTCAAGGTCAGACTACAGTCAACTTAAAACATGTGGTGGAGGAAGTTTCAACTTTCCCTATTATTTTTTAAAAAATTTAAAATCTGAAATCTGCCTTGCATGGGAGCCAGTTGTGGATTTCCTGTTTTCTTCAACACTTACATTTACAGTCATCCCTTCTGATTCGTGGGGGATCTGTTCCGGACACCACCACCCCGCGAATCAGGAAAACTGCAAATATTGCAAAGCAGCTTCATTTATATACTGCTTCATATCATGCTATGGGCTGTCTAAGCGGTTTACAACTGTGAGCTCATTGCCCCCCAACAGCTGGGTACTCATTTTAGCGACCTCAGAAGGATGCAGGCCTGAGTCTAGCCTGAGCCTGGCTAGTACTGAACTCGCAACCTTGTGGTCTGTGAGTGAGTGGCTGCAGTACAGGCATTTAACCAGGGCTCTGTTGTTGCACCAGGAGCCCTGTTGTTTTTAATGGCCATGCAACCCTGCACATGCGCCATGGGCATGTGTGCCATTTTGTCCCTCCTGGCTTCCTGTCCACAGAAATTCAAAACCGTGAACAGGAAGTCAGCAAATCCAGAGGTTGTAGTTGTAGGGGGTAGGGCAGTACTGAATTTTTAGGGAAAAATCAGGTGCAGAAAGGTTTAACCTTCTCCATCCATGCACTGATTTCAGTCTTTATTAAGTTCACACATGCCTAATCTTGAGTAAGGAGAAAAACAGATAAAATGCATGCTATGTTTAAGGTCACATATATACCTTAACAAACCTCAACTAGATCATGCAAACAATAGCTATCTTTTTCTGTTGTTCCCCAGCAAGCTGCTTTTGAACTCAGAGGTAGTATATAGTCATCGTAACTTGTAGTAGCCATAAAATGCCCTTTCTTTCATGAATTTGTCTAGACTGCTTTTAAAACCTGAAAGCTGTTGACCATTTTAAGACAAGAAATATCACAAATTAAATTATCAGTTGTCTGAAGTAGTATTGTTTTTCATCTTGAATCTCTTATCAATCCACTGTTTTTCATCTTGAATCTCTTATCAATCCATTTCATAAAATGACCCCTAGGTTCTAATATTTGAGAGAAGAAGAGAAATTTGTTTGCTCAGTTTCTCCAAAGCAAATTAAGTAAAATATCGCAGGTAATACATTTTATGCTGTTGTACAGTTCTAAACAAATAAAATGCCTATTTATACTTTCCTGTTGCTTCAGGCATTCTAAGAAACTAGCACGAAGCACATGTGTGTGCATGCCTGCTAAAGCTTATTTTTATAATGTGTAGTGACTATAGCAAAAAGTTTAATGAGATTAATATCTCCAAAGCATTTTTATTTTATTTATAAACCTCCCCATTACAAACCATTGGTATGCATCTTAACAAATGCATTGGAATTTTGTAAGGAGTTAAGAAAGTTTGGGGTCAGGTTCTGAACAGCCATTTATATGGGTCCCACTCTGGACATTCACTATTGAAGAAGAGGATCTTCTCATAACATGGCACTATTATGTTAAAATTTTAAACACATTTATGCCTTTATTCTTGCACTCTACAAATCACATATTGTTCCCATTTATTTATTTATTTATTGCTAACATTGTCCTCACCTGACAAGGAATCCTTCAATTAGATCCTCACCAAAATAGAGCTAATGATATCCAGCTCTATTTCTCCTTTACAACTGATGCCAAGGAAGCTGCCTGGATGCAGCAAAACAGGAGGAAGAGATTTCTATCCCTCCTTTTCCCCAGATTGGGACTCAAAGAAGCTTACAACAGTTAAAGGACTGGATGCAGGTGAATAGGCTGAGGCTTAACTCAGGCAAGACAGAAGTGCTGCTGGTAAAGAGGAAAACCAAACTGGGATTAGAATTGCAGCCTGTTCTGGATGAGGGTGTTCTTCCTTGGAAAGATCAGTTTCATAGCAATATCAAGTACATTTCTATACCGCTTATCAGTGAACTAGTACTCCCTAAATGGTTTACAATGTGTAAGCCACTTGCCCCACAAGCTGGGTACTCATTTTACTGACCTACAAAAGCAGGGGTAGGCAACCTTTCCCCTTTAAGGGCCGAGGGACTTCAGCTCCCAGAAGCCTCAGCCATGTTGGCCAATAGTCCCATGTTGGCGAATAGCTCCTGGGATTCTGGGAGCTGAAGTCCCTCGGCCCTTAAAGGGGAAAGCTTGCCTACCCCTGTACAAAAGGATGGAAGGCCAAGTAGACCCTGAAGCCTTCCAGGATCAAACTTACAAAGTTGTGGCTGCAGGACTGGCATTTAACCACTGTGCCACCAAGGCTCCTCTTGAGCTGCTTTTGGACTCAGTGTGGCTCCTGGAAAGCCAGGTTGCTCTTGTAGCAGGAGTGCCTTTGCAGGCTTTGACTGGTGTGCCAGCTGCACTTTGTCTTGGGGAAGGCAGATCTGGTCACAGTGGTTCATGCCTTAGTTCCCTCTCAATTACACTACTGTAGTGTGTTGTACATGGGGCTGCCCTTGAAAAGTGTTTAGAAGCTGCAGCTAGTGCAAATTGCAGCAGTCAAGCAGGCATCAGGTGTGCATTATAAAGCTCATATAACACCAGTCCTGCAAGAACTACATTGGCTTCCAATTTGCTTCTCAGCTTAATTCAAGGTGCAGGTACTGAGTTGATTACAAATCTCTAAATGACTTGGGGCCAAGCTATCTGAAGGATTGCCTCCTCCTGCTGTATGAGCCTGCCTGAAATTTCAGATCATCAGAGGACTCTGTGTTGCATGTCTCGACACCTTGTGAAGTTAGGGTAGTGGGTACACGTAACAGCTCCTTAACTGTGTAACTCCCTGTCAAGGAATGTAGGCTACCCCATTGCTTTTAAGTTTCTGATGGACTGCCAAAATAGTGCTATTCTGCATGAAATTCAATGTTTGAAATTGCTGTTTCAACTGTTTCAAAACTAGATTCTAGGGTTGTTTTTAAATTGATTTGAGGTGTTTTAAAAGAGTAATTTAATGGGTTTTTAAAATGTTTTATCTTTGTATTGTTTTAATTGGTTTTTATTTGTTCACCACCTCTGGAGCCCTCGTGGGCCAAGAAACAATAGAGAAATATTTTAAATAAATATAATAAACAATATAAATAGGAATAGTGGTGTACAAGGAGGATGGTCTTCTGTCTCCTTTCAAGTCAAAGTTCCAGTTTCTTCCCACTGGAGAAAAGGGGCAGATGGGCTGTAGTTGCACTTGGTAAGGAGTAGGGATTGGAAAAGTTTCTTTTTGAGAAATTCCCTGAATCTTCTGGGAGTTGTAGCTCCAAAAATAACTGAAAATCCTTTCTAGGATACCAATACATAGAAGTTATTTTTCCATTGATCTCTAGTTTTCTAACTCCTGGCCAGTGTTTATAAGTCCATTTTAATGTCACACTCCCCTTGATGGAGTACAAATTACTATATCCTTTCAAGAAATGCTGTTTCAGTCGTCTGGAACTCCCTTCGTAGAGAAGATAGGCTAGTGCCCTCCTTGTTATCCTTGAATAGGTAGGTAAAGACTTTTTGTTTTAACAAACCTTTAAGGACTGATTGCTCAAGGGAAAAGGGAGCAGCTGCATTGTCTGTATTTGTTGGGTTCTTTTCTTTTTAAGGGGATGCTTTAAATTGCTTTAAATACTATTTCTAGTTTAATTATATTTTAACTTTTGTGTAATGTATTCTTTAGTTATATGTGTTTTAAAATTTTAAAGCTGTCATGAGTGCCAGGGAAATTGTGCAATGTTAATAAATAAAATAATGATGAGACTCCAGTATTTTTTAAAACAGTTTAGCCATTGACTTCAGCTTAGTGTTCCTGCTGCTATTCTCTCTATCAACAAGGGCCTTTACAGACTGCCAGAAATAATGCAGCTTGTATTTAATGCAGAACTGTATTTTTTCTGGGATATTGAGCCTTCTCTGTCAGAGAGCTCCGGTGCCACAATAAACTACAGTTCCCGTGATTCGTTAGCATTGAGCCAGGACAGTTAAAGTGGCTTCAAGCTGCATTATTTCTGGCAGTCTGTAAAGGCTCATAGTTTGCCAAATGTACGCTACAAGAAGACTATGGACATGAGCTAAGCACTGATTCTGAGGCAATTATATTGTAAAAATGAAAATACAAGAATTGAAGGAGTTGGCAACATGGGGCCTTTGCAGACTGCCAGAAATAGTGCACATTAAATTGAGGCACTGCCCTGGCTCAGTGCTAGGGAATCATGGGAACTGTATTTTATTGTGGCACCAGAGCTCTCTCACAGAGAAGGCTCAATGTCTCAGAACAAAATACAATTCCCATGACTCCCTAGCACTGAGCCAGGGCAGTGCCTCAATTTAATGTGCACTATTTCTGGCAGTCTGCTTAGGCCTATAGCCAACATGAACATTAATATACACTGGTAACTCATCCTTGATTTTTAACAAAGTTATTTTGTTAGTTTTTCTGTAGGCTCCTCGGTGCTCTATATATAATTCTGCACTTAATTCATTATGAATGGCTTTGTAGGTTGAGATTACTTCATAGGAAGTGCCAAAGAAAAAGAACGGTGACTTTGAAGAAAGACAATATACAAACAATTGCTTTATACATAATGCCTTTACTATGCTGTTATGTACAGGTATAGTTGGAAAAAATGGATGTATGAAAAACAAACAAAAATCACTCGTCTATTTTATCATGTTTGACTGCAGGTTTTCAACCTGTGTATCTGCAGTAAAATACATAATGTAAATTCTTCATGTATGACTGTGCTTCCCTTAGACATACATTGACCTTTGTCAGGGTGAAAATGAAACTATATTTTCCTTGTTTTACTTGGTCTGTGGATTCAAAACAGACTTTGGAATAGTTTTTGTTATAAATAGTTTTGTTATCAATTTCCACTGAACAAGAAACATAACATGATGCCTCATTGTGGGCACATCATAGGGTTTGTACATTGGCATTGATGCAAATTTGGATTCCAAAACCTTGCTAAAAAATAATAATACAGTGATCACTATGCCTGTACACATCATGCCAGTATAGCAATACCTGTCAGTATGGCTGCAGTACTACAAATTTCCATCTCTGCTAGGTTTGCACGGCTTTTGTAAGACTCATAATATGTTAAAGAAGGGATGGGGCATCAAGAGCTGAGGGATCTTAAAGACAGTTCATCTTCCACAAAACCAGTTGGGCAGCAGAAACTTATTTAGTATTGTTCGGTGAAAAGTGAAATCACAGCCCGTGCTGCACGGTGTTGTGTTTATCTGTAATAGCTAGCAACACTGTAGTCCAATATTTTTAATGCAGGTTTACCACATAGTTCCTTACTTTCTATCTTTCAAAGTTTGTGGATAATCTAAGTGTTGATTTTATGGAGAATTTATATAGTAATAATGATTTATTTTTCCTGTATAAAACCTAGTTGTTGTTGTTAACTGCTTCCCTCCCTGAGCCAACCCCAACTCCTGGCAACCCTGTGGACATCTCCAAGCCTCTCTGTCCTCCACTGCTTGGATTAAGTCCTGTAGATTCAAGCCCATGACCTCCCTGATTGAGTCTATCCATCTGGCATGTGGTCTTCCTCTCTTTCTACTGCCTTTACCTTATCTAGCATTATTGTCTTTTCTAATGAGTTGTGCCATCTCATGATGTGGCCTCAGTTTTGTCATCTTGGCTTCCAGGGAGAGTTTAGGCTTGATCTGTTTAAGGATCCATTTATTTCTCTTTTTGCCTGTCCACAGTATTCTCAGTACTCTTCTCCAGCATTGCATCTCAAAAGAGTTAATTTTCTTCTTATCCACTTTCTTCACTGTCCAGCTCTCACAGCCATACATGGTGATGGGAAATACAATGGATTGGACAATTCTAACTTTAGTGTTCAGTTATATATCTTTACTTTTTAGGATCTTGTATAGTTCTTTCATAGCTGTCCTTTCCCATTCCTAGACTTCTTATTCTTTGCTGCAGTCTCCATTTTGATCATTGTTTGATCCAATGTATGGAAAGTCTATAACTATTTTGGTTTCCTCGGCTGAATTTATGTAGATCCTCCATTGTCATTATTTTTTATTTCTATATATTTAACAGCAACCCTGCCTTTTCACTTTCTTCTTTGACTTTCCTTAGCAATTGTTCCAAGTCTATTATGTTTTCTGCTAGTAGTATGGTATCATCCTCATATCTTACTTAGATAGTTGATGTTCCTTCCTCCACACCAGGGGTAGGCAACCTTTCCCCTTTAAGGGCCGAGGGACTTCAGCTCCCAGAAGCCTCAGCCATGTTGGCCAATAGTCCCATGTTGGCCAATAGCTCCTGGGATTCTGGGAGCTGAAGTCCCTCGGCCCTTAAAGGGGAAAGGTTGCCTACCCCTGCTCCACACCTTCTCCTTCTAACTCTAAACCTTCTCTTCGTATTATATTTTCTGCATACAAGTTGAACAAGTAGGGTGATAAAATGCCTTGCTATAAGATCGGAGTTATGTTGCAGACTTTTGAGCATAATTTTAATTGTGTGGGAAATTAATGCTATGGTCCTATAGCTGCTGCAGTCTTTTGTGTCTCCTTTTTTGTGGATGAAGATGTATATTGATTATTTCTAGTCTCTTGGCCACTGTTTTGTTTTCTATATTTGTTGACATTTTTTAGTTATCACTAGAGCTGATTCTGTTTGTGTGGCTTGCTGCAGTTCATTTGGAGCAGGGGTAGGCAACCTTTCCCCTTTAAGGGCCGAGGGACTTCAGCTCTCAGAAGCCTCAGCCATGTTGGCCAATAGTCCCATGTTGGCCAACAGCTCCTGGGATTCTGGGAACTGAAGTCCCTCGGCCCTTAAAGGGGAAAGGTTGCCTACCCCTGATTTGGAATATCATCTATTCCTAGTGATTTATTATTCTCAATTGCCTTATTGCAGCTTCCATCTCACTTTCCATACTCTGGGGTTCATCTTCATGTGGTTCTTCTTTCCATGCGTCATTCATTTTTTCATTTCTTTTATACACTTCTTCTATGTATTGCATCCAATGTCTTTTTATTTCTTCTTGATCTTGTAGTATGTTCCTCTTCTTATCAGAGAGCATCCTGGCCCTTGGTTTCAACTTCCCTTTGAGTTCCCAAATCTTGTGGCAGAGGTCTTTTGTTCTTCCTTTTTGTGTGATTGTCTTCTATTTCTCTGCATTGATTATTGTAGTAGTCCTCTTTATCTTTGAGCACTAGTTGTTGAAAGTTACATTTAGTTCTGGTTTTGTTCCTATCTCCCTTTTGTTTTTCTTCTCTTCTTTCCTTTACTGCTTGAAGTGTTTCCTCTATTATCCATTGTGTCTCCTCTTTCTTTCTCATCACTGAAAGTGTCTTCTTGCATTCTTCTTGATTATGTCCTTGGCTTCTGACCGTAGTTCTTCTGACTTCCTAATCTTCTAATTATGCTTAAAAATGCAAATCTGTTTTTTACATTGTCTGTAAATTCTGTTGAGATACTGTTCAAATTATATTTTTGTACGATAGCTGTTTGTGCTTTCTTCTTCAGCTTTACTCTAATGTTTTAATATATGTCATTCATGATCTGTACCATGATCTGTACCACAGTCCGCATGTGGTCTAGTTTTGGCTGACCAGAGCTTCTCCTTCTTCTGCTTCCAATTATATAATCTCTATTGGACTGATCTTTTTATTGACCATCTGGTGATGTCCATGTCTATAGTCTCCTCTCTGGTTGCATGAAGAAGGTATCTGCATTGAATAGGTTATTGGCCTTGTAAAATTCTATCTGTTGCTCTCCTGCTTCATTTCTTGTACCTAGTGAAAATTGAAACAAATTTTGCAGTGTCAAGTTTTCATCCTTGGAGTTCCAGTCAGCCAGCCATGTTCCCTTCCTGGATAATCTATGGTTGTCCCCCCAGATTCGTGGCCTTGGCACTCACAGTTTCGACCATTCATGAAGCCAAGGCTCCCTCCCCCCCTTACTGGCATCTTTCCCCTAGTGCTGGGGATTTTAATTAGAGCCCAGGTCATTGGGCTTGTAATTAGCCATGGCAGCCATCAGGACTCACTTCCCCAGCAGCTCTCGGGGCCTGGCATGCGCACACCACACCCCCTCCACCACAGCCAATTTACGTATTGCACACCCATTGGTGCAGTGGAGGGGGTGGGGTGTGCACATGTTGGGCACCGAGCGCTGCCAGGGCCAGTTACAAACCCCGGCGGCCAGGACTCCAATTAAAGTCCCCAGCGCCAGGGGGAAGATGCCAGTAAGGGAGTGGGAAGGGAAAGAAGGGAGGGGAGGGAGGGAGAGAGGGAATTTCACAAATACTCAAGTCCCATTGTCCCCAATGATGCCAATGAGACTTGAATATTTGCGAACTTTCGGATTCATGGGGCACCGGAACATATCCCCTGTGAATCTGGAGGGACCACTGTATTCCATTACTATCCCCCCAGTTTTCTATTTCCTCCTCAAGGCTTAAAAGGCACTCTATGCTTTAGTGAGCGTGTTGGTACTGTCTGAAATCTTTGGGATTTCCCCTCCCTGCTAATGCTTTCTTCTGATGTAAAGATGCTGCTGTTTTGACTGCATAAAAATCCACACATGGAGAATAAATTCTCTATTAATTTATGCACTATAAGCATTAATTCATTATTAATTTAGAAAAGTGCTATAATATCACACTGAATTTTTTTTCCAAAAGGAAAGTGACATTTCATCAGACCAATTTCTTGTAGTATGTCAGGGCTGGGAAAGTGTTGTGCCCCACCATCCTAGCTATACACCCCAATTTTGCTATGTCTTTTGATAGAGCTGAGCTTTTTCAGGCACAAGAGAAGCCTTTCAGGGGGAGGCAGCTATTATTCTGCAGGAAATTTCCATTTATTTATTTATTTACTTATTTTATATCTTGCCTTTCTCATAACATGGGAACCAAGGGGGCATACAATAATTTAAAAGCACAATACAATTAAAAAGCTTTCAGTACAAAAGTTAAAAGACAATTAAATCAAATTTCTAATTAAAATACAGTCATCCCTCCCGATTCGTGGTCTTGCCGTCCGTGGTCTTGATCCTTCACGGATGGCAAGCTGAGAGGGACATAATGGTGTGCACACTAGAGTGTGCCTCCATTATAATCAATGGGGCTCCAGTATTGGTGATTTTCCTGATTCGTGGGGGGTGGAGTGGTGCGGAACGGATCCCCTGCAAATCAGAAGGGACGACTGTACACTAGTTAAGAATGCAGGTTAAAAGTAGTTTTTAAAAACAAGTATAAAACATAAAACAAGAAACACCCCTAGTATATGGAATACATCATTATGTTCTAAAGAAAAAGAAAAATCTGGGTGCTTTTGACTTACAAAGCAGAAAAAAACATTATCATTGGAAAGCATGTATTGATGGTAGTCCTTAATGCTTGAAATGGAAGTTTTGTCAGTGCCTTCGACAATCCAGAACAGGAGTCGGCAACCTATGGCCCGCGGGCTGGGTCCAGCCCCCCTAGGCCTTTGGACCGCCCCCGCCGCTGCTGCGCCACTGCTGTGCGCATCGCCACCATGCGCGTCGCGGCCGCCATTTTGCTTTCCAAAATGGCAGCCACAACTCATTTGTGCATGCGCAGTACTCCTGCGCATGCATGAACGAGCCGCGGACACCATTTTGGAAAACAAAATGTTGGCCGCAACTCGTTTGCACCATTTTCCCTCCCCACCATTGGCCCGCAGAAGGCCCGGGGATCCCCGGCCTGGGCCCAGGTAAGGGGAACTTGCCAACCTCTGATCCAGACTACACTCTTACAGTTTACTGTTTTGATTTGTGGACCAACACACAACTGCTCCAGATGTAGATATCTCAACAGTTTTTCTTACATAGCATCACACTACATCACATTATCATAATGTGAAGAAATGTTACTATACTGCAGACAGATGTGCCTATAAACTAATTTACTTGGGATTTACTTATTTTGCTAATGATTTGGCTGCTGGTTGTGCTGTTAATTTTTAATCTGTTGTGCATAATATTAAAAAGAGACATCTGCATCTATATCTGCATGTCTTGCTGTCTGTGGCATTAGGACATGTTGGATACCTCAAAATGTGACAGTATTTTTGGTTCTTGTCCATGTTGCAATGCCAGATTTCAAACTGAAATTCCAAAGGAGGGGTTGCTTGAACAAAAAAAGGAGAGCTGTCATAATTCATCAGTGACAATGTTTATTTGACAGTGATTTAAGTGGTCAACAAAGTTTCACTATTGAGGTTCAAATCTCAATTCCAAATGCCAGCAAAAAAGGGAGGCTTGCCATAACTAATTAGGAAACAGTTTTTTTAAGGACTAGAAAACAAGAGGGTTCTCTGAGCACTGCTGCTAAGGTTACTGAAGCAGGGAAAAGTGGGAGAGAATATGATAAATCACTGTGGCCAAGTTTCTTAAATTTACAGAAGGGTGGGAAATGGGAGAGGATTAGAAAAATTCGTGAGGTGTAAAACGTGGGGTGGAAAAAACAGGCTCCACAAACTCCTCTTTGGGTATTAAGTACAAACTCATGTGGTGCTAGATACAATTCAGCTTATAAAAACAGAAGCGGGATTTCTTAAGCACTACTAGGGTTCCTAAGGTGTGAGAAAAAATGGGAAAACAAGATAGGGCTAAGGCACTACTGCTATGATTCCTAAAGTTTTAAAAAGTTTTTAAAAGACAGTTAAAAATGAAGAAAGTTACCTACGGTAGTGCCGGTAAGATTACTACTATTTTTTTTTTAAAAAAAGGGAGGAGTGACAAAACAGGAGGCCCTATGGACCCCTTTGGAGGGTAATAGGTAGGGATCCAGGTAGTACCAGATGTACTATTATAACTGATTTTATAAGATAAGTCAGTGGTTTGCAAACCTGGGGGCATGACCCTAGAGGTGGGGAGCGATAGTTGTTCAAGGGTTGTGTGAAGCATTTAGAGCAGCAGGCTCCACCTGAGTCAGGAAGAGAAGAGATACCTAAATAAATAAGGAGGAGGAGAGCAGTTTTTAAAAGCTTGCTGGATCATTGCCTCTGGTGGGCCCACCCCAAACCACTGCTGCTGCTTCCTCCACCTGTCTCATCCCATTGCTCTCCTGGAATGTGATGGTGCTGCAGCCTCAACCTTGGGTGCATGGGAGCCAAAGGAGAGCCAGTGTCCATGATGTCCCCCAGTAGCAGCAAAGAAGGCCAGTGACACCTCTTGCTTGGGGCCGCCACCACTGCTGTCAGCTGGCTTTTGCTGCCCCCCCCCCCGCAAAAGGCAGAGCAGAAGCAATCTCAGCAGCTCTGCTCCTGAATGGCATTTGAACTGGCTAGTGTAAGAAAGGCAGTGCAGACACATCACACCATGCAAGCCACTGGAGCAGAGCATGTACCTGGGCTCACCACTGCACTATGCTTCCACCTCCATCCTCCTGGCCAGGGTCTCCCACTTGCAGGCAGAAGTGCACAACAAGCTGCTACTCTGGTCCAGTAGGGTGGGTGGTTGGGCAGGGGCTGAAGGGGCCCAAGGGAAAGAGGAATAAACAAAGAGGCTTTGGGGCAGCTGTTGAAGGCCTCAGGGTAGAAGAAAACTTGTGAGCACAGCAGAACCAGCTTCCCCAAAGCCCTGTTTCTCTGCTTTCCAGACACTCTGACACAGGGGTCCCCAAACTACGGCCCGCGGGCCGGACTCAGTCCGTCGAGGCCTTCCTACCGGCCCGCAGCCGGTCCTGCCGCTGCTCGCGCGTGCTGCAGGCCACCATTTTGTTTTTTAAAATGGTGCCCAGAGTTGTGCGCATGCGCCCGGCGTTGCATGCGCATACGCACGATTCCGGGAGCCATTTTGGAAAACAAAATGGCGCTCTGCATCGCACGCGCATGCGCACTACTCAGATGCCATTTTGTTTTCCAAAATGGCACCTGGAGTCATGCACATGCGCACGTGACGCCAGGTGCATGCGCATGACTCCAAGCACCATTTTGGAAAACAAAATGCCGCCCAAGTTGTGTGCATGCACGCGCGCACCTCCGGCCCCCCGGAGATCTGGGGGCCAGCGAACCGGCCCCCAGATCAAAAAGTTTGGGGACCCCTGCTCTGACATGTACTGTACACTCTTTTTCTCATACACTCAGTCCACAGTTTCTCTTTCTCTTTCACACGCTCACTCTCACAGGAGTTTGTTCTCTGACACACTGATTCATTTCCCTGAGAGGAATTTCATTCTCAAAAGGTGCTAGCTACATAGGAATGTAGGACCCTTTTATCTCTTTTTTTGTGACATATGCAAGACTGATTCTTGTTCACAAGCATGCACATGTGCTCAGCTGCATGCTTTTGCTTGCTTCCACCCCCTCACACCTTCTTAGCCAGTTAATTATTACACACACACATACTCAAGTCATGGTCGGTCTCTCTCCTTCACAGATGCTGATTCACACATGTTCTCAAACTTTCTTATGCACTCATTCCCTCACACACGCACAATGTGACACTCTTTCTCACAATCACACACACATTAATTCTCCCACACACCCTTGGTACTTCCCTTGGTGTGTGAGTGACTTTCTGTCACACACTAAAGCTCTCTCACACACACTCAGTAATGCTCTTTTTCTTAGGGGGGATGCAGATCGAGGCTGAGGCTGCCCCATGCCTCGGCCCTATCCTCCCTTTCGCCACCTGGGAAAGGAGTGCTAAAATAACGCTCCTTCCGCAAGCTGCGAAAGGGGCACCACAAGAGCCGTCATGCAGTTCTTCGGCGTCTCTTCCGGCTCAGCGTGTCCAGACGCTGAGCCGGAAGGACATCATTGGAGTGCCCATCGTGTGGAAGGGCCAGTGCTCTGATGACATCCCTTGGAAGGGGATGGGCCGCCCTCCCCTTCCTTGCCTCCAAGATGGCGCAAAGCGCCGTCTGCAAAGGGGGTTACTCTCTCTGCCTCAGATATGTTCATTCACAAAAGTATCTCACATAAATTCTCTCTCTCACACACAAACACACACACTCTTCACCTCTTTTTTACATATTTGCTAATGCACTCATTTACACAAGAGAATTAATGTTTCTGTGTGACTGTGTGTGAGAGAGTAAATGAATATGTGTGTGAGTGAAAGAAAGGAAGTATGGAAGAGCATAGCTAAGTGTGTACATATCTGTGAGTATTGGTGAGTGTGGCTGTGTGAGAGACTGTCTAAAATTTACATCTGTAGGTATCACATTTATTTAAATAAAACTGTTCTAGTTTGAATGATGTTATTGTTTATAAAATGTTAAAATATGATTGTATATAAATGTGTGAATGAAAATAAGTACACAAAGTACAGACCGGTCAAAAGGGCCGGCCTCGGGGTGGAGTTGAGGCATGCTGGCTGCCCTGAGTCTGCCCTGACTCCGCTCCGACGCCACCGTCATGCTGTGTGCCCCACTGCATGCACCAAAAGAGCAAGGAAAAGCTGCCGCCATGGCCGCCAAAAAGAAGCAGCAAAGTGCTGGATCAGGGCCACGGCGTGGGGTTGCTGTGGCCCCGATCTAGCAAGGAAAGGGGCGGCACACTGCAGAAATAATCCAGTGTGAGACCATTTTAACTGTCCTGGCTTAGCGCTAGGGAAACCTGGGGATTGTAGTTTGTTGTGAACTACAACAAACTACAGCTCTGTCAGAGCTCTCTGACAAGCTAAATGTCTCACAAAACTACAGTTCCCAGAATTCTCTAGCATTGAGCCAGGGCAGTTAAAGTGGTCTCAAACTGGATGATTTCTGCAGTGTGTTTTGGACCTAGGCAAAATATTTTTATTCATATACTACACTGAGTGTAGTATATGGCGACGTCTGCAGGGAGATACAAAAGGGGTCATACAGGTAAAAAGTCTGAGAAGCACTGAGCTAAGCTGTTCTTACAACTTTTCTTTTCTTTTCTACTGTGAGCAGTAGAACTGTGAGCTTTGGAAGTACAGGATAGAAATCGTTTAAACAAATCAACCAAGTAATGGTATTATGTTCTTGAAACAGTTCCATTATCAGACTTGGAGACCATAAAGTAATTTCACTTCACCCTGTTACCTCCTGTAGCTCCTTGTTTGTAGTGATTCACCACTTACTCTGCACTGTGTGAGCTTTTCAATGGGGGCCTTTACTTATTAGCAGTGCCCTAGACCCCATGCTAATATTCAGGTGCTTATTTGGCTACTATTTAACTACTGTTGATGGCCGTGCCATGCAAAGATATATCAAATTTAAGTTTAAAAAATAAGCTATTATTACATTGTGATATGAAATCAACTCAGGCTTGAGAATTTATTCCCAAGAATGAAATCTAGAGAAGCATTATTTACTTTGGCTGTATCCACATTGCAGAAATAATCCAGTTTGACACTGTTTTAACTGCCATGGCTCAATGCTGTGGAATTCTGGGAATTATAGTTCGTTGTGGCTCCAGACTGGAGCTACAACATTGAGCCATGGCAGTTAAAGTGGTGTCAAACTAGATTATTTCTCATTCAGCCATGGCAATTAAAGCGGTGTCAAACTAGATTATTTCTGCAGTGTGGATGCAGCTTTTAGTTGTGATCTAATACAACACAGAACAGTTTCATAAATGTATAACCATTTAGTTTCTCTTCAGTCATGAAGTTATTCTAATATGTTTATATATTCTAATATATTCTAATATATTCTAAAATATGTTTATATTGTTTACGTTTTAACTATCTGTTATTTAATACTGTTTTAAGGGGGAGGGTTGGTCCGGGGATATGCTGTATGGATTTTATTGTGAGCCGCTTAGATTGCTGTCAAGAAGCAGGATATAGATAATTATTATTATTATTATTATTATTATTATTATTATTATTATTATTATTTAATGTCTTAATGCATTCCACAACCAATTGTATCACTATTACATTTACAAAAACAAATAGAGGAGAGAACACTAAATGCAAACAATTAGACTTTTGAATGTTTATAGATGAAGTTGCAAATGCCTGGAATATTATTTTTAAGTAGAATGAATATAGCGATGTTCTGAAACTATGCATAATTGAGTAAGTAATTGAGTACATAATTGAGCATGATCTATAACTGATCACTGGTTAGATGATGCTCTGTTACCTTTGTTGTTATTGTGTACCTTCAAGTCATTTCCGGCTTATGGCAACCCTAAGGCAATCCTATCACTGGGTTTTCTTGGCAAATTTTTTCAGAGAGGGGTTGCCATTGCCTTCCTCTGAGGCTGAGAGAGTATGACTCGACCAGACTCACCCAGGGGGTTTCATGGCTGATCTGAGAATCAAACCCTGGTCTTCAGAGTCATAGTTCAACACTCAAATCACTATGCCATGCTGTAATAATAATGCAGTTGGTTGAAGAATGACCTACACAATCATATCCCGCCCTGATCAATTTCAGCACAGTGTTATATTAGCTTTCCAAGTTCGGCTTGGAATGCCATAACTTGGTTCCAAGCTAATAGTTCACCTAATCTTAAGGTCAAACAAAACATTAAGATGAATTGAAATTCCCTCTCACAATGGGATTTCCTCAAAGATGCATTCTTTAGAAGACTTGCAAAGTAAGTCCATGTTTACCTTCCAATGGCCAATTACAAAAGAAAGCATGCTATATGCATGATAGAGGACAATCATGTGCTATCATGAGCAGATGTCTTTCACCACTTGATCAAAGCACATCTTGTAAATACATGATAAACATAGCATCTAGCTTGACCTTTAGCTACAAGCAGTTGAGTGTAAACATTCATTGTTTACCCCACTGTTGTCTGGCTTTTTGACGATATGTTGATATTTGTGTTTTCTATCTGTAGTGCTAAATAAGTTTTCCCCTTCCTGTCCTGCTTTGAGAGTTTTATTTAAGATGACTCACTCTTTCCTTCTACCCGCCCTCCATCCCCACTCAGCATGGAATATGTTTCTGGTTTTCTTACTATTTCTCTAAAGAAAAACATTAATTTCAGTTTGATATCATAGAATGCTAATGAAGAGGTACTCATCATCACGATCTTGGACAGGAACCAGAGAATCCCTTCCAACCTGGGAGTCCCTGAATTTCTTAGATTCTCTCTGCAACAAACTAGCAACTGTCAACAATAAAACTTCTATTAGTGCTTCATACTATTTAGTGACCAACTCTTATTACTTTCCCATTTTATCCTTTGTTCTTCAGTATATATTAAAATCTAGTGCATTCTGCACTGTGTGGCTATTTATCTAATAATATAAGAGGTTTTACCACCTCAATGTCTGTCACTTTCAACAAATACATTGTCATTGCTGCTGTCTCTTTTCTAGAGGAAGTGGTCTGTGGGCTCAGGATATGGTAAACAGTTTCTTTTCATTGCTGTTCCATGTACAGGGGTGTTATGTGCACCATGAACAGAAAATATATTGTAAACAAAGTTTCTATCATTTGCAAAAACAATTATTGGAAACAGCATGCTCTGAGGTACCAAACCCTGATATTTAGAACTTACTGTCTTTATATCTTACAGACACCAGGCCTAGTGGTTCAGATAAGCCTGCATCACATCATGGACAGTTTGTTAAACTGAGGTGAGTGTTAGATATAGATTAGGCTGTGCCTTCTCCCTCTTTGATCCACACAGTCTCTTGTTTGATCTCTTCACAGAACATTCAGCCATGCACCAAGTAGTTGTTTCTTCAATCTACGTAATGTTACCAGATCTTTTCATGTGGCTATTTAAAGCTAGGTATATTTCATATATCCTTTTTATTACCACATGTTTTTGATTTCATGCAAAATGTACATTTTAACTTTTATCCACAATATGATATCCAAGAAGCAAGATTACTTTAATGTTCCCTCTAAATATGCCTGCAATTCCTTTTGTTTCATTATCTCTCTTCTCTCTATATGTATATTTATAACAATTGTATGAAGTGTGAAAAACCTTTGACCATCTTAGTGAAAGACTTCATGAGCAAGAAAGGGAAAAATTTCTACCAAATGAGCATGAAAACAATGACTATCTCTCCCCACCAATGTTGTGGGGTATAGATAAATTCCTCTAAAACTCTGCATTCAGGACTCATGTGATTGTATATACAAGTTATTATCAGGCCATATGTGTGGAAAGGGCCTGTGTACAAAGTTGATACTGGACTGAAAAAGGAAAGGATGGATAGATGGATGGATGGACTCTGTTCACAACAAGCTCCAAGGCACAACATATGCTGCCACCACACCCATGGAACTGCCACTCTATCCAATTTGTATGTTACTGGTTTATGTATACCTTAAAACAAGGACTAAAGAAATATAATTAGGACTCAAAACATATGGGATTGAAGATGATTAAGTTCTGGAAGACAATAGAAAAAGTACACCCTCCCCCCCAAAAAAATGACAATTTAAGAAAAGGCAAGTACAACTCCAGCATCTCTACAAACTCCTCCAGTGCACACTAACAACACCCACATGCCACATGCACATGGATGGAGCCAGTGAAATCACAATTTGAATAGATGTCCACTACCACATATCCCATCTGTTCATATGTACACACAGACACTATTCAAGATAACTGCACAGTGTCCTCAGAGCTTCAAAACACTCTTCACAAACACTGTTTCATGAGCACAGTAAAAACAACAGACACTATGCTTCCATAAATATCACACATGCTTTTCACATGACATTGTGCGACCTCGCCATTATTGCATGATTATCCCATGAATAAAGTGGCTAAAACGTGGTGTGATTTTGCCACTTTAGTCACAGGATAATTGCGCGATAACAGCAACGTCATGTGAAAATCTTGCCATTATTGCGTGATATTGACGCGAGCATAATGCTATACTCCCATCTTTTTTCCCTGTGTGATAAAATCCAGAAAAGGAGAAGAAACACAACTCAGCACCAACATACTGTACTTTCTTAGACAGATACCTTTGAAGAGTACTCTTAGCCCTCTTGCAAAGTTGCAAGACCTACCCCGTGAAATTTTTCAACTTGAGGCCAAGAGAAGGAGCTAGGACATGTAACTAGGGGGAAATCAGAAACATGTAATAAGCCAGAGGGCATTAGGTCAGAGAGAAGGGGAAGTGAGCAATATGGAGTTATCATCTGACTTGAATCTTCCTGTATGGGATTTCTCTTCTAGTGGTGGAACTACATTATATCTGATGTTCACTCATTAAAACGTAGGTGAAATATTTGGGGGTGCAGGGGAAGTTATTTCTCCCCCTGGATCTGTGGCTGGTAGAAAGTTATACTATCAACAGGCATATGATCATGGATTAAACCAGCATGTGCTGTTCAATGATGTAGTGGTGCCAGAACTCCCAGAGCTGAAGCCCTCAGACATTTTGATTAACAGCAACTGTGACATCATATGTCATGCCATATTCTATTTATTTGGTCTTTTCTGTTCCTCATGTTTAGTTGCAATGCTCATAGTAGCTGTAGGAGAAAGTATTTTTTCTCAGCAATAATGTATTGTTACGTGCCAATCCTGTTGTAATCCAAAATATTTGGAATTGCCTTGGTTTTGACTGGGAAGACTCATTAGCATTACAAAATACTACTGCTGGAAGAAATGAAACCTTCTAAAGTTGTCATGTTAAATAAGGATCAACACAACTGCTTACATTTTTGGACTTTCCTTGGGGTATGTCATTATAGGGACTGCCATGATAAGAGCAAAACTTCAACAATTCCCACTACACCACTGATGCTGCTCATTCCCACTCCATCTGTTTACCCTATTTGACTTGTTCTACCATAACATCTTCATTGGTGGAAGGCATATCTGGCATGTTTTGTCATCAAAACTGGGGGCCAATCTGGTGCTTTGCCCCCATAATGGGACTTCTGCCAAATGCCATAGCCATTCAATTTGCTTTTTAAAAAGTAGGATTGTACCTAACGGAAGTGAGGTTTGCTCAGAAATAGTAGAAATTGGAGATCTTTCTGAAAGTGCAGGAAAAGTGAAAGCTAAAATTGGAATGAAGGTGAGAAAAGTTTGACATAGTATGGTCTGAATGTGTTGCATCTAAGCAGAAGAAGTAAAGAAGTAAGGAAGTAAATGCCAAAACCCTAGAAGCCAATTGGTCTGCTGCGATCCCTTAGAAAGTATTTAATTAGCAAAGTATTTGAATGAAGGCTGCATCCACACTGCAGAAACAATGCAATTTGACACCACTTTAACTGCCATGGCTCTATGAAATCCCAGGATTTGTAGTTTGTTGAAGCACCAAAGCTCTCTAACAGAGAAGGTTAAATATCTCACTATATATCTCAAAATTCCATAGTATTGGGTTGCAGTTAAAGTGGTGTCATACTGCATTATTTCTGTAGTGCAGATGCAGCCAAAATGAATTCGTATATGTGCAGATTTCTGTTTTATAAAGCATCTCTGATCACATTTTTTGAAGAACATTTTGTATATCTCTTCTATATAGGGTAAAAAGTATTAACATCACCAATAACATGAGATTAATGTTGTCTGTTGAAGAAAGAGGTTCACAATTGAATCATGGATTTGCTGTTGTGCAGTTCTAAGACGTTAGCTTTCCTTACAGAGGAATAGATTTATACTCCATATTCCATACAATTAAACATTTTCTGTCAGTAAAATTAAATTAAAAAATCTCACTACTTGCATCATTTCAGTATTAACATGATTTAAAATACAAAATGTCCCTTTATTTTGTGCTAATGCTCTTTAACACAAATCATTTTTATCTTAATCTTGATATTACAGTTTATATATAACATTACAGTTGCTCTTTAATATTTTCTAATACAAAAGCTATTGTTTTAATTTCTCATGCTTCTTTATTTACAAGGCAGTATTCCATGCCAGTTCAAGGTACTAAAAGGAAGTGGGCTGTGACTGAATGGAGGCTGGTTAGCAAACCTCATAGTTAAATCAATGGCTTCCAAAAACAACCCAGGCAACGTATTTTTTAAATTGCTGTATCAATTTTAAGATGCCTAACGTGTTTTGTAAGAAATCTGCTATCTGTCTGAATTAACTGTGTTTTTTCAGATTTTTAAAAGGAAGCAGAGAAAGACAAAAATAGTGCCAGAAAGAGAGTAGTATGTGTTTCCTTGGTAACATAATGTATCTGCTGTGCCTTACAAAATGGCAGCCAGCCTCTTAGACAGAAGTTTCTAAGGGCATTTTCAGATTACTTCAATCAGCTTGGTCTCCAACGAATTTTGGACAGAGTTCCTGTATCTTTCATAGAGGCTTTACTGAAAAATCAGTAAGTGAAGCTTTGTCTACTGATGTAGCACTGTCACCAGAACTTTGGCAGTAAATCGTCTTGTCTGTAAACATCTGATATATTTTCGGACTTGTGTTATAAAATCACATGTAAAGAAGAGACCACAAAATGCCTGAGGACTTGCAGCATCCTTGTACTGTTAGGTAGGTCTGATATGACCATAAGATACAGATACTAAAGATAATGAACAGAGTTTGGAAAAGCTAAAAATGTTCAGAACTTGGAAAAGTTACCTTTTTTAGACTATAGTTCCCAGGCTCCCAAGCCAGCATGGCTAGATTTCATGCAAGCTGTAGGATTCTGTGAGTTATAGTTCAAAAGGTAGTCCAAAAAATAACTTTTCCAAACCCTGATGATGATGTTCTACAACAAGCTGGACACGTTCATGTCTCATCTTCCTGACATTACATATTTGTGCATTTTTCATCATTTTCTGGCTACTTTTGCACATATACTTTTTAAGGTATGACTGGGGGATTCCAGTCTGAGCTGATTTAGGTGGCACCTCCACACAGCTAGATAAAACTCTTCGTACCAGAGTCTGGAGGATTACCATTTTTAACTTTTAGGTTTGCTACAGGTATGGCTTGGGTTATCTGGAAAATGGTTCCTATAGGAAATGTGAAGAAAATGAAATTCCTTTTTGAAATTTAAAAATGGGTTAGGTCAGATGTTAAGTTATTTATGAGCGAGATACTGCAAAATTCATCTTGTTTTATAAAAGGCAGTTGTAGGCAAAGCTATGGGTTTATTTACTAGGAACATTAAATTGAACAATCACAATTATTATCTTTAAGATGTATACAGGTCCCATTTGCATGAACCATATTGTATCTGTTTCATTAAAATTAACCCCCAATTGAGACTGTAAATGGAGATATATTTGAACTGAAAACACTTGAGTCTACATGAAAGTTAAAGAGAGTTATTAATTTGCATCACAAGTACTGTATATGTTTTAATCACAAAATAATCATATTTTTAGATGGTGCTCCTGAAGACAGAGTTAAAATGACAGATTTTTAGATTATATTTCTCACTATAAAAGTAATGAATATTTTATTGTTGTTTTTATAAATTCTGTGCTATCCAGAAAAATATTTTTCAGTGGTATAGCTGACCATAACTATTATGATTATTATTATTATTATTATTATTATTATTATTATTATTATTATTATTATTGGTTTTGAAGGTTGTACCATGTACCAAAGCCCAAATTAGAACTTTGGATATTGTAATTTTAGATATTGCAGTTAGATTACTCCTGCACATGATGTGAGCAAATGATCAAGCGCTATTGCTATGTGAGCTGCCCACAGGAATTAAGATTGGTCATCAGCATTGGCTCTTGGTGAAGTGTTTGCTTTCTCCCATCTTATGTTTAAAAGGTTGATTTTGAATGTTTCGGTGCTTATTATTATTGGAGATCAGACTTAGCATACCTCTTTGAAAGGAAGAAAAAAAAAAAAGACCAGGACCGTTAAAACTTGGCAGACAAGGCTGAAGCGAGAAGATAGATATTTTCTCCTAGTTCACTTTACCCTCTCAGATAAGCAGGCACACATTCCCAAGTATCTCGTAAAATCAGTTACAGTTCTACACATGCATGCACAAGTGCTGGACTGTTTTTACAAGATACACAGAAATTCTTACTCACTCACATAGCTTTCTGATGACAGAATCAAGTTATCACTCTAGACAGGAGTTATTTATTATATGAACCGAGAAAGAATAGATGTTTACTGTCTATGGAGAATTGAAACTGTTAGGCCAGCTTTAGATTAGAACACAATAACCAGGTTTCAGCTGTAGGATGAAATCTCCAACCTTGTAGATATGTAGAGTTAATTATTTTACACAAATTGTACTCACTTTTTGATTGTCCACACAACCTTGTAACGAAAATCATTGTTAGTCACGTTTTAAGATAACTTAAAATAGATAAAGATGGTTTCTCCCTGAATAATTATAGTGCAGTCCTATAGGTGTCTATTCAGAATTAACTATGTTGAATTTTGCTTGCTCCCAGGTGAATATGTGTAGGATTATGACTTGATCTATATTTGTCCAGGGATTTTAATACAAGCCTCACAGTTCAAGTCTAGCATTGCATAGGGAGGACCACAGTCATTTTCCTCCAGCATTTCTGTAGGTGTGTGGAGAGACGTGCAGCTGGGCATCCTACATTTTTGTTGTTAATGACCTGAAACCAACATCAAACTAGGTGACACCTATTTATATAGGGCTAAGAACTATGCACCCTACAAGCCACAGGGAACCCTGCAGTATATCTCTGACTGACAACTCCTCACCATCCTCCTCACACAAAAGGGTTACAGATCAGTAATTGTTCCATATTCAGTTACATTGTGTATTAATAGCCATGGCATTATTGCCACAATTGTAAATGCCCCTCTGAATCCCACCTTATACTCAAGGGAACCACTCCAAGCAATGGATGTCTGTTGTGTTTGCAATCAGGGCACAACAGGATGATGTTTCCACACTCTCCCACTAGTGAGTACGGCTGCAACAGTCAGAAGCAAGACCTCATTGCAGTTCCTCATTACAGCATTCCTTACAGGCAGAAGGGGTTGGAAACGTCATCCTGCAACTCCCCAATCAACAGTATAACAGATCTCCATTGCTTAGTGTAGCCGATGGCTGTTAAGGTAGGTTTAGGAGATGGGGGTGGGTTGGAATAGGAGATTATTCTTAGCCTCCTGGGCTGCAGCCAGGACAGTAAGTTGTCACCGAATCACCAGGCGA
This sequence comes from Phrynosoma blainvillii, assembly GCA_026167975.1. Classification (NCBI taxonomy): domain Eukaryota; kingdom Metazoa; phylum Chordata; class Lepidosauria; order Squamata; family Phrynosomatidae; genus Phrynosoma; species Phrynosoma blainvillii. The sequence goes on along the minus strand of JANUYF010000002.1, from coordinate 56,572,490 downwards.
CTGCAGCCTGGGCCCCAGCCATCCTCTGCCGGCCACCATTTAAACTGCAGGAGTTTTCCATTTTCTTAAAAGAGCCAGCTGAGGATAGCTGAGACCCGGGTTGCAGTCGACCGACGATTCAACGGCAACTTACTGAGTGACAATTCCTGCCGCTATGCCATGTCCCGGCTGCAGCCTGGGTGGCTTTTTTCACTTTAAAGGGTATGAGATAAGCTCCTAAGTTGCTGATGTGGGACCCTGATCAAATATTCACATCTTCAGAGGACCTCTAGTGAAAATATACCCTGTCCATTTACCTACTTCCACATGTTAGAAAGGATCAAAAACAGCAAAATGTAAAAAAGCAGAAGTGGTCATAAAAAGTAATTTCCAGTTTCATAAAAATGGCAGTGTAAAGCCTGTGGGGGTCCAGGGCAGACGAAAATTGACTGGTTGTGGCTGTCAGATACCCCAAAGTTATCCACCCCTGTGCAAGTGTAACATTAACTCCCTCACACGCTTTTCTGTCTTCCTATGCCTGAAAACTGGCGTCAGAAGTTTTTTCCCAACCCTAAGAGCCATTTCTGGAGTGTGCATGGAGGTGCAGGCGATTCCCACAGCTCAGTTATGCTGATGGAAGTTTTATCAGGAGAAGCATCCTGTTGGCTACTACTGGCCAGTGCTTGGTGTGGTTAAATGCCTGTACTGCAGCCACTCACTCATAAACCACAAGGTTGCGAGTTCAATACCAGCCAGGGCTGAGGCTCGACTCAGGCCTGCATCCTTCCGAGGTCACTAAAATGAGTACCCAGCTTGTTGGGGGGCAATCAGCTCATAGTTGTAAACCGCTTAGACATCCCCTAGCGTGATATGAAGCGGTATATAAAAATGAAGCTGCTTGGCTATTAGTCCAATTAACAGAATGAAATTATGAGTTCTAAATTGATAGTACTAGTTGATAGTCCCAACATCACTGTGTGACTGGAGTTCCCAAAGGAAATAGTAATGTGGGCATTAGAAACTTATAACACAATCCTATACATACCTACTCAGAACTAACTTTTACTCAGTTCAGTGAGGTGAGCTCTCAATTTTTGCTGAAGATGAGCCAGCTGAGGGTGGGGGTGAGAAGCCATCTGAATTATCTTTACCCTGGTTGACCTGCCTTTGTGTCAACATAATCCTGTTCTGCCAACTAATCTCAGAGATTGCTTGGGAGAGATATGCTGGCACAACTGCTCTGCTGGCAGATCCCATCTTACAGAAAAGAAAGCAAATATGTGGAAGAGGAGAATTAAATATGCCTGATCTGAATCGCTGTCAGCCCAGGAACACAGCTACTATACTGGCACAAAGTTAGACCAGGGGTAGGTAGTACTAAATAATTTCTGGCATTTCTAATCAGAGTGGGGGTTGGATTCAGCAGAGTTGGAACTGGCAATTTGGAACTGGCCCTCAGCTGTCTTTGAGTTGGAACTGAACTCTTAGTCCAGTAAGTGGGTCTCAATGGTGTGCAAAGAACGTGCACAAGAGAGGGGCTAACTGTGTTTACATAAAGCATATTCATGTTAGTAGACTACAATTTGTTATATATAATATTCTGGAAATGAACTAGATGCTCAGCCTCCTGTTAATCATATTCTTTGTTGGTATGAACCAAACATCCCTTGCACTGTACAGGAAAGTAGTCAGTTCAGCACAGAATAATCTGATGCAATGTATCTTGCCTGCAGGGTGAGGGACAGGTCTTCTTCCTGTGCACATTTATACATTAATATGCAGAAATGTGTCTTGGAGGGTTTCACTAGATATCTTAATTCTGCTGATGCAAGAGAGAAGGAAATTACAGGTGTCTGTTGGAATATAGACTGCTGATAAACAACTTGCCATTTTGCAGTGTCTGGTCACATCTGCAGCCTTTTGGGATGCAAAAGTACTGGAAGGATTATTTCACAACTTAAAGACACTTCTGTTACCCTAACTTTTATTTTTAGGCTAAATTAGTAGAATTCATCCCCCCCCCCCCCCGGAATTGCACTGCTTATCTTAAAACTTATTTAGCTAAACTTATATTCAGCAGCAAACACAAGACAAGAAAAATGAAACACTGATGGTGGTGGTGGTGGTGGTTTTTTTAAATTAAAGTTTGACCTACACGGAAGCAGGCTAGCATAAAAGTATGGACAAGTGGATTGTGGTTTACTGATATCAGTGCATATGAATATTTCATTGAAATAATACTTTGATCTGTCAGTAATACTAGCTTTTCATGTAGTAGTTGAAGCTGCTATTGTGGTGATGCATAGAACAATGCATTGCAAATTGTGTATGTGTGTGTGTATATAGTCCTGGTGAATAAATATTTGAAATTAGGGCAAAGCAAACATCCAGAGACCATAATGGGGAATATTGCAATCAGAACACTTTAAACTTCTGTTCTGAAATGATTACACAGCTCCTACATTTTACCTGATGTAAGAAACCTACAGTATGTTGAATTTTATATATCCTTACTGTTTATCATGACTGAATGGAAAATCCTGTATAAATAAAACCTTGTTTGTGTTTATCTTTTGTATTAGTTGTTAAGTATGCTAGTTTATATATACATAAACACTAACACATAAACACACATAAAATAAAATAAAGATTTTTAAAACTATGCCTCATATTACAGCTGAACAGTCGTCGCACAGCTAGAGTTAAGGTTATAAGAGGTATTTTTGAAATCCTTGCAGAATTTCCATCAGGTCACTGTAGTAATAATTATGTATGTATGCAGTTAATGTTCCCTGACTGCCTCTGATCCTCTGTGTCTGTTCCCTTTCTGTGCTCTCCTGTTGAGATCATACAGTCTGAATATAACATACTGCAAACTGGTCAGAACTCAAAACCCTGGCAAATTATATGCCTTACCTATGAAACAGAAACCTTTCACTCCCTATACAACAGAAAGGAAAGGGTAACACAAGAGAATTTCTTCACACTACAAATGTCTAGAAGAGCTTTAATTCTATTTCCTACTATTGTCCAGAAATTATTTCCTGTTATATCAGAAAGTACATTTCTCCCGAGAATTTAATTTGAAGGGGGGAGCTGATTGAAAATCCACATCTATGTAAATGAGATAAGGATTCTTCCCTGCTTTCTTTTTAAAGCTAGTTGATCATGCTTATAGTTACAAGAAGAAACAGAATACAAAGTCTGCCTGTTAAAAAGAACACATTACTATAAAAATTAAGTATATTTTGTAATTTTTTTATTTCAAAGAGAGACTGTTATGTGTTAATTTTGGGACTAATGAAAACTAAGAGACAGAATGTGAGCTTGTTGAATGACTATCCTTAATCACTAACCTTTAATCAATTTCATGTCTGTGTAACCTAAATTATTGCATTGCAAAAAACAAAACAAAACTTTTAAGTCCTGTTTCTATTTACATTGCACTAACAATTGATATCACATCAAGAAATGGAATCAATGGCAGTAGTAAGCTAGCCAAACGACCAAGACACATAGGAGAACATATTCATACAAAGGATTAATGTTTGATATAAACATGTTATTGTGTTCTTTTGTTTTGTAATGTACTTTACAAATACATTGAGTTCTTCCAAGTACACAATGTAATAATCACAGTTAATATCATTTGCTTGCCTTCTGTTCTTTCTTTTACCCCTTTTTCTTTTCTCTGTCTTTGTCCTTATACATCTTTCACTGATTTCTTGCCTAATTTCCTCAATAACATTCATTTTAAAAGTGTAAAAATGTATTTGGAGATCAATCCATTTCATTTCTAAAGACAAATCCCATGTTTCATAGCTGGCAGCAGATTCATGCAACAAGATCTTCCCTTCTTGCTTTCAGACAACTAGTTTCAGTCATCTTATACAAAGTTCCTATATGCATTCCAATCTTGTGGATTATTTCATGAGGTTAAAGGCAGAGATCAAGCTATTTATTTATTTATAGTTCTGAGTATTTCCATATATGCATGAGACCACATCCTGAGTCCAGCTTGAACCACTGGAAAGATAAAAATGTATGTTGATACATGCATCATCAATGAAAAGGAAAGGCTACAGTGAAAGACAGCCATTAAAATTTAGATCCATGGCCAGTTTAGGGCATTTGCTTCTTCCTCCTTTTCCGTCTACATTCACTTCAATGGCGCTGGCATGATAGGAACAAAATCCAATGGATTATTGTCCAGAACAACCAGAACCTTCAGAACTGGAAGCAGAAGCAGAAGTTAACAGTAGTAAATAAACTTTTTCAAAATTTAGCCACTTGGCATATCCAGTTTTATTTGTTTGTTTTACAAACAAAATACAAACAAACCCCAATAGCTCTCAATAATTGCTCTTTGCTAATGTTTGTGCCATCCACAAACCACCACATGGTGTTTCTCAGCAAATCATAATGCAGTGGCACAGAAATGTGTTCTAGTTGTCTGTAGCTTGACCACATTTGGGGGAAATCAAGAGTTCCCTCCCCCATTTGGTCAAACAGTGGAATTCACCGGGGTGAGGAAATACACTACAATACAAGAAGTATAAAAATTATCTGATTTTATTTTACTTTCCATCCATCTCATGTTTCCTTTTCTTGCCTGTTATACCTCTTCTATCTGTTACATGGTGTTGTTCTTAAATGTTTGCTTAGAGTCCACAAGTCTTGTATGTTTAGTAAGCTGCAATGGAGGAAATTGCTATCACATGGAGGAAATTGGGAGTTTATACAGTGATTAACCCGTGAAAAATCACACAATTGACATTAAAACGTGCTTAAAATGACATTAACGCAAATGCCATTATCCCACGAAGAACCAGCGAAGAACCAGGCAAGAAACAGCAAAAAGTCATTCATGGGAAAATTCTGTGAATGAGTTATTGTTGTTTTTGCCTGGTTCTTCATGGGATAATGGCACTTTAATCATGTTTTGTCTCAGTGTCGTGTGAAAACCATTTGCTCAAGTGTGGGTTAATCATGGATTCTTCATGAGATAACAACACTTTGTACACTGACGTTTTATGAAAACCATTCATGCAATTGTCATATGAAAACCATTCGTGCAATACTTCTAATTTCCCCCGTGTGATAAACTCCTATGTTTATTATCCAAGGGTGAGTCTACACTCTCGAAATAATGCTGTTTGATACCACTTTAAGTGCTGGAGTCCTGGGATTTGTAGTTTTACTAGGTCTTTAGCCTTCCTTGCCAAAGAAGGCTGGCACCTCACAAAATGACAAACTCCAGGATTCTCTAGGATGGACCCACAGCAATTAAAGTGGTGTCAAACTGCATTATTTCTAAATGAAGATCAGCAATCCCCAAAGCTTTTGAGGCTACTGCCCCCTTTTCTCTTGGGTGATAACCCTAGTGCCCCCCAGTTCCTATTTCTTGATATCTGGTCTACCAACTCACCACCACCTCTTCCACCTCAACCTCTTATGTGTGAATACAGCAGCAGCCCATGGTTGCTTCTCTGTCTTGCCTGCGTTGGCCTTACAGCAAAAGGAAGGCTGGCTCGCTGCTTGGTTTCTGCTCCAAGGATGGTTGAAGACTGCAAGAAGACTGGATTAAAATTTCTGCTCAAGTGGAGATTGGATAGGTGGCCTATAATATGTGAACCGACAAAAAAAGGTACCCAAAGAATTTCAAAACATTCATATGCTTTATATTTACAGAAGAAATTGGATAAAGGGAAGATTTAATATAGAAAGCAGAGTTAGTTTGATAGAAGTGAATGTCTTTTCAAAAGACACAGAAGCCAGACAATAAGTCTCACACACACTCAGCCCCAGAAAACGCTATGATAGGTTTACCTTAGGGTCGCCATAATTCAGAATCTACTTTAAGGTACACAACAGCAACAACAAAGTTTTCACCTGAAGGAGTCGAAGCATGGCATATAGTCTAACTGCCTCACATGTTGATAAATTTTCTTCTTACCAGAACAATAAAACAAAACAAATCTTTGGCTAGATCATTGTTCCTTTCCTCTGTCTTCTAAAGGCTTTGTAAGTTATATTGGACATAGAGGAACATTAGAGGGTGTTTAATGTGTTGGCGCTATACTTTCTTCATTGTTTTTCTTTGCTTTTGATGCAGTTGTGTTTCAATATAACCTGCAGTGTTAAAACTGTTTGTGTTTTTATTAGTACCTTTTTTAGGTAATGGTGTTTTCAGCTGCCTTGAATCCTAGTTCTAAAAGAAAGGTGTGAACTAAATCAAATATGTAAGATAAGATAAATATATTAGCAAGAAGACACTGTGATACTTTTACTATGTTATATATAATTCAGTGGATTTTTTTTATTTTACTATAATTTTCAGAATAGGTATCAGACAACCAGAGACATGAGTGGCATGTGGCTGTTCTCTTATTTACTATTCATTATCCATCTGAAACAGGTATCTATTATGCCATTCCTTGTCGTCTCCATAGGGAATACAAACTATACACAAATTGGTCTTTATGCATTTCCTGCTTGGTTAACAGACATGGCAATTCAATCATTCGGTATTAATGTTATTTACTGCCAAAGCATCCTCTCTCAGAACGTATAATGACTCCTGTGTGCAATCTCATTTCTCAGCCAAAATGAAAACTCCTTAAAGTTCCTTTTTTACTACACTAAACTGCCTGAGAGAAACTTTGTTCTCTTTCCCTTTCAATATAACCTCAGATATATCCATAGTGAGAACCAGTGTGGTGGTGTGGTTTCAGCATTGGACAAGTTCTCTGGAGACCAGGGCTCAAATCCCTGCTCAGCCATGGATACCCACTGGGTGACCTTGAGCAAATCACACCCTCTCAGCCTTAGAGAAAGGCAACCCTCCCTTAAGCTTGCTACAAGTCAGAAACAATGGAAGGCACACAACAACAAATATCTACAGTGTATAATTAATAGCACTTCAATACCACTTTGATTGTCATGACTCCATCATATGGAATCTTGGGATTTGTAGTTTGGTCAGAATTTTCTGCTTAGAATTCACTACCCCAACTTTTGGCAGAGAATTCTAACTGCCTCTCTAAATTACAAATCCCAAAATTCCATATGATGGAGTCATAGCAGCTAAAATATTTTCAAAGTGTTATAATCACATAGTGTGGAAATGTCACATCAATCATACCCTGAATAAGCTTTTTTTTTTAGGTCAAGGAATTTCATCTGCCTAGATAAACAGACAGAAACATAGATATTTGTTTGTTGAATTGAATATAAGATATTGATAAATTTATAAGAAGTGACTATTGGAATGGGGACTGGATTGAGGAGTTTATCGCTTGCCAAATAAACCGGTTCACCTTTTCTGGCTTGAATCCTTGATCCGGGACATCCCCAGATGTTATCAGAAATAAATTGCCGCCAATTTAGCCACAATGCTGCCGGCCAAATCTATCCTGGGTGGAAGCTTCACTCAGCCGGCACTTTTCCAAAGTCGGGGAGCTTCCAACTTCAAAAATTGACTGGCAAAAATTGTCTGATAACATCCGGAGGTGCCCTGGATCCAGGATTGAAACCGGAAGAGGTAATCTGGCTTATTTGGCAAGCAATAAGCTCCTAAGTCACATTTTGCTGACTTGCAGAGGTAACTGATTAATAAACAAAGAACTTAATGAATAGCTTGTAAATCTATTTGCTAACAGCAGACATTATAAAGATCCATCTCTTCCTGTCCTTTTAAGTCAAGTCACACACTCTCAGCCCCAGAAAACTCAGAAAACCCTGTGAAATATTTGGCTTAGAGTTGCCATAATTCAGAAACTACTTGAAGACACACAACGGCAGCAACAAAATTTTCACATTATGGGGTCAATGCATGGCATGTAGCCTAACTGCCTCACATATTGATAAATTGCTTTCTTACTAGAACAATAAAATAAAATAAAATAAACCTTTGGCTAGATTATTGCTCCTTTCCTCTTTCTACTAAAGAATTCATACAATAGGGTCACAAAGAATGGAGCTCCGTCACTTGTTTGCTGTCATTTATATTTCTGAGTATGAATAGAGGTTATTGAAATAAAATAGAATGCAACTAGCTGGCTTTTATATCTGAACAGAGGTTGAGGCTTAGCATATTTTCTGAGATTTTGGGGCCAAAATCAATACTTTTTGAAGTCACAGGGGTGAGCTCTGGTAATGTTACAAGGAGCAGTCCCTGTTGATATCATAGTGCATGATACTTAAAGCATCAGCCACAGTTGTACGAAGTAGATTAGTCCAACAAAAAACACTTGGTTTAATCAGAGAGGAAAATGCAAATACAAACACCCCTTTCAAGGCAGTGCTCTCTTCATGAGATTCCTCCACCTCACCCTAAGGACTGGAGAAGAGGGGCTAAAGGCTGAGATCTGTCAGCCCTATTCAAGTTACACCAGGCTGTGGGGTTAATAGGGACCACTGTAGACCACAAAGCTACATGTCCACTATAGATTTTAACATTTCTTCATGAAGAGAGATACTGGCTTTCCATCAGGGCAGTTCCCATTTTCTAGAATGCTTCTGGATGAGACTACTTTTACTGTGACATTGCACTACATCTTTCACAGAAATGTACAGGATTTCCAGATGTTCTCATCCTGAATTTGCATGTTTTCTCACCTTTCCTCTCTCATGTTTCCCCATTTTTTTAAAACCCTGCATACCACCCTGAACACATAAAATCTTCTCTGGTTTCAGAGGTCAAATAGATCTCATCCTGTTTAGAATGGGGGAATACCAGCAACTTCCAGACAGGGCTAAGAAATAAATCCTGGAGTGCCACTCCCAATCAATGTGGACAGATCTAGGCTAGAAGGAACAGTAGTCTGATTCAGTATAATGCATCTTCTTAGGTTCTTAGGGCCACTACAGATGACTCAAAGTGCTGTCTTGGAGGCAGGGAAGAGGAGGGGCAGCCACATGCTGGGTGCCCCAACCCCTTTCCAAGGATGTCATCACAGTGTGCGCTGCTGTGCACGGTGCACGCTGTCAGGATATCCTCCTGGTGCAGCGTTTTTACACGCTGCCCCGGAAGAAGCACAAAACAGCCGTGTGGCAGCTCTTCGGATGCCCTTTTTGCCACCTGGGAAAGGAGTGGTGTTTTGGCTCTCCTTTCCGGGTGGCGAAAGGGAGGATTGGGGCCGACGCATCTGGCAGCTTTGGCCTTGATCCTCCATTTTCCAGGGCGGCCCAGGGCTGCCCGTCTGCATCCCCCCTTAGTGAGCCCTCTTTCTTCTTTTCCAGATGCAAGGTGGAAGAGTACTGGGCAGCATGTCCCCACCAGCATGTCCCAACCAGCCCCACTCCATCCCATAGTCCCACATCTAGGGGGATTTGTGAAGAGCTAAGTGTGCTTTATGTATGTGTACTTCTGTGATACAAGGTAAACTATAATATACTATAATATGGGTTTCTGCCTTGCATGGAGTACTTGTATCAGAAGTACTGCCAAGAGTATATTTGTAGAGTGCTTGACAAAGTGTAGTATGATTGGCATTTGCATCTGGATTGGGAATGAAAGGAAGAGTTACTGTTTAGTATGATATGGTGGGTTAATGAGGATTAAAGAGACAGATAGGGACTGCAGTTTGATCAGGACACTTAAGAATAGAAAGTTGAGAGAGATTGTGTACCTAGATGAAACAAGTCATTCAGGGCAATTTCATTCTCTGCGTTTAGCATATGTTTCTTCCTGCAACAACATTTCCTCAAAGAGTGTACCTCAGCAAATAGACTTACAAAGTAAGCCCATCTATAATTTTGAATGCCCAATCATAAAACAAAGTTAGCTAATCAGCAAGTTACAGAAGTGCAGAAAAGCATGTCTTGCAACAAATAGATTTATTTCACAACTTGAGGAAGCACCACATGCTAAGTAAAACAAAAGGATGGTGAAAAGGATGAAAAATGTTGTGCCACAAACTCTTGCAATTGAATATTGTTGATATAATAACCTGCAACAAAGTGTTTATGTGCTGGCGGGTGGTGAAGAGTCAAATATCTAACATAATAGAATTGAAATTAATAAAATATGTTTTGTTTCTTTTATAACCATGCCTGTTTATTCACTACTATAGGAATTAGTTTACTAGAGCCAGAGGTATCATCACATCCCTTATATGCTTGTATTACAGGCTGAGTCTCCTTAATCCAAAATGCTTGGGACCAGAAGTGTTTTGAATTTCAGATTTTTTGAATTTTGGAATATTTGCATATAAGCTGATTGCTCACCATATAAGCTGGTTTACCTCTTCTGGCTTCAGTCCTGGATCCGGGATACCTCCAAATGTTATCAAACATAAATCGCCACTGATTTAGCTGCGATGCCGCCTGCCGAATTCATCCTGGCTCAAAGCCTCACTGAGCTGGCCAATTTTTGAAGTCGGAAGTTCCCCAAATTTGAAAAAGTGTCGGCTGAGTCAGGCTTCGACCCGGGATGGATTCGGCCAGTGGCATTGCAGCTAAATCAGTGGCGATTTATGTCTGATAACATGCAGGGGTATCCCAGATCCAGGATTGAAGCCAGAAGAGATAAGCCAGCTTGTTTGGCAAGCAATAAGCTCCTATAATGAGTTGTCTTGGAAATGGGACCCAAGTCTAAATATGAAATTTATGTTTCATATACATCTTATACCTACACATTTTATACATAGTATTTTTAACAGTTTTGTGCATGAAACAAAGTTTGCGTACACTGAACCATCAGAAAGCAAAGGTGTCACTATCTCAGCCTCCTATGTGGACATTTTTTTTTAGTATTTTGGATTTCAGAATTCTGGATAGGGGATAATTAACCTGTATTGAGTACTGGATCTTGAAAAGATCATGATAGCAGTATAACATAGAAAGGATAGTGCGGAGAGCAGGCAGAATTATGCCAAGCTAGTAACAGCCAATCAGTAGTGAGCTGATGACAGCCAACAGAATTGTGGGCTGTAGGTGGATAAAGAAATTCATTGCTGATAGTTAGAGTCAGTCTGGGTCTGGTTGTGTAAGAATCCAGGAGTCAGGGACTGTGAGGGCTAAAGTTCACAAGGGAAGGACTTAGGAGCTAAGCAGACAAGCGGCCATGGGCCGCCCCAGAAAGCTGCGGCGCAGGACTGAGGCATCCCCATGCCTCGGTCCCGCGGTGCACCTTCGCTGCCCCTGAAAGGAGCACTAAATCAGCGCTCCTTTCACAAGTCGCCAAAGGTGCGCCACAAAAAGCTGCAGCGCACCTTCGTCTACTCTTCCACCGCAGCATGTGCGAACGCTGTGGCGGGAGGTCCTCCTCGGAGCGCCGGCCGTGCGGAGGGCCGGCTGCTCTGAGGACGACCTCGGGAAGGGGTTGAGGCGCCGATCGTGCGGCTGCCCCTCCCCTTCCCTGCCCCCAAGACGGCCCAATAAGCCGTCTGCTTAGCCCCTAAGTTCCAGGACAGAACTCCAAGTGAGGGAGTTTCTGGGATTTGATTAGCCTGGGGACTATTATAGAAATAAGGTTAAAGGATAAACATAAATAAGGACCATGTGAGTGTCCTAAAGAATAGTAACTGGTGTTATCTAGAGTTAAAGAGTGTGCAACAAAGTATAACAAGAACAAGTGAATGCAACATTGAAACAAATGCAACATTGTCAACTATTATCCAAATAAAGCTTTATTGTTGTTTAATTACACACTTGTCTAAATCTGGATTGAATTTCCACGCTACTAAGAAATAACCAAGTTCGGGGAGTAAACCCATAGATATACGTAAAAGTAGTCTGGTTCATCACATATTGGGGCACTGGTGGGATAACAATACCCATTGGGCTGCCACATCAAGAAAAGTAAGCGGGGCTTGTGACAGATAATGTAATTGTGTTTATTTTTCCTAAAGGTGGACTATATTGCAGGCTACATCCACACTGCAGAAATTATCCAATTTGATACTACTTTAACTGCTATGGCTCAATGCTATGGAATTCTGGGAATTGTAGTCTGTGAAACATTTAGCCCTCTCTTGTCAGAGAGCTCTAGTGCCACAACAAACTACAGTTCGCAGAATTCCATAGCATTGAGCCATGGCAGTTATTATTTCTGCAATGCAGATGCAGCCATAATAACCAGTGAAAAGGACAAGGGAATACCATAGGTAATATGAACAAGGATTTACTCAGCTTCTTTCCCATCCCACAACACTGGGCCTCTACAGACGGCGCTTTGTGCCATCTTGGAGGCAGGGGAGGGGAGGGGCAGCCACATGCTGGGCACCCCAACCCCTTCCCGAGGACATCATCAGAGCACGTGTCATTGCACACAGCGAGCGCTCTGATGACGTCCTCCCAGCGCAGCGTCTGGACACGCTGAGCTGGAAGAGATGCGGAAAAGCTGCGTATCAGCTCTTCCAGCACCCTTTCCATGGCTTGAGAAAGGAGCACTATTTTGGCTATTTTGGTGCTTCTTTCCCAGTCACCAAAAGGGTGGATTGGGGCAGAGGCGTGGGGCAGCCTCGGCCCCAATCCTCCCCTTCCCAGGGTGGCCCACGGCCACCCCATCTGCATCCCCCCACTGAGAGACCTGGTCCCATGATGTTCTCCAATATGTGGCTATGATGACAATAGAGGCTCAGCACAGCTGTGAGTAAAGCTTTTTTTTTTTAAATGGGGGATCATAAAGGGGGAGATCTATGTGGTTGAACCATAGAGCTTGGAAAATTTACTTTTTAGATTATAATCCCCCAAATTCTCTAGTAATTAGCCAAGTTGCCTGGACGACACTGCGATTTATAGTCCAGAAAAGTAGCTTTCCCAAGCACTGGATAACTTAAAGGAACTTATATCTAAGGGAAGGAACAAATAAGAGATTCTAAGCTTCTTCTTCTTCTTCTTCTTCTTCTTCTTCTTCTTCTTCTAGCTTTTGTGCTACTATTATTGCTGTGAATATTTTCTGTATTATTTGTCTCCTGTCGGAAGCTGCCTTAGCTGTGAGACTGCAGAAAAGCTGAATATAAAATAAAGCAATAGACAGCAATTCAAACTTTTGGGAGGCCAGAAATCTCTTTGAGAATCTGCTGAAAGCTATGGGACACCCCCAGGCAAGTGCAATGAAATACAACTTCTATAGTAACAGGAAGGAGAACAATGAAAGAGAAATTTGTCCTGGGTTTATAGGTCCTTGGAAACTCATCCATACACCCCCCTAGAATTCCATGGCCCACAGGCAGAAAGGTTCTCCAGTAGAAACAAATATGATGCAAATATCTTTTGCAGCTGATGTGGACATTAGAGGAATGCTATTTTCAGCTATTTGAAACTAATTCTGCTTAAATTACGGAGATAGTGCTTGATAGTGAGGCAAAAAGAGGTGAGGCAATAGTGCGAAATAGGGTGATAGTCCTTTAGTCATATTACAACTATTATTGCTATTACTAAACATGGATTTGGTGCCAATTATGTGCCAGGCATGTACCTGCATTACAAAATCCCTCAGAAGTGAATCATAGGCTGTGTCTGCACCAGTATCAGCTTGTGTAATGTCTGTGTATCAATAGTACAACTGGGAGAGTCATATTATCTGTATGAAAGGTGTGTGGGAGGGTCTGCATTGAGCTTTCATCTCCCAGTTGTCCTCTTTAAACAGATCCATTCTTTATTGTGGTATAGAGATATTGGAAACAGTCGTATGGAATTAGCAGAAATGGACAATCTTCAGAGGCAAAGCACAAATAGCTTGCCAAAGCTTCCAGATTTGATCGCGGGCACTTCAGGATAGAACTGGTGGAAATTCATGTCTAAAAATATTTGATTGCTTTCACTTTATGGTTGTGGGGAGTGGCTTTCAGGGTACAAAATAGGTGATTTTCTTTACATTTCCGGAACTCTCTCAATATGCCTGGAAAGATAGGCATATGATATTTTTGTCATTTTTCTCAGTGAAACAATGCATCAGTGGATAACTGCGCAGCTCAAAATCTTGTATGTATACTTGTGTAACTGCATGGCTGTGCACACCTTTAAAAATGGTTCTTTCCATTTAAGTGTCATGCTTTTAATAGTCTCTGCTGTAAGCAGCATTGTAAAAGATAAAGCATGCCACAAAGATTTTAACAGCAAACAATACCCCAAAGCTGTGCAGCAGAGAATCTTTGTGTGCAATTGCTTATGTTCTTATATCTCCTTTGTGGGGAGGAAGACAATAAGTCTTCATTTACACACAATGTTGTGTACAAGTAACCATCTATGCAAGTGTACAGATGTGAATGCATCAACCTAAGAAGGGGGAAAGAGTGAGCCCAAGAACGTCCCACATAACTTAAAACATTTCACCCACTTATCAAGCATTAATCTCTGGAAGCATTGTAATGTGGACAGAATAAACCATGTTTACACAGAATACAGTACAATACTCGTTGCTCTATGTGGAAACAGAGTGCCAACTTTGCTTTACCAAACAGCAGCACAGGAGTGCCCAGCAGCACTCAAGTTTCAAGAGTGGAGGCCCACTCTGTCTTTTTGCTGAGGCAGATTAACATGGTCATTTACCTGGAATTTATCGTTATCTAGACTAGGTGTTCAAATGAGAACATCCTCTTCTAATAAGCCACAGTTACAGATATTTGAAACAAAGGAGTTTCTCTCTCTGCCTTTTCCTCTAGAACTCCCTTGGTTTTCAGTGACAATCTCACTAGCATAAGGATGGAAAAGAGGGTCAACCCAATATTCTTAATAGCACTTGGCACTTCTAAGCCTGCTGCAGGCAGTGAGTAATCCAAACAGAGTGACATCATTTTGGACTCTGCAGTTTGGGTCATCTGAGGAAGAAGTTGCCTTTAAAAACCAGCTTCCATGCTGTTTAAATAACAGCCTATTAAAATGGGGGGGGGGGGGAGATTCTGTAAAGTCTTTATGTAAAGACTCAGGGTGCATACAAGTGAATCTTTGAAATGTAACATGCCACATCACTTTCTCCCACTGGTAACTGTGGCCTCTCCCTTCCTTTGCTGTGAAAAAGATAGACAGACATAATAGAAATTCCCATTCTGGTTCAGCCATCTTTCTTGCTCCTGCCTCTTGTTGGGAAACCAAGACCTAATTTTGGGGAATTTATAATTAGCTCAAATGTGAGAGGGAAGTGCCCAACTTCACTTCTGAGATCTTGTCCAATTGCCTACCAGAGGTATAAGAATTCTGGCAAAGAATGACACTGAAATGGACCAAAATCCAATTAAAGTCTAAAATATTTATTAACACAAAAATAGCAAACATCCAAATGCGGCACACACACATACACTAATAATAATAATAATAATAATAATAATAATAAATTTTATTTGTAGTCCGCCCCTCTGCAGAGCAATCGGGGCGGGGGACAACAGGATTTAAAACAGAACAACATTAAAACAATACCTCTCCCCATAATCCCTTCCTCCCCCCACCCCATCCCCTTAAAATAGAATTAAACCAGGAATAGTTAAAATACTATATTAGTTAAATTAATTAATTAAAAACAAAGTTTTTTCAGAGGAGTCATACAATTGGGGCCCCTTATGGGCCGACAGTTAATCCGGAAAGGCCTGCCGAAAGAGATCCGTCTTTACTGCTTTCTTGAAAGCAGCAAGAGTGGTAGTAAGACGGATCTCATCCGGCAGGCCATTCCAGAGTCTGGGAGTGGTTGCAGAGAAGGCCTTCTGGGAGGTTTGGGACAGCCTAGTTTTTACTGGCTGTAGCAGATTCCTCCCAGAGGACCGCAGGGCGCGGGGGGATCATATGGGGAGAGGCGGTCCCTAAGATAAGATGGACCCAAGCCATGTAGGGCTTTAAAGGTCAAAACCAACACCTTGTACTGCGCCCGGAAACTAATTGGCAGCCAGTGGAGGGATTTAAGCACAGGTGTTATGTGCTCCCTCCTTGATGTTCCCGTAATTAGCCTGGCTGCCATATTCTGTACCAATTGAAGTTTCCGGGTTAGGCACAAGGGTAGCCCCATGTAGAGTGCATTGCAGAAATCCAGACGTGAGGGAAGAGCGAGAGTGGGGGGAGGCAAAGAGGGAAACCAGGATAGAGGGAGATAAACTCACACCCGAGAGACTCCTCTGGGCTTCTGGCGAATGTAGATGGGCTCCATGGAAGGGGCACGACCGGCAAAAGAGGGGGGGTCGTGGGAACTATCTCAGAGCGCAGACCGACAGAGATTCAGCATGCACTTCCAAGGTAGCACGAGGTCTGCTAAAATCCAGGGGTTCTTATAGGGAAATTCTGCCTCCTGGCCATGAGTTAAACAATGGATGGACAAAGGCTTGATGGGTTTACTATTGTTTACTTAAGTCTGGGCATTGTACAATGCATTTGGTTTCAAAACTATCAAGGAAAGGAATAATAATAATAATAATAAAATTTTATTTATACCCCGCCCAATGGATACCCAATCAGGGCGGCTTACATCATTTAAAACACAATATACATAAAACATAATACAGAAACCCCCCCACCCCCCCTTAAAAAATTATTAAATCAGGCAATATATAAAATCAACATGATTAATTATATTAAAATCCACACAGAATCGGTAAGCAAGCTGGATAATCCCTTCCATCTGCCGATGGGGCCACGCAGGAACATCATTTAGCATGGCTACCTATATCCGGGGTGGGGGTATACTACTCTGGAAAGGCCTGCCGGAAGAGATCCGTCTTAATAGCTTTTTTAAAGCTATCCAAAGATGTTAATTGACGGATCTCATCCGGCAGGTCGTTCCAGAGCCTAGGGGCAACAGCTGAAAAAGCCCTCCGGGAGGTAGCCGCAAGCCTCATTTTCTGAGGTTGCAGCAATTTCCTCCCGGAGGATCGAAGAGCGCGGGGAGGATTGTATGGGAGAAGGCGGTCTCTGAGATAGTTTGGGCCCAAGCCATTTAGGGCTTTAAAGGTGATAACCAACACCTTGTACCTGGCCCGGAAGCTGATAGGCAGCCAGTGGAGGGATCTCAGCACCGGAGTGATGTGATCCCTCCGAGATGTTCCGGAAACAAGTCTGGCTGCCATGTTCTGTACCAGCTGTAATTTCCGAACCAGGCACGAGGGTAGCCCCATGTAGAGTGCATTACAGAAGTCAAGGCGTGAGGTTACCAATACGTGCACAACAGTTTCAAGATCCCGTACTTCCAAAAACGGGCGCAGCTGGCGTATCAGCCGAAGCTGATAACAGGCGCTCTTGACTGTCGCATTAACCTGATTAGTCATCAGGAGCGACGAGTCAAGAAGCACCCCCAAGCTGCGAACACAGTCACTGGAGGAGAGCGTGACCCCATCCAGGACTGGAGGTTGCAACCCAATTCCTGGTTTCGGGGCCGAGACCGTGAGCACCTCCGTCTTGTCTGGATTCAGCTTCAATCTGTTTTTCCTCATCCAGCCCATTACCGCCCCAAGACATTCATTGAGAGAAGATATGCCATTGGAGTTCGAGGCCGACGAACGAGATATGGAGAAATAGATTTGGGTGTCATCAGCGTACTGATAACACCCAGCACCATAACTCCGTATTATCTCACCCAGTGGCTTCATATAGATGTTAAACAACATCGGGGACAAAATAGCTCCCTGAGGGACCCCACAAGTGAGGTCCCTCTTACTCGAGCTCGAGCTACAGTCCCCGAGCAGCACCCTCTGGGACCGACCCGAGAGGAAGGACCGGAACCACTGCAAAGCAGTGCCCCCGATACCTAACCCCCTCAGGCGGTCCACGAGGATGCCGTGATCTATTGTATCAAAAGCCGCTGAGAGGTCTAAAAGCACCAACAGGGTCACGCTACCCCTGTCTCTAGGAAGCTAGAGAAAGGGGTGCAATCAAATCTGATCACTATCTCATTAAGTGTGAGACCAAAACAAACAAACACCATTAGGTATCTTTTCCAATATAATGGGATATTCCCAAGGGCAACTCCCAAAACCTGCCTGTCCAAGAATTTCTAGTGGTCTTATGCAACTTTACCTTGCTTACCTGACCTTACATCTAGGGGATTATGTCTGCCATCTCCCAAGGGTCAGGCTGGGGTCATAGGGAACTCCACATGGCTAAATCCCCCCCTCTTTTTCCCACACTACATTTCATTTCATTCATATGGTTATCTCCTTGGCTTTATGCAACAGCCTTCATCCTGCCTTTGTCGCTCAACAACCATAGTTAAAACTGAACTTGTCAGCTCATCTCCGTACCCGCAAGGCTTTGAATTTGAATTGACATTCTCACACACAAAGGGCTTATATAGGTCTGTCTCTGGATTCTCCAGTCCATACATGCATCTGAGGAAATAGGCTCAAGTCTACAAAAGCTCATGCTACCAACTTCTTTCTTTTGGTTAGGGCCTATACAGACAGGCAGCCATGGGCTGCTCCGAGAAGCTGAGGATTGGAGCTGAGGCTACCCCACTCCTCAGCCTCAATCCACTCTTTGAGCAGCTCTGGAAGGAGCCCACTCCTTGGCCCCAATCCACTCTTTGAGCAGCCCTGGAAGGAGCACTAAAATAGCGCTCCTTCCTCAAGCCTCAGAAAGGGCACCGGAAGAAGAAGCACGTGCCTCTTCCGCGCCTCTTCCATCATAGTGTTTCTGGATGCTGCAACAGAAAGACTTCATCGGAGCGCCTGCCGTGTGCAATGGCAGGTGCTCTGATGACATCCTCAGGAAGGGGTTGGGGTGCCCGGCGTCCAGCTACCCCTCCCCTTCCTGGGCTTGTTGCGCTGTCTGCAAAGCCCCTTAGTCTAAAGGGTGCTATCTGTTTGCATACTGATTTTACAGACTAACATGGCTATGTCTTTGAATTCTATACATCCAGATCAGTTTTAAACCCACCTGTCACTATTCACTTTGGCCAAGTACCTGGAAGTTGCTGGCAGTATAACACAGGGATGGATTATATCTTTGATTATTCTGTATGCTCTCAAGTCTTGAAGAACAAATTCTAAAATACTTGGGGCCAATGTGTAGCCTAAGAGCTTGGAAGTGATGCATTAAAAGCAGTGTTGTTGTTGTGTGTCTTCCAAGTCATTTTTGACTCATAGTGACCCCTAAGGCAACCTCTATTGCGACCCTAAGGTGATCCTATCATGAGGTTTTCTGGGGTTGCACTTGCTCAAAGTCACCTGATGGGTTTCCATGATCCATTGGAGAAATGAACCCAGATCTCCAATGCTCAAACTGCTCCCCCACAATGGTTCTCATAAGCAGTTATACCTGTAATGAGGTACCTTTGGGGGTGAACCAAGGTCAGTATTTCAGTAAAATAACAGCATTTCAAAAGTTACATAATGAGCAGGAAAGATGGCAGTGGGGGATTGAATAGCATCTGGTTACTTTTTAAGTTACCTTCTAGTGGCACTGTAGACACCAGACATCTTAAGAGCTATTTTAAGCAATTTTTTTTCATCCTTTATCAATCCACAGAGTTTTTTTTTTTGTTTTGTTTTGTTTTTGCCCAAGAAGAATGATTATTGGGGGGAAATAGCTTTGTTAACTGTAACAGATCATGTTGAAGTGGCTTTGTAATCAGTTGTCTGACAACAGTTAAAAAGTAACTCTCCTGACTCTGAATTACATTAATACCAATGCATATTCTTTTATTATCAAATAGCAGCTACAAAGAAACCTGATGTACCTTGGGGGTGTCTGATGGGGGAAGAGTTTAACACTTCCATTGCCTGACACACACACACACAAATGCTGCTCTGGTGCTTCTATTTGCATTTCAAAGGAAATTTCCGTTAGTGACAATGGAAGTTCCTCTTTAAATGCAAATAGAAGCTACAAAGAGCTACAAACCACCAGGGAGAGGGAAAGAGTTAAATCTCTCCTCAACACTGAACTCAACATCCCTCATAACAAACACTATGTATACTAATGCCATTTGTGCAAGCAACCTTAAATAGAAATTAGTCCATACTAATTGTTAAAGTATCAGTTTCCATTGGGAAGAGATTAATCCATATCTCTATGAAGTAGTAGACAGTAAATATGGATGGCAATAGCTGTGCATAATCTGAATTGTAGTCTGTCTACACAGCATTGGTTCCTATCCTATGCTTCTCCAGATCTTTTGGAATTCAGTTCCCACAATTCCTGATTGTTGAAAAGTTAGCTGTGGCATCTGGTAGGTGAAGTCCAAAATACCTGGAGGACCAAAGGCTGAAAACTACAAATTGTAGTCCATCCAGAGGGCACCAGATTGGGGAAGGCTACTCTAACCCAGGCTCCTTTTAAGATATTTTCATTTATATTTTTAACCATGGGTGCATCTACAGTGTAGAAATAATACAGTTTGACATCAAACTGATATAGCTCTATCCTATGGAACCCTGGGATCTGTATGTTTACATGGTTTTTTAGCCTTCTCTGCCAAAGCATGCTGGTGCCTCACAAAACTACAAATCCCAGGATTTTGTAGGATAGAGCCATGGCAATTAAAGTGGTGTCAAACTGCATTATTTCTACAGTGTAGATGCACCCCGTCCTGCCATTCTGAACTCTCAGTAACATGCTCTTATGCATCAGATGTTTCCTATTTGTAAAGTAGTCCCCTGTTGCTTTCCGCCATGTATAATATTATAACATGTATAATATAGTGCTGTCCTTGGAAATAAGCCCTATTGATTCAGCTGAGGTTACTTTTAAGTAAGCATCATTGAAAATTAAGGACAGTGAAATAGGGGTAGAATTCAGAGACATGGCCATGTTAATCTGGAACATCGGTATGCAAAGGGACATTGTAACACCTTTGGAAGTAACAGTGCAAAAGAAGTTGTAGCATATGCTTTCACAAACTATTTCCTCAGATGTATCTGATGTGCTACAAGATCCCTTTGCATAATAAATTAGAAATACTCACTCAGGTTTCATGGATTTTAATTGATTTAGACCAGAGCTTGAAAAAGTTTCTCTTTTTTTGGGGGGGGGGGTAAATTACTGCTGCCAGAATCCCCAATGATAATGGCCAATCAGCATGCTGAATGGACAATTTTGGGATTACGGGACTTCAAAGTAGAATCATAGAATCATAGAATCATAGAGTTGGAAGAGACCACAAGGGCCATCCAGCCCAACCCCCCTGCCATGCAGGAACTCCCAATCAAAGCATCCCCGACAGATGGCCATCCAGCCTCTGCTTAAAGACCTCCAAGGAAGAAGACTCCACTACTCTCCGAGGGAGTGTGTTCCACTGTCGAACTGCCCTTACTGTCAGGAAGTTCCTCCTAATGTTGAGGTGGAATCTCTTTTCCTGGAGCTTGCATCCATTGTTTCGGGTCCTAGTCTCTGGAGCAGCAGGAAACAAGCTTGTTCCCTCCTCAATATGACATCCCTTCAAATATTTAAACCCGGCTATCATATCATCTCTTAACCTTCTCTTCTCCAGGCTAAACATCCCCAGCTCCCTAAGTCATTCCTCATAGGGCATGGTTTCCAAACCCTTCACCATTTTAGTTGCCCTCCTTTGGACACGCTCCAGTTTCTCCACATCCCTTTTGAATTGTGGTGCCCAGAACTGGACAGTATTCCAGGTGAGGCCTGACCAAAGCAGAATAGAGTGGCACTATTACTTCTCTTAATCTAGACACTATACTTCTATTGATGCAGCCTAAAATTGCATTGGCCTTTTTAGCTGCTGCATCACACTGTAGACACTTGTGGTCTGCCTGGATTCCTAGATCCCTTTCACCCGTAGTCTCATTCAGCCAGGTGTCCCCCATCGTATATCTGTACTTTTCGTTTTTCCGCCCTAAGTGCAGTACCTTACATTTCTCTGTGTTGAATTTCATTTTGTTAGCTTTGGCCCAGCTTTCTAGTCTGTTCAAGTCATTTTGAATTTTGATCCTGTCCTCTGGGGTATTAGCTACTCCTCCTAATTTGGTGTCGTCTGCAAATTTGATAACTATGCCCCCAATATCGTCATCCAAGTCATTAATAAAGATGTTGAATAGCACTGGGCCCAGGACAGAGCCCTGTGGCACCCCACTGGTCCCTTCTTTCCATGTTGAAAAGGAGCCATTGTTGAGCACCCTTTGGGTTCGGCCAGTCAACCAATTACAAATCCATGTAACAGTTACTTTGTCTAGCCCACATTTGACCAGCTTGTTTGCAAGAATGTCATGGGGAACCTTGTCAAAGGCCTTACTGGAATCAAGATATACTGTATCCACAGTATTCCCTTCATCTGCCAAGCTGGTAATTTTATCAAAAAAAAGAGATCAGATTTGTCTGGCATGACATGTTGACTTTTTGTGATTATGGAATTACCTTCCAGGTGTTCACAGACTTTCTCTTTAATTATCTGCTCCAGAATCTTTCCTGGTGTCAGACTAACTGGACGATAATTGTTGGGATCCTCTTTTTTCCCCTTTTTGAAGATGGGGACAACATCCGCTGGGACTTCTCCTGTTTTCCAGGAGTTCTCAAAGATTATTGCCAATGGTTCCGATATTACATTTGCCAGTTCTTTTAATACCCTTGGATGTAATTCATCTGGTCCTGGAGACTTATATTCATTTAGATTAACCAGATGTTTCTGTACTATCTCTTTGCTTATTCTGTGCTGAAATTCTCCTATTCTGTCCTCTGCTCTATTATCCTCAGGTTGAGCACCCTTTGCCTTTTTTGAGAAGACTGAAGCAAAGAAGGTGTTCAGTAATTCTGCCTTTTCTCTGTCCGCTGTTAACTTTTTGCCATCTTCCCCACACAGTGGCCCTACCATTTCCTTCTTCTTCCTTTTGCTGCTGACATACCCCCAAAAGCCCTTTTTATTGTTCTTAACCTCTCTAGCAAGCCTGATTTCATTCTGCGCTTTAGCTTTTCTGACTTTACCCCTACACGTGCTAGCTATTTGTTTGAATTCCTCTTTGGTGATTTCCCCATTTTTCCATTTCTTATACATGTTCCGTTTAAAACTAAGGAGTTTATCACGTGGGGGATTCCCGTGCAGAAACGGGGCTTTAAAATGAGAAAAAAAAGTGGTTAGATTTTCAGATTTTCGCTGTTAAAATGGGGTTAAAATGTGGTTAACCCGAACAGAAATTAGACAAAAACTGCTTCTTTTTACCTTTGGAAAATCCCGAAAGTAAAAAGAAGCAGTTTTTGTCTAATTTCCATTCGAGTTAACCACATTTTAAGTCATCATCTGAAAATCTAACCGCTTTTGCGGGGGTTTTTTTGTTTGTTTGTTTTGTTTGTTTGTTTTTTTGTTTTTGTTTTTTTCATTTTAAAGCCCCGTTTCTGCATGGGATTTCCCCTGTGTGATAAACTCCTTAGTTCAGTTGAAAGTTCCTTAGGGCCTTTGCAGACTGCCAGAAATAGTGCAAATTGAGTCCATTTTAAGGGTTAGGGTTAGTGCTAGGGAGTCATGGGAATTTTTTTTTTCTGAGACATTGAGCCTTCTCCGTCAGAGAGCTCTGGTGCCATAATAAAATACAGTTCCCATGATTCCCTAACCCTAACCCTTAAAGTGGACTCAATTTGCACTATTTCTGGCAGTCTGCAAAGTCCCTTAGTCATCCATCCTGGTTTCTTGAGGCACCTCTCATTTTTTTTCCTCATTGGAAATTGTGCCTTCAGTATCTCCCTTTTGAGAAACTCCCATCCATCTTGAACTCCCTTGTCTTTTAGTATTCCTGACCATGGGATCACCCCAAGTATTTCTCTAAGGGGGGTTGCAGACTGCCAGAAATAGTGCAAATTCAGTCCACTTTTAGGGTTAGGGTTAGTGCGAGGGAATCATGGGAATTGTTTTTTTTCTGAGACATTGAGCCTTCTCTGTCAGAGAGCTCTGGTGCCACAATAAAATACACTTCCCATGACTCCCTAACCCTAACCCTAACCCTAAAAGTGGACTGAATTTGCACTATTTCTGGCAGTCTGCAACCCCCCAACGTTTACTAAAATCAGCTTTCCTAAAGTCTAGAGTACGTGTCTGACTATACCTGGCTTCACCTTTCCACTGTATAATGGAACTCCAGGAGAACATGATCACTCCCACCTAAGGATCCAACCACTTGCACCCCATTAACTAGGTCATCCCCGTTAGTTAGGATCAGATCCAAAATAGCTGACTCCCTTGTTGCCTCTTCCACCTTTTGGACAATGAAATTGTCTTCAAGGCAAGTGAGGAATTTGCTAGACCTTGAGGATTTTGCTGAGTTTGAATTCCAGCAAATATCAGGATAGTTGAAGTCACCCATCACTACTATATTTCTCCTTTCTGAATGTGTGGTCATCTGTTCTAGAAAGGCATCATCCAATTCCTCTGCCTGAGTTGGAGGTCTGTAGTAGACTCCCACAATAACATCCCTGTTGTTTTCCTCCCCTTTAATTTTTATCCAGATGCTCTCCACCTGGCTTCCAGGATTGATGTTCCAGGATTGACTAATCATAGGTGACTGTGAGGCAAAGCAGACCAGCAGTTTGGAATTGCAGTGACCACCACTGCAATTCTAAATGGGCTGCAGGCAGGAGCAGTTTTTTACCACTCCTTTTGCCGCCAGCTTTGGGCCACGTTAGGCAGCCTCAGCGCAGCATCTGGCCACTCTGGAGGAATGCATCATCTGCACCCCAAGCCCCTGAAGCTGCTGGAAGCTGCTCCTTTTGGCCTGTCTGCTTTGGGCCTTGAATGCTCATGTAGGCAGCAAAGAAGAGTCAAAAACAATAGACAGATTTGGACTAGCCATAAAAACAACAGGAGAGTAATTGACAGAACTTTGCAAAGCAAAGAATCTATTCATTGGAAATATCTGCTTCATACAATGAGAAAGGAGACTATACACATGGGCATCATCAGATGGTCAATACAAAAATCAGATAGACTATGGGCCTTTGCAGACTTCCAGAAATAGTGCAAATTGAGTCCACTTTAACTTCCCTGACTCAGTGCTAGGGAATCATGGGAACTGTAGTTTATTGTGGCACCAGAGCTCTCTGACAGAGAAGGCTCAGTGTCTCAGAAAAAAATACAATTCCCATGATTCCCTAGCACTGAGCCAGGACAGTTAAAGTGGACTTAATTTGCACTATTTCTAGCAGTCTCCAAAGGCCCTATATAAATGGAAGCTGAAGATGGACAAGCTCCATTCTTGCAGCCAAAACTACACCAGATGTGGACTGTGCTACAGATCACAAACTAAAGGTAAAGGTAAAGGCAAAGATTTTTCCTTGACAAGATTGTCTAGTTGTGACCGAGTGTAGGGGGCAGTGCTCATCTCTGTTACTAAGCAAAAGAGCCAGTGTTGTCAAAGACAACTCTGTGATCATGTGGCCAGCATGATTGAACAGAACCCTGTTTACCTTCCTACCAAAGTGGTACCTATTTATCTACTTACATTTGCATGCTTTCAGAATGCTAGACTGGCAGAAGCTGGGACTAGTGATGGGAGCTCATTATGTCATGTGGCACTTGGGCCTTGAACTGCCAACCTGTTGATCTTGGAATCATCAGAGTTAACATCTTAACTGCTGAGCTACCACATCTCTCATATCAGAAAAATGTGAGTAACACTGAAGAAGAAAATAAAAACAGTCACCATACCAAAATATGATTCGAACAATATCTCAACAGAATTTACAGACAATGTAAGAAACAGATTTGAATTATTAAGCATAATCTGGTCAGAAGCCAGAGATATAATCGAGGAAGAATGCAAGAAGACATTGTTGTTGACCAAAACGAAATATTCCTGATGAGAAAGCTGTGCTTAGGACAAGAGGCAACTGTTAGAACAGAATATGGAGAAAAAGAATGGTGCATATAAACACACATATAAAGTTGAATTCAGTTATTTTTATTTACCTGATACTCCTGTAACTGTGGTTCAAAACAGAATGGTTTCCAATTAGCAAGGAGGTCAGGCAAGGCTGCATATTATCACCCAACTTATTCAATTTGTATGCAGAAAATATTAAAAGAGAAGGAGAAAATCAAGGGGCTCATTCACACTCATTTTTTTGTATTGATGAGATGCGGATCTCCGCAGTGATGTGATCCTGAATCGGTGTTTACATTATATTTAGTGCAATCGAATCTCTCCAACCCAGTCCAACATTCACACTGGTGGCACTTTCAAAACAACATGGCATTGCCTCATAGCCGGGAATGGATCCAAGCAATCCAGAGTGATTCGGTACTGCGTTCAGATGCTAATTGCTCTGCCCCCCCAAGACCCGGTTAGTTACCCGGTGCCGAATACATCGGATAAATTTATTTTTTCACTGCCCCCCCAATGTGAACTATCCTGAAACAACCCAGGTTATTTCTCAGTGTGGATGACCCCAGGAGGAAGAAACAGCAACAATCTAGGGTATGCATATGACATCATATGACTAGCGGAAAACATCATGGGCTTAGAACAATTACTTAGGAAGGTCAAGGAAAAAAGTGAAAAGGCAGGCTTGTTGCTCAACATAAAGAAAATAAAAAATGTGACCACATAAGATTTGCATAAATTCAGTCTAGACAAGGAGGAAATTGAAATAGTTAAAGATTTTCCATACCTTGGATCAAACATTGATCAGAAAGGAGACTGCAATCAAAAAATCAGAAGAAGACTAGGAATGGGAAGGGCAGTGACGAAAGAACTAGACAAGATCCCAATGAGTAAAGATATACAAGTGAGCACTAGTTAGAATCGTCTGATCCACTGTAAGCCCCATCACCATGTAGGGATGTGAGAGTTGGACAGTGAAGAAATTGAATAAAAAGAAAATCAACTCTTTTGAGCTGTGGTGCTGGGGAAGAGTGTGGACAGCTAAAAAGACAAGCAAATAGGTCCTTGAACAGATCAAACCAGAACTCTCCCTGGAAGCTGACATGATTAAACTGAGGCTGCAGTACCTTGGCCACATTATGAGAAGGCACAACTCATGTCCTGCAGACTCAGGCCTGTGACCTCCCTCGTTGAGTCTATCCATCTGGCACGTGGTCTTCCTCTCTTTCTACTACCATCTGCCTTTCCTAGTATTATTGTCTTTTCAAAGGAGCCCTGGTGACGCAGTGGTTAAATGCCTGTACTGCAGCCACTCACTCATAACCCACAAGGTTGCGAGTTTAATACTAGCCAGGGCTCAGGCTTGACTCAGGCCTGCATCCTTTCAAGGTTGCTAAAATGAGTACCCAGCTGTTGGGGGGCAATGGCTTACAGTTGTAAACCACTTAGACACTGCATAGCGTGGTATGAAGCAGTATATAAATGAAGCTGCTTTTCTAATGAGTCGTGTTTTCTCATGATGTGGCCAAGTACATAGCCTCAGTTTTGTCATCTTGGCTTCCAGTGAGAGTTCAGGCTTAATCTGTTCTAGGACCCATTTGTTTGTCTTTTTAGCCATCCATGATATCCTTAGCACTCTTCCCCAGCACCACATCTCAAATTAATTTTCTTTGGTAATCACATTACACTACCAATATTAAATCACTCCACTGGCTGCCAATTCGTTTCTAGGCAAGGTAGAACTTTTTGATTTTTACCTTTAAAGACCTACATAGTTTGGATCCAGGCTACCTACAAGATCACCTCCTTCCATATAATCTGCCCCATACATTCAGGTTGTCTTGGAGATATTTACTCCAGTTACCCAAGACTAGGTTGGCAACTTTTTCTTCAATGGTATGCCATTAGAGATTTGACAGCTGAATATGCTGTCTGAATTTAAAACAGCGTGAAAGCATTTAAAACAGCATTAAAGGACCAGATCAGCTACATCCAAGAATATTAAGAGAACTGGGAGAAGTAATCTCAAAACCACTAGCAATATTTTTTGAGAAATCCTGGAGAACAGAAGAAGTCCCAGCAGACTGGCTGAGGGCAAACGCTTTCCTCAACTTTAAAAAGGGGAAAAGAGGAGCCAAATAATTACCACCCAGTCATCCTGACATCAATATCAGAAAAGATTCTAGAGTAGATCATGAAACAAACATTCTGTAAGCATTTAGAAAATAATATCATGATCGCTAAAAGTCAAGATGGGTTTCTTAAAAACAAGTCATGTCAGACTAATTTTATATCTCTCTCTTTTTTTAAAATAGTTACAAGCTTGGTAGATGAAGGGAATACTGTGGACGTAGCATATCTTGATTCTAGTAAGGCCTTTGACAAGGCCCCCCATGAGAGTCTTGCAAAAAAGTTTGTAAAGGTTGGACCAGACAATTCAGCCAGGTGGATCTGTTATTGGTTGACTGCCTGATTCCAAAGATATTTCACCAATGGCTCCTCTTCATCCTGAAGAGAAGTGACTAGCAGGGTGCCACAGAGTTCTGTCCTGGGTTCAGTGCTATTCAACATATTTATCAATGACTGGATAATGGAGAAGGGGACATGCTTATCAAATCTGTAGGTTACATCAATTTAGGAGGGGTAGATAATACCCCAGAGGACAGGGTCAGTATTCAAAATGACCTTAACAAATTAGAATGTTGGGCTAAAACTAACAAAATGAATTTTAACAAGGATAAATGCAAGACACAATACTTAGCTAGAAAAAAACCAAAATGCACAGATATAGGATGGAGGACACCTGGCTTGACAAGAATCAAGATATGCAAAAGGGATCTAGGAGTCTTAGTAGACTACATGCTAAACATGAGGCAACAGTGTGATGCAGCAGCTTAAAAAGCCAATATGATATTAAACTGCATCAATAGGATTGTAGTGTCTAGATCTCTCTATTCTGGAGAGTGACCAAAATAGTGAAAGGTCTAGAAACCATGCTCTATGAGGAGTGGCTCAGGGAGCTGGGTATGGTTTAGCCTGAAGAAGAGAAGGTTAAGAGATAACATGACAGCCCTGTTTAAATATTTGAAGGTATTTCATAGGACGTTATCACACGTGGGGCACAAAGTGATAATAAAGTGGAAATGAGAAATCCCGAAAATAAACCGAAAATAAACCTTGATTCCGCAAATGGCTTTCACACGTAATTACCTTAAATGCAAAATTACAGTAAGCGCATTTAACGTTCACACACAAGTGAGAAAAGCCCTTGCCGCGGCTGGCGGATGTTGTTTTCGTCACTTCCTTTTCCCCATTTCATCATTACTTTGGCCGCGTGTTTTGGCCCCAATTGTGTTCCTTCACAAACCCCACATCAACCACGGCCCGATATCTGTAGTAAAAGACAGATATATTTAGAAAGACGAAGCAGAGAGGCTCATGTCTGGCCGGCAGGTTTGTCGCCCAAGCAAAACCGGAAGTAAACATAATAAGGAAACGCTGCCTCGAGGACCCATGGGAAACCCCGCGGAACCATGGGAAAATGCGGGGAAATGCTTGCAAATGCGCATTTGCTTTTCACATTACGGTAAATGCGAAATTACCTTAATTTCGCATTTGCATTTCCTCAAAACAACCGAATTTCAAACGATCTCGGTTAACACCAGTTTCTGTCCACTTTCTGTCCAGTTTCTGTGTGATGTTGTGTGAAAACGCGAGGCACAAATCCAGTTTCTGTTTGGGATTTGTGTGGATTAACCAGCAGATTTGCCCCGTGTGATAACGTCCATAGTGTGGATGGAGCAAGCTTGTTTCCTGCCGCTCCAGAGACTAGGACATGGAGCAATGGATTCAAACTACATTAGGAGGAACTTCTTGACCGTAAGAGCTGTTTGACAGTATAACACACTCCCTCAGATTCTGATGGAGTCTCCTTCTTTGGACATTTTTAAAAAGAGGTTGGATGGCCATCTTTCTGGAGCACATTGATCATGACTTCATTCATGGCAGCAGGTTGGACTGGATGGCCCTTGTGGTCTCTTCCAACTCTATGATTGTATGACTAGTCTCTTACAGCAGGCCTATCCAGATGATTTTTAAATTCTGAATTTTAAAGTATGGACTGATTATTTTAATATGTACAAAAACCCATGGATATGGAGGGCTGACTGCATTTGTCTTTTATGGTCTTTTAATCTGAAGTTATGTGTTTCTAACTTTTCTACATGCTTTTAACTGGTGTTAAGTATTGTGTTTTAATCTGTAGTTCTCTCCACCTCAATCCATAGGGAGAGGTGGGTACGAAATAATTAGATAATAATAACAACAACAACAACAGCAACAATATCTGGATTATATTTTGTGTATTTGTTTCTTGCTGAAGCTTGAACAGGCGTTTTAACCAATATGTTAAAAATTCCCACAGCCATTAACTAGATTTAGATTTTAAAGTATACTTAGCATTTGTGATTATAAATACCAGCTTGAATAGGATGTCAGCTGTGAGTAACTTGGGCAATATATAATAAGGGAAGAAGTGGTCCACAGAGATTCCCAAATGTGACAGGGTTCTGTTGTTTTGGTTTGCATTGCTTGAGTTTCAGTGAAGAAGTAAATTACTGGATTTTACTCCCCTTTCCACTCTATAAATATCACAAAATAATGGTATCTTAGGAAATACATTGCTAAAGGCTTTTAAAATACAGAATAATTCTCTGCTCCTAATTGGGTAAACTTTGATAGGGGAAAACAGTTACTCTACAGATGAAAAAATGTTGTACCATGGATTTTTATTTTATTTTATTTTATTTTATTTTGGCTCTAAGACTTTAAGGCTTTAAGTCTTTTTGAGTGGAGCTTGACTCCACTGACTTTCAACAAAATTGGTTTGAGGGGGAAAAAATGGCCTTCAGATAGATTGAATATGGGTGTTTTTTCCCCAAATGAAAGTGGTACTTGTTCAGCCAATCTGGGTGCCTTTTTCAAGAAACTTACAAAATACTCCTGTGAATATACAGTATGCCCCATATTATAGATTTATAGAAAGTACACACATACACAAGTCTTGGCCAGAAATTATGAGTATTGTAATTCAGCACATCTGGTGGATACCAGACTAGGGACAACTGGTGTACAGAGTAGCAAACTGCAGTAATTCACCTATTACTTCCATACTCATCATCCTCTAATTTTGTAATTTTATATTTTAAAAAGCAATCATGTTTATTTGACAAGTTTGAAAAAATTAACCCTATTATATTAATTTACTGCCGATGAAAACTGGGACAGTTCTGTTGCTCATCTTGTTTATCCAAACACCTTTGTACAATGGAATATACAGGAGGCCTTGTGAGAATAAGCAACATTTGTGTCATTATTATTATTTTTTTGGTAATGGAATGGGACAAGAAGAAAAGGTTTCTATTCAGGGTTTTTTTTGTTTTTTGGTATTTCCACACTGGGCCTCACTGGAAAGGGGAAAAGGACATGCATAAGATTCTTTAGCTATTCATTAAGCCAGGTTTTTCAGCCCCACAAGTCTGGATTTGGTTAACGTTTGGAAAAGCAAAAAAGCTTCACATCTAGTTGTCTTCAAGGGAATTGTTTCCTGTATACTTAAATGATGGTAATAGAAAAAAGTAATTTCATAGCCAGGATTTAACTAGCTTTGCTGACTTTCTCTGATGTCTTCTTTAGTCTTTCCCTTACAATTTAAAGGTTTATTTGTTTATATTCTGCTTTTCTAAGTAGCTATGAATGTAACCTAAGGCCAAGTTATTCAACCACTCAGTCTAGCAGATAACATTTTTTTAAAAAGAGAAAAAAGGATGAAGACATTTTAATATGAAATGGGATTTTAAAATCTCTAAAGGCCAGTTCACATGACCAATCACTGTGTTTGGCTGTGACAAAAATATGAGCCAGTCGTATTTGCCAGTTCTACATAGTGAACTGAACACTAGACTCGCTTTTGACATCTGTTCGATCATAACCATAGTTTTTCATGTAGTTGTCATTCATTCATAAAAGTCAATTTATGGCAACTCCATTTGCATGACTGGATTGCTGTTGCTGAAATGTTGCCCTTACAGTATCAGAGCATAGAAAGATACTTTTAAAAAGTAATGAGTTATTCCAAGATCTTCTTAAAGTAGTGTGCTAGAGTTCTGGCTACAGTTATAGTTGTGATTTTTTTACAAATAACTCTTTACTTTCCTGTGCCTCAAAAGTGGCGAAAATAGTTTTTGTTATGTTCAACATATAGACATCTGTATGCTGTCCTAACAGCACAGCTTATTCCTGTGGGATCTTCTCATTGCCTTAGCACTCACAACAGAGCATGCCACAACAACTACCACCCTGGCCTTGGAGGGAGAGAAGGAAAGGCAGGCGCAGCTCCATCATGCCTAGCCCCAGAGCCAGAGGAAAGGCCCTCCCTCCATCTTAACTACTATTATCCTGGAATTGGGGGGAGAGAAGAACCAGCAGTATCTGCTGGACTTGATCCTCTTTCCCCACTGCCTTTCCCATCTCCTTTTGTGTCATGGCTTTTTAGATTGTAAGCATGGGGGTTAGGGAATTGTCAAATTAACTATCTGTAAACTCCTCTGAGAGCCTTTTTAGCTGCAGAGTGGAGTATAAATACTCTAAATAAATAAATAAGGCAGCAGAATGAGGTACAGAACAAGCTTGCACTAGAACCATGTGAAGAATGAAGTTCTTTCATTGAACAAAAATAATTGTAATGGGGCTCAATTATACCACCATTGCTAGGAATAGGAATTAATTAAAAGAAACTAGTTATTTGTAACATGACCTTCAAACTCTGACAGTGGCTGTAGTGTGAATATATCCTCAGAAGTATTACTTTCACCTTTCAGAATGTTTTTATCCTGTGTTACAGCCCTGTGATGCTGCTGTGTTTTCAGACCGGTTCTCTTCGAGATATCTACTCTTGTGAGGGGATGAGTAGAGACAGAAAACATTATTCTTTTAAAATTCTGTCAGTCATCTCAATTGTCTGATACAATTCTTATTTCATATCTGGAACTTTTAGAGTCCTTATCCAAAAGTGGCATACACAGCTACCAGAGCTGAACACAGAAAGTGTTTTTTGAGGGGAAAGGTGGCACAGGAGCTTATCACATTGGGAGGGAATTGGCCAAATCCCATGCAGAAACAGGATTTAAATCCACAAAAGCAGGATCATTTTCAGACGCATTGAGCATTAATCCAAAATTAACCACAGAAAATGGACAAATCCCACAAAAGCAGGATCGTTTTCAGACACATCGGGGGCATTGAGCATTAATCCAACATTAACCCACACAGAAAGTGGACAAAATCTGATGCTTTTTAATTCCGGGATTCTCCAAAAGTAAAAAGCAGCCAATTTTGTCCACTTTCTGTGTGGGTTAATACCAAATTAATGCTCAATGCCCCCGGTGTGTCTGAAAATGATCCTGTTTTTGCGGGATATTCCCAGAATTTAAATCCAGTTTCTGCATGGGATTTGGGCACCTAGCCTCCCATGTGATAAACTCCATGGTCATGCCAAAAAGGCCAAGGAATCAAAATCCATTTCTTTGTCCCAACAGCTAATAGATGTGACTACTGATTTTGAGAGGACTCTTCTCAAATGGTAGCTGGAAAAGGGCACTAACTGCTTCTAAAGGACTTTCTCCCCTGCAGAAAAGACACAAATAGCATCATTCCCCACCTGGGACTGATGAGAGAAGCCCAAGCCCCAGTAAAAGAAATGTGCCACTAAGCTCTGAGAGTACCCACCACTGCCTTTGCCACCACCACCAGTCATTTTCTAGTTCCTTGTGGGGCAGAGAGAATATGGATAGGAGAAGTTTGCAAACAATTTAATCTCATAAAAACTTAACCTTGGGGGGGGGAGGGTATGTCAAAACTTGCTTTGCTTGTGCTTTCCTATTGTATTGTCATTTCTTTACGCTTGTTAAGGTTGCCTTAATTGTACCATACCTTATCATTCGGCTACCAAATAGTCTAAATACCTTTGTCAAAAGATAATGAATAGACTAGTAAATAAAATGACATATTAATTACTGTGAAGTGCTTAGCACTTCATAGAAAATTGAACTATAAGCCCTGAAAAACAGTTCTTCTATGCTGCTGTGGCATAAGGAATTACATAAAAGGACTGAAACAGAAGCTAGGGTTGAGAGAAATCTAAAAAACACTGTCTGTTGAAAATGATAGGAAGAAACAAGAGTCACCTTTTGTCCATTATGGCTAATGAAGTTATGGTTTAACTGCTGTATACATTTTGGGCAAACTCAGATCTTTGCCAGCAATATCTGGACTTTCACACTATTTATTTATTTATTTATTTATTTGGAAGCTGAATTGGTTTGCCTGTAAAAGTCTCTCCATTCCAGCATTTTGATTAAACACAGTCATAACTGGAAGATGAGTTCCACAAATATGGCTGCATTGCATAATGCACTGTATTATCATGCAACCCCTACAGAAGACTTCTTCAGGAGTATTCAAGAAACTGGCGCACAAGGATTTGTTCCTATATCCAGAACAGCAGCTGCACAGACCGTGATGCATATTGGGGAATGTCTGTTCCTAAAGAGGGACACACTTTTGAATTCATGCTCAGTTGCACATGTGCCTTTTGTTATAGACTTTGGGACTCACCCAATTAATGAGAGCATACAGAATCTTGGTTTATCTTGGGCAAGCACCATGTTGGCTTCAGCTCTCTAATCAATTCCATGAGCAATAGGAGGAGCCTAACAGATTATGGTTTGCTTGGTATGACATTTGAACGAACCTGGGCACAGCTGCCTATCTCACTTGCTTCTCCTTAGACAAGCCAGAGAAGTAATCCCAAAACAATTATGGATTATTTCTCTGGCTTGACTGAGGAGTGAAAAGCCAGAGAGCTACAAGCAGGAAAAATCAGGCAGTGGGAGCGAGTACTGTGGTTTATTTCCAACAAGACAGAAATCAATAGACATCCATCTTGTTCTAACATGCAAACCTAGACACTTCAGGGCTCTTTCAGAGGGATATTAACTGATGTAGCTGGCAGGCAGTATGACACCTCTCTGGATTATCCAGGCCTAATGCAAATACAAATAATCTGCCCCCTCACCTCCTTGCATGCGCAACAGAGCAGCATCTCCTCCTTGATGAATTTCACACACAGTGTACTCCAGTTCCCACCTTACACCACTGACTAGAATTTTAGAAGTTAGGTACATATCTTGGCTCTAGATTGCCTTCCATTGTTAGCAGAGGCCAACCTGGCAACCCAGGAGCAAGAAATAGAAATAGCCCTAAGCACTGCCCCATATACACTGCTGCTGCCTAGAAGGCCCACTCTTTTTTAAAACAACAACAACAACAACAGTTATTACAGATGCTCTTCAGTGCTTCCCCCCAAACAAATGCACACACATAAACACACACACCTCTGCCTGCTCCCTCCCTGCCATGGTAAGAGGGAAAGGCACAGATGGTGGTGATAGCTCTGCTTGTACACTGCCAGGAGAGAAGGAGGTGGGGGCAATGGGGAACTGTTTTGAATTCTGGCTGGAGCCAAACAGCCATGAGAGTGGGGACTTGGAAAATCTCTTTTCTTGAAGTATGAGCCTTCCCACAGCACTGCTTCCCACAGCAGGCATTCAAAAGAGTAGCCAGGTTCTACATTTTCTGCCCTTCTGACTTGGCAGCATTTGAGCAAGGTCACTAGAAGAGGAAGAGCTATAATCATTACAAAGTTCCTCATTCTTCCCCCTTCCTCATTTGGTGGAAGGAACTAGTGGAGATGGTACCACTGCTGGCACGATTGGCTGGTAACCCTGGGCCCTTGCTCTTTCCACATTGGCCTCACATTGTGATTTCACTAGTTGCTTTAACAGACCATCATGTAAGTCAGGAGTAGGCAACCTTTCCCCTTTATGGGCTGAGGGACTTCAGCTCCCAGAAGCCTCAGCCATGTTGGCCAATAGTCCTATGCTGGCCAATAGCTCCTGGGATTCTGGGAGCTGAAGTCCCTCGGCCCTTAAAGGGGAAAGGTTGCCTACCCTTGATGTAAGTCAATGGCCATTATGCTACTCCAATTGCCAGGAGGTTCCAAAGCTTGAAATGGGGTGGGCTCTGAAGTGCCCCATATCACCCAGCTTCGCTATTGGATCCTCTTGGACAGGAAAGAGTATAAGAGGACTTCCTTGTCTATTTAAGCCTTGAGCAACACAGGATTCCTGACCTGAATATGTTCTTGTTTCTTTTGTCATCACTTGGACCCAACATCTGATTTTTCCAGACTTATCTTTTGGTCTTGACCACTGGCTTCATCCCACGTGACTCCTAGCTCACCTCAGATCAGTTTCCTACAGCCAGCCCTGAAAATTACAGGCTATCCAATGATTGTGTGTATGTGTTGTATGTCAGTGTATGAGCATGCTGTAAGCCCCAGAAAACAAGGTCAGGATGATAAGATAGGGCCTTTGCAGACTGCCAGAAATAGTGCACATTAAATTGAGGCACTGCCCTGGCTCAGTGCTAGGGAATCATGGGAACTGTAATTTATTGTGGCACCAGAGCTCTCTGACAGAGAAGGCTCAATGTCTCAGAAAAAAAAATACAATTCCCATGACTCCCTAGCACTGAGCCAGGGCAGTGCCTCAATTTAATGTGCACTATTTCTGGCAGTCTGCAAAGGCCCATAGTTGAAGCTCTCATCAGAGTGAAGGATGGGATAAAAGAAGATGGGGATATATTCGTGTCTCACTTATACTAACAAACTCACTTATACATACAGAGAGAGGAAAAACAACATAAAAATAAAGAAACAAAGGGGGGTTGCAGACTGCCAGAAATAGTGTGAATTCAGTCCACTTTTAGGGTTAGGGTTAGAGTTAGGGAACCATGGGAACTGTATTTTATTGTGGCATCTGAGTTGTCTGACAGAGAAGGCTCAATGTCTCAGAAAAATAACAGTTCCCATGATTCCCTAGCACTAACCCTAACCCTAAAAGTGGACTGAATTCACACTATTTCTGGCAGTCTGCAACCCCCCAAAGTTAGATAAGAATCACAAAAAGAGCCATCCTGGATCAGACCAAAGGGAAATAGTTCTGCATTCTGGTCCCATGCTGGTCTGCTGAATGCCCATTGAAAATTTGCAAGCATGATGTAATTGTCAGGTCAGCTTCCCCAAGAGGTCGGGGGTCTCCCCATCCAGAGTGGCAAAGGAGGTAATTCCAGGAGGTGCTTTTGACAAGATCCCCCAAGAAACACTTGTTGGCAAGCTGATAAAATGTGAATTAGATAATGCTTCTGTTATGTGGATCATACTCAAAAATATTTTATCACCAACTTGTCGTCTATCTGGAAAGAAATGACAAACCCCGGGACCAGTATTGTTCAGTATTTTTATAAATGACTTGGATGAAGACATTAGATCTGAACATGACCCCAAACTGAAAGGGGAAAGTAATACCTTAAAAGCCCTAATTAAAAAGGAGCTGATTCAATGATAATGACTCTATAAGGCAACTAACAAAATGAGCTTCAGTAGTGATAAATAGTAAGTTTGGCCCTAGGGGAGGCAAAATTCTATATAAATCCTACCTATATGGACATCTGTCTGGATGACACCTCTCTTAACAGCAGTAAATTTGAAAAAGATGCAGAGATTTCAGGCACTCCAGCTAAACATGATTCAGCACTGTGATCCAGTGTCTAAAGAGACTATTGCAGTTATAGAATCAACAGAAGTAATGTGTCCAGATCATGAAAAATGTTAGTACCATGTAATGCTTTGATTGGACCTATGAAGGAGTATTGCATTCAGGCCTGGGCAGTACACATTAAAAAGAATATTGACATACAGGATTTGGTCTAGAAGAGGGTGGCAATGGTGATGCGGGTTTGTAAACCAAGTCCTATGTGAAAAGGTTACAGGGTGCAGGTATATTTAGCCTGGAGAACAGATGATTAAAAGGTTGTATGACAGCAATCTTCAAATATTTGAAGAGCTGTCATATTTATGATGGAGGTTGTTCACTGTTGCTCCCAAGAGTGGGATATGAACAACTGAGTTCAAATAACAAGGAAGGAGATTGTAACTAAACATTTGGACAAACTTTCAAATGGTACAAGTTGTTTGACAAGAGAATAGTCTGACTCAAAGATGCTGGGCTCTCCTTCATTAGAGTTTTATAAGCAGAAGCTAGATGAACATCAGTTACACTGTTGTGACTTTTGTACTTTGGCATGGTGTTAAACTTGCAACTGGCAACTGGCAACTCAGAGCCTTTACAGACTGCCAGAAATAGTGCAGCTTGAGGCCACTTTAACTGTCCTGGCTCAGTGCTAGGGAATCATGGGAACTGTATTTTTTTCTGGGACATTGAGCCTTCTCTGTCAGAGAGCTCTGGTGCCACAATAAACTACAGTTACCATGATTCCTTAGCACTGAGCCAGGACAGTTAAAGTGGCCTCAAGCTGCACTATTTCTGCAGTCTGTAAAGGCCCTCAGTGATTCTGATTTGTGAAATCCTAGACCTCTTTCATCAGGTTGGTAAGCTATGCATACAAAAGATAACACTATTTATCTTAAATAATCAGATTTTGGAAGCAACAAGTTACAAGTAATGTTCTTAACTGTAACTAGTTGATGTTTGTGGTAACAAGTGTTGAGCAAAATTACATTATGAGAAACCATATAATAAGCAAAGATACTTTGTTGGTGTAATGAGTAACAGTTCTCCCCTTCAAATAATGCTCTTAAGGAAATTTCAAAAGCCATTTTACAGGCATTTTTCAACTGTATGAAGGTCCACCACCGCACCCAACAGAATATAATGGAAAAGTAACAAGCAACACAAGAAAGCCCATAAGGAATTAACTTTTCATCCCTGTAATGAAGAACAGCAAAATATTACTTTTTAAACACTGTAATAAGTAATAGAATGCATTACTTTTCAAAAGTAACTTGTCAAGCTTTGCAAATACATTATTAGATAACAAAAAGTAATATATGATAGAAACCCTTCCCTTTTCTGGCACAAAGGAAAAAAGTACTCAGAATTTGGACACACTATAATTAAAAAAAATCTTAGCACATTAACATTGGTGTTAAAAAGGGCATAATTATCCTAATAAAGTTGTTCCTTTATCCTAATAAAGTTGTAAGAAGTAAGTTTTACTAAGTGTTTTTTCTCATTACTTTAGGGGGCTCATATGCTTTCCTAGAGCATCTTGAAGAGTTCCCCCCCCCCCCCCAAAAAAAAGTTTTAGGATATTTCCCTACTTTTTTGGATGGGTTTTCCCCACATAAAAGAATTAAAAGATAATGAAAGGTGGCAAGCCATATAATGAGTCACTATTTCCCACTCCCGGT
This sequence comes from Phrynosoma blainvillii, assembly GCA_026167975.1. NCBI lineage: Eukaryota > Metazoa > Chordata > Lepidosauria > Squamata > Phrynosomatidae > Phrynosoma > Phrynosoma blainvillii. The sequence continues at coordinate 56,533,439 of JANUYF010000002.1, read as the reverse complement.
TTTATAGCAACATGTTACTCTTCTGGTTCTGCAGTGAGTTACATAATAAATTATTTAAGTAACTTTCCATGTTCTAGGGAAACCATTTATTTATTTAAGAGTGTGCAATAAATAACATTTACTGTTCACCCATTGATTGATTGTTAACAATGAGAAAACCCTTTCACTTTTTCCTATGAGTATTTCTCACTTCCCACCAATGTTACTGCATGTTCTGGACATTTTTTGTAGAAGCCAATATAAGATGGTCACAGTAGTGATCTGAATTCTTACATATTGGATGCATATTATTTGCAGTTTGGTTAATTCTGCATTATGTTTGTCATTCATAGAAAAAATATATCCTGGTAAGCAGTATAATGTGGATTTGAACAACTGTTGGCTATCACATACACAGCCCAATTGCATAACATTTTCTGCATGCAGTTACAGTTTTCACCCCCTTTTTTCTGTGAATCAAAAAATAATGTCAAACCTGTAGCCTGTTTGGTATATTGATCTATTAGAGTGAATATGTGGTTTTGGCACAGGGGGTGAACTCCCACAGATATTGATGACACCTCTATCATTTGCTTAAAACAATTCTTCAGTAATAAAGTGCTGGTTACAAATGTGTTAGAAGTCCACCTTATCTCTTTACCTAGTACACAATAATTTCCCTGCAAGATAAACTGGCTGAAAATATTGCAACCAGATCTAGCTGAAAAGAAGCAGTCACTTTAAATCATCCGGTACCTGAACAAAAATATATCTTAACATATCATTTGTTTATTAAAAGGTCTTCAAAAACCAGTCAAACAGGATAGACTTTCCACAGCATTTTGTTTGAATCTCCTCACAGTAGGCAGATTACTCAATCTGAACATTAATTTCAAGAAGCATGATTGACCACTGAGTAATTTTAGCAATAGTTTTTGCTGAACCGTTTGTGGTAAACAATGTTGTTAGCTGTGCAGAAGAGTGACTAGACTTCAAAATGAATAAGCCTACAGGCAAGTACTGAAATACTTCATTGCCCAATAGTATGCTACAGATTCTTTTATTATGAACAAAGCACATTAAATTCCGAGGCAGTCACCACACTAAAAAAACTCACAAAACCATACACACACAAAAAGCAGAGAGCTACATTTAATTCTTCAGTTTAGCTTGAGAAAACTGCTTCTGAACCTTCCTCTGCAAATATTTTATAAATTAATATGTTTTATATTGCTCATGTCACACAGGAAAGCTGTCTGTGCATGAATATAAGGTAATCTATCTTTCAAATTATTTTGTCCAAATCTGTAAATGCACATGGGTGTTAACTGTTTTAATTTTGCAAAGTCTTAAATTTAAAAATATTGTTCTAGGAAATTTAAATTTTACATTGTTTTAAATTGTTTAAGCCAATCTTATTGTTAGCTGTCCTCAGATCTTATAGGGTGAGATATAAATATTTTGTTATTTTGTGCCTTCAAGTCATTTCCAACTTATGGAGATCCAACCATATCGCAGGGTTTTCTTGTCCAGATTTGTTCAGAGGAGGTTTGCAATTGCCTTCCCATGAGGCTGAGAGAGTGTGACTTGCCCAAGGTCATCCAGTAGGTTTCATGGCCAAGTCTGGATTCAAATCTTGTTCTCTAGAGTCCTAGTGCAACACTCAAACATCATGCTGGTTCCAGGGAATACAGAGAGATTGTAAAAGTCCCCCAATCTGGCTTCAGCACTAAATGTACACAGGGCAGTCATAGAATCTTAGAGCTGGAAGGGACCACAAGATATACAGGAATACACAACTACAGCACTCCTGGAGGTTGCTCATCCAACATCTGTTTCAAATCCTCCAAACAAAAACACCACTATCCTTTGAGATGGTCTATTCTGCTGTTAAATATTAAGAGGTTCTTCCTAATGTTCAGGTGAATGTATTTTCTTGTCATTTGAATCCATTAGTTTGTGTTGCTCTGGAGCAGCAGAAAATATGATCATTCCATCTTCAACATGATATCCCTTCAGATATTTAAAGATGGTCATCGTGTCACCTCTCAATCCTCTCTTCTCTAAGCTAAACATACCCAAAACCCTAAAGGTCATAAGCCTTGGTTTCTAGACTGTTGTTCATCTTGGTCAACCTTCTCTGGAAATATCCTAGCAGGCCAATATTTTTCTTGAATGGTGGTTCTTGACCTCATTACATCTATCTTCTTCCTCCTTCTCATATAGTCAACTCTTGCCTTCAGTTCCAGCTCTTTCCTGCATTTTTGGCAAGACACAAATATCTTCTCCTGTTTCCTCCTAGTTTGGGCACACTGAAACCTCCCTTTCCTTCCCAGCTCATTCCCAGGCTGTTTATTTTCTCCTCCTCCTAAGTCCCACATCAGCTTAAAAATTCTTTGCTGACTTCACTGCAGAAGCCTTCTGTGGCTCTCCCTAAAAAACTGACAACTTACTAAATGATGCTTTCATTAGAAGATGCAATGAATATGGCCACTCTTGTTTGTTATCTGTTTCTGGAATAACAGTCAAATAGTTGCAGTTCTAACAAATTGTTAGAATAAAATCAGGTGGGGGAAAGTAGAAACAGATATAATTGATTCACTACAGGCAAGGTGCTGCCATGTTTTGATTCCCTGTACCATTCCAATTGCCCTGTGTGACTGGCATAGGTAGAAAATGGCATAATGGTAAGTTTTGAAGTAGAGACACTTTCTATAAATAAGCTGTGTGTGTGTGTGTGTGTGTGTGTGTGTGTGTGCGTGTATAGGCAGCCTGTGTTATTGTAACCTCTACGAATTATTGGTTTGGTTCAGTGGGTTGCAAACCCTTAAAAGAAGGGGCTGTATTTGCTAGATCAGTTGCTGAAGGAAGAGAGAGAGAGAGAGAGAGAGATGGGAAGATCTGTGTTTACCAGGGATAAATACTAGGATCTTATCATTTTTGAATTAGGTAATATAATTTCCCCCATCATTGCCAGTGGTGTCCCTAGGGTTGTTGTCACTTGGTGCGGTAACTCATGGTATCACCCCCCCCCATTGACCTCCTCCCATTTCACCCCATACAGAATCCTTAGTAATGCTTTTTTGCACTTATGTTACTCATAAATCCTAATTCCCATATACCACTGAATGTAATGTTAATAGTTGTGACATAAACAACCAGCGCCTCTGAAAGGAGCGCAAAATCAGCACTCCTTTCAGAAGACAGGGAAAGTGCGCCCTAAACGCGTCGGGCACACTTTCCCTGGCTTTTCCACCGCAGCGTGTGAGGACGCTGCGGCGGGAGGTTGCCCTCGGCGCGCTGGCTGTGTGGAGGGCCGGCAGCTCCGAGGGCAACCTCGAGAGGAGGAAGGGGCACCGCTCGTGCGGCTGCCCCTCCTCTTCCTTGCCTCAGAGACGACCCAATTGGCCATCTGCCGAGGCCCTTAGTCTGCTGAACAGCTATGGGGAGCAGCAATGGGGTGACGGTTGACACTGGTGGAGGATCTCTCAGAGGCAACAGCAGTAGCAACACAGCTAACACTTTTTAGTACTGTGCAGAAGGAGGCACTGGTATTCCACTTCTGAATGTCTTTTATCAAGAAATCTGTATGATGAGACAAACTAAAATAAAACAGGAGATAGTACCAGGAGATAAAACTCACAGGTTGGAAGGTACTCAACCAAATCCTGAGGAACAGCAGAAGACAAGAACGAGTAGTACTGTGTCTAATGGACCACTGGACTCAAGCTGAAAGGATGTTTAGAAACAGCAAAAGGATGTTTAGAAGAAAATCTAAGGGGGAATTCCTTACAGTGGATGTTATGTTATTTGTTTGTATCAGTTTTATATTTTTATTTAAGGCTTTGAGGTTGTCTACAATAACATCTGAACAGTAAGATTTCTGCAAGCAAGCACTGCACTCATGCTTTGTGGGCTGCATAGAGCTTTAATATGGATATGGATTCTGTATAAAATACATTGTATTGTTGTCATTTTAAATTAAAGTTGGTTTAAATTGCAAACTAAGGGCCTAAGCAGACTGCCAGAAATAGTGCACATTAAATTGAGGCACTGCCCTGGCTCAGTGCTAGGGAATCATGGGAACTGTAATTTATTGTGGCACCAGAGCTCTCTGACAGAGAAGGCTCAATGTCCCAGAAAAAAATACAGTTCCCATGATTCCCTAGCACTGAGCCAGGGCAGTGCCTCAATTTAATGTGCACTATTTCTGGCAGTCTGCTTAGGCCCTAAGTCTTATTATGAGTGGGTATCGTAAAGCAATAATTATCACCCAGAAGTTATGGTATATAGATGAAATTTTGTCAGTGTCATCATTAGTCCCTAAGTGCATGATGTTGAGAAAATCAGCACATTGTGTCCTTTATTTTTGTGACAGGTTGTGCCAGAAGTGACTAAAGTGTAAAATCCTCGTAAGGCGCAATCCACAGTCTTCTACAATAATGGTATTTAGAGGGTCAAGAAATGCTGGGAAAAATGTGTAAATCTGGATGGTGACTACGTGGAGATAAACAACTAAAAATCAAAACAAACATTCTGCTAATTTTTTTAAAGGTGATAATTAACATTTTATGATCCCCCCTCATGTTACTGCACAACTTTTTCCTTGGTGTCTTGCTGCTGTGGAGGCAATTTTACATTTGTATTTTCTCCAGGACTTCTAAGTTATATCCCACATCTATGAGACCATTTCTAGGGGTTAAATTCTTTTTCTCATACTTGGCTAGGACAAAGACATTTCATTACCATACATGTTGTAATCTCCTTAACTATACCAGAATGTCTTTGTTACTGCCTAGATAAATATCTGATGACTGAATCCATGCTTCCTACGCCTAATGAAATGGTTTGCAGTCCATGAAAGCTTGTGCCAAATAAAGCTTCTTTGTTGTGTGCCTTCAAGTTGTTTCCAACTTATAGCAAACTTATCACAGATTTTTTTCTGGGGCTGAGAGTGTGTTACACCCCCAAGGCCACCCAGTTGGTTTCCATGACCAAGCGGGGAATCAAGCCCTGATCTCCAGAGTCATAGTTGCAACAAAATACTACACCACTATGGCTTTTAATGTTTAAGGTGCCACAAATCTTTTTCTCTTGACTAAAGTGATACTTAACAAACAGCATTTCTATTCTCTTACTAAATCTATCCTTCCTATATAGCTTGGCAATACGTGTCTGGAATGACAATCAATGGATAGAGTTTGGAAGTAACTAGTTATAAATGACTAGTGAATTGAAATTTATTACTCTCATTATGACCATAATGAAAACATCACTACATTACATTCTAATTGTTAACAATAAGGGATAAATGTCATACCTTCTGTGTAAGTTTTACATTCAAGGGATATGATCTCAGAAGAAAGCATGTCATATGGTTCAAATGTTAGCTCCGGCTCTGCTTTGTTGTGAGTGTTGAGGTGATGATAAAGTAGATGAGAGGAGGGTTTTCTGTACCACTGAAAGCAAACCATCACTTTAAAAAAATACCACAATTGTGACAGTAACTAACTATTTGTCTTGTTAGAAAGCAGTAATTACTTCTTAAAAGTACTTTTCCAATTCTCTCAGTGGAGCAGTAATTATTAAAGCAAGACAGTGTGGTGTAGTGGTTTGTGTGTTGGACTGCAACTCTGGAGACCAGGGTTTGAATCCCTACTTGGCCATGAAACCCACTGGGTGACCCTGGGCAAGTCACATGCTCTCAGCCATGGGGGAAGGCAGTGTCAAACCTCCTCTGAACAAATTTTGCCAAGAAAATAGGGTCGCCTTAGGGCCACCATAAGTTGGAAATGACATGAAGGCACAAAACAACAACAACAACAAAGTGTATTTACTTGGATGAAGAATTAGCCTGAAAACAGGTTTGTTGTTTTTTGTGGGAAGATCCAAAATCACTCTATTTACCTTGAGATTGCAGTATTAAAGGGAGGTGCATTCTGGCATCTATTAAGAGCACTAGCCAGAAAATCAAGGTTCATGCTGAGGCTGAATGCCCTGCCTGCCAGGAAGAATGGGCAATGGCCCCACTCACAGAACAGTATTGGTGCTCCTATGCCAATATTTGGTTTTCTCTTCCCTCCTCATTCATTTTTCTTTTTGTACTGTGTCTCAGACTGCAGCTGGCTGGCTGGCTTACATTTTATTATCTGTACAGAACTTAGAAATAGTGCTTTGTCTATTTTAAATTATTAATAGTAACTTTTCACAAAGCTGGAACTCACTAGCTTAAGCTATGACCAAATTAGATTATTTGGGGATTTTAGGAAGAGGAGGTTCTTTGCATGGCTCCCCTGCCCTGATGGCAACATTATTCCATGGTTTCTCAAGTACAATGAAAGTGTGAAAGGGTCAGACATCCAAAATGTCTTTTCATGATACTTTTGCTCTCCTCCAGAGTACAGCCTGTTTAACCTTCAGAAGGGCATACGTGCATTAGTGCAATCCTGCACTTACAAAGGGCCTAAGCAGACTGCCAGAAATAGTGCACATTAAATTGAGGCACTGCCCTGGCTCAGTGCTAGGGAATCATGGGAACTATATTTTATTGTGGCACCAGAGCTCTCAGACAGAGAAGGCTCAATGTCCCAGAAAAAAATACAGTTCCCATGATTCCCTAGCACTGAGCCAGGGCAGTGCCTCAATTTAATGTGCACTATTTCTGGCAGTCTGCTTAGGCCTAAAGTCTCCTTTCACAATTAAGAATTCTGCCTGGTATTCAGAGTGAGAAGAATATGGGGAAGGATAAAATATATAGCAATATCTTCAAAATATGCCTGAAAGTGGGAAGTTAGATAAACGGCTCTTAAAACTGATTACCGTAATTTAATAGTGAATGTCTTTCTTCCTTTATAGCAGCCAACATTGCCATTCATATTATCATAATCTTTAATATGAACAATTTTAAAAGGTGGAGCTGTGTTGGAAATGGTTAACCATAGTTGTGCTGAACCCAGTCTATAGCCATTTTAAAGGATATGTAGCTATTGGCGAGAGACATTAGCTTTGTTTGAATAATCAAATGAAGTGGTTGGGATTGTTTCCAGTAACAACAAGGCAAAATCTTATTCTGACTTCTGTGATGAATTTTTCTTATTACACAGGGATAGAAAAAAATCCTTCATGGTCTGTAGGTGCAAATGCAGCAAATCTATTACATTCTCAGCTTAGCTGGTCTGGTCAGTGTGCCTGGATAGAGTTCTATCTGTATTTATTTTTTTAATTATTTGTATTTATTAAAATATGTATATCCCCCCTCATGTGCAATAATGTGAAACTGGGGTACAGAAAATAAAAGAATGCATATATGCCTTTCCATATAAACTCACTTTTTGCTCCTGATCTTCCTGGAAGATCCAGAGCCCTCTGTTGTGACACTGGGTGGCTGTTCACACACACATCTTGCTTTGCCACCTGGCATAACTACCACTATGGCGATTGACTTGCTCTGAGCTCAGAATGAGACATCCAGCAATGTGATAGATGCTGGGTGCCTTGTTCTGATCTCATGGGGACTGATGTATGGTGACAGTAGCCAAGCCAAGCAGCACAGCAAGATGGGTGTGTGAACAGCCAAATGGCATCACAATTGCAGTGTCAGGAATGGGAGGGGATGTCAGGGGACCTCCAGGGCTAGAATACTCTGGGCTGCCCCTGGAGTAGTATGTCCCATTCAAAAAGAGGCCCAGTCTCTGGAGAAGTAGAAAACAAGTTTGCTCTAACCACAAATTGACATCCCATCAAATATTTAAAGATGGTTATAATGTCACCAAGGAAGCCAGTGTGGTGTAGTAGTTTGAGTGTTGGACTATGACTCTGGGGATCAGGGTTCGATTCTCAGCTTGGCCATGAAATGCACTGGGTCACCTTGGGCAAGTCATATGCTCTCAGCCTCAGAGGAAGGCAATGGCAAGCCTCTGAACAAATTTTGCCAAGAAAACCCATGATAAGTTTGCCTTAGGATTGCCATAAGTCGGAAATGACTTGAAGGCACACTTCAACAACAAATCATTTCACAGCAGAAGGAGCAGCAATGTTGACAGATTGTACATATCACTGGTGTAAGCAATATGATTGGTTAGTGGAAGCAGCATTCCCAAGGATCCTGTGGGAGTGGCTGTTGGTGCTGTTGCATTAACTTGTATTTCTACTTGTTTTGATTTGCTTTCTAATGTGCTGTTGAAAATGTGTTGGATTGTGAACAGATTTGGCTAATATAACAATGGCTTCACCCTGAAGTAGCAACAACTGTGTGGCATAGCAGGGCAATGGAATCAGTTTTTTAATCCTCCAGACAGACTGAAACAACCTCCAGTTTTTGCTTGCAACTCATTAAAACTTTTATCACATGAAAAGCCAGACAAAAACAGCAACAAAATCACACATGGCCAGTTCATGTTTTGACATGTTGGTTCAGCAAGACTGATCTGGCATGCCTCTGGGATACTATTTAATTTGCTGATATGTGCTAAGTAAATATGAGAATAGCTAGAACCATTTTATTCATCTCTTATATTTAGGATGGACACTTAATGATAAAATGCTACCTGGGGATCAGAAAAAGAAAATCACCCAACATTTGTTTTATAGATATGAAGTAACGTTTTATAAATCTGTCACTGTGCAGTTGCTTTGGCCATTTGTTTTTCCACTTCAAATACTATTGCTTGTTTCAGAATCTTTTATGTAAACACAGATTAATAGATTTTAAAAACTGCAGGCACAGGGAAGAGATTAGTTATCCTCGTAATAATATATTATTGGGTTTAGGCCAAATTCTGCATTCTGATACACCTGAGCAACCCCACTCTTGTTTCCAATCATAAGCAGATCCATTTGGGAATCCAGCCACATTTGAATCTGTCCCTAAGACAAAGCTAGCAGCATGCCTCTTCTATTATATGAGTCTGCCGAGGTTATCAAAAGTCATCCCGTATCAGACTTATCCATATTTGTTTAATTCTTCCAGGCATCTTTCTTTCCTTCTTTTTCTCTCTCTCTAATGCAGCAAAAGTCTTTTATCCTATTGCAAAGAGAAGGTAGCCAAGTCATTGTCAGAGCAATTCCACATATATATCTTGAGATGTAAACCCCACTGATTTCAGATGGACTTACTCCCAGGTAAATGTGAATAGGATTAGAGACTAATCCTAATTGTTATAGGGCCTAAGCAGACTGCCAGAAATAGTGCACATTAAATTGAGGCACTGCCCTGGCTCAGTGCTAGGGAATCATGGGAACTGTAATTTATTGTGGCACCAGAGCTCTCTGACAGAGAAGGCTCAATGTCTCAGAAAAAAATACAATTCCCATGACTCTCTAGCACTGAGCCAGGGCAGTGCCTCAATTTAATGTGCACTATTTCTAGCAGTCTGCTTAGGCCTATAGTCTGCAACTTTCTTAATATTCTTTACAAGCAATTACTGTTACTTATAGTAAAAAGGCTTCTTCTAACTAAACAAATAAAAATCTGTGGTCCAACCCCGGGAGAGCCACAGATTTACATGAATTGCAGTAATAACATAGTGCTGACCGATTGTTCTACTCTATTGATACTGGTTGAGCAAGTGCTTGTGTTTTTGTGGTGCCCCTTTGAAAACAGTAACAATCCTTGGGATTTGGTTGTGTGGTATGATTTGTATGAGTCCAAAATAAGAAACAAAAAACAAAATAAAAATCTGCATACAGTATAAAACTGAACCAAGAAACCCACTGGCATGGGAATTAGATACAGTGATGGCTGTTTATATTACTATTGCTAATTGCAGATAGACAAATAAATGTTCTCATTATTTTTGGAAAACAGTTCTTACAGAGATGGTAATGAGAAATGAGGAAGCCTTTAAACGTCTTAGGGGGGTTGCAGACTGCCAGAAATCGTGTGAATTCAGTCCACTTTTAGGGTTAGGGTTAGAGTTAGGGAACCATGGGAACTGTATTTTATTGTGGCATCAGAGTTGTCTGACAGAAAAGGCTCAATGTCTCAGAAAAATAACAGTTCCCATGATTCCCTAGCACTAACCCTAACCCTAAAAGTGGACTGAATTCACACTATTTCTGGCAGTCTGCAACCCCCCTTAGGGCCTAAGCAGACTGCCAGAAATAGTGCACATTAAATTGAGGCACTGCCCTGGCTCAGTGCTAGGGAATCATGGGAACTGTAATTTATTGTGGCACCAGAGCTCTCTGACAGAGAAGGCTCAATGTCCCAGAAAAAAATACAGTTCCCATGATTCCCTAGCACTGAGCCAGGGCAGTGCCTCAATTTAATGTGCACTATTTCTAGTCTGCTTAGGCCTTTAGACCTCTGATGCAGCTTTTTTCTCATTACTGTAAGGGGCTAAATTTCATAAAGACTTAACCTCCATTATAGTTACTAGTATGAACTACGGTCATGGTAAGATGGAATGTAGGCATGATAACTGCAGCAAATAAGGAGACCTATATCATTCATATCTAATTCAGGGGTGGGAATTGTGTGGCTCTCCAGATGTTATTGAATGGCAAACCCCAGCATTTCTTACCATTGGCTAGGTAGCAAGGACTGCTGGGGGTTTCCATTCAACAACACTTCCCACTCCTGATTTAATAACTCAAGAACATATGAACTGTTATATTAGATTTGGCCCAGTCCCTTGCTGGTATTTCTGTATTAAAAGTATACAGTTTACATTTGTATTTGATAAAATCCCTATACAGACACCATTAACAAATCAGATTTCCAAATCTTGTTATAATGCCATCCATCAAATGTGAAATCAGAATATTTCTGAGACCAAATTTAGTTCACATTGTAGCCCTTTTATCTTTATCTTTTAATCTCTCAGAAAGGTAATATATAATTAAGTAGTAAAATTCTGAACTAAAACCCATTCCTTGTTTCAATTCTTAGCATGTACCAATTCAAAATTTATAATAAAATAAAATTATATTAATGGCATGATGTGTTAGAATTAGTGGCATTTATATGTTTATGATTGGAGTTTGCTGCCATATGAAGGTCAAAGGAAAATGCATTCATTATAAGGACATTTATTACCTAGAATTATGCTTGTTAGGCCAATTTTTTTATGCAGGTATTCCTTAGTTAACAAAGTAGATGTGTTCTTGGGTATTACTTCTTTAAGAATATATTTAGTACTAGAGGCAGAAATAACACAGAAAGAATAGGAATATATTCTTACAACACAAAAAGGAAGAGTGGTTCAACAATTATCAGCAGTTATTCAATTATAAACAGAAAATCTGGCACTAGAGACCAATATAACATGGAGAGAATAGGAATAGGTTCCTACAACACAAAAATGAAAAGCAGTTCAGAAATTATCAGCAAACATTTTACCCAAAACTAACAATTTGCACATGTGAAATGAAGGAGTCAGGTCAATAAAGTCTTGTATAAGAAAAAAGAAACATTTGACTTTTCTAGAGAGCCTGTCTGATCTTGAAGCTAAGCAGGATCATCTCTGGTTAGTACTTGGTTAGGACCAACAAATACCAGGTGCTGCCAGCTATATTTCAGAGGAAGGAGATGGCAAAACCACCTGTGAGGATTCCTTTCTTAAGAAAACCCCATGAAATTCATGGGGTCACCATAAGTCAACAGGCAACTTGAACACACAGATACACAGGCAGAGACCACTTGAGAGGTTCTTCTAAAAACCATCCAGGGATGATTTTTTTTTCTTTCACCAGTTTCCACTTTTCTTATAATTTCAATTTTGGGGGTCATGCTGGCAGTAACTGGGGAGGCAAGTGTACAGTTGGCCCTCCGTATCCATGGATTCTTTAACCAAGGATTCAACCAGTCACCGTTTGAAAATATTTTTAAAACATATAAATTCCAAAAGGCAAATCTTGATTCTGCACTTTTATATAATGGACACCATTTCACAATACCATTGTATTTAATGAGACTTGAACATCCATGGATTTTGGTATCTGCATGGGTCCTGGAATCAAACTCCAGTGTATTACAAGGGCCCATTGTATCTGTTTTGCCCTTTTCTCTCTGCTTTGCTGTTCATGCATGCTCTGTAAGGGATGCTGGAGGCAGCTACTGTTTAACTTTCCTGTTGCAAGGGAGCACACACAGCTATAGTAGAACCATCTAGAGTAGAATCCCATTCTTTCTCAGATCAAGTTTTATTACATGTTGCAAGACTGAGCTGTGTGTGTCTGATGGCCAGTTCTCCATCCTCAGCCCCACTGTCACTGCTGACGTCTGGTTGACTTCTGTGCATGAAATGGACTGAGACATGATTGCCTTATCTCAAGCAACAAATATCTTGAGTTGCTCATAAGGAATTAGATGATAATAATCAGTGCCTTTCCTTGGCAGAAAAAAGTCTCCATGGTCCAGGTTGGTATTTACATCCATTTTTTCCCTCTTTTTCTTCCCTCTCCCCTCCCTGCCTAACAATAGAAATTACAAAGCCATTAGTTTCCTTGCTATTCAGGTTGGATTTTCCTGTTCCAAAGCTGAAGATTTAGATTTATGGCACTATGCTGATTTGGCTAACAAAAGGTAAAAGTGGTAAATTGTGCTGCCCATAAATGTGTCTAATCGGACACTCTGGCAGGGTCAATTGGAAGTGCAAATTGTAGTGAGAAGTAAATCGCACTACAGTTACTTGCACTTATCCCTAAGCATGTTTGCACTTTGTTGGGAATAACTGCCACTGCTTTGAATCATAAAATTGGAAGAGACCACAAGGGCCATCCATTTCAACCCCATTCACTCTCAAAAATGATCTTTCCCCCAAGTAAATGTTGGTCTAGTGAGATCGGTTCAACTGTGACATATGTAGGGTTATCATATTTTGAAAAGCAGAAAAGAGGACACATTTACTGCACCTTTTCTTTTCCTACTGCTAATCACAATCCACTGATCGCTAGGATAACTCTCACTTTACCCCTCAAAGCTTCATGCAGTTGTAAGTAGATCATATTCTGTGCATATCTCCCGATTGTTAAGGCTACAAAAGAAAACTAAAAAGCAAAGCAAACAAAAACTGTGAAGAAGGAAAGGGATGTTAGAATGAATCAAGAAATTAGGAGATAGGAAGGAGGGATGGATAGGATTAGGAATCTACCAGGAAAAAGAAAGAAAAATATTGTCTTCCTTCAGGATATTTGTGAACACAGATTCCCTATATAACTGAGGAGCTACAAACTCATTCCAGTTCTTATTATAACTCTGGGTTTTATAGGGTATGATAGGGGTAATAAGGGAAATATAAGGTTATAAAAAGTGAAGGGTAATAGCGCTCATTTTAATTTTCTGTTTCTTTCTCTTTTTCTTAGATCATCTTGTTCCTGATTAAAACCATAATGCCAATTGCACAAAAACTTGATTCTTACTGCACCTTTTCTTTTCCTACTGCACAAAATGTATCCAACAGCACACTAGAATAATGTCTAGCCTTCCTGTGCCCCTCAGGTTTAAAATTACATGGCTGTACCACTGCTTTTGATTAAGCAAGCTTGGGGCTGGGCTGCAGAGATATTGGGGCCTGGCTAGGTATTCTGTTTCAGAGATTGTAAAGGGTGCTTCCAGACAAAATGCTCCAGTGCTACCAGTCCAAAGGCACAGTGCAATTATTTTGACTTTTTCTCATTATTGGACTATGTGTGAAGGAAGAAGGGTAAGAAAAAGAAGAAGAAAGAGTAGTGGGTTATAAATGAAAGAGTATGATGTATGGGTCCCATATGAAATTCTTTGTTTAGGGCAGACCACTTGTACCAAACAGGCTTTGCAAAATAATTAAACACTGTAGGGAAAGTAATGTGTACCGGTATATGTTTTGCATTTTCCATTTAACATGTAATATCAGAAATTAGAATAATAATAATATATTGCCCAAGTATTTATTACTTAGAATAAGATATTGCTTGTGCTTGAGATATCACATATAGATTTCACTGATTTTTCCAACTTGAAGCAGACAGAAACCTAGAAAGTTTAATTGCAATTGTAGAACCATAAACTAGTTCAAGCTCACTGAAGCGGAATGGTATGTGAACCTTAGCAGGCCTTTTGGAGTTTTCTTCTGAATCTTTTGTACCATTCTACATTTTTTTATGTGTGTGTGTGTGGGGGGGGGGAAACGACAACTGCTGAGCCTTCAAAGCAGCTGATGGAAGAAAATCAGCAAGGAGGCTACTATTGAGAGAACTAATGGGAAATGGTTGAGATGCAGATATGCCTCCGTTCAGTAATAGCAATTTTTATATATTACATAAAAGACAGCTGAGGTGTGTCACACAACTTGCTATTTGATGGAGTGAGTGAGCAGGTAAATTTATTTAGTGCTTGTATTAGATAATTTAAACTGCAATTTTTATTCCGTCACTCCAGAAAAAAGCAAAACCTGCTACTCTCCTGGAAGGGATATGGTGGAAGCAAAGGATAGATTAGCTGCATCTGCATGCCTCCCCAAAACCATGATTTCCATAGTACCCTCTTGGTCTCCCCTCTTGATCTCCTGGCATCATTAGACCTCACCAAATCCAACTGGCAGGCTCTATAAGGCACTTTAAAAAAAAAAAAGTCTGCCTCCCATATCTCCGCCTCATGACAAATAAAGGGAATTGCTCGCCTGCTCATGGTAAGGTTTCATTTCTCATTCACTAGTTAGTACAACCTTAATTAGCCTATGCTGCTAAATGATATCTTGGAAATGTTTAAAGGTCTTAGCCAGAATAAAGGTCACATGTAGTCATGGACTCACAAGACAACCATAGACAAAATGGTGCCTCTCCATTCTATGCATCTCAATAAAAAATTGAACAATAATGAACTACTTCAGAGGGATCTTTAAAAAATGTAATGAGAGGATTTGTGTGCTTAAACTGATAACTAAAGTACTTATCACATAGATTGAAAACTATATTTTAAACCATGACCAAATTGGCTAACTTTGAAAGCAGAGGATAATAATTAGGTGACTGCTGAGTTTGGCTTATAACAGGAAAGGGACATAGAGTATGCAGATCCAGTTTGGGAGTCCTGTGTTTTAGGGGGGTTGCAGACTGTCAAAAATAGTGTGAATTCAGTCCACTTTTAGGGTTAGGGTTAGTGCTAGGGAATCATGGGAATTGTTATTTTTCTGAGACATTGAACCTTCTTTGTCAGAGAACCCTAGTGCCACAATAAAATACAGTCCCCATGATTCCCTAACCCTAACCCTAACCCTAAAAGTGGACTGAATTCACACTATTTCTGACAGTCTGCAACCCCCCTTTGTTGGTCCATACCTACCTAGAAGCAGCTTTCCAGAAGGACTACTTCTCTGTCCTGTAGTTTTCAGTCTTCCATGTCCAGGGGTGGTATTATGAGCCCTGCTGCCTGTGGCTACTGAATCACCCTCTGAGGCACTATAACCACTGTCTACTACCTCTTGTACTGCCCCGCAGTCACTCCAACTGCACACCTGCTGTGCAAAAGGAGTTATCCCAAATGTCTTGCTCAGCAAGGAACTGTGGGCAAGTTGGTCATAAAAACTGACAGTGGTGAGCCAGCTATAACCTCCTCTTAGATGGCTAGTCATTTGTGTTATTCTAATTTTAAAATAATGAACTAAGGGAACAACTTACAGGTGTGTGCAGTCAGGTGACTCGTTTCAGGACTCAGTGTTGCTTACAACAAATTAAAAAAGCACATTGGTAAAAATTCACAGGATAACAAAAGTTGGGACAAATGTTTGAAACCTAGCCTACATTTTCATCTTTCCCCTATGCTTCAAGATCCAGGTTGCTCTGTTAGCTTAATCTCTGGTCTGCTGCTTCTTCTTCTCTGAATGCCATATCAGTCCATAATGAAACAACCATCACCCATGCCTTAGTTGTGGATGAAGGACCTGAAATGAAATGCATTACAGAAATCTGGATGAGCTGAATGGAGTGAAACTATCCCAATTTTGTACACCTGGGTACTGGGGGCAGCAGCAGGGAGAGGAATTGCCATCATCCATAAAAATTCTATTAATCTCATGAGAAACCCACCTGCTTTAGCACTAGTTTTAAATTTTATATCCTATACTGGGCCAAAGACACAGAAGAGGCATGCCCCATTACCCATGCTGTTGCCCAGTGCCTGAACTGGCTGTGGTGGTCTCAGAAGTGGAGCTAGAGAACCCCAGAGTTGTGGGTTTAGGGGACTTCAACATCCATGCTGAGGTTGTACTGATAGGGCATTTTTGAGACCTAGCTACCATGGCAACCATGAAGCTATCTCATATAAGTCACTGGCCCAGTACAAGCGGCATGTTACACCTTGCACAGCCCCATGGGTTTTGATATTGGGCAGTTGGAAGATGGTGGGGGATGTTTAACAACCTCATTCTTGTGTTCTGATCACTTTCTTATGACATTTGGCTTGTTATAAGAATTCTTTTACTATAAAACCCCCTTTGTGGGTCTTCTGTCATGGCCATGAACTGGAAAATCCCAACCACCATGGATCCAAGGCGAGGATCTCACATAGGCACCTGAAAGGTCATGTCTGCATCTACAACAATTTGCAGATCAAAAGGTCAGGCTTAGGAACTGCAAAGCAGGACATTTGCACCTAGGAGATTTATGAGTACCAGCCAGGATATGTCCAGCTGAAGATGAGATAACATTAATATCCCATCTCCTCTCTTTGGAAATTGTCTACTTCAAAGAGTATCAATGCAGAGTCCTTTGATATACAATAGCAAATCTTCTAGGATAGGTTTAAGGGTATAAAAGATCCCCAAAATCTCAGGTACCTTGAGATTTCATAGTGCCATTGTGCCACTGTTAGATTTTATGGTGACACTGCGCCACTGTAAACTCTAATAATAATAATAATAATAATAATAATAATAATATTTTTATCCCGCCTCTCTGCATAACACAACCAGAGCAGCTTACAACATTAAAATATACATTTCATATCCCACAATCCCACCCACCCCTTAAAATACTATTAAACAATTGCAATTTAAAAACACACTTAAAATAATAATACAAATAAACAAAAACAGCAGCAGAATCAGGGGAGCAGGTTGGGCTGTCTCTTGATGGCCAGGATATCTATTTAGGAAAGGCCTGCCAGAAGAGATCTGTCTTAAGAGCCTTTTTAAAGCTGTCAAGGTGGTAATATGATGGATCTCATCCAGCAGGCCATTCCATAATCTGGGAGTGGTTGCCGAAAAGGTCCTCTGGGCAGTTGCAGAAAGTCTAGTTTTTATAGGCTGCAGCAGATTTCTCCCAGAGGACCTGAGTGCATGGGGTAGATTATACGGGAGGAGGCGGGCCCAAAGATAGGTTGGACCTAAGCAATTCAGGGCTTTAAACGTGATAACCAACACCTTGTACTGGGCCCGGAAACTAATGGGCAGTCAGTGAAGTGATCTTAAGATCGATGTTATATGGTCTCTTCTTTATGTTCCTGA
The DNA here is from genome assembly GCA_026167975.1 of Phrynosoma blainvillii. Classification (NCBI taxonomy): domain Eukaryota; kingdom Metazoa; phylum Chordata; class Lepidosauria; order Squamata; family Phrynosomatidae; genus Phrynosoma; species Phrynosoma blainvillii. Next base: position 56,516,037 of record JANUYF010000002.1, on the reverse strand, counting down.
GACCAGCCTGGCTGCCATATTCTGTACTAGCTGAAGTTTCTGGACCAAGTGCAAGGGTAGCCCAATGTAGAGTGCATTACAGAAATCAAGACGAGAGGTTACCAACACATGCACCACAGTTTCAAGGTCCCTAACTTCCAGGAAAGGGCTCAGCTGGCGTATCTATCAGCCAAAGCTGATAACAGGCACTCCTAACCGTCGCATTTACTTGATTTATCATCTGGAGTGACAGATCCAGGAGCACCCCCAGACTGCGAATACAGTCCTTAGAGGAGAGTGTGACCCCTTCCAGGATTGGAGGTTGCATCCCAATACCTGGTTTCGGGGCCACTACTGTAAGTACCTCTGTTTTATCTGGATTCAGTCGCAATCTATTTTTCTTCATCCAGTCCGTTACTGCTTTAAGACAATCATTGAGAAGAAAGACACCATCTGAAGTCAAAGCTGAAGACCAAGACATGGAGAAATATATTTGGGTGTCATCAGCGTACTGATAACACCCCGCCCCATGTGTCCGGATGATCTCTCCCAGAGGCTTCATATATATATTGAATAGCATCGGGGACAGGATGGCGCCTTGTGGGATGCCATACTTAAGCTCTTTCCTTGTAGAGCGACTGTCCCCGAGCATCACCCTCTGGAATCTGCCCGAGAGGAAGGAAGGAACAGAACCACTGCAGTGCAATGCCTCCAATTCTTAACCTTCTCAGGCAATCCAAGAGGATGTCATGATCTACTGTATCAAGAACCACTGAGAGGTCCAATAGCACCAACAGGGTCACACTATACTGTCGATGCCCAGACGAAGGTCATCAGCTAAGGCGACTATAACAGTCTCAACTACATATCCTGTCCTAAAGCCAATTTGAAATGGATCTAGATAATCTGTTTCCTCCAAGACAGCTTGGAGTTGAAGAGCAACCTCCCTGTCGATCACTTTGCTCAAAAAAGGTAGGAGCGAAACTGGCCTATAACTGTTCATGTCCAGGGGATCCAGAGAAGGTCTTTTCAAGAGTGACCTAACCACTACTTCCTTCAAACAGGATGGAACGTGACTTTCCCTAAGGGATGCATTGATGATGTTTCTAAGAAACATCCTTAAGGCATCTCCTCCCTGGATGGCCAGCCACGAAGGGCAAGGATCAAGAGGGCAGGCTGTTTTTCTCACTCTACCAAGAAGCTGGTCCACATCATCAGTACTCACAGATTGAAACTGAACCAGTATAATTTCATCAACAGAGTTGCTGGACTTGGGTCCTGGCTCTTCCCATTGTCCTTTTTCCTTCATAAATGGTTGAGTCTATCTATATTCATTCATCGTTGGAGCAACCTCTGTCAGGTAATTATCACCATTAGAAAGCCTTTTGTTTCTTATCCAAGCTAACTACTTTAATCCTGAGTTCTTGTGTGAATGTTAGAGTGTCTTTGTATGTTTGAATCCCCAAATAAATCACAGACTTATTGGAAAGCTTTGTCTCTATCAGTCTATTCCCTAGCTGCCTCCGTAAACATAGGATAAAAGATTCTATTGGAGACTTAACTTTAATAATTCCCCAAATTCAAGTTCTTCTTATAGGTTTAGTCATAATGGGCTTCTTCTGCAGGAGTGGTGGACCAATTAAGATGGTTCACCCCAGGAAGCTTATAGAATCCTCAAATACTTGGGATTTTTTCCCCCTAGCATATAGAACTGGCTATTTGGTCAAGGCCTTGATTTTGAGGGTACTGAGGAATGAATGGTGAGATAAAAAGAGCTACGGATACAATCATTCCTAAAGGATCAATCCAGTGCCATATACCATAGATCTTCTCTAAAGAAGTTCTATGGTAGAGAAGTTTAGAGAAGATCTATAGGAAAATGAAACAGGATGGACAATGGCTAGAGTATGGGTGTGTAGGTGACAAAATAAATATAACCAGGAATCAGCAAGGCCTCTTCATTCTGCCTACTATGCAGCAGTGAGCTTGTTTTGTGCAGACAAACCTATTATACTGTTATACAAACCTAGTATGTCTGTAGTCTCTACAACAAACCTATTATGCCTCTACTATTCTATTTTCTATATGTCAACCAGCAGAACTATCCTGAATGGTAAAGAGTGTATTAGGGTCAGTCTCAGAGAGGCTAGGATAAAACCCTTGCTTGCCTGATGTGAAACATACACAAAATAAAATTGCTCATATTAACTCAGAACCTGATTCCACAGTTATCACAGAGTCCACCACCTGGTCAGTTTTCTTAGGATCAGTTTCAGTTGTTGCAGCTGATAAGATGGTTTAATAAGTCCTTCCCACTACGTACAATCTTGATCATCTAATAAGAAGTAGCAGAGACAGATTGATCAGGGATGACAAATTCCTCACTATGTTGTGGGGTGATGCTTGCTGACTTGCTGTAGTGCTCATTTTCCTGAAGAAGATGTTTCTAGACTCAGAAGTATGTGAGAACTACTGCTCTACTTATAATATCTCCTTTGAGGGCAAGATGCTTGGGAATGTGGTGGCTGGGCAGCTTGTTGGAGGAAAAAAGGAAATATCTGGACCCATTTCAGTCTGGCTTTAGGTCAGTGAACAATGTCAAGAAAGTTCCCAGGGAATTCTGGGAACTGTAGTTTTGTGAGAGATTTAGCCTTCTCTTTCAGAGAACTCTTGTGCCCCAGAAAACCACAATCCCCAGGATTTCCTAGCACTGAGCCAGAGCAGGTAAAGTGGTCTTAAATTGAATTATTTCTGTGGTGTGTTTTGGACCTGTATCTCTCTGCATGAGCCTATTAGGGTTTTAAGATCACCTGGAAGCTCTCCTCTCTGTCACACCACCTTCTCAGGCTCACTTGGTAGGAACAAGGGAGAAGGCCTCCTCAGTGGCTGTTCCCAGACTTTGGAACTCTCCTCCACCCCCCGATAGGCCAAGATGTTCTTCTGGCAGCAAGTTAAAATATTTTTTTTGCCGCAGACCTTTACAGATGGTTGAGGTTGAGCTCTTAATGCTCTATGGTGCTGGAGTTGAAGGTTTTAAGGCAGGGGTCGGCAAGTTCCCCTTACCTGGGGCCGGGCCGGGGATTCCGTGGTCTTCCGTGGGCCGCCGCCGCATGCATCATGGCCGCCGTTTTGTTTTCCAAAAAGGCAGCCGTGACTCGTTTGCACATGCGCAGTACAAAATGGCAGCAGCGGTGGGGGGCGGCGGTGGAGGCGGTGGGGGGCGGCAGGGGCCGATCCAAAGGCCTTGGGGGGCCGGCCCCGGCCCTCAGGCCGTAGGTTGCCGACCCCTGTTTAAAGGTTTGTATATAGGTTCTGTATATAGTTTTATTTTTATTGTTTTAATGTTTTAGGATTTTTAACTGTTTTATATGTACTGCTTTTAAACACTTCTCTTTAAAATTTTATTTTATTCTTTTAATGAGAGATATGTTTCAATACTATATTTTTGTATGTTTTTAAATGTATTATTTTTTAATTTGTAAGCCACTTTTGTATCCAAATTTTGGAGAAAAAACTAAGATAATGATAATGTTACACTGTTGATCTTAATCTATCACTCAGTGGCTTTTGAATATTGGTCACAATATTCTACTGGACTTGTTCCACTGAATGGGAGTAAAAGGCACTGTGTTATGGTAGTTCTGCTCCTATCTTCAAAGTCAGTTCATGAGATTGGCTTTATCTTCTCTCCCATGCTGTTCATTTTCTATATGAAGAAACTGTGTGGTGTCATAAGGAAAACTTGTAGGGAAGGGTGTCATCAAGTATGCTGAAGGCAATCAGCTTTACTTCTCCTTGTTGTCATAGTTGGTTGAGGTTGTGAAAGTGCTGAAGCAGTGTAAGGAATGAAAGAGGGCCAAAAAACAAAGTTGCATTCTGGAGGCTCTGTGGACTTGTGGTTCTTGAGTCTATGAATTGGCTAAGCAATCTGCTTTTATAGGGGATGCAATCCCCCTGAGGGATCCAGTACATATCTCAGCAGTGGGAGTACTCCTAGATCCATCTTTGTCACAGAAGGCCCAGGTGGACTCAGTATTTTGGAGGGCCTTCATGGGGGGGGGGGGGCTTCACAGCAGAAAACACCCTAAGGAGAGGTGACACCACTGCTCCCCAAACATCTGCCTTTTGGCAGAAACGGGCTGTGACATTCACTTGCATCCTGTTAAAATGCAGAAGAGATAGTGTGAGTGGGATGAGACTCATTGGGAGGAAAAGGAGAGACCTCCTTTTTTATTTTAAAGTTTGAAATTTAATTTTAATTTTTTTAAAAAACATTTATTTAACAGCATCATAATTTACCAGATTTTCACTTTAACCACGTTAAACTATGTGCATGTAAATACGTTCATGCTATGCATATGAGAGAGAGAGAGAGAGAGAGACAGCTTGGTGTAGCAGTTTGAGCATTGGACTATGAAGTAAAAGGTAAAGGTATTCCCTGTTGACAAAATTGTCGTGTCCGACTGTAGGGAGTGGTGCTCATCTCCATTACTAAGCCGAAGAGCCAGCATTGTCAGAGACTACTCTGTGATCATGTGGCCAGCGAAGTGATACCTATTTATCTACTTGCATTTGCATGCTTTTGAACTGCTAGGTTGGCAGAAGCTGGGACTGGTGACAGGAGCTCACCCCATCATGCGCACCTGGGCCTTAAACTGCCAACCTGCCGATCTTGCAATCAACAGAGCCACTTCCTCCCAATGGATGGACTATGGAGATCAGGGTTCAAATTCGGGTTCAGCTCTGTAAACCCACTGGGTGACCATTGGAAAGATCTCAACCTCAGAGGATGGCATTGGCAACCCACCTATGAAGAAACTTGCCAAGAAAACCCCATGATAGATTCGCCTTATGTTCGCCTTAAGTCAGAAATGAGTTGAAGACAAACAACAACAGGGAGTATGATATTTTAATTTAAAAGTATAATTCTAATTTTTTCATTTGTTTATGTCACAGCTATCACCATTACATTCAGTTATATACTGGAATTATAATTTTTGAGTAACATTAGTAGAAAACCATTACTAAGGATTCTGTATGGTGTGGTATAGGAGTAGGTCAATGCAGGATGGTGTGGTGATACCTTTAGTTACTGCATTGTGTAATGCCAACCCTAGTGAAGCTACTCACCTGTGGTTTTTTGGCTATCTTTTATCCAGCTCCTGCCATTATACCAACTCTATCTGATTTGGCTATGGTGATGCTTGCCTTAATTACGAGGCTGGATTACTGTAATGCGTTCATACAGAGCTGCCTTTGAAATGGATCAGACCCTTCTGCTGGTTCAGAATACAACTGTAAGGCCCAGAGCAAATTACTCAGAGATTATGGCTTTACTGTTGTGTCATCTATGCTAACTTCCAGTTGATTTCAACGTTCAGTTCAAAATATTGGTTATCATCTTTACAGATTTATGTGGTTTAGTGCCAGGATAAATAAGGACCACCTTTTGTGGATTAATTATCTGACCTACAGATATTGCAAGCATGTAAAAAATGTGGGGCCCAGGCCTTCACAAAAAAATCTACATTATACATGAACATCTTGAGTCCTGAGAAATAGATTCAGGAATTGAGCTTCGTGGGGATTACATTCCACTCTCTTCAGTCTTCTGGAGAAAGTCTGCTTTACCTAGTCTTCTTGATGCCTGAGTCTTGCTTGGCAGAATCTGATAAAGTGTTCTTGCTTTGGATTATCCCACACTGTGAGATTGGCTTGGTTCCCTCCCTGATATCTTTCTAGGCCTGGCTGAATTTTTTGCTGCTGTTCTGATATCCTTTTGACATGTGTTATATTTTATGCTTTATAAAAAAAATATCACCTTTATGTGTTTTACAAAAATAGTGAAAACTCAATTTCGTTAATGAATAAGAGGGAAGGCTGGAAAAAAGGGAGGAAATGTGGTTAGACAGGATGCCTGTAAGCTTGGACACGTTTACAAATTTTAATCAAAATTCAGTACTAATTCTAATTTGGGTTCTATACTTGTAGCATTATCATAATTGGTTTTACCATAAGGCAATTTGGAGTAATCATTTTGAGAAGAAAGGGCTTAATTTTTCTGCTTGCATCTATCATTAAAACAAAGAAATAAGTTCCGGTCCAGACCAGGGTCGCAGACAGGGGATGCTTGTATTGTAACATATACAAACAATATAGCAGGGGTCGGTAACTTTTGTTGCCAGGGGGCTGGGGGGGGAATGGCTCTGGGGCCGGGCGGGTGTGCGCACGCTTGTCCCTGCGCACGTGCATGCGCATAACACCCATGTTGTACGCATGTGTGCGCACGTGGGGCGCCATTTTGGAATGCCCAATGGCGCTGTGTGCATGCATGACGGCAGCGCCGTTGGGCATTCCAAAATGGTGCCCGCTACCATGCGCATGTGTGCGCAAGTGCGGGTGTGATGCCGGCATGCGCACGGTGGCGGCAGCGACAAGACCAGCCATGGGCCGGTCCCAAAGGCCTCCGCGGGCCACACCCAGCCTGTGGGCCGGGGGTTGCTGACCCCTGCAATATAGTTTGACAGCACTTCAAGTGCCATAGTTTCATCCTGTGGAATCCTAGGATTTGTAGTTTTACAAGGCCTTAAGACTTTTCTGCCAAGGAGTACTGGTGCCTCACAAAACTACAAATCCTAGGATTCTATAGGATGGAGCAATAGCAGTTAAAGTGGTGTCAGCCTGCATTATTTCTACAATGTAGATGCACCCATGGAGAAGAAAATGGCCAAGTGGAAGACAAAAATTGAACATATGAATATATAACGTGCCATGGAGAGAGAATCCCAAACCCCAGCCTCCAGATGCCATCTTTAGTACTTTATTTCATGCATCATCAGCACTTGGGTCCCTCAGCAAAGTAGGCAGATGAGACTCTGTAGATCAAGGCCATCTTGTGAACTGCAGTACTAGCCTGAACAGTCAGTTGATCCATAGCCTGAACAATGCCAGCTGACCCCTCAGGCCAACATTTGTTCTTGCTGTTGCATACCTTCAAGTAGTTTCCAACTTCTGATGACCTTAAGGCAATGATGGCAAACCTTTTAGAGACCGAGTGCCCAAACTGCAACCCCAAATCCACTTATTTATCACAAAGTGCCACATCCTTCTGGCTTTCTAGTAACGAACTCTGTTGAACTCTGTACTGGGCTGACAGTGTGCGTGCCCACAGAGAAGGCTCTGAGTGCCCCCTCTGGCACGCATGCCATAGGTTTGCCACCACTGCCCTAACTAAGGTCACCTTATCATGTGATTTTCAGGGGCTGAGAGTGTGTGATTCGCCCAAGGTCACCCAGTGAGTTTCCATGGCTGAGCGGGGAATTGAACTCTGGTCTACAGAGTCATAGTCCAATGCTCAAACTACTACAGCATGCTGGCTTTCAACAGAGACATACCAATACTTTAAAAAAGCAAGCAAACAATCCTCAAGTCATTTTTTCAATCTGAACAACATAGAAGATAACTTTTACAATATAACTATAACAGGGCAGGCAACCTGGCATCCTCCAGATGTTTTAGACCAGTGCTTATTAAAGCTATCTAATGTGTGGACTGACAAAGTCCACTGTGCCAGCAACTGGCCCCATATTTGTGCCCAAAGGCAACAACTCCTTCTTTCCTTCAAGAGAAGTAATAGTGCCACTCTATTCTGCTTTGGTCCGGCCTCACCTGGAATACTGTGTCCAGTTCTGGGCACCACAATTCAAAAAGGATGTGGAGAAACTGGAGCGTGTCCAAAGGAGGGCAACTAAAATGGTGAAGGGTCTGGAAACCAAGCCCTATGAGGAACAACTTAGGGAGCTGGGGATGTTTATCCTGGAGAAGAGAAGGCTGAGAGGTGATATGATAGCCCTGTTTAAATATTTGAAGGGATGTCATATCGAGGAGGGAACAAGCTTGTTTTCTGCTGCTCCAGAGACTAGGACCCGAAACAATGGATGCAAGCTGCAAGAAAAGAGATTCCACCTCAACATTAGGAGGAACTTCCTGACAGTGAAAGCTGTTCGAGAGTGGAACACACTCCCTCGGAGAGTAGTGGAGTCTCCTTCCTTGGAGGTCTTTAAGCAGAGGCTGGATGGCCATCTGTCGGGGATGCTTTGATTGGGAGTTCCTGCATGGCAGGGGGGTTGGACTGGATGGCCCTTGTGGTCTCTTCCAACTCTATGATTCTATGATTCTATGATTCTATGATTCCTTCTTAGAAACTGGCTGCAGATTATCAGCCAATAGCTCGTAGAATGGTGCCAAACCTCAGACTACTACTTTGATTGACTAGCCAAACTTTAAATAATAAAGGACTGTAGTAGTTGAAAATATCTGAGGACACTAGAAAGAAGTTGGGGGAGAGAAAAAAGGAACACAATAGTACCTTTAAGACTAACTAGTTTTGATTTTAGCATGAGCTTTTGTGGATATAAATCCAGTTCTTCAAATGCAAGTACAGAGTGAACTTAAAGCCTCATGTTATAAAGCATGTACCTATCCTGGAGCCATACAAACACCTAGACTTTATTAAATTCTGATTACTCATGTGTCTTTCAGCCATATCATTTGCCCTTGGCTCTCCTTGTTTATTTGCCACAGAGTTGCATCCCACCCAGATATAGAAGCTTAGTACAGAATATAATCATTGCCTGTATTGTCCATCTAGGCCAGAATTCGGACTCTAAACATGGGCAGCCAGAGGATGCCTCTGAGAAGCTCACAGGCAAAGTGTAGTGATGATGATGGACATCACTTAATGTTTGTTTCTAGCTGGTAACCAAAACTCTATTGTTTCTTAAAATGGAAAATCTGCTTCACGTATTTCAATTAATAGTCCTTAATAGCCCTAAACTCCAATAACTTGCCGAATTGTCTTCAAATGTCTTTGTCATTCAATATCGCAGCACAGTCCACAAGTTAATTATGAACAGAGATAGTTACATGCCCCCCCGTCACTTTTATTACTCAAATGAAAGGCTTATGTTGATCATTCATAGTTGCCGATCAGATGCCATTGAGAAGCCCACAAATAAGATATGATAGCACAAGTAATCTCTTGCCTTGGGGAAAGGGTTGTATCCTAGTAGGCATGCAGGTATGCATAAAAAAATCCTGCCTGAAATGCTGGAAAGCTGTTGCCAGACAAAGTTGGCAATACTAGACTAAACGGACCTAAGGTTCAACTCGGTACACTCGTCCCTCCTCGTTTGTGGACTTGGAATCTGCAGTCTTGCTTCTTTGTGGACGGCAAGCGGGAAAGAACAAAATAGTGCACACACCCATTAAAATAAATGGGCTTCCAATATTTGTGATTTTTCTGCTTTGCAGGGGGTCCGGAACGGTTCCCCCGTGAATCGGAAGGGATGACTGTATAAGGCACCCTTCTAGGTTCTTCCACAATCGCCAAATCAGAGGGATGCTACCTTTGAATCAGGAAGCATTATTTAGCTATTTAACTAATAACCATTTACTGACTTTTCCTTATTTTTATAAGCCTCAAATCTCATCCTCACAATGCACTTTTTTCTGAACTAAAAAGACTAAAATGTATGTTGTTTTTTTTACGTGACTCTATGTTCTGTAGTATTCTAGCATTCTGGTGGACATGTATTCTAGCATTCTTTGCAGTAAGCCAAGCAGTATCTGTTTATAATTCTATTAATGTTCTTTCTAAGCCATCTTTCTTTTAAGACCACGAAAACCCCCAATGTGTTTAGCCTTCTCCTGTAGGAAAGATACTGCAACCCACTGATCATTTGAGTTTTTCTCTTCTGTACTCTTTGCAGCTCTATGATATCCTTCTAGAGACTGGGTGACCCACATTGTACCTAGCAATCTAACTGTGGCAGCAGCATACATTTATCTAATGACCTGCTAATGCTTGCTTTATTTTCGGTCCCTTTACTAATAATTCCTAATACTGAATTGGTACATTGCAGCCCCACTGAATTAACATTTCTGTCATAAGCCCAGTAGTTCTTCCTTTCCCCAAATAGTCATAATAAATGTAGCCCTCTTTGTCCTAATTTACATTACTTTGTATACTGTTTGTACTTCCAAACATTAAGTCTCATCTGAATGTCTCATCTCAGCCAGACTGAAGGCACACTTTGAAGCTCATTAACATTCTATTTAGGATTCTGTCATCCTGAATAATTTGGTATTGTCTGCAATGTGGCTAGTTCACTGTTTCCTCGTCTTCCTATCATTTGGGAGTGTTAAAATAGCACTAGTTCTAATACATATCCTTAATGGACCCCATTGCTTACTTCCCTCTATTGTGTACACTATTTATTAATTCCTTCCCTATACTTCCTGTTTTTCTAAACCATGTACCAGACCAAAAGAGGACCATTCTCTTATTTCATCACTCCTAAGTGTTTCTAGAAAATTTCCATTGACTTTGCCAATCGTTTTTTGAAAGCACAGGTATATAAAGTTTGCCAGATCATTCCTGTCTGGTTATTTGTTGACTTTTGCACAGAATTTTAAAATGCTGGAGGGACAATCCCTGTTAGAAGACATCACATTGATTCTTCCTCAGCAGCATTTGTTTTACTTTTACTTTTATTACTCAGACTTTCCTACAACTTTACCTAAGGCAGAACTTAGGCTGACAGGACTGTAATTTCCTGTTCTCCAGTCCTTTGTACATGCAAGCCCTACACATTTACTCTCTGCACACACTTCATGACCATCCCCGCTTTGTGCTTTGTAAAAATTACAGTTCAATTGTTTTTGCAGGTTTTCAATATATCTCAGAAATGAATGCCAGGTAGTGGATCCCCCTGACTTACAATCTGATATCAGATGTTCTCCATACCACATATGCCCATGGTATTTACAGTATCAAACATGTGTTATGATCAGGCATAAACCTGGATATTATTTTCACAACTTGATTTCACAACCAAACAGTGAGCTAATTTTAATGTTGTTTGGATTACTGTGTTGTATTACAATTCCCTGGGATCATAGCTGCATTTTAAATGTACAAAGCAAGAGTACATAGCATTTTATCCCAATACCCGTATTTTCTGGCGTATAAGACGGCTTTTTAACCCTGGTAAAGGGTCTCAAAAGTCGGGGGTCGTCTAATACGCCAGATAGAGGAGGAGGAGGAGGAGGAGGAGGAGGAGGAGGGAGAAGAAGGGACTCAAGGCAGAGAAGAAGGCAAACGGAGGGGAGAAAAAAAAAGAGCAGAAGGCAAACAGAGGGAGAGAAAAAAAGGACCCAAGGTAGAGAAGGAGGAGGGTGAAAAGGGGGGGGAAGAAGAAGAAAGAAGCCACTTCTAAGCTTGTTGTTGTTGTTGTTGTTGTATGCCTTTGAGTTGTTTCCGACTTACAGCATCCTAAGGTGGCCCTATCATGGCAAGGTTTCTTCAGAGGGAGTTTGCCATTGCCTTCTCCTGAGGCTGAGAGAGTGTGACTTGCCCAAGGTCACTCAGTGGGTTTCATGGCCAAGCGGGGACTCGAACCTTCGCCTCCAGAGTCATACTCCAATACTCAGACAGGGTGACCAAATGTGTTCAATGCAGAGGAGGACAAGTCACTACAAAAAATGTAGGACATAAATGAAAAAAATGTAGAGAAAGCTAAAAACACTAATATAAATGCATGCTTCTTAGCCATGCTTAGAGAGAGGGTTGACGTGGAGGGCATGTCCTGTAAAAGAGAAGGCTAAGTAGCCCATTGAACTACAAATCCAAGAGCTCTCATAATATGGAGCCATGGCAGTTAAAGTGGTGTCAGCCTGCATCAGTTCTACAGTATGGATGCAGCCTGAATCTGCACTGCAGAAATAATGCAGTTTGACACTGCTTTAACTGCCATGGTTCCATCCTATGGACTCCTGGGATCTGCAGTTTGCTTTGTGGTACTAGAGCTCTCTGACAGAAAAGGCTAAATATCTCACAAAACTGCAAATCCCAGAATTCCATAGCCTTAAGCCAGGGCAGTTAAAGCAGTGTCAAATTGCTTTAATAAATTTCTGCAATGCAGACACAGTCAAATTTGATGTGTTGCATGGGCATGGCTTCTTTAACAAATAATTCTGCACAATGAGAGAGAAAGAGAGTGTACCCTTGAAGATTTATCTAAAGAATAACCAAGTTCCTTAACTTGCAGGTTATATGTGTATGTTGTGTGCCTTCAAATTATTCCTGACTTATGGTGATCATGGGGTTTTCTTGGCAAGATTCGCTCAGAGGAGGTTTGCACTGCCTTCCTCTGAGGCTGAGAGTATGTGACTTGTCCAAGTTCATGCAGTGGGTTTCATGGCAGAGTGGGGAATCAAGCCCAGGTCTCCAGAGTGGTAATCCAACACTCAAACCACTACAGTACCATGCTGGCTCCTATTCCCATGTACTACCTATGAAAGAATGGCAGACTTTTTTGTTGTTCTTGTGTGTCTTCAAGTCCTTTCCAACTTATGGCGACCCTAAGGCAATCTTATCATGGGGTTTTCTTGGCATGTTTCTTCAAATGGGTTGCCATTACCATCCTCTAAGGCTGAGAGTGTGTGACATGCCCAGGGTCACTTACTTGGCTGCAAATTGTACATACCCTAGAATGCATTACCTTGTATATTGGCAGTCCTTCCCCCCAACACTTTCTCATTTCCCCCCCAACCATCTCATAGCTGGGAGATGGAAATAATTTTTAAATCAGCATTTAAATCTGGACTATTTTTTTAAAGTAAGGTCCAAAACACACTGCAGAAATAAATGCTAGGGAACATGGGAGCTATAGTTTGTTGTGTTTATAAGTGACAGTTTTCCTATTAAGTACCTGCATGTCATAAGCATTTGAATTAAAATTACCATATTGAAATGAAATCTGATTTTTTAAAAAAAATTATTTGGTGTGTGTTGGAAGAGGGGTCGTCTTATATGGCGAGTGTATCCCAAACTCTATATTTTAACTGGAAAAGTTGGGGGGTCGTCTTATACGCTGGAAAATGGGGGTATGTCGCAAACAATAGTTTGGATCTTTTTGGTATATTCAGCAGTGGATATAGAATGTGAAATGGTGAATTTATGGCCTTTCTATATTAACATAGCCTGGTTTTAGGATGATCTGTGATCCAAGACATGTTGATTTATGAGTCAATAGGAACTTGTGAACTACTTATTCAGCTTGTATGCAGAAAATATCATATGAAGAGCAGGATTAGACTTAGAAGAAGGGGGAAAGGAACATCAACAATCTAAGATATGCTGATGACACAATATTAGTAGCAGAAAACATCATGAACTTGGAACAATTACTAAGGAAGGTCAAGGAAGAAAGTGCAAAGGCAGGCTTGCTGCTGAACATAAAGAAAACAAAAAGAATGACCATAGCGGGACTACATAAATTCAAATTAGACAAGGTACGGTAGTTAAAGTTAAAATTAAAGATTTTTCCTACCTTGGATCAGACATTGTTCAGAATAGAGGCTACAGTCAAGAGATAAGAAGAAGACTAGGAATGTGCAGGGCAGCCATGAAAAAGCTAGAAAAAATCCTAAAGAGGAAAGATATGCAACTGCGCACTACCGTTAGACTCATCCAAGGCACAGTTATTCCCCATCACCATGCATGAATGCAAGAGCTGGACATTGAAGAAAGCAGATAGGAAGAAAATCAAGGCATTTGAGATGTAGTGTAGGAGAAGAGTGCTGAGGATATTGTGGATGGCCAAAAAGACAAACAAATGGGTCCTTAAACAGATCAAGCCTGAAATACCCCTAGAAGCCAAGATGGTCAAACAGAGGCTGTCGTACTTTGGCCCCATCGTGAGAAGGCATGGCTCATTAGAAAACACAATAATGCTGGGAAAGTTGGAGGGAAGTGGAAAGAGAGGAAGACCGCATGCTAGATGGCCTCAATTAGGGAAGTCACAGGCATGAGTCTTCAGAACTTAAGCAGAGCAATGGAGGACAGGGAGGCTTGGAGGTGTCTCATCCACAGGGTCGCCATGAGTAGAGGTTGACCCGAGGGCAGTTAACAGCAACAACAAAGGAACTTATGTAGGATCTGAAAGATAGATCCCGACTACCCAAATCACATGTCATCAGAGAGCTTCTAGACTGATACTTCCTAGCAGTACTGATTGAAAAGGAAAAGTATTTATTTATTTTTATTTATTTATTTGGAGTATTTATACCCCGCTCTTCAGCCACAAAGGCTCTCAGAGTGGCTCACAAATGGTTAATTAGAGGGTTCCCTGCCCTCAAGCTTACAATCTAAAAAGACAAGACACAAAAGGAGAAGGGAATGGCAATGGGGAAGGGGATCAAGTCCAGCAGTTCTTTTCTCCCTCTGGGGCCTGGAGCATGGAGCATGGCAGATGGACTGGAGGGAGGGCTCTCCTTCTTAGTCTAGGCTAGGCCCAATGGAGCTCTCCCTCTGAGGCCAGGATGGTATCAATGGTTATAAATAAAAGACAACATTGTCTGGACTTTCTGTAAAATTAAGTGAGGCTGGAAACTGCACAATTAAATCCCTCTCAGGAAGCCCTTTGAGCACATTTCTGGAGTGTACTAAAAGTGGCCTCAAAATGCTCCAGTCAGTGAAGTTTGTAGAGAATTAAGTCTCATCGTGTAATTCTCCTGTATTTTTCCCTTTGTTTCTCCCATCTTCCCCCCCCCCCCAATAAGAAAGGCAGTTAAGGAGGAAAAAAAGGACTAAATAGGTGGACATCTTGCCAACCAGATACCACTGTGACCTCAGTCCAGTGGTTTTTGTGTGTTTCCTTACTATCACGGCACCTCTGCCTCTAGGGAAGGAGGCCTGGAAATGTTTTGAGATGGCGGTTCTCAAAAACTAGGGGCTGTTCCAGTGGGTTGACAAAGGTTGCATCGTGGACTTCACAAAGACGTCACAAAGGTTGCATCCACACTGCTGAAATAATCTGGTTCCATGGCTCCATGCTGTGGAATTCTGGAATTCTTCTCAGAATTTTTCTCAGAATTCCAAAGCATGGAGTCATGGCAGTTAAAGTGGTATGAAACTGGATTATTTCCACAGCGTGGATGCAACTAAAGGGTGTGCCCACCAACTGTTTGGTAGTTAAGACTTTGTGCGTATAGGAATTGGATTAGAAAGGGTTGGAGAGTCTCCGGAGGTAACTTTTGTTGTGTTTGAATGCCCGCAGGTGAGGGGAAGGACTTGAGTCTTGTATACCTCTGACTCTGTCTGTGTATGTGTGTGTGTGAGTTGTGTATGTTTGTGTAATGGTATGGTTATTTAAAAAAAAATTAAAATGTTTTCAAGGTGTTTTATCTTGTGAGCTGACTTGGGTCTCCTTTTGGAGGAGAAAGGCGGCATAAAAATGAAATGAAATAAAAATAATGTCAGCAGGAGCTCTGAGGCAAGGAACTGTAACCAATTCAAGGAAAAGTGATATTATGTATGTGTGTGTGTGTGATGGCTGTGGTGGGACATGAGCATGAGATATAGAGTTCATATATTCTCTCTCTCTCTCTCTCTCTCTATATATATATATATATATATGTATATATACTCCAACTCTCATGCTCATGTCCTATCACAGCCATCATATCTATCTCAATAGTATATATAATATAAACTCCAAATCTCATGCTGCCTCACCACAGCCATTACATATATATATATATATATATATATGTATATATAAACTCCAACTCAACTCTTGTGCTCATGTCCGACAGCCATCACACACACATACATATATCACTATATCTATTATCTATATCTATTATATCTATCTATCTATCTATCTATAAACTCCAGCTCTCATGCTCATGTCCCATCTCAGCCATCACAGGAGATTTTGGTTTGGAGTTGTTTTGTAAAAAATTGTATTTTAGCTTGTGTTTTTAAAAAGCAGAATGGCGATGTAATTGTGTTTTACCTTTTGTAAACAATAAATTTATTATTATTTTTAAAATGAAATAAATAATAGTGATTTATATTATTTAATGTGTGTGTGTGTGTGTGTGTGTGTGGAAGTGTTGTTGTTGTTGTTGCTGTTAAACTGAGAGGATGAGACCACTGAGCCTGAGCAAATGCTGTTGGGGCGTCGTCGAAATGCGTGTCTCGCTGACTGACTAAAACGGTTGTCGTTGTGGGTCGGTCGAACGCCGAAGAGGGGCAAAGCAGCCCAAAGAGCCGTTGCTGCTTGCGAAAAGCCCGAGCCGCCTCGTGCGAGGAAGTCCAGTCCGCATTTTCGCTCTCTCCTCAGCCGGCTCCGTCTCTGGCAGCGGCGGAGGGCGGCGCGGCGAGAGCAGGGAACAGCCAGTTGTTTAAAATCCTTCTAGAACCGTTTCTAATTCCCCCTTGCGCCGGGGAAGGGAGAGCGGGAGGAGGGAGGGGGGAGGAGGAGCCGGAGGCTGGTGGTGGGGGGAGGGAGCCAGCGGAGGAGAAGCCCGTCCAGGCCCTCGGCCTGTCAATCACGGCGGCGGAGGAGGCGTGGCCCGGCGCGCGGCGGGCCAATGGCGTGTGTGTGTGTGGCGGCGTCTCCATGGCGACTGGGCTGTTCCCGGGGAGGGCTGTGATGGGTTGACAGGTGCGTGACAGTCGGAGCTCTCTGCAGGCATGTACGGCAAAGGCAAGAGCAACAGCAGCGTCCCGTCCGACAGCCAGGCCAGGGAGAAGTGAGTACAGCCCGACGGACCTGCACAGCCCGACTGGGGCGGGGAGGGGGAAGGGGCGCTACGAAGTAACTTTAACGCGCGTGTGGCAGAAAGAGAAGGGGAAAGGGAAGGAGGCGGGGAAGGGGGGGGGCACGAGCCTTGGGAGCGCGAGCCCAGCGCGGGAAAAGGGGGACGTCGGGGTGTCGCGAGGGAGGGGGGGAAAGGGGAATGTGTGTGCGCGCGCGCCTGGGCGGTTGGAAGTGTGGGAGCACGCGACACCCTTCCGAGGGGGGTGGGGCGCTCTTCCAGCGGCCGTTGGGGGACAAGACGGGACGGGCCCCAACCCCTCGACGGCGGAGGAAGGCTATGCCTCAGTCAGCCACTCAGTTACACTCGGTGAAAGTGTTTCAGGCAGACTGTGCGGTGTGTGTCCCTCACGCTGAGGGAGAAGGGTGAACGTTTTGGGTTCCAGAGCCCGCCTGCCTGCCTGCCTGCCTGCCTTCCTTCCTTCCTTTCTCGGGTTTGTTTTGGTGGTTCTTGCTTTCCTTCTCTTTCCCTTTCCTGTGTGTGTGTGTGTGTGTGTTATGATGTCGTTTTGGGATGGTTGTAAAGAAGATGGTGTTGGAGTAACTTTGGTAACAAGAGTCCTGGGCTGTGTTGGTGTTGATAGTGTGTAGTTTCCGCCCGAGAGAGAGAGGAGGAGCAGAAGCCTCCGTCGCCTGTGAACAACTCCACAACGCTCAACTTACTAGTCCCTGTCTCTCGACACACACACACACACACACAGTCTCACACCCCTTCGCCAGGAGTGTTCTCTATCTCCTCTTTTCCTGCTGCTTGTTTGTTGTGTGCTTTCAAGTTGTTTGTTGTTTGCCTTCCGAGTCGTTTCTGACTAATGGCCACCCTATCCTGGGAGTTTTCTTAGCAAGTTTCTGCACTTCCCCAGAGGCTGAGAGAGTGTGACTCGCCCAAGGTCACTCCAGTGGGTTTACATGGCCAAGCGGGGATTGAAACCCTGGTCTCCGGAGTCACAGTTCAACACTCCCAACCCCTACACCACGCTGGCCCTGAACTCTTACCCCTGGATAAACCTCCTAAACTGGGCCAGGAGTACTGTGTCTCGCTATCTCCCTTTCCTGTTCCCCTCCACTCCTCCCTCACACATTCGTGAGGGAAGGTGATAGCTACCTAGTTTGTTCTGTTGTGTGTTGGAAGGGGTGTTGTTGGAGGAGGTGTCTTGAGAAAGGTGAACTTGGGTTGCTCCCAGCAAAAGAGGAGATTCTGTATAAACAAGAAGTAAAGGATGGCCTGGGCTGCTTTGGGAGGAGTTTGAAGCTGCCCTTATTATGTAGGTTGAAGACAGGAGCGAAAAAAGGGTCCTGCGCTTGTGGTCTGCTTGTAATGCTGAGGAAAGAAAGATGCACACTCCCGCTATTGCAGAATGTATCATTTCTGTTGTAATACCTTGGTTCACCTGTCAAGAAACTTTAAGAAAAATAAGTACAGAAAAATGTGTTCACTTAAATGTCTACACAGTCCGCAACACAGCAAATACTATACAGATTTTAAGGTAATGTAAGATCTAATAATCTTGTTAAAATGATTGTTTTAACCAAGTGATTGGCCCAGGTTGTCTCACTGGAAAACAGTGTTAATAAATTCAATGTAAACAAAAATAAAAAGGTAGAATTCAAAGATATAGCCGTGTTAGTCTGTAGAATCAGTATGTAGAGAGGTCTTGTAGCACCTTTGAGACTCACTGAGAGAAAGAAGTTGGCAGCATGAGCTTTCCTAGACTTAAGTCTATTTCCTCAGATGCATTTGGAAGTAGACTTAAGTCTAGGAAAGCTCATGCTGCCAGCTTCTTTCAGTTAGCCTCAAAGGTGCTACAAGATCACTCCACATAAAAATATAAAGGGTAACTTTTTGAAGTTGTTATTATGTAATCTTAGTTTACCTGTGATCTAAAGGGCCCTCTTAATGTTGGATTTTCCCTCAAGTTGATACTAGTGAAAGCTTGTTACAGCTTTCCTTCATCTTGTTGAAGTAGGAGGACCACAGGGAATGGTTTGTTATGAAGGAGGAAGGTCCTGTTTTTGGTAAGGTGAATATTCCTGAGAGATAAATAATTTATTTCCTGCTCTCTTTTTCTATTCCAAAGTCCCCGAGTCACCTTCATAGGCTTAGGCTGAGATGCTTGAGGTCAGTGGCATGTGATCAGAATGGCTTTGGTATATATCAGGGGTAGGCAACCTAAGGCCCGGGGGCCAGATGCGCCCCCCCCCCGAGGCCTTTGGACTGGCCCCAGGCCGGTCCTGCCGTTGCCCGCCATGATGATATTGATTATTGTTGTTATTATTTGTTCTTGGGGTTTTCTTGGCAAAATCTCCACAGGGGGTTTGCCATGGCTTTTCTGGGGCTGAGAGAGTGTGCATGCATATTTTTAATTTTTTTAATTTTTAAAAATTTTTTATTTTTATTTATTTATTTATTTATTTATTTTTGGTGCTTCGGCCCCCCAATTGTCTGAGGGACATCAACCCGGCCCCGGCTCAAAAAGGTTGCCTACCCCTGATATATATGGTCTTTCAAAATGCCACTGTATGTTGTGTAACTTGGAGCTTTACTTACCATGAGAATGAATGAGCCAAACATGATTGAGAAGTTTCCCTGAGGCAGTTTGCACTGAACCTTCACCTAAAGGTTTTCTTTGCTGGCTGCCGCATTTTAAAGAGGAAAGTTACTTCCTGATACCAAAGACAAAGAAACAGACCCAAGACTTAAATCGCTTGTTAGATATTTTGTCTTTGCCTCTGTCACTCGGTTTTGAGATTTAATCATTCTAATGCATTTATAAAGCATTTATAAAGTTATTGTCCTCTCAGTTCATCATGAACTTTTAAAAATTATTGGGCAAAGTTCTGTAGCTGGATTTGTAATTTTTAATTGTTGCTCTGCAGTTTTTGACAGTTCAAACTCCAGTTTTTGTTGTCGAGAAACTTGCAGGGGAGCTATTAAAATAGGGGCCTTGACTTCATCTTGGCTGTCCTAATGTGTGTGTATGTGTGTTTGAAATATTAGTGCTCCATGTTTTCTACTAGAAAATATTGCAGAAATTATCAAAGGGATATCATAAGATGAAATAGGAACCTGTTTTGTTACAAAAGAAAAAGAAGCTGCACTGAACTGTCTCTGAGTTATGAGTATCCTTAAGTGAAGTTAGGGGAACTGCTAGATGGTGCTATTTGATCTAAATACATTCATCTCCCCATCCATTACAGTTTGCAATGAAGAATCTGTGTTACTTGTATAGAGTTCTCCCCAATCCAGTGCAACATTTTAAAAATAATTTAAAAAGTGGCACAGTCACACTTTTCTATTTATGTTGGAAAAGAAATATTGTTTAGAATGCTAGGGAAAGTATTAGATGCTTAATTCTTTTAGATGTCACTGTATATGCAGTGATGCATACTTATGTAGAATATTTTCTGTATTTATTGTTTGTAAATTAGTCTTCTGTTTTCACCCATACTTCAGTAAATCTTTTACTTCTATAAAAGAAACCTTTCAAATTTGCAATGTAAGAGTTCTGAACATTATTTTCGTATAGTATTTTTCCACTACAGTACAGTTCTTACCCTGGGGAAATGGTTCGGCTGGGAGCAGTTGGCGTCATAGCAAAATGAGTACAGTTGAGGGGAGGGGAGAAACATCTTTCTGGGCTTTTTATAAAGTGGCAATGGCCCAAGCCACCAGAAACATGCTCAGGGCTTGAAAAATTGTCGAAGCTGGGAACATTTAATAGAGAAACATTTGTTTTGTTTGCTAGAAGAATTTGTTGTGTCCACATATATTTGATTTAAGTGTTTTTATGTATATTTGTAGGCTATGTATTCTAATTTTGTATGTTTAAAGGCCATTGACCTGAATAAGATCTGTATGGTTATGTGGATCCAGTGTTAGAGATTGGTACAATACTAACCTTATTTACCTAGAAGTAAATACATGTACTACTTTATTTACTGAAAGTCCCAGGTGCTACGCTTAGGGTTACAGACTGGATGTTTGGTTAGTAGAAATTATATTTCTACATGTTTCTTTATCATATCAGGATTGAGAAACATTCTGCCTTCATCTTCAAAATGTTAATATAGCAATTGTGTTAATGTACCGATTACATGAAGATAGTGTTACTGTATAAGTCTGTGGTACAATACTGAATTTTGACATTATAACCCTGTTGATAGTGAAGGTTTACATATGCCCATTAAATGTAGATTGGAAACAAAATAGAATTGACATATGCCCAGATGATCATTCTGCATATTTTTGTATTTATATTTAATTATGCTGACATTGCTTTTGAAAGTACGTATATTAAAATACTTAATGTTAATTTCTATGTTGTAATAATATTACTAATATAATTTCCCCATTAAAAAAAAACCCTTTGCTGAACCTTGAAAGAGGTGGTTGTAGGAGTATCGATTTCCCCCCCCTGATTTCTGACAAACAGTAAATATGTAATTTTCTACACTGTGTGTAGCTTTAATGTGATGACCTGAAAGGTATTAATTACATGGAAGCAAAAATATGTGTATATTAAAGGACAAAAAACCCTAGTTTCAATGACTTGAGTTATGAACATTTCATTATCTTTATGTTTCTTTGGTAGTGACTTATTTCTCTACCATGTATCTCAGAGATAAATTAATTTGCATGGAGGTTACACATATGGGCTTAAATCCAGTTGTTTCAGCTACATTAAATAAATAGAAGGTACATAAGTTTTGACTTACTAATTCCCATTGATTCAGGGGCTCTTCTGACAATTGCTGTCAATCACCTATACAATTATTTTGGAAGACTTTTTACATTACATAAAATTGTAAGATTATGTTCTGTGTTGAAGGCCTTTGGAAGGTGCTGTGACTTCTCGTTAGTGAATGATAGTCTTGTCAGAAGTTATACTGGAGAGCTTCATTCACATGGATCTTGGCTTAACAAGCTAAAATAGGCAAGAAGTTGGCATATTTACCTCATGACTCTTGTCTCTTCCTTTCTTGTTTTACTGTGAGTAATCCAGGATGTCTTCAGTTAATCATAGTTTTGTGGTTTGGATGCAATAGGGAGCTCTGTAGCCAAATGTGGAAACAGTGGCTACTAGGATAGGAACAACAAGGATCTTAAAACATGTTTTAACTTTGTTTGAAGAATATGGCTTGTTGTGATCTTGGTAATCATTTATTTCCTGTTTTGGGCACAATAGGGAACTCTCATCAGCTGAAGATTTTCTAGGCTAATCCTGGCCTTCCTAGGATGAAGAAAGTACAACAAGGACAAAATTTATGAGTATCAGTTTATTTTGCATTTCAGCTTGTGAAGCCAGATATGTATGGGCAAAGGGAGATGAGCTAAAACTGGATCATTCACTTTAACTCACTAAAATTCTGATTAGAATCATTATCATGTAGTAGTTTGAATGCTGGACTAGGACTCCAAGAGACCAGGGGGTTGTCCGCACTGGCAAGAAAAGCAGTTTTACTCAATTTTGAGCTTCAACTGTTTATATGACACACAAGGTTCCAGTGGGGTGAAACCTGGATGAAGCCGTGCTTGGAAAGTGGGCATTTAGTGAGTATTTAGCTCTATGGTAATTTTTGTTTCAATTATTTTTGGTTATATGTAGAACTGTCTTGAACTCTAAGATATAAAGGTAACATTTGAAATCTTTTAAATAAAGCTAAGAGTAAAGTCTAGTTGACCATTCTTTCATGAATGTATGACTTTGTCTTGACATTTCTGGCAATATGATATAAAATCAAATAATGATACATAATAAGATAATGAACCATCATGCTATTTAAGTATGTTTTCTCAAAGTCAGGCTATTCTTCCAGTGCAGTGAAAAGGAAACGATTTTCTGACTGTTATAAATATAGTTTCTAGGAAAGGAAGAATTTAGGAGGAAGGGTGAAAATGTTATTCAACAATATTTCTGATTTCTAGCACTATAGTTACATGAATCATTGGAAAAGACAAAGATGCTAGAGGAGAGGAAGACCACATGCCAGATGGTTAGACTCAATCAAGGAGGCTGCAAAGTCTGCAGGATCTGAGCAGAGTCATGGGGGAGGGGGGTCTTGGAAATGTCTCATCCATAGGGTCGCCTTGAATTGAGGTCAACATGAGGACAGTTAACAACAACAGTACGGAACACAAAATGATATAGTTTCTCAGAGGATATAGGGTTTGCACTGTTTCTAGGAGTATGAGGCCGTTTGTCTCTAGCTTTTGGACTTTTCTATCTCTCAATTGCTGTGGTTTGGAAGGGATTATGAAGATAGTGGAGGTTTCACATAAGTGCAAGTCTTCAGTTCAATTAATTCCTCACAAAAAAAGATGGTTCCATTTAAGGTAAGTCACTTGAATGAGCTCACAAACTATGGACATGATATGTTGAAGAGTCTTACTGCATTGATACAGTGGTTTCCCCCCATTACCTCTATCCTTGTCATACATGAGCTGGTTACTGCATAGTCTATTGATTAGTCATAACACTTACACAATCTCTTGGCAAAGAGCAAGCAAGTGTTGCATAGTTTGTAGACCATGTGATATGCCTTGGGTTTACTAAAATTCAGCTGTCAATACAGTTATGACATGAGAAAACGTGTGACGTGTCAACTGGGTACAGTGATCTAATTTTAGAAATGAGAAATGAAGGCAGAATTAATGCACAGGAAAAGTTTCACTAATTCACTAGTTGATTTTTGTAACATCTACTAGTTTAGAATAATTGGAATATACCCACTACAGCTAATGTCCATTTTTATTTATATATTTATTTAGAAAACCTCCCCATCCCCTTTGAGGTAGAGGCTTTCAGTGGCTTATATGAGATTGAATAAGACAGTTCTTGCCCCCAGGCTTACATATAACAGGAAGCAAGGGAAAAACAAAACAAAGGATGGGGAATGAAGGGGGGGGGAAAGCAAATTTGAGCATGAATTCTGAAAAGTTAAAATGTTCACATAACAACCAGATGGAATAAAGGCAAATAAAAGAACAGGATAACCTGAATAGAGCAGGGCCTATTCTCAGTCTCCCTCTTGCTATAGTCTGATGACTTCTAACTCTTGTATGGTGTTTTAAAATAAGGTTTAAAAAAGAGGTAGCTAAAAACAAAATATGATAATGGAGCTGCCATGTTTATTCATAATGCTATCAGGAGGGGTATATTAAATCTTATGAAAGGCCTGTCTCTTCCAAAATCCTGTTCACGGAATGACCAAGTAAGTGCCTAAGAGAAATAATCAGCAGGAGATTATAATGCTTGATGAAGTGGAGGGCAATAGGAAAAGAGGAAGACTGCATACCAGATAGATAGGTTCAATCAGGGAAATCATGGCCATGAGTCTGCAAGACCTGAGTAGGGCGGTTGAGGATAGAGTAACTGTGAGATCTCTCATTCATACGGTTGCCATAGATTGAAGTTGACTTGAAGGCAGGTAACAACAAACAATTTAATAGCTACTGTTTAATCATTGATCATATGAACTGCTTAAGGCTATTTACCTGACTAAGCACTGTTTTTGTAATGAATAACAGTCTTCTTGTTGTTTTATTTTTTCAAACTAAAACTTAGTATTATTTTTCCTGTATGGCACTCCAAAGCATCTTTGGTTGTCTTGGTGAATACTCTGAGAGCTAGACAGGTGGAGTGTGTCCCTGTTGGTTCTGCTGGACCTTCCGACAGCTTTCAGTGCCATCAACCATGGCATTTTTCTGGATCATCTTGCTGCTATGGGACTTGAGGGCACTGTTTTACAGAAGCATTGTTCCTTTCTGGAGGGGAAAACCCAGGAGGTGGTGTTGCAGGACTGCTGCTCAACCCTTTGGCCTGTGGGATTCTCCAAGGCTTGGTTCTGTCTTCCATTTTATTTGACATTACATGGAACCACTGGGAGAGGTTGTCTGGAGTTTTGGGGTTTGGTGCCATCAATATACAGATGACACTAAACATTATTGTTTCCATCACAAGCCAAGGAAGCTGTTTTGGTCTTAAACTTGTCCTCAGTAATGGACTGGATGAGAGCAAACAAATTGAAACTTAATCTAGAAAAGACAGAGGTGCTTCTGGTCAGCAGAAAGGCAGATTTCAGCCACTGCTGGCTGGGCTTATGCTTCCCCTGAAGATGCATATCTACAATTTGGGTGTATTCCTGGACTCAACTCTAAGCCAGAAAGCTCAGATTTCAGTGATGGTTAAGAGTGCATTTACACAGTTAAAATTTGTACACCAGCTCCTTGAGATATCAGATCTGGCCACAGTGCGATGTGCCATAGTTACATCCTGGTTGGATTACTGTAATGTATGTGGGGCTGCCTTTGAAGAGTGTTTTGAAAGTTCAGCTGGTCCAAAGAGCTTCAGACAGATTGCTAACTGAGACTGTGAATACTGTCTGTTGTATGCTGCCTTGAGCTTTGGGGAGAATTGCTATTTATTTACTGGTTCTGGGCACAGTTCAAAGTGCTGGTTTTGACCTATAAAGTCCTGTATGCTCAGGTCCAGGTTATTTGAAGGACCATATTCTCCTTTATAAACCACCCTGTGCTTTGAGATCTGCTGGGGAGGCCCTTCTCTCTGTCCCACCATCCTCACAGGTACATCTGGTGGCAATATGGGAGAGGCCCTTCTCAGTGGCTGCCCCCAGGCTCTTGAACTCCCTTCCCAGAGAAGTTAGACAGCACACTCCCTACTTTCTTTTGCAGCCAAGTAAAGATTTTTCTATTCTGACAGGCATTTGATGGGCATAAGGTCCATCTCACCTAAGCTGGGTATTATTTATTGTTGTGCTGGTCTGTGTGTATTTAATGATGAATGTTTTGATCTTGTTTCAGTGTTTTGATTGTTAAATCTCATTTTAACTTTTGTATCTTGTAAATTTTTACCATTGTGTTCTTCTAATTTGTTGTAAGCCACTTTGAGTCTCGAACTGAGGAAAAGGCAGGGACCTGGTGGGTCAGTGGTTAAGATGCTGACTCTGATGATTGTAAGATTGGCAGGTCAAGGCCCAGGTGACACATCACGGAGTAATCTTCTGTCACTAGTTCCATCTTCTGCCAACCAAGAGATTCAAAAGCATGTAAAAGTGCAAGTAGATAAATAGGTACCACTTTGGTGGGTAGGTAACAACATTCGGTGCAGTCACACTGGCCACATGATCCACAGCATAGTCTTCGACAATGCTGGCTCTTCAACTTAGTAACAGAGATGAGCACCACCCCCTACAGCTGGACACGACTAGATAATCTTGTCAAGGGAAAACCTTTACTTTTATATTTCGAATCTTGAACTCAAAAGGAAAAGGCAGGATAGAAATAAATATAATGATGATGATTGAGATGATACAGAGCCGGAGTAAAATGTGTTTGTGTGTGTGTCAAATATTTCCTATAGTACTTTTTTAAAGCATGTACAGTGGATGTGTAAGGTTAAAAGAGTAGATTAAAATCCTCTATTATCTGTATGTATTGCATATTTTTACTTGTGCACACTGTGTGTGTGTGCATGTGTGTGTGCGCATCCTCAACCTGTCAACGTACGGTGACCCCATTAATCTTACAGGGTTTTCTGAGGCTGCATCTTCACTGCAGAAATAATGCAGTTTGATTTGCCATGGCTCAGTGCTATGGAATCCTGGTATTTGTAGCTTGTTATGGCAACAGAGCTCTTTGACAGGGAAAGCTAAATATCTCACAAAACTACAAATCTCAGAATTCCATAACATTGAACCATGGCAGTTAAAGTGGTGTCAAACTGCATTATTTCTGCAATGCAGATGCAGTCAAGGAATCCTCAGAGGTGGTTTTGCCCGTTCCTCTGAAATACAGCACCTGGTATTCATTGGTAGTCTCTCATTCAAGTACTAGAGCCAACTGTGCTTAGCTTCCAAGATTAGCTGAGATCTGGTGATTTTAGGGTATTTAGTTTACCTAGATTAGGTAACTTTAACTTTCCTCAAGACTACTTGAGTTTGTGAATTAAGATGCTGTTTCAGATTTCTAATATGCAGAAAAAGTAGCCAAAATAAGATATATTGCACATGGAAATGACTAATATGAATGATAATCAGGAAATAATTGACATTAAGCAAATTATCTATGTTCACATTTGTTTAAAGAATGAGACTGCAATCCTAACCATGCCCGCTTAAAAGTAAACTCTGTTGAAATCAAAGAGTTGCATATGAGTGAATATGGTTAGAACTGAGCTATAAAGGTAAAAACATTGTTTTTATTATATTTTGAAATAATCTATAATGTTTAAATTGAATTTATGGTGTCCATAGCAAGCAAATAAGTAAGTGAAAATACCAAGTAACAAGCTATCAACAAATAAACTCAAGCACAATTAAAAACTAAATTGAAACTAGTAGCAACATATAAAAATAACATTCATGTGACAAATTTTGGTTTTCTTCTTTAAGGGCAGTATATGTTGATCAGTTTTTTGTCCTCTGAGATTCTAGGGAATATTGCAGGATTTCAACAAGTGGAGTATAAATTTGTTCTATTTCCCATGTCCATAATTCAGGTATGAAGTTTACATTGGCTGGAATGCACATTCAATTTAAAACTAGCTCTCTAACAGTCTGTCCCACATTAACAATGTTCACATGTGCAATAGCAGCAGAGAGGCTCAAAGGTACTCTTAAGTGTTGCATGAATACATTTTTGCATTAAGACTGCATGAGGAGCCATTTTCCTGAACTGCGATACCACAATGAAAAGATGAGATTTAAGTCACTAAAACAGCACTGCTGTGATTACCTTTGCACAGAGGTATCAACAAGAAACACCTGAATCTACCGTAGTCTGTAACGAGCTGAAAATTTACTAACTGTTCTTGGGGTTGATAATAGAGGCAAATCTGTATTGTTATTTTTAAAAAAATATTGTTTGCTTAAAATGGCAACAATACCTGTCTTCTGTGTAATGGTGAAAGAATAGATCCCCCCCCCCATTTGCAGCTCTAGTTTGAAGTCCCTTCCTTCTTGTTTTCACAGCTGCTTCACCCATAAAACCAACTCTGCATAAAAATCTCTCTTACATGGTGATTTGGCACACTATAATGAAATTGGTGTGTCTTGCAGTATGAACCACAGGCTAGTATGCTTATTAAGCCACTAAGTGCACAAGCACTAGCTTGAGTTGTTTGTCTCCATTCTTTCCTTTATAATATTTATGGTATTTCCCAAGCTACTAAGAGCAACTTTTATTTCCAGACTTCACTACTTCAGTCTTCTTCCCCAACTTATTAGTTACTATAGCAAAAGAAGCAAGTGCCTCAAAATTTTGATTTTGATTATAGCCCACCTGGTTTTGGCTTAGGTCAATAAAGTTCAGTTAAGTTTGTGATACCACAGCCAGTTTAGTTTTGAGTTAATATGGGAAAAGGTAGACATAAGAGATACTACACTGATTTGCTTATGTGCTAAGATTAATATGATCATGCTGTTACTCTGATATTATCCCCCCCCCCCCCCCACACACACACGGAGGAATCATGTACACAGAGAAGAAAATAATAAAACAAAATGGAAAATCAGTAGGTAGAATGATACAATGAGAGATAAGAGAGTGTGGATTTCAACCTTTTAAAAGCATCTATTTTGTTATCCTACACACCAACCACCTTCATGCTGACTGATTTTCCCCTTTTCAAATATATTCAGCTACATGTCTCAGAGCTTGGACTCTGGGATGCTCGGACTTTGCAGGCATAGCTACCCTGCTACCAAAGAAGCATTTCCAGGGCATGGGTGGGAAACAGTAGCACATGAGTTAGATCCAGCCCATAAGGCTAACTTCTGTGGTTCTGGTTCTGTGAGGAGGAAGAGGGAAAGGAGAGAGAAGGGGGAAAGAGAAAAGTAAAAATAAAAATAAATGGTATGAACATGGGAGCGGATATATGTACAGCATGATGGAGGGTATTGTAGAATGTTTGATTGCAAGAGAGGATGAAGTGGGTAGGTGACTAAGTTGTGCACATGTGGGAGTGTAAGTAGACAGGCGTGTGTCTGGAAGAAACGGAGAGTTGACATACAGCAGGGGTAGGCAACCTTTCCCCTTTAAGGGCCGAGGGACTTCAGCTCCCAGAAGCCTCAGCCATGATGGCCAATAGTCCCATGTTGGCCAATAGCTCCTGGGATTCTGGGAGCTGAAGTCCCTCAGCCCTTAAAGGGGAAAGGTTGCCTACCCCTGATATACAGCCTCTCAAGTTTTCATGCAGTGGCCAGGGTGGTGGCGGGTGGGCTTACAGGATAGCCCTTGGGCAACTTTCTACTCTATAAAGATATGTCATATTTCCTTGAAAGAGAATGTGGCCCTCAAGAATGAACTTTCCTCCTTTGTTCAAAAAGAGTTTCTTAATAAGTTACTGCATTAATATTGATTCTTGTTTCAATGGATAGAAAGAAAAGGATTAAGCAGCCATATTAAGATTTATAAGGATGGACCAAGCAGCTTCTCATGAGGAAGGTGTTTAGCATTGCAACAATTTATAGCAACATTTTTCCTGATTGGACTGTTGAATTGGCCTTGAGTTTGTTAAAGTGTCTAGGAGTTGCTGAAGGGCTAAACATCTTCCCTATAAGTTGCTTAGCTAGTCCCTGTAGAAATTACTTGCATTTCTTTGTTCTTCAGTCAGATTCAGTATAGAATGATTTGCAATTATCTATATTTGATTCTGCCCAAGGTTCCTTTCAACCTCTTCCAGTGTTTATATCAAGAACTTCTATAGTTTTCAAAAACTACAGCACATGTTTGCTCTTGCTGGAACATTCCTTTTCCTCAATAAATTCCTTTTCAATTTAGGTTAAAATGTTGTGAGTGGTATTGTGTGTTAACACTGTAGGAAATTTGTTCACATTGTTACATTCTTGGGGAAAATTTATCAGTGCTTTTAATTGGCTTGACTTGTTTGTTTTCATGTTGATTCAGATCCCGATGAACATTATTCCTATTTAAAGACACAAATAACTTTTTAAAAACATTGATCCTTTATTTTAAAAAACTTATGGGTTCTTCAGGGGACAACAGGGAGCAGGTGCAAGTGGTTTGAACACTGACTGATGACTCTGGAGGGCAGGGTTCAACTTCCCACTTGGCCATGGAAACGCCTTGGGCAAGTCACAGTCTCTCATCCTCAGAGGATAGCAATGGCAAATCCCCTCTAAAGAAACCTGCCAAGAAAACCTCACGATAGGTTTGTTTTAGGGTCGCCATAAATCTGTAATGAATTGAAGGCACACAACAACAAAGCGATTTAAGTGTGAATCGAATTCCATTTAATGTATAGCCAAGGTTCTAGTACTCCATACTAATCCAAGTCTGATTTTCTAATACTCATTTAAGAAGAAACATTCATGGGTAATGATGCTGGCCATGCAGCAAAATAAAACAAAATCCATAATCCACAAAAGAGTGATACCTTTATTGGCCAGCCAGAATGCACAAAACACATCATGCAAGCTTTTGAAGCTCCATTGGATTCATCAGGCAAAATATGCTTTAAAGGAAGAAGAAGAAAAAGTGACAGTGTTGGAATCACAGGCCTTCATTTTGCATAGATGTTATCTCTGCTGTAGTTTGGTTGGTTTGGAGGGATCTCACTGTAGGTAGAGGCCACACCTTTCTTGGCCAGGTGAGGAAAGAGACCAGTAAAATTTAAGCCCCATTAGCAGTAGTAAATGGGCTCTGGTATATCTCTGTGTTGTGAAACCACAAGCTCCTTACTTGGGCAGAGAACACTGAATTTCTCAAGAAGCTTCTATTCTGCCAAATCTGGAAAAACTTTTAGGTGTTGTATAGGTAGAATCCATCCATTTAATCTGACAAAAGTTTTCCCTTTGTTGGAGGTAAAAACCTCAAAGAGTTAAGTCCTAAGAGGAGGTAGTTCCTCACCGTTCCTTATCTCTTCTTTTAAAACGGGGGTAGGCAAAGTGTAGCCTTCTGGATGTTGGGCTACAACTCTTACTTGGTCATAGTAATCAAAGCCCATGGCAAGGAATATTGTCAGTTTCAGTCCAACATTTGGAGGGTTGTACCTTGCATACCCCTTTCAAGAGTTTTTAGAATGGAGAACTTGATGAACACTAATAATCTGATAATGCTTGAATTGGATCTCTGTGCAGACTTGTTCCTCTTCCCTTTTACCTCAGATGAATCTTAATCTTTTAAAAGGGGAACTGTGTGTGCATAAGGTAAAAGTAAAGGTATTCTCTGTTGACAAGGTTTACAAGTCATGTCTGACCATAGGGGCAGTGCTCATCTCCATTACTAAGCCAAAGAGCCAGTGTTGTCAGAGACTACTCTGTGGTCATGTGGCCAGCATATGCACTTTTATTTTTTGTTTGTGCCCTTAAACAAGTGGGAAATGAGTAAGTTGGAACCTCCCTAGTATAGGAGAGTCATGTTGATGTGTAGTCCTGTGCTGAAGAATAAATGATTTCTGGGTGGTGGCTTTCAGCAGTCTAACTCTGTGCTGTTTAAAGCAAAATCAAGTCTCAACCATTAAAGGTAAAGTTAGGTATTCCCTGTTGACAAGATTGTCAAGTCGTGTCTGACCATAGGGGGCAATGCTCATCTCCGTTACTAAGCCAGTGTTGTCAGAGAATACTCTGTGATCATGTGGCCAGCATGATTGCACAGAATGCTGTTTCCCACCAAAGTGGTACCTATTCATCTAACTTGCATTTGCATGCTTCCAAACTGCTAGGGTGGCATAAGTTGGGACTAGTGATGGAAGCACATCCCATCATGCAGCACCTAGGCTTCGAACTGCTGGCCTGCCAATTTTGCAATCAGTAATGTGTAGTAAATTACTTATCTATTTTATAATTTATTTAACCCTCTCTTGTTTCTTAGATCTGCCCAATGCACATTAGTAATTTTCATGTTTGAGCTTTCCAAAATGTGCTTCAAAACTCTTAAAAAGGAGTAAAATAACTTTTTAAGTGACATGTGTTTATAGTCTGTTTATATCTGCTAAATCTTCCTCCTTAAAGGGGAAAGGTTGCCTACCCCTGCTATATACAGGCAATTAAAAATACAAATGGATATATAAGACAAAAGACAAGGGGAAAAAGGTTAATTTGCCTAGCATATTCCATTTAGGGAACTTACCATATGCACATATGCAAGACTGATGTTCAGTTTTGTGTGATGCAGTTGGTAAAAAAAATACTATGTTTTTTTAGGGTACTGTGGGCTCTTTAAAAAAACCCTCATAGAGTACCTCAGTTTAACTAATCATTCTTCTGGAGTTTTTTGGGGCGGGTCTTAACAACCACTTATGCCTTGAGGTTGATGATTTTATTCTACATTATAGAATCATTTCATTACTTTATATTCTGATAGCTTGCCAGTTGCCAGTAGCTTTTTGCCATGAATTTCTCTTCCTTTCATAGAATCATAGAGTTTAAAGAAACCTCGAGGGCAATCAAGTTCAATCCCCTGCCATGCAGGAATACACAATCAAAGCACCTCTGACAGATGGCGATCCAGCCTCTGTTTGTAAACCTCCAAAGAAGGAGACTCTACCGGAAGTGTATTCCACTGCCGAACAGCTCTTACTATCAGGACGTCTTCCTAATAATGTTGAGGTGGAATCTCTTTTCCTGTAGTTTGCATCCATTGGCCCATGTCCTGGCCTCTGGAGCAGCAGAAAACAAGCTTGCTCCATCCTCAATATGATATCCCTTCAAATATTTAACAGGGCTATTATGTCACTCCCTAACCTTCTCTTCTGCAGGATAAGCATAGCCATCTCTCATAAGTCACAAGGCATGGTTTCCAGACCCTTCACCATTTTGGTCATCCTCCTCTGGATACGCTCCAGCTTGTCAACATCCTTTTTGAATTAGCTGCAGCATCACATTGTTGACTCATTTTCAACATGTGGTCTACTAGGACTCCTAGATCTCTTTCACATGTTGTCTTGTTGAGCCGGGTGTCCCCCATCCTATATCTATGCAATTCATTTTTTCTCTCTAAGTGTACAGTAGTAACTAACATTTCTTCGTCATGGTCTCTGTAAATAACACAAATGGGTTTGCCTGTACAGAGCATATTTGTAACTAGCTATTAGAAGCATTTTGGTGGTAGCTCTGTCCACTCTCCAACTGCCTTATTTGCTCTCATCCTGCCTAAACCTTCATTTCCTTTTTGTTTGCTGCTGCAGCAGCACCTGAGGAACCTTTCAGAGTTTCATTTTCCTGTCAGACTTTATATTCTCCAAATGAGAGGATCAATCTCCATTTTGTTGGTTATTTCTTTATTTTTCTTCATTCATATTTTAAGAGGAGTGTCGTGATTTCTGATGAAATAACAGACTTAAATGGCTGCTTACCTTGCTGTTTGTGCTTGGTAAAGGCCCATTATATTACAGCTACAGTTACTACACTTACAACAGTTACAGGTAAGCAACCTGTTCACCTCTATGTTGAAATTCATTTTGTTAGTTTTTGCCCAGCTTTCTAATCTATTAAGGTCATTTTAAATTTTGATCCTGTCCTCAGGTATTAGCTACTCCTCTTAATTTGGTGTCATCTGCAAATTTGATAAGCATGCCCTCTAGTCTTTCATCCAAGTTGTTGATAAAGATTTTGAATAGCACTGGGTCCAGAACAGAATCTTGTGGCACCCCACTGGTCACTTCTCTCCAAGGTGAAGAGAAGCCATTGTTGAACACCCATTGATTTAAATGGAGGTTGCCCCTGTGTGAATATGTAAAACCGCAGACTTGAAGTCCGTGAGAACGGAGGGGCGACTGTATTGGGGTAATTTCTTTTGAGAGGTAAACTGCTGCAATTTCCCCATGTTTTCTGCCTAGACTGGGGGGAAAAGTAATTGTTACCCCATAGGCCACTGCAATAAATAAGAAAAAATACCCCCCCCCCCCAACTATTTCAAGAAAAGCAAAGCTTTTGGTATCTGGTCCAAGGCAGGACCCAAGGAACAGGAGAAACTAGTGCAGTGAGATCAACCATGATGAAAGAGGAGGATACCTCACATTCCACATGTTAAACATTTTATGACATTAATGCAGTTTGTAAATACATTGGGGGAGGTCTGGTTATGTTAGTGCAGAATACTTCTGTCAGCCTAAATAAAGTAACCCTTTGGATCCTGTCCACTGTCTTTCGAGTTTATTGGGGAAACAGTAAAGTAACCCTTAGTCTTTCAACAACAGTTTAATGGCAACTTATTGCTGCTCAAGTGTAAAGTATACAGCTGGAAGAGTGTATCCAGCTGTGAATCAGCATTAAATTGCTAGTTTAAATGCACCTGTAGTTAGATGTGCAAATCTCTCACATGAATTTAATGAAGGATAGTCAGAAAAATGTAGTTCCAATTGTTTGCTTCTGTCATTGCTTATGTAAACAAACTGCAGACATGCTGCATATTGAGTATGCTTTGAGATAAAACATGTGAATAGGATGTCTGTCAACTTTTCAGCATCTTCTATGGTGGCTCTAGATGAGCTAAATTACAGTTTAATGACAAGAAAATCATTGCAGTGTTGATTCATTGATTCAGTTCATTGCAGTGGTGTAAGAAAGGGGGAAATGAGGGAGAGCACAACCCTTGCATTCCTTTTCAGAACTGAAATGATTACATTGTATGTGGGAGCTTCAGGATAATTTATAGACATGCTTTTCTAGTAAATAAGGTGATAAGGCTTTCTAGGTTACCTCTTTGTGAAAAATTAGTGTAGAGGTTGCTTTCCTTTTCTTTAGTGGTATTCGTACTTCATGTTAGTCATTCAAATAGCAATACTTCTCTGTATGATTCTATTTCTGATAAAACCCTAAGTGTTGCATTTGAGCTGACTGATGATCAGCCTATGGTGTTAGGGTTGCATGCAACCCTATGCCTAATGGCATGTAGCTCCCTGCATATAATGAGTTCAGATCTCTGGCAAGAGTGTTTAATGTTTGTGTCCCTCTCCTCCAAATATAGTTTGATGGATTATCAAGTGGAGAGGGAGATAGGGTGATGCAGAGAGACAGAGAGAAAAAGTAGACTGCTAATTTTCTTGCTTTGACACAACATGTTACTGGCTTCTGCCAAATGCTGGCATGTGATCCAGAGTAGATAGCTTCCTAGGAGATAAGGTGTTTGATAGAACTAAGGGATTTGCTTCCTCTATTTTTAAGCTCAGTGTTTCCTACATATAGATTCTATGCAGTCAGAAGAAATGATTCCTGAGCTCTAATTACCTCCAGGTAACTAGGTACAGAACAGTACAGAGTAAAATTGCATGCTGATGCCCTCCATAACTGAATAATATTAGAATTTTGTACTGGATTCTAGATGTGGGGGAGCAATTTTGGGAGACTAGGGGGTCACATTAGTCCCCTAAGAGACTTATCGGCAGTAGTGGTAGTAGTAGTAGTAGTAGTAGTAGTAGCCCCCCAATGCCTCTAGAATGAATAGGTTATAAAAAGGGATTTCCTCGGCTTAAATTGGCTCAGGGGGCTGCAAAATGTGGTGGAAATGTACCTCCCCATTAACATTTTGTTGTATTTTTTTAAAGCAAAAACTGTTTTTGAAAAAAGAAAGAAAGAAAGAGACTCCTGTGGGCCCCTAACTAGTCCTAGGAGGGCTGCGTGCAGCCTGTGGCCCATATTTTTGCCCACCTCAATTCCAGGTTATCTTCCTATTGCTACTCAGACATAGGTGTCTTCATCACATCATTATATGCATTCTTCTTAAAAGTGACTTACCAAGCTTAGATTGCAGCCATGCCCTGTAAACTTGCGGTGAGGAATATCTATTTTATAATGTTCAGTAACTTTTTGGTAGATAGCCAGGATTCCTCAACCATCTTAGGTAGTTTGCTACAGGGGTGGTGATGGGGAACTGTTACACTTCAATGTTCATTGTTATACTGCTGCTTATATATGCTTAATTCGCTAGTGATTCACATTAGAAACAGTAATAGTATGCTAGAACAAACAACATGACCAACATTTCTTGTCCTTTATCTTATCATATTACTAATACAACTTTAAGCAATATGAATATGATGATTTGTAAACCTAATGTCAGGTATTCTTTTTGGAGGTTTTGGAATAGTCCAATGAGATATGAAAAGGAAAGAAGGATATATACGTCTGCACAATCAGTTTCCTTGAAATATTTTTTAGAGGTTCTGTTATAGTCCCATAAATTGCATGTCATAGTGATCATGGTACTATAGCCTCCTCTCATGTCATAGATACAGAAGAGTGTATATTTTCTTATCTATCAATCTGGAAGACAGCATCACAGATGGAGTGACTGAAGGCTCTGAGTTTGTAAGACCTGAGTGGGGCAGTTGATAGCAGGATGTCTTGAAGTTCTCTCATTCATGGGTGTGATGCTGGATGATCAGGGTGCCCCCTGGCTAACCACTATGAACCGATCTTGCAGGAACACAGCAGCGACCCCACTCCTATCCTCAATCCTTGTTTCAGCCCTTGCCAAAAGAGCCAGGGGATGACAGCATGAAAGGTGGAAAGGCCAAAGACACCCAGCAACTGCTACCTGTCCTGGACACTTATTCCCAGCAGCGGGCCATGGAAGGGAAGCCGGGGGTGGAGGAAGCACTGGAATGATGACGCTTCTGGGAGCCGGGGAGATGGGGCAGCAAGTTATGGGGAGTATAAAAGGAGAGGTGGAGGAAACAGAAGGGGGAACAGAAATGAGAGGAGAGCAAGCAAATATGGAAAAGGACAGGATGGAATAGAAGAACACTGGAACTGGAGCAAGGGAATGGTACCACCAGAGTAGGATGGAGATAGGCTGGAACAGGCTGTGGAGGTGGCATGGCTCCAGGTGGCTGGATGAAAGGAAGAGGAACCAAGGGAGCCCAGGTCTGGCTTGGCAGAAGGTAGTGCCAGGGATGAATGGACGGGAAGCTTATTAAGCTGGAAGGAATCCGTGGAGTCAGGCTACTGGGATAAGGTCTCATTCTTCTTTCCCAGGGAGCTAGGGGCTGGGGATGTGGGTTGAAGGAAAAGTGTGAGTGGGAGGCTGTGGAAAAGCCCCAAAGCATTTCTAGCAGCCCTTTGAGAAACTAAGGGCCTTTACAGACTGCCAGAAATAGTGCAAATTGAGTGCACTTTAACTGCCCTGACTCAGTGCTAGGGAATATGGGAACTGTAGTTTATTGTGGCACCAAAGCTCTCTGACAGAGAAGGCTCAATGTCTCAGAAAAAACTACAATTCCCATGATTCCCTAGCACTGAGCCAGGGCAGTTAAAGTGGACTCAATTTGCACCATTTCTAGCAGTCTGCAAAGGCTCTTAGTCCACAATTGTTGTGCAGACAAACCAGAATCCCGGGGGGGGGGGGGGAAGGGGGAAGATGGGGGAAGGCCGAAAGAGAGGTCTTTCTGAGTCTTGACCATTCTAGAGGTGTCATTAACCTGTGTCTGTTTGTTGCTTAGTTAGGTAATATTAATCTTCTTCTTGTTTGAAAACAAACTTTAGCAAACTTAAGCACCAGTGAGATTTCCTGTTTGAGCTGGCATGGTTCCATATGTGTGAGGGGGCCTGAACCCTCCCCCTGGGAATTGCCATAAATGGAAGCTGATAACAGGGAGAAGTGGCTTCATATGAATTTGAGCACTTAGGACCAACACAGTTTTTTTTAAAAAAAAGTTTGTGAAAAAGCAGCTGTGTATACAGGGGCACAGTGACATACACCTAAATTGCAGACCTCTGGAAATGTAATCCCATTTTGCACAGGCTGAACCCCCTGGTTTACTTTTTGACTGGTCAGGTTTGCCTCTTTTTTATTTGGATTGAGCTTCAGTTCATTAACTGTCATCATTACTGATGCCAGACATTGGCTTACAACTAAAACAGCTATCTTGGAGTTTGGTGAAAAGGCGAAAGAGAGTTGGGTGCCATCAGCATACTGCTGACACTGAACCCCAAACCTCCAGACACCTTCTCCTGTTAGTTTCATGTCATGAGAAGACGCCATGGGTCAGCAACCAGACAAACAAGAATCGCCTAATATTACTTTCTCAAATTACCCCACCAGGAAAAAGAGAGACACTGTAAAATGCAAGTTGGCCCAGAAGGGATACCACAGCCGAGAGTATTGAAAAATTGCTGAGAAGCCCTGACAGAGGCCATCCAACAACTAATGCAAATATGTGCTGTTTCTTGCATAAAAATGGCATAGAATTTATATACCATATTATAACCTTCATAAACCGCCTCTGTAGTGCATGTATTTGAAGAATAGTGCTTGTTGGCTCTGATTGTCTTACTCTAGCTTTGTGTGCTGTGAAAATGCCTTATCCCTACCATCGGCCCTTGAGGGAAGATGTTCAGGCAGTGCACAACTGAGAAATAGAGCACTTTACTGACATGGAATATAGTGAATTTTTAAAAAGTTGGAATGCGTGATATGGCAGTAACTGTCATTATTAAGATAGTACTGTACAGTAGAAGGTGAATGGTACTAGAAATGCAAAAGTCTTATTGAAGTAATGTTAGGCTGTAAATCTATGTATCAAAATTCAGTTACAATACAGCTTCAAGTCTCACTCCTAAACTTAATTGTAAATGGTATTGGAGTGGGCCTTTGGCATACGCGGGGATCTGTTCTGGAACCACCCCCACCCCCCGTGTATGGGGAAAAACGCGTATGCTTAAGGCCCATTCAATGTTATGGTGGTGCACTCCTGCACGCAGTGGCGTGCACGTGGCTGTGGCGCATACACCATTTTGTCCACCCAGGCTTGCTGTACACATAAGCTCAAAACCACGTATGGCAAGCCCACTTATGGTGCGGGGGGGACTGTATTACTTTAAACAAAGTGTTCACTTTCTTTTTCCAGGATAACTTACTATATTTAAAGTTATAGAAAGTTACAACATAGTAAAATTATAAATAGACATGCAATATTAGTATAATAATATTTTAGCAGAATATTGGCATGATTGAAAAATGAATAAAAACACAAATGGACTGCTAAACTGATTTAAAACACAGAATAGAAGGTAGCATGTATCTATAGTCACTTGTATTGGTTATAATAATAGAGTTTATTTTTCAGCCTTCACAAAATAATCCTAAAAGAGTTCATAATCTGTAGTTAATTATTTAAAAGTTTTTAAAAATACATCTAGAGCTTTCAAGTGTTAGCCTTCAGTTCTGCACAGGAACTGCTGTGGAGATTATAAAACTCTGCTTGCTTAATGAATGTTCAAAAACAATCCAAGCCCAATCCGCAACTTTGCTGTAGCATGTAGCACAGCATAGTGTTATGCTGGTGCCTGATAACCTGCCTAGACCTGGCAAATGCCATGAATATCTGTGGTCCTGAAACTGCACAATTTACTGCTGTGGCTGGTTGTAAGCCACATACTTAAGGTTACTTATTTCCTGAGTAAAAGCTGCTGTGATTTTCCTCCCCACTCTGACAAAAGTGAGAACAAGTCTCCTCCTGTTTTTTTAATGGGAAAAAGAAAATATTGGGAAGACTATAATGTTCTTCAGTGAGATGCTTTTAAAAACAGTATTTCCAAAGCACATTGTACACAGCTAATTGAAACAGCTGCAAATGACTTAGATCCATGATATACTGGTAGTACAGTCAATGATCTATTACTTTTGGAATCTATTCTTGCATTGGAGATTACAGTACTACACTCTGATAGTGCTGCTATTCCACCTTTTCTGCTCTGGCTGCCTCCTGTTGTATTCTGGGATTTGCAGTTTTGGGAGGGGCATTTAGAATTCTCAGCCAGAGAGCTCTTAGGCCTCACTGAACTACAAACCCCAGAATGCACCAGGAAACAGCCAGAGCAGTAAATGTAGTGTGGTAATCTTCAAAGCCTCTGATAGTGAATCTCCTATTTACAGATGCTTTTTATAGGCAGCCACCTCCCCTTTCCTCCTCTTTCGCTGTTTAGCTGGAAAGTTTATTTGTTTGTTTGTTTGTTTGTTTAAAGCAGGGGAAGGGTGTTGGTGTGAAGGCAGCAGTCAGGTTGCAGCAGAGTATCTGTACTAAGCAGACCAATAAAGCCTAAGCAGGAAAAGAGTGGGATCCACTCTGACCAGTCCTACTGTATCTGTGTATGCCTGCCTACAACAGGCAGAATATATAGGAACAGCTTCCAGAATCTTTTACTGATAATATGTGAGAGAAAAGAGGAAAGCAGTTAAGTGCCTCACCAACTTTGCTCAGCATGTTAAAAAAAAAGAGTTAATCTACATAGAAATCATCAGAAAAGTGGAGGCTGATGAAAGAAAAAGTCATCTCTGGATGCTTTTTGGAAGAAGCCTTCAAACAGTCTCTAGAAGGTTGAAAATGTTTGTTGAAATATATTGAACTACTTTTCTTTTTTATGGTGCAGGAACCTATATCTGTTGTTTCCCTCTTATTTCTGCCTTTGGAGCTAAATTCTGTGTTAAAGCAGTAATGCTAGATATGCATCTGCATTAACTGATGTATACATGTAGACAGCTGAATGACAATATATGTAGAATCTTAGGTTGCTTCTAAGATTGAAAAGAACCAGCAGATTTATTACAGTTCTTAGAAACCTTCAGCTTTATAAGGTCCATAAAGCTATTAATTTTGCATACTGATGAGAGAAATAAACTCTAGTTATACTGATAGTCACAGAGCTGTGTTAACTGAGGAGAGGTTATAAATACAGTATTTATAGATTAAACATTGCTAATTAAATATTGCTAATTCTCCCTGAGTTTCTATAGTTGATTATTACTATGAGAGTAGATATGCAGAGGAGTTTGCAAATCCCATGGAGCTCAGGGAGTGGTACTTCAAAATATGAGCACTAGGATTGTGGTGATATTGTCATACTGTTGAGAAGTTAAGTGTCAAGATTATAAAGTGTAACCTAATAACAAAGTGCTACTCCTTAACTAGATTATAAAAATTCTTATGACCTCATATAAGTACATGTTTCAGTTGTTTCTCTGATATTACTAAGGTCTATATATGATTTCCAAGTGAAGGTAAAAGTTACTTACCACAAAATTGATAGTCGCTACTCTCAACTTCTACCTCCTATTTTTTTCTAGCCAGAAAGAATGAAGACATAGTCATGTTCCACAGGATACATTTAGTAATTCTAAGTCCAGTATAATACTGGGGACAGCTCATTTGAATAAAATTAATAGCACAGTTCATTCATTCTCAGAAATAAACTTCATTTGATTCACTGATGCTTAGTCCTAGAAAATTGTGTGTATAAGTTGAAGCATACTTTTAATTTTCATACAAATGTGTGTTTAACTGAGAACATAAAATGTATCATAACTGAATGTGCTAAAATAACTTTAGGTTCAATGATGAGGGCATTATATCTTTCAACTCCTGCTCTATTTTCATTTAAAAATAACCCCTTCACCATTACATTCTACATTATATATATTAGAAAGCATCCTTAAAAAAAAAACCCACCAAAATACAGTGTGGTTTGAAAAGAATGGTGCAAAACCAAGTAAGAACAATTTTACTTTTGCACCATTCTTTTTAAATCACCAAGTACCATATTTTCCGGTGTATAAGATGACTTTTTAACCCTGGAAAAGGGTCTCAAA
Source organism: Phrynosoma blainvillii (assembly GCA_026167975.1). Classification (NCBI taxonomy): domain Eukaryota; kingdom Metazoa; phylum Chordata; class Lepidosauria; order Squamata; family Phrynosomatidae; genus Phrynosoma; species Phrynosoma blainvillii. The sequence continues at coordinate 56,474,826 of JANUYF010000002.1, read as the reverse complement.
AGTCAGGGGTCGTCTTATACGCTGGGTAGAGGAGAAGGATGAGGACGAGGGAAGAAAGAGAAGGAAGCCAGGAGAGAGGAGAAGGAGGACGATGAGGACAAGGGGAAAAGGAGAAGGAAGCCAGGAGATAGAAGGAGGAGGATGAGAACGAGGGGAGAATGAGAAGGAAGCCAAGAGAGATGAGGATGAGGGGAAAAAGAGAAGGAAGCCAGTTCTACAGTATGGATACAGCCTGAATCTGCACTGCAGAAATAATGCAGTTTGACACCGCTTTAACTGCCATGGCTCCTCCTATGGACTCCTAGGATGTACAGTTTGCTTTGTGGTACCAGAGCTCTGACAGAAAAGGCTAAATATCTCACAAAACTGCAAATCCCAGAATTCCATAGTCTTGAGACAGGGCAGTTAAAGCAGTGTCAAATTGCTTTATTAAATTTCTGCAATGCAGACACAGGCAAAGTTGATATGTTGCTTGGGCACAGCTTCTTTAACAAATAATTCTGCACAATGAGAGAAAGAGAGTGTGTGTGTTTCCTTGAAGATTTATCTAAAGGAGAACCAAATTCCTTAACTCGGAGGTTACCATATTTTCCGGTGTATAAGACAGCTTTTTAACCCTGAAAAAGGGTCTCAAAAGTTAAGGGTCATCTTATACGCCAGATAAGAGAAGGAGGACGATGAGCATGAGGGGAGAAAGAGAAGGGAGCCAGGAGAGAGGAGGAGGACAATGAGGATGAGGGGAGAAAGAGAAGGGACCCAGGAGAGAGAAGGATGATGATGAGAGGAGGAGAAGGAAGCCAGGAGAGAGGAGGAGGAGGAGGACGAGGGGAGAAAGAGAAGGAAGCCAGGCGAGAGGATGAGGAGAAGGGGAGAAAGAGAAGGAAGCCAGGCGAGCGGATGAGGAGAAGGGGAGAAAGAGAAGGAAGCCAGGAGAGAGCAGGAGGAGGAGGAGGAGGAGGAGGAGGAGGAGGGGAGAAAGAGAAGGAAGCTAGGATAGAGAAGGAGGAGGACGACGACGACGAGGGGAGAAGGAGAAGGAAGCCAGTTTTACAGTATGGATGCAGCCTGAATCTGCACTGCAGAAATAGTGCAGTTTGACACCGCTTTAACTGCCACGGCTTCATCCTATGTACTCCTAGGATCTGCAGTTTGCTTTGTGGTACCAGAGCTCTCTGACAGAAAAGGCTAAATATCTCACAAAACTGCAAATCCCAGAATTCCATAGCCTTGAGCCAGGGCAGTTAAAGCTGTGTCAAACTGCTTTAATAAATTTCTGCAATGCAGATGCAGCCAAAGTTGATGTGTTGCTTGGGCATGGCTTCTTTAAAAAATAATTCTGCACAATGAGAGAGAGAGAGAATGTACCCTTGAAGATTTAGCTAAAGAAGAACCAAGATTCTTAACTTGGAGGTTATATGTGCATGTTGTGTGCCTTCAAATTGTTCCTGACTTATGGTGATCATGGGGTTTTCTTGGCAAGATTCGCTCAGAGGAGGTTTGCACTGCCTTCCTCTGAGGCTGAGAGTGTGTGATTTGTCCAAGTTCACCCAGTGGGTTTCATGGCAGAGTGGGGAATCAAGCCCAGGTCTCCAGAGTGGTAGTCCAACACTCAAACTACTACAGTACCATGCTGGCTCCTATTCCCATGTACTACCTATGAAAGAATGGCAGACTTTTTTGTTGTTCTTATGTGTCTTCAAGTCCTTTCCGACTTATGGCAACCCTAAGGCAACCTTATCATGGGCTTTTCTTGGCATGTTTCTTCAAATGGGGTTGCCATTACCATCCTCTGAGGCTGAGAGTGTGTGACATGCCCAGGGTCACTTACATGGCTGCAAATTGTACATACCCCAGAATGCATTACCTTGTATATTGGCAGTCCTTCCCCCCAACACTTTCCCATTTTCCCCCCAACCATCTCATAGCTGGGAGATGGAAATAATTTTTAAAGCAGCATTTAAATCTGGACTATTTTTTCAAAAGTAAGGTCCAAAACACACTGCAGAAATAAATGCTAGGGAACATGGGAGTTGTAGTTTGTTGTGTTTATAAGTGACAGTTTTCCTGCTAAGTATCTGCATGTCATAAGCATTTGAATTAAAACTGCCATATTGAAATCAAATCTGATTTTAAAAAATTTTTATTTGGTGTTCATTGGAAGAGGGGTCGTCTTATACAGCGAGTATATCCCAAACTCTATATTTTAACTGGAAAAGTTGGGGTCATCTTATACGCACAGTCGTTTTATACACTGGAAAATACCATACTTGGTTTTTATTTGTTATATTCAAACATTTGATCTTAGCTGTAGAATCAATGAGAAATGGAGTATTTGAATACTTGTTTACTAAAGCTCCCTATTGTATTTTCTGATTTTATTTTGTAAATCACATTAAGTAAGCTTAGTGTTATTCTGTTTACAAACTTTGATAAGAGTATTGCTCTGTCCATGAAGTGAGGACACACTTTGGATTCAATCATTTTGCCCAGTTGCCAAAATATGCTTTGGTAGCCTGGCAGCATGACATAGTAATCAGAGTAGACTAGAGTGTTCGCCATAATTGGGTAGAATGGGGAATACTAGCATATGCATAGCGTTAGATTCCCCTCCCCCCCATTATTCATGTTTAATATTGTTATTTTCATTTTTAAAGAAAACTTTATTATGAGCCACTTTATTATCCTTGGGTGAGATTTCTTATCCAAGCATCTTTGTGCTATTTTATTTACAAAATAGGCTTGATGATTTAATACAAGACCATTTTGAATTTGCACTTTTTACTTCTAGCCATTGAGCCATGGCAGTAAAGATTCCTCAGTCAGCCTGTTTACCTGAGATGATGTGTGCAATCAGACCTCAGCACACAAGTGAGAGCATGTGAGGGCTCTCCTAGCGACATTTAAGAGTTTCATTAAGTTAGCAAAAAGCACACATTGACTCTTTCCTGCTTTAGTTTTGGCATATCATGTTTTGAAGTACAGAGCTTTCTGCAAGTACAGGTTGAGCATCCCTAATCTGAAAATCCAAAATTCTCCAAAATCCAAAACTTTTTGAGTGTAACATGATGTCACAAATGGACAATTCCACACCTGACCTCATGTATATAATAAGATGGTGTAGGGCAGTAGCAAAGGAGGTGGTAAGCCCTGGCTGCCAGGTGTGCATTCTTTAAATTCACCCACCTCCTGGGAACCCATCAGCTGCCCAGTTCTGTCTTGAAGGTGACAACGGGAAGCAGGTGACTATCTGGCTCTCTGGAGTTGAAGAAGCCTCAAGAATGTGTGCCTGGCAGCCTGAGTTTGCCACTGCCTCCACTGCTAGCCTGGAATTGCGTTTTTGCCTGGCTGCGCTAGATCTCCTGTATTTTTCCACTGTATTATTGAGTTTTCAGTCCATCGTTGTTTTTTATTTGATATTGGCTGCTGCTACACTGCAGAATTAATGCACTTTAACTGTCATGCCTCCATCCTATGGAATCCTGGGATTTGTAGTTTGTTGTGACAAAGAAGGTTAAATACTTCACAAAGCTACAAATCCCATACTTCCATAGCATTGAGCCATGGCAGTTAAAGCAGTGTCAAACTGCAATAATTCTGCAATGTAAATATAATCACTGTTGAAAATGTGGTGTAAAGATTTCATGTTTAGACTTGGTTCCAATCTCCAAGATATCTCATTATACGTATATGCAAATATTCCCAAATTTGAAAAAAATCCAAAACACTTCTAGCCCCAAGCATTGCAGATAAGGGATAGTCAACCTGTAACTACAATGCAAACGTTGAAAGCATAAGTTGAAAAAGCTGAAAGTATATATCTGGGATTTTATTGAAAATTTTAACTGAAGCCATGCCACTGTCAGTACAAACTTATATTGCCTTTAACACTATTCAGAGTTTGTGTTTTGTGTATAAATTTAGAACTTGTGTAATCTGAGGTGAATTCCCTTTCTTTGTTGTTGTTGTGTGCCTTCAAGTCATTTCCAACTTATGATGACTCTAAGATGAGCTTATCATGGGGGTTTCTTGGCCAGATTTGTTCAGAGGAGGTTTGCCATTGCCTTCCTATGAGGATGAGAGCATGTGACTTGCCCACAGTCACCCAGTGGTTTTCCATGGCCAAGCAAGGATTCAAACCCTGGTCTCCAGAGCCCTAACCCAACACTCAAACTACTGCACCGCATTGATCCTCAAATTCACTTTCTAGCTCTATCTTATTTAGTTATTATTTAAAGCAGGGGTCCCCAGACATCCGGGGGGCCGGATGCGTGCGACTCCGGATGCCATTTTGTCTTCCAAAATGGTGTCCAGAGTTGGTGTCCAGAGTCGTGTGCATGCGTGTGACTCTGGGCACCATTTTAAAAGATAAAATGGCGCCCGAGTAGTGCACATGCGTGCGTGACGCCAGGTGCCATTTTGTCTTCCAAAAGGGCATCCGGAAGCAGGGTGGCGGTCGCAGCGGTGGCAGGCTGGCGCCCGGGCCGGTAGGAAGGCCTTGGAGCACCGGGTCCGGCCTGCAGGCTGTAGTTTGGGGACCCCTGATTTAAAGTATTTCTACCCTGACCTTTGGCCAAGACAACTCCTAGATTGGCTTACAAATAGTCAATTTTACCATTCTCTGCTCTCAGCCTCAAAATCTGAACAGAGCAGGATATACAAAGGAAGAGGGACATGGTATTAAGTTCAGCAGATCCTGGTTGCTTTTGTTTTATTTTGTTTATATCACTGTTTCTTAATGTATGGTCTGTAGACCCCCAGCAATCTCATGAGGGGGCACAAAAGGTTAAAGGTTGCTCAGACCATCTCCTCCCTGCAGTGGAGTGGCTGCATGACAGGAGCCAAGAACAAAGGCCACTTGCCTGGGCCTGTGCATTGCCAGTCATGTGGCTGCTGCAGGAAGAGGAAGGCTGAACAGTTCAGCGACAATGGGACGGACAGACAGCCAACCTTTGCTTTCTTCTGCGCTTGTGGAAAATGCTCCCAGCATGCCAGATCCCCTGCAAACCACAGTCAGTCACCCTGGAGTTTCTGCTGGGAGGGTGCCAATCTAGCTTCAGTGCTGAGGAGAGCTGCCAGACCCTTTGCTTGCTTATATGCCTGCCTGGCCTTCCACTCTTTCTTCCTCTCCTTCCTTCATGATGAAGAGGGAGGAAGGGGTTTGAGGCATTTTTTCCACAAGTGATCATAAAAGCAGGTTTCTAGGACCAGTGCACTCAAAGGCTGGTGTTTTGCTGGGATCCTTCTTTCTCCCATCCTCCCCATTCCCTTTCGCTTTCTGATGTCCCTCTCGTGATAATCCTTCAGTGCAGAGGTGTGTATATGGATGCTTTGTAAACACCAATACATAATTTCAGGAGACATGTATACTACATAAGGGTGGTAAGTCTGACCCCACATGTGAGGATGATGTGATCGTGAAGAATGTATCTTCTCTCTTGCCTTTCACTGTGGAGGAGGGAATTACAAAGTTCAGGAACTTGAGTTTGGGGGTGTTGGAGCAGTTGTGGTGGTGGTGGTGGAGGAGGAGGAGGAGTGGGGGAGGTGTAGTTGCCTCAGTCTAAGGCTGGAAATGCAAAGGGTTTCTGTTTGTGGTGTCACTGTTTGAAGAGAGTTTGGAAGAAATGGTTGGCAACCCTCCTCCCCCATTGTATTGCCTCAGGTCTTTGTTTTAGGTGCCTCATCTTTCCCCTGGAAAGGAGGGGAGAGAGGGAAAAAGAGGGGGGCACATCTGCACTGCAGAAATAATCCAGGCTGATACAACTTTAACTGCCGTGGCTCATTGCTGTGGAATTCTGGGATTTGTAGTTTTGTTTTGTTTTTATTAATGAGGTTTTTTGTTTTTGTTTTAAAAAGTGTCTATACAAAATTTCAATACAAAAATTTCAATTCATGATATAACAGTATAGCAGAAGAGAGAAAAAAAATAGTGGGAGTAAATTAAAGAAAAAAAAGGAAGGGAGAAGAGAAGAAAAACAGAGGAGAAAGAAAAAAAGAAGAAAGAGAAAAAAAAACAAAAAACAGGAAAAAAAGAGATAAGAATTATTACATATATCCTAAGCAGCCATAGATAATCATAGTTTCTTTATGTCAATCTTCATCTCATTCTTTGCAGTCCACATAGTCTTCTATATATTATTCTGCTTATTACATTGTAGTTTCAACTTCAATAAATCAAATTAAAGATTGTTTATTCTTTGGCACTGATTTCATTGTTTCTTTTCTTATTCTTTCTAAGTTCTAAGTCCATGTAAGAGAGAGGAGAAATTAAATAAAAACAAAAAATATAAACATTGTAATTCATGTACCAATTATCTCTATACGTATTAATATATACTAATATACTATTTTTATTTTCCCCATATTTTATTACAATATATATATAAACATTTCCATTTCTCTGTTCTATCTTTTTTCGATTCTCCCTCAATAATGTTGTTAGCAATATCCAAATTTGATATTTCAATCATTTTTATTAGCCAATCATCAAGGCTTGGGATTTTTTCAGTTTTCCACAAGCTAGCTATCATTATTCTTGCCACTGTTACCATATATAGCAGTATTTTCCATACTTTATTTCGGTCTTTACTATCTATACATTGAATCATATTTAATAAATATAATTCTGGGGAGCGTTCAAATGTTATATTCAAAATTTCACCAATCATCTCATGTAAATTTTTCCAGAATTTTTCTATTATTGGACATGTCCACCACATGTGATACCATGAGCCACATTCTTTGTGGCACCTCCAACAGTTGTATTTATCATTCTTATAGATTTTAGCTAGTTTAAATGGGGTTAAGTGCCATCTCACCTCCATTTTAAAAAAGTTTTCCCTCATGAGTTGATTTTTAGTAAATTTATACGTATTTTGTCTTGCTTTGTTCCATTTTCCAAATGTTATTACATTACCAATATTCCTAGCCCATTTATTCATGTGTTCTTTTACTATTTCCTCCTCTAACTTCCTTGATGTTATAATTCTGTACAGGTTTGCTATTTGTTTAGGTTTTTCTATTAATAAACATTTGTCTAGTTCATTTTTCGTCAAAGATATCCCATACTGTTTAACATCTTTTTTAAGTATTTCTTTCAATTGGTAAAAGTGAAACCAGGTGACATTGGGTTCTATAGTCCTAATCATATCCAAGCTTTTAAGTTCTAATTTTCCAGTTCTTTGTTCAAGGCTTATGATTTCTTCATATTTTAAGCACTTGTTGACGTTTTTGAACCTGTTTAGTAAGGCTTCCTGGGGTGACATCCATCCCGGAATATTTCTATAAAACAAAGGTTTTATTTTTTTCCATACTGTTATGAGGGCTGTTCTAATTATATGGTGACTAAAGATTTTATGAATTTGTTGTTTTTCGTACCAAAGGTACGCGTGCCACCCATATTGGAGATCAAAGCCCTCAAATTCCAATAGTTTCTTATCATTTAATGTTATCCAATCCTTGATCCACATCAAAACACATGCTTGGTAATATGATTCTAAGTCAGGCAGGTTACATCCTCCATTCTCTTTTTTATCAATTAGTATTTTCCATCTGACCCAAGGCTTTTTACCTTCCCACACAAATCTTTTAATCTCTTTGTTCCATTCTGTAAATGGCTTAGTGTTATGTATTATTAGAAGGTTAATGAAGAGATACATTAGCTTTGGTAGTATAACCATTTTTACTAGCGAAATTCTTCCATAGAGAGATAACTTTAATCGTGACCAGTTCACTAAGTCCTTTTTAATTTCTTTCCATGTTTTAGTATAGTTAATTTCATATAATTCCATGTTTCTTTTAGCTATAGTGATACCCAAGTATTTAGCTTTTTTAACAATTCTGTACTGTGTTCTTTTTATCAACATTTCTTCCTCTTTAAAAGATATGTTTTTTGTGATAATTGTAGATTTATCTTTGTTAACTTTGAGCCCTGTACAACAACCAAAATCTTCAATTGTTTTTATCACATGGTCTATGCTTTCTAATGGATCGTTTAATAGTATTATTATATCGTCCGCATAGGCTCTGATCTTATATTCTGATCCTTTTGTTCTTGGGCCTTGTATGTTTGGGTTTTTTCTAATACTGTTTATAAGTAGTTCTACTACAATGAGGAATAATAATGGTGACATTGGACATCCTTGTCGTACACCCCGCTCTATATTGATTTCTTGAGATTTTCCTCCATTTATCACTAGCCTTGCTTTCTGTTCCATATAGATATTTTGAGTCCATTTAACAAATTTATTCCCAAAATTTAATCTATCAAATATATATATCATTACCAATTTACAGAGTCGAATGCCTTTTCTAAATCTAAGAGAAGTAGGCCTAATTTCTTGTCATTATTTTTTTCATAGTATTCTATTGTGTCCAGAACTATTCTTATATTATGTCTAATTTGTCTTTGTGGCAAGAAACCAACCTGATCTTCCTTTATTCTGTTTTTTAAGATACTTTTTAATCTGCTAGCAAGGATACTAGCAAAGATTTTATAATCTGCATTAGTGAGAGATATTGGCCTATAATTTTCAACCTTTGTAATCTCCCGCCCTTCTTTTGGGATCAATATAATATCTGCACATTTCCATGTTTCAGGAATTCCATGTGTTGTGATCTCATTAAATAATACTCTCAAGTGATCTACAATATTTGCTCCAATTTTAATATAATATTCTGATATGAACCCATCGGGGCCTAGTGATTTTTTTAATTTCAAATCTTTTATAGCTTTTTGAATTTCTTCATTGGTTATATCTCTGTTTAACATTTCTTTATCATTTTTATCCAACATCAGGTATTCTGTATTTTCCAGAAAGATATCTATTTTTTCTTTGTCCAGATCATCCTTTCTATCGTTTTTATACAATTTTGAAAAGAAAAACTCAAATTTCTTTTGTATGTCTTCTTGCGTTGTAGCTTGACCATTTTTATCTATTATTTGAGTGATTGTTTTACATTGCTTTTCTTTCTTCAGTTTGTTCATTAACCATTTCCCTGGTTTATTGGCTGATATAAAGTTTTGCTGTTTCCACCATGTGTCTTTATATATAATTTCCTTGTCTAATATCCCTGCTAATTTATTCTTTAGGTACTTAATTTTATTTACTGTATCTTTTGATTCTGGTTCTTTTATTAATTTTCTCTCCTCATTTTTTATTTGTAATTCTAACTCTTCTATTTCTTTCTTTTGTGTTTTCTTAAGTTCACTCGATTTTTTAAGAAACAACCCTCTTATAACTGCTTTATGAGCATCCCAGATTATTTTATTTGGGATCTCTGCAGATATATTTTCCTTAAAATAATTATCAATATGTGTTTTAATTTGTTCTATTGTGTCATCATCATTTAAGATTTCATTGTTAAGTCTCCAGTTAAATTGTTTCACTCCGGTCTTTATTTCTAATATTATTGGATTGTGATCCGATTCAGATCTTATTGCTATAGACATGCCTTTAATTTTTGGAAATATAGATGTAGAAACAAGGAACATATCGATTCTGGAAAATGAGTTAAATTGAGGTGCGTGAAAAGTAAATCCATCTTCCCTTGGGTATAGTGAAGACCATACATCATAGAGTTCATAATCTTCCATTAATTTAAAAAAGGATTTTGGTAATTTACCAAACTTCTTTCTTTTATTTAAGCTGGTTGTTCTATCTGTTTCTGGGTTTATTACCCCATTCCAGTCTCTGATAAATAAAACATTTTTATATTCATGTTTCCCTAGATCATTCCTTATTTTATTAAAGAAATTAGATTGATCTTGGTTAGGGGCATAAATTCCCACAATCAAAGTTTTCGTATGATTAATAATTGCTTCTACTACTATATAATGACCTTCTATATCTTTGCTAAGTTCTTTAACTGGTATGTTATTCCTTATATATAACACAATTCCTGCTTTTCTTTTTTCGTTTAATGAAAAAAAGCACTGTCCAAATTTTTTATTTTTTATGTAATAGCTATCTTGTTTTTTAATTTTGATTTCTTGAAAACAAATTATATCATATTGTTTTTTTTCTATATAATGAAATATTCTTTTTCTTTTATATATTGAATTAATTCCTTTTACGTTCCAAGAACATACTTTGATAGATTTCTCCATAATGAAAGGAAAAGAAGATCTATTACAATCTGTCTATTAAGTAAAATGGAAAGGTAAAAAAAGAAAAAAAAGACAGCTATATATATTTACCTTTTGTGTCTAACAATTAGTATAAGTCCTTTTTCTTTTATTGAGAGGTTTCTTTTCCTTGTTCTTCTTCGTCTTCTATTTTCTTTTTATCAAAGGTTTGTCTCTCTCTTTCTTTCTTGAATTTCTTAATGAATTCCTCTACTTTCTTTTTGTTGTTTATTCTAATCCTTTTCTGATCATGCCTAAATATGACTCCCTCAATCCTGTCCCAAGAGTATTTGATGTTATTTTTAGATAGAAAATATGTTAGCTGTCTATATTCTTGCCTTCTTTTTAATATAGAGGTGGGAATGTCTTTAAAGATCTTAATTGGTCGTCCCTCAATTTGCAATATTTTTCCATAACTTTTCTGTATAACCTCATCTCTAATTTTTGTTCGGGCAAAACAGATTACTACATCTCTAGGTAGATTGTTTTCTCTTGCTGATTCTGAATTTATTCTGAAAAGCTTATCAATTTCCATCTCCAGATAATCATCCTCTACTTCCAAATATTTCGCCACAGCTGGAACTATTATCTCATATAGATCTTCATTTGATGTTTCTTTAATCCCTCTTAATTTTAAGCTTTTCCCCCCTATATCTTAATTCTTGTAGCAGGATTAGGTTTTCACTGGCTTTTTGTTGTTCTTCTAAGTGTTCTACAGTTTCATTTAGTTTTTCTGTCTTTTTTTTTAATTTGTACCTGTTCCATTTTAATATTAGACATTTCCTTAGTAAGATCATCTAATTTTTTCTCAAATTTCTCAAAACCTACACACATAGTTTCATTAACCTCTTTCTTGTGTTCTTTTAATTCTTGTTTGATTTCTTTTTGAAAGTTTTTGAGCATATCCTCAAAGATAGCCAACATTTGGGTCTGGTCTTGGGGTTTAGGAGCCATTTCAAGTGAACCTCTTCTATTAACTTGCTGTTTTGTACTTTGTGACCTAGTGATTGCAGACATAATATGAGTGTCAAACTATTATTAGGTCATTTCCCTTCTGAGGTTTGCCAGTTTTTTTTTTTCTGACTAGAACTTAGTACTACCAATATTTTCTTAAATCAAAGTAATTTTGTGAGCTATTCAATTAATTAGTGCCACTCATATGAAGTAATTCTTCAAATAATATATAGTTCGTCTCTTATATATTGTAAACAAAGTTCTATGTAGGCCCAAGAATTATGGCTGGATATTTCAGCTCATTCCTACAGTAAGGGGTAGTTGCCACTGCCGGGTGAATAGGGTAAAAAGCTACCCTCTTCAAACCCTCCAATAAGCCCCTCTTCTCCCCCCTCTTCCCCGAGGTTAGAGACTGCAGAAAGTTGTTACTTTGCAGTACCCTTACTAAGGTCCCATAAACAGTTGTGAGACTAACCAAATTGTCTCACAGTACTAGTTTATGGTCTTGGGTGTACATAAAAAAACAAAACAATAACTATGCATTTTCCTGTTCCCTACTGGGATCTAAATCAACTATGACTACGTTATTTGTCTCAAAATATACTATACTGGCACCAATGTGCCTCTGCTTGCCCTCTGGGCCTCCTGGGCCTCTGCTTGGGTGCCGATGGTGTTGGCTGGTGGGAGGAGGGTTTTGAAGGTAGGGCCGCTGCCCTCTCTGCCTCCGCTCGCTCTCAGGGCCCCCTGGCCCTCCGCTCGGGTGCCGATGGTTCTGGCTGGTGGGGGGAGGGTTTTGAAGGTAGCGCCGCCACCCTCTCTGCCTCCACTCGCCCTCTGGGCCTCCTGGGCCTCCTTTCAGGTGCCGGTGACTCCCAGAAGCTTGCTCTCTGTTAAATCTTCACAGCACTGTTGGTTTTGATTGGCAAGACTGCACTTTACTGTCACGTCGCCACTCTGGTGTTTGGGGGCGGATTTATAGTGTATGGCCCAGCTGTTATTGCCCGTGAGGGCATGCCTGGCTTTGCTGCTGGTGTCCCTGGAGCCTTTATACTCCTCCCCAGTGTTTGGGGCGTGCCTGGCTTTGCTGCTCTGCTGGGCTGGTGTCCCTGGAGCCTTTATACTCCTCCCCAGTGTTTGGGGTGTGCCTGGCTTTGCTGCTGCTGCTGCTCTGCTGGGCTGGTGTCCCTGGAGCCTTTATACTCCTCCCCAGTGTTTGGGGCGTGCTTGGCTTTGCTGCTGCTGCTGCTGCTGCTGCTGCTGCTGCTGCTGCTGCTGCTGGGCTGATGTCCCTGGAGCCTTTATACTCCTCCCCAGTGTTTGGGGCGTGCCTGGCTTTGCTGCTGCTGCTGCTCTGCTGGGCTGATGTCCCTGGAGCCTTTATACTCCTCCCCAGTGTTTGGGGCGTGCCTGGCTTTGCTGCTACTTTGTAGTTTTGTAAGATTTAGCCTTCTCTGACAGAGAGCTCTGGTGCCACAACAAATTACAGTTACCAGCATCTCGTAGCATTGAACCATGACAGTTAAATTCGTGTCAAACTGGATTATTTCTGCCATGCAGATGCAGCCAGAAAAGGGCAAAAGCTGGCTGGCTGGCTGCTTCACTGTCACTCAGCTGCTCAGCCCGCCCCCTCCCTGCAGCAGAGAGGCCACATGACAGGAGCAAAGGTAAAGGCTGGCTTCAGTCCACTCCAGTGTTAAACTGCTGGGAAGAATCAGGCCAGAAGTCTTCCCCTCTGCTTAAGCACATCTGTGAGAATGTTTAATAGACGATTTAATTGTTAATGGTTCAGTGTCCAGGCCTCCTCCTCCTCCTCCAGAATTTAAATCTTGAGTTAAGTCTTGGCAGGTATCTGTAGCAACAAAAGTTATTTAAAGGGGATCTTTGATAAAAAACACGGTTAAGAACCATTGGTTTACATTTCACATTTCTCCTTGCACAGCACTCAAGGGAGTGTGTATGTATGTGTTTATGTGCATGTATGTGTGAATAATCTCATAAACATGAACTGGATAAATTTATATAAAAACACAAAAACTCTGCTAAAGTGAATTCCCCCCCCCCCATTTATTTATTTATTTATTAAAATCTTTCTTTTTATTGGCTCTCTATTAATTTAAAACTTCCACCCTTATTTATTGAGGGCCTTTCTACTTGATCAGTAAAAACACTATTGCCGTTTTCTCAAGGGAAGCAAAACATCTTTTCCAGGGAGAACCTTCTGTTACCAGGGTATGCCATTGTTTTGGCACTGAGTATCAGTATATTATTGTTGTGGAAAATGATGATTGAGCCAATTGTTGCTAGAAACTTGGTAAATGCAGATGTCGCCAAAATGTAAAATACAGGGTTTGTTAGATGAAAGACTTATGTTTCCTTGTGATCTCTGGAAGAAGAACTGTGCTGGCCAAAGCAGTTGCTGTCTCACAGTGATTATTTGGTTGAAAAGTTATGCATGCTGATATGAATGTATTCCTGAAGAAGATGGAGACAGACCTTGTGGCATACCCTGGTGATACATATTGTACAAATTGGTCTGAAGATAGGCGTGTGTCAGTTCTGGAGCTTTTATATGTACTCTGGGATAGATTAATAGAGTTGTCATGTTTATCTATGTTCCAATGAACCTGATATGAAGGAAGTTTGGAAATGCTGTTATAAAGGGCTTTACCAGCCTTTCTGAACCGGGAACTCCTCCAGATGTTTAGATTACAATCCCCATCATCCCACATAGCATGACTGAGTGTAGATGATAGGAGTTGCAGTCCAACACATTTGGTGGTGTGAGGTGGGAATAATAAAACCAGTTTAGAATTGGTTGAATTATTTACTCATTGAATCTGCAAGACATGAGAAGGGCTGTTAATGATAGGGTGACTTGGAGGTCTCATTCTTAGGGCTACCATATATCAAAGATGACTTGATGGCAGTTAACAACAAACAGATGGTGAACTTTTTAGAGTATGGGAGGTAACCAAATTGAAACAAGTGGATGGAATGGGAGCCATTCTTTTTTAAGGAAAAATAGTTTTAGTGTGTGTTAAATAACCCCATTGTTCTGATTTTTTAAAAAAGTCTTCTACACAGGTACTGACCAGGGCAACTTACGCTTTGCTTTGCTTATGAGATCTGACAAGATCACCCCTTGTGATTTTATTTGTTGTATTCCTGGAAGCCCCAGGGGTAGAAATAACTGGAGCAGCAATGAAATCTAACCTTCCTGCTGTATAACATAACCAGAGACTATCAGTAGGCCACTAGAAAAACAGCTATATTTGACAATATGTAGCTTATTATAAAAAAAACCAAAACACAATTCTGGTTAGTCTTAGGATGTACTTTGAATGAAGAAGTAAAATTCATAGTTTCTTGGAACAGGAAATACTTAATAAGTAAAGGGTTAAAGCATGTAAGGTTATTTTCTGTAATGCTTCTTGTTTTCAACATCATCTTGAACGATTTATTGTTGTATGGACTTACAAATAAGGCAACAAAAATTACTAGTCTCCAATTTAAAAAAAAGTATCCTGGTAAGTAGCTGGTCTCTGCTTCTGTGCTAGCTACAGAGGAGGACGAGTTCCCTCTTCTGCAGTCAACATAGAAACACAGATAATTAGACTGTGAACAAGCTAGCTAAGGAAGAAAGCTTGTCTTTTACCAAGTAGGTTGGCAAGATTAGGGACAGATGGTTCACACCTGTGCCATCCCACTTACATGTTTGGAAGTCTCTCTTGGCTGTGATAGCAGGGCAAGTTGGTGAACTCAAGACTAATAAGTACAGTGGTACCTCTACTTACGAATGCTTCTTCTACCGAAAACTTCGACTTATGAAACGCACCTCCCGAAAAAATTTGCTTCGACTTAAGAAAGCGTTCCAACTTACGAAATTGGTGCGAACGAGCTGCTCTCTGAATTTCGTGGCATGCCATTGGTTAGCGAAATCTAGCAAAGCAGCACTGTATTGGCTAGTGAAAGAGGAAGTGTTTGCCTAGCAAAATTCAGCTAGGCAGCACTGTTTGGGCTTGCGAAAGAGGAGAGGAAGTGTGGCTAGCGAAATTGGTGGCTTCTGAGATCCAGGAAGGTAGGACTTGTGGCTTGTGGCTTTTTGGATTGTGATATTTGTGGCTTCTGATCTCCAGGACTGTATTTTTGGCTTCTGATATTTTTGGCTTTTGATCTCCAGGACTGTATATTATACATTTGTATTGAGTTGTAGCTTGAATCTGGGGGCCTGGAACGGATTAGGGCATTTCAATGTTAAATTTGCTTCTACTTACGAAATTTTCTACTTATGAAATGGCTGTTGGAACGAATTAATTTCGTAAGTAGAGGTACCACTGTACCACTGAAATACATAGCAATTCACAGAAATGCATAAAAGACAGATCCCTGTCCTGAGAAGCATATAGTCTGAATTCGCATTAGGGAAAGAAGTCACAAAAGGACTACAGCAAGCATAGCGATACTACATAAATGCACTTTCCTGTACTTAGTCTAAAAGTCATTCTGCCTGTTAGGTTAAAAGTGTGATTGCATTTTACATGCCTCTCTGTCTTATAAACAGTGCCCATGAGAGAACCTGAGCAGGATATTGATGGTGACTTATGTGAGGTAGACTTTACTCCTTGTACTATAATCCTAACAAAACTCTCACCCAGAAATCTCTGTTTAGGCTGGGAGGGAAACTAACAAGAGTGGAAATACTGATCAGCAACCTGATCGTTCAGGGCTGGTTGTAAAGTGTGAGATATGGCTCCTACTAAATGACATATACTGTACTTATTTTGTCCCATTACTGTACACGGTGCTTTAAAAGTAAAAGAACAACAAAACAGTTCCCTGCCCCCTGGCCTACAATTTAATTAAGATGTGATACAAAAGGAAAAGGAGATTGCAGTGTGGGAGATTAGGTCCAACAGATGCTGCTTATTTTTCTCTCCCTCTGAGGCCACAGTAGTAGCAGTTGGGATGGAAGGAGAGCCTTTCAACTGCTTCTGGGCCAATGCATGATACAACTGTGCCTGCCTTTCTCTCTCCACCTTAGAGGCCAGGGCAGTGGCATTTGAGATGGAGGGGATGTCCTTTCATCATAGTTTCTGTTCAGGTTGAATATTTAAGGGTTAAATCAAAAGCTTTAAATAAAGCTTTTAACTTATAAGAAATGAGCATTTGTATTTGAATGAATGGCAATTTTGGTTAAGTAGGTCATTTAGTTCTTCTGATTAATAGGCTGATGAGCAGCCTTCTAGACATACAGAGAGGTTTCTTTCTTTCTGATGTCTGTGTGAGACCCTAATACACAATTGCATGTTTATCAATAATGGCTGATAAAAATCTAATTGTGCACAGATAATTCTCAAATTGTGTTTTTTAAAGTAAGAATGAGTAAATCATACATATCCCTTCAAAAGCCTGATGCATTTCAAATAAGTTGATTCACAAAAGTGAGGCATCAGGTGATGTGCCTGCAGACATTACCATACGAGCTGTTTTCTCACTGCAGTCACGTCAGTTAAAAATGGAAACATACTGGTTTCAGAGCAGCCATTATCACACCTTTCTTCAGTAGTGAAATTGGTGTTGTTTCTGCCATAGCGCTTTCTTTCTACTCTCCCTTCACATCCTGCCTCTCTGCCCTGTGCCCTACCTAGCATGCCTTTGGGTAGTTTAAAATTTTATTTTTACTTTTTAACACAATTTTGGAGTTTCGCTAATCGATTTAAACCTCTGGACTCACACAACATTGTTGTCATTGATTTTACTGTTATTGATTCTGTTTGATTTTGTTGCTTATAATTCTGTAAGGTATATTGTTTAATTTGTTTAATTTGTTTAATACATTGTTGTTGATATTATTTAATTTGTTAAATCTGCTATCATATATTGTTGTTTGATTTGTGGTAATTTACTGTTGTTCACCGCCTCGATTGGCTTGCCAGAGAGGCGGTATAAAAATAAACCGTATTATTATTATTATTATTATTATTATTATTAACATCTTCTAGAAAGACATCTTACAAATGGACATGGCATCCTCACTAACTCCTGAAAGGGCTTAATTAATGGACCCTGCTGCACAATAATTGTTGACCAATTCCCCATCCTTTAGTTTTGTTTTGTTCTGTTCTGGTTCTTTTATTGTGCTACTATGTAATGTTACCTTAATTGGATTTTAAAAATTAATTAAAAATAAATGAGAAACATTTTTGTTTCTCAGTGCCCATGCATTGGAAAAATTATAATAGATAACAAATAGGAAAAAAAGGAAATCAACCTTCTTGGGAATAGCGAGGGGGTGGGGGGACAGTGGGAGAGGAGAAGACACTGACACCACATGACTGCCAATATTGAAACTGCTGTAGAAGCAACCTCTCACTGTGGAGCAATGAAGCAAAGCAGCTTCATTTATATACCGCTTCATACCATGCTATGGGGTGTCTAAGCGGTTTACAACTGGAAGCTCATTGCCCCCCAACAGTTGGGTACTCCTTTTAGCGACCTCAGAAGGATGCAGGCCTGAGTCTAGCCTGAGCCCTGGCTAGTATTGAACTCGCAACCTTGTGGTCTATGAGTGAATGGCTGCAGTACAGGCATTTAACCACTGCGCCACCAGGGCTCCTTCTCATGAAAAGAAGCATGATTGGGAGTTTATCAATGGGTTTCCCCCATCAGTGAACAGGGCCACTCTGACCTCGCCTTGAAGAAATGGCAGATACAGGTAGAAGGCAGTGTCATTAGATAAGTATTGCCAAAGGCTCTATTTTCTGAATGTAATTGTGTTTTAAAAGCTATGTGTAGTAATCTCCTGAATATATGAACTAATCCCCACATACCTATTTCTGTTGTTAGATTGCTGTCCTGTAGTATGTTTTGCTTTGTTTGTGGGACTATATAAAAAGAAAGTACATTTGGAATAAAATATCCCTTAGAAAAGTAGGAAAAAGGAAGAATATTTTTATTTGTATTTTCTCATTTTTATCTTACCAAGAATCTTGGAACAGATGTGCAGTGTAATTTATTTTCCTAGGTAGCCTTTATAGAGCTACTGTTTAATTTTTCTTTTGTTGGATTTCTGATTTCAGTGTAGCTGCTTTGAGGATGATGTTTAAGTTAAAGCTGTTGAAGGAAGTTCTTTAGTGTCAGGACAGAAAACAATTTAAAAGTCTTAGATATTTTTTGTTACTGTGATGTTTTTAACTACGGAGAATAAATTTATGTCAAGCATATTTCATGAGATTCATTGTTGCTGCTACTGAGAATAGTGCATGCTCTTTGCACTGCATTGTGTATGTTTTGATTTGTCTTTGTTCTTCATGGGTATTTCTTCGTAATCTATAGTTTTTCTTCCTTTGTATCTGTTTCTGTTTACTTGTTTCATCAAGTAAAAACCTTGTGGAATTTTCTATTGTAAATCCTGTGGACGATTCAAGGTCTAATTCCTCTGTCTGTCTTGTGTTCCTTCCCATTTCATTTCAATTTCCCAGTGTATATTCTGTCTCTTAATTTTGACTTACTTTCTGTCTGTCTGTCTTTCATTGTTTCTCAGCCATTTCTACAGATGGTTCTTGAAGTAGCTTCTGAAGGGGAAAAAGCATGGTCTGAATTTTTTTTCCAGAGATAGAGAATAAATATTTTATAAGTAGAAAACAGCCTGCTTTAACTGTCTTTCGCCTATTTGACCTTTCATCAAAATTTACATGCTGAGCAGCTCATCAAGGCCAGGATGTCTGTCCATTTATTTATTGTTAATGTCAGTTAAATGTATATTTCCTCTCACCTCTCTTAATTACATCCTCCCACCCTAAACATGTGTATAAATATTTGCCAATTGAGGCAACTCTTCAAGCATTTCATGAAGTGGGCTGTGGTCTTGTTAGTTTTTAAGAGTAGATACTCCTATTTTCCTTGTACAGTTTACATTGTAGAGGTAAATGGTATTCATCTCTTATGCACAGTTAATGTAGTTATACCAGGCATTTGTGTCACTAAACAGTTCAAATGTTCATACCATACTTACAAGACAAACGAATATGGAGTTAGTTCATCAGAAAATACTGTTTTGATCCATTTTACAGTAATCTGAAGATTCACTCCCTTTGAAGCATCTCCCTTAATAAGCTTCTATCTACTCCCTTTTCCCAGGTCCTTCTTTCCTCAGAGTAGCATCATGAGGTGGTACCTCAGGGAGCAGAGCATAAAATGAAAGAATTGCACTGCTTCTCTCCTCTTGGAGGGCCTGTGCTGCTGCCTTGCCTCTATCACTGTGCTCCTAACTTTCCCCAACCCCATCTTCTGAACTCATCTCATGCCTCTTCCATGTTCTCCTCCCTAGTTCTGTGCACGCTGCTGCTGCATCTGTCATTCTCTTCCTTCTCTCATGACCCTCCTTTGCCCCTCATCATACTCGTCTAACTTGTACCCTGCCAGTCTACTTCCCACCTTTCCTTCCTGTTTCCCGCCCTTCCTTGCTTTACTGTTGTTCACCTCATACCTTCATGGTGTGTGCCTTGCACTCTGTTGTGTACACTTTTATTGTTTATCTCTTCTCCTTTCTTCACCTCACATTGTGCCCTTATGGTATGTGTCGCTCTTGCTTCTTCTACACCACCACTAGCACCATAAGCTGTTCTCTCCTACTTCCTCCCTTACCTCATATTTTCCAAGTGCACCTTTCCCTTGTTTCTTATGCTCTTCAGCTCACACTGCTTGCTCTCCCATCTTTCCTATCTTTATTAATATCTTTATTTAATATCTTTATTAATGACTTGGATGACGATATTGGGGGCATAGTTATCAAATTTGCAGACGACACCAAATTAGGAGGAGTAGCTAATACCCCAGAGGACAGGATCAAAATTCAAAATGACTTGAACAGACTAGGAAGTTGGGCCAAAGCTAACAAAATGAAATTCAACACGGAGAAATGTAAGGTACTGCACTTAGGGCGGAAAAACGAAAAGTACAGATATACGATGTGGGACACCTGGCTGAATGAGACTACGTGTGAAAGGGATCTAGGAATCCAGGTGGACCACAAGTTGAACATGAGTCAACAGTGCGATGCAGCAGCTAAAAAGGCCAATGCAATTTTAGGCTGCATCAGTAGAAGTATAGTGTCTAGATCAAGAGAAGTAATAGTGCCACTCTATTCTGCTTTGGTCAAGCCTACCTGGAATACTGTGTCCAGTTCTGGGCACCACAATTCAAAAAGGATGTGGAGAAACTGGAGCGTGTCCAAAGGAGGGCAACTAAAATGGTGAAGGGTCTGGAAACCAAGCCCTATGAGGAACGACTTAGGGAGCTGGGGATGTTTATCCTGGAGAAGAGAAGGCTGAGAGGTGATATGATAGCCCTGTTTAAATATTTGAAGGGATGTCATATCGAGGAGGGAACAAGCTTGTTTTCTGCTGCTCCAGAGACTAGGACCCGAAACAATGGATGCAAGCTGCAAGAAAAGAGATTCCACCTCAACATTAGGAGGAACTTCCTGACAGTGAAAGCTGTTCGAGAGTGGAACACACTCCCTCGGAGAGTAGCGGAGTCTCCTTCCTTGGAGGTCTTTAAGCAGAGGCTGGATGGCCATCTGTCGGGGATGCTTTGATTGGGAGTTCCTGCATGGCAGGGGGGTTGGACTGGATGGCCCTTGTGGTATCTTCCAACTCTATGATTCTATGATTTCCTACTCCCTCGCACACTTCATATTTTCATCCCTTTCTTCTTGTGCTCTGCCACCTACACCATTTGTTCTCCCATTTTTTCTTACTTCCTCACCTTGCCTTGTGTCCTCAGGGTATACTCCTCACTTGTCTCTGGCACGATGATGCATGCACTGCTCCCTCTCCTGTTTCTCCCTCTCCTTTCTTGCCTCACAGTGTGCCTTTTGCTTTCTTCTTGTGCATCACTGCTTTGACTGCTTGATCTCCTGACTGTTGTACTCCATCCCTCACTTTACCTCATGCCCTTGCGGTTTGCCCTTCTCTTCTTGTGCTCTGCTCTTCACTTTCTTGTCTCTCTTACTCTCCCTCACCTCACCTAATGCCTTCACACTTCTCCTTTCTTGAGCTTTGCTGCTTGCTGTCCAGCACTATTCCTCTTTCACTAGTCACACTGCTCACTTACCTGTCTCTTCTACCCCCTCCTTTGGCCCACCTCACCCTCTCACACTATGCCCCTTGCTTACCTCTTACACTCTGCAGTTTGCACTACTGACTTTCCTGTTTTCCCTACATCCTACCTCACATTACCATGCTCCCTCCCAGTATGCCTCTTGCTAGTGCTTACTCTTCTATCTTTCCTGCTGCCTCACTTCACCTCACATCCTTGCATTGTGCCCTTCTCTTACTTTTTGTACTTTGCTGCTCACTCTGCTTCCTCTCCTGTCTCTCCTACTCCCTTCCTCATCCCACACCCTCACAGTGTGCCACTCCCTTGCTTCTTGCACTTTGGTGCTTGCATTGCTAGCTCTCACTTCCCTCATACCTGAAATTCCTGGGTGGACATAGTCCTTTGCAAGAATTTCTCAGAAGAGTGCCTCCACATGAGATTTAGGGGGGTTGCAGACTGCCAGAAATAGTGCAAATTGAGTCCACTTTTAGGGTTAGTGCTAGGGAATCATGGGAATTGTTTGTTTTTTTTCTGAGACATTGAGCCTTCTCTATCAGAGAGCTCTGGTGCCACAATAAACTACAGTTCCCATGATTCCCTAACCCTAACCCTAAAAGTGGACTCAATTTGCACTATTTCTGGCAGTCTGCAACCCCGGGTTGCAGACTGCCAGAAATAGTGCAAATTGAGTCCACTTTTAGGGTTAGGGTTAGTGCTAGGGAGTCATGGGAATTGTTTTTTTTCTGAGACATTGAGCCTTCTCTGTCAGCTCTGGTGCCACAATAAACTACAGTTCCCATGATTCCCTAGCCCTAACCCTAACCCTAAAAGTGGATTCAATTTGCACTATTTCTGGCAGTCTGCAACCCCCTCTAGTCTTAGGAAAAATGAATGCTTGGAATCCAGTCCAAATGATGGTCCCAATGAGCACCACATGGCGTGCCTAGAATTCAGTTAAAACTTGGCTATCTGGGTGATATCACAATCCTATAGAAGGAGTCAGTCTCCCCTATTCCATACCTCCTATGCACCCCAAACACCTGCTGTGGAGATTTAGGAAATCCCTGGATAGCAGTGAATAGGAGGAGGGAAAGAAATTCTATCACATTGGTGCTGTTGGACCAGCATCATGTTGGCTTTAGGCTATTATGTGGCATATGCTTTTGTGTTCTTGTACACATTTTATTTGATACATGAAATCATCACTTAAGTGGTTAGCAGGGTACATCCGCAGTACTGTACAGAGAGAAAAAAAGAGAGAAAGATTTACATGAAGGCCCCAAACCAAGAGATAATTTTATGCCAAATTATATTGGTTAACCTTTTGGGATGTCACAAGAGCCCATTACTCTTACTATAAAATAATCACATAACTACCACCTTGGAAAGTGGCAAGCCACATTTTATATTTGGAGAGCTTTTGGAAAAAAATAGTTTGGTTCAGCAGTTGATAAACTGAACATAACAATGGTAGTAGAGGTGCATATGAAGCAGCTTAGTCATTTATTTATGGCATTTACAAATATTGTAGTCTAGCAATAGCTACAAGGCCAAATTGTTCCCATTCCTGGTTTGTAGGTATAATAGTATGGTGTATAATAGCTTTCTTAATTTTTTCAAAGTTATCAGCTTTGTTGATTCTCTCTCTTTTGTACTACATTACAGAAATTAGTCATTCATTAGACAGCCAGTCTTCAACCCCAGCATCATCTAAAGAAATCAAACAAGAAAAACCAGTATCACACGAAGATATGTCTCACTAACAAGCCACCACATGCTTTTAATCAAAAAGGATTTTTCCAAATGCTCATGAGAGAGGGTGGAGAGGCCTCCCTGTTGGCATATACAATAAAATTATACAATGTTTGTGCAAAATTGTCTTCTGTCTCCAGTCCATTAGCTCATTTTATGTTGTGAGTAAACTTCTCAAGTCTGTACAGTTTTTCCAAACTCTATCCAGCCAACCACATGTTGATAAGTTGTTCAGCATATTCCATTGTTCTGAAACTTGCATGCATGCAGCCAAGAGCAAAACCAGAAATTCACTTCTTTTGAAGCAAGTGAAAATGGACAACAGTATTATTGCATTACACCACTCAACATTTGGGTTTGTTATACTGTAATGATGAATTCTAGGACCTCATTCCAAAATTTGTTGTTAATAATAATAATAATAATAATAATAATAATAATATAATAAAATTTATTTATATCTCGCCCCTCTACAGATGCAATCGGGGCAGCTTACAACAATAAAACACCATAAATATACAGTCTCCAAGCCCACCCACCCTTTAAAATAGTATTAAACAGCAGAAAAATTAAAACAACAACAAAATAAAAGGCAGTTAAACAACTAAAGTAAATCACAGTGGCAGAGCAAGTAACCAACAACAGAAGTGGCACAGAATAGGAGAAGGGATAGACTAGTTCTTAAGCTCTTAAGGCCGGGAGATCTAATCAGGAAAGGCCTACTGGAAGAGATCTGTCTTCACAGCTTTTTTGAAGCTATTTAAGCTGATAATGTGACGAATCTCATCCAGCAGGCTGTTCCATAATCTGGGAGCGGTTGCCGAGAAGGCCCTCTGGGAAGTTTCAGCCTAGTTTTTATAGGCTGAAGCAAGTTCCTCCCAGAGGACCAGAGTGCACGGGGTGGATTATATGGAAGGAGGTGGTCCCGAAGATAGGTTGGACCCAAGCCATTTAAGGCTTTAAAGGTAATAACCAACACCTTCTACTGAGCCTGGAAACAAATAGGCAGCCGGTGAAGTGGTTTTAGAACAGGTGTTATATGGTCTCTCCCTAGTTGTTCCTGAGACCAACCTGGCTGCCATATTCTGAACTAATTGGAGTTTCCAGACCAAGCACGAGAGTAACCCCATGTAGAGCGCATTGCAGAAATCAAGGCGGGAGGTTACCAGCGCGTGCACCACAGTTTTGATGTCCCCTGCTTCCAGGAAAGGACGCAGCTGGCGTATCAGTCGAAGCTAATAACAGGTGCTCCTAACCGTAGCATTTACCTGATTAGTCATTTGAAGTGACAGGTCCAGGACACCCCCAGACTGCGAACACAGTCCTTAGAGAAGAGTGTGACCCCATCCAGGACTGGAGGTTGTATCCCAATTCCTGGTTTTGGGGCCGCTACTGTAAGTACCTCCATTTTATCTGGATTTAGTCTCAATTTGTTTTTCCTCATCCAGTCCATTACTACCCTAAGCCAGTCATTGAGAGGAGAGATGCCATCTGAAGTCAAAGCCAAAGACCAAGACATGGAGAAATATATCTGGGTGTCATCAGTATACTGATAACACCCGCCCCATGTCTCCGAATGAATTCTCCCAGCGGCTTCATATATATGTTGAATAGCATCGGGGACAGGATGACGCCTTGATGGACGCCGCAATTAAGCTCTTTCCTAGAAGAGCAACTGTCTCTGAGCAACACCCTCTGGAATCTGCCTGAGAGGAAGGAGCAGAACCACTGCAATGCAGTGCCTCCGATTCCTAACCTACTCAGGTGATCCAAGAGGATGCTATGATCTATAGTATCAAAAGCCACTGAGAGGTCTAGAAGCACCAGCAGTGTCACACTACTCCTGTCGATGCCCAGATGAAGGATATCAGCTAAGGCAACCATGGCAGTCTCAACTCCAAATCCTGTCCTAAAGCCAGTTTGAAATGGCTCTAGATAATCAGTTTCCTCCAAGACAGCTTGGAGTTGAAGAGCAACTGCCCTCTCGATCACTTTGCTCAAAAAAGTTAGTAAGGAGACTGGCCTATAGTTGTTCATATCCAGGGGGTCCAGGGAAGGTTTTTTCAGAAGCAGCATAACTGCTGCTTCCTTCAAACACGATGGAACATGGCCGTCCCTGAGGGATGCATTGATGATATCCCGAAGGAACCTCCTCAAGGCATCCTCCCCCCTGGATAGCCAGCCACGAAGGGCAAGGATCAAGAGGGCAAGTTGTTTTCCTCACTCTACCAAGGAGCTTTTCCACGTCATTGGTACTCACAAATTGAAACTGATCCAGTATAGTTTCATTAACGGAGTTGCTGGACTCCTCCTCAATTGATTCTGTTCCAACACTGGTGTCTAAGTCAGCTCTTATCTGAGAGATTTTATCTGCAAAGAAGTTGTTAAACGCGTCACAGCAGGCCGTTGTCGGGTTAAGTAGTGGTTTCTAAACAGGTGAGACATGTGTCAGTTCCCTTACTATTCTAAACAGCTCTGCTGGATGGGACTCTGCAGATGCGATACATGCAGAGAAGAAGGATTTCTTCGCTGCACGTATTGCCTCTTGTTAGGAACAAAGAAATTTCCCATAATGAGTTTTGTCAGGTAAGAGTTGTGTTTTCTGCCAGATGCGCTCTAGTTATTGTCCAACCTGCTTCATCTTCCTAAGCTCATCAGTATACCATGGCTTGCAGATAGAAGTGGATTGGAAAGGACACTTGGGGTGAGTGTGTTGATAGCCTTGGCGAGGTCGGTATTCCAAGTATTAACCAGAGCTTCGACAGAATCACCGGTGTTGCCAACCATTAAACCCTCTAAGGCTTTCTGGAATCCAATTGGTTCCATTAGCCTTCAAGGGCGGACCATTCTAATAGGTCCACCACCCCTGGTGGGGCAGTCAGTGGTTCTGAGTTCAGCCTTGACCAGGAAATGATCTGTCCACAGATATTCCTGTTCTGTACTGAAGACCGCATCAAGAGTATGACCGGCACAATGTGTGGGCCCGACAACCAATTGGGATAGGCCCATGTTTGTCATGGTTTCCATGAACTCCCAAGCCGCACCTGTTAAATTTGACAAACTGATCTCAAGTGGGATGTTGAAGTCGCCCAAGACAAGGAGTCTGGGCGACTCCAACAGCAACTCTGAGACCAGCTGGGTCAGCTCAGTTAGGAGTCTGCTAGACAACAGGGTGGTCGGTATACTAGCAAAATCCCCAATTCCTTGATCCTCAGGCTTAGGTACATACTCTCGAAGTGGACTGTGTTCCGGACAGGTATCCTGGTCAAGCTAAGATTGTTTTTGTGAACCAGAGCCACTACGCCCCCCGCCCCTGCCCACTTCCCCTTAACTGCTCACTAACAGAGTACCCCGCTGGGAGGGACTGTGACCAAGGGCCTTTGCAGACTGCCAGAAATAGTGCACATTAAATTGAGGCACTTCCCTGGCTCAGTGCTAGGGAGTCATGGGAATTGTATTTTTTTCTGGGACATTGAGTCTTCTCTGTCAGAGAGCTCTGGTGCCACAACAAATTACAGTTCCCATGATTCCCTAGCATTGAGCCAGGGCAGTGCCTCAATTTAATGTGCACTATTTCTGGCAGTCTGCAAAGGCCCCAAGTTATAGTGCTATCTTCTCCCAGCCAGGTCTCTGTGAAGCAAGCTAGGTCAGCATCCTCATCTAAAAGGAGGTCATAGATGATATGAGTTTTATTTTTAACCGACCTGGCATTGCAAATGAACAGAGTAAGGTTCTGTGGAATGGTTGGCATGCTCTCCAATCTGTTCTGGGAAACAGAGTGAACTGAAGGTGGGATAGCTTTCAAACATCAATCCCACCTTCTTTTGTAACAACCCTTCACTCTATTCCCGCCATACCTTCCTTTACCCTGCACAATCTCAATTCGCGCTCCCAGATCATTCCCAGCCACCACTGGGGCACCCCTACAGTTGGTAATAGTGTTGGGCCAAACTAGATGTCCTCCTCGCCAGCACCCCTGGCTTTGGGGCATTCAAGCCAAGAATGTTTTAAGGTGCCTCTTTTGCTACATCACCTCCATCTTCACTTTAATGCAGGGGTAGGCAACCTTTCCCCTTTAAGGGCCGAGGGACTTCAGCTCCCAGAAGCCTCAGCCATGTTGGCCAATAGTCTCATGTTGGCCAATAGCTCCTGAGATTCTGGGAGTTGAAGTCCCTTGGCCCTTAAAGGGTAAAGGTTGCCTACCCCTGCTTTAATGCTTAAAGTGTTGAACTAAGAGCCAGAACACACTGGCAAATTAAGCTGCCTTCTGGGCGGCTTGGGAGTGCACTGTTTACATGCTGCATGCTTGCCAAACTCCCAGAAGCCACCGGGAAGCCACCCAGCCCATTACATGGGGGCAGCTTCAGGATGCTCCGGGAGCGTGGTGTTTACACACCGCATGCCACCAGAGTGCCCAGAGTTGCGAATGGGCCACTTAAGGTGGCTTTTTACAGGCCCAAATAGGAGCAGATCTTTTCCATTCCTATTTGGGCTGGCTCCAGGGCGGATTGGGGCCGTGGCATGTGGTTGCTGTGGCGCCGGCCTGAGTGGCACCAGGGCATCTCCAATCTGCCCTTTTCAGGCGGTCTGTTCCACCCCTAAAACTTAGTAAATCCAAATTCAAATGCTCACAGAGCTATGAAAATCAGAGAGTGACTTTGAGCCAATTATATTATCTTTCTCAGTAGATGGCAGAAAGGGAAGTGTGGGTTCTGAGGGTAATATTGGGAGGAGAACTTTATTTATTTTTAAAAGGTAAATCTGTAGCCCATCTGGAAGTGAAGTTAGATTGAAAAAAGGGAAAAAGGAAAGCCCTATAGTCTTGGGAGAAACAAGTTTAGTATTGTGTTAGTATCACAGCATCATGCCTGGGTAAAATTTTGAATTTGAGAGTGGGGAAACCTTAGCTTTTTGCAAAAAGCAGAGCTGTTTTGTTACAGAGCTGTTAACATACTACTGTAAAGTGAAAAGTCATGGTAATTGTTACAGGGCTTCTAGAAAAATATAAGGTCTATTTCCCCATGCTTCTTGAGAACTGAATTGAGTGCTCCCAGATGGAAAAGAGATGAGAGAAAGTCAGATAGAAGATGGATACATACAAAGATGGATGGATGGATGCTCATTGTGTATTTACTCATGACACATAAACCCCTTTATGTGGGTCTTTAAATAAAATAAATTTAAGTTACACATTTGTACTTATTAGGATTCCATTCCATGCCTACTGCTATATAATCCATAGCAGGGAAACAAAACAGCAGGTATCAGTTGGGGGTATAGGACTGGTGGGATTTATTTTTAAAGGTGGAAATGAAATTTGGGGAGATGGTTTTATGGGGAAACAAAGGACTGGCAAACATCATTGTTGCTTGCTTTGATACTGTGTGTATGTATGTGAGTGTGGAGGTTCTTGCATAAAGGAACACCTTTCAAAGTTTACAGGCAATTTTTAGTCAATTGTGTGTTGTCTACTGTGAAAAAAAATGGCAAAAAGGTCTTGTGTTAGCTTAATGCTTAGCTTAAATACAGTGGGCCCTCTACATTCGCTGGGGTTATGGGCACAGGACCCCATGAATATGTAAAAACAGCAAATAAAAAAAAAATCACTATTTTTTAAACTCGAGAACACCCCTCTAAGAAACTCTAGGTCCTCCAGCACAACTCTGTAATCAACATTGCCAAAAGGTGACCATAGGATCACACTAGAGGGCCTACAAATGGCTAGAGAAGTGCTTTCTCTAGTTTTCTCTAGTAGTCTCCCAGAGCAGCTCTATGGTAAACTTCCATCATAGCTGCACTGGAGGACCTAGAGATTCCTAAAGAGAACATATTAATCAAATTCACAAAAGTCAAAACTGCAAATGAGAAGGGCCTATTGTACCAAGTTTCCTATCTATTCTTACCTCGCATGGCAGATGCTTGAACTAGATGGCCCTTGTGGTGCCTTCCATCTATGAGTCTATGAAAGATCTGATTGGGATTGCTGTTCCTTATCTTTCCATCCCTGTATCTCTCGATACATCCCTGGCTGTGTTTTCTGCTGCTCTAGTTTTACAACACTATCTGTTAAAAAGTCTTCTACTTCCACAGTAACTCTGCTTCTTGCTCCTTTGCCCTATCTTATGTATCAAGAGAATGGAACTGCATCTTAGAGTACCTATGTAATACTATCTCTCTTTATTTAAAATCCACATCTTTCATGATGACTTTGACACAACGCGTTTTTTCTCATTCCCTACCATATCTAAACATGCAACCAAGCTTAAGCACATGTAACTAAAGTCACCAGACATTTTGCCCTCTTTTAAAATCCCCGCCTCCATCTCCCCATCCCTTTCTTCATGTTAAAATTTAGATTGTAAATTCCTCAGGTTATTGGACGTGTACTTCCGTAATCTGTAAAACTACTATGCACACAGGCTGCTGTATTAAACAGTAATATAAAATTCATCATTTATCTGGTGGTGTTCTCTGTAATGAAGGCTTGAGCTTACTGGCATACATGTTGAAATTTCCAGCATACAAGAGTAGTTGTACCAGTCCCACAATTTTGAAATGCCTTTGAATAGCCCTGACTTTATAGATCTTCACCCTTTAAAGAAAAAAGTAGATCAGTGTGGGGCAATTATCCTGATAATTCAGGATAAAAAACAATATGCATCATTAGTTTGCTATTCCATAATTAATTTGTTTTGTCAGTATAAGGGCCACACTTCAGTGTTGAAACTACCACAGTACTCAAAGCATTGGGTGGTTTTTCTTTAGGCAACCGTGGCAGTTTTTTAGATGGGGCACTTACACAAGCTCAGTCCTTAACTACACCTTAGTTCTTCTGTTCCTTTTTCTTTTTAAAAGGATGTGTGGAAATAAAAGAATTATGTGACTTTAAGTCATTTCTGACTTATGGAGACCCTGAGGCTCATCATGGGATTTTCTGGGGCTGGGAGTGTGTGACTCGCCTAAGATCACCCAGTAGGTTCCCATGTCCGAGTACCAAATCAAACGCTGATTTCCAGAGTTGCAGTCCAATGCTCAAATCACTACACCATGCCAGCCTTCTGTATCCATAGATTATGCATGCATGGATTCAACTGTCCATGGCTTGAAAATATTCAACAACAACAAAAATCCAAAAAGCAAAGCTTGATTTTAACTTTATATTTATACATTTTGCTACACCATTGTATATAATGGGACTTGAGCTTTCACAGATTTTGGTATCCACAGGTAGACCTGGAACCAAACCCCAACAGATACCAATCATAATCATAATCATCCCTTACCGTATATACTCATGTACAAGTCAACCTCATATATAAGTTGAGGGAAGATTTTAAGGCCAAAATAATGGATTTTGATATACCTATGGATAAGACGAGGGTAGAATTTAGGAGACAGGTTTCAAGATCAGCTTGAAAGTGGGTGGGAGAACCTTGGTTTTCAGAGGAAATGCAAGGAGGAGGAGGAGGAGGAGAAGCAAAGGTTTGGCCATCGGATTGAAGGTGGAAGGAAAATGGGGAAATGCGAAGAGGAGGAAAGGTTTGGGGATCAGATTGAAAGTGGAGGGAAAAGGTTTGGAGATGGGCTTCAAAGTGGAGGGGAAATAGTGAACTGCAATGAGGAGGAAATGTTTGAGGATCAGCTTGAAAGTGGAGGGGAAATGATGAAATGCAAAGAGGAGGAAAGGTTTGGAGATCAGCTTGAAAGTGGAGGGAAAATGAGGAAATGCAAGGAGGAGGAAAGGTTTGGAGATCGGCTTGAAAGTGGAGGGGAAATAGTGAACTGCAATGAGGAGGAAATGTTTGGGGATCAGCTTGAAAGTGGAGGGGAAATGGTGAAATGCAATGAGGAGGAAATGTTTGGGGATCAGCTTGAAAGTGGAGGGGAAATGGGGAAATGCAAGGAGGAGGAAAGGTTTGGAGATCAGCTTGAAAGTGGAGGGGAAAAATAGTGAACTGCAATGAGGAGGAAAGGTTTGGGGATCAGCTTGAAAGTGGAGGGGAAATGAGAAAATGCAAAGAGGAGAAAAGGTTTGAGATCAGCTTGAAAGTGGAGGGGAAATGGAGAAATGCAAGGAGGAAAGGTTTGGAGATGTGCTTGAAAGTGGAGAGAAAATGAGGAAATGCAGAAAGGAGGAGGAGGAGGAAAGGTCTGGAGATAGGATTGAGAAGGGAATCACCACACGCACACACTCATGCCTTGCAGCTCTTTCAGCAGTTACTGCTGAGACACTGGGGCTGTGTTTTAAAGGAGTTTTATGAGCAATATTACTGTTTGTTGTTGTTGTTGTTGTTGTTGTTGTTGTTGTTGCTAACTGTTCTCCAGTTGATCTCAACCCATGGTGATTGTATTGACTTGTATTTAAGTCGACCTCAGAATTTAGGGTCAATTTTTGGGCATAAATTTCTTGACTTATAGTCAAGTATATTCAGTAACTTTTGTAAGTCAGAAAGTATAATAATGTGGGCTATATACTCCTCCATTATTAGTGCTGATGGTACAAAATTAGGGCTAATGGAAATTAGAATAATCTTTCCTACTTTTTGTGTGTGTTTTCCTACTCAGAGATATTTTAAGTATGTTGCAGACTTACTTTTATCCTTCACATTCCCTCTTTTTGACAGTGTTTCTCAGAATTTACTTGCATTAGAAATAGCAATAATGTATTTACTTTCTTGAGTCTCAAGAGCTTTCTATTCTTCTTAGGAAGGCTTTCCGGTGCAGTACTCGAAAGTCCTTGCATTTCATTCTCTGCAGATGCCTTCATTAATGGTAGAGTGAGGGATCTTTTAACGTTAACCAGCATACATCAGGACTTCAAATAATCTTGTGTTTTTTGAACTATAGGATATTTTCAGATCCCAGTAAGGATTCCAACATCTTGTAGGATTTGCCCCTAATCCAAAGGAATGTTTGTGTATAGAGAATCAAACTTCTAGAGCAAGAAAGCACAAGGTAGAATGGTAATGAAAGAAAATCATATAAAATAAAATAAAGTTACATTTCTTTTAACATGGGATATTTCTTAACAGATATGAATAGGATATTTTATAGAAATATACTAATATTTGGTATTGTATTCTAAACATACTGTATGAAATATTGTATATAGTGTTTGCTGGCCCAAAAAAGTATCGTGGTAAAAAAAATTTTTTTTTTTTTGGTCTCCATTCCTTTTTATTTCTATATGGCAAGTTGCTGAAATTTGAAGATACAGTTTATAGCTAATCGACAGTGCCACAGAATCCCTATCTTATACATCTAGTTCTGTTTGCATTCTGCAACAAAATGTGACCCAGGAGAATTACAATGTTTGATCCTGGTGCATAGAGTTGAAAGGATCTAAGTGACAAACTGACTCAAATTCTTCTGTCAGTGTTATTTTCTACATTTCTCTTGTGATAAATTTTGGATATAGTTTGAAAAGCTCAAGAAATTGTTGCTATTGATAGCAGTAGGCTCAAAGCTGATTGATTTATGGCTGTCTACTCAGAGGTAAGCCACATTGAGTTTAGTACCCATAATTCTAGGTAAACAAATTCAGAATTATACCCTTATTTGTGTTTATTTGAGAGAATTCAAAATGAGGAACTGTTTGAAAATACTCCCACATAAATATGTCCAGTGTAAAATGTAACCAGAAAGAAGTAGACTTCATATAGTATGTGACTTCTGTTGTATCTGAGATTACTTCAAACAAATTGGAAATAGGGTGAAGCATATACCGTATGTCCTGGGCAACTTTCAGGGAAGGTGGGACAAAATGGTAAGAAGAAATAGGTGCCAGGAATTTTCTCTGTCTTTATTCTGTTTGAGTCTGAAAGATCTGCAAGAAAATATCTGGCTCACATAGAGAGTCCTATAATATTTATCTTGTCTTTTCTGTCTCACCTTGCAATATTCACTATTTTTGAGATAGCTTATAATAAGAAGCAAAATCCAAAATCAATACACAGAGCAATAAAATTAGATTTGTACCAGCAATTTCCTTTAAGAAGTGGAGAAAAGAATTGTAGTTGTTACAACAAACAGAAAGCTTTAGAGCAGGGGTAGGCAACCTTTCCCCTTTAAGGGCCGAGGGACTTCAGCTCCCAGAAGCCTCAGCCATGTTGGCCAATAGTCCCATGTTGGCCAATAGCTCCTGGGATTCTGGGAGCTGAAGTTCCTCGACCCTTAAAGGGGAAAGGTTGCCTACCCCTGCTTTAGAGAATAATGCTAGTTGTTGTTAGCTGCCTTTGAGTTGACCTCGGCTCATGGTGATCCTGTGTATGAGATGTCTTCAAGTCCCCCTATCCTCCACTGCTCTGCTTAGGTCCTGTAAATTCAGGCCCATGATCTCCCTAATTGAGTCTAGCCATCTGGCATGAGGTCCTCCTCTCTTTCTGCCGCCTTCTACCGTTCCTAGCATTATTGTCTTTTCTAATGAGACATGCTTTCTCATGTCCCTCCCTGGGACAACATTAATAACTTTTGGTTGATCAAGATGATCTCTTCACCTTAACTGAGAAATAAAGATATCTTGTTCTGTTATATACATATAGCCTCCATTTTAGTTGAAAGCTGACCAGTTCCTTTATTGGGAAGCTCTCAGGCATGTCTTGGGTATTCTTCCATGTTAGGGCCTCTGTGTTGATTTCCCCTATTGCCATATGATCGGCCATCCTTTTCCCTTGGGTGGCTCTTCCACCTGTAACATCCTCTGTGATTGTTTTAATGTTTCTTCTTATAAATTATGTGAGTGGTTTACAATTAGGTCTCTTGTTATTCTCAAGGTTGCCATTAACTGCTTTAGATATAGAAAGAAGGGGGGGGGTCTGGCTTTCCTTGAATTATTCTTATTCTGGACCTTCTTTTTGCCAGGAATCAGTTTGTTAATACAGCAAGAAGCAAGTATTTTGAGTGAAATGTTTTCATCCCTTAGATATATTGGGTGATAACACTACATTTAGTGTTTTTGTTTTTGCCTCTCCATCCCTTCACCCCAATTGCTGTTCCAGAATCTTTTAAAATATTTTACGATTTCCTTTTTCTTGTCACTTCTAGTTTTTGGCATATGTTTAACTGCCAAACATATTAGTTTCCTGTGCCACTGTTCGGTTCCTCAGTACATCAGTGCTTTCTCATGCATTTCTGTGGCTGTGCTCAGGTGTGAACTCACTCAGCTGTGGGAACAGTTCTGTAATGTTGGGATGTCAGTTTATGGAACAAGAATCTCCATGCCAAGTCCTCAGAATTCAAATTGTGATGTTGCCAGAGACCATTTTGTTTGATTCCCCCCCCCTCTTTCTCTTGAATAGATACCTAGCCTTGCCTCCTAAGCTCATAGCCTGCTGAAGACTTGGAGCTTGCTTGGGGAAGGCCTTCTGTTTTGCCTTGTTACCATATGTACTCATGTGTAAGTCAATCTCATGTATTGAGGGCAGGTTTTGCAGCCAAAATTAAGAATTTTAACATAATCTGTGGGCAAGATGAGGGTAAAAATTAGAGGCATGTAACAAAGGATTTAAGGACAAAGCAAAGAACTTACAAAATTCTGGCAGTCATAATAATTGTTTGTGCTCATCCTAAAGGCTGGGTAGAGACTATGGTAAATAGTGGCTCTATGATGTGTGGCAGAGGAGACCAGGCATGGACAAGGCTAAGAAAATATACATATGTCAAAAATGATGTATATGCAAAAGTTAAGGTATACTAATAACTTCATCAAAAAAAAGGTATCATCCCTTTCTCTGAGTAGAATGGCAAAAGGCAAGGGCTTTGTCTGTCCTGGGAGAACCTAAAAGAAGCACCAGTCCCCTCTACTTTCTTGGCACTCCTTTGAGGGAATTTTGGTGCCATTTTCCCATCCAGGGACCGTGGCAGAGGGGAAATAGGGAGTCGATGCTTCTTTTAGGTTTTTTCAGGATGGGCTAAGGTCTGACCTTTTGCCACTGCTTAGGAAAGGGATAGTTCTTTTTTGATAACAGTTAAGGTACAGTGCTGACACTGACACAGGTTTTTGATCAAATTTTCTAGACTTATATAGGTGCATATATAGTATGTCTTCTCTTAAGAGTTTGATATGTCTTCTCATAAAAAAAAACATTCAACTTTCAGATTAATGTCACTACTGTTATTGTTACGGTTACTATTACTATTTGCTTTTCCTTGTCCAATGTTGATCATGATGATGATGATGATTTAACATATTCAAAATTTATTTTTCAGTGAGATTTCATGGGAGTCCCTTTTGTGTCAAATGTATTAAAAACTTTTAATGAGTGCTAATTATCTTGTAGGTGAGAGGCAGGTGGATGTCAGCCTTTTATGGTCTGTTGTTAGTAATTAGGGATCAAACATCTAGAATCAGTTTTAAAATGGTATGGTGGATCAGGAACTGAAGCTCCATAGCAGGGATAGGCAACCTTTCCCCTTTAAGGGCCGAGGGACTTCAGCTCCCAGAAGCCTCAGCCATGTTGGCCAATAGTCCCATGTTGGCCAATAGCTCCTGGGATTCTGGGAGCTGAAGTCGACCCTTAAAGGGCAAAGGTTGCCTACCCGTGCTCCATAGTATGGGACAGAGAGCCTTTAAAAACCTCTGCTTATCAGTGTGCAGCTATTGTTTTAAGTTCTTGCTACCAAGTATACGTAACTGGAAAACAACACAAACTCACTACAACTGTTAGAAGTGTAAAGCAAGATTTAAAAACATGTAAACAGGCAGTTTGAGCAGTTAAACCCAGCTGCAGACTACACATGTATAGCACAAACAAATGCAGAATATTTCAAAAGAATTAAGCATGTGTAATTAGAAAACATCCATTTTGTAAATAAAATAGTTACTTGTCTCTCACTAAAGATGAGTCTAATCATAGAGGCCAGTAAATGAATCCATTACAGAGAATTCAGATGCATGCAGGGATGCATGAAGAGAATGAAGAAGCAAAGTTTGAGCCACTGACTACAGATAGTTTGATGTTGTTAACAAAATGATGCTCATCTTCTATTTACTACATTTTTATCCTGCCCTTCCTCCAAGCAACTGTGAGAATAATTTAAGGTTGTCCCTTTGTTCACTCATCTTTTTCCCTAAAAGCTTGAATGGTAGGTTAGGATACTGAGTATCAACCAGTGAGCTTCATGGATGAGAACATGGGGTCTTCCAGTTCTAGTCCAGCACTCTTAACAAAGACACCATTTTTTTAACCATTTTTATACACTTAGCTCCCCCTCAAATGCTTATAGTGAACAGAAGACCCACCAAAGTGAACTGGTATGATAGTACTGTACAGTGCAGTCAGAGAACTCTCCTAACAAACATAGGAAAATTGGGACTGTCCCTGGCTTCTTTAAATATTACTCTCTGTAACAGAAGTTTGCCAGTTCATCATCATAATGAGAGTCACTCTTAAATGTCCATCCTCCTTAATCTTACAGCTGGAAGAGTGCACTCCTCCTGTATGCCAAGCATCAAGTTACTATTGCTTCACCCACTAAAGAAAATTATAACCCAATAATTACTAAATATTTACATCCATTGTTATGCAGGGCTGCATGTAAATTGGGGATGGGAAAGATGGACAGCATGGCATACTATATAGTAGAAAAGCCATTGAGGGAACATGATTCACCTCAGTGCCACTGGAGAGGCGGTATGGTATGTTGGGCTGGATTTGTGATTCAGGTACTAATGCCAGTGAACCATGAAATTCATTGTGTGATCTTATGCCATTCATTCTCTTTTGCTCACCTTGATCTACCTCACAGGATTGTTGTACAGCTAAAGTGATGAGGAAGAAAACTATGTATACTGGCTTGAACTCTGTGGAAGATATGGAGGATATTAATGTAGTAAATACAGTGTGCCCTTGATATCCACTGTGGTTTGGTTCTGGGACACACACACACACACACACACATGGTGGATAACAAAATCCAATACAATGGGAGTAAAATTATGTCCCTTATATAAAACAGCAAAATCAAGGTTTTTTTTGGGGGGGGGGGGAATATATATATTTTTCTATTCTATTCCTCCATGACAGGGAAGAATAGGGAATAGGGATGGGGTTCTGGATGGGGTTATACTCCTTATATGTCTCTGTCTCGCAGCTTGGTTGTTCTCTTGGACTCAACTCTGAGCTGGATGCCCAGATTTCAATAGTGCATTTACACAGCTAAAACTAGTGCACCAGCTGTGCCCATTCCTTGAGATATCAGATATGGCTACGGTGATACATGCCTCGCTTACAGCCCATTTGGACTGCTGCAATGCATTCTACATGGGGCTGCCTATGGAAACTGTTTGGAAACTTCAGTGGGTCCAAAATGCTGCAACCAGAATGCTGACTGGGGCCAGTTATAAGGAGCATATAACCCTCTTGTTGAAAGAGCTTAACTGACTACTGATTTCTTTCTGGGAACAATATAAAGTGCTGGTTATGACCTATAAAGAAAGCCCTATGTGGCTTAGGTCCAGACTTTCTGAAAGACTGCATTTCCCCATATTAACCTGCCAGAGTTCTAAGATCAACAGGCAAAGTCTATCTCTTGGTCCTGCCACCATCACAGGTACACTTGGTGAGAACACGAGCAATCTTTCTTAGTGGCTGCTACCACCCTCTTGAACTCCCTTCCTTGGGAGGCTAGGTTAGCCCCCCTCCCTTATTTCCATTCACTGGTAGGAAAATACCTTTTTGTTTAAGTATGCTTTTAATGTGTAAGCAGGCACGCTTTTTTATTGGGATGTTTTATCTATCTTTTAAAACTTAGCATATCTTTTAAATAATTTTATATTGCTTTATGTGATGATTTTAATTAAAAATTATTATTTTTAAATGACCTTCTGGGAACCACCTTGGGTCCCACTTTGGGAGAAAGGGAGGATACAAATGAAATAAATAAATAAATAAATAAATAAATATAGAAGCTTTAGAAAATGGGCAAGGTGCTTGGAGAAAGGGAGATGGAGCAGACTGGCAGGCATTATGGATTAGAGTCAGCTGTGGGAATTACTACATATCACTGCATGCCTTTCTCTCCCTTATACTACATGAAATGGTTTAGTAGGGGATATATGGGTGGGAAGAGCATGTGAACAAAAAGAGGCTCTCTCCTGTCAATTAAATTGTTCTGTTTTCTCGTATGTTTAGGAGAAATGAATTTATACCTTCCTTCGCTTGTTCCTGTCTCCCATCTTTAAACCCCTTTACTAGATGAGGTAGATGGATAGAGTGATGTTTTGCAGCCAGTGGTGACTACTTTCTCTGAATAAATGTAGGTCATTCTCCTTCCCATCCTTAGAGACCCATGCTGGAAGGAACAGTCTTTCTTGCTTTGACATGATGTTTTCCCACCTCTCTTTCTTACTCCTTCTAATGTTGAACAAACATAACAATATATAATTGCCTAGGCTGAACTTTAGAAGATTACATATGATGGCTACTTTCTTCTTATGTACATTCCTCTAATTTCCTGGCCTCTTATATGAACTAAGGAGAAGAGAATAGGCAAATTAGTCTGGGAGATGATAATTAGGCCTGTTCAAAAGAATTTTTGAATATTTTAGACAAATGATGCAATGCCAGTTTTTAAAATAAATGTTTTTATTTATATAATACAAAGTATACATTATATTAGGAGATGCAGTGGCTTAGTGGTTAAGACTCTGACCCTGACGATGACAAGTTTACCAGGTTAGCAGTTCAAGACCCAAGTGTTGAGTGATGGAGTGAGCTCTGGTCACTAGTCAGGCTTCTGCCATCCTAACAGTTCAAAAGCATATAAAAGTGCAAGTAGATAAATAGGTGCCACTTCAGTGGGAAGGTAACAGTGTTCCATGCAGTCATGCTGGCCACATGACCATGGAGTCATCTTTGACAAGGCTGGCTCCCTTGGCTTAGTAATGGGAATGAGCACCGGCCCCTAGAGTCAAACACAACTAGACAGACTTGTCAAAGGGGAAACCTTTACCTTTTTATACATTATATTACATTGTAAATTAAGAAGAATATAAAAATCTTTGGACACTATATCTAGATTCAAGAGGAAAATGAAATAAAAAATGTTGATACCAGAATTCTAATTGATTGCTGAGAAGCAGTCTGGAGCCTCAGTTAAGATTGTGAAGGAAACTTAAAATTCTATAGTGGCCAAGTAGCGAGTCTCTAGGTGTTGCCTAGCCACTTGGTAATTTGAAATTTACATGCATTTGCTTTAATGTGTTTCCAAGACAAGTTAGTGGTGGCGCATTGCTGTGTGTGTATATAAAAGGAAAAAAGAAACTCTACATTTTGAGTTAGAGTGAGAGATTTGAAAGATGTGAGATGCTGGGGGGCAGTGTATGAAGATCTCAGGTGGGACAGTGGATTTGTTTGTAGGAATTTTTAAGACATTTGGTTCTAGCTATAAACACTTTTTGAGAGCCAATGTGGTATAGTGGCTTGAGTATTGGACTACGACTCTAGAGATCAGGGTTTGATTCCTCATTCGGCCATGGAAACCCACTGGGTGACCTTGGGCAAGCCACACACACTCAGCCCCAGAAAACTCTATGATAGGTTTGCCTTAGGATTGCCATAAGTCAAAATGACTGGAAGGCACACAACAACAACAACAACAACAAAAACACATTTTATAAAAATAAATAAGCCTAGATATTACAAAAGGGTGTTAAGCCTCCAATGATCTCTCCTTCCAGAAGAAACAAAATCCTGAAAATTATTTCTGCCCTATAATTACTTATTGCTGAGGAGAGTGAAGAATGCATAGCACCAAGAATAACCTGGGACAGGTACATGTGCATTTTCTTAGTAGTGGTTACTCTTACATTTGAAAATAATAGTCTGCAAGTGTGTTGTGCATTTCTAGAGGTGTTAGAAAAGGAGAATACATGTTCATTTGACAACCAATAATTGCTTAACTTAATGTTGTGTCTCGACTGATTTATGGTGAGCCTTTCATAGGGTTTTCTTGGGATGATCTTGACAGAGGAGGTTTGTCATTGCCTTCCTCTAAGACTGGGGCTGTGACTTGCCCCTGGTCACCTCATAGGTTTTCATGGCTGAGCAGGGTATTCAAACCTAGTTCTACAATTAAACCACTAAGTCATATTCACTCTCAAGTTCTTTATTACCTTTCTCTAATTACTTAAGCTTGTATTATGAAAACAGTGTGCATAATAAGCAAGAAGAGCTAAGTGATTCTTGGAGACACAAATTAGCTCCCTTCTTTTTTGTAAGTCATGGCCAGCTTTCAGACAGATGATTTTTTATGATGTCAAAACTTGATGCTGAAAATAAGTCCAAAGTAACAAGTTTCTAAACTTTTTTCTGTTGTTACAATGCGGATGAGAATATTTTAGTGTTCATCATTGCTTCCTGGAAGTAGGTTGAGTATTTTCCCCATGAGCAATGAAGGTTACATAAAAGTGCATTTTGGATAGTGGTGATCTATGGGTCCATGGCTGGACAGCCACTGTTGTAGCAGGCTAGTAGTTACATGTTCCTGGATGGATGCTGACAGATCTACAGTGACATAGAATCATAGCATCTTGGAAGGGGCCTCATGGGTCATTGAGTCCAACCACCTGCTCAGTGCAGGATCTCCAGCTAAAGCATCCCCAGGTAAGTGTGCAGCCCCTTTTTGAAGACGTCCACAAAAGGAGACCACACCACTTCTCTAGGCGATTGGTTTTGTTGCCGAACCACTTTTACTGTCAAGAAGTTCCTTCTAATGTTCAGTTGAAATCTGCTGTCCTGTATCTTAAAACCTTTAGACCTGGTCCTACCGTTTGCTGCAGCAGAACAGTCCTGCTCCTCCATGAAGTTTTTTTCTGTGAAGATAGAGCGTACTTTTCAGATCTTCCTTGATTCATCTTGGGTGGTGGGGGAGGGGTGCATCTTCAGTATTTCTCATCTTCATATTAAACATTACTGCATTCTGTTCAAGTTTATGTTTTTCAAACTATTTTGATGCATCATGCCTGGTGTGGATGAAGAAATGGGTACTATTAAAAATTAGTTCTAGAGGGGTTTCAGTTGCATAACAAGCTCAAACCCAATCTTCTTTCAACAATCATGTAGTCAGGAAAAGCTTTGTCAAAAGTGTGGCTTAAATATAAACAGTTATTATTGTCTAAAATCTCTTTGTGGATGTCACATTTCGAAACTTTTTCGATAAGAGACTAAAGAGGTCCAGATATATGGCTAACATATAGGGATTTACTGAGTAAAGAAAATTGTATTTTTAGGTTAAAAGAGAGAAAACAATTGGAGGAAGAAGACTTTGCTATACAATGGTCCCCCAGCTGCAGATATCAGAAAGGTTTGTTAGATGATAAGAATAGGAATTTTGAGCCAATGAAAAATAAATTTGAAAGTTATTTAGAGAAGGAAGAGAAACATCTGATTATGAGAATTTATAAACTGTTAATACAACAGATGAGTAAATCAAGGAATATGTGGTGAGTTGGTCTAGGAATGTGGGACGTGTTGTTGTTGTTGTTGTTGTTGTGTGCCTTCCAGTTGTTTCCAACTTATGGCGACCCCTAAGTCATTTCCAGCTTATGGCGACCCTATCATGGGGGTTTCTTAGCAAGATTTGTTCAGAGGAGGTTTGCCATTGCCTTCTCCTGAGGCTGAGCGCGTGTGACTTGCCCGTGGTCACCCAGTGGGTTTCATGGCTGAGCTAGGAATCGAACCCTGGTCTCCAGAGTCATAGTCAAACACTCAAACTGCTAAGCCAAACTGGCCCAGGG
This sequence comes from Phrynosoma blainvillii, assembly GCA_026167975.1. Taxonomy (NCBI): domain Eukaryota; kingdom Metazoa; phylum Chordata; class Lepidosauria; order Squamata; family Phrynosomatidae; genus Phrynosoma; species Phrynosoma blainvillii. The sequence goes on along the minus strand of JANUYF010000002.1, from coordinate 56,433,160 downwards.
ACATAACATACATTTATGGAATTGGGAGAAGATATGGACCAATGATATCCAAAATTTGGTACATTATGATTTAAGAGAAAATGTCTATAAAATGATGTACTAATGGTACATGTTGCCAGATAGATTAGCAAAAGTGCACAAAGAAGCCAGCAACAAAGTTGGAAATGCATCAAAGAGATGGAGATGGTTTTTCACATGTGGTGGAATTGTCCTAAAACAGATAAGTTTTGGCTATTGATAAGATCAAGAATGCAGACAATTTTTAAAATAAAACTTGTGAAGCATTCTTGCTGAATTTCTTTGGCTTTGATAAACAGATCGAAAATGAGATTGGCTTACCCTATGGTGACAGTGGTGAGAATGACTTACACTAAATATTGTAAGATCCCAAAGATCCCAGCTGAAGACAAATGGAGGTGTAAATTAGTAGAAATTGCAGAGATGGACAAATTAACACAACTAATGAAAGTTAATTCCAGAGAACAGTTCTTGCAAGAGTGGAACTTGCTTACAGCTTATTTGCAGCTATGAGAAGTGCCATCAGCAGGCTTTGAAGATTGATTTTATTTATTTTATTTATTAAGAAAGAGATGTCATTATAAGGAAATGGTGGTTTCCCTCTTCTTCCCCTCATCTTCTTCCTGTTTTAGTTATAAGAAGTTAAAATTAAGAATAAACTAAATACATGAAGTTTATATGTGAAAGGAATGGGGGAAGGATTAAGGGATACACTGTTTGTCTTAGCAAATGGGAAGTCAGTATTGGTTGGTTATTATTTATTTATTGTTTGTTTAGAGTGGGATGAATGTTGTGAGTTGTAGTGTTTCATATTGCTGTTATGATTTGTGTGCTTACAATTTTGCATGTGTTTATATATCCTTAAAATACAGTTTTTAAAAAGTTTATGTTATGGTACTCTTAGCTGAAGTGCTTTATTCTGTGTCAGTGGTACCTTTTATACTGTTGGCTGGAGCCCATTAACACAAGCTGCACCAAAATTCATTTTCAGGCTTGATCCTATGTCCTTTTCTTGCATTCAGAGGTGCAGGTGTCTTTCATTAATAGTATTTACTGAATATTGTCTATTGAGTATTTATTTTCGTTCCATAAACCTTTCAAAATATTTTTGTATTGCTGTATTTTTAGTCATGATTGACACCGAATATTTACTGCGTTGAATTTTTTTTTTAATTTGGTGTTCTCTGGAAAGTAAATTAAAAGCTGAAGTAGGAAAGAAGAAGCAAAAGCATAGCAGGATTCCTGTGGCTATATAGCCAGATAAACTGGTGTGTGTGTGTGTGTGTGTGTGTGTGTATAATCCAGCTGCTCTTTAGTATTAGTCTCATTTCCATAAAAGAAATTGACTGGAAATCTCTGAAAGATAGAAGGGCTTAAAGACCATAGCTAGTCATGCTTGACTTCTGAAAGTGCTAGTTTGTACAACACACTAATTAGAGAAAAAGTTTGAAATGGGTATGCCTTGATAGTTACCTTGGAATATTTCACTGCCATCTGGTGAATTTGCTCAAGTTCATTCATAGATGTTATTCTGGAACTCTATACAGTACTTATATTTGGAAAAATCTACATTTTAAAAAGATTGTCCATGTATAAATCTAGAAAGTAGAAAAGTACTTCTGTAGATATTCAAGATATTAAAAAGAGCAAATTCCTTTGATACCTTCCAAGATGTTGTGAATAGGGATAAATCTCATCTAAGAAAGTTGTTCTGATGAAAAATAGTATGCATTTTCTGTGAAAACCTCTCTTCAGCTTCATCGACCACTGAGTTGATTTTCTTCCTATCAATCAGAAACAACTTAAAGGCGCACAACAACAACAACAACAACAACAACAACAACAACCAAGCTTTCTTCACTGCCTAGCGTTTACACCGTACATAGAAATGGGAATTAGGGTGGCATGGACAATCCTAACTTTAGTAGGCAATGATACATCTTTACATTTGAGGTTCTTGTCCAGTTCCTTCATAGCTGCCCTTTCAAGTCCTAGGGGTCATGCAGAGAGTGCAAAAGGAGCAGCCAGAGGCCACTCCTGTCCTGATCAGCGTGGGACCATGGCAACCACAGCTGCCTGGTCCCAATCCGGGCCACCACCAAGGTCCCGGAGGGGGTGCCAGCAAAGAGCGGACTTTCTCTGCTCCTTTTCTGGCTGGCTTTTCCCAGTTGGGTGCGCTCTCCGCATGGCTTCTGGACACTCTGGGGGTGTGCGGTGTCTAAACGCCACACCCCCAGAGCGGCTGAAACCGCTCTTTCCTGCCCATCTGTTTCAGGCCCAAGGCTTCTTTTGATTTCTTGACTCCAGTCTCCACTTTGATTAATGATTGTGCCAAGGTTTGGAAAATCTTGAACTATTTCAGTGTCTTCATCATCTTCTTTAAAGTTTTATAAATCATCTGTGGTCATTATTTTTGTTTTCTTAATACTCAACTGTAAACCAGTATTTACATTTCCTTCCTTGACTTTCTTCAGTAGTAGTTCCAAGTTTTTGTTATTTTTGGTATTTTCTGCTTGTAGTATGGAATCATCTGCATATCTTTGATTTTTGATGTTATTTCCTCCAAATCTATTCTCCTAATCTATTCTATTCTTACAAATTTGAGTCAGCATTAATTTATGCATTCCCCAATCATTTACATATATGAGGAGATAATTTAAAACTTTCATTTCTAGTTTGTATTATATAATTTCCCATTTTTACTGGAACATGGAAGAGGGTAGCATCCATAAGCCACAGGAAGTTAAGCCATGCTGTCGAGACAAGAATTTGATTTGGTATCTTGGCTTAATAATTAAATGTGACTTGTAAAAGCTATGGTGTCCCAAGTTCTGATGAAACAATAAACTACTATTGAGAATAAATAAGAAACTATCTCCCTTCACAAGTGATTCTGGCACAACAACTTCACTTGTAAAAACTGTTTTGGTATATTGGGATGACAGCACTAAGGGCCTTTGCAGACTGCTAGAAATAGTGCAGATTGAGTCCACTTTAATTGTCCTGGCTCAATGCTAGGGTGTCATGAGAATGGTAGTTTTTTTTTTCCTGAGACATTGAGCTTTCTCTGTCAGAGAGCTCTGGTGCCACAATAAACTACAGTTCCCATGATTCCCTAACACTGAGTCAGGGCTGTTAAAGTGGACTCAATTTGCACTATTTCTGGCAGTCTGCAAAGGCCCTATGTCATGTTATTGGTCCAACAGGACTAGGAGAACCCTGGAATTGAAATGGAAAGGGTTTGGAGCTGATTCTTCTATGTGAGAAAATTCTGCTGTCTGTATATTTTGCCTTTTTGTTCTGTCCTTCCTTGTTTGTTGTGCCACCATTGTTTAACAACAACTTAGTCACAACTAGAATTAGTCTCAAAACAGCCTTGCAAGAGATGCTTAATTTTGGATAACTCTGGAGTGTTCTTAATACAAATAGAAATACGGAGTGAAAAGTGCTAGGAATCCAAATGATTTCATGTGTAGGGATTTTGTTTAGTAATGCTCAGTACTGTTATAATTATAGATGTATTGTTTACTGTAAGCATAGCTTGTGTGGATAATTATAGAATAATACTAGCTGAACTGTTATCCAACTGGGCATATGTCCAAGATAATAAAATATTGACAGACGGGTTTGTGTATAATAGCATTTTTAGCTTTCTTGTGATTTTTACCCACATACACAGTTGGGAATGTAGATAAGCCTAACTTACTATTAGTACATTCCTTTCTCTGATTTCATATAGCCTTCAATCTATACATTATGTAATGATTAGGTAAAGAGAATTTTGTTTCAATAGTAATTTTTCTCTGTTTTCAGGTTAGCACTATATGTATATGAATATCTGCTCCATGTAGGAGCACAGAAATCTGCGCAGACATTTTTATCAGAGGTATGTTTTCTATCATTCTTATGTCTTCTGCTGTTCTAGATAGCTAGTTTCACACATGATTTTGGCCATTGTAGCAAATTATAACTCAGAGCGTTACCAGTCAACACTGTCCCCACTTATGTAACATTACTGTATCCTTTCCTATGGTGATTTATTCCTTTACTCTGGAGCTACTTTTTCATTGCAGGACGAAGGGAAAATTATATATATATAGTTACAATATTGTTTGTTCTATGTCTTTATACCACTGTTCCTGGTCTGCATTTCATTCCTTGGTACTGGGTTCCTTCCTAGGAAAGCGTTGCTGGATCATACCAAAGATTTGTCTAGTCCCCATCCAGCCAACCATGTGTCTATGGGAAGCCAGACAATAATTGATCTACACAGTCCACCACCACAAAATGTGGAGATGGCCACAGTTATATTGCAGAAATGCAGATCTGTCAGAGACTGTTACCCATCATAGATAAGTACAGTCTACCAACATATTTCTAAATATCTGACACTGGAAATAAACAAGATACAATAGTAAAACCTGGGAAACAGCGGTACAGAACTCCAAAGGCTGTTTGATTAGATGGACTTTTTGATTCAATTCATCAAAGGTTTTATTTTGTCTTTATGGTATGAATTGATTAAAGCTTGCCATCCTAACAACAGTTGCAGTAGCAGCAAGCAACTATATGTTGAGCGTTTGAGATTTTTTAAAAAAAAGTTAGTCTAGATGGCACAAACAGGAAAACAACCCTAATCTCTGTTTGTTGCTTTTAGATAAGATGGGAAAAAAACATCACATTGGGCGAACCCCCAGGATTCTTACACTCTTGGTGGTGGTAAGTGTTTCAAGTTTACAAATACCATATAGTGTTTCTTCTGGTTTTTATTGTAATGTTGACCCTGTGCAAAAACTGATTTATATCTGACATAACTGGAATGTCTTTTGTTGGTCTCTTGGAAAAAAATGGATATGGACAGCATTTAAAGTTGAATTGACAGCTGGTTTCTCAGTAAAGCTCAAGTTGCATAGTTACTTTTTTCAGGTACTTTACCTTTGCTTCTTTTTAGTCAAGGCTGATATTCAGGTTTTCCAATTAAGTAGTCATTTTGCCTGGAACCTTCTTCTAGTAGAGTTACAAAGTGTTTACTAGGAAAATTTACACAGTACATTGAGTAAGGCACCCTGGTTGGCTGTGAACAAGCCACTAAGAGCAACCTGCTGGTGCATGCAGCTTTCTGCTCATTTGTTTCCACTTGCAGCAGGAGCCCCTCAACATACCACAGAGCTTTGCTCAGCAGTTTGTTCATTGTATTGTTTGGCAGCCAGTAGTTTCCCATCCCTGATCCCCCCCCCCCACAAACAAAAGAAAGAAGCCAAGAACAAACCCTAGGTTCTTCCTTTAGTTTGTTGAGAGGGAGCAAGTCAAGGAAAAGAAGTTGCAGACTGCCAGACGACATAATAAACAAACAGTAAAATGACACCCTTTACTTCAGGAACAGTTGTGCAAAGTGTACCAATGGGCTGCTCATTCATAGTTCCTGTGGATCTTTTGCTTGCCATGCTGTGTGAACTGAGCTATTGAAAAAGCAGGTTCATTGGGCAACTCCTTTCACGTAGATTTTCTTGGAAGGCCTATCAACAAATTCTACTTTAACACTAATTTATTTCACAATTAAAACAACATTTAAAACACCTTTAAAACATCAACATTAACTTCAGGAGGAAGTGGGGAAAGACTGTATACAGATATGCTTCCATAAGACAACCGCCATTGATATAAATGGAGAAACCTGATTGAAATGCACAAAAGTATGCACTGGAATACCTTTGATCACAACTGTAGAATCCTGTCTCTTATAATTTAAGGGCATGTCCATTTCCTAATTAAACTACCTACTTATAAGGGGCTGGATCTCAGCACTGACCTACCAGTCTCTGTATTATATATGTTCTGTTTTACCCTATTAATATGAGTAGATCATAATTTCCCATAGTTTGTTCCTTGCATAAGAGAGGCTTTAAAATTATTTTGTATTGTATTTGAATTTAAATAGATAGGGGAAAACTTAACAATAAAATGAAAAAAATGATACAAAGAAATAATGAGTTTTCTTCACCTTATTTTGCCAACATACCCTGTCCTTTCTGTCTATTAATGCTGTTGTGCAGCCAGGTTGGGATCTTTTCTTATTCATAAAGAAACAGATGGTAGGGATAGGGTCAAAGAGGCCCAGTATTGGCATCTCTGTTGGCAGAGGTGCAGCATTGTTATAAAAGCATTTTATAACTAGAGATGACTAGCTGGCCTTATACAATTGTTACAGAGTCTCATTTCATTAGTTATGCATTTACAATATATCTTATTTCTCCACATCATGATGGCAGTTACTCTGTTAATCATCTGATGATTTGTATTAATCATCAGGACTACAGAGGTAATCTTTATGAGTACTGTGAGTACCGAGGACGTGGACAAAATACTTGGTAGAGTGAGGAAGACAACCTGCCCCCTCGATCCTTGCCCTTCATGGCTGGCCGTCCATTGCTGTTCATTAAGGACATCATCAATGCATCCCTCAGGGAAGGGTGCGTTCCATCTTGTTTAAAGGAAGCGGCAGTTAAGCCACTTCTGAAAAAAACCCTCCCTGGACCCCCGTGGATATGAACAACTATAGGCTGGTGTCTATGTTACCATTCTTGAGCAAAGTTGCTGTTCAACTCCAAGCGGTCTTGGATGAAACCGATATCTAGACCCATTTCAAACTGGCTTTAGGACAGGATTTGGAGTTGAGACTGCCATAGTTGCCTTGACTGACGACCTGTGCCTGAGTATCGACAGGGGTAGTGTGACCCTGCTGCTTTTAGACCTCTCAGCAGCTTTTGATACAATAGATCATAGATTCCTCTTGGATCGCCTGAGGGGGTTAGGAATTGGAGGCACTGCGTTGCAGTGGTTTTGCTCCTTCCTCTTGGGCAGGTCCCAGAGGGTGCTGCATGGGGACAGTTGTTCTGAAAAAAAGAATCTTACATGTGGCGTCCCTCAGGGTGCCATCCTGTCCCCGATGCTGTTTAATATCTATATGAAGCTGCTGGGTGAGATCATTCGGAGATATGGGGCTGGGTATTATCAGTACGCTGACGACACCCAGATCTATTTCTCCGTGTCTCGTTCGTCGGCCTCGAATTCCGATGGCGTCTCTCCTCTCAATGACTGTCTTAAGACAGTAATGGTCTGGATGAGGAAAAACAGATTGAGATTAAAACCAGACAAAACAGAGGTGCTCACAGTAGCGGCCCCAAACCCGGAAATTGGGTTGCAACTGCCAGTCCTGGACAGGGTCACACTCTACGTGAAGGACTGTGTTCATAGTCTGGGGGGGCTCCTAGATTCGTCGCTCCTGATGACAAATCAGGTAAACGCAACGGTCAGGAGCGCCTGTTGTCAGCTTCAGCTGATATGCCAGCTGCGCCCTTTCCTGGAAGTAAAGGACCTTAAGACTGTGGTGCACGCGCTGGTGACCTCTCATCTGGATTACTGTAATGCGCTCTACATGGGGCTACCCTTGTGCTTGGTCCAGAAACTGCAGTTAGTACAAAATATGGCATCCAGAGTGGTCTTGGGAACACCAAGGAGAGACCACATAACATCTGTACTAAAGTCTCTCCGCTGGCTGCCTATTAGTTTCCGGGCCCAGTATAAGGTGTTGGTTATGACCTTTAAGGTCCTAAATGGCTTGGGTCCAACCTATCTTCGGGACCGCCTCCTCCCATATAATTCACCCCACACACTCCGGTCCTCTGGGAGCAATCTGCTGCAGCCTATAAAAACTAGGCTGTCTGCAACCTCCCAGAGGGCCTTCTCGGCGTCTGCTCCCAGACTATGGAACGGCCTGCTGGATGAGATCCGTCAAATTAAGACCTTGAGCAGCTTTAAAAAAGCTGTTAAGACAGATGTCTTCCGGCAGGCCTTTCCTGATTAGATTTCCCAGCCTCAGGAGCTCACCCAATCTGCCCTCTCCCTCCTTGGATGTAGCCGCTTCTCTGTTTGTTGTAATTTGTATTGGCTTGTTTTTAGTTTATTGTTAATTTGGATTTAATTATTTTATATTGTTTAATTATGATGTTTTAATATATTATCAGTTTAATACTTTTTAAGGGGTGGGTGGAATTCAGAGTGTATTATACATATTGTATGGAATTTTAACTGTTGTTAGCCACCCCGATTGTTGACAGAGGGACAGGGTATAAATTAATTTATTTATTTATTTATTTATTCATTCATTCTTGTAGACATAGATTTAAGTGAGTTTAAATACTAAATTGCACATGGTCATTTTATTTTGAAAACAATCAGGGTGCTAACAGCCCCCCCCCCTCTGTAAAGAAAAAAATCTTGATATATTTACAAAGAATTTAAAAACAGGCATATAGCACAAAATGGTTGCTCAGGGCAGAAAAAAATTACTTATTTACATCATGACTGAAGATAATTCACCTGAGTATTGAAAGTATGCTCAGTATGTCCAGGATTTGCCAATCTGTATCTTATGAGATACCTGTGTAAGAGAACAAATGCTGCATCCTGCAGTTTCAGGGTGTTATAAGTGAGCTTTATAAAAAAAAATCTAAGACACTTAGAAAAGATGGATAGGAATTATCTCTGTGATTACAATAATACATTATATTTTGGGCATACTTTTTGGATCATATGAATAATTTAAAATACAAAGTTATAATATCTTTACCCTCCCCCCATTTTTCCAGTGTGTTTTGGGATCTCTACTGTGCAGCTCCAGAAAGACGAGAAACATGTGAACACTCAAGTGAAGCTAAAGCTTTCCATGACTATGTAAGTTTCATGCTTATTGAAAATATTTTGCCTGTTGGCTTTGTTCACAGGTTGAACCTGCAATTTTGCTAGTTACCCAGTATTGCAGAAAGATTCTTGTAGCCAAGTTAGTACATTCTTCTAATAATCAGGGGAGAAGGCATTAAGATTAACTTTGTAGGCCATGAAAGCACTTATTTGATGAAAGTTAACAAGGTTCATCCTAAAGAAATTTCAAGATAACACCCTTGTGGATGAAGTCAAAGAGATAATATTTTTCTTAATGAAATATTTGTGGCATTGTAGAGAACAGTGGGATGGAAGTGTGTATAGGTAACAGAGGCTATACAAGGAGAAGGAGAGTTATTTTACACTATTGTTAATTAATGGGGGGAATCATTTGAAAAATCTAGGTCAAAGGTAAAGTGAATTGTTAATGATTTGATAAATGTACATAATGCATGTCTTTAGAAATGGATTGGGCATAACTAGTCAGGAACCTGGACACAAAGTATTTTGAAATAAATGGAAGTGGGGTAGATCTCTCCGCCCGACTTTAACACTAAGCAGGATAAGAAACTCCCACCAAGTAACTTTGCTTTGTGGTGTTGTTGAGGGTTGGCTGTTTATTATATTTTGTTATATGGTTTAAAAAGCATGGTTTAAGGGAAAACTATCATTGTGTGTATTTTTTTTCAAGCAAACTTGTTTACAGTAATATTTATTTCTGAAAAATGCATTGTGATTTCATTAAGTGATTTGAGCAATGATAATTAGTAGAAAATCTAAATTCTCATCTGACATGATTCCATGCATTTGATTATGCATTTACAATTGGATGATTTGTTCAGCAAAAGGACTGATAAACAGAATAAATTAAGGGTTGGTTCACAAAACTAATTTTCCTGCACTTGGTATTCCTTTGTTTTCTCCGCCATTCTATGCTGGGTACATGGTACTCTGTTCTGCATAAGTCTGTTGTGTAGTGGTCTCTCAGGGAGCGGGGGAAATACAGGTTATTTAAGATATGTTTGCTGAAGAAACCATGTTTTTCTAGGACTTGGCTCTCCCTAGGATTTGTATGTTATATGGATTGAGGTTTACTCGGATGCTTACTATGAGGTATAACAATTGATCCTTTGGTTTTATTTCAAAATGCAAATCAGCAAATTTAAGGATACTGAAGCTGATCATTGCACTTGATATATGTCATCTTGCATTATGCTCTACTCTGTTACATAATTTGTTCAGATTTCTTATTTTTGATTTATTGATAATTTGCAAGAATATAATAGGTATGATGTATCCAAAGTTAAAGACTTTTAAAAGGGTAGGCCAGGGGTAGGCAACCTTTTTGAGCTGGGGGCTGGGTTGCTGTCCCTCAGACACTTGGGGGGCCGAAGCACCAAAAATAAATAAATAAATAAATAAATAAATATTTTTTAAAAAAATTAAAAATATATGCATGCACACTCTCTCAGCCCCAGAAAAGCCATGGCAAAACCCCTGTGGAGATTTTGCCAAGAAAACCCCAAGAACAAGTAATAACAACAATAATCAATATCATCATGGCAGGCGGCGGTGGCAGGACTGGCCTGGGGCCGGTCCAAAGGCCTCGAAGGGCCGCATCCGGCCCCCGGGCCTTAGGTTGCCTACCCCTGGGGTAGGCTTTTTTTAAATTACGTGTAAATATTGAGCATGTTTTCAGAATTTTGTAAATAAATGCAACACAATTTGAAACTATTTAACTCTGACCAGGTTGTGTCCTACCTGTGAACAGTATGGGATCATCTTTATTTATTAACATGTTGGTTGTCAGGATGAGTAGATAGCTTTACATTTTATTATTATTTAAATAGTGAAAGTGTGGGCAAAATGTATTATTGACAGAAAATAATTGCTGGCTATTAATTTGTTCAGTGTCCTAATTTTGCTGCTCTTCTAGTTACACAGTTTGACTATTCCAGACAAAGAAGTACTAGCTAACAGAACTTTGATACAATTTTTAAAATATTATTTTGTGCATGTTAATGAATAATCTGTAATATGTGTTCCACCTTTCTCAGGCAGTGGAAAGTATTAAGACAGCCCTTGCAGAGCAAGTTTTGTTAGAAGAGAGTATTTGAATGTTCCATAGAATTGTAGCTCACTTTACGTTGTACATTATAGTCTGAGTATATTACAGAAGCAATATACAGTTGTCTCTCCCTGTTCACGGACTTCAAGTCCACGGTCCCACTCTTCGTGGGAGGAACAAGCGGGGAGGGATATAATGGTGGTGCATGCCTGCACGTGCCCCCCCCCCGCACGTGCCATTATTTTCAATGGGACTTGAATATTTGTGAGCTCCCATTTTCATGGTGGTGGTGATAGTGGTGTCCAGAAAGGATCCCCACAAATTGGGAGGGGTTACTGTGTTGCTCTAGAAGTTACTGCAGTTTATAAATGTATAACACACCTAATCACATTTGGATTAGAGCTTATGAATGTTTAATTTCTAATGTTTTAATCTGAGATCATAAAGATGTACTACTTAGATTTTATTTACATTTTTGAAGGGTCTGTTAGGTTTTTTTAATTAAATGGAGCAAAATTGTATGACAGAATTGACAAATAGCACTTATGTAGAGTTTCGTATTACAACAATTTAAAGATCTGTTCTGTGTTTATCAGTGAATGTACATGAAAAAAAACATTGATTGAGTTGCTATTGGTGAAACTATTAAATTTTATCAATAAATAAAAGTGAGTAAGACTGCAGTCCAGCCACACTGAAGCACTTAAATAGCTCAGTGTTGAAATGTTGTGCCTAACTCTTTTCTGAAATTTGTGGGATTGAAGGATTGCACCCTGAAATTTAGAGAGAACTTCAAGTGACAATTTGGTAGCAACATGTCTATAAAGCAATTTTTTCCAATAATGACTGGGATGAAGATGACAATGGCAGCAGGAATAATTGAAAAGAATGTGTTGGACACAACATACATCTTTTGAGATTTCCTCTTATGTAGTATGCTTACAAAACTCTTATTACTGGCTGCAGTTCACTGGGCATATGCAATTTTCTGCCTTGTATATATAGTATATTTCTCTCTGCACCTGATAGTTTCCTACATTCGCTGCCATCTCCAGTTCATTTCTTCACAGGATGTCAATGTGAAAGTCCTGAATAATTATCTGTTGCCACATTTAAGTTGTTATAATAATAATAATTATAATAATAATAATTTTTATTTAATACCCCGCCCCTCTGTGCACAATCGGGGCGGCTTACATCATAAACGGGGCGGCTTACATCATAATATTTGCATCTATCAGAAATTAAGATTAAGATATAGGAAATATGAGTACACTAGTATATTAGGTAAAATGAATACATTCTTGAAAACAAGTTGCATCCTTCTGCAAATTCTGTTTGTATATTTATAATATGAAAAGAACATGAACTTACTATATTTAGTATCGTATATGCCTTTCATATCATTGTTGCTATTGTCCATTTTCCTGGCTTAGGAAGGTTTTGATCTGGAGCTAGAAGTTCTAATCACATTCTTACTTCAGTAATGAAGTAATCTACCCATTCTCAATTTTCATTCATACCCTAAGCCAAGCAAGTGTTGTCTTTACTTCTTTCCTCCAGAGTAGAGTGCCATGTTGCTTTCTGAGCCAGCAGTTCTGAAGCTCCAGCCTGGCACACCATCTCATTTGTTGTTACAGGTGACTTGGAGGCTGAGATGAGTAAGCCAGCCTGTTGCCAGAAGCTTAGGCATCGTCCATGGTGGTGTCTTGTCCTCAGGCTGCTGTCTGGATCCAAAAGGCCCTTAAGGTCATTGGGTTCTGAAAGTCTGTTGGTAGGACCTGCTTTTCCTGCTGTTCCAAGGAAACTTGATGTTTCAGATGTGAAGATGCTGAATCCCTATATTTCCTCACTCTTCATGGGGGCAGAACCTTTGTATTGTAGCACTTTTTGAACTGAAGCTCTGAAAATGTCTGTGGATGCTGCATAAAATTAACAGGATTTTAATGAGTTGACCATCCATGTCAATGTAAGTATCTCCTGTCTCAGGGCGATCCTTAATTTAATGCAAAATTACATAGATACTAATCTTCCTCAATATGCCTCTTGTAATGGAATGTTCTTTTCACATTAGTACTAAGTTAGAACTTACAGTTCCATTTAGTTGCATACTGTTTTTCCTTAAGAGGATTCCTGGATTCTCTTCATTTGAATGGATTTCTACAGATTTGTAATAACCATATGCAGTTTCACTATTTGAAGTGATGAACACTGAAGTAGTTCAGCAGCAACATGGTTAGCTTTATCATTAAGTTCACATAAATAACATTGTATTGCTTTTAAAAACAAAAAAATAAATGAAGAAAACATAAACTTAATCTTCAGATTATGTTGTCTGTCACCAAAACAGCTATTCTTTGTATGATTTATGAGTGCCAATCAAAGTGTTGGCCCCTAGACCAGTGCTGGTTCATAAGCCATCAGCTCCTGGTCCCTGGAGAGTTTCTAGGAAAGAAGGAAACAGTTTTAGCCAGTAGGTACAAATATGGTATAGTCCTTGCCAGTTGACCCACATCAGGTAGCCTGGAAGCACTAATTTTCATTACACTATTTTTCTCCCTTTGTTTTGCTTTCATGGATGCTCTTCTGAAGATCTTTTAATTCTTCTTTCTTCCCTTCCCTATAGTAATCAGTCTTGGAATATCTTGGAGGATTAAAAAAGGAGATAATTTGGACTAGTGCTCCTGGACTGCATGTTAACATTCCTCCTAGGTAGGACCAAGGGTTTGAGTGGAAGGCCACATGTTTCAGAGATGGGAGTGGAAACTTGAGCTCATTCTTATCCACCTATAATCCTGTTTCTCAGAAATGTGAATTCCAAGCTCTGTTTCTATCTAGTAAGAGGAGTGACCTATGACATGATGGGTGGTTTTAAATATAGTAGTTAAAACTTAGTCCCCCGACCCCTCAAAGGCAAGGTACACGTGCATCATGGTTGTACAACTGTATTTATTATTCTTAAAAAGTGATAACTACAGGAAAATGATGCAGAAATAGTAGCTGCTCCAGATATGTTAGAACTTTTGGAGCATATGTACTGAATCACCTTGATTTTAATACAGAGTTATATTAACACTGTATGTTACGTTTTATTTTTATTTTTTTTAAATAAACAAAATATTAAGATTTTAAAATAACAAAGTATTTGATGTTTTGGTCTGCCTACCTCAGAACCTCAGATCTATGTAGCATTGAGGAAAACGGAACAAATTAATTGTTTAAAGGTGCATGTTTAACTATATTAATTGAGGTTTTTTAAACATTGGAACTCCATATGAGAACTGGTGGGAAGGCAAAGGAGTACAGCTCAGTTCCCATATATTTGTGTGGACAGAAAGTTGATAGGCATCTGTTAGTGCATCTGAAGGTAATTTGCTATTTTTCAGCAAGGGCTCTTTGATTTCCAAATGTGTAATAATAATATTAGCAACAAGGATTGTGAGCTCAGTTCAATTCTGATGTTAACAATTAAATCCTGTACTCAGAATTCTTTTCTCATAAGTATTTTTCTTGCATTCACTATAACTTGTTTGGTTGATCTTTGGATTCTGGTAAAAAAAAATTAAATATTACAATTTCCTCTGGTTTCACTTAACATTTGAGGTTCATATATATAAACTTTTTTTGTCCTGGATAGTTTGCATCAGTTAAGTAACATGGGTCAAAATAATTCTAACTTGTTTGGCATTAAGGAAGACATTGCCACCTAGTGGAATCCTCCCTTCCCCCTTTAAAAATGCATTGGTCTTAGAAGTACGTATCATCATCGTAAGCTAACAATTTCTTCAGTTAGTTCAGCCCTCCTACCAACCATGACCAGGAAAGTTGGATGTTTATTTCAGTGATAATAATAAACCAACATTTGTGTTTATATTGGAATTCAAAGTGCCTTACAACAATGTGTTAACAATCCACAAAATACGAATGTATTTTGCTGTGCTGTTATGTGTGACATCCATACTTTAGTTTACACCTGTTGCTGCACCATTGCTATACAGAAAGGACTGCTGAACAGACATACAGTTAAAGCAAAAGGCATCTCATGGTGGTTCTTGAAAACATACGCAGCATGGAACTCAGTTACCCAACATAGACTCAAAACATACCCAACATGGAGCTCAATTACCTTTCTGTCCTGCAATGTCCATCCTATACAAGGGCTGCTACAGTAATTGCAGAAGAAAAAGGACATATTTGGGGTTGGGGAAGGATTGCTTCAGCATTTCCATGCGGAAAATGTACTGTTTAATCCACAAAACAAGTTCTTTGCTAGACTGCCACCTATACATAGCCAGATAATGAGTTGGCTTAAATCCAACTTTATGCTTGTGGGTGTTTACTAGCATGATGGGATTTTCTTGGCCTTCCCTCCTTTCCTTCCTCCTCCAACTCTTGTGATAACCAATACCTGCTGTCGAGGATCTGGTTATGAGGACAGCAAGATAGGTACAGAGGTATAGGGAATTTCCTCCTCCACATTCTGCTGACAGAAGCAGTTCTGTCAACAGAATGACAAGTCTACATCCTGCCCTAACTTGTTGTTTTGACATTAGTCAGACAAGGCAGAGCAGTATATAGGACTGTATAGTAGCTTCTCTCTAAAGCAGGAGAACTGAAGAACTAGCGCAAGGCTTTTCTTTTCTTTGCAGGTTAAACTATGTTATTCCTGTACATTTGGAACCTTAAATTATGCGTAGCTCAAGCTGTAATTTAATATGTTTGAATTGAACCATTGCAATATATGAAGCCTTAGGAGTAATTTTAAGAGCTTTGTGCATTTTTAGTTGTGTATGTTGTATTACTAAATGTACTTAGCAGGCATACCTTTATATTGGTGTTATTACTCTGTACTTAATTTTCTGTTGATGCTGTATTACTATTACTATTTTTATTTGTCCCAGAGTTTGGGGTAAACTCTGGGCAATAATTCAACCAAAAGAAATATTTAATTTTTACTGGGGTTTTGGTTAAGTAAGGATTAGATATTTTTATTGGAGTTCCAGGTACTTCTAACTGCATTTTGCAGTTTTTGGGGCTAAAGGTTGTTTTGTAGTTTTCTAAAAATGATTAAGATAAACCAGTAATTTAGTATTCTTCCTAGTGTAATACCTTAAAGTACCAGTTCCCATGTGCTCTTGAAAGCTAAGCAAGTCAGAGCTGGTTGGTATTTGGATAGGAGACTGCCAATGAATATTATATGTTGTAGGCTATATCTCAGAGGAAGGAACTGGCAAACCACCTCTGAGTATTCCTTGCCTAAGAAAACCCTATGAAATTAATTGGGTTGCCATAGGTTGACCGGTGACATAAAGCACAAACAGAATTGTGCAAACAAAAAAAGTCAGCATATTACATTTGAAGCCAAGAGCCACCCCTGAAGGGCACAATTGTTATCTTCTTGTTATTATGTGCCTCCAAGTCATTGTATACTTATGGTGGCTCTAAGGCAAACATATCATAGGATTTCCTTGGCAAATTTATTCAAAGGGGATTTAATCATTGTCATTCTCTGAGGCTGAGAGAGTGTGACTTGCCTAAGGTCACCAGTGGGTTTTTATGGTTGAGTGGGGAATCTGATCCCCAGAGCTGCAGTTCAGTACTCAAACCACTACACCATGCTGGCTCTCTTAATTGTGATCCTGGCTGTCTGTAATGTCTACAGCAGTCTTCAGTGGAGGTAGTACTTCACAGTTTATTCTCCAATTCATTTTCCCAACAATTCACTGAGATGGTTGGAACTCACTCAAAAGGCCTCATTCAGGAGGTAAGCTTGTAACCTGATACTACCACTTTATTGAGCAGGTGTGGGTTTTTCAGGCATCATCAACATAATCAATTACTTATAAAAGAAAAGAAAATACAACTTTTATTGTACTATAATAAAATTCATAGATTCTATGCTGGATCACAGTCTGGGAAGAGGGTTCCAAAATACTTCCACAGGATGAATGTGGGAGTTTCCTAAAAGTAGCACACTGTCATATCAGAGAGAAGGATAATTAAAAACCTGACATTTTGATTTCCACATGCAAGCATTAGTTTTTATATGAAGAAAACAGAAATCACTTGAGCAGCATTCTGAAATGGTCCCACCTGGGCCTACCATTTCTGGGGCACAGTAACTGGTCCAAGACCACTCATTTCACAGTGATGGAACATGATTTTGATCTGATTTTCACACAAAATTCAAAACGTATAGGAGGCTAGCAGTAGCTGAGCATGTGTGCCCAACTAGCTGTAGGGCAGGAAGGTAAAAGGGGTTTGGGCCCAGTCCTCTCACATTCCTCAGTGTCAAAGTTGTGCTGATTACCTCTCTGCGGATGCACATATAGGCATAATCCTCCCACAGATATGTCTAGAGTCCCATGGAATGAGGCTTTTTTTATGTGTCCCTGTATTTTGTTCAATATTTTGCATGCTGTTTTGGAACCGTGTACAATGACTAGAGCGCATCTGGCGGAAAACTCGACTCATATTCAACAAGACTCATCATAGGAACTTTCTTTGGGCCTATCGAGAGGCAATACGTGCAGCACAGAGGTCCTTCTCCTCTGCACGTATTGCGACTGCAGAGCCTCGTCCAACAGAGCTGTTTAGGGTGGTAAGGGAGATGACGCAGGTTACATCTGCGCAGAACCCATTGCTTAACCCAACAACAGCCTGCTATGCAGCATTTAACAACTTCTTTGCAGATAAAATCTCTTGGATAAGAGCCGACTTAGATGCCAGTATTTTGACAGAAACAACTAACAAGGTGTCCAGCAATTCCGTTGATGTAAATTTACTGGATCGATTTCAATCCGTGAGTACCGAGGACGTGGGCAAGTTACTTGGTAGAGTGAGGAAGACAACCTGCCCTCTTGATCCTTGCCCATCATGGCTGGCCGTCCGGGGGAGGGGGGGATGCCTTGATGGTGTTTCTTAAGGACATTGTCAATACATCCCTCAGGGAAGGTCATGTTCCATCGTGCTTAAAAGAGGCGGCGGTTAGGCCACTTCTGAAAAAACCTTCCCTGAACCCCCTGGATATGAACAACTATAGGCTGGTCTCTACGCTACCATTCTTAAGCAAAGTGATCGAGAGGGCAGTTGCTCTTCAACTCCAAGCAGTCTTGGATGAAACCGATTATCTAGACCCATTCAAACTGGCTTTAGGACAGGATTTGGAGTTGAGATTGCCATGGTTGCCTTGACTGACGACCTGCGTCTGAGTATCGACAGGGGTAGTGTGACCCTGCTGCTTTTAGACCTCTCAGCGGCTTTTGATAAATAGATCATAGATTCCTCTTGGATCGCCTGAGGGGGTTAGGAATTGGAGGCACTGCGTTGCAGTGGTTCCGCTCCTTCCTCTCGGGCAGGTCCCAGAGGGTGCTGCATGGGGACAGTTGTTCTGAAAAAAAGAATCTTACGTGTGGCGTCCCTCAGGGTGCCATCCTGTCCCCGATGCTGTTTAATATCTATATGAAGCTGCTGGGTGAGATCATTCGGAGATATGGGGCTGGGTATTATCAGTACGCTGACGACACCCAGATCTATTTCTCCATGTCTCAATCGTCGGCCTCGAATTCTGATGGCGTCTCTCCTCTCAATGACTGTCTTAAGGCAGTAATGGTCTGGATGAGGAAAAACAGATTGAGATTAAATCCAGACAAAACGGAGGTACTCACAGTAGCAGCCCCAAAACCGGGAATTGGGTTGCAACTGCCAGTCCTGGACAGGGTCACACTCTACGTGAAGGACTGTGTTTGCAGTCTGGGGGGGCTCCTAGATTCGTCACTCCTGATGACAAATCAGGTAAATGCGACGGTCAGGAGTGCCTGTTGTCAGCTTCGGCTGATGCGCCAGCTGCGCCCTTTCCTGGAAGTAAAGGACCTTGAGACTGTGGTGCACGCGCTGGTAACCTCTCATCTGGATTACTGTAATGCGCTCTACATGGGGCTACCCTTGTGCTTGGTCCAGAAACTGCAGTTAGTACAAAATATGGCATCCAGAGTGGTCTCGGGAACACCAAGGAGAGACCACATAACATCTGTACTAAAGTCTCTCCACTGGCTGCCTATTAGTTTCCGGGCCCAGTATAAGGTGTTGGTTATGACCTTTAAAGCCCTAAATGGCTTGGGTCCAACTTATCTTCGGGACCGCCTCTTTCCATATAATCCCCCCCCCCCCCGCACACTCCTGTCCTCTGGGAGGAATTTGTTAGAGCCAATGAAAACTAGGCTGTTGACAACCTCCCAGAGGGCCTTTTCGGTCACCGCCCCCAAATTATGGAATGGCCTGCCGGATGAGATCCGTCAGTTGACAACTTAAAAAGGCTGTTAAGACGGATCTCTTCTGACAGGCCTTCCTTGATTAGTTTCCCCAGCCTCAGGAGTCCCTTTATCCCTCCTATTTTTGGTTAAAAATTCTGCCCCGCCAATTATTTGTTTGGCTATAGCTTGTTTTTAATTATTGGTTTTTAACTATCTTGTTTTAATACTAAAATTGTTTAATTCTCTTTTAAGGGGTGGGGGGGGTTGTGGAATCTTGGATTATATTTTAATATTGTATGAAGTTTTTAAATTGTTGTAAGCCATCTCGATTGCGTGACAGAGGGGCGGGATATAAATAAAACTTATATTATTATTATTATTATTATTATTACATTATTTTAAAGTTGTTATTACTATGTTCAGCTTCTACCTTGTTCTTACGGTGTCTGAATCTAGCAAAGTGAAGCTACTTCTGCCTCGTATTTTAACTGTTACGTATCTAAAATGTTCAATGACTTGAGAAATCCAATAATTACCTTTCTAATAAATACAGCATCTATCATACACAGCACTGCCATCAGGCTTTGGCTACAGATATGGAGTTTACCAGATAACCCCTTGACAGAGAGTAAAGCTTTGCAGACCATTGTTGCATCAAAAATAAAAGTGCAGTAATGGCTGGTCAATCAAAGTAGCAGGACTATGGATCATCATTATATATATATATATATATATTTATTAAATTTTAGTTGTAGTTAGTTTACATGTCTGATACTGCTGGAGTGATGAGAACATGTCTGATACTATTTTGCCCCTCTGCTTCTCCCTATTAGTGGAGAATTTTATAATCAGGCTTTTTTATGTCCATTATAACTTTTTATTTGACATTATGCAAGTTGATCTGTTTATCTTAATCCACCGGTTATGCATCTGTAAGTTAAAAAGGTTTCTGCTGGTTAAGGAACATGAAAACACTTCCAAAATTTACGACACTTTTATACTATCCATCAACAAAGTGGTTTACAAAAATTATGAATTAACAGACTACAGATGGAATACAAAATATATAAGAAAAATAATATCAAGGCAAAGGTTTAGCCCAAGCCAGTACTGGAGAAAAATGCATATATTGTAGTTCCTACTGAATATAAATTACTGAAACACATTGGTCTACAAAGATATTTTCTGTGTGTTTAAAATAAGCTGAAGCCCATCAAATTGTGTCAGCCATCAAATAAAGGAGGGGCTGGTAGATCTTCTAGATAAGTTCCTAATGTTGGGAATTCTAGATGCCGCTGGTCATTATACGTGTATTTGCAACTTCCCACTCCCACTCTTCCTCCTACTACTTTAATTATACCTACTGATCTGTGGTGCAGTGTGTAAAGTCTTTATGCCTAGGGTTCTGAAAGCTCATGTCACAGCAAGAGCCTCCTCAAGTCACAAAGCAACTAATTTAAGCCTTCATAAGTATAATTAAGAAAATAAGCAAAACAGTCTTGTAGTCTAGGCACAGGGCCAGATAGACAATGGGAAAAGAGGATGAGCGTGCAGGAAGGTGTTATTTAATAGATGGATCCCAGGATAGCAGAAGCTCTCCACAAAGAGAAATGGAGCTCCTCAGAAGCACTTAAGAGGGAATTTACTAGGATCATGGCTCAGCGGTGGATCTACTTGATAGTTTCAACACTATTCCCATATGTGAATTCTCTCCTCTTACTGTTTGGCTTTCACTCTGATTTAATATTTTTTCAAGCTAGAGGTATTTGAATTACTGTCAGACATCCATATCCATGGATTCAACCACCCACAGCTTGAAAATATTTTCCCCAAAATACAAATTCCAATAAGCAAACCTTGATTTTATCATTTTATATAAGAGATATAATTTTATCATGCCATTGTATGTAATGGGATTTGAACATTTACAGATTTTGGTATCCATGGGGGGGGGTGTCCCAGAATTGGACCCCAGTGGATACCAAGGGCTCACTGTATACAACTTGCTACATCAAAACATTTGATGAAAGCATTTTAATTCATGTGAGTTTTTGCTATCATCTCTACTGTTCCATTTGTTTGAAATGGGAACCGTTTCCTCTGTTCTCTTATCATAGAAAGTATGGAGAAAATTATAATGGATTGAACAAAGTAAGGCATATAAAGATAGACTTGTTTGTATGACAACATTTTCTCTAATTTTTGTGTCGAACTAAGCAGGAATTTTGTTCGGCAGTGATCATTTGGTCATCATCTGCTTATTCAGTTCAGTGGTTCTTGCTTGTTTTCTTTATCAGGTATCCCTTTAAATATCTTTTGTTGTTGTGAACCCCACACAACCAAAGTCAATAATTAAACCCTTAAAGTGCATTGAATAATTATTTTAAATTTCTAATCAAGGGTCTTTTAGATTTGGAAAGAAGGGAGAAATAAATAACACACACATTCCTATTATAATATTTTTATTGGAATGATTCCATACAAAATAACAACCAACAACAACAATATCTGAACATTTAACCATGGCCTAATATTGCTTTTGTTAGATCTAATTAATTAATTAATGAGAAGGCTGGTGTTGCATTTCATTTACAAGCCTTATTATATCAGGCTTAATTGCTGAAACTTGTATTCTGAGTTCTGACTCTTATGCTTTTCATAAGACTTTTATACTTGTTTTTAAAATAGACAAGAGCAGAGAATGATTTTCCACACAAGCATGTTGTTATGCAAGGTATCAATGCTTCCATAGCCCTCTTTGATAGTTCCGGAAAACCTGCTTGTAAGTGAGCCCAGAATTTTGGAAGGGACTGTTTTTTGAACTGCAATTTCAGAGCAGCATCCGTGCATGAGCTTGTCTTCCTCTGATGCTGTCAGCTCATTAACTGAAAATGGATTTCTAATCCAGTTTTTGCTTGTATCGGGAACAGGAAAATATTCACAGAAACTATGCTGCAAATCTTTGAAATGCTGTGCAGAAGTGATGTGTCCTTCCCAGACAATTCATTGTCAGTGGAATCAAGAAAATTTGTGAGGTTTGGAAATGTCTTATAGTTTCAGTCTGATAGACAATTATGCCACAATTCCAACATTTTCATCATTGAAGATTAAAGTTGAGCCTGTTTAAATGGTTGAAGATGTGCAACAAATATACTAATTTTGCTAACCAGGAAAATCTGTCAAACAATCGCTGAGGTGAAATTGCTGCTCCATGAGGAATAATTGTATCTCGTCTCTCAGTTACCCAAAACGAGACAAAACTTTCATGATCGGCAACAAACATCACAGTATAGCAAAAGGTAATGGTGTTCATTGTCCATGTCTTTTCAAAGTTGCTCAAAAAGTCTTGACTTCAATTATTTGCTTTTTATAAAATTTACAATTTTGACTGATTCATTTAAGGTCTGTTTTTCTAGCATCTTCTTAGCAACTAGAGCTTCCCTGTGTATGCAGTAATGCTACCAAGTCACAGACGGTTCAATTTCCTTGATCAGTGATACAAGTCCATCCAGTAAGCTTTGCAGACATTGCTTGTGCCCTGTCCAAGCTAATTTCAATGCATTTTAACCAATCCATGTCATGAAATATTATAAACTTTTTAAAGCTGTTAAATACTTCTTTAGCTGTAGCGTGTACCAACAAGGAGATAAATAACAAGTATTTAAAAATATTTCTCTTGTGCTTACATCTAATGAAGCACAATAAGGGCGTTTTGTTTGTTACATCTGTGTTTTTGCCCAGTTGCAGAACAAAATAGGGGAACATAAGAATACTTTCTAAGAACTGTTCCTTGATATTGGCTGACAAACTGTTGATTTGCTTCTTAACTTAAGGTATTAAGGAAAGGTCCTTGGCAGCTTTATTTTTGAATAACAGAAACCATGATTTGTGCAGCAGGCAATCTAAGTTTTTCAACTATTATGTGTGTTTTCCTAGTTACCAGTTGAAGTTGGGAAAACTTCAGACGAGGTCCTCACTGCATTTTCATTGGTACAACCAGCTGCAGTCTTTTTTTCTTTTCTTTTATCATTTTCTTACTTCCTCAAAGCTCCTACTCCTTTTGAAAAGAAATCAAAGTAAACATTGGACTGTAACTATATCTGCCTTATGTAAAGGGCAAACATTATGTTAATATTAAGTGGGAAAATGTATTTTACTCTAAGCCAGGGGTAGGCAACCTTTCCCCTTTAAGGGCTGAGGGACTTCAGCTCCCAGAAGCCTCAGCCATGTTGGCCAATAGTCCCATGTTGGCCAATAGCTGCTGGGATTCTGGGAGCTGAAGTCCCTCGGCCCTTAAAGGGGAAAGGTTGCCTACCCCTGCTCTAAGCATTTGTAATGCTTGAATTTGTTCACTTCTATCTGGTAATAATTTAAGCTCTCTTAGGGGTAGATTCTCAGGATGGTAGCCACTTTTGGTAGGAAAGATGAAGATTGATTCAGTTAAGGCTGTCTCTTTCAGTAGGGTTGACGGGAATGTGCTTAACCTCTAGCATATCTGTCTGAGACTAACTATAGCAAAGTAAGACAAATAGGCAGTGTTCAAGTTTGACAACTAAAAACTGTGCTAGTTATTTTGAAATGGATTTTCAGAACATATATACAGGTACATACATTTCATAAATTAGGGGTGGGCAACTGGAAGGCTAGAGGGGCTGCATTGTGGATCAGTGTCATCATGTTTTGGGCCTTCCGGGCCCAGGAGAAGCCATTTAGGCCCAGGAGAAGCCTTTTTTGTGAAAAGGAAGTGAGAGGAAGTCATTTCTAGTTCACTTCTTATTTCAAAAATGTCTTCTCTGAGTCCTGAATTGGCCCACCTTCTTTCCAAAATGTGATGAAAATGCCTATCAGGGCACCTAGAAGGGCAAAAAGCTTTTTGAAATATTTTGTAAAATACTTTTTACCCTTGGAGGGCAGGGGAACTCCAAACATGCCCTCCATATCTCCAGAGGCCACTTTGTGACAATTTGGAGCAAATATATAATCCCATTTAGAAGGAAAGATGGAATATAAATCCCTTAAATAAATAGACAAATAAATAAAAATTAGCAGAATTTTTTTGGACTTTTGGGGAGCTTTTGGTGGCTCCACAGAAATGGTCTTGAGGGGGCCATATGCACAGACCACACTTTGTCCACCCTGACCTAAATCTTGACTATCTGAAAAACATTTCAAGTAGCAGAAGCAGCTCAACAGTCTGAGACTCATCATTTTGAGAAAGGAAAAAGGAAGGGACAGAAGAAGAGCGAGAGGAGCCTTGTGTAATCACAGGTGCCTGGGAGGTCCTAGTGTCACCTAGGGTAATATGGTGTGGGTATTTAGATATATAGTTTGTTGATTACCAATTAATAGTTGAGCAAACGAAACAAGCTCCAGCAACAGTCTAAATAGGGTAGAGCATGTAGGAAAGACCTATATTGGCTAAAGCCTTCATTGCTCTGACAGAAAATGAGAGAACAGGTACATAAAGAGAATGCTTGATTGAGCACTATTTTTCAACAAGATCATCTGTGGATTGTATCCCCAAAAATCATGTTAGAAGAAAATCATTTTAATGGGTATCTTACATACAGTGTGCTTCAGATTTGACTGCCTCATGCTCATACTTCAATTTCAGCTGCTTTCTACATTTTTGTTAATTTCCAACATTTAATATTATGGGCATATGTTGCTAAAGACAGGTAAGTGCCATGATGACAAATGAAACTGTTTAAGCAATTAAGGACAAAGAGAAACAAACATAAAAGATAACAGAACTAGGGTCAGAACTTTGAATGCAACTTTTAGTGACTTGTGTTCACAAAGAACAACTATAATAATCAATGCAAAGAAAAAGAAGACAGTAAAACAGATAGAACATGAAACCTCTTCCACAAGCTCTGAGGAATCATGCTCTTGTTAGAGATGTAGGGCCTTTGCAGACTGCTAGAAATAGTGCAAATTGAGTCCACTTTAAGTGCCCTGGCTCAGTGCTAGGGAATCATGGGGATTGTATTTTTTCTCAGACATTGAGCCTTATTTGTCAGAGAGCTCTGGTGCCACAATAAACTACAGTTCCCATGATTCTCTAGCACTGAGTCAGGGCAGTTAAAGTGGACTCAATTTGCACTATTTCTGACAGTCTGCAAAGGCCCTAAGATTGTACTGTTATATGTGGTCTTCATTGTAGCTTGTTTCAAAACTCTTCTCGTTACCCACATCCAAGCATAACTGGCCTTGCTTTCATTAACATGGTGCCTAGCCCTGCCCTTCTGTGATTGCTATCCAGCTGTGGAAAGTGACACATCCTGAAAAGGTAAGGTAACTGTTCCTGTGGAGGCTCTCCTCACTAGCAAGAAAGTCTCCATGCACATGAGAACCTCTTGCATAAAAAAGCATCCATGTGAACAAAAACCTTTTCTCTTCTCACTCTTTCCACATGAGTATGTCCTATTTTAAATCACATACTGTAATCACTGTAGAGAAAACAATGTGATCTCACATTTAGACTTGGTTTAAATGTTAATGATTTAGACCAGGGGTCGGCAACCTACGGCCCCTGGGCCGGTTCCGGCCCAGGACGCCGTATTTGCAGGCCCAGGCGGACCCCTGCCGCCGCCGCCGCCGCGGCACCTCCGCCGCTTGTTTTGGTCGGCGTGCGACTGCGCGTGCCGCGGCCGGCATTTTTTCTCCAAAATGGCGGCCGCGACGCGTTTGCGCATGCACAGGATTTGCGCATGTGCAAACACGTCGCGGCTGGCATTTTGGAGAAAAAAATGCCGGCCGCGGCGCGTGCAGTTGTGCGCCACCCAACACCGGCCGTTGGTGGAGGCAGCGGCGGTGGAAGCAGTGGAGGCGGCGGCAGAGGCGCCGCCACCTCCGATGCCGCCTCTGGCTCCGCCGCCGCTGGATCCTCCTCCTCCTCCTCCTCCTCCCCCACCGCCGCCACCGCCACCATCTCTGCCTCCTCCTCCTCCTCCACCGCCACCGCCACCGCTGCCGCCGCCACCGCCATCACCGCCGCCACCTCTGCCTCCTCCTCCTCCTCCTCCACCGCCACCGCTGCCGCCGCCACCGCCATCACCGCTGCCACCTCTGCCTCCCCCTCCTCCTCCTCCACCGCCGCTACCACCACCGCCGCCACCTCTGCTTCCTCCTCCTCCGCCGCCTCTGCCTCCTCCTCCTCCTCCGCGACCGCCGTTTCCACCGCCGCCGCGGAGCCCGCTTTTGGCAGAGCGGGACGTGGCCTGCATTTTGGTCCAAAATGCAGGCCGCGTCGCGTTTGCGCATGCGCAGGATTTGCGCATGCGCAAACGCGACGCGGCCTGCATTTTGGACCAAAATGCAGGCCGCGTCCCGCTCTGCCAAAAGCGGGCTCCGCGGCGGCGGTGGAAGCGGCGGTCGCGGAGGAGGCGGCAGCGGCGGCGAAGGATGAGGGGCCAGCGGCGGCGGCGGAGGAGGAGGAGGAGGATGAGGAGCCAGCGGCGGCGGCGGTCGCGGAGGAGGAGGAGGAGCCAGCGGCAGCGGAGGAGGAGGAGGAGGAGACGGTGGCAGGAGTCCGCCCTGGGTAAGGGGACTCGTGGGGGGCGCGCGCGCCGTCATTACCCCCCCCCCTTGGCCCAGCCGAGACCTGGGCTAGTGGAGACCGGCCCAGGTCTCAAAAAGGTTGCCGGTCCCTGATTTAGACAATGTATTTACCACAGAGTCCTTCCACCATGATTTGCCTTTTTTAATAGGTGGGAGGAGCAGCCAGTTATTTTAATGAATTATCATTCTGCCTTTTATTGACATGAGGCATGTATGCATATATGTATGTACATACCGGTATGTATGTATTGATATACTATGTTTCTTCCATTCAGGATCCAAGGTAGATAAGCTTGAATCATGATGTGAGGCAACACAACTTAGTTACTGACTTGCTGAATTATGAGTCTGTTAATGGCATTACTAACTAACGTAGGAAGCTTGTCAGGGAAGGTGTACTGTGAATTCTGTTTCTTACACATAAGTATTTTTATTTTTTAAAAATACACTTATATCATGCTCATATTACAGTACATATATTTGTTGGAAAACAATTTTGCCAGTCTTTGTCAGCTTCTCAAGTAAGAACACATAAAAAGCACAATCTGAGATATAAATGTGCTGGCTGTTGTATATAATCTGTCAATTCTATATTGGTTTGGGTTTCAAAAAATCAGCAGCTGAATGATGACTATAATGGGATGGTTTGAGTTGAGACTGTGAAATCTTGTTCTCCTACAGAATCTTGAAAAGACAGAGTTTACTGCAGGAGACGAGTACTGGGAAACTGATATTCTGGAGAACATAGGAGGGGAGGGGCCTAAGGCTATGAGACAAGGTTTCTTTGCAGACATTCAGCCAATTTCATAGATGTGATCTCCACTTTGCCAAGAAAAACCTATGATAGTGTTTCCATAAGTGGGAGTCGAATACGCAAAGGGACAACTACATAGAAAGATCTGTTAGATTGTTGATTGCAATGTAAATAATAATCTGACAAGACTCGTAAATGTTTCCAAATATTGGACTTTGGTTCCTTCCCTAATTGGCTACTACATGTGCTCCAGCAGCTTTTGAACCAATGAGTTCTTAAAGATGTTGAACTAGTAGAGATTCCTATTCAGAGACCAAATCAGA
Source organism: Phrynosoma blainvillii (assembly GCA_026167975.1). Classification (NCBI taxonomy): domain Eukaryota; kingdom Metazoa; phylum Chordata; class Lepidosauria; order Squamata; family Phrynosomatidae; genus Phrynosoma; species Phrynosoma blainvillii. The sequence continues at coordinate 56,405,461 of JANUYF010000002.1, read as the reverse complement.
CTTAGAGATACCAGAGATATCTCTACCAGAGATACTTCTTATTAACAGATAGTGGCTCCTTCAGAACACTAGAATTTTTTTTTAAAGTGTATCATATGAGTTTCAAGAAGGTTAAAACAGGTATTAAACAGAGCATTACTGATATAAAGCGACAAATGGATCTGAATAGGACCTCTTCTTTTCTTGTCAGTGAATACAACAGGTATCTTGTAACTCATATGACATAAGCAATTTAGAATTGTCTAAACATCATAATGCCATTACCCTGGCTTGATGCTATACTCTTTCTTTAGCTGTTCTCAAGGGATACTATAGGAAGATACCATATCCAGAGAAATGCTGCCCATGTGACCCTGGCCAGATTGAATCAGTGGGACATGTGCTACTTCAGTGCTAGTTCTATAGAGATTTAAAATCTCATCTTATTTTGCCAATACTCCATAAATATATTGGACACATTGAGCAGTTTCAGCTGTTTCTGTTACTTTCTGATACCAGTCCTATCATAAAATACAAGGTGGCCAACTTTTGATGTGCAGTAATTAAAACAATGATAATAAGCAATTATTAGCACCAAGGATTAGTAAAAGAATGAAATGCTGGTCCCTTCTAGGGCATTATTATTATTATTATTATTATTATTATTATTATTATTATTATTATTATTCTCTGTCAGGTGAATGCTTATCCAGAATTGCTTTCTTTTTATGTATTTAATATGTAATTTTTCCTTGTTTTATTTGTTAGGATCTTCTAAATGTTTGTAATTGTATTTGCAATTGGCTTTTATATATTGCTCTATGAAAGCAATAAACTATTTACTTACTTTCTAAATGCTTATGGAGAGACAACAAAGAACAGGTTAAATGAATGATTCTGGAAGAACATTGAAGCTGTTACTGAAAATGAAAATGTATTTGCATCTGTTGCAAGTCAGTCTATTCTCTGTGTAAGCAAGAACTCTGAGCAAAATTTTGTCATATTGTATTGGCTGAAACTACATGAGGGCTATATTCCAGCTGCACTGCATCGTAACCCTGCCCTGGTTTGACCCCTTTACTGCCATATGCAAATATTTCCATTTAAACTGAAATCAGTTTGGAAAGCCACACAGGATCCCTATTATGTAGCTACATCAGTCCAAGAGGTGTGCACATGTTTATCATATCAGTTTATGTCCTGTCACAGTTTTGTCAGGGTTTTTTGTTTGTTTGCCGTCATGCATGCACCTGCACCTGTGGAGTGTATAATGGTATGGATGTGAAGGTTTTCATACAAACACCAAATAAAAATAAAAAGGCAATACCACTTTTTCTAGATGCGGATACAAACAAGGGGCTACTCTTCCATGATGGAAATGATCAGATAACATAAGTGACCTCCAGACCTAGGTGACTACTCACCAACCTGGTCCCACCCTCACCCCACCCCCACCCTTGATTCAACCATGATTCTAATTTGAGGATCAATCCACAGGTTGTTTTTTTTTAAAAAACAGAGTAAAATGAAGGTTTTAAAACATTGCCTGAAAGCACTGAGGTATCAAATAGAAATGTTTTCACATAGGAATGAGAGGAACGTTATATGTTTCAAGAGCACTGTGACCCAGGTAAGGATGCATTATTTAGTTTGTGCTGATTCAGCTATATTCAGGGATGCTATATAGGACGAGCTATTCCATAAGATACTCATAGGTTTTGGCCTCAGTGAGGTGTGTTGGGGGTGTATGTGATGCTCTATTTATCTTTAAGTATTTTTCATTTTTTAATATTTTGTAGGATTTAAATATCCATAACCTGTTTTTTAGAGCAAAGATTTCAAGGTGATCATTTTTTAAATACATTGGATGGTAGTTTCCTCCACCGTGATTCTGCTGAATGTTGGATTTTTTTGTGCAAAATTTCTGAATTTGGATGGAACTTATTGTGAAGAGGATTTAGACAAGCCTGAGCAGAGCAAGTCACTCACAGCTTGTGGAATACTGAGGAGGGGGTTATGGGGAAAAGAATATAAAACTAGAGGTTTGTCTGTTAAATTGTTAGATAAGGCCATTTAGAGATGGGGCTAACTAGGAAGAATGGAATTGATGAGATCTGGATAGGGTTTTGGTTTGATGGCAGGATTCAGTCACATATTACCACATTGAACTCACTGATCAGTGCATCTGTCCAGTATAGTGGTCACCTTGAGGCCTGAGTACAAGATCCTAGGAGGGAAAGGGATCCCAGGAGGGAAAGGTGATTGATAGCAGTCCAAGGTTGGAACTGCACAGCCAGCCTGGATAGGGCATCTGTTACACTTGTATTCTGTTCATGTAATATTTCTAATGATTCAATAAAAGAACTGAGTTTTGTTTTGAAAGCTGTTACTTCTGTAAATAATTGTGTTTTAAAGTTGCTGTAGTGGTCTTCTGTTTAAGAATGCTGCAGAAAACCAGGCTAGATGGAGAGGAATTACTAACCCCGGTTAGTTCCAATAACAGGAAAAAAAGATATTTCAAATAGAAAATGATTTCTTTAAAGTACTCTCTTGATGGAACAAAATTCTGGAAATCCAAAATCTGGGTACTCTTCGTTCTGTCTGCCCCCCCCTCCCCCAAAGATATAGTACCTAGTACCTGGTAATATATTGTACCTTGTAAGCATTTATTTCTGTACAGTGTTGGTTTTTCATACATAGCAACAAAGTAATATGCTGCTGCTTGTTGAAAATTAATAAGATCTCATCTTCAGTGAAGCTGTTTTGAAACACTATTCTTTTTTTTGTTAAACTAATATATGTGGCCCTTAAAATCATCACTTTATCTCCTAATTTGTACGGTGCTTCAGAGATGGAAGTAATTATCTCAGTTTCTTGCCCGACATGAACATAAATATGCTGAGGCAGTGTTTCTACTACAGGTCAGTTTACAACTCAATACACATTTGCTGTTTATTCTTTTCTTTGTTTCCCAGAAGCAGTCAACGTTTTCTAGGGGTAAAAGAATGCAAGATCATCAGAAGGTACCAACTACTTAAGATCTGAGCAATGGAAAATAGCATTGTAGTATTTTCTCAGATTTCCTAAATTCTCCCATAATGGGAGAAAGGCAGGACATAAATTAAATGAATAAAATAAATACTGAACAAAGGGGCCTTCTTTAGAATTCAAGATTGTTCATGTATAAATAGAAATTTTTAAGTTTTTGTCGTACATGATATGAAAACAGCCTCATGGATTTTTACCAAATTTTGAAGATATTTTTGGAATGGTTTGACTTAAAGGAGGCAGTTGTGAGGCCTTTGTTGAAAAAGCCATCTCAGAATCTCTCTATAATGGATAATTATCAGCTAGTGTCCAACCTACCATTTTTGGGCAAGGTATTAGAGCAAGTAGTGGCCTCCCAGCTCAGAGATTTCTGGATGAAATGGGTTATCTAGATACATTTCAATCTGGTTTTAGTCTCCTATGGGACAGAAACAGCATTGGTTGCCTTGGGGTGACTTATGCAGGAAACTGGATAGGGGAGTGTGTCCCTCTTGGCTCTCTTGGGCCTCTCAATGGCTATCAATACCATTGACCATGAGATCCTTCTGGGCCACTTCTCTGGAATGGGACTTGAAGACATGGTTTTAAAGTGGCTCTGTTCCTTCCTGAAGGGGCAAGCACAGAAGATGGTGCTGGGGGACTCCTGAACAACCCTCTGGCCATTGGCCTGTGGGGTCCCTCAGAGTTCTGTTTTGTTTCTCATGCTATTTAGCATATACATGAAACCACTGGGAGAGGTTGTCCTGATTTTTGGGATGTGGTGCCATCAATATACAGATTATACCCAACAATCCTTTCCATCCCTATCCAAGGAAGCTGTCTTGGTCCTAATCCAGGAATGGAATGTCACCAGTAATGGACTGGATGAGAGTAAACAAACTGAAACTTAATCCAGATAAGACAGAGGTGATCCTGGTCAGTAGGCAGATCAGGGAATAGGGATTCAGTCTTTATGAGGTTACACTCATCCTAAAGAAAATGCATAATTTAAAATATTGATATTACTGTTGTTTTGGGATGGGAGAAATAGGAAAAATCTGTTTGGAATTTGAACTTCTGTTCAGTGTTTAGTGGTAAAATTTGTTTTTTTAATGTTATTTTTGCCCAGAACCTATTGCCAGAAAAAGTATGTCACAAATATGGCAGTTTGAATCCATAGGTGTCTCTTACATAATCTGAAGTGTCTTCTACACTTCCACGTGCAAAAGATAGCCCTGCCAAATTTCCCCATTTTCAGTATTTCGCTGTCCTGCTTCAGCCCATGGTGGCTTCCTTGCCAGTAGGGTAAGGAGGTTACAGTCTTTAGTCTAAATTTTAAAGGAACTAGCCAAGGTGCTGAACACTATCCTCAAATTAGATTCAGCATTTTGAATAGTCCCTTTAAAGTTCAAAGTAAAAACTGCAGCAAATTTCCCACTCTGCTGATTTAGGAGCTACTAGTTGCTGCTAGTGTCATCTGACATGTTTCACCACATGCTACTAAAATGGGTCTGTTGATTCTTAGGACTGACTATTTAGGATACTTTGGAAAAGATATGAGGAGAAAGAGTGGGCAGAAAAGCCTTGATTTTTAAGCAGAGATCTGTTAATCAGTCTCTGGATCTGATTCACTGTTGTTTTTAAAAAGCAACCCAATTAAATATTTGTATTAAGTTTCCCATTCTTAACAAAATCAAAGTTTATTTGTAATTTGTATTTATAAAACCTATGACCTCAACAATAAAGAATCGTTAACCTGGAACATATATGGTTACATAGTCTAAACTTTGAAGATTTCCAGTGATCCATAGTGTCTTAGGTTTTAATTTATTTTTTCACTGGTTCATTAGAACATGAAGAAATGATTTAGTGCTGCATAAATGTCTCTGTTTATGAAGCATTTGAAATGTAGTAAAGGAGATGTCTTGAAAACAGTAATCTCTCTTCCCATGATCCCCATGCTGTCTGAAAATCCTCTTAAAATTGTCAGTATTTTATATATGTACAAGAAAGAAAAGTAATGAAGGACATGATTCTTACCTGTGAATGTTTCTGTTAAACTCATTTATGTTTATGTCTGAGTAGACATATATAGAAACATTCTGTATATCACATAAGGAGGCTGACATGAATACAAAGGCAGATATGAGTCTATCTCAGTTAATAAAGCTTCTGACAAAGTAGCTCTTTTTCACAAAGTCTTTTTTTCATGCCCAGCCCCCTCTTGGTCTCTGTTTTTTAGCAACATTAGCATTGGGAAGATGGTGAAGAAGAGCTGGAAAATTGTAGGGTTTCAGCGTTGGGTTGTATCATTGTGTCTGTGGTTAGCAGTGCAATGAAGCTTGAGTAGAATGGGATTTTGCTGTAGTTGTGCTGTAGCTATTTGTGTCTTCGTACAGCAGGCAAGACAAATAGCAATTGCCTCCAGAATCCCTTATTAACCATGTGTGAACAGCAGAACAGAAGAAAATGGAAAGCAGAAAAGCCTTCATCACCAGCTAGTCTAAGCAGGTTAAAAAAAACATAAATCTATTCATTTGGTCACCAAAATGGAAATCATAAGAAAAGTGGAGGCTAGTGAAAGAAAGAAAAAGTAATCCCTCAATGCATTTTGGAGTAATCTTATAAGTAGGCTCTGGAAGTTTCAGAATGTTTTTGCTTATATATAAGGCTTATCTGACCTAATTGTTTCATTTCACATGACTGCATGGGGGGGGGGGGAGTTTGCTGAAACTTGTTGAACTGCTCTTCTTTTGTGATGTAGGAGTCTGTTCTTTCCATGTTATTTCTACCTTTGATAACCAATTTTCTGTTAAATATTGCTGAGAGATACTTGCATCTATATCTATAAAGATTATAGTTAAATGGCACATCCGTTTCTTTAGGAGCAATCCATAGATTTTCATGATCTACACACAATCAAAAGTTGCTATAACTCATCAACTTTTCTTCTGCATTCTTTGGTGCACTCTGTTATTTATCTAACTGCAGTTGTCCCTTTGTATCCACAGGGGATCCAGTCCGGGACACCCTCCCCCACATATAATAAAAAACATGGGACTTTAAGACCCTTTGTTCCCTGTGGTGCAATGTATGTATAGCCACTGGTGCGACTGCGTATATGTGACTCCATTAAAAATTACAGGATTTGCCATCCGCGGAAGCTGAAATTTGTGGATGGCAAGCCTGCAGATAAGAAGAGCTCACTCACTCACTCGATCAATCAATCAATCACCAATAGCCCACCTGGGAGTCAAGGCAGCTTAAAATTAAAAAAAAAATACAGCTAAAAGTGAACAAAAAAGTGACAGTTAATGTGGAATTAATCTATCAACTATTAAATTGATTTAAAATTATACTTAAAATGATATAATGCCATTAAAAGATAGAAATCCATTAAAACAGTTCAGTTTAAAACAGTACGGCACCTTCAGCCCATTCTTCAAAAAAAATTCAGTGCCTCTCAACCTGTCTTTATTTGCCAATGGAAGGACAGCAAGGTAGGGGACCATTTTAGCCTCCCTAGAAAGAGAGTTCCAGAGTCTAGGAGCAGCCACTGGGAAGGTCCTCTCTCACCCCCTACCAGCTGTGCTTATGATAGTGGTGGGACTGGACCTTGACCTTATTTCTGTCAGTTTTTACTTTTGCTTCTTACTTGTCCTTAATTATTTGAAGATTTTCAGCTGTTATCCAGTGGGGCTTTTCTTTCTTTTGGCAGCAGATAGTGTCTTTTTTGCATTCTTTCCTGACAGCGTTCATCATTTTGGTCCAAAGTTCTTCTGGCTCCAAGTCTTATTAGGCTTAATAGTGCAAATCTGTTCTTTACATGGTTTTAAAATTCTACTGGGATGTTCTTCAGGTTGTATTTTAGAACTGTTAATGTTCTTCTTTAGATTTACTCTAATTTTGGTCCTGGTCTTGTTTTTGTATAGCAAATGGAGCTTCTCTATCTTGTGCTTCCAATTATACAGTCTATTTTATTTCTTTATTGGCCATCAGGTGACATCCACGTATATAATAATCTCTTTGCAAAACAAGTTGTTCTCCTGTTTCATTTCTTGATCTTAGGCCAAATTCTCCAACAATGTTTGATTTGGCTCTGTTTCCTACTTTTGCGTTCCAGTCACGTATGATTATCAACATATCCTCTGTGTGTGTGTGTGTGCATCTTTAAGTTGCATCTGACTTAGGCCAGCCCTAATACAACCCTACTTCAGGGTTTTCTGAGCATGAATTTTTCAGAGAGACTTTGCCATTACCTTTCTCTGATGCTGAGAGAGTATTACTTACCAAGTGGGTTTCCATGGCTGAATGGGGATTGGAACCTAGTCCAGCACATAAACCAATATAGCATACTGGATTCCAGCATAGAACCTTCCCTGCAGTCTTATGGATATTATTTGGTCAGACTTTGCATAACATCCCCTGACTGCTTTTTCCTACATCTCTCCTCACTCTTAATGCTGTCCTGTTTCTTCTTAGATAAACATTTTCTGAGTGAAATACTATGTAATTATAAAAGGTCCCATTCCTATCCACTTTAGCTCACACACCCCGAGCATTGCTGTTTATCTGTACCATTTCTTGTTTTACAGTGTCTAGTTTTCCCTCATTCATGCTTTTCTCATTTCATGTTCCTATTATATGCATTGTACAGCTTCATACTTTCCTTTCACATCTGCCCATATCAGCAGCTGAACATGCTTTCATCTTGTATCTAGTTGCATCATTAGGCACAGCACTGCTTGTAATTTGCCCTGTGCATTTCCCCAATAGCTGGTCGATTGCTTTCTGAATTGGGAGCTTTATGTTCTGATTCTTATCTCTTGTTTCATTTTGGATTCTTATCATAAGGTTTTTTTTCATGATAAAGGAATTTGGAATCAATTTACTGGTGTCTCCTTCTGTACAATACTGACTCCTTTAGATTTTGCTAAAGTGCAACTGAGTTGTCTATGACAGATCCTCCTCCTGCTACCCAGTAGTTGTTTGGAACATTTAGTCTGGCTTCTCAGTAAAAGTTGTTTGATGTGGGAGATCCTACCAGCAGTGCCGCTTGTCTCACAGGAGTCCCACCACCATGAAAAGTTAGTGCCATAGTGGGGTTTTAAATTCTACAACTGTAGTAATACAGCTGGTGACAGCACAAAAACATGGGGAGGGACTCTTTTGAGCAGTTGTTTGTGTATCTTAATGAATGGTCATATTGTCATGGATGGTCCTTTTCTGTGTCTACATGTACCTGTATCCTCACCCATGCTTTTGTTTCTTCTGGTCATTAAAATTTGTTTCTGCTGAGCAAAAACCTTTGATACCAGAGACAGTGATTAATGACTAGCCTAGTCAGATTTTTGTACCTGGAAGCATCAATGTTGCCCACCTTCCCTTGCCTTTCCTTATCTTGCTTCTTGTAAGATACTTGTAGCCACAAGTGCCAGGTAGGGAACTGCCAACTAATCCCTCACCGAGCTTGATGTGGAAATATTTTTTTGTTTGTATGAGGAAAGTAGCTGTCTGAGATGGTGGGGCACTTTCTACCAGGTTTCTCAGCAAGCATGGCATCCTAGTCAGGTAGTAAGTACAGTGTGGTCCTGATTTCCTGTGGCTGCTTCCAGCTCTGCTCTCAACCTCTTTTTTTGCCTGCTCTTCTACTCTACGTCTTCTAACCCCAGCCACATAGAATCATGGAGTTGGAAGGGACAAGAAGGGAGCCCTGGTTGCCCAGTGGTTAAATGCCTGTACTGCAACCAAAAGGTTGTGAGTTCGATCCCAGGGGCTCCAAGGTCCACTCAGCCTTGCATTCTTCTGTAGGTCACTCAAAGGAGTATCCAGCTTGTTGGGGGCAATTAGCTTGCACATTGTAAGTTGCCTGGGAGTGCTAGTTCACTGATAAGCAGTATTTAAATGTACTTGGTATTGCTATAACAAGGGCCATCCAGCCCAAGCCCCAGCTGTGCAAGAATACACAATCAAAACAATCCCAGCAGATGGCCATCCAGCCTCTGTTTAAAATCTCCAAAGAAGGAGACTCAATCACACTCTGCTTACCTCTTTTAATTTACCCATCTCTGGTGGGTGGGAGGTGTATTGTTTCTGAGTGAATGCAAAGGATGCTCACCAGTGGCTCCTCTTCATCCTGGAGAGCAGTGACTATTGGGTGCCACAGAGTTCTGTCCAGGGCCCAGTGCTGCTTGACATCTTTGTAAATAACTTGGATGAAGGAATAGAGGCCATGCTTGTGAAATTTGTAGATGATGCCGAATTAAGAGGGGTAGCTAATACCCCAGAGGACAGGATCAGAATTCAAAATGACCTTAACAGATTAGAGAGCTGGGCCAGAACTAACAAAATGAATTTCAACAGGGAGAAATGTAGGATACTACACTTGGGCAGTAAAAATTAAATTCACAAATATAGAATGAGTGATATTTAGCTTGACAACAGTACATGTGAAAGGGATCTAGGCGTCTTAGTAGACCACAAGCTGACTTATGACTGATTCAATGATTTGTTGATATGATAACAGACTGAAGGGGTAATTTGTGGAAATCTGAGACACACTATGTCTTGCAGAAATGCAAATAAATTCAACTCACACAAAGTGGATAATAGTACCCATAGTTGTTAAAAATCACCCCATTTTTTGATAATTAGTTGACCTTAAATATAAAATATCCTGGGAGTAAAAGAGATTTTAAATTTATATTATAAAATTAGCTACATTGAAGAAATAATTCCTTTACTCTTTCCCATAAGGATTACACAAAGGAACAATGACCACTTAATTAAGAAATAGGCAGGTCCTTATTGTTGAAGTATCTCAGTTCTTGTACAATGAAGTCATCTTACACGGGGTTGCTTATTCTTACAGTTCTAATTCCTTCCAAACTGTAAACATTTCTGAATTTCTGTTGTCAATATTAAAAACTCTGCTTGTAGAAGAAAAAATTTAAATGTGGTTTGTATCTGCCTACATTAAATTATACTGAATGTTACACACCTCATTTCTTGTCCTTTTAAAAAATCAAAACCCACAAATTCTAGCTTTTGACACTATTAAAATGATTAGTCTCACTAAAATAGATCCTCCTCCCCTCTTGCTTTTTGCAGCACACTGTCACTGCTGTGCAAACCCTGACCAATTTTAGGTACTTCATAAAGTATAATAGCAATTGCTTTCATGCATAATGTTTACAAGTATTCATTTTGCAGAGGAATGCCACTATATTAAAGTGATAATAATACCACCTGAAACCTGAGACTACTCCCACAATGTTTATTGGAGCTTTAAAAAAAATATGAGATTCCTTACTATGAACATTCCATGATTCTATCCAGGTAGCAATTGTATCTGAAAATCATAGTGGGTTAAGGAATGGGGTGTGAGCAGAGATGCAGAGGATAGGTACAGTGACATACAGACACACAAAAACCCCAGCCAATATAAATGATTCAACTAGCTAATTTGTTTCTATATTTATAGTAAAAATGGTTAATGACAATTAATTGTGCACTATTTGAATGCCCAGATTTGAACAAGAAAGTTATGGTTCTTACAAGTACTTTTAATTTAAACTATAGCAATTTAAAAATATTGCAGAAATATTAATGAGTCATTGAGTTTTGCAGTGCTATCCCATAGGACACCCTGCTTCAGATAAGAAAAGCATTAGCAGCTGAGCACTTGAGAAGAGTATAAGGAATCATGTAATGATAGGTTAGCTGTCATTGCTAACACAAGTTTTCATAATTTTAATCAAGTGTCACAATCTGTTGATTCCTTATGGCCCATCATCACTACACTAATGTGCTTCCCTTTTCTTAGGAAGTGTCTAATGGCATTTCAGGGAGGGAAAACTCATTAGCTTCCTTCCTGACTAATGTAATTTTTATTTCCTGTTGTAACTCTAGTTTCAGCCAAAACCAACAATTAAAAACAGAAAACACTACCATGTGCAAAATATTTGCTACTTCAGTCACAAATAAAATATATCAAAACATTCTGCATAGTCAACTAAAATAACTAATTAAATGAATAACATATCTACACCTTTCAGTCTTCAGTTGTTTTGTTCAGTTTTATATCTTTCTGTTTTAACTTTCACATTGTAGGTAATTTGACGTTGTGTTGTTGTTGTTGTTGTTGTTTTAAAAAATCACATCTCCCCATCAATAAGGGATTTAACAGTTCAAGGCTGGCATTTTACATTTTCCTTGGTTGACCTCAGAACCTAGTTTGTTTTGTTAGGCTAACAGCCAAGATTAAAAGAGCAGTGGAATGGAAATTTTTCCAGTCATCAGGCCAAGGTGCTTTAACTTCATGACTGACACAATAATGATTTTCATCTGTACTTTGACAGTTCTGTGGTGTCTCTGAAGTGAAAGGCAACTTTTACAGGTAAGAAAAGTGGACTACAGGTTCAGAAAATTGAATGGTTCTGTCATACTGTTGATAGGGTTTTGTTTTGTTTTTTGTGGATTGAATCATAGAATCATAGAGTTGGAATAGACCACAAGGTTATTTCCTGTGAGTAAACCCCCTGCCATGCAGGAAATCACAATCAAAGCATCCCCAACTGATGGCCATCCAGCCTCTGTTTAAAGACCTCCAAGGAAGGAGACTCCACCACACTCCAAGGGATTGTGTTCCACTGTCAAACAGCTCCTACTGTCAAGACATTCTTCCTAATGTTGAGGTGGAATCTCTTTTCCTGTAGCTTCCATCCATTGTTCCATGTTCTAGTCTCTGGAGCTGCAGAAAACAAGCTTGCTCCATCCTGAATGTGACACCCCTTCAAATACTTAAACAGGGCTATCATATCACCTCTTAACCTTCTCTTCTCCAGGCTAAGTCTTTCTTCATAAGGCGTAGTTTCCAGATCCTTCACCATTTTGGTCGCCCTCCTCTGGACATGCTCTAATTTGTCAACATCCTTTTTGAATTGTGGTGCCCAGAACTGGACACAGTATTCCGGGTGAGGCCTGACCAAAGCAGAATAGATTGGCCCTATTACTTCCTTTGATCTAGACACTATACTTCTATTGATGCAATCTAAAATCACATTGTCCTTTTTAGCTGGCGCATCCCACTGTTGATTCATGTTCAACTTGTGGTCTGCTGGGACTCCTATATCCCTTTCACGTGTAGTCTCGTTAAGCCAGGTGTTCCCCATCCTATATCTATGCATTTCATTTTTCCACCCGAAGTGCAGTACCTTACATTTCTCCATGTTAAAATTCATTTTGTTAGCTTTGGCCCAGCCTTTTAATCTGTTAAGGTTTTCTTGAATTTTGATCCTGTCTTCTGGGGTATTAGCTACTTCTCCTAATTTGGTGTCATTATCAAATCTGCCATTTAATAAGTATGTCTTCTATTCCTTCATCCAAGTCATTGATAAAGATGTTGAATAGCACTAGGCCCAGGACAGAACACTGTGGAACCGCACTAGTCACTTCTTTCCAGGATGAAAAGGAGCCATTGTTGAGTACCCTTTGGGTTCGGCTGGTCAACCAATTACAAATCCACCTAACAGTCACATTGTCTAGCCCACATTTTACCAGATTGTTTAACCAGCTTGGGTTAAACGGACTCCTGCACTCCAGTACAGACTCAGTTTTTTCCTTTTCTGCCCTGTAGTTAGAGTATAAATTTAGATTATGTTTATGCTGATGGGTTTTCCCTGAAGTCTTACTGATATTGTTTGGTTAGACTTTGCATTGTATTCCCTGACTGCTTTTGCTGCAGCTCTTCTGACTATTAATGCCACCCCATTTTTTTTCTTAGATTTTCATTTCCTGAGTAAAACACAGTGTGACTGAAAATGTCACAATTTGTCCACTTTAGCTCATTCATCCCCAGTACTGCAATACTCATATGTTCCATTTCTTATGTTCCTGTAATATGGGTTGTGGCAGCTTTGGACTTTCTTTACACCTTTAACCATATCGGCAGTTGAACAGCCTTTCAGTTTGAGTCCAGTTGCATCATTAAAAGCAAAGCTGCTCCTTATTGTCCTCTGCTGTTCCCCAGTAGCTGTTTGAGTACTTTCTGACCTGAAAATGTCATCTTCTGACACTTACCATTTGTTTCATTTTGGATTATCCCATCATAGGATTTTAAAGGTAAAAGTGTTTAGAAGTGGTTTACCATTGCTGTCTAATGTACATTACTAGCAGGTATTAGCTATGGTGCTACTGTTTTCTCTGAAAGATCCTCTGCTAGTGTCACCCCCACTTCTTCTGTTGCCTGGTAGCTGTTTGGCACATTTAGTTTGGCTCCTCTACAAAAGCCTGTCTGATGTGGGAGACCCTACCAGTATCAATGTTCCTATTACCCTTGACTCTTATCTCAAAGGAGCTTGTAGTCCCACTGCCATGGAAAGATAATATCATGCTGGTTGGGGGAAATGTACATCTCACCCACGCCAGCCATGGGCTTGCCATCCATGGATTTGAGCTTCCACGGATGGCAAGCCCCGTCTTTTTTAACGGGGGCATGTTCATGCAGCTTCATGTGCCCATTGAAAACAGTGGCTAGAACTGATGGAAATGGATAGCAAACAACATCTGGAAGGCCACTCCAGTATAATTTTCATCCCTAATATAATTGTCATGTAGCCAACCTATGACAGCATTGTTATGTGTTTACCAAGCAGTGGAATATGAGATGTAGTCCCAGATTGCTATGACACTTCCAATATAATATAGGATGGCTGAGGGAGCTGCTGCAGTGACTTGCGGTTTGTGTGCTATGCTTGTATTAGGGAAGCTAAAGCCTTTTTGGACAAACACACTGCTTGGAAGGGAATGCTTCTAGGGAAGAGGACAGTTCCCAAACACAGGGTGCACACATCTGGAAGAATGTAACACAGAGGATTCTGTGGATGGAAAGGTGCCTATCAGTTCCCAAAGGAAGAAGAGATGTGTGACAGTGGTAGGTGACTTCCTCTGGAACAGTAATAGTGATGTGTAGGCTGGGGAGGATATCTTGGGAGGTGCGCTAAGGGTGAAGATTGAGGACAACAGAGACTTTGATAGGACTCATCAAGACCAATGAATTGTTATGATAGTGCAAGATATAGTAACACATAGTAGTACAAGATGCTGCAAGGGGCTATGAAGTTCTGGTTAGGAAGCTGAAGGTCCTTGGGGAAGAGGTTGTTATTTCATTATTTATTCTTGTTGCCCAGGAGACGAGAGAATAGAACACCTGGCTCTACAGATGGTACAGATGTGGCTTCTTGGACCATGGTTTGTGATCTCATTAAGAATGTCTGGTAAAATAATTACAGTGGTTGGTAAGAACGTATGTGCTAGGGGTCTCACAACCTGATCAGGAGGGCTCTAAACTGAATTATGACAGTATGAATTATGGAAGATCACAGTATTCTGGAGGGCAAGGGGGATGACAAGCACTAGGCACAGTTGCCTCAATAATGAAGTGAGTATTGGGGTGATAGGTAAAGGTATTCCCCATTGACAAGGTTGTCAAGGCGTGTCCGACCATAGGCATTAAGGATACGGTGACTCAATTGGTTACGATGCTGACTCTATTGATTGCAAGATTAGCAGTTTGAGACCCAGGTGCCACACGATGGGGTGAGGCCCCATCACTAGTCCCAGCTTCTACCAACCTAGCAGTTTGAAAGCATGCAAATGCAAGTAGATAAATAGGTACCACTTTGGTGGTAAGGTAAACAGCATTCTGTGCAATCATGCTGGCCACATGATCACAGAGTAGTCTCTGACATTGCTGTCTCTTTGGCTTAGTAACGGAGATGAGCATCATCCCCTATGGTCGGACACAACTTGACAACCTTGTCAACAGGGAATACCTTTACCTTTACCTATTGGTGATATTAGTGAATTAAATATGCACGTTTATTGCAGTCAACCAAAGGCCATTACAAAACAGCAGCAACAACAACAATTAATGATCATGAATAGGTTCATGGACATAAACTGGTGTGTGTCTGTGTCTGTGTTTGCATATATATATATATATATATATATATATATATATATATATCACACACACACACACACACACACATATATATTCCACAGCTATAAAGCATCAGTCATCCAGGAGACTTTGAAACATTCCCTCAAATTTTGCTTCTGCTAAGTACACTAAAGGTAAATACAGTCCAACCCCCTTATCCATGAGATTGGAAACTATGGTTTCACTTACCCACATCCAGGAAAAAAAGGTCTCTAAGCATGTAGAGCTCCTTCAGGGTGACTCTGTGCTCGCCTTCTGCTGGAAGTTGACCATAGAATCATGCTGGAGCAAATAAAGAAGCCTAGAGAGAACACCTGTCCAAGCATCTGGAGATTCTCAAGGGTTACTCTGTGGTCAACGTCCAGCAGAAATATAGCACTTGCTCTTATCCACAGTTCTCGCTATCTGGGAACATATCCTCTGCAGATGTGGGTATTGGACTATAGTTTAAAATACAGGCATACCTTGGTTAACAAAGCTTCTGACAAGCTTCATTTTACAAAATATTATGGGAGTGAGGGATAACTGGAGACAGACTTTAAGAAATAAGAAATAAAAAATGTAATAAAGTTTGACTTGTGAGAGAATGGGATTCTACTCTAGGTGATCCTACTGTAGCTGTTCCAGAATAATTTACTGAGCATGTGTGAAGCATGAAACAGAAAGGAATGGAGAATACAGATTAATTTAGCTCACCGGCTACCCTGGCATTGTTGAAAAAAGCATAGATTGGTAAGTTTTGCCACCAAATAGAAATCATAAGAAAAGTTGAGGTTGTGGAAAGAAGAAAAGAAATCATCCTATGATGCATTTTGGAAGAAGCTTTCAAGTGGTCTCTAGGTTTAAAATGCCTTTGTTTACTTGTGCAAAGCTTTCCTGACTTGGTTGTTTTATTTCACATATGCATAAAGTTAGTTCTTCTTCTTGGTCTCTGTCATTCAAAGAAGTGGGTTATCTGCACCTATGCAGTGCGTCATTGAGTGAGTATGTAAGTATTTTGGTAGTAGCATGCCCATTCTTGGGATGGCAGGTGTAGCAATCCACCACACTTGGGTTTATCCTATGCATCAACCCGGTCTGGCAGAGTTCTTTTTTTCAGTTATGAACATTGAGACTTCCTCCTTCTCCAGCATTTTTTATTTTCCTGACCAGCTAACCTGACGTACGTAGCCCTTCTCTGGCATAGTAAACTATAGAAGGTGAAGATAGGATGGAGAAGAAACAGAAAGAGATGAAGGAAAGTGCTTCAGAAGGAAATTTAAATGCTTCTGAAAAGAGTAATAGGAAAGCAAAATGGCGGCTGTGACGTGTGCGGCCAAAATGGTGCCCCAGAGGAGGCCCGTCGCCGCCAAGGAAGCCTCCCGGGGGGACCCTCGGTGGCGCTGGGCCTCTAGGAGGCCCATCGCCGCTGAGGGAAGCCTCCTGGGGGGCACCGGTGGCGCTGCTGGGCCTCTAGGAGGGAGCCCTCCTGGGAGGGCCTACCAGCGTGTGCATGCACATGCGGAGGGGTGGCCACCATTTTTTTCAAAATGGTGATGCGTGTGCCCGCATCTCCCCCCCTCCCCCGGCCCGTCGGCAAAAAAGGATGCCGACCCCTGCTTTAGAACATGGGTGGGCAACTGTTCATGGGGTGAGGACCTGTTCTAACTCTTGTGCTTCCCTGATGGGCCACATTGGTAGACCAAAGCCCCAAGATGCTCTAAAAAAACCCAGTGTCAGATTTATGTTTTTGTTTTTAAAAAAGGCTATAACAAAATGCAGTGATTTTGCTCCTCTCAATGTCCCACAATAAAAATTGTTTGTTAAAACAATCCCACAATATAATTCTTGTTTTGATTTTGGCCAATTTTCAGCCAATTTTTGGTTTGCTTGTTTGTTTGTACTTGAGGGGATTTCAGTATATGCAGTTGGCTTGAGGAATTATGGACAAAGCTGCTGCTTTTTGTAATATTTTGAACCAATGGCAGCAGGTTGAATAATTGCCTAGAAAATTTGGAAAGTTGGGGGGGCTTCAGGAGCCACACAGGGTCCCAAGGGCCACATGTAATCAGTGGGCTGCAGTTTTAGAAGAAGGGACTATATAGAAACTAGCACTATTGTCTGGTTTAAAATTGCTAGTGTATAAACTTTAGTACAGTCAATAATCAAGTGTTTACCTTGTGATCATAATCTATGTATAGTTTTTTAGTCTAAACATACTACAAAATTACTCAGAAATGAACAGGAATGCCCATTTGTGACTTAGCTATTTAGCTTTGTCAATTGAGTTAAACTTTGGGAAATTTCTTTTGTGCTAAAATTGGTGTGGCCACTGTGGCAGAAAATGGAATCCCCTTAGATTACAAGGCTCTGAAGCATATATACCTTTTAGATTAAAATCAACACAATTTGATCCATAATCAAATCATGGATTATAGTAGCTTTAACAACATTCATTAGTTTAATTACATTTGTTATTTATAGTAATTAAGCTTGGGTTAAACAGCATGAAAGAAATAATTGATTCTATGCTACCTAAAAGGCCATGTTCCTGAAGCCATTAGATCTGATACTGAATATGATTTGGCTTGTTCCCACCCCTGATTTTTTGCATACATTTTTATTTACAGTTGGATTCTTTATCCATGGATTCAACCATCCACAACTTGAAAATATTTTAAATGTAATAAATTCCAAAAAGCAAACTTTGATTTGACATTTTATATAAGGGATGCCATTTTACTACACCATTGTATATAATAGGACTTAAGCATCCACAGATTTTGCTATGGGGGAAGGTCTGGAACCAAACCCCAATGGATGGGACTCACTGTATGTGGATATTTTCTTGGTATCATCTGTACATCTCTTCTTTGCCATCTTTATAGTGCAGGTGATAGAAAAAGTGAATTCTATTTCTCTCTGCTATACTGCTGTCATACAGTAGTGTTGCTGATCTGATTTGCTCACCTTTGAATGGTGCCAGCTGAAAAGACAATGCAATTCTTACAGTGAAACACATTCTGAGCATTTTAATACTCCTGCTTCTTATCTGTACAAATACATGTACTATACTTGAAATGTGTATTGTATTTTCCTTTAGTAAGTTTTTCTACTTTAACAATATGATAATTCTTGCATCATGTGGACACAGAATGATTGTTGTGTTACAACCTTGAAGAATCCTACTATAAGGAGCAGAATAATCCACATTGTGAGCCCAGAACTAGAAATAGGTTTGAAAATTAATTTGATACTGTTAAACATTAGAAACTGGAAAATTATTTTGCTAGGATAAACACTACTAATAAAAACCTTTTAGTTTGGGAGGTTATCATTAATTAAGTCATTGATTAAACCTTTAGTGTTAGGCCTGACCTTGTGATTTACAGAGAATGGCAAGGAAATTGTTATTTTTGAATTTAGCAGAGCATATTCTGTTGTTGGCTGCTTTGAAAATGCTCTTTTTGTCCTTTTTAAAGTTGCCTTCCTCCAGCCTCACATTTTTCCCCATGTGGACTACAAAGCCAGTGGTGATAGGATTGTTGCTTGGGCATGGTAGGAGTCCAGCACATCTGCAAATTGTTATGTTGGAGAAAGTTGTCTAAACGTATGGTACCTTACAACCTCTTCAATTCAGTTTGTCACTCGTGCACATCTCTGTTTTCTTTCTATCCCCACTAACCTGTACACCTCACTTTTCAAATGCCTTGTGTGTCAAAGTTTAATAAGGAGAGAGAATTTCAGTTAGAGTGGACTGATCTACTGCAAGAACAGCAATAAGTGGAAGCTACAAAGATTCCTGTGCTCAGCCATAGAAACTCTCTAGGGAACCTTGGACATGTCACACACTCTCAGCCTCAGAGGAAGGCAGCTGCAAACCCTCTAAACAAATCTTGCCAAGAAAACTCAGTGATAGGTTCACCTTAGGGTCACTGTAAGTTGGAGATGACTTGAAGGCACCTAACAACAACAGCATTTTTTGTTTTGCCTTGATAAAAATAAAAGTATCTATTTGGAGCAGTCTAATCAAATTAAGTTTTCCTATGTTCTCAAAATTACATTGTGCATCTTCTTAATTTACGTGAACATGGACATTTATTTTACACTGTAATTCTGTATACAAAGTGCACAAGTGACATCCAGTGGCCAGTTACATTAATTAGCATAAGTTGTATTCCATAGGGAAGATATTAGCAATTCATTAATAAAATGAAAGTAAATCTCCCAAATGCTCTATGCTCATAGGATTGTGGTGTCAGAATTCTTTGCATTGCTGTAGACCTACACAATTACCAAATGTTCTTTTGGGAGGAAGACTTTTAGGAATTTAAATGTTACAAGATTTCTAATACATAGAAGGAGCAGCATCTGGTTTTAATTTTCACAGTGGCTTTCTACTTGTGATTTATCAAGAGCTATGCTTCCTTCTTACTTAGTTTGAATAATGTCCAAAGGTAGCTAATTTCATTCTGTTTCACTTTGGAAACTTAGGGGGGTTGCAGACTGCCAGAAATAGTGTGAATTCAGTCCACTTTTAGGGTTAGGGTTAGAGTTAGGGAACCATGGGAACTGTATTTTATTGTGGCATCAGAGTTGTCTGACAGAGAAGGCTCAATGTCTCAGAAAAATAACAGTTCCCATGATTCCCTAGCACTAACCCTAACCCTAAAAGTGGACTGAATTCACACTATTTCTGGCAGTCTGCAACCCCCCTTATTTTCTTTTTTTTATCCAAGCATTACCACTACCACCCCCAAAAGCATGAAAACATAAGCCAGTTACTCTAATTTGTTTGTAGGAAAGCTTGTTTTAATAAGGATGGGTAGGAATTGGGTGTCAGTGTAATTTTACTGGACTGCAAGTCTCAAAAGGCTACCATTGGCCAGTGCAGGCTGGCTGGTGCAGGATTCTGGGAATTTTATTTAAAAAATAATTTTTCCAATGTTTGACCAAGCTGTATACAAGCATTAAAATAAGTCCAGAGGTAGGACTCCTGCAATCCTTCTGGACCTCCTTGTCTTCATAGCTAATGATGAAGAATGCCAAGAGCTGCAGTTCAGCACGTGATACCCTGTGTAATGCCTACTCCTATTTTAAATTTTTTTGATGACTTTTGGCATGATCACATCATATTTAGAAAAATCTCACCAAAAAAAGTAGTTCACTATATGTTAAGTAGAAATGTTGTCTCCAGTGTTCTGACATAAAACCTGTTTACAGTGGCTGTGAGGAAAACTGGGAGGGGGTATCCTCTTTTCATTTGCCCACCCCAGCAACAGGTTAAATTAATCCCTTTCCAATTCCTGCTTTAATTCAGTTTGACAAGGGTTTTGTTTTGTATGACAAGTACTCTCCACCTAAAAGCCGCCGTAGTGGTTTCTGAGATGGATCACACCCATGTACTGAGAAATACCAGTTGACCTTCTCCCTACTGGTTAGCTGACCATCCCTCACCTGCAAAGCATCCATTAGCTAGAAGTTAGAGGCTGAGAGGATAGGCACAGTGTAGATACCAGTCCTTTGCTGCAACTGCTTTAAAGTGAAGAAGAGTGTGTAGGTAGGAGATCCAAGGGTGGATCTTGCATGCCTTGTGTAGGTTAATGTTTAAGTGTGCCTATTTGTGTCTGGTTTTTCCATTATGTCCTGGTTTGACTATTGGTTCCTTTGGCCTACACATGGTCTTTCCCTGAGTGTATGCTGATATTCAGGTTTGATTATAATAGAACTATACCCAAATGCATGACTGAATTGGTCTTCAGTTAAGTCTAATAAGGGTTAAGATTCTTGATCCCTAGGTTTGCCTCCCATGTACCAGTCTAAGGCAGCGGTTTATTTAAAAAAAAAAAAACTTCAGTTCAAACTGAATTTAAGTATTTTAACTGTATTTTTAAAATGAGCACTGATGGTTTGAAATAGAGAAAACTATGAAAAATGTCAAGCAGAGATTGTTACTTTCTGCCTTGACACATTGTGGTCAAAGTAGTATTTGGTTGTATGCCTATTGTGCAATGACAAAGGTTTATTTTTCCTTTGTTCTTTTCAGAGCGCTGCAGCAGCTCCCAGTCCAGTGCTAGGAAACATTCCCCCAGGAGATGGCATGCCAGTAGGTCCTGTACCACCGGGTTTTTTTCAGGTATTCAGAAAAATTATGATTATAGGAACTTTAGGACTTAGAAATGGGTTGGTATTATTTGGCACTGCCAGAAAAGGGTACCACTTCAAATCTTTCCATGTATACAGTGCATATTATTTACACATAATTAGGCAAAGGCAGTCTAATGTTTTGTGTCAGAAGTTGGAAACTGTGAAGCAGAGCATGTTCAAAATGTATGATAGAATTTGGATGTACAATAGTTACATAATCTAATTGAGCAATAGTTAAGGTTATATTTTCTACCCTAATGCAAGGATATGGTTGCTTGCTTTATCTTCTTTGTAGAGTCTTCCTACTTGACATTGCATTGTTATACTTTAACAGTTTGCAATACTGTGGAAAATGAATAGAAAAATTGTGTTATGGAAGTCCAAACCAATTATTATTGGTCTCCTTTTAGTGTACTCTCATATCAGTTGTCATGTTAAAGCATATGCATAGGAGTAGTTGGAGAAACAGTATTCCTTTGCACAATGATTTACCACCTTCATCTACTTGAAAGGAACATGAAATTGTGTATAATTTTACTAAGATAACTGATCAAAACCATGAATTAGAAATCAAATTATAATGGGATACTTTTCTCACTGAAAAATACAACAGAAAAGTTTGTATCATATATATCGTGTAGGCAGAATGAGTATCTACATTACTATATAATTTTCTAGGTGTATGCAGAACATGAAGATTGTACCTTAAGTTTCTCCTCCTCATGGATAAAAGAGAGCAGTACTGGTATACTCTTTTGAGCATAAGTATTTAAATCGTGAACTGCTGTGACTATGATGTATTGTTTTCTGGATAGCTCTATTTCTGTCTGTTTACATTTTTCCCCCAAGTCTCTAAGGTGTGCTGAAAATATATGATTGATTGGATCTTAAATGCTTTGTGTAACAACTGGCAAGCCTGTCAGGGGCATTATTATTTAAAAAAAACAAAACCTAAAGAGTTTGGATACATTCATTTGAATTAGTCAGTTACAAATATTTGTTTGAAACAAAAGATCTCAAATCTTCCCACCCTGTAAAATAGAAGCTGCTATTGTTTAATAAGATTGCAAATAAAACTTATGCTATTTTGATCCATATTATGTACATGTCATCCCATAGTTTCTCTCTGATATATAAAAACCTATACCCATGTTTCTGATTTTTAGAATTTCATTTCCCAACAAAATTTTAGGTTCTTAGCAGTGCCATCCAGTTCATTTAAGCATAGGCCTATAACCCTGAAGATTTTTCTGTATCCTTGTATTAAATGACTGTACCTTGAGTTTTATAGGATCCATTTAAGAGCAACTCCTGTGTTTCACTCTTTTTTCTTATTCGATACCATAAACCAATGAGGTTCTTAGTCATTTACCCAAAGATGTAAAAGGCTATTTTGGGCATATTCACAAGAATAACTTTGGAACCAAGAGCACAATAATAGGCTGCTTTGTTCTATTAGCTACCATGCATTTTACATGTAACACCAGGCAGCTACTTTTCTATCGGTTCAGCTTGCATAGGCATGTAGATAAGAATTGTCATAAAACTTCACCGGCAGTGAATTTTTAAGTTTCTCAGTTATGTAATGTGAAAGTATCCTCATCCAACTAGGTTGTATGCTGCTGAAACTTTAGTAGGTGATCTTTCTAGAAGAATAGAACTAAGTTATGTTCCTTAATTAATAAAACTATTTTAGATAAGGCTGTTATGTTTATAGGTTGTATCATTGTTTGTATATATTTTGTTAACAGTATCTAATTGAAATTATCAAACAATTGCATGTGACTTAATTTCTTGTTTTCTACTTGGTGAAAAGTGTCCATCTTTTTAAAAATATGATGTCCTTCCTCTGATTCTCCTTTTTTTAAAAAAAAATAGTTATAATTTAAAAGCAAATAGGAACATACTGTTAATTCAAACACTTAATGTTACCTACTTGCAATTAAATACTCATAAGGTTGTATAGTGCCTTGAAGGAGTGTTGAACCCTTTCCCATTTACTGTGGTTTACCTAAATGAGCTCTGGCACAAACCACTGCCTCCAGAAGTCACACAAGAAATATATTGGAAAGCATATCTCAACAAACAGCATGACAAGGATCAAGAAGCTATCAAAACAAGTTTGGGATAAAGTTGTGCAGAAGCACCAGTTAAGGTGGGTTTTAAAAAATCTCCCAGACTATGAACCATTCAACCCATTATTACAAAATAGAAAGAATAAGGCTTGGTTCTGTGCACAGCTAGAGAAGTTGATTTATAGAACTCAGTGACCACATAAGGAAAGAAAAACAACCAGGGGGCCAATGGTTAACTCTGAAGGAGCTGGAAGATCTGCAGTGAGATGGTTGATGGTCAGCTATTACCCAGATGCTCTATAAAGCTGGGCTCTATGAAGGAATTGTGGGAAGAAAGCCATTGCTCAAACAAACCCAAATCAAACCTCATTTGGAGTTTTCAAAAAGCACAGCAAGTTGTAAAAAGACTCTGTATTGATGAGATAAAAACTGAAAGTTTTGGCCTTGGCACAAAACAGCAATGTGTAGGGTAAAACCAGGAGAGTTTAATACCCTAAGAAGGCTATTTTCATAGTGAACCATGGTGGTGGCATGTGGCAACAGTATGTGAGGTTGCTTTTGCTCAGCAGGGACTGGGAAACCGGTCAGGGTTGAAGGGAAGATAGATGGAGCTACAATTTTAGTGTTCAGTTTGCAAGGGACCTGGGATTGGGGGAGAGGCTCACCTTCCAGCATGATAAGGACCTGAACTGTACAGCCAGTATCAGAGTGGTTTAAAAAGAACTTGAATGTTTTTGAATGGCTCAATCAAAGCTCAGATGTGAAGATCTGTGGCAATATTTGATAGTTGCTGTTCATTAGCCATTCCCATCCAACTTCATGGAGTTGGAGCAGTTTTGCCAAGAAGAATGGGCAGATGTTGCAGAATCTAGAAGTGCAAAGTTCATAGGAACGTACCCAGGAAAAGTTGCAGCTGTAATTGTTGCCAACAGTGCTTCTAATGAAGCAAAGACTCAAGTTATGGTGAATGCAACTATAAAGTGCCAATTTGGTGTTTGTTTTTTTTATTTAACTTTTGTGACACAATAAAAACTATTTTACACCTTCACAGTGTTGAATATTAATTATTATTATTCTATCTCGCCCCTCTGCAGCGCCACATGTGTGTACATCAAAGTGATAACAATGATAGTTAAATCTATTTCACTTTCTGGTTGTAATACAACAAAATAGGGGAAAGTTAAAGGTGTGTGTGTGTGTGTGTGTGTGTCTGAATAATTCTGAAGGGCATGGTGGGCTTAGTCTTCAAATAGGAATTTTGCTGAATTTATTTACGTGGCTAGTGAGAGTGTCAGACAGAAACCTGGGTTTCTGCAGGTCTTTTTTGCCTGATCTCTCTAAAGATACACCTTGGTTGTGTATTACTTAGAACCTCCTTGGAACTGAAGTCCACAAACATCTAACACAAGGAGCTATCTCCTGATTGGAGTGCACATTCACAAACTTACACACTCTTCCTCCTTTATTCTCTTTCAACTGCTGTAACATTATGGAGAACATTCATTGTTTCAGCAAGCTATGTCTGCTTTCATCTTAGTTGAATATTCTTTGTTGTGTTTTTGTCTCCCCGGCTGTTCATTTGTTTCTGTGGCTTTCCGGCCATGCAGAAGGCATGGTCCAAGATCAGACTTTACGGATTATACTTCTAGGATTTATTATTTTTATATTAAGTTACAAATCATTATAACTGCTGTATCAGCCAGTTAGTTTACATACTGGCTCAAGAATTATTTAAATTTCAGAGTATGAAATTTCATTTAAATGAACCATTTAAATTTATAATTTTTCTTATTGTTGTTTTAAATAAATTGAACCTGGTTGTTCTATCCTGGGCCCAGTGCTATTCAATCTCTTTATCAATGACTTGGATGACGGTATTGGGGGCATAGTTATCAAATTTGCAGACGACACCAAATTAGCAGGAGTAGCTAATACTCCAGAGGACAGGATCAAAATTCAAAATGAATTGAATAGACTAGAAAGCTGGGCCGAAGCTAACAAAATGAAATTCAATGCGGAGAAATGTAAGGTACTGCACTTAGGGCGGAAAAATGAAAAGTACAGATATACGATGGGGAACACCTGGCTGAATGAGACTACGTGTGAAAGGGATCTAGGAGTCCAGGTAGACCACAAGTTGAACATGAGTCAACAGTGCGATGCAGCAGCTAAAAAGGCCAATGCAATTTTAGGCTGCATCAGTAGAAGTATAGTGTCTAGATCAAGAGAAGTAATAGTGCCACTCTATTCTGCTTTGGTCAGGCCTCACCTGGAATACTGTGTCCAGTTCTGGGCACCACAATTCAAAAAGGATGTGGAGAAACTGGAGCGTGTCCAAAGGAGGGCAACTAAAATGGTGAAAGGCCTGGAAACCAAGCCCTACGAGGAACGACTTAGGGAGCTGGGGATGTTTAGCCTGGAGAAGAGAAGACTGAGAGGTGATATGATAGCTGTGTTTAAATATTTGAAGGGATGTCATATTGAGGAGGGAACAAGCTTGTTTTCTGCTGCTCCAGAGACTAGGACCCGAAACAATGGATGCAAGCTGCAAGAAAAGAGATTCCACCTCAACATTAGGAGGAACTTCCTGACAGTAAGGGCTGTTCGACAGTGGAACACACTCCCTCGGAGAGTAGTGGAGTCTTCTTCCTTGGAGGTCTTTAAGCAGCGGCTGGATGGTCATCTGTCGGGGATGCTTTGATTGGGAGTTCCTGCATGGCAGGGGGTTGGACTGGATGGCCCTTGTGGTCTCTTCCAACTCTATGATTCTATGATTCTATGATCTCCTAATTCCAATGTAAATTGTGTTGGTCTAAGGAGTTTGTTCATGAAGCAATATCCATCTACAACTGTTCTCCAGGAACTAATAATTGACCATTTTTCTTAGCCAATAATTAAATGATACACTATATAGAGAAAACACATTCCTCTTTGCACCATTTCCTGTCTTCTGCTTTAATTGCTGTGATAGTAAATTGTGCTGCTCAATCTATACTGAAATGTGAAAGTAGGTTTTCATCATTAATGCTACAAAACAGGGTGGAAATTTAGAGCAGATTCAGTATGATCACAGAAATTATTCTGTGAAGGATAATCATGGTAGTCAACACAGAGGCTGTGTGTGCCCCCTCGCCTCCACAGTTTCTTTTTTGGCAACCTCCTCAGGTTCCTGCCACAGCTAAAATTTCAGTGATGCTGCTGGGAAATATTGTACTGGGGAAGGATGTACTTGTTTTTCCAGATGTTGTCCTTGCATGCTTTCAAGAATATGAAACAATTGGGAAGCAAGGCATGTACTCTCTGTACTATGTTTTGCAGAAGGGTTGCTGAAATGTGGGTAATGGAGGCAGAATGGCATCAGGCTGAAAGTCCATCTTTCTCTGTGAGGAGTGAGTTATTTCCCCCCCCCCACCCGTTGCCACATTCAGCCACATTATTTACTGCTTGCGGGCTGCCTATTAGATTGTTTCTATAGTTATTGTTGTAAATTGTTAAAATTGTTTTAATTGCTTGTCTTAATTGTTTTTATTCTCACTATGTTTAATATTGTTTTAAGGGAGGGTGGGTTTGGGAGGGTATATTGTGATATTTTATTGATGTAAGCCGCCCCGATTGCTTCGGTAGAGGGGTGGTATAGAAATAAATTTTATTGTTGTTGTTGTTGTTGTTCTGTATTGCCAACACTGACTGGCATCAGCTCTCCAGGGAGAAGTCATTTGTTAATTGATTAGTTAACACATTTTTAAAAATTCTTTTAAGGCTCTCAGAGCTACTTACATAAAGGCCCTAAATAGTATAATAGGACTGTCCTTCAGAGCCAAACAGGCAACCCAGACAACGAGTGACAGACAACATACAGACTTGGCTTCAGTCCCTGGTCCTTGCATAGCACACCAAAAACATAGACAAGAAGTAGGCAGGAATTTACAGATATCATGTCATTTGTACTTTAAAACCACACTTTTCTACAATAAAATGGTAATTAGTTCGAAGTAAAAGTTTAACATCAAGACAACAAGTTATCAGTTTATTCCTGTAGCCGCGATAGTGTTCTGATTAAATGAATTCAAAATACAAATCTGCACATGCTCAGTGTATTTCTTTTT
Organism: Phrynosoma blainvillii; assembly: GCA_026167975.1. Lineage (NCBI taxonomy): Eukaryota > Metazoa > Chordata > Lepidosauria > Squamata > Phrynosomatidae > Phrynosoma > Phrynosoma blainvillii. The sequence goes on along the minus strand of JANUYF010000002.1, from coordinate 56,378,144 downwards.
TTAATTTAGTTGTGAAACAATTTTTGTTTGTCCTAACATATCACAAATATAGAAGTAGTTGTAGAATATGGATTCTCAATTCTGTGGTTTACAGTAGTGCATGCAGCATCTGAAGAAGAGGTGAGAACTGTGCTGTCCTCAGATTTTAGACTTCAACTTTCAAGAGTTCTAGCCAGCATAGTAGTCCAAAAATTGGAGACCCGAACAGTCCCCTTATGCCGTGTGTGTGTGTGTATGGACTTCTGTGTAGAGGGCCTTTCTCATGGATTACTTTTAGTATGGGTTGAACGTGCCTGCTCTACCACTATGTAGTACTAGCCACATTACTGAAGAATTTTGTTATTGATGTTGTTGAGTAGTATTTTCATCACTTGTTATGATTTCACAGTGTCTTTACAGAATCTTGTCTCTCACCATATCTTTACAAAATTGAAACTGTTTTTATAGTATATTATATTTTATATTATGTCCAAGCATAGTTCTATAAGCTACTGTCAACTGACCAATTTAAATTGCTTATTGCAATTGGTTATTGACTGAAAACTACTAAATCTAGAGAGACCTTGTCATTTCATAATATTAAGAAAAATCTATTATTTAAATGTTGGGATGCAGTGGCTCAAGTGGTTAAGATGCTGACTCTGTTGATTGCAAGATGGGCAGGTTGGCAGTTCGAGGCCTGGGTGCTGCATGACGGAGTGAGCCCCTGTCACTAGTCCCAGCTTCTGCCAACCTAGCAGTTCGAAAGCATGTAAATGCAAGTAGATAAATAGGTACCACTTTGGTGGTAAGGTAAACAGCGTTCTGTGCAATCAAGCTGGCCACGTGACCACAGAGTAGTCTCTGACAATGCTGGCTCTTCAGCTTAGTAATGGAGATGAGCACTGCTCCCTTTACCTTTATTATTTAAATATGTTGTCTTCTGCTCTTTTTAGTATATTGATCTGTATGCCAGTTAGGCCATGAAGATACGCACTGACTGTGTTTTAAGAAAGTGTATCTGGCAGTAAAGTACAGGCCAAAAAAGAAAAAAAGTTTTTACCACATAATGCTAGTTTTAACTCTTAATGAAAACAGGTAAATCCTAATGTCATTAAATTGAAAGGAGCATCAGTGAACATGATCATTATAAAAATATGAAGAAAATGTTAGTCGCTATAAAGGGGCAAAGTTCCCTTGCATTGTAAAGGCATAATTTTGGTGTTACTGTATTTTTCTTTTTAAAAAAACAATAACTGTTAGCAGAGAAATCCAGAAATTCTAACCCAGTTAATGGCTCCTTAAAGGTAAGATGTCATCATGTACATAAGTTAAAGTTCTTGCAATCTCCATAACTGGCATAGAACAATAACCTTCTTAACAACATATTAGAGTTGTAGTTTTCAAAATGTATTCCAGGGAACAACAGTGTTCCTTGGAAGGTCATTAAAGGTTCTATGGTTATGCTATTTTACAACTGAGTTGGGTGTTTTTAAAGTTGCCCTCACATTTTACACAGATCAGCAAGAGGTCTAACCACTGCTGCACATACATAGCACATGCCCTGAATTGGAAATAAAAGAAACCATTCTAGGATTCTGTGTCAGACAGGGGTTTCTCAACACTTCTTCATACAGACTAGGTTCTGTGAGATTCCTTTGATTTTCCTCACACATAATTTGCATGCAAATGAAACAGCTGATATTCATGCATAATCCTCTTACACATAGACAATTATGTACATTACTTGCGCAGTAGTTTGTAAACTTGCATTCAGATTTAGACTGGTGATCTGATAGATCAGGGTTTCTCAACTCTAATATTTTGCGAGATATTGTGACTAATATATATATATTGTGTATATTGTGACTCCTGTGATATACAGGACTCCTTGAGAACTGAAAATTATTTCAAGGATTTCTCCAAGTTAAGGTAGAACAAGTCTGCACTAGACCATGGCACCTAGCCAAATCATCAGTCAGAATCTGCCCACTAGATATCCTTAATTGCCTTTAAAAAATGTATTGCCTTCAAATGGAAGAAATAACAAAGGCAGATATTTTCCTAGGACCACCTACTACCTTTTTCGGTTCTTTTTCATGCTCCTTACTGTTCTGTGCAGCTGGAAATTCCACATCAGCTTTGCTGATTGTGTTTTTAAAGGAATGAGATACTAACTGTGTGAATGTGATATTTACAAATATATGAATACAACAGAACAAGCAGGTTCCCCACCCACAAAATAATAATACTAATAAGGTGGGCCCTCCACGTTCTCTGGGGATTGGGACACTTGTGATAGTGGGGAAAAATACAAATAAAAAACCACTGTGTTTTGTTTTTTACCTGAGAGAACGCCTCTCTAGAAATCTCTAGATCTTCTAACACAACTCTGTAATCAACATCTTCCTTTTCTATGGAAGCTGACCATAGAATTGTGCTGGAGGACCTTCAAATGCCTAGAGAAATGTTCTCTCTAGAAATCTGTGTCCTCCAGCACAAACTCTGGCAAAAGTTGGCCATAGAATTGAACTGGAGGACCTAGAGATTTCCAGAGAGAACATATTAATCAAATCCTCAAATAATCAAATCTGCAAAAGTCAAAGCCATAGAAGTGGAGAGCCAAGTGTAATCACTTATGATTATGATCCGACACTGTCTGGTGCAAGTCAACAGAAGAAACTTCTTTACTGCATGCAGGATCCCTGTCCGTTTAGTACACAAGACCAAAAAAGTTCTGTCTAGGAGATGAATTAGATTATTTCACGTAAAGCATTTATGTTACTAGAGGGTAATAAAGCCAGCATGATGTAGTGGTTTGAGTGTTGGAGTACGACTCTGGGGACCAGGGTTCGAATCCCCACTCGGCCATGGAAACCCACTGGGTGACCTTGGGCAAGTTTCATTCTCTCAAGCTCAGAGGAAGGCAAAGGCAAACCCCCACTAACAAATCTTGCCAAGAAAACACCATAAGTTCAGTTTAGTTTCCTATAAGTCAGAAACAACTTGAAGGCACACACATGTTAGTCTAATCCCGGCTCACATTCTGTTTTAGTAAATGACAGTCCTCTAGTGAAACCTCTTTAGAATGATAGGAAGAGGCAAGAGGCAAGATGGAGAAGAGTAGAGGAAGAAGAAAAGTGTGGTAGTAAATTATTATGAATGATCTGAGATATTTGGAGACATTAGTTTCAAGAGTGTAACCTTGTCACTCTTCTAATGTTCTGTATGTGAAGCAATAAAAATCATAGACTCCAAAAAGAAATTTTCAGTTATTAAGGCCTTGCGGCTCTTGATACATGTTCTCTTGACTTTGAGTGAATGATGCTGTGAATTTGTACATGTAATATTTTGGGGATTTAATGTCAGAAAACATTGTTGGAACTGTTTTCCATTTTTACTTAATTCATGTGGGTGCCACCAAAAAGCAGTCTTGTTTCTGTCAGCAGTGGATGAATATCACTTAACTGCTTCTTTCACATGTATGCTTAGGGAGGGCTGGTGGTGATAGGGATATACTAAATATTTTTTAAAAACCCTTTGTTGTTGTTATTACTACTACAGTTTATTTATAAGGCACCATAAATTTACATAGTGCTGCAAATGATCAATTAAGTTAAAAGTAGACACCTGCCTGAGAGGTGTACAATCTAAAGAAAACAATTACAAGAGTAATACATGTTAAAATACAACAGTAAAATATATCAGAAAACAGGTTAAAATATACCTTTGTACCAACATATCAAGTGAAGACAGCTAAATAATACTCTTACAAAGAGAGATCACCCAAAAATGGGCATTTTATGTTGTATTCTGTGTGTTTTAAATTGTAAGCCGCCCTGATTGGATTACCATTGGGTGGGGTATAAATAAAGATGATGATGATGATGATGATGATGATGATGATGATGATGATGATGATTTACAGCAACATTCAGTAATATGTGACTAAGGGCCTTTGCAGACTGCCAGAAATAATGCAAATTGAGTCCACTTTAACTGCCCTGGCTCAGTGCTAGGGATTCATGGGAATTGTATTTTTTTCTGAGACATTGAGCCTTCTCTGTCAGAGAGCACTGGCGCCAGAATAAACTACAGTTCCAATGATTCCCTAGCACTGAGTCAGGGCAGTTAAAGTGGACTCAATTTGCACTATTTCTGGCAGTCTGCAAAGGCTTCATGTGGAACCCATGCATGAAGTTGTCCCATGAATACTCTCCCCCACCCCCTTACTTGCCATGGGTGTGCATTTGCCACGTTCTTGGTATGTGGAACACAGTATTGACAAGTGTGGGTGAAACAACGGGTGGAGAGTATTGGCCAGAAATCAGTAACATCTCATTTCCCAAATGGTAATGTTTTCACCACTTGTACAGTGGGGAGTTGTTGCAGACTAACACAACATGATATTAACAGAAATTATTACTGGCCATGGAAACCTTAGAGACAGCAGCTAACTCCTTGGCATTGAGGAATTGCTGAAAGAAGGACTTTAAACAGGTGGCTTTAAAAAAAATGAAATGTAGTTAATTATACTGAAAAATGGCAAGATCAAAACTGATTAGAAATACTTTTGAATAATATCTAGTTGGCTTGTATTGCTTATTCCTTCTGGCTACGTTTCAGCTGTTTAAGACATTGATCATTGCTAACTATACAAAAAGTGCCTATATTAAGTTTTTTAAAAAGTAATTTTATCCATTAAAGCAGGGGTAGGCAACCTTTTTGAGCTGGGGGCCGGGTTGCTGTCCCTCAGACAGTTGGGGGGCCAAAGCACCAAAAATAAATAAACAAATAAATAAATTAAATTAAATTAAAAAATTAAAAAACAATTTAAAAAATAAAAATATATGCATGCACACTGTCTCAGCCCCAGAAAAGCCATGGCAAACCCCCTGTGGAGATTTTGCCAAGAAAACCCCAAGAACAAGTAATAACAACAATAATCAATATCATCATGGCGGGTGGCGGCGGCGGCGGCGGCGGCGGCAGGACCGGCCTGGGGCCGGTCCAAAGGCCTGGTGGGGGCGTATCCAGCCCCCGGGCCTTAGGTTGCCTACCCCTGCATTAAAGATTAAGATTGGATTTAAATAAATTTCATTTGCTTTCACATCTGCATTTCTTCTTCTTCTTCTTCTTCTTCTTCTTCTGTTTATTTATATCCCGCCTTCCTTCAGTACAGGGACTCAAGGTGGCTAACAAATTTAAAACAGTCTTAAGTTAAAACAGTATAAAACATTAAAAATACAAACTTTAAAAAACAATTAAACAATTACAATAATTAAAAACATGACATTATTAAAATTTAAAACTCTTAAAACAAAAACAAAACAGCACCCATATCAATATGCGAAGGCCTGGCGGCATAAAAACGTTTTTATCTGCCGTCAAAAAGAAAGCAAAGATGGAGCCATCCTGGCCTCTCTAATGTTTAGCCACAATCAATGATTAACCAATGTATATATAAATATATGAATTCTCTATTACATACTCCTGGTTAGCAGTTTACTTTTATCATTTCTTAACATCTGTGTCTCAGAATTCCTGACCCATTTTCATTTGGCCAGGATACTCGCTGTGCCCCTCTTTCTCACATGAGTGGAAAGCAAATGGGGGGGGGGGATATTTGTTTCTGCTGATAGCACTTGTTTCTTTTGTAGTGCCAGAGTGTGTGTGTGGGGGGGGGGGGGAGAAATGAAACAGTGGAGCTATAACTGGAAGGGGGAACTGAGAATCTCCTGTGCCTGAGCTCAGCACTGCCTAGGCTGCTTTGGATCCAACTCATAGATTTTTTCCCTTGTACAAGACAAATCATGCAGAGAATAGGACAGAGTTCATATCTAACTCACCCAGGAAATGCTACAAAATAGTTAACTCTTAATACTGTGGAAGGAAAAGATTGCTCTCAAACAGATGCTCACTTGTAAGCAGAACGTGCAGCTAAACAACCTCTGCTAGTGACCAGGGAGATTATATATATATATATAATCTGGCCAAATTATATATATATATATATATATATATATATATATATATATATATAGGTTTGGAGCCAGTATGTGTATGTTAGAAAACATGAAATAGAAAATATATTCATATCTGTTCAGTTATATTTCCTTGATGTTCAGTTATATTTCCTTGATGTTTTTTTGTGAGGCATATTGCAAAATTGTGAATTGTCGAATTATCAGTGATAATTGCTAAGATAAAGTTACTCACTGTAGTTCTGGATATACTAATGTAGTGGTGACAGAAGAGGTGTTGACAGTGGCTTTCAAAGTTATAGTTTATATGGTGTTCTTATGTAAAGGTGTGTGTGTGTGTGTGTGTGTGTATGATGTCTATGAGATTATCATGCCATCTAGTGGCTACTTCATTCTCTGCATTTCTTCTTATAACTGCTGTATTGAAACTCAACTGATTTTACAGATCAGCACTATTATCCATTAAGATCACACACACTATAAAGTTTTTTCCTTCACCCTGAAATATATTGAATATGGTAACACAATTGCCATATTAGTCTTTCTGATGTACTTAGATATGATTACTAGTGATAATACCAGCTTTCTTTGTGGTGAAAAGGTGGATTACTGTACACCATATATAGTATATTAGTAAAATAATCATCAGTGTTAATGAAAGAATATAAAATGAGTTATTTGTCTTTGTCTGAAATTCCCTTGTAATATTATGAGCATCTTAATTTGAGAGTGGTTCACACATCTTACTTACAACATTGAGGCATTTTTGAAAATATGCATTTGTCTAACTACATCACTGTCCTCCTGGGATAAGCAAGGTCATGTTCTTGTGTTTTTCCCAGGCTCACCTACCAAGCATCTTATCATTCATCTTTGCTGACCAGACATCTTTCCTCCACCACCACCCCCATATAACACACATATGAATAGTTAAGAGGGGAAATGTTGAGATGTAGGAGCATAATCAGCAAGCAGTGTGATTCTCAACTTATTCCCTAAAATATGAAATAGAAACTATGAAATACAAAATTAGGATACACCACAACTGTAGAAAATGAATCAGATTCTAAAGTTTGTTCCTCTTTGCTGTGATTTATTGAATAATTATCCTGCAAACAGATGTTCAGGTTGCATGGAGACAGGATATCGCTGTCTGATATTGGATTGTGGCTAATACAAATATAGATTTTTTTTCTTCTTTTTTAAAAATTCTGGAAAGGCACTGTATAGTTTTCATTGTACTTAATAGCATCTCTCTCTGATAACCCAATTCTGGTTCTAAATAGAAGGGGGGAGGAGAACTCTATTCAGTGGTGCAAAAACCAGATTTCCCATTCTGCAGTTTAAAGGAAGGACAAGGAAAAAGAAGTATAATATTTGAACCAACAAGAGGGAACCAACATGGAGATTTTGAAGAGATACTGCTTTACCTTTAAATAGGAAGAAGACACCATATGAGTAGTAAGCTCACAGAGTATTTGTATGGTAAAGGCTAAAGTATGACAAACATAGATTTTCTGTCAAGACTCATACAACTTAGGCATTTATATAGATGCTTGATTCACAAGCTGTTCTTAGAAGGCTAATGGATTTCCTTTTGTTTGCTGTGTAATTTGATAGCAAGTACAGTCTGAAACTATCTGAAGGAAATAAAAACAATGTTCAGAAGTATTTTGAAAGGGAAGTATTTTGGACTACTGAGCAGTCTTGTATGAAAATTTAATTTTTAGCGGAGAACGCATTTTGACAGAGTTACAATTCCCATGATTCCCTATTGAGCAAGCTATTTAGAGATGCAGTACAGTAGCATTCTTCAATCTCCTGATTAATAAGTGAACTGGATGAAAAAAAAATGCTATAGTAGTGATAGGAAAGCTCTGTTCATAGTGAACCCATTTATTTTTAATGTCTTCCTGAGGCTACGGCCTCTTTGTTCATTGCTCTGCAAACAATTTGTTTTAATCATGTAGCAGAATGAACGATGCATGTGGAATTATCTCACTTTATCTTGGCAATGTGGAATAATTGCCAAAATAATAGTGAACATTTCCAGGCTCAGACTGATGCTACTTGCAATTTTGCATTCATATTAATAATAAAAGCATTTCTGATATCACAGATTTTTTTAAATTATAAATATAGTAAATTATTTGTTTCCTATGTAGATCATTGACAGTATTTAGTTGATAATAATGTTGGCATGCTGTGCTGACTTCTTTCACCTCTATCTGACCAAGTCAAATAGTCAGTGAAATTTGGCAAAAGTATTCCAAGAGTCTAACCCAGGGGTCCCCACACTTTTTCAACCGGGGGCCAGTTGAAAAAAAAATCGCGGCCAGAGTCGTGCTCCATGCACCTGGCATCACGTGCACATGCGCACGACTCCGGGCGCCATTTTGGAACACAAAATGTCACCCAAGTAGTGCGCATGCCCGTGTGATGCCGGGCACCATTTTGTGTTCCAAAATGGCATCCGGAGTCGTGCGCATGCCCCTGACATGATTTTTCACTAGTTCCCATTTTTCATAGGATTTGCATTTTTCCAGCCAAACTTGTAAATCTAAGCCTTGTACTAACATACTGGAGGAGCTGCTGAGACAGACTTATCTACTTTCCCATTTTCTGTTTTTCTGTCTATACATGCTCAGCAAGGAATTCTGGAGCAGCTCCTGTTTACCTTGCCTATTATAGGCAGGCACAAATATCTACAGTAGAATCAGGTAGAGTATATTTAGGCATATTTTAGTTAACACTGAAGTTGATACTGTCTGTGTGGATTGTATAATTTCAGTAGGAATATCATCTGTTCCTGGTAATTTATTCTTCCCAATTTCTGTTACTGCAGCTTCCACCTCACTTTCTAGAATTTGGGGTTCATCTTGGTTTGCTTCTTCATTCCATGTGTCATTCATTTTTTCATCTCTTTTATATAGCTGTTCTATGTATTGTAACCAACATCTTTTTATATCGTTTTGATCTTGGAGTATATTCCACTTCTTACCATAAAGCATCCTGGCCTTTGATTAGAACTTCCCTTTGAGTTCTGTTATATTGAAGGAGAGATCTCTTGTTCTTCCTTTTTTGTTGGTGTCTTCTGTTTCTCCACATTGATTATTCTTGTAGTCCTCTTTATACTTGTGCACTAGTCATTGAACAGTTGCATTCATGGTTCTGATTTTGTTCCTATCTCCCTTTTGTTTTGCTTCTCATTTCCTTTACTGTTTAAAGCATTTCCTCAGTTATTAATTGTGTCTTCCTTTTTTTGGGGGGGGGGGTGTCACTGAAAGTGTCTTCTTGCATTCTTCTTTTGTTATGTACCTGGCTTTTGACCATAGTTCTTCTGCTCCCAGTCAGTTGTGCTTAATAGCACAAATCTATTTCTTATGTTGTCTGTACATTCTATTGAAATTTTGTTCAGATTATGTTTTGGTATGATTATTGGTGTTTTTTCTTTATTCTTCAGCTTTACTCTAATTTTTGATGTAAGTAGTTCATAGTCTGTACCACAGTTTGCATGCACCTGGTCTTGATTTGACTGCAAGAATAGAGCTGCTCCATCTTCTGCTTTTGATTGTATAGTGCACCTGATTTTTGTATTGACCATCTGGTGAAGTTCATGTTTCTGGTTGTATGAAGCAGGTATTTGCAAAGAATAGATTTCTGCCCTTTCAGAGTTCTCTCAGTCGCTCTCCTTTATTTCTTATGCCTAGTTTGAATCTGCCTACTGTATTTTGCTCTTCTTTGCTGCCTACTTCAGCCTTCCAGTCACCTATGATTAGTTTGAAGTCCTGCATTAATGTGTTATCACAGGGGTAGGCAACCTTTCCCCTTTAAGGGCCGAGGGACTTCAGCTCCCAGAAGCCTCAGCCATGTTGGCCAATAGTCCCATGTTGGCCAATAGCTCCTGGGATTCTGGGAGCTGAAGTCCCTCGGCTCTTAAAGGGGAAAGGTTGCCTACCCCTGTGTTATCAGTTTCTTCCTTGACTCCTTCATAGAATCTCTCAATTTCTTCTTCTTCTGTCTCTGTGGTTGGTGCATATACTTGAATTATGGTAATATTTAAACCTTATTAACATGATTCAATCCCATTTTGCATTTACTGCTTTTGCTATATCTCTCCTTCATATGAAGGCTACACCATTTCTTTGTGTCTTTTTGTTTCCTGAGTAAGAACTTTTATGTAGCTATTCGAGTCAATGTGGCTCATTCTTGTCCCTTTTAGCTTGCTCACCCCTAGTATCACTATGCTTATGTGTTCTGTTTCCTTTATTACTATGACTAGCTTCCCCTATCTCATGCTTCTCACATTCCTATAACTTGTGTAATGCTGCTTCAGACAAGTTTTTGCCTTGTTGAACATGTTTGCTATTGGCTCCCCAACTTTGGGTTTCTCCAGGTGGTTGGTTAGTTCTCTGTGTTGCTCCTTTCCGTCTCTCAGTTTGTGTTCTAGGCCTTCCTTTTGTTTCATTTGAGGCTGTCTCATCATAGGGTTTTCTTGGTGTGATGGTCTTGCAAGGAGGTTCATTTGCACGTATAGAGCTCTTGTGGTACAAGGTTTCCTCACTAAATCTACCATCATATGAACATCTGGGACTGGGCTACAATACTGAAATCAATGGGGAAATTATTCCTTACTGCAGGACATTCCTCATTTACAAGATGGAACTGGATTTGGTGGTCTCTTTCCACCTACCTCTCCACACAAACCTTTTAAATTTTTCAGAAATCATTTTCATGCAAGTGAGATGCCATCATGTTTAAAGTTTTGTTCTTTTATACAATCCACCCTCCTTATCAGTGGCCATTCACAGATTTAACCATCCGTTAACGGCAAGCCCCCATTTTGGTTAATGGCAGCGTGTGCATGCAACCGCACTAGCAGGCGTGCATCCATCGTGCTGCCATTACTTTCAATGGGACTTGAGCATGCACAGATTTTCATATCTGCAGGGGGGTGCAGAATGGATCTCCCACAGATATGGAGGTCTGTCTGTATATTGAATGTTTCTCGAGTGATTGAGAGCCCAGTTGCCTTCAGTAAGGTGGTGTGCGTGTGTGTGTGTGTGCATGCATGCCTTCAAGTCACCTATCAACTTATGGCAACTCCATGAATTTCATAGGGTTTTCTTAGACAATACTCTGAAGTAATTTTGCCAGTTCCTTCCTCTGAAATATAGCCTACTTTACAAACAATCCTATAATTTCAGCAGTACTACTTCTATAAAGTTGTTAGGATTGTAGGCATAGGCATGTTAACACATGCATATGTTCTGATATGAAAAAGGCCTCTTCCTTTGCTAAACCCAGCTTGGAAATCTGGCATTTCTATGGTGAAAGTCTTTGTTGTAGATTTTTGAGCATCAGTTTGCTTGCATGGAAAATTCATACAATGGTCCTGTGATTACTGCATTCCCTGGTGTTTCCTTTCTTTGGGACTGGAATGTATATTGAGCATGACCAATCTGTGGCCATTGTTTTGTTTCCCATATTTGTTGACATATTTAGTTAGAACTAGAGTAAATTCTATATATGTAGATTGAAGGAGCTGTATTGGTATGCCATCTGTTCCTGGTGATTTGTTTCTCCTAAGTGCTTTCTAAATTGGTGGCTTGTCTTCATATGGTTCTTCTTCAAATGAATCTGTCATCCTTTCATCTCTTTTATATATAGTTGGCACCTCACATTCCCAAGGGTTAGAAGCACAGACTCCCCCATGAAAGTGGAAAATACATGAATATAAGTAAATATAAATAAAATTTGTCAGTGCTGTTCTTTTTAACATGAGCAAATACATCTCTAAGAAGCTCTGGATTCTCCAGTGCAAGTCTGTGGCCAACTTTCAGCTGAAGTTGACCATAGAATCATTCTGGAGGACTTAGAGATTCATATTGAGAACATATCCATCAAATCTGCAAAAGGGAATCCAGCAAATGTGGGGACCATCCAAAGTTTTTACAGGTATTGTTTCCATGGATTTTTTTTTTTATTTCTACTTGATCAAGTAATGTTTTCCCCTGCTGATCATAGAGCATTCACACTTTTAATTTAAATTTCCCTTTGATTTCTTGGATCTTGCTGAAGAGGTCTCTTGTTCCTCCTTTTTTGTTAACAACTTCTATTTCTCTGCATTGATTATTGTAGCAGTACTCTTTATCCCTGTATGCATTGAACAGTTGCATTCAGCATTTTGGTTCTGTTACCTTTTGCTTCTCATCTGTCCTTGACTGCTCTGACATCCATTGAGGTTTATCTTTTTGGCTGCAGATAGTGTCTTTATGCATTCCTCCCTGACAATGTCCTTGGCTTCAGCCCAGAGTTCATCTGGTTCCCGGACATTTAGGCATAATAGTTCAAATCTATTTTTCACACTGTCTGTAAATTCTATAGGGCTGTTGCATTTGGGCATAATGCTTGGTTTAGTGTTTTTCTTTAGCTTTACTCTGACTTTTGTTATTAGTAGTTCATGATCGTCCATAATCTGATCCTACTCATACTCTCCCCCAATATTATAGGGGTTGTTCTAAACCTATATAAACTGTTATGAGACTTGTCCCAAAACACAAGATGTAATCTTTATTATTTTTTTAAAAAGAAAATATATAGACTCTGAGCAAAATGAGAGATTAACCTCTTCCCTGTTCTGATGGAATGGGAAAAAGCTTATAGGACCATAAATGAACATAGTGTTCTAGTTCTTTTTTTATTGACGGGGGATGGGGGTTAAGAAAAAAAATTAAATACAGAAGTAAAACTGAAACTAATAGCTCAGATACAACCAAGAGCTGATATTCAATTCTTTTGTATGAGAAATAGATTTCACTTAGGTTAAGAATGTTTATTGATTGATTGGAAATGCTCTGAAAATGTTTTGTTCAATTAATGACTTTGTTTATATTTGTTGTTGTGTGCCTTCAAGTCATTTCTGATTTACAGCAATCCTAAGCAAACCTATCATGGGGTTTTCTTGTCAAAATTTGTTCAGAAGGGATGTCTTTACCTTCCTTTAAGGATGAAATAGAATGACTTACCCAAGGTCACCCATTGGGTTTCCATGGCTGAGTAGGGATTCAAAACCTAGTCTCCAGAATAGTAGTCCAGTGCTTAAACCACTACAAAATATTGGCCATCTCTATTTATAATATTTCCAGAAAAGGTAGAGAATAAAAGAGGGAAAGGATTTAGGTTTTCTACAGTCTTCCTCTTTTTTCCTAACACATAACTTACTGACATATTAATATACTGTGTTTTACATTCCAGATGCGACACTTTCTTATTAACACATATGAGCAGTGGTGTCATTCAACCAGTTTGCACCAGTTCCTGGAATTGTTTATTAAAATTGTTAAGAGATTCAGAGGCAGGTTGAAAGGAGAGCCAGGAGTAGTATCAAAGGGGAAGAGTAGACAGAGACTGGAGCCATTGGAGAGGGTCAGAGAGAGGGAAAGACTGGATCCTTCAGAGACAAGGGGAAAGCAAGGCATGGAAACTGGTTGTAATTATTTTGAATGTCAGCACTGTATACAAGAAATTTGAGAAGTAGATTGATTCTCTCAGGCTCCTTTTGCAATGCTATTCAGCATTTCTTTTATGCTTTTGCAGTGTCATTTTTTCATTATGCTTTGCATCTCTTGTTTATATTTTATACCAGTCACTGTTTTAAGTTATGTTAGTGCATGATAGTTTGTACAGTGAAACTATTTAAAGGCATCTAGTCTATGTGGTTTGCTGGATCTTTTTAGTAGGCTAATAATTTTCATTACAATTGGACTGTTAGGTACAAAAACTGATACTAGTTGGCTGCTCTCAAAGGAACGAATGACTATATCAGGGTCATCTCACCTAAACAATGGGCTGGATCCTGCTAATTGTTTTGCTGGTGTATGTTCGTCTAATGATGTATGTTTTAATCTGGCTTTACATTTTTTTATTGCTTGGTGTTGTTTTACCCTTTGTATCTTGTGAATTTTTAACCATATGTTTTTTAACATGTTGTAAGCCACTTGGAGTCCCAAACTGGGATTATTATTATTATTATTATTATTATTATTATTATTTATATCCCGCCCCTCTGCAGAGCAATTGGGGTGGCTTACATTAAAATTTCCATAAGATATATTAATACAATCTAGGTGGGATAGAAATAATAACAGTAGTAGTAGTAGTAGTAGTAGTAGTAATGGAACTGATCAGCCAAATTTCAGATTGTGTTCCCACCCAGAAAAGTGTTGGAACATTAAAATAAAATGGGGGGAAATAGCCCAGGAAAATGTTTCTAATCTTTTTTATTAATTCGTAGAGACCTACAGGTTCACAGCCTTCACCACATGCACAGCCCCCCACTCACAACCCCAGCAATCCCACGGTGGGACCTCATGGTCAGGTGGGAGGGCATACATAAGCACCTTACTTGCAACTACCATTACAAAGTAGTTTGCTCATTTCAAATTTATCATTTTAACTTTCCTTCTGTACATAAAATGGATCATATTTTGAGCCAGATGCTCTGTAGTATTAATTTTCCACAATTTAAAGTAACAACAAGAACACATTGAATCTCCTTGTCCACCATCCCCTTTCACCATATTTTTGCTGTCTTAATAAATTAGATAGTATTGTCGGTTTGTTTGTTTGCTTGTTGCTTCAGTTGATTACTTCCTCAAGTGACTAAGGGCCTTTGCAGACTGCCAGAAATAGTGCAAATTGAGTCCACTTTAAAGGTTAGGGTTAGTGCTAGGGAATCATGGGAATTGGTGTTTTTTTTTCCTGAGACATTGAGCCTTCTCTGTCAGAGAGCTCTGGTGCCACAATAAAATACAGTTCCCATGATTCCCTAACCCTAACCCTTAAAGTGGACTCAATTTGCACTATTTCTAGCAGTCTGCAAAGGCCCTATGTAACAGCAATGTTCAGATATGTTGTGAGCTAGCTAACTTGCCATTACTGTTTCTCCAAATATACATCTTTCTCACACATCATTTCACTTTGTGTGGTTTTATCAAATTTCTGACTATGGCGTTCTTGTTTAGACCAACCATTATTTTAATCATTGATTTTGCTATAGTTTGAAAATAGATGCTGTTCAACAATTGTTTGTTAGTCTTGCCCAGCATTTGATTCCTTCGTAAAAAAATAAATAATCTGAAATGTTTTCATAAATTCACTTATTCTCATGGTACCATTTGCTCCCATTCTGTTATACCCAGGACATAGTTTTTGAACAAACTTGTTATCTATTTTTGTTTCCTGTTCTGACTACACAATCTTAGACCATTGTGAGTAAAGAAATAGAGTATTTCAAAATAGTGCCTTGCCCCCCCCCGAAATGGTGTGTGTGTGTGTGTCCGCATGTGCGCTTGCACCTTCAAGTTTCCTGTTGACTTATGGTGACCCCATTAATTTCACAGAGTTTTTTTAGGCAAGGCATGCTCAGAGGTGGTTTTTGCCAACTCCTTTCACTGAAATGTAACCTACAGCACCTTCATTAGTGGTCTGCCAGCCAAGAACTAACCAAGGCCGACCCTGTTTAACTTCCAAGATCAGATGGGATCTGATGCCTTCGGAGTAATTAAGCCTTGTTTGAAAATGGTAGGACAAGGAAGTTGTAGGCTATCATATCTGTTCATCTAATATGTTAAGCTTGTAGCTTTGACACAATTTGTGCAATTCAGATTTATGTTTTCTCCCTCTACATTGTACTTTCTAGAATTACAGGTATCATAGTATAGCAGTAATCTTTAAACCAAACATAAAGGAAGAATAAAATAACAATATTGAAATACAAAATAACAAACACTAATATTTCAAAACACAGGCAAGAAAATGCAACATCTTTTCCCTTTCCAGCAGAGGAAAAATAAAATCAATCAGCAGCTGAGATTATAGACTAAAATGCATCTCAGATATTAAAATCCCAATGTTGTTTTCTGTTAAAATGTGTTTAAAGAGCCTGTGTGGATAAAAAGGGCTCCACATGGCACTGCAATGTTATTCCAGAGGAAAGATGCCACCACTAAGGACTCCTTCTTCCTAGTGGTCACCTGCCTCAATGAATGTGGCAGGGGCACATAGAGGAGGACCTCTGAAATGAATCTTAAGGTTTAAGTAAGCATATGAGAAGGAAATATATATTTCAGGTTATGTGAAGAATGAGTTACAAGGAACATTAGCCCACTTCACAAATAGAGTTCATTCTCTACAGCTACTCTTGAAAGCAATTTAAAGGACTGAATTTTTCATATAGAAAAACCTCTATGCCAGACTATATTAAAATGTCAGCTGACGTCTGACATATTAAGATGAAAATTTGGGAACAGTGAGAATCTTATCTGGGTCTTAGATGCTGGTTGAATTAGTGAATCAGTTACAAAACTCGGTTCTTAATAATACAGCATTATATGATATGTATATTGTATTATACATTTTTGTTTGCATAGTCAATATAATGTATCTGTACACTGGCTTGATTTTAATGCTGATTGTACTTCTCTAGTCTATGTTTGTAGTAATGTAAACAATTTTACATTGATTTTGTAAAGCTCTGGAGAATATTGTAGCAAATGTTGCCATGATTATGTGATTACCTTAAACTAAGACACTATACAATTCAAAGTTGCTAATACAGTTCCAAGACTCAGCTTTTTAGGAAAAATGGCCTTACAAATTCCAGTTACTTTGGGAATTGCATCTGATGAAGTAGATTGCATGTACTTCATGAAGGTTCATGCCCAATAAAACCCATTGGTCTTTAACTACCATAATATTTTTTCCCCTGTCCCTGACTAACATGGTGATCCACCATCTGTCTACAAATGGAATTATATACAGAACTGACCCAAATTTTTGTGAAATGAGTTTTCGTGTCAAAATGTATGTTTGATGAGCGCCCCCCCCCCCCCGGTTTGTTGAACAGCTAGCCAAACCTCATGAAAATCAAAAGCCATCCCCTGTTTTATCTTGCCCACGTTCTGGGCACTAAGCATGCCTCAGAAGGAGCTGTGCAGAAGCTTCTGTGGGATACTTTTAAGGCATTGCAGAACAATGCAATCTCTAAAGCCCTGAAGGTTAGGACCAAATGAGCTGCAGAATCCTGAGCTTACCCGACTGTGCTATGGAAGATTCTTGACCTGGTTTAACAAGCTTAGATACAGACCTTTTGTGTATTCTTGGCAAGCTCTGCCTTAGCTCCATTCCCAGACCTGCTTGTGGCCACATGGGCTTAGAAGACTGCTATCAGAGAGTATATAAAGCAAGAATGGGGAATAAGTAGCACTCCAGATTGTTGGCCTCTCAGTAGCCCTGGCCAGTGTAATCAGTTGTTGCATTCCAAAATTTGGAGGACAACATGTTCCCCTTGTCTGGTATTAAGCAGCTGTTCCAAGATCATTCCTGATTGCTGGAAGTGTAGGCACAAAGTTCTCATTCTATGTAGTGCTCTAGTATACTGCTTGTTTACATTGTGGTTTTTAAAGCCAGCATGCCTAGCTTAACATAATATCTGGAACATGGCCATTCTTTCAGTTCTGATCTTAGCTAGGAGCTAGTTTCACTTGACCCTCCAAAGACTGACCTGGGGGTGTTGATTTTTTGAGAAAATAAGTTCTGATGCTTAGCGATCCCAAAATGCCTTTAGCTACAGATCTCAAGAGTTGAGGTACAAGATGGGGTATTGTAATAACTGCTTGCTCAAAAAAGGAAAAAAAAGTTGCTATTATTACTTTAAATGGGGGCTAGTACCAAAATTTTATTTAGAATTTAGAGTTCAATGTATCAACCAATGTTCTTAATGTAATAATCTCCTTTTGTAGCCTTTCATGTCCCCTCGATACCCAGGAGGCCCACGACCACCTTTAAGGATACCAAACCAGGTAAATGTCCTTTTGTTAAATAGTTGTAAGTGGCAAGAGAGTGCTTCAGTTGAAAAGCCAAATTTGGTAGACTTTCATTTTTAGTGCAATAATGCATTCAAACTACAAAACTAAGGGTGATATATGACTGGGACACAGTGCCATATGTTGACCAAAATGCTAGCTGTTTCAAACATTTCAAGTTTTAGTATTTATCAATTTTTAGTAGCAAAAAATAGTGTTGTGGAAGTTGAGAAACCAAGTGATGTAACTTGAGCCTTCCTAGGTATTGTTGAGGTCAACTGTGCCTAAAAATGCTACATGAACTTTAACATCCTCCTTTTTACTTCATACAAGTTTTAGCATTCCCTTTCCTTTTTTAAAAACTGAAGACAAGTCATAAGATGTCCCCTGCTTGTTTTGCCCATGAAACAAATTTTAAAGCTTTGCTTGTCAGATAAAGCTGCATAATTTAAATGCTGAAGATGAAATATGCTACCTATCCTTAATTTCACATGGGGATTTAGTTTTGCATTGGAATTTAAATTAGTAAGAATTTTGCAGCATTACTATCCAGGAATACTGCATTTTTCCTTAATAATAATAACAACAAAATAAACTAGCTGGGTAAACAAGGGATGGCCATATTCTAAACTGTAAATTGTAGTACAGTTTGTAAAATTTGAGGGAAATCAGGTCTAATCTACTTTAAAATGTAAATAATCAATATAGATGATCACTTAGGTTTAGGTTGAATGTGCTTATGTGATTCTAACATTGATTTGTTTATTTTTATTCTATTACTGAATTACAGTTTTTGTTTTCATGTAAAATTCGATTGCATATTTTTAAAAAGTTGTATCTGTTAAAAGATAATTGACCTTTTTTGTTAATACACTTTCTGTATAGGCACTTGGAGGAGTACCAGGAAGTCAGCCATTATTGCCTAGTGGAATGGATCCAACACGGCAACAAGGTAAGGTATCAATAAATTAAAACATATAAATTCAGATATATTTTGTCATAATGCACTCAGCTGTTGGGATGACAGGCAGAAGTGGGCACCATTGTGGTATAATGAGTTACAAGTTTCTGTCATTCTTTTCATGTATATCTCAAGCATAGGATGAAGAGATAAACTGTTTTACATAATCATTTCTCAGTATAAAATGGACAACTGCTATGCTTTCATCTAGAGAGTTCTGATAATTTTGTTTTGCTGTGTTAAATGAGTCATGACAGATGACAGAACTGAGTTCTGTATTTTATCAGATATCTTGATAGGAATTAATAAGAATTTTTATCTGTAAGCACTTGGTGATTCAGATTTGTTATCCACCTTACAGCATTTTCCTTTTTCTAACTATTACTTCATGGAGATTTGGTAACTATTGTCATTGTTTTGGTGTCCAATATAATGATTAAATAATTTATCATTTTTTAGCTGTTTTCATAGCAATATTTTGAATATTTTCAAATTTGAAATATGTCTTATAGCTACATATTATTTAGCACTGTCACTAAGTTACAGTAATTTTAATGAATTAATTGTGTAAGTTTAGATTCTTCAGTTAATACCATTTCCTTAAGAAGTACTTAACAAACCTGATTTTTGTGTACATGTGAAGGGAAGCAGGGAACTGTTCCAGTTTCTGAATATTCAGTAGGTAGCTTGGGGTTAATGTATTCATTTATTGAATTGACATGTTCATTAACTTAAAAGTTCTAAAAGAAAGCATTTTTTATTTTTAAATAATTAATGCAAATGTGTCAACCATGAGAAGTTGTTTCTTAACAGTAAATATTGTATTCTGTGTACGAGAAAAGAAATAACTTGTATTTTAAATGTGTGGATTAAAAATAATCTTGGGGGAGTGTACTATCTGATTTTAAATGTGATTTAAATTAAAAACATATTTTAATAAATTAATCTGATAGACCAAATTAAGCTTATAGCCCTAAAGTACTATTTCATGTCTTTTTCAGGTCATCCAAATATGGGTGGGCCAATGCAAAGAATGACTCCTCCTAGAGGAATGGTTCCATTAGGACCTCAGGTATATTGCTGGTGTTAGAGTTCATTTAGTCACGTTTAACATAATTTCTATTTTTCTTATATAGATAATGATACTATAATGATACTAGAGTTGTGCCAGTACTTGTAGTTGCTATGTGTACAGATGTTACTTAGCTCATTTTATTTTTGCTGTATCCTAGCTTGGTTAGAACAAGATGCAGCTAGTTCGGCATTCTTTTTTCAGTAGCAGCCAGCAAGAGTTCTTAGATGCTTATGCATGAGGACATAATTGCTGCAGTTTGTCCCCATACTTAGAAATGATACTGCTTCTGTCCCTTTACATATTAATTCCATCATAGATAAATAAGTACAATTCTTGGGTTAAACTGTGTAGTGCATTGGTAAGAAAGGTCGATCCTTTGATTCTTTACCTGTCCATAGTTGTGTATTGTTCTCTCTTTATAGAATGTAGTTTTAAAAAACAATAGGAAATTTAATTAAAATGTAGCATTTATTTTCTAAAATAGTTCACAGAATCAGGACCTCAATATTTCTGTTTTGCTTTAACATTACGTCAAGCCACATTAGTTATTTCTAGGAGAAATGCAACATACATTTAGGAAGAAAAGCGGGGGAACAAAAACAAACAGGACAACATTTTTTATCTCTTCCTATCTTCCATATGAAACATTTGAGTAAGGAACTGTATGTGATTTGCATTTTTAAAATTCTTAGCCATTTTGACATAACTGTTAAATATCCATCAAAGGGTTCAGTAATCTCAAAATGCTATCATATTCTAACAAAGAAACAACATTCTACCCGATTAAAAGAAGAAAATTAGAAGAGTATGAATCAATTTTCTAACTGGAAGAAAGTATATGGAATTGCATGAATTCACACACAAAGCCTGGAGCAACAAAATTTTGTTGATAAACTAAAATCAAGGGAGGACTCTTCAATGATTTTAGAGAATGAGTATGCTAAAGGATCTTGTAGCACCTTTGAGACTAAGTGAAAGATGCTAGTAGCGCGAAGACTTCATGCATCTGAAGAAGTGGGCTCAAGTCTAGACAAGCTCCTGCTACCAGCTTTTATCTTACAATCAGCGTCAAAGATGCTACAAGATCCCTTTACATATTGATTTTCCAGACTATCATGGCTATGTCTTTGGACTTTAAGACAATGTCAGCTAATAGAATTGCCTTTTGTGACCTAGAATATTAAACTTGAATTTTAATCAATCATGCCTTTGCAAGAAAGATCAGCTATGACAAATACACAAGCAAATATAACTTTCCCTGGCAAAAGTAACTATTTAAAAAACATTTTTTAGAGAAACTATAGATGTCGTAAGAGTCTTTTGGCAATTGTTATCTCTGTTTTAGCTACTACGTTTAAAATGACAGTAGAAATGAACTTGAGACAGTGTGGTGTAGTAGTTTGAGCATTAAAGTGGGATTCTAGGAGACCAGGGGTCAAATCCCTGCTCAACCATGGAAACCCACTGGGTGATCTTGGCAGGTCCAGCACTCTCCATCTAAAAGGAAGGCAATGGCAAAACTCCTCTGGATATGTTTTGCCAAGAAAACCTTGCCCTGTAATAAGGTTACTGTTAGTTGGAGTTGACTTAAAAACACATAACACCAACAACACAATGAATGTAATCACTAGGGCTGCATCCGCACTGCAGATTTCACTTTGATACCACTTTAACTGTCATGGCTCAGTGCAATGGGATACTGGGAATTGTAGTTTGTTATGGCACCAGAGCTTTCTGACAGAGAAGGCTAAATGCCTCAAAAAAACTACAGTTCCCAGAATTCCATAGCATTGAGCCATGACAGTTGAAGCTGTGTCAGACTGGATTAATTCTCCAGTGCAGATGCCGCCTTAGTTATGAGGTGGAGGAGCATGTCTTGATAATCCATTATATTTACTGAAAAAATAAATTCAGTAAGTGTTATTGCTAAACAACCCTAATTTCAAAGGAACTTGTAATGCAACCTTGGATAAGCTTCATTGAAATACAGGATGCCTAACAAGATTGCTAAGCAGATATTACTCTGAAATACTTCTCAAATAGTTAATTAAAAAGTTCTTCAGACTAGAACTTCATTTTATATAGCTCCTTTTAATACAATCCACTGTTATAGTGCAGGGGACTTTATTTCACATTGTTGATAAAGGATAATTTTAGGCTAATATTTGAAATGTAAACATTATTTTTTTTATATATTATCCTGACCTGCACTGATATATTTCTGGGTGTCCTCAGTATTACACGATAGGCTCCAGAATAGCATTGCCTATTAAGGTGCTTGTGTGTCAGTTTACAAAGTACACTGACAAAGTTACAAATCTTTCAGCATTTTAGAATCAAAGTGTTATAATGGTTAAGCTTACAAAGTAGGTCATGCAAGTCACTTTCAAACACTGAAATTAGCCTGTGTTTCCTTCTTAAAATGGAGTTAACCTGCCCTCTCTTCACAATACACATATGACAGTGCAGTGCTTATAGTAAGAGTACAGGAGGGCTAAGCTGATCATGGCAGTTATATAAAGAAAGATGGAAGATGGAAGCTTATTTCAGTTTTTCAAATAAATAGCAGTTTCCAGCATCTGTTGCTATAAATGGTGTGTTGCTGTGGAACATACATTTCAGTAATGTATGGAACATGGTATGTTTCAAATATGGTCATTTATTTATAGACATTTTAATATGTTTTGTTCTGAATTCTGGATAATTTTCTTGCTCATTGCTCTAAATTACTTATTAAATAAACATAGCAGTGATCCTAGTTGATATAAACTCAAGCAGGAATCATGCAGTCCTAGATAATGATGAGGAATGATGGTAATTGCATTCCCACCCATGGTTTAAGCCAGGGGTAGGCAACCTTTCCCCTTTAAGGGCCGAGGGACTTCAGCTCCCAGAAGCCTCAGCCATGTTGGCCAATAGTCCCATGTTGGCCAATAGCTTCTGAGATTCTGGGAGCTGGAGTCCCTCGGCCCTTAAAGGGGAAAGGTCGCCTACCCCTAGTTTAAGCACATGATGTTAACATTGAAACACTTAATGTGAATTAACCCTCATCCAACACCCTTGCTCTGTCCTTAGTTTTGTGGCATTTTCTGACTTCAGGAGTATTTGCAGGTGCAGTAGCTGCAATGCCTAAACACTGCAATACCTAAGTATCTTGACCCAAAATATAAGTTTACATGAGGTGGAGCACTTGTTCTGAGTAGCTACCATGCTTTTGTCTTTCTCTTTGGCAAAATATGTAACCAGCACCATTTCTGTGTTTCAAAAAAAGCTGCTACTGTTATTTATAATTTAAATCAAAACTATGTTTTGATACCCCCTCAATAGAAAACAAACATAAAAACCAGTTGTTTTTATTTATTTGCTAGGAGACCTGACATTAATGATGTCCTGAGACATTTCTTGTCCCAATAACAAACTAGTCCAGGGGTAGGCAACGTTTCCCCTTTAAGGGCCGAGGGACTTCAGCTCCCAGAAGCCTCAGCCATGTTGGCCAGTAGTCCCATGTTGGCCAATAGCTCCTGGGATTCTGGGAGCTGAAGTCCCTCGGCCCTTAAAGGGGAAAAGGTTGCCTACCCCTGAACTAGTCTCTACTGAGGCAAATGTCTCCCAATGGAAGGCCATCCTTTGTGCCAGCCACGTTACAGACAACCAAAGTATGTCACGTCAGTGCTATTGTAGTCCTTGCCAAACAAGTTTGCCACACATGGTGCACCATCTGCTGGCTTTTGTATCCACTGCAGCCCTGCAACAGAAGTAACATCTTCATCTTGATGTAGATGCTTGCTCAGGCAGGTCTAAGGTCCATAGCCCAGATACATCACAATCTTCTTGATGGTCTGGCTCAGATTTGTCACACTGTGTTTCATAGCACATCAATTTGTGTCCAAGATGGAGGTACCTCCTCCCTCCAAAACACAAGAATGATAGTGAAATGTATTCAGCGTTCTCGTCTTTTTTAGTTTTCATTATCTTTTTCTCTAACACTTATAATGTGGGAAACTTCCTTACCTCAATTAATTCCTGTGCTCTTCCATAGAAGATATGTTGGCTTCTCCTGACAGGGGCCAACTTAAATAAAATACGGTTCACTAAAACTGCCTATCTGAATGAATGAAGGTTAAGGCATTTCAAAAAAATAACTCTGAAGTTCCTAAAATATTTTTAGAATAACGAGTCAGCATTTATAAAATGGCTATTAAGTCTGGCCCTCACTGACACTTGTTTTAGTTAGCATAAATATTATAATCTTCTTGCATTAATTAACATTTGTAAATGTGATTACTACACTTGCTTTGATAAAATAACAAGACCATTAGGAAATGCTAAATAGTTTTCCTTAAAAAAAATAGAGATAGTGTAGCAATAATAATAATTCTTAAAGTCAAGCCACTAAAATCCTGAAAATGAATGGCGCTGGCCTATCCAATCAACGGGTGCGTAGGGAAGTCATTAACCTGCTGTCCTTTCTTTCCCCCCTCCTCTTTGGTTTTGTTTTTTTGTTTTGTGGTAGTCTGACCCTTGGTTATCATTGCAGAACTATGGAGGTGCAATGAGACCCCCTCTGAATGCTTTAGGTGGCCCTGGAATGCCTGGAATGAACATGTAAGTTATCACAATGTGTAATTAAAACATTTACAATAGGGATAATTATTGTATCACTGATTGAAGTGATGTTTGTGTGCACTTGTGGTGTGTATGTGTTCTCAACACAGTGGATGATTAGTTAGTTAATACTAATGTAACAAAATATCAGAATGTGAACAAGAGGCAAAACAGACCAGCATAAAAAGCTGGCTTCCAGGCAACTTGGGAGCATGGTGTACACACGATGCATGCCCCCAAGACGCTGGGAAGCCAGCTTCACACTACCTGGCTTCCTGGCGCTCTTGTGGTGCAACATTTACACGCTGCACATCACAGGAGTGCTGTAAAGCCGGGGTGGGGTGGGAAAAGCCGACTTTTTGCCAGCTCAAAAAAGGAGCTGCTTCTTTTTGGGATGGCAGAAAGGCGGATTGGGGTCGTGTCGTGCATTTGCCATGGCCCCAACCTGGCTTTCTCAAGGGCACCTTGATACCACCCCTTTGGGATGATTTGTTTCACCCCTAAGATGGCTATGTATCTGACATCAAATAAAGCCTTACATAAAGGGTTTTTCACAAGCTAAGATACAGATGTTTTATTTATTAGTCTACATTTCCTGCTATATATGACATCAGAATTCAGCAGTTTAATTAAAATTCTAGTCCCACATAGAGCATGTTACAGCAATCTAAATGGAATGTAATTAAGACATATGTCAGTGTGGCCAACATTGTCCAGTAACAAGTGCAGCTGGCTTGTTGCAGTGCACTCCTGGCCATCTTGAAGCCTGCCTGTTGAGTTTCAGAGTGGAATCCAGGAGTCTGTTCATTAAACCTATATAACACTCTCCAGCACTGTTTCAGTCCCTGTTCTCTAATGTGGCTTTTGACTGACCAGGAACACCTTTGTTTTGTCTGGGTCAAGCTTGAGTTTGCCCTCCAGTAAAGACTGCAGCCATCACAAAATAGTGCCTTCAGGTTCCATCCCACAGAGCAGTTTTTCTCAGGCTGTTTGATTTGGGGGGCCAGCAATATTTTTCCCCCAAATGTACCATATTTGTGCCCATTGGTTACACCTGTTTCTTTCCTGGAAACTCACCAGGGGCTGGTAGCTGTTGGCTTCTGGACCACTATTGGTCCATGGACCACTTCCTTGTGTAGTATTGACATACAGGAAGCCCAGAAGTATACTGCAATCAATGGTATGAAAACTGAATGGAAGGTGTAACAGATGAAGGAGGGGTATACTCCCACACCCAGCTCCCAGGATAGATTGTCCACCAAAGGAGCTAAAGCTAGCCCTGTTCCATAGCCAGGCCTGAAAGCAGAATGAAGGGCATCTGGATAATCGTATTATTCAAATGCTAGGATAGTTGTCTCAACCGTAAGAAAAACTAGAAAGTCATACTCTAGGAAAACCTTTTATTAGGCCATCTAGAAAAGCACAAAAGGTCTTTGCAAACTTTCAAAACCACAAGTTTTTTCAGCTGGTAAATATATTTTTTAAAAGCAGGCAAGTAAAGGGGACGGGTGGAAGTGATTTTCTTTCTCTCATGTAGTCTGCATGTGTGTTTTTTGAAGTGATATGGCAGGAAGGTCATAAGATTATCAAATTAGATTCATCAGATTTCACACAGATTTTTGGGCCTTTTGGTTTACTTAATACATTACCACAGTATGAATTTTAGAATTTGCGTTCTGGTTAGCATGGCAAACCCTGCTTTTGCTAGACTTGATGAAAACTAAATGTATGTCTGACTTTGAGAATAACAAATTTATCAGAGGATGCCTACAATGGAGAAAGTTGACATGTTCAACTGGAATATTGTTTTCTGATAGGCAGTTCCCTCCAACCAAAATTGAAATTACTCAGTTTGGCTCTTGTTAATATACTTTGCCTGATCCAGTGCCTGAATTCATTTCTCCTGCCCTGACTATATAGACCTAAGTAACTCACATCTCTCTTCCTGTAATGAAGTGTATGAGCTTTACACTGGATAGAGTCAGGTTCGAGTTTTCAAAAGGGATTTTTGTATTCTTACATGGAGAATGAAATGTTATAGCTGGGCTACCAGCAAGAGAAAGAGCAGTCAGCAAATGGTGCTGAAGGTATGTTCTAAACCTTTCATTGTCTATCTCTTATTGCCTAAAACCATTGGGGTATGGCCTGATGAACCTAATTTAATAGTCCTTTGACCCTTCCATACTATATCATGACAGCATACAGCATACTTGTCTAGGCAGAGGACACAGCCCAACACACAGAGAAAACCCAAAGAAATGAACAGCCTTAACACAAAACACACAGGCTCACCTTATTCTCTCTTCTGTTATTCCCACATAAAACAAGCTGTCCTTGTCATGGTACAAGAAAGGGATAAACCTCAGAACCCATCTCAAAAATACTAGAAAATAAAAACAAAACTTGGGCTGAATATATGGTGAATATACCTGAGTATATGGTGTAGCTATGTATGAAACTTAATGAGTAAAATATATCCTAATGCAATTGTGTCTGTGTCCAAGATTCTCCTTCCAGGATTTGGAATATTAACAGGATGTATTCACAAATTGCAATCTATCAACAGTGGATTGAGCAAAAACAATGGCTTCCTGAAACACTAAACATATTATAACACTGGATGCTTTTGCCAGTTTAACATATCTCCATTCAGGTTCCCAGCCTGAACACACCACATTCAAAACTAGCTCCAGCACTCATACAGTCATCCACCCACCCTGGCCTTAGACAACATCTTTGCTCCTGCTTTTGTCCCTCAATGAGCATAGTTAAAACTGAGTTTGCCACCACATCACTATGGGTATTCATTCAGTGTATAAATGTATATCTTGAGCATCAGTTCATTGCATGCAGCAGAAGAAGCAGACAAAGTCTACAAAGGTTCATCCTACAACTTCTTTCACACAGTTAGTATCAACGTTGCTAGAAGACCCCTAGGCAAATTGATAATCCAGATTAGCATTGCATACTGATAATCACTTTGCATATTGATAATCCAGAATCTGAATTTCTTTAGTTTCTCACTTGTTTCATTTCTACCAATTCCTAATAAACCAGTGGCGGGGATATTTAGGAAAGATCCTTTGTATTTC
The DNA here is from genome assembly GCA_026167975.1 of Phrynosoma blainvillii. Lineage (NCBI taxonomy): Eukaryota > Metazoa > Chordata > Lepidosauria > Squamata > Phrynosomatidae > Phrynosoma > Phrynosoma blainvillii. Next base: position 56,350,581 of record JANUYF010000002.1, on the reverse strand, counting down.
CTGATTCCACATGTCTTCCAGAGTTTTAATAGAATTGCTTGTCAGACTATCCAACCACCTGTTGGATAGACCATCTTATCCCCCCTCCCTCACCAGCACAGCACTTCTAGTGAGTTTAAATCCCATGTTACTGATCTGCCAATACAGTGGGTTCTTATAGACCAAGATCTGCATCATCCTGTCTAGCAGCAGCAAAAAAAAAAAAAAAAAAAAAAAAGTCCAGAATATGGCCTACATAACAAATGGAGCCAGATACAATTTTGGACAGACTCATGTTTGCCATGGGAGACATGAAATCTTGAACTATTCCTAATAAGCAAGATTAGCAGTAACCCTGCTAAAAGGTTACTCAGTCAGCTTTTATGAATTTTACCCCACAAAGCCAATGCAATTCTTGGATGGGAAAAGTTGGAGAGTGCTGGCTGTAAAACTGGTCCAATGAGAACATAGAGTTTCTGTAGGCTGCAGTCATCCTGGACAAGAGCAGATAACAGCAAATCACCAGCTAGATGGAAGATGATGCACATGCTCTTTTCTCCTGACCATTTTTCCTGGGTAACCCTTCTTATCTCATCTTAAGGGTTCTAAGAAGTAGAGACTTCAAGCTTTTGGAAGGTTGCATGATTGAGAGGTAAAACTGCAGCATCAGTAATAGCAGTAAATAACAATGGACAGAAAGACAAAAAGCACAATATCCACCATTCATTTTTGTGTGGGGGAGATCATGTATTCATCTATTATCAACAGTAATTATACTAGAGGCTAGAATCCTGAGTTCAGGAGAGATAACTTGGCATTCCCAAGCAGAACCCTGCCCCAGCACTAGTGACCAGGTAGTACGTATTTTATATAAATTTAGTTAACTTTTTTTTATCATGCTTGTACTATTTAACATAAATTGCTTGTTATTTATCTGAATTGGTAGATTTAGAATATAATATATTTAAAGATACTACTATTCTCATTTTTAACCATAGAATAGTTATATCATTGCTTTTTGAAGCATATTCAGTCATAACCCACTCGCACAATCATTTATGTTTTAGGGGTCCAGGTGGTGGTAGACCTTGGCCAAACCCTACAAATGCCAATTCTGTGAGTATATGTGTTACCAAGTTTTGGGCACTATCTATTAGTGTTATGTGGCTTTAAAAAGAAGAATAAATAAAAGTATATCATGTATTGCTTACTTCATACCTTTGTCAACATGGACACCATCTGGTTCAGGAGTCTTATCTTGTACTCCCTGCCCTCTGAAGTGAATCAGGCAGTTACAAATTAAAGGACCTTTTCAGTGGTTCTTCCAGACCTGTATTTCTTTTATCTTTGCACCAACTAGGAGGCTCATTTTTGTCTTTTTTACACTTGGACTTCTGCTAGAGGGTAAGAGCCTTCCTATTTCAGAGAGTTTTTGCCAATAAGACAGTTTAATTGCCTTTTAGTTACCGTTTTTTAAAAAAAATACTGTGCTACCCTGTCAAGTTTGATTAATAGAATTTCTTATTTTATATGTGAAGATGAGGTAAAATACCTGAAATGAAAATACTTTTTTTTTCTTTTAGAGTAAATATTTAATAGAGGCTTAATTTTTTTCATTCTTAATTGTGATGATTTATCATATAAAGCATTCATAATTACAAAACGTTATTGCCACAAGACAGTTGCTAACATGGAAAAACAACAGTAGAATATTCTTCAGATTTCATAGTATGATATAGATACAATTCATTGGCATTTATAGAACCTGCTAATTCCTTCTTGCACGAAAAGTTTAATAAACATTAAATATTAATAGAAACTCTTGTTTGAAGAAAAAAAATCACTTAGTTTTGTTTTCCTTTGTCTTTTAGATACCATACTCTTCTGCGTCGCCTGGGAATTATGTAGTGAGTATGCATGTGTGTTTGCATATGTGTGTGTGCTCATTAGCATAAATGTTGAATTTTATTTAGGTTAAGAAATGGTTGTCCAGATGCTGAGGAAAACCCATGTGTATTGGTTGAGAAGTGAACATCTGATCTGTTTTGTATTTACCATATATCTGTAGTACATATGTTGATGTTCATTAGTACAACAGTTAACCGTCTGGTCAAAATTGCCCTGAATCCTGGTTTTTATTTCAGCATATGTTCTTTAACTGGTACACTGCATAGTCTTCATTAATGAAGAAGTAAAAGCAGCTGTTTCAGGGGACACAATAATACTCTTGAATTTTGGATACTGCATTGAATGGCCCAAAAGGTATCTAACAACATCGTCAGAAATAAAATGTTGTGGAACATTTTACTTCGTTGTTAATTACCTGAGAATTAAGTTTCTCCCTTTTAATTGTTTTGCCTTAACAAATTGTATTCTCCCACTTTGAAAGAATGGGACTGAAAAGTCTGATTTTAAAGCTGTCTATTGATGGAATCCCTTCATTGTTGGCATAACAATTGTTTCAGAGAATGAAGACTGAATTTTGAACTACCATATATACTTGTGTATAAGTGGAAAAAATTTGTCCAAAAAGTTAACCCCCAAAACATGAGGTGACTTATACAGAGGTCAATACAGTAATAGGGTCTTCCCCAGTCCAGCTCTCTCCCAAAGGGCTATGGAGAAAGAGGAGGAGGCAGGGCAAGCACTCACCTCCCAAAGCCTTGCCCCCAACCTGTCTGACTCTCGGAGGACAGCCAAGGTGCGGAGGAGGAGGGAAGGCAAGCCCTGACCCCACCATGGCTGCCCCACAGAGGATAGCCAAGGTGGAGAGGAGGAGGCAGAGCAAGCACTCACCACCCCCCAGCTTCCTCCCCAGCCCAGCTGTCTCTGGAGGGGATGGCTGGGCTACAAAGGAGGAGGAGGAAGGTTGCTGTTTCACAATAATCATTCTATCAAGTATTCTTTTGACCCATCCAGATGTTGTTGAACAGCAACTCCCATCAGCCTTAGCCAGCATTGCCAGTGTTGAAGAATGTTGGAAGTTCCAGTTCAGCAGAGGGGGCTGTGTGAGTTCCATGCTAGTGAGACAAAGATTTGCTAGATTGGAGTATCTAGCATGGCAGACTTCTCCTTGCTCTTTTTTAATGATCTAAAATGGACTATTTCTGTCTCAGTTCTGACACAGTATTGGGGCTGAGGTGGTTAAAAAGGTATCAACCAACACTGAAAAAGGCTTATAAATTTTCCTTGCTTCGGGCTTAAGCAGGAATGCAATAATTAATATGCGGCTGAAAACTTCACTTGTGTAAAATATTGATTGATGGTACTTGTATGGCTTGTGCTTTATGGTAGGATCTGCAGTTTGCAAGTTTTATCCAGAGACTGATATGAGATATTCAAGATTTGATTAATAATAATAATATTTATTTATTTATTTATTTATATCCCGCCCCTCTGTCCCCTCTGTCAAACAATCGGGGCAGCTTACAACAGTTAAAAATTACACAAAAATACAGATTAAGAAACAACCCAGAAACCCCCCCTTCCCTCTTAAAAATGTATTAAACTACACGTCCATTAAAATCATAGCATAAAATAACAAGATAAAATAAAGTCATTGGAGCGACTATAAAACAAACAAGAGAAGAGGGCAAGCCAAAAACTAAAAAGACTAAAACTAAAAAAAGAGGCAGGGACACGCGGCTCCTGAGGCCAGGATCTAATCAGGAAAAGCCTGCCAAAAGAGATCCATCTTCACAGCTTTTTTAAAGCTGCTTAAGCTCGTGATCTGACGAATCTCGTCCAGCAGGCTGTTCCATAATCTGGGGGTGATTACCGAAAATGCCCTCTGGGAGGTAGCAGACAGCCTTGATTTTACTGGCTGAAGCAAATTCCTCCCAGAGGACCAGAGTGCGTGGGAAGGATTGTATGGGAAGAGGCGATCCCGAAGATAAGTTGGACCCAAAAGGTGGGTCACATATTCAGTTCTGCCTGTCTTTTAATAATGGTAAGGCCTCTCTTATACCTTTCAAAGTCCAGAATGGCACAGACTATCTGAGCATAGGCTATGGCTTCTCAGATAGCTTCTCAGATAGCAGAATTTTTGGAATACTCTAGGAATATTAAGTTTGCTATGGAGTGGACAATCTTGCAAGTACCACCTGCCCACCATCAGTTTCATCTACACCTACCAGTTTCACAAGCACACACTGGTGCTTTTGTACAGGAATGGTTCATCTTCCATCAGCAGCCAACTATAATTTCATACAAAACTGGCAGGTATTTCTGACTGGCTGGTGTAGGGGAGTACTGGTAGAACAACAATCTATATGTGTCACAAAACCTATGGACAATGGATTGGGGAACTACATCCCATAAGAATGTGAGCTCACCAGTGGATTTAATTATGAAATAAACTTTATCTGATCAAGAGGAGAAACCCTGTTCTTGTGTACTTTAATCTCTTCTATCCCTTTGAAAATACTGGTTGTTGTATATGAATCATTGCTTATGTTTTGTTTTTTAGGGTCCACCAGGAGGTGGAGGACCACCAGGAACGCCCATCATGCCTAGTCCAGCAGGTAGCCTATTTAACTAAAGATTGGAAAAGCAATGTAAAATATGAATGCTACAAAATCTAACTTCCTCACAATAAATAATAATTTACAATTAAATGCAAAGGCACAAAGAAGCAAAAGGTATTTATAAACAAAAGAAATACATTTTCACATTAGGAAGAATATGGCTTACTTAGTATTCTTAAAACAAATTTAGCATTCTGAAACATTCTCTTCCTTATATATGTTTGAGGCATTCTTCCTTTACAAACATTTTGTTGCTTATGGTCAGATATTATACTTTTATGAAGGATTTCCTTAATTTGGACACATTCTTGGTTTTTTTAATAATTCATAATTGGCTGCCACTTTACTCCCATGGAATTTCTTTTTTGTCATATATCAGAAAGAATACCTTCAGATATAAATCTAAAGTAACTTTCAGAGGGGTGACTGTAAGAGTATAAAATAAGCTGAGTGTAGGAATATGTCACATATTTGTTTGAATTCTTCTTTTGGGGGGGAGACCAAATAAATATAGGAATAGGGAAATATGGAAGTGTACAGATTAGGGAAATTTGTATACAAAATGTGTTCATTGGGGTAAGTGCTTGCCAAATATATCTATGTTCAGAAAATCTGTAAAGATGCATACAAATTTTGGGACAGATTTTTAAAATTATTTTTATTAACACATTACTTTTAATAGTATAAAACAAGATATATATAGAAAACTACACCTGCACACTACACAAACTAACACACAACACAAAATAACAATAGAACAAAGGAATAGAGGAGTACATGTGACTTTTAACTTATTACATATGTTGTAGTTGTCAAATAATTCTACTTGCTCTAAACATATAAATAAGATATGCTTCTGCACATGATTCCATTCTACTATTCTTCAAATCTCAAAATTGCTATTTATTGGGACAGATTAGTTTAAAATGTTCAGAAACTTTTAGGAAATGAAACATACTTGTGCTTGAAAAAGCTAATAAACAGAAAATGAAACATTCATTCACCATGTGTTGACATTCTATTAAATAGTGTTATAAGGTATTATTTTCTTACCCTTACATTTTCAGATTATTTGAAAAATGACTATTCATTTGAACTATAATGTTTTTTATCATTATTGGAGATCTAGGATATCATTGTAATCAGCTAATTCATAGGCCAGAACTCTGCCTTTTGTCCAGTTTTATTTAACTAAGAGCAGGCTGCTTACAGGCACAGAACAACCCATATGTGTGAGTCACAGAGACCACAAAGAACTACCAGTTTCTCTTCATTTTCCCCCATTCTCAGTCTTTCTTCACCTTGTCATCACACCTTGTCATTGCTTCTTGCTGAAAGATTTGGTTTAATCATGAAACAATAACAGAGCTGGGATGGTCCATGACCTTTAGTACTGAATAATCTGGATTCCAGTCTGTATTTCCATGGTTTTTTAAAAAGGAAACTGTTGCGGGTACCTCTGCAGTATTTTCTCTGATTTCCTGTTACTTCTTCTATTCCCAACAAATTCTGACCCACTCAGTGTCTAGCCACAGGTTGTTGATTATTAAAATATCTATACTTTCTTTATTGGATGTTAACATTTGTTCTGAAGACCATTCTGAAAGTAGTTCTGGAATGAGTTCTTCCATTATGCTATTCCCACTGATGGAATATGTTGCTGCATTAAAGTTAATTTGTACCCATTGAGCTATCCTTGCTAAAAGTACTGCATATTAATAACTTTTTTTTGTTTCAGATTCAACCAATTCTGGAGACAATATGTACACTTTAATGAATGCAGTACCTCCTGGACCGAACAGACCTAATGTAAGTATCATAAGTAAACACATATGTTTCATTTGTATAGCTTGTGCATTTGTATTTTGTACTAAAGATCTTTAATGAATGCTATACCATCCTGGCTCTCTTAAAAAGCAACCCACTAGTATCAAGAAAGGTAACAAGTCAATCCTTCCGTAACAAGTGACATCAATAAGCTATTTACTAAAAGCAGTACTCAAGGAAAAATAATTAATTTTTTAAAATAGCATCATCTATCTTCATGAGGAAAAACATGAATTATATACAAGCTACAACATATAGCATTGCTCTCCAGAATTTTTACTAGTAGGAAGGTATTTGCAGAGGCTACACCATGGGACTACTTTGATTAAGTCCTGTTATCAAAAAAAAAAAAAAAATCTCACATAAGAATTTGCAGGTATTGTTTAGGCTAATTTCTAGCCCTAGTTATTTTGTGTTAAAGTGTAACAGTGTAATACTGATGGCAGCAACATTATGAAAAAAATAAGGTAAGTTCAGTTAGTTGCTTGCCTCACCTACTATAGACCAACTAAAGCACGGAAATTTAAAAATGTTGATTTACAAAGGCTTCGTTGATTCTGTGGGTTTACTCCATTACTTCCTACTCCAAAGCTCTTGGATTTAAGCCATGATTTTTATTTCTATTCTATTTCCAATCTAAAGAGTTCTGCAGTACAGTGTCTCTTATCTGGAATTTGGAAATCCAAATTACTCCAAAATTCTTTTTTTTTTTTTTTCATGATTTCTGAGATAGTGACACCTTTGCTTTCTGATGGTTCAGGGTACACAAACTTGTGTTATGCATAAAATTATTAAACATATTACATAAAATGTTGTTGTTATTGTCTGCCTTCAAATTATTTCTGACTTCTAGTGACTCTAAGATAGGTTCTGTCATGGGGTTTCCTTGGCAAGATTTGTTCAGAGAGCGTGTAACTTGCCCAAGGTCACCTTGCGGGTTTCATGGCTGAGCAGGGAATTACTTTTAGACCATGTGAATAAGGTATATATGAAACATAAACGAATTTTGTGTTTAGGCTTGTTTCATCTCCAAGTTATCTCATTATATATCTATATTTAAATACAGGTATTCAAAAAGAAAAACCTGAGACTCAACCTGTACTACTTATTATTTACCACATTTGGGTAGGATGTTTGTAAAATGATGCATTTTCACTTTTTACAGTTTCCAATGGGACCAGGGTCTGATGGCCCTATGGGTGGATTGGGTGGAATGGATTCACATCATATGAACGGATCATTAGGTAAGGAAGTTATATTAGATGATTATAATTTAATCTTGGTCAGGGAATTTATCCAAATCTAGAAAGCAAAATTCTGGGTGTTTTTTTCATCATATTTTCATTTTTTCTTCTGCCAAAAAAAGTTACAAATTCTCAGGTTACCAACAAAATCCTAAGTCACATAGAAATAATATATGTATCTTATTTGAATTACTGTTTTTACCCTCTTCTAGTTTATATGTGAAAATGTCGTTCCTTTAGAACTACACTGCATGGGGAGAAAGCTGTAGTATGCAGGGTTCTATGGAGTGGAGTCTTGACAAGAAAAGCAACAACTCTGTAACTTGGTTGGAAGCTTTTAGAAGCATCATTCTGCTTGAAATTGGAAGTATTGACTTCATCTTACATGATCACGCATAATTTTAGAAGAATTAAACTTAATTTATGCTTCCATTTAGAATGATTGTTATTGGGGGTGAGACAGGACTGAGATGCAAGCCCAAAATACAGAAAAAGCCACAGGGCAAGAAAGGCTGTTTAAGCTGAAAATAAGGATTTTTGTCCATTTAGCAACTAGAACAAGAAGTGCATATGTATGTTTCACTGATCACTTCTTTCTCACGTTCATCTAAAATAATATGATAAATTTGCCACAGAGAAGAAGAGGAAAAACAACAGCAAATAGAATGAAACAAAACTCTGAACATATGTCTGCTTGTGGCAGATTAATTTGGATGCCTGTTTACTTTCAGTGTTGTTCAAAAATGAGCCACCAGCTGCAGAATAATTGTATGCATTTGCTCTCAGTTTGTCCAGTCAACCAAGTAGTTTAAAAGTAGTAGTAGTTTTTGTCTTAATGAAAAGGTACATACTATTGACAAAAGCAGAACAAAAAAACTAGTCCCAACAAAGAAGATGGAATTGCAAGAAATATGAAGTGCATTCCATGGGGGGAGGTAGGAGGTGGGAGGTGGAGCAAAAAATGATGATTGATACTTAATCTGTTTCAAGGTTTTCTAACCAAAACTTCAGTCAGGGAAGCTGTATGAAACAAGACTCCAAAAAGCAATGGTGAACTTTTACATGAATACTATATCACAAAACACTGTAATACCGCTGTAGTAAAAATACTAACAGCAATACTAAAGGCAGAAGCATGGCTACAGATTTTTGAAAGGTATGAATTAGTAATGAGCTTGTCTGTAATATAAGAGACTGCAGAAACTGAAGCATTTGAGGAAATTTATTTTCTCCCAAAAAAAAATTTCATACCTCACCATGGAGAGGTATGATTTTTGATTATTTACTGCATGCAGAGTAATCGTAACAATAAAGCCCAATTTTAAAAAGAAAGAAACCCAAAATTCCAATGTTTTAATGTAAAATTGAATCATGCTATTTGAAACCTCTGTTTGAACACTTCCATTAAAAAGAAAATGGAGTTATAATCCTCAAGTTATCCTCCTCTATTTTATTTTATCTCCTTTTGGCATTTTTCTGTGAATAAATAGATTAGAACTTTGTTTTCTTGGTCTGTGTTTGTATCCATCAAGAATCTTCTTTGTAGAAATCTAATGTTACAGTATACTGATTGCAGAATTGCTGTTGTCTTCTTTATTACCTTTAAATTATTATCTGATGCACCAAAACAACGTTGTCTTGATGTAGCTCACATAAAAAATTGTTGATGTTGTGTGTTTTTTTAAAAAACCCACTGATTTAAACCGCATTTGAGGTAACAATTAAAACAAGAAAGTGAAGACTCACAGTTAAGATGGTGTGAGATTCCTAGATGTAAGCTTATCTGGAAAACTGATTACATTGAAAACTAAAATGAATGTTTATTTCAATTTAAGGCTCAGGAGACATGGATAGTATCTCCAAAGTAAGTATTCTTAAGGTTGCAAAGCAAGCTTATTTCAATTATTAAAGTTCTTTTAATTTTTTAAACAAAGAAGGAGCTTTTATTAGATTATTGGCACTTCAAGAGCACAAGCAAATTATCTTTTTTTGGAAATCAAATCAAATCTTGTAATACTTAGGATCTGTTCAAGAGACTTGTTTATTGATCACTTAAATATAATGATGAACTCTAATCCTGTTTTGTGATTGATTTATCATAACCAAGTTGCTTGTGTTCAGTGCATATGTTAAATGTTGGCAGTACAAACAAATTCCATTACATTTCAGACCGCTTTTTAAAATGTATCTGAGGGCTTACCAAAGAGTTTTTGCATTGTCACCATGCACAGTGTGAAAAGGCAAAATACCTGAAGAATTGCCACCAACACGACACCTCAGAAACGATTTCCGAAGTTATCCAAAGTTCCAAATGTTTATTCATTGTGATACTAGAGAGTGCAGTACATGGAAGAATAATGTTGTCTCCACGAATTGTTCTTTAAACAAAGAGCAGGCTCCTCTTTTCTCATAGGAGGATCAATCTAGGGGTATAAATTCAATAACAAAATAGACAGGAAGTACACTGGGAGGTACTGATAACTGCAGTGTAATTTGTGTTGATGATTGGCAACAATTTCTGACTCAGTTATTTCTCTCAATTATTTTTTTTTTCAAAAATAGCAAAATCATAAAGGCTCTCAACCCCAAGCCCAGCAGATATTGCTGCTACATCTGTAGTAACTCAGATGTAGTTTGTACTTTAATGTGGTGCCCCCATTTCTTAATTAACATGTAAACTTTGTTCTGAAACATTTGCAAATTAATTTAAACCTGTAGTGTTGACTTTCTTGTTTACTTCAATAGAATTCTCCCAGTAATATGAGCATGAGCAATCAGCCAGGAACCCCTCGAGATGATGGTGAAATGGGGGGGAACTTTCTAAACCCCTTTCAGAGTGAAAGTGTAAGTAATGTGAATATTTTTGTTGCTTCATAACTTTGACTAATGTGAAGAATTTTCAGGTTTTACACTGAATAACTTAAAATAAAATAAATCCGTACTGTCCATTTTCTACCTATTACCCTAACAGATTGGAGGCTGGATGCTCTATGTGGAAAAGAGTGGCTATTTTCTAAGCCTTTCAGTCTTTTCCCAATTACTGGTTATAATACTCTTAAAAACTCTGATTTCTTCAGCACTTCCATGCACTTAATACTATTATGCATATCCGTGATTACAACAAACATGTTGGTAAAGCTGCAATACAAAATGCATTTAGTGACGTGTAAGCCCCATTAAATACAACAGGAGTTATTTCTGCATAAATCTGCATAGGATTATACTGTAAAAATATTTTTCAATTCATAGAAAAGGATTATAAGTATTTGTTGAAGACTTTTCAGCCTTTTTATGGGTCAAACTTGCAATTTCTTGCAACCACATAACCATTACTTAGATGGCTTTTGGGGGAAATAATGCTACTTCTAAAATGCTGTATTGGATTGGAGAAGAAACAGAAGGAAGAGTGCCTAACCCTTTCCTCATCCATAATAACCCTGTTACAAATCTCTATTCCTCCCATATTTTCCCCTTGCAGAGCTCCAAATGTATATTTGTACCTCTTATTGTTAAATCAAATGCATCCATTGTGTTCAAATAAAATGTCTGCCTTTATTCAGTATGAGAATGTCTTCTATATATTTATACAATTTTACATTTAAAAAAAAAAATTTAAAAAAACAAAACCTTACACAGTATACCTCATCAGTGGGGGTTTGGTTCCAGGAGCTCCCATGGATGAGGAAAATGTGGAGGGTCAAACCCCATATTATTCAGTGGGCAACAACACATACACATGTGCATTAATGTGTCTGTGTGCACATGCTGCTATTGAATAATATGGGGGTTGCAAGTCAAGATGCTTCAATCTGCAGCTTGCTAGCCCGCCAATGGGCAGGCTCACTGTTATTGTATCTTTCCAACAAACTACTCCCATGTACACATGAAAACCAAAACAAAACATATGGGCTATCTAGCTTGGCTCTTCTTATGTTCTTATAAAAACCACACAAGCATAAACTTAAGCAGGTTTAGATGGGGGAGCCCTATGTAATATCAGGGATCTCTAGGTGAGCCCAGGAAAGAATCAGGCCTAAAACTCTTGAAGGCAGCTACTAGAGTTGACAGTTCCAGACTAGATGGACCAATAATACCATTTGGGGTAAGGCAGCATCTTGTATTTATAGATACAACACAATTTGCATAAATCTGCATATACTCACATATGTATAAATGCAAATTTAGACATTACAGTTGGCTCTTCCTATCCATGGGCTTGCCATCCATGGATTGGAGCATCTACAGATGGTCCCACCCTGTTCTCCTCAATAGTAGCGCATGCAAGTGACCGTGCCAGTTCAGTCACGTGCACATTTATATTCTATAAATTCTATATGTAGTAACTCAGTTGTCTTGATACTAGCACTGATTGCTTCTCTACTACTAAACTATTCTTTTACTATTATAAAATTAATGTTCTTTAATTTTCTGTAATAGGGTCTCAAGCTTCACTTTTTAATTACTGATAATTTCACTTATTTCTTTAGATGATGGTGTAGGACAGGGGTGGGCAACCTAAGGCCCGGGGGCCGAATGCACCCCCCCCGAGGCCTTTGGACCGGCCCCAGGCCGGTCCTGCCGCCGCCGCCGCCACCCCCCGCCATGATGATATTGATTATTGTTGTTATTACTTGTTCTTGGGGTTTTCTTGGCAAAATCTCCACAGGGGTTTTGCCATGGCTTTTCTGGGGCTGAGAGAGTGTGCGTGCATATTTTTTTTAATTTTTATTTTTTTTAAAAAATATATTTTTATTTATTTATTTATTTATTTATTTATTTATTTATTTATTTATTGGTGCTTCGGCCCCCCAATTGTCTGAGGGACAGCAACCCGGCCCCCGGCTCAAAAAGGTTGCCTACCTCTGGTGTAGGGTATCAGTCCAATTAGATAAACCTTTAAAAAGTGCTTCTCAAATCATTTTCAAAAGCTTACTCAACTATTGATATTTTATCACACAACAGTATGATTTGTCATTTGTTATTAAGCCATTACATTGCTGCTAAAATGCGGATTCCTATTTTTCAGTACTCTCCCAGCATGACAATGAGTGTGTGATCCATTACCAAGTCTCTTCATGACGGCTGCACTGAGTTGGCCCTCTCCAGAGAGCTACTAAAGAAGAAAATTACTCATCCCCGTGTACAGTTTAACAGAAAAGATCTCTGCCACAATTGGACCCACCATTTTTTTCAACCATCTTTCCAGTTTTGTGAAGAAAACGGGTCCTGATCTGATTTCAGCATCCATGTGGCATATCCAAGCTGCCCAAGTCTGAACTGCAAAATTATCTGTGTATGTATATGTAGGATAGGTGTATGTATGTGTGTGTTACAGAGACATAGATATGCGCACATACATACATAGACCTGCAGGACATTGTAAAATATTATCACATGACATCTTAAGTAGAAATAAGAAATAGGGACTTTTATTCCATCTTTTTCACGTTTACATTTTAACTGTTAAAAGAACTGCTTCCCTCTCCCCATCTGAACTGTTTTGTGCTGTGTATATCACTGCTTTGTAAGTTATTTTTTTTTTAAAGAAGATCTCAAATAAGTTCTGTTTTTGTCATTGTCTGACATCATTGATAGGAATAAAACTGCTTATAAGGGGGCTCTCATACAGTTGTGTTTGATACCAACAACCATGTGAATTGGAAAATACAGTCTCAAGAAACAGAAGACATGGTGTGCATTAAGTTTGTTCAGCAAGTGAAATTAGTCCCTTGCCATTCTAAACAGTGAGAGAAAAGAACTTGAAGGGGTTATTTGTCTCTGTTTCTTCTTAGATGCCTAATTCTGCAATCCTGAACAAACGTGCATGGTGGTAAGTTCCAGTGATATAATTCAGATTTACTTCCATGTAAATCTGTGCTGAGGATCACAGTGCAAACCCTTCAAGATTTGTTTTCAAGGGAAGTATGAGTTTATCTCAGCTACTTCATCTATGCAGAAAAAATGCATCATTACTGTGTTGGGCTCTGGTTGATTGCTGTAGCATCCAGCAATAAAAGTGGCAGATTTTGTCTTTCTGCCCTTGGAAAAAAATAAAATTTTATTTAGTATGATCTTCCATAGGTATAGTAATTACTAAAAAGCTATAGATTGTGTTGCTGGGGCATGCTTTTTCTAACAGTCCACTATTATCTCCTAGGGCTAGTAACACCCTAACCTCCAATTATCTGTAACAAGTTAAAAGCAGGTCAGCTTTTTCCATTCATACTGTTTCTTCCTTAAACACACACTCACTGGTCCTCTTAACCTATCACTCCTCAGAGGGTCTCTTCAGTCAAGTATTTGTAATTTCATGTTATGCATAATTCTGTAAGACCTCTTCTGATACTTCTAAGGCTATATAAATAATTAGGTTTGTTTAATTTAATTTAAAACACATATTCCTGTAGCATTATAAAGACCAGCACATTTTACTGGACAGAAAGTTTTTGTGAACTAAATAAACTTATGCCATAATAATGTGTTAGTCTTTAAGGTATTACAGGACTTTTAGTTTGCTGCAGCAAAAACAACAAACATGGCTACCCCTCTGCAAATTCATTTAAAGTTATGTAGGCCAAGTCAAATTTCTTCCAGGATCTTGTGGTCCAAAATGAGTGTGGAATTTAAAGGTGCTACCCATGGGGAAAGAATATGGCAGCAAGTCCTTTTTATTCACACATGTTGATACATAAAGAGAAGCATTTCCAATTTTGCAATATTTTCTTAAAGCAAAATGTTATTTATGGTGTTTTAAAATAATACCCTCCCATTATTTGCACATCTCTTAACCTGTTTCTTTTGGCAAATGTGTATTGAACTGTTGCCTTAGATGATTGTGTTTACTTGAAGTCATTGGGAGATTTTGTTACAGTCTATATAGTGCACCTCTCACTGAAATAGCAGTGAAAGTACTCAGCTTAAATGAGAAGCTGTGCGTGGTGGTTGTCACCCCTTGTCACTGACTTTAAAGTCAAAGGAAAATCTGTATTTAAATTGTGTTGGTGTTTTACAAACATTGCCTGAGTGTTTACATGTAAGCACAACTTGGGTTAGTCTTGTAGAATGAGTAAAAAAATAGGAATGAGCAAAGTCATATATGTCATCAAACCCATGATTATTAGAAATGTGTAATTTAACTGCTCTTCCTTTCATTGGGTGCATAAAGCACAAGAAGTAATAATGGCTGATATCCAGTATTGCTAATTCATTAACAGAGGCTCTATGATTCAGTGCAAGCTTCCATAAAAGAGAATTAGAGATAAGTGGCTCCTGTTGATTCTCTTTTCAGTTTGTTGCACCCCCCCCCCCTCCTCCCAAATCTCTCCTAGACTGTTCTGGACCTTCTGAAACAGTGTCAGAGATGGAACCAACGGCTGGATAAATTTAAATTTGTAAACATTGTTCTCCTTTCTTAGATTCACGGAGGCCTCCACTGGGTCAAACAGCTTTCTATAAACAGATATGACTGCTTACTCCCAAATATTTTTGTCCAGTCATTCCTTTT
Source organism: Phrynosoma blainvillii (assembly GCA_026167975.1). Taxonomy (NCBI): domain Eukaryota; kingdom Metazoa; phylum Chordata; class Lepidosauria; order Squamata; family Phrynosomatidae; genus Phrynosoma; species Phrynosoma blainvillii. The sequence goes on along the minus strand of JANUYF010000002.1, from coordinate 56,335,501 downwards.
ATGCATGTGAAAAAGTTGTCTCTGTGCCTAATTTTTTCACTTGTAACATAAAGTGTATACTTTGCCAGTTAGCCACATAAACTAATAGAATATTATACACATAGCACCTAAAGACACTGCTAAGAAAATAGTATTTTTGTGTGTGTGATGTTTTGTACTTTCTAATAAGCTGTTTATAGAGATGTGCAAAATAGAAGACAAAATCCAAATAGAAGACTGATTTCCATGCATTGATTTCTTTATAGCATATTCAAACATCCATGCATGTCTTTATAAGTTGTATCCAAGCCTTAATGTCAAGTCCCCCTGAAAGAAGTGTGTGTTTTTAGGGCCAATTGAGATAGAACTTCTTGTTCTCTAGATTTGTTGATGACATTATTCCAGCAGAGGCAAATATGTGCAAAGTGTTCACACAGTAACTCATCACTCCTGGATTTTATTATTATTTTAAAAAAAGGAATAACTTGTGGTCAGCACAGCATCTTTCTCTCCAGTCCAACTCATAAATCCTTGAAATTATGTTTATGCCTGTATAGAAATCTTCCAAAAACATCTTTATAGAGATTTGTTTACAGTTTAGGTGAAATATGATCTAGCTTATAAAGCCAGTGATAGACATTTCCAGTAGAACTAATTTTCGAATCTGAAGCATGATTTGTATGATGATTTTTTAAAAATGCCTGAGGTAGATAGGAGTATTGTGTATTGGAGACAAATTAAGAGATGAATAATTTTTGGAGGGCTCTTTAAACACTGATGGGAGGGAGTTTAAAACATTTACTTTGTCAGCAGAATGAGAAATTGCCGCAAGCTATGAGCTCAGCAGATCCCTCTTCCTCTTATTTCTTGTTGAATTTTTATGCTTTCCCCAAGATGGTAGGAGCTTTCTACTAATATGCTTCAACAATAATCTGAAGAAAGAGGTGCATAAGAGCAAACATTTAGCACAATTCCTTCAAGCATTTGCTTCTCTGTGTTACAATTGCCAACTTTATATTTGGAACTCTCTTACTTTGCAGACTGCCAGAAATAGTGCAAACTGAATCCACTTTAACTGTCCTGGCTCAGTGCTAGGGAATCATAGGAACTGTATTTTTTTCTGAGACATTGAGCCTTCTCTGTCAGAGAGCGCTGGTGCCACAATAAACTACAGTTCCCATGATTCCTTAGCACTGAGTCAGCACAGTTAAAGTGGACTCAATTTGCACTATTTCTGGCAGTCTGCAAAGGCTGTCTGTTAGGTTTTGCCTCAGTCATTCCAGTTTATCAACTAAAATTTCAGTTGCCACTGTCCTGGTCTAATTTGTACATATTCCAAATTTCTTTCACACCTTTTCACAGGTCCTACTAAAAGTAGTGAAGCCAGAAGAACTGATATCCAAGAGGCTTTCTCTTTAGTTTCCTTGAATACTAATAAGGGTCCAAAACACACTGTAGAAATAATCCAATTTGAGACCGCTTTAACTGCCCTGGCTGTGCTAGGGAATCCTGTGAATTGTAGTTTATTGTAGCACCAGAGTTTTCTGACAAGGAAGACTAAATATCTCACAAACACTACAGTCCCCAGAATTCCCTTGCATTGAGCCTGGGCAGTTAAAGCGGTCTCAAACTGGATTATTTCTGCAGTGTGTTTTGGACCAATGAGCACAGCCTAAGTATTCATTATACTTTTTGTAAGTGAACGTTTTATTAGAAGGGAATGTAATGCTAATTTAAATATATAGATCCACCTATGTATAATTAAGGGCTCACATGTGTCATCAAATCATGGTTTGGCACTACAGAATTAAGCCTTAGCTCACACATTCTCTCCCCTTCTGTGCTTAGTGTATAATCCTGATTTTCAGGGCAAGTACAAACCATAGTCTGCTGGTTTGAATATAATGGGCAGCTATTGGTTATCTGCAACCAGAAAATAACTCTTTATACATAACGTGCAAAGAGGATAGGAGGGAAATGAAGAGTAAGCACATAACCAGAGATTGATCATGACATTAAACTATGGTTGAATGGTTTATGGGGAACGACCGCAATGAAAGCATGGAGTCTGAGATAAGCGATGACTGTAGCTATTTAAAAACTATTGGCTAGATCAACTTTCATTATAGATAGCAACTTAAAAATCTTTACATCAAAAAGATCACATTACTAAAAATCATATGTGTGACACTATATATGCCGTTATGTTGGATGCAATGAAGTTATGGAATTAGATAATGAAACTGAAGAGGGACCAGTTATTAAGCTGTATGTTTCATTCCCCCCTCCCTTTTGCCTTGGTATCACAAATTGTAGCCAATAAATATTGCACTGACTTTTCCCGAGTCGTTTAGATCTCATGTATTGTCCATTTGTTCCCTGATTTTTATTTTAAAGAGATGCATAGCATTGTTCATAGGAGTTTGTCACATAACACTTAAGCATTAAGAATAACTCTCAATACTGTTAACATTGCAAGTCATGATAGGACTTCAGAACTTATTCAAATCTAGTCTGATTGGAATTTTAACAGTGATTTTGGTAGACTCTAAATTGTATGTTTTATTCTATTTTATGCTAACATCTTGCATTTCTTTTAAACGGAAATTTGAGATTAAAAAAAAAACTTAAACGGATCCAAATTCTAAAATGTTTCTTTACTATTTAAAAGGAAATAACTAGTGTTCTGAGCATAAATAAATTTCAGTTGCCAGTTTGCAACACAAATAATTTTACAGTTTATTCAGTGGAAAGGGCACATGACCTGTGCAAAAAGAGAGTGTCCCATTCTGTTAATCAGTGGGACATCCTTCATGTAGTTGCACATGGAACACTTCAAACCTTTTTGAAGAAATGGGTCTGGGACTATTTGGGATTATTAAAGTTTCATTTTGAAAAATGTGCTCAGGTTCTGGGATGCACTTGCACATGAGCTCTGCTGATATCAAGTGGAGAATTCAGGCAGCTATGAAGGTGCACAAGTGCTTGAAGCATTGGCGTTTTTTAATCTTCCCAGAGCTATGCCATCCCTGCTTTTAAGGGGGGGGGGGAAATCACAGAACAAAAATGTATGTATGCCTGTATATAACTAATTTTGGGAAATGGTTTTGTTTTTCTTCTTTTGTTAGTTCATTTGAGCAGTTACTAGAGTGTATCCATACTGTGTAATTATAGCAGTTGGATGCCACTTTGACTTTCATGGCTCTGTCCCAGATCTGTAGTTTGGTGAGGCACTTAGAATTCTCTAGTACACTTATCTCACCAAACTACAAATCCCAAGATTTCATAGGATAGAACCATGGCAGTTAAAGTGGTATCAAAGCATATAATTGTGTAGTGTGGATAACCTACTGAATTTATTGCTTTACCCTATGGTTGTTGTATGTATTCATATTTTAACACCAAAATAAGTATTAGCTTAGCAATTTCTATTTACATTTTATTATTTACATACAAGATATGCAAGGAAGTTTCTCATGTGATGAGAGAATTTGCCATAAATATATGTAAAGATGTTTGTCCATTTTGATATATCTGTTGATATTATCATTTTACAACCAGATTTCTGAATTTTTCTTTTTTAAAGAAAAATACTTAGAAAGTAAATGACTTCACAGTTATGATAGTAGAAAAACACTTTCACATGCTAATTCAAAAAATCAAATTCAAAAATGATGACTTTCAAATCAAACAGACAAGTTCATATTCACAAGCATTAAAGTTCCTTTTTTCCCAAGAATATTGTGTGTTTCAGCTAGGATCTAAAGAGATGACCCCACTATTGTTAGGCATATGCCTCATTCACCTCAGATCCCCAAGGATTTCAGGGCCTTCTAAAATGATGTGTGACCAGAAAGGCATTAAAAACTAGATAACCAGAATGAAAATGGGAAAGCATTGCTCTCCTTCTCATCTCACACCCTTTTCATACAATCATTTCTTTCTAGGCCAAGCTCAAGCTATCTGTGGTCTTCTAGATGTTACTGGTCTTCAGCTCATAACATCTTTACCCTTAGCCATACTGCCTAGGGCTTGTAGGAGAGATCCAACAACATTTTCAAGGCAAAGCACCCCCCTCCCCAACTGTATGCGAGTTGGTTTATAACATTCTCAAGATTATGAATGTAAGATGCCTGTAGAGTCAGAGCAAGAGCTAATCTAATCCAGCATTCCCTTCCCAATAGTGGATGGTAAGTGCTTTCAGAAATTCTACTACCATGAATCCAAGACACTACCCTTCTCATGTATTCCCAATCCTCTGGTATGCTACCTCTGAATTTCAGGGTTCCGTTTATCAACCATGACTGATATAAAGTTATCTAAGCCATGGACCATTACCCCATCTTATGGCAGTGAATGTGTGAAAGTGCTACCACACCAGCCATTCATTGTCTATGTTGGGAGTTTTCACAATAGAATAGATGTTCAGACATTGGACTTTTCCAGCCTCATTCACTGTGAACTCATCCCCCCCTTTCCCTACACACCAATCATGCTTGCCCATCCTAGTTCATATTTCATCCTTGACCACTTCCTCTATCTGTTTCTTCTTGCATCTTTCTCAGGTTCTTTGGATCTTTCACTACCCAATTACAGCACTATATTCCACTTTACCTGCCATGGCTGCACCATATGGAATCCTGAGGTTTGTAGTTTGATGAGACACTAGAGCTCCCTGTCTGAAAATGTTTAATGTATCCCCTTAAACTGCAAATCCCAGGATTCCAGAGAATGGAATCGTAGTGCTATCATTGTGCAGTGTAAACGGGCCTCTTTTCTTCACATCTGTTGCCTTCAGTCTCACACTTCGATTTATTCCCCTTCTCCTTGCCAGTTCCAGCTTTCGTTTTCCAGTCCCCTGTCCACGCTCATTAAAATTATAACTGAAAGCTCACAAATGGATGTAATAGCCACTTTCTGTTTAATAATTTGTGGCAAGGTTGTTGTTGTTGTTGTTGTTGTTTTAGCCTTTTCAGTTTTCTGTTGAGAGTTGGAAGAAGATTGGCAAATCAGATATCCTTGCAACAAATTTTCATTACTGATATTTTGCTATCTTATTAATCCATATATTCATTATATAGGTTTGTTCCTTATTTGTAAGGCATATTCCATTCTACACATCTTACTTCAGAATTACAATGTCCAGCATTCTGAGCACAATATTTTGTACTGGGGAGGGGGGAGACGGGGGGAAATGCAATTCAAATTCTGGTTAGCACATTATTATTCTTGTGGAGGAATATGCTAATATGAATGCCAAACAGCTACTGTGCAATTTTGCAAGATAATTTAGTAAAGAGACACAGTTCTCTCTTCTCCTTTCTTAATATTTGCACCATTTTTAAGCAACTGGTTTAGGTTTTTGATGGTGATGTTGCCATTCTTTGATGGCAACACACTTCTCCCCGACCTGCTGTGGAACATATATCTTTGTTGTGTGCCTTCAAGTTATTTCCAACTTATGACCCTAAGGCAGGGACCGGCAACCTACAGCCCGGGGGCCGGTTAAGGCCCCGGGCTTACCGGCCCAGGCCGTAGGTTGCCGCTCGCTGCCTTCGGGGCGCGTTTTCGGCCGCGCTTGCTGCGGATGCCATTTTGGAAGTCAAAATGGCGGTCGCAAGCGTTTGTGCATGTGCAGTACTCTTGCGCATGCGCAAACGCATCGTGGCCACGATTTGGACTTCCAAAATGACGGCCGCGACATGCGCTGTGGGGGCTGCGGCCGCGTGCACATGGGGGGGTCGCGCGCGGCGGAGGAGGGTGCGCGCGCATAAGAGAGCACGCCACCATTCCCCCCCCTTGGCCCAGCCGAGACCTGGGCAACAGGAGACCGGCCCAGGTCTCAAAAAGGTTGCCTGTCCCTGCCCTAAGGCAACCCTATCATAGGGTTTTCTTGGCATTATTTATTCAGAGGTTTGCCTTTGCCTTCCTCAGAGCTGAGAGTGTGGACTTGCCCAAGGTCCCCCAGTGGATTTCCATGGCAGAGTCTTCCAGAGTCCATCCAGCAGTCAAATCACTATTCCTGGCTTAATGTAAAGTCACCCCTCTATTCTCACGGACTTCAAGTCCGCAGTTTTATATATTCACGGAGGAGTGACCTCTGTTTAAATCAATGGGGCACCCCCCTAAGGGTACATACCCCATTCAAGCCTATGGGGTTTGATTATTCACTAATCTCCATTTTTGCAGAGTAGTGGTGGTGGTCCAGAACGGATCCCCTGCGAAAACGGAGGGCCAACTGTATACCTAGTCATTCTTACCTAGATAAAATCAACTATATAGTAAACTTGGTTTGGTCCATTACCGTTAATATATTGGCAAAAAATGCTGTTGTTACCGAAAACATAAATTACTTCTTGGCAAATGTGAAAATAGAGCATAAACATTGTGGATTGTGCAAGTATGTCTACTTCTGCAGTATGCCAAACATGTTTGCTGAATGTCCACAGTCATTTTATAATGTGGATTTCAAAGATTGATATTCATATAAAACTCCCTTAGTGTATATAATGAAATGCAAATGCAAAGTTTGGTATTATTGTACGTATTTGGCTAAATAAATTTTAGTCCTAAGCAAAGTAAGTTTGAAATGAATGGGGTCTATTAATCTAAGTTCAATTGATTTTAATGAGAGTATTATTGTAGAGACTAAAAATGGATTTAGGCTTTTGCATATTATTCCTAACTAGAGGAGACCCATTAAAACCAATTGGACTTACTTTAGTGAGGAAATGCCAGTCTGTCTTTTTGTCACATTGTATGTGTTTGCCTTGTGACATAATATATACAACATAGGTTTAACATTGAACTGCAGGCAGTTGTTACAAAATCCATTAAAACTACTGTTTCCACTTATTAATAAACTTTTAACAATTGTTATGAATTTACCATGTGCTAAGAAACATTTTTTCAAGCAGTCTGCAGACTGAAAGTTGTTGCCTGGCACAACAAAAAGCAGAAAAAAATAGTAGGTATTATGGCATTAAACTGCCCATAGCAATTGTGTGGAAACTCAACATTGTTGATAGGAAACCTATCTCACACAAAAAGTACCAAGTACCTCTCACGCAAAAAGTACCAAGAAATTGATAATCTAAAATGATGCCATTGGTGTAAAAGTACAGTGATAGGCATGCCATATACCAGGAGAACATCTGAATACTCTTGGCTTTAAACATTGTATGGACTACTTGTGGCCTGCCAGACGTTGCTAGACTACAACTACCACCATCCATTACCACTTTACATGCTGCCCAGGGTAGATGGAACTTGCCCTCCATTGGTCTTGAATTGCCAAGAGTTGCTTGTCCCTGCTTTAGAGAAATCCCTGAATCTACCGGGGTGATCCACATACAGAAATGAATTTCCATGTATAAATTGCCAGTCCCAATGACAATAAGCTGCTACAAAACCACAAAGTTCCTGTATTCAGAAGATAGGCAGAGGGCCCTACCCAAGATTTGATGTGTACTTGTGAAACACTCCCAGCTCCCCATGCCTATTAGCCAGCTTGTTGGGGGGCAATCAGCTCACAGTTGTAAACCGCTTAGACATCCCATAGCGTGATATGAAGCGGTATATAAATGCTTTGCTTGCTTTGCATGAGAAAAATGGAGCTACAGACTGAGCATGGACAGGAAACAAAATGCATTGATTTTAAAATGCAGAAATCTAAGCACTGCTATAACTATAGCTGTATCTTTAAATACTTAAAAAAGAGAGTAACTTTTCTCCAAAAGCTATTCATAAAAATGATCTTCCAGTTTTGTTGGTAATATATTCAGTAGGAGATTAGGACTGAAAACCAGAATATAGCCTTAACACTGGTATATACATCACGAGGCACAAAGCTTTGTTCTCTGCAGTATCTTTATTTCAGAAAATAAAAGATATTTACCAAAGTTATTTCTTAAAGGGATGATTAGGTAAATTTTCATTATGTCAGTTACTACTTTCTTTTTTTAGTTCTTGTGTAAATTGTTCCCTTGAAAATAATTTATTGTGGTATATTTTTCATAGTGTCCAATGTTAAGAAAAAAGCTTTTGTTACACATTTGTTGTTTTTTTGCTGCCTTGAAAGTGTTTCAAGGAAAAGGGACTGAGGTTTAATGTTGTTATCTCTGTTTCGATTGTCTAGTGCATCAGTAAATTATTGTCAATTTAACATTTGCACAAGATATTCTTTATAGAAAATGCATTTTTCTTTTTTGATTGGCATTCTAAACATCCATAGCTATAGATATGCTGTAAAATTATTGTAGATTCTGTGTAAAAAAGCTTTTCACTACATACAACTATGTCAATTTTTGTTTTAAAACAAGAGTGGTTTTGATTGTATAGCCATATGTCTTATATACGGACATCAAACTGTTCTCTCATCAAAATGTATTTTTACTATATGGTTAAACACTTAGGTACTTATAGTGGTTTCAGATTTTATTCTTTATAACCCATGAAGCAATGATTGGCAACACAGATATTGATGTAGTGCAATATATACCAGCTTCATCAATGTAATTTTGTTGGAATTTTATTTTATGGCACAACCCTGTACTTGTTTACTCACAAGTAAATCCCGTCAAATCAATGAGATTTACTTCTAAGTAAATGTTTATAGCAGGGGTAGGCAACCTTTCCCCTTTAAGGGCCGAGAGACTTCAGCTCCCAGAATCCCAGGAGCTATTGGCCAACATGGGACTATTGGCCAACATGGCTGAGGCTTCTAGGAGCTGAAGTCCCTTGGCCCTTAAAGGGGAAAGGTTGCCTACCCCTGGTTTATAGGATGTAGCCTCAATAGATTTTGTTGGTATGTATGAATCTACTGGCAGGTTAACTTGAAATTTAAGAATAAAGAAGACCAGCACACCTAGACTGAGGCCTGAAACAGACAGGCCAAAAGAAGCGGCTCATGGTCCCTTCGGTGGCATGGCGTGCAGATGATGCATGCCCCTGGGTCGGCTGGAAGCTGCTCCAAGGCCACCTAAGGTGGCCCAAAGCCTCCGGTCTGCTTAGCCTTTTGATTAACTTATAAAGTAAAATCTGCCCAAACATTTCGAAAACAAAATAAAATGAAATCTGCCCAAACATTTTGAAAACAACAGCAACATTCCTTTTGCTGAATGAACCAAATCTTGTTCAAAGTTGTTTCCACTTCACTTTAACAAAAAAGCAAACAAACGAAAAACAACCCTAGCCATTTTCGCCTTGGAGGTAACATGCAGTCCCTATACAAACTCTAAATGTAACATTCAAAATTATACAACTCTGCACACCAGCGTGAGCGAATTATGTGACCCTCCAGACGTCCCAGCAGACCTAATTAGCATAGACAAGGGTGAGGAATGTTCAATGACTGGAGGCTGGCATTCTCACCACTGTGCTATCCACACTTACCTAGGACAAAGTGACATAGAACTGAATGAGGTGTACTTCTGTGTAGTTACCTCCAGGTGTGAACAAATGTTGTGCACCAAAAAGCAACACTGAAATAGAAAAAGGTAAAGCAAACTTTAATGAACTACTGTGAAAATAAAGTGACAAATTTCATGCCATGTCCAAAAATGTCCCGTAGTATTTGTTCCCAAATGGTCATGCTGTGCTTTTTTCAACCCTCCGCCTGTCCAAAATACCAAATTTCCAAAAATTAGATTCTTAAATCCCATTTATATTTTAGAAGCCTACTCTGAAACACAGGTTCAGCATCAAGATCCTCAAGATGAGTTTCATAATGAGAATCGCTAACAGTAACCTCTTGAGTAATTTCAGAAGCAAAGCAATTTGCTGCGATCAGAAATCCAGCAGCTATGCTTATGCTTATCAAGATGCTGTTCCACACTTGGTGTGGGAATCAGCTTTTAATTACAAAGTCAAATCTTAATGACTTATAGGAGATATCTGGTTCTCAGGCCCATGAATACCAGTATCTTTTGCCTAAGAGTCTGGCACATTTGAGGAATGAAGTCACAATACAGTACTCCACTAGTGCATCTGATAGCTCCAGTGAATTGGTATATAATCAGTCAGCCAGAGGCCCTTTGGCATATAGTGGCCGAGTACTGTGTTTTAACAATATATTAGTAAAATGGTTTAATAATGGAAAATATTGTTCTTAATGTATTAATCTGTATTTTAGTAGAGTTCTATAAATCATTTTATGCCCCTAAAAGTATACTGTGGAATACTATCCGACTCAATGATTTATTAGCCTCTGACGTTTGGAGAACAGTGGTAAAATACTATAACAAATCTGATACCTCTGCAGGGGTGGTGATGGAGTTGCACTCATCATTTTGTCACATTCATTCTAATTTTATCATTAAAATTATACCATTATCTCCTCCAATTCTTGCTGTTAACCTTCCCAAACAATTGACAGTCACCTATCAGTTGTTTTTAGGTTCTTCATGTGAGACTTGTACATTTGGACTTAGATAGCAGTGGTGGGCCTTCCTACCCCCCAAAACTAAAGTGAGAAGACCTAAACCATGGAGATAAAATTTAATAGTGCATAATTTTCAGTTCTTCCAACAGCATGGAAAGGAGTATTTCTATTTTAGCTCCAACTCCAGTATAGCAATCGGAGTACTGAGCCCAAGAAACAGCAGATGTAGTGAAATAATTATGCTTACCTCTAAGCAACAATTTCCATTTTTTTGTTTATCTCTTCATTAGATAAATATATATAACATTCTTTTACTCACTTGGTATTTATAGATAATAGCATATTCTTGGGAGAGGGGCAACTTCATAAATGATACTTTACAAATACCAGAATTCTCTTTAGAAACATCAAACCTGTCATATTTTTGTGTGTGAACTCTAGACAAGGGTACTAGCCATTCTAGAAATACATATGTTTTAGTGGTATACTGTCTAGTAATACAGACGCACACACGGGCACACATACAAAGAGGGTGGTAGTTTGTTAACTTGTTTGTGAATAAGTTATTTCACACCCATTGTTTTACTATTCATTTTCTGTCCACCCATACATTCTGTATGGCTAGTTTAGGGAAATTTGGAACAAGCAGTAGTAGAAGTGTAGCCAGTTTTTTTAAATAATTTAGACTGTTGATCTATAATTATTTTCTGTGCCTCTTAATGTATGTTTAGCAGCCAAAAATCCACCCCACACTTTTCTACTTTCTTCAGTTGTTCAAAACTACTTCCTTGAATATGGGGAAAGCTAGAATCCCATTCTGCGCCCCATCATGGATACCATGTCTCTCTTAAAAGTGCCATAAGATTATAAAGTGCATACAAAAATTGGCCTGTTTTGTTCCAGTAATCTATGTCCAAGTGACCTCATGTACAGAACAATATGAAACGTTTTCCAGAATGCAAATATTTCATTATGTTTTATATATAATCATATATGTATATGTATATATATATATATATATATATATACACACACACACACACACACACACACATTTCCATTTCCCCTGGTTCACCCATTAATATCAATAGTTAAAAGGTCTTCTTCCTTACCATACTTTATCAATACATCATATTTCTATATATATGTAGTGCTTCACTGTCAGAAACACTGAAGCTCCAGTCCTGTGCACATTTACCTGGGAGTTAGTTTTAGTATACTAAACAAGATCTACACTTCTGAACAGACCTATCTTGGATTGCACTGAGAGTAAGCTTGGCATTAAACAGAATTGAGAGAAATCTCATATTATATAGATGATCCTTATCAAAGCCTCATCTACCTATACCTGGTGAAAAACTAAATCCCGGTGGAATTTTCACACACGGATTGTAGCACACCTAATAGCAGCTAACACAAAAGATTACAGCTAGGTGGCAAAAACAGGAACACAATACTACTTGTTCAATGAGAGACTATTAGGCTGTTTCACTTTAGAGCATATTAAATATTTTACTGCACAGTTCTTTCAACATTTAACTTCCTATAACGTGAATTGCACTTTGTGCAAAACCACCAAACAAGCGAATAGCCTACTTTGCACCTGCCCACCCTAATTGTCTGAAATGTCATTCAAGCCATAAATTCCTTTGAGGTAACTTGTGTTTGTGCAATCAGGACAATTGGGTTTGAGGCCTTAGGTGTAAAGATGGTTCTTCATATACAGTTTGTGTGTATGGGTGCTTGGGTGCATACATGGACATAACTATATGTCTGGTGTCTTTTTTTGAAGCGAGGTATCTTTGGATCCACCTACTCTAGACTTTTTTTAAATCAAATATAGCATAAACATTTTCTTTGAAAACAAGCGATAGAAAAAATCTGGCTAGTAGTAACGATCAGGCAGAATTGTTTTGGCATCAAATCTTTTTAAACTCTTTGAAATTTTTATTTAGTGGAAGTGTAATTTAAAATTAAGTGGAATGTTTGAGCGAAGTGGGGAATTTTAAAAATAAATCACTCAGCAATCATTTTATAAAGTTTAACTTCTAAATGCACTATGATTTATTACAAAAATATATTTTCTTCTGCTTGCAGATATGGTTGTTCCATTTGTGATAGGTTTAAACTAAAGCAGTTAATTTTGTTGCACTGTGTAACTGCATGAATTCATCAAGTGTACATATATACCTGTGCAACATTATTTGGGGTTTTGTATTTGAATTTCAGTATTGGTTATTTTTGTATTTTACGTTACCTGTATTGGAGCTGTAGTGGACATAATTTATACATATGATTTCAAAACCGTTTTGCAACTGAAAAGTCTTCTTTAAATTGTAACATTTTGTTGATGGAAACTCATTAAAATGGTATAAAATTATATTAAAATTGTTTTGTGTTTTGATGCTCTCTGTACATAAATATGTATTTATCTGTTTTAATGGTGTTGTGTCTTGCAATTTTGGATACATTTTAGAATAAAGTTTCATTTTACAAAAACTAGTTGTACTTTAAAAGCTATGTTCTTACCATGATCCAGAAGCTGCCCTTAGAGTAACTAATGAGTAGGGTTACCAGAACAATGTAGACAAGTAGTTTAAGCATTCTGGCCTGAATCCAAGAGCTACCCTAGATGCACCAAAGTCTTTTTAGTAAGTTCATGGATCTCTCTGCCTCCCCCTCCCATTTCTGTCCCCTTCTTTATCAGTAGATACTGTCTCATACTGCACCACAACTCTTCTGGATTTCCTGCAATTTCAAAAAGCAGTTCAGCCAAGGCTTGTTTGAATTTTAAAAAGTATGTGTTTTATATGTGTGCGTGTACAAATACTGACCTATTCAATGCAAACACCTTTTCTATACAATTAGAGAAGAGACTAAACATATGGACATCACCAGATGGCTAATACAAAAATCAGACAAACTATATAATTGAAAGCAGAAGATGGAGAAGTTCTATCCTTGCAGCCAAAACCAGACCAGGTACAGATTGTGGTACAGATCACAAACTATTTATATCAAAAATTAAAGCTGAAGGGGGGGAAAGGTCATTATACCAAAATATGACCTGAACAATATTGCAACAGGATTTACTGACAATGTAAGAAATAGATTCGCACTTTTAAGCATAATCAACAAGAACCAGAATAACTACAGGAAGAAGCTAAGGACATCATTAAGTAAGAATGCAAGAAGACACCATTGGTGACCAAAAAGAAAGGGAAGACCAATGGATAACAGCGAAGCAGTGAAGGAAAGAAGAGAAGCAAAAGAAAAGAGAGATTGGATCAAAACCAGAACCATGAATGCAACTGTACAACAATTAGTGTGCAAGGACAAAGAGAACTATAATGAGCAATGCAGAGAAACAGAAGATGACAACAACAACAACAACCAAGAATGAGAGACCAGTGGTGTCCCTAGGGTTGGTGTCATCCGGTGCGGTAACTCATAGTGTCACACGCCCCCCCCCCCCCGATTGACTTCCTCCCATTTCACACTGTACAGAATCCTCAGGAATGCTTTTTGCCACTAATGTTACTGATAAATTGTAATTCCATATACCACTGAATGCAATGCAAATAGTTGTGACATAAAGTACTAGCAAAATTAAAAATTATACCTTCAAATTACAATATCATATGCACAACCTAAATGTATTTACGGTATGTATATACAGTGAATATTTGCTCAAAATGTGATGTTTTTAAAGAAAATTTTAAAAGAATTTAAGAAATTAAAAAATTGCCACGATTTTCATTTTTAAAAAAATAGAAAATGTTGACATTTGAAATTTTAATTTTTAAAAATTCTAGGGTTTCTCCTTTCTCCTCCCACTGAGCTTTACCCCACTCCTACCACCTCTTAAAGCATTTTAAAGGGAAGCAAAAGGTAGGTGTTTGAGGAGAAGTGGTGTCACACACACACACCCTTAGGGTGTCACCTTCTGCAGTCCGCACTCCCCTAGTGCAGAATTTTAGTGTTGCCACTGTGAGAGACCACTTCTACAAGATCCAAGAACTCAAAGGCAAGTTCAAACCAAAGGCTGGGATGCTGTATTAGAAGAGGAACATAGTACAAGACCAAGAAGAAATAAAATAGACATTGGATGCAATACACAGAAGAGTTATATAAAAGGAATGAAAAAATGAATGAGACATGGAATGAAAAACCATATGAAGATGAACTCCAAAGGAAGCTGCAATAAGAGAAACGGGGGGAAATAAATCACAAGAACAGATGATATTCCAATTGAATATCTACACAGGCAGAATAAACTCTAGTGTCAACTAATATATGTTAACAAATGTGAAAAACAAAAAATGTGGCCAACAGACTCGAATCAATCAATATACATCCCCAACCACAAAAAAGGAGACACAAAAGACTGCAGCAACTATAGGACCATAGCATTAATTTTCCCCACAAGCAAAATCATGCTCAAAATTCTGCAGTATAGACCTCGATCATACATGGAGAGAAAAATCCCAAAGATGCAAGCAGGGTTCAGGAAAGGAATATATACTAAGGACGGATCAAACATATGGTGGTTATAGAACATACCAAAGAATTCCGAAGGGGGGGGGGGGAATCAGCATGTGTTTCATAGGCTATACTATAGCAAAGCATTTGACTGCATAGATCATGAAAAGTTATGGATGGCTCTTAAAGAGATGGGAGTTCTAATACATCTGATAGTATTGATGAGAAATCTGTATTTAAGACAAGAGGCTACTGTCAGAACAGAACATGGAGAAACAGAATGGTTCCCAATTGGCAAGAGGGTCAGGCAAGGCTGCTTTTTATCACCCTGTTTGTTCAACTGGTATATAGAAAATATACAAAGAGCATGTTAAGACTCAGAAGGAGGAAAAGTGAAGACAGGAGGAAGGAACTTCAACAATCTAAGGTATGCTGATGTTGTTGTTGTTACCTGCCCTCGAGTCAACTTTGATTCATGGATGAAACTTCTTCAAGGCCCCTTGTCCTCAACCGCTCTGCTCAGGTCCTGTAGGCCCAGGCTTGTGTCCTCCCTGACTGAGTCTAGCCATCTGGTATGTGGTCTCTTTCTACTACCTTCCAACTTTCTAGCATCATTGCTTTTTCTAATAATTCATTTTTCCTCATGATGTGGCCAAAATACAACAGCCTCTATTTAGTCATCTTAGGGGGGTTGCAGACTGCCAGAACTAAGTGCAAATTGAGTCCACTTTTAGGGTTAGGGTTAATGCTAGGGAATCATGGGAATTGATTTTTTTCTGAGACATTGAGCCTTCTCTGTCAGAGAGTTCTGGTACCACAATAAACTACAGTTCCCATGATTCCCTAACCCTAAAAGTGGACTCAATTTGCAGTATTTCTGGCAGTCTGCAACCCCCCAAAGCTTCCAGAGAGAGTTCAGGGTTGACCTGTTCTAGAACCCATTTGTTTGTTTTCTTGGCCATCCATTATATTCTCAATACTCTTTTCCAGCACCATATTTCAAATGAGTTAACTACTGATTTTTTTTACTGCCCAGGTCTCACATCTGTACATGGTGATGGTTACAATGATTTGAATCATCCTCACTTTAATGTTCAGAGTTATGTCCTTACATTTTATTATGCCCTTCCTAATCCTAGTCTCCATTCTCATCAATATTTCAACCAAGATATAGGAACCTTTTGACTATTTCAATTGTCTCATTGTCTCACACACATGGGCCAAATAAAGCAGCTTCCAGCTACTTTTGGGGCATGGTGTTTACATGATACATGCCCCCAAAGTGGCTGGAAGCCACACAGACACAATGCCAAGCTGGGGAAAGCCGGTCTAAAAAGGAGTCAATTTAGATTGACCCCTGGCAGCAGTGGCTCGGGACTGCAGCAGTGGCCCACTTCAGGAGCAGGCTGTGTGGTCAATGTGGTTCCAGCCCGACTGGGGCCGGAGCAACTTCCAGCCACTCCTTCTGAGCAATCTGTTCTGGGCCTAGGATGAATTCTTATAGATTTTCTGTGGACATTATTTTTGTTTTTTTAATTTTCAGCATTAATCCAACCTTGACACTTTCCTCATCAATCTTCTTCAGTAATTGCTCCAGGTCTTTGTTTCTACTAGTAGTATTGTGTCATCTTCATATCTTAGGCTGTTAATGTTCTTTTCTCCTATCTTCACAAGACCACTCTGCATATTATATTTTCTGCATATGGCTTGAATAAATAGAGTGACAGTGCGCAGCCTTGCCTGATCCCTTTGCCTATTGGGAACCATTCTGTTTCTCCATATTCTGTTCTGACAGCAGCCTCTTCTCCTAGGTACAGGTTATGCATCAGGACAATCAGATATTGTGGTATTCCAATTCTGCTGAGCGCATAACATAGCTTTTAATGATCTATGCAATCAATAGCTTTGCTGCAGTTGATAAAGCACGTGCTGATTTTCTTCTGAAATCCTTGGTGTGCTCCATCAAACATATGTTTGCGATGTGATCCCTAGTGGCTCTTCTTTTCCTGATCCTACCTTGCACCTCAGGGATTTCTTGCTCCATATATGATAGGAGTTTTTGCAGCAGAATTTTGAGCATGACTTTACTTGCTTGGAATATTCGTGCAATGGTTCTGTAATTATTGCAATCTTTTGTGTCTCCATTTTTGCAGATGGGAATATATGTTGCTCTCTTCCAGTCTGTAGATCATTGCTTTGTTTTCCATATTTGTTGGCAGATTTTAGTTAAAACTAAGCTTGACTCTGTCTCTGTAGACTATAGCAGTTCTACTGGTATGTTTTCTGTTCCTGGCGATCTGTTCCTTCCAATTGATCTGAGTGCATATTTCACTTCACTTTCCAAAATTTGGGGTACATCTTCATAAGTTTTTCTTCTCATGAAGAAGTTTTTCCCATCCTTTCACATTTTTAATGTAACTCTTCTGTATATTGTTTCCATCTTTTAAAAATTTCATCATGTTCATGTACTGTGTTCCTCTTCTGATTGTCATGGTCAGCCCTGAGGAGGACTCAGAGGACGATGGGTCTCCTCCAGAGAAGGAAGAGATGCAGGCTCCACCTGGTTCTCATTCTGCTCTCCCAGCCCCAGAGCAGGAAGAGATACAGGCTCCACCTGGCTCTCATTCTGCTCTGTCTGAGCCAAGCCCAGTTCTCCCAGCCCCAGAGCAGCCAGGTCCTAGTGCTCCTTCCTTGGAGGCTCAGCTGCCTAGTGGGGAGAAGCAGGAGGATACAGCAGAGCCAGTGCCTTCCTTTAGGCAGAGGAGAGCTGAGAGTGCTGGCAGTTGCAGGTCCAGGAGACTAGCTGAAAAGCAGCTGCTGAACAAGCCTCAGCTGGCACTGAGGTAGGATTTGACTATTTAAACAGTTGCAAGAGGCTTCCTCAGTGCCAAGACTTATTGTAGTTTCTTTGGGAGACTATAGTCAGTGTGGCTCCTTGTTTCCTGCTTTGTGCCTCTTGCTCTTGCCTTGTGGAACTCAGTTGCCTTGACCTTGGACCGGACTGGACCTTTGCTGATTGCTGCCTGCCCTGACCTTAGACTGACTGACGCTGATTTCTGGACTCTGCTTTGCTGGTGCTTCAACTACAGGAAGGTTTGTGGCTGGCCTTGCTGCTTGCAGCTCACCCTTTCCATCCCTAGCAGCTGTGGAAACTGAGGCTGGCTGTAGTTGAGGACACTGACTGTAGAACACCCCCACTCTTGGTTTAAATTTCTCTTTAAATTCTCAGATCCTGTGGAAGAGGTCTCTTGTTCTTCCATTGTTGTCAGCTTCTAATTCTCTGCATTGATTGTTGTGGTAGTTCTCTTTATCCTTACATACTAATTGCTGAACAGTAGCATTCAAAGTTCTGATTATGTTTCTGTTTCTCTTTCCTTTTGCTTCTCTTCCTTCTTTAACTACTTGAAGCATTTATTCTGTTATCTACCTTACTAACAGCAGAAAACATCACAGACTTGGAACAATTATCAGGGAAGGTCAAACAAGAAGGTGCAAAGGCAGACTTACTGCTGAACATAAAGAAAACAAAAATAATGACCATGGAAAATCTATACAAATTCAACCTAGACAATGAGGAAATCAAAAGGTAAAAGAATTCCTGTAACTTGAATTAAACATTGAGCAGAATGGGGACTGTAGTCAAGAGATCAGAAGAAGACTGGGAATAGGGAGGGAAGTTATGTAAGAACTAGAAAAAGATACTAAAATGCAAAGATATACAATTGAATACAAAAGTTAGAATCATAGAAGCCATTGTATTCCCTATCACCATGTGCAGGTGTGAGAGCTGGACAGTGAGGAAAGCAGATAAAAGGAAAATCAATTCATTTGAAAAGTGGTGCTGGAGAGAGTGCTAATGATACCATGGACACCCAAAAAGACAAACAAAAGGGTCCTAGAACAAAGCAAGCCTGAAATCTCCCTGAAAGAAAGTTGAGGCTGTCATATTTTGCGAGCCCTTTTGCAAGGCAGGACTCACTGGAAAAGACAGTAATGCTAGGAAAGGTGGAGGAATGCAGAAAGGGAGAAAGACCACATGCTAGATGGACTATATTAAGGAGGTCATGGGTATGAATTTACGGGACCTAATCAGAGCAGTGGAGGATAGGGGGTCTTGGAGATGTCTTATCCACACGGTCGCCATGAGTCAGGGCCACTGTTGTTAGTAACAACAACAAATACTGAGTGAGAACACTTGAGCATGTGATAGTGACTGTTTAAGAGATTTTAGCAACACAGAAAAAACAAGCATCTAGTATGCAAGAAAAAGGAAAGCTTCTAACAGCAGTGGAACATATTAGTTTAAAACATTGTTAAGTAGTATATGGGAATATAAAATCACTTGCATTCACCAGTTTGATATTTGTGTTTCAGATTTTCTTCATTTACAATTCCTTATCACAAACTTAATTCATGTGTTCATCTATTTCAGACACCACCTCATCTATTAACTAGGAAAGCTCCCAAGGCTCACCAAGTGATGATAAAGAAATGGCTATTTCCACTTTCTTCCCTTCATGACATTCTGCCCATTAATGCATAAGGTACCCTTCATGAATCTCAAAATGTGCTAGAATCAGTATAGGGAAAATTCACCTTCAAGGAATCTATCTAAAAAGCAAAAATAATTTTGATGATGAGGAGTTTTATGCAAAAAATAGAGGCAGGAGATGTATGCTATACTGGGCTCAAGAAGCAAGGATAAAGGTGTGTCAAAGGAGAGCCTCTCTAGAAGGGCTAGTTTATGGTGGAAAAGAAAGTACAGACACCCAAAAATACAGTACAAATCTTAATTTAGCACCAGTATTCTGCTGGATAATTATTTCTTTGCAATTATAGTTAAGATATTGTTTTAGTGACTCCATATGTTCCCATAGAGCCAGCATGGTTAGTGGAGACCAGGGTTTGATTCCCCACTCCACCATGGAAACCCATTGGGTTGTCAATCTCCACCCCAGGAAAAACCCATGAAAAACTTATGGTTACCATAATTCGTAAATAATTTGAGGCACACAACAATTTTTTTTATTTTAAAATCTTTATTAAGAAAAAGAAAGAAATCACATATATTTCTCGACAAACACAAATCAACTAACAGAACACAACTGAAAAAAACATACAATAAAGATACAAGACAAAACAATTTTACTACCCCCACCACCAAAGAAAAATAAAGACTACAACAACCAAAACCAAAGACTCAAAAAGATTTTAAAATAATACTTCCTGAGCTCTAACTGGGTAAATTACAATTCGTCTTATCTATACCTCATGTGCTTATGAATTATCACCAAACTAAAGATTCTTGTGCTTCAACTTCTTTCATAGATTTATAAAGTGAAAAATAAATTGTCTCATTTACTATATATGATACAAATCTATATGTCTGATAACAAATTTTGTAATTATTTATGTCTAGTTTTCTTTCTAAGCTTCTGCTAACTTTAAAACTAAAGATTATTAATGGTTCCCAGCCATTCCCCCCCCCCCCGATTCCCATCTCAAAAGTAAAGTCAATTTATCTGCCACCATACAATCCAGCAGCTTAAATATCCAATCCTTAACATCCGGGCATTCCTTACTTTTCCATAAACCATTCTGGCGGTTATAGCCATATAAAACAAAAGTTTACCATGCTTCTTCTCTAAATTTTACTAGGTAAAATTTTGAGTCCATATTTTCCTTAGAAGACATAATCTGGGAGACTAACATATGTATATTCATCCACTAACAACAACAAAATTTTCCCATTAGCAGGTCACAAAAGAGAGACTCCCAATTCTGCTATCCTGAAGCTGAATTTCAGGAGATGGAAGGGCTTAACTGAGCTGGCAGCTGCCTTTTTTTGTTTCTTCATAATACCTTGATCCAAAGGACATTTTGGGAAAACAAAAATGGCACCCAACACAGAAAAACAGTGTCCCTACTACCAGCAAATATCTGCAGTGACAAGTAACTTCAGGAGCAAATACTATCAGTAATTTTTGGGTGGGAAAGGAGCATGTGTGACTTACAGTGCTCTTCTTAACCTCCCATATTGTTGTCTCAGTCCAGAAGGGGGCAGCAGGAGACTGGCCGCTTGAAAATGGATTTACATGACTTTGGTGAGATCTCCATTGCATTCAGTCAGGCTTACCTAACTGCAAATCTCAATGTCCATACACAGTGACAGAACTATAGGCTTGGAAGAGATTCCAAAGGCCATCCAGTCTAATCCCCTTCCAGTGTGAAAGCACCCCAGAGTGAGCCATCAACCTCCGCTTGAAACTTCAAAAAAAGAGAAAATCCACCACCTTCCACAATAATCTATTCCACTATCAAATAGCTCTTACCATTAAGACATTCTTCCTAATGTTTAGTTGGAATACCCGCCCCTTAATCTGCCACTGTTTGTATACTGCCCAAAAAATTGTTTCATTTGTATTTATGTTTTAAATTTATTTTAATTCTTTCTTGGTTTAATCTAGTTTTAAGGAGTGGGAGGGTTAGGGTGTGGGATCTGGGAATGTTTTAATTGCTTACTGTTTTTATAAGGTTGTACGCCATCCCGATGCTGAGCAGAGGGGCGGGTTAAAAATAAATTTATTATTATTATTATTATTATTATTATTATTACTACTACTACTACTACTACTTGTGATTTAAATCCATTTGTTTGGGCCCTAGCCTCTGAAGCAGCAGAAAACAAATTCACTCCATTTCTTCATAACAGATATTTTCTTCAAATATTTAAAGACAGCTATCACATCATCTTTCAGTCTTTCCTTTTTCCTTTATATACAAATATATCTAAACACATTCCTCTATTATACCTCAATTCCCTCGTTTATTTAAACTCATAACTGCCAATGGTCCCCATTTCTTTTCCATATAATTTATAACTACTTTCCATTCTTCATTATGTATATCTATCTCATTGTTTCCCAACAGATTTGTTAATTTATCCATTTCTATTGCCTCATATAATTTAAATATCCATTCTTCCTCATTTAGAATATCTTTTGCTTTCCATTTCTGGGCATAAGCAATTCTAGCAATTGAAACAATAGTACAGTATTTTCATATTCTTTCTCTAAATTTCCATCAAAGATACCCAACAGATACATTTCTGGAAGTAATTTTAATTCAACACCCAGGATTCTACTGTTAATATCATTTTTTGCCAAATGGCATGTCCACCAGCAATGGTAAAAAGTTCCTGGTACCTCCCCGCACTTCCAACAGTTATTGTCTGTTTTCTTATACATTCTAGAAATTTGGGGTGTGTGTGTGTGTTTAGGTACCAACAAAAACCATTTTGTAATAATTCTCCCTTAGCGTTTGAGAGACCGTATATTTAGTTCCCTTATTCCATGTCCTTTGCCATTATATCAAATGAATTGGGTGCCCTATATTCTTTGCCCAACTAATCATTGGTTCCTTTATTACCTCTTTCTCCATTTCAATCTGTAACAGATTTCTATAAATCTTTGTAATGGTCCTGCCTGTTTCTTTACATAATATCCTTTCAAGTTCAGAACATTCCCCTCCAAATCCTATAATTTTATCATCCATTTTATATCTCTCATATAATACCACTGTGAATTTATTCCCTCTGTATTTAATTCATCATGCAAATTTATCCTGTTGCTTCCCCAGGACTTTCTCATAGGTTGGCCAGTTGTTCTCTAATACAATCTCTCTTTTGTGGAAGGTTTCTAATGGTGATATCCATAAGGTGATTTTTTAATAGATCCTTAACTTATAATTTCTCCAAACCCTCAACAATGGTCTTCTAACACAATGACTGTTAAAGTTTTTGTTTACTTTAACCTTTCCATAACCCAAACAAGGCATTCAGTCTTTTCTTCTCAAAACTAAACATATACAAGCAATCCTCTGAGGGCCTGGTTTCCAGACCTTTTGTCCTTTGTCCACCATTCTCTGGACTCATTCCAGCTTATCAATATCCTTCTTCAACTGTTGGTGAAATCTGACTCAAAAGCAAAATAGGGTAATACTGAGAACCAATGTGGTGTAGTGGTTTGAGCATTGGACTATGACTGGTGAACAGGGTTTGAAGCCCACTCAGCCATGAAGCCCACTGGGTGATCCTAGGCAAGTCACACACTCTCAGCTTTAGAGGATTATTATTATTATTATTATTATTATTATTATTATTATTATTATTTTATTATTATTATTATTTCTATCCCGCCCCACTGCCAAAGCAATCGGCAATGGCAAATCCCCTCTGAAGAAATCTGCCAAGTAAACCCTATGATAGGTTCCCCTTAGGGTTGTCACAAGTCAGAAATGACTTGAAGGCACACAACAACAACTGCTGTACTATGACTTCCCTTGATCTGAACGCTATAGCTTTGTTGATGCAACCTAGAATTGTACTGGCTTTTTGTGAGTGTGCCATATATATTATGGCGCACATAGTGAGCCAAAATGTATGTTTATATTTCCCCATAAACCAATCACCCCAATAAATTATTCCTGTCTTTATTTACCTCTGAAATTCTTGTATGCATATGGGGGGGGGGGGGGAAGCAAACTGTTTCCTTCAGAACTGTGCACTCTATAATTTTGTGTCCAGAAGCCTTTAAAGCAGAGGTTAGTTTGCACTCAAATGTTACAGGTTTCCTCAGTCCCAGTCATAGTCTGTGATAAGGGACTATGTGTGTGCAGTCCAAACCTTCTGGGGAACAAAGCTTCTCCAATCCTCGTCTAGAGTAGTTTGCAAATACAAAACTTTCATACAGTACACATTCACTTTGTGGCTGCATGGGTTTGTAGAACGGTCCCTGTAACATATGCTGGTCTGTGGCCATAATAAATATTTATTAATGACCCCTATAACAATAATGCTTCAATAGATGAGGGAGAACTTACAGCAGTCCCTCCACGTTTGCTGGGGTTAAGGGTGAAGGACCCCTGTGAATGTGAAAAAACTGCAAGTAAAGAAAACACACCACTATTCTTTTTACCTCTCTGCCCAATGTTGACCACAGACTTATGCTGGAGGACCTACAAATGCCTAGATAAGTGTTTTCTCTGGCAACCTCTAAGTGCTCCAGCACAACTCTATGGTCAATTTCCAGCAGAATTGTGCTGGAGGACTTAAGAGATTCCTAGAGAGAACATATTAATCAAAACTGCAAATAATCAAAAAGTCAAAGCCATAAATGTGGAAGGACAACTGTATTTCTAATTATTTCAAAGTATATTTGCATAGATTCTAAAGGCCTTCTTTCCCCTTACATTACATGTTTGCTATTCTTTAACCCACTAAGTAGCACAGTTCTCAAGACTTATCCCCACAACCTTGAAAGGGATTCTCATTTTTTCTACACAATGTTCTCCCTAAAAACTAGTTGTTGCAGATGATTTTAAAATAGCAGCCTTCCCTCTCTGCTGTGGAAGGGCTATGTTTGTTCCTCTCTCTCTCTCTCTCTCTACTTCCAGAATCCCTCTCCGCCGCCTGAAAGAGATCTCATTATCCAGGCTGAGCACATTCTGCTCCAGGGAATTCAAGAAGGCTTATACGTGAGCAGATTTAGACTTTGTGTTGTTCTGGGATGCCAATAGCTTTGCAGTTCCTAATCTTATAAAAAAACAACAGATACACTGTGGACAGAGGCTCTGGTCAGCTGGGTCAAACTCGGCTTAGATGAACATTCACCATAATAATAACAAAAGTCAAAGAATTTATAATGAATGTCTGTAGATAAAAGCCTAAGCAATTCAGCCACTTGGATGCTCATTTAGTGGCTGAATTAATAACATGTTTAACTTCTAAAATTTCACATATTTACTTTAGTTTGGATTTTTTTTTAATTATTACGATTCCTAAGAATAAAAGTGTAATGTTTAGAAAGAGAAAGGGGAAAATAATGGCCACCGCACTGCACATCATCATACGGCAATTGTTAAACCTATTCCAGCCAGCTTTACTGAACATATATTTTCAAAAGCTGCCTTAGATAAAGGGAATAATGGGATATTAATTAAAAAATTAAATAGACAAAAATTCCTCAGCAAAGAGCCAACTGAAACTCTGTAATTCAGAGTAAATCACTATGTAAAGGGATCTTAGAGCACCTTTGAGACTGTGCAAAATAAGTTGCAGCATATGCTTTTGTAGACTTAGGGGCTTGGATTGGGGGCATGGCGACCATCCACCACCCGCACCGACTCTGCCCCAAAGCGGCGTCATACAGTCCGCCCGCCCACCCGCCGGGCAGCGTGGGAATGCTTTTGCGGCACAGCAATTACACGCCACATGCTGCAGGAGCAGAGAAGAGCCGCGGCAGTGGTGAAAGGAGAGCCTTTTTTCCAACACAAAAAGGAGTAGCATTTTGCTGCTTCTTTTTGCGCTGGAAAAAGGCCAGATTGGGGCCACAGTGTGCAGTTGCCGCAGCCCCAATCCAGCAAGCAAAGGGGCGGCACAGAGCCACTCCTTCGGGGCAGTCTGTTTCACCCCTTGGTCTACTATCTCAGATGTAGACCAAGTCTACGAAAGCTTACACTACAACATCTTTCGCATAGTTGGTCTCAAAAGTGCTGCAAGATCCCTTTGCATACTGATATTCCAGACTAATACCGCTATGACTGAATTCAGAGTAATGTACTATTAAAGCAACAAATTGAGTGCAGCCTAATAACTAGTAAATATGAACTTATTTAATGTAAGTACAATGCTGGTCATACTCTCTCAGCCTCAGAGGAAGGCAATGGCAAACCAACTCTGAAGAAACTTGCCAAGAAAACCACATGATAGGTTCGCCTTAGGGCCACCATAAATCAGAACTGACTTGAAGGCAAACAACCAACAATGCTAATTATCTACACTTCACACAATATTTCAAAGGAAAAATTGTCTGTAATTGTTTGACAAACTTTACTATGACAATGATCATGATTCAATCAAAAATATAAATTTCTGAAGAAATACAAATATTATACTCACATGAGTGTTGGCTTAGGACTGCAGGAGATCAAGGTATAAATCTTGCTCAAGCACGGAAACCCACTAGGTGACCCAGGACAACAACTCTTAAAATAAAAAACAAGTAGAATTTCTACTATAACCTAATTCAAGGCAGCTCTTAAATATATCTAAGAACAAAACTACAGATGTGTACAAGCAAATATATAGCAGTCCTCTTCAGCTACTCAAAATGATCATATGATAGGGGAATAGCACATTAGCACCCAACATCTTCAGCTCCATAGTAATAACCTCAGACTATTGCATATTTAGCTCTTTTTCTTGCACAACCCCCCCCCCCGTGCCCATGTCAAGATTTTGGCTGCATCTGCACTGCAGAAATAATGCAGTTTGATACTGCTTTAACAGCCATGGCTCAATGCAATGGGATTCTGGGATTCTGGGATTAGTAGTTTTGTGGGATATTTAGACTTCTCTGTCAGAGAGCTTTGGTGCCACAACAAATTACAAACCCCAGGTAGTTTTCCACAGCAAGGAGCCATGGCAGTTAAAGCAGTGTTAATCTGGAGACCAGAGTTTGATTCCCAGCTGGGCCATGGAAATCTACTGGGTGACCTTCGGCAAATCACAGTCTCTCAGCCTCAGGGGAAGGCAAGGGCAAACCTCCTCGGAAGAAATCTTGTCAAGAAAAAATAAACATGATAGGTCACCATGGTTCAAAACACACTGCAGAAATAATCCAGTTTGAGACCACTTCAAGTCTGGCTCAAGGCTAGGGATTTCTGGAAACTAGTTCTGTGAGACATTTAGCCTTTTTTGTCAGAGAGCTCTGGGTGCCACAATAACCTACAATTCCCAGGATTCCCTAGCACTGAGCCAGGGCAGTTAAAGTGGTCTCAAACTGAATTATTTCTGCAGTCTGTTTTGGTCCCATAAATCAGAAATGATTTGAAGGCACACAACAACTAGGTTTCACCCTCAGTCTGCAACCCAAACCAACACTATTTAAGACTCTGGGATAGAGGACTCATGAAAAGAACCCAGCCATCAAATTTTGTTCTGTCAATAGCAAACCTTCTAGACAAAGAATCTTTTGTAGAGGGTGGCTGGCTTTTTACAGTCCAGTTCAAAACATTTTGGTTTCTTTCCCTTCTCCCTTCTTTTCTTGGGCCTTACCTGTTGTCTCCTGGGAACCTAATCACATGAATAACTGAGGTCCAAAACACACTGCAGAAATAATCCAGTTTGAGACAGCTTTAACTGTCCTGGCTCAGTGCTAGGGCACTTTGGGAACACTAGTTTTGTGAGACATTTAGCCTTCTCTGTCAAAGAGAGCTGTGGTGCCACAATAAACTACAATTCCCAGGATTCCCTAGCACTGAGCCATGGTCTTAAACTGGATTATTTCTGCAGTCTGTTTTGGATTTGCACCTGATGGAACAAAATTGGTGACATGCCATTACCTCACCATTGGTTGTTACATGTTCATAACTGGGGTTTTAAAAATTATATTTATACATTTGAATGATTTTGCATTGTTTTAAAATTGTGTTCAGTTTGCTGCTCGCTGCCTTGAGTCCCTATATTGGGAGGAAGGTGGGATATAAATAAAGAAGTAGTAGTAATAGTGGTAGTAGTATTGGGAGAAAGGTGGGATGTAAGTAAATATAGTAAGTAGCAGCAGTAGGAGGAGGAGGAGGAGAAAGGCAACAAATAATAATAATAATAAGCAGTATTAGTATTGGAAGAAAGGTGGGATATAAGTAAATATGATAATAATAATAATATCAGTAGTAGTAGTATTGGGAGAAAGGTGAGATATAAGTAAATATGATAATGATAATAAGTAGTAGTAGTAGTAGTATTGGGAGAAAGGTGGGATATAAGTAAATATGATGATAATAATTAGTAGTAGTATTGTGAAAAAGATGAAATATAAGTAAATATAATATTGGGAGAAAGGAGGGATATAAGTAAATATAATAAGTAGCAGGAGGAGGAGGAGAAAGGCAACATATAATAATAATAATAATAATAATAATAATTAAGAAGAAGAAGAAGAAGTAGCAGTATTAGTATTGGGAGAAAGGTGGGATATAAGTAAATTTGACAATAATAATAATAATAATAATAATAATAAATTTTTATTTCTACCCCGCCTTTCCAAAAGGATCAAAGCGGCTTACAAAAGTTAAAAAGGCCAATATAATACAATACTACAATACAATACAATATAATACGAAACTGGTCAAGGAAGAAGTAGTTGTATTGGGAGAAAGGTGGGATATAAGTAAATATAATGATAATAATAATAATAATAAGTGTAGTAGTAGTATTGGGAGAAAGGTAGGATATAAGTAAATATGATAATAGTAATATTAGTAGTAGTAGTATTGGGAGAAAGATGGGATATAAGTAAATATAATATTGGGAGAAAGGCAGGATATAAGTAAATATAAGAAGAAGTAGCAGCAGCAGTAGTGGTATTGGGACAAAGGCAGAATATAAGTAAGAAGAAGTAGTAGTAGTAGTAGTAGTAGTAGTAACTAGTTTGTAAAACCAAAGTGGGGACCGTTTTAAAGAGGACAAAGACGAAGAAGAGATGAATCCAGAGCTGAGAAGAGCGATCTCCCAAAGCCCTTCTTCGCAGCATGAAGTGGGAGCGCAAGAAGGAGCAGGAGAAGGTTCTCCTCAGAGACAGTGCCTTTCTCGCCTGACCTCTGCGCGAGGGCCCAAAATGGCGCCAAGGCGTCTGAGGAGAAAGGCGGCGAAGGAGGAGGGCGCGGGTTCATCGCCAAGACGAGGAGGGCATCGACGGCTTGGGCTCCACGCCCAAGGGACCTGACAATGACCCAGGAAAGGCTCCCAGAATGGCGGGGGGGCGGGGGAATACAAAGGTCCGGGCGGCAAAGTGGAGGGAATAAAGGTGAACTTGAGGAGCGGAGAAAGGAGGGAGGCCGCCATGATGGCGGGCGCAGCGCAGGTGGTGCCCATGAGCCAGGCCATCTTTCCCGCTCACGCCAACCACCTCGGGGCCCTCAGCGCCGGCCAGCTCCTCAAATGGATCGACACCGCCGCCTGCCTGGCTGGTAAGGCTCTCCTTCCTCCCTCCCTCTCTCAGTCTCTTTCCATCTTCTAGCTAGCAAGAGTCTATAATTGTGGCTCGTTGTTATGCGTTGTTAAAGTTACACGTCCTCCGTTTCGGCCTTTTCTCCAGGAGGAATTCCAGTATGTCCTCCATTTTGACCACTGTAGGAGCGTTTGAGCTTTGATTGGGTCATCATCTCCCTCCTTTTCCCCCCTTTATTGATTATACATTTTATTAATTTTTCCCAATAAAAACTTCAGAAAAGCTTTTGTCAAACACACCATATCGTCAAACCATCAGACGTTAGGAAGTAATTTACTAGTCTATTGTACCTTATAACAACAACCACATTAGTTCCTACCTACTTTTATATATCCTCCTCCTAATTCCCACCTTTTTCTCCCTTTCCTCATCTTCATCCTCTTTCTTCTAACTTCCTCCTCATCCTCCCTTTTCCTCTATTTCCACACTCACAAACTCTCTTACACATACTCCTACCCTCGACTACATACTTTACCTTCATCTCTTCCTTCCTTCCCTCCCTCCATCTTTTCTTGAATGCCCTACATTTTGCGGTGCCTTGTCCTCCTTTGCAAGTTGACTCTGGTTATAGGGACTCTTTTATCATATATGGCTTTCTTTGCAGGATTTATTCAGAGATGGTTTGTCCTTGCCTTTCC
The DNA here is from genome assembly GCA_026167975.1 of Phrynosoma blainvillii. Classification (NCBI taxonomy): domain Eukaryota; kingdom Metazoa; phylum Chordata; class Lepidosauria; order Squamata; family Phrynosomatidae; genus Phrynosoma; species Phrynosoma blainvillii. The sequence continues at coordinate 56,305,952 of JANUYF010000002.1, read as the reverse complement.
CTGAGGCTGAGAGAGTGTGACTTTTGCCTCCCAGTGGGTTTCCATGGCTGAGTACAATTTGCACCCTGATCTCCTGGAGTCTTCATCCAACACTGATATGAATGTACAGTTGTACCTCCACATTGGCAGCTTTGACTTTTGCGGATTTGATTATTCACAGATTGTATTAGTATATTCTCTCTAGGAATGTCTAGGTCCTCCATCACAACTCTGTGGTCAACATTAACCAAAAGTCACACTGAAGGACCTAGAGATTCCTAGAGAGAACACCCCAGTAAGCATTTGTAGCTCCTCCAGTGTAATTCTGTGGTCAATGTCTGGCAGATGTTGACCACAGATTTGCACTGGAGGACTTAGAGATTCCTAGAGAGGTGTTCTATCAAGTAAAAACATAGTGGTTTTGTTATTTGTGTTTTTTCCACTTTAACAGGGGTCCTGTGCCCCTAACTCCAGCGAATGTGAAAGGACTACTGTAGTATTCTCATTTCTTCAGAAACTTACATTTTTGATTGACTTCATTATCACTGTTGTAGCAAACTTTGTCAAACAATTGAAGATAGTTTTCTCTTTGAATTACTGTGTGAAGTACCAAATAACCTAGCATTGTTTGTTGTGTTGCTTTCATGTCATTTCCCACTTATGGTGACCCTAAGGCAAACCGATGATGGGGGTTTTCTTGGCAAGATTTGTTCAGAGAGGATTTGCCATTGCCTTCCCGTGAGGCTGAGAGAGTGTGACTTTTGTCCCAGGTCACCCAGTGGGTTTCCATGGCACGACACAATTTGTACTCTGATCTCCTGGAGTCCTAATCCAACACCTATATGAATATAATATTCTTATTTCTTCGGAAATGTATATGTTGGATTGACATCATTATCATTGCACAGCAACATTTGTCAAACAATAACAGATCAATTTTCTCTTTGAAGTACTGTGTGAAGTGCTAGATAATCCAGCATTGTTTGTTGTTTGCCTTCAAGTCATTTCTGCTTTATGCCGACCCCTAAGGTGAACCTATGAAGGGGTTTCCTTGGCAAGATTGGTTCAGAGGGGGGTTGCCATTGCCATCCTCTGAGGCTGAAAAAGTGTGACTGCCTGAGGTCACCCAGTGGGTTTTCATGGCCAAGCCAGGATTTGAACCCTTCTCTCCAAAGTCATAGTTTAATGCTGAAACATTACGCCACACTGGCTCCTGTATTTGTGGCAAGGAACTTTTTTCCCCTATCAGCTGGAATTCAGGAAAGTCATCTTTTTTGGACTACAGCTGCCAAATTCCCCTGACCAGGTTGGCCACAGTATATTAGGGCAGGAGGCTTCCCTGTCTTAATAGAAAAGTAGAATAACATACAGGGAGGAACAACTAAGAGTCTTGGAGGACCATGAGCCAATATTCACTACAGAAATAATCCAGTTTGACACCACTTTAATTGCCATGGCTCACTGTTAAGAAATTCTGGGATTTGTAGTTTTGCGAGATTAGCCTTCTCTGTCGGAGCTCTGGTGACACAACAAACTATAAATCCCAGAATTTGAGTTGTATTGCATTTTATCACTGTCTTCAAACAAATAAAATGTAATTCTGTGTGATTTATGTATCTGAAGATAATGCCTCTGAGTGGCTCCACTGTGTCTTTATTATCAGAACATCAGTGCTTTCTGGATTATAACTCCCAGAATATGCTACCAACATGGTCAGTGTTTCATGTTATCTGGGGGATTATGGGAGTTTTAGTCTAAAAGATAACTTTCCCAGGCTTTACACAACATTCCTGGGAGGCAAGAAAGGGTTTTAAGATCTATTCTGTGCCAGGGTTTCTCAACCAGGGGTTCCCTAGGGTTGCTTGAGAGGTTGCCAAGGTTTTCATGAGCAATTGTAATTTTTTGAAAAATAAATATTTTTGAACTATAAAAACAATAATTTTTAAGCAGAGGGTCCCTGACTTCTGAAAATCATTTCAAGGGTTTATGATAGAAAGGTTGAGAATGGCTATTCTCTGCATTTTAGATAATAGTCAGCCACAGATTCTTTATCCACAGATTCAACCGTCCACAACTTGAAAATATTTTAAAATATATGTAAAGCACAAACAGCATTTTTTATTTTAATTTTGCCATTTTATATAAGGGACACCATCTTACCATGCCACTGCATTTAATGGGACTTGAACATCCATGGATTTTGGTGTCCATGGGAATGGGGGGCCTGGAACCAAAATCCAGCTGATACCAAGAGGCCACTATACATATGTAAAACTAGAATTGGGAGTCACTTGGGACTTTATCACACAGGGAGAATCTATTGTTTATCCCATACAAATCCCCCCCCCCCCAAAATGCGTAATTACACACAACAATTTCACACGACGTCGCACAAACCCATCATTAAAGTGGTCAGAGAGTGATGTTATCCCGGATCTTTTTACTTTCGGGATTTTAGCGAAAATGCATTTGCGATATTACTGTAATTGCGCATTTACTCTAGTGTGAAAGTCAAACTCGGTTTATTTGTGCAATATTCACTCGTTTTTCCATTTTTCCTATGGTTCTCTGGGGGCACTTTTACTTCCTGTTTTCCATGGGCTACATACATGCCAGACAAAAGTCTATCAATTCTCATAAAACAAAATATATATATATATATATATCTGTTAAAAATAGGAAAGATTATAATGGCAAAATAACGTGAGAACACAAAGGAGAAGAAGCATCACCCAGGAAATGAAGCAAGGAAGGTTCCTGTGATGCACTAACTATGCATCCCTCTGCGCATGTGCGAGTATACCATTTGCTGCATATACGGAATTCGTTCGCTTTTGGATGAAACACAAAAACAGATTATTATTTTTCACTTCGCGTTATTACACGTTTATTCTAATTGCGTGTGATTTTCATTCACGCAATTAAACACTATTTTTGCTTTATTTTCGGGATGGTTCATTTGCACTTTATTATCTCTTTAAAGATGGAACTGGCCCCCGTGTGATAAAGTCCTTGGACAATGGTCAGTAGACGCTCAGCACCTGGCTTTTATGTTTTGCATGATGTATTTGCCTGTGCAGTTTTCTATGAATGTGAAAATGACTGAACATACACATTCTGCCTGCTGCTGAGTTAGTTGTCCCATGGAGATTACTATAGTGTTAACAGCTGCTAGATGACATTCCATTGTTAAGTTGCTTGCTTGCTAATAGAGTCAGGAACAACAGGTTGATACTCCCTCATTGGTACTTAAACAATAAATTTTGTTTTCCTGAACAAATAGTTTGCATGCTGAGATAGAACTGAGTTCAGTATTGCCAGGAGTGAGTGTGTAGGGAGCAAAGCTGGCAGTTTTCAGGTGGAGGCAGATGAAACCAAGGCATCCTTGTGGTGCAATTTGCTCTTGTTCACAATCCAAACTGCTTTCAGTAGTTCTAAGTAAACACATTTTGGTCTCCAGTGCTCTCTTACCATCCCATTTACTTATTTATTTAACGCATTTCACCCAGAGTAGCTTATGAATATCAAACACAAGACATTCTCTTTCTGCAGATTTACAATCTAAAATACATGGCACAAAAGAAAAAGGGACTGGGGGGGGGGGGGGGGGAAGCAAACTCAGACTTTGCTTACAAAGTTTAGCAGTACATTTTAAGTCTAGCGCTGGTTATAAAGTCTATCAGTGGCTACAGTGTTCAGCAAGTAGAAAATTTAGTTCATCACTGTTGTTACATTCCTCAAGCCATAGAGCTTTATTTAAGCACAGCAGAAGGGCTAATGCTTTTCCTCCCTCTAGTGCGGTGATTCCCAAACTCTGGCCTTCAAGATGCTTTGAATTTCAGCTCCCAGAATCTGAGACCATTGGCCAAGATGGCTGAGGCTTCTGGGAGCTGAAGTACAAAACACCTGAAGGACCAGAGTTTGGGAATCCCTGTGTCTAGTGACTAAAATTTGGAGGGAGGGAGGCTCTCAGCTGCAGTTACATTAAGGCATGATTACTGTTGTTGTTTTGTGCTTTCTGTCTGCCTCTGATTTATGGTAACCCTAAGGGGACCCTGTCATGGGATTTTCTTGGCAAGGTTTGTTCAGAGGAAGTTTGCTTTTGCCTTTTTCTGAGGCTGAGAGCATGTGATTTGTCCAGTGTCACTCAATGCGTTTCCATTCGAACTCAGGTCTCCAGAGTCGTAGTCCAACACTCAAACCATTATACCAGGGGTAGGCAACTTTTACCTATCTGGGGCTGGTCCGCTGGTCCGGAGCTCTGCTGAGGGCCAAGGGGGGGGGGGAATGGCGCTGCGCACGCTTGCTCGTGCATGCGCAGTACGCCAGAAGTACTGTGCATGCATGCTCGTGCGTGCATACACAGTACTTCTGGCGTACTGCGCATGCGCGAGCGAGTTGTAGCCGTCATTTTGTTTTCCAAAATGGTGGCCGTGACTCGTTTGCGCATGCGCAGTGCTCTGCAGGGGTCCCCCAGGAGGGCTCCCTTGACCGCACCGGGCCTCGGAGTCCTCAGGTGCAGGATGGGAAAGGTTGCGCGAGACTCTGGGTGCCATTTTGGAACACAAAATGGCGCCCTGGAGGACTCCCACGGCCCAAAAGGTGGTGGCGGCAGCAGGACTGGGCAGGAGCCAGTCAGAAGGCCTTGGCAGGCCGGGTGCGGCCCACGGGCCGTAGGTTTCCAACCCCTGCACTATACCATGCTGGCTCTCTTAAGGCATGATAAAGGAGGACTAAATCAGGGGTGGGCAAACCTTTTTGAGCTGGGGGCCAGGTTGCTGTCCCTCAGACAATTGGGGAGCCGAAGCACCAAAAATAAATAAATAAATAAATATTTAAATTTTTTTTAAAAAAATAAAAAAATATGCATGCACACTCTCTCAGCCCCAGAAAAGCCATGGCAAAACCCCTGTGGAGACTTTGCCAAGAAAACCCCAAGAACAAGTAATAACAACAATAATCAATACCATCATGGCGGGGGGGGGCGGCAGCGGCATAACCGGCCTGGGGCCGGTCCAAAGGCCTCGGGGGGGCACATCTGGCCCCCAGGCCTTAGGTTGCCTATCCCTGGCCTAAATGCTCCTTCCTTTCCCTCTTATGATGTGGACGTTGGAAGAACATGAGCTCTCAATTGGAACTGGATCCAGCCACACTTGTAGGTCTGATTGACTGAACAATGACTGATGAGTTGTGGCTTTTCCTCCACCTTACAAATGAGACTAAACCATCAGGATTTTTCACCAGGGATATGTGGAGCTTTGTGTAGCACAGTCTAGGGCAGGGGTAGGCAACCTTTCCCCTTTAAGGGTCGAGGAACTTCAGCTCCCAGAATCCCAGGAGCTATTGGCCAACATGGGACTATTGGCCAACATGGCTGAGGCTTCTGGGAGCTGAAGTCCCTCGGCCCTTAAAGAGGAAAGGTTGCCTACCCCTGGTCTAGGGTGTGTGTGTGTGTGTGTTAAATGAAAGCCAGGAAGGTCTAGAACAGGATTATGTGGGGGAAGTAGATTTCTGGGTCATTTGCAACAGATCAGCAAAGAGCCTGACTCTTAACTGTTTTATAATAGCACCAACCATGTCTCCCATCCACCTCATTTTAAACTACTGAAAGCTAATGGCTTTTTGTATGGATGGCTTGAGAATCCCACCTGCATACAGTGGTTTTGTTTTGGATTGAGGCCACACATGCTTGTGTGTGTATGTGCCTTCAGGTCACCTGTCGACTTGCAGCAACTCCATGTAGTATATAAAAATGAAAGTGATCCTAAACTTTACATTATGTATTTCAATTGGTAGATTTTGGGAGATTTTGTCTTTCACATATTGGTAACTGGTGGCACAGAGATATCATCTGCCTTAGGAAGAAGCATAATTTATTTGATTATTCAGTGAAATTCTGGTATTGGGGTACATATGCACTCATTGGGAAACTATAGCTATCACTAGTTCACCAGTAGTTAGCCACCATGATTAAAACATGGTGAAATATGAAAATTTGGCAAAATAGATATAGCATAACCATGTACCCCCTTTGTAAGGAAACATTGTGTATAAAGTAGGCCTGTAAAAAATAATGAAACCTGTGGTGCTTAAAGGCAAACACATGCTGGGGGAGATTGCCTGATGCATGCAATTGTCCTCTTCTCTCTCCCTCTTTCTTCTTTGAAGCTGAGAAACATGCTGGCCTTCCCTGTGTGACAGCATCAGTGGATGACATACAGTTTGAAGAAACTGCCAGGTACAACTTTGCATAGTTGTTATTAAACCTTACCATAGCCTTTTTCATATTTAATAGCACTTAACTGGTACATATAACACTGGAAATAATAGATAGTGAGTCTAAGGGAACACAGTTCATCGCTAAAAATTTCCTGCTAGTATATAAATCCTCACAAAAAGTCATCAATATTTTTCACTGAGTCTAATCAACTGTGGTTATTTTGACCTGATAAACCAGGACATAGTCCAGAAGATTATGTAGGACTAGTGATCTTTGCTACTTCCAGAAGTGAATAAAGCATTCGCTATAAGCATTTAATCAGTTGTTCTGTTTCTTACTCTTTTCCTAGAACTGACAATAAAAAATAGACAATAAAGCAGTCATAAATTGGTATTTTCCTCCCTTTGATTTCACGGAATTACAAGGAGATCAAGAAAGAAATCTTGTCTCAGTTCTCCTGAAATAAGGAGGTTTCTTTCACTCCTTCTGAAAATGGATTATATGACAATTGTTTGTCTTTATTTTTAATGTGAGAAAAATATCTGACAGCTTTATAATGTTAACCTTCCATCGTTAAGCAGCCATAATTAATGCTAATATTCATTAACTTTGAAAACCAAGATACCATCTATTTATCTATAAAAATGTATCACAAGAATGGCAAATACAGTGGTACCTCGACATACGAGTTTAATTCGTTCCGTAACCTTGCTCGTATGTCAAATTGCTCGTATCTCAAAGCAATTTTCCCCATTGAAATTAATTGAAATGCCATTAATCCATTCCAGCTCCCAAAACACCACCTCAGTTGTTTTTGTTAAGTGTTCTTGCATAAGAAAAATGTACAGTATTTACAAGAAGAAACATTTATTTATAAATAACAAATACATATTCTATAAATATGGACTGGCTGTAAACGAGTCTTCTGATTCCTTGTTTGTGGAAGTGTGTGGGATCTGCTTCAGCAAATCTCCATAAATCGCTCGTGCCTTCTCACATATGATGATTTGTGTTAAGGTTCCTCCTTGAAGCTGCTTCTCTGTCATGCACACCATCAGTAGTTTCTCCATCTTTTCATGGAGAGAGGTCTGGAGCTTAGAAATTATTGTAACGCCCTTAGCTGGCATTATACCAGGGGTAGGCAACCTTTTTGAGCCGGGGGCCGGGTTGCTGTCCCTCAGACAATTGGGGGGCCAAAGCACCAAAAATAAATAAATAAATAAATAAAAATTAAAAAATTTAAAATTAAAAATATATGCACGCACACTCTCTCAGCCCCAGAAAAGCCATGGCAAAACCCCTGTGGAGATTTTGCCAAGAAAACCCCAAGAACAAGTAATAACAACAATAATCAATATCATGGTGGGCGGCGGCGGCGGCAGGACCAGCCTGGGGCCAGTCCAAAGGCCTTTGGGGGCCGCATTCGGCCCCCGGGCCTTGGGTTGCCTACCCCTGCATTATACCCTTTATCAACTCTTTCTGTTTAAGCACAGTACATATCATTGATGTGCTACGCCCATACATCCTCGCCAAGTCAATTACTCGCACACCTTGCTCATGTTTTTCTATGATTTCACGCTTTAATTCAATAGACATCATCTTCTTCGGACCCATGGTTATAAAAATAAATGTGCTAATGTTTTGTAAATGTACAAAAAGCAAGAAACGCGAACCCAACTTATCAAAAATGCTTCGAAAACGAGGGAAACAAGCACACAGACTGAGGTCTAGTATGAGGTGAGAGAAACTGTTAGACGCTGCATACTAACGCGGTATAGTGTGCGATTCCTCGTATCTCAAATCTTGCTCTTACCTCAAAGCAAAATATTGCTCACTCAGCGGCTCGTATCTCAAAATACTCGTATGTTAGGGCACTCGTATCTCGAGGTACCACTGTATTAGCTTATGCAAGATATTAGAGAGACAGCTGGTTTTTACAAACTATCAAAGACATATGTGAGACATAACCGAGCACAATACATGTGGATGTTTCACAGCTATGCAAGGCAAGGTTTCTCTTCTTGCATTTACTGCTGATATGAAGCAATGATATATCTACAGAGATAAGTACTACTAATAGTTTGACTTATTTTTGAGTAAAAAAGCCTTCGCATGTTACCATGACACCAGCCCTGATAACTACAAAGGCATACAATTGTAACATTCTGGGTTTTTTTAAAAAAACTTTCTGTTACTATTAGCAGATAAATTGTAGCTTGTGTTTCTTGCTTGTCCCCTGCAGCCAAACTGCATGCAAATTACAGTATGACCCCTGTATGTGCAGAGGGTACATTCCTAGACTTAACATGGAAATGTGAAATCGTAGGTAATAGTGAACGCTATTGAAATAAATGACAACTGGAAGAAGTTGACTGTAGAGTCATCCTGGAGGAACTAGAGATGCTTATATGACCTCTGTAGGTATTTCTAGGTACTCCAGCATGACTGTGATCAACTTCTACTGGATGCATATCATAGAATCATGCTGGAGGACCTAGAAGATGCCTAGAGAAAACATTGTGGGTTTTTTTTTCAGACGTGGGTAAGTGAAATTGCAGATACCAGTCCCAAAGATATGGGGGTTGTACTGTACATGCAGCTATGTCTTGTTCTTATTTCTTATTGAGAACAAAACATGGGGACCCATTTCAAATCAGGGCCTTAGCATGATAGATGAGGAGGTTTCAACCCTTTGCTCTATGATATGGTCCTAGTCTGGATCACACACACACACACACTCTTACACTTTCCGCTTGCAAATAAAGAAAAGTCCTTATTAAAGCACATGCAAATTGACCTCCTTTCTGAACCAGAACAAAAGAGTTAAAGCTTGCCTCTGCCAGCCCACTGCCACTGTCCCAATCCAGATCATATTCCTTACAGGTACCTTTGAGTATGGAAAAAGAGCAGGCATAGCTGCATACAAAAAGTCATGTGTAATTTGGTTGTAAGATAGTTAGAATTTGTGAACATCCATCTGGAATAATTTTAAAAGCTCCTATTTATATATCGTATTTTCGCCATATAAGGCGCTCCGGCATATAAGGCGCACCCAATTTTAAAGGAAGAAAATCCAGGAAAAAAGGATTCCTCCCTTTAGCCGGAGGCCGGTTGTTCAGTGGGCTGGTGCTGGGATCGGAGAACTTCTCCGATCCCAGCACCAGCCCATTGAACTGAGGTCGCGGGGGGAAGGAGGGCTCCTTCCCCCCGCGACCTCAGTCTTTGAATGGGCTGGTGCTGGGATCGAAGCGATCCCAGCGCCAGCCCATTGAAAGACTGAGGTTGCGGGGAGAAGGAGCCCTCCTTCCCCCCGCGGCCTCAGTCTTTGAATGGGCTGGTGCTGGGATCGAAGCGATCCCAGCGCCAGCCCATTGAAAGACTGAGGCCGCCGGGAGAAGGAGGGCTCCTTCTCCCCGCGGCCTCAGCCTTTGAATCGGCTGGCGCTGAGATCGAAGCGATCCCAGCGCCAGCCCATTGAAAGACTGAGGCCACGGGGAGAAGGAGCCCTCTTTCCCCCCGCGACCTCAGTCTTTGAATCGGCTGGCGCTGGGATCGAAGTGATCCCAGCGCCAGCCCACTGAAAGACTGAGGCCGCGGGGGAAGGAGGGCTCCTTCTCCCCGCGGCCTCAGTCTTTCAATGGGCTGGTGCCGGGATCGCTTCGATCCCAGCACCAGTCCATTCAAAGACTGAGGTCGCGGGGGGAAGGAGGGCTCCTTCTCCCCGCGGCCTCGGCCCTTCGCCCTATAAGGCGCACTCACTTCCCCACGAACGTTTTGGGGAAGAAAAAGTGTGTGTTATAGGGCGAAAAATACGGTAATACCCTCCTTCTCCCGGCGGCCTCAGTCTTTCAATGGGCTCGCGCCAGGATCGCTTCGATCCCGGCACCAGCCCATTCAAAGACTGAGGCCGGGGGGGAAGGAGGGCTCCTTCTCCCCGCGGCCTCAGTCTTTCAATGGGCTGGTGCCGGGATCGCTTCGATCCCAGCACCAGCCGATTCAAAGACTGAGGTCGCGGGGGGAAGGAAGGCTCCTTCTCCCCGCGGCCTCGGCCCTTCGCCCTATAAGGCGCACTCACTTCCCCATGCACGTTTTGGGGAAGAAAAAGTGCGTGTTATAGGGCGAAAAATGCGGTAATACCTATTTTTTGTGTTGTTTTTTTTTAGAGAATGAAATTTCCACTTAAACAGTCTGGGGAAATATTTCTTTACCACATTAAAGAACAAATGTTTGCTATTCTGTTCTTACCTGGTGTGAATTAAGAATTGCTGTCTGCTTTACATATATTTGTACTTTAAATTATTTCCCTTCTTTTTGTGTTTTCTTCATTTCTCTTTAACTGAGAGCTTGCAGTCTGCTACACTTCAAGAGGTCCTCATGAGTTTCAAATGGGAGTGCAATGGTCTGTGACACAGCAGTATTCCTTGAATTCTAATTCCCAGCGCTTATGTTAAGAATAAATGGCTTTTATGGTATCTTTCAATAGTAGCAGTGGGACCAAGTAGTGTCCTTCCTATATATAAATAGAATTATTAACTATGGATGAAGTAATGCTGATATGATAGGGACTGATGTAATAGGAGTGTTTATACACAGTGTTCTGATAATGTGCATAGTCCAGAGCAAGGGCTCACAGTTCTAAAGAATAAAAGTGGATTATCGATCTGATTCTAGCCATATCAGGGAAATGCTCTGAAAATAAGACATTGCCCTCACACGATTAGAAGAAACAGCACAGGATGAGGGAGGGAATGTAGCTCAGTGACAGATGAGATGCTTTGCTTACCAAAGGTCCCAGTTTCAGTCACAGTATTGCCAGGTAAAGATGGGAAAGATACCTGGAGAGCAGTTATTATTCAATGTAGGTGTTTCTTCATCAGCCCGACCAAAGGTTTGATTTTTTTATAAGGCAACTTTCTATATAAAAAGGTCTGTATAATGGCTTTGATGGATACACTGGCATGCAAAGGTTTGAGGCTCAACATCTGACATCTCTGGGTAAAAGGATCAGGTAGTAGGTGACATGGGTCTTTGGCTATGCCCAGGACCCTGTTGTCAGTTAAACTAGACAATACAGAGATAGACAAGTCTGGCCTAGCATGAATGCACATCCAATACTAGCAAAACAACTACTATATCAAAAGCCACACCTGTGTATACCTCACCCATGGGGATCTGTAAGGTGATGGAGGTGCTGAAAGTGCAGATCCATAATTTTCAAGAGTTCAGGCCATGGAAGCAGACGATGAAGATGTGGCTGGCAAATGAAATTCTGTGTCCAAATTATCCAAAAATATGCTTAACTATGAACTCAATAAGTGTGGACTATGCTGTCTCTTTCTTTTCCTCTATCTGGGCTTCACCATCTACTATTTATTTACCTCTTCTAACTCCTGTGTCACTTCAGTGGTGGCTGGCAGCTTCTGTGACAGTGGAGCAATGAATCTATTATGGGGTCAGTCAGAATTTCAAAGGAGCTCTCCAGGGCTGCATCCACACTGCTGAAATAATCCAGGTTGGCACCACTTTAACTGTCATGACTTTATGTTATAGAATTCTGGGATTAGTAGTTTGTTGTAGCACCAGAGCTCTCTGACAGAGAAGGCTAAACGTCTCACAAAAAAGTGGTGTCATCCTGGATTATTTCTGCATTGTGAATGCAGCCCAAAGTGCTGAATTCTATCCCTTAAATAGGCTCAGCCCCTTGAAGAACTCTTTTAAAGTTCAGACTAAACCCCAGAATGGATTTACTGCCCCACTGACATGGAAGCAGCTATCCACTGGTGCATCAAATCTGCTTCCTCCTTGGTTGCTTCATTTTCTTCTCCCTCCTGTGTCCTCTCCTTCGCTTTCTTCTTTGCTCCCCATGACTCTGTCATCCCTAGTTGCTGTGTCCTCCTCCTCATTGCTTTCAGATCGCTTTGTCATTCTGCCTTCTTGGCAACCTACCAGGCAGTAGCATTGATTAAAATGGTCCCTTTTCATGCTTTATATTTTTGCCCAATGATTGGGCATCTTGCAGAGTTAAGCACCAGCTTCCCCCATGTCCTTTTCCTTGGAAGGGACAAGAAAGGGCCTTGCAAATGCGGAGGTGTCCATGGCACTGCAGTGCCTGTGATAGATACCCTGTTGCCTTCTGTTTCTCTCTGCAAGTCCAAAGCAGTCTAATAGTTGTTCAGCAGCATGGCAGTAAGAATAGGCTGATAAGTACCATAACTTTGAAAGTTCCCACTGAGTCAGAATGTCCTTTGTTTCTACCAAATCTGCTGCTCTTCTCTATGGCATTGATGGTTGATATTTTGTTGTAAATATTGTTATTATTATTAACTTATTCAAGCCTTATCTTTTTGCAGAACTGAGACTCAAAGCACCTTACAAAATTAAAGCAGATAAAGTACCTTTACAACAAAAGATCAACAATAAAATATAGTTAAATAAATAATATCATTTAAAAACAATGTAAAACCATTTAAAAATCTAGCTCTTGATACTGTTAGATCACATCCAGTAAAACCATGGAATGCTCTTAATGTTCTAACAAATGAAAGTATGGTTTGTTTATTTTTGTTAATAGAGTTGGACAAATTATCAGCCTTAATGCAAAGGTAAACAGGGCATTCACTACCAGTATGGAGGTAAGAAACTATACTTCTAAAAATGTGATTTGTTTTCAGTGGATATAATATATTGCAGGTGTGGGCTACTACCATGGGTTGTGGGGCATGTTTGTTCTTCATGCCCCCAGCTCCAATGAACCAGTTTGTATCATAGTGAATTTTAAAAGTTTGTATTCTTCATGATCAAACTATTTTGTTGACATAATTTGTAAGAGAGCTGAGCATAGACACTGAAGTAAAATCCCATAAATATCTGCTGGCTTTTGTAGAATATTGATTGAAAAAGTGTCATTTTATGGGATTTTGACTTGTACATTCTGGCATAATTGTCTGCTATCTAGTCCATATGCTATAGACTGGGATAGACTTGCTGTCAGGGTTGGAGGGGAAACAACAGCTTTTGTAAAAAAAAGTTTTTTGTTTGTTTAAACTGTTTTTTGGGGAGGGGGTGTAGTTTTGCTTAAACCAGATTTTTTGCATTAATGTGTAGGACTACACCAATATAGGAATAAATCAGAAAATTAATTAGCAAAATGCAGTTCAGATGGTATGACCACTAGCTTAAACAATAATTGTTCTTTAAAAATTGCTCTTTTAAAGCAAGTTGTTTTGGGTGAATTTATGTTAATTGTAAGATTTGTTTCTGGATGGCGTTTCTTGCACTGTAAAATAAAGTGATTAAAAAGATACAAGTGACACTGGTCTAACAGTGAACAAATGGCTAATAAACTGTTAATGTTTAAATTCAAGCAGTTGTTCAAGTGAGAAGGTTGGAAAATGGTAGTAATACCCAGACTTTTTTAAAATATGAATAATCATTTTCTAAAAATAAGTGGGTTTTTTTTAATCAACAGATTTAAATTAGCCACTTTTCTTTTTTAATTCCCTTTTAAATTGCTTGTGTGCTGTACCATTGAGAGAAAGAAAACCTATGAAAGGAGAAAATTTATAGTGCAGTCTGAAACTGGAATCTCAAAGCTGGAAGCTTTTACTTGGCAAGTGTCAAGGCAAAGTTTGAATACTCTTTCCAGTTGTGAAACTGACATGCTGCTTTTATTTTATTTTTTTATTTATTTTTTATTTGAGACTAGTCAGTTTCAACTTTGCTAAACACTAGTATAAGGGAGGAGCATAATATCATGTGCATATTATAAGAAATGTGATTCTTCTTCATGGCCTTTGTGAGTCACACAATTGGGTATTCCTGCACCTGCACAGAAATACCCAATTGTGTGACTACACAGATAACCACTCGAAGAACCACAGTTACAGGTAAGCAACCTGTCCTTCCTTATTATCAACAATGATATTGTAGACACTGGTGCATGTAGTAAACATAGAAGTACATTTCAGAAAAAACCCAAAATCTCAATATACCTGTTAAAATAGGGGAGGTGTTTTCATTACATAAACTTGTTATTGAGTGTGGTTACTACCTGGAGTTCAAAAATTCTGTTGTTATCTATACATAGGTTGGTGTAAAAGTTACATTACAGGATCCCCTTACTGATGTTCAGAAACTGATTAGTGTGGCTTTCTCTACATATGTGGCAAAACCAGGCTGTAATGAAAAGGTAATACATTTCTTCTTAAAAATCTGGATCATCCTAACAATTCAACAATCTTCTTAACAATTTTATTGACATCAAATTTGTGTGCAGCCAATTATTAGCATTGCATCTATATTAGAAGGTTCACATGTACACCTACTTTCTAATAAAAACAAAAATATAAAACTATCAGTTCTGTGCTGCAAATGAATTGTACACATCCATGATCTCTTTAACTAAAATTACTGATGATGTCCAGCTAAATGTGGCTGACAGAATACCTTGCACTAGTAGAACAAGGAGGGTAAAATTTCCCCTTAGCTATGCAGCCCCTCAGAATAGGCTTTGAAGGACTGGAGAACCCTCAGTCACAGCATAAGTGTTATTTTGAATCAGATGAAGGGATGTAGTCCAACATTCTTTTCATATTGTAGACAACTGGTTGTCCAAAAAGGGAAGCCCCCAACAGAGCACAAGTTCAACTGCATCCTCCTTCCATCTTGCACTCCAAAGCAATTGGTATATAGAGACATACTGCCCTTAATACTAGGGGCAACGCATAGCCTGACTGGTGGTCATTGGTGGCCCCATCCTTTGCAAATTTATCCATACTACTTTTAAAGCCATTTAAGTTGACCATTCTAACTGATTTTGTGTTAGTGAATTCCACAATTTGCCCTGTGTGAAGAAGTACAGTGGTACCTCTACTTACGAAATTAATTCGTTCCGACAGCCATTTCATAAGTAGAAAATTTTGTAAGTAGAAGCAAATTTAAAATTGAAATGCCCTAATCCGTTCCAGGCCCCCAGATTCAAGCTACAACTCAATACAAATGTATAATACAGGGTTATTTCGTTAAGTACCTCTAATACAAACATGTTACATTACCCTTAAGGAACAAAAAACATAAAAATGAGTTGCAGGACTAATGTAAAATACAATCCTGGAGATCAAAAGCCAAAAATATCACAAGCCAAAAATACAGTCCTGAATATCAGAAGCCACAAATATCAAAAGCCACAAGCCACAAGTCCTACCTTCCTGGATCTCAGAAGCCACCAATTTCGCTAGCCACACTTCCTCTCCTCTTTCGCAAGCCCAAACAGTGCTGCCTAGCTGAATTTTGCTAGACAAACACTTCCTCTTTCGCAAGCCCAAACAGTGCTGCCTAGCTGAATTTTGCTAGGCAAACACTTCCTCTTTCGCTAGCCAATACAGTGCTGCTTTGCTAGATTTCGCTAACCAATGGCATGCCACGAAATTCGGAGAGCAGCTCGTTCGCGCCAATTTCGTAAGTTGGAATGCTTTCTTAAGTCGAAGCAAATTTTTTCAGGAGGCGCGTTTCGTAAGTCGAATTTTTCGGTAGAAGAAGCATTTGTAAGTAGAGGTACCACTGTACTTCCCTTTCCATGTCTTAAATCTCTCACTATTTAGCTTCAGTAGATAACTCTGGGTTCTACAGTTATGAGAGGGAGAAACTCTCTCATGGCCCTGGAAACTTGAATTCATTTAGAGTAGCCAGGCATTCCTGTACTACCCCTGTGCCTATTCTGTACTGCATTTCCCCTATTGCATCATCTGCTCCATTTTCACCAGGTTGAGCACTGTTTCCTTTTTAGAAGAAGACCGAGGCAAAGAAGGCGTTAGTTCTGCCTTTTTTCTGTCCCCTGTTAACATTTCTCCATATTCTCCATGCAGTGGCTTTACCATTTCTTTGTTCTTCTTTTTGGTGGCGCAGTGGTTAAATGCCTGTACTGCAGCCACTCACTCATAGACCACAAGGTTGCGAGTTCAATACCAGCCAGGGCTGAGGCTCGACTCAGGCCTGCATCCTTCCGAGGTCGCTAAAATGAGTACCCAGCTTGTTGGGGGGCAATCAGCTCACAGTTGTAAACCGCTTAGACATCCCATAGTGTGATATGAAGCGGTATATAAATGAAGCTGCTTTGCTTTTTGTTACAGACACAACAAAAAAGCCCTTTTTATTATTTTTAACCTCTCTAGCAAGCCTGGGCTCATTCTAAACTTTACTTTTTCTGACTTTTTCCCTACACATGTTGGCTATTTGAATTCCCCCTTGGTGATTCCTCCCTTTTCCACTTCTTGTACATGCTAAATCCTAGCTCAGTTAAAAGTTCTTCAAGTGTCCTTCCTGATTTCTTTATATGCCTCTCATTTTTTCTCTTCATTGGAAATGTTTGAAATTTTGTTTTCAATATTTTACTTTTAAGAAATTCCCATCCATCATGAACTCCCTCATTTTTTTAGTCTTCCTGACCGTAGGATCACACCCAGTATTTCCTTAAGTTTATTGAAATCAGCTTTCTTAAAGTCTGGAATATGTTGTCTGACTACGTTCTGCTTCTCTTTTCTGCTGTACAAACTCCAGGGGAACATGGTCATTCCCACTTAAATTCTGCCATTTCCAGCCCATTAATCAGGGTCATCACTGTTGTTTAGTTTCAGATCTAAAATAGCTGATCCCCTTGTTGCCTGTCTACCTTCTGGACAATGAAATTTTCTGCAAGGCAAGTGAGGAATTTGTTGGACGTTGAATTAATGGCAGAGTTTGATTTCTAACAAATATCAGGATAGTTGAAATCCCCCATTTATACTATATCTCTCCTTTCTGAATGTGTCGTCATCCTTGTTCCAGGAAGGCATCATTCAGTTCCTCAGTCTGGCTTGGAGGTCTGTTGTTTCTTGCCCCCTTAAATTTTACATAGATCAATGTATGGGAAGTAATTGTTACAGCATTCCCACATTTAGCACATGACAATCTTATGTTTCCAGTTTTGTTTTCTAAAAAAGTTTTTGAAAAATCTTACCCAGCTTCCCCCCCTTTTTTGGGGGGGGGGTACATTAAGAAGGTAGCAACAATCAGGTAATCTGTAAAATGTAAGAATATGTATATATCAAGATGTTACTTGGGAAGCACCTTTTTCTATGTAGCATGAATTTAGCCTCATATAAAAGTAACAGAACACATTCTAGACATTACTCTTGTTAAATAGCTTCAAAGTAGAATTTTACTCTCTCTTGAAATCATTTTTTATCATCATGTTCAGGTTGTCTTAAAACAAGTAAAACTTGTCACCGCACAAGATTTCATGGAGCACAACCTGGCTGCTGAAAGAAGGAAGATTCGGTTGGGTCATGGAAATGTCCTTAACGACCTTATGGAAGAATGTGGCATAGATGATGGTAAAGCAAACACATTCCTGCATATTTCTCCCTCTCCCAAGAAATGAGGGGTTTTAAAGGCAGCACTAGGCAGGTTGGATTACTTTAGGAGTATTAGGACACTTAGGACCCAGACATTTCTGGTCAGGGGCATCCCTAGGGGGTACGGGAAGTTCAGGCCACACCAGGTGTGGGAGTGACACACTGCTCCCCAAACATCAGCCTTCTGACAGAAATGGGATGAGGTGTTTGCCTGAGTCCCTTTAAAATGCTCAAGGGTTGGTGTAAGTGGGGTGAGGCTCAGTGGGAGGCGGAAAGGAGAAGTCCCAAATTTAATTTTTAATTTTTTAATTTTTTATTCTTTTAAAATTTTCTTTAAAAACATCACATTTTACCAAATTTTCATTTTAACCACATGAAACAATGTACATGTAAATACATTTAGGCTGTGCATATGGTATTGTAACTTGAAGGTATAATTTTAATTTTACTAGTTGTTTATGTCAGAACTGTTGCCATTATATTCAGTGATATACAGCAAGTACAATTTATTAGTAACATTAGTACAAAAACATTACTAAAGATTCTGTATGGTTGGGTTTGGGAGGAAGTCAAGGGGGAGTGACACCAGGAGTTCCCACACCAGGTGACACCAACCCTAGTGATGCCAATGTTTCTAGTCTGTAATTGTTTCCCAATGTTCTTATATTATGTGCATCTCTTTCTCTGTCTGTCTTTGGCTCTCTGAAACCATAGTCATGCTGGCTGGAAAACTGCTCTGAAAAAGCTACTTTTCCAAGCTTTGTTTTTTCTCTCTCTCCTAAGTGCACAAATGAATGTGTGGCGTTAATCTGTTGTAGGATTTTGTCTAGTGAGCCAACAGAATTTCATACATTTTTGATTCTATAAATCTAAGCTATCTACATTGAAACATGTTTTGAGTTCATAACCTTTAAAAAGTGCTTCTGAACAGATTTATAGGTTTAGCAGTTTGCTTGGAGTAGCTGAAATCAAAACTGATGTTTTTTTTTTTTTTTTACTGTATTTATATCCCGCTCTTCAGCCAGGAAGGCTCTCAGAGTGGCATATGGATAGTTAATTAGACATTTCCCTGCCCTCAGGCTTACAATCTAAAAAAGACATGACTCAACAGGAGATAGGAATGGCAGTGGGGAAGAGGAATAAGTCCAGCAATTCTTCTCTCTCTCCGAGGCCAAGACCATAGCAGATGGACTGGAGGGAGGGCTTGTCTTCTTACTTTAGGCCAGCCTGATGGAGCTGGCCAGCTTTTCTCTCCCTCTGAGGCCAGACGATCAGATGGCAAAGAAGGAGGGCTCATCTTTTTACTTTAGGCATAACATTTGGCATAACATTTCATTTAAACTTAGGAAATTAGCACCTGTTCCTTACCCAGTGCATGATATACTGCTGAAAAATAGCTCATGTGTTCACTATTCCTCTCTTTAAAAATATGCAGCCACAGGTAGCCCTGGGTCACTCTTAACAGGGACAAACAGCAAACAGGATGAAATTAGTTGGTATTAAAAGATCTTCTCACTAAATAACTGTACAGTTCATGAAGGAGTCACAACGTGGAATTTGTCTTCTAAATACGAATTCTACAACTAGATAAATAGGTTCAAGGTGCAAAGCAGTCAGATGTATCCAAACGGGAAAAACACTGGGATTGTAAAACAGATCTATCTAGGGCAAAAGCCAAACACTTAATTCAGGTCATATGAGAGATTGTAATGACGAGCATGTGAAAAAACCAACATCTTAGCTTTTCTATAGTTATCTCTTCTTCCTCAGAGGCAGCTCTCTCTTTTTACTACTTGACTTGTAATCAAAGGTTTTACTCCAAAGTGTACATTAATATCATTATAATTCTAATTAATGAGCAAGATCCATCATTAAAACTGTCTTGTGCTCTTCTAAACATAGCCTTAACATTATAGGATTTTTCTTGTGGGATAAAAACCTTACAAACTCTAAACTATTGGGCATATTGATTTCAAAATGAAGATGCTATAATAAGAGAGTCAGAAACTGCAGCCTGGTTGGTGGTTTTTCTAATATCTTTAACTACTTCATTTATACATTTTAGGCCAAATGTGCAACCAAGAGGAAGATGCAGTTTCCACAGATCTTACTCATGTGCAGAGCATTGAACTTGTCTTGCCTCCTCATGCCAATCACCAAGGAAATACATTTGGTGGCCAAATTATGGCTTGGATGGAGACTGTAGCTGCTATTTCAGCAAGGTATCAGTCTTCTTTTTTGGTGGGGAAATTAATTGTTCGTCTGTGACAGATATTATTGAACCAATCTAGTGGGTAATGCAAGCCTTTTTTTTTTGTCTACTACTTTAATGTTCATCTAATGATGCAGAGAATTCCATCATCCCCCTGTTGTTGGTACATGTAGCTCTCTCTCTCTTTGTGTATGTGAGACATGAATTTCTGTTAGAATTCCCTTCACACGCCAGTGGGCCTGATTCATTGCTAGGATGTTGGATGTGTCATCCCCATTCATTATTCATGTAGCTTTGATTTGTAACCTGAAGTTATACCAATAATAACTGGGTTTGCTTTGTTGCAAGACAAACAGCTCTTTTCATTAAAATTGCAAATATGTTACAGGTTTTACAGTCATGACTTGAGTGATAGAATTTATGTGTAAGCATACCTTTCATATATTTGTATTTATAAATGTTCCCCCTCCCAAGATAAAACTGGCCCAGCAAAATGTAGTGGTGTTATCATTATTTGGTTGTAAAAAGCCCCCACAAAAGCACATCAAATTGCAATGTTTCCTTTTTATACTTGTTATACCGATGAGCCTAATCTGTCAGATTAAAATTATTGGAATGTTGTTGAAACAGTACTAAATGGTGACAGAGACTTGTCCATTCTGCTTGACAAGTAGCTGACCTTGTTGCAAAGACTTTGTAAAACATGGCACAAATTAGATTTGACCTTTGCAGGTGCCAGTTAGACTTGCTATGGCCACAGACTTACAAGGAATAAAAATTAGGTTCACTTTTTTTAAAAAAAAAAAAGTGGCTCAGAGAACAAACTGAATATATGCTCAGAAAGGTTTTTCTAAAATTTAAATCGTCTTCTTTTAAATCCTCTTTTTCTAAAGTTTATATTCTTGTGCTAACCAAGAAGCATCATTGTTGGATGCAGCAGACACCCACTAGAAAGAGACTTGGTCTTTTCTTTCAAGTAAATTATACTGCAGTCTATAAAAGCATGAAAGGTTTAACCTTTCTAATAAAATGCTGTTTTGAAACCAATCACAACAGTTAAAAAAAAAAGATTGCAAACTTCATCTAACTCTCTCCCCTCCATTCTTGGCATTAATCTGCTTGTGTCTTTATTGTGAGTATTGCAAATGAGATATTTAGCAATTTAAATAGGAGGAGCAAATTATTCCTAATGAAAAACCAAAGTAATTTGAATGCATTATAAAGATGTACGATTCAATTAATTAGAAACAGATAATTGTGCACGCTTAACAATTTTGGTACATCATGAAGGGTAATTGAGTTAAGGCTGAGGATAAATAGTAATCCAAAACAGTATACTACCTTAGAGCTAAACAAAGGTTGGAAAGGAATTTTATAACAACACTCTACCACCTATACTACTATAAAAGATTTCCTAGCTCTCAGCAACATTTTTATGAATCTATATATTATTAAAATTTACTGGAGGATTTAGCAGATTTCTCACATATAAAGGAGTGTAGTCTGTGGGTGTTTTGAAAAATAGATATTTCTCTGTTCACATATAAGATTAGGTGGATGCTATTGGCCAGAATCTTATTGGTGTACTACACTAGTGGCTGCACTTTTTCGAAAGTCATATAGTAATTGTCAGAGAGGCAAGGCACAATTTTTTATCCACTCCCTTACCTCCCTCATGGTCTCTGCACAGTGGCCTCTTTTCTCCTATCACCACTGCTTGTAATAGAGTCATGCATCCACAGGATTCTGGCCATTAATTTCAAATTTAAAGTGCAATTTCCCCCTTGCTTTTTTTCACTGGGCAAAATATTTTTCTTTTCCAGAAGACTTCTGATCCATATATATGAACTGACTAGCATAGTTTCTAATTACCCATGGTTGCATTGCACTTCAGGTCTAGTAATGTAATTTTTTAAAAAATGTAGAACAGAACCGTGTCAGTGTCTTCTCCCAAGTGTACAGCGCTGCGAAGTAATTAGGTAAAACAACTAGTTCCCTATAATTAATGCCTATATTTACATTACATTGCAAACAGTAACAATGAAGAATAGCTTCACCTTTTTGTGGTACGACTGTAACTTTTTAATAATTTCTGTAGATAAAGAGGTTTGCCTTCACAAAATGTGTGCCTTCATGAAATAGAATTCAAAGATATAGCCATTTTAGTCTGTAGAATCACTATGTAGAGAGAGATCTTGTATCACCTTTGAGACTAACTGAAAGAAAGAAGTTGGCAGCATGAGCTTTCGTAGACTTCAGTCTACGAAAGTTCATGCTGCCAACTTCTTTCTTTCAGTTAGTCTCAAAGGTGCTAGAAGAGCTCTCCCTTCATGAAATAGTGGAGGAAGAATATTGTCTGTTTCAAGTGCTGACTGGTGCTCCACTCTGTGCTGGTGCCTCCTGCTTTTTTGTGGATGTTTAGGTGACAAAGGGGGACAGGAAAAAATGTGTTTTGTACCATGGACCAGAAGGTTGTATAACTCAGATGTCTTATTTTTTAAAAAGGCAAAATGATACTTTGAGAAAAAGGAAAAATAAAAAGTTTTTTAAAAATAGCTATATGGTCCATGAGTATAATCACCATCAGAGCTGAATAAATAACTTTGCTAGGCAGTACAGCAAGGGTTTTGGACATACATTACAAATGTATTTATTGGAGTTAGAACGGCCACAACTTTGTTAGTGGTGGTTGTTAGAGCCTTGGCACATCATAGGCCAATGATCTATGCCTTTTGAGTTCTGACTCCACTTGCAGCTGCCTGTTGGGAACCTGCAGGGTGACAGTAAACAGGATCCTCACAGACATCTGTTTATTGTGTGTTTCCCCATGTAGAGATAAAGCAGGGCAACAACCAAAAAAAATGGGGCATGCCCCTTGATACCTTCCCTCCCAAAATCCCTTCAAGGCATCTCCAAAATGAGGTCATAAAAATGTAGGCCTCGTTTCCCTACAAATGAATCTAGTCCAGTATCAAAATTTCAAACCTCCAAATTATGACAATGAGTTGTACAAGGATCACAGTTGCCAAAGACAATAATAGGTGAAATTATTAATTATGCCAGGGAGGGATGGTTACAAAAACTACCTGGTCAGTAGCATGGCCCAGCAATCCTCAAATCTTTCCTGGCTGAACCACCCAGGGATGGCCTGTCCACCGACTGGGTAATGAGCCCCGGATTGGCTAGATGTTGGGAGTGATACGCAAAGAGTCCATGCTCAGTAAAGGAGCAACAGGGCAGGACACACCACCAAGGCAGAGAAGATGTCACTATCCCTGCATCTTCATTATTCCTTCACAGCCAGGAAATTTCTGGATTACTATTGGATCTCTAAAGGGTACCATTTTCATCATAGAACAAATCAGAATTAGATTTAAACATGGAATTTATGATTTGTATAGATTATGCTTTTCATAGAAACATTGACTATTCACATTGATATGAACAACAAAAAAAGATGATATACATTTTTATTCTGTTTTTCCTTATTCTTGTTTCAATTCAGTCGCCTGTGTCATATGCATCCAACTTTGAAATCAGTAGATATGTTTAAATTTCATGGACCTTCAACTGTTGGTGACCGCCTAGTTTTCAATGCTATAGTTAACAATACTTTTGAGAAAAGGTAAAAAAAAATCTCCTTTTATGTAACTAACTGTGTAGCATTGCCATAAATTATTTTGATTTTAAAACTGCCATTTCTTATCAAATTGCAGTAAAAATATAAAAATTAAAATATATTTTAAAATGATAGTGTTATGTGTTAAAAACATACTATTCAGATTACTGTTATTCTTATACAGAGTATTATAGATCATAGTCTCTGATCAGCATGTACTATTATTATTGACCACTTCATCACTAACATGTGTTCTGCTTCTGCATTTTCATTTTAAAACCTTTAGCACCATCATTTTAACACCATTTAAGCTACTAAACTGAGGCTGTCATACTTTGTCATACTCATACATATCATGAGACAATATAATTCATCGGATAAGATAGAAGGCAATAGGAAAAGAGGGAGTCTGCATTGCAAGTGGATTGATTCAGTCAAGGAAGCCACAGCTCTGAGTTTGCAAGATCTGAGCAAGGCAATCGATGACTAGAGATCTTTGTGGTCTTTCTGTCATAGGGTCACCATACATCAGTCAACTTTACAGCAAATAACAACAAAAACAAATAAAAATGATAGTGTTTAGTGAGGGAGGATCCATTGGTAAACTTCCATTGGTTGAACAGTGAATTCCAGTAGAATGGGAGGGGAAGTAATACTCCTCTCCTTTTAAACCCCTGTGCACCCCCTAAAACAGATCTTGGAGAGTTGGTTTTCAGGCAGTGCAGAAGGCTACAGGGAAAGAAGTTCTGGAAGTTCAAAAGTGTACTGAGTTTAACCTTTGGCTATCATCTTCAAGGCTGTAGAGTTCGTATGGAGTCTTACCACTCACCAAACACCACAACATATTGTATTCCAATGACTTAAACTCTGCTGGTTTTTTGTTTTTGTTTTTAAAGAAAAAAGGCCACCATATGAAATGTGCTTCTATATACTGAATAGTACATAGTGCTATTTTAATACTGAATAATAATGGTGTTGATATCATTGATATCGTAGACCTGCGGTGGAAGCCTTATACAGATTTACAATTAAATAAGCCCCTGAATTCAATAAGACATACTCCCAAGCAAGGGATTAATATTTAATATAATATTTTCTCCTTTTTCCCAAAGTACCTATTATTACTATTATTAACATTTGTTAATTTTATTGATACCCACATTTCCCCCAAATTTGAACTCTACATGGCTTATAAATTGAACTGCTATGCAATAAAGTAATAACTTCTCTGTATAATATTGTGATTAAAAAATCATAGATAAGGAGAAAGGCTTCCAGAACAACCACTTGCTTGGTATAGGAAATCCAGATCTAAAACATGCCCGTCCATTGACTGTCCAGAATTTTCTTTTAAAGACTTCCAGTAAAAGAAAGCCTATTGTTCCTCTATATCAGACCTGTACAACTTGGCAGTAGGTAGAGGCCAAAATTAAAATAGGTTAAACTTCTTTGGGCTGTAGATAGGTTTTAATTAAATATTAATTAATTTATAATGTTAATTAATATTAATTAATATTAATTAGATTTAATTAATATTAATCCCACCCTCATCCTCCTGTACCAAGCCCTCTCCTCAGGAGCAAGCTTTGCCAGCTCTTCTCCTCTTCCACCTGGACTTCTCAGGAAAGGCCTGGTGATGGAAGAGCCTTGAGGGATGACCGTTTGCCCCTCTTCCTCCTATGCTGCCCGGCCTTCTCAGAAGAAAGCCAGGTAAAGGAGGAGCCTTGCAGGGCAAGTGTTTGTCTGTACTCCTCCTTCTCCACTATCACCTGGCCTCCTTGGGAGAAAGCCAAGTAGTTGAGAAGCCTTGAGGGGCAAGCGTTTCCTCCTCCTCCTCAGGAGAAAGCCAAGCAGTGAAGACGCCTTGCAGGGCAAGCTTTTGCCTGTCCTCCTCCTCTGCCTGTCCTTCTCCTCAGGAAAAAGCCAGGTGGCAGAGGAGCCTTGCAGGGTGAGCATCTGCCCTTCCTACTCCTCAAGAGGAAGCCAAGCAGTGGAGGAGCCCTGAAGTTGTTCCATATTCTTGCAGGCCACCCAAAATCCTTTGGTGGGCCACATGTAGCCCCTGGGCTGTATGTTGTGCAGGCCTGCTCTATATGCTTAGCTTCATTATTGAAACTACATTTATCACTAAAAAGCTTCTCCTAATAGTCAAAGGAGGTCTTCCTGTAATTTAAAATTAGCTGGTGCTTGTCCTACCCTTTAGGCAAATGTTTACCACTTCTATATGGCAGCCCTTTAGGTATTTGAAGAGTGCTGTCAGATGTCTTCTCTTCAAATTATGTCAACCTTTCCTTATTGTACTTGTTTTCCACAGAACTTGGTTTATACCATTTTTGAACTACAGTTTCCTAAAAAATACACCTGCTTATGGCTGTGCTAGCTAGGGATTCAGGGAACTGCAGTCCAAAAAAGTAGTTTTCAAGTTGGAGGCTGCTAAACTTTGGCTGGTAAATTCACTGAATGCTCTTCTTTCAGTATTGAGGTTGGAGTTCGTGTTGAAGCTTACAACTGTGAGGAATGGGGCAAAGGTCAACCACGGCATATTAACAGTGCTTTTCTAATTTTCAATATTTTAAATGAACATGGAGAACCTCTTATTGTTCCCAGAGTGAGACCCTCAACAAAGGTGAGTTCTTTTTAACAGGATGAGAGCAGTTGAAGGTAGAGAGCATCACATTATTGGTTTATAAGTGTTAGATTAACTGTCTAGCAACAGATGTGGGGCTTTAAATGTTTTAAGGCAATTTTTCAAATGTATTTTCATTTGAACCACTCATTCTAAAATGCTTTGGATTGAATTTTTTTAAAAAAATCTGGAAGGTGATTATTTAAATCATGTCTGTGAATTACTGTGTCATTCCCAGGTGAAAGATCTTATAATAGCTATCTGATTCTAGGACAGACCAGAATTAATGCTTTTCAGATTGCTTTGTAGTGAATTTACATGTTTTATTTAGTGGGCCATCTTCATCTTAAGTTTTTTTTAGACCAGCAAAGTTGCATTGTACTCTTGAAAACTTAACATGTATAATCTGTTAGTTAATCTGAAATTTAAATAAAATACTAATATATTTAATTTGGAAAGAGTTGTTAAAATACATGAATTATAACTAATGTTGTCTTTTTCTTGCTTGCTCACTGTGAAGGACGGTTTAAGGAGATATCATGGAGCTATTGCACGCAAGAAAATTAGATTAACCAGGTATTAATAATCTCAAAAGATAAAAGATATTTAAAATACCATTAACTGTGCAAGTTATGTTGTTATTTCTCTGCTGATATAGTGCTGACCATGTTTAATTTCTGAAAATGCTCACCTCATGATAAAATCCTCGTGTGCTGTATAAGCACATGGTTTTTAAACTGTTTCAGCTTCTTTTAACTTATGAAATGTGGTTTTAGTCTGTTTATTTTTTTCTTCAGTTTTAATTTTTTTAATTGTTTGAATTGATTTTAATTGTACACTGCAATCCTATAATAGAGGATAAGATACAAATATTTTCATGTAAGTGGATAGGATTGTATGTCAAATCAATCTGGTATCTATCCACAAAGTATAAATCCATCTCAAATGCACAAAGTTCAGAAACCTACTCCTTCATATAGAATGGTAATTAGAGGGAGTGATGGGTGCTGTCATGGAGCAGGATCCAGTGGTGGCATTCCATCAATATAAACGGGAATTCAGGAGAGATGGGATGAGACATTGTCTGCCTCTCTGCTGCAACCTCCTATGCACCCCAAAGACTTCCTTTAGAGAACTGGGAGGTCTTTGAAGCTAAGACCAGCTGAGACACCGAGGGAATGAGTTTCTTCTTTGCTCATGCAAGAGCACCAGTGTGATATTGGACTTTGGTTGGCCAGCTTCTTAACGTGTGGTGATTCACT
The DNA here is from genome assembly GCA_026167975.1 of Phrynosoma blainvillii. Classification (NCBI taxonomy): domain Eukaryota; kingdom Metazoa; phylum Chordata; class Lepidosauria; order Squamata; family Phrynosomatidae; genus Phrynosoma; species Phrynosoma blainvillii. The sequence goes on along the minus strand of JANUYF010000002.1, from coordinate 56,278,644 downwards.
GTTTATTAATTTTGTGAAAGAAGCCTAGAACAAGAATAAGTTAATGTTTGGTTTAGGATTGCCACACTCTTGCCTGAAAATGAACACTTTAATGCTCCACAATCTAGTGATTTCCTTAGTTTTCTTTTGGCCTTCTTTCCACATGGTATCAACTACAGGAAATACCATCTCTTGAAGAAAGAAGAGAGTTGCACCCCTGAATTCTAGGATGGAAGCAACAAAGTAAGATTTATAGTGGGATGGGAATTGTGTGATCCTCCAGATGTTGTTGGACTGCAGTTCCCAGCAGCTCATCATAATTAATGGTGATAATACTGGCAGTAGCAGTCCCAAAATCATTTTATTTTAGTGTATATCCCCCATGAAAAACATTTAGGTTATGACCAACAGTGACATAATCTACATTAGACAATGTTCTACCAGAAGAATTGACACTGCTAGCAGATTTAAATCCTTCTGCCATCTGCTGTGTTTTGGAGGACTGGAAAACCCTGAGGAGTAGATTTACAGGGTGAAGGGTGGAACTATAACATATTGGACAATATCCCACATTGGGAGACATAGCTGAAATAACTGAGCTCCATTGTCACAGCTACGTCTCTTAATGCTGCCCAAAAAACCTACCTTTTCAGCTGCACAACTCCACCAATAGAAGGATTTTCAAAGTGCTGGAGAGCAGAGCAGTAACGATGACATCTCCAACCCTCTCCCACCAGTGAGGGGCTTTACTACAGGCAGACATACTGCTACCTGTCGCAAAGCACTTTGCTTCTAGGAGAGAGGATATGTTATTACTCAGTACCCCACTGGCCAGTGCCTTGGGAATCCTCCTGGTGGTGGTGGAGGGCATCCTGACTTTAAAGGTAGGTTGGGGGGCACTTTCAGTCATTGCAATGGTGCAGTGACCATAAACACATTCCAAAAATTTAGTGTCATAACTCCAGTTTATGACACTATAAATACAGAGCAGGATGCCAGCATATATTGAATCTCTGTATACAGTGGATCTTTCCCATTGGTGGGGATTCAGTTTTGCCACCCCCTCCCCACAGATTGGAGAAAACACAGGTGTTCAAGCACATGCCACCATTTAATAATATGGGGTTTGGAGAGCCTTGGATGCTCCAAACAGGCGACAGCTAGCCCACCGATGTGACAGGGCCACTGTAGATAGGCTACTGTGGGGATTTTTGGCTACCCCTTCCATACTGCTTTACCCTCTCGTATTTCAGTCACCATAGATTCTTGTTCTGAAACCTGTTTAGTACATCACTCACTGTTTCTGCTTGTTTTTATGTTCAGAAGTTTGGTTAACTCATCAGTGAAATACAGATTGGTTGTTTTTAATCAGCATTATCTTGAATAATGTGAGAGATACTACCCCTAGAAAACCTATCTTTCCGCTGCATAACGAACTCCAGGAGAACATGGTCACTCCCACCTAAGGATCCTGCCACTTCCACCCCATTAACCAGATCATCACTGTTGGTTAGAATCAGATCTAAAACAGCTGATCCCCTTGTTGCTACTTCCACCTTAAGGATACTTGCCAGGCAAGGAAGGAATTTGTTGGACCTTAACTTTTTGACAGAGTTTGACTTCCAGCAAATATCAGCATAGCTGAAGTCCCCTATTAGACTATATCTCTCCTTTCTGAATGTGTGGTCACCTGTTCCTGGAAGGCACATTCAAGTCCTGAGTTTGTCTTGGAAGTCTATAGTAGATCCTCCTCCTCCCCCCCCCCCCCCCCGGCCAACCACATCCCTGTTGTTTCTCTCTTCTTTAATTTTTACCCATATGGCTTCCAACTTGTCTTCCAGGATTTAGATTATGGATCTGTTCACAGGTGTACACACCTTACTCCATCTCCCTTCCTGTTTGGTCTATTTCTCTGAAAGACATTATACCCCTCTTATCTACATTCCAATTATGAAATGCATCCCACCAGGTTTCAGTGATGCTTATTATGGTATATATTTTCTTTTCTGTGATAAGAGTTCAAGTTCATCCTGTATATTTCCCATGGTCTTTGCATTAGTATAGAACATCTAAGACCATGGACCTTCTCCCCATCTGTCTTTTAAAGGTTTTTTTCCCTGTTGGGTTCTTGTGCTATTTGCCTTGTTCTCTATATAACATTTGAGCTGTTTTTTCCTGCACTTGATGAACTCCTGCCCTGAAGAATACTGTCTCCCTCCTCCACATAACTCACTTTAAACCCTCCTGATCCAATCTTTCAGACTCTTAGCAAAAACTTTCCTGCCAACTGCTGTGAGATGCAACCGATCCCTTGCCAGAAGTCCACTTTCATGAAACCACACACCATTATTACTATTATTTACTTACTTACTTACTTATATCCTGCCTTTCTCCCAATGTAGGGACTCAAGGCAGTTAAATGGTGGACCATGGTCCAGGATACCAAATCATTCCTGACAGCACCATCTTGTAGCCAGTTGTCCCCCTCCGCTATTTTTCTTCCTCTTCCTGGGCTGTGCCCTTCCACTGGAAGGACAGATGAAATAACTACCTGTACATCCTGACCCTTCAGCTTCCTACCCAGAGCCTCATAATCCCCTGTGATATGAAGGCTATTCCTTGCAGTATCATTAGGTCCCATGTGGACCAAAAATAAGAGATAATGGTCAGTGATGAGTCTTGTCAGCCTCTCCGTTACACTGCTTATTTTTGCCTCAGGAAGACAGGATACCACACATGACATCTTATCAAGTCACATAAATTATTGATTCTGTACCACTCAGCAGGTAGTCCCCTACCACCACAATATGCCTCCTCTGAGATTTGAAGAAACCATTCCATGTGCTGAACTTTCCAGGCCTCATGCACATTCTCCAAGTGCTTCCCCTTGTCATTACTGATAAGGAAGAGAGCTTCAAATCAATTCTGTAGCTCCAAATTCACAGAACAGTTGCTGGTCCTTCTACTTATACATGTCACATTCCTCCATTTGTCTTACCTCCTGTGTATGAAAACTTCCCCTTCCTCAACCAGGATAGTCATCTTTACTCTGTCCAAGGAATCCTCATACTCCATAATATGCTGGAGAGTAGATGAATGGCCCTCAAATTGCTGGGACTTTCTCTTCCAATAGTTGAACTAGCTTGCATTTAGTGCAGGTGAAGTTACCCACATCCTTCGGCAAGAACACAACAGCTGTTGCAGGTGAATGCATCAGCTCTCTCACTATCCCTGTTCAGTAGTCTTAAGTAGGCACTGAAACAGAACTCAGGGTATCCTCTCCAAAACCTCCCTGCTAAACACCCATGCAAAACACTCCTATTAGTGTCACCTGTTAGCCAAGCTCTGTTTGCTGAGCTCCATTTGTTCATATTTCTCTCACTGCAATATATTGAAATGTATATCTGCAATCCTAACACATGTAATAAGAAGAAGGCCCCATTGAACCAGTGGCCATTTTGAGCCACACACACTGCTTGGTACCTAGAACTGCTGTGACTCTATTACAGAACTATATACCTTGATTTCATTAATATAATAAATTATTACCTCTTTTAAAAATGCTAGCAGGAATGGATTTGAAAATAGAGCAAAGGAAGAAGAAGAAACATTTTGAGACAGAGCTGCTTAGACACAGGTTAACAGAAGCAGGTTTAATATCTTTGATTTGTAATTAGCAATAACTCTTCAATCTTTTGCTCCTTTCTGCCCTCCTGTTGGTTTGACTGTCTATGTGTAGAAAAAGGCTGAACCAGGAAGCAGTGAAAAGTATCTTCACAGTTATATAGCTTGAAATTTCTAACAATTGAAGTGAAAAAAACATGTCTTTTAATTGGTATTTGTTTGACACCTTAGATCAGGGGTAGGCAACCTTTTTCAGCCCTGGGCCGGGTTGCTGTCTCTCAGACACTTGGTGGGCCGAAGCGCCCAAAAAAAAAAAAAAAACCCTAAAAAAATAAATAAATTCTCTCTCTCTCTCTCTCTAAAAATAATTTAAAATAATTTAAAAAATAAATAATTTTAATTTTAAAAAAAAACAACACAAGTAATTCCTTGCTACCAGAAGCAACACAAACACAAGAAGGAAGCACATGCTCTCAGCCTCAAAAAACAAAAGCGAAAGAAACTTCTGTAGAGAGTTTGCCCAAACAGGCCACAGGAGAAATTATTGTTGTTGTTATTATTTATTCACCTGGCAAGCCATGAGCGTGGAAACTACCAGAAGCAACACAAACACAAGAAGGAAGCACATGCTCTCAGCCTCAAAAAACAAAAGCGAAAGAAACTTCTGTAGAGAGTTTGCCCAAACAGGCCACAGGAGAAATTAATAAAAATGATTAAATACACAATAGATAGCCACCCCCCACCCCGCGAGCCAACCTCTCTCCTTGTTGCTGGCTGGCACTTGCTTCGCTATGGCTGGCTGGCACTCGCTTCGCTGGCAAGGGCTCTCTCCACGTGGCCGCGCCCGCGTCTTCTATATAAGCCGGGAGAAAGGGGCGGAGTCGGGTTGCTACCAACCCTGTGACCATTATGTCCCCAAGAGACCTTCCGCCCCCTGCTCCTGCGCCTTGCCCCCTCCCCTCTAGCCCGGCCAGCCAGGATCATCTTCTGAAGTGCTTTCCTTCGCTTCCACGGGTGTCTCCCACGGTTAAAAACATTGTAATTAACATTCTAGTTCAGTCTCCCTTTCTCCTTTTCTATTCTCTCTGAATTAAATTGGTCCTGTAGAAAAAGTGATAACATAAGGTAGCACATGTTTATTTCTGTAATTAGCAGGCATGGACCTTTCAAACTTCAGGCAGCGAGCTCACTGCCCTGCCAGCAAGGATCCTCTTCGGAAGCCTTTGCTTTGCCTCCTTGGCTGTCTGTCCTCCCTCTTTTCCCCAAGGGAGGCAGCCAAGGAGGCGAAGCAAAGGCTTCCGAAGAGGATCCTTGCTGGCAGGGCAATGAGCTCGCTGCCTGAAGCCGCTTTCCTCGGCTTCCACGGGTGTCTCCCCTCCCTCTTCTTCGCAAGGGAGGGCTGAAGACACCCGTGGAAGCCGAGGAAAGCGGCTTCAGGCAGGGAGCTCATTGCCCTGCCAGCAAGGATCCTCTTCTGAGGCGTTTCCTTCGCCTCCTTGGCTGTCTCCCTTGGGGAAAAGAGGGGATGACAGCCAAGGAGGCGAAGGAAACGCCTCAGAAGAGGATCCTGGCCGGGCGCTCAGCTCGCTCTCCTGAGGCCAGTCTCCTTCACTTCCACGGGTGTCCTCAGCCCTCCCTCTTCTTCCCAAGGGAGGGCTGAGGACACCCGTGGAAAGTGAAGGAGACTGGCCTCAGGAGAGCGAGCTGAGCGCCCGGCCGGCCAGGATCCTCTTCTGAGGCGTTTCCTTCGCCTCCTTGGCTGTCTCCCTTGGGGAAAAGAGGGAATGACAGCCAAGGAGGCGAAGGAAACGCCTCAGAAGAGGATCCTGGCCGGGCGCTCAGCTCGCTCTCCTGAGGCCAGTCTCCTTCACTTCCACGGGTGTCCTCAGCCCTCCCTCTTCTTCCCAAGGGAGGGCTGAGGACACCCGTGGAAAGTGAAGGAGACTGGCCTCAGGAGAGCGAGCTGAGCGCCCGGCCGGCCAGGATCCTCTTCTGAGGCGTTTCCTTCGCCTCCTTGGCTGTCTCCCTTGGGGAAAAGAGGGGAGGACAGCCAAGGAGGCGAAGGAAACGCCTCAGAAGAGGATCCTGGCCGGGCGCTCAGCTCGCTCTCCTGAGGCCAGTCTCCTTCACTTCCACGGGTGTCCTCAGCCCTCCCTCTTCTTCCCAAGGGAGGGCTGAGGACACCCGTGGAAAGTGAAGGAGACTGGCCTCAGGAGAGCGAGCTGAGCGCCCGGCCGGCCAGGGTCCTCTTCTGAGGCCTTTCTTTCGCCTCCTTGGCTGTCTCCCTTGGGGAAAAGAGGGGAGGACAGCCAAGGAGGCGAAGGAAACGCCTCAGAAGAGGATCCTGGCCGGGCAGTGAGTTCGCTGCCTGAAGCCGCTTTCCTCGGCTTCCACGGGTGTCTCCCCTCCCTCTTCTTCGCAAGGGAGGGCTGAAGACACCCGTGGAAGCCGAGGAAAGCGGCTTCAGGCAGCGAGCTCATTGCCCTGCCAGCAAGGATCCTCTTCGGAAGCCTTTGCTTCGCCTCCTTGGCTGTCCTTCCTCTTTTCCCCAAGGGAGGCAAGCCAAGGAGGCGAAGCAAAGGCTTCCGAAGAGGATCCTTGCTGGCAGGGCAATGAGCTCGCTGCCTGAAGCCGCTTTCCTCGGCTTCCACGGGTGTCTTCAGCCCTCCCTTGCGAAGAAGAGGGAGGGGAGACACCCGTGGAAGCCGAGGAAAGCGGCTTCAGGCAGCGAGCTCATTGCCCTGCCAGCAAGGATGACACTGTACAGGGGGCGGAGCTTGCCAAGAGCAACCCGGCAGCCATTTTATGTTGCCGGAGAAGCTGGCAAAAAAACCTGAAGCGGTGGTAGTGCCGCGGCGGCGGCGGCAGGAATAAAACGGGGCCGGCAACAAGGCCTCTCTGGGCCGGATCTGGCCCGCGGGCCGTAGGTTGCCAACCCCTGCCTTAGATATTAAACTCAATTTCTGTTTGCCTGATCTACATGCAGAACTTGTAAGGTCATAGAAAGTGTTACTGAAGAGCACAACATCTACCAAATTACATCCCCACTGATTAATGAAAATAAGCCCAATGATTTTTTAATTCTTATATCTTAAAGAAACCCCTGTAGGGACTGGGTAAGTGTGTAAAACTTCATTGATTACTCTGCTAACCCACTTGATTGCCTTAAAAAGACACATAAGGTTGGAGTCAAAGTCGTGCAAATGAAAGACCTTTGCAACAAATCTTCCTTTTCCCTTGCACCCCTACGTAGTAGCACTCCAGAGGATATTAGCTTAATAGTTCTTATTAATGTTTATATCTTTCGATTTCCTTTCTAAAGGGAAGACAGGTTATGCTGAATGGCCAGTTAGCCTAGGGAAATCCCACAACCAAGCAGTCTTCTAGCAAATGTTTAACTGACTACTGGTTCTTCTCCCCATGTACTGTCCTAAGAGATTGAAGAATGAAAGTTTTTGCAAAAGCAGTAGCTCCACTGAGACATTTTAAAAGTCATGAAAATAAATGTATGAACAGAGGAAGCAAATTAGTCCCATATCCTCTCCTGTCACTCTCTTCATATGGATAGCAGTATCTGAAAAGGAGAGCCTCTGGTATCTATGGAGATTCTCCTCATGTCAGAACCCTGAAGAATTGAGTGGAGAACCTCCATGTTACTGGACTGTTAATGTGTACATAAAAAGAGAGAGGCCTATTCCCCCTCGGCTAAACATGTTTATTTTGAAAACATTTTAATACCTAAAAGGCACTTAGGGTGCTTCTAGGAACCAGTTCACAAAGTGCCCAACTGGGGAAAATATATAGGAATGGAAAGAGAAAAATAACTTACTGTTTTATGACCAGTCATTAGCCTTAAGCGTTTTCACTTTAATAAGTGGAGAAAACTGCATTTTGACTACATACATTTTTGTTATAAGACATTAACGCTACATTTACTAAATTTAGTGACCACTACATAATAGCTGTGAAGCCAGTTGCCTTGAGAGCTTTTCCACATTCTAATCAGAACTACAGAAATGAAATCCAGTGTGCAGGATTCCTGATCTATACCAATGGGAACTCCTCTCTGGTAGGTAGCTTTATAATTACATACTATAATATACTATTATAATTACATACCACAGAGAACTTACATACCTTCTAACTAGATAATGAGGAAATAGAAATAGTAAAAGAGTTCTCATATCTGGTATCAAATGGGGACTGCAGCCAGGAAATCAGAAGAAGGTTAAGAATGGGGAGGGCAGCTATGAAAGAACTAGAAAAGATCCTAAAATGCAAAGACATACAACTCAGCACAAAAGTCAGAATCATACAAGCCATCATATTCCCTATTGCCATGTATGGATGTGAGAGCTGGACAGTCAAGATAGAAAGAAGATAGGAGGAAAATCAACTCCTTTGAGATGTGCTGGAGAAGAGTGCTGAGGATCCCATGGATAGCCAAAGAGACAAACAAATGGGTCCTAGAGCAGATCAAGCCAGAGATATCCCTAGAAGCCAAGATGACAAGACTGTTGTACTTTGCACACATCGTGAGAAGGCATGAATCATTGGAAAGCCAATGTTAAGAAAGGTGGAGGGAAGTAGAAAGAGAGGAAGGCCACATGCTAAATGGATGGATGGACTTTATTAAAGAGACCACAAACATGAGTTTGCATCAGCTGGGCAGAGCAGTGGAGGGGGGGGGGCTGGAGCTGTCTCATCCAAAGGGTCGCCATGGGTCAAGATTGATGTGAAGGCAGTTAACAACAACCACCTATTACTTAATATTTGCTTTTTTATTTCCTTTTGTTTCTCTTTCCATTCTTCCCCAAATGATATGCAAAGATAATCTCATTTAGAACAATGGCTGAGATCCTCTATTGGAGGCATAGCTACACTTCGTGTCCTGATCCAAACACCAAAGCCCACATTAAATACTAGCCAGCTGTCCTGAATTATAAAGTTCTGTGCTGCTGACAAGCAGGTGTTGCAGAACCAACCCCCTTCTGCCAGAGACCAGTGGTGTAAGGAGCAAAAGCAAGGACCTCTGCGGGGTTGTGTCTCAGTTCTTTGCAGCATCGTTATTGTCTGGCAGGAGGAAGCTGGTTGTATCATGCAGCACCCACAGAATTCTAATACATTGGTTCCATGATCACAGCTGTGTGTGCAAAGAAGTTACAAGATCATAAGTCTAGCATATGACATTGTAACAGCCAAACAGGATGCCAGTCAGTATGTGCAAATGGATGTGTGTAAATAAATGTGCATAAGTATAGCCCTTTAAACTACACCCAAAATCCCATAGATCAGTTCTTGCAGATTGGAATCCAGAGTGGGTGACTTTTTGATCCCTGCCTGCTTCTCAGTTAAAAAGTTCAAACACGTTTGATTGGACTAGAGCAGACCTCTTGATGTGATACCAACAACAATCCCACAGTGAGTCAAATTTTATTCTTGTAGTATTTAATCATGCTCGAATCGCAGAACATTAGTCAAGATCAGTACCTGTTCAAAATAAGAAAATTTTCCATCACACTACACCTTAGGGATTATCACAAACATAACTGAGGTCTCTTGTACCCTGAAAAGGAAAGGGCATGTATACCTTTGCCCCAGAAACAGATTTACAGTTTCAAATAGCTAGTGTGCTTATGTGCCGTTGTTGTGTGTCTTCATTTCTGATTTATGGTGACTCTAAGGGGATTTCTTGGCAAGTTTCTTCAGAGGGAGTTTGCCATTGGCATCTTTTGAGGCTGAGAGTGTGACTCACCCAAGGTCACCCAGTGGGTTTCATGGCCAAGATGGGAATCGAACCCCGGTCTCCAGAATTGTAGTCTAACACTCAAGCCACTACACCATGCTAGCTCTCTTCTGTGTCTTTTGAGAGCAAAAATATTTAAATCCCCTTCCCACATGAATACATAGGATTGCATCGTCATACCAGTCCACTTCCCCTAATGGGCTGCAGTTTCACCCCACAAAACCTGGCAATCCGACAATGAAAGTTATTAAGATAATTACTGCACCCCCATGTGGCTCTGACCAATGTGGTGTCATACACTAATATATGAATACACCAGTATGAAGTGGACTAAGTTGATTTCACTGCTTCTTATTGCAAGAAATGACACAAACTTTCTTATATTTTGAAGGTTTCTTACTTCAAGGTACCCATTCTTTTGCTGAAAATCTGGCTGGCTTATTAAAATCAACAGAAGATACAGCTTTCCTATATATTCAATTCTTAGAATCTGAGAGCAAAAAGATGAACTGCATCTAAGGCAACCTTGAGCCCCACTTTGGGGGGGGGGGGAGGGGAAAGTGAGAAATAGTGATTGGTTTAATTAATAACTGTTTGAGGTATTTGAAAATTACCAAGTCATTCTAATTTTTGTGAATAAATGAGCAAGCAGAGTAAAGTTTACAATCTTACAAATTATCTACCATCTAGTTTATAATCATTAACTTTATAACTTATTTCTTAGAACACAATGTGTCACAGCATCCAAGTCTCCACTGAATGATCTTTAAATACTCTTAAATATCATCATTCTTTTGGATTTCTCAAATGCTTGTCAATGCAATAATACATATTTTTTCATGTCACTATAAGAGTACTGTTTTTCTAAAAAGCATTTTAATGTAAGTGACTTTTTGTAAAGATTTTTCCCACTCTGCTGTTCATTTCAACTGGCAATCATATGTACATAAGAACAGAATATGATCAGGTCTCAAGAATGCATTTATTTTATGATTTTGAAATTGCATTGGTCATACTTGGGGTCCTCTGTCGGGTAAAAGTTTCAGTAGCCAAAGTTGGTCATCTTAAAAATAAATATTTTTGGCCAGTATTACTATGAATATATCACACACAAATAGTAGATAAGAGTGAGATACTCTGCATACAGAGGCTTCACAAGGATATCTTAAGAACCATTTGCACTCTAAGGAACCTGTCTGGGCACCAAGACTGGCCCACCTTATTTGCCCACTGGTAACATCCATTAGGTGGTAAGCACAAGAGATAAGGAATGCCCTCTCCAATGTGTGGGCATGGATCTCTTCCTGACCACTTCTAAACAAGCCTTAAAGACCTAGTTATTTCTAAGCCAATGGCTATGAAAGTTTAGGGACCCCTTATAATCCCTCCCCTCAAATTCATGCATTTTTGTTAGAAGAGTCTCCCACATCCTCTAGGAGTTATAGGAAGGTAGGGCAGTTTTTTCCAAAACCAAGGACTTCCAGTCACTTCTGGGAGGGGGGAATCTCTCATGGACAGGTTGGCCCTTCTCCAACATGACAAAATTGCTCCCAACCAGTAGAGTTGGGGGAGGGGTTCTTTGAGCAATTTTTTAAATTTACTGCTAAAAAGTGTGGGGAATGTCTCCAGCCCCCAAACTAGGATAGCTGGCTACCCATTCAGGCTGCTTTTTAAAAATACTGGTTTTGGTGTTATGCTGCTTTGGTTATTTTAAATGTATTCATTTTTTATGTTTTATTATTAAAAATTCATTGGGAAAATGTGGAAAAATATTTAAATAACTAGCCTTCAGTGCCCTGCATATTTATGGTTAGCAGAGCTACGTGGAATTATGCACAATGCACTTACAGAGCAACCCTGCCTTGTACTACAGAGCACTCCAGTGTCAGAGCCTCCGACATTGGCCTTGCTGGCAGGAAGCTAACAGTATAAAAAACAGGGAAGAGCAGTAATATCCTGCCGCCTTGGGCCAAAAAACAAACAAGTATTCTCCCTGTGGATTTGGCATAGTTTAGGAACTGTTTGACAGCAGGTCTGTATGCTGGTCAGGCTCAGTGGCCCAGGCTTGCTGTGACAGCTTTCCTCTCTTCCAGTGCTGAAGTCACACACTGCAGAAAATTTCTGCAGGAACTAAAATGGAGCATCCAAGGTCAGGTCTCCACCCAGGACAACCTCCTGTAGACTGCAACCTCTGTATTTAAATCTGTATTTTTATTAAGTGTTAGAATTCAATTTTTCTAGGTAAAAAAACTGGAGTTATACTGGCACAGAACTTGTTTTAAAAAATATACTATTTTGCATTCTGATTTTCCTATCATATCTGGCAAGCCTGGTCAGTGTACCTTCTATTTTTATTGCACTCTAAAAAGGTAAAAACGATAGAAAACAATAAGCAAAACAATAAAAATGTTGAGAGGTGCACTTCAGTTCCTAGTCAGTGATTCTGCTTAACTGCAATTCTAAATAAATATTCATGTACTGTTACTAAGCTCATCTTTAGTTCCATTCTACTCTTTAAAATATTTCCATAGAAACTGTTATAGATTCTTGATTAAAGAGTGTATCCTAGAATAGAATGATGGTGTTATTTAACCTAAAATAAAATTGAAAATAATGTTATTTTACTCTGTGCTTAATATTGTTTTCATAATGAACTAGTATACATAACATATTTTTCGGCATATAAGACGCACCCAATTTTAAAGGAGGAAAATCTAGAAAAAAAAGATTCTTAACCAAATACTGTAGTAAAATATTTTATATCAACTGTATAAAGTTAACAGCAGTTTAAGAACAATTTTAAGTTGTAAATGTAAGTTTAAGCCAGCAGCAGGGCCAGGTATTGCACAAATTCCCTGCCCAACTTTCTTGCAAGTCTCCTGTCGCCTTATGGTGACTCCATGAATTTCTTAGGGATTTCTTAGGCAAGGAAGACTCGAGAAGTGGTTTTGCCAGTTCCTTCCTCTGAAATACAGCCTGCAGCACCTGGGATTCTTTGGCGGTCTCTCATCCAAGGACTATCCAGGGCTGACCCTGCTTAGCTTCCAAGATCAGATGGACTGGTACCTTTGGAGTTTTTAGGCCATTGGCTTATGGAGTAATTTATAGCTTATTTTGACCCTACCATGAGGGTTTTCTTGGCAGATTTCTTCAAGGGGGGGGGGTTGCCATTTCCATCCTCTGAGGCTGAGAGAGTGTGATTTGGCCAGAGTAATCTAGTGCCTTGGAGTAATTTCTGGCTCATTTTGACACTACCATGAGGGTTTTCTTGGCAGATTTCTTCAGAGGAGGGAGTTTGCCATTTCCACCCTCTGAGGCTGAGACAGTGTAACTTGGCCAGGGTAATAATCCAGTGCCTTGGAGTAATTTCTGGCTCATTTTGACCCTACCATGAGGGTTTTCCTGGCAGATTTCTTCAAGGGGGGGACTCTTTCCACCCCCGTCCTGGGTGCTCCAATGGACTCTTCCTGGGATGGGAGGATGTCCTCTGACCCCAGGAAGAGTCCATTGAAGCACCCAGGATGGGGGTGGAAAGAGGAGGAGCACATTCAACTAGCCAGGAAAAGAGGACTCTTTCCACCCCCATCCTGGCTGCTCGAATGGGCTCTTCCTGGGATGGGAGGATGTCCTCTGACCCCAGGAAGAGTCCATTGAAGCACCCAGGATGGGGGTGGAAAGAGGAGGAGCACATTCAACTAGCCAGGAAAAGAGGACTCTTTCCACCCCCGTCCTGGCTGCTCCAATGGGCTCTTCCTGGGATGGGAGGAGCCCACTGCAGCACCAAGGCTGAGGTTGAAATGAGGCCTACTTTTAGCCTAGGCCTCGGCAGTTTGCCCTCAGCTTGTATATTCGCTTTATTAGGCGCAGCAACTTCCCCACCCTCGTTTTGGGGAAGAAAAATGCGTCTTATATGCCGAAAAATACGGCACTTGATCATAGCCAGGCACACTTGTTCTAAGGACTAGAAAATGTAGGAAGAAGAACTTGCCAAGTTAAGATCTTACAAGGTTCTAGTGCTTTACAGAAAACAAAATGCATATGATATTGTTTAAAATTGTATTTGTTCAACCTCCAGGAAAATCTGTACCTAATGATTTAAATCTAATAAAGTTTCACTTGATATCAGCAGAAACTAGCTCTTGTCTCCAACAGAATGAATAGAACTCTTCTGTCACTCAATCTTGGGCCTTTTTTGGTATGTGTCACAATCTTGTAGTGTTCTCATGGTGCACCAAAGTTTCCATTTAGGTTAGACTTTCATTCAATGCTCATCACCTCAGGTAAGACTAATACTGCAGATAATGGCCTTTTCTGGTACTGTGGCTTTTTATTACAACATTAAGCCATATTTTGAGAAGCATGATAAAGAATGGTGCCAGAAACAAGGTATCAAAAATTAACAACTTTAGGTGGTTTTGATTTAGGTTTTTGTTGTTTAGGACTCTCTGAAATTTCTTGATAATCTGCACTCATTCCTTCGAGCCACCGTCCAACAGTTACTAAGCAATCTGTGGGAATAAAAGAAAAACACATTGAAAAATAAGCTTCCTGTTATATTCAAGATACAAGTGATGAATGCTGAGAAACTATGCTATGAAATCCAGCAGTTCACTCTAGTCTCATTGTTTATTACATTACTATTCCTCTTCATTTTATTCCTGGTGAAGCTAAATCAAATTATGAATTGGGCTTCTATAAAACAGTGTTGATTTAAAACACTGTAAGTTATCTGATAATGAAATATAGGTTGAGTTTCCCCTATCCAAAATGCCTGGAACTAAAAATGTTTTGCTTTTTGGATTTTGGAATATCTGCATATACATAAGGCCCCTGGGTCTCTGTGAAGGTTCTCTAGGGTCTCCCTCCCTTGAGACTACCTTTTTATCTTTAAAAACAAAACAAAACACACCACCTCACTGCCACCACCCAAGGGTTGTTAACCTGTTACACCTTAGCAATGTATTGGTACCTTGCCAGGGATTCCAGTGGTATTTGCAAACCCAGTAAGGAACTAGCGAAACATAGACAGGTGAAGAGGAGTGCAAAGAAGCAGCATACTTAAAAGAAAAGCTTTATTCTAACTAAAGGAATTCTAGTGCAAAAGGATGTCACTACATGCAGGACCAATTCATGAAATGTAATACTGCAGAATACTATGGACAGTCAAAAGGACCCTACAGCAAATTAAGCTTGAACTTTGCCGAGAAGTTAAATAAACTAAAGCTACTTTGGACAAATCACAACATGACTCAATGGAAATAGTGATAATATGCTGTAAAATGGAATGCAGTAGGCCAGGAGGATGACCACATTAGAGATGGATTGACTAAATTAAGAAAGCCACAGCCCTCAGTTTGCAAGGTCTGTGTGGGGCAGTTGAAGATTGGGGTGTGTGGAGATCTCTCATTCAAAGGGTCACCTTAACTCAAGAATGACTTCATGAGAAACAACAAATTACTATACAAGTGATAGTCTGCAAAGAATGACAATATAGAATTGTATTGGGGCGAAACAGACTGCCCCAAAGGGGTGGCGTGATGCTGCCCCTAAAACAGCTGGATGGGCACTGCGGCAGCCACATGATGCAGCCCCACTCCAGTGTCTAACCAGCACAAGAAAGAAGTGGCAAATTGCCACTGGCTTTTCTACCCCTGATGCAGCTTTTCAGCATTCCTGTGGCGTGGTGCAGCACATATAAACGCCAGAACTCTGTGAAGCTAATGACGTGTAGTCAGCCGTGCAGCTTCCTGGCAGCGTGAGGGTGTGTGACATCCACTGGGAAGCCAGCGTATTGTGCTGGTCTGTACCAGCCCTAAGTTTCAGTCTCCATTTGCTATGCGCAACCGTGCATGGGTGTGGGCATAAACTTAAATTCACATGCCCATTTAATGGCTTAATTAAGGTCTAATGTTATTCAAGAACCATATCATTTTGTACATGAGGTGAGAAATTATCAAGGATTGTTCAGTTAAGTTTATGGCTCATATGTAGCAGCATTAATTGTAGAATTGTAGAGTTCAAGTGCATATAACTGCTTTTTCAAAAAATTAGGATTTCCACCTGAGGTATGATTTTCTGGACAGTCCCTTTTAAAGTGCTCCACAGATCCACAAATCCTGCAAGAACCTCCTATAGATCAAAATAAAAGTAGATATTTTAATGCAATGTATTAATTACAGTCATGCACACTTAATGTCATGCTATAAACAATATGTCAGTGAAGGAAGATCAAGTGCTCTTTACTTCATTTTTGTTCTTTCCCACCTTCAAATCATTATTTCAAGGCTGAAACAAACCTAGAACACACAAAACCCTTTACTGTTTTTCTGTTAAACTGAACAGCTTTACTGAAGCATAAACTTTCATGGACTAGAGCAGGGGTCGGCAAGATTTACAGACCTGGGGCCAGTCGCGAGACCTGGAGCGAGTCGTGGCTGCCATTTTGGAAAACAAAATGGCAGTCGCAACTCGTTTGCACATGCGCAGTACTCGGCGCATGCTCAAATGAGTCGTGGCCGCCATTTTGGAAAACAAAATGGCAGCTGCGGCTCGTTCGCGCATGTGCAGGACTATGAGTTGTGGCCGCCATTTTGGAAAAGAGGCCTTGGGGGGCCGCACGCGGGCCGTAGGTTGCCGACCCCTGGACTAGTTATCAGATACATGCCTTGCCATGTAGATACCAAGGAAAAAAATGAGTCCAAATGGCAGTGAAATGAAAAGTATTTAAAGCTCATTCACACAGAAATGTATCAGATCTCAGAGTCCGCCAAAGGAAAATAGTTTCAAATCATCCCATGATATAGCAAGTAGTGGCAGTCAGTGCTATGTGGGAAGGAGGGGAGCAATGAAAGACAATTTTGTATGTGCTCTCTCAAGTGTGTAAAACATTTTCTGAATCAAGCTGAATATGGGCAGCCTTTAGAAAAAAAATGAACGCCACAGTCCTAATTTCCTAAAAGCTGTCATTCTGATATTTGTCCATGTAAATAAAGGCTACTATAGCTCCACTGGAATTTCACAAAGAATTTATATTAAGATACAGTAGTGATAAGAGTGGGAAAATATCAGAAGGAGCAAAGCAAGTTTATAAAAGTGGCAATAAGTGTACTTTTTTGTTGTCTCTTCAAGTAGCTTTCAACTTATGGCAGCCCAAGCATAAAAAACCACTGGGTGACCTTGGGCAAGTCACACTCTATCAGCCTCAGAGGACAACAAACCCCCTCTGAAGATGCTTGCCAAGAAAGCCCAATGATAGGGTTGCTATAAGTCAAAAAATTAATTTGAAGCACACAACAACAAAAGATAAACCTATATTTTTCTTGGCAAGTTCTTCAGAGGGGGTTTGCCATTGCCATCCTCTGAAGGAAAGAGTGTCTCGTCCAAGGTCATCCAGTGGGTTTACATGGCTGAGCCGGAATTCAAATCCTCGTCTCGGGATCATAGTCCAATGCTCAAACTACCATGAGTGTACTACATGCTACTTTATAAGTCTCTCGCTTTTAATGTAAATTCTTCAAAAGAACAATCAATTAAATGAATTTATTTTGAAAAATCATGGAATTTTGCATGGAGTTCTTACCTTCTGCATAGAGTCCTTTAGGATTATCAGGACATGATCTTGAGAGATGTCCCATCTCACCACAAATAAAGCATTTTGCATAGGGAAATTCCCCTGAAAATATTTAGCAATATTCATATTAGTATGGAATTAGCCATTTTAAAAATTACATTAAACAAGGTTTACTGTTATCTTAGAATCATAAAGTTGGAAGAGACCATGAGGGTCATCTAGTCCAGGAACTCACAACCAAAGCATTCACAACAGATGGCCATCCAGCCTGTGTTTAAAAACCTCCATAGAAGAATCCACTACTCTCCAAGGCAGCGTATTCCAGTGTCTTTTATGATCAGGAAGTTCCTAATGTTTGAGTAGAATCTCTTCCTACAGTTTAAATCCATTTTTCCATGTACTATTCTATGGAGCAGCAGAATACAAGTTTGTCCCATCCTCAATATGCCATCCTTTCAAATATTTAAACATGGCTATCATGTCACCTCTCAACTTTCTCTTCCCCAAGCTAAACATACCCAGCTCCCTAAATCTCTCGTCACAGGGCATAATTTCTAGACCTTTCACCATTTTGGCTGCCCTCTTCTGGTAAGGCTCCAACTTATCAATATCCCTCTTGAATTGTGTCCAGAACTGTACACAGCATTCCAAGTGAGGTCTGATCAAAGCAGAATAGAGTAGTACTATTACTTCCATCCATCTACACTCTTATTGAGGCAGCATAGGATCATATTGGCCTTTTTAAGGCAGTAATGGACTGGATGAGGAAAAGCAGATTGAGATTGAATCCAGAAAAAAATGGAGGTGCTCACAGTAGCAGTCCTGGAACCAGGAATAGGGATACAATCTCCAGTCCTGGTCACGCTCTCCGTGAAGGACTGTGTTCGCAGTCTAGGGGTGCTCCTGGATCCGTCGCTCCATATGACCAATCAGGTAAATGCGACGGTCAGGAGTGCCTGTTATCAGCTTCGGCTGATACGCCAGCTGCACCCTTTTTTGTAAGTAAGGGACCTTGAGACTGTGGTGCATGCGCTGGTAACTTCTCGTCTTGATTTCTGCAATGTGCTCTACATGGGGCTACCCTCATGCTTAGTCCAGAAACTTCAGTTAGTACAAAACATGGCAGCCAGACTGGTTTCAGGTATATCAAGGAGAGACCACATAACACCTGTATTAAAGTCTCTCCACTGTTTCCAGACCAAGTATAAGGTGTTGGTTATGACCTTTAAAGCACTAAATGGCTTGGGCCCAATCTATCTCCAGGACCGCCTCCTTCCATACAATCTTCCCCACACACTTCGGTCCTCTGGGAGGAATTTGCTGCAGCCGATAAAAACTAGGCTGTCGGCAACCTCCCAGAGGGCCTTCTCGGCAACCGCTCCTAGACTATGGAACGGCCTGCCGGACGACATCCGTCAGATTACAACCTTAAGTAGCATTAAAAAGGCTGCCAAGACAGATCTCTTCTGGCAGGCCTTTCCCGACTAGACGTCCCGGCCTCAAGAGTCCTCCATCCTGCCCTCTCTCACTCTTGTCTGCTGTCGCTGCTTTATTAGCTTTATTAGTTAATTAGTTTAATAGCTTTATTTTTTATTGTGATTGGAGTTTATTTTAGGATGTTTAATTAACATGTTTTAATTGTTAAATGGGTTTAATACTTTTTAAGGCGAGGGTGGATTCTGCGGTTTTGGGGTTGTAGCCACCCTGATTGCTCATCAGAGGGGCAAGATACAATTGTTGTTGTTGTTGTTGTTATTTTAGCTGTTGCATCACACTGCTGACTCCTGTTCAGCTAGTGGTCTACTAAGACTTGTTTTGCATGTATTGTTGTCAAGCCAGGCATTACCCAACCTATGTCTGTGCATTTTATTTTTTTCTAAGTACTTTACACTCCTCCCTGTTGAAATTCTTTAGGTTAGTTTTTGCTCAACTTTCTATTCTGTTAAGATCATTTTGAATTCTGATCCTGTCCTCCTGGTGCCATCTGCAAATTTGATAAGGATGCCTTCTATTACATCCAAGTCATTGATAAAGATGTTAAAGATGTTGAATAGTACTGGGCTGAGGACAGAGTCCTGTGGCATGCCGCTGGCCAATTCTCTCTGGGATGAAGAGGAACCAATGGTGAGCACCCTACAGATTCACCTACTCCTAATCCCCAGTTATCACTGAAAAATACTCAGAAAGGAAGAAACATCTAGCAAGCACTGCCTACGGAGTGTTGTAACTATTAGACATACCAAGGGCTGGATCTACTTTTACTTTGCATTTGTTGATTTCATGTTCCGTAGAGCCACAGCGGTAACAAATACCAGTTCCCATATCCTGACTTTCAAGTACAGCTGGGCAATCTGCAACTCCATGTCCTGGCTTTCTGCAGTGGAAGCATACCTTGAAAAATAAAAAGTGAAACACAAAGTGAGCAAGAGAAGTTAATCTCACCATTCCCTTTTACCAACAGCCGCTTCTCAAAATTATCTTAACTCCAAAATAAAGTTGCCAGGTAAAAACAACACAAGTTCCGCCTGCTGAAATTCCCTCTTTTGTATAGCTAATAAAGATATAGGAGCCCTAGCCTTTCACCTGGCAACCCAATCCACAATGAGGACTAAAAATGCCACACCATCTATTTAGAGCAGGGAGTGGGCAAAGTGTGGCCTTTGGGCCATAAGTGGCATTCCAAGGATGCATGTGTAACACTTGACAACTCCAGAATCGCCAGATTGACTCTTTTTTTGTGGCCGAAAAAAAAGAAGCAGCAAAATTGCTCCTGGAAACCTCCAAGTGCTGTTATTTATCTTCTAAATTTTGCAAGGCCTCCTTTTACTGTTTACCATTTTTTAAAAATACAAATTTCTGAATTCCAGAACTGAACGTCTAGTCCAGGGGTAGGCAACCTTTTTGAGCCGGGGGCCAGGTTGCTGTCCCTCAGACAATTGGGGGGCCAAAGCACCAAAAATAAATAAATAAATAAAAATATTTTTTTAAAAAATTTAATTTTTTTAAAAAAAATATGCATGCACACTCTCTCAGCCCCAGAAAAGCCATGGCAAACCCCCTGTGGAGATTTTGCCAAGAAAAACCCAAGAACAAGTAATAACAACAATAGTATCATCATGGCGGCGGCGGCGGCAGGACCGGCCTGGGGCTGGTCCAAAGGCCTTGGGGGGCCGCATCCAGCCCATGGGCCTTAGGTTGCCTACCCCTGGTCTAGTCACTTAAGAGTTTCAGTTTATTTTTCAGTAGGCCATGCTGTCCCTGGAGAGTCCCAGGACATAAAAATGCCCCCTGGATCTGCTGCAGTTGTTCACCTAATTTAGAGCCCATTATCAGTGTTTCATTGCCAGTTTCTGTGGCTCCACACATCTGTGTGCCAGTCTATATGAGTTAAGATAAGATTTTTCTAAAAATATATATATACATTTAAAAGGCTCCTTTTTAAAGAACAGTAAAAGTCAAAAATTTTATCCACAATTTCAGATGCAAATAGATGAAGTGCTCTATTTATTCTACAAAGCTATACAGTGGGTCCTTGGATCTGCTAGGGTTTGGTTCTAGGACACCACCATCACCCCACAGATAACAAAATCCGTGGATATTCAAGTCCCATTAAATGCAATGGCATAGCAAAATGCTGTTCCATAAAATGGAAAATCAAGGTTTGCTATTTGGAATTTATATTTTTTAAAAAATATTTTCAAGCCTTGGATGCTTGTGTGTATGTATGTATGTATGTATGTGTAGAGATAGAAAGTGATAGCCATGATCAGCCACAAAACGGCATCTTACCATTGCATTTCTCTTTATTTCTTGTCGTTTCACTCTCCTCTCTTCTCGACGCTTGTCTTTTTTCAAGGCAGTTGTTATCTCTTCTTTTATTTCATGGGTGTTGATCACCTGTCCATTATGTAACACTTGTGAGTTCTGTTTTAAATATTCCATAAATCCATTAACATCTTCATTCAGATAGTCTTTTTTCTTCTTATTTTTCTTCTTCTCCTGGGTGCTCTTCAAAGAAAGCTTGTTACAAACGCTCTGCTTTTTATCTTTTGTTGTGTTTTGGGCAGCACCGTTTTTCATATCTTCCCATGGTGTTGCATCCAGAGCCTTCTTATTGTGGGTAACATTTGATCGAGCCCATCTGGTCATGACTTCATACAATTTTTCCTACAAGACTTTAATACAAGCACAGGTTACTATCATTTACAGATTCAGTGCTCATTAACATAGAGGGTAAATTTGAAAAATGAGGGAGTTGTGAGATTGTTGAGACAAACTACAGCAAATTATTTGCTATTACCCAGGCTGAATCAATCTTGAGAATTTTTTTAACCATTACTGGTGCGTCTTTCTTAAAATGTTCAGGGCACAGAGAAAATTTTATAATGAGAAATAATCCCTCTGGTATGCTCCCCCCGCCATGTCCCAGACATGTCTCACTTTTTCAGGTTAAGCACCAATTGTTCATGTTAAGCATTCAACAGCCTAGGTGCCCTTAACTCTTCAACTTTTAAGTAAGCTTACCTGGAGGATTTCGACAGTGCAGCCCTCAGTTGTACCCTCAACCTTTTAAAGGCTATAAAGTCTCAGGATTTCATCTTGCATGTCTGTAGTTAAGCCATGAAGTACTACTGTTTGAATTATCCTGTTCCTACTGCCTTTCTATCTCATGGGGCTTTCACTGCAATTATTAAAGCCAAACTGAAGAGGTAACTTAGGCTTGCTCAAACAAGAGCCCTCAGAAAGCTGAACCATATTCCAAAAATCCCAAATACAGTTTTTTTTTAAAAAAATAAAGAAACAAAGGGCCTTTACAGACTGGCAGAAATAATGCAGCTTGAGGCCAAGGCCCTGGTTCAGTGCTAGGGAATCATGGGAACTGTAGTTTATTGTGGTACCAGACCTCTCTGACAGAGAAGGCTCAATGTCTCAGAAAAAAACTACAATTCCCATGATTCCCTAGCACTGAGCTAGGACCGTTAAAGTGGACTCAAGCTGCATTATTTCTGCCAGTCTGTAAAGGCTCAAAGATAATTCTTAAAAGGTGGCAGTTTCCTGTTCCTTAAGACAGCTTCTATAGATCTTTTTAATCCTTCTGGGATGCAAATGAAGCACTCTGAATACTAGACTACATGTAGTAACTACAGAGAGAAGGAGAAATTTCAGGTTAACAAATATCTTTTTATTCAAGACTTCTGGGCTCTGATAAAAGGTAAAAATAAAGGTATTCCTTGTTGATAAGATTGTCAAGTCGTGTCGGGACAGTGCTAATCTCCTTACTAAGCTGAAGAGCCAGCATTGTCAGAGACTACTCTGTGATCATGTGGCCAGCATGATTTCACAGAACGCTGTTTACCTTCCCTCTGAGAAGTGGTACCTATTTATCTACTTGTGTTTGCATGCTTTCAAACTGCTAGGGCTCTGATAGAAGAAGCCAATTTTAAAGGTCTTTTAAGGCAGAAGGTGCTAACAGGAATCAAAGGAGAAATCCAAGATGTCAGTGTATTTGTGAATGAACATGTCTCCAAAGAAACAAAACTAAAGAGAACTGAAAAGAGAGTGGGTTATCTTGAGTGAAACATTTAAAAAAGCAGTCTGCCTACTAACATTCTTGTGCCAATACAAGCCCTTTCTCATCCTAAAATGTCTGCAATCAGCATGCAAGAAACAGTGGCCTAAAATAGTCCAATGCTGCTGGTTTCCAGAGCAGTTTAGTCCACCATCATTAAACCTATATTGCAGACTGGATCAGAATGAGGGCAAGTATGCAAATGCAGTATGAATATAACTAGGTATTATTTAGGCAGACCTTTGGTGTGTGAATTTTACTTTTATAGTGTCTGTGTGCATAATTGATGTGCTATTTTTAATGTTTTAATGGTTTTAACTATGCTGTGTTTTTAACTGTTATGTTTTAATATTAGTATTACTTAATTATTTTTTAACTTTTGTAATTAATGTTTTAGTTGTACCATGGGACTTTGTTAAAGGCTGGGGTTTGGTTCCAGGATCCCCTCTGGATAACAAAATCCGTGGATGTTCAAGTCCTATTAAACATAATGGCAGAGCAAAACGGTGTCCCCTCTGTAAAACAGCAAAATCAAGGTTTGCTATATGGGATTTATACTTTTTAAAAATATTTTCAAGCCGTGGATGCTTGAATCCATGGATAAAAAATCCATGGATAAGGAGGGCCAACTGTATCCTAGTATAAGCTACCCTGAATCCCATTTTGGAAGAAAAGTGGCATATAAATACAATAAATAAATAAAACAGAGCCCTCCCTAGTTTCTATATTCTAGTATGAATATAAATACATACTGTGGTCTGAAGGAGTCTGAAGCTGACTTGTTGTTTCTGTATATAAACCATGTTCAGATTTCAACAGCTATCAGCACCTTCAATGCCCACAACCAAACCCACTGTTAGCTCCAAAACAGTGCTCAGTTACATGCAGAAGCTTCAGGGACACAGCCCAGTCACACAATAAGTGGAGTAAGGATTGCCTCCATACCTGCCCCCACCACACCATTACTTTCTCCCATGTGGAATAAAATCTGAATAAGGTGGAACTCCTCTCTTGCAGGTTTGTTGTTGTGGTTAACTGCCCTTGAGTTGACCATGGAGAAGAGTGCTGGGGATACCGTGGATGGCCAAAAAGACCAGCAAATAAATGTTCCTGAGCAGATCAAGCCTGGAAACAAGATGATTAAATTGAGGCTGTCGTGCTTTGGACACATCATGAAAAGACACAACTCTTCCTCTCTTTCTACTGCCTTCTATTTTTCCTAGCATTATTGTCTTTTCTAATGAGTTGTGTCTTTTCATGATGTCGGAAGTACGACAGCCTCAGTTTCATGATATGTCAAATAGACATATTTAAAATTTAAAACATACAAAAGTTAAAAACATAATCTAAAGTTAAACCAACCAACCCCCCTAAGTCCTAAGTCAGAAACAACTAGAAGACACACAACATCAGCAGCCCTTTAGCCTTAAGTAGCAACCAAATACATCTGAGGAAGTAGATTTAAGGGCTTTTACAGACTGCCAGAAATAGTGCAAATTGAGTCCACTTTAAGGGTTAGGGTTAGTGCTAGGGAATCCTGGGAATTGTATTTTTTTCTGAGACATTGAGCCTTCTCTGTCAGAGAGCTCTGGTGCCACAATAAACTACAGTTTCCATGATCCCTTAGCACTGAGACAGGGTAGTTAAAGTGGCCTCAATTTGCACTGTTTCTGGCAGTCTGCAAAGGCCCTTAAGTCTATGAAAGCTCATGCTGCCAACTATTATTATTATTATTCAGAGACATAGCCCTGTTAGTCTGTAGAATCTTGTAGCAGCTTTGAGACTCACTGAGAGAAAGAAGTTGGCAGCAGGAACTTTCCTAGACTTAAATCTACTTCCTTCAATAAATGCATCTGAGGAAGTAGACTGAAGTCTACGAAAACTCATGCTGTCAACATTATTATTATTATTACTATAATACACGGCTTTTGTGGGTAAGCTGTTTCCACAAAACAGCTTTCTTCTTCTCTTGAGGGACAAACGCCGCTTCCCTGTTTCTTACCGCCTGAAATCTCCTTCGATCCAAGAGACTGTTATATCTGGACCGCCACCACCAGCTTTTTCTACCTCCCTGGAGGAAGTATTTCCGCTTCCGCTCTCCGAGTGCAGAGACCAGAGCGTCGCCTGGGGACGCTCTGGCAAGAGAACTCTATGCTCAGGATTTTCATCCTCCTTCCTGACCTCATCCTCCCAGTGCCATTGCTCCTAACAAAGCCTCTAGCAAGGCAAGGAGGAGAAGGACAAGGCAGGGCTGGTGTGTGTGTGACAAGACTTTAAGCATCTCTGTCACTGGCTGTCTTAACTTTACACCTGTATAATGGTGGTGGTGTTATGTGCTTTTAAGTTGATGTTGACTTAATGATGACTCTTCTGTCCTGGGTTTTTGTTTTCTCTTTTTGCAAGATCGATCCACAGATTTGGCGCTTTCCTTGGCTTCCTCTCAGCCTGAGAGTAGGCCACAGAATGGGTGCCTCCATTTCAGGTTTATGGCAGACCCTATCACATGGGGTTTCCTTGGCAAGATTTCTTCAGAGGAGGTTTGCCATTGCCATCCTCCGAGGCTGAGAGAATGTGACTTGCCCAAGGTCACCCAGTGGGCTTCCATGGTCCAGCCAGGATGCAAACCCTGGTCTCCAGTTAGAGTCCAACGCTCAAAACACTGCGCCACACTGGCTCTCAACATGGTGACCCAAGGCAAACCTATCATGGGGTTTCCTTGGCAAGGTTTGTTCAGAGTAGGTTTGCCATTCCTATTCCCAAGGCTGAGAGAGTGTAACTTGCCCAAGGTCACCCAGTAGGTTTACATGGCCGAGCCAGGATTCGAACCCTGGTCTCCAGCCAGAGTCCAACGCTCAAACCACTACGCTATGCTGGCTCTCAGCATGGTGAGTCTATGATGACCCTATCATAGGCAAGGTTTGTTCAGAGTAGGTTTGCCATTTCCTTCCCCTGAGGCTGAGAGAGTGTGACTTACCCAAGGTCACCCAGTGGGTTTTTATGGCCAAGCAGGAATCGAACCCTGATCTCCACCGTTGTAGCCCAACACTCAAACCACTATGCCACACTGGCTCTTGTACATGGGTATACTTATAAGTAATCTCTCTATTTCACTCAATGCAATCGAGTAAGCATTAACCAGCATGCTGTCATGGCTTGAGCATTGGATCATGACTCTGGAGATCAGCGTTCAATTCCCCGCTCAGCCATGGAAACCACTGGGTGAGCTTGGGCAAGGCACACACTTTCAACCCCCCCAAAAAACGCACTGTGTGCCTTCAAGTCATTTCTGACTTATGGTGACTCTAAGCCAAACCTATCACAGGGTTTTCTTGGCAAGATTTGTTCAGAAGAGGTTCAGGTTGAGAGCACATGATTTGCCCTAGTGGATTTCATGGCCAAGCTGGGAATCGAACCCCGGTCTCCATAGTCCAACATTCAAACCACTTCTCACTTTCTCCTTAGGACTGCCATAAGTCAGAAACGACTTAAATGCACAAAACAGCATAAGCAACAGCCCTGATTAGAACTTGGATGGGAGACTACCAATCAATAGCAAGTGTTGTAGGCGATCTTTCAGAGGAAGGAACTGGCAAAACCACCTTTGAGTGTTCATGAAATTAATAGTGTCACCATTAAAGGCAACATGAAGGTACAAACACACCAACAAACATTATCTGTGCCAAAACAGTGGCTTGGGGTGGATTACAATAACTGATGACATGATGGAACAAAATGTCATAATATTATTAGTGCAGAATGTGATGCTTAAAGGGCTAGGGAAATTTCTAGGACTATTCCACTCTCTTAGCCTCAAAGGAAGGCAAAGGCAAACCTCCTCTGAAAAAAAAATCTTGCCAAAAAACACACACCCTGTTATAGGTTCAAGATCCAGCATGATGTAGTGCTTTGTGTGTTTGAACTATGACACTGGAGACCAGGATTTGAATCCCCACTTGGCCATGGAAACCTTTTGGGTGACCTTGAGTAAATCACACTCTCTCAGCCTCAGAAAAAGGCAAAGGCAAACACCCTCTGAACAAATCTTGCCAAGAAAACCCCGTGATGGATTCACCTTAAGTCACCATAAGTCAGAAACTTATGAAGACACACAACAACAATTAATGCATTATTGAAATATATCATTAAATAAAATTTGCCACTAGAGGGCATTTGCATCTGTAATGGGAATATTATTGTACAGTTGTCCCTCCGTTTTTGCGGCCTTGAAGTCCATGACCCTCGCTTATCTGCAAGGGATGAAAGGAGGGACATAAAATTGGGTGTACCCTGCAGGCACGCACTTCCATTCAAGCCAATAGGGCTTGAATATTTGTGGTTTCCCTTTTTTTGCATGTGTGTGTGTGTCCGGAACGGATCACCCGCCAAAAAAAAAAAGAGGGGCAACTGTACAATCAGATCTCCATATTTGCGGTTTTAACTTTTACGGATTTGATTATTCATGGATTTGGAATCTCTAGGTCCTCCAGTATGATTCTATTTTTAATTTCTGCCAAAAGAAGAATCATTCTCTAAGCATTTGTAGGTTTCAATTTCATGGTCAACATCTGGCAAATCTTGACCACATAATTGCCCGGAGGACCTACAGATTCCTTGAAAGGTGCTCTCTCAGATCAAAAATATTAGTGTTTTTTATTTGAGTTTTCCCCACTTTCACAGGGGACCTGTGCCCCTAACCCCAGTGAATATGGAGGGTCCACTGTATTGTTCAGTCGCTATACAGATATTTTTTTTTAGCATTAAACTTTGACCCTATACAAAGTCAAGTGCATTTAAGTCTATTGGTTATTTCCTCCTTTGTTTTGTTTTGTTTTTGCTATAGTATACAACAGTTAGAAAACATGCAACCACAAATGCAAAGAAAGTAAACAACAATCAAACAAGAATGTGAGAGCAACATAAATCAATACATTTTGTGGGGGAAAAGTTGTCACACAGAGCCATGAGTAGTATGACAAGTCTGATCTAGTACATTCATGTTGAGCCACATCCTGAATTCCTTTTTTTTTTTTTTTTTTTTTTTTTGAGAAATTCAGTGGGCTATGTTCTAAGGAATCCTTATTGGCTCATTTCAGTAAAAATTGCCTTGCTTTTCAATACCTTTGACAGTTCTTAAATTATATGTTAACATATCAGAAAGCGCTACAGACTACACCCTTGCACGTTTTTAGAATGCAGGAGAGAGGGATGGGATCACCAGTTGTGACAGATGCAGCAGGATCCAGTGGGAATACATCATTGGATCCTGACCAAGATGCCCTATGTAAAGACCATATTACTTATGGTGACAGTCAGATCAGAGCTTGGAAGTGCTACTTTTTTGGACTACAACTTCCCAGAATCCCCCAGCTAACTTAGCCAGGCATTTCTGATCTTTGAGACAAGTATTGGAAAACAGATTCTTACTATAGCAATGAGGTGGAGTGACAGTCTGGATTGGTGGTGGAAACAGACAAAAATGAGGCTAAGCTAGAAGTGCAGTATACTCCTATCCGTGTCCACTCAGAAGTAAGCCTCACTGGACTTATTCCCAGGCAAGTGAGTCTAGCATCTGAGTTGGTTCACCTTTCTGGAAAATACCCCAGTATGATGTGTTTGAGTCCCAAAATACCTAAATGCACCAGATCTTGTCTGATCTTTGAAACTAATTAGGGTCGGCCCTGGTTAGTACTTGGAGGGGAGACTGCCAATTAATACCGGGTGCTGTAGGCTATATTTCAAATGAAGGAACTGGCAAAACCTCTGAGTATTCCTTGCCTTAAAAAAAAAAACCATGAAATTCATGGGGTTGCTAGTCAACAAGAGACTTGAAGGCGTGCACAGGCAAATATTCTTCCCTTCTGTGCTGACTGAGAAGTTCTGATCAGACTGGCTCTGATCGGCCTTTCACCCCTTTTTGATTTCAAGTTTGGAGAATTTTTGTTCTGTTATTTAATATGTATGCTTACAAAACTATAGTCCTCCCTTCTCTTTATTTCCTTGCTGCCGGTATCAAAAATGTTCTACTGCTTTGTTTTGCCATTGTGTCTTACATAGAGGGGGGAAACCCAAGCTGTTCTTTTAAAGTGATTTTTACTTACCATGAGGTGAATTTATTTTTCATTTTTATTATGGTATAATGGAAATGCCAATAAAATAGTGACAGATATCTTTACAAGATTCATAATATAACTGCCAATGTAGTCTGAGGGGGCACCATTTACCATCTTTGTGTCAAAACTGCAGTTTGCATGCACATAAATCTAAGTGCGGTTATCCCTTCTCTTTGTCTGAAGTTAGATGTCAAATGTGGCTTAAAGGTGAAGTTTAATATACTGGAACATCAGTCACCTTCAGAATGATTTAGACTCACTCAGTTCACTGTGCATACTAATATCTTTACCTCTTTGTTTAGTTCTGTATAATCCAGAAGACACTCTGTCCTTGCTATTGATTGTTTCAGATGATTCCAGTGAAAAGTTACTTGCCATAGAAGAGATAAAGTATTTTGGACAGCAGTTCAATGGAAATTCAGGAGATTTTGGGAAATGTGACAGAATGCATCTAGTCTGGTATTGGTGTTCTAAAACAATCCGGCATAATTGTCAAGAACAGCTTTGGAGGCTTTTCTCAGTCCTGCCACCCACAATGTTACAGTGGTAGATGACTACCAGAGAAAGAATCTTCTCAATACTGGTCCACCATCTGTGCAACCTGGCATCCTCATTAATTGTTTTTAGTTTTCAGGTAAATATTTACTGTATATACTCGTGCATAAGTCTAGAAATTTGAGTCAAAAACTTGGCCCTCAAAACCTGGGTCAACTTAGCCACAGGTCAATGCAGTTAAGTACTGTACTTTATCTCTTACCAAAAAAAAACCACCATTCCCTTCTTTAAGTATAGTTGTCCCTCCACTTTCGCGGACTTGAGGTCCGCAACCCTCGCTTATCTGCAAGAGACGAACAGAGTGAGATAAAATTTGCCCCCATGGACATGCATCTCCATTCAAGCCAATAGGGCTTGAATATTTGTGTTTTCCCTTTTTTGCAGGATGGGTGGGTGGTGGTTTCCAGAACAGATCCCCCGCGAAAAAGGAGGGCCGACTGTATTTGAGTGATCCTCTGTGACACCACTTTTGATCTTTTTGAATATCTTGGCAGTAAAGTGGTGGTAGAGGCAGCTCTTTGGCACTTTCTCTCAAAGGAGCACTGAAAGGAATCAGGCTTTGAAGGATTTGAATAAGACATTTGTGCATGTTTATTAGCTTTTCTGGGTTAAAATCAGGCAAAGTCATCAGTTTAAAGTTAAAGGCTATACTCACTGCTAACATAGTGCCTATACAGACTGCCAGAAATAATCCAGCTTGAGGCCACTTTAACTGTCCTGGTTCAGTGCTAGGGAATCATGGGAATTATAGTTTTGTCTGAGACATTGAGCCTTCTCTGTCAGAGAGCTCTGGTGCTACAATAAACTACAGTTCCATGATTCCCTAGCACTGAGCCAGGGCAGTTAAAGTGGTTTCAAGCTGGATTATTTCTGGCAGTCTGTATAGGCCCATAGTCACCATTTTCTTTCTTTTCCTTTTCATCCTTTTTGACATACACATTTTCTTAGCCCTGTCTGTAGCTGGTCACCTCCCACACACATCACACAGCCACTATTTACTGTAGTTCCCTCCTCATCCATCCAGCTTTTAGGGTGAGCACAAACAGTTATGCCTGCCGGGATTTTGTCGGTACTTTGGTCTCATTTCCCTTTGCTTCATTCTTTATGTCCTTTCTTACATGCCCCTAAGTTTTACCCTTGACTTATCCACAGGTAATATCAAAATCCATAATTTTTGCTGCAAAACCTGAAGTTGATTTATTGTCAAGCATATACAATAATATTTATTTTCTAGCTTTTGTTAGGTTTTATTGCTGAATTTTTACATTTTATGACAGGGTCCTTCATGAGATACATGCGTGTAAGCACCATAGTTATGATGCTACACGGTATATCCTGGCCCGAACCCCCAATTCCTCACTTCTAGGGAATCAGCAATTGCATTTGATGGGGCCTGTTCTCCTGTTTCACCCCATCTCATGTACAATTTCTGGTGTGACAGGCAGAAGCAGGAGCCCTGTTGCAATTCCCCCTTGTGCAAGAGATCACACTTGTGGGGTGGATGGGAATATTAATCCGTTGCTTCCCGCCCAACAGGCTAACAGACCCTTATTGATTGCAGAGGCTGCTTCTTAGTAAGTGCGGATTGGGGGACTTTCACATTTTCTATGTGTTGCCTAAACTAGGGGTTATGTAGGGATCACGAATACCACAATGTTAGAAATGTGCACCTCAGGTTATACATTCGTAACTCTCTGACAGGATCCGGCCACTGTTTCTAGAACTTGAGAGGTGGTGTGGCATAAATCCTAAAGATTACTTGTCATCACTACATAACACTTTTCCTCAGCACTCTTCAGTCCCATGTTTGGAGCAACAAACATGCTGGTACTCTTTAATAATGATGACTGATTTTTTTTAAAAAAACAACAACTATGTTTTAATATATTATAAAATGCACACTTGTACTTTATACATCCAAAATAGAAACTTCAGTGCAAATCTCAGGTCACTGGCATGATGTGATGCTGACAGGGTAGTCATTGTAAACCTGTTTGCTAAATTGTTTCTTTAATGCTAAGACTGGATCTGCTTTTTTTTTTTTAATAACTTATAAATAACCTTTACTTCTCTTACTGAACATGTTCTTTTCTGTATTACAGAACTTTACCAGTAGATGGAGATATGCCCAAAGAACCAGTTTATGTTGCTAGTGAACTCTTCCTGCCAGAAGAATAATTAGAATGCATTTATTAAAGCCAAGAAAAATCAATGCATGGCATTTAGAAATGGATTTTAATAAGCTGTGAAATAAGTATTAGCATGCTTTAGTCACAATACTTGTGAGTTCAAGAAATAATTGGCTCCTGCTGTATATATTGGCTTATCTGCTACATGAAAACTGTGTGCAGATACAGGTCTGTGTGCAGATCCAACAGGTATTGTCCATTCAAGCCTCATTGACATGAATATAATAAGCTGTTATATCTGGCTGGAACTGTAGTGTCTATAGGCAGCAGTCCTGCAACAACTCTTTTGATTTAAAAAACATAACCATGGTTTGATTGTTGGACTCTGACTCTGGACACCAGGGTTCAGATCCCCACTCAGCCATGGAAAACCACTGGGTGACCTTGGGCAAATCACAGTCTCTCAGACAAAGGCAAAGGCAAACCCTTTCTGGATAAATATTGCCAAGGAAACCCTGTGATAAGTTCATCTTAAGTTTGCCATAAGTCAGAAACAATTTGAAGGCACACAACAACCACATATAGTAAATAAAGAAGTGGGACCTACAATAAAATTGCATTGCATTGTATCATTACTGCCTAAAGGGAGTATTCCTGTTTCAGGATTCTAGTCGTGCCCTCCTCCATTTTGTTCCCTAGTTTCTGTTTCCAATGAAGTTTTTCTTTCCCAGTAGACATTCATTATCCTATGTCTAGTCCACATTTTCCATCCTTATGGAGCTATTTTTGATTGCTCATTAGGTTTTATTCTCTCAATTATTTTTTTAAAAAAACTTCCTCCTGAACATGCTGATATCTTTCTTTAGTTTCTTAGTGGTCTTATTTGCCTGCAGTTCTATTGATACTCACTGCCTCAATTCACTATTAGAAGGGGTGATAAAACAGTCAACCAAATAATAACTAAGCTAAGAAACAGGCGATTATGCAGGATTTACTAAAGTATTAGTATAATGGAGCCTACTTAAAATATAGATGCATAATGTATACAACTACTTTTAATATCTAATAAGGCACAATGGGGAAACAAAGGAACATAGGAAGCTGCTTTATACTGGGTCAGATCATAGACACTGACAGGCAATGGCTCTAATGCAGGAGTCTTTTCTCTTCCTATCTGGAAACGGCAAGGATGAATGGGGGACATTTTGCATGTCATGCCTATAAACACATAAAACATTATCAGTTTAAATGCCATCACATATCCATCATCATCAGATTCTTTCATATTCACCATAGCATCTACTAAGGCATTGCACAGCCATTTCATAGAGGATTTTACACGTATGTCACTTGAAGCATATCCATAACCATTTATTATTTTAAGAATACTGTTTTGTCATTTGTGGCATTCAAGGGTTAATCTCCTTGAGCATTGTTAAATCTTAGCAACGGTGGTATTATAAGCATATTAACAGGCATCCATGACAAGCATAATATGACTTTATCTATCTTAACATAGCCTTACCAGTACCAGGATATACTAGCATATTAAGGCAATTTATCAGCCTATTAGTCTACCAGGAACAGCATGGCTGTTTGAGACAATTATTTTCCTTACTGAAGACATACCACAAAGGCAGTCTGATATAAAGGCTTTTGTTTTAGCTCTTTTAGTCTCTCCTTAGCCTTACTCAGCTTATCAGTTATCCATCCAAAACAAAGGTGTTCACTGCATGTTTCTTATATTTATCCAATCAAAACCAATATCTTTATCCATAATTCCAATCCCTGTACACACTGGAGATGATCATACTACCCTTTTCCATCCCTCCCTCCCAACCTAAGCACGGGATGAAAACTTTTAAGCACAGATTTTATCGCACACCTCCGTACCTAGGCTGCAGGTATCCCATTCCCGATCATGGCATGTCATACCTAATCCAGACTTCTCTGGCACTTTTTGAAAGAATGGGATTTTCCTGGAGTTTCTTATACAGTGGAAAGGAGAAGCTAGGCATGGTCAGACACTCATTCTAGATCTTAAAAGGGGCTTTTTGGGGTATGTCCATAGAAAACGAAAGAAGAAGAAAATGGCATGGCCATTGCATAGAGAAGATGGAGAAATTCTAACAGGGGGCAGAGAAAAGGCAGAACTACTCAACACCTTCTTTGCCTCAGTCTTTTCACAAAAGGAAAAGGGCGCTCAACCTGAGGAAAATGGAGCAGAGGACACAACGGGGGAAATGCATCACAGAATAAGTAAAGAGGTAGTATAGGAATACCTTGTTAACCTAAATGAATTTAAATCTCTGGGACCAGATGAACTAATCCAAGGATATTAAAAGAACTGGCAAATATAATCTCAGAGTCACTGGCAATAATATTTGAGAACTCCTGGAGAACAGGAGAAGTCCCAGCAGACTGGAGAAGGGCAAAAATTGTCCCCATCTTCAAAAAGGGGAAAAAAGAGGATCCCAACAACTATCATTCGGTTAATCTGACATCAATACCGGGAAAGATTCTAGAATAGTTCATTAAACAGAGAGTCTGTGAACATTTAGTAGGGAATGCCATAATCACTAAAAGTCAACATGGGTTTCTAAAAAACAAATCATGCCAGACTAATCTGATCTCTCTCTCTCTCTCTCTTTTTAAATAAAATTACCAGCATGCTAGATGAAGGCAATGCGGTAGACAGCATATCTTGATTTCAGTAAGGCTTTTGACAAGGTCCCCCATGATATTCTTGCACACAAGATAGTGAAATGTGGGCTAGACAATACAACTGTTAGGTGGATTAGTAACTGGTTGACTGACCGAACCCAAAAGGTGCTCAGCAATGGCTCCTCTTCATCCTGGAGAGAAGTGACCAGTGGGGTGCCACAGGGTTATGTCCTGGGCCCAGTGCTATTCAACATCTTTATTGATGATTTGGATAAAGTAATAGGGGGCATGCTTCTCAAATTTCCAGATGACACCAAATTAGGAGGAATAGCTAATACCCCAGAAGAGAGGATGAAAATTCAAAATGACCTTAATAGATTAGAAAGCTGGGCCAAAGCTAACAAAATGAATTTCAACACAGAGAAAAATAAGGTACTGCACTTAGAGCAAAAAAAAAAAAAAAAAAAGAAATAAGATGGGGGACACCTGGCTTAATGAGACTATGTGTGAAAGGCTTCCTAGTAGACCACAAGTTGAACATGAGTCAACAGTGTGATGCCTCAGCTAAAAAGGCCAATGTGATTTTAGTCTGTATCAATAGAAGTATAGTATCTAGATCAAAGGAAGTAATAGTCCCACTGTATTCTGCTTTGGTCAGGCCCCACCTGGAACACTGTGTCCAGTTCTGGGCACCACAATTCAAAAAGGATGTTGAAAAACAAACATGTCCAGAGGAGGGCAACTAAAATGGTGAAGGGTCTGGAAACCATGCCCTATGAGGAATGACTTAGGGAAATGGGTATGTTTAGCCTGGAGAAGAGACACTTAAGAGGTGATATGATAGCCCTCTTTAAATATTTGAAGGGATGTTATATTGAGGAGAGAGCTATGTTGTTTTCTGCTGCTCCAGAGAATAGGACCCGGAACAACGGATGCAAGCTCCAGGAAAAGAGATTCCACCTCAACATCAGGAGGAACTTCCTGACAGTAAGGGCTGTTCGAGAGTGGAACACATTCCCTCAGAGTGTGGTGAAGTCTCCTTCTTTGGCGGTCTTTAAACAGAGGCTGGTTGGCCATCTGTCGGGGATGCTTTGATTTTGAGTTCCTACATGGCAGGGGGGTTGGACCGGATGGCCCTTGTGGTCATTTCCAACTCTATGATTCTATGACACATTTAGCTTTCTTTGTCAGAGAGTTCTGGTGCCACAATAAATTACAATTCCCAGGATTCCCTAGCACTGAGCCAAGGCAGTTAAAGCGGTCTCAAACTGGATTATTTCTGCAATGTTCTGGTCCTTAGTTTAAAAGGCTGTTTCCAGATCAAGATTTTATTTATTTATTTATTTATTTATTTATATCCCGCCCCTCTGCAGAGCAATCGGGGCGGCTTACAACATTAAAATCTCCATACATATATGTTAATACACTATAAACAAACCCTAAAAATTCTGAAACCCACCCGCCCCTTAAAAAGTGAGGGTTCTTCTTCTTAGGCTAGGCCCGATGGAGATGGGCCTGCATCTCTCCCCCAGATGACGTCAGATGGATGAAACAAAGTGATTATTTTTTTCTTATTTAGGAAAACAGGATAAGGAACATTTAGCAGCCTACTTGCTTCCAGTCAGAAAGTGGATGCAGAGCAGAGTGGAGGGTGAATCTTACACCACAATGATTGTGAGGGAAGAAGGATGCTAACCAAATAAATACATAGATTCCCTGGTATCTACACAATCTCAACACCACTAGCTTCAATGAAAACCAGATGATGGTTCTGTGGCACCAGTGGGTGATATAAAAACAACAAAGCTTCATATTGCCAGGTTATACCAAGTGAGGAGCTACAGGGATCTGAGTTCTCTATTTGGTATCTAATTTGCAAGCTGCAGCAACAAATCAATCTTTGCACATTGGATTTCTCTGGAAGCTGAGCTGGAAATTGGCACACAGACTTTCCTCATGCCCAGAGGTGCTCAAACCAAAACTGGAGAGTTTGCACCCTTGTTTCCTGCCTGGAGATGGCCCACAAAAACTGGAGATTCGGACCAGGCTCTGAGATCTAGCAGCACTAATTTTGTAGGATTTTGCAGTGCTCTCATTCTTTGTGGATTCATAGTCAACACGATCCTTTTATCTCTGGCAAACCTTCTGTGCTGTTTGTTTCCTGTTGTTTTCACCAGAATTCTTTCTCTGCAAAACACTTCAGCTGTCACCCTTGTGGCACTCCACATGATGATTTACAGCAAGAGCCAAAACAGGATGTACTTGGCTAAGATCTAAACACTGCTAGCTTCAATGAAAACCAGCTGATGAGTCTGTGGCACCAGTGGGTGATATAAAAACAACAAAGCTTCATATTGCCAGGATATGCCAAGTGAGGCGCTACAGGGATCTGAGTTCTCTCCTTGGTATCTAATTCGCTTATTATCAAGTATGGGAAAAGCTCTGTCTGCACACCATGGAACACAGAGTAAATTTGGGAAGGGTATTGTGTGGTAAGAAATAACATAGAAGAAATATGAAGACGATACTGATTATTACCTAGATAAAATATCCAACTGATTGTTATATGCTGTTATTGACACAGTGCTTCCAGTCATATTCCCTTTTAATTTATGTAAATATAAATTACAATTTATGTAAAAGCTTTGGTCTCAGTATGTACCATGGTGAAATAAGCACTGGAAAGGGATCCTTGACTACTCCACCTCTACTGTGAGTCTACAGTTTTGTTCTAAGTCCCTTGATTCTCCCTACCCTACACCTCAGACAGAGCTAGTGAGATGACTGGGTAGGTGAATTGTATGAAGTGACATGTCATAGTATACTATAGAATCATAGAATTGGAAGAGACCACAAGGGCCATCCTGTCCACCCCCCTGCAGTAACTCAAAGCATACCCAACAAATGGCTATCCAGCCTCTGTTTAAAGACCTCCAAAGAAGGAGACTCCACCACACTCCGAGAGAGTGTATTCCACTCTTGAACAGCTATTACTGTCAGGAAGTTCCTCCTAATGTTGAGGTGGAATATTTTTTTCCTGTAGCTTGCCATTGTTCTGGGTCTTGTTCTCTGGAGCAGCAAAAAACAAGCTAGCACCCTCCTCAATATGACATCCCTTCAAATATTTAAAGAGGGCTATCATATCCCCTCTTAACCATCTCTTCTCCAGGCTAAACATACCCAGTTCCCTAAGTCGTTCCTCATAGGGCATGGTTTCCAGCAGTATGCTAGCAGAAGAACCAGTAGCTTCATGTCAATTACTATGAACTATGTGGTTGGCTGGCATGGGCAACAAAATGAGAGCAGTGAGACCATGGAGGTGTGCATGGTGTGTTCTATGGGCAGGGTGGCATAATCATGGCACTCCCATTTTTGCTGCATGTTGATTGGTGCCGTCCTCCATGGACAAGGTATTGGAGGTATAGTTGGTATTCATTGCTGTGATTGGTGGGTGCTGTTCATGTTCCCAGGGATATTGTGGAACGCACTCTTGATGTTACTACCTTACCCCATCTCTGCTCTTTTGCTATCTGCTTTGCTGCTAGAATCACATATACCTCATGGTGGCCTAACATACCAACCTCACCATCCCCATTGATTGGCCTGTTTGAACGTTAAGACATTTCTTTCCAAAATAAGTTGCTGAGACATACAAGATGTGAAGCAGAAGGTAGCATTTTACTGAATTTTTGCTAGGATGTTTTCTCATTAACAAGTTGTTGTTGTTGTTTTTAAAGGAATTGAATATACAGACTTAAAAATCTGCCACAACAGACACGTTCCAGGTCTGTTGATAATCACCGGAAGTCATTTTACTTCTTTCCAAATTGGGGCAGTGGTGGTGGTATCTTGATATCTTGACCTTTCTCCAACTTCTTCTCACAGTCAACCATATAATTCACACCATCAATGACTAATTGAACAAGTTCCACCTAAAAAAAAAAGAAAAGAAAAACCTGTTGAGAATATGTAATAAAACTAAGGAAGGTCTGAATACCTGAACTAATATTTTTTTTTATCACTACTATTATTTAATTAATTTATACCCTGCCTTTCCCTCAATAATGATATTCAAAGGGTGTATCCACACTGAAGTATTAAAGCAGTTTGACACCACTTTAACTGCCATGACTCTATCCTACAGATTCCTGGAATTTGTAGTTTGGTGAGGCACTAGAGCTGTCTAATAGACCAGGCTGAATATACAATCTGCAATTTGAAGTGGTGCAATCCAGAAAGATTCGATCATGTGATCTTGCTGAATTTTGGATCCCAGAAGAGGTAATATCTCCATGGTATTATATGGCCCTCTGTCTCTAATATATTAAGTAGACGAAGGTATAGAAGATACTTACTGATGTAGTTAATCGCCTCTACTTATTCACTATCAATGTTAATTGTCATTTGTGAAAACACGGCGTTGAGTACTGACAACCATGGGCAGAAGGGAGATTATGGGAAAGAGAATTGTCTAGAGGGCTTGGGAACACAGTGATCCATGGAACTTACATGATCCAGGAACTGAGACCATGAAAAGAGCCCAAACCAGAGTGTTAAAACCAAGGACCACACAGAAACATACCCAAGCCAAGAAGACCTTAGACATAATCCAGCATTATCCACCTTGATTTCTTCAACATTCAAGCAGGGGAATGTCTTATCCCACCTGCTGCATCATTGTTTTGCTGTCATAGAAAGCAGTTGCAGATGGCAGCTTTGATGTCAGTGGTGCAGTAAATCCATTCTCAGGTTTAGTTTAAAGGGGATATTGAAGCTACTGAATCCTATTCCTAAAACAGGTTCACCATATTCAATAGTTCATTTAAAATA
This sequence comes from Phrynosoma blainvillii, assembly GCA_026167975.1. NCBI lineage: Eukaryota > Metazoa > Chordata > Lepidosauria > Squamata > Phrynosomatidae > Phrynosoma > Phrynosoma blainvillii. The sequence continues at coordinate 56,239,868 of JANUYF010000002.1, read as the reverse complement.
TGGATTAAAACCGAGAGCTGATTTACCACTGCACCAGCATGAGAACCACCACTGATTGGCTGTGATAAGCCTGAAGAGGAGGGTTCCCCCCATACACCAGGAAGCTTTCCTCTTTAGAAGTGTTGTCTAGTGAGAAAAGGTAGGGCAGGTTTAGGAGCTCCCTTGCTCACCTGGTGAGGAAACAATATGAGTGGGCTGACTATATTTCCCTGAGACAAAACAGGACATTGGGATGGCAAAAATGGGACTGGATTTTGTAATATTCCATATTCATGAAAATGTAAGATGATAACAAAAAATTTATTACATGAACATATTAAGCTAACAGTTATTCCTCAGTGGCAGAACTCATACAAAAATGTAGGTACACGTGGGGGGGGGGGGACTGTATTTCATCACGATTGTACCATGGCTATTTCTCCAATGAAGTTATCTTATGCAGCCAATTTTGGTCTTGCAACACCTTGTCATAAAACATTTCACATGCCATGACACAATTTTCTTTTTTGACAACCACAATTTCAAACAGAGAATCTTCAAACCATTTTTGCAACATAACAAGGCATTTTTCTTGAAAACGGGACAAAAATTGACATTTATATGAAAACAATGGGACAGTCTGGAAATATGAAAAGAAGAGTACTGTTCTGTTTAACACAGTGCATATGGTCAGCCTAGTTATGAGTAATGTCTGAATATGGTAGTTGTTTCTGAAGAAAGGTCTCAGACTAAGCATGAGGGTTTTATAAGCAGTCATGTGAAGAAGGACCCAGTGGCCAACCTCAAGGGGCAGGTCTAGTCCAGAACCTTCACTGTTAGGAGGATGTTCCAAGCAATGGTCCTGAGAGTCCACCAGATGATGGAGAGGCACTCAAGATCTACTCTGTGAGAGCATCTGACATTTGTTGCCTTTTTTTTTTATCTTGATGCCATTGTCTAATCATTCTGATGACACAACTGAGCTGGGCAGCCCAATCAAAGTCTGGCTGAAATAGCAGTGTCCTAAACCTTTTTGACATGTTTTATTTCCACTGCTAATATTAAGGACACTGATGTTTCTAAGCCTCATCAAATGGCCCATTACCAGTCTTGAGTGGTGGTTTATTAGTTTGTCTAAGCCAGTGTTTTTGGTTGTGCCAATGACTGATTCTAAATTGATTTTTCCCCTTTACAGTATGAGATATTTGAGTGATTTAGTCATTTATTTTATTGTCTCTTTACAAGTAATCCTTGTGGGGAAACCAGAGTTCTTGTTTTCCAGATTGCTGAATGGTGGAAAAATCTATTAAGTTTGTATTGACCAGTGACTGAAGCATACCAAATCTAAATAGCTTTATTTTGTTGCGGTGGGAAAAGCAAGGGGAAAAACATTTATCTTATGATCACATTAATGCTATTATATAGTGAAAAATACATGTCTAATAATGAAACCCTCCTATTCTCTTGGGCTGCTCTGTCTTGTTTTATTTAGACTGAAAGTTTTGTCAAATGAGTACAGAAGTGAGGATATAAAAGTGGCTTGGGACCAATAAATCCTGCTTTGTTGTTGTTAACTGTCATCAAGTTGACTTTGACTTATGGCAACCCTATAAATGGGGGACTTTCAAGTCACCCTATCTTCAGCAGCCCCACTCATGTCTTGCAGACTCAGGTCTTGCAGACTCAGCCCCGCTCCTGTCATGCAGACTCACTGCCTGGCCCTTGATTAATCTGTAATGTGGCTTTCCTCTTTTTCTACTGTCTTCTACGATATCAAGCAGGCCTTTCCGGATTAGATAACTGGCCTGTGGACCCTTTGAAAGCCAGGGATAGGACCCACTGCAATTTCTTGACTGCAGGGATTGTTACGCGTGCTGCGTTGTGTGTTGTGTTGTTGTATATGTTAATGTTTTTAGATTGTTACTGCTTATAGCAGTTGTTTTAATACTCATTGTTTAATAACTTTTTAAGGGGGGAGGAGGGATTGTTGTTGTTTTAATCTGTTTGTAATTTTATAAATCTTGTTCACCGCCTAGATTGGTTTTCCACTGGGGCGGTATACAAATAAACCATATTATTATTATTATTATTGTTTCTACTGAGTCTTGTCTTCTTTTTATATTTACAAAGTACGCAGTCTCAATTTAGTCATCCTGACGTCTAGGGAGAGTCCAAGCTTGATTTGCTCTAGGATCCATTTATTTGTCTTTTTAGCATTCCATGGTATCTGTAGAACTGTTCTCCAGCACCACATTTAGAAAAAGTTGATTTTCTTCCTATTAGCTTTCTTCACTATCCAGTTTTCACAACTATATATTGGGCTGGACAAGACGGGCAGCGAAAAGCGGTTAAATCTTGGGTTTTCTGAAAGCAGGTCAAAACCCTGTGGGTCTAAACCCCACAGCCTGCTCCCAAGGTCAGCCAAACACCCAACACAACATTTGATTTTTCCTCAACTCAGGACAAGAGGCTACTGTTAGGACAGAATATGGAAAAACAGAATGGTCCAATTAGCAAGGGATAAGACAAGGCTGTATTCTACCACGCTGTTGGTTTAATGACTACAGATGATTTATATAACATTAAAATAGACAATGAAGACATTGAAATAATTAAAGATTTTCCATACCTTGGCTAAATCATTAATCAGAATGGAGGAGGCACTCAAGAAATCAGAAGAAGACTAGGACTTGGAAGGGCAGCTATGAAAGAACTAAATGAAATCCTGAAGTGTAAATATATATTATTCAATACTTATATTGAGGTTGTCCATTCCATTCAATTTTCAATTTTCATGGGGTAGTCCGTGGACATCAAACTGATAGGGTGGTAGAATACAGCCTTGTCCTATCCCTTGCTAATTGGATGGTTCCATTTCTCTATATTCTGTCTTAACCGTAGCCTCTTGTCCTGAGTACAGGTTGCTTCAGGAAAATCAAATGTTGTGGCATTCCCATTTCTTTAAGAGCAAGCCATACTTTTTCATGATTTACACAATAAAAGGCTTTGCTATATTCTGTAAAGCATAGGCTGATTTTCTTTTGAAATTCTTTGGTGCACTCCATTATCCAACATATGTTCATAATGTGATCCCTAGTGTCTCTTCCTTTCATGAATCCAGCTTGGACATCTGGAATTTCTTGTTCCATATATGGTAAAGGTCTTTGTTGTAGAATTTTGAGCATCGGGTTTTCAGCCTAAAATACATTCAAAGGAGGTTTACTGTGCCTCCTTCTGCACAGCACTAGCAAATGTTATCTATGGTGCCACTGCTATTATCTCTGAAAGATCCTTCACCAGTGTCAACCCCCACTAATACTGCTGCCCCATAGTTGTTTGGCACATTTAGTCTGGCTCTTCAGCAAAAGCCTGTCTGATATTGGACAGCTAGCACCACTGCCAGCAGCATAACCTCTGGCCTCACAGCACACAATCCCACCACTGTTGGTGAAAAGTCCTGCTTTAATATAGGAGAATTGATTTGATTGTTGCTTAGGATCTCTTCCACTATGATATGATTTATGGAGTTTTCCCAAACCTTCTTAAAAATATTCAAGCCAGATAGTTCTGTTAGTCTGTCATGTAGCTTTGAATGTACAGTCATTTGAACAGAACTTGGAAGAACTCCCTTTAAATTCCAACTCCCAGAATCCCAAGCCATTGAAGAATAACGTAAACAAACTAAAATCATATTAAAATATGTAAACAGTTTAAAAACCATGCACATGTACAAATATGATCATTAGACCACCAAAAATGTTAATGAAAAGCTGTGTTTTAATTTGGCATTAGAATGAAACTAGCATCCGCATCACTGTGGCTCCAAGGAGAGGGCATTGCACAACAAAGAGAAGACATGTATAGACTGGCACTGCAAATATTGGTCTTCTATCTATTTAAAAATATCAGTTTATGTAAGTAATTTTTCCTTGCGCTTCTATCCTATCTCAAAATAGGGCAAGAAGCTTACCTCTGATCGGCCCATACGATCTAGGTTGGAGATATCATATATGTCTGCTACAGCAGCTGTGTCTACTCCACCTGTGCCACGCTTCTGAAGTCTCAGGTTTTCCAGGATCTTTGCAAATCTAGGATCCTGTAACAAGGGAGACTTGATTATTTTTAAATGTGGGTGATTTGTATTACAGATGTTCTTGAAAACTATGGTTTATTCCATTCACATTTTACGTTTTTAAGTTTGAAGAGATGTAAAGGCAATGCTAATTCATGAAAACTGTTCTTACTGACAATGGAAAAGATTGATTTATGATTAAAAGTCATTTTAGGTGTTTACCAACCTTGCTAAGCTTGGGAAGTTTAACATGAACTCCTGCACGTAATCCTGTTCCCAGATTGGAAGGACAAGTCAAGATGTATCCTAAGCGTTCATTCCACATAAATTCCCACCCTCGTTCTTTAATTAACTTTTCAACCTGTAGGAGAAATAAAATGCAATGAGCCACAGCATAAAAATGTGCTATCTGTTGGTAAGCACCAGTGTCCTGTTAAAATACATTCTACCCCCAGCAGTTTGTATTATAATTGCACAAGACCGAATATTGCTATGACTGACATACAGCCAAAACAAAGCTTGGAAAAGGTACCTTTTAGACTACATCTCTCAGAACCTACAGCCAGCATAACCAGTGACATCTGTAATTTTCTACTTGTGGAAGCAAGGACTGAATTTTATCTATATGTAGTAAAAGACACAAATAGGCACATAATACATTCTAAAATACAGTTGGCCCTCCATATCCATGGATTCAAGCACCCATGGCTTGAAAATATTTTAAAATATATATACATTTCAAAATGCAAACCCTGATTTTGTTATTTCATATAAGAGACACCATTTTGCTAGGCCATTTTATTTAATGGGACTTCGGCATACACAGATTTTGGTATCCATGGGTGGGTGGGTGGGACCAAATTGTAGCAGATACAAAGTGCCCACTGTACATACATTTTTGTCTTTAAAAAAGCTATATAATAAATCTATAACTTTTGAGCCTACTGTGTTTTCCATCTATGCCTAAGAATTTGTACTAAGAAAGAAGATCTAGCAGTTTCAGATAGTCAGAATTCTCTATTGGAAAATGTGTGGGGCTTATTTCCCAGCTCTCTAATGTGTTATCAGCATGTGTATTCCAACCATATTAGCCGTCACCAACTTCTCCTGTTTGAGATTAAATAGATACAAATTAAAAGTCTGATTTATTTTATCTTTTTCAATAGACAATCATTGGCATGTTTTCCTTAGGAGCTAACTAGAAAGCTGAAGGTCATAGTAGCTGGGCCAGAAGGGCCTTTGTCCAAAGAGTGAATACTTCTGAGAGATTCTTAGGGAACATCCCAATCTTTTCCCATATCCCAGAAGTGTTGAACCACAAGTCCTACATTCCCCAACCCACATCTACCGTATTTTTCGCCCTATAGGGCGCACTTTTTCTTCCCCTAAATATGCGTGGGGAAGTGAGTGCGCCCTATAGGGCGAAGGGGCCGAGGCCGTGGGGAGAAGGAGCCCTCCTTCCCCCCGCGACCTCAGTCTTTGAATGGACTGGTGCTGGGATCGAAGCGATCCCGGCACCAGCCCATTGAAAGACTGAGGCCACGGGGAGAAGGAGGGCTCCTTCTCCCCGCAGCCTCAGTCTTGGAATCGGCTGGTGCCGGGATCGAAGCGATCCCGGCCCCAGCCGATTGAAGACCGAGGCCGGCGGGGGAAGGAGCCTTCCTTCCCCCTCCGGCCTCGGTCTTGGAATGGGCTGGTGCCGGGATCGTTTCGATCCCGGCACAAGCCCATTCCAAGACTGAGGCCGGGGGGGGGGAGAAGGAGGGCTCCTTCTCCCCCCGGCCTCAGTCTTTCAATGGGCTTGTGCCGGGATCGAAACGATCCCGGCACAAGCCCATTCCAAGACTCAGGCCGGGGGGAGAAGGAGGGCTCCTTCTCCCCCCGGCCTCAGTCTTTCAATGGGCTTGTGCCGGGATCGAAACGATCCCGGCACAAGCCCATTCCAAGACTCAGGCCGGGGGGAGAAGGAGGGCTCCTTCTCCCCCCCCCGGCCTCAGTCTTTCAATGGGCTTGTGCCGGGATCGAAACGATCCCGGCACAAGCCCATTCCAAGACTCAGGCCGGGGGGAGAAGGAGGGCTCCTTCTCCCCCCCCCCCCCGGCCTCAGTCTTTCAATGGGCTTGTGCCGGGATCGAAACGATCCCGGCACAAGCCCATTGAAAGACTGAGGCCGGGGGGAGAAGGAGCCCTCCTTCTCCCCCCCGGCCTGAGTCTTGGAATGGGCTGGTGCCGGGATCGTTTCGATCCCGGCACAAGCCCATTGAAAGACTGAGGCCGGGGGGGGGGGGGAGAAGGGCTCCTTCTCCCCCCCCCCCCGGCCTCAGTCTTTCAATGGGCTTGTGCCGGGATCGAAACGATCCCGGCACAAGCCCATTGAAAGACTGAGGCCGGGGGGAGAAGGAGCCCTCCTTCTCCCCCCCGGCCTGAGTCTTGGAATGGGCTGGTGCCGGGATCGTTTCGATCCCGGCACAAGCCCATTGAAAGACTGAGGCCGGGGGGGGGGAGAAGGAGCCCTCCTTCTCCCCCCGGCCTGAGTCTTGGAATGGGCTTGTGCCGGGATCGTTTCGATCCCGGCACAAGCCCATTGAAAGACTGAGGCCGGGGGGTGGAGAAGGAGCCCTCCTTCTCCCCCCGGCCTGAGTCTTGGAATGGGCTTGTGCCGGGATCGTTTCGATCCCGGCACAAGCCCATTGAAAGACTGAGGCCGGGGGGGGGAGAAGGAGCCCTCCTTCTCCCCCCGGCCTGAGTCTTGGAATGGGCTTGTGCCGGGATCGTTTCGATCCCGGCACAAGCCCATTAAAAGACTGAGGCCGGGGGGGGGGGAGAAGGAGCCCTCCTTCTCCCCCCGGCCTCAGTCTTGGAATGGGCTTGTGCCGGGATCGAAACGATCCCGGCACCAGCCCATTCCAAGACCGAGGCCGGGGGGGGGGGGGAAGGAAGGCTCCTTCCCCCGCCGGCCTCAGTCTTCAATCGGCTGGGGCCGGGATCGCTTAGATCCCGGCACCAGCCCATTCAAAGACTGAGGTCGCGGGGGGAAGGAGCCCTCCTTCCCCCCGCGACCTCAGTTCAATGGGCTGGTGCTGGGATCGGTCTCCAATCCCAGCACCAGCCCATTGAACAACCGGCCTCTGGCTAAAGGGAGGAATCCTTTTTTCTTGGATTTTCCCCCTTAAAAATTGGGTGCGCCCAATATGCCGGAGCGCCCTATAGGGCGAAAAATACGGTATATTTAGCTCTTTCTCTTTAAGGACTCCAGAATCTTTATTCCCAAACTTGCACATTATGACTCTTTACTGTTGGTATAGAAGCACATCTTTAGACATATTTGGTGTAACAGCACTGTGGTTTGGTTGTCTTAGGAATGCTTTATATGAGCAATTTACAAATTTCAAAAGAGGTCAATATGTAATTTGTATATATGGAAGCTCCAGTTTTTAGAGGATGCAAGTAAAATCCATTCAAATAAAACATAAACAAACCCAAAGCTTTTGCTCATAGTTGTGGAGATTCCTAATGGGAATTAGGAATCCTTTGCAGCTCCATTTTCTGGAATACCATGGTACCCAAGGAATACAGAAACTATGTGTAGTCTACTGTGTAGGTAACACAGAAGGGGAGTACACAGTTCAGCTATGATTTGTTTAGATTCAGAGAACTTTTTCATCTTATACTTCTTAAGTAACATTCACTGCCTATTTGGCTGAAATTATTCTCCATATTCTCAATGAAAGTGAGGCAGAAAATATCATTTCTTTTGGTTTTAAGTTTAAAAAACAACTTGAAGTTAGGTTACCACAGATTCCAAAGGGAAATGCTGTTTTGGGGAAAGCAAAGCTTCCTGCAAGTGATATCTTCTCCCCCTAAAACTAGCACTAAGTTTTAAGCTAACCTTCTCACTCTTTTCTATTTGAAAGGTGAAAAATAAAGTAGAGGCAGACAGGTCATGATCCATTTCTTTGGATAAGCCACACCAACTGAAACCCTCCTCCCCATACAACACGTTAAAATGCAGGAGCTCTGTCCACTTTTACATATGGTGACCCTAATCTGCACTTCACTAAAAATTGTGAGAACATGAAGACGTTAAGATAAGCAGAAAAGTTACCAGCAACAGCACAAAAGTACAGACAGATGCTATAGCAATGATTTCTAAAGCCCAAGTTTTTCCATAGCAGAACTGGGTGCTTACCTGTAACAATCCACGGCAAAATCTTTCAAAGACTCTTTTCATATTGCCTCCTTTTTCCATTGAGATCACCCTTGTGTGGTCCTCTTCGTTGATCCAAATAAGAAATGTTTTGTCATTATTGTGCCTGGTTGGAAAATAAGCAATTGGTATCATTGTCACATGAACCTTAAGAGAATTCTTAGCCATGCCTCATCATTTCATCACCTCTCCCTTTTTTAGGATTCCCAGAAGTTTGGGCCTGTCCCATCTCCTTTCAGGCTTCAGACAGGGAGAGGAATTTCAGGATAAAAGCATTGCCTTGAAAATATTTTTTCCCCAATCTGTGATGCTGGCCCATGCTTCTGCAGGCTACATCAAAAGGGTCTAAAGGGTTTGCTGGCTGCCTTCTTCTTCCTCCTGTATGTATAATTACAGGATTGTGGCTTTGTGTTTTTTCCTATTTTCCTATTAACTTTCTCAGTTCTGTTCCCATGTTCGAAGCTGCAATGCAATTTCATTTATTGGAGCACACATGAATTTCATTATAGTTAGCCTGATATGAATGGCTTTCTTTTTCAGCTCTGCTTAGGCACTTGATTCCTTTCTTTATTCATTGTTGATGTCGCCTCTCTCTTTCTCAACCTCTTTCTCTTTCATGCCCTGAACTCCTGGCTAAACATCTACTTCCCTCCTTCCCCTGCCACTCTCTTCCTCTCTCTCTAACACACACATACACACATTGGCCAGAATGCTGTTGGGTAGGCATCATTCATTTATTTTTATTTATTTCATTTGTTTACCACCTTTCTCCCAGTAGGGACCTGAGGCGGCTCCCAGATTAAATGCACAACAGAGTTACATGTTCATGACTGCTTTGTATTCCCAATCCCTATATACCCCCTCTTTTAGGGTCTGCGTAGGTACCACAAAAGTCCCCCAATCCCCATTTGCCAGATACCAGCCACTAGGATCAGCAGAGGTCTGTTTCCTTGTAACTCAGGGATCAGCTGGCTGACATTCTCATCCCCTACCCCACCCCTTTGAGTGATCTCTGTTGTAAGACGAAATTGCGACAGGGACTCTGTTTCTGCCTGTTCTAGTGGAAATTGTTCATGCAAAGAGGTAGGAATGTTAGCTACTTCCTGAGTGACAGTGGAACAGACCACCATTGATTACAGCATTTGGTGACCAGTAAGTGGGGATGGGGAGAGGTTGGGTCAATATTCACTGTAGAGCAGGGGTAGGCAACCTTTCCCCTTTAAGGGCCGAGGGACTTCATCTCCCAGAAGCCTCAGCCATGTTGGCCAATAGTCCCATGTTGGCCAATAGCTCCTGGGATTCTGGGAGCTGAAGTCCCTCGGCCCTTAAAGGGGAAAGGTTGCCTACCCCTGCTGTAGAGGATTCCTCCAGCCACTCTCCTTTTCCTTCTCCTTCTGTCCACAGCTCCTCTCTAAATGTCTTATTTTCTTCTCTTTTCCTTACTCCTCTTCACAACTCCTCATTGTCCTTCCTTCCGCCTTCTCTCTCTACTTCTAGTTCTCCACCTCAATAATTCTCCTGGCTACATTTGTACTCCTCCTTTTCCATCCCTTTCTTTCTTGATTTCATTTTCTTTCTCCCTCTATCCCTATCTTTCCTGGCTACACCAGGGCTTTCCCTCCCTTTCTGCTTCTCCTTCATCCATGTCGCCAAGAAATCTTTGAAGCTATAACTGAATACATTGGATTTTCAGTTTTTTAAAAGTTTTAAGTTCCATTCAGCTCAATACAGCTTGCTTCTGACAAGATCACCTATTCTGTCCTGGCCCTAATGTTGTTTAACATCTTCGTAAATTAGTTGGATGACAAAATAGGGCGCACTTATCAAATTTCCAGATGGCACAAAATTAGGAGACATTTCACCTAAACATTAGGAAGAATGTAGGAGTAGTTCAAGACATAGAACAGCTATTGAATAGACTGCCTTGGGTGGTAGACTTTCCTTGTTTGGAGGCTTTTAAACTGAGGTTAGACAGGCGTCTCTCAGGAATGCTTTAGTTGTATATTCTTGATAGCAGGAGTTTGGACCTTTGTGGTCATTCCAACTCTATGATTCTGAGATATGCCCTATTGGCCTCTTGCCCTGCCTGCTTCTTGCTCTGTACGTTTATTATTTCCATAATTGTAATTATCACTATCATCATCATCATCATCATCATCATCATCATCTTCCCCTTCCCCTAATAGTTGGTGATTTTCCACTGCATTATTATGATTATGATGATTACTAAACAAGGAGGGAGGGAGGATTCCACAGCTTGACTTAAAAAGAAAAAGGAAATGTGGTCACGGAGTGGTACTAGTTGATGGTACTAGTTAATTGCTTAAAAAATGCAGTTCCTAAGGAAGGAAATATGTTCTTATTTGTTAGACTTTGTGATTTTATTTTTATTTTTAAAAAAGACATGCTCTGAGCCACTTCAGTTAATATTTATCATCCTTAATGACATCACCAGGGGCTGCCTCTTGTGACATCAGCAGCAATGGCCTGCCCCTTGTGACATCATAGAATCATAGAGTTGGAAGAGACCCCAAGGGGCCATCCAGTCCAACCCCTGCCATGCAGGAACCCACAATCAAAGCAGCCCCAATGGATGGCCACCCAACCTCCTTTAAAGACCTCCAAAGAAGGCACTATCCTCAGGTCTCATGATTTGGTCCTGAAATCTCAGCACTTGTGATGCTCTCAATCTGATGACTCTAGTTCCATCCCACCTCTCAATTCTTTCTCGCTCTGACTCTGTAACATCACAACGACTCTCTTTTTTGATGCCATAATGACCTACCCAGGTCTCAGGTACAGAAAGAGATGCTGTTGACATGGCAAATCTATACTGCCTTGCTTCTACTACTATTATGAAGGGAACAAGTGCTGAACAATGATATTACAGTGGCAAAGTTAAAAATAAAGGCTACTGAAGACTTCTACAATTTTGTTCCACTGTAACAACATAATTGGCCTGGTTTCCAAGGCTTATATGAAGAGCAAACCTGCTCAGTACCAGTCCCACTGACAATGAAATGCTGTTAGTCTAGAAAATACATGTTATTCTCTGAAACAAATGCAGCATGAGCCATGTGCTGCTATGGGAACTGAGAAATGGAAGAGTGTGGACACCCTTTTTACCAAGTGGTGGGAGGGGAAATTTGTTCCTCAAGTGTAGAACATTTTGAAACAATAACACATGAGGTTGCATCTTGTCTGAAGCCTAAACTGTGATTATTTTTTCTTTAAAAGTAAGTCATTTTCTAGGTGTTCCATAACAATATCAGCACAAAAATAAATTACACATGTAATTATATACTCTTTCACCCACAGAGCCAGTGTAGTGTAGTGGTTTGATTGTTGGGCTGCAACTTTGGGAGACCAGGATTCAGATCCACACTCAGCTATGGAAACGTCTGGGTGACCGTGGGCAAACCACCCTCTCTCATCCTCAGAGAAAGGCGATGACAAATTTCTCTGAACAAATTTTCTCAAGAGAAGCTCATCCATCCAGCCTTTAGGATGAGCCCAAACAGTTGTGCCTGCCAGAATTTTGTAAGTTCTTTGGGGTCATTTTCCTTTGCTTCATCCTTCACATCTTTTGCTTCATGTCCCTAAGTTTTATCCTCAATCTATTCATGGGTCATATCAAAATTCATAATTTTGGCCCCTAAACATGCCCTCAATGTATACATGAGGTCATCCTATAGTCAAGTATATACAGCAACCTTTCAAAAAATAAAACAATTAGTGATAGCCATGCTCCGAAATTTTGAAATATTCCTCAGTATCGCTTTTATCCAGAAATTAACTACAACAACAAAATAAACAGCCAATATCTTCACACAGCATCCATGCAATGAGACACCAAAAGACTGACAAATACAGAATTAAAACCATGCTTGCCACAAGCCAATTCAGTTTAATCAATGTCTTTCCTTTAAATTAAAAATGAAACAGGGGACAGGAAGGGACTGAAAGAAGGAAACCCAGTTCCTAAACACTTGATCCATTGCCATATTTTTGCTGTTGGTTTGTCAAACTTTTAAAAATGTAAAATGTGTTCTGTTATTGTTCCCTTAAAAATTAATTAATGGAACAAGAAAAGAAGAAGAAGAAGAAGGCAGCACCAATTATAGAATGAATGCATGCAAAGCATGCAATCAGAGTTAGAAATAGCAGCTACTCTGATAAAGAAGGGATTAATAAACTTGTTTGTTCACAAATTGAGCACACGCTTCTCATGCCATACCAAATTCCTCTGGCGTCTGGCCAGTCACGGGCCATCCCGGCACAGGTTAGCAAAGGGGACACTGGCTTATCAAAGAGGAAGTGGTCCTGCAGACCAGCAGATATGCAAGGCAGAGGGAAAGAAAGAAACAACTGAATGTTGGGTCTTCGATTTATCATTGCAAAGAAGGTTCCAAAGGCCAGCCGATCAATATATAAAGATTACATTGGATTTTTCTGCACTATCAGGCTGTTTCCCCAGATGATTTTATAAGTTTTTATTTACATGTAATGACAGAGATTCTAATAAGAGTAGTAACCATTCTGTTGCATAGGGTTTAAAAAAATTAAGGAGAAACAATATACAGAACCAAAAGGTAGGCAATGAATGTTTATGTTAGTGAAAGAATTTAAATCCCAGCAGTTTGAAGAGAGGACTCTAAATATTAAGAACTTGAGTACGGTATATGAATTTTCGTTCATGAAGCTTATTAAAATCCCACAGTAGAAACAGAAAAGCAGCTTGGTCTGACCTTTTTGTTATTACTGATTAATCCTCTCCTTCAATCTCATTTCTGTTTCTGTTCAATAGGTTAAGACCCAGATAAAACTGAGCTTCTAATTGGACTTATTTCTGTCACATCTTTATTCTTCCCATCAAATAAAAAAATAATTAAAAAATACAGAAGCATATATCCTAATTTGATTATAGATTTCCCCCCATCTGAATTTTCCCCTAGATTAGGGGATCTGAACTGACTGATCTTGACCAACCACCCCAAATTAGTATTTTAATGTGCTTTAAAAAATGTTTTTTTCTTTGTATTGTTTCAATTGGTTTTCATTTGTTCATTGCTTTGGGAGCCCTTGTGGACTGGAAGGCAATACAGAAATACAATCAGTCAGAGAACGATTACTCATCTTGTAATTTGACCTTTAATTAAATGATGTTCATTCCTTTTTATGTCTGAGTCTTGTTAGGACCATGGACAGTTTGCTACATTTTAAATAAATATTTTTTTCACTTTCCAGATTACTAGTCACACAGGGACATAATGCACAGTGGCCATATTTAACCAGCACGACAAGCTGGAATTTTAGAGAATTTCAGTTTTTCAAAATTAAGCATATTAGTGACTCACTAAAAACATACCACAGATCTTAGGTTTGCGGTTTGTTTATTGTGACATGAGAATGCAAACCAGAGAAATAATCCAGGGTTTGTTGTATGACAAATTCTCTGGTTCTCTTGGGTTTACATGTTTTTTTAAAACAAATCACAGACTAAAAGTCTGTCTCTTGTTTAGTGATGCTAGCTGAAAGTGGGAGTGTTTTATGGCATATATAGCATCATACTGGTCATACCTGGTGAGGCAGGAGTTCTGCAGATCCCTGGTGTACCATCATATGTAAATTTAATAATATATTAAATCACAGTTTTAAAAAGAAAGTTGATACAATTACACATGTGTGAAAAGTTCAGCAAACTATACCATAATCCAATTCCAAAATGAAAATTATTGATAAATTATCTGAGTTAAGTTGTGGGGCTGGCATAGTGGGATATGGGAGAGAGTTAGTCCATGGAACAAGTGCAAAATAGAAGCTAGGAAGCCAGTCAGACAATTTGTCATTTAGTGTTCATTGACTGGTAGTGGCTGTCTAGGACCTTTAGCAGAGGGACTTTACATCATGGGAAGTTTCAGGAATTGTACCTCACATCTTCTGTATAGAAAGCCTGTACTTTGTTTCTGGGCTATCCATCATGGTCCTTTCCTAAACAGTGGGCATCTGTTCATCCTTGCTATGAAATGGGTTTGGTTGTTCTGTGCAAGAAAAAAGCTGACAGGGAGAATGAACAATTATGTTCACTTTTTCTCCTTTCAGAAAAGTCATGGTCCTAACACTGTATGTAGACAGCTAGATGAAAAGCATCACAGCATACATCTGTACTATAGAAATAATGCACATCTTGACACCGCTTTAACTGCCATGGCTCCATCCTACAGAATCCTGGGATTTGTAGTTTTGTAAGGCACCAGCACTCCTTTGCAGCAAAGACTAAAGACCTTGTAAAACTACAGATCCCAGGATTCCATAGGGATGGGGCTACAGCTTTTAAGGTGGTGTCAAACTGCATTATTTCTACAGTGCAGATGCACCCACAGTCTGCACATGTGCCAGATTACACCTGTGTACATGCCAGCAAGCTTGTATTAAAGGGCAGAGGGTCCTAATGCTGTGTGAACAGAAATATCAAACCTCTGTATTGGATACTGGCCACTTTTATCTCACAGAAATCAATGGGACATGTTCGTCACAATTAAATTCTATAGGTCTCGGTGGATCTGTGCTAAGCACAAGTCTGGATACAATGCTGTCATTATGCAATGAGTTTTTAAATTATTTTACAATACCTTTTGTAGACATTGAACTCCTTCCTATGTATGCAAATATGGGCAAATATCATAATTCTGATCGAAGAATGGATTTGGGTAAGGGATTATTAGATTCTAGAGATGCTGGTTCAGGCTACAGAGGCTGCTTTTCATTAAAACACACATCTAAGGAAAACTTAATTTCTATAGATTTGGGAAGATCCTAGATATAAGAAAACTATGCCTTTTCATTTAATGTATGGACGTATATGAAAGAGAGCCAGTGTGGTATAGTGATATAAGTTTTGGATTGGGGGACCAGGATTCAGTTCCTTGCTCAGCCATGGGCCTCATTCCCACTACATTTTAAACCGGTTTGCAAACCAGTTTGAAGTAGTTTAAATGACCCTGGTTTGCACTTGAACTGAATTGCCAAAGCGGTTTGGAGAGGAGGGGCCATGTGCTAGACCCAATTAACGTGTGTCTTTTTGACACTGATTTTTTTCTGCATCTTTTTCAATAAATCGATTCTGTGCAAGTGTGAACCAGATGCGGATCGGAATCGATTTAAATTTACCCTTCGGCTGGCTGAAGCGGGTCCATTTTGAATTGATTCTTTCTTCAATGTGAACCACAAGTGGGTTATTTTACAGCAAGAAAATGCAATTGGGGCAAATGTAGTGTGAACCACACTCCGCTGTCGAACCAATCCATCGATTCAAATTGCAAACCGATTCATTTGTAAGTGGGAATGAGACCATGGAAATCCACTGGGTGACTTTGAGCAAATTACACTCTGTCAGCCTCAGAGGAAGACAAAGACAAACCCCCTCTGAACAAATCTTGCCAAGAAGAAGCCTTCAGGCTGGAAGGCACACAACAACAACAGTGGAGATTTAAACCCTTTGGGACATCTTGGTCTCAGGAACTGTTTCAGACCGTATCTAGCTGTTTAGGATTCAAATGCAATGCTAACAATAGTTTGATGATCTGTGCACAGCTTCCAGACACAGGCATTGTACTTACATCAATAAGCTGTTGTTGCTCCTTCTCAGACATATTGGTCAAACTATAATACTTTCCAGCAAGGTCTCCTTTCAGTCCTGCCAGTGCAGTAACAACAACATTTTCAACTTCTCTCCTCTCTGCCCTGGAGCAAGCAGGAGGTAGGCTGAGCCCTCGGATGCTGCGACCGGTGCGTACGCGGGATGATAAGACATAACGTTCATCAAATTGTCCTTGGGTAATCTGAATACACAGAAAAGTTGTGACAAAATGTATTGAGAGAATTTTATTTATACTGTATTAAGGACTATTCCTATGCCAGGAGGAAGGTGGGATGCAAGGTTCATTCATTCATTCATTCATTCCTGGACTGGCCCAAAACATTATGTTGCCTGAGGCAGAATCACAAATGGCAGTGTGTAAGATCAGATGTTCTCTGCAAGCATCTCTCCTTGGGAGCAAAACTAGAATAATAATACATTTTTAAATGGAAAAAAATCTGCCATTTCATGATAATTAAAACCAGCTGCAATGGCACTCTGCTTAATGGTAGGACTGGTAGTAGTGAGCAGCCCTGTGGGTTTTTATAGACATTTTCTGAGGATTCAGGGGGAGGCTACATTACTTGGATCTGCTCCCCACAATGCATGGGAAGGTCAGAAAGGAGATTTGTAAGTTTCTTTGGCTAGACACAGGTTATACTCCACAAAGTTGGGACCCCTCTACAGTCTGAGTTCCATAGTCACAGTAAGGATTATAACTGTGTTCGGACAAATAGGATTACAAATTTTCTTCCTATTAAAAATGAGAGTCTTCCACAGTTATTTCAATAACACACACAAATTAAAAACCAGATTTTAATTATGTTGTTTTAGCTCTTGGTTCATTTAATACAGTCCTGTTCTTCTCTGTATTGTAAGAAATATTTCATATAAAATACCAAGGGATATATTCTCATTCATTTCACAAAGTAGCTTTATTTTTATTCTCAGTACCATTTTCTCTACAGATGAACATTTTCCTCCTTAATCCTAAATCAAGCCCTACCTTGGAAGAATCCAGATCAGTGTGATGCTTCATTACTTTTGGATCATAGCCATTGTGCCTCACTTTGATAACAGGGTCAAAAATCTCTGCGAATACCTATAAAGTCAATAGCATATATCGATTATTATTTCCACAGTTTGTATTTGAACAGAAAATGGAAGGAATTGGTTTCAAAGAAAAAAGTAACTACTACAATGACTGGCTATTTGGGGCTTGGAACTATATTGGTAATGGATTACTTTTCAAAAGTAACTTTCTGAGATTAGTTCTACTTATGTAATCCCTCAATAGAAGTATTCAGCAGTACAACTCAAGATTTGTTTTTAAGTTAAGACCCTGCTTTTCTGGCATGTGTTTGAGAAGACATGAATTTTATATCACATACTAACTTTAATATTCTATTAGTAATTGTCGTTTCATAGTCATAACTTATGCTATTTATTTTTACAAATATTTTTCTACTTATTAAATTTATTTTAATTGTTAGTTATTTAAAAAAAGGCAAACTATATATTTAACAAATGATACAAGGGCTATTCAGAGGCATCAGTACCCTTCTCTCTTACTGAAGGTGATAGCTGACAATCCTGCAAAGAAAGAAAGAAAGAAAGAAAGAAAGAAAAGGTTCTTTTAACATTTCCCTCTAAACCACTATCTGAAGCATCAACTTAAATCTCCTCCTGATAGCACTGGCCTGGAAGGTGTAATTTTGACAGAGTTATGATGAATACTTTTCTGCTTTTGTCCTTTCCAGTCTTATCATTTGCTCTGGACATCTGGGAAGTTAAAACAAGTCCTTTATGAGTGTGTTGCATTTACATTAATGTATACAGTGCTAATATTGAAATCTAAAGCCAAAGACAAATTAGCAAAGAGTTCCCAGAGAGTGTTAGCACTTCAGTAGGACAATCTGTCTTCTAGAAAATTATAGTTCCCATCACTAACCTATGCACAAATTACATTAATTAGCTAACATATCTGGTATTGGCAGTTTAAATGTTAGGGAATACTTGACAAAAGTCTCTTTCTACTCCTTCCTCTGTTTTTTTTTTTCTCCATAATTTTTAGTGTTTCTCTTTGTGCGTCTTAAAATCTGCTCTATTTTAAAAATCCCCATTGTACTTCAAAATATGCTTTCTCCCTTTTTTTAAAAGCAATACATCTATTTTCAACCAATACAAATATTCAATTTATCCTCCTAGTCTGGTATATTTTGAGGCAATTAGCCCTCAGAAATGTCAGATTACTATTCCAAAGTGATCAGGACTGGAGTGTTGAAAGGTATAAGTGCATATAGGATTTTCATAGATGTTTTGGTCTATATTCCTGCTCACTGAACCTTACTGGTTTTCTCAATATGACCTACCCTACACAATTGTTATACACTTCATAGCCAAAGTGCAAATGTGAAGTTCCTAAAAATTAGCTGACTTTTATTCTTTGCTTGGTCTTTTAAGTCCAGAAATGGTGGGTAAATGGAAAATAGAGGAACTCGGTTCACATAAAAGTATCCTGCATGATGGACCTGAGGGTGACTTACAGTCTATCTATATTACATAATTATACGAGAAAGCACTTTAACTGGCATGGCTCAATTTGAATTAACCCTGAAATTTGTAGTTTGGCAGGATAGTTAGAATTGCTTGTAACTTATTGTATGAATTGTTTTATGTATTGGTTTTTAGATGTAAGCCACCTTGATAGCTATGGCTAAAGGCGGGATGTAAATAAATTATTATTATTATTATTATTATTATTATTATTATTAAATTCAGGAGAGTGCACTGAAGCTCTCTAACTACTTCACCAGACTGTATTGGATTCTATAGGATGGACCATGGCAATTAAAGTAATATCAAAGTGCTGAAACTGTGAAGGACAGATACAGTCTTAGCTGAATATCACACTACAGTGTTATAGTACTAGTATTCTACTTTAACTACTACTGGCTGCCTCCTGTCAAATCATGGGATTTGCAGTTTAGGGAGTGGCATTTAGAATTCTCAGCCAGAGACCCATTGGCTTCACTAAACTACAACCCCCAGAATTCCACAGGAGGCAGCTATAGCAGTTAAAGTGGAATACTAGTGCTCTAAACAGTGTAGTGTGATATTAGTCAACTAACAGGGAGAATCATTCAGGAATTGTTGGAAATAGGATAGCTCCAAGCCAACAGCAAAGTTTGGAGGTTAGCTGAGGCCTTTGGATTTGGTTCCACTTGGAACAGTTTAAGGGGGGTTGCAGACTGCCAGAAATAGCGCAAATTGAGCCCACTTTTAGGGTTAGGGTTAGTGCTAGGGAATCATGGGAATTGGTTTTTTTTCTGAGACATTGAGCCTTCTCTGTCAGAGAGCTCTGGTGCCACAATAAAATACAGTTCCCATGATTCCCTAACCCTAACCCTAACCCTAAAAGTGGACTCAATTTGCACTATTTCTGGCAGTTTGCAACCCCCCTATATCTTCTGATTTCTACTCATTTCCTGAAAAGTGGAGGGATGTTCTTGCACTTCCAAACAGATCCCTCTCAGGGGATTTCCCCAGAGGAATCTGCTTCAAAGAATGCTATCTCTGGGGGTCCTAATTACTAGGGATATATTTGACATATTAGGCTTGCACATGATACCGGGGCCAGGGTTCAGCACCCTGAAGCTTGTGCTGCCATTTTAGAACATTGGGCTTCCTAAAACAAAGTTTAGGATGATGCCCTCCTCCTAATTCCACATGCAGAATCAAACCAAGCTGGCATTTAAATGCTTGGTAAACACTGGTGACAGGGCAATGTTTTCTGCTACAGGGTAGTTCATGTGGCCACTGCTCTACCCCACCAGTATCTGCCACCAGATGGTTTAGCCACCCTGCCTAATGGTAGGGTCATCCCTTGTTTCTCTTCTGTGTCAAAGTCCCTCTAAAGGTGAAGCGTCTTAGCTGCTACACTATGTGACAGACATCATAACTCATCTCATAGTGCTTTAGGTTACAAAAGAAATGGGAATTGTGTGGCCTATGGTCAGTATGCAACCCTGGAGGGGGTCCGGAGCAAACTTTGGGACCCACAATCACCCCAACCCCTAGCAACTGCTTCCCAGTTGCTAAAAAAATCTTTGGGTTGCTTTAAAATGATGCTTTTAGGGTGCAGTCCACTGCACTGAAACAGCAAGGAATTCCCCCAATAATCCAAAAGGTGACGGGGAGATTATCACAGGGGGGACAGGACGCCCTTGTCCCATCCCTGTCCTGTCCTTCCCCTGCAATTGTGCAGAGAGTATCACATGATATCATCCTTATCCTGTCCTTCAATCATCCTTATTGCATGATAAGGACGATATCATTCCTATATCACGATATCATTGCGATATCAGGATAAGGATGATATCATTGCAATAAGATTTTCAGGTGACGTCATCTTTATCCCATCCTTATTCCATCTCTCAAGTGTCATGGCCCTGTCAGTTTGTATTAATGGAAACTCATGTTGATACAATGATGGGGCCACTGACGGGAGAAGGACTGGATAAGTGTAGATGTGATAAGGATGGGATAAGGACAGGAGCAATCCCTCCTTACCCCGTGTGATAATCTCCTGTGAATGATGTAACATTACATCTGGTACCAAAGTAGTGGAGGTGACAGCATAGCTGCAGACTCAAGAGGTGACAAAATGGGCAGATACAGCCCACCCTAGTTTAACATGCATGTGTTACGGTATATACATTAGAAATAAAAAACAAAACTGCCCCTTCCCTCCAAGAGCAGGGAAGGGAACGACCCTGAAAGAACGTTTATTTGCAACTCACAAGTCTACTGGCAAGAAATCCTTAAAAAGATCTAAATAAGGGACAATTTAGTAGCAGTAATTTTACCTGGCACAATGTCCAGAAATTAGAATTAGAATATATATGGTATTACAAAGCGTTGTATGATATTACCAGCCTCAGAAGCTAATATATTAGGTTTCATTAGGTGAGTCACAGTGAGATTCAAAAGACTGCTCTTAAACTGCAAGACAGCAAAACATTGTCTTTTTAGACTGTTATGACAGTTTTTTCTCCTTAATAAGATTTAGAGATATTGCTGCTTTTCAGGAGTCATTTGCCCTGCTGGCTGCTACAGTCTCTAAATCAGGAGGCTTATGAATTCACTTTGAAAACCTACAATAATTATATAGCTCTTCCTGTTTGGAGAGGGAAATATTTCTACATTGTTGGGGGAGTCTGCCAAGTAGTGAACTGTTAACGTTTATTATGAGCCTAATAAATAAAACAAGAATCTGTTTTGTTTTCAGAAAACACAGTCAGGGGAAGGAGTATAAAAATATTTTAAAATATTTTAAAACTATTTTCCCATCCAGGTTTTGTCATGCCTATTCTCTCAAAATATTTTTGATATATGCCTGGATTATCCATCTGTCAAAATATCAACTTTTAGGTTGGGTTTTGTTTCTTGTTTGAGAGAAAAACTATAATACTTTACATTGGATATGTATCTGTATCGGAGGTGGGTGACCATGTGTGGAGCAAGGGCCATTTTTTTTCCTTCTGTAGCCTCCCACCTGCAAGCTGTATTCATGGTTTTGGGGGATGGGTTATAATTCTGGAGGGTTAAGAGATGCCCATTTATGTCTGATTTGGGGTATTTGGACACAGTTGTTAGGTGACAATTGCCTGAAAATAGTGCAGATTTGTTTTGATTTTTTAAATTGAGGACTTGGGGGACACAAAAGTGCAGCACAGGCCGTCTCACAGTGTGCAGGCAGCATGTTCCCTATCCTTGCCCTATATAAATTGCCATGTGTATGGAGGAGCACAATGGGATTTTTACTCCACTCCATTATAGTATTGCCAGGTCAGCAGCATCCCATTCCTTGAGATCGAAAGGCCAAAATTAAAACTCAGTGGCTGGGCCCTTGTTTTGTTAGAAAAGCAAGATAGGCAGAGGTTGGAAAGTAGAACTACTTCTAAGAAATAGGCACAAGGGCATTTCATGCCAAAAGGACCAGAATTTGCATAAAACTGACTAACTAGGTAAGATGGCAACCCAGAGTCAAGACAGGTGGCAGCAACTGGAGCAGGTCTACCATTCCTGCTAAGTAGGGTTTGCTAACCACATAGCCTAACCTACAAAGCACATGGTGTGTGGGGAGTTGTGTGTTGTTTTTTCAAACTATCTGCTGCTACTAGAACTTGTGGAAGGCTCACCAACAGTCCTTGGTGAGTTTTCTTCCTCCAGACCCAGTATCACTGCTGCCAGTATTTGTACTACAAGAAGGCTCATACGTCGCAGTACTAATGCTCCACTACTTGCCTTGCTCAAGATGGTATGATGGTCTCAAGTGCATGCATCTACCACCTCTGTCCCCATTCCCTTCCCCTTGCACCTGATGTTTTGTTTCTGCAGTGTTTCACTTGTGTTTGCACATACAAAAACTTCACATAGAATTAGAGAATCATGGAGCTTCATGGGATAGTTAGAGATGGATGTCTAGACCTTAAAGCCACCTCAACCTTTCAAAACCAAATTTCTTCCCTTTCTACGTTTGTTTGCCCTGAGATTTGTCTCCCTGCCTGGAAATCTGAGTAAGCACAGCATTTCCCTGGGACTTCAGCCAGTGCTCTGAAATCTGGCAACCCTAGTTAACAAAAGTTCCAGTAATGTTGTTTTAATCTCAAGCTGAATTTAACAGTGGGATACCAGGTAGCGACAGGAGGCAAATTGTATATCTGCATTGTATTATTCTGGATATCGTTATACAGAGAGCTTCTTTAATGGTGTTTTCACTGAGTTTCCCACTGAGGGAGGGGGGGAAAAGACTCTAAAATCCCACAAAGAGGTACAAACATTATTCAGATGGCCTGTGTTTTGTGCACACTCTAGTATCCTATTTTCCTTAATAACTACAGTTATGTTAAATGAAGAATGAGTGTTTATGTATTTCATTAAATGTACAAGGCAAAGATATAAGCACAGCATATGAAAATGGAAAAAAAAATCACCTCATAAGATTCTTCATCCCCGGCCACCATGCCTACAGTTTTAATGAAAGGGTGGCCAGGATTGTCAACGCCGGTTTGGATGCACTGATCCAAGGTATAGCCATTGGGAGTCATCTTGTCCCTCAGTTTGGCGTAGATTGCTGGAGTGAGGCACTCAGCCATGCAATTGTTGTGCTTACGAAGATCAGGATAGTCTGCACTGAGTAAAAAGAAATTGAAAACATTCATATTGATAAGTAAAGCTTTGCTCTTAAGTTTATAAATCTATACTGGGAAAGGTAAAGAAAATCAGCATTGTTTTGTTCTTCATGCCTTTGGAGAAAGCAGAGGGGGGAAAGGAGAGTGTGTGTAAATATTTTACAGTGAACTGGGTGATTTTAAGAAAACAGCAGGGGACTAAAAATGTGATTGGTTATTGACTCACAGAGGCAGTTGAAATTTATATGGGAAACAAACATACAGTGCTTGCAGGGGGTATGCTGGCTTCTAGATGAAACCACAGAGGTAGTTTCAGTAGAGAACGGAAGCACTTAGGCAGATGGAAGGAAACTAATGTCTTTCAGAATTTATATTTTGCATGTTTCTGCCAAATCCAAAGTGCAAGTAAAGTTAATGAGCTGAATACACAGCTGGTGGAAATCAGCATACTCAAAGCAGAAATGGTTGAAACTGTACTTGTTCATACAATTTGCAAATATGGACATTTTACATTAAAATATTGATAGATACTTTAGCAGTACACTGGGCCCTCCACATACACTGCGGTTAGGGTCACAGGACCCCTGTGAAAGTGAAAACAAAGCAAATAAAACACAATTTAAAAAAACTCCTGAGAGAACACCTCTCTAGGAATCTCTCTAGGAATTTACTCCTGTTAATGAAAAGCGATAGGAAAATTCTTCCCCACGGATGGGACAAAAACGGGATAACGGTGACACCGCGTAATGTCATCTGATATTCTTGCCCCAATCGCACAACTGTGATGAGAGTGTCCCACTTTATTCCTGTCACTTTCAGGTGTCTGATCATCTCCTAAACCTAAGGAGGCTTTTGTTCAAGGTGCCAGGCAGCCATGAAACTTTTTGGTTGAATATTTACCAAGTCAATCACACTCAGCCTACCTCACAGATAGGGAGAGATACTTTAAATTCCTTGGAGGATATACATTTAATAAAGACAACCAATTAGAAATTTGGCATAATTATTTCCACCAAAGGCACTGTAGATTTAAAAATTATGACTTGCCTATTATGGGGAACAGCTACTTTCACTTTTAAGTTTTCATTTTGTATGTGTGAAGCCACACTGCAGAATTAAAGCAGTTTGACACTATTTTAACTGCCATGACTCTGTCCTACAGAATGCTGGCATTGTATTTTGGTGAAGCACCAGAGGTCTGTGACATACCAGGCTGAATACCTCACCAAACTATGAATCCCAGGCTTCTGTAGGATAGAGTCATGGTCATGGCAGTTAAAATGGTATCAAACTACTTTAATTCTGTAGTGTGGCCACACCCTATGACTCGCTTTCTACCCCATTCATTTCAATTTATCCTCCTGCCTTACTGCCCTAGTGTCATTTCCTTGCTTATAGTTTTCAGCACAGCTTTTAGTAGGTTTTCTTTGTTAAGATTTTTCACCAATTTTGGAGATTATTGTATGCGAAATCCATGCCGGGTTACATGCAGACTGTAAGCATCAGTGATGGATCTTATTGCATTGCTCCATGCCCGGGCAGTAGCCAGCCTGTATCCAACCTGGGATTCTCCAGTTGCAGGAGAAGTCCAGGTTGGATACAGGCTGGCTACTGCCCAGGCATGGAGCAATGCAATAAGATTCATTACTGATGGTTATAGTCTGCATGTAACCCGGCATGGATTTCGCATGCAATAATCTCCTTAGTCTTTGTCCATTGTGTACTGCTTTCTCATCTTCTATATTCCTCTGCATCCTTTACTTTAACCCCAAATCTTGGAAAGGCCACATTTTTTGGACGATAGCTCACTGAAATCATCAGCCAGTGGCCATATATCTTCTTCCCTTACTTACTGACTGGCTATTCTGCTCTGCTACCTTCAGCTTCTCAGCTTAATATCCCTTTCCAAAAATTGTTGAGTATAGGTGTTTCAAGCAACATACTCGGCATTTGAATCAAAGTATTTACCTTGGGGGGAATAATCTTTGTCTTTCAAAGGACCCAGCTTTCACATTCTGTTGATTCAACAGGTACCCAGTTGTCAAGGCCCCAGTGCTAACTGTTGCTAAGAGAACAGCAGTTCTCCCACCCATCAGGAAACGTGAGAATGTACTGGCCATTTTTTGACAACCCAGTTATTTCTGGAAAAAGCAAAAGACAAAAGAGCACACAAAGTTATGATGAGAATTGAAATAGTACAATAAGAAATGATTAATAATAAAAATAAGAATGGTGACAGAATCAACTAGATCATGACCTACCGTAATTCAATCTGGATACATATTCACATTAAACAGAAAGGTCAGAGTACAGCACATTTTAATCGTATTGGGTCCTTGGTGGGGCTGTCCCTGAAGACTGTTGGGAAATTTCAGCCAGAATGTAATTATTTGACTACTGAGAACCACAAGGTAGCTTAGTGATGTTGTATCTATTTTAACATGTTGTTGTTGTTGTCGTTGTTGTTGTTGTTGTTGCTGCCTACAAGTAATTTGTGTGCCTGCAAATATTTTCTGACTGATGGCAACCCTAAGGTGACTCTATTACGGGTTTTTCTTGGCAAGGTTCGTTCAAGAGTTCGCCTTTGTCCCCTTCTGAGGCTAAGAGAGTGTGGCTCTCTGTGGGTTTCCATGGCCGAGTAGGAATTCAAATTTCAGTGACATCACTAGGATGGTGTCACCCCAGTGTGATAACTTATGCTATCACTCCTGGGCTGCTTGGCACACACCCCAGCTGCCCCCTCCACCTCTGCCATGGTGGGGTTTGGGTCCTGCCACTGAGTTACAGCCCCTTGTGGCTCTGGCAGGCCTGCTGGCCAAGTGGGAAAAGGAGTTGGCTCCCTTTCCCGCCCAGCCAGCAGCCCCTTCTGGAAGGCTGGAAGACCCAGAAGGCAGCCCCTTCTCACTAGGGGCTGCTGTGGGGATGGGGTGGTGCTGCCACCAATGCCACTTCCCTTTCCCAGCCCAGCCAGCAGACCTACCAAACCCAAAGGTGCTGTTGGGTGGCAGCAGCACCCCATCCACACCAGCAGATGCAGCCAATAGATAGAAGGGGATCCCTACCTCCATCCAAGACCCAAGCAATCTCCCCACAAGGTGTTCCCCTCCAAGGCATCACTACCCCCAGCATCCCCTAGTATCAAACCCTGGTCTCGAGTGCCTTAGTCCAATAGTCAAACCACTGCACCACGTAATTATAATGTAATATAACAGGCTTCCAGATTATTTCCAGGACTAAAATTAAAATATTCTGAGCATTCAGTCCCTTAATGGCTGTTGTTTGTTGTTCTTGGCTGCCTTCAAGTCATGGTAACCCTGTGAATGAAACGTTTCCAAGCTCCCTATCCTCTACCTCCCCTGATCAGGTCCTGCAGGCTCAGGCCCATGGTCTCCCTGATTGAGTCTATCTGTCTGGCATGCAGTCTTCCTCTTTCTGCTTCCCTTCACCTTCCCCAGCATCATTGTCTTTTCTAATGCGTCATGCCCTCTCATTATGTGGCCAAAGTCCGACAGCCTCAACTGAGGGGCTGTACAGACAGCTCCTAAGGGGCGGCATTCCACCACCCCTTTCCTTGCTGGATCGGGGCCGCAGCAACCACATGCCGCTGCCCCGATCCGGCACTTTGCTGCTCTAAAAAGAGCTGGCTAATGCCGCTCCTTTTTGGACCATCAAAAAGCTGCCCTTGCCATAATATTTTTTTTAAATGAAAAATAAAAAATAATTTTAAAAAGCTGCCCTTGCCACCGTGGCAGCACTCTTTTCTATGCTCCTTTTGTGTAGCGTGTCTGAATGCTGCACCAAAGGAGTGCCCTGACACCGCACGCTGGACAGTGGGGCACATGGCGTAATGGCAGCATTGGGGCGGAGTTGGGACGGTGGGCATGTGGTCATCACGCCCCAACTCCACCCCCAGGCTGGCCCTTTTGGCTGGTCTGTACAGGACCTTAGTCATCTTGGCTTCCAGGAAGAGTTCTGGCTTGATCTGTTGAAGGACCCATTTGTTTGTATTTTTAGCTGTCCATGGCATCAGGGCAGGGGTAGTGAAAGGGCAGGCATATTCACATTAAACAATGTTGGTCACATGTGGTTCCTGAACCTTACTTTTGGAACCCCCAAATCCCACCTGAAGACCCCCCAAAAGCATCCATGAGTCCTAAATAAAAAAAATCAGGGTGATTTTTAGATGGTGAATAAAGCCAAAAATCATATACCAATGTGTTGTTCATTCTTCCCATTCCCCTAAACCTTTCCCCACTAACTGCTGGACATTTTATTTATTTATTTTGCCCAAAGTGGCCAAAACAGATGACTGGAAATTATGTTACATCACTCCCACAGCACCCAGATATATGGCACTGGCTTGTGTTTAGGAGACTTGAAAATTGTCCCCTCAAGAAGCTGGCTAACCCTGTTTAAAGAGCTGAGTTTTGGTTATCTGAGGTCCTCCTTTTTGACCTCCATCCTTAAGATTTAAGATTAGGCAGTAAATTCCTAGGTTGTTTGAATGCCAGATTGTTATCAGCTAGGACAAGGTAAGAAAAGTACAGCCCTGCAGGTGTTGCTGGACAACAACTCCAATCAGCTCTAGCTTGTATAGCCAGGGAGCTCATGTCCAAAACATATGGAGGCTGTTCTTTGTTTCCCCCTGAACTGGGAGGATAGTTTTCTCTGTAATGGCATCACAGCTGATGACTTGGTATATCCGTTTGTCACTTCTCTCCATTCAGAGATGAGTAGAACTTCTTAATTCCTCCAAGTCTGGGGAATTAGAATAATAGAGTTGGAAGAGATCACAAAGGCCATCTAGTCCAACCCCCTGCCATGCAGGAATACATCATCAAAGCATCCCCCACAGATGGCTACCCAGCCTCTGTTTAAAAGCCTTCAAAGAAAATGAAGTTAAATTAAGAAAATTCGTTTCCTAAATTTCTGACTTCCACTGCTGCTACTCTTTTGGGTGCGGTATGTTTTAGCAGTTTTTATTACAGTGAGCCCTCAGTACTGACTGGGCTTTGTTTCCAGGATTACCCATGGATACCAAAATCTGTGGGTGCTCAAATTCATTAAATACAATGGCATAGTAGAATGGTGTCCCTTATATACAATGACAAAATCAAGGTTTGCTTTTTGGAATTCATATATTTTTAAAAATATTTTCAAACTATGGATGCTTGAATCCGTGGGTTAAAAAAATCAATGGATATGGAGGGCTGACTGTAATGTTATTAATGAACTTTATATCTTGACATAGCCCCCGAAAATGGAGCACCAGGTGGTTAACTGGGATTTGTAAATAATCTGTTTTTTTTGTAAGTCTTCCTGCTTCTAAGGAAACTTCAATCAGAAGTTTTCTTAAAAGAAATCATAGTGGCTGAACTCAGACTGAGAAATGTGAAAGTTAATGGTGACAGAATACTGCCTAAAGCTGACTATAAATATTTTCTAGATATCAATGGCTTTCTTTCAGCAACCACAAATTCATCCCGTAATATTATATCACCAGAAATAAAGCTTTCTAATTTGGCTTGGGTCCAGGTTCCCTAAAGAATTGTATGCTTCCACATTAGCTTGTCCATAGTTAGAGACAGCTTGATGAGGCCCTTCTCTCTGTCCCACCACCCTCACAGATATATTAAGTATTGTCTTAGATCCTATGTTATATCCTTAATTATGTAAATGTATCAGTAACTATGTAAACATAGGACTTTATCACACAGGGAAAATTGAGGGTTTAAAGAGTCATTATCCCAGGAAAGTTGCATGATCTCAGTGAAGATTTTTACACAACATTGTGATTAAACAGGACTTTTACTGAGAATAATCAGGGAATAACCAACAACAAGTCATTCCCAGGGAAATAGACTTGAGCCTACTTCCTTAGATGTATTTGATGGAGTGGAAAGCCCAGGAACATAGTGGGAACGGGTATGGACAAAGGGATTAAAGTACACTGCCTCCCAAAATATAAAAGAAAATTGATATAAGGTGTTTTACCGATGGTATTTAACTCCGGATAAATTAGCTATAATTTATAAAACAAAAATAATAAATGTTGGAAATATGGAAATGTGACAGGGACATTTATACACTGCTGGTGGAACTGCAAACAAGTAAAAAAAATGGAAACAATTTAAGGAAACAATTTGTAAAATACTCCATATTGATCTGGATTTAAAAGCAGAAAGCTTTTTATTAGGAATTTTTGATAGCGAAATTGAAAAAAAATATGGAAAGCTCCTGTTTTATATGACAGCCATGGCAAGAATATTATTGGCACAAAAATGGAAAATGAAGGGTGTTCCGAGTAAAAATGACTGGAGAATGAAATTAGTAGAGATGGATAAATTAACACAAATCCTAAAAAATAAACTACCAGTTAAAGTAAAAGAAGATTGGCATTTGGTATTTGAGTATATAAAGGAGCAAGGGGAGGGGGAGATACTAATTTAATTTATCTTAGATAGGTACAAATACTAGTGAAATGAGGCAATTGCAAAGGGGGATAATATTATATGTATAAGTTCAAGTTGAAGGATTTAATTGTAATGTATAGTTTGTAACAAGTTGACAATATAATATAAGAAATTTAAAGGACTTAAATAAGGGACACAGGAAATGGCTAAATAACTTTGAGAGGAAGGAAGTCTTAAGTGTATAAGTGGTTTAAAGTGTTGTGCGTGCTAAAAAGGTTAGATGATGTTAGGAGTAAAATTGGAGGGATAATGTTGGTTAGTATGTACTCACGTAGGGTGGTAGGGTAGAAGGGTGTTTGTTGTATTGAATCTTACAGGATAAGATGTGAATGTATGTATGTATGTAAGATTGTGGTAATAAAAATTAAAAAAATTAAAAAAAGAAAGAAAGAAAGCCCAGGAACAGACCAATGTAGCAGTCTCTGTGTGAGAATGTCCATAGGAATGCAAAACTTAGTGTAGGGATGAGGTGACATGTTTATTTTTAAAGGTCTCCATTGGGAGACAAGACAATGAATATTGGGATGTAGTATGTGGGAGATGAAAAGAAGATGTGATGTATTGGCCAGGAGAGCCCCCATGTAAACATAGTTATGAATAAACTAAGGAATCAACCCCTGGCACTTGCCTTAAACTCAGTGAAGTTGCTCTGAGCGACCAAAGTTGGTGGTGTGCGTGAGTGGAGTGCTTCAGGATGGTGTCTCTGCCTCCGATCTGTGGTGCACAAGCAGAGGTGGACTACAAGAAGTTGTGACAATGTAGTTTGAGGTCAAGAGGGGGCTACCCACATCATCCTGCACTCCAGTCACCCACACCACAGACCTCTGTCACTCAGAGTATCTCACTTGAGGTTAAGGTGGGTTCTGAGAAATATTTACAATTGTGGCACTATTGCCATGTTTGTGAATATGGAGCATAACTGAATACAGAGCAGTTTCAGATCCATAACTCTGTGTTACAAATCCGTAACTGCAATGCAGGATGCCAGCCATTATTATGTGTGTGCTGGTGGGATGCTTTGATATTTTCCCTACCTAATAGTAGACAGGAATGTGTAGTGTACTTAGTTTGACTTTTATTACCCATCCCAATACTGCTTCAGGTGGTTATTTACACACACTGGGGTCTGCACATGCCCACATTGCACCTCCAGTACCAGCATTTCAAGGAAGGAAAGTATAAGCCAGTTGGAATTTGGCTTAGTAGTGTTTTTCTCTGCATGGGCAATGAATAATCTCATCCATTTCCCACCATCAAAACTTGCCAACTTTATATATATTATACACTGAAAGAAAGCTAGCATCGTACAAAGAAACTGAGCTGGACTGAAAGTAAGGAGAGGACCAGAAGATTCTTGGAGCTTAATGCTTGGGCTTACCAGCCCTGAGTCATCCATTCAGTTTTCCTTCTCTGTTTTTATTAGTGTATTGCTTCTGCTAAGTCATCTCTCTATTACTTTGTATTTGAAAGCTTCAGCAGAGTTTGCACTGTGTTCCCAAACATCATCCTGACAAAGACAATGTCATTTTTGAACAACAATAATTCTGGTCTCAGAATGAATCTGATTATTATCATCTAGATCTTCTTAGTATTCATATTGTGGGATGGTTGGTGTTCATATGTTACTTTAGCTATTTTCATGACAAATCTTCCATCTTAGGGCCGTGAGCTGTCATTCAGTTACTCATGTATTTATTACATATTATTGTACAAGCCTGCAGAGGGCCACGTTTGATGCTTGCTCTGTGCCTGCTTTAAACTTTTTGATGCAGCTTTCCATTAGTCTTCAGGGCAAAGGACACTGGAAAACAAATCAAACTGTTACTGCAACCAGCACACACAGATCTCACATATCAGAGCTTAATCACAAAGAAGAAGCACTGACCTAGCAAATAAAAGGAAAGGCTTTGGATCAATAATTTGTGTAGTTCAGGAGTAAAGCTTGACCTAAATACAGGCAGGAGGTGCAGATCTGATGCATGAGGTTTCTTTTCATATCTTTCAGCTACTGGGAAGTCAGATCAGCAACTACTAAAAAGCCAGTTTAAGGTAGTGGACTGGAATTTGGGAGATCTAGGTTTAAATCCCCACTGAGCTGTGAAACTCACTGAATGACCTTTAGCTAGGCTCTGTCTCTCTGCCTGACCCAACTTTAATGGTTGTTGTGAGGACAGAGTCAGGAGGAGGAGGCGAGCTGTGTACATCACCTTGACCTCACTGGAAGACAAGTGGGATATAAATATCACAAATAGCTAATAATTACAAATAACAGAACAACAAACCCTGAAGTGATGCTGAAGCTATAAATACTGTTCTCTTGGAGCCCAGTTATACAGTGGGAGAAGGGAGAGGACACAATTATTTTGTTAATAAGACCAGTCTCCATGTTACTAACCCAGTTATCAAGATGGAATGAGAGCATCATTCAACTGCAACTATTCATTTACCTAAGTGTTTGTTTCCCCAGATCTTTGCCCCAGGCTGTTTTAACTACAGAGTACAATATCTGCAGAACAGCAGTCTTATAGTTTGGTGACAGACCCATGCCTCACAAATACAGATACAGCTTTCGCAAACTACTATAGCTCAAGACTGCAAAACAGGACAATCATATGCCCTGGAGGTTGACACAGAAGTGCCCTATGAGTCTCATGAATAGGAAGCAGTGGATATAGAAGAGATTTTGAAAAGGGTATAAAAATCAGGTCTGCTCCTTTAGAAAGAGAAGGCTGCTTCTGATAGTCAATTTCCCTATGTACACCTTGAGAGGAAAATGAAAGAACACCCAATTTATGTAACTTTATAAATTGAAATGGTACCGGTTATGATCCACCTTTAAAATACAACTACTGACACTGGAAGCAACCTTCATATTTCAAGTTCCAATTGCAAAAATCTCATAGAAATCAGTGTCTTCAGGATTTTGAGTGGGGAAACATTTTTAAATATGTATTGAAGTCAATGAGAATCTTTCTTCTAGCTTTAAAATGGCCACAAGGATCAAAAACTATTTTCTGTTGACTACCCAGGAGTATGAAATTGCTAGAATTGCTTCTACCCTGAATGATGTATATGGCACTCTTAGTCTATCAAGGGACTGTATCTTCCAGTGTATTTTCTTAGACTGATAATCTGTCAAAATTAAGAATATATAAAACTAGACAATGATCTTAGTTTTTCATAAAAATAAGCAACACGTTTCCTCTGTTGAATGCAAGATATTCCATCAAATAACAGGTAACATTAATATCATTAGACAGTCTGTCATATTTATTAGCTAGTTCATATCATTTCTGCTAGCAAGGACAAGGAGGCATTACATGGAAAGCTGTTTTCATAGCCTGACTATTCTTTAAAATAATGGGATGTGACACAGTCATCATGTACATTGTACTAGCAATGATTGATTGACTGGCTATTATTTTTATATTCTGATGACCTTTGATAAAACAGAATGGAAAATCAGAAAATTACAGCACATAGAAATGGCAAATGCCACAGTGCTGTTACACTAAAAGCTGTTTGGTTTGTGTGCCTCAAAATTATAACAACACAGTATTTATAAAAATCTTACCTATTGACATTTCCATTATTTTGTCCCAGGTGTGATCTGTATGGGAAATACCCAGTGCTCCAAACCTACAGTAAGTGTTATTGTGTAATAGAAATCATTTTAAAAAAACCCATAGTCAATGGTAAACTGGTTTTTCAGCATGGAAACTATCTCATTGAACCACTGTACCAGGCAAACTGAGGGGGTTCAGATGGTGAACAATTTTGTGTACTTCAAAACAATATGAGAGTCATCTCCTATTCATATTGGGAATGGCAGCCTGCTTTTGAAATCTTTAATGTTCTGATTAGAACACTGTTCGAATGATGTTCTGTGTTTTGTAAAATGCAACTGGCAGGTAGCCCCTTGGTTCTTCTTTCAATGGCTTATTTAATGTGTGATGTGTCCTTAACCTTTCTTGGCATTAACTGACATAACACCTGACCCTGGAACAAACTGAGCTGCCTCGATTCTCACCCCATGCCAGTTTCATCAACCTTCTCTCTTAACAAGCATCTAAAATTAGCCCATGTGAGACACATATAACAGAAGGCACAGAGAGATAGGAGTGGGAGCAGAGTACAAGGAGGTCTGATAGTAGGTACGCTTTCATGGGAATGAAGTGAGTGTAAGACAAAACAAGGGAAAAGATACAAGTTCTAAAGTGACTTTCATATGTACTAAAGTTAACACAAGAATAGTATTTTTTTTCAGTTATTTTGTACGATGATTATTTAATTTGAATGTACACTAAAAATACTTTTAATGCATTTGTACATGTAGAGAGAATGCTTGTTGAGAGAGATAATAGCACAGTAGCCAGCTTCCCTCTTTCCTCCACACCCAAATTATTCATTACAGTATCTAAACAGATACAACATAACACAATGATTTGACTCTGTTCAAATAACATAATGAACATTAAACCTCAGAAGTGAAACCTGGCACCAACATGCCCCGATTCGGCTGTTTCTCTTCCCGATGTTCCTTTGTAGTTTTTTTTGTTCAAGGACCACTGTTCTGAGGTTCGAGATTAGATGCCCAGAAAGAATGAAATATTCTCGAAATAATTTTTTTGTATTCCTAATCTAACTGGTGATTTATGTCCATTTATCCTCTGCCACAGATACTACCCTGTTTGTTCAATGTAGAATGCTGAAGGACATTGTTGACAGAGGATGGCATATATCACATAAGCCGATGAGAAAGTGAAAGTACCGTTAATATTGTGGAAAGAAGACTGGAAAGAGAAACAGCAGAATTGTACTACCGGTATATATAAATAAACCCTAGTCTGTCAACAGTGGAATGCACAGAGACAATGCTTTCCTGACACACTGCACACGTTATAAGGCTAGTTAACACCCCAGCCGCATGAGGGTTCTCTCGGCCACATCTTCTTTCTGGTTCCCAGGTAGCATCATATTACATTCCAATAACTCCCGCTATCATTCATGTTTTCATCTACTCACCTTGGCTCTAGGCAACATCCTTTCTCCTGCCTTTGTCCCCCATCGACCATCATTAAAACTGAACTTGTCACCTCATCACCATACCCACAAGTTTTGCATTTCTATTGTTAATCACACATGCACCCTGCTTACAAAGGCCTGTTCCTAGGCACTTTGCTCCATGCATCTGAGGAAGTAGATTTAAGTCTATGACAGCTCATGTTACCAATTCTTTCTTCCTCTCAGTCTCCAAAGTCCTACAAGGTCCCTTTGCATATTTTATATGTAATTGCACATTCTCAGATGGCTCATGAACCGCCGGGATTGGAGAGACACTCATTGTGCATATTCCATGGCAAAATGGGATAATATGAATCTAATGGCAGATATACAATCAGTAGTGCAATGTTAATGTTCAAGAGAAGGGTAGTACAGTGCAATCCTTGCTTAACTACATGCTTGTAGATTTATGCTACAGACATACAATGTAAGATCTTAGCCAACAGAT
This sequence comes from Phrynosoma blainvillii, assembly GCA_026167975.1. Classification (NCBI taxonomy): domain Eukaryota; kingdom Metazoa; phylum Chordata; class Lepidosauria; order Squamata; family Phrynosomatidae; genus Phrynosoma; species Phrynosoma blainvillii. Next base: position 56,204,790 of record JANUYF010000002.1, on the reverse strand, counting down.
ATTTTTTAATGAATGTATAACATAATATGCAATAGGAGTCCCTAATTTTTAAATGGATTTTTATGTGGGAGTGATTAATAGAGAACACTACTAACTGAAAACAAAGGACACCATTTTAATTCTGTATACAGATTTAAAACACTGCCCTTGGAGCTAATTTGTTGTCATGACCTTTCAAGCTGATGCAGACTGCCACAAAAGAAAATGAAAACTTGGAACAAATTTAATTGCTTTTACTAGAGCAACATTTCTTCACCAGACCTGTGATACATGAACTTCAAGAAACTGATAGCAGCTAGCCAATATAGAAGGTCACACACTTGAAAGCTTTCACCTTTCCCCTGTATTTCTTTAAACAGATTTGTGCATCTACTATAAGCGAAGCTTCTGAAGCAGCTGTTTGCTTGCCCACTCAATAAAATAAAAATCAAATGTTCAGCAAACTACATTGGAGGTTTAACAGTGGAAACTTCAAACCTTTTGGAAATCAAGTACTAAACAAGCAAAAACTTTTTCTTTTGGACTAGGGCCTATGCTCAAGGAAAAGTCTCCCTGCTCGTCCTGTTGAGAGATTCAAACCATATCATGAACCCTAAGGGTATTGTATCTTATAAAATATATAAAGATTATGGTTGGCACCCTGTTTTAGTGCCTTACAATAGTAATGAGTCCTACTTACATTATTATGTTTTATTTTGTCATTGTGGAGGTCAGAATTCTCTATTGACATCTTGCAATCCATGGTGAAAGCTACTTTAGAGCCATATATGAATAAATATGGTTTAATTGATGGAGAGAGAATGTACACACAGGGCAGGGAATACAGATTAGATTATTTCTTAGCCTATTAATGTAATGTAAGTGTAATGTTTATATTACATCTTTGGTTAGTAATATAAACACATGCAAAATTAAATCCTAGATAATATCAGACCATATTGTGGCTTGTTTAGAACTGTGCTTTTCTAATGCTCTTAAACCCTTTGGTTTCTGGCATTTTAATGTTTCACTTCTCAATGACAAACAGTTTCAAGATCAAATGTCAGCAGATCTGATGGAATATTTTAAAATGAATGAAAGCCCTGCAAGTTTGTACAGTATTTAATGGGAAGCATGTAAAGCCTACATTCTGGATAGAATCATTGCTTGTTCTTCATATAAAAAATAGATAGATAGATAGATAGATAGATAGATTAAATTTTGTATAAAGGAATTATTGAACACTTCTGAAGACGTAGGGCCCCAACAAGATTCTGGCTATTATGTATATGTCACCAACAAGATTCTCACCAATATGTGCTATCTAAGGGCATATCTGCAAGGGCCGTTTGCATCAGTTTCCCTCCACCTCCATGTCTTCATGTTTTTGTGTCACCTTTGGCCTTTTTAAGAAATAAAAGTTTTGGGACCATCACACAGAACATGGGACTTTGTTTCCTTTCATTCATCTCCCACAAAGGGCAGGACCAAAGGCCCAATTCAACTTTGGACTGTCTTTGCATGGGAAGAGCAGTTCTGCAGCGAATCTGGGCCATTCTTCCCTTAAAGCAGTGTTTCTCCATTATTTTCTGTCACGCCCCCCCTAGGAAAGAAGAAAACATTTCGCGCCCCCCCGCGCGATCACATGGGCGGGTTTGGCCAATCAGGATAGAGCTACTGGGGCTGTGCTGGGACAATCTCCCTCTCTCCAGCCGTAATGAGGCCCCCTTTATGGAGCCTTGCGCCCCCCCTGGGGGGCCCGCCCCACTATTTGAGAACTGCTGCCTTAAAGCAAAATTTTAAAATTATTTGCTCCAGATCTTCCCAGAAAATCCAGAGCACTTGGGAACAACACCAGGTGGCTGTTTACATAGCACCCTGTTGGGCTGCCTGGCACTGCCACTACCAGAGCAAGTTGTTCCCTCTGTGGTCACAACAAGGTGCCCAGCCACATAATCAATGCTAAGCCCCTTGTTTTTGACATCAGAGGAAGCAACTCATGCCCATGGTGGCAGCACTGGGTGGCACAGTGGGACACTTGGGTAGACAACCATCCAGCATTGCTTTGGAGTGCCCAGGTAACAAGAGGGCTTCAGGGCAGCTTTGGGGCCAGAGTACTCCAGAAGCAGCCTAGAATATTCTGGCCAGTGTAGATCCACCCTAAGAATTAGAATGCAGTTGGATTAAACACACACACCCTGCGCACTTTACCCATTGTTCCTATTCTCTATCCCTTCTATTTCCAATCCTCATTTTCTGCTTTCATTTTTTGCCTTCCTTGCCAAAATGCAATGTAAGTGTGCATAGGCAGGTGGGTATTCTAGATAATTGTATATTCCATTTCAATCCCATTCCAAGAGAGAATAAAAAAGAGATGATAAAATAAAGTAGGTTTTAAAGGCAGATATAAGCAGAGAACATGGTACACTAAAAGGCCACACATTCACAAAAACAGTATTAAAAATTAGGAAAATTGAAATGACACTTGAAAAGCTTAGAATATGTTTCTTAAAGTCTTTGCCAAAAAACACAATAAAGTGACAGGCAAAGGTGAACATTCCCACTTCTGGGATGCCGCAACCAACAAGGCCCTTCCTCCATGTTAGCCATCCACTCAGACTGTAGGGACAGTTCTGATGTTGCCACTCTTAATGTATGTGTAGGAACATGTGGAGAGAGGCATTCCTTCAAACTGAAGTTATCCTGTTTCATGCCAGTCTTGGGTTTCTGAAGCTTTGAAAGCACTGCTCTGAATGTGTATGAAGAAAGCAACAAAAATATTTGCACAAGATTTACTTTCCATGGATTTCCACGTATATCTGTGGCCTAAATCCAACTGATTAGGACCACTGAATCTACGGCAACTTATTAAGTCAGTACTTATGTACATTGATTCAATAGGTCTCTTCTATTTGGGACTAATAACTGAATTTATGCCATATCCCTCAATATGTAACTGGTTTTAAACTGACTCACTTGCAGAACATGTCTGAAAGAGTGCACTAGTATCTCTTCTAAGTGAAAACAATTTATCTGTAAGTTGATATTATAGTTTTGATTATCATGAATTATATTAATGCCTTCTTTTCCCTGACAAACTTAATGAGTGATCAAGTACTTAATGAGAAGGTTGTTCCTTGATGACTGTAGCCTATGGAATGGTGCTCATGACAATTTAGCTGAGAGAAAGGATTGTGAAAACATTTCTTCTCTCATACATACACAGAAGGGAAAGCAGAACCATGCCAGCTGGCCATGTTTCCTAATGCAATGCATCCATGGTGGCACATTTACCCTTACATGTCAGTGCTGAAAGCACAGCCTCCGGCGTGTGTTCTTGGCAGGGTCGATGCTGGTGGTTATGTGGCTAACAGGCATGACCCCTCTTCAGCTCATCATTCAAGGCAATGTTTGTGTGAAAGGAGGATGTCTGTGCAGGATTAGACAGAAAGCCAGGCACATTTTAATTTTATTTTTTTGCTCTCTGAATTTGGACAAAAGCATGAGAAGAAAGTTCTGAAAAAAGCACCCTGGGGGCAATTACCCTTTTCAGAATGTGACGCTTTGTTAACAGTTGTGTTGCCTGCTTTGCAGTGCATTTGCTTCCAATACATTCTGTTTGTGTATGTATAAACATACAGATATTACAAATGTATACAGTTCATCCTTCCCTCACTAACACACATTCTAACATACTTGCTCTTTCTCAAAGAAATTTAAAGGCTAGCACATTTTCCCTTAAATGTCTCACTGCTGGAGGAAATGGGAAACATAATAAAAACAGAATCCTGTAGCTTATATTCAATTAAATATTTAACTAAGTAACTTCTCTTGCCCCCCCACCTCCGCAGCCTAATGGAAATATCATTCAACAGATCATCAGCAGAATGGCGTTCCTTCTTCTCATGCATCTGATGCCTGGTAAAGTAGGTTGGGGGGGGGCAATAGTGTCAAAGTAGTGACTAAGTACTGATCGAGAATACAAAACAGTTACAGCTTGGTTACAGTTTGGTAACTGATTCATATTCACGATCGCTAGTCACAATTTTGACACTATTGCCACAATCATAACTCACCCCTACCTCCCAACTATTTTACCAGGCATTAGATGCATGATAGGAAAATCAGAGCACAGCTGAATGATATCTCCATCAGGTTTGGGGTGGAGGATAAGGCCAGGAGAAGTTACTTAGGGCCTCGGCAGACGACTAATAGAGTCATCTTGGAGGCTTGGAAGAGGAGGGGCAGCCGCACGAGCGGCGCCCCTTCCTCTCCCTGAGGTCGCCTTCGGAGTCGCCGGCCCTCCGCACGGCCAGCGCTCCGGGGATGACCTCACGCTGCAGCTACCGGACGCGCCGCGGCGGAAAAGACAGCGAAAGTGCGCCCGCCGCTTTTAGGGCGCACTTTCGCTGTCTTGAGGAAGGAGCGCTGATTTAGCGCTCCTTCCAGGGATGCCGCCGGTGCGCCGAGGTGCGGAAGCTGCGGCCCCGCGGCGCGCCGGCCCAGGGCGTCCTGGACGCCCTCGTCTGCTTCCCCCCTTAGTTAAATACTTAGTAAAATATAGGTTAATACAGGATTCCAGCCTATAATTTTATATCTTCTCCAAAAGCCTTATCCTTGAGAAGGACACATCATATCTTCAGCCAAGGGCAGTGTTGTTAAGCCACTTTAAAAATAAAACAAAGGGAAAGTCACTTCCAGCCTTCATTCCAGTCCAGAGGTCACTAGCATCAGGTCGCACACTCTCTTTTAGATACTGCTGTTGAGCTTTGTAACATGAATCTCTCATATTAACTTAGGGCCTAAGCAGACTGCCAGAAATAGTGCACATTAAATTGAGGCACTGCCCTGGCTCAGTGCTAGGGAATCATGGGAACTGTAATTTATTGTGGCACCAGAGCTCTCTGACAGAGAAGGCTCAATGTCCCAGAAAAAAATACACTTCCCATGATTCCCTAGCACTGAGCCAGGGCAGTGCCTCAATTTAATGTGCACTATTTCTGGCAGTCTGCTTAGGCCTTTAGTTGGACTGTAACATTTAACATTGAAAGGACATTTCCTCACTGTTTACTCAGCACAATTAAACATCTCAATCCCACCCTCCTAAAGAGGATCTGCCTTCTTCTAGATCTGAGTTGTGATATCTCCAATTTGCAATTTAAGAGCAGCAAAGACTCCCTATTATTACTTCCACCAAGGCTTTCATAGCTGACCTAGAGTTTTCACCTCACATATTGGCAGAATTTTCCAGGGACAGTTGCTCTCTTGGCTTGCATGTTCTAATGGTGTCAGATTAAGCCCAGTGAATTTATAAACTGCATGTCAGATGTTGAAGCACTGAAGCTAGCGGTGCTTAAGAGCAATCCTGCCGAAAGAGAAATGGGTGAGGTAGGAAGTTTAAATAAATTGTTCCCTTCTTCTTTGCACATATATTTTCTTCTTGGCTTCGTATGTAGGAGCACTCAGGCACCAGACTGATTTGCTTGTTTTGGTAGAAAAGAATCTACAGGAAGGAAGGTGGCCATTTATAAATGGATGTAGATTTTACACTGGTCATGGCAGGAATAGAAACACATCATGTGAACCATGTGACTTGTGACTTTTGGAAGGCATCTTAAGCTGTAGCAAAATATTATGCATCCACTCAGGAACTGCATGGATATAATTTGAACAGAAAGGCATCAACATCTAAATAAAAAGCTACTGTATGAACATTTTCAGTTGTGGCTAGGGGGAAAAGCCAACATCAGTATATTCCACAAACAGTAACAATCTACCCAAACATTTAATTTTCTCCATTGTAGTATAATAATTGCTGCTTTGTGTGTGTGTGTGTGTGTGTGTGTGTTAATTCTTTGTTGTTTTTGTTAAAAAAAAAACATGATTCTGAAGCGTCACCATGGAAGTCAATCATATAATTACAAAACAAAGAACAAAACTTTGTTCATAATACTTTTATACCTTTGATACAATTTAAATATTTAAGCACTTCTTAAAACAATTCATTTCAGGGTTCAGGTAGGGCTCTAATCTGTGCATTATTGTAATCTACTAGCAGTTTAGGCAGCAATCCTGTTATCTTCGTACCTGGAAGTAAGCCTTGCTGAAACAAGTGGAATTCATGTCTAAGAATAGGATCGCATTATGTATATAGGAGGGCATTTGCATTGCACTGTTAATAGGAGATCGCATTTAATTATTCAATGTAACATAGCAAAGACCAGTTCAAATCTGCACTTAGTTTATAAACTTTTGAACCACAATTGGTAATAAAACCATTTACACCAGTTATTTGGATATGTATGATAAAAATTCATTTCAAAAGGAATATGCATTCTGTGGCCAATTGGGCTTAAAACATACTTGGAAAGGTTATCTGCAGCTGGTAAATAATCTGGCTCCCATTTCCCAAAGGAGCACTACATGGAAGTCTCTACCAGAACGATCCTGTATGGTTATTCAGATGTTAAGTTTTGATGTATTTAAAGCAACTTACTCTTAAGTATGTGTGTTTAGGAATGCAACTTTAGGGTTGCGCCATGGTATTCTTGGTACAAAAATGTTCTTCTATATGGACAAATTAAATAAGGCAACATGCCCTTGAAGGGGAGAGTGCAAATCTGAGGACAGGAATTTTCGACTCCAGGATTGTACAGTTTCTTAATAAACTAAAGCAACAATGGTTGTTTAGATAAATAAATAAACAAGGCACATTAGTTAATGCTCTTCACTATAATCTAAACTGATTTCAAAGATGTGTTGGGCAATTCAGGCAGAAATAATTCTGGGCAGCGATTGAATCTTGGGCTATATTACTATTATCTAACAATAAAGCAGACACCCTGACCACATTTTATCCTCTCTCTTGTTAATGCAAGACATTTATGGACAGCGCTGGCATTTTCAAGCTGTCTACTCAGCAGGTTGCCTGTAGAAATGTTTACATGTATTTGCATAAGGCAGGTTTTATTTTCATATATTTAACGTGTTTGCTTCAGTATCTCTATCTGGAGGAGAAGCAGTGTGTGGCCTGACAAAATATCACTGACACAGTTTTCTGAGCACTTATGCAAACGGGGACACTCTGTCTCACAAAAGGCTACAATCTGTGGCTTTTCTGAGTATATTTTTAATAACTCCCCCTTTGAAAATGTCAGTGCCCAGGGTAAATAAACAGACGCAAGCCCAACTGACCTTGAAGCTGAAGCCAGACCCGTCCTGGAAGCCTAGGAGCCAAGAAGTGTAAAGTGAACAAGTAGTTTGTGCTGTGACAAAATTACAGGTCATATGAGGAGCAAAATGAGACAGGGAGGGGGAAGAAAGGGAAGAAGTGTTTCTTCCCTTAGCCAATCCCATTCCTCTCAGGTCTCATTTTGGTCATACAGCCATGTCCTTGAGAGCACCACAAGGATGTCCTAGGCCTCATTCCCACTTACAAATACATCGGTTTGCCACATTGAGGACATTCTCCACTCGATGATCACTGATCACGTCATAGAAAATCAGTCTTGATCTGCATCCTGTTCACACTTACGCTGAATCGATTTATTGCAAAAGATGCAGAAAAAATGAGCGTCAAAAAGACACACATTAAATGGGTCTAGTGCAGGAGGCCCCTCACCAAACCACTTCAGTGATTCGGCTCAAGTGCGAACAAGGGTCATTGAAACCATTTGAAACCGGTAACAAACTGGTTTATAATGTAGTAGGAATGAGGCCCTAGTTTAGCACCCTCAAGACTCTGTTCCTAAAGAGATATTTAACACTGGTCTCAAGCTTCCCCCCACCCTTTTTCTTTTGATACTTGAGGCAATATTCCTCCTACCTCCCATCCTCAAATGATTTGGATGGCACTTTAATAAAACACACATACTGTGCATCCGCACTGCAGAAATAATCCAGTTTGACACCACTTTAACTGCCCTGGCTCAATGCTATGGGATTCTTGGAATGGTAGTTGGGTTATTTCTGCAGTGTGGATGCAGCTGTAGACACCTCAGCAGAGCAGAGTTTAATGAAAATTGTGTTTTTTGACTGGAAGCTGCAGCCCAAAGAGTAACCTTTCCAAGTTCTGAAGTTGCTTAGAATCATTTAGGTGCAAAATACACTGCAAAAATACTCTGGTTTGAAACTGCTTTAACAGCCATAGCTCAATGCTATGGAATTCTGGGATTTGTAGTTTTGGGAGATATTTAGCCCTCTCTGTCAGAGCGCTCTGGTGACACAACAAACTACAATCCCCAGGATTCCTAGCACTGAGCCAGGGCAGTTTAAATGGTCTCAAACTGGATTATTTCTGGAGTGTGTTTTGGACCAAAATCATTAGCATTTAGAATTAGGTACATCAATTAGTAAGATTATTGTGCTTCACAATAGGCCAGATATCAGTGCTTATAGAAAGTATGGGTGTTCCAGCATGAGTCTACTCCATGGTTGTGATCTCAGTGTGCTGAAGCAATGCACTCTCAGGCTGCATATGCACTGCTGAAATAATCCAATTTGACACCACTTTAACTGCCCTGGCTCAGTGCTTTGGAATTCTGGGAACTGTAGTTTTGTGAGACATTTAGCTTTCTCTGTCAGAGAACTCTGGTGCCACAACAAACTACAGTTCCCAGAATTCCAGAGCATTGAGCCAGGGCCGTTAAAGTGGTGTCAAACCAGATTGTTTCTGCAGTGCGGTTGCAGCTCATCTCTCTGTCTTAAAAGTGATATTGCTACGTTCTTTCCACATATATAATTAATTTTATGCTGAATCTTTTATGGACACTGCATGATTCTTGTCTCCTAAGGCACTGTTGAAGTGGGATGGCAAGTGTATGGCAAGTGGGGTGATATCTGCAATGTCATGTAGGCTGTTCTCAGTTGCATATGATCCCTTTTTTCACATACGTTGATGGAGACAAAGCACTCAATGATTGGCTACCTGTGCAGCAAATTTCTAAAAAAAATATGTTTTACTCAGCATTTACAATGACATATAGCTTGGAGTCAAAAGGCAGCTTTCCCCTGCCTTCATATGATGCATGCTCATATCTTTTGTGAAGCAGAAATGTGATAACATTTCTAATTTGCTAATTTGCTGTACAGATTTTGAATATTAATTGCTGCCTTTCTCAACTGAATTGATGTTCCAGTCATTGAGATTCTACTTTCAGCCGCCCATCTTTCAACATAAGGAAAATGAAAACAGCAACATTCAGATGGCTACTGACCATTGTGTACGTGTACACTGTACAGTTGTGTAACTGCATATTTTAAATCTACATCCCCCCTGTAAATGTCCAAAGATCAATTTATCAAGGGAATAAAAATTCAAAATGAAAAAAATGTCTATTACTGAAGTAGTGGTAGAAAGGTCACCAAAGTATGGGTGGTTGAGGCCATGGAAACTGAAGTAGAGGAGATAGCAGAAATGGATACAAAGAGCAGAAAGTCCCCAAGCCAGTTTTGCAGGCTAAGTCATTGCACCACTCAGGAATAACAAGAAATAGTGTAATGCCGGGGTAGGCAACCTAAGGCCTGGGGGCCGGATGTGGCCCCCTGAGGCCTTTGGACCGGCCCCAGGCCGGTCCTGCCGCTGCCGCCACGCCTGCCGCCGCCCGCCATGATCATATTGATTATTGTTGTTATTACTTGTTCTTGGGGTTTTCTTGGCAAAATCTCCACAGGGGTTTTGCCATGGCTTTTCTGGGGCTGGGAGAATGTGCATGCATATTTTTAATTTTTTAAAATTTTTTATTTTAATATTTGTTTGTTTGTTTGTTTGTTTGTTTTTGGTGCTTCAGCCCCCCAATTGTCTGAGGACAGCAACCCAGCCCCCGGCTCAAAAAGGTTGCCTACCCCTGGTGTAATGTGAAGTCGAAGGCTTTCATGGCTGGCATCCATAGTTTTTTGTAGGGTTTTCAGGGTGCGTGGCCATGTTCTAGAAGAGTTGAATAGTGTATCATTTGTGCACAGAAGAAAAGCAAGTATGAAAAAATGCAGGGACAATTCCACAAAACAGTGGGGGGGAAAAATAGATGAAAGAAGGGGACACTATCAAAGGAATGCAGCATGGCTATTATGTGATGTCTGTTTGGAGTCATAACTGAAATAGGAGAGAGGGATGACTCAGCCTCAGTATTACTGTAGCGCCTGTTCAATGTTAAGGATTTAATTATTAAGGGTGAGGGGTTGTGCTTTTCCACTACTAGCCCCATTTACCTAGCTGGTAATATATTTCATACAATAGACAAGAACATATGAAAAGGTCTACTAGCTTGCACCAAAGGTCTTTCTAGTCTTCCATTTTGTAAAGCAATGTGTCCTCCATTACAGAGAATAGTCCTCTACTTGAAGGATTATACAGTCCAAGTCTAGTTTGAAGCTCAAGTACTATAAACATGGAGATGACTCCATTTGACCTAGAGAATGGACCAAACACCCACTTGTGACATACTGCACTATGGTACAACGTATTGTATTTCTACTTAAATGTCATTGTTTCTACATCTTAAAGTAAATATATGCAGTTATATGCTTCTTATGGGAAGCCATAATTCACTGAATATACAAAGGAAGGAAGATCTTGCTCATTTTCATGTAATTGGGATGTGTTTTTAGTAAGGCTTCATAGAACCTGATTTCAGGATGATGTAAGAGAATGGATGTCTACTAGTTGATAGATGACAGATCTCCACCCATCCCTTGCCCTTAGCGGGTATCTTTTGAATTTGTGCCTCAACTGTTTGTGTCTTTCTGTCTGTTTCTGCACATGAGTTGGACCAGTACGTCATAAATTAGTTCAGGTTTGCTAAATAGTTTAAAAGAAGCAGGCCAGTTATTGACAACAAGAACTACACAGTAATGGTGTGAACCTATATTTTAATGAAAGATGTAAAATAAATAGGTTAAAGACAGATAATGCACCTTCTGCAGCACTTCAATACCAGGAACAGCAAAGGGGCCCATCCCAAAGTACAAAGCTGATACTGTAAACTGAAATACAAGAAATTCAAACAATAAATAATCAACCACAATACATCACAAATAATGCCCATGGAAGGATTCTTACGCTGTATAGATTTTTGTGGTAGTGGGCCAGTTTCTGTGAAACACACACAAAAAAAGAAACAAGTAAAAAGGTACTGCCTCTGACATTAGTGTCACTTTGTTCAATATCTGACATATGACTTTTTAAAAAATATTTTGAACACAAACAGAATATGCAGTAAATTAGTAATTTAGTCCAAATAACCCATGCTTCTGTTTATCATGCATCAGGATACAATCATCATTTCTTGTTGGATATTAGTGAAAAGAACAAGCAGCTTGCACTAGAATGATAAATAAGCATCTATAAATGACATTATTTATGTTCACCTCTACCACATTAATTAACTAGAAGTACTTAAACCTGTCTTAGGGATTTTCAATTTTCTTACTTTCCCCCCCAAAACTTAGAATTTTAAAAGACTTCTTAGATATTTATTTGTGCATTTATTTATAAAAATGCGTCCTTAATAGGTAGAAATGGTAAAATTTACTATGGACATATAATTTATAAATGCTAGCATTTATTGTTAGACAAAAATTGAGTTTGTTGTTCAGCTCTTGTCTGGGCTGACAATATAATTAAAGTGCACAGAAACACACAAAAAGCAGGAGCTAGGCAGATTCCCCCCACCCCCATTTGTTAGGATTTAGCAGCTTAGTCTGGTAAGAAATATCAGCTCAAATAGGACTAAGTTATAATCTTTTTTAAAAAAAGCAACAGCTGTCTACCTGAGAGGGTTAAAAGAAGGTACCATAAGAATATTTAGCCCTATTCTGTCAATAGGCTGATAGTGATTGGAAAAGTAAGGGCACTTTTCCAGCCTAGTTATTCAACAGTGCTAATATCTGCTTTCTGTCTTCATGGTCGTGTTTATGTTCACTTTTGAGGCAATGGCAAGGAGGCGGCGATGTAGGAAATTTCACACATCATAGGAAGTGTTACATATATTTTAAAATATTAAAAGACTTAATCTGGGATCACATAAAAAGTCTATTACTAAAGACTACAAGCCAGATCAACACACATATTTTTCTGTTCCCCTCCATTGCAATGACAGATATTTAAGTACATTCTTCTTATTGGATTTAACGGAACTTAAAGCTTCTCTCTTCTGGGATTCTGCTCCATATTTTTGTCTTTCAAAGTGTCATTACAGGAGGGAGAAATTATTTGCTGTGAAAAAATATTTGTAATTCCTACAAGATCACACACACAGAGACTTGTTTTTGAATTCCCATATGTTGAACCCCTTTTAGTTATTAATTTGCCTAATGGCTGGGAAAACCCTAAGGAGCATGCTCTACTTACTTGTAGAGTGCATAAAGAGAGCGAGAGCTGGGGAGGAGAGGAGTTGCACTTGCCAAGGATAAGGAGTGGTTCTTTTCACCTTGAATAAGGTCACAGTGTTTTCAGTAAGGGATTTGGGAAGGATCAAAAGGTAAAATCCCTTATAGTAGAATTTTTATTATGCATTGCCACCTTTTGGTATCTTTTATTTAGGCTTTAAGATTTGCATTCAAATGTTGCAAAACATCTGAGCAGCACAGGGAGTAAAAAGTCCTGGAATAAGGGCTGCACTGACACCTCAATGGATGCTTGGAACTTTTGGGATAGTGCATATATGTCAAGTTTAATATATAATTTGATGTACTGTTGTTAAAAATATATATTAGGACTTTAATTGTGATTGTGTTTGCAATATTTAATTATAGTTTAATTAATTCATAGAATTCAGAAAGAGGTACACGTGCATGACCCTTTTTGCTAACAATTTTTGGAAAATGCACACTCATTCCAAGAAAGTGGGGCAATCCCAGCTCATGTGTACACCAGAACAAATGCTCACATGCAAGCTCTTGGATTAGAGGATGCAGATACTACATACTACATAATTAGAGGATGCAGATACTACATAATGGATGCAGATACTACATTTAAATTGACTTTGGAATTATGCCCATTTATGCAGACAGAGAGAGAGAGAGAGAATGAGAGAGAGAGATTAGTCACAGTATAGTGTACCACAATGTGAGGCTCAATGGTACTTGAAAGCACATCACAGTGCAATGGGTAGTGGTCATGCTATGTAGTAGTTAAGCATGACAGCTTAGGTTAGCAAAGTATAAACCTTGAAAACTAGCTCTAAGTACTTAACAAGGCATATATAACTAATAGTATTACCATGGCTGAACTATTTATTTCACTAGGTCACTAGGCTTTGATGCTGATGCAGGGGTGGAGATTACGCACTGGCTTCATTGGATATGGAAGCACAGTGCTCATGCTGGGATACTTGCCTGAATTTGCTTTTCTAAGTGAATGAAAGAGTCCCAGCCATCATGTAAGGTGCCCTATAGTTGCCCTGGAGTTCTTACAATGCTCTGTATTTGAGCATGCAGGTTTTAACAAAGATTACAGGAATAACATTTATGGTGCAAAAACAAGATATAAAATACCAACGGAATTAATCTATTACAGTGCCATCTTTTGCCATGAAATGCAAGTACTTAAAAATCCCACCTAGGCTTGTATGTTTGACAACCATGAAAGGCAGTTTATGCATTTGCATCCTAGATTACCACACCACAGACCAAGAAATTGAAAAACTACTTACAGCATTAAGCTAGCTTTTAATATGTAACCTCAATGTTTCCCAACCTTGTGTCTATTTTGGAAATTGGCAATGTACTGAAATTAAGTTATGAAAGAGACATTTTCACATAAAACAAGTAATTTAGAAAGCAAATGTAGTTGCCTGTTGTTAAAGATCATATTATAATATCTACAGAATAAAATATTACTCTAAAATGCCTACTGTTTACAATGGACACCATCAAATGCAACTGTGTCAAAATACATAGATACTTTCATGCTCATTGTGGGTCATGTGTTTTGTCAAAGTCAGGGTAGGCAAAGCTTCTCTCTTTAATGCTGGCTTACCTCACTTACTAGCACATAAGGGAAGGTGGTCCCTATGTTTCATTGTACATCCTTACTGCCAGGTTCAGTATAATTCTTATAAATGCTTCTTATGTTCTTCTCAGCTCCGTCCTTTTTCTCACGAAATGTTACCTTTACATAGCAACAAGCATTCAACCCATGTCCCTGACATTTTGCCTTGCATCTCCAACAGGTTCTTCACTGCCTGAAAAGCAATCCCCGTGAGGCTCTGTGTCCCTTAATGGCAAAGGGAACTTGAATTCTTCTCAGTGTTTCCCTCTTACATTGTTTAGAGGCATGCCATGCATAATTTTTCCATTACACTAAAGTTCTCTGTGCAATGAAGGACAAAACTGATTTCTCAGGCAGGCAGTCTGGGTTCAATCTTTAACGATAGTTCATACAAAGTATCTTCATCTATGATGAGACTCTTGTCAAGTAAGTACTGAGTGACCTGGAAGAATAAAAATAGTAAACAATTGCTTGTAATATTGTAAAGACCATGTAGATCCTTAAGTTCAGTTGCAATCTCTTTCTAAATAATGCAACCTTCCTTCTTGTCAATAAGAGAGCGAACAAATGGGTGTTTTATATTGAAAAGATACAAATATGCTTTATGAAAGCAAGTATGTGAAAATATGTCAGAAGGGAATATATATTTCTATTTTGGAGAAATCACCTATAGTAGTGGTTCTCAAACTTTTTACCCTTGTGACCCATTTTACAACTACATGGGAGAGGACTCAGCCCCATACAGCTTAGTCCTGAAGGAGCATTCCAATGCCTTCGCTGCTCTGTCTGAGTTCTCAAATTATAAATTCTATCACAGAAAGCGGGACTGGACATGTGCATATAACATGTGTACATGCAGCCCTGGACCTAAGGTTGTAACTCTGTAGGAGCAAGGACCATTGAATCAGAAATAAGGAATTTAAGGCCTGCTGTCCCATTGAACTCAGGAGGACCAATTTCTGAGGGGCCACATGCCTGCAATGGCTAGATGGCCATCTGTTGGGGATGCTTTGATTGTGAGTCCCTGAATGGCAGGGAGTTGGACTGGATGGCCCCTGTGGTCTCTTCCAACTCTATGATTCTATGAAAAGGGTAATTAAAGAAACACTTTCCTAGGCTGATGCTCTGGAACAGGCTTGCTTGCTGGTGCATCAAGAGTCCTGTGGAAAGAGAAGCTTTCCCACGATCCCACTAAACACACCTGCAGGTCCTCCACCTCATGAAAGACCTTCAGACTGTAGGTGTTGTTGTTGGAATATATTTGCATTCTTTTGTCTCTCCTTATATAGATAAGGACTTCCCTCTCTCTTTCTCATTTTTTCTATCACTCTTGGAGATAGTTTAACAGCATCCTCCCAAGATTAAAAACTCCTAGTAACAGCAGCCAGTAGTCCCATCTTCCTGTTATCTAAAGATGGTGAGATTTATCTCTCTTTACCCAAACCATCACCAGCTAGATTAGGTTTTAGTTATTTTATGTAAATATTTATTAAAGCCATTATTGTTTGTTTTTAAACCACAAACTACATGTTTGTCATTTTTTGAGTTAGTCTTTATTCTTTAGGATAGCATATTTAGAATAAAATAGCTGGACTCACACTTTTGCTGTGCTGCTAATGAAAGCTGGACTCTAACAAGTTTAAGTTTCATATTTGCATATTTATGTTTCCCTTTAAAAGGATTAACACTCTGGGAAACTAAAATTGTACCCCACAATTGTCATTACTGGCAATGAGAGGCACACCAAGCTGCAGGGACTTTATGTGCTGGTGCCACTTGGAGATCCAAGTCAAGCTGGCACTACATTACTCCATGGCCCTGAGCTGTCCAAGCCACGTGTATCAGCAGGGCGTCAGCACATGCAAGTCTGCAACATGCATAGGGGGTGCCAGTGCAGTTGAGTCTGTCCACAAGGTGGATCAGTAGCACCATCAACATGACCAAGCGTAAGTACGCCACCTACCAGATTTAGTGCAAATGTGCCACTTGCCAGAAAGTGGTGACCAGCCACATAAGGTTTTCTTTCTACATTGTCCAGCTGTAGGCCAGTGTGATGGCATAGAACCACCAGGAACAACCAGTGATGACACAAGAAGTCCTGCAGCCCCCTTGAGCAACTATCCCCCCACGACCAAGAGTTGCACCCCACAGTTTGAGAACCACTGACCTATAGAATTCAAGTTTTGGAATAAAGTCCAAGACTCATGAACCTTTTCTAAAATAATCTGTGTACATCTCAAGCCCAAACGTCACAACATCTCCATCTTTGTTTCTAATACTAAATTTGGATGATATAGAATGTTATAAAATAAAACAGAGACAAATACTCAAAATATTGGTACAAAAGGAGAGATAAAAATATTGTACCTTTTGTTGATGTTCTATGCGATAAGAAGTCTGTTGGAACTGGCGTATCTCCCTGATAATATGTGATATCTTTTAAAGAAACAGATATAAATAAGTCTTTTATTTAATCTGATAAATGATTGATAGGCAGGCAGGCAGGCAGACAGACAGACTTGGATCCTAAATTGTCTTCCTCCAAATTTGGCAACCTCTAGCATCTTTTGCTCTTGGGCTGGGGGGTGAATCGGAATGGTATTAGTTATGTTGTGGAGGCTTTAAAAGAGTGAATTTTTAGAAATATCCATCCACCAGTGCAAGGAGAGCAACTCAGTATCCAAGCAACCAGAACTCAACAAGGAATGTATTTTTCTAGGAACAAAAGTTGTTTCATTAGCCTTCATGTTGATCATTTTTCTGAAGAAAAATTCAGGTTCAATCTCATTCAGGCCATATTGCCCAAATTATTCACCTCCTATGTTTTATGATATATTACTTATACAACAAAAATGGTTTAATTCCTGCCCCAAAACTAGTCTCTTCTTAAATAATGTTACAGGAATAACACTGAAGATTAATCCAATTCTATGCATGTCTACTCAGTGCTATTGAATTTAATAGGATAGTGCTATTGAATGTAATGGGGCTTCTTCCCAGATGAGTGTGCATAGTCAGGGAAGGAATTGTGTGGCTCTCCAGATGTTGTTGCAGTGCAACTCCCAGCATTCACTATTGACTGTGGTGGCTAGAACTGCTGGGAGTTGCAATTCAATAATATTTGGAGGGCTGCACAATTCCAAGCCCTAGCATATAGTACTGCAGCCAAAGAAATACTCATTTTGTGCATTTTTGCTTCCTAGGAAATAAACATGCTACTCATAGATGGGTAATACTGTCTAAGGGGGTATGGTATAGCATCACTGCATTATGTATATTTCATACTTTATTTTTAAAAAGGGCCTTGAAAAATTATTTTTGGGAGTACAAATCCCAGAAACCTCATCAGAATGGCTCTGGAATTCTGCAAGTTGTAGTCCAAAACATGACTTCTGAAAAACCGTTGAGCTAGCTACTCTTCTTTGACCTTTTTTAAAAATCGAAAATGTATGTACATCGTAATACTGATACTACAGAATCAACCAGCAGGTGGTGATAAAACACTGATACTGGATGCAAGTACAAATAGTTGTTTCTTGGTTTCTGCAATAATAAACCTTTGAAATGCAACCACTTACATGACAAATTATAAATCTTTGTAAATAAATAAATGAAGACAATCAAATAATTACCATTCTCATTTTGGAAAAATTAACAAGGCCTTCTTCAGTAAAATTTGGTGTTCCTTCTTCAATAAATGCCAAGTCTGTTAAGTACATCCCAAGATATGGCACTGAAGGGGGATTACAACTGCATGAAAAGAAATATTAGTTTTGATTAATGTATGGTTTTTACTACTGTATGTGGGCTGTTTTGGCACAATGAATAACTGAACCTTTAAAATAATATGCACCCCAATTCCATACATGTTTACTTGGAAATATGTTCCACTGTGTCTAATGAATTTCCTTAGCATGTATGCAATAGGATTGCAATTTAAGATAACACTGTGAATAAGCCTGAATTAATTTAAGCATGCATCAATGATAAACTGTAATTTCTCTAAACTAGCTTCATGCCCAGATATGAGAGAGAGAGACATATTTGGTCACCTTGGCTGATGACCTAAAGCAGGAACTGCACAGGTCAATGTGCTGCTTTTGGTTCTGCTGGACTTCTAAGCAGCTTTCAAAACTTGTATCCTTGTGGGCCACCTTACTTGGATGGGACTTGGAGGCACTATTTACAGTGTTTCCATTCCTTTCTGGAGAGAAGGTTGTTCTGGGAGATTCCTCTTTGGCTGCTAGCCTGTGAAGTCTCTCAGGACTCCTGAAACTGCTGGGAGAAGTTGCCTGGAATTTTGGCATATGGTGCTGACAATATGCTGATGACACACAACTCTATTTCTTATTTCCAGCTAAATAAAAAGAAGAAATCTGGCTTTAAACTGATATCTATTGTCAGTATTGGATTGGATGAGCGTGGAAATAATTGCTTAATACAGTTAGTTAGAGGTGTTCCTGGTCAATCAAAAGTCAAATCAGGGAACAGCAATTCAGTCTATCCTAAGTGGGGTTATAGTCCATTGAACATGCAGGCTCCTGGATTCAGAACTGAGCTTGATTACTCAGGTGTTGGTGGTGATCGAGAACGCATTTACACAGTTAACAATAGTACACAGATTGGACCTATTCCTGGAGTTGTCTGATCTGGTGACTTTATATCCTGTTTGGATTGTTGTCACATTCTCTATGTGGAACTGGCTTTGAATTATTTTTGTAAACTTCAGCTCTCCAAAGATCTGTAGCCAGGTTATAAAACAGGGCCTGGTTACAGGAAGCATTCTACTTCCTTCTTACAAAAGCTCTGCTGGTTATCAGTCCATTTCCTGGGACAACTCAAAGTGCTATGATGACCTATAAAGTCCTATTTTGCTGATATCCAGGTTATTTCAAGGACCATATTCTCCCATACAAGCTTGTCTGAGTGCTGAGATTTTAGAAGAGGCCTTTCTCACTGTCCCACTACCCTCCAGGGTATATCTGGGAACACAAAAGAGAGCCTCATCAGTGGCTAATTTTAAATAATTAAAGATATGTATTGTGTGAGTTCCTCTATATCAGGGGTAGGCAACCTTTCCCCTTTAAGGGCCAAGGGACTTCAGCTCCCAGAAGCCTCAGCCATGTTGGCCAATAGTCCCATGTTGGCCAATAGCTCCTGGGATTCTGGGAGCTGAAGTCCCTCGGCCCTTAAAGGGGAAAGGTTGCCTACCCCTGCTCTATATACTGGAGAAGTACACCTTCTGTTGCTACCAAGTTTGTAGCAGCAGCAACTGGATATTGACATTTGAACACACCATATGCCTTGATGGCCAGGAAAAGAACAATAATTCAACAGATTTGTTGATATAGACCCACTGCAATGCTATGAAATCATAGAGTAAATCAGTTGTGGACTCTATTCATTACATTATGAAGCAACATGGTAACCCTTGCACAATGGGCAAAGAAATGTTCTTGCATACTTTCCACTCATTTAAGAAAGGCTGCAATACTAATTCCATTAAAAGGAATGAAACTTGCATTGGTAGAGATTGCTTCACAGAACCTCCACACCGAGATATGATGGAAAATTATTGAAGAAGGTCAAGGCAGAAAGTGCAAAGGCAGGTTTACAACTGAACGTCAAGAAAACAGAAATTATGACCACCGATGATCTACCTAATTTAAAAGTAGATGATGAAGAGATCAAAAATAGCTCAAGATTTCCCATACTTGGGCTTAATCATCTATCACAGCAGAGACTGCAGTGAGAAAATCAAAAGAAGGAAATAGTAATAGCTAATAGGAAAAAGTAAAGAGTAATAGCTAATAGTAATAGCTAATAGGAAAAAGTAAAGAGAAAATCAAAAGAAGACTAGGTCCCGAAGCAGATGAGCCAAAACAACAGCTCTCAGGTTGTTGGGGGTGTGGCATTTAGACGACAATGACCCAAACCCAGCCAGAAACTGTCCCGATGCTGCTCCAAGGCAAAAGAACAGGGTCAAAAAGGAGCGGACAAAAACTGCTCCTATTGCTGGCTTGGCTCAAAACCATGGTGGCAGCCTGAATTAGGGCTGGGTGGTGCAGTCACTGTGGTCCTGGCACAAACGGTGCCAGCACAGCCCCACCACAGTTTTTTTAACCCATCTGCTTGAGGTCTAGGACATGGAAGAGCAGCTATGAAGGAACTAGACAAGATCCTGAAGTGTAAAGATATATCATTAAATACCGAAGTTAGGACTGTCCATGCCATTGTATTTCCCATTTCAATGTATGGTTATAAAAGCTATACAGTGAAGAAAGCTAATAGGAAAAAGTAAACTCATTTGGGAAGAGTTTGGAATTGAGAATACTGTGGATTGCTAAAAAGACCAATGGATGAGTCCTGGAGCAGATCAGACCCAAATGCTCTCTGGAAGCAAAGATGACTAAACTGAAGTTGTCCTATTTTGGTCATATAATAAATCCTGAACTACACTAATACTTTTTTTCCAATTTTAGCCATATAATGAGAAGAAAGGACTCACTAGAAAAAACTATAATGCTTGGTAAAGTGGAGGGCAGCATTCCAGGTGGAAGCCACAGCCACGAGTTTGCAGGAGATGAGTAGGACTCAGGTTGAGGATAGGTTGACTTGGAGGTCTCTCATACATAGGGTCACCATGGGTTGAAGTTGACTTGAAGGCAATTAACAACAACAAGAGTATTCCCAGTGGAGAATTTTTAAAGATGAAGGTGGAAAAGTTTATCAGTTTTAGCAGACAGTAATAAGTTGAATACACACTTGATCATACTTAGAAGAGATCCACTTGATCATACTTAGAAGAGATCATAGGTTAGTCATGATTAACTTAAGTCTCACTGATTTAAATGGGTCTATTCTAAGCATTACTTGTTAGAAGTACAGCAATGCTTAGCGCTGAAAAGCCAAGAATGCTGCAGAGCAGGCAGTAATAATGAGGTTCAATAATCTGAATAACCCACAGTGTCCTCCCTTTTTGTCTATCTATCCTGACCCTTCTGAGATGCAAACTGATACTCTTAGGGGGTTGCAGACTGCCAGAAATAGTGCAAATTGAGTCCACTTTAAGGGTTAGGGTTAGGGAATCATGGGAACTGTATTTTATTGTGGCACCAGAGCTCTCTGACAGAGAAGGCTCAATGTCTCAGAAAAAACAACAACAATTCCCATGATTCCCTAGCACTAACCCTAACCCTTAAAGTGGACTCAATTTGCACTATTTCTGGCAGTCTGCAACCCTCCTTAGGGATGTTTCTGACTCTTCCCTCCCCACCAGTCCTCTCTCAGCTTCTCCCTCGAATGAAGCTAGTTTAGATTAGCACCCTGAGTAACTTTCCTATCTTAAAATGGAGTTCCTATAATAAAACCCTTAGTTTGTTTCTCTAAGGCCCAAAACACATAGGCCAAATAAAGTGGCTTCTGGTTGCTGTGGGGGCATGGCATTCGAACAATGCACACCCAAAGCAGCCAGAAGCCACTCTGACATCACAATCTGGTCCTTTGGACCAGATAAAAAAGGAGTGGAAATAATCCAGCTCCTAGTGGCGGCTGGCTTGGGACCATGGTGGTGGCACACTTTGGAAGTATGCCGTACAGTCACCACAGTTCCAGCGCAACCACGGCCGGAGCAGCCACAGGCTCTTTATCAGCTGTGTGCTTTGCCCCTTAATCAGGATCTTTAATCACTCCATGCACTATCATTACTAAGCCAGTGTCTACCCAGTATGCACAGAATGCTACTTGTTCTTTTTATCTTATGAGGTGGAGAGCTTATGCTAGAAATTTATTTTCCCCAGTTAACCTCAAACATGGTACTGGATTGCTTTATGTTTTTTAATGCTAAAACAGAGTAATATAGTCATCTTTTTGTATACTACTTTGAAGAAATCAAAGATAAGTACTGTTTGGGTTTTGATTTGCCAACCAGCTATAAATCTACTAAGCAGTAGCATCATCTAGGGTATATTTTACCAGCTTGTCTGGAAGAATATCATTGATAATCTTATTTAAAAGCCCTACTGAAAGCAATATAGATCATATCCACAGTTTTTCCTGAGCTACCTGCCAAGCTTACATTTTATTTAAATGAGTGGGAAGGTGTGTGTGTGTGTGTGGGGGGGGGGGGGAGATTGGTCTGGGATGGCTTTTCTTTTCTTTCTTTCTTTTCTTTTCTTTTTGAGAAATCCAAGCTGGGTCTTATCACAGCATTCTTTTTTAAGTGGTCACAAACCAACTTTTAATTATCTATTCCAGGTCTGTTCCTGGTACTAAGGACCTTATCACATGGGGTCTAGAGCAGAGCTAATCCAAAGGGTACCTGCAGCTAATACATATTATTTCCCCGTGTTTACACACGACGCTGCCCTAGAACACGGAGCTAATCTGTATTGTTTCCCCGCGTGTACACACGACGCTGCCCCGAAACTCCACAGAACCCGAAGCTAATCCGTAGCGAGTAGGGAGATTTTGACATTCGGTTTGTTGGGGAAGTACAAGCGGAGCCTTCGTATTCATTGCGCAATGGTGGGCGGGGCGGGGAAGCAGGGAGAGCTCTCCCAAGCAGAAAATCCCGGCGAGGGGAAGGGATTGGCGAAAGGCAAACCGGATTGAGAAAGAGGAGGAGAAGGAGAGGAGGAGGGAAGAGGGAGGCGATCTCTCTCTCTCCATCTCTCTCGCATTTTTCCCCACCAACACCCCTTCCCTCCTCCAGTCCTCCAGCCCTCCTCCTCCTCCTCGGTCCCCTTGGCTGCCTTTCCTCCCGACTCCTTCATCCCATCCTTGCCATCCACAGAAGCGCCTTCTGCGACACTGGCTTTTTGGGTGGCGGGAAGGGAGAGAGAGAGAGAGAGAAGAAAATGTGTGTGTGTGTTTTCCTTCTTCCCACGTGAACCGCATCCCGCGGCGCCTGATTGCTAAATCCCCTTTGGAGCCTTCGTATTCATTGCGCTATGGCCGCCAGGGCGAAATTCAGTTCGTTTCGGTATAGAACTGAATTTATTCTCACTTCGGTTACTTTTCTGTTACTTTTCGCTTCGTGGCCAGCGTTTGATAAGGTCCTATCATCAAGCTGACTGGTGTATGTGTGCTCTTCTCCCCCCTCTTGAAAGACGGAAAAAATATTTTGCCCAACTACAATCAGCATAGACCTCATCAAGAATTTTCAAATGCTAAGAAATAAAGGAATAATAAATTGATTGAAAAACTTAACATCAAATTTGAAAACTTAACCATAATTAACATCCAATATTAGGACATACTTCTTGAGTGTTTCTCTGAGATTTTTAAATCTTCCCTCAGATGATACAGTCTTCTGAAGTTTATCCATAAGAGCTTTAGCCTACAAAAAAAAGTAATAAGAGTTAATTTTCCAAGGAAATAGAATATGACACTAACCAGATGCTAGAGGTGTTGTTATTTTTTAAAATTAGTTTGCTTTAAATAAACATGTAGCTCTGAAAGCAATTGTGGAATTAAAACAACCTTTGCTAAACATAGCTCAGCTAAAATAACTTGCTAGCCATTGGCAAAACACTTGCCCATATAAGCATTTTATCCAGATGGCAATTGATCTGAATGTGTAAATCACATGCAACACTCCAAAAGTACATGTTAGATATTTCTGACCTGAGCAAACATGGATCCTGTTGTTCTGTAACAGCTTAAGTCATGTCAAATATATTTGATAGAGGAGTAGTTGTCATTTTGCCCTGTAACTTTGCTTATACAAGAGATTTGCTTTTTTTAAAAAACTTGAAATCTGGGACACATAATGATTCAAATGGGCACTGAGTTATATTCCTAAAACCTGGGTAAAATCCAAAAAACCTGGGTGGGATTAGATGGTGGCAGTCCTACCCCCAATACAGTGCATGTATTATTCCCATTATCCAGTAAACATTTGTTTGAGAAATATGTGGTTTTGCTCTGACTCATGATTTAAATATTTATCTCCCCAGAGAAAGTCCAATATATGCCCATTACACCACATTGGCACCAGCTGAAAAGGAAAGAGGGAAAGCAACTGTGGTGAAATACCATTACATTACATTTGATAGAAACCTTTGTATTTAGACAAAACATCACACAGTACAATAGGCCCTAGGTTTGGTTCCAGGACCCACCCACCCATTATATGCAATGGCATAGTAAAATTATATTCCAGTCCCATTATATACAACGGCATAGTAAAATGATGTCTCTTATATAAAATGGCAAAATCAAGGTTTGCTTTTGGGATTTTTTAAAATGGAATATTTTCAAGCCATGCATGAAGAATCCATGGATACATAGGACTGACTGTACTTTCAGCTGCCCATTGAGTAGGTACGAATAATAGAATCTTGGAAGGGACCACAAGAGTCATTTAGTCTAACTCCCTGCCATGCAGGAATACACAACTAAAGCAGTGCCCACCCAACTTCTGTTTAAAGACCTCCAAAAATGGAGAGTCAACTACCCGCCAAGGCAATCTTGAACCACTGTTACAGTAAAAAAAAAAAAAGGGGGGGGGAAGTCCTTCATAAAGTTAAAAAGAATCTCTTTTCTCATAATTTGAATCCATTGGCTCATGCTCTAGTCACTGGAGCAACAGAACACAAGATTTCTCCATCTTCTACATGACATCCTTTCAGATACAGTCAGCCCTCATGGATTCTTTATCCACAGATTCAACCATCCATCACTTTAAAATATTCAAAAATATATACTGTATTTTTCGCCCTATAACACGCACTTTTTCTTCCCCTAAATGTGCGTGGGGAAGTGAGTGCGCCCTATAGGGAGAAGGGCCAAGGCCGCGGGGAGAAGGAGCCCTCCTTCCCCCCGCGACCTCAGTCTTTGAATGGACTGGTGCTGGGATCGAAGCGATCCCGGCGCCAGCCCATTGAAAGACTGAGGCCACGGGGAGAAGGAGGGCTCCTTCTCCCCGCGGCCTCAGTCTTGGAATCGGCTGGTGCCGGGATCGAAGCGATCCCTTTTCGAAGCGATCCCGGCGCCAGCCTATTGAAAGACTGAGGCCGGGGGGAGAAGGAGCCCTCCTTCCCCCCCACCCCCGGCCTCAGTCTTAGAATCGGCTGGTGCCGGGATCGAAGCGATCCCGGCGCCAGCCGATTGAAAGACTGAGGCCGGGGGGAGAAGGAGCCCTCCTTCCCCCCGGCCTCAGTCTTGGAATCGGCTGGTGCCGGGATCGAAGCGATCCGGGCGCCAGCCCATTGAAAGACTGAGGCCGGGGGGAGAAGGAGCCCTCCTTCCCCCCCCCGGCCTCAGTCTTGGAATCGGCTGGTGCCGGGATCGAAGCGATCCGGGCGCCAGCCCATTGAAAGACTGAGGCCGGGGGGAGAAGGAGCCCTCCTTCCCCCCCCGGCCTCAGTCTTGGAATCGGCTGGTGCCGGGATCGAAGCGATCCCGGCGCCAGCCCATTGAAAGACTGAGGCCGGGGGGAGAAGGAGCTGGTGCCTCGCTTCGATCCCGGCACCAGCCCATTCCAAGACTGAGGCCGGGGGGGGGGGGGGGGGAAGGAGGGCTCCTTCTCCCCCCGGCCTCAGTCTTTCAATGGGCTGGTGCCGGGATCGCTTCGATCCCGGCACCAGCCCATTCCAAGACTGAGGCCGGGGGGGGGGGAAGGAGGGCTCCTTCTCCCCCCGGCCTCAGTCTTTCAATGGGCTGGTGCCGGGATCGCTTCGATCCCGGCACCAGCCCATTCCAAGACTGAGGCCGGGGGGGGGGGGGGGGAAGGAGGGCTCCTTCTGCCCCCGGCCTCAGTCTTTCAATGGGCTGGCGCCAGGATCGCTTCGATCCCGGCACCAGCCCATTCCAAGACTGAGGCCGGGGGGGAAGGAGGGCTCCTTCTCCCCGCAACCTCAGTCTTTCAATGTGCTGGCGCCGGGATCGCTTCGATCCCAGCACCAGCCCATTCCAAGACTGAGGTCGCGGGGGGAAGGAGCCCTCCTTCCCCCCGCGACCTCAGTTCAATGGGCTGGTGCTGGGATCGGAGAAGTTCTCCGATCCCAGCACCAGCCCATTGAACAACCGGCCTCTGGCTAAAGGGAAGAATCCTTTTTTCTTGGATTTTCTTCCTTTAAAATTGGGTGCGCCTAATATGCCGGAGCGCCTTATATGGCAAAAAATACGGTACACTCCCAAAAGCAAACCTTGATTTTGCCATTTTATACAAGGGACACCATTTTACTATGCCATTGTATTTAATGGGACTTGAGCATCCATGGATTTTGGTATCCACAAGGGTTCCTGGAATGATACCCTAGCGAATACCAAGGGGCCATTGTATTTAAAGATAGTCATCTCTCAGTCTTCTCTCTTCCAAGCTAAACATATCCAGCTCCTCAAGTCATTCCTCATAAGACTTGGTTTTCAGAACTTTAATCACCCTTTCTCACCCTTCTCAGGACATGTTCCAGCTTGTCAATATAATTCTTGAACTGTGACACCCAGAACTGAACAAAGTATTTCAAATGGGGTCTTACCAAAACAGAATATGGCAAAACTACTTTCCTTGATTGAGACACTATACTCCTATTGATGCAGCCCAGAATTGTATTGAGTCTGTCAAGGTCATTTTGATTTCTGACCCTGGCTGTTGCATCACCACTGTTGATTCATGTTTAGTTTATGGTGTACTAAGAAATTCAGATCATTTTTACATGTACCGCTTTCAAGGCAGCTGTCACCTATCTTATATTTGTACATTTCATTTCTCCTGCCTAGATGTAGTACCCTACATTTATCTCTTTGGCATCACTAGGAAGTGCAGTGGGTGCAGACTGGACTGGCTGACACTATCAGAAGGGGTAACATCAAAATGACTGTTATAATTTTTTTAATATAATACAACATTTTTGTGCAGCTGTAACCAGTGAAGCATGGAAGGACAGTGGGGAGGGGATGGAAAGAGAAGCCAAACCTCTTCAGTGGTATACATGGAGGAGCAGGTAACTGTGACAGTGTCCCCCTTTAAACACACACACACATACACACAGTTGTCATCCTCATGGGAGGTGGGGGCATTCATTGTCATTGTGTGAGAAACATTACTAAGGATTCAATCTGCTCTGGTACTCTGGTATGCCCCTCCAATTTGGTGTCATCTACATATTTGATAAACATGCCTTCTATTTCATTATCTAAGTCACACATAAATATGTTAAACAACACCAGGCTCAAGAAGGAACCCTGAGGCACCCCACCAATCACTGTAACACACTATAGTCCACAGTCCACCACTTGTCTGCAAGAATATCATGGTGACCTTGTCAAAAGCCTTACTAAAAGCAAGATATACTACATCCACAGCACTCCCTTATCTACCAAGCTTTTATCCTTGATCAAAAAAAGAGAAAAGATTTAGTTTGGCATGAATTATTTTTAAGAAACTCATACAAGCCCTTAGTAATCACTGCATTCCATTCTAAGTGTGCACAGACTGAACGTTTAACAATCTGTTCCAGAATTTTTCCTGGGACTGACATCAAGCTGACTGGTTGGTAGTTGCTTGAATACTCTTTTTGCCATTTTTGAAGATGAGACAACATTTGTCCTCCTCCAATTTGTTGGAAGTTCTTCTGTCCTCCAAGAATTCTTAAGAGATTATTGACAGTTGGTCTGAAATTATCTCTGCAGTTTTCTTCAGTACTCTTGGATGCAGCACCAGAGACTTTAAGCTAGGTATTCCTTTACTATTTCTTTACCTATTCTGGGCTGTAGTCCTCTTACAGCATAATTCATTTTCATCAGTTAGAACACTGTTTTCCTTTTGGGAGAAGGTCAATGCAAAGAAGGTATTCAACAGTTCAGCCTTCTCTCTGTCCCCTGTTAGCAGTTTACTATCTTCTCTATGCAGTGGCCCCATCTTTCCCATTTCCTCCCTCTTACTCTGAACATAGCCAAAAAAAAAAAAAAACACCTTATGTTTAATGTCTCTAGTGAGTCTGAGCTCATTCTGAGCTTTAGCTTTTCTGACTTCTCTCTTATACTATTGGCTATTTGTTTGTATTCCAATTTTGCTTCCCTCTTTTTCTATTTCTTATGCATCTCTCTTTTAAATTTCAGCTTATCTGAAAGTTCTGTGTATATCCACTCTGGTTCTTCTAGACACTCCCACACATTTTTCTTCCTCCTTGGAATTGCTTTTAACTATGCCTTCAATATATCACTTTGAAGAAACTGCTATGTACCGTGAACTCCCTTCCCTTTCAGCATTTTTGACCATGGGATTTCACCAAGTACTTCCCTAAGCTTACTAAAATCAGTTTTCTTGCAGTCCAGACTGAGTGTCTGATTACATCTGCTTCTGTTTTCCTCTCTATAAGAAATCTCAAAATTTTGTTGGTTAGCATCTGTAATGGGCTCCATTCCTGTCTCCTGCTTCTGAGTAGAAGAGGGGACCCCAAATTCTATTCACTGCCACCACGATTAATTCAACCAACATGACTCAGTAACCTAGTTGGAGTTACTGGGGGCTTTAACTTGCACTTTTTCCACCTCTGACTCTGCAGAGGTTTTCTCTTCAAAAGCTTGTAACATGTACTTTGTGCATTTTGGTTGGCCCAAAAATGGTATCACTGTTATGTGGATTTTAGACATTATTCTCATCTTCGTAGTAATCAGACCCATGTTGACCAGCCACATTGTCATGATCAGAAGCAATTTTATCAGGGAAAGACTTGCCACTGCTTAGCTTCATACATTACCCTTGTCTCTGTATGTCCACATCATGTTAGCTTCCAAAAACAGAAGAAAAAAATGCATATTGGCTGAATTGACTCAAGGCAGAATTGTAAATGTTCCTTTCCAAAAAGGAAGAGAGAGAAAGAGTTGAAGGGAAGGTAAAGGACAGGAAAGTGTAGACAGAGACAGAGAGAGCGAGATCCTGAGATAGCCCTCTCCACTGTTTCTAATCCTTCCACTTCCCTAACACAAGGCAACCAATTGCTCTCAGATGGCAAAGCAAACCTCCAGCCGGTGTCTCTCTCCTTCCTTATGGTGAGAACTATTCCTCTGCTGGAAGAGAGTGCCACCTCTTCCCAGAGCAACACCCATCCCCTGTCCAGAACCATGGAGGGAGAGGGAGAAAGAAAAGAAAGATGCTGCTGGATGTCAAAGCAAGCCTTGCCACTCCAAAGGAGATCACAGTGGGTCTGAATCTTCACCTTTCCCTCTCATCCAGTTTGCCTCCAAATTCAAGGTTGTTCCCCACCTTCTGCTTCAGGTGAGGGCAGACCTTCCCTTCTGGTACAGGGCAGCTCCCTCAAGTAAAGAAAGCATCATGAAGGGACAACAAATGGGGGGGGGGGGCACTCCCTTTCCCCAGCAGCATGCCAGGCACTTCTACTTACATCTCCCACTTTAGGAGGCAAGAGACAGAACAACTAGAAAGGTGGGGGGGGGGAATCCTTTGACATCCAGCTGCCAGTGGTGATGCTTCGGAAGAACTGACAAGATACACTCACATGCTTCAGCTGCCCCTTTTAGAGGACAGACTGAGAGAAACCAAACAGGAAGAAGCTCTCACCACCAGCTAAACCAGG
The DNA here is from genome assembly GCA_026167975.1 of Phrynosoma blainvillii. Lineage (NCBI taxonomy): Eukaryota > Metazoa > Chordata > Lepidosauria > Squamata > Phrynosomatidae > Phrynosoma > Phrynosoma blainvillii. The sequence continues at coordinate 56,175,276 of JANUYF010000002.1, read as the reverse complement.
GGTAGGCAACCTTTCCCCTTTAAGGGCTGAGGGACTTCAGCTCCCAGAATCCCAGGAGCTATTGGCCAACATGGGACTATTGGCCAACATGGCTGAGGTTTCTGGAAGCTGAAGTCCCTCAGCCCTTAAAGGGGAAAGGTTGCCTACCCATGAGCTAAACTCTCCTGCCACTCTTGAGTGAGGAAAACCAGTCTCACACACATTGAGTTGCTGAGGCCAGCCACCTCTGCTCTTTATGAGGGAGCTGGCACTCCTCCACTCTCCCACTCTTGTCTGAGGATGGGAAAAGTCCAAACTAAAGGAGGAGAAGCATCACATCTGCATGCACACTCTCTTGCAAATCAAGAAACCTCCCCATGTCAGAAATCAAACAAGGAAGCAAGACAGAAACAACTCTGCACGACTGCAGCTTTTCCCCATTCCCTCCAAACTCTCAAGCACTGAGAAATGCGATGCTGTCCCACCTCCCACTCAGCTCTCCTCCACCTCTTCTCTGAACAGAAGACCAAGCCACTTGGAAACAAAAGGCACCACATCAGAGAAGGAATACAACCCACAACCTCCCTTGTGCATGCATGCACACACATACAGCCAGATTCTGACTTAAAAATAAAGAAAGCCTCCCCCACAAGCCACCTTCTCCTATCCTCTTCCAAATCTTCACAGAAGTAGGAATAAGGAGACAGAAGATGCTAGAAAGAAGTACTTTCTTATTCACTTGACTTCACAATTGCAGGGTTCTCTATCATGCTACCATGTAACAGGCTCTGGCCCCATCTCTTGAGTAGCAGAGAAGATCCCCAAGTTCTATCCTCTGCCACCACCACTAATTCACTCCACATGTTTCATTAATCTAGTAGGAGTTAATGAAGTGTTTAACTTATACTTTTTCTGCCTCTGAGTCTGCAGAGGCTTCCCTCTCTCTCCTGTGGGAGTTGAGACTCCTATATACATACATGTGTGCACACTGAACTTTGGCACGTGAAGAGAGGGTGGAAAAGAAGAGAACTCTGAAGGACAGCTTTATTCTATGTAAGCAATATTACATTACAAAGCAGTATCTTGTACATGAAGGCACTTTCCTTCGGGCGTTATTTAGGAGTAGTTACAAAAACAGCCTAAGTCATATTCAAGTTTAGAAGAAACTTAAGTCCCAACACAACTAGCTGGACATCCCTATTCTACTCATAATATAGATGGTATTCTAGGTCTTTGGATAGTCATGGGAAGTTGGGAGTTTGGACCCCTTATTCTAGTCTCTGACAAAGCTTCCCTAGGAAGAGGAGGCAGCCATCCCTCTCCATCAGTCCCAAAGCCTCTTCTCCCTTGTGCTTCCATATGTCATGTTTTATAATCTCCCATCTTGGAAGCAACTCGAAGCTTCCACACTTCTTCCCAAACTGGTCATCCTCACTGAGCAATTGTCTCTCGTGATCTCTGTTGCTCCTATGTGATGCTGATCCCCAACAAATGTAAGCTAAAACCATCACATCATTAACGCTTTGTTTACCTATAGGGGAGCCTATACCCCTCAGTTGTGTTGCTCAGATAATGGGAAAGCCCGTTATCATAAGAGCAAATCCAAAAAGCTGATCCCCTTGTTGCTTCCTCCACCTTTTGTACAATGTAGTCAATGTAGACTAGTGAGGCATTCGCTGGAACTTACACTCTTGGCAGTGTGTGACTTCCAACAAATATTAGGGTGGTTGAAATTTTCCATTCCTGCTATATATCTCCTTTTGGTTGTTTTAAAAAGGCATCATCCAACTTCAGTCTCACTGGGAAAACCTATGGTAGATACTCACAAAAGGTCACTGTTGTTTCTTTTCCCTTTAATTTTTACTCAAAGATTCCCAATTTATTTTCCATGCTCTAAATCAGGGGTAGGCAACCTTTTTGAGCCGGGGGCCGGGTTGCTGTCCCTCAGACAATTGGGGGGGGCCGAAGCACCAAAAACAAATAAATAAATAAATAAATAAAAATAAAAATAAAAATTATTTAAAAATTTAAAAAATTTTTAAAAAATATGCATGCACACTCTCTCAGCCCCAGAAAAGCCATGGCAAACCCCCTGTGGAGATTTTGCCAAGAAAACTCCAAGAACAAGTAATAACAACAATAATGAATATCATAATGGCGGGTGGCGGCGGCGGCAGGACCGGCCTGGGGGCGGTCCAAAGGCCTTGAGGGGCCGCATCTAGCCCCCGGGCCTTAGGTTGCCTACCCCTGCTCTAAATCAAGGATCTCCTCACAGGTTGTATGTGCTTTTGTACCTCTAAATCAGGGGCAGGCAACCTTTTTGAGACCTGGGCCGGTCTCCCGTAGCCCAGGTCTCGGCTGGGCTGGGGGTGGTGGCGCGCGCACTCACGCGCGCACCCTCCTCCTCCACGCACGGCCCCCCGCGTGTGCGGCCGCCACAGCCACTATTGCGGCTGCCGCCGTAGCACACACAGCTGCAGCCACCACGGCGCGTGTCGCAGCCACCATTTTGGAAGCCCAAATCGTGGCCACAATGCGTTTGCGCATGCGCAAGAGTACTGCGCATGCGCAAACACGTCGCGGCCACCATTTTGATTTCCAAAATGGCGATCGCAGCGAGCGCGGCCGCAGAGCGGCAAAAACGCGCCCCAACGGCGGCACGCGGCGGTGGCAACCTTTGGCCTGGGCCGATAAGTCCGGGGGCCGGGGCCTTAACCGGCCCCTGGGCCACAGGTTGCCGGTCCCTGCTCTAAATGAATGAATGAATGGCATCTAAATGAACACCCTCTTCCCTCACAACCCAAACCTTCTTATGAATCTGACTATTCTTTTTCAATATGTGAAGATCCCACTTCACTGGAAAAGCAGATAAAAGCAGATGGGATAGTGAGAGTGCCTGGAGGATGCTATTGCTCTTTTCCACTTTCCTGAGGCCTTTTCCTTTCCTGTCCTAAAGGACCAGGTTTAATCAGACTCTGTCCTCACTGGTTGCTGGTGCTTGGCTTCTGAAGTAAGGGAGCCTGTGAACTATAGAATCAGAAAGAAAATGGTGTCCTCAGTTTGTTGTGCTCCATTGTGCCTCCATGAACCAACTAGATCTTGATTGCTTAAATGCTGATCTTCTGGTTATGCAGTGACATCATCCTGAACTGTGATCATCCATCAGATTATTTCTTCACTTAAAAGTATTTATAGTAAGGACGCATACAAGTAAGAATAACTCATTTTGTGAAATGTGCTGATCAATACAAATTCTTTACCTGTTTAGAAACCTTAGCCCAGGTTTTCTTCAATCTGTAGATTGCACTTCTGTTCAAGGCTGATGTGATTTCCAACACACCATTATAGTTGTGCATACATCGGCAGATGTCTGCTACTGCTACCCATTTCTCAATCGCATTAGCACGTGAGCCAACATCAGCATAATTCATAATCTGGGACGCAACAAGGTTGCTCATCTAAACCAAACAAGTAGTTCTTAAGACACTTGCATTTAAAACACAGAGCTAAACAGTATAAAAGAAGTGAAAAATTATGGCCTTTTAGCAAGTAAGACTAAAAATACATTTCATGACTGTGTAAAGCAACAGGACAAGAGCAAGTGAGTTAAGGAATAGATGAGAATGGCAGAACAATATTCATCAGACAACATGGCTGCTGACATTAAGCAGGGTTCCTAATGGCAATGGCTCTCACCTGTATGCTAAAAGCAAGAACTAGGAGGATTAGTTCTACGTAGGAATCATTAACCTAAATGATGTGTAACAGTATTATTTTAGTTTGTCTTTATTAAATACAGATATAACTTAATTTTTTATGCCAATACTTATAGGCTTCTGCAAACTACTTCTACAAATTGCTTGCAGCTGTTCGGAAAAACTGAATTGTATGGAGATCTCTCTACTCCTAGAAAGTATTCTGATTTTATGGTAACTTACATCATTAAAGTGTTGGCTAGTTTTCATAATATAAGGTGTTCTTTCATTTTTGTCCAATTTCATCCAACCCTGCCCAAGAAACTCTCTGAAAAAAATATGAAAGAAAAGAGTAAAAAGAAGAAAGATGGGAAAAGGCAGAACAAAATATTGATTGATAGATGGATTCCCATGTTAGATGTTCCCCTTCCACTTGAACAAAGAATTGAATCAGCCCATTTATAGGGATTCAGTAAGCAATGAAGTTTTGACTATAAGTAGATTATTGCACTACACTCTTAAAGTGTTGGTATTCCACTTTAACTGCTCTGGCTGCTTCCTGTTGCATTCTGGAGTTTATAGTTCAGTGAGGCCTAAGAGCTCACTGGCTGAATATTCTAAATGCTTCTTCCTAAACTGCAAATCCTAGAATGCAACAGGAGGCAGCCAGAACAGTTAAAGTGGAATAGCAGCGCTTTAAGAGTGCAGTGCAATAATCTCCTAGGAAGGAACGTTGATTATATATCCCAAAGTCTGTTCTTACAACTTAGAGCTGTGGCCAACTTTAACATATAAATGCCCAGATCCTATTTGGTAGGCTTTCTATAGACAACTGTATAAAACAAGGAAGCAAGCCACAAATCTTTTGTACTGGCAATACAGGGGTAGGCAACCTTTCCCCTTTAAGGGCCGATGGACTTCAGCTCCCAGAAGCCTCAGCCATGTTGGCCAATAGTCCCATGTTGGCCAATAGCTCCTGGGATTCTGGGAGCTGAAGTCCCTCGGCCCTTAAAGGGGAAAGGTTGCCTACCTGGGCAATAAAATCAATTATAGTACGATTGAGCTTAAGAGATCTTAGAGAACCAGAGAACCAGAGTGGTGTAGTGGTTTGAGTGTTGGACTACAACTCTGGATCAGGATTCAGTTCCCTGCTCAACCATGGAAACCCATTGAGTAACTTTGAGGAGTCACACACTCTCAGCCCCAGAAATCCCCACAATAGGTTTGCCTTAGGGTCGCCATAAGTCGGAAATGACTTGAGGACACAGAACAACAACAGCAACAACAACTGATGAGTCATAAAATGAGAGAATAATAGAGTAATTGTGTGCACAATTAGATCAAGACCTTGTTCACCAGTTGCATAGCATAAGATTGCACTAGTATAGCAATGCTGGAGCACTACATCATACTGTTGTTCAACCATGTATCCTTCTGTTGCTTGACAGGCAAATCAACTCCCCACTCCCCATTAAGGGCTGAATTTACAGAGCCTCTTAGGCAGTGCAACCACATGCAGTGTACATGTAACCCTGAATAGGGTAATAAGTTTGTGCAATCTCTGATCAAATGCAACCATTTGTGTAATAGAATTTATATCATCATAAAGAAATACAAGATTCTGGCTTTACAGAGCAGTCTGGTACAGGAACTTCCAATTTTTCCTAAGACCTACTGGGATCTTGCTAATATGGCAAAAATGAGAAGGAAGCTGGTTCCCTCTCATGTATGCAGACTTTCCTCTCCATGTTTTATTTTTAAATGGGGGAAAATCTCTTCCATTGCAAGCAGTGAGAGGGAGAGTCAGGTCCAGGACTGATATACATTTTGTGTTTTGTCTATGGAGGGTTTGCATCAGAGGAACTCCAGAAATTCTCTCTTCCTTCCTGCCTCTCCTTCTTGTCTACTGGCACATCACTCACACATCTCCTATCCTCTCTCTGAGGTTCCTCGACCTGAGTTCTAACTCCATAATGGAAGGAAGCAGCCATGAATGTTTCTATGGTGACTACCCTCAGAAAGGGAAATCCACTATCTCATATGTCCTTTGGGACCTCCTCCCAGCGGTCATATGAGATTGCCCCTTATTGGATTCTTTGAAGCCCCTACAAAGGACACAGCTAATTTAGGAAATGATAAGAACAGATGGACTACATCAGGAGAGCAAAATGTGGTTCTTGTCCCTAAGGGGCTACTACTCCTATCTAGCAAAGCCAACAATGAGAAATGCTGGGACTGGCCATCCAACAACATTTGCTTTATATGCTCAAACTTTCTTGGCCTTGTTCTCACAGATTTCCTGAATTTGCAGCAGACATGGGAATATTAATGTCAGATATTCTTTGCAGTTTTACTATACAGAGATAGGTTAGCCTCTTCAGGAAATGAACTGCATCCTGTTCACAGAGAACTGGAATAGAGTACTACTCAACATGTTGACATTAATCTTTCTTTGACCATTTATACTTTGATAGATCTTAAGCAACACCATACACATCTTTATTATGCATTCAAATTCTTTTTTTAAAGGCTTGCCACAAGGTTCAAAACTTCACTTATAAAGTATTTTCACTTTGATTATAATTATTGGAAAACCACTTACTCATACGGTATGCTTCTGAAAACAATGTGATCTAAAAGAGTTATTTGTTCAGCAAGCTCCATTGCTGATAACGTTTCAAAACACTCTGGTTTAGGACACTCTAACTGTAAGTAAGGAAGCACACAATTGATTAAAAATAAGTTTTAATTAATTTCACACCATGTTAGGTTAATGACAAAGTATTGTATTGGTTTTACTGTTTAGCTTCTGTTATATGTATAGAGTAAAACAGTAAGAGGAAATAAACTAACACAACCAAGAATTCTGCTATGCATGAGAAATAGTCAATTTGGGCACAATACAGCCTAAGTTAAGTACATATTGAACATATTTTGACAGAAATAAAAAGGAAATCCACTTGAACATACATCTTTTTAAATATAGTGCCATATTACCCTAATTCTGCTTATAGAATTTTCTCCAGAGTTTAGAAGTGCCTCCCATTCTTTTAATGAATCTATAAAATAAACTTCGCCATCCAAAATGTTAACATCTTCAGTTTCTAAAATGTTTGAGAATGAAGCTTATTACAGAAAGTATTTCATGCAATATTATAATATTTTTGCTGGAAGTATATTATTAAAATATTATTTGCATGTATATTTATACACTGATCCTTGAAATAGTCTTTAAAACATTGTAATTGTTGTTGTGTGCATTCAAATAGTTTCTGATTCATGGTGATCCTAAGGCAAACCTATCAGAGTTTTCTGTGGCTGAGAGTATATGACTAAACCAAGGTCACCCAGTGGGTTTCCATGGCCAAATTGGGAATTGAACCTTGGTCTCCAGAGTCGTAGTCCAATGCTCAAACCACATCAGCATGCTGGATCTCTCTTAAAAACATATGAGTATTAAATAAAAGTTGAAGATCAAAAAAGATGTGGAGAAACTGGAGCGTGTCCAAAGGAGGGCAACTAAAATGGTGAAGGATCTGGAAACCAAGCCCTATGAGGAACGACTTAGGGAGCTGGGGATATTTAGCCTGGAGAAAAGAAGGTTAAGAGGTGATATGATAGCTGTGTTTAAATATTTGAAGGGATGTCATATTGAGGAGGGAACAAGCTTGTTTTCTGCTGCTCCAGAGACTAGGACCCGAAACAATGGATGCAAGCTGCAAGAAAAGAGATTCCACCTCAACATGAGGAGGAACTTCCTGACAGTAAGGACGGTTCGACAGTGGAACACACTCCCTCGGAGAGTAGTGGAGTCTCCTTCCTTGGAGCCCTTTAAGCAGAGGCTGGATGGCCATCTGTCGGGGATGCTTTGATTGGGAGTTCCTGCATGGCAGGGGGGTTGGACTGGATGGCCCTTGTGGTCTCTTCCAACTCTATGATTCTATGATTTGTGGAATTCAGAATTTATCCTTAAATTTCAATAATAGGATTAAGAGAGAATAAAGATAATAACCACATAGATTCCACCCAGTTGCACCCTGCTGTTGTTTGTTTGGTAATATGGAGCACTGTGTTTTTGTGACTTTTGTAAGTAAAACCAGTCGTACAAGACTCTAGATATTCCTCTTCTTCTTTACATACCTTAGGTATGGAAGCCCTGGTGGAGCAGTGGTCAAATGCCAATACTGCAGCCATTGACAACCACAAGGTTGTGAGTTCAATCCCAGGGAATCCAGGGTCCACTCAGCCTTGCATCCTTCCATAGGTCGCTAAGATGAGTATCCAGATTGTTGGGGGCAATTAGCTTACACACTGTAAATCACTTAGGCAGCGCTTAAGTGCACTGATACGCTGTATAGAAATATACTTGCTATTGCTATTAGTTTCCCCTCTGTAAATTGGGATTAATATATTTTTCTGATACAGATGTAGACTATACAAATGATGCAACTGTGCTGGAAATGTGACATTTGTATTCTTTATGGAATTTAGTGTACTGTTGCTATTTAACAATGGCTAATAATAAATAAGAGCCAGCATTGTGTAGTGGCTTGAGCACTGGACTATGATTCTGGAGACCAGAGTTTTAATTTCCACCCTACCATGGAAACCCACTGGATTATCTTGGGCAAGTCACATTTTTTCAGCCTCAAAGGCAAACCCCTTCTGAACAAATCTTGCCAAGAAAACTCTGTTACAGATTTACTTTAGGGTTGCCATAAGTTGGAAATGACTTGAAGGCACACAACAACAACAAATAGTAAATAACAAGCTGGGCCGACAACAAAAATTTGCAGTGTATCATTACTTCCTAAAAAGAGTACTCAGGATCCTAGCCATGGCCTCCTTCATTTTGTTCCCTAGTTTCTGTTTCTCCTTACCAATGCAGTTTTCTGTTTTTCTTTCCAAATAGACATACATTATTCTGTGTCAATTCAGCATTCTCAGTCCTTATAGGTCTATTTCTGATTCCTCTTTAGGTTTTATTATCTCAGAGATTTTTAAAACAATTTTCTCTTGAACATGCTCATATCTTCCCATAGGTTCTTAGTGGTCTTATTTGCCTACAGTTGTTGGCACTCATTGCCTCAGAATGGGTGATAAAACAGTCAACCAAATAATGTATAAGCTAAAAGAAACGGACATTTATGCAGGAATTACTAAAGTATTAGTATAATAGAGCCTACTTAAAATATAGATGCATAATGCACATAGTTCCTTTTAATTTCTACTAAGGCACAATGAGGACACAAAGGAACATAGGAAGCTGTTTTATATTGTGTCAGATCATTGGTATGTATAAACCACTAGTACTACAGACACTGACAGAAAATGACTCTTATGCAGGAGTCTTTCCTCTCCTTATCTGGAAATGCCAAGGATGAATTGGGAACTTTTGCATGTCAGGCCTGTGTTCTATCTTTGAGATACAATCCTTGCTCAGAAGAATTAAGTAGAGCTTAATCCAGTAACTGATTTTTCTCTAGCTTCTGAATATCAAAGAGTTGAGAGCTTGCTGTCACTTTTACACCAAGTACTTTAACATATTGATTGGCAAAGACTATAATTACAAAGCTATCTGCTTTCCCAGGATGAAGGTTTTCTATACTTCAAATGTCGTCTCATTTGATGCTTTGATGCTTTCTTCCATGGCTTCTTTGTGGTTTAAGACAGCACATTGAGTCTCCTCTCCCTCAAAGTCCTTTTGTTTGTGCTTTCACTTGCAAATTGACACTACAATTTCCAACAATTTGTATAACAACATAACTGGAGTGCCCATATATAAGATGTTCATTCATAGAGTGTGTCCCACCTAAAATAACCTCCACTGTATATTCAAAAGAATGGCTCATATTCTGCCTAAATTCCCACTGAACCAGCACCTTTCCTCAATAATTGCTGTTGAAAAATTTGAACACAGAAAGTGACCAAATGCAAATATGAAAGGGACGGTAATTTCCTATCAAGGTTGCATTCAGCAAGGAACCTAATACCATTGCTAGTGATTTTGCCAATATTACATAAATACAAAACAATCTAAGATAGCATTTATGTAAACTCACCATCTGCATTATGTCCTCTATTTTTAAGTGAGTGTCATCTTGATCTTCCTGGGAAAGTGCCCTAAAAACAATTGACAAAATATGTCATAGAAAAATGAGCCTCTCTGTTGATAGTGACAATATTTCAGTTAAAATTATATGACAAAGCTGTGGTAAATCTTATGATTACTGCTTTGGATAATTTCTAATAATAACACAATCCTATACATTTCTATTCAAAGGTGAATTAGCTAGGATCCAGTTATTCCTTTTGTCTGTGAAATGGGTCAGGTGCAATTCCTAACACAAACCATCCCACCCTCACCCTCAGAAATTGCTTTGAATCACTGGGAAACCTATAAGAACCTGCTTTCTGGCAACAGAGAGGCTGAAGTGGGGGGGGGGGGGGGAGTAAGAAAGTCTTGTACTACTACTAATAATAATAATAAATAAATTTTATTTATATCCCGCCTCTCTGCTCAGCAATCGAGGCGGTGTACATCAATAAAAAAAACAAGTTAAAATCTCAACCCCAACCCCAACCCTCCCCCCCATAAAACAGAATTAAACTAAATTAGAATTAAAACATGAATATAACAGTTAAAACAAAATTAAACAAGTGAACACATCATGACGGTCAAGGATAAAACCAAGGGTCACCATTTATTAATCAGGGAGATGTTCCGAGAAGATGTTCCGGGAAGGCCTGCCGGAAAAGATCCATCTCTACTGCCTTTTTAAAGGCAGCCAAGGTGGTAATATGACGGATCTCGTCCGGCAGGCCATTCCAGAGTCTGGGAGCAGTTGCGGAAAAGGTCCTCTGGGAGGTCTGTGAGAGCTTGGTCTTTATAGGCTGCAGCAGATTCTATAGGGTGTCTGCTTCTGAAACACTGGATTTAAATCTGGCTAAGTGGGGAGAGGACTGCATTTTATAAGTGTGGTGGAGTCTCCGTCTTTGGAGGTTTTGGAGCTGGATGGCCATCTTTCAGGAGTGCTTTGATTGTGTATTCTTGCACAGCAGGGGGTTGGAATGGATGGCCCTTGTGGTCTCTTCCTACCCTATAATATTATGATTCTGAGAGGTATTTGTGGATTGTCTATAAGACTCTATCAAATGTGCAATAAAGGATTCACAATGATTTCACTGGAAACCATTGCTAGGATCAGTTACACCTGCAAGAGATGAGAGCAACTGTCCCATAACATTGAACCAAACAGTGAACTAGCCCTCAGTTTTCAGAGCTTCCACCAAGAAGCTCAGTGAGAGCCACACAAAAATCTGCATAACAAATCAACCCTGTAGTCATAGGCAACAGGTGGGTCTTATATAAACATGGGCTTTTTTGTAGTGTGGAAGTTCTGCAGTGAAGCTTTTAATGTCTTTCCTCTAGTTATACCCTTCCCTCTGAATACAAATCTTGGATGTTTGAACCACACGACTGGTGGGAAGAGCGGAGGTAGTAAAATAAAATATCTGCTCGGCCTTCCTGTAGCCAGACAGAACTGACTGTCATTGCTAATTGCTAATCAGCCTTATATAATCCAACTCTCTTCAAATATGACAGACTATAATCCCCATCATTCTAAACAGGTACATTCATGCTATTTGGGAATGATGGGGACTATGATCTAACAGATCTGGAGAATTCTAGATTGGGTAAAAACTAAGGGTGAATTTTCAAGGAGGTTTAGCCTTCAGAAATACTTCTGCTCTGTTTAGATTCTGCAAACCCATACCCATGACCTCCTTAATAAAGTCCATCCATCTGGCATGTGGCCTTCCTCTCTTCCTACTTCCCTCCACCTTTCCCAGTATTGTTGTCTTTTCTAATGAGTCTTCTCTTCTCATGATGTGTTCGAAGTATGACAGCCTCAGTTTGTTCATCTTGGCTTCCAGGAAAGTTTCTGGCTTGATCTGCTCTAGGAACCATTTGTTTGTCTTTTTGACTGTCCATGGGATCCTCAACATGCTTCTTCAGCAGCACATCTCAAATGAGTTGATTTTCTTCCCATCATCTTTCTTAATTGTCCATCTCTCACATCTCTACATGGTAATACCAAATGAAGCTGGGCAAATGTGCTGCAACCACACGTCGTGGCCCCAATCCTCCCTTTTGCTGGCCCTAAAAGGGAGCAAAATGCTGCTCCTTTTAGGGGTGGCAAAAGGCCACCCTAAGAGCCAGCACTGCGGCTCTTCTGCACCAGGAGGGATTGGAACATACCCCTCTTTCATGGACGCATTTACAACTTCTACCACGTAAGATCAACATGGGTCTAAAAGACATTTTCCAAACAATGTGCCCACATCATCATATTGAATATACTGAAACTTGTCCATCAAAACTAGAAAAATATGTGCCTCAGCTACTTGCCCAGACTCTATTTTTCATGTAGAGTCTAAGGGCTGGTGCAGACAGCCCCTAAGGGGCAGCTCTGTCCTGCCCCTGGGTGCGCCAGAATGGGACATGAGGCGTAACGGTGGTGTCAGGGTGGAGTCGGGGGTGGCCGGTATGTGGTCACCCCACCACAACTCCACCCCCAAGCTGGCTCTTTAGGCTGGTCTGCATTGGTCCTAAGTCAGAATAGATCTGAGCAATTTTTTCTGCAAATTATTTAGCGAATTTGTCTCTGTGCTCTCCTGACATCTCCTTCTCAGCAGTAAGGCTTTGAATGTAATAACCCCTTGTATATCCAAAACAACTCTGTTGGATCGACTGTACTGATTTGTTTGGGAAGACAACTTGGACAACAGCAGAGGAAGACTTGGAATAAATCCAAGCATAGGCTAGGCCCATTTCAGACACTATTCCACAGCAGTGATTCTTTGCTGCCTCTACTGCAACAGTACAATTTCTTAATTTAATTTTCTTACCTCAAGATGTTTGCCGTAGCTTTTCTTTCTTGTGGCAACAAGTCAGGATCCCTCAACACTTCTTCTAGTAGATTTAGAACATTCATTTTCAGTTCATTGTTTAGCTCAAAATCCTATAAAAGAAAACTATTTTATATAAAATGATCACATGATATATTCTTATTTGTGAGGTTTTCTGTTCTGCATTTGTACTACTGTTATTTTAACTACAATAAAAATTTAAACTCCATGGACTATTATGTGAAGATAACAGATCTGAGAACTGAAAACTTGCTTGTTGTTATATGTCAACTTCTCCACAGGTAATTTCTGGATATGTTTTAGAGCCACTTCTCTTGTTGTACCGCTCCCAGATTATGGAATGGTCTGCCGGATGAGATCCATCTTATTACCACTCTTGACTGCTTTAAAAAAGCAGTAAAGACGGATCTCTTCCGGCAGGCCTTCCCGGAATAATTGCCCAGCCCAAATAAAGACTAGACCTGCTTATCTGTTCCCTTAGTTGCCACCGTTCGTTTTAGGCTGCTTGTTGTAGGGCTCTTTTCATTGCAAGTTTTTGTTTTTATTCTTGTTTTTAATCCTGTGCTAGTTTAATCTATTTTTAAGGGGTGGGTGGGTTAGGGTATCGGGCTGATGGTTGATGTTTTAAATTCTTGTATTGTTTTAACTCTGTTGTACGCCGCCCCGGTTGCTTTGCAGAGGGGTGGGTTAAAAATAAAAATGTATTATTGTTGTTGTTGTTGTTGTTGTTGTTGTTGTTTTGGTTATCATGCCAATAACTCAGTTCTAGGCTGCTTCAACAACACTAGAACAGTGGGCATAGTATTTGCTTTTATTTAAAAATATACAGGTTCAGCCTAGGATGGAGGTTCAAAGGATTAACACGCTAGCAGATATTGCTTCTCCATTGAGTTTATGAAGGGTCCTCTAAAGACACCTCCATCACTGCAACTACATAACTTCTCTTACTATCTTCTCTTCTCTTACTATCTCTCCATACCACAACTCACTCAAACTGCTTTGTTTTTACTGCAGACTCAATTAGCATATTCATTAGTGGAGAAGATAGAAGGAAATCTAGTGTTGTTCCTGCTCTTTTGGTACATTCACAACAATAAAGCAGCTAATAAACATTTAGTGAATGCAGAGACCTCTCTAGGCAAGAAGGGCCTTATCTTTCACAACCAGAGTGACTGGGCATTCAACAAAATCAGGATTGTGATGGGAAATGTCTCTTTCTTGTAAAGGCCAACTTAGCTTTCCCATAAGACAGAATCTGAAGCAGGGTCCTAAATATAATTCTTAATTACCAGGAGGTTCTTACAGTACAGTTGACCCTCTGTATCCACTGATTCCTTATCCACAAATTCAACCATCCAAAGCTTGAAAATAGTCCAAACAATATAAATTCCCAAAAGTAAAGCTTGATTTTGCTATTTTATATCAGCAACACCATTTTACTACACCATTGTATTTAATGGAACTTGAGCACCCACAGATTTTGATATCCTCCTGGGAGGGGGAGGGGTGTCCTGGAACCAAACCCCAGGAGATAGCAAGGGCCCACTGTATTAGCCATTTCCCCAAGTTAATTAAGACACAACTCATTTATAGATGTTAAAGGTGATAAAAATAGCACTTTGGCTTGGAAGTGAGTGTTCAGGAAGTATCTCCTTCTTTGGAGGTCTTTAAACAGAGGCTGGATGGTCATCTGTTGGGGATGCTTTGATTTTGAGTGCCTGCATGGCAGGAGGTTGGACTGGATGGCCCTTGTGGTCTTTTCCAACTCCATCATTCTATGATTCTTTTAAAATAAGCAATATATAGCTTTACCAACTCAAACCTATCAATATCTGGTTTCCTAAGGTGGTACAAGGAATCTTAAGAACACAGAAAGTTTTCTATACTGAATCAGAAGGATTCAACTTGTCCAGTAGTATCTCACTGGCAGCAGATTTCTGAGGTTTCAGGTAGAAGCTTTTTCATTCCTAACAAGACATTCTGGGAATAGCAGCTGACTTTCTGTATGAAAAACAACTATGCTACCACTGAACTACAGCTGTTCCCCAGCTACTGAGCTAGTTAGTTATATAGCTAATTTGGACAAGTGAGGCAAACTTTTCAGGTAGCAAATGCTGCAGGGGTAGGGTCATCAGTGGCAGCCTCTAGTGCTATTCCTCCATAACCTCTCTCCCCAGCCATTCCCTCCTTTTAGAAGACTTTGGACCTGCCTGCACAGGCCAAATAAATCTCCCCCCCCCCCCATTGCCATGGCAAGTAATCCTGACAACATAGACCCAATTCTTAGTTCAGGTGTGAACTGTCCAGACAACGTCCAGTCAGTTACAAAATCCAGCTACTTCAGCACCAAACTCGCCATACATTCCCCCCTCCCTTATAATGGTGTAAAAACCTTCACTGTTTGCTCTGGATCTTCCCAGAAGATCTGGAGCCTTCTGTTGCGATGCTGGGCAGCTGTTTACAATGTCTCCTGCTGTGCTGCTTGGCACTGGTGCTACTTTGGCAGGTCAGCAGCATCCCACACCAAAAGGGCCCACTCCCAACTTCCTGCCCTACACAGCTTTACTTCAGAGTAATGCCGCACAGGGCAGGGATGGGGGGGGGGGTTTGCCGGGCCTCTACCTCCTTACCCTCCATGGCTTTACTCTAAAGTAAAGCCATGCTGGGCAGGGACTGGGGAGGCACCGGGCCCTCTCCTTCTCTGCCCTGTGCCATGGCATGCAGCAGGGAGGGGGGGCACTTATCAGGTGTCACCTCCCCTTCAGTGGTGTTACCTGGTGTGGCCTGCACCCCCCACACCCCCTAGTGATGCTACTGCAGCAGATTACTCACTCTGAGGTCAGATGAGGGACTCAGCCATAAGATCAATGATAGGTACTTAATTCTGACCTCAGAGTGAGCGACTCAGACCAGTGGCACTGGTGCCAGGCAGCGTAGCAGGATATGCATATGAAGAGCTATCTGGGAGGATATTGGGACAGCTCTGGGGCCAGATTACTCCAAGCTCTTCTGGAGTAATCTGTTCCATACAGACCCAACCTAAGCCAGATGTTCCACACAGCCAATCCTGCACAGACATACTGTCATGCCCAGCCAGCTGGAGAACTCAGAAGAGGCTGAGCCACAGCCAGAGCCTGGCCCTAGTATGCCTCTGCCAGCTCCAGCAGAGTCTGTGGCCTTCCAGGAAGTTCAGTAGCCAGGTCTTCCTGCAGCAGAGCCTTCAGGTATGGAGGACACAGTACCTACCTTCAGCCAGCATCGAGCAGAAAGGAAAGGCCTCAGGTGCTCAAGGAGGCTTTATGAAAAGCGTGAGTAATCAACAACAGCTGAGCACCTGCGGTCTGATAATTTAAACAGGTGCCAGATGCCAGCATATTTGTCAGAGATTATCTGAGCTTCCTAGTGAAAGCACACTTGATCCTGACTCTCCTTGGGCCTTTGCAGACTGCCAGAAATAGTGCAATTTGAGTCCACTTTAAGGGTTAGGGTTAGTGCTAGGGAATCATGGGAACTGGTTTTTTTCCTGAGACACTGAACCTTTTCTGTCAGAGAGCTCTGGTGCCACGATAAAATACAGTTCCCATGATTCCCTAATCTTAACCCTAACCCATAAAATGGACTCAATTTGCACTATTTCTAGTCTGCAAATACCCCTTGTCTTCTTGGCTGGAAACCTTGACCCTTGGCTTGCTGGTTTGCCTTGTCTCTCTGGACTCCTTGGCCTTGGATTGCCTACACGACTTGTCTCTCTCTGGAACCCTGGACTTTGCCTAGTTATACCCTTGGTTTGTTGCCACAAGACTTTTGTGTGCACAGAACTCTTGACTGCCTTAGCTCTGCACACTGTTTTGTTTTGTGACTACAGCTATCAGCATACTTGGCCATTTTCCTGGACACATAGGATGTCCTGAGTATGGTGAAATACTCTATCTTGTTCCCAGTATTGAATTAAAAGTCAACTGTCAGTTTGGTTTGCTATCATTAGATACAGCAGAGGGCCCTGTCTCATTGCCAGTATTGAATTAAAAATCCATCCAGTGAGCTTACTTAGAATGGAGAGGGTGCCATCTTGTCCTCTACTTAGGCAACAAAATATCTTGGGCCTGCTTGGGTATCCAAGGAATGCTATTTATGCTTTTAAAAATTGTTTCTTTGTATCAAATCTAGACAGAGAATAAATATTGTAAATATTTTCTCTTTTTAAAATACTTGTGTCCCCTTCCAGAAGAATTAATATTCCCAAAGATTAAGCAACGGGGTGGGGTGAGGCTCAAATGAATCTATGTGCAGTAAAGATGTTCATACTTGGAGTCAGTGAGAAGCATTAAATTTTAGCCATTTGCATTTGAGCTTAGTGCAGATGTTTGTACAAAGGATTTAAACTAAAAGCCTCATCTATTTAGTATATTTGTAGCAGTTCCTTTTACAGTGATTGTTCACTGCCATGTGCATACCAATGCAGCATCTGTTTCCATAGAAACAGAAACAATAGTCTCTAGCAAAGTTTTTAAGAGAACAGCGCATTTTACTTTGAATATATGATTAGGAGAGACACATGCTATAATTCCATACATCTAAACATTTTAATTCTATTTTCTACTTCTTCTGGGGCTTAGCAAACAAATGTTTGCTTTATGTTATCTTTTGGGCAAAGCCTTTGGGTAAAAAAATATCTTGCTAGATAACAAAAAACAAAACAATATTGACCATTTGGAAACTTCCCATTATTGAGATCTAAAATTGTAACGTGAAGCTTTCCAAACATGTTGAATTAAGCTTCTTTATCATCAGCATCAGTTCCAGTCTTGACCACTCAAAAGGTCTGTAAGATCTATGGGTAAGAATTTCATTCCAACTTTTAAAACCAGGTTTTACCAATATTTCTAAAATTCTCAAATGTGGTTAAAATCGACAAATCTGTACATTCCTAATGAAGACACAAAGCAATAAGAAACCGAAATAAGAATAAATCCAATACTATACCGAAATGAACCTAAAGAGCCCCCACAATACGTAAATGGCTATCAGACGCAACTAGCATCATCGCGCAATTATTGCGCTTCCATAAAAGTGCATCCTGGATACATATTTGCCGTTCACACACAATTCAGAAAATCCCGGACATGGCCCTGCGCCGGCTTGGGAAGGAGGGGTTTGGGTGACAGCCGGCTGTCAAACACACGCCTCCTTTCCAAGTCGGCGCAGGGCCGGGACTCTGAGCAGAATGGAGCCTGCGCCGGCTTGGGAAGGAGGGGTGCGTTTGACAGCCAGCTGTCAAACGCACCCCTCCTTCCCAGGGTCCCGGCCCCACGCCGGCTTGGAAAGGAGGGGTGCGTTTGACAGCCAGCTGTCAAACACACCCCTCCTTCCCAAGCCGGCACGGCGCAGGCGGGGGAGGGGAAATGCTCCACAATACGTATTGGGGAAATGCTCCCCAATACGTATTGTGTGTACACATGTATTTTGGAGACTCGGGCATTGCGCAATGATTTCAGAAGCGCATTTGTACTTCCTAATTAAACCGAAATTCAAAAGATCTCAATCCGTTTCGGATTAGTTGTGGGTTTTTAGCGGTTCTGTGCGATGTCGTGTAAACACACACAAAATTAATACGTATTAGTTCCGGATTTCTTTTGGAAGCTTTCTGCTTTGGACCCCGTGTGATAAGGTCCTTAGCATTTACACTGTACAGCAGAGAATTCAGTGGCTTTCTATACATGTGAAAGTTGTAGTCCTTAAATACTGGAGTGGGGTGCCACTAAACCATCCTTTCACATGCTGAAGCCCACTCAGTAACAACAGCAACATCAGCTAACCCTGGCTTCCTCAAAACATGACATGCTTGTCCAGGTCTCCTGTCTGGTGTCCTTGTGAGGAGGAATTGGTTGGCTACTTCCATATGTGTCTTTCTTTACAGTCTGTCAGCTTTTGAAGATTTTGTTTGATGGGTAAGCATAGGTGTCAGGGCCTTTTCAGAATGGCTTACCTGACACTACCCTTCTTTTCATTAGCAGATTAAAATGTGGGTCTTTGTAGGAGATCTCTGTGGGAGTCTCATAAGAGCAGCATTTCATACCACCAACTTTTGATTTAACTCTCTACTTTGTTTTTTATGTCACCTACTCTCTTCTTATTGAGATTACTATGTCTGGTTTGGTCAATAGCTTGGCTAGATGCTGAGTAGTTTTTTATATTTCAACATTTCATGTAAGCGGCTTTTAAAAAAAGTAATAGACAAAAAAAAGTAACATTGCCTCAAATAATAAATATATACATGTTATTCACAAAGTGCTTTAGAATAGTCAAGGATTTTCATGTATATAATATCTTTTTGTAATCCCATTTTGTCAACTGTCTAATGAACAGAGATTAATAGAGCTATAAGTATTCAAATGCCCTTCCGTCCAAATGTTTCAGTTCAATTTCAGGTTTTTGGGGCTCTGCAGATTTCAGAAACTGTATTTGTAACTACGTATAGGCAAAAACAAGCCCAATGTTAGTTCACACAGCAATAAACACAAGACAGGGAACCTCTGCCCTACCAAATGTTGCCAGACTGCAAGTTACATCAGCTCTGCCTATCATTGTCAATTGTGAATAATATTGACAATTGCCCACACACGAACTAAATCATAGTTTAGTGTTATATTGTGCTACAGTTAACACATAGAGTTACATGTTATAGTTTACTTACAGTTTAGTGTAATATAGTGTAACAGTGTAAAATTATGTCCCATAGATTACCCATTGAAACTGAAATCTTTTATTTTGGCTGTGCAAAGCATGCACATCAAAATAATTCAACTTACAGCGGGAAGTCACTGAGGCAAAATGCAACAAAGGTTCACCCTTCATTTACTTGTCTCTTCAAGCACATTGCTCATGGTAAAATAATAAATGAAAAGTAATAAAATATATATATATCCTGTGAATCATTTGCAAGCTCTACTCTATTCATGTGAACACAAAGATATTCAGGCAACATCTATTGATCTGCATCTGAACTGCAGATCTAGCATGCAGGGCAAGTGAAGGTAAAGAGGACTGATCAGACCTAACAAGTAAATAGAGTGTTGCCATGCAGCCAAAAAGCTTTCCACTTTACCTGCAGTACAGTCATGTTAGTGTGCAACTTCTAGATATGAACCTTGTCTTCTACATTTATTGGCAAGACTCTTTTTGTGGCTCTGTTTTGAACCTGCCTTTGTACAGTACCTCTTCCATACTTTAAGGTTAACATTTAAAACCTCCTTGTTTATATCTTGCCAATAATATAATGACTGTAAAATGAGCTGAATCTAATTCATGAAAGTGAATTAGCTACATATAAAACAGCATAAGCATGTAATACACAACACTTAATATTAATATAGTGCTCTCAAGCATTCAAAGCACTCCACATGGATTATCTTATGGTAGTCCTTACACTAAACATGTAGGACAGGAATCTGGAAATGCTGTTGGACCAAAGGCTTCAATACTCCCATATTCATTCTCTCTCTCTCTCTCTCTCTCTCTCTCTCTCTCTCACACACACACACACACACACACACACACACCAGCCGTATATCTTGTGCTGATCCATACATATCAGCTCTCTCTTAAGTGCTAGGATTTACTGCAGATTGGAGAGGGGCATCAGGTCCACAGCAAGCATGGCCAAATCCACTTGTTAAGTTACTATTTTTATTATTAGATGAGGTGCGGGAAATGGCCATGTCTTGCCTACAGCCATTAGCAGCTTAATGGCAGGAACCTGGCATTCTGGGAGACCATAAGTAAATACAAAATCTAGCATCAGTTACCATTATTTTAAGAAACAACACAATGCATGTAAAAAATGTGCTATCACACTGTTGAAGCCACTCACATACAAACACTGGGTGCCTCACATACATATATCCCTGCTGCAGTTGTGCAGCCATCCAAAATTGTGAATCACCTTTGCAACAGGAAGATTTCTTATTGAAGTACATTCTGCAGCACAGAATATTTTGTTCTAAGCACAAATTATGCTTTCCTCAATAGTTCCTTATGTTTTCTGGTCTTCACCAGCACGTCTGTATATTTTGTGACCGGCGTGGTGGGGCCAGAAATAGATGACATGGAGTATTCCTACCAAGATGCTAGACAGACAGAAGTTAAGCAATTAAACTGCTGAACAAAGACCAAGACTATCAGAATAAATATCTGCACCTCATTCCAAAAAATTGCCAGGTGTCCTTGAGCCTCTCAGTGTTTCTCAGCCTAACCTACTTAATAGGGTTTTTGTAAAATGAGAATGGAAGGGAACCATACACATTGTCCTGGGCGGATGGCAAAATAAAATGGAGGGGAATCAAAGTAAGCCAAATTCTGTATTACATTACTGAGCTTATCAGATGTTGTAGTATAGAATACACATTTCCATGCCAGTAACTGAAAAAGAACAAAAGCCACATGTTAGCCTTCTCAGATTCCAGTACACATTCCATTATAGGGCATAAAATGGGCAGCTGGCAACTTTTAAAAGAAAAGCAATACAAAGTGTAGAAGAAAGTCTTCTTCCATCCACAGTGCCTGTGCTAGTCTTCTGCTTTAACTTGTTGAGGCTGCATTTTGTAAAACAAAGAAGGACTGGGAACAACGTGCATATAGCTGAACTTCAAGTATAGTTTAGCCATCAGCTAAATCACTGAATACAGCCAAGCCCATCCTGGCAGGGGATGGTGGGGTTTTTTTCCAATACAACTGGAGTACAGAGTGCTACTCCAGTACTGAAACTTCAATGCAGTTTTCTTAAGAAGCAATGATAAAGACTATAGAAAAGTTTAAAACACCCACATGACAATCTGTCACATTATACATATAAATACGACAGACTTGATACCCATTATTGTCCCACATTGCTTTAATTTTCTTATAAGCAGGGTTAACTTTCTATCTTTGTTCTTAAGGATTTTTGCCAAGAAAAGTTTTGCAGTGTTACTGGGGGCAGCAACCTCCATGTGAAAAGGGGGAGGAAGAGGAGGATGAGTACTGCTTGTCAGCATAATTCTTAGAACTCTCCCTCTTACATATAAAGAAAGTGCATTTGTTGGAGATTGTTACATAATACTGAGCTTTGAAGAGGCGAGAAATGAAAAAATACCTTGGGGATGCTCTGCTAAGAAAATTGTAGGAGCATTGCACTGTGGGTGCTAAACACTCATATTCAGCCCACAACAGGGGCCACTTTGCACATTATGGGACAACCAGTGCATCACCATAGAAACTAACTGCATTTTGAGATCATGCTAACACACACATGCTCTAGCCTTACTAGAAAAACAAGAGGAAAATCTACAAGTAATTAATAATAGAAATTGGCAGAAAGAAAAAGACTCACTTGAAAACCTGGTGAAGAATGGGATATAGATAAGTAATGTAGCATTTGGGCACAATCCAGAGAAAAGTTACAGATCTTGCAAAAATCAGTGGAATTTTACAAATGACACATGGTGCTGTCATTGCAAATGTCACCCCATGTCCATTTCCCCTTCCTTGTATCCTGTGACATCTAATAAAATTCATTATGTAGTCTGATGTCACTGAATTACCTTTCCTTGCCCCTTCTTCACATTCAGGATGGAGATAAATCTTGCCAAGGCAAATTAGTATTCTAAATAGCTTCACTGGATTTTGCTAGACAAGAACAAACAGATTAGAGGGTGTTGTTTTCAGTGACATCCTATGTTACGCTTAACAGCCAGTCTCACCTATATTATGCTTGTCTTCAATAAGATTTAATAGCCCGAAGGCAGGGGACTGTCCAATTTACAATGTATAAGCCACTCTGGGATCATTTTTGACTGAAGAGCAGGGTAAAAATACTCTAAATAAATAAATAAAACTAAATTTAATATACTTTTTTGGCAGGAATGTATGTCAAAAGTACCCCAAAATCCCCAACAGTTAATAATAGCTAAGATCTACTTGTTAATGATAAACTACAATGTAGGCTATAGCAATTTTTAAAGCAGGGGTTTGGCAACTTTCCAAGATCCAGAAATAAGAATAACACCTCATGCTCATTAAACATACTCATAATACTTAGGACATAAAGCAGCCTTTAGCAAAGAGGAAAATAAAGAGTATATTTTCATGCTGGCTTTCAAAAGACATCAAATGTTTGAATTGGTACATACATGTAAGTAGTGATGTGTCTTTAGTTTTTTGTGGGTTTTGGGGGGCTGTGTGGCCATGTTCTAGAAGAGTTTCTTTCTGATGTTTCGCCAGCATCTGTGGCTGGCATCTTCAGAGAATGCTGGAATGGAAGAGAGTGGGTATATATATACTGTGAGACCCTGGGTAGGGAGGAGTGATTCCCATGTAAACTGTGTATTGTTCTGTTGTTGATTGTGTATTGTTCTGTGCTGATGGCAGGGTCTCAGGGTAGGAGGATATGCCAATGATTATTGGATTATTGTCTGGTAATTGGTGTTCCCATTTGCATTTGCTGAGTGGTTTCCCATTTGCATTTGCTGAGTGCTGATTTTCCTATTTTGCAGGACTGGCAGCCAAACTTTGTTTACTTTTAGGGTTTCTTCTTTCCTGTTGAAGTTGTCCAAGTGTTTGTGGATTTCGATGGCTTCCCTGTGCATTCTGATCTGATAGTTGTTGGCATGCTCCAGAATTTCAGTGTTTTCAAACAGCATTTTATGCCCATGATGGTTTATAATATATTCTGCTACTACTGATTTTTCTGGCTGGCCCAGTCTGCAGTGTCTCCCATGTTCCTTGATTCGTATTTGGACACTGCATTTGGTGGTGCCTATGTAGACTTGTCCGCAGCTGCATGGTATGCGGTAAACTCCTGTGGCTGTGAGAGGGTCTCTCCTGTCCTTCGCTGAGCGCAGCATTTGTTGGATTTTTTTGGTCGGTTTGTAGAACAGGGCCCCACAACCCAAAAAACCCACAAAAAACTATGGATGCCAGCCATGAAAACTTACGACTTCACAGTGATGTGTCCTCTTAGTGGCAACCTGAATTAGCAAAGGACCCATGTAATGATGACCCACAATTTCCACAGCTGTGCTAAATGGGATCAAAATGCAAAGAGAGTTATTTTGGCATGAGGAGGAGGAAGGTTCAAGGGATCCTTTGTTAGTGCTGTGAATTGCAATCTGGGCTTTCCAACCTGGATTGCACCATCAGAAAAGCATTCAGTTCAAATTAATATTCTGTTGAATTATCTGAAATTGTTTCAAAATTGATTGAAAGTTGCTTTTATTATTTGTATCCTAAAAATGGATTGTACACTAGATTCAAATGTACCAAACAAACAAAAAAAGATGTAAATCTCTGATTGAATAATCAATACATTTAGTGGACATCAGAAAAGAAAACAGTAATAAAAGTTAGACCCACAGGTTGCTTTTTTTCATTATTGAGGGTATAAGATAAAAACATTTTGAGCAGCACAGTACCAGATTTTGCTCTCCACAGACTGGTCCACCCCTAGGCTGCAGCTGCTAAACAATTGCTGATAAGCTGAATTTCTACATGCGGCAAGATATTCCTTTCTTCATGGAGCTTGTTATTTAATACTCAGCCAAATGCCAGAGTATAAATAAGGTTAAACAGATATGCTAGGAGAGGGGGTGTATAATTCTAATTGAGGTGTAAGATTGTGTCTAGACTGATTCAAGGTCTATGCAAGCTGTAAAGCTGAAGACAGCATATTTATCTGTTCTGTTTATGCTGCTAGAATAAATCTTAAAATAAAAGCTGCAACATCTTCTCCTGTGAATTTCCCAATAGATCAAAGCTTAAGAATACTTAAGGGAAATACTGATATTGATCTGGATAGAGCTGGGTTTTGTAACCTCGGGAGCTTAGGTGACCAAAACGGCGACTCCTAAAAAATCCAAATAGATTCATACCAACATGTATAAGGCAAAGAACCTTCAATCTTCTACAAGATATAGGGGTGGAACCACAATGTCCATGTCACCAGTGTGGACTGGAGAGCCCATACCTAGTCTTGTCTAAGAAAAAGAAAGTCATGGTTTCATCGTACACATGTACAGGTATACCTCAGTAAGTGAAGTAAATATGTTCCTGGGCATTAGCTATTTAGCAAAACATTTGATACCAGAGACAGAAATAACAAGGAAAGAGCAGAGATTGGTTTCTACACCACAAAATAGAGCAGTTCAACAAGTTTCAGCAATTTTTTATTCAAAACTAACAATATATGCTTCTGAAATGAAATAACCAAGTCAGATATGCTTTGCATAAGTAGACAAGTTTTAACCTTTTTAGAAACCACTTGAGGACTTCTTCCCCACCCCTGCCCCATAAAGCATCCAGTTATGACCTTTTCTTTCACCAGTTTTTCCATTTGTGTAACCAAAAATATATATCTTTGTTTAACATGCTGGGGGGGGGGGAGCTGTGAGGCAGGCTTATCTGTTTTCCCCCTTTCTCACTATTTTGCTGTTCATACATGGTCAGTAAGGGATTCTCAAAGTTGCTGCTGTTTACCATGCCTGATGTAGACAGGCACACACAACTAGAATAAAATCCATTATTTCACAACTCAAACTTTTATTGCAATGTGAAGTCATAGGCTTTCATGGCTGGCATCCATAGTTTTTGTGGGTTTTTTCTCTGAAGATGCTAGCCACAGATGCTGGCGAAACATCAGAAAGAAACTCTTCTAGAACATGTCCACACAGCCCGAAAAAACCCCACAAAAACTATTTTATTGCAGTGTTTATTGCAGACACTGCAGGCATCTTATTATTCTATAATTTTTAACTCCAATTGTGGTACCCAGTTTAGAAATAAATCTAAGTGAATCTTGTATTGTTTGTGTCAATAAATTATATTCTATGAAACCTGAATATTATTTACAAATAGAAACAGCTCTAATTTGTCCTTGGTTTTGGCTACAAAAATTTCCTCTTTTAATTTCGCAGAAAACTAGGTATCAGCATTTGGGGAAAGTGTCAGCTCTGTGGCTATAACAGCAGCCTGTCATATCTGATTTAATATAATTTGTTTAAATTTACAAGCTATGCTACTAAAATGACTTCGTAATTCTGAAAGGCCTTTGGCTGTTTTGCCACTCCATAACCTGACACTGTACAGTAACCTTGAAAGAACAATTCAGTCACAACAGGAGTTGTCAGACAACCATTTTCAGTAGTGAATAAAAAAAACATTTAAAACACCACCTGACACTTCTGTGTGAAGATTTTCTGATTTAGAATGTCTAATGTCATCACCAAAAGGCCAACTTGCTAATGAAGAAGAACTTGTCAAACTTGAACAGAAGCAACTATAGTGCACCTCTAATTAGTTTGACTGATTGTATGCTTGGTTAGTAGTCTAAGGGAACTCTCATTTCCTGAAGGGATGCAGAAGATCAAAACCTTACATTTCAACTTGTTTGCTGGAGCAATATTATAACTACCTATTTTTAATATTTTATATATGGCTATATAGTTAATATATGACACAAACGTGGCATGTATTTGCCCAAATACCCTGGAGACTCCCCCAGGAGAAAATGAAACAATTAATCAGGATGTTCTTTTGTGGTTCTTAGATTTGAATTCAAAGCCCTCTTAGGTCAATGTGGATTTCAGAAAAATATTGTAAGTGCCTATGTGTCTCCTGATCATGAGAGCCTTAGAAATTGTTTTGAGGAAACTTATAAATTGTCGAGTTCATATGAAATTCAGTAACCAATTATGGTAAAACATTCTAACATATTGGGTCCAAATTTGGTACTCTCTCACATCAGAACTGATACTGCTAGATCCTTCATGTTATAGATACATATTTGGAAATATATCAGCAGACAAAGTGGAATTTATCTCTGAGGAAACATACATACAATTGTGCTGCATATCTATAGTTTACGATATACAGTTTAATAAATGGAAAAGCTCAATTTCTCTTAAAGATTCTCTACCACATTTAGCACCCAGAAGAAATACAAAATAGAACATTTGTTCATTTATCAGCATATTATAGCCAAGACCCTGCATCAGACATATACCTACTATATCTGAATCCAGCCCCTGAAACCCTCCTTAAAAGCCAGTCAGCCATCCTGAGAGCTGGAGTTCTGCACCATTGATAAACATAAAGCTATGGCATGATGTGACCAGCCTCCTCCCACCAGAGAATGGTGTTATGTGAATGGACACTACAGGGGTTCCTGGTTCTGCTCCTTGCCAGTGGTGTACGCCCCTAGGGTTAATGTCACCTGGTGTGGTAACTCATGGTGTCACCCCACACACCATTGGCCTCCTCCCATTTCACACCATACAGAATCCTAATAATGCTTTTTGCACTAATGTTACTCGTAAATCATAATTCCCACATACCACTGAATGTAATGCTAATAGTTGTGACATAAAACAATTAGCAAAATTAAAATTGCATCTTCAAATTACAATAGCATATGCACAGCCTAAATATATTTACATATGCATAGTGAAGATTTGGTTAAAATGGGATGTTTTAATTTTTTAAAAAAGAGAATTTTAAAAAAATCTTTTTTTAATTTAAAAATTTGAAATTTGAAATTTTAATTAAAAAAAAAATCTGGGGCTTCTCCGTTCTCCTCGCATTGAGCTTCACCCCACTCCCACCATCTCTTAACGGATTTTAAAGAGATACAGATGAATGCCACAGACCATTTCTGCCAAAAGATAGGTATTTGAGGAGAAATGGTGCCATCCCCGAAGGTGACACCTGGTGCAGTCCATTCACCCTGCACCCCCTAGTGATGCCACTGCTCCTTGCACTGATGTATGAAGACTGGAGGGGGCTAGTCACATCATCCTGCAGTGCCCCACTCTCCCGCATCACAGAACACCATTGCTAGGATGGCTGACTGGCTTGTAAGAGGGGTTTCAGGGGCATTTACAATTGTGGCAATGGTACCATGATCATAAATGTGAATAGAAAATAATACATAGACATAAGCCTATTTTATGACATCATAACTGACAGGAGATAAGCCCAGATTAAAATAAAGCAGTTGTGATGTGATGAAGTTGAATTTATTGTACACATTTATTGTAAGTTGAGTTTAATGTATACATTAATGGACTGGTTTGCATGTAACTCCACATGGGTAGTTTCTGTACTGGTCAGTGGTTTCTGAACTGCGTCATGGCATTTTGTAACAGAAGTGTCTCCATAAATATTTACTATGAATAAAATACTCTCTCCTCCCAGTCATTTTCAGGCATAGTGCTTCTCTTCTCCCTCTATGCAAACTAATTTAGTTTCAATTGACTTTATCTCAATTGACTTACAAAGGGAAAATATAAGGGCCACAACCCTAAAAATGGCTGGATGGAAAAGCCTAGCTCATCAGCAAGGGTCTAGTGAAGTGGGGTAGCTGAAATGTCAGCTGGAATGTCTGCTCCACACTTAGATAGGACTTTTTAAGGAACTATCCAAGGTTTTACCCCCTATCCCCCAAATAAGTTCAGTCCTTTCAATAGCTCTTTTAAAATCTGTACTAAGACACAGAGTGGATTCTGTGCCTGACTAATTTCAGAGTCACCAGTTCCACTGCGAGTGCCCTTGGAGCACCAAGGTCCCTATTGAGGAGGTGGGCTTCCTACTCCAGCAGCTATTCTAGAAGATGCATCCCATATTCCCACCCCATGACAGCAGCCCTAATATGCATACCTGCAAGACTCTTGCTAACAGAATAGCAGACTGATTTCTTGGTGCATGTGGGGACAGCTGTCAAAGTCCCCATACACATCTTACACAGTCCCCATACACAGCAGTTCCTTCCAGTCTTGACAGCATGAAAAGAGAGTGTCCTGAAGGCATGCATCAGGGCCTTGACAGTTGCCCCTTTGACACATGCCATCAGAGCAGTTCCCATTAACAGTGACGGTGGTGGACTGTCATACAGTTATTCAAAGGTGAGACATCTGAAGGCCTGGACAACCAAGATGAGATTGTGCAAAGAGTCTGAAAGGAAACACATCTTGTCTGAAGCAAACCAACGTGGTCCTTTCTTTGAACCATCAAATGAAGCTATTATTTTGCCTCTGTACATGTGTCTACTATATATGACCTCTAGGATTGGGAGCAGCATGCCCCTAAATACTAGCTTCTATCACATTCATCTCCTTCTTTTGGACAATTTTTAAATGTAACAATATCACACTCTCATTACAAAAACAACTAAGGAGCTCATTACTTCCAAGCTTTGTGATTAGGCAAGATTTTCTCTAATCTAGGAGGATGGCTCTTATGTCAACACACAAACAATCTAAAACCAATGCCAAATGACAATGTTTCACATGATGAGAATGTTTGTAAGGGGACAATTGCAACCATCAGCATAGCCAGGAGGAGCATGTCATTACCACTTTTAACCATTGTCAAGAAAATGCACTACTGATGTGAAAACATTCCACGACTGACCGGTTCATTCACTACATTTTATTTAAATTTTGTTCTCTGTTTTGTGGAGTGCTACAACATAACAGCATTAGATTCCTTGTGCAGAAATGTAATGGCTGAATCACACAGTGATACATTTGTTATGCTGATGTTCTTTGGGGGATTATAGGTTGAAGCCCAAATTGCAAAAGGACACCACAGACTGAGGATTATTAAAATACACTTAACTAGTAAGAGAGGAGACATATTTTGCTGTTCCAGTGCTGGATTCTCGAAAATCCTGAGTCTGCCACCTAAACTGACAGGTATAAAATTTTCTAATTCATGACAGTGACATGAGAAGCATTCCTTTTGACTAAAAGCAAAGTTTTCTCATTGAGAATCACTGACTGGCATAGAATAGAAGTGTTTTATAAAAGAGCTATTTTTAATAAGGTAGGAGGGCAAAAATTATATTCATGTTATTATAGATCTTTTAACCACCAGACCTGACAATTCTGTAGCACTAAGGGAGAAAATGTGTACCACATCCCGACAACGCAAAGGAAATAAATACAAATCTTTCACATGAAAAGTTTGACATAAAAAGTACCTGAGAATGTTTTGAGACCCAGTGACGAAGGACATTCAAGACACGATTAGTAGCTGCTCGACGTATTATGAATTCTTTATCACATGTTCTTTCAGAGTTATTAAATCCTACAAAATTTAAAAGACAGATCATGGTGAAATAAATGCAATGAGAGGAATGTAGGGTGGGAATCTAAGGAAATAGCCAATAGAAAATTCTTCACTGTATAATCTGTTGGACAAAAGATGTTTCCTTAAATTCTAACATTAAAAAGATTTTGAAGATTTTGCCCTGGTATTTATATTAAAAGTGTAAGGTAGAGAAAAGATTCAATTGCCTGTTTTTCTCCACTTTGCTTTCCCCCATGTGCAAACACACAAAGTCTCCATCTGCTCACATGGTTTCCAAGCAGACTGCAAATATATGGAAAGAAGCTTCTCCCAAGCCCCCTCAATGCGTTGATCCTATGAAAAACACATCATGCAGTTTCTTGGGATCAGAGCCATATTTATGGCTACATCTGTGGAATCAGGTATGCGGTTGGCCCAGTTTCTGGAATGGAAATAGCTGGTGTACTTCAGAATAGGTCAGTCCTTTTTTTTTTTTTAACATTACCAAGGCTCTGAGAGAGTTTGTTCATAATGCAATACTAGAAATGGTCTATATGTTTGGTTGCTTTAATTTTGCTTTGGTTTTGTCTTTTTAAGTTTCAACTGGTGAAGAATTTTAAATGTGTGAGCTATTTATAGACATCTCCTTCATTTTGTTCCCCTCTTTTTGCTTTTTAACTGATGGAACATTCTTCAGTACACAATACTGCTGCACAAGAGAGACCTTAGGTCTGATTTGATGTAAGCTTTGCAAGAAGCGTACAATAAATATAATAATAATAATAATAAATAAATTTTATTTCTACCCCGCCTTTCCATAGATATGATCAAAGCGGCTTACAAAAAGTTAAATTTGTTGCAATATAAAAGTTGAAACATCGGTGCAGGGAAAAGGAACAGGAATGAAACAAATCACAAATATCAGGGGCAAGAAGAGGGGAAATCAAATTACAAGCAGTCCGGGGTCAGCAAGAAAACACATGGGGCAGAAAAAGAAAAAAATACCATTACTTAAGGTGGAAATGCCAACTGAAATAGATACGTTTTTAAATTTTTCTTAAAAGAGACTAGCGATGCAGAGGAGTGAAGCTCTGCGGGAAGCTTATTCCAAAAGGAAGGGGTGACAATGGAAAAAGCCCTCTGAGAGGTCCTCACAAAGTGAGACTTGGGGACCTCTAGCAGAGTAATCCCAGATGATCGGAGTGTGCGGGGCGGATTATGTGGGGAGAGGCGGTCCTTCAAGTACCCTGGGCCCAAGCCATTTAGGGCTTTATAGGTCAAACCCAACACCTTGTATTGAGCTCGGAAGCGAATAGGCAGCCAGTGAAGATCTTTTAGGATAGGTGTTATATGATCCGACCTGGAACTACCAGCGATCAATCTAGCTGCCATATTCTGCACCAATTGCAGCTTCCGGGTTTGGTACAAGGGTTGCTCCATGTAGAGCGCATTGCAGAAATCCAATCGGGAGGTTACCAAAGCATGTACAACAGTTTCAAGGTCCCTACGATTCAGGTAGGGACGCAACTGGCGTATCAGCCGAAGCTAATAACAAGCACTCCTGACCGTCGCAACCACCTGGGATATCAGTTGGAGCGACGAATCAAGGAGTACTCCCAAGCTACGCACCGAGTCCTTCAAGGGGAGCGTGACCCCATTCAGGACCGGATGACAAATCTCACCACCTGAAGCCGGGGAACCTATCACCAGTACTTCCGTTTTCCCTGAATTCACACTGAGTTTGTTCTCCCTCATCCAGCCCATTACCGACTCCAAGCAGGCATCAAGAGGAGAGATGCCATCCTTAGTTACTGCGTTGGTCGGAGACACAGAGAAAACTATTTGGGTGTCATCAGCGTACTGATAACACCGCGCCCCGTGTCTCCGGATGATCTCTCCCAGCGGTTTCATGTAAATATTGAAAAGCATAGGGGACAAAATCGCTCCCTGAGGGACACCAGATGTAAGGGCTCTCTTATCGGAGCGACAGTCCCCCAGCTCCACCATCTGGAACCTGCTCGAGAAGTAGGATCGGAACCACTGCAGAGCAGTGCCCCCAATACCCAGCTCCCTCAGGCGGTCCAGAAGGATACCATGGTCGATGGTATCGAAAGCCGCTGAGATGTCCAAGAGCACTAACAGGGACACGCTTCCCCTGTCCATGCCCAGACGGAGGTCATCAACTAAGGTGACCATGACAGTCTCAACTCCATAGCCCGCCCGGAAGCTGGTTTGAAATGGGTCCAGAAAATCAGTGTCATCCAAGATCGATTGAAGCTGGAAAGCGACTGCTCTCTGGATCACCTTCCCCAAAAAAGGTAGCAGCGATATGGGCCGATAATTACTATGAATTAGGGGGTCTAAGGAGGGCTTTTTAAGCAGGGGTTTAACCACTGCTAATTTTAATTTGGATGGAAATTGACCCTCTCTTAGAGATGTATTAATGATGCGGTGTAACAATGTTAACACCGCATCTCCCCCCTGAGCTGCCAACCATGAGGGACAGGGATCAAAGGAGCATGTCGTCTTCCTAACACTTCGAAGGATCTTGTCCACTACCTCGGTACTGACAAACTCAAAATGATCCAGTATAACAGGGGCCACGGACGCTTCGGACACCTCTCTGGGATCTGCAGGAATACTGGCGTCGAGATCAGCCCTTATCCGAGAGATTTTATCCGCAAAGAAGTTGTTAAATTCGTCACAGCAGGCCTTAGATGGTTCCAAAATAGGGCTCAGGGAGGGAGGGAGCTGAGTTAGCTCCCTCATGACCCTGAACAGCTCCGCTGGACGCGACTCCGCGGACGCAATGCATGCAGCAAAGAACGAATTCTTTGCTGCATCCATTGCCACTCCATAGGCTCTTAAGAGAGAGCGGAGGAGTGTCTTGTAGGACAAACGCTGATGTTTCCGCCAGTTATGCTCTAGTCGTTGCACAGCCCGCTTCCATTCCCTGAGGTCTTCCGTATACCAGGGTTGTTTATTGGAGGCAGGCTGGAAAGGACGCTTGGGAGTGATGCTGTGTATAGCCCTGGAAAGGTTAATATCCCAGATGTTAGTCAGGGCGTCAACAGAATCACCGTCAG
This sequence comes from Phrynosoma blainvillii, assembly GCA_026167975.1. Classification (NCBI taxonomy): domain Eukaryota; kingdom Metazoa; phylum Chordata; class Lepidosauria; order Squamata; family Phrynosomatidae; genus Phrynosoma; species Phrynosoma blainvillii. The sequence continues at coordinate 56,142,485 of JANUYF010000002.1, read as the reverse complement.
AACTAGCCGTGTACCCCTCTAGGGCTTCTTGGAACCTTTTGGGTTCCATCAGCCTTCGAGGGTGGACCATGCTAATAGGTCCGCCACCCCCGGGGGGGGCTCAAGGTAGAAGCCTTGATTTGAGCCTCAACCAGGAAATGATCCATCCATGACAAGGGAGAGATATTAGAAATCTCTGCCCACGGAGCTTCCATGTCCGTACAGAAGATCACATCGAGAGTATTACCAGCGCAATGCGTCGGCCCTGAGACTAATTGAGACAGCCCCCTGGCTGTCATGGTAGTCATGAACTCCCGAGCTGCACCTGTTGGAGTATCACTGGCCTCGAAAGGGATGTTGAGGTCCCCCAGGACAAGGAGCCTAGGGGACTCCAACAGCAGTTCCGAGACCAGCTGCGTCAGCTCGACTAGGGAGTCTGTTAGCGCACAGGGTGGCTGGTAAACCAACAAAATCCCCAGACTGTCGCTGGCCTTCAGGGTCAGGTACATACACTCGATGTAGTCTGTTTTCCGGACTGGGTTCCTGGTTAAGGAAAGGGTGTTTTTATGGACCAAGGCAACACCGCCCCCCTGCCCACCTAACCTGATCTGGTCCTTAACTGAGTACCCGGCAGGGAGGGCCTGGGCCCACACTGCCTCACCCTCAGGCCCAAGCCAGGTCTCAGTAATGCACGCCAGGTCACAGTTTTTATCCTGCATGAGATCGCAAATGATGTGGGTCTTATTTTTTATGGACCTGGCGTTGCACAGGAGCAGAGACAGGGTTTGTGGTACGATTGGGCTGACCCTCAGGCCTCTTTGGTTAGGAGTGGAAGGAAGGAGAGATAGATATTACGCATCGATCTCTCCTTCCATTCCTACACAAGTCCACTTTCCTACCGCCATACCTCCCCTTGCCCCACACAACCTCAATGGGAGTTCCCGTTACACATGCACCCATCATAGCAGCTAGTATCCCACATCCCATATCCACCCCCATACCTATTAAAAACAGCGGGGACAAAACCCCAAGACAAAGGGAGACGAAAAGAGACGTCATTCCCTAAAATCAAAAACAAAAACAAAACCCCCCGCCCAACCCCAACAGGGTTAGCAAACTAACAGTTCCTGCTCCTCCCCCCACAAGGCCGGCGGAACTAGTGGTGGTTTCGCTCGGCACTGCTACAGGGTCCTTTCTCCCGGCTAGTGGCAGAGTCAGGGAGCCGGTGGGCCGGCTTGAAAAATTGCCGCTCCCACCGGCAACTCCCCCTCCTCTTCGCGCAGCTGATGGTGGTTACGCTGCTGCAAGGTCCCTTCTCCAACTTATCAGAAATCGCCGCTCCCACCGGCACCTCCCCCCCTTCCGCGCTGCCGAGCGCAGGTGTTATAGCTCGCAGCTGGCGCAGCAGCGCTGGAGAATCTCTCGGGGCAGCAGCGGTGTCAGGGAAGCCGGTAGGCCAGCTTATCAAGGTCGCCGCTCCCACCGGCGCCTCCCCCTTCTTCCGTGCTGCCGAGCGCAGGTGTTGTAGCTCGCTGCTGGCGCGGCAGCGCTGGAGAATCTCTCGGGGCAGCAGCGGCGTCAGGGAAGCCGGTAGGCTGGCTTATCAAGGTCGCGGCTCCCACCGGCGCCTCCCCCTTCTTCCGTGCTGCCGAGCGCAGGTGCAATTATAGCAATGTAAAGGAGGCAAACAACATAAAAGGAAGAAAATGAGAGATAAAACTGCTTGAGGATTTATTTGGAAGTTGTAAAAGAAATTTTTGGATTCCAGCTTCCAGACTCCCCAGCTGGCTAGGGATTCCGAGAGGGATAGTCCCCAAAAAGTAACTTTTCCCTGCTTTGGATTAATGATACTATGAATATAAGCAGAAAAAATAATGCTACATAGTCTTTAAAAGAGATCTGTAGAAGTAGCATTTATTGGCCTGAAGCATGCTTTTAAGAAGAGTATTTTGTACTGTGGTTTGCTAAGACACTTTTGATTATTTTAAACACTTTTGCCTGAAATCACATATTCACATATTCCTACAATATATGGGGTGAAGCAGAGAAGGCAAAAGGAGCAGAGGAGAGCAAAAAGGAGGCCCAATTGCTCTGGGACTGCAGTGACCAGATGCTGCGGTCCCAAAGCCGCAGTCCCAAATGGCAACCAGAAGGAGCTGTTTTTCCCCGCTCCTTTTTGGGCTGGCTTCGAGCCACCTTAGGCAGCATCAGAGTGACTTCCAGATTATTTGGGGTGTGTGCCATTTGAATGCCAGGCCCCCAAAGCACCTGGAAGGCGCTTTATATGGCCTGTGTGTTTTGGGCCTATGTGGAAAGTCCTGGTTAAACTCAAGAAGCTCATTTTTTTTTGTCAAAATAAATCATTTCTGTCATTTGCTTATTTATAGACATGATCCATCTTTTAAGTATGCTAGAGACATTTCTCTAAGATAATCTTCTCTAAATTCATCTTTTTGTTAACGTGATACAATTTAAATCACATCTTTATGTACTGCTGTATTACTGATGTTTCCCTGGATACCAGCACCTGCACATGTACTTTAATAGATGGCAGGATCTAACAAGACATTGGTTCTCCCTCATGAAATGCAGTATAATTTGAGAGGAACTTTTAAATCTTTGATGTTCCTCTTTTAGACTAAATTCTGTTTGACTACACAGGGAACAAATTATGTTGGGAGGCCACTCCTTCTGGGCCGTCTGCATCAGCCCTATATCTTCTGAATCTTTCAATACGTTTATTAATTGTTTTCAGGTAAACATTGTTGATGCCACATAGTTTACCACTTAATTCTCCAGTAATATTTATCATGCTTACTAGCTTCCATTGTTTTTCTATTTATCACTATCTATTGTACAAAATGATTTCTTCTTTTTTCCTTTTTGTGGCATTCCTTTTTATTATTTGAAAGAAGTACTAAAAAAAATTTCCAGGGTCTGACTATTCACTATTATTTGGAGTGAGAAAGGAATTATTCCACATACCTCACTGAAGTATTGTTTCCTTTACCATAGCCAATCCCCTGGAATTGCTTTGTATTTGGCATTGTACAGTGTTTGTTACCTGCTCTGGTTGCAATGCATTACATGTGTCAAGACAGTTCAGCCATTTGGGCAGGACATTGGACTTGGTGACTTTTCAGTATTTCCAGATATATATGTGCTTGATGTCCATCTAAATAACCTTTTACAAATGAACTTTTTCAAGAAGCATCAGAATTTTATAAATGCAGAATATAGCAAATATTCAAGATGATAATCTCATGGCTACATGAATCACAGTTGGCCCACCATATCCAGATTATTTATCCACAGAATCAATCATCCACAGCTTGAAAATATTCCAAAAGGATATACATTCCAAAAGGCAAGCCTTGATTTAACTATTTTATATAAGGGACACCATTTCACTATGCCATTGTATTTAATGGGACTTAAGTGTCCACAAATTTTCATATCCACGGGGGTTCTGGAACCAAACCACAGTGGATACCAAGAACCCACTGTAATAAGTGCAATTTTATTAAGTACAATAACATGTATTTGGGGAGAAAATATTCTAATTTCATAAAATGGCAGTAATGTATTGTCTAGCCTAGTAACTACCTGCAAAAAAAGATCTTGGAGTCACATAAAATAACATGGAATAAAGCAGCTCAATATGTTATAGCTGTAGGCAATTTTTTTAAAAAAGGAAAGGAACAGAAAATAAAATAGCAAACACAATGTTGTTACATAAATCTATGGTGAGCCTACATTTAAAATATTGCTAATACTTTTCATTGCCCTGTCTCAAAAAGGGATTTGTAGATCTGGAAAGGACAAATATAGCAACAACCACAATGGTTACAGAGGAAGCAGGGAAAGACTAAGAAAGAAGAGGCATTCCGTTAAGAAACAGAGGACTACAGTGGATGAAAAAAAATTATGAATATATTAAAACTGTAGAAAGAGACTCTAAACACAAACACCCCTTTCTAAACAGCTAAACTCAGAGTGAAACTGATTGAACCAGGACAAAGAAGATGAATTATTTCTTCACTCGAACATGCCCTGCCATAGACTTCCTTGTTACAAAAGGTGGCCTAAATTTATTAGCTTGAAGGCTTTGTAAAATACAAGACACCTATGGTTGACAGAGCTTTCCATTATTGTTAGCCATGATGACTAACAATGGACCTTCTATGTTTAGGACCCATGGCTAGCCAGTACTAGGACCCAAAAGCACAGCATGACTAAGAGGCTGAGCAGACAGGCCAGGATGGCAGAGCCTGAGCCTGTATTATTCTGGTCCCAGTGCTCACCCAGATCAGCCTCTGGTGTTGGTGGGGTTTACACACCCATCTCTGCACCAATCCAGTACTTGGTACCGGTGCATGCTCTTTACCACTCTGCACTGTCGCTCATGCTCAGGCACCCCATTTCCCTGTCACATACAGTCACAAGGAGCTTCTGAGTATGAACAACGGTGTGTAGGTAAGGAGTGGGGGGAGGGCTGTAAACAGCTGGGGTTTGCCATGAAGTTTCTAGGAAACTCTGCAGAAAACCAGAGGTCAAATTACCCCAGAGTAATGGCTCTGGAGACCAAGTTTTGAATCTTGGATCAGTTATGTAAACCCACTGGGTGAACTCTCTCAGCCTCAGAAGATGGCAGTGGCAAACCCCCTCTGAAGAAACTTACCAAGAAAACCCCATGATAGGTTAGTCCAGGGGTAGGCAACCTAAGGCCTGGGGGCTGGATGCGCCCCCCCCCGAGGCCTTTGGACTGGCCCCAGGCCGGTCCTGCTGCCACCACCGCCACCTCCCCCCCGCTGCCGCCACCCACCATGATGATATTGATTATTGTTGTTATTACTTGTTCTTGGGGTTTTCTTGGCAAAATCTCCACAGGGGTTTTACCATGACTTTTCTGGGGCTGAGAGAGTATGCATGCATATATATTTTTTATTTTTTATTATTTATTTATTTATTTATTTATTTTTGGTGCTTTGTACCCCCCAATTGTCTGAGGGACAGCAACCTGGCCCCTGGCTCAAAAAGGTTGCCTACCCCTGGGTTAGTCTTAGGTTGCTATAAGTCAGAAATGACTTGAAGACATGGAGCAACAAACAATAAAATGGCTGTTTATCCTGAGACTGGGTCAGATCACCGGATCCACATCCAGTCTTGCAGGATTGCACCCACTTCTGCCCTTGAGATTTTCTCTTACATCATCTAAACATGAGGCCGGGGGGAACATGGGCCTTTTAGCCCATATGGACAACCCCCTCAGACTGCATCTGCACTGTAGAAATTATCCAGTTTGACAACAATTTAATTGCCATGTCTCAATGCAATGGAATTCATGGAACTGTAGTTTTGTGAGGCAGAGAGCTCTGGTGCCACAAGTACACTTCCCAGGATTCCATAGCATTGTGTAATGGCAGTTAAAGCGGTGTCAAACTGGATTATTTCTGACACCAAACCTTCTCAAGAATTGGCAATTGTCTGGTTCACACATCAACTTTTGAAACTGTCACATGGTCATAGAAACTGTAGAAGCCGCAAGTAGTTTACAGAACAACAAAAGAGATCTTTTCCCAACTATTTTATAATGAATTTGTCCTGTCACTTATTCACTTTGCACCAGCACCTGGCTGATAACAGAAGGGGAAGGGGACTAAAAAGACGTTGACATGATTGCCTCATTTAAAAGATAAAACTTAAAAGAGAACTGAAATTTCACTGAACTACTCAATCAATATTTTTTCTCATTTTTTAAAAAAAAAATTCACTTGACAGATGCTTCTGAATCTCTGAAATGCACAATGAAGAAAAAAATTACATAATGGTCAAAACAACAACAGAGTTTTCTGGTTTCAGTAGAAAAGAACATTATAAAATTAGTAAAGTATTTTACAAAATTGCAAAGTGTAATAGGGCTTATTTTTTAATTAGCACTCTTTTCTCTGGTTTTCTAATACAGGAAAGTATCTATTGATTGATGAAAATAAGTACAGTAATCTCCAAACACCGTAGCAGAGAGCCTGCATGGTCAGAAGCAGCTACAATGATGGAGCTCCACTACCTTAGTTATGTCTGATAATGCTCTCCAACCAAAAGAAAGCTGGAAAGACCATTCAGGGTACTATTGCAACTGCTTCTCTCAATGTGCCCGAGTGGAAAGCACATATATGTCACTTCCCAGCACCCCCAATCCATAGTCCCTCAGAAATGCATTGGTTGGGATCATATTCAGTCATTACAACTGTAAACATGAATCCCAAAAGTTACAAGTTTGTAAATCCAGCTTATGATCTTGTAACTGCTGAACATAATGCCAGCCTATATTTCTACTCTTAGGGCCTTTGCAGACTGCCACAAATAGTGCAAATTGAGTTCACTTTAAGGGGTAGGGTTAGTGCTAGGGAATCATGGGAATTGTTGTTGTTTTTTCTGAGACATTGAGCCTTCTCTGTCAGAGAGCTCTGGTGCCATAATAAATTACAGTTCCCATGATTCCCTAACCCTAACCCTAACCCTTAAAGTAGACTCAATTTGACTATTTCTAGCAGTCTGCAAAGGCCCACAGGAAAAAAAAAGATTAGAAGGTAGTGTGAAACAACAAAGATTAAAAGGTAGTGTGAGCTAAACAGATGTTGTGCAGCAGTAGTGTGCAGAATGCAGAAGAGACATGGAAAAATCATATCAGAAAGAACCTATCTAATGGAATCTGCAGTGTTGTTAGCAAGGAAAGATTATGTCCAGCTTCTGGGGGGAAAACCTAGCACAATGTTTGAAAGATGTAGTTGCCTTCTTGGGAATGGTAAAAGATGCTTCTGAATGATAAAAACATATAATTTAGAAAGATGGAGCAGGTGGACTGTAGTGTTACAAAACCAGGCAGATCAAGAGAGACTATAGATATAGAACAATAAAGAGTTGGGCATGAATTTTAGGGTTCAGTGCGGCTTACTTCCATGTAAGTGTGAATGGCATTATAACATTGCAGTCCAAAACAAATCTCATTAGTAGGCAAATGTGGGTTGTACTCTTTAAGTGCTGTGATTAAAAAGTGTGAAGTGCCCTGAAAAATGGCTAGTAATACCAACATCATATTTCCTCACAAATATAGACATCTAGAGTGAATTTCTCCTAGTTCGTTTACTAATTATTAAAATAGTCTGTGAGTCAAAATATTGAAAAAGTTTTAAAACCACAAAAAGTACTTTTTAAACATCTTACAAAATAATAATTAACTAATAATGTTTTAAGTAATGAAAACACTATGAAAGCTTATTCTACAAACACAGCCTGCATATGGAGAAAACATGTCTACCCATTTTTCATTATGTCTTAAATACAATATGGTATCACCAACCATTACATGGTTTGCAGCCTACAATGTAACTAAGCTAAAGTACATCCATTTAGACTATGACAATTGCTTTTTGGCTTGGAAAATTAGTTAAAGGAAAGGGTAATTTTCAACAGAGAAGCATTGTAGGAGGAAAGGGGGTGATTAACTCTTTCGCCACCCACTTCTTTTGTGCAGAAAATTCCCCAGAGCGTTTCTAGTTCCATGTTTACCCTTACAAATATATCTGAAACATGAAGTAGAGAAGTGGATTGATGATTTGTCATCTCTGTGCTGAAAATAGCTAATGATAGCCACTGTTCTTATCTTGTTTTATCTATATGGCAGCACACACTGCTCCACCTTGCCCTGGAAAATTTGATATTATAATTTTTTTGTGAGATGGAAAAATGTCCATCTCACAAATCTGGCTGATAGAGGACCAATGAAGAAAGGAAGTGAAGCCACCCCTGAGAGTATCAGTCTACATAACATATCAATAGGAACAGAACTGATAAAACAAGAGAAGAAACACACTCTCCCCAGCTATCTGACTCTAACATAACTTCCTCCATTAATGGTCTTGATTTTTTATGTAAAATATTGTTGCACCACCCTCTACTTTTTCCAAATTTCACTTGTTTTAATATCTAGTATTTTCCCACAAATTTATAAATAAACATGTGGGTATTAGCAAGGGTTTTTTTGGGGGGGGAGTGAATGAAATTATCAACATTTACACCACTTAATTTCACATGACAATTTTTCTCAGTATGGAGATTATCATGTGGAACAAGCCCACCATGTGGTAGTTGCAAATGAGAAGCATCAGAAAAAAAGAGATGGCCTTGCATCACAAATGTGTATATGCAGGAATTCAGAGCCAGACTTCTAATATTCAAAGCTTTTTGTCTGAATGGACAAATCTGCCAGTATGGATTTTTCTTGAATTTGAATTTATTTTTTTAACGTTCTTTCTATTGCATTTATGAAGAAATGTGTATACACATTTTGGAAATTTCTTATTTAGAAAACATGTAAAAAGTAATAATGATGGTAATTATTTATTGATTTATTGATTTATATCCCGCCTCTCCGTAAAACAACAACCGAGGCAGCTCACAAGATAAAACAAACAATCCCATCCCCCAGTAGCCCACCCCCCCTTAAAATACAATTAAATAGACAGAATATAAAAACATACTTTAAAATTACAAAAACAAATAATTTAAAATAGCTACAAAGAAAATCAGGGACAGGCATAACTATTTTTGGACAGGTATAACTAGTAGTTTTTGTTCACTCAGAGCCTGAGCAGATGGGCCAGGATAGTACAGGCTGAACACAGGATAGCACTGGCCAGGCATCCTGTTTCCGCTTCTCAGATGGATCACCCGCCAGAAATGTAAGGAGCATGGGGTGGGGTGCTGTCTGAACAGCCCAATTTTGTCATGGAGCTGCTATGAAACTCCATGGAAAAACAGGGCTATTTTACCCTGGGGGAAAGGATCTTTACCCCTGGGTCAGACTAGATCCTCTGGATCTGTGTCTGCCCAGGCAGGATCGAGCCCAATCCTGCCATGGGGGTTTTGGCCTGCATCATCTGAAGTAGATGACACGAGGCCAAGGGGAAGCTGGGCCATTTGACTCATGTGGACAACCCCTCAGTCCTACTAGTACAGAAAAGGAGCCCTAGTGATGCAGTAGTTAAATGCCTGTACTGCAGCCACTTACTCACAAACCACAAGGCTACGAGTTCAATACCAGCCAAGGGCTCAAGTTCAACTCAGGCTTGCATACTTCCAAGATTGCTAAAATGAGTACCCAGCTTCTTTGGGGCAACTGGCTTACACATTGTAAACCGGTTAGGGAGTGCTTAAGTGCACTGATAAGCAATATAGAAATGTACTTGCTATTGCTATTGCTATTGCTATTGCTATTGCTATAAAAGCCCAAACAAACAAACCCTTCCCCTCCCCTTCCCGGGTGATGTAAACAATAAGAGCTTTTGAAGCAGAAGATTATCTCTTCTTTCACTCTCCTCTTCTTTCAAACACTCTTCCGGTAATCATTAGGCAGCAAAACAGGACTCTATTTCAAAAAGGAATTTATGCAACAACTTTAAGCAGTGTGCCAAGTTTACACATAATGGCAAAACTATCCTTTTTTTTCTATAAAACATTATTAGCAATGTTTTAATACTGATTACAGTCAGCCCTCCATTTTTGCAGGGGATCCATTCTGGACCCACCCACCCCGTGAAAATGGGAATTCATCAATATTCAAGCCCCATAGGCTTGAATGGGGCACGCGCCACTGATTTTAACGGAGGTTGCCCCCCTCCGTGAATATGCAAAACCGTGGACTTCAGTTCTGTGAGAATGGAGGGACAACTGTATTTGCATTTCTTTAATGTAAGGAACTAACAAATGTAACACATATATGAAATCACAGAAGATGGCGACTCCTTTTAGAGTTATGTTTCCTCGTACCACTTCGTAATGCTACCCAATCTCTCTCTCTCTCTTTCTTTCTTTCTTTCTTTCTTTCTCTCTCTCTCTCTTTCACCTAGTACACCACCTAATATTAATATCCAGCTATACTAAAATAAATAGGACTATGTTGTCATTACCTTCATAGAGACTAGCCATATAATTCCTGGATTTTATGGTTTCAAAATAGCAGTATGGGCTTTTCTTTTCTTTTTTCCCCCTTTTTTCCCCGAGGTGCAATCTGAAATCTGCATAGCACCTTGTGGAGCAATTAATCCAGTTAAGTTCCTTACATTATCTTACATTGTGACTGTATGGCATCAGCACCAAGGCATTTCCTCTTTTGCTTAACATATGGTCACATTTGGTTGGCTCTAATACAGACATAGCTGAATATGGGTTTTGATTTTTTTTTTCTTTCTTATACTGGGATGGGAAACCTTACATGTGGCCCTAGCCAACATAGCCAATGGACAAGGATGATGGGGACTGAATCTGAACAATACTTGTTTACCCTCCTCTACTTTATGGACTAAACATGCCTTCCTTTTCCTTACACCATTACAGTCAGAGCACTGGTTCTCTCTCAGTATTTTATACACTGAATGGTAGCAGCTCTCAGAGGTTTTAAAGATTAGGGGATGCTAGGGATTGAACCTGGGACCTTTTGCAAGTATAATGTGTTTTACCACTGAGCTACTACAATCTTGTCATGTTAGGAAAACCTATCATAATGTAAACTCTGTGTTTAATTTGCCATATTCCTCCTCCCTCCCAATTTCCATATGAATCATATGACCCACTTGACAACTTGTTCCGTCTTTTGTTTTAAAACAATGTTGTCACAAATTGGTTTTATTTTTCTTAATATTGATTTATTATAATATGGAAAAACACATTTATGAAAATAACTACATGTTTTTGTTGCTAATTTATTAAAAATTACATCATTCATCAGACTAAGACTACCTCCATAAGCCTTCTTTTGCATCTAATTGCTTTTCCATTTTTTGTGGCTCAGTGTAGCACTTACACAATTAGTTCTTGTTATTGCAGGAACTGTTCCTATTATTCCAAAGGAATCTGCTATATCAACCTCTCTTCCCTCCCATATTTTCCCTGGCCTTTACCCAGAATTCACTTGTTGTGAAGTGAGCATACACATTTGAATTTCATATAGCTCTGTACACCTCTTTAAATCTATCTATCTATCTATCTATCTATCTATCCATCCATCTATTCCATTTTATTCCAGAATTTCAGTTTAAGTATCTGCTCTTCCTTTCCCCCTAAGAGTCATATTGCTGATACATTTTGGACTTTTCCATCTCTTCTGACTGTTCCATCTCTTGGTGTTTATATCCTGAGGCATGGCTCAACATAGCACAAAAAATCAGGTGCCTTAGGTCTCAACTAGAGGCTTGATCCCTTCAAGTCTCCTACATACTAGACTGAAGTGTACTTAGGAAGAAACTAGGTCACTCTGTGTGAAATATGACATCACATTTAGCCAGTAAAATTATGGCCTATGGATACAAAATATAAACACAAAGAACAAGCAAGGGACCTTTGCAGCAGACTTCCTAGTTACTTGAGGTCCTGACAGATGGACACATGGGACAAATGTCTAAAGATGCTTGCACATTCCTTGCTATGGAATAAGAACCCAAGGTGGTCTGTCTAGCTGTAGCTTTTTAATAGGTTTGCCTAACTCTTCTAGAAATTGCTAGCAAAAGGAGAGAAATAGGTAGAGTGACTGATTCACATTTACACTCTCCTGAATGGGGTGAAGAAAACAGAAACTAATTACTTTCCCAGCAAGAGTGTGTGAACTGTCTTATCTCTGGAATGAAGTCAGTAGGGTGAAGCATTCAATGTGGTCTTAACTGTGTTCACAGCTGTGCTCTGACAATCTAATCTATGTTCTGCTAAAAGCAGGAATAAGCTTCTCTTATTTCCCCAATAGCTTGTGACATGGCATCTGAAAATAATCCCTGGAATTCTCCCTGTTACAAAACCTTCCATATAAATCAACTGTGCACCTCTGAAGCTGCCTTCTCATTGTCAGGCAATTAAACTGTCTAAACACAATATATGAGGAACAAGACTCCCTCCATCGATCTATAATCAATTATGTTTCGCTTTCAGAATTCCAGTAATAAAAAAAGGTAGATTGCCCACACTCATAATGTGGAGAATGTTCTCCTCCACTCATGCTTTCAGATAAACTCTATCTTAGCCACCTGAAACCTATCCTGCTTACAACAACCAATGTGTTCAGGAGAGTGAAAGGAGGAGGGATCAGCAGGACAATGAACGTCACTGCTGGCAAAACTCCTCCAAGGGAAAAACAATATGGAACATGCACATCTTTGAAGACTCCTATTTCTAATCAGGGTATTATGGTCCTTACTAAAAGAGAAAAAAATAGACAAAAGGAGGGGGGAAATGTTGGCTGATTAATAGTGTTGACACCATCTAGAAATACCATGAAAATTACTGTAATGAACCATGCTCTACGCTTATTAAAAGGTTCATCTGGAAGCTTCCCAAGGAAGAGTCTTCATGCAAGAAAGGGGTGTTTATATGAAATTATCCACTCATCTGGGCTGTGGACATAGTATAAGCAGATACAACTTCATTTGACTTTGAGCTGTTTTGGCATTACGTTTTTATATACAGAGAGAAAGAAGGCACAGACATATACATAAAGGAAGACTGCATGGGCAGTTTTTCAAAACCTTGGTGTCGATTAAGGGGAAATACTGTAAAATGTTCCAGTTTGTACTGAAGATCCTCAATCATCTCCAAGTTAATCTGATGCCTTCTTTGTATCATCTGCCCATCTTTAGTATAAATTAGGATTTAAGTACCTATTTGAATCTATACATCTGTATATATTGGGGTGAAGGAAGTGTGGCTCATGGGTTGCATCATGGCCTCAGGCTGTTTTTGAGGCAACCAGGGTGCCCTTCTGCAAAGAGCTTTTCTGCATGTAAAGCAGCCCAAGGTGGCAAACAAAAAAGTTCCTCAAATTTTTTTAAATATGGGTGGAAGCACGGTGGGTGAAGGCAGTCCCCCTCAATGTCCCTGGAAAGCAATATGGCCTCACAAACCTTAGCAGTTACCAAACTCAATATAAAGGAACACATAAGACTTCCTGACACTAAGTCAGATCACAGGATCATCTAGCCCAGAGTTACCTACTGTTATTGACCATGCTTTTTGAAGGTCTCTGGCACAACTTGTTCCCATTACCTGGTATCTGGGCGTGAACTAGATGTGATGGTAATAGATCCTGGGTAATAAGCCCTGTGATCTGCCATTGAGGTACAATCCTTCCCAAGTGGTGGCTAGTGACTTTTATGTCAGCTGAAGACCAGATTAGTTTTGGCTGGAAAGACTGAATGTATTTGGTGAGTAGTTCTCAGCACCTTGGACAGCATCTTTAAAATCTGATTCTTGCCCCATTGACACAGGAAACACCAGTTACTATCACCTCTCACTATATACCAGAAGTAGTCATTATCAAGCTAACATAATATTTCTCTTTCTGTGATTATTACAATTTTTAGTGCAAGGTTATTGCTTAATAAAAGCTGCACAGTCTGATTTGTCTCAGTCTGAAGGAGAACATTTGCCTACCCAGTTGATAGAATTGCTAAGCAACAGTTATCTAAATTCAAAACAGCTCTTGCTTCTTGAACAAAAATAGAAGGCTATTCAACATTAACACAGTTTGTGCATGTTGCAAGAAAAAAAGCATAATGCTCATATAAAATTCTAGGCCAGTTCGAAATAAATTAACTATCTATTTACTATTGGCACCTCAGGCAGTATCTGGAGTAAATGTATTAAGAATGTGACGGTATTTGGCGTAAATACTTGTTTGAAGTAATGAACATGTAGATTTCCAAACATGTAGATTTCAGATGGAAAGGCATTGGGGGGAAAGGTTCTGGCCAAGATAGCTGACCCCTAGTAGGACAATTTGAGTGCTGCTCATAGCATTACTTCATTAACATATAAGGCATACAAAGATATGGAAGGATTCCACAAGGGCAGAAACAGTCTCCCAAATAAACTCCCAGCTCAGGACTCTGGTAAAGATGCACATTCTGGAAATTCCAACATTCCCCATTGTAAAACTGAGGAATCACCAGGATTCATTAAGGTTAGCTAGACAGAAGCCTCTCCAAACTAAGATTTACAAAATTATTGAAGGACCTTGGATGGCCCATGCTGAACAGGGATGGAGAAATCACAGAATCACAGAGCTGGAAGAGACCTCAAGGGCCATCCATGCACCCTCTGCCATGCAGGAATACACAATCAAAGCACCCAACAGATGGTCATTCAGCCTCTGTTTAAAAACCTCCAAAGGAGGAGACTCCACCACACTCTGAAGGAGTGTTCCACTGTCAAACAGCTCTTACTTTCAGGATGTTCTTCCTAATACTGAGGTGGAATCTCTTTCCATGTAGATTGTACCCACTGGTCTGGGTCCTATTCTCTGGAGCTGCAGATGCTGATTTATTATGCTTGTGTGAGTACAAACAATTGCATTATAAATATTCAAAGTGCAGTCTCCATCAAGAAATATTTGAAAATGAAACTAAGAACTGATAGCACAGCACTCAAAAACTGAAGATCAAACTAAGGAGAATTCACAATTAAAATGTCTTACCTGAGCCAGCTTAAAATTTAAAAAGGGTGGCATCCTGATCTTATCACAAGGGTTTAGCCACCGAATTTGCCACCCGGGTATATCCCAGGTCCATCCCCACTCACAGGAGCACTCTGGCGGCCATTTCCTTAAGCCAGAAAACTCCCAGCTTCAAAAAGAGGTGCGTTGAGCGCCCCTGTGCACAGGGATGAACCTGGGATGGACTCAAGTGGCAAATTCAGTGGCTAAATCCTTGTGACAAGATCAGGATGCCGCCTGTTTTAAATTTTAAGCCGGCTCAGGTAAGACATTTTAATTGTATGCGATAAGCTCCCTAGTGGCAATTAGACTGGAAAGAAGAAATAGAATCAGTGCCTCCAAGACTTACTGAATTTTAAACAAAGAGTGGTTTAGATGATATCAATCAATCAAGTCAGTTTAGATGATATCATACACATGGCCACCAAAAAAACAAAAATGTCCAAAGCTGGGCTAGACAAAATTGACCCTTTGTTCATTAAAACTGAAGCCTTAATATCCAAGATGTCTAACCAGATCTTAGATTTGTATAAATTTGTAACAGAAAGTAATGAAAATTTAGAGAAGAAACTGCACTTGTTAAGATTAGAGATTACAGGAAAATTAAATCATTTTTAAAAGCTTCCTGAAAAACAGTTCAAAGAGATCATATTGCCAGTTCAGAATCTCACAACAATTACACACAAACATGAATGGAATTTTTTTATAATTTGAAGGGAATTTTTAAATAAAATTACCAGCTTTGTAGATGAAGGGAATGGTGTGGATATCGCATATCTTGGTTTCCATAAGGCATTTGACAAAGTCCCCCATGATATTCTTGCAAACAAGATAGTAAAATGTGGGCTAGACACTGCAACTGTTAGATGGATTTGTAATTGGTTGACTGGACAAACCCAAAGGCTACTCAGTAATGGCTCCTCTTCATCCTGGAAAGAAGTGACTAGTGGGTTCTTTTCTGGACCCAGTGCTATTCAACATCTTTACCAATGACTTGGATGAAAGAACAGAGGGCATGCTTATGAAATTTGCAGATGACACTAAATTAGGAGTAGCTCATACCCCAGAAGAGAGGATCAAAATTCAAAATAACCTTCATAGATTAGAAAGCTGGGCCAAAACTAACTAAATGAATTTCAGCAGGGAGAAATGTATAGTACTGCACTTAGGCAGAAAAAATGAAATGTATAGATATAGGATGGGAGACACCTGGCTTAACAATACGATATGTGAGAGGGATCTAGGAGTCCTAGTAGACGACAAGTTGAACATGAGTCAAAAGTGTGATGCAGCATCTAAAAAGGCCAATGCAATTCTAGGCTGAATCAACAGACGTACAGTGTCTAGATCAAGCAAAGTAATAGTGGCACTATATTCTGCTTTGGTCAAGCCTCACCTGGAATACTGTGTCCAGTTCTAGGTATCACAGTTCAAAAAGGATGTTGAGAAGCTGGAGTGTGTCCAGAGGAGAGCAACCAAAATGGTGAAGGGTCTGGAAACCATGCCCTATGAGGAGAGACTAAGGGAGCTGAGTATGTTTAGACTGGAGAAGAGATGGTTAAGAGGTGATATGATAGCCCTTTATAAGTATTTGAAGGGATGCCATATTGAGGATGGAGCACGCTTGTTTTGTGCTGCTCCAGAGAATAGGACCCAGAACATAGAGATGTCTCATTCACAGGTTTGCCATGGTAGATAACAACAACAACTTGAAGGCAGCTAACAACAACAACTAGCAATTGCTTGTCTCAGTTAAAGAGGCCAAAACTTCACTCCCATACATGTCTACTGAGAAGTAAGCCTATTTAAGTTTCATGGCACTTATTTTCAGACAATTATGTCCAGGATTAATGCCTAAAAGAAACTGCGATCAAATGTGTGAAATTGCACTATGCGAACATAATAATAATAATAATAATAATAATAATAATAAAATTTATTTATATCCCACTTCTCTGTAAAATACAAGCGAGGCAGCTTACATGATAAAACAAACAATCCCATCCCCCAATAGCCCACCCCCCTAAAATACAATTAAACAATCAAAAATTAAAAACAAACTTAAAAATAACAAACTACAAAAACATTCCAACAAATGACAAATAATTTAAAACAGCTATAGTAGAAATCAGGGACAGGCATAACTATTTTTGGTGGCCGGTTACCTACTCAGGAAAGGCCTGCCAGAAGAGGTCCGTCTTAACCCCTTTTTAAAAGCAGTTTAAGGTGGTCAAATGACAGATCTCGTTCGGCAGGCTGTTCCAAAGTCTGGGAGCGATAGCCGAAAAGGTCCTCTGGGCAGTTGCAGATAATCTAGTTTTTATGGGTTGCAATAAATTCTTCCCAGAGGAGTGCACGGGTGGATAATACGGAAGGAGGCGGTCCTGAAGATAGGTTGGACCCAAGCCATTTAAGGTTTTAAAGGCAAAAACAACACCTTGTACTAGAAACTGATAGGCAGCCAGTGAAGCAATCTTAGAATGGGTGTTATGTGGTCTCTTCTGGTTTTACTTGAGACCAGCCTTGCTGTCATATTCTGTACCAAATTGAAGTTTCTGAATGAGGCACAAGGGTAGCCCCATGTAGAGTGCACCACAGAAATCGAGATGAGAGGTTACCAGTGCATGCACCATGGTTTCGAGGTCCCTGACTTCCAGGAAAGGGCACAGTTGGTGTATCAGTCGAAGCTGATAACGGCGCTCCAGACCACTGCATTCACCTGATTAGTCATCTGAAGTGATGGATCTAGGAGCACCCCCAGACTGTGAACACAGTTCTTTGAGAAGAGTGTGATGCCATCTAGGGCTGAAGATTGTATCCCAATGCTGCGTTCGGGGCCGTTACCATTAGTACCTCCATTTTGTCTGGATTCAGTTTCACTCTGTTTTTCCTCATCCTCATTTTACCGCTTTAAGATATTCATTGAGAGGGGAGATGCCATCTGAAGTCAAAGCTGTAGACCAAGACATGGAGAAATATATCTGGGTGTCATCAACGTACTGATAACACTCCGCCCCATGTATCCGGATGATCTCTCCCAGCAGCTTCATATATATGCTAAATAGCATTGGTGATAGGATGGTGCCCTGAGGGATGCCACAATTAAGCTCCTTTTTAGTTGAGCAGCTTTCCCCGAGCATCACCCTCTGAAATCTGCCTGAGAGAAAGGAACAGAACCATTGCAATGCAATGCCTCCGATTCCTAATTCTTTCAGGCGTTCCAAGAGGATGTCATGGTCTATCGTGTCAAAGGCCGCTGAGAGGTCCAATAGCACCAGCAGTGTCACACTACCCCTGTCGATGCCCAGACGAAGGTCATCAGCTAAGGCAACCATGGCAGTCTCCACTCCATATCCTGTCCTAAAGCCATTAGTCCTTTAATTTAGCCTCACTTACATAGGTCTCTATATACATGTGTGGAAATGATTAATCTTCTGGAGCAGAATTCACACTGCTAATTCTTACAAATCTGATCAATTGAATGAGCTTGTAGACTCAGTATAATTAATTGACAAAAATGTCACTTTCCTTATTGGTATGGTCCTAACAACTCTTTCATTAATCCAATCTTCCAGTCCTCTGGAACAGACTTTGGGGTGAGGCCACAAGGGACTGGGAGGGAGAATGGAAATGAGAAAATCACTTTCCACCTTTTATTAATGGCACTATCCAAGCATGGCTAATTCTGTGAAGCTCTCTCAAGAAAGGGCAAAGCCTTATTTATTGATTTATTTGGAATCCAAATGCAATGTTTAATGTACAGTTCTGCATTTGCACTTTTAACAACCATATTTTTGTTTTTCTCTCTAGACTGTTTCTTTTTCTGGAAATATAGTGTCTCCAAAGTAATAGCACTCTTTTCTTCCTGTATAGGATTCAAGGTGGCTTACAAACATTCATTCACTTATAGATCTACAGACAAGGCCATTGTAGGCATGCAATAAAAACTGTGTTCTATTAGTAGACACAGTGCCACTTTAAGGTTACAGACCTTAATTCCTGCTTAGCTCAGGAGCAAGCTCCATTGAACTCAGTCAGACTTATTTCTGAGTACAGACATAGGTAGACTGACTGTAAATTCCTTGAGAAGCAAACTGAGGATAATCATCATAAATGTGCCACCTATTGCATCACTAGCACTAGGAAGCAGGAAGCCTTAGGGGTTATACAGACGGCCCCTAAGGGGTGGCTCCGTGCCGCCCCTGGGAGCGCTGGATCTGGGCCACAGCAACTGCACACTACGGCCCTGATCTGGCACTTTGCTGCTCCAAAAAGAGCTGGCAAATGCCGCTCCTTTTTCGAGTGGCAAAAAGTCGCCCTTCCTGCCACCACCACCACCATGGCTCTTCTGTGCTCCTTTAGTGCAGTGGAGCGCCTTGACACTGGTGGGGCACTCAGTGTGATGGCAGCATTGGGGCAGAGTCAGGGCAGCCAGCATTAATAATAATAATAATAATAATAATAATAATAATAATAGTAATTTTTATTTCTATCCCGCCCCTCTGCATAGAGTCAGTGGGGCACGTGGCATTGGGGCGGAGTTGGGGCAGCCGGTATGCAGTCACCACACCCCAACTCTACCCCCAGGCTGGCTCTTTTGGCCAGTCTGTACAGGTAGGTAATTACAGTGGGTCCTTGTTATCCCCTGGGATTTGGTTCCAGGATCCCATGTGGATAACAAAATCTATGAATGCTCAAGTATCATTAAATATTATGACATAGCAAAATGGTATCCCTTATTTAACATGGGAAATAACGTTTGCTATTGGGAATTTATACTTTTTTTTAATATTTTCATGCTGTGGATGCTAGAACCCATGGATAAAAAAAAACACGGATAAGGAGGACTGTAGTGATATCGCAGGTGAGCAACTGCTGGGCCAAATTTCACCCATGGACACTGTAGGTCACAGCATAAAGTGATTTTTCAAAAATATCGCTTTGTGGTCCAACACGGAAATCCACTGGATGACCTTGGGCAACCCCCTCTGAAGAAACTTGTCAAGAAAACCCCATGATAAGTTGCCTTAGGCTCACTATAAGTCTGAAACAACTTCAAGGCAAACAGCACTACCACCATCCATTTAACCGCATGCATATATACGTATTGCTCAGAAATGTTCTCCCCACACCAGTACTAAAAGACTCACCTGGTGGACTTCCATGTCCAGCTGCAGCTGTAGCAATAGCAAAGGCAGAAGCAGGAGAAACGGAACAATGGCTGTTATCAGTCGCCTGTACTGCAAAGAAAAATAAATAAATTAATAAATCATCAACAACTAGCTAACATGATTTTGCAAGTAATAATTGGTGCTTGAATACACATTGAAAATACATTGTTTAAGGCATAGCAAAGCAGCTTCATTTATATACCGCTTCATATCACGCTATGGGATGTCTAAGCGGTTTACAATGTGAGCTGATTGCCCCCCAACAAGCTGGGTACTCATTTTAGCGACCTCGGAAGGATGCAGGCCTGAGTCGAGCTTCAGCCCTGGCTGGTATTGAACTCGCAACCTTGTGGTTTATGAGTGAGTGGCTGCAGTACAGGCATTTAACCACTGCGCCACCAGGGCTGATGCACACATGTGTGTATGTGTATACATGTGGATGTGGATGTGTATACATGTGGATGTGTGTATAATGACCACAGAATACATAAATTCAACCTAGACGATTAGGAAATTGAAATAAAGAGTTCCTGTGCCTACAATCAAACATTGATCAGAATGGTGACTGCAATCAGGAAATAAGAAGTAGTCTAGGAATGGGAAGGGCTGTGAAAGAACTAGAAAAGATCCTAAAGAGTAAAGATATACATCTAAGCACTAGAGTTAGAATTGTCAAAGCCATTTCCCATCACCATGTAAGGATGTGAGAGCTGGACAGTAAAGAAAGCTGATAGGAAGAACATGCTGAGGATCCCGTGGACAGCCAAAAAGACAAACAAATGGATCCTAGAACAGATCAAGCCTGATATCTCCTTGGAGACCAAGATGATCAAATTGAGGCTGTCATAATTTGGCCACACAATGAGAGAGTATGACTCATCAGAAAAGACAATAATGCTAGGAAAGGCAGAGAGTAGAAGAAAGAGAGAAAGACCACACACCAGATGTGTTAGGATATGAATGGGATATATAGTCAAAGGTGAAATGTAAAGATGTGTGTGCGTTTGTAATTTTCTACTTGAGAACAGTTTCTGGACAAGGCACAAACAATATTTAGAGAAACAGGGTGAACCAACGCCAGGTGGTAACAGAGACATCAACAATGTACTTTCCCAGTGATAGAACTGATGGAACCAGACTTTGTTATGGATAACAAAGAGATATCAAATATTAAACATCGTTAGGCTTGGGAAAGTTACTCACGTGGTGGATGATGGACAAACAAGAGGCTGGGTTAACATACATCATACTGTCATTATCCAATTAACATAAAGTTAACACCTAGAAGGTGGAGTATGGGATGGGCTTAGAAAATCCTTTGTCTAAGAATTGTTTTATTGTTTAAGATTGTTCAAGATGTGAGCGTGTGTGGTTGGATGCAGTGGTTTTAACTGCAACAAGTTGGATCCTAATGCTTTTGGGATTGTTAAAGATGTAATCTTGCATGGCTGAACTGGACAAGTTCATCACAATGGATTTTACTTAGTTATCTTATTTTTACTTTTTATATACATTAATAAAGCTATGCTTTTGGACTTTACAATGTGTCTTCTTGACTGAGGAAGACAGGATTGCCTGGAGAAGAGAAGCTGAGCCAGTTGATGGCAAATCTACACAGTGGCTGTGGATCACAGCAGCCAGCTTGTCCTGCAGACTCTGCTGGGTGCCAAAAGGCAT
This sequence comes from Phrynosoma blainvillii, assembly GCA_026167975.1. NCBI lineage: Eukaryota > Metazoa > Chordata > Lepidosauria > Squamata > Phrynosomatidae > Phrynosoma > Phrynosoma blainvillii. The sequence continues at coordinate 56,121,125 of JANUYF010000002.1, read as the reverse complement.
CACTACAACACTCATCATCCACACACCAACAAGGGTTATGGGGCCCAGTTATGGCTTTTCTGCCAGTTATGGCCTGTTTGCCAGTCTATGGCTTGTTTTTGCCAGAAATGGCTAGTCTGCCAGTTAAGACTGTTTTTTGCCAAAAGAGTGGCTTGTTTGCCAGATGTGGCTGTGTCTGCCAGAGGACAAAGAGGACAAATGTCCAGGAGGACAAAAGCCCAAGAGTCCAGATGACATGTTTTGCAATGTGGCCAAGAGGCAAGGCTTGCCTATCCACGACTTCAGCTGTGCCAGGACAAGTGAAACCATGCTTCAGCGGTTGCTGGGAAAAGCAGAGGTGGCTTCAAATCTCCAGATGTAAGTAAACAGTTAAAGTTTACTGCTAAGCTGTTTCTGCCGGATGGCAAAGTGCAGACCTCTTTAAAGACAGGTTGTCTGAGGACTCCACTCTTTAAACAGTAAGATACAGAGCAAATCAAAGCCTAGGAATGCTGAGAATACTGCGGGTTCAATACAGTGAAATTTTTGTTTTTGTTCAAGCTGCAAAAGACTTTGTTAAAGGCCATTTTGTTTGATATGGAAGCAGCTGGGGCTTGAGTCACAGAATACATGTTGCAATGTGTGCAGTTTAAAATGCAGCATGATTGCTGGACACAGGCGGTTGCCTAAGCCAAGAGAACTCATTCTGTTAACCCTCTCTGAGTTACAGTTAAAGTTTTGGGAGAGGATGTTTCTTCAGCCAAAGGTTTTGGGAACTGAAGAAAGAATGAATGATTTCTACACAACTTTGTCACAAATGCTGTGGTCAAAGGACTTTACAGTTCTTGGAAGAAAATACAAAAATCCCTGGTGGGGGTGAAAATTTTACACAGTGGTCCAATGCTGTGTGGGGCTATAGCAGGTTTGCTAAGATGCCTGAAGTTCAAAGGATGCAACGGTGTTGCTAAATGCCAAAAGTTTTGCTGGAGGCCTGAGGTTCCAAAAGATGGGAATCTGTTAAGCCAAGCGGTTTGCTTGAAGAGGCCAGAAAATGTCAAAAAAAAAAAAAGCAGTTTGCTTGAAAAGGCCAAAATGTAGGCTTGGGAGAAAGCCTGGGACAGCATCTTGAGGTCAAGATATGCGTCCTGAAAAAAGACAGCTGATGCACGGAGTGCGAATCGATGTTTTTACTGCCGGCAGAGCAAGAGTTTTAAAAATGACAATGCAAGGATGTTTGCTACAATCAACAATCTATCTACAACCCAGAGACATTGGGAGAAACAGAAAAGCTACAAGCTGTTCTACAGAGCTGAGACAGTGTGACTCAAACAGGTGAAACCTGAGGACAAAAGTCTATATATTCTGGGACATATGTTGCAGTTTTGCTGAAAAATAAAGAAATCCTCCAATCTTAAAGATGTTTATCTAGCTGATGGAGGGGTAAGAGATGTTAAAAAAAAATTGAGAAATGTCTACATGCCAAGTTTTGGTGAGAAAACTTTGAAAATGTTTTATATATACCTGATTTTACAAAACTGTTAAGTTAGGCGTGTCAGGGGATATACACTGAGTTTTGAGGGAGAAAAATATAAAATCACCCCGGCTGGGGAGATATGTACAAAAGCTATAAGAGGGAAAAAAATATGTGTTTTATACAAAGTGAGACAAATGCTAAATGTGCAGGTGTGAAAAATGAATCATTACATTCTGGTTATACACATCAATAATATAGAATCCTAGGGAACATAGGATTTGAGAGCTTGTTTAAGCTATGAGATATAGATCCTGATTTTTTAAAAATGTTTTATTATACAAATGATTTGGGAGATGTTTGGTTTGCCACAGAATAAAAAGTCAAGGTTTTTCCTGTGACAAAACCGGAACAAGTGAATTACAAAAATGACCTGTTGAGGTTGGTTTAAGCTGTTAAACAAAAGAGACAAATGTGTGTTATTGAGTGACAACAATTATTTTCTTAGTGATTATAGATAGATTTTCCAGAGTTTTTATATGTCAGAGTTTTAAGACAGAGATGTGATACAATTGAAAGTTTTTAACAATGGATAAATATATAAAAAAAAAATTGATTACAAAGGGTCTTTGCTCACAGACCGGGGAGAAAAAGAAAATTCTTGTCTCACAGTTTGAGAAACTGGCTGAGAAAGAAAAATCCAACATTGTTACACATGTTATGTGGGGATCCACTGAATTTAAAATATTTAACAGGTTTTAGACAATATACAAAGATATATGTGCTAGCATGTTTTAAAAGGAAAATTAAACCAAAGTGTCAAGATGATGTTATAAAATATTCAAAAATAACAGTTGGAGATTTCACCTTGATGGTGGGAAAAAGTTTTAATGTTTAAAAAAAAATAACAATTGTGAAAAAACATTCAAGTTTTGATTGAGAGTTCCTGCATGGCAGGGGGTTAGACTAGATGCCCTTATGGTCTTTTCCAACTTTATGATTCTAAGTTGAAAAAAAGATACATTCAAACAAGTGGTTTTACTAAAGATAAGACAGTTTAAAACATCCATGTGTCAAGAAATGGAGGGGCACACAACACACAAAAGATAGACAAACATTAATCTTTTTAAAGTGAAAAAAAACACTTTAGGTCAGACAATACAGACAAGATCATTAAAAGGTAAAATGACAAAAATCAAAAGACACACAAGTCCAAAAATGATACATGTTATGTCAAAGAAAATTAACAGAGAGTAAAAACAACACACAAGTTTATTATACAAAGGACAAGAGTTTATACATAAGTGGCTGGTGAGCCGGAGAGTTTCAAAGACAGTGTTAAGGAGTTTCAGGGAGTTTCAGAGGTTTTAAAAGTTATAAAAGGTTTTTTCCTGTTGAGAGAGGGAGAATGATACACTGCAGTGCAGCAAAAAGTTTAAGTGTTTAAAATTGACAAAGAGATGTTTAAAATGTGGTTGATAGACCTAAAGACAAAAATCACAAGGTAAATGGATATACAAAATAAAAGATGCCTGATGACAAATAAAAATACAAAGCTAGGTTAATAACAAAAGGATTTGTTCAACAAAGGTTTAAAAACATTGATAAAACAGTCTGAGGCTGAGAGCTTGTGACTAAAATAAGCTTTTAACAGTAAGGAGGGGCTAGTAAGTTTAACATTTTGGTTTTGAGATTGCTTGTTTAAATGCTGATGTGTTAACACAAAGAGATGACAGCTTTGGTTGTTTAGATTCAAGAGATTTAAAAAAAATAATAAAAAAAGGTTATCTAGAGAGATTTGTTATTAAAGGTTTTGATTTTTTGAGATTTTATTTTTTGAGGTTACTAGTCTGCTGATAAAATATGTTTAGTGAGGTTAACATAAAAAGATTAAGAAAATGTGATTTACAAAGTGCAGAGGTGGTGACAAGTTTAAAGTCAATAGGTTTTGTTTAGAATAAAGTTACAGAGAGTTTTAAATATCCAGATATAGAGAGGCTTTATAAAAGGTTTGATGTTTATAGTTGATAAATAATAGATTATAATTGTGTTGTTATAGGTGTTTTAAGAAAAATTGTTTTGTTTTAAATAATAGATTAGACAACAATAAAACATTTGATAAGTTTTTTTTTAAGAGATAGAGGCTTGTGATTTAAAATAGCCACATTAAAATAAGAGTGTTTTATAGATAGTTCATTTGTTTTAAAGTTATATGATAGTCAGTTTAAAGATTGTTGTTTAAATATAGACAAGCTTAAATATTGATAAATTAAAAATAAAGATATATAGTTATAAGTGTTGATAGAGTTTTAAGTGCTGATAAGACAAATATATATAACATTAAATGAAATAAAATAGATTAAACAGTTATAAGATTTAAATTGTGAGTTGTCAGTTATGACATATAGAGATTCACAGACATACATTTTTATGACAAAAACAAAGGTGTTAAAAATGTTAAAATATATAGAGTCAAACATTGTGCTTAGATGGTTTTAATAACAACAACAAAATAATTCTCACACATCTATACATTTCAGGAGGGGATTGTTAGGATATGAATGGGATATATAGTCAAAGGTGAAATGTAAAGATGTGTGTGCGTTTGTAATTTTCTGCTTGAGAACAGTTTCTGGACAAGGCACAAACAATATTTAGAGAAACAGGGTGAACCAACGCCAGGTGGTAACAGAGACATCAACAATGTACTTTCCCAGTGATAGAACTGATGGAACCAGACTTTGTTATGGATAACAAAGAGATATCAAATATTAAACATCGTTAGGCTTGGGAAAGTTACTCACGTGGTGGATGATGGACAAACAAGAGGCTGGGTTAACATACATCATACTGTCATTATCCAATTAACATAAAGTTAACACCTAGAAGGTGGAGTATGGGATGGGCTTAGAAAATCCTTTGTCTAAGAATTGTTTTATTGTTTAAGATTGTTCAAGATGTGAGCGTGTGTGGTTGGATGCAGTGGTTTTAACTGCAACAAGTTGGATCCTAATGCTTTTGGGATTGTTAAAGATGTAATCTTGCATGGCTGAACTGGACAAGTTCATCACAATGGATTTTACTTAGTTATCTTATTTTTACTTTTTATATACATTAATAAAGCTATGCTTTTGGACTTTACAATGTGTCTTCTTGACTGAGGAAGACAGGATTGCCTAGAGAAGAGAAGCTGAGCCAGTTAATGGCAAATCTACACAGTGGCTGTGGATCACAGCAGCCAGCTTGTCCTGCAGACTCTGCTGGGTGCCAAAAGGCATCACTACAACACTCATCATCCACACACCAACAAGATGAATAGACTCAATCAGGGTCATCACAGACATGAATTTGCTGGACCTAAGCAAAGCAGTGGAGGATAGGGGATCTTGGAGACAGATAACATATCCACAGGGATCAACTCAAGGGTAGTTAACAACAAATATATCCATATATAGCCATACTTTCTTGATGTGAACATATTGTGAAGAACACGTAAAGAAAATAATTGTAATTGTAACAAACTGATTGTATATTTTAGCTCTGAAACCCTCCTTTCATTAATCAAATGTTGCTCATTCTTTAGGGAGTCCTTCCAAAACCTTGTTCCTTGATAAGAAAGGACACCCTTCTGACATCTATCTGTTTTCAATCATTTGTGGCCTGGAACAATGGTAGGTAAATAAAGCACCTGCATCAGCTTGTTCCAAACATTTTCCCTATATCAAGTACACCCTGTATTTTATCTCATATACCAGCACAACTTGCTTTTAGGTGCTTCATTTTAGAATGCTTCAGTAATATAGAGCTTTTAAATTACAGTATAGTCATGTTTATTATTTTCAGTGATTACCTTGCTCTTAAGGGTTTTTTGGCAGTGATGCATATATCAGCTGACTCAAAGCTGAACTGAGCAAGTCAACCAGCACCATTTTGTTGCCTGTGCTCAGTCTGTAAATATGTTTTTAATCTTTTCTATGGTTTGGCAAGATGGCAGGAGGAGGAGAGGCATGATTCACTTTAAAGCAATATTAGCTTTACTTTGATGATCTCAAATGTAACTCTCTGTATTAGTGAGCTATGCCTGTATACATATTCAAGAAACTTTGAATATGAATAGGATTGCACAGATAAACCAGATCCAAGGTGTTATTTTTCCAAGTGATGATCATTTTAAAATGACAATGGATGACTGAGAATTAGGAGTGGAGGAGAGACTAGAAACCTTAAAGAGTCACACTTCTGTTTTATAGCTCCTTCCATGGTCCTGCAGTTTCTAACAAATCTGATTGTAGGGCAAGATATGAAAATTCTATTCTGGATGTTACTAAAAGATGCAGGAAGGTGGACGCTCTTCTATCACAGCCAAAGTATTTAGGATCAAGTTGTTAGTATCTTGCATTCTTAAGCATCTGATGATGGAGCTTTTGGAGTTCTACCAAAAGAATTTCAGTTCCTAGTTAAACAATTTGTTCACATCCTGTAATGAGTAATTGGGATACCATCTGTAGATTTTCTGTGCCACATATGAAGGAGCAAATGGATGTTCTCCCCCCCCCCCTCCACCAACAATAATAGATATTACATCTCACATTGCTTACACAGTACCCAATATGTGCTTTCAACTTGGTGCATGCAAATCTGTCAGTAGTAAGACAAAAGTCAATATTTTTCTCGAACAAATGTACATCTTGTTCAAAATATTGCAGAACATTTCATCACATCTTAATGCAAATATGCTTTTCTGTTATTGCTCATATGCTTATAATCTGGAATAGTGTTAGTCACATTTTCCTTTTTTATATTCTCTGAGATGAACAGAAATATAAAATAAACAAATTACTTAAAGGCTTAATATGACAAGATTTTTTTAAACACCCTAAATCTGTTTCTAATTCAAGACAAGGACTGAAGTCCAAGATCAAATCAGAAGCTTAAGACCTATTGAAGCTGCTTACACTCATATAATGTGTATTGCATAAAACTTTTTTTTTTAATCTTACCCCCTGATTGTCGATAACGCAGATGTCTTGGAGTTGAAGGAGATCTGCAGGGGGAGAGCTCAGGAGTATCCACAGTTGAGGCACTTTCTGGGATTGTACGGTCCACTGATACAGACTCCAGGACCGCTGCTTTAAAGAGTATGCATTTTAATACCAAGATATCAAATGGTCTGAAAATATATAATGCAACTGCAAGATGCTTCATGTATCATTAACTCCTTCCTAAACTCTGATTTTGAAAGCTTCTCTTTCAGTGTGCAGCTTCTGCACCAAACAGATGCATCTTTAAAAGACTAAAAACTATTCCTTATAACAAAATACAGTAATGTATTCAGTTTGGTAAGCAATCACCTAGTTCTAACATCAGTTTTCACATCATGGAGCAAGGAAATGTTTGATACTATTGGCCTGATACAACAGGTCTTTCAATATATGTTAAAATCTTTTCTGTTACCTTCAGTGTTGATTAATGTGCTATGCATAAAATAAGATGGTTCCATTTCCACAGTCTTCATAAATAAACATTATAGCAAGCCCATTTTTATGAGGACAATGTATGCACATCAAATATTCTCACATTTACCATAATGACACTTAATTTTTCCACTAGAGGTTTGAGATGACTCTTCAGGGAAGTTTGATATATAATTAAAATTATCCTGCTACACCTACTTATATAAATTTACTATGGTTGAAAAAATATTGGATTACTTAACAGTAATCACGACAGTTTTTAAATTAAATTAAAAAAATTGGAAACACAATTTTAAAATAATAAAGAGTGGACTATCAATTGTGAAGGTAGCAATCACATGATCTTTCATCTATTTAGTCAAAATATAAGTCACAGGATCAAAGCGAAAGATAGAAAAGCAACAAGTGAGCAATTAGAATTACAAGTCTGTCTGATTTTTAAAAAGCACATGAGATTTTATTGGTCAAAAGACCTGCTTTTGCAATAAAGGTAACAGAAATGAGAGCTGTTTGTGAAAGGATTTGATACAATCACTACATCCATGACAGCGACAAAAGTGGGAACTGGTAGCATCCATGCCAGTAGACTGGTGGAATCTGCTCTATGTCTTACTCTGAGCTTCAAAAGAGCTATCCAAGGTGACGAACCTCACCCCTAAAATAGGTTCAGCAGAGTGGATTCATTTGCCGCAGAGAAAAAGGCGTCACAAAGAATAACCACAATACACCCAACTGGAAGGAAAAAGGCCACAACTTTATTGAATACAGTTGATAGTTAGGGCTGGCTCAAAAGGATGAGGTCTGGATCTGGCATCGACCAACCCGCATGTGGATTGATTAACCAGATTGCCTGGTCACAGCCAAGCTTCAGAATGACAAAGGGGTAACCAGTTGACTGCATGTTCACATCTCATCCCCTTGTAACTGGGAAACGCTGATCCAACATTGCCCCCACAATGGCAATGCTGCAATGCTCCCAGCACCCCCAAATCCCAGAAGGACTATCCAATGCTCTGCAGCACAGGAAACCACACCCACCAGATCCGAGACCCATGCTGTCGCCACAAAAGGCCGGGCCACATCCCCAAGGCTCACCTTCCACCAACTCCTGTAAGCTGTACCTCCCCTAGAGAGGATTCCCCCTTTTTCCTTTCAAGGCAGCCCCAAGCACATGAGATTTTATTGGTCAAAAGGCCTGCTTTTGCAATAAAGGTAAACAGAAATGGGAACTGTTTGTGAAAGGATTTGATACAATCACTACATCTGTGACAGTGACAAAAGTGGGAACTGGTAGCATCCATGCCAGTAGACTGGTGGAATCTGCTCTGTGCCTTACTCTTGAGTTTTCAAAAGAGCTATGCAAGGTGATGAACCTCACCCCTAAAATAGGTTCAACAGAGTGGATTCATTTCCCAAATGACACGGAAACCACCAGCCCCTACTGTCTACAAACTGCTTAAAATAAAAATAGCAGCATCTGTTAAATCTGATCTTGTCTCTAAAACTGTCCCATTTAAATGTTATCTTTGTAGAAGCTTGCAAGAGAACCAAACTAATGCTATCATTCTCATACCATGAACAGAGTAACTAAAGTTACTCTACAGTTCAGATATTGCACTTAGAAGAAATTTATGTCACCAATTTAACACCAGTGAATTTATGGTCTTGATTTTACTACCATTCTTGATTTCACTACCATAAGATAACACAAACTGGCATTAAAAGTCTAACTATAGCAGCTATGCATAAATGCGGTATGCTATATTTTTTCTGAAAACAATTTCATTGGCATTTTCATGCCAGTTAAAACATAGATGTAAATCTTCTCTTACTTAGTAGCAATATATTGCCAGTTATTACATAGATTTCAACCTTTTTCTCTTACTCACTTGCAATATTTTTATTGATACCACTCCTTGAGCTTGTTGTTTTATTAATGACTGGCTAATTACCCTTGCCATTATCATTAATTTCAGTTTTAAAAGATCTCTTGTTAAACAATATATTGCAACAAATCCTTTTGTAAGACTATTAAATGTCTCATCAGGGAGTTTATAAGATGCTCTTTCTCAAAGGGATAATGATTTCTTCTTCAGTCATAGCTGTGATCCTTTTCACTGAACTTGTCAGGCTTTTCACAGAAATTAAGAGAAAGACTACCAGAATAAATCCATATAGATAATGAGACTAGCACCAGTTTAAATTAGCTGTAATTTCCAGATAGGAATTTGTATATTTAACAATGGAAAACACACAGCTAAGGAAAAGACACAACAATCAAAATAATTTTTCAGTTTTCTTGCTTAAGTTGTGGAGATAAAGTATTTCTAAAGTCTTACATCTTAAAAGGCTACACTACATGTCTGCTCCAAATTAAATGTACGTCTGCTCCAAATTAAGTATATTTGCACTTAGGGCAAATAGTTCCAATTTGTGCAAGAAAGAAAGAAGGCACTCGTCCATAAGTCTAAAAATGTATGCCCAAAAATTGACCCCCAAATCCCAGGTCAACTTATTTACGGGTCAGTATGGTAATGTGATAGCAGCTCTTTCAGATTTTTCCCTGCTCTGTGGAGAGCAGTTTATTTCTCTCTTCAGTCAAGCAGAAATAGTCATGGGTTATTGATTACTATTGAGCAAACAAAGTCCACCACTGTCTGGGGAGTAAAGGGAAACGAAAGCTGAAATGCTGAATCAAAAAGCCTCAATTACAGACTGTCTTGCTGCGTGCACACATACCCTTTACCTATCCACAAGTCACAGCAAAATCCATAATTTTGACCCCTAAACCTGCCCTCGACTTATACATGAGGTCGACTTATAGCTGAATATATACGGTAATCATTTCCCCCACTATTTATTTCCCCTTTATGCTTGTGAGCATTAAATGATTATAGGTGGTAAACTGGTCCAATGGGTATTGCTCACATAAAACACAAGCATACCTACCTCCTTTGGGTCAACCCATACCCCTTTCTCACAGCAATCTCAGCATGGCCATGAATTGCCAATATGCTACACAGCATAAAAGATGCATATATTAAAATACCTCTTCGAAGGCTTCTTCTTAGTTTGTTGCAAAGCTCAATGCGTGGATACTCTGAGTTCTCATCTGCAAAACCAGGACTTTGTTCTGGAGATGAAGGGGCTTTGCTCAGGTCCAAGGGTACTTTAGACAATGTGGGTGGTGGTGATGTAGCAGGGCTGTATGTTGAGGTAGGACTGTTAGCAAGAGAGGAAGTAGATAGATCTAAAGCCCCTATTCTTGAATTTAGTGGAGAACTTAATGACAACTTTCTGGTTCTGACAGGTGAGGAAGTCCTAGAGAGTGACAAAGGTGGAGGGGAAGAGAATTTGCGACAAAGGTGTGGTGATTTCGCATCAACCAAATGATCTCCTCTATTGTTTTGATTAGTAGCAAAAAACAATTCCAAAGATCTAGAAAAACAAAAACAAAAAAGTATATAAATAATGTTGAAAAGTTCCATGGAAGAGCTAATGGGAAGAGCTACACATAAGAGACTTTATAAAACTAAAATACGATTCATTACAGATTGGCAAATGAAACAGACAAGGTCCAAAAGACTATCGTTTATGTTATGATTTTGCATGAAATGTCTGATCTGTACGGCTTTACCAAAACATTTCTGAATATTTGAGCCCAAATGCTACCAACAACATTTCTGCAATAGCATTAGGTTAGTGACAAAAGAGGACTGGATAACTGAAGACCAGGACAAGTAACACAGTGACTTCCACAATAACCTTTCTCTTGCCAGCTACCTAGTCATAGAAAGTTATTTTGAAAATATTGCTCTGCAGAGGATCAGGATATTTTTTATTATTATTATTATTATTATTATTATTATTATTATTATCCTGCTGTGAGTGCCTGCAAAATTATAGATATTTTATAAGGTTTGATTCCCCACTGGACCATGAACTTGGGCAAGTCACACACTCTCAGCCTCAGGGGAATTGCAAACCTCCTCTGAACATAACTTGCCAAGAGAACACCATGATAAGATCACTAAGTCAGAAACAACCCGAAAGCACACACACACACACACACACACACACAAACAAACCCTGAACATGCTATTACCAAACAATCTACTTGAACTGATAGAAATGATGCTATGCTTTAAGAACTCCTGAGTTTATGGTGCTTGGAGATTTAATTTTCTATCTCTGGTCTGGATACTCTGAAATGGCCATCACAGCAACCATGCATCATGAACCATTCTTTTAGATCAGCATTGTTAACTGAGGCAAAAGTGATCTTAGTGAAATATGTGCCTTTATCATATCAACTTCAGCTGATATATCAACCATGGTGCTAATATAACAGAAATGACCCGGCTACATTCTCCATGTACTGCTAACATCTTGCCTTATTATAATGCATTAGATTGAAGGTGGGAGGACTACCTTTAAAGATAGTCCAGAAATTTCAGTTTCTGCAGAATACAGGAGTAACATATCATTCCAGTGCTCCATTAATTGCATTGGCTACCAGTCAGTTTCCAGGCCCTGTATAAGCAGCTTAGGACCAGGACTTACCTTTCTCCCATATATAACTATCCAAATATTAAAACCATATATGAAAGCATTTCTCTGGGGACCAAAGGCACATAATGATGTAACAGACAGTTACCAGAGAGTGAAAGAAAGACTGTTCAGTAGTGGGCCCCAAGCCATAAGATACCCTCCCTAGAGAGATCAGTCATTATATTGAACAAATTTAGAAACCAGGCTAAGACTTCCCTCTTCTAGCAGGCATTTCATTTTTAATTTTTTGCTTTTATTATTAGTTCCATTGCTACCTTTTAAAAATCCTAACCCTGAAATTGGCTGTATTATTGTTTACTTTAATATTTTATTGGTTGTTTTAGGGGTTTGTGCCCATAAAGAACTTTGGCAGTTGGGTGGCATATACAATGAATAAATAAATGAATAAATATAAGTTGGCATATATCCAACTAAGAATAACATCAATTACTGTACTGTGGTTACACATGTACTGTAATATTCCCTCTCCCAGAATACCAGGCCAGCTTCATTGTCATCCTTTGGGACTCTGTTAGGGCATTTTCATCCTACTCAGTAATAATAATAATAATAATAATAATAATAATAATAATAATACCCCGCCCCTCTGCACAGCAATCGGGGCAGCTTCCAACATAAAATACAACACAATAAAATCAGTCCCAAACCCCAGCCCCTCCCACCCCTTAAAAAATCATTAAACAATCATCAGTTAAAAACGTTATTTAAGATTAGGGAAAAGTGCCAACAGAATATAACAGCTGAAATAGCAGCTGAAATGGGGGGGGGTGCAATTTGACAGGCTCTTATGACTGGGAAAAGTAGTCAGGAAAGGTCTGCCAGAAGAGATCCGTCTTAGCCCTTTTAAAGCTGTCTAAGCTCATGATACGACAGATCTCGTCCGGCAGGCCATTCCATAGTCTGGGAGCGGTCACTGAGAAGGCCCTCTGGGAAGCAGCTGACAGTCTAGATTTTTTCACCTGTAGCAAATTCATCCCAGAGGACCGAAGTGCGCGGGACGGATTATACGGGAGGAGGCGGTCTCAAAGGTAGGTTGGACCCAAGCCATTTAGGGCTTTATAGGTAATAACCAACACCTTGTACTGGGCCCGGAAACTAATAGGCAGCCAGTGAAGAGACTTCAGTACAGGTGTTATATGGTCTCTTCTAGATGTACCCGAGACCATATTTTGTACTAGTTGAAATTTCTGGACCAAGCACGAGGGTAGCCCCATGTAGAGCACGTTTCAGAAATCCAGACAAGAGGTTACTAGAGCGTGTATCACAGTTTCAAAGTCCCTTACTTCCAGGAAAGGGCACAGCTGACGTATCAGCCGAAGCTGATAACAGGCACTCCTGGCCGTCACATTCACCTGATTAATCATCTGAATCTTCTAATGTTTTGGAATGTCATTACCATTATCACCATTACTCTCTATATATGCTGCCTTTCCATGGTAAAACCAAGGTTAAAGCACCTCACATTGGAAAAAAATATCCATAAAATACATTTCCTCAATAACACCAAGATTTAAATAGTCATAAAACAGACATATCACAAAAACAAATATATACTAAGATTAAACATACATCTCACAGTACTAAATATGCACAATTTTAAATATTAAAATGGTCTGCTAAGTTGGTTAGATTGTACTGACTTTTTAAACAGTGTTTTGAAGAATTGTTTTAAGATGTTATTTTAGATTTATGATAATTCTTAGTTAATGATACCATAGCTAGTGGCCAAAGAGTACTATCAATTGTTGTAAGTAAACTTGTTGTCCAGTGCACGTTCCAGGTGATGACAGGTTATCTCATCAGAAAAGCAAGAATAGAAAGAAACTCACCTAACAGGGATTGAGGTGAAAGGCCGTTTGTATATATCTGACAATTTCTCCATTACAACTGCTGCAGTAGTAAATATGCGATAAGTATGTAGGAAAGTGTTAAGGAAATCAATACTGAGAAATCGCAAGTCTGTTAATCTTTCCAAAAGACGTTCAACACTTGCATAACGAATCTGGGGCACTTTGCAGGAATTTAATGTTTTGCTGAAACAGATGTCAGTGTCATCTTTGTGAAGACGAGCATCAGATCTACATAATAAATTATTTTAAAAGAGTTATTAAGCATTGCTTTAAAAGTGACATTTTGTTCTTAAAAATTGTGAAATTCTTTCAGATATTATTGTAACTGCATGAAGATGCAATCTTGATTTTATTTTTAGGGATCCAATGACTACACAAAGAAAGTAATCATCTCGCTGATAAATGAAGAAGAGCCAAATAGGTTTCTTTAGAGGAACCAGAAAATGTTTTTGTAACATTCCTCAAACCACCAGGGTCTTTGTAATAAGGATTAGTGTGGCTCATAACTTTCCTGTTTCTCCACTAGTGCCATATATGTGCCATTTGGAAATCAGTCATTCCTAACTTTTGCCTGAGTACTCCAGGTATGTAGGGAGGCAGGTTTCCTAAAAGCTATTCCAGAGCATATAGGTTTATCAGTTTGTCCCCAGCAAAAGGATATTGATTCTGAAAACATGTTGAGTGATATTTAATAATATACAGAAGCACACTGAAAACCACATTTCTCTTTTTTATTTCCTTTGTTTCTGATGTATTCCCACAGGTAGGCATCCGTCGGAAATGGGGGCCAATTTTCATCCCTGCACACTGATAGGCCACGCTAACCTATTTTTCTATCTTACACAAGGCAATTTTTAAAATTTGGGTGAGATCGATCTGTGGACTTAGGCAATGTTGTGGGGGCTTGTGATGGCACATTTTCCCACCTTGCTCTATCAGAATAAGATCAGTTTTGAGAGGAAATCTTAGACAAGAATATATTAAATAGTATGTTCACTAAATACATAGTTTGCTATACTGTTTTACAAAAGAAAACCAGTACTCATTCCAGTATATAAAACCTAGAGATAAATCAATGCAGACATAAAAATAGTGTGTCATTTTCTCTATGAAAATTAGAGTATCCTATAAAAAGCAAATGAAGATTGACTTGATCCCCTAATTTTGTATCTGAATAAAAATGCAACAAGCCTGAGTCTACATTATGCCTGCATGAAAATCTTGTCACACTTACTTGATCATATGTGGCACAGTGACTTTGGAGTTTTCTTCAAATACTATGGTCATTAAACCATTGCACCGTATGTTGTCAACACACTGCAAAGGTTAATAATGAAGAACAGCATTACAGAAGTACATTTTTCCCAGAACCTGAAATGCCTGTAAACTTAGAAATCAAACATTTTATACTCACAGGAAATAAAAAGACAACTGGAATAAAAAAAAATAACGTTACCTAGGAAACAGAAAATACAGTGGACTGAACTGCAGGACAGGTTCAGTTAACACTGTGTATATAGATTCAGTCATAGCAATTTACTATAGTATTCCAAGATATATTTTGAGCATCTTCTGAACAAGTTTCAAAGGCTGCTCAAAGTATAATGCATTTCCTTCATAAGAAGCAATTGCTTCAATTACTACTGGGAAGCAATCAATGAAAGCTTCTATAATAAATAGTAGATATAGCCTTCCATAGGATACTACTGATATAGTGGACAGTAACTTGAAGGTTCAAGATGAATTTGTTTGCAATGGTTCCAGAAAGAAGAAAAACAAATCCATCAGGCACACAACATGGTCATGCAAATCCCAGACCACAGAGATCTCTGCATAGCCTCCTGATACCTGTCTAGCCACTAGGCTAGATGTGTCATTTCAACGTAGGGTGAAGTAGGGGAGGAAGAAATGCTGGGCAGCTGCAATAGGGGATAAATGGAACCATCGTTTTAATCCTTTCCCCAATATCCTCCATATAGCCTCACTTCGGAGTGACACTGCATCAGGGACACTGGAAAGGGATTAAATAGATTGCTCCCTTGTTTACTGTAGCCATTCAAAGCTCTTCTTGGCAGCACAAAGCAGGGTGAGGGGAGGGCTATCTGGCGCAGATATGCGGGCAGCTGCATTGGACTGTGTTGATCCTTTTAGAAATGCTTTTTGTTCAGTGCTGTTGTTTGATGTTGAAAAGAAAAGTAAATAGCTCCAAAGCAAAAAGGTCATCTGTTTAAATTGAGCATCCTTTACATAGTGTTGCTTTGGGGTGTCACTCATTACTTATCAGAAGCACTCAGGATATCTAAAATAATGTCTCCCCCTTGGTGAGACCTATACTGTCACTACTTGCTTTGCCCTCTTTCCTGGTAGATCCCAATAGAATCAAAACCCTTGGGGCATCACAGGAACTTTAACCATGGATATCTTAAAATTTGGAACCATCCCTGGAATCCAATGAAAATATAGTATCAAAATACAATCAGCAAAACCATGAAATTTGTTATGTGCCTACAAGTCAATTCTGACTTATGGCAATGCTGTCACAGAGCTTTCTTGGCAAGATTTATTAAGAGGAGGTTTGCTATTGTCTCCCTATTAGGCTGAGAGAATATGATTGGCCCAAGATCACCCAGTAGGTTTCCATGCCTAAGCGGGGATTTGAACCCTGGTCTCTCACAGTGTGAGTCCAGCACTTAAACCACTATACCATGTTGACTCTGTAAAATCCTGCAATAAAGAGTAGCAAAGCCAATCAAATAATCACTCAGCTATGATGTGATCACTGGGAGTCCTTAGGCCAGCCTTTTTTCTCTCTCATTCTAGCCTGTCAGGCCCAATACTTCTCTACCCACATATTCATAAGGTTAAGGTTCAAAAATGAGCAGTCTTATCTTGCAGATCTTCTAGGGAAACATTGGAGATTATTGCAGCGCTAATTAAAGTGGCTTACCTGAGCTGGCTTAAAATTTAAAATGGACCACATCCTGATGTTATCACAAGGATTTAGATGCCAAAATCACAAGCCAGGTGCAGCCCGGGTCCATCCCCGCTCCCAGGGCTGCTCCAGCGGCCATTTCCTTAAGCTGGAAAATTCCTGGCTTCGAAAAAAGCCACGCTGAGCGGCCCTGGGAGCGGGGATGGACCTGGGCTGCACCTGGATGGTGATTTCGGCAGCTAAATCCTTGTGATAACATCAGGGTGCCTCCCGTTTTAAATTTTAAGCCGGCTCAGATAAGCCGCTTTAATTAGCACTGCGATAATTCCATTGCACTGAATAAAGTTTATTCATCAGATGGATACAAAATTCAAAGATTTGATGGAATGGCAGACAAGCTTATAGATAGGGTTTGGAAAAATTACTTTCAGCTACAACTCTCAGATCAGTGGCATCACTAGGGGTGTTGGGGGGGTACAGCCCTCACCAGATGATACCCCAGAAGAGGAGTGACAGCTGTTGGACCCTCCTACCTCTGTGCCCCTTCTGGTTTTGCAGCGACAGCAGAGGCCTCCTCACTAGAAGACCTCCACCATCACAGCAAAGGGGTGGGCTGAGCAACCCTCTTCAGACTTACCACAGTGGCAGAGGCTTCCTCATGAGGAGACCTCTGCCACCGCAGCAAAAGAGAGGGCCTAGCGCACCCTTTTGGCCTCTCCCTCACAGCAGCTCCCAAACACACCAGGTGACACCAGGGGTGGGGATGCCACTGCCTAGAATCCCTGGCTGGCTGGCTGGGAAATTCTGGGATTTGTCATCCAAAGAACAAATTTTCTGAAGCCCTGCTCGCAATGCTTTTGGGAAGGAATTCATATCCATGGGAGATAAACATAATTTTGAAATACTTGTAACATGTGATCACAACCAGTATCAATTTTTAAAAATTGAAAATTCAAGTAACGTTTATTGCCATATATCTACAATATGAGATGACAATCAGTAGTGGCTTTTTAAAGAAAATGGGGAAATAGGAATTAAGCTATGAAGCCCTGCCTTAAAGACAGAATGCCTGAGGCTCTTAAACTTGTTCAGTTTTAACTCCTTTATGAATATTAATTTTTATGAAATGTGTTTGTATGGTAGATATAGGACTAGAATCAAATTGACATATTTTCTATGTATGTATGTGTCTGTGCATTTAAGAACCATTTCCAAGTTATTCTGTCATCATATTTGGCAGAAAACAAGATCTGTGTGTGTCTGCGCCAGAAGGAGTTTCGCCCTTTAGTTTTAGCCATGCTAATTAATCAGAGGCAAATTTTAATATGTGATTAAAGCTTTAGTTGATTTATGTACCAATTAAAAAGATTAAATGATGCAGCCCTAATCATATTACCAAAGCAGGGCAGGGGGGATAAATGCCCTCTCATTTGCTTTTGGTTATTTCTCAAGCAGCTTACTGATTCCAGCTGAACTGTTCTAGAAACTAATGTAAGGCTTTCAACTTTAACCATAAGAAAATTTTGCTAAATCTAATTGATTCTCTCTGCAAGAGGAGCTTTTCATGAAATTTGCTGCTGGTATTTATCTCAGGAGGAGACACAGTTCCACCTCATCTATGAACTTTTTCTACTTCACTTTCTAATATGCCTGTACACAATCACTTATACCACTGAAGAGCTATAAATATATATTTGTTTTTGACTGTCTTCATGCATGGGTATGAGCATACACAGTTAATGCATCCTAATCTTACATTGGGCCTCCTGTCTCTTTTTTCCTATAAAATATTTTTATTATTATTGCTATTTTATTAAGACTGAATTAACATTAGCAAAATCATACACTCAAGCACACACATATTTTTCCATTAGCAGAAGTGGAAATCTTGACCCTCAGCATCTGTCCATTCCATATTTTTGAGAATTGATCACTTTTCCATTCTTCTCAAGTTCTTCTTTCAGTCTCCCCCTATTTGGTTCAACATTCTTCTGTAAATGTATTAGAAGCTATTCTAGTGCAGAGGAGGACAGATGTACAGTAATTGTGCAGAAATAGCACTCATTCCTTTTCAAAAAGCAGAATATGAATTGTGGAAAGGAAAAGCATCTGCAGAATATTATGCTTGGATTGTATGCTAACTGAGATGCAAAGAAGACTGTAAGAAGTTCCATACAATGACAGGGGTTTGGGATGTCTTTTTTCTTGTCAAGTCAGTTACACTACATGGTAAACTACTGAAGAAACTGAAGTAAATTCTTTTTTGTTTCTATCACATTCTTCTTCCAAGAATCTCAGGAAAATACACAGGGATTTTCATTTCATCCCACCACCATATTCCTTTTCTTGTTACAGCTATGTCCTGTAACTGGTTAGTGACTGGCTCAAAATCATCCAATAAACTGCACAGCTGAATAAGATTTTAAACTTGATACCAGCACTTCTAATCCAATGTTCTAATTATTAAACTATAATTACACTAATGATTAAATTCTGTGTTCTTGGTCAAGGTGAGCAGTCTGGCTCTCTATATGTTCCTGAATTTTAACTTCCACTATACCATATGGCCAATGGTCAAGAATTATAGGAATTGTAGTTTATCACCATCAAGGGGGCAATATATCCCACACCTCTGGTCCAGATCAAAAACAAAAAATGCTGTAACAAAATTTTGTTAACAGTGCCTAAAATATTGTACTATCTGTGTTACAAGATGACTTTAACTTGTCATATAAACCACAGTTTCTAAAAAAGATTCATTACCTGACTAATGTCGCTTGTCCATGCTGCTTTTTCTTGTCGTGAAGGAGCCAATAGGACAACTGTAAAAGGAGGTGCATCTGCTGGTTCTACCACGATCTTGAAGTCAAGGTGTCCAAATACTTGCCCGGAACCTTTTGCTTCATAATTGTGGAGGAGAATTAATCAGTTGCAGACTGACAGTTGGAGCTCAATGGTCATCATCAAAAAATAATAAAAAAGTGTATACTGAACAGGTATGCATGCAATACAACCAGAATCTAAATTAGGGCTGGGCAAAAATTGATCCAGGGGCCAATTTTTTGTCCCTGGGGTTCTCTGAGGACCACATGGGCTGGCAAAAATGCCTCCCAAAAGATGTGGCTGGAAGCTACCTTGGTTACTTTTTGATGTTGAATAGTGATGTGGGTTCCTACAACCCATTTAAAAGGTAAATTGCCATTCCTTGAGGGGCCCAGAAAAGACAACCTTCAGACCTGTTTTCTGGACAGAAGAAGGGCAAATCCAAGAAGTCTGGAGGGGTGGAGAATTGTAAAAACTGTTGCACTTTGCCTATCACTCATCTAAATAGATATTTACATGCATGCATGTGTTTTCACTAGATATATCAATTGCAAAACTTTTAATAACCTGTTTTCAGCTACCATCACAAGTAGCTTTAGGCAAGGAAAACTGAGTGTCAAAATTATGTGAAGCAAAATGAAGATCAGTGTACTGTGACAAGACAGCTGTTTATTTTTAAACGCTAGAAGACATAGATACAACAAAATATATAATGAAGAGAATGTAGGAGGATATAAAATCCAGGGCCAGAAAAGTAGAAGGTGGTTGATCAATTTGAATACTTTTATTGGGCCAACTCCAAAGCATAAAGTACATTATGCAAGTTTCGAAAAATTCACAGACTTCTTCATCAGACAAAAATGTCAAAAACCATACAGGAGAAAAATGGTGATGATGTTAGAGTCACAGGCCAACATTCTGAAAAAAAATACTGCATGGAAAGGAAAACCCTTCCCATTGGGCCTATTCCAGTTTACAGAGACTGAGCCAATGACTGCAAACACTGATTGGGAATGGCTGGGTTTGCTCCTCTCCCCTCTTCCTCTAACAAGGAAGACAGAGGAGCAGAGTCTGGAAAAGATCCTTTTTTAGACTATAACTCCTAGAATCCTACACTCCTTATGGCTACAAAATTCTAGGAGTTACAATACAAAAAAGGGAGGGGATGAAAAGTAAAGTTCACTGCTATCTGACAAAATCTACATGTGACAAATTAGCCTCTTTCACTACTCCAGCCATTTCCTTGCATGAACAGAGGACAGGTAAAGCCAATCTCTAGCTGTAGTGCTGGAAGGAGGCAAGATGTTGTCTCCTGATATCTTGTGGTCTGCGGAAGCTAGGGTGTAGGGGCAGGAGTTGGAATTCATCTCCCCTGACAGATTGTCCAGTCCTTTACTGAACAGTCATGCAAGAGAAGAGTCAACCCACACAAATTCTACAATCACAGCTCCTTTTTCCTTTTATTGGAACCTGTACCAGAGGCATTTCCCATGGTTTATATTAATATATACTATGCAGGGGGGAAATAAACATAATTTTTTTAAAAAAAATTATGTAAACATTAAATTATATTAAACAGTTTGATATAACTTACAGTCATCATCATTCATATCAGTTTCCTCAATTAGCGTGCATTCTATTAGCGAAAGAACACCTCCTGCCTAGGGAAACAAATTATACTTTTTCAAAAATCTATTTTCCCATCTCATCCCCTTAATATTATGCAAAATTATGCAGTTTAATGTTACAAGGACTCGTAGAAAGGATTATTACAAAACTTAGATGTGTCTCCAAGAACCAGGAAGATTATTAATGCCAGCAAATTAAAAGTATGTTAAAATGTATGCATTTCTTTAGCTAATTAAAATCACTCTGTAATGTAATATCCCAATACAAATGAAATCAATAGGATTAATAACGTGGTAACTCATCTATACCAGGTCAGCAGCTAAACAGGAGGACAATTTATATAAAATAAAAAGTATATCCAAAGCTAAGGGTAAAATAGTTTAATGCAATTCTACCCCCACAAATCTGAATAGATTACTGTTGTAGTTTAAATATGGTCCAAATTTCAGAAATATATTACAACCTAAAATTGTACTAGAAATGCCTAAACTTTTAAGGCTGCAATTATACACACACACACACACACACACACACACCTGGTACTAAGCCTTGTTTAACTTTGGGCTTACTTTTGAGTAAACATGCCTTAATATGCAATGTTAATATCCTATGACAAAAAAAGAAGGCTTGGCATTCCAAGTTGGGAATGATTCACAGGCCATAGGAGGCCTATGGAGTAAAACTTCCCTATATCCTTGTTTGTAAACATATCAAAAGCCAGAAGTTGTTCAGAGAAGGAATTTAGCTTTTGGATGACAAAATTCTAAAACAAGGGTAGGGAATCTCTTTCAGCTTGGTGGCCAATTCCATCAAGCTTTAGAAAGTATCTTGGGACCTCTTTCTAATGCTCAGTGAAGCCAAAGTTAAAAGGCCAAGACCAACAACAGCATATTTTACGTTTCAGCTTTTAGGTCAAATAAATGTTAGGAGAAGAAATTCAGCCTTTCTAATGAGGAACCCTCACCATCCAGACTAGGTTAGTGCATCTCAAATGTGGCTGTCCATGAATTCAGTGACAGTCCCTCAGCTACAGGCTGCTGATCTGCAGCAATATTTCAGGAAAGAAAAAAAACCACTGTAGTCAATGGACACAAATATGATGGTAGTTCTTGCCACTTGGGGAAAGAAATCCTGCTGGTCCCATACATCACATGCCTTGAGAAGCACGTGCCTTGAGAAGCACTAAATGATGGTATCATGAAGCATAACTAGCATATTTGACATACAGAGCAAATAGAGAAGGGGATGCACATAAGCTCTTCTGGCTCCTGAGCCAAAATAACATGGATGGGCTCCCAACTGGAGAAGAAGGAAGAGAAGAAGAATCCAGGAATCAAGAATCTGTCATCAGCAGATTGCACTACTGTGCAAGACCAAGAACCAAGAGACCAAGAAAGACTTCTGCCTATGAGAGCAGATGCCACTGCCACCCTCTGAAGGGAGGGTGCAAAAGAGGATCTCAAAATGTGGGGGCTGAGCAGCATTAGAGTCTGAGAAAAGAGACCAATTCTCTTTTCCTGGCTCAATTCTTCTCTTTCCCCCAGAAAAGGAAGAATTATTGCTCAATCCACCTCACCTTGCTTTACTTCCTATCGTAATAACAGGAGTTCTCTGTGCCAGGAAGTGAAGCCAGATGTAAATGTTCTGAGAAAGGGCAAGCACAGTGGCTGCCCCTGCCCAGCACCTCCTTTCAGGTAACTCTGAGAGAGAGGAACCACTACTTTTGCCAGTTACATTCAGACAATGCACCCCTTATTGCCTGCTCCTACTGTCCTCACTGCCTCGCACTTGCTTTGCCACCTGAGAAATCATAGCAGGCTGGACTAGAACTTCAAGGGAGCTGGATTCACCCCTGAATCCACCCCTACTACAAAAAGTGCCTTCAGAGACCAGAATCAAATAGTATTATTCTGCTGATGGAAACAGATCTAGCAACTTAACCATGAGAGGAAGCAATTCATCCGTTACGGCTTTGTACAAGCACTCAAACACTGGTAAGAGCAGACAGAAAAACTCTCCAGAACCAATTTTCAGGTAAGTCATAGGGCTACAGGAAGGAGGAGATAAGTTCTTTTGTACCAGAAGAAATATGCTAGCATAAAGCTGGATTTAAGTTAAGGAAAAAACAGAATCTGAGAATCACTGGTCTGTCAATGTAAATTTATAGAAACACTGAATTTTCTAGTCAACAGCTGGTAGTCATGATGGGCAGGTATTAGCTTTAATACCAGAAGCATTGTACGGTATTTTTACCAGTTCCCAAGAAGCATAAATGGCTTTCCATAGGAATCCTGTTGGCCACTGCAGGAACAAAATGTTGGATTACAAAGGCTTTTGGTGTGATCTAGCATAGGTCTTATAGAAAGCATTTTATATACTTGTAAACAACAATAGGGAAGAGGTCTCTGCTAGAGTTGCATTGCATTCATTATCTCCCCTAAAGATAAAAGGTAAAAGTAAAGGTATTTCCCATTGACAAGGTTGTCAAGTTGTGTCTGACCGTAGGGGGCAGTGCTCATCTCCGTTACTAAGCCAAAGAGCCAGCATTGTCAGAGACTACTCTGTGATCATGTGGCCAACATGATTGCACAGGATGCTGTTTACCCCTAAAGGTAGAACATGGGAATAGATTGCTTAGCCTTCTTTCTTTGATTATTCTAAAAATAAAAATTAAAACATTTATTGTTTATTATTATTATTATTATTATTATTATTATTATTATTTTGAGCAAAAATTGGAACTCATGTCTTTTCCAAATAATGCACCCCTTATTGCTTGCTTCTACATATTAATAAAAGGAATTTATGTAATTTTTAAATGTAAGGAAAGCAAGCATGCATGCATCCAAAAACTTTTTTCCTAAGCTTAAGATGACATTGCATGGTTTCACACAATATACAAGAGCGATACAGTGTGGGGTTTTTACTGTCTTTTCTGCTAAAGCACCATCTTTAAATGGAGCCAATTTGCATATACTGAATGTTTATAAAAGATTCTTATACATTCCTTCAATGTCTCAATTTACTGCTCAAACTTTTATGTTAAAATTAAACTTCTGTACAATAACAAAAAGGGGTAACAGGAAACACCAAAAACGGAAGCTGTAGGTTCTTCATTTCTCAATGCTAGTTATAAATGTGAAAATGCTGTACCTTAAGCAGATGCAGCTTTCCTCCAGAGCTTCTTGTACAAATTAAAAAGTGTTTTGTAAATAAAAAACATTGTCTTTCTCCTTCTTTTTTCAAAGACAATGATCCCAGACGAACTTTACTAAGTTTCCCCCTCTCAACTGAAGGGACTTGAATAAGAGTACCTGGTGGTTACAAAAGCAAACAGTATGTTGTAAATACATTGTTAGTCAGTAGGGTTCTTCACATTTAGTATGTTATGATATAGGACTTTTATCACCCGGGAGGCAAGCATCCTGCTCCCATAATTAAATCGCCATTAAATCCCATCAATATCATGCAATAACTGGATGATTTTCACGTGATGTTGCCATTGTTGCTCCATTATCCCATTAATAAAGCAGCAAAATCGCACCACTTTTTATTCATGGGAAAATCCTGTGAATAAAAAGCGGCAGGATTTTGCCGCTTTATTCACAGGATAATCGTGCAATAATGGCGACGTCGTGTTAAAATCATCTCGTTATTGTGCGATATTGATGGGATTTAATGGCTATTTAATGACAGGAGGAGGACACTTGCCTCCCATGTGATAATGTCCATAGCCAGCATCATGTACAGGCATACTTCAGTTAACAACGCTTCTGACAAAGAAGCTCTCTTTTATGAAGTATTTTAACACCTGCTCAGACTCCATTTCATCCTTGTTCTCTGCCTAGCTAAAAGTTTTTTTTAGTGGCACCAGCATTGGGAGAATGGTGAAAGAGGGCTGTAGAAACACAGACTTTGGAGTCAGGTTACAACAGTGTGCCTGCAGTAAACAATGCAATAGAGCTTGAGCTAGGAAAGAATAGGATTAAACTCTAGCCAATCCTACTGTAGCTATGTGTGCCTGCCAACCACAGGCAAAGTAACCTGATGCTGACTTCAGAATCCCTTACTGAGTATACATGAATAGCAAAACAGAGGGAAAAGGAAAGCAGATAAGCCTGCCTCATAACCCCCAGCATGTTGTTGTTGTTTTTCAAAGCAATACTGTACATTTGGCCACTAAAATCCCTTATACGTGTTTTTTATTGACTCGCATCCTAAGCCTGTTTGAACATTTTCTTGTTAATGATGGGTTAATGCTGTTTGTGAAACTGAAATAAGCTGAAATCACCATCCATCATCACCATCTCAGGATACATTTTGGAAGATGTTTTCAAGTGATCCCTTGAAGGTTTTAAATGTTTTCATTTACGCGTACTTATAAAGCTCACTTGGCTGGTGATTTCATTTTACATGTGCATGTTGTTAGTTTTGGATAAAGATTTTGCTGAAATATGTTGAGCTGCTCTCTTTTATTGTGGGGTGGGAGCATATCCTTATTCTTTCCACATTATTTCTGTTAACCCTCAGGAGCACATCTACTTTGTTAACTGCAATATACCTGTATCTCTTTAGAGGTTTCTCTAATAAATTTAGATTATCATCCAAATTATTCTTGCTCCTTTGACTCCTATCCTATACACTGGATTTCTATATTACATCTAACATAACAACTATCTTTTCTTATAGTACAAATTATTTCCTTACTTTATTTAATACAAAAATTCCTTTTTATATATCAAAATATTTTTCATTCACTACATAGTCTATAAATGTTGCCAATTATTTAAATAAATACGTATAGACTTCTCTTTTAATAAATTTGTTAATTTGTCTAATTCAGCCAAGTCCATAGGCTTTATATCCAATCTATTATATTTTGAGTTTTATTTTTTCCAATTTTTTGCATATACCAGTCTTGCAGCTTTACCATATAATATTAGTATTCTGCAGTCTCTTTCAGTCTTAAATTCTGAGTATAGCATGTTCAGGCCTAAATATTATCTCTAGTTTCAAAATCTTTTGCATTGGTGACTAATTGCTAACCAAGATTTTCTTGCTTTCTTACATGTCCACCGAAAGTGGTAAAAGGCCCTACAAGTTTGTTACACTCAACAACACTTATTTTAGATCTATCTTTATATATTTTATACATTGTATACATCTTTATACATTTTAGCTAATTTATCAGGGGTCATATACCACCTGAACATCATTTTATAAAAATTTTCTTTAGGATCATAACATGTAAATTTTAATACTTTGGTCCACATCTCTTCCCAGTGTTTCAACTGAATATTATGACCTATATTTCTTCAATGCTGTATCATAATAACAATTTGTATGTTTTTGTTATCAAGTGAGTATCATCAGTGCATAACAATTTTCCAAACTGTTTCTTCTTTCTCAGAATTAAATCTATTCATTTCTTCCTTAAATCTTTCTCTTAACTGAAAGTATGGTAACAATTGCATCTTATATCCTTTTTTCCCAAACTGCTGCAATTCTTTAATTTCACAGTCCTTGATCTTCTTTCAGTAAGTCTTTATATGTTATCAATTTATATACGGTACATTTTCCAATTCCCACCTATGAAATGCTTCTTGTGGAGATAACCATCCAGGTTTTTTATTCCCAACTCTTTTAAAATATATTTTGACCATATTTGCAATAATGATCTTCTTATGATATGATTTTTAAAGTGTGAATTTGTCTTTAGTTTCTCATACTATAATTGTGCATGCCATCCAAATTTCAATTCGTGTCTCTCCAGATCTAACATCCTTTTATTTTCCAGAGTAATGTACTCTTTTTAACTATTTCAGATATGAAGATTCAAAATATAATTTCAGGTCTGGTAGTCCTAATTTACCTCTTTCTTTTACATCTATTAATAATTTTCATTTAATTCTGGGGTTTTTTTTCCAAAAAACGAAAACTTCGCCAGTTCTTTCTGCCAAGTTACAAAAGGAGAAAATAATTGGTGTACTCTGGAACAAACACATTGACTTCAGCAACATATTCATTTTAATTAAACTCTACCCAACAGGGATAAATTCAAACTATGTCATTTAGACAAGTCTTTTTTAAAATGTTTCCCCATACTTTTAAATAATTATTCTCATATAATTTGATTTTTTTTTTTGAGGTTATATATAAACCTACATAATTAACTTTGTTTACTAACTCAATTCCCTTTCTCCTAGTTAGTTCTCCTCTTTCTTGGGTATTCATATTTTTATCAAGCTTTTTGTTTTATCATTATTTACTACGGAACTTGCAAATTTACCATATTTTTATTTTTTGCATCAGCTGATCCAAACCCTTCAACTGATCTTCCAGTTTAATGACTACATCATCCAAAAATGCTTTTAATTTAAATTCTTCTTTCATAATACTTCCTCTTAGAAGAGGGAACAGCTGGATGTTAAATTTTATTGCATTATTGTTGCATATTCTAATATGAATTGTACAGTTTTGGTTTGTTTTCCTTGCTGTATTTAATCCAGTTTAATCTATTATAAATGCCTGAACAGGGCTACAATTTACAATTACAAAATGCTGTGAAATATTTTTATTTTGCAAAAAAAAAAAATGAAAAAATTATACAATAATAAAATAAAATAAAATAAAATAAAATAAAATATAAAGGGTTCAAGGGGAAAAG
The DNA here is from genome assembly GCA_026167975.1 of Phrynosoma blainvillii. Lineage (NCBI taxonomy): Eukaryota > Metazoa > Chordata > Lepidosauria > Squamata > Phrynosomatidae > Phrynosoma > Phrynosoma blainvillii. Next base: position 56,093,728 of record JANUYF010000002.1, on the reverse strand, counting down.
AAATATCAAATTTCCCTAGAAAACATTTATATGGAAGATTGTCAACAAGCTTCATGATTAAGGGGGGCTGCAGATGGGCGACTCTGGGCTGCCCCAGGAAGCAGTGGATCAGGGCCGCGGCCACCCTATGCCGCAGCCCCGATCCTCCCTTTTGCCACCCTGAAAAGAGCAGCAAAATGCCATTCCTTTCAGGGGCGGCAAAAGGGTGCCCTAAGAGCCGGCGCGTGGCTCTTCCTCACCCCTTCTAGCACAGCACGTCAGGACGCTGCAGCAGGAGGATGTCCTGACGCTGTGCACCATGCGTAATGGCCCTAATGGTCTGCAAAGGCCCTAAAAGGGAATTTCAACCCAAGCCTGCCCAATCTAAAAAAAAAAAAAATCAATACATGTATCTACTGACCTGTAACTCTGTTCAGGCACTCATAACTGGGTTAAACTGAACATTTGGAGGGGGAGGAGTGAACTACCTCTGTTCCCTATATTGTTGATCTCCTAACGTAAAAAGGAGACAATCTGAATGGGAGAGCGACCACTATATATAGAGGTATTACTTGGGGTTCACATTCATGTAGAGAACTTCAAAGTGTAGAGGAGGCTCCCCTCTTTAGACTATCATTTTCCACACATCTCTCTCCTTTTTCTTACCTTAAACATGTTTAATTATAAATGCCTAAATAGGGCTACAATCTATCAAATATCCTAGAGCAGGGGTAGGCAACCTAAGGCCCAGGGGCCGGATGCGGTCCCCCGAGGCCTTTGGACCGTCCCCAGGCCAGTCCTGACGCCGCCCCCCATGATGATATTGATTATTGTTGTTATTACTTGTTCTTGGGGTTTTCTTGGCAAAATCTCCACAGGAGTTTTGCCATGGCTTTTCTGGGGCTGAGAGAGTGTGCATGCATTTTTTTATTTTTTTATTTTTAAAAATTAAATTTTTTATTTTTATTTTTATTTATTTATTTATTTATCTTTGGTACTTCGGCCCCCCAATTGTCTGAGGGACAGCAACCCGGCCCCTGGCTCAAAAAGGTTGCCTACCCCTGTCCTAGAACCATTTTCCTATGCACACTTACTTGGGAGTAAATTTCAATGAAACTACTTAGACCTGGAGTAAATATGCCTGGAATAAATCTGCATAACTATATACCTATGCATATTTAAAGGTAAAGGTATTTTCCCCATTGACAAGGTTGTCAAGTTGTGTCCGACCATAGGGGGCGATGCTCATCTCCATTACTAAGCCGATGAGCCAGTGCTGTCCAAGGACTACTTTATGATCATGTGGCCAGCATGATTGCACAGAACGCTGTTTACCTTCCCACTGAAGTGGCACCTATTTTTCTACTTGCATTTGCATGCTTTTGAACTGCTAGGTTGGCAGAAGCTGGGACTAGTGACAGGAGCTCACCCCATCATGCAGCACCCGGGCCTCAAACTGTCAACCTGTCGATCTTGAAATCAACAGAGTCAACGTCTTAACCACTTGAGCCATCTGCATCCCTATGCATATTTAGTAGGAAGTAAATTCCTTATACTAACTAAAATAAGCTTACTTAAGACTTTAAAAAGCGTTCTCTTGAAGTATACAGTCCATGAACCAATAAAAATCTTGAATCATGATAAGTCCTTTTTAAATCTATGATGAATTTTATCACTGACATTTTTAAAAGTACAGTCTGGAGCTCTGAAAATAGGCATCTTTGAGTGAAATATTTCATTCAATAAAAAATATACTAAATACAATTTTGTTATATTGTCATTTATTAATTTACAGATTTCTAGATAGGCACACAAAGCATAAGCAGCCATTACTGACATGTTAAGGCTCCAGATTTTAAAGACACATGCTGGGAAATAAGTGCCTATTCAAACATAGTGCTTAATATACAACCACCCTGTGTAGCAATCCATGGAACCTAACATCAACAGGTTCTTAATTTGTGCATTTTTAGTAATGTCAATGCACATTCCTTTTAAGCCACAGATCACTGATGTGCAAACTAAGCCAATTGCTTTTGTGATCAGATGCTCAGAATGGGGAATAGCAGAAATATGTTGGAGGACAGTAGTGACTGTACCATATGACTTTTCCTGTACTCCCTATTCCAGATTGCTGCTCAGAGCCTTATCACATGAGAAAAGAAAACCATATGCTGTCATAGCACTTCTGCTCTCTTCAAAAAGGAGATGGCCATAAAAGTGTGCCCTTTGTCACATTGGAAAAATCCATTCGACCAAAAGGCACACTTTTACGAGTGTCTCCTATGGGAAGCGAACCGAAGTGCTACAATGGCATGTGGAGAGGCACAGAGAAAGCCGTTACTCTCTTGATCTAGTTCAGCTTTCTTTTCTCATGCAATAAGGCTCTATGACAATACATATTCTTGGACTGGCCCTAGATCTGCAAAAGCTGCACATATACGGGCTAAGCCACTGAATAAGAAACCTTTAAACAAGATATCAGATCTCGTTAAAACCTGTATAGATAAGTACAGTAGTCCCTTGGTATCCGCTGGGGTTTGGTTCCAGGACTGCCCATGGATACCAAAATCGGTAAATGTTCAAATCCCAAATACATACAGTGGGGTAATAAAATGTTGTCCCTTATATAAAATAGCAAATTCAAGGTTTGCTTTTTGGAATTTATATCTTTTTGGAATATTTTCAAGCCTTCAGTGGTTGAATCCATGGATAAAGAATCTGTGGATATGGAGGACTGACTACCTGCAATCTTATCTAAATCAGATTTAAGTCCAACTGAATGTAGTGAAACAAGCAGAACCATATTTAAAGTCAATTTTTACTTTAAAAATGTATAAGAATGTATGCGAAGTTACTCAATAAATATCCTTAATACACCAGCATATAGAAGAAATAATACACAGCATAAAGATTCACATACAACAACACATTTCCATCAGAATGTGGTATCTACAGTGCAATACAACAGAGTTGGCAAGTCTATCTTGATTCTACATATTACAAAAGCAAAACTTTCAACTTTTAAACATTTCAAGCATAATCCTTGTTTCACTAGAGCATATCAGAATGTCAGTCTGAAAAAAATTTCCATCAATACAGATGTTTAATGGAATGAAACATATTCAACTGTCTATACTTCTGCCAAGGACACTTTATAATAAGAATCTTCCAGATCACTGAAGTCAACTGCCACACCTTAGCAAATGTGTATGCTAGAGACAGACCTTCATGTCTGCAAAGATAAAATACCTGCTGTGCAAATGCCTAAGAAGAATTATTTTTATTTCTATAGATGTACATCCTACAAAGCACTCGGCTTTCTAAAACACAGTGATCCAGTGGCCACGTCAGAAAATGTATTAAGCTAGTGAATGAACCTTAGTGGCAAGTGCACTGACTTTTGTACCAGTGCCATTTCCCACACTTGTCAGTTGCACTGTTCTTTTACTCATCATGCAGGCAGCTAATTCTAATGTCAATATTGATCAGAAGAGCAGCAATGGCAGTTTAAACAATATATTAAATTCCAAAGAGACAGGATCAGGTTTCTGCTTTTTATTTTCATATAAAATTCTCCAGAACAGGGGTTGGGGTGGGGTAGGTTAAAATGCCTAGGCATCTTGATCAGTTGTTGAATGCCTGGTTTTTTCCCAGCCATTAACACCAAAGGATCAAAGATCTGCCATTACCTTCTTGCATTTCTTTCTTGCATTTGATTATTATCTCCTGTATTCTTAAAATGAAACTCTCCAGCTGGTAATTTTAATCTAAGCATATTTCCTGTACTTTTGTTTGAAGTGAAGAGGGTTTTTTTTAACAAGCCCTCTGTGAAATATTACTACAAACACTGATTTAGGCTCCATCCAGATAAGTGTGTGATGGTTTCTCAGTGCAGTCAATGGATTTGTTTTGCAATGTGCTTCCCAATCAACAGCCCAACACTGCCTCCCACCACCATGCAGCACTTGCAACACCATCCCAAAAAAAAAAATTAAATAATCAGCAGCTTATATATGGTAGAGGATTCTTATGGTCAGACAAAAAAAAATGTAAAGTATACATACAGTGTCATGTAAAGGTTCGAGCATTGGACTATGGCTGTATTTTCACTGCCGACATAATACAGTTTGACACAGCTTTAACTACCATGGCTCAATGCTATGGAATTCTGGGATTTGTAATTTTATGAGATATTTAGCCTGCTCTGTCAGAGAGATCTGGTGCCACAACAAATTACAAATTCTAGGATTCCTAGGATGAAGCAATAGATGTAAAGCTGTGTTAAAACTGTATTATTTCTATAGGGCAGATGCAGCCTATGACTCTGATGTTCGAATCCCTCATGGAAACCCACTGGGTAACCATGGACAAGGCACAAACTCTCTGACTCACAGAAAAGCAGAGGCAAATACCTCTGAACAAATATTTCCTGGAAAACCCCATGAGTTGCCATAAGTCAGAAACAACCTGAAGGGAGACAACATCAACATAGATGTGTAACTAACTGGTCTTGGACTCTCTTTAAAAATATCTTGAGATGGTAATTGCATTTTTCTGATGTATTTATTTTTTAGAAACCATAACACACAAAGCAGCCTACATTCATACAGCATAAATTGGTCCTGCAACATAATGTTGCAGTATCAAGTGTCCCTGCATAAGGTTTCCACTCATGCTATAGTCAGGACTTTTTATTCTTCTGCCTCTCACTTATCTTTTCTCTTGTCACACCCATCTCAAGATCTTTCCTTTGGTTTCCTCTTCTAACTGATGATACCTCCATCTTGTGTGCATATACTTTTAAAAAAAAATATGCAAAGGTACTCAGATAACAGAGCAGTAGTATCCATGATTTGCAAGTGATGTGGGTTCGTGATATCTTTCTATAATTAAATTTGAAAGGAAATATGCTGTGCTTCCTGAAGAACTACCAAAGCCTTCCAGCAGATACAGGGGCCAGAATAGCACAAGCCAAGCACATGCTACCCTGGGTCCCAACCCAGATCATTCCCGGGGATTGGGTGGGTATTTACACCTGTTCCTGTGCCACGGGCGAACTACCACCGCACATCCCTTACCTCTCTCCAACATTGCTGCTAGTGAGAAAATCCCCATCACTAAATCTGATGTGGAAACAGGCACCTGGCTGCACTCATGTGGCCAGACATCCTATTTCCACATCAGACACAGTGACAGGGGTCTTCTCACTAACTACAATGGTGGAGGGAAGTAAGGGGCACACAGGGCCATCTGATATGTCAGGGTTTGAAGAAACTCTGTGGCAAATAGTGGGTAATTTGAACCCATGCTAAGCTCCATTTGACCTGGTATCAGGCAAAATCCACCGGGCTGCCAGATCCCAGCCTGATCCCAACCCAGGGCTAATGGACAATGCAAGGCCAGGGAGAACACAGGGCTTTGGGCCCGTGTGGACAGCCCCTCAGTTAAGTTAAGACAGGTTCCTAGGCATTTCAATCACAACATGTAATGGTTCCTCTCATTTTAAAAAAATCCAGCTGGCACTGGCACTGAAAAATCTATTTGATTTTTTAAAAAAATCAAATAGATTTTTTTGGATTTTAAAAAAAATCAAATTCTATCATTTTGTGATGTCTCTGAGGCACAAATTAAAAATGGGAACAACAAGCAGCTGTTTTCATTCCTCACAATCTCTCCACCATTTGATAAAGCTTCAAGTACTTCAAGTTTCTCCTGTATTTTTGCCTGGATGTTGGCATCATCTGGGACTGCAACGTCTATTGGCCAGAGAGACCTATTTTCCATGCTGCTGTAGATAATTTCTGGTCCACTGAAGACGGTAGTCCGGTTATTGTGTATGTTATTTTCCCATGGGTGCTTTACTATTATAGTGCTGCTATTTTTCATGTCCCCTGGAAAAAAAACAGCATAGAGGTGGGGCTCAGCAGCAGCCCAAAACTGTAGGGCTAAAATTCATTAATCATATCTGAATAAGTGCTGATGTATGGTCACAGCTATATAGTGCCCTGCATCCTTATCTTTCCCAGTGATGCCAACATTACTTCTGCCATTTTAATTTTTTTACGCTTTATGAATTAATCTTAAACTAAATGGTCTTACCTTGTCGTATAAAAGTTTGACTGGTGTCCAGTAATATGTCACACCCCTCTACTATCATTCTTTCTATTGCAAGGTTTTTCCGTATGTTTTCTGTGTCACTCACTTCATCATGCATCACTCTGTTGAAAACCAGTGAGGAAAAAAAGAGAGAAATTTTAGTTCCCATAAATAAACTGTTAACTGCATAAATATGCATAAACTAACTGACCTAAATCCAGTTGGTCATCCCAAGTACAGCAGTTGTATGAACTGCAGTTTACAAACACGTTGGCTCACAATTCAGTAATAGATCCAATGGTTCATTCCTAGTTAAGACTAACAATTAGATGTGGGCCATGACCACTGTAACATATCTGATTTTTAAAACCTTCATAGAGACTTTCTTCTTGGTCCCACCAATATTTAAGGTCAGGTAGATGATGACTAGAGAAATAATCTTTTCCATTACTGTATTTTGCTATTGGAATACTTGCCTGGAGTCTTAATCTCTTTAGTATTAGTAAAAGGCCCTTTTTCTTTCTCTGATGCTTCTTCAAGCTGAATTGTTACTAAATGGTTTTGCAAGATTTCATAGGTTATTGTCATTCCTTTGTTTTATGCTGTTTTACTCAGACTGTGGGCTCTTCCAGAAAGAGCAAATGTGTCAGGAGATTGCTGCTGAAGGTCTCAGGGTTGTTTTTTTCTCTATGGGGCTTTGCAGATTGGAGGCCAACCTGGGCTTGGAGCTGGGGCAGGGCAGACGCATGCCAGCCATCCCAACTCCATCCCGACGCCACATGCTCTTTTGGGAGCAGAAAAAGGGAGGATTGGGGCCGCGGGGTGGGGTTGCCATGGCCACGATCCACCACTAGCAGGGGCAGCCCAGAGCCACCCCAAATGGGCCGTCTGTAGAGGCCCTATGTATCCAAATGACATTTACACTGGCCCAGATTCTTTGCTAGCAATTCCCAGTACGAGATGTGATATTTTATTCCCACCCTCAAATGTGGTTTTTACAAATTTAGAGACATATCAAAACAATATCTTTCTATTTATTAATCTATCATCTAGTTTTTTAGTTATAATGCTGTAGTCCAGGGACCGGCAACCTACGGCCTGGGGGCCAGTTAAGGCCCCGGGACCCGGACTTACCGGCCCAGGCCGTAGGCTGCCGCCGCCGCCGCCAGAGCGCATTTTCGGTCGCGCTTGTGGATGCGCATGCGCAAACGTGCCGCGGCCACCATTTTGACTTCAAAAATGGCGAACGTAGCATGCGCCATGGCGGTGGCGGCGGCCGCATGCGCAGGGGGCACACGCGGAGGAGGAGGGTGTGAGCGCGCGCATGAGCACGCGCACCGCCATTACCCCCCCCCCTTGTCCCAGCCGAGACCTGGGCAACGGGAGACCGGCCCAGGTCTCAAAAAGGTTGCCTGTCCCTGCTGTAGTACATTTGTGAGGTGGCAGGTTTTTTTTAAGAAAGAGGAGAAAAAATGCTGTTCAAACTCCATAGGACCGTCTCAGCAAATCCTGTTTAAAAAAAAAAAAAAACTTTGGAAAAGCCCTAGTGTGGATCCAAGAAATTGCTACAAACAGCCTTAAAAAAAAAGTTTCAGCTTCTGCCAACCTAGCAGTTCGAAAGCATGCAAATACAAGTAGATAAATAGGTGCCACTTCAGTGGGAAGGTCAACAGCATTCTGTGCAATCATGCTGGCCACATGATCACAGAGTAGTCCTGGTTTAGTAACGGAGATGAGCGGTCGGACACGACTTGACAACTTTGTCAGTGGGGGATACCTTTACCTTTACCTTAAAGTATTAGTAGTCTTTGAAAGGAGAGCCACCTAGAGTATCCATAGTTCATATCTTATAATTCCTCTGATAAAAAAAAGGCAGGTTCTTTATGCACATGAGTTTTGTGCCTATTTAAATTAGGCTGCGATAAGAAAGGAAAATTCCATAAATAATTCACACAGAACTATGCTTATACTGGATAATATTGGTTGTTGACTGATCTCTGAAAACCCAAAATCAATCTCTGGGGACAATTTTTATTTTTGCTTTGCTCACATACACCTTAATTCTATTTTGGGAAAAAATGCACTGATATTATAATTTGCAGTTTCTATTTTAGCCTCATATAGGCTTGCCAGGTAGAAAAAGAAAAGAGGAAATTTCAACAGCTGCTGCTTATCATGCAGCAACATTTGTTGAAATTATTTTTTCTACATAAGGGATAGGAGCCCTCTCCCTTATTTCACTTGGCAGCAATAACTTTACATCCATAGAACAAATAGATTCTCACCTTGAAAGTTCTTCTAGCTTGGATTTAGCAAATTCAAGGCTTTTTCTTTCCACGTGTTCATGTGGTGTATGAGCCAGAAGTTCATGGAGGGTTATAATATATCTAGGAATCTAAAAACAAATGAAAGGGTTAAGCAGCAAGCAATTAAAAATGATTTTAAAAATATTAATTCAAAATGGTTTCCAAAATGGTTTCCAAAACCAGATGGAAATCTACTCTTTACAAATCTAAAGACATTTCTACCAGATAAAATCAATACATCAACAGGAACAAGTACTAAGATTAACAACCAAAATTATACAAATAGTTTTTACAAATACATCAGTAACAAAAATTACCTGGAACATGGGATAAGTAAGGAATGTTTCAAGCATTCTGCCCTCACACGCAGGGTTGACTTCATATTGCTTCAAAAGTTTATCAAAATCTCTGTTCTGCTTGCAGTTTGCAAGAACTTGGAGACTATACTGGTGATTTCTAACAAATTCTTGATAAATATTCAGCATGGGTAGCAGAATATCAAATAAATCAGCTATAAAAGAGAAGAAGAAATAGTTGGGTTGTGCTGGTAGTCACCGTAAGAAAAAGCAGAAAGTTAAAATCAAGTTATTTACACTGGAGGAATTGCACAATCTGTCCAATTCACCTAGCACTACCATCATTTGCTTCACTGCTAAACTTTAACAATAGTAGTAATCTAATATTAATCTCTGACTAGGTTGTTAATCTAGTATTAATCTCTGACTAGGTGACTGTAGTCACCTGACAGAAGCTGCGTGGCATTTAAGTAATCTAAACAGAAAGACATTTAACAGGCATCTCTTTTCTAGGTCCAGAGTTAAGGAAGTCTAACTGTGGAATTTCTGTCTACCATGCAGTTGCTCAAGACAGAGAGCCTCTTTCTGGGATGAAAGGTCACACATCTTAATGAAAGCTAGTTTTTTATTTCTTCCAAATATATTCAGTTTGCCCAGATTAAATCTAAAGTTATTTGAAGTGTCCAAAGATAAGAATGTTCATTTCCAAAATAATTTACTGTTCTGTCCTATTCAAAGACATACCTTTATTTTGAATTTGACAATGATTTGGTAACCTCTAGAACCACTTAATCAAGGTTAAATTATCTCTTAAAGTCAAAATGACCAAGCTGAGGTTATCATACTGCGGCTGTAGCATGAGACTAAATGAATCATTTAAAAATATAATAATGCTTGGTAAAATGGAAGCCTGTAGGAAAAGAGGAAGACTGCACTGCAAATGGATAGACTCAACCAAGGAAGCCATAGACTTGAGTTTGCAAGACCTCGGCAGGGCTGTTTAAGACAGGATTGTCTTGGAGGTCTCTCATTCACTTGGTTGCCATAATCTGAAACTTACTTGATGACAATTAATAACATTAACAACAGTACTTACCCATATATTATCATGGAATTTTTGAAAAATAACATGAAAATTGCATTTTAATATAAGAAAACAATTATGGTTACCTAAAATAAGAGTTGGCCAGTTTGCTATTCTTGCTTTTAATCCTTGATGAAATATTTCATGCAGAAACATTATCGTTTCACTGGAAAGAAACAAGAGTTGATAAAAATTTGAGTCTGTTTCAAAAAGAAATTATGTCAATGTTATTTGCACCTATCAGATGGAGTCTGATCCTAAACATATATGCATAAACTGCTATTGTTCAAAACCTTTCATGTTAAAAATGGTAATTAAACAAATACAGTTGTCCCTCCCAATTCATCATCTTGCCATCTGCGGTCTTGATCCTTTGTGGATGGTAAGCTGGGACGGACATAACGGTGTGGATGCTTGAGGCACACATGCAGCACCACACACGAGAGCACGCCCCCACTGTAATCAATGGGGCTCCAATATTGCTGATTTTCCTGATTTGCCATGTGGGGGGGGGGGAGAACAGATCCCCTGCGAATTGGAAGGAATGACTGTATACCTTCCTAACCTGCTCCAGCCATAAAAACGTGAGAGCTAGGATTGTATGCTCAGGGTTCATGAAGTATGGGGAAAATCCTTGAGTCTTCCAACTTTTCTTTTTAAAAAGATGTAAATTTTCAGATTTTATTTTTAAAAAATTCTATTTTGGCCTCTACAGATTTAATGCCATTTTCTTACTTTAGAAATATAAAAAGTATGATGTATTGCTTTGTTTGGCATAACATTATTATTTGTATATTAAAAATTATTTAAAAAATGATTACATTTTTATTTGATTTCTAAATGTTACTTATTTTTTCTTACAAAAGGAATTATAAGGTCCTGAATGCCAAGAAACCTCTCTGGTATCGCCAGTTTACGAGAATCAACAAACAAAAATAAGAAGAGAAGAACCAACCACATTAGTAAAACAAAGACGTTTCAAGCAAATATAAAATGCTCCTTTCCATAAAAGGAGAAAAGTAGACAAGGGCCAGGAATTACAATGGTCTGATACCATACATTAGCGCTTCTCTAATGTGGGGTAACTGGATTTATTTTTTCTAATGCACACATATCAGCACCATATATTTGTGTCCATTGTGTTTCTTTCTTTCTTGCAAACTCACCATGCACTGGCAGCTAATGGCTCACATACTGGTCTATTGACCACCTCTTTGCGTAGTAGTACTGTACACAGCCTTACATGAAAATCTACCTGCTACAAAGTTTTTAGAAACAATATATTAATGTAGTAATAAATAAATATAGTATATAAATTTAATAATGGTAATAAATTTATGAACATCTTGTCTTTTAACATTTTATTCATAAATATAAAAGTAATTATTCCATAATTAATTTTTTCCATTCCTCCCCTGCCCCGAAAAATAAGGCTTTTGTGGAGGGAAAAACAGGGGGAAATACATTTCCCACAAGTTTTTCCATTATTTTTCAGGCCTTCAGATCTTTGCTCTCTTCCATCCTCTACTGTTCTGGTGGTTATACTATCTAGCATGGCAGAATGGGGCTTTCCGTCGGCTGAGAGGAGACAGACATGGGTCTGCTACATCAAAAACAATTGCATTTTCCTAGATTGATCAAAAGCTAGGCCAGTACCCAATGTTAGTCCCTTGCAGCATAAAAGAATGGAGAGAGGGAGAGAAAAATGTTGTATATGGGTATAGTAGGTTGAAAAGCCCAGTGAAATTGCACCTGCCACATTTTTTGTTGTGCCTAAAGCCTGTTGGCAGGGCTGGGGCTAGTAGAGTGATATTTCCTCATACGTGGTATTGTTATGCCCATTACTTTGGAAATATCCAGAATAATGTGCCACTCGAGTTACTAATGTGAATGACAACATTAATGTGGTATCCATGTTACTATTGTTTTATTTTTAAAAATTGTTGTTTTAACTTGTTTGTAATTTACAAATTTTATTGTTCATCGCCTAGATTGGTTTCCCACTGGGGTGGTATATAAATAAACTATATTATTATTATATTATTATTATTATTATTGCAGGGAAGGCTGAAGATCTAAACACTGGGAAAGGTGGGAAGGCAGGGAATTATATTTTCTTCTTCTCCCTGGGCTCAGAAAGGAAATGCTTTCAGTTCAAAGAAATCTTACAAATGAAATGCAATCATACAGCACAACACATTAAATTCTACTTAATTTATATTAATGCTCCGAATGAAATCCTCCATGGCAGGGCTGCCCAGCTTTTTTGCTACCTGAGGTAAAGGACAAGATGGCACCCCTTCTCCACACCATGCACAAAGGCCAGTTGGATTGGCAAGTGGATATTTAAACACTGATGACGGGACAGTAACCACATCTGAGGCTGACAGGATAGTCAGGTGACCCAGAATGGTCCTCAATCAGAGGGGAACAGGTGGGGAATGCAGGGTGAATAACAGGGAAGAGAGGCTGAAAAGTTTCCTCACTTTGCCCAAAGGTAAGGCCAGCCCAACTCCATGGTTCAGTTTACGAAAAGTGATACAAAAGAGGAGAAGACAGACACAGATGAGCCAACTTAATTCAGCCATGATGGAATGAGAGCTACAAACTATATCAAATCATACCTGTTGAGGAATATGCTACTGACATCATCATGACTAATTGGTGGTTTCTTTGAACTCGCAGCCATTCTTAATGGTCTTAGAAAGCAATTAACAAGGATGTAAAGTTGATGCACATATTCTGATTCAGCCTCAACCATGTTGAAAACAATCTGATTTCTTTTTCGCATGCTCTCTGCATGTGGGGAACAAATATAATCTTGGACTATTGTCTTCCATTTTCTTCTGCATAACCAACCTCGCATAAAACTCTGGACCTAAAAATAAAATAAATTATTGATTGAATTTAAAATTAGAATTTATTAATTATTAATTTATAATTAATTTATAATTTAAAAATAATGGTCATTGAATTTAACCATCCATGGACAGCAAGCCCCCATTTTGTGCACATAGTTGTGCTAGCAGGCACAAGCGCACCATACCAGCATTAATTTTAATGGGACTTGAGCATGCACAGATTTTGGTATCCATGGAAGGGGTGGGTGGGTCTGGAACAGATCTCCCACAGATACGGAGGTCCCACTGTATTTTTTTTTTTTTAATACAGTGGGCCCTTGGTATCTGCTGGGATTTGGTTCCAGGATGTAGGACACCAAAATCTGTGGATGCGCAATTCCCATTATATACAATGATATAGTAAAATGGTTTCCTTTTTATAAAATGACAAAATCAAGGTTTGCCTTTTGGATTTTTTTTCTCTTTTAGGGGGAATCTTTTCAAACCCAGGATGTTTGAATCTGTACACATGGAGGGTTAAGTGTAATTCAAAGAAAAATATGGGCAATGTATGTGTGCACTCCATTTCAATACAATGTGTGGAAGTTTACCTTTTTGATTTTTTTGATATCTGGATCTTCTTCTTCTTGGTTGCCTTGATAAGGTCGCATTCGTTCTTTAGTTTTATTGAGAGCTACAATCTGGCAAAACCAAAGAAATTAATAAAAATCATTAGGGTTTTCTACCAATTCAAGCCTATTCCACAGTTCTTACTTGAGACCATAATGGCTTACTTAAAACGAAGTCTTTTTAGCCTAATGAAATCATCTCCTTGGTTTTATACATGTTCATCTAAAACCTGAAAAGTGGTTCTTTAAATTATGTGCTTGGGAAGTGTTAGTCTCCTAACGCCTTTCTTATACCTCTAAGCTCCTTGAATATTAGAGGCATGGGGGGGGGCGGAACAACCAAAACAGAAACAAGAGCCTGTTAAGCTTCAGCCTAGCCCACCTCACCCACCCCCACCACATCCATCTAAACAGTCTGAAAACCTCAAAAGTCACACACAGCTGTAGATGCAAAAGGGAAGGGAATCGGGTGTTACCACAGTTGCCCATCCCTTCTGTAAAACAATAAACTGTAAAACAACAGCAACAAGACAAAATCTAAGTAAAGAAAGATGCTTTTCCCCATCAGAGCAGAACCAACATCCTACATGTTTGTAATATGTTTTTTTTTTAAATCCAATTCCTTAAATAACTGGGAATAACTTTTGATAAGGCCTAAACAAACCTCCTCTGAACAAACCCCATGATAAGTTTGCTTTATGGTCACCATAAGTTGGGAATGACTTGAAGGCACACAACAAAGGCCTAAACAATTTGTAATGTATGAAGCCACAGGAAAACCAACACAAAGGGGGCTGATCAAACTGCTATATATTTCTGCTTTCTGCTTTCTTGGGAGTGCAAAACCCAGGATTGTTCTTGAAGCATTTAGCTCAAAGCACATATGATCTGTGTGGCTTGCAATTGGCTTATTTGGAAGATTACAATATGTGCATTCCTGCTATAGAAAAACTGAACATAATACCATACTAAACAGGTACCTGTAAACAAAGTGAAAATGGTAAAACCCAACTACAATAATAAAAGAGCTTTGCATCAGTAATGAAATTTATTTATAGAACTAGAAAAACCTAGGATTTAACCTACCCTAATTATAATTTATGGGAATTTTCTCTCTAAGTGAAGTGGAAGGTAGTTTGTATTCCATATATAAAATAGTAATTGTGGTGCAGTAAAAATGAAGCAAGAAAAGTAAACTGCTCTTGCTTTTGGAACATACCTCTGATTTAAGCCTTTCAATTTCTGTGTCTTGATCCTCAAGTTGATGTCGTAGCTGATTGGCTGAGATCTTTTCTGTCTCTACAATCTGAACTAGATGTATATATTTTTGCATTAATACTTCCCTTTCAATTAGGATATCTGAGTAACTACAAACAGATAAAGCAGAAAGGAAACATTTCAAGTTATCAAACAATAGAAATCTTTGTGATCACTTTATGAACATGTAAATTAAAGAAACTTCTAAATTCCATACTTAATACTGTAGTGAAGCAACAGCAGGCGTTTTAATAACCATATTTTAAATTTAAATTTTGAATTTAAGAAAATGATTAGTTGAACTTGATCAGGAAATGGCAGTTAGATTTACAAACTGTCCAGATTCACATTTCCTGAATACATATGAACAAAAACATAACTGTCATTGTTATTCCAACTTCTTTGCATTTTGTGATATAATTCTCTAAGCAAAAATGTATGCAAAATGTGCATATTAGGAGAAGTCCACACAACCTCCCCACACGATTTCTTTAAGCTTGCAGAGTGATGCAGAAATAGGATGAAACAAATAAACATCACGAATACCAGTAATGAGAAATGGAAAGAAATTCACATTCACAGAACAACCCATTTCTACTTTTGACTGTTACACTTTCCCATTATTTTCAGAAAATTGTAGCTACTCCATACATTTATAGACATTTATTAATTGCATGCACTGCCAATATTCCACTCTTTTAACTTAAGGAGACAAGATGGAAAATGAGGTCACCAACATATTATTAACTTAAATAAATTACTGATGAATACTGTTATTAGAATATGTATTTTATATAACTGATATTTATACACATATGGCAAGCATCAGAAGTTATAATGGTGCACATGCCTGCAGCACAGATGCCGCGCCGTGCGCAGGAGCACACATCCATTGAGACAAATGAGACTTGAGATCCCGTTTTTTGCCTTACACAGGAGGTCTGGAACGCATCCCCCACATATACGAAGGGCCCACCCATTGGAAGAATGAACAAAGGAGTTCTAAAATATTGTGTTAAGAATTAATACAAGATGTTCCCCTTGAGAACTACCTTTGGCAAGAGCATTTTATTTTATAAAGTTTTTGAAGGAAAATATGTAATTCATTGGAATCAGTACAGAAATGCTTCACCTGTGTTTATATGAATTTCTATATGGGACTCTAGGACTGAGCAACACCACCTTCCATAGAAAGATTATGGAACTGTACAGATGGGCAAAAAGAGGTGCTTTCAGGCTGACTTGGAGGCGTGGCGTTTAGACAATGCACGCCTAAAAGCCGGCAGGAAAGTGCCCTCTAGGTGCCATATGCTGGGAAAAGCCACTCCAAAAAGCAGCAGTTTTTTCTGTGCACCTTCGCATGTGCATATGTATGCAGCAACACCGATGCATCAGAAAAAGGGAACCAGAGATTTAAAACAGCTGTATAAATGCACCACCACACATGCGGTGGAAACTGAGTCGGCAATCCAGAGCATGCGCCCTAGGATGCAGGCTTTAATTCAAAGTGCCTTATGCTTCCAGGAGTGGATGCACCGCTGCAGGTGCACTTGAATATTAGAACCCTAACCCTAATTGTAACCCTACACATGCACCCTAGCAACTGTTCTCTCTTATGAAAATAAATGCATTCTGTCACATGTATGCTTGCTGTCAGCATGCACAGTAATTTGCATGAAAGAGGCTTTTGTGACCTCTTCTGCACAGGTGTGCATAAGACCTACACACCACTTCCTGGCATGCTTGGGGGGGGGGGTTCCTGGAGTAACATTTGTCTGTGTGTCCTGTTGACCATGTCTCTTGCATGACCACCAGCATGTATCAAGTCTGCATGTATCAAGTCTGTCCACACAAACCTCCCTTACATGTACCTCTCCCCTCCATCCTGATCTGTGTAGGACATGTTTTGTGGAGGATGACGGAATAGGTGTCTTTTTGGTTGAGAAAGGGCCTTTGCAGACTGCCAGAAATAGTGCAAATTGAGTCCACTTTAACTGCCCTCAGTGCTAGGGAATCATGGGAACTGTAGTTTATTGTGGCACCAGAGCTCTCTGACAGAGAAGGCTCAATGCCTCAGAAAAAATACAGTTCCCATGATTCCCTAGCACTGAGCCAGGGCAGTTAAAGTGGACTCAATTTGCACTATTTCTAGCAGTCTGCAAAAGCCCAAACTCGTTCCTCCAAGGGTGGCACAATCACAGTGGCACCTGTCTATGGCACCCACTACTTGGGGGAAGCCAAGGTCAGTGAATCCTTGTATGATCTGTGGGTGTATGACAGGTCCTGTGCAGCGATGCTGAACATCAGTCACCTTTCTACAGACAAAATGAGACTGTATGCCACCCTATGACATGTTCTGCGCAGGGATGCCGAACTTCAGTCACCTTTGTACACCGAGTGACAGAATGTATACCAGCCTATGACATGTTCTGTGCAGGGATGCAGGGATGTGTCCCTGTGCATGTGCGCATGTGTCTGAGAGAACAAAAACAATTAAAGTAGCCCCTGCTGGCCCGTGCGGTTGCTCTACCTCCCTTTGTGGTGTGCTCAGGGCTGGCGGTGCATTTGTCAGGGCTTCAGTGTGGCCTCGGAAAAGCCACATCGGCTGCCCCCCAACGCAGTTGCTTGGGGCAGGCGGTGTGGTTGCTGCAGCTTAGGGAAAAAGCAGCTTCATGTCACCTTTTTCTATCCGTCTGTACAGCCTCTATATTCCTGTATATTTTGTTCCTCACCCTCCAGATTCTTTCACTTTTTTTCATTCTTGTCTACCTAAGAAGAAAAGCTTTTGTACAGGAAAAGCATTATCAAGTATCCAATTAACAGCATAATCCTATGTGTGTCTATTCCTGCTGTGCTTAATGGGGCCAACATACTTGATCACAGTTTAAACTGGCTATTCCTACAATTCTGATTTTCCCCTACTTTGAATCTATCTTTTAAAAAAAATTAAATAAAGAAATTGGGGTATTTAAAATGTCAACCTATCCTTATTCAAACTAAACAAAACTACTATAAACTATTCATTATGATATAATGGTATTCTATCAATCAGTGAGATAATTTGGAAATTATCATTAAACCTGCTTGCTAGCCTGGAAAACAAACTCCTATTAAATTAAATGGGAATAGCTCTTCAAGTTATTTTCTCCTGTGCAATGGTAATAGTTATCTCTGTTACCATCATTATCATCACCATCATCACTGGAATAACAATACTGTACTGTACTTCTGTGTTTCCTGATTTAACCCAGAATTCATACAGCTCCTAGACTTTTCCAGGCAGCAAGGCTAGTAACTATGCTGAGTGAGGTATTCTAGCATTTCCAGTCCAAAAAGTAATTTGCCCAAAACCTAGATATATTCAAGAGAAGAATGGCATTTGTATGAGAAGTAACTATGCCATTTGTATCACCAACACAATACAATGGTTGTCATAATATTAAATAAGAGAAATTGTAATGTGAGAATGAGCTTCCCTGGTGATTCATTAATGTAAAAATCAAATCGGGACAGTGACCCATAGACTTAACAGGTCATGGCAGTAATGTGGAAGGGGATTCAAAGAAATGGTCAACATCAAGGAGATCCAGTGCTCTGAAGCAAGATTTTATACTGGGTGAGGGCTAAAAACTATCTAAGGAAAAGTAGCTGGAGCCCACACTTACATCCTACCGCTCTATTATTCTTTCATAATAACACCTCCTTTGTATGCCCTATTACCATGTATGGATGTGAGAGTTGGACAGAAACAAGACAAGAAGAAAATCAATGCATTTGAGATGTGATGCTAGAGAAGTGCTGAGGATGCTGTGGATGGTCAAAAAGAGCAGATCAAGCCAGAAATCTCCCTCAAAGCCAAAATGACAAAACTTAGGCTGTCGTACTTCAGACACATCATGAGAAGGCAGAACTCACTACAAAAAACAATAATGCTATATGGGACTAACATATGGATTTAGCCCAGAAAATCTCCTTCTGAACCTGTTTTCCTGTGCAAAGCTTAAGCCCACGTGGTGGCAAACCTTTTAGGGGGCCAAGTACTCAAACTAAAAGGCCTTCCAGCACTGGGTGTTACCGGGTGCCAGGTGTATAGCCCTGGGATTTATAATTCTAATGGTACATTGGTTCAGGCTGCAGTTTGTTCTTGAAATGCATGTCTTGCTGTGAGAATGGGTATTAAAAGTTCTCTGCATCCGTGATGATGCAGAGAAGGAGGGAAGAACATTCCAAGGTCAAAAAAGATAGGCAGGTCCCAGCCCTGTACCTGGAGATTGTTAAGAGGGGATGAGATGCCTCATTCCCTCCTTCTCTTGGTGCAGATCAGGAGACATAGGATGACATCATCCTGTATTAAGTAGTGCTATAGAAGAGGCTAGACGACAAAGGATCGGGGCCCTGCAGATCAGCACATTGGTCTGCAGGGACACCGTATGCAGCGTGTGCATTCTGCCATGTGTCTTGCCTCGCAAGCATGTGTGAGTAAGCTAGAGTGTATGATTGCTTCTCTGTTTTCTCTTTCCTTTTTCTTTGTACTTATTTGTTGGGATACTTACTTGTTGGGAACTAGAGGATGGAATGGTGAGTGTATGACTTTATTTCCTTTCTGAATAAGCAGCCCTTCCAAGACCAGAACTGACTGATTGTTGCCTCAGCTCCCCCTCCAAATCCACATAGGTTTAACAACTGCTGCTGAGCTTGGGTTATGAGCATACATGAGGGGCAGGACTTCTGCCCTCCGGGGTGTGGGACATCCAGGGTAGAACTTCTTCCCTCCATCCTCCCAGCCCTTCAGCTGCCTCTCCAGAGACAGCTGAAGGCCTGGGACAGTGAGGGGGCAAGAAGAAGAACAGGCACACGCCTCTTCCTCCTCCTCCCCACCCTTCTTGTGCCGGGGGAAATGGCTTCACATACCAGCTCTGGCATGCATACCATAGGTTCGTCATCATGGGCTTAAGCCATATGTCATTTTGGTGTTGCTCCCTTATCTACTCACCAAGCCGCTTCTCCTTTGGCATTTCATCTTACTTGCATCACATGCACTTGGTACATTATTCAGCACTCTGATGGTACTAAACAGATACTAATGGGCATATAACTCAAGGAGAAAGTCCTCCTGGGAATGTCAAAGACTTTTAGTGAGCAGTGCTGCTCGAGTGGAACATAGTTAGGTGGCGTTCCCGCCATACTAAGCAAAGCAGTGAACTAAGCAGAGCTGAGAATGTCTTTACAGACCTGTATATAGTAGAAGGGACAGTGTTTTCTAGTGACTTGAATATTGTACTAAGCCTCTGGATTTAAACCCTGCACCAAGGGTTTAAATCATTGCTCAGCCACAGAAACCTCTCTGAACAAATCTTGCCAAGAAAGCCCCATGATGGCTTTGCCTTAGTGTGGCCATAAATTGGAAACAACAAGGATACATATTAACCAATATAGTATGTAATGATGTGACAGCAAAAGCATAAGCAAATCAAAGGAGATGAGAGTTTTAGAGATTTCCTTATGGGTAATGTGAGGATGCACTGGCCACTGAGAACTAATGCTGAGGTTTCTGGATTGGAGTTCTTGTTGTCTCTCAGCAGAAAGAAGAAGCAGACCTACTGCAGATGATAGTGTTACTGCTACTTCATAATGATAGTAACACTCCTGAGGCCGCAATAAGTACACAAGAGAAAGCTGGAAATTCTTTCTCAGTAAACCCCAAGTTTGATTGATCAGAAACTAATTGTAGTCACCTAAAGTTGCTTTCATACCTGGCTTGGTGAATAGCCTCTACCCATTCTTCTCCCTCTGCTTCCTCCTCACACCGGAGTTCAAGTGGCTTCTGTCCTTCATGACCAAAAAGGACAGTGAAATAGTACTGTTAAATTGTAAAAGAGAAAAGAAAAAGAATAGTATTTGAACACAATCATTTATACAAAGGCATACAAAACCAAATACAAACATTTAGTATACTATTAATATGGTCAACACATTCAATTCATTCTAAAAAGTATGCACTTTCAATATAAGAAACAAGGCTCAATGAGATCAAAGGCCTATCTAATCCAGCATTTATTTTTTTCTACAGTAGACAACAGGTGCTGGTGGGATCCTGCAAGGCGACTATAAAGGCCTTAAGGAAGAAGGAGAGCGAATTCTACATGTTGCTTTGAACTAATTTGCTTATTTGTTGGCTGAGGTTCTAACTTTGTTTTGCTTTGTTTTTAGGAAACAATAACCTTTTTTGCAAAATGCAGTTGACAACACAGAAAAAAACCCAGAAAGAATTAACATCTTTAGTATAATAAGCCATGCATTATTGCTTTCCCCAAACCCATTCACCCAAAGGAAACCTTGAGGGTCTATAAAAAGATATTAAATGGGCAACAAAACAAGGCTCAAATGCAGGCTTCCTATCCTATTTGAGCCTGGCATATCACCTTCCTTCAGATTAATAAAATGTCTTGCTTGCAAAAGCACATTAACATGGCTTGATATCAATATGGCTTGACATTTTTGTTGCCTCCTTTCCATAAAAATCTGTGCCTGCCTGCATTCACTGACCAGTGCTGAATGAGCTACAGTTTGCCAGACTGCTCTCAGATCATATCCAGTGGCACCCTGAAGATAAACTGGGCCACAGACCTATCACTCTCCAGGTGCTTTTGGGTGCTCACCAAGGTATTCTGCTTCATCTCTTTGGATGCTCACATGACCTACCAAACTGTTACCAAAACCAGTAAGTCAGTTAGACAAATTAATGCCAAACTCTTTCAAATGCCTGGACAGTAAAAAGAAGATTGGAGAGAGTTGGAATCTAAACCAGTCAACAGCACACAGAAATTTCCTACTCAGCCTCTAAGAGGGCAGCTAGCTATCTCTTATAGTTGCGTGGGAAAAGTGGAAGGAATGCTGTGAAGATGTAAGGAGAGGCCAAGGAGCTGCCAGGTGACTTCAAGGTTGGTTGTCTATTGTTATCAGCCAATTAGAGACAAGTTTTACTAGTCATTTGTACAATGCCACTGCTCATCCAATCAGACAAGACTCTTACAGTCTTTCAACAAACCACCAATCAGAAAAGACTTTGACTAATCTTTGTCCTCAGCCACTTAAGCTTGTGTTTTAATGGTGCATGCTAACTGCCCACATGTCATTTGTTCACATTGCACCTGCAGATCCTTATCTTATGCCAATAGGAGACAAACTTCACTAGTGTTTTAGGACTGGCTGGAAGTTAAGTAGGATCAGCTCTGTTTTCTACTTGGATGGGAGACCACCAATGAATACCAGGTGGTTAGGAATTAGCAAAACCACTACTGAGTATTACTGCTCTAAGAAAACCCTATGAAATTGGGTTTACCATAAATTGACAAGCAACATGAAGGCACAGACACACTCAGCTGACATCAAGCATTACCCAGCATGACCAAGGCCTCTTTCACTAATTAAGTTCACCTTGTCAGCTTTTTGGTTCTTTTTTCTCTCCACTAAATTCTCCTGCAGTTACCTTAATTTATCTTACATTTATATATATGATGAGAAATGACTTTATAATAGGCTTATTAACTTATGAAGACACTGTCACAGAATATATTGATTTCCATTCTTTCTTCCAATATACAAGCTCTAGAGATTTAAATTTTGCAAAACATATACAAAAATAGCATCCAGCCTAAAACATTCTCATTAGTTAGGCACCCACTACAACTGACACCTTCATTAATCTCTTGAGAATAGGGTCAAGACTGCCTCTGGCATATGGGTAATACATGGCATTACACAGAGAAGTGTAATGTGCTCTTTTGTTTTATTCTCCATTTCCCTCTTACTTTCTCATGCAGACAGAATTTAATTTATTGTTGTTGTTATCCACCCTCAAATTGATCATGACCTATGGCAACCCTGTGGATAAGACATTTCCAAGACTCTCTATCCTCCACTTTTCTGCTTAGTTCCTGTAAACCCACACACATGACCTTCTTAGCAGAGTCCATCCATGTAGCATGTGACCTTCTTCTCTTTCTACTTTGCTCCACTTTTCTCTTGATGTTTGTTAATTACGTTAACAAAGAATGGGGAAGATGCTATAAGGGCAACTTTCTCTACATGAGTATGACTTAATTTGGAGAAAAATATAGAAAAATTAAAAGCTACTAACCTTAAAAGTATTTCATTTGCATAGAGGTTACATGCAAGCTGGTGATGGTAGAACCAGAAATTAAGTACCAGCAGAGCTATGCTTAGAACAGATCTGCTTCTCATACCCAACTGTCATGTGCTACTTCCTTTATATTATTAATTTTTAATGAACATCAGGTACATTATGTACAAATTAGACTTTTTGTTGGCACTGGATATAAAATTATCTCATTCATGTGGAACTGAAATTACCTCCTCAAATTGGCTGAAAGAATCCCTAACTAGCACTCTTGGAAGAATGGCAAATATTGTCACCTCAAAGTTAAGCAACAAACTACAGAGATATTGTGACCATAAGATAGCATTACAACTACTTGGAGACCATTCTTTTTCTGACAATCAGGAATATTCAACTGATTTTTTTCATTGTGAACTAATGATTGGAACTTACCCTCTAAACATACACTTCAGTTAGTGTGAAGGCAGATATACAGTTTTGTGACAATGAGTATTTATTTTTTTAGAGACCGAAGATCTGTAAACTGACTAAAAGTGAGACACTCTGGGTGCAATTGCTTTCTTTGAAAAGCTTGATACAGTGTTCGCAGTTGAGCAATATGCACTAAGAGTTTATCTGTGTGTGCCCCCCCAGTGCACTGCTTGTGTATCTGTAAAAAAACCAAATAATACAAATGTTCTCCAATAGTCTCTCTTCCTAGTGAAACAAAATCTTTGTACACTCACCACTCAAATGTGATAATGTGGCGCAACAATATTTTTAAAACTAAGTTTCAACATGGATTCCTTCCTGCATAAATATCATCTTAATAAATCCTATACAACATCACAGCACTACAAACATCCATTTAGAAGAATTCTTCTAGAAGTTCAATTCTCTCTTGTACATTGATTGGCCAAAGACTTTTCATCAACAGACATTTATTAATCTGTTTTTCTAGGCTGGGGATACCCTTTCCATTACTGTTGGTTAAAAACTACAGTTAAGATGATAGCTTATATTTATTACTGGTTGTATCACCTGGCATTGCTTAGGGGGAATCATTGATGTTATTAATAACAGTTCAGATAAGCCTAGCACCGCACTATGGCAGTCACATACACAGGACTATTTAAGGCCTGCAAATCCCACCTGAAGTCTTGCATGACTTCCGGTCTCATGAGATTTTGGGCGATCTTGGTTTTGCCTCCAATCCCACCCCAAGTTCCACAATGGCCAGCTGGCCTTGTGAGGCTTGTTCAAGCCCTCCCAGTGGCCACTCAGAGGGCTAGCAGCAGTACCCTGGTGCCAACCTCATTCTTCAGATGGATACTCTTTGGATGTTCAAATGTTCCTCAAACTGCACATCAGCCTCAGTTGTCCTTAAGACAACTTACCTCTCCTGATCATAGAATCATAGAATCATAGAGTTGGAAGAGACCACAAGGGCCATCCAGTCCAACCCCTGCCATGCAGGAACTCCCAATCAAAGCATCCCCGACAGATGGCCATCCAGCCTCTGCTTAAAGACCTCCAAAGAAGGAGACTCCACTACTCTCCGACGGAGTGTGTTCCACTGTCGAACAGCCCTTACTATCAGGAAGTTCCTCCTAATGTTGAGGTGGAATCTCTTTTCCTGGAGCTTGCACCCATTGTTCTGGGTCCTAGTTTCTGGGGTGGCAGAAAACAAGCTTGTTCCCTCCTCAATATGACATCCCTTTAAATATTTAAACAAGGCTATCATATCACCTCTTAACCTTCTCTTCTCCTGATTAAACATCCCCAGCTCCCTAAGTCATTCCTATAGGGCTTGGTTTCCAGACCCTTCACCATTTTAGTTGCCCTCCTTTGGACACGCTCCAGTTTCTCCACATCCTTTTTGAATTGTGGTGCCCAGAACTGGACACAGTATTCCAGGTGAGGCCGGACCAAAGCAGAATAGAGTGGCACTATTACTTCTCTTGATCTAGACACTATATTTCTATTGATGCAGCCTAAAATTGCATTGGCCTTTTTAGCTGCTGCATCACACTGTTGACTCATGTTCAACTTGTGGTCTACCTGGACTCCTAGATCCCTTTCACATGTAGTCTCGTTCAGCCAGGGTAGTCTCATTCAGCCAGAAATGATCACACATTCATTTCTGTAACACAGCAAACCACATCTCTATATGAATGAAAAATCATACCTAATCCTATATGAATTTTGTGTATGCCATATAGCCAATCTGTTAAATCTGACCAACTCAAAATCCTCTCCAAATTTGGTTAAAATCTCTCTAGCCATTAATGTGTGATATGGTAACAGGCAGAATCTTAATTTTATTTGTACAGCATAGCAAAACACTTTTAAAGGTAACATTTTAACCCAGTTTGTCAGATTGTTTGAAATGATGTGCAACATGAATGGAAAAATAATTGGAACATTCCAGAGGGCCCTCCAAAGTGAATTTCCTGTATACCCCATATATAAAGTCAGATCATCCAAAACAAATTTGGTGAAAAACTACTGAAAAATAATTGGAGGGCCCCTTAGAGTGACTCCACAGTGCATTTTGTGTATGACACATAGCATATATTTTAAGCCAGAGCATCCCAAGCATATCCTTCAAATTTTATAAAAATCCAAACAAAAATATAATTATGGTGCTCCCAGACACCTCCAAATCAGTTTTGCATATGGATGTGTCCTATATTTTAATTAGATTGTTCCAACACTAGCTGCCTAAATATCCTAAAGGCACAAGATTCTGTCTGATCTTCAAAACTAAGCAGGGTCAGCCCTGGTTAGCACTTGGAAGGGAGTCTGCCAGTGAAGATCAGATGCTGTAACCTGTATTTCATTGGAAGGAAATGGCAGAAACCACCTAAGTATCCCTTGCTTAAGAAAACACTATGAGATTTGTTAGGTCGCCATAAGTTGATAGGTGACCTGAAGGCATCCATACACATGTGCATGCACAAACGCGCGCACACAAACACACTCCAAAACTCCCTTTAAGTTTGCTGAAAACCTGTCCAGCCATATTTGCATGATGCAATAACAAACATATGAACAGACAGAAACCCAATGTAATTTATAAGGACCGCGATTATACACTGAGGTTGTACAATTTAAATCACTGCACACAGAATTATGAAGTGCTTGTTTTTTGCAACCCTTCTGTTGAATGGCAGTGTTGTACAAGTGAATGCACACCTTATGTGCAACCAAATGTACTTCAGCTTCCAGAAGCCTCTTATAGCATAACAATGAGGCTAGTTTCTGGTAGCCGCGGTCCAAAAACATCTGGATCCCAAAGGTTGAGGATCACTGCTCTAGACTGAGGGTGAGCAAATGTACAAGGGGTAGGGGGCAATCTTTCCCACTCCATACCATCCCATGGCCCACAGGCTGCTACCAGGCACCCTGCTACCAGCGAGTGACATCATTGCCAGATGTCTTCATGCCCCCCACCACCTCATTTTAGCTGATTATGGCCATATTTATTTCACTGGGAGGCAAGAGGCACTGGGAGGCAAGAGGCACTGGGAGGCACAGTTTTTGTGTGCAAGGTTCCTTATTTCCATGCAGAAAAGAAAAACAATCTTGCACAACAACACATGCAGCTATCTGAAAATAGTGGTTTTTGCACAAAATGTCAAAATTCTTGTACAAAAACACCCATGTGTATTTCTGCACAAAATAATTTACTTAAACATTTTGGGATATGCAAATATACAACTTCTTTGAATGCAAAAATATTTGTTTTCTCCACAATGGGCAGAAAACTGGAAATTATGTGCTCTCAATTGTGAGCAAAATAGTTGAATGTCTAATCTCTAACTGACACCAGTAGCATTTTCCAAGATTTATTACAGTAACAGAAGGGCACACTGTACTCAGTTATTCACGTTTCAATACATTTTCAAGCCTTGTGTTTCAGCAAAAAAATACAAAGGAGAAAGAGTAGGGGAGGATACTACAATTGTTTATATGGGTAGTGTAGAAAAGCTTACAGATGTACTAATACAAAATCTGTACAACTTGCCAAAGTTACTTTCTGGACAAGATCACACATTTTGCAGATTTTTTATCAGTACTACAAATGAAATGTGTAGGGGTTTTTTATTCTGCACAGAAAACTTCAGTCAAAACAATAAATTTAACAATCAATTCTATTCAGTTTGATTTATGCTTGCTGTGTATCTAATTGGGTCACTAACTGCTGTTTGGATGTCAAGCAAGAGCTCACATTAGAAAAAAGAAACATTTTGTTATCTCTGAAATTTAGTTATAAAATTTAGTTAAATAAAATTTGCTGCAGCTGATGTAGAAACATCAGTAGGGGATATAACTTGAGAGTTATAAATGGGAGCCTTACATTTCTGCACTTTCCTTTCTATTTTTGACATCATTAGCTTATCTAAAAGATGTTCAGCAATGTTGTATGGTGTATATCTCAAAGTTATATTGTGATAATTAGTTTGAGAAACAAGACGAAAAGGTGAGAATCTCAGGACATCAATTAAAAACTTACCTCATATATTTAGCTAATGATTTGTGGGCTAATAGTTGTTGTACTCAGAAGGACACTGTCTGTATTACATAGTAATACTGTGTTCAGAAAAACAAATTGGTTGTCTAGGAGGCTCTCTGTGACCCAGAGTCCTGCTGATATTCCCCCATCCATGGAAACTGTGCTGAGGAGCAACAGTTGCTTGTTTTATGATTAAGTCATAAAACTTGTTTATGAGAAAGTACATGTACACAAAATATACATTCCTGGTTAAAGTATGTGATCCTATAATGGTCTGCTGCAATCCTTTCATATGACATTGACAAAAGCAACCACACTGTACATTAATTGGTTCTTCTCATTGACAAAACTGAAATAATGAGCCTCTGTTTTTTTGTATTACCTACGTAAATCTCAATCTAAACCCCAATTCTTCAAACTATCTTAAGCTAATAAACTGTGGTTTCTTGACATGAAGAAAAGCTGTGCATCCACATGCTTCCTCTTCAATCCTTCTTTCCCATGGCCCCAATATCTCTCCTGGCTTATTAAAACACAATTTTGCATGGCATTCTAAACAGAAATTTGTTGTTCAATTGCTATTTACAAACCTGGATTGATCTTCAAGGGGGAACATCTCACCCAACAATGACAAGGTGAGGTCCTCCCACTTAGATCAGGACCACCCTGATTAAAACATAGTTTACTGGTACATATATCATGTTTTGACAAGCTAGGATTGAAGCACTGAAGCAGACTGTGTGTGTGTAGGACATAGGGCCTTTGCAGACTGCCAGAAATAGTGCACATTAAATTGAGGCACTGCCCTGGCTCAGTGCTAGGGAATCATGGGAACTGTAATTTATTGTGGCACCAGAGCTCTCTGACAGAGAAGGCTCAATGCCTTAGAAAAAAAATACAATTCCCATGACTCCCTAGTACTGAGCCAGGGCAGTGCCTCAATTTAATGTGCACTATTTCTGGCAGTCTGCTTAGGCCTATAGAAAAGGAGAGTGCTTAGTTTATTGAACCAAGATTGTTACTTCTGAATGAAACCTATGAGTCTGGCTACATATGGTGCTTACATGTGATAGCAACCCAAAAGATGAAGGCTGTGTCTTGAAAAGTACAAAGAGGGCTTACCATCTGGCAAATAAAGATGGAAAAGATTACCGGGGGGAGGGGGTCAAATCTTTTTTAAAAAACCAAGCCATTGGCTATTCTTCATCAGCAGTTTTCATCTCTTTCTTAGCACTGCATCTTTTCTTTATCTTTGTCACTCCTAATTCATAAAATGGCTTCAAAGAATACAGATCAAGAGGAATAAAAAAGAAGGGAAAAGATGAACAGTGGCTTTTCTCTTACTAATGTTAGATATTTCTATACCATCATAGTATTCTGCCTTTTTGTCAGATTTTTCAAAAATCAGAATTTTCACGTGGTAAGTGTAAGATGTATCAGTGCTCTAATTTTTAGACTGGGATAAGAATTGTGTGATTCTTATGATTTTATTAGTAAGGTTGCCAGCTCAGGATTGTTCCAGACCAGGGGTAGGCAACCTAAGGCCCGGGGGCCAGATGCGGCCCCCCGAGGCCTTTGGACCGGCCCCAGGCCGGTCCTGCCGCCGCTGCCACTGCCGCCACCGCCGCCCACCATGATGATATTGATTATTGTTGTTATTACTTGTTCTTGGGGTTTTCTTGGCAAAATCTCCACAGGGGTTTTGCCATGGCTTTTCTGGGGCTGAGAGAGTGTGCATGCATATTTTTTTATTTTTTATTTTTAATATTTATTTATTTATTTATTTATTTTTGGTGCTTCGGCCCCCCCAATTGTCTGAGGGACAGCAACCCGGCCCCTGGCTCAAAAAGGTTGCCTACCCCTGTTCCAGACCTTCAGGCTTCTGGGCCAAAACCTGAGTGTACAGATGGTCCCTGGTGATGACAAGCACTAAGCCTTAAGTATCAACTACAGTCATTCAAACACATACACACAGAACACATTTTCCTGTTTGGGAATTAACATAGAAATTTTAAGTAAAGAGGCTATTTCAAGATCAAGGTGAAATGCGGAGGTTATTCCTTCTCCCTTGTTTAGGGTGACAGGATAAAGAACATGTAATGTAGCCTAAGGCGCGCACACACGCACGCACGCACGCACACACACACACACATATTTCTAGCCAGAAGGTGAATGTAGAGCAGAATGGAGGCATTACAACAACTAGGAGGGAAGTAGGAAGCTATTTACATATATGGACTCCCTTGAGAGCAAACTGCAACAGCAACTGAATTAATCCTTGCAAACTGTAGCAAACTGCTTCTTTTATAGCTGAGCTGGTGTTATGCATGGAGTTCTTTCCTCTTGCCTGGAGTTGAGCTCACCAAAACAGAAGAATTTGTCTCTTGCCTGGAGATGACTGATGAAAACTGGAGACTCAAGGCTAGTCCCTGAGATCTCGCAACCCTAGCTGTTAAATTGCAACTCCTAGCCTACTCACCATTGGCTATGCTGGCTATGGCTGCTAGAAAATGCAGTCCTACAATGGCTGGTGATCACCTGATTCCCAGCCCTGTTGCAGACAAAAAAAACCACCAAAATAATATTTTGAAAATATCTGCTCTGTCTTGGATGTGTAGCACCATCTAGTGCTACTGTAATACCATTTTAAAACACTTCAAAATGTTGGAGTGGTACTTTCATTTACATAAAGTCCAGAATCTACTGGAAGCATATACTTCATGTAAAAATGAAAAGGTAGTCCCTTGACATGGATGTCTAGTCATAACCAACTGTAGGGGGCGGTGCTCATCTCCGTTATTAAGTTGAAGAGCCACTGTTGTCTGAGGACTGCTCTGGTGGTCATGTGGTCAGCATGACTGCACTGAATGCTGTTACCTTCCCACCAAAGTGATACTTATCTATCTACTTGCATTTGCATGCTTTCAAACGGCTAGGTTGGCAGAAGCTGGGACTAGTGACAGGAGCTCACTTCATCATGCAGCACTCAGGCCTTGAACTGCCAACCTTCCAATCTTCCAATCATCAGAATTGGCATCTTAACCACTAAGCTACCACATCCCACAATACTTCGTGTACTGGGTTTAAATCCAATTGCTAGTCCCAACTAGGATAGATCCATTAAAACAATAGAACTTCTATAAGCTTTGATTTACCAGATATGAATGTATTCAATGGGTTGGCAATTGAATTTAGGCTACAGCTTGCCCAATGTTAAAGACTACAAGTACAAATAGCCAACCATGCCCAAGCTGGCAGGGAAATGCACAATTCAGTCATATTTCCACAGACATCCCTCTGATTTTACCAGAGTTTGTTAACAGATAAATGGGTATAAGGTTATAGTCCGACAACCTAAAGTAGATTTTATGTAACTCATCACAACCAAATCTTGAATTTGTTTGGTAACAGGCCACACTAGTGAACTCAGCTGTGTGTATTTCATGGTCAGTATTCCATGCTGCTGGTAGGGTCTCCATCTCAGACAGGCTTTTACTGAGGAGCCAGACTAAATGTGTCAGACAGCTACTGGGCAGCAGCAGTAGTGGGGGTGATACTGGTGGAAACACTCTCAGAGGCAACAGCAGTACCACCATAGCTAACACACGTTAGTACCATGCAGAAGGAGACACAGGAAACCTGTTTTGAATGTCTTTTCCCATGAAAACCATACGATGAGACAATCCAAAATGAAACAAGTCATAGTGCCAGAAAATGAGAATCCCAGGTTGGAAGGGATCCCAGGAAGAAGCTACAGGGGTAGAACATAGGACAAGTACAAGTAGCACTGTAGCTAATGGGCTCAAACAAAAACAATGTTCCACTGTGGAGATGCTCAGAGATGAAAAAAAGTCTGAAACTGCACAACACATATTATAGGAACATGAAATATGAGAAACATGAATCAGGGGAAGCAAGACATAGTAAAACAAAAAACGGAACATATAAACATTGCAATACTTGGGGCAAGCAAGCTCAAGTGGTCAGGAATGGAAAATTTTGAGTCAGATAATCACACAATATTTTACTCAAGAAATTAAAATCTAAGAAGAAAAGAAGAGGCATTAATAGTGAAGAAAGATATAGCAAAATCAGCCAAAGGATATAACACAAAGTCTGAACAAATACCCATATTTTCCGGCGTATAAGACGACGACTGGGCATATAAGACGACCCCCCAAACTTTTCCAGTTAAAATATAGAGTTTGGGATATACTCGCCGTATAAGACGACCCCTCTTCCAATGGGGGAAAATGAGAAAGTGTTGGGGGGAAGGACTGCCAATATACTAGGTGATGCATTCTGGAGTATGTACAATTTGCAGCCAAGTAAGTGACCCTGGGCATCTCACACACTCTCAGCCTCAAAGGATGGTAATGGCAACACCCATTTGAAGAAACATGCCAAGAAAACCCCATGATAAGATTGCCTTAGGGTTGATATAAGTCAGAAAGGACTTGAAGACACATAAGAACAACAAAACAGTCTGCAGTTGTTTCATAGGTAGTACATGGGATTAGGAGCCAGCATGGTGTAGTGGTTTGAGTGTTGGACTACTACTCTGGATACCTGGGCTTGATTCCCCACTCTGCCATGAAAGCCACTGGGTGAACTTGGACAAGTCACACACTCTCAGGCTCAGAGGAAGGCAATGGCAAACCTCCTCTGAACCAGTCTTGCTGAGAAAACCCCAGGATAGGGGTTCACCTCTTATCCGCTGCTTCCTCCCCCTCCTCCTCCTCTAACCTGACTTCCTCTCTTCTTCCTCCTCCCGCCTCGTGCCGCGCCACCCCTTCTTCCTCCTCCTCCTCCATCCGGCGTATAAGACGACCCCCGACTTTGGAGTAGATTTTCCTGGGTTAAAAAGTAGTCTTATATGCCAGAAAATACTGTAATATCAATAAGACTTCAAGGAAAACCTATCCATATAACCTTGATCCAAGTGCATGCTCCAACTACAGAGGTGGAACAAGAAGAAACTGAAAGATTCTATGCTGGAGTTTAGGAGAAAATAGATCACACAACAAAACAAGACTTCGTGCAACTGGAATGCAAAAAAGGAAACAGCGCAGAATCAAAGATTTCTATGGGCGAGCTCTAACATAATGTAATATAATATAATACAGCACTTTGTGATATAAAACATTAACTGTTTTTATTGGTAATATTCCTGAACAGGTGTACCTGAAAATGCAACACACTGATAAAATCTTTTTTTTAATGCTTTTGAGATTTCATTGCCCTGTGTCAACTTTCTCTTCCTTATAAGAAGCTCAATATATACAAACAAATAATACCAGACAAATAAAGATTAGAAATGGAATGATATGGAAAGATTTACCTCCAAAAGGTGGTATACAAATAACTTTATTAAATAAATAAACATATAAATAAATCCAAGCTGGTGTTTTTAATGAAAATGGGAAATATGAATTATATCCAGTGTACATTCAAGTAATTTAAAAATGTTGAATGGATTTCCATGCAACTCTTTTCTTCACAGCTTAGTAACTAATCAATGTGTAATATTTTCAAGAATCAAAATATTCAGAGTGAAGTTTAAGTGGATTTTTATTTCCTTAATTCAACTTTAAGATCCTAAATGCCCCAAAGGCACCTGATCCTGTTTGATCTTGAGGGCTAAGCAGGGTCATCCCTGGTTAGTACTTGGATTCCAACGAATACCTAGTACTACAGGTTATATTTCAGAGGAAGGAACTGGCAAAGCTATCCCTGAGTACACTTGCCCCTCTGTTCTTGCGGACTTGAAGTCCACGTTTTTGCATATTCATGGAGGGGCAACCTTCGCTAAAATCAATGGGGTGCACCCGCAGGGGCGCACCCAATTCAAGCCTATGGGGCTTGAATATTGGAGAATCTCTGTTTTCACGGGGGGGGGGGACGGATACCCCTTGAAAACGGAGGACCAACTGTATTCTTTGCCTCAGAAAACTATATGAAATTCATAAAGTCACCATAAGTCAACAGGTGACTTGAGGGCACGCACACACACACACACTTCAATTCTAAAATCTATGGCAATTTAACTGAATCAGTGACAAAATCCATAAAATAACATCAGA
This sequence comes from Phrynosoma blainvillii, assembly GCA_026167975.1. Lineage (NCBI taxonomy): Eukaryota > Metazoa > Chordata > Lepidosauria > Squamata > Phrynosomatidae > Phrynosoma > Phrynosoma blainvillii. Next base: position 56,060,517 of record JANUYF010000002.1, on the reverse strand, counting down.
GAGGTCTACAGATGTGCCACAAACTGACAACAAAATGTTAATTATAGATGCAAAATGACTTTATGAAATGAAATATCTCCAATAAATGATGCATCTAAACCATTATGGATTTTGTCAGGAAAAGTGAAAATTCTGATGGTGCTTTCTCTTCCCAATAAAATCACCTTGACTTTGTAAACAATACTGCATCTTAAAGTCAAAGTAATTATTTGTACAGATACATCATGACACTGACTACTCTTTTAAATTATTTCATACCCTCAAGGTATTACTTCTGATTAAGACTTGCTAATTAGATATATGAAAGGAAATCTCATCATTAATAGTTCTACATAACAAGAGTTTCATTCTGTCTGCTCTAGACATACTGTAGTGCATATGCACACACTATAAAGCATAAGAATCCAGTCTGTGTCCAGACAGTGCACCAAGTTGAGGCACAAGCTAGCTAGAGATATGGCAAGTATATACAATCCTTCCATTCTTTGTTACACAAGTAACACTTGTTACACAAGGGAATGCTGACACAACACCATTCTATACTATGACGGAAAGTGCATGATCTATGGTGCATATGGACTTCCAGACATAATTACTACAACTGGGCTGAAGTGAAATGTTTCAAATTACCAAAGTTACTACACAGGAAAAACAAATATTTTATTGTTTCTAAATTTTTAACCAAGACTATAACTGCACCTGCACAGTATTCATCTGGCAAGAATTTAAGGCAATTTTATTTTATTAAAATTTATAAAGCCATTATCTAAATGTACAGTAACAGTGGGGGAAAGGCACTCAAAAAGGAATTGCATGCTAGGAAACAATAACATATTACAGGAGGTTTAACACATAAAAGATAATCATGCTATGAAATTGGTTAACCTACAATCGCTCTGATTTTAAAAGACTGACTGATTAAAAGACTGATTTTAAAAGATTGCTCTGGTTGTTACTACTATTGAAGAACATTTCTCCAGGTTATAAAAGAATAGCTGAAAACTAATATTGCAATACAAACTGTCACCACTTGCTACCACAAACAGTTCATAAACATCAACTAGACTTCAATCTGGGAAATTGGAGTTCATGACTGACTTGGGGTACCCCACTCAGCCTGCCATGTATAAAATGACAGTATTAGTAACCTACTTTAGAGTTGCAAAAATTCTAAATAACAGTAAGTTACGTGAAACTGATGGAATGTTCAGTGTTATCACTTTGTAGTAGTTATTTCTCTTTAACTTTTTTCACCACCTATTACTATTTTCATAAAATATTCACTGAAAGAACTTAGGTTTGTGCAATTTATCAATAAAATAGTGTCAGTAGTACATTTTGTGTTCAGAACTATTCCAAAATAAAGAGACATATGCCTAGTCAAGGGCCTTCTCATTGACGATGCTTTCTCCATTGAATCCCCTACTTTGGAAGGCTAGATTATCTTATTATAGGATGGTACAATTATTTTCTTGTATTTTATACAAGGCTTTTAGAATACGACAAAGCTTTACATTTTTTATTATGCTGCCCTTGGATGGATGGCTCTATTGTTTAACATTTATTTTTTATACTTTGCACAGGCATTTTTATGGATATACATCATAAGGACCATGCTTTGGTGTGAAATCCTGGACTTCTAAAAGCAGAACCCAGTGGAACAGGAAGGGCACCCATGAACGCATGCTTTTGTGTACTCCATAAACATGATTCAGAGAGCTGGTGAAACACTCCAAGACCAGCTATGCGACCACTCTGAGAGCTATGGAACTATGGAAATTTCAGCATTGTGAAGTGGAACAGAAATATAACAAGCAAGCAAGGAGTGAAGCTGAAAGTAGAATATTTTTAAATAACAGGAAGGATTGTTTAAATTCCAGCTGTTATTTTAACTGCTCCAGGCACAGTGAGTTTTAGTACTGTTTGCAACTTTCATATCACTTGGTCTCAGGAAAATGCCCATAAACTTAGAAATTGTTATGCTTTAATCTTATGGTGTTAGTGATGTGTCCTGTGGTTCCTCTGGCCAAAACAGGCACTTGTTCCATCTTGTTATTCTCCTTAAAATACCTATTCCCTACTCTCATTACCTGCTCTTTATGTATAGTGTTTAAGTTATTCTCTCTCTCCCTCTGTCTCTCTCTCTCTCACACACACATACACTTTAAAGTTCCATCTTTCAAATTTCTCTTACAAAACATGAGTGTTTATTTATTTTTTGTAATAACTTCACACTTCCAACATGCCACTATTTCCCCATAATTATAACACCATCTCCTTTTTCAAAGTTCCTGTGTTAGTAAAAGTCCCTGGGTTTCATATGATGCCTCCCTATGCCCTAAAAATAATGTCTGATCGAACACAAAAAAAGGGCTTGTAGTCTTCTGCTTCATAAAGTTGCCTCAGCCTGAACATGCAGCCATGGTATCCATCTGCCTCCAAACGAAGTGGCAAGTTTGCTCTCCTAATTACAATGGAGTAGCAGGTTTGTGCCACATTTCAAGTTTTCCATTTCTCTGCCAGTAATACTTCCCCTATTATTATAATTGTGGAACAGCAGCATGAAGCATTTCCAGCAATGCAGGTTGTTCTCTGTTTATCCACTACAGTGCTTCATGGGATCCAATTAGTGAGATTAAAGTGTGTGTGTATGTGGAAAACAAAACGGCTGCTACAACGCGCATGGCGGCGGCACGGCGGCAGCACACACAGCGGCGGCAGGGGGTGGCGGGGGTCGGTCCAAAGGCCTGAGGGGGTGGACCCGGCCCACAGGCCATAGGTTACCAACCCCTGCACTACTGTATACATTACAAAAAGTCTAATAGTTTGGCAGTGGATTTAAAATCCATTCACATTCAATAATTCTTCTAAGATAAAAATATTTTCATATCATTGGGTACCATGCTATTAAAAAGTTTCAAGTGGCCATGTATATCATATATCTACCAGAGTCAACCAGCTCTAGCCTTTATTTCATAACATTCATAAGTTATGTGGACTTAATTTTGTTAATAAAAAATATTTGACACTTCATTTTTCTCAGGAATGGCTGTTTTCTGCAAGTTAGGTGAGTTTTATGCTCTGAAAGCAAAAACTATGCATAAGTAACAATGGATTCAGGCAGAAGAGTGGATTCATTCATTTTAAGACAAATGAATAATAACATGAGACAAAAGTAAAAAGTTACTTTTTAAAAAAGTGCATATAGTGAAGTCATCCACAATTCAGCAATTGCAGGATGACAATTTAGGTCTGATGGTGCATCTACACTGTAGAAATAATGCAGTGTAAAAATAACAATGTAAAAAAACTTCATGAAATTGATAATAATTATCAATAGAATGTGATTCAAATATTTAAGTAGGTGAAAGTGTAAGGAAGAACTGCCACACTAGGAAAAGAGAGCATACAAACAAATTTTAAAATATTTTTATTTGTCCAAAGGTGGCAGCAGGATAGACACAATGTCGTGTGATAAGTACCAGCCAAAGATGCTTTTATCCTGTTACAATTCCACTTTTCTAGCCTTGTAAGATCCTTAGTGCTACTTTCAGCAGCTGTCTCCAAGCACCCATCATTTTATTTATTCAGAATTCCTCAGACCTTACATAGTTCCACTTCCTTTTGCAGGATTATGGCTTTACCATTCCACCCTGCCCCACTGCAGTTGTCACTTTCTCCCACAGTTACCTAGACACAATGCAACATTCAATGCATTTGGGGTAAATTCATCCTCAAATGGTATCATGTAATGAAAGACCTTGAGATTCACACTGACAGATTATCATAGGTAATTCATATAGGCAAATTCATTTGTTTTAGAATGAAAGAAAATTTAAACTAAATGCTGCTTGTGAAAAAGAAATTTCCATTCATTCCAGAATGACTAAACCTTTCAATTTACAGTTTCTAACATATCCATTTTAATTAAGGGCTTGTAGAGACCAGCCAAAAGGGCCGGCCTGGGGGTGAAGTCGGGGCGTGGCGATCACACGCCGGCTGCCCAGCTCTGCCCCCATGTCGTCCTCACACTGGCCACCCAAACAGATGGCAGGCAGCGTCAGGACACTCCCTTGGTGCAGCATTTAGACACGCTGAACCAAAGGAGCACAGAAGAGCTGCCACAGCGGTGGCAAGGACGGCTTTTTGCTGCTCCAAAAAGGAGCAGCATTTGCCAGCTCTTTTTGGAATAGCAAAGTGCTGAATCAGGGTCATGACCATTTGTACAGCCCCCAAGCATCTCTTTCTCAAGGCTACATCTATATCTATGGTACATCCGAACTCTGCTCTTCCTCCTTTCCCATGTTCAGTTCTCAGGGAGCTCTGAAGCCACTGAGTTGCTGTTTGCCATCCTTGTCACCCACCACATATCAGCATCTGCCCAGCCACATCACAGTATCTTTGCTGAATGGATTCTTCTACCTCCTTTCTGCCACTTACTTTTCAAGCAGTAGCACTACATTCTAACTCACCTAGTAGGATCCCAGTTGGGGCCCCACCCCAACTCTGCACCATTAGAAGTTGTGCAATCCAAATTTCTAAGATCAGCATTCCAAGTTCCAAAGTCTGTCTCTAATGCAGTTCTGAGACTGGAGTCAGCCTTTATGAAAATAGAGGCCAGAGTGTGGGTGACTATACTCAGCTACTGGCTCAAACTAACCTTCTTTCCCACCGGCCTTGCTCCACTTACCCTGACTGATAAATTCCAGTCTATGTGGAAACAGACAGTGATGACCAAAATTTCTTCACTGGGTTTCTCTCCAGATCAGGGGTAGGCAACTTTTTTGAGCTGGGGGCTGGGTTGTTGTCCCTCAGACAATTGGGGGGCCGAAGCACCAAAAATAAATAAATAAATAAATAAATAAATATAAAAAATAAAAATAAAATAAAAAAAATGCATGCACACTCTTTCAGCCCCAGAAAAGCCATGGCAAAACCCCTGTGGAGATTTTGCCAAGAAAACCCCAAGAACAAGTAATAACAACAATAATCAATATCATCATGGCGGGGGGAGGCGGCCTGGGGCCAGTCCAAAGGCCTGGGGGGGCCGCATCCGGCCCCCAGGCCTTAGGTTGCCTACCCCCGCATCCGGCCCCCAGGCCTTAGGTTGCCTACCCCTGCTCCAGATCCTTTGCTCAGCATGGAATATGAAGAGGCTAAAGCAACCATCAAACAATGCAGGATAGATATCGAGTGACCTAGCTAGTGCCCCAACTTTTATTGTTAGTGACTCCAACAGATAGTTGGCATAATTTATGGCATATTTAGCAAAATTTGAAGTACCTAAACACTGGAGACCCTTTACTTTGGCACAGTGCCATGCTCTACCCTTAGCTGTTCTTGAAGGCCAATATAAGAAGATCCCCTTCTCAGACAGATTATGCTCCTGTGACCCTGGCCAAATAGAGACAACAGAGCATGTATTACTCTACAGGGACATCCGCCTCAGCCTTATCTCACCTCTATTGTATAAAGATCAAGGACACACCAATCAATTTTACACTTCTTTGCTGCTTCCGGACACCAATCCAGAGATAGCATACAATGTTGCCAGATTCTGTGCAGCTGCAGTTAAAATCCATCAGGCAATAACCTCTGCAGTAGGCTAGTATTAATCTTGCCCTGCCACACTGTATTTTACAGGGATATTTTAAATACTGTTTTTTACCTGTGTTTCTACCTGGGTTTTTTTACCAATACCTTATTTTATTCTGTATCCTCTTTTTATCTGTGCTGGTCTATGACCATAATAAAGATAAACTGAACTGAACTGAACTTGTCTAGTCCCAACTGCTTGCATTTTCTAAGCAGCAAATGATTATAATATTTACAGACCACTGGGCTCTTCCAGATGAGACATATATGTGAATTTGTGAATGTGAATATAGAATTTGTTGCTGTAGTTCTCAGGATTTTTAAATGACTATTTTCTGGTAATTCCCAGCACCAACTACAACATTGTATTCCCATCCTCAAGTGGGTTTCTTTTTAATCCTGAGACATATTGGAATAATATGTTATTTTCTCTTATGTTCTTTTTTAAACAATCTTTTCTAGTTACAGTACTACAGTACACCAGTTAAATAACATTTTCTTGTTATACCTCTCTCTTTTTTTCAAAATTAGGAGTGGAAAATTTGTCTGCATAAGACCAGCTCAGCAAACCATTGTAGTTGTTGTTAAGTGCCTTCAAGTTGATCCTGACTCATGGTGACCCTGTGAATGAGACACCTCCTAGACTCCCCATCCGCCACTGCTCTGCTTAGGTCCTGTAAATTTATACCCATGACTACCCTAAAAGAGTCTATCCATCTAATGTGCAGTCTTCCTCTCTTTCTACTTTCCTTCATCTTTCCCAGCATCATTGTCTTTTCTAATAAGTCATACCTTGTGATGTGTCTTAAGTATGACAGCCTCAGTTTGATCATCCTGGGTTTCCAGGGAGATTTCAGGCTTGATCTATTCAGGGACCGATTTGTTTGTATTTTTGTCTGTCTTTTTAACTCTTCTCCAGCACCATATCTCAAATGAGTTGATTTTCTTATCTACTTTCTTCACTGTCCAGCTCTCACATCCATATATTGTAACGGGAAATACAATTCTGACTTTAGTGCTCAGTTTTATATCTTTACTCTTTAGAATCTTTTCTAGCAGAATCATACCCCAGTATATGTCTTTCTCAGTGTGTATGAAAGAACCATAGCACAGATCCGACAAATCACTACACAAAGCCTCCCCAAAAGCATAGAACAAATGCATACAGAGACCACAACAACTGACAAACCTCAAAAGAACTACAGCTCCTGCTTTTTTAGACCAATCTGGGAGAGTCCATTGTCCTGCAAATCCTGATGTCACCCTTAGGATACTGGAAGAACTGTTTGCATTATTATTGTGATAATGCAGCTTAAATGTTCATAGGAGAAGTAACTTTTCAGACTACAACTCCCAGAACTCATCATGGTGACTGAGAAATTTTGGTACCCATAGTCCAAGAAAATATTTTTTCTGGGTTCTGTTATTATTTTCTGATTTCTAACACAGCTGTAGCTTGCCAAGAATCTGATGTTGCAAAGACCATGAAATATAAACAGAGGTATTAGTTGAAAGTATATTTAAAATGCAGGTATTGATTTAAAAGCACATATTGATTTAGTAGACTATTAAAAAGCACGTATTGATTCAAATGAGAATAATTTATTACACATTCTAGCTTAAGTTCTCCTGACAGGAACCACATGCTGTTCTCCTCCTCCATTTCTTTATCCCTCTAGCTTCACAACAAATTTACCATTGGATCTTTGAAGCTAAACTAGGTTCAGAGAAACATCATTTCTTTGAAAAACTACTCTATATAAAGTATCACATTTAGATGTATATCATGTCTGGGAGGTGTGTTGACTCCCTGGGGCAAAAATCCATGATGTGACAGCGAGGCTGACAAGACTTGTCAAGCCTACTGACCATTACCTCTTCCTCTTGGTCCCTATGGGAACCAATGATACTGCAAGGCACAGTCTTCAGAATATCAGAAGGGATTATGAGGCTTTGGGTAGGAAGCTGAAAGAGCTGGACGCACAAGTTGTTATCTCATCTCTTCTCCCAGTTGAAGGGCATGGTCCCGAAAGGGAGAGGAAAATAGCAGATGTGAATAACTGGCTCCGTAGATGGTGCCACCAAGAACGATTTGAATTCTCAGATCATGGGCTGTGGTTCCATGAGGGTGGACTTCTAGCAAGAGGTGGGGTTATCTGTAAGCTGCCTCGATTGCGCCGCAGAGGGGTGGGATAGAAATAAAAAATTATTATTATTATTATTTTATTATCTCACACCAGTTAGCAGAAACATTTTTGCCAATAGTCTCAAACATTTGATCAGGAGGGCTTTAAACTGAGTCATGCTGGGAAGGGAGATAGTATATTGGAAGGTATCTTAGAAGGCAGGAATACATCATGGGCTGGAAATATTAGTCAAAGTGTTATAGAGGGAACAAAGCAAATAATGCAAAGGTCCAACAGTGGGAGGAAAACACCCTCACATAGGCAGCAAGTGAGGAAGACACATGCTCTTAGATGTCTCTACACCAGTGGTTCTTAACCTTGTTGGAGGTACTGACCCCCACCAGTTTCATATGCGCATTCACCGAACCCTTCTTAATTTGAAAAATAAAATATGATTTATTCAACTTCAAAACATAGGTATATATTTATACTTAGGTATATTTTTTATACATAGGTGCACAAAATGAATAAGACCATTAAGAACAAAGAACAAAACCATCAAAATATTGAAACATGATTTTCACACAAAAACAGAACCATAATAATGAATATTTACTGCAAATCAGTGCAACTTCTGCTGTTGTCTTTCAGAGACCAGTTCAGAAATGCACGGCTTTACCTTGGCAAGTGCCACTCTCATGTCATTTTCGCAACAAAGTCGGTTCCTTTTCTTCGTTTTTATGTGCAGCATCCTCGAAAAGGATTGCTCGCAAAGATATGTTGTAACAAATGGTATGAAAATCTTCAGAGCTTTCTTAGCAATAACAAGGTACTTTACCATTTGTTGACACCAAAACGTCGAGAGCGTTGTTGTCCTGAAGAGTTTCTGTTGAACCTGGCTTTGCTGAATTTCAATGATTTCATCAAGGTTGTCTCAACAGTAAACATGAACGGCTGTCTCACCCATGCTGGATATGACTCTCTTGTAGGAAAGTATCCATCGAGAGACTTTGCAAGTGAATCTAAGTGTGTGGCAATTGGTTGCTTCAGTTCCACGGGTACAGAAATGTCTCCGATTCCAGATACATCTTCGATCTTACGTACACAGTCGTCTAGCAGGGGAAAGTTTGCAAAGTTATCGTTCTCTATTCGTCGTTTCCATAACGGTAGCTTTTTTTGAAAAGCCTTCAGGTTTTCTTCCGCCTCAATGATGTTGACTCCACCGCCCTGCATCTGTTGATTGTGATTATTGAGAGCTGCGAAGATATCAGCCATGTACGCTAAAATGAGAATGAACCCAGAATTTTTGAAGCAATCTGCATGACAATGTTGGTGCTCTTGCAAAAACAGAGCTAATTCCACACGCACGGCAAAAACACGATTCAGCACCTGTCCCCGGGATAACCACCGAATGTTAGAATGGTACAGAAGTACCTCGAATTCAGATCCCATTTCTTTACACAGCTCCCTGAAGATGCGGTGCCTCAGAGCACTATTTCGCACATAGTTCACGCATTCCACTACAATTTTTAATACTTCTGCCAGTTTTAAAGGGAAGTTTTTTGTTGCCAACGCATGCCTGTGCAGAATACAATGCGTAACAATGATGTGTGGTGCATCGGCTTTCACTAGCGCACAAAAACCAGACTTTCTTCCCAGCATGGCTGGAGCTCCGTCCAAACAAACTGCAGAAACCATATCCCACAAAAGATTGTTGTCTTTGAAGAAGTCATCTACAAGTTTCTTCACAGCGGCTGCCTTAGTTGTTGTTGTAAGAGGCTTACAAAATAAAAAATCTTCCTTTATCACGTCGTCTTTCACATAGCGCACGAATACTGCAAGCTGGCTTAGATTGGAAATGTCTGTGCTCTCGTCGAGTTGAAGGCTGAATTTTGCCGGGCTTGAAATCAGATCTGCAACTACTTGAGCCAAGATGTCTTTGCCCATGTCCTCTATTCTGTCACTGATGGTGTCATTTGAAAGAGGAATTTGGGATAACTTAACTTCAGCCGCTTTTCCCAGCATGATATTCGCCATCATTAGCACAGCTGGTTTTATGAGTGTTTCAGCAATTGTGTGTGGTTTGCCCTGCTTTGCGATCAGGTAAGCAACTTTGTACGATGCTGTGAGGATCGGTTTGCTGATGGGTACAAAGCCGAGAACAAGCAGAGTAGCCTTTTTATCAAATCTAGCTCTCTTCACCTTGAATTCAGCGAGCGTTGTATTCTTGTGATTTCCATGCAGCTTAAGGAAGTGTTCTCTTAGTTTTGCCGGTGCTAGACTAGAATTGCTCAACTTGGCATTGCAAATCATGCAGTTAGGACACTGACTCCCATCACGTTCCGTTATACATGTGAATCCATATTGTACATATTCGTCCAACCACTTTCTTTTTTTGCTTGACAGTTAGTATGAAGGGACTAAAATATTAAGAAAGAAATCACACGACGTACCATCACGACAGTTACAATTCGCATACTGGGAGCGCCAAATTCCCTGCAGCACAGATAGGCCACCTAGCGACGTGGCATTATCATCTGCAGCCAATGATGGATGAGCGGGGCATGTCATCACGAATCATATGAATCGGATGTGTGTCTTGACTTCCGCCGAACCCACGAGACTGACTCACCGAACCCCTGGTGTTCGATCGAACCCAGGTTAAGAACCACTGCTCTACACTAATGCACAGTAAATAAACAAGATGAACTTGAACTCCTAGCACAACAAAGCAAATACGATATAATAGGCATCACTGAAACCTGGTGGGATGAGTCTCACAATTGGAATGTAGGAATAGAAGGGTATAACCTTTTTAAGAGAAATAGACCAAATAGGAAAGGAGGAATAGCATTATCTGTCAGGGATGTTTACACCTGTGAAGAGATCCAGGACTTAAATCCTGGAAATCAGGTGGAGAGCATCTGGATAAAAATTAAAGGGGAAGGAAACAACAGGGATGTTATTGTGGGAATCTACTACAGACCCCCAAGTCAGACTGAGAAATTGGATGATGCCTTTCTAGAACAGATGACCACACACTCAGAAAGGAGAGATGTAGTCATGATGGGTTACTTCAACTATCCTGATATTTGCTGGAAGTCAAACTCAGCCAATACTTCAAGGTCTAGCAAATTTCTCACTTGCCTCAAAGACAATTTCTTTGTCCAAAAGGTGGAAGAGGCAACAAGGGGATCAGCTACTTTAGATCTGATCCTAACCAACAGGGATGACCTGATAAATGGGGTGCAAGTGGTGGGATCCTTAGGTGGGAGTGATCATGTTCTCCTGGAGTTTCTTATACAGTGGAAAGGAGAAGCTAGGCATAGTCAAACACTCATTCTAGACTTTAGGAGAGCTGATTTCAACAAACTTAGGAAAACACTGGGTGTGATCCCATGGTCAGGAATACTAAAGGAGAAGGGAGTTCAGGATGAATGGGAGTTTCTCAAAAGGGAGATACTGAAGGCACACTCTCAAACTGTTCCAATGAGAAGAAAAAATGGGAGGTGTCTCAAGAAACCAGGTTGGATGACAAAAGAACTTTCAACTGAACTAAGTTTTAAACGGAAGATGTGTAAGAAATGGAAAAGGGGCAAAATCACCAAAGAGGAATTCAAACAAATAGCTAGTATGTATAGGGGTAAAGTCAGGAAAGCCAAAGCGCAGAATGGCTCAGGCTTGCTAGAGGGATTAAGGACAATAAAAAAGGCTTTGGGGGGTATGTCCGTGCATCTCTGCCACTGTGCAGAGATGATAGAGAAATTCTAATGGGGGACAGAGAAAAGGCAGAACTACGCAACACTTTCTTTGCCTCAGTCTTCTCACAAAAGGAAAAGGGTGTTCAACCTGAGGAAAATGGAGCACAGGACACAATAGGGGAAATGCAGGACAAAGTAAGTAAAGAGGAAGTACAGGAATACCTGGTTAACCTAAATGAATTTAAGTCTCCTGGACCAGATGAACTACATCTAAGGATATTAAAAGAACTGGCAAATGTAATCTCGGAGCCACTGGCACTAATCTTTGAAAACTCCTGGAGAACAGAAGTCCCAGCAGACTGGAGGAGGGCAAACATTGTCCCCATCTTCAAAAAGGGGGGGAAAAGAGGATCCCAACAACTATCACCCAGTTAGTCTGACATCAATACTGGGAAAGATTCTAGAACAGTTCATTAAAGAGAGAGTATGTGAACTTTTAGAAGAGAATGCCATAATCACTAAAAGTCAACATGGGTTTCTCAAAAACAAGTCATGCCAGACTAATCTGATCTCTTTTTTTGATAAAATTACCAGCTTGCTAGACGAAGGGAATGCGGTAGACATAGCATATCTTGATTTCAGTAAGGCTTTTGACAAGGTCCCCCATGATATTCTTGCAAACAAGATAGTAAAATGTGGGCTAGACAATACAAATGTTAGGTGGATTAGTAACTGGTTGACTGGCTGAACCCAAAGGGTGCTCAGCAATGGCTCTCTTCATCCTGGAGAGAAGTGATCAGTGGGGTGCCACAGGGTTCTGTCCTGGGCCCAGTGCTATTCAACATCTTTATCAATGATTTGGATGAAGGAATAGGGGGCATGCTTCTCAAATTTGCAGATGACATCAAATTAGGAGGAATAGCTAATACCCCAGAAGACAGGATGAAAATTCAAAATGACCTTAATAGATTAGAAAGCTGGGCCAAAGCTAACAAAATGAATTTCAACACAGAGAAATGTAAGGTACTGCACTTAGGGCAAAAAAGTGAAATGAATAGATATAAGATGGGGGACATCTGGCTCAATGAGACTATGTGTGAAAGGGATCTAGGAGTCCTAGTAGACCACAAGTTGAACATGAGTCAACAGTGATACCACAGCTAAAAAGGCCAGTGCAATTTTAGGCTGCATTAATAGAAGTATAGTATCTAGATCAAGAGAAGTAATAGTGCCACTGTATTCTGCTTTGTTCAGGCCCCACCTGGAATACTGTGTCCAGTTCTGGGCACCACAATTCAAAAAGGATGTTGAAAAACTTGAGCATGTCCAGAGGAGGATGACTAAAATGGTGAAGGGTCTGGAAACCATGCCCTACGAAGAACGACTTAGGGAACTGGGTATGTTTAGCCTGGATAAGAGACGGCTAAGATGGGATATGATAGCCCTGTTTAAATATTTGAAGGGATGTCATATTGAGGAGACTCGGAACAACGGATACAAGCTACAGGAAAAGAGATTCCACCTCAACATTAGGAGGAACTTTTTGACAGTGAGAGCTGTTCAACAGTGGAACACACTCCCTTGGAGACTGATGGAGTCTCCTTCTTTGGAGGTCTTTAAACAGAGGCTGGATGGCGATCTGTCAGGGATGCTTTGATTGGGAGTTCCTGAATGGCAGGGGGTTGGATTGGATGGCCCTTGTGGTCTCCTCCAATTCTATGATTCTATGTTTCTTGGAAAAGTAAATTAAAACCAGTGCTAACATACAGGTTGGTAGAAGCTGCAGTCAGGAATATCTACAAATGTTACTATAAGAACATAGCGTAGTGTAGTGGTTTGAGCATTAGACTATGATTCTGGAGACTAGGGTTCAAATCCCAACTCAGCCATGGGAAACCACTGGGTGACCTTGGGCAAGTCACACTCTCTCAGCATCAGAGGATGGCAATTGCCATCCCCGCTGAAGAAACTTGCCATGGAAGGCCCATAATAGGTTTGCCTTAGGGTCACCATAAGTCGAAAATGACTTGAAAGCACACAACAACAATAACAGTCAAAGCAGCAGGACCAATGTTAACAAAAATTAAAAATTCAAGAACAGTATGATCAAAAGTTAGATTCCTTACATCCTTATCACTTTCTTTATAATTCTATCTTCAGTGAAATCAGTATCAGACAACAGTGCAAGACATCCCCGCAATGTAGTTATGAGCTATCCTGTTGCAAAGTATGTGGGTGTGATTCTGTGATAAGTTGTTGTGGTTATTGATACATTCATAATCAAATCCACTGCATTTGAGGGTTTCCATGATGGGGGAAAATCTCTCTGTGTATGGAAACATGCCTATCTGATGCTACATATAAGAACTTAACACCACGTCATGCAGACAAGTTGGCGAGAGTACAAGGGAGCAATAGTGCATCTGGCAAATGCATAGAGATTTCCATTTTCATTTTAATCATAGGATTCAACCTTCAGCCTTGATGTGGTATAATATACTAGCTTGGTTTGAAGCCACAGCTTGAAGAAGGCTTGATATATTAGCTTGCTCTAACACCATTACTATAGTTTCTCCCGTTTCAGACAAAAACAGGAAATGAAAAGTAGCTTCCTGGTTTGTTCACTGAGTTCTTCACATGTGCTAAGAGTGAAAAATCATACGCGTATGCTGAATTATTAAGCAAAGATGTGACAATCCAAATAAAACCAATGAATTACTTTCCTGAATGTACCGTATTTTTCGCCCTATAGGGCGCACTTTTTCTTCCCCTAAATATGCGTGGGGAAGTGAGTGCGCCCTATAGGGCGAAGGGGCCGAGGCCGTGGGGAGAAGGAGCCCTCCTTCCCCCCGCGACCTCAGTCTTTGAATGGACTGGTGCTGGGATCGAAGCGATCCCGGCACCAGCCCATTGAAAGACTGAGGCCACGGGGAGAAGGAAGGCTCCTTCTCCCCGCGGCCTCAGTCTTGGAATCGGCTGGTGCCGGGATCGAAGCGATCCCGGCCCCAGCCGATTGAAGACCGAGGCCGGCGGGGGAAGGAGCCTTCCTTCCCCCTCCGGCCTCGGTCTTGGAATGGGCTGCTGCCGGGATCGTTTCGATCCCGGCACAAGCCCATTCCAAGACCGAGGCCGGGGGGAGAAGGAGGGCTCCTTCTCCCCCCGGCCTCAGTCTTTCTATGGGCTTGTGCCGGGATCGAAACGATCCCGGCACCAGCCCATTCCAAGACTGAGGCCGGGGGGAGAAGGAGGGCTCCTTCTCCCCCCGGCCTCAGTCTTTCTATGGGCTTGTGCCGGGATCGCTTCGATCCCGGCACAAGCCCATAGAAAGACTGAGGCCGGGGGGGAGAAGGAGCCCTCCTTCCCCCCCCAGCCTGAGTCTTGGAATGGGCTTGTGCCGGGATCGCTTCGATCCCGGCACAAGCCCATAGAAAGACTGAGGCCGGGGGGGAGAAGGAGCCCTCCTTCCCCCCCCAGCCTGAGTCTTGGAATGGGCTTGTGCCGGGATCGCTTCGATCCCGGCACAAGCCCATAGAAAGACTGAGGCCGGGGGGGAGAAGGAGCCCTCCTTCCCCCCCCAGCCTGAGTCTTGGAATGGGCTTGTGCCGGGATCGCTTCGATCCCGGCACAAGCCCATAGAAAGACTGAGGCCGGGGGGGGGAGAAGGAGCCCTCCTTCCCCCCCCAGCCTGAGTCTTGGAATGGGCTTGTGCCGGGATCGCTTCGATCCCGGCACAAGCCCATAGAAAGACTGAGGCCGGGGGGGAGAAGGAGCCCTCCTTCCCCCCCCAGCCTGAGTCTTGGAATGGGCTTGTGCCGGGATCGCTTCGATCCCGGCACAAGCCCATAGAAAGACTGAGGCCGGGGGGGGAGAAGGAGCCCTCCTTCCCCCCCCAGCCTGAGTCTTGGAATGGGCTTGTGCCGGGATCGCTTCGATCCCGGCACAAGCCCATAGAAAGACTGAGGCCGGGGGGGAGAAGGAGCCCTCCTTCCCCCCCCAGCCTGAGTCTTGGAATGGGCTTGTGCCGGGATCGCTTCGATCCCGGCACAAGCCCATAGAAAGACTGAGGCCGGGGGGGAGAAGGAGCCCTCCTTCCCCCCCCAGCCTGAGTCTTGGAATGGGCTTGTGCCGGGATCGCTTCGATCCCGGCACAAGCCCATAGAAAGACTGAGGCCGGGGGGGAGAAGGAGCCCTCCTTCCCCCCCCAGCCTGAGTCTTGGAATGGGCTTGTGCCGGGATCGCTTCGATCCCGGCACAAGCCCATAGAAAGACTGAGGCCGGGGGGGAGAAGGAGCCCTCCTTCCCCCCCCAGCCTGAGTCTTGGAATGGGCTTGTGCCGGGATCGCTTCGATCCCGGCACAAGCCCATAGAAAGACTGAGGCCGGGGGGGAGAAGGAGCCCTCCTTCCCCCCCCAGCCTGAGTCTTGGAATGGGCTTGTGCCGGGATCGCTTCGATCCCGGCACAAGCCCATAGAAAGACTGAGGCCGGGGGGGGGAGAAGGAGCCCTCCTTCCCCCCCCAGCCTGAGTCTTGGAATGGGCTTGTGCCGGGATCGCTTCGATCCCGGCACAAGCCCATAGAAAGACTGAGGCCGGGGGGGGGAGAAGGAGCCCTCCTTCCCCCCCCAGCCTGAGTCTTGGAATGGGCTTGTGCCGGGATCGCTTCGATCCCGGCACAAGCCCATAGAAAGACTGAGGCCGGGGGGGGGAGAAGGAGCCCTCCTTCCCCCCCCAGCCTGAGTCTTGGAATGGGCTTGTGCCGGGATCGCTTCGATCCCGGCACAAGCCCATAGAAAGACTGAGGCCGGGGGGAGAAGGAGCCCTCCTTCCCCCCCCAGCCTGAGTCTTGGAATGGGCTTGTGCCGGGATCGCTTCGATCCCGGCACAAGCCCATAGAAAGACTGAGGCGGGGGGGGGAGAAGGAGCCCTCCTTCCCCCCCCAGCCTGAGTCTTGGAATGGGCTTGTGCCGGGATCGCTTAGATCCCGGCACCAGCCCATTCAAAGACTGAGGTCGCGGGGGGGGGGGGGGGGAAGAAGCCCTCCTTCCCCCGCGACCTCAGTTCAATGGGCTGGTGCTGGGATCGGTCTCCAATCCCAGCACCAGCCCATTGAACAACCGGCCTCCGGCTAAAGGGAGGAATCCTTTTTTCTTGGATTTTCCCCCTTAAAAATTGGGTGCGCCCAATATGCCGGAGCGCCCTATAGGGCGAAAAATACGGTAGTTCTCTTTAATGCAGAATGCCTGTGTAAATTATTAGCTCTAGATCAGAGCAAAAATGGGACAAGTATTTCTGGCTTAATTTTTTCCACTTAATTTCACCTGCTACCCCAGGGCATTTTCTGGAAAGTAATAGTGAAGGATGTAGACAGTTGGGTGCTGCTGTTTGGGAGGTGCTTAAATGACATTCCAGCAGCAGCAGTCCCACCACTCTGTTCTTTTGTTTTCCTCTATTGGGATTTTTTTCTAATTGAAGGAGCAGGAGCAATTTGCAGGCATTGTTATGGTATTTCCCTGTTTCTCAATAGATCCAAGCTGAAGCAGCCTGCGCTTCAGGAAGTGGCAAAATCCCAGTATTATATGTCTAGGCATTACAATACCATATTTTTATTTAAGGTACTTAACAATACAATTGAGAAAACAGAAATTTGTTAATTAAATAACCATTGATCTTTTTTAAAATCTCTGTAGATCAATAGATGTTGACCAAAAAAAAGCTCCCACACACATACACATCTTAGGCATTTATCAGCTAATGAAAATAAATATTTCCTGATACACAATAAACATGTTTTGCCAGAGTATTAATGAAAAATCTGATTTTTAACTAGAAGCAACACTTTATAAAAGGTCAGAAGAAAACTCTTGCCAGTCTACACCCAAATAACATTAGAAAGAGCTTTTCCTATACAACACAATACTTTTACCTTAGATGTATTTGGTTTTCTCATCTATTCCCCCTCCCCAAAAAAAACTTGTTTAAAAAATACAATGGAACACAGTTTGGGAAGCAGTCCAGAATCTTACCACTTATGGTAGTAGATTTCTTTAGATTTGTTTTAGCAATCCTTAAAACCATTTTTCCAGTTACAGGCAAAATTTCTTACAGTATCCCACCCTTTCCATATCCTTCCCATTCTGAGTTGTTTAAAAACAATACTGAACCGAGATACATACTCTGATGTAGATGTAAATGCTAGATGCCCACACTTGCAGTTTTCTAGCCTCATTGACTGAAAACAGGTAAATCCAACCACTCCACAGTACTACACAGAACACAAAAACACTTTTGGAGGACTTCTGTATAAACAGTTCATAATTTTAGCTTTTTCACAGGGACACAGCTGTAGCCCTGTGGTAAGTGTGGAATAGATGACATACATGAAAAAGAGGGTGAGGCAGATAAAGGTGATGAACTGTTAGAAAATGATCCAACAGATTGTTTTGACTTGAAACTTCTAAGAGCAGTAGATTTCAGAAAGACTTATACTGATTTTGAAGCAGAAAGGAGTGAAAAAGTTTGAAGAATAACTCCAGCAGTTACACAGTTTTCTTCTACAGACTTTACTGGGGTTGGCCTTTGTTCATGATTTCTGTCTGTACAGATTATGTTGGGGGAGCATGTTTTTGACCAGGCAAATGTTGCTGGATATTGCAGTATTTGTAGCAGTCTCAGTTTTGTTTTAAATAACCATACAAAGTTTCTGTTGTCATGGTCTTTTTGCTGGCAGTTCCCAACATCCACAACATTGTATGTTCACCCAGAGAGTGGGGGGTTTTAAGGCTAGATCTTGCCCATACTAGGTTTCTGAGGCCACTCTTCCTCCCTGATGCTATGGTAGGAGGAGGCAAGTAGCAGCAATCTGCCAGATTGCTCTAGCTAGAAGAGATGGCAACAGCTGGTTATCCTTGGAAACAAGATAGGAGGTCTGTTGTGTTTGCAAATTCAATAATGGTTGACTCTATAAAACCTGGAGAAAAGCATACTAATGCTTCCAAGCTCTGCCTTCCATGACCATTCTAGGCTTCACTATGCATCCCGTAGGAAAATTAGAGGATTTCAACATTTTGTACACTTTCGACCCAGTATGTTGCTCTCGGTAAATTCTTACAGGAAGGGAAGAACCACAGCTCAATGGTACAGCACCTAGCTTTGTATGCAGAAGATCCCAGGTTCAGTCCATTCCATCTCCATTTAAAAGGATCAGGTAGCAGGTGATGTGCCTGATCCCTGGAAGATCTGCTGCCACTCAGATTAATTCGTCCCAATTCTATTTTGAGGCTAGTAGGAGCTAATAGTTCAGTAACAAAACACAACCAGAGGAGAAACAGGGTAAGTTTGAACATGCCTGCATACTGCAGACAAGAAAAATATTGTTTATGAATATCCTGGGCATAACATATTCCTAGATATGTATCCTAAGGAAAAACACTTAAGATGCTCCATATTGCCATCTTTTTTCTAATTAAATTTTTATTGAGTTTTTAAAATAAAACACAAAGTCTGTAGAACAATGACAACAACAACAACAACCTACAGGGCCAAGGTATGTATCTGATGAGTAGTTATTCTACAGCAAAATCAAAAAATTAGTTCTCAGCAAGAGCCAGAGAGTCTAGCTTGTCAAGGTGTAAAATATCTGTCCAAAGATCTATCTGTGAAGTTGGAGGTTGGATCCAGTGGGAGTGATGATTAACATAGTCAATAAAGATCATCCAGTCTTCTTGAAATGTGTCAGTCCTTTTATGGCCAATGCAAAACCTCATCTCAGAAGACAGTTTCTCCATCAACCACATATCCCAAATTCTAGACCACCAGTTCTCAATAGAGAGGTCACCTGAATTCCAACATTTGGCTACTTCTAATCTGGCAGCAGTAATAAGAAAAATAATCAGTTTCCTATGTTTCAATTAAGAAATACTTTTAACAAAAATAAAAAGCCAAAGCAAAATTGGACAGAAATTTACAGTTTGATCAGTGATACATGCAATTTGATAGAGAACTGCGTCCCAGAATTTTCTCACTTTAGGACATTTAATCCACATATGCATATAATACCCTCTAGATTTACAACCCCTCTAGCAATCCGGAGAGAGCATTTTAACCATTTTAGACAATGTTACAGGTGTGAGATACCACCTATGGATGGTTTTCAAAGTATTCTCCCTCACAGATGCTGAACAGGATTTGTATGGGGGTGAAGACCAAATATGAGCCCATGCAGTGTCTGAAATTGTGGTTTTCAATTGTTCTTGCCACAATGAGTGCATATATTGCCTTTCCTATATGTGTGTTCCAGGAGATGTTTGTAGATAGCTGCAGCTGTCCCTTTAGTATGAGAACTGGAATTCAAACAAAAGTTTTCAAAAAAGGAGAGCAGATGTGGAGATTCTCCTGCTGAGGCTAGGTTTGATGCAAAGGAAGCAATTTGCTGTACTTGAAGCCAGGTAATGTTAGTTTGTTGTAGGGAAGTTTTTATGGTGTTAGTGGGCTTTGGTAATCCACCAGAGAACAAGCCTAACGCATCTTCTCAATAACCTTATTAGTGGGAATTGATCATCTAGGTGAGAAAGAGGATGTAAAAAAAAGGGTTTAATGGGAGAGGGATCTGGAGCTAGTATGTGTTTCCATTTATGCCAGATGAGTAGGGAGCTAGATAAAAACGGATTTGACAACCTACTAAGCTTCTGTTTTGAAGTTTTAGTGTAGAGGCAAGTGAATTAAGTGGACTTCATATTATAAACCTCTAGATCTACTCATCTGGTAGCACTGTTGTCCTTAATTAATTGAATAGTTTGGCTGAGTTGGAAAGCCTGGAAATATAGTGCAATATCTGGGACTGCCAGACCACCGTTCTTGGAAGTGATGTGTCTAGTGGATTTGGGAAATCTAGGTTTCTTTTTATTGAAAATAAATTGATCAATTGATTTTTGCCATTTCTTGAATCTAAATGGGGGAGGAGTCAATGGGATTATTTGAAACAGGAAAAAGAGCTGAGGGATTACGAACATCTTAACTAATGCAATCCTGCTAAAGGTGGAAAGATTTAAAGCCTTCCATTCTTTACATTTACATAGCATCCATGTGCCTACTAGATTATAATTTTGGGGTATGAGCTGCTGGATGTCTTTTGTGATGATTATTTCCAAATAGGAAAAACTTGAGGAACAAAGTTGCAAGCCTATTAGGTCCTGCCAGGATTTTTGCTGTTGGTATGAAGTGTTTAGACTAGAGCCATTAACGTGGATTTGTTAAAGTTAAATTTTAGACCTTGAATAACTACCAAAGAACTCAATTGTCCTTTTTAGTGGCAGAAATGATAATTCTGGGCATGCTAAAAAAAATACATCAGCAGCAGCATAAAGCGCAACCTTATGGTATTGGTTGCTGATGCAAAGGCCAGTGATATCAGCATTATGCTGAATCATGTTAGCTAAGGGCTCTATTGTCAGTGCAAATAGTAGGGGCGACAATGGGCATCCTTGTCTGGTGCCCCTGGAAAGTGCAAAAGGTGTTGAGTCGAGACCATTGACCAACATTGCAGCCTCTGATTTCTCATAGATAGGGTTTTCAAAATAAACTCATTTATTCTGAAGGCCATAATAGAAGTAAATATTTTTAGATCTTGATTAAAAAGTGAAATAGGATGGAAAGATTCGTTTCTACACATTCCTCTTTGGTTTTTGGGATTGGAATTATTTGGGTTCTATGCCAACTTGTCAGCACAGGAGCATTATTAAGAATGGAGTTTAAAAGGATGAAATTTGGTCAAATAACAATTTGTAAAATTCACCTGAGAAGCCATCTGGGCCTGGACTCTTACTCTGTTTCAGCTTAGATATTGTCTCTTTGAGTTCATCTGGGTGAATAGGTTTGTTTAACAGTGATTTATGAGAGTCTTTGAGCTTCTTCAGATTTAGAGATTGTATAAATTGGTCCATGTCCAAATTTTGTGGCAGTTCAGAGGTATATAGTTTAGAATAAAAGTTTTGAAATTCTTTTATAATTTTGTCAGGAGTTTTCACTATATCCCTTCAGAGGAAGTGGTAGTGGATATGATTTTCCTCCCTACCTTATGCTTCACAGCTCCAGCAAGAAGTCAAGAATTTTTGTTGTTAAATTCATAGTAGTAAGGTTTAAGCAGTGTGAATCTTTCTATTGTCGAGAGCTGCCAGCTCTGCTTTTTTCTTCTGGAGTTGAATGAATACCTGTGAATCGAATGATTTTTTTATCAACTAATGACAGCTTTTCTATTTCTTGAAGGAGGCTTTGCCTCATGGCTCCTTTAAGTCTCTTTTGTCCCCTCCCTTAATTAATAAGCCTCTGAAGACTGCCTTCAGGGTGTCCAATAACAAGGCCACAGATGTCTCAGGTGATCTATTTTCAAGGTAAAATTGTTTAATTTCATACTGAATCTGTTTTTTAAAACATTCATTCATGAGGAGATACAGATTGAATCTCCAGCTACATGTTTTTGGTAAATCAGGTCCAAGCTGCCAGGTTAATGTTGTGACTGCATGGTCTGAATAAATGATAGACTCTACCTGTACATCAGCAATGTTAGGAAGGGATAATTTTGGAATGATGAAGTAGTCTATTCTAGAATAGGTGTGCTTGAATAAAAATGTAGCCTCTACAGGTTGGATGTAGAGCTCTCCAGGGGTCTATAAATCCATGGCTAATTAAGAGGTTGGATACTGTTGATGTTTTGGGGTTTTTTTTATATTTCTGAGGGGATGTGATTTGTCTAGTGTGTAATCTAGGATTTCATTTGCATCACCCCCTATAATGTATTGCCCTCTGCAATCTCCCCTAAGGTTTGTAGGAAAGAAGCCAGAAAGGCATATTGGTCATTGTTTGGGGAGTAAAATGTGGCCAGTGTGAAGATTTTGTTGGCCAGGATGCCTTTCAATATTAAATAATGACCCAAAGTGTCCTGGATTACTTTGTCAACCTGAAAAGGACATGTTTTATCAAACAATATTGCAACACCTCTGAATTTGTTAGAATTTCCAATTGTATATTGTGAGTCAAAGGAAGATCGTGCTAGAATGTTTCTTGTGCCCTTTCTATGTGTTTCTTGTAAAAAAAATGCTTGGTTTAAGTTTTTTCAAATAATTATTAACCTGGGTACATGGGGGGGGGGGGGAATTCAAGTACTCTGACATTGAGAGAGGCAATTTTGTCCACGTTTGCAATAATTAAACTCCAAGTAAGAAATGCTTAGAACAGACTTCAAAGTTTGTCTCATGTACAGTGTGCAGTGCCCTCAAACCCAGGCCTTTTTAAGCATGAGGGTGGAGGAAGGGGACTCATAAGGCTCCAGCTTAAGAAATATACATACCAATGCCCAAAAGTACAAACCATTAGCCATAACACAATACAAACAACAATTAACAGAGGCAAACCAAGAGGAGGAATATGTGGGGTGAGTCCCACGTCTTGATCAAGCCACTGAATGGCGATCCCCTCTAGGGTTGAGGGGGTGAGCATTATTGGCATACATTATGGGGAACAAGATCTCAGTAATCAAAGCTAGAAGAGGAGAAGGTGAATTGGAGGATATAAGGATACCCATCTAACAACCCTATTTACAATAGGGTTGTTCAAATATCACCATATATGAAGGCAACATGGAGACCCCAGGGAAGCCAGCCAAGGTATCAGAGGAGTGAGAGCAGCACATGTACATACACAAACCACCCCACCCACCCCACACCTCCCAGGCAAGCCAACCAAGGCACCAGAGGGAAGGCAGGAGAGGCGCACATACACACCCTATCCCCTACCCCGCTCCCCCAGGGGAAAACCCTGGGAAGGAGAAGGAGGAGCACACACAACAACAACAACAACAACCTCATGAATAATCAAAGCTGTGAAAGTCAAGGCCCAGTTCCACATTAAAAACAATTACCTTATTTTCCTGCATATAAGACTACTTTTTTACCTGCAAAATCTGTGGCTAAAGTGGGGGGGGTCGTCTTATACGCCGGATATAAGGATAATGAAGATAGAGGTGCTAAAACTCTATATTTTGACTGGGGAAATGGGGGGGTTGTCTTATACGTGGGTCGTCTTATACGCCAGAAAATACGGTAATGGTAGTGCAAGAGTGGGAAAGTTGCAAGAGCCATTTGCATTCAGGGAAGTGAAGGAGGGGATTATAGCACTTCAGTAATAGTTTAAGAGAAAGGAGTGGGGTGGGAGAGGATTATCGAGGTATAAAGAGAGTTAAAACAATAAAAGTGAAGTTTAGAATGAAGTTATTTGCCTGCAAAAGGTCATCTTGCAAATGGAGAGCAACAGTTGTGAACAGGGAGACTATTTCCCTCTAACATGCTGGCTGTCAGTTGTAAGGATTTAGGTGGGAAAACAAGAGAAGAGGGACAGACAAGATGACAGAGTTGGGGAGAAAGTTATGAAGAATATGTCATAAAGATACCAGAAGTTAGAGCAAGGGGAGGGGTGGGAGAGAATTGAGGCAGAGAGTTAAAACAATAAAAGTGAAATTTAGAGTGAGGCTATTTGTTTGCAAAAGGCCATGTTGCAAATGTAAAATAACAGTTATGAACATAGAGACTATTTCCTTAAAAGATGGCTGCTGTCATGATTAAGGCAGGGAAACAAGAGAGAAGGGAGAAAGACAAGATGACAGGGAGGAGAAAGTTGTGAAGAATAGATGATAAAGATACCAGAAGTTAGAGCAAGGCTTAATCATTCACTTTATGGTGTCAAAAAAAGTCAGAGAAGAGGTCTTCTGTGCTGGAAGTTGCATTAGAGTCAGTGTGGCTGTGTGGCTTTCAGCTGTGCAGGACAACCAAGCTGCTTGTGTTTTCTCTGACTTCCTGGCATCCATGGTTCAGCCACTTGTCCAGATTTGGGTGCAGCTGAAGAGGAGACATTGTTCTTCACCTCTTTCTCAACATCTTGGGGCACCTTAATGTCTAAGGTTTCACATATGTGAAGAAGCTGAGTTTTAGTTGAGGCAGTCATAACAGAGCCATTATAGAAGACTATTAGTTTAAAAGGGAAGTTCCATTTGTATTTTATGCTTGCTTTTTGGAGCAGAGAGGTGAAGGATTTAAAATCATGGCGTTTCCTCAGCATTTCGGGAGAGATGTCCTGGTATACTTGCGCATTGGAATCCTGGTAGGCAAGGTTCGGGGTATGAAAAGCTTCTTCAGTACTTGTACCTTTTTTGGATAATGTGTAAAACATAATTATAACTCTGGGGGGAACACCTTAAGAGCCAACGTCCAATGTGCTCTTTCTATGTCAGCCGAAAGGAGATCAAGACCTAGGAAGGTGTTATTCAGCCAGATAAGGAGGAAAGAAATCATGTCCTGACACTCCTCCTGTTCAGGAATCCCATGAATTCTGATGTTTAAGCATCTATTTCTGTCCTCCAAATCCTGTATTTTGTTTGTGAGATAGTCATTCATTTGTTTTAACTCCTGTATGCGGGCCTCATGAGAATGACCTTGTTCAAGAACTATATTAGCTGTATTTTCTATATCTCCAATGCAGGCTGTCAGGGCAGTAAGCTTTGAGTTCACCGGCTCAAGGGCAAGTGCCCAGTCTTTTTGTAAGTCTTGCACTAAATTTACACGAAGCCTTTCCAGGAGCTCTGAAAATGATGGGTCCAGTATCGGGGGACTCGTCACCTCTGCCTCACTTCTCTCGTGTCATCTCTGCATCCTCCACTTGAGTTTTTGGCTCTTTAACAGATGAGCAGAAACCCAAAATTGCTTAATCTACTGACCTTTTAGTTCCTTGCATTAGATAGGTATTTTTGATCTTGAAAGTTGGGCAAAATTCACTCCATTTTAATTAGTAAAAGCTGAAAGCTTGTCCTGCTCAAGTTTTATTCATCCACCATGGTTAATGGCTAGCCGCGCCCCCTCCCATATCTTTGAATGGTGTTTTTATTATTTGTTTTACATTTAGATGAGAAAGAAAATGTATACCAGTAAGTAACATGGCTGTCTAGGTTTTGTAACCCAGGCAAAAGTGCCACATCCCAACCACTGTAATACAGTGGCAATATTCTACCTTGGAAACATATTCAGGGGAGTCATGCTGGCCATACAGCAAAATAAAACAAAATGTAAAACAGATGGCAGGCAGCGTCAGGGTGCTCCCTTGGCACAGCATTCATACACGCTGCACCAAACGAGTGCTGAAAAGCCACCGCAAGGGCGGCTTTTTACTGCTCTAAAAAGGAGCAGCATTTGCCAGCTCTTTTTAGAGAGAAGTGCCGGATCAGGGCCACGCCGTGCAGTTGCCGCGGCCCCAATCTAGCGCTCCCAGGGGCGGCACAGAGCCACCTCTTAGGGGCCATCTGTTCAGCCCCTAAGTCTACTTTCTCAAATTCATTCATCACATCTTCCCATACTTATTTTACAGACTCAGCTATATCTTTGAATTCTACCATTTAAACTAGTTTATTATGTATGGGAGAAGGCCTACATGCCCTGAAAGCCCCAGATCCTGTCTGATCTTGGAAGCTAAGCAGGGTCAGACTTGCTTAGTACTTGGAAGGGGGACTATCCAGGAATATCAGTTGTTGTAATCTATATTCAGATAAGGCAATGAGAAACAGCCTATGAGTCTCATAGCTCCTAACATTTCTTATTATTCTTATTATTGTTATTCTTACTATTATTCTGTTTTATTATTGATATAAATAAAATCTATTAACTTTCATGATGTACAGAAGCTATTTGTTACATTTTAATGTTGGCTTCTATACAGTGTTTTCTTAAGAAGATTCATATAATGTACTGTAGCTCTAAATAACATTTTAAAAAATTAAGAGAAAAAAGTAGGCATACACACATAAACATTTATCTCTCCCTTTTCCCCCTTCTCCTCTTCTTCTCTTCTCCATTTTTTCCTTTTGCTTCTTGTGAATTCTATATCTGTATTGTTTAACTATAGCTCCTAACATTTCACAGATGAAAACTGGGATGCATGTAGCTGAGGAACAGCAGTGTGTAGTAAAAAAAAAAAAAAAAAAAACCCAGATAACAAGATAACAAAAGGAAGAACAAAAAAAAAAAGAAAAAACCCTAGTATTTTAATCAGAGAAACTGTGGGATTTATGTACTAAGTTTAGGAAACCCTGAACAAAGAAAAACACCTGTATGAGCCTTGTGGGAAGGGCAAGACTCCATCCCTTCCTGGTTTTCTGGCTGAATTTACTGAGTGGAAACAACTTTTTACTCTGAACCAAGTTTGCAGCAATTCAAGCAAGCTGAAGATGAAGGAGGAAAGGAGGAAGATGATAAAGAGCAAGACATTTGAAAGCAGCTGAAAAAGTGGGACAGCAGTGCACTAATGGGGACCATTCATGTTAAACAAGGACAGTTGGAAATTATGGAGTAATACTTGCCTTAAAAAACCTTCATGGGGACAGGGAACTTGGGAACTTGAAGGCACACACACATATGCACACACATTGTTTAATGGAATTTTTTAATTAATGAGGAATTGTTATTTTCATTTATGCGCTCCAATGCTCCTTTTGTTTCTAATTATGACAACACTATAATACTTATTTTGATCTTTCTCTGGTGTTTATTAAAGGTTAAGATCATTCCTAAAAGAAAGGGGGGGAAACCTCACCCTCCGTCAATTTAATTAAACATGTTTAAAATGCCAGAGGTAATTGAGTTTTTAAATTTATTTAACACTATTAATGAAGTCCACAATTTCTTTTTTTAATTCCACCATTGTTTCTTTAAATTATTACTGCATTTTAAAATATATCTTTACATTATTAATATTTTACCTACCACCAAGGTAGCTACCACTCAGCTTCAAAATAGGGAAGAGAACATAAAGAAAAGACAATTTTTCTCTTAATATGCTTTAATACGACTAAATGTTGTACATCCTTTCTATGTCTTTTATGTGGTAGCAACTTTGAGACTGGTTATCAAAAAGCTCTCTCAGTTCACTGCACATACTGGGTCATAATACTGGGCACCAGTTTGATAAGCCTTCCTCCATCCTGCACTCCCCCTCAGGCCTTCCAATTTCCATTTGCAACATTTGCAGCAGCACAAACATAAAAACCATTAGGACTATAAAGAACTAGCTTCCCCACAGATAAAATGGGGTGGGGGTGGGGGGGAGGGAGAAAGCAAAATGTTGACTCTTTCTTCACTTATTCCAAGAAGTGCTTATTGCTCAAAGTTCATGTATAGCCTGGTTATTTAACCAGAATTTGTTGGTCCAAACTACAGCAAAGCAGCTTCATTTATATACCGCTTCATACCGCGCTATGCAGTGTCTAAGTGGTTTACAACTGTAAGCTCATTGCCCCCCAAAAGTTGGGTACTCATTTTAGCAACCTCAGAAGGATGCAGGCCTGAGTCAAGCCTAAGCCCTGGCTAGTATTGAACTCGCAACCTTGTGGTTTTATGAGTGAGTGGCTGCAGTACAGGCATTTAACCACTGAGCCACCAGGGATCCTTTCACACTATACAATCATAGCACCATGAATCAATATAAACTGCCATGGCTGCATCCTATGGAATCCTAGGGTTTGTAGTTTCGTGAGACACTAGAGCTCTCTGGCTGAGAATTCTAAATGTCCTTCCCTAAACTACAAATTCTAGGAATCCATAGAATGGAAACATGACAGTTGAAGTGAAATCATAGTGCTGTATTTGTGTAGTGTGAAAGGGTCAGTGTTTGAATCCAAGCTTGCTGTGTCCACAAATTATGATTTGGTCCAAGAAAAATTGTGATACAAAACCAGTGACCATATTTGCATGTCACTTTCTGACAGAAAAGGTGGCTTAATAAACCATGTGTATAAATTATGTGTATGGAGCCAGCGTGATGTACTGGCTTGAGTATTGGACTACAACTCTGGAGAACAGGGTTCAAATTCATCCTCTGCCATGGAAACCCACTGGGTAACATTGGGTAAACCATATTCTCTCAGCCTGAAAGGAAGGCAAAGGCAAACCCCTGTGAACCAATCTCGCCAAGAAAAGTCCATGATAGGACCCTGCCTTAGGGTCACCATAAGTCAGAGACAACTTGAAGGTACACAACAACATGTGGTACATGCTTATTCTGTTTGTATGAGTGGATAAACAAACCAGGAATCTATAGCTTACATTTGTGGCTCCTGGACTGACATAATGCTAGTCACAGTCCAAAAACATTAGGAAGGCCACAGGTTGCATACCACTGGTTTAAGGTTATGTCAAAACTCAACATTATGGTTTACTGTGCCCATACAAGCCAGGAATAATAAGTAACAGCAAATCTTGGATTAATGCAGGTTTATTATCCTGCTTGTTTGTGAACAATTAACCATAATCTTGGGTTTAGAAATAATATTAAACTTTCCATGCCTGGTTTTGTTAACAGCTTACAAAGCAGGAATAAACATTTTGCTCAGGTACAAAGTGGTTTTCTGATGTTGGGGTTGTATTGTTACTTCATTCACACACCAATAACAAATCACAAGGCTGGTACTTCATCATAAGAAGCACTATGGTGACAGAACTAAATTTATGAATTTAAAGAGCTAATTGCTGAGCAAATGGGAAACAAAAGTGGACACGCAGCTATACACTATGATTTGCTTGTACATCTGGAAGCTCAAATGGTGCTGTGGCTTCATAAATATAGTTAGGAGTAGTTTTTCAATATGTTTATGTTCAGGCCATGTTTTTGGCAACTCAAACTTCATTGTTGCTGTTTGCTAAGAAAACCACTCACAATTATGACTTCTTCAGAAAAATAAGACAAACTGTCATCTGTAGTTCATCTTGCAAAATGGTGTTTTACTAGAGACTCTTTTTTTATGACTGCACTATACTCTAGGCATAGTCGTGTACTGTCATATAGCTACGTACACCACTTGATAAGTTTTTATTGTTGTTGTTGTTGTTGTTAAGTTTATTTCTATCCTGCCTTTTTCTCAGTTCAAGATTCAAAGCAGCTTACAAGTAAAAAACGTTATCATTAAAAATCAACAAGAAAAAAGTTAAAACAAGAATCAAAAAATTTAAAACCAGATTTTAAAAATACCGTATATCCTTAAACACACACACATACCCATTAGCAACATCCAGCACATTATTATGTTGGGATAGGCCTTATATAGTCAATTATCAATCACCTGTCTAAACAGAAAAGTTTTTACTTGTCTGCAAAATGAAAGTAGAGAGAGTGCCAGTCTGACTTCTCTGGGAAGGGAGTTCGAGAGCCTGGGGGCAGTCACTGAGAAGGGCCTCTCCCATATTGCCATCAGATGTATCTGTGAGGATGGTGGGACAGAGAGAAGGGCCTCCCCAGAAAATGTCAAAACACAGGTGTTTTGTAAGGGAGAATATGATCCTTTAAATAACCTGGACCTGAGCCATATAGGGCTTTATAGGTCCAAACCAGCACTTTGAATTGTGTGCAGAAACAGACTGTGCAGATATGCTCCCAGCCACCTGAGCTTCCAGGCTCAGAGCTGAATCCAGCATACCCAAGCTGTGGACCAGGGGGAAAGTAACCCCATCTACCACAGGCTGAATCCCTATACCCTGATCTACCTTCTGACTGACCAGGAGCACCTCCACTTTTCTGGATTAAGTTTCAAATTGTTTGCCCTCATCCAGTCCATTACTGATCACAGGCACCAATTTAGGACAAAAATAGCTTCCTTGGCTTGTGGTGGAAAGAAATAATAGAGTTGGGTTTCCAGTTGCCTTCCAGTTAAGTCAGTTTATTCAACTGATAAGATGGGATGGTTCTAATAAATGGACTCAACTGGAAATTGGAAATGATTTCTCCCCAGAATTGGATTTATTATTTTCCTGTCTTCCAACAAAAGCAATTAATAAAATCATAAACCCTTTTCTCCACTCTTCTCTTGCAATATGGAGAAAATGGAATTATCCAATGGCTCCCAGTCCCTCTCCAATTAGGCCTTTGCTTCTACATCTTAAATTCAAAACTCCTGACAATATCTCCCAGTTTGGAGTTTGGAAAACTACATTGCAATTTTTTTCCCCCAAGGGTAAGCCCAAATCATCAAATGAGCTACTCAAGACCTTAGCACCCATGCAGCCCACATGGCTCCAGCTACAGCAAATTACTTCCCCTTTAGCAAACTTTTGGTTAGGGAAGGGGAGACTTTGTGCTCCCCTACAATGTTTGAGTATTATTTCAAGGCTTCCACCCAGCTTCCTAAAGGTATTTCAGGAAAACTCTTCAACTAGCTTAGGGAGGAAATGTATGGCAATGGTCTGGCATATAAAACGAGATGGGAATTAGATTTGAAAATATCGATTTCAGAGGCTGCTTGGAATGAATTTGGAGCCTCCCCCCATTCAATCAAGATCTACCCTGCTTAGAGAGTGTTCCTTAAAATTACTGTATAAATGGTACCTCACCCCTGTGCAACTGGCTAGATTTTCTAAGCAACCAACTGCAAAATGTTGATCAGGATGTAATTACAAAGGGACATATGTCCATATGTGGTTACATTGTGATAAAGTTACACAACTTTGGTCAGATGTACTACCTATTATTTCTGCGATCATTCTTCAACAAATGGTTTCCTGCCCAGGTCTTTTATTTCTCTCAGTGTTCTTGGGAGAGAATAAAGACTTGAAACATAAGTCATTGATTTGTTTTCTCCTGGCCATCACAATAATTGAAATAGCCAAGAATTGGGAGACAGACAGCTTAACAATGGATAACTGGTGGCATAGGTTATGGGACAGTTTACTAATGGAAAAATTGTCAGTCAGGGCAAATAACCTCTATTGTACTTATTTTGAGGATAGATGGCATCCTTTTTTTTTTTTTTAAGTATATTAATAATCACTCTTGTCAGCCGAAACCGCTAGCCAACATTTAAATTTCTGGAAAAGAACTCTTATGGAAGACTAATAATAATGTTGACTTATACTTATATGGTTGTTTGTTAGAGACCCTCATATATCCCTCCTTAGTAGTATTTTGCTTGTGTCTTACTTCTGTCTGCTCTATTACGATTTCTTGTAAATTATAATAAAGAATTTTTTAAAAATAGAGTTGGGTTTCATATATATACTGATAGCATAAAACCCCGAAACTCCAAACAACCTCTCCCAGAGGGTTAATGTAAATGCTAAATAGCATGGGAGCAGAACCAAGCCCTGAGGAATCCTGCAAGCCAATGGCCAAGGGTTCAAGTAGGAGTCCCCCAGCACCACCTTCTGGGTTCACCCCTTCAGGAACGAATGGGACAACTGTAAAATAGTGTCCCCAAGTCCCATCCCAGCAAGGTGACCCAGAGAGATACCATGACTGATGGTACTGAAAGATAACAAGAAGTCCAACAGAACCAACAGGGACATATTTCTCCAGTCTAGTTGCCTGCCAAGGTGGCCAAAATAATTTATGTCTCACAACCAGGACTGAAACCAGATTAAAATGGATCTAGATAATCCATCTCATCCAGAAAACTCTGGAGCTAGGAGGCCACCAAATGCTCTAGAATCTTGTTCAAAAATAGAATGTTAGAGACTGGAACTCTGCTTTGTTTTAGTGAGGCATTAACCATCCCCTTTACCCATTCAGCCAGTCCCCCTCCAGTTTTTTTAAATTAATTTTATTGAGTTTTTGCAATAAAACATACAGAGTATTAAAATAATGATGAAAAGGAATACAGAAATATAACAAGAACAACAGGAAGGGCAATAATCTAATCTACACATGGTGGCTCTCACCTCTCCCAGGATCCTGTGCATATCCTTGGGTTTGCACAAACTGAAACATATCAACTGTCATGGACAAGCAGGGGCCAAAGTTACATCCACTGGATCCATATCAATTATAGCATCCATGTCACAGCTGATCCAAGCAAATTCATCTCCAAAGTGTCAGGCAAATTGTTTGCAAATGTCAGTGGCACCTACACAGCTGGTCTGACTTTACTGAAGAGAATGGGGTGTGAGGCAAAATCAGTGTTCTGTCTGTGATATTTGCAGTTTATGTCTATTTATGGCTACTTCAAAGTTCCACTAAGTTCAGCTGGTCCTACATTTAAGTAACTGTGAATGGCCAATCACTACAATTAGATAAAAATCAAACATGTGTGATCTATCCTGATACGCACTGTTATGTGCTCCCCACTTTATTCAGAAATGAGAGGTTCCAGGAGCAGCATTATTTGAGTCTGTCTTCTTTGCAGAGAGGTCATTCAGTGGACACTTACAGTGTTTGATAATACTATATTTGATTTATTTACAAATATATCAGTAGAATATTGGTGGACACAAGCAGCATACCTTAGCAGGCAATAAATTTGTTACTTCACATCAGACCACAAGGGAAAGGCACTACAGCGTAGTCTGGTTCTGTATGAATTTTGCAGCAAAATGCAATTCTGGGGGACTAAAATGTCCCATTTCCTCAGACTAGAGTCAAGACAAACTCATAGATAACCTACTCCCAGAATTTCACAATAGTACAAATACAATGTGAGAAAGCACCTGCAAATGTAGTGGCTCCAGGGCTCATGGATCTTTTCTCAGAATGTGTTATATATACTGAAATCTCACAAAATATCTGTACTTTCAGATGCAAATTTGTAAGACACCACTTATGTGTCCTACTGTGATACTCAAACAACAACAACACACTATAAGCAATATGATAGACTGCATTTATCTATTTGCAAAGCACTTGCTTTCTTATGCTGTTATCTGTATACATGTACAGATATATACTATCTATTTTACATGGCTTTTTGTCAGCCAAAGAAAATGTATGGTTCAGAATAAGACCCAAAGCTTGGGAAAGTTATTTTTGGGAACACAACTCCGAGAATCCTCCAGTCTGCACAACCATGCTAGCCATGACGATTTAAAGCACTGTCACTGCAAAGGTAACTTTTCCAATTTCTCATCAGGCCATAATCATATATACACTTGCACAGAAGCATTCCCCAGAGAACTTACTGGACTATCAGGAAAGCATGCCTAGGCCTGGACTGTGTGCAGGCAGGCATAGGAGTGTGTTTAGGTAATATCTGGGTTGTCAATTGCAAAGCTGGTGATAGAGAGAACTGTTAAATTGAAGTCTCCAAGTACATAGTTCCTCTCCATAATAAGCACACCGTGTTATAAAACTCAGGGCTCAACCGGATTCCCACCTAAATTTGATTTCAGGCTCAGGACTCAAGCCTACAATATGTAGAATCAAAATGAATAAGAGAATGTTATATTTCCTATTAAGCTCTGATCAGACTCTTACATTTACGAGCATAACATCTTGATAAAGGTTCCAAGACAACAGTGTGGGTACCAACAAAAATCAACATTGCTATGTACCTGCACCTACCTACTGCTTATAACATTGTGGGAAAATTTAAATGTTATGTTTTGTTTATTGAAAAGACATGACAGATCTTCAGAGAAACAGACCACACTTTTGTGGGCAATACATCAGAGAAAGCTACAGGGCAATTATCTGAAATTACGGTACTCCAAATAAATCAGCCATGGATCATGTACATGTTGTATGCACATATTTATTTTTATAATAACTCTGAGACTGTATGCCTGCACTGCATTTCTACAGTAGCTTGCTTTAAAGCCAAACAGCATTTCCATCAATTGTTCCTGCTATATTCCTAGCCAAATGCCAGAAATTTATGGACCATGAAAAAATAAAACAGAGAGTCTTAAGTCATAGGCTTTCTGTACAACAGTAAATTTGAAAATAGTTCCTATGTCTGTATGATATCACTCTTATGTGAGAACTGTAGAATAACCTAAGTGCACTTTAATTAGCTAACAATTAAATATTTAAGGTGTTTGTCCAAACTTATCTTACTCTTTTACAATTGTTAAACTGTTTAATGTTTTAAATTGTTGAACTGTTTAGTATTTTTACTGTTTAAATTCCTCCTAACTCCTTACTGTTTTAAATTTGTATTATTTTTAATTGTTTTAAATTCAGGGTTGTTAAAAAAGAATCATAAAATAACAGAAATGGAAGGGGACCCATAGGCCACAGAGTCTTGCTCAATGCAGGAAATCCAACTAGAGCATCCCCAGAAGGTAGGTGTCCAGCCTCTTTTTGAAGACCTCCAGAAAAGGAGACCTTTCCACCTCTCTAGGCAATTGGTTTTGTTGTTGAACCACTTTTACTATTGGTTTTGTTGTTGAACCACTTTTACTATCAAGAATTTCCTTCTAAAGTTTAATCAAAATCTGTCCTCCTGTAATGTAATTCATCAGACCTGGTCCTACCCTCCCAGAAAGCAGAGGAAAGAACCTGCACCTTCCTCTCTGTAACAGCTCTTTAGATATTTAAAGAGTACCCTCTTGTCACCCTTCAGTCTTCTCTTCACCAAGCTGAATAAATCCAGCTCCTTTAACTGTTCCTCTTATGTTTTGTTCTATCATCCCTGTTGTTCTCTTATCATCCTTGTTTCTATTCTCTGAACCTCCTCCAATTTGTCTATATTCTTCTTAAAGTGAGGTGCCCAAAAGTGAACTGAATAGGATCACCTTGGGGTCACCACAAGTTGGAAATGACTTTAAAGCACACAATGACAACAAGAAGAAATATAAAATGCTTACATTCCAACAATCATGTTTTCAAACTACAGGAAAAAGAGATTCCACCTAAATATTAAGAACTTCCTAACAGCGAGAGCTTTTTGACAATGGAATACACTGCCTTGGAGTGTGGTGGAGTCTCCTCCTTATGGAGTTTTTTAAACAGAGGTTGGATGGCCATCTGTTTGGAGTGATTTGATTGTGTGTTCCTGTATGGCAGGGATTCGATGGCCCTTGGTGGTCTCTTCCAACTCTATGATTCTATGATTTTATGATTCTGTGTCAGACAGAGAAAGGAGGGAGGAAACAAACCCTGCTAGGAAAATGAAGAAGGTGAGAGAAGGAGAAAGAGTGGGAGAGAAGGAGGGCTTGGGTGAATCAAGGAAGAAGACTGTAGGAAGCCCCAGTCAGAAAATCTGAAAAAAAGAGTTTGAACCTGCGATGCTGAAAGCAGGATAGGGTCCAATCTTTCTGAGCTTGCTTTGGGTTGCCTCACTGCCTAAGGACATATACCACCTGCTTGTGTTGCTGGTTTTCAGAATGAAACAAGCAAGGGGATAGTCACTTCACTTGTACTTCTTCTGCCTTATTCCAGGGCCGGGGGCGGGGAGAAGATGGGCCTTAAACAGACATTAAATGATTCTCAAATCAAACCTGAAAGTAGTTTTCATTGCTGATATTTACTTAGAACAGGAGTAGGCAACCTTTTTGAGCCGGGGGCTGGGTTTCTGTCCCTCAGACAATTGGGGGGCCGAAGCACCAAAAATAAATAAATTAATTAATTAAAAAATATATTTAAATTTTTTTTTAAAAACTTTTAAAAATATGCATGCACACTCTCTCAGCCCCAGAAAAGCCATGGCAAAACCCCTGTGGAGATTTTGCCAAGAAAAGTAATAACAACAATAATCAATACCATCATGGCAAGCAGTGGCAGCAGTGGGGGGGCGGCGGCAGCGGCAGGACAGGCCTGGGACCGGTCCAAAGGCCTCGGGGGGGGCGCATCTGGCCCCCCGAGGCCTTAGGTTGCCTACCCCTGACTTAGAAAGAGTGAGAGAAACCAAATGTATAGAGCATGAAAAAGGCTTCTCAAGTTCTCTTCTAAGCAATGCTCATCCTTCTCACTGAATCCACTTAAATATAAAGGAAATACCTCCCTTTTCTCTTTCTCACCTTCTCTCTCAGCCATTGACTGTTTCTCCTTGTTCTGAACATCTTTGGAGAACAAAAAGCAGCCAGCCAGTTGCACTACTATTCATGTACTTTCAGCTGTCCCTACCACACATCCGGAGCATGTATGCATCCCCAATATTAATTGCTTTCTCTTCTATTTTACCATATTCCCACTGACTTCAGATGCAAT
Source organism: Phrynosoma blainvillii (assembly GCA_026167975.1). NCBI lineage: Eukaryota > Metazoa > Chordata > Lepidosauria > Squamata > Phrynosomatidae > Phrynosoma > Phrynosoma blainvillii. The sequence continues at coordinate 56,024,160 of JANUYF010000002.1, read as the reverse complement.
ATGGAAGGTGGGAGGGGAGGAGGCAAGCTCCTGGAGTATCTGCTACAACCCAGGCTTTGAAACAGCCTGCACACAAGAGACATTTAAAGGGAAATCTTTTACAGCCAGCACTTGATAAGGGTTACGAACTCACCATAAACTGGCTGGCTCTCCAGATAACATCTTGAATAGCACTGAGGTAGACTTTTCTCAAAAGTTAGAGTTTCCTGTAAAGTTGTAACATTGGTCCCAGAAACCAGAAATTTGTATTTATTGACAAGTGGGTCATGTCTAATTAAGTCTGTAACACTAAGCCTTTGCAGACTGCCAGAAATAGTGCAAATTGAGCCCACTTTAACTGCCCTGACTCAGTGCTAGGGAATCATGGGAACTGTAATTTATTGTGGCACCAGAGCTCTCTGACAGAGAAGGCTCAATGTCTCAGAAAAAAAGACAGTTCCCATGATTCCCTAGCACTGAGCCAGGGCAGTTAAAGTGGACCCAATTTGCACTATTTCTGGCAGTCTGCAAAGGCCCTCTATTGTCAGTCAGTCTTAGGTGTGAGACTCAAAGGGGCAGGTTTGGAAAGAAAAGCAACACATTTTGCCCCATAATTTAATTCCTACAAAAGATAAGTTGCATTTAAAAATAAATAAATAAATAAATAAATAAATAAAGATTGGAATGTGGGGCAAAATGAGCACTAGGTGATATGCCCAGAAACTGGGTTAAAACTAGCCAATTGGGTAGAATGACAATCCTATTCAAATTTATTTTATCTATACACTACCATAATATAATCATTTTACTATGAATGCAATAATTGTACTGTATACCGTATTTTAAAAAAATCATGTAAATGCACTGAATGACTTTAATACAACACAGATTATCTGAATCCTGTCATAGTACTGTACTTTATATATAAAATTCTGTCAAGTAACTGACTACCACAATAAAACTAAAAAGCGGAGGGTTCTCTTTTGCTTTTGCTATGGTCATTTCCATAATATTGTATTAACTGTAGCTATTAAATGTATATTTTCTCTTTTCATATGTAATGCTTGAAAAGGGATATATCAAGTCAAATACTTAAATTTGTTAAAAACATATGGGCAGTCACCATATTGCATATTATTACATTATCTTTAACAGGCAAAAATATATTAACTGTCCCCCAGCTAAGGCTATCCTACTGATTTCACAGCACTTTCAAGCACATTCATTTCAGGGCTGAATGGCTATCAGATTCAGTAATATTTAAATAAAACAGGCTTCTGTTTTCTCTGTTTTCTGTTTCTCTAAATTATGGTTTTATATTCATAACTTTAGAATTTATACTGCTTGTGATGGTCCAATTCATGACAGTTTACAATACTTTTTCAGTGTTCCACAGGTACACTTATCTTTAAAATGCTTGTACATAGAATCATAGAAGCACTTTTAATCATATTATCACTCAGTGGTAGATGCAGTAAATACTCTGCATTAAACAGTTCAGAGCTAGTCTAGTAGAATGGAGGCCTTTTAACAACCTGAATAGTTATGTAATTAATTGTAAATCTTAACAATGATAACAACTTGTTAAAAATCATAAAAACATGTTTAAAAAACAAAAGTATCCTTGCTGGTCTAAGAGAAAAAGTATCTCAAGCCATCTACATAGAAAAAAATATACAGGAATAAATATAAAAAACTACATTTAGACAAGAAAACAGAAATGCATAATAGGAGATGTGTGACACATGGCTTGACAACAGTACATGTGAAAAGGATTTAGAAGTCTTAGGAGATCACAAGCTGAGTCAATTGTGTGATGCAGTGATCAAAAAAGCCAATGCAATTCCAGGCTGCATCAACAAGATCGCGTCTAAATCAAGGGAAGAAATATTATCCCTCTATTCTGCTTTAGTCAGACCTCATCTGGAATACTGTGCCCAATTCTAGGTGCCACAGTTCAAGAAGGATACTGACCAGCTGGAACATGTCCAGAAAGGGGCAACCAAGAGGGTAAAAGGCTTAGAAACTGAGCTCTATGGTTTAGAGAGTGGTGTATGCTTAGCTTGGGGAAGAGAAGACTGAGAGGTGACATGATAGCAATCTTGATATCTGAAGGGATGTTGTTGAGGATGGAGCAAGTTTGTTTTCTGCTTTTGAACCAATGGATCTGAATAACAAGAAAAGTGATTCCATTTTAACTTCTAAATAGTAAGAGCTGATCAACAGGAATGGACTATCTTACAAGGTGGAGGACTTTAATCAGAGGTTGGATGACCATCTATTTGTCAAGAGAGCTTTAGTTGTGTGTTCCTGCATGGTCATGACTAAATGGTCCTTTGAGTCCCTTCCAAGTCCATCATTTTATAATGCATTTTACACCCTGAAACATTCAATGTACAATACCAACTGTCCATGTTCAAAAATTAACTGGACCAACAACTGAATCTTTTTTCAACACTGGTGATGGGACAACATCTTCCATCACCCCTGAAGACAGCAGTCTAGGGTGTGTATAGCCATTTAGCACACAAATCTCTTCTCCAACAGTTTGATAATGTCTCTCAACCTCTGTCATCTGAAGTGACCATGTCTATCTAATGATGGAAATAATTTTTTTAATCCTTAAAATAGTGGGAAATGTGTTTCTAGAGTTTTGGGAAGAAGAATCCTAGACTGGTGAGAATCTTCACAGTTCAGGACTTTCTGTGCAAAATTCACATGTTTTAGTGTGGGAAACAGTATTTTCTGCACATGAAATAATATTTCTGTGGAAACAGTTTTTTCTACACAAAAAAACATTGTTTCTTATGCAGAAATTCTGTTTTCTGTATAAAAGGTGCAAGATTTGCACAGAAGAGGTACCAAACTGTACATTTATAAACAAATATGGCCTCATTTCAATTTCTATAATTGTTGATTACTCTGCTCTCTCTAATCTGTCTGAGAACCTCTGTCCAAAACACACTGCAGAAGTAGTCCAGTTTGAGACCCCTTTAACTGCCCTGGCTCAGTGCTAGGAAATCCTGGGAATTGTAGTTCATTGTAGCCCCACAACTCTTTGACAGAGAAGGTTAAATGTCTCACAAAACTACAGTTCCCAGAATTCCCTAGCATTGAGCCAGGGCAGTTAAAGCGGTCTTAAACTGGATTATTTTTGCAGTGTGTTTTGGACCTCAGTGAAGGCTGGTCTGGCCATAGAGGTCCAAAACACACTGCAGAATAATCCAGTTTGAGACCACTTTAACTGCCTTGGCTCAATGCTAGGGAATTCTGGAAACTATAGTTTTGTGAGACATTTAGCTTCTCTGTCAGAGAGATCTGGTGTCACAATAAACTATAATTCCCAGGATTCACTAGCACTGAGGCAGGACAGTTAAAACAGTCTCAAAACTGGATTATTTATGCAGTGTGTTTTGGACCAGAGTCTCTGCTTGAATGTCTACTAAAACATAAGCTTGCCTATCTGCCAGCCCTCATGCCTTGATATTTGGCATTTCATACCTACAGTAGCATTTTTAAAAGATGAACTACTTTTCACATGTGAGGAGGCAATACATCTGTTCTTCCAGTCAGGGAAACACTTGCTGTAAATGAACATTAGCCCAGTGATACAACAGTATTAATTTCTATAGACCACTGGAGACCAAGCACAGCTCCAGACAACAAGGTAATGTTATTTTATAAAAGGCACATAAGATGCAGATGCATTACTACAGTGGAGTCAGTGGTCTGTATCGGGTGAGATCACAATGCCAAGAGTGTTCGGCTAATATCAGGACTACTGCAAACAAACATAATTCTGTAAAGCAGTGCAGGAAAGAATAGAGTTGGTCTCAAATCCTGCAATCATATGACCACTGCCATTTGAGTAAGACCCAATAAAATCAGTGAATTGCACCAAAGGATTGAAACATACGACAGTAAACCCATTAAAAAGAAATACACTCCAGGTAAATCCACAGGACTTATTTCAAGTTGTTATTAAGAATGCAAAACAAATTTAGATTTTGGCATGGTTTTGGCCAACCATATCTCCTAAGAAAAGGAACACAACAAGATCAACGAATGCATCTGTTCCAAGTAAAAAAGAAAAGAATTGATAGTTATTTCATTCTATTAATCATCTCCATATGCAAGCATTAATGTACAAAATTAAATATAGTTTTACTCGTAGGTGTAGACTGGCAGCTCACTAGAAGGATAGAGTATGCTCTAGCTGAACACATTTTTGCATAGATTCTGAGTTACATTGGAAACCATTCACACCTAACATGGTTACAAAAGTGGAAAAGCAAACAGTCTATGTGCTAAGGACAGCCACTTGGAAGTCTAATTGATTTCAATAAGTGCACTTAAGATTGTTGCTTAATCATATGTAACACCAAATAAATACTTTAGAAATGCAGTTTTCCTGGCATCATTTGTTTCATTATAGGCTAACTTGATGGAAAGATTGTTGAAGTAGTTCAAGATTTTAATCTTTTTTTTTTTTTAATGTTGCAGTTTGGAAAGCAAATTTCTTGAGATAGTGAAAGAGAAAAACATCCAGCACTTTCAATGTAACTGACACTTGTTTGATTCTACAAATCAAGGAGAAATTATTCAATATCTACCAAACACAAATTCTTTCTCAGGGGGTAATAATGGAATGACAACAAGCTCACCAAAGTTGAAACCTCCATTAAGTGCCTTTAAAAAAGTAATTCCAGACAAGGTTTTTACCATGCAATTGCACTGCCGTATTCATGGAAATGTACAAAAGGTCCAGACAGTGCTGTCTTTAGTTTATTCCTCCCATGCTTTCCCAATAGTTTATCCATGTGTTGTTGTTTTTCTTAGCACAGAAGATATTTTAAGTTAAGTATAATATCTGCACAGTGGCTTTGAACTATGAACTGTAAGAATTTTTGGTCTGGAAGGTCCCTGTGAAGGTATCTGTTCCATTAGTACTGCCTCTTCATATTGTTTTGCAACTCATATCACTCCTATATAGGCAATATAATTTGTCTGCATTTTGAAATTTTATCAGTCAACAAGCAACTTGAAAGTATGCAAACACACAGAGCTGATTACAACCTAATTCATCAGCCAAGCTTTTATACTCAGTGTGTAAAGGTAAGCCCATTTGTAGATCACACCCTGCCTCAGATTTGTGACACCAAATTAGAAATATGTTTGCATACCATTCCTTACTATCATGTCTTCTGATTCTGTCTCCAAACGTCTGGAAACCAAAACCAGTGCTAATTACTACCTTGCTTGTGGATCCATTCCTGAATCTGACTACCTGCTATAATGCCTCAACTCTTCACATAATTTCATTCAAACATAATGACAATCACACATGGCAGCACTTTTTACATTTTTAGTGTATGCGAGTCAACAGTTGGAAAACTGGAGTCAGAATTTTTCAAATACAAGTTTATATTAGTGTTATGATTAAGGATAACTAGACAAATTAAAACTTGTGATTTGTGCCCAATGAAATTCAATTAATTTAGTTTAATAGTAGAAAGTATATAGATTGCTACACAAACTGGTTTTTGGGAGAAATGATTGTCTGACAGCCTTTTTTTTTTAACCTAGGATTTAAAAGAGCTCAGAACTACCCAATCAGTCTAAGCAGTTAAATTGAATATTTGAAGGCTTAGATATTCCAACTATGCCATAAATTCTCATTCTGACTGGTCCAAAACATTCTGTTTGTTTAGATGAATTCCAGAGGATGTCTTTTTCAATTGAAATATATCTATTTAATGATATATAAAATATGTCATAAATATTTGATCCACAAACAGCCAAATACCTAACAAAATATTTAAGGCACATCTTGTCTAAATTTCAAGCCATATATTATGAATCTTTTGTAAAGGATACTAAACTTGCTAGAGTTACACCCATCTTGTTCTGTTTCATTGGGTTGAACTTTTGCTCTTCCACACTGAAGAATATCTTTCATGTTAACATTAGAAAGGTTTACAGTGGAGGCAAACCATCCTATTATATGTTCTGCCTTCCTTGGATCTTTCTGTGAAGTAGCTGAGTGAGGAGGGCTAGATGTCTAGCATTTCTAGACATCTTAAGCTTCAAAAGCAGGATTCCATTCAAACAGATCTTAAATCTATTTTACCAAGGCTTAGCCCTAGTGTGTGACTGTCACAATAATAAACATAAAAATGGCTCCAAGCAGGAGTGGGCTGCACTGTAATCTGCCCACAAAACACAGCTAAAATGAGGAAATGGGCAGATCAAGACCAGCCCAACACAGAGATGAGCTTGATGGGACAATACAATGTATTTTATATCCCAGTTCCCCATAACATTATATAAAGTGCCTACAATACACTAAAAATGAGCTGCCAGCATTCCCAAAACTCTGCAAGCCCACAGCAGGTGGTTTTTATAGCCGGCCAACTCTTATTCAAGGTAGGGATGACCTTCCTACAAGCACTAGCTAAACAAAACAGTACAAAACAAAATGCCTATTTAAAAAAAAAAAAACAATTCCAGGAAAGGATTTCCGAGAGGCTTCAAGCCCAATATCTAACAGAAATTGGTCACAGCTCCAAAGTGGAAACTAGTGAATGGCTGCCAGCAGGGCAAGTTGAGGCCTTTTCTTTGTAAAGGGTAAACATCTAATTCCTTCATTTCACGCGCAGGTGTCCCAGTAGGGGACATAATGTAGGCCAGAGGAGATGGTGTTTAGAAACCCTACTCTTTAAGAGCCATAGAAATGTAGAATCACAGAGTTGGAAGAGACCAGAAGGGCCATCCATGATCTAGTCCAAACCCCTGCCATGCAGGAACACAGAATTACAGCACCAGCGACAGATGGCCATCCAGCCTCTGTTTAAAAACCTTCAAAGGAGGAGACTAGAAAGCATAAGGCTTTCCACTCTCAGGGGGAGTGTATTCCACTGTTGAACAACTCTTATTGTTAGGAAGTTCTTCCTAATGTTGAACCGGAATTTCTCTTCCTGTAGTTTGCATCCATTGTTCCAGGTCCTATTCTCCGGAGCAGCAGAAAACAAGCTTGCTCCATCCTCAATATGACATCCCTTCAAATACTTAAAGAGGGCTATCATGTCACCTCTTAACCTTATCTTCTCCAGCTCCCTAAGTCTCTCCTTCTTAAAAATGAGGTTCCAAGCTGCAAGCTTTAGGGACAGAAGACTTGCAAAAGCCGGATGCGTGTTTCCAGGTACTCCGTTTTCTCTCCAGTCCCAGGCATGTTTATCCTCCGGATTTTGCTCACATCCAACAAGGTGGCACATGGGAAAGGCATCAGGAGGAGGAGTGGCACCTACAGTCCAAAGGCAGGAACAAGGTTCCCCGCTTTTAGATGGGAGTTTTCCACCTGAGGAGGCAGGAGAGCCAAGCACTCCTAGAAGCACCTCTTCTCCATCCTGGCTGGAGAAGAAACAGCACAGGAGGAATGCATTGTGTGTGTGTATGTGTGTATGTATATGCGTGTGCAGCCAGACTTTGCTGTTGTAGGTGTGGGGCAGACTGGGGGGGGGGGGGGCAGGGTGACCAGATGTCTCAACCTCAAAAGAGGACAAGGCATCCTAAAAGGGAGGATGTTCCAAAAAAAATGGAGGGACATGACCCAAGAAAAGCTACAAACACTCATAGGGCTATAATAAACCCATGCTTCTTAGTCATGCTCCAAATGGAGGACATTTTCAGGGGTGACCAGATGTTGTTAACTGCAAAGGAGGCCAAGGCACTGCAAAATGGAGGACATTCCAAAAAAAATGGAGGGACATGACCAAAGAAAAGATAAAACCACTCATATGAATATCCATTCATGCTTCTTAGTCCTGGTCCAAATGGAGGACATTTTGGAATTCCTCTTGGACAGAAGGGGGAAATGTAGGGCATGTTTTGGGAAAGGAGGGCACCTGGTCAACCTGAGTGGGGCGGAGGAGGGGCAGGGTGATCAGATGTCCTCCTCCCAAAGGAGGACAAGGCATGGCCAAATAAAAGGTAAAAACCCTCATATCAATATCAGTCCATGCTTCTTAGTCCTGCTCCAAATGGAGGCCATTTTCTGGGTGACCAGGTGTCCTCACCGCAAAGGAGGACGAGGCACCGCAGAATGTAGGACGCCCCAGGAAAAGGGAGGGAGATGACCCAAGAAAGGCTGCAAACACTCGTGGAAACACAACCCCATGCTCCAAGCGGAGGGCAAGGTAGAAATAAATGTAGGACAGGTGGGGGTGATGGATGGGGATGGGCTCTTCTTCTTCTTCTTCTTTTTGGGGTTGTGGGGGTGGGGGTGGGGGTGGGGGGTGCCTACCTGCTTGTCGAGGGCGGTCTCCTTGGCGCTGCCGGCGGCGGAGGAGGAGGAGGAGGAGGCGGCCTTGGGGGCCGGGGCCCTTTCGCAGGTGCAGCCTTCCAGCAGGTACATGCCTGCGGGGCGGGCGCTCTGCTCGCTCTCGAAGTAGAAGAGCATGTTCTGGTGGAGGCAGAACCACTTCTCGTGCCACCGGCTCGCCGTCTCCGCCGTCTTCTTGCTCAGGTAGCCCCGCCGGGAGCCCTCCTTGCGGGCCACCAGCCCCAGGTACAAGGCGTGGCCCTCGTTGTACCGCACGCTCTTCTGCATGGCCCGGGAGACACGCTCACACTCACACACACACGTGTATGAAGGAGGGTATGGGGAAGTTTCACCCTTCCTTCCTTCCTCCCTTCCTCCCTTCCGCCCCTCTCTCCTCGTTTCTTTCTCTCCCTCTTCCCTTCCTTCCCTCCTCCCTTCTTTATTTCCTTCCCTTCCTTCCTTCTTTCCTTCCCTTCTTTCCTTCCCTTCTTTCTCCCTTCCTCCTTCCTTCCCTCCTCCCTTATTTCCTTCCCTCCTTTCTTTCCTTCCCTTCTTCCTTCCCTTTTTCTCCCTTCCTTCTTTCCTTCCCTTCTTTCCCTCCTTTCTTTCTTTCCTTCCCTTCTTCCTTCCTTCTTTCTCCCTTCCTCCTTTCCTTCCCTCCTTTCCCTCCCCCTTATTTCTTTCTTTCTTTCTTTCTTTCTTTCCTTCCTTCCTTTCTTCTTTCTTTCCTTCCTTCCTTCCTTCCTTCCTCCCTCCCTTCCTCTTCTCCTTTCCCTCCTCCCTTCCTTCTTTCTTCCTTTCTTCTTTCCTCCCTCCCTTCCCTCTTTCCCTCCTTCCTTCCTCTCTTTCTGCTTTCCTCCCTTCCTTTCTTCTTTCCCTCACTCCTTCCTTCCTCCCTTCTTCCCCTCGTTCCTTCCTTCTTTCACTCTATCCTCCCTTGTTTCCTTCTCTTTTTCTTCCCTTCCTTCCCTCCTTCTTTCTCTCTTTCTTTCCTTCCTTTTCTTTCCTTTTTTCCTTCTCCTTCAGCGGGAGCCCCTCCTCGAAGAAGCCGCTTCGAGGCCACCAAGGCTGCGCCTCATGAGCTCGGCTCCTCTCAGTGGCTGAGGCGACGCCAATCAACCAAACCTCCGCTGTTGCGGGTTCGTCGCGCTCCAAAGCCCCGGAAGCTGCTTTAGTGGGTGACCGGAGCAGCAACGGGGCGCCACAGCTTTACGCGTGTAGGAATGTGTGGAGAAGTTTCCTCCTCCCTCCCTTTTTTCCTTCCTTTCTTCTTTCTTTCTTTCTTCCTTCCTTCCCTCCCTTCCTTTCTTCTTTCCCTCGTCCCTTCCTTCCTTCCTTCCTTCCTTCCTTCTTTCTTTCCTCCCTCCCTTCCCTTTTTCCTTCCTTCCTTCCTTCCTTCCCTCCCTCCCTCCCTCCCTCCCTTCCTTCTTTCCCTCCTTCCTTCCTTCCTTCCTTCTTTCTTTCTTCCTTCCTTCCCTCGTCCCTTCCTTCCTTCCTTCCTTCTTTCCTCCCTCCCTCCTTTCCTTTCCTTCCCTTTTCCCTTCCTTCCTTCAATGGGAGCCCCTCCTCGAAGAAGCAAAGTCGCGGCCACCAAGACTGCGCCTCATGAGCATGGCTCCCCTCGCTGGCTGAGTCACCAACCCTCCGCTGTTGCGGGTTCGTCGCGCTCCAAACCCTTGGGCGCTTCTTTTGCGGCTGACCAGAGCATCCACGGGATGCGCGGCTTCTCCTCCTCCTGCTTCAACCCTGGAGGCGGGGAGGGGGTTCCTGGTCTCCTCCACCGCCCCCCCCCCCCCACCTTAGGAAGCCGGGCTCATCCCCAAAAACCCTCCTGGGCTGAGCAGCGCTCGCTCCTTCGACGCACCCAGAAAAGTTCCGCCAGGCGCGCTTGGGCTCTTGGCGCGCAAAGGCGCACCGACCGACCGACCGACCTCTTCCTCCTCCTCCTTCTTCCTCCTCCTCTTCCTCCCCCCTAAACCCCCCCAGAGACACACCAGGAGCCAGAAGGGGAAATGTCACGTGGGAGATCAGCTGTAATCGGCTTTGGAGACCAATTTAAAGAGCAAAGTCGCTGCCAGAGCGCACTCACCCGCCCTTTGGAGGAGAGAGAGCCTCTGGCAGAAAAAAGGAGAGAAAGAAAAAAAGAGAGAAAGAAAGAAAGAGAGAAAGAGGTTTACTCCTCCTCCTTCTTCTTCTCCTCCTCCTCCTCCTTTTCTTTTCTTTTCCTTTCCCTCCTGCCTCCAGGGTTTTTATTTCTCCCTTCCCTTTTCCTCTAGCCAGCCAGCCAGCCTTGCAGCCAAGTCAAGTCAAGCTGACCAAAAAACAGCAGAGCAAGGCAGCCAGGCACAGATTTCCTCACAGTCCTCCCCTTTTTTGTTTTTGCTTTTTGCAGCCTGAGGCGCAGAAAAGCCTGTCTCCAACTGGGGGGGGGGGGCTGGAGAGGAGGAGGAGGAGGAGGAGGAGGGAGCCTCAGGCTGCAAAAGGTTGGGAAAATGTGAGGAGAGCTGTGCCTGGCCGCCTTGCTCTGCTTCCTCGGCTTCCCTTTGACGCTTGACCCTCTCTCTCCCAGGGAAGAAGGGAAGGAAGGCCACAGAAGGCGAGGAGGAGGAAAAGGAGCGCCCCGGAGCCGCCTTGGGACAGACAACTGGGGCGCCTGGCTTTCCCGCCTGGAGAAGGGTTAACGTCGGGAAGGCGGCCAGGAGCACCCACATTTTAAAAAGGCCAACACGAGGAGGGCTGCCAAGGGTTTCCTCCCCAAAACCCCTTCTTTCCAGTTTTAGTCCAGGGACAGAGTTCGTTCAGGTAGCCCTTTCCCCTATTCTAGTCTAGTTTCAGGCAGGGATCCCAATTCTGGCAAACCCTTTCCCTTTTCTAGTCGAGTTTTAGTCCGGAGCATAGAGCCTTTGCAGACTGCCAGAAATAGTGCAAATTGAGTCCACTTTAACTGCCCTGGCTCAGTGCTAGGGAATCATGGGAACTGTAGTTTATTGTGGCACCAGAGCTCTCTGACAGAGAAGGCTCAATGTCTCAGAAAAAACTACAGTTCCCGTTATTCCCTAGCACTGAGCCAGGGTAGTTAATGTGGACTCAAGTTGCATTATTTCTGGCAGTCTGTAAAGGTCCATAGTTCCTGCGACACTTTTTCTAGTCAAGTTGTAGTCCAGGAAGGTAGTTCAGGTGACATTTTCCCCTTTTCTAGTCAAGTTTTAGTCCGGGAACGCAGTTCAGGTGACATTTTCCCCTTTTCTAGTCAAGTTTTAGTCCAGGACCATAGTTCAGGCAACCCTTTTCCCTTTTCTAGTCTAGCTTTATTCCAGGAAGGTAGTTCAGGTGACCCCTTTTCTTTTTCCAGTCAAGTTTTACTCCAGGCAACTCCTTTCCCTTTTCTAGTCCAGAGATTTTAGTCCAGGAACATAGCCCAGACCATCCCTTCCTCTTTCTAGTCAAATTTTAGTCCAGGATCATAGTTCAGGCCACCCTTTTCCTTTTTCTAGTCGAGTTTTAGTCCAGGGACATAGTTTAAGTGACCCCCTTCCCTTTTCCAGTTGAGTTTTAGTCCATGAACATAGTTCAGGCAACCCACCCTTTTCACACTCCAAAATCTATAAGGCCACTGCTTTTCAATTCCTAAAAGGAACCTCTGGAAGAAATCCAAAAAGTTAATCATTTTTTCCTAGTGTGGTATGGGAATGGAGGCTTTTCACCAAGTTGAACTTTCACTGGCTTGGCAAGTTTTTAAAATATTCAAGCAAGTCACCCTCTCCCAACTTCAGAGGAAGGAAATGGCAAACCCTTCCTCTGAACAAATCTTGCCAACAAAATCTTCATCTTGCCTGAGGGTCACTGGATAGTGAAGAAAGTGGATAGGAAGAGCATCAACTTGTTTGAAATGTGGTGCTGGAGAAAAGCGTTAAGAATACCGTAGATTGCTAAAAGACAAATCAATGGATCCTAGAGCAAATAAAGTCTGAACACTTCCTAGAAGCCAAGATTACTAAACTGAGACTCTCCTATTTTGGCTATATCCTGAGAAGAGAAGACTCACTAGAAAAGACAATAATGTTTAGCAAATTAAAAGGCAGGAGGAAAAGAGGAAGACTGCATTCCAGATGGAGAGACTCAATTAAGGAAGCCATGGCCCCAAGTCTGCAAGACCTGACCAAGGCTGTTGATGATAGGATAACTTGGAGGTCTTGCATTCATTTCTTCTTGTTGCTGCATGCCTTCAAGTTGTTTTTGACTTTTGATGATCCTAAGGCACTATTATGGTGTTTTCTTGGAAAGATTTGTTCAGAGGGCATTTACCATTCCCTTCCCCGAGGCTGAGAGTATATGACTTGCCCAAAGTTGCCCAGTGAGTTTCATGACTGAGCTGGAAATTGAACCTGGTCTCCAGAGCCATAGGACTTTATCACACAGGTGGAAAGCACCCGCATCTCATTAATAAATGGTCATTAAATCCATGAATACCAGGGGTGCAGTGGCTCATGTGGTTAAGACACTGACTGTTCAAGATTGGCAGGTTGGTAGTTCGAGGCCCAAGTGCTGCTTGATGGGGTGAGCCCAACTTCTGCCAACCTAGCAGTTCAAAAACATGCAAATGCAAGTAGATAAATAGGTACCACTTTGGTGGTAAGGTAAACAGCGTTCTGTGCAATCATGCTGGCCCCACGATCACAGAGCAGTCTCTGACAACTCTGGCTCTTCGGCTTTGTAACTGAGATGAGCACTGCTCCCTATGGTTGGACACAACTTGACAACCTTGTCAACAGGGAATACCTTTACCTTTAAATCCATGAATATCCCACAATAACGGGAGTGTTTTTAGACATCGGCATTATCCTGTTGAATAAAGCAGCAAAATCGCACCACTTTTCATTCATGGGATTTTCCCTTGAATGAAAAGCAGCATGTTTTTGCCACTTTATTCATGGGATAATGACATCACACGACATCATTTCAAAACAGTCCCATTATTGCAGGATATTCACAAGATTTAATGGCCATTTATTCACAGGATGTGGGCACTTGCCTCCTGTGTGATAAAGTCCGTAGTCCAACACTCAAACCACCACACTATGCTGGCTCTCATTCATAGAGTCAGCATAAGGAGATGTCGACTTGACAGCAGCTGATAACAAAAAAAAAAAAAAAAAAACCACCATGGAAATTCTGGTGGAAAATGATATGCTTGCTTTATTTTTAGAGCATTAAGAAGCCATCAGTTTTAAAACTAGGGGGGATCAGATCTGTAATGATATAATTATATCACATGTTCCTGCTTCCCAGAAAATTTGCTCAGACTGTTCTATAATGTTCAGACAGAAGCTGGTTCATGACAGACTAACTGCCTGATCCTGGCAGATTTTAAAAACAACATCCTGTTCACAGTTGCAGGTTATCACCATTATCAATTTAGTATCAGTTAAAACATAAGATAAAACCAAGTTCAGTCAATATAAGACTGGTGTTTTTGGTACAGGATCAGCTCAGCAGCAAAATCAATCAAACTTGCAAGATATCTGCTGTATGATCAAACAGAACTGGCAAAATCCAAACTGACCAGCTGTTCCAGCTGTTTACAATTAAAATCTCTGTAGCTTTGACATCCCTGTTCACTAATCGCCACAGAGATTGCCAGCTACAATAATACTGAAGCATTTCAAAAGTAAACAGGATATTCCATTTACAACCTGACTCACAATCCTAGCTCAGGCAACAAGTTACTAGTTAATTCTTTACACACACACACACACATGTATAATTTCTGATATAAACATTTCAGGGAAATACATTGGTGAATATTCTTTTTCAAAACGCGCAAAACTACCTTCTTCAAAACCCCTTACCATTTAAAATAGTTCAGCGAACAGGCACTGGGGATGGAAGGGGGGGTTCATACAGATCGGGGTATTTCTCTGTAAAAATGTTTTATTCTCATCTGTGATGACTTTGTAGTCCAAATAATTTTTACATTAACGTTTTCCAGCTTCACTACTGTTGTTGTGATATATTCTAATCTTTGCACATGGTTTGTTTGTTTAGTATTTTATAGGTCTGCTTTAATCCTTATAAATGCAATTGTATAGTAATGATCTGTTGTTGTTGTTGTTGTTGTTGTTGTTGTTGTGTGCCTTCAACTCATTTCCATACTGATGACCCTAAAGGAAGCCTATTATGAGGTTTTCTTGGCAAGATTTGTACAGAGAGGATTTTACCTTTCTCTTCTTCTGAGGGTGAGAGAGTGTGATTTGCTTATGGTCTCCCAGTGAGTTTCTGTGGCCAAATGGAGATTAAAACCATGATGTACAGTGTCCTAGCCTAACACTGAAACCACTACACTGCACTGACTCGCTGTATTAATGATTACAATGAACTAAATAGATAGGAGTTAGTCAGTGAATGGAACGAATTGACCAGACAATCACTATGCCCTGAAACAATGATAAAACTCAGCTCTAACTTAATATCTAAATGCCCTGAGGACAGTACACATGAAACATGTTTTCACATCCATGTCCATTTTTGGACTGCAAACTATGTATGCTGAAGACAGTGTGTGCCTATGCCATAAACAAATTTCCAAATGGCAGTTACATTTTCCAGGACTCTACTCATGCTTCCTGTCACTGAATCAGTGACAGAAAACATGGATCACCATGTCTGAGTGGACAGATAGATGGACTGCCAAATTCACCAATACATGCCTCTTTACTCAAAAGACATTGTTAAAAATTTCTCTCTTCTTTCCAGATACACTTTAAAATAATTAAGAATTACAGGTAGCTATCCACCTTATTCTGATTTTATTTCATACTGCTGACACAATACATGTGGAGACTACATGCAGTATGTATACAATTTGGATACACTCTAAATTAGTTGTACGTATTCTCCATTAAAATTAAGAGTAAACATTTCACATCAATTTAAGTGGAGCATCAGTATGATCAGTTTAATAATCTGGCTCCAACTCCATTTCTTTATTGGTTGCATTTCTCTTCTGCCATACCATAAAATGGTGCACAAGGTGCCAGTATAGGTAGATTATAACAATATGGGAGTACATTTGTGTCCAACCCTGTCAGATGTATAATTACTATTCATATTTTACGAATATGCTATCTACAGTATCAACATGACTCTTACATAGCCCTAAAAGGTATATTTTAGCTTTCTTTTGCTTCTTATGATACTTATGACTGCTGTTAATCCAAGAGGAGAACAGAAAATAATCAACTATACACTGCAGCTAGCAAAGGTTTTTTTATATGTGGTTTTCACGTTATACATTGTTTGCACAATGTGCGGCGTAAAAATTAACAGAAATAAGGGAGAAAATTAAAGAAGTATTATAGAATGCTGCAGATAAGTATTATAATGATGTATGTATGGAAAAGATTTCTGCATGAAGATCACTGATCTAGATACATAAAAGAATGTTATGTGGATATTCATGACCCATGTCCATGTGTATATGCCTGATATGTTACTAATGTACTATACTGCTAATTTCATTGATCGCACAGACAATTCTAAATGAAAATTGTTAAATGTTACCTATATGTTTATGTTCTATAATGTATTAGGTCTCAAAATGGCTAAGCTCTAATATAGATAAAACTGAACTAGGTGGAACATGGCAAGCTGTATCAGTAAATGCATATATGCAGGACCTTGTAAGAACTCCAGAAAAGAGTTCAAACTAACTGTTTCAAGGTAGAAAAGACACCTTTACTTAATGGTGGGGTGAGCATAATCCCTAAATTAACCAAAAATGTATCTGATGTTAGCCAACTGAGATGGCGTGATGAGATTCAGAAAGCAAAATGTTTGGTATTGCCAAATGTATTAAAAAGAAGTTGGTAACCATGGAAACAAAATTAGCAAGAAAGCAACCTGTTATATCAGGGTTAAAATTTCACTACTAATAATTTATATTCAATCTGAGTGTTACTTAAGAGCAGATACGTACCTCTGAGATGCATCTACACTGTAGAAATAATGCAATTTGATACCACTTTGAGTACTTTAGCTCCAAACTATGTAATCCTGGGATTTCTTGTTTTACAAGTTCTTAAGCACTCTTTGTCTAAGGGTGCTGGTGCCTCACGAAACTACAAATCCCAGGTTTCTGTAGCATGGAGCCATGGCAGTTAAAGTGATGACAAACAATATTATTTCTACATTGTAGTTGCACCCTTGGAAAGAGTATTCAAACATTCAGAAAACAAGTTTCTGGCATTTTTCAATATATATATATATATATATATATAGGTAGGAAGGAAGGAAGGGAAGAGCTCACAGACCTATTTAAACACTAAGAACTAATATAAAGATAAAGGACTTGCAGAGTGTATTGCTCATCTACCACTTCTGTGGCACAAATAGAAACAAACCTGTATCTACAGACAATTGCACTCTGACAATGAGGGCTGGGCACCCTTATATGGGTTATAAAATGGCCACAACTTTAATGCAAAATACAGGGGTTGTAAATCAATCATAAACCCATCATAAGCCAATCATATTGCTATCATAAATCAATCATAATGTTATCATAATTTCATCATAATGTCATCATAAATAAATCATAAATACATCATAAATCAATCATACTATCATAAAGATCGAAATGTGAGTGAGCTAAAAGAGAGAAAGATGGTGCCTGATTGAGAGGACATGTCAGCCAGCAATGGCCATGTGCAGAGTCCTATATAAGCATGTCAGTTCTCATTGCACATATGGCAGGAACTCCCCACCCCATGATATTTTGCATGAGGTTTGGAGCGAGATCTTGCCCCAACCTCTAATGAAGTACTGCGATGGCACCTGCCATCATGAGACTTTGGGGCCTTTGCAGACTGCCAGAAATAGTGCACATTAAATTGAGGCACTGCCCTGGCTCAGTGCTCGGGAATCATGGGAATTGTATTTTTTTCTGGGACATTGAGCCTTCTCTGTCAGAGAGTTCTGGTGCCACAATAAATTACAGTTCCCATGATTCCCTAGCACTGAGCCAGGGCAGTGCCTCAATTTAATGTGCACTATTTCTGGCAGTCTGCAAAGGCCCTTTGGTCTCCATTACTCTGAGCAGCCACTCAGAATAGCAGCTGGGCATGGTGCCAGCCCCCCATGCATGCCCAACACAAATGGGACCCCTCCGTCATGCATCAGGGTGGGTCATCTGTAAGCAGCTGTTACAAAAGTTTGAAACTCATTCAGAGAACAGGATTAATAAACCAAAGTAACTACCATTCCCTACAGTCACCTTAAGAGAAATGATTAATGTACTATGCAACTGATATCTCTAAAAAATAAAATAAGTTCCCACAAACTCATATGATTTGCAGAAGGTTATACTATATTCCAGTACAGTCTACTACAAACTATTCTCAAATGCAGCTCCATAGAGAAACAAGCAAGTAAATTTTTGGTGTGCAGAAACCAACTGTACAATTTTTGGAGGTCTATACTTCTGAGGCTTGCCTACAATCCTAAAGACATCAGATCCCATCTGTTCATGGAAGTTAAACAAGGTCAGTCCTGGTTAATACAAATTCTGTAACCTATTTCTCAGATGGAGGAACTGGCAAACCACCTCTGAGGATTCCTTGCTTAAGAAAACCCTATCAAATTCATGAGGTCACCATAACTTGACAGGCAACTTGAAGGCATGCACATGCATACATGCACGCACACACGCACACACACACACACACACACACACTATACTCATGATAAAAGTTTGGGATCAACGTAGTTCTGAATATGAATTTATGACTACTATTTCCTAGTTATTATTGTGTTGTATTTATTTTTATACATATTTGTATACAATAAAATTGCTTAAGTTTTAAAACACCACATCATATTCAACCCATGTTGAAATACTCCATACAGTGAGCTTATGTTTCTGTTCACACATAATCATAAGTAAATAATAGAATGTGGTGGGACTACATTACAGAGCAAAAGCACTTTATGGCCTCATATTGGCAAGAAGACTAAGGTAGGTATTGTTATTCTTGCAAGGAGAAAACCAATTTGGCCATATCCATTGACCAGGGAATACGGAAATGCAGGGAACATATCCCTTCCCCCACAAAAGAACTCTGGTGCCCCATGACCAGTTGCCACTTGGACTGTAGAAAGGACAGAGGAAATAGACTTTTGCCTGTGTTGCTGTTCAAAGCAGCAAGGGCTCTAGGTCAGTTTTGTTGTTGTTAATTGCCCCTGAGTCGATCTCGACTCATGGCAGCCCTATGGATGAGACATCTCCAAGACACTCTGTCCTCCACTGCTCTGCTTAATTCCTGCCACCTCTTAATACCCATGACCTCCTTAATAGAGTCCATCCCTCTAGCATGTGGCCTTCCTCTTTTCCTACTTCTCTCCACCTTTCCCAGCATTATTATTTTTTCCAAAGAGTCCTCTCTTCTCATGATGTGGCCAAAGTATGACAGCCTCAGTTTGGTCATCTTGGCTTCCAGGGGGAAAGCTGGCTTGATCTGCTCTAGGACCCAATTGTTTGTCCTTTTGGCTGTCCATGGGATCCTCAGCACTCTTCTCCAGCACCACAATATCTCAAATGCATTGATTTTTTCTTACCATCTTTCTTGACTGTCCAGCTCTCACATCCATATATGGTAACAGGGAATATGATGGCTTGTATGATTCTAACTTTTGTGCTGAGTTGTATATCTTTGCATTTTAGAATCTTTTCTAGTTCTTTCATAGCCACCGTCCCCATTCTTAGTCTTCTTCTGATTGCCTGACTGCAGTCTCTCATTTCTATCAATGTTTGATCCCAGGTGTGGGAATTCTTTTACTATTTCTATTTCTTCATTGTCTAGGTTGAACTTGTGAAGGTTTTCGGTGGTCATTATTTTTGTTTCCTTTATGTTCAGCATTAAGCTGCCTTTGCACTTTCTTCTTTGATCTTCTTTAGTAGGTATTCCAGGCCTGTGAGGTTTGCTGCTAGTACTGTGGTGTCATCTGCATATCTTAAATTGTTGATATTCCTTCCTCTATTTTCACTCCTCCTACTTCTGTGTCCAAGCCTGCTTTTCTTATAATATGTTCTGCATGCAAGTTGTACAGATAGAGTAAAAGGATGCAGCCTTTTCTGACTCCGTTGCCAATTGGGAACCATTCTGTTTCTCCGTGTTCTGTTCTGATGGTAGCCTCTTGTCCTGAGTACAGATTCCTCATCAGGACTATCAGACGTGCTTCACTCCCATGTCTTTAAGGGCATTCTGTAGCCTTTCATGATCTATGCAGTCAAAGGCTTTGCTATAGTCTATAAAGCACATGATGATTTTCTTTTGGAATTCCCTGGTGCACTTCATTAGCCATTGTATGTTTGCAATGTGGTCCCTTGTACTTCTTCCTTTTCTGAATCCTACTTGGACCTCTGGGATTTATCTCTCCATATGTGGTTGGAGTCTATGTTGCAGAATTTTGAGCATGATTTTGTTTGCATGGGAGATCAGTGCCATGGTTCTATAGTTGCTGCAGTTTCTTGTGTCTCCTTTTTGTGGATGGGGATGTATATTGATTGCTTCCAATCTCTTGGCCATCATTTTGTTTTCCATATCTGTTGACATATTGGGATGTCTCATCATAGAATTGTAGAACATAGGTTGTTGATCATAGGTCAGTTGTAGAACCTATATGCAACCAAGATCACCCAAGCAAGAAAAGATCAGCAGACCCTACCTGGATGCAAATGCATGTTTACAACTTGTTCATGTTCAAATTATCTTCCTACTCTACTCCTTTCTACTTCAGTTTAAGCATCACTCCCACTATTCTCTTCAAATTACAGCTATGAAAATGTATAGCCATTTCTCTTTTCAATTAATGGTTCACTATTGTGTCATAACTTGGACAAACTGTAATTAGTTTCAACTATGTTTTGCAAACAAGACAAGACAATTTCAAACCATGGTTAATAATCCTGATCTGTTCAGATAGTTAAAACTACCTACCTTTCTCTGTTCAGACTTAACATGAGATAGAAATTCATAGAAACAGAAGTAAATGCTTTGAATGTTATGGCTATGCTGGAGAAAGAAGTGCATGAAGTCTTTTATATGTAATGCTATACTACATTTTAGTATTATGTGCATACCAGGCTGTTGAGGATAGGGTGATTTTGAGGTCTCATTTATAAGATTGCCATAAATCAAGGTCAACAATAATTTCTTACAGATTAGCAAGATAGCGAAGCTCCTTTCAGCAGGTGAAACTGTGGGCAAATTTTTAATTACATCTGTCTGGTAGACAGACACATACAGATGTGGATACATAGAAAGCAAAAATACTTAGATGTGGTAATTTCAGTATAAATAGTGAAATTATGAGATACCTGCAGATCTACCTGGTTAACAGCCTAGTTAACTTGCATTAGTTAAGTCTTCAGGATATGCTCTAATGGTCAGAAACATATACTGATTCTTTATAAACTGCTTATAATAAACAATCAGGCCACTTTCTCCCATCAAGTTAACAAATACCTTCTGTGTTATTCTGGCCTAATCATATAGTCTCACCTTTTTTGGTTTTAATGCACATTGTTGGTACTGCTTAATAGGACCTAGTTCATAATGCCAGTCAGGTTTATCAAATTTTATAGTTACTATCACATACTGTTGTAATTATTTTGTATGATTAAGCCTGACCATCCTACAAAGCTGAGCAAGTTTCCTACCCAAGGGTATGTCTTTTATGTTTCTCTGTTATTCATCTGTAATGCAAGTTGACAAGCTCTATAACTGAGAGGAAAGAAAATGAGGGATCTAGAGTCTGTATTGTATATAGCAGGAGATTTGCACACAAAAAATTGATAAAAGGATTTCTGGCTCTTAATTCTTTTATCAGAGAAAAATAGATAGAATTTTTAAAACACCTGTATGTTTACAGACTGGAAGAACAATTAAAACCTGTCATCCATATCCAGTTCTTGCTGTGTTTTAAAGTTTTTATGCACATGCCAGAATGTGGGAAAGTATGCATATTTGAATCTGCATGCACATCCCATTGAATACAATGCATTGTGGATAAATAAGATTGACATTGTAATGTGCCTTTGGATATAAGTTATATTTGGAAGGACATTATGTGCCCAGCATAATTTCATCTGAAAAGAGGAAATTTGTTTGTTTGTTTTTTTAAGTGAGGGGATTATATAGATAAAAGGAAGTTGGAACAGAAGATCAAGACAATCAGATTTATTTTAAATCAGTAAAATGGAACTCAGACTACTTTTGTTCTAATACTAAACTTGAGTGGCATCAACCCATTTGGTGTGAAATAAAACCACCTAAAACAACACAAAACCTTTAACTCTGGCTATAGATTGCAATAATTTACAATTTACAATTTAACATAACTCTGGCTATAGATTGCAATAATTTACAACTTACAATTTTTAAAGAAATAAAAGTTATTTTCAAAAGGATTTCCTGAGATTAAAAGTGCTCCAACCGTGTAGGTGATTTAAGAGAAGCAGAGCTTGATAATTTTGACAATCCTTTGTTACACCTATTTTTTTTAAAGATGGGAATATCAGCATTATATGTCCTGATGTATATTCCAAATGCAGAATATTCTGCATTTTATTGTATTCCAAATACAATAAATGCATTTATTCCAAATGCAGCCTGCTCTATCAATTTATATAAAACTGACCATTTTATTTTCTAATAATATTTAGCATGGAATTCATCTTTTTCATGTCTGCATCACATTACATTGATGTCATGTTATCCATTTTCACCAACTTGCTAATCCATGATCTGATCATAGATTAAGGTGCCAATCTGAATTGTGTTACTGAGACTTGCATAAATGAATTGGGAATCGAGCTGCATCTACCTGGAGTTTCCAAGCAACAGGTGTTTTAAATGGAATTGTCTTCCTCTCCAAGCCCTTGTCCAGATACCTATTTGTTTACCAACCTGGGAACAGAACTGATAGAAGATTGAACTAACTGAGCTAACAAAAGAACAGCTTTTACAGGAGATGATCGGTTGGCTATTGGAATATCAAATGCTCATGCAGGATGAAACTACAGCATCCTTCAAGCATGGCTATTCAGCTTTGGTTACAGCAGGCCCTTGGCATCCATTGGGGTTTGATTCCAGGACTCCCATGGATAACCAAATTCATGGATGCTCAAGTATCATTATATACAATGACCTAGTAAAATGATGTCCTTTATATAAAATGGCAAAATCAAGGTTTGCTTTTTTAACAAAACAATTTTTAAAAATATTTTCAAGCCGTGAATGGTGGAATCTGTGGATGCAGAATCCATGGATACAGAGGGCTAACTGTATGCTTCCAGTGGTGAAAAACAAACCCTCGCCTGAGGCAGTTTGTTCCACTGTTGGAACAGCTTGTACCATTAGGAAGTTCAACTGAGGTTTACTTCTTTGCATTTCCACCCACTGGTTCTACTCCTGTCCTCTGGAGCTCTATCTTCTGTGCTCTATCTTCTGCGTAACAACTCTTCAGATATTTCAAAAGCTTAATCTTCTGTGAGCCAGATGTAGCTAGCTCTTTCAGACTTTCATTGTGAGACTTGGTTTCCTGATCCCACACCATCTGCATTGTCTTTCTCTAGATATTGTAAACAATTCTTGTCATTAATTGATTGCATTGTTGTGTGCCTTTAAGTTGTTTCTGACTTATCACGACCCTATCATGGGGTTTTCTTGACAACATTTATTCTGAAGAGGTTTGCCTTTGTCTTCCTCTGATGCTGAGAGAATGTGACTTGCTGAGGGTCATCCATTGGGTTTCCATGGCTGGGCAGGGAATTGAACCCTGGTTTCTAGAGTCATAGTCTAATGATCAAACTACTAAACCACTCTGGCTCTTAATTACATGTCCTATCACATTATTCATTAAACTTTTTTTTTTTTTTAAAAAGCAAAACAGGAAAGGATATACTTAGTATGAGCTTTTTCCCAAGAACCAATTTTAGAAGTACTCATGAAATGGACACCAAAGTGTCACTATCTTATTTAAGGAAAGGGTTTCTTTCTGAGGGGAAAAAGCTCTCATTTAGATAAGATATAAGAAGTTTGACTTGAGTACTGAGATGAAGAAAGTTTCAGAATAGACTCCATTTTAAGCATTATCTCTCAAATGCTTAAAGTACTGCAGTTAAATGCATCTAAATACCACTATGATTTTAAAAATGACAGTTAAATTAAGACCCACTTCAGAATTGCTAGAATAACAGTTCACATTCCTTTATCTGTGTTCAACAGCAAGGAGAAAAATATTGTAAAGTTTGGTAAAATAATAATCTGCCACCAATTCATATTTACCATCTTAATGATTTACCAGGACACATATCCTGAACTGTTCTGTAATGCTATTGTTCTATTCGCCTTAGGGTCGCCATAAGTCAGAAATTATTTGAAGGCACACAACAACAACAATATAGCATGCACACAGCCTTGTTTACTTATCCTGTTTGTTGATTAGCTGATGCAACCACTTCTCTTCTCTTCTTATGGCAACCCTAAGGTGACCCTATCATAGGGTTTTCTTGGCAATATTTACGCAAAGCAGGTTTTCTTTTGCCTTCCTCTGAGGCTGGGAAAATGTGACTTGCCCAAAGTGGGTTTCCATGGCTGAGCAGAGATTCAAATCCTGGTCTCCAAAGTTCTTGTCCAACATTAAAAACATTACACCCTCCTGGCTGTACATGCTATATAGCTGCTAGCAAAGTGTGGATCTGTGAAGGCCAACCTGTAATAGTTAGATGCTAGCTCACTTGTCCATTGAAGCTAATTATTAAGTTTCAGCTTTGCACTATGTTTCAGTTCTGCTTCTCAAGCTGTCTTGAGAGATCTTGGCATTATAATGTAAATATTTTAAATAAATAATTGTTCCAGAAAAGTGTGAAAAATTGAATGATAATATTTATATTAGTTATACAAGTTGTACTTTTTCATTTTCATGTCTGTATCAAACACAGCAAAAACTCGTAATCCTTGCACTTACTTCGTCACCTGCAGAACTCAGAAATGTTACTTTTTATTTGAATTCCTAGAATCCCCCAAACAACCTGGCTACTGACTGTGGGGATTTCTGGGAGCTGTAGTCCAAAAAAAGTAACATTTCCAAGCTCTGCTCATTGTAATGCCCTTCCCCTTCCTGTTGCTGTCATGGATGTGGGATCTACTTTAACTTATTCTGGATGATGAATGCTTTCATAAATCAAAAACTGTGTTTTATTTCTTTCCAGGGGCTTGTGAATTACACTAAACCATTGTCAAGATTCATTTACAGTTGGAAGGGAGTTAGATTTATATATACAATTTGAAGAGTTTTTATCAGCTCTGGATGGATGGAATTTTAAAGACCATGGAAGTGAGTCGTGTCTGGCAATGAAGTATCTGAGCTCAAGGATATTGTTCATCTGGTTTATATAAAGGTAATGGCTCTGGGAGTTGATAGTAGCTAATACTGCAGTGAAGTTCACAGTCAAGGCACCTGTAATTTCATCATGAGAAATGTAAGCAGTAATCTTTACATCACCTATAGAAATTATGAGTCATTAATGCACATCTTAATTGCGTAATGTGTCTTAAAAAGCATTAAATACATACAGAACTATGGAACGAGTATGGAACAAGCAGGGACAGAGGAAATATTAGCTAGAGCAAAATCCCTCTGCTTGCATAAGCAAAAGGGACAGTCTGTCTCCATGCCAAAATGATGCAGATTTCATTTGATTAATTGCAAAGGAGGGAAGTGTTGCTTGATTTATTTTTGCCTAGAACTTGGCAGAAACATTCAAACTCTGTTTTTTTGACAGTAGCTTCTGCAATGTCACCCGCCTGACATATTTTAACTAATTCTGTTAAATTTAATCTTTACTGTTACAATCACACTAATTCAACTATAATTTCATTAAAAGGTGGTGGTCATTGAGCTTGCCCTCTTATGAAAAACACCCTCTATGGCTGTGTTTGGGGAAGCATTTATACCTTTGGAACATTGTCTTGTTTATGAATATTCATTGTGTAATCCATCTGAACTTCTTCTGAAATCTGAAATTATTCAAAATGAGTGTGTTGAAGAAATAGTTTATTTCAAAAATACAAAGTGAAAATGTGTTCTTTATCCTTTAAGGGCCAGTCTACACAAAGAAAATTCACCTGGTAGAATGTGATAAGAATACAATTGGCCATATGTGATTCTAGTGTTTGTTGCTTGTTGTTGACTCCCTTCGAGTCGACCTCGATCCATGGCAGCTCTATGTATGAGAGACCTCCAAGTCACCCTATCCTTAGCCATCCTGCTCAGCTCTTGTAGATTCATGGCCATGGCTTCTCTGATTGAATCTATCCATCTGGAATGTGGTCTTCCTCTCTTCCTATCACCCTCCACTTTGCCACATAGGGCCTTTGCAGACTGCCAGAAATAGTGCACATTAAATTGATGCACTGCCCTGGCTCAGTGCTAGGGAATCATGGGAACTGTAATTTATTGTGGCACCAGAGCTCTCTGACAGAGAAGGCTCAATGTCTCAGAAAAAAATACAATTCCCATGACTCCCTAGCACTGAGCCAGGGAAGTGCCTCAATTTAATGTGCACTATTTCTGGCAGTCTGCAAAGGCCCATAGTCTTTTTTAAAGAGTCCTTTCTTCTCATGATACAGCCAAAAGATGACAGCCTCAGTATAGTCATCTTTACTTCCAGAAAGAGTGGTGCTCTAGCACCCATCCATTGGTCTTTTTAGTGGTACACAGTATTCTCAGAACTCTTCTCCAGCACCAAATCTCAAGTGAGTTGATTTTTTCCCCCCTATCAGCTTTCTTCACTGTCCAAGTGTTCACAACCATACATCTGTCGATATGGAAGGCTGAATGGATTACATGCAAAAGAACCGTGCTGACAAAGATATAATCTTTGTTTCCTGGTGCAATAGAAACACCTCCTCTCTTTTTTTATTTTACAACATAACTAATTGCCAAAGACTTACCTGGCACATATAGACAAGGTGAAGGATTCTGCTTGCCTCTTTCATAGAGCTTCAGCATACAGAAACAAATCCTTCCTATTACAAGTAAGTGTCAAAAGATGTAATTTGGCAAAGGTTACATTGCACAATGCCCCCATAAAAGCATTCTTTGTGAACCTAGCAACAGATCACTGACAATTCAGAACAGAAGTTTCATGTAATGCATTTAATTTATACCAAAAGTCAGACTGAGTGAGTGAATGAATGAATGAAAATTAGAAAGAAAATGAAAGCAGCAACCTTGGTAACAATGAAAACAACCGAGAAACCTCTTTGAGAATATTATTGTTTCCTCCACTCAAAACACAGCAGAGGCCTTGAGCTCTTAAAAGAATATTGTCCATAGCATCACTTCAAAATGGCAGCCTTGATAAAAAAATAATAATATTGTGCATCTGTGTACCATATATGCACTCACTGTACAATAATAATTTAAATGGACAGAGATAGTTTCTCTGACAATTTGGATATTGCATAATAATAATAATAATAATAATAATGCTTCTTCACCAAAGGGCAGAATATCAGACATATATAATAAAAATGATAAAACACAACACTATAAAATGCTAAAATAGTAAAATGATATACTAATATACTAAAATCAAAATTTTCAACAGTCACTACCCATCTTGGCCACCTTTGGCACACTCAGCAACTTAATCCAGTGGAATAAAGAGGAAAGTTTTCAACCCTTTACAGGGTTGTATAATTATTATTATTATTATTATTATTATTATTATTTATATCCTGCCCCTCTGCGCGGCAATCAAGGCGGCGTACATCAGTTTAAAAGAGCAGTTAAAATCTCAACCCCGACCCCAACCCTCCCCCCTGTAAAACAGAATTTAACTAGCTTAGAATTAAAACATGAGCATAACAATTAAAACAATAAACTAAATAGGGTGAACATGTCATGGCGGCCAGAGGGTGAGCAAAGGATCGCCATCAGTTAATCAGGGAGATGTTACGGGAAGGCCTGCCGGAAAAGATCCATCTTTACTGCCTTTTTAAAGGCAGCCAGAGTAGTAATATGATGGATCTTGTCTGGCAGGCCATTCCAAAGTCTGGGAGCAGTTGCGGAAAAGGTCTTCTGGGAGGTCTGCGAAAGCCTGGTCTTCGTAGGCTGCAGCAGATTTCTCCCAGAGGACTGAAGGGCGCGGGGGGGATCATACGGGGAGAGGCGGTCCCGAAGATAAGATGGACCCAAGCCATGTAGGGCTTTAAAGGTCAAAACCAACACCTTGTACTGCGCCCGGAAACTAATTGGCAGCCAGTGGAGAGATTTCAGCACAGGTGTTATGTGCTCTCTCCTAGATGTTCCCATAACCAATCTGGCTGCCATATTTTGTACTAATTGAAGTTTCCGGGTTAGGCACAAGGGTAGCCCCATGTAGAGTGCATTGCAGTAATCCAGACGTGAGGTTACCAGGACATGTACCACAGCTTCCAGATCCCTCACATCCAGATAAGGGCGCAGTTGGCGTATCAGCCGAAGCTGATAACAGGCACTCCTGACCGCCGCATTCACCTGACTAGTCATGTGAAGCGACGAGTCTAGAAGTACCCCCGACAGAGGTACAAAGAAAGACTGTTCCACAAATGGGGAGCCAGATCCCGAAAGACCCACAGCCTTGACAGAGCCATACATGTTGGTGGAACAGCCAATAGTCCTTTGGCTGTAGATCTTAAATTCCTAGATGGTGCATACCATGCTAGCCAAGTTGCCAGATACTGGGGGAGGTTAAAGTACAGGGTGTTAACTACCAGGACCAAAAGCTTGTAATGAACCCTGGCCCAACCTGGTAGCCATTGGAGGGATCTGCAAGGGGAAGAGACAGAGTATTTAGGGAGATTTAAAACAAACTGAACACACTCTTCTGGATTAAAATTAGAAGAGCAAGAGAGCAAGAAGGCAAACCTGCCAGTAGGCTATTAGAATAGTCCAAGTGTGAAATAACCAAGGCCTGGACAAGCAAATGGTCAGTCTCAATGGTCAAAAACCTACAGATCCTATGGATGTTCAAAAGATGGAAGTAACATGCCTTAACAGTTGTCCCAATAAAGGGGTGTAGGTACAAATGATCATCCAGCAGGACTCCAGGTTCCTGGCAACCGAGACAGAGGCCAGTGTGTAACCCAGTAAACAGAGTGAAGCACATGAAAATAGGGCTACAGGGTGGTCAGTGAAACACATGGATCTCTGTTTTATCCACGTTCAGCTTAAGATAGTGAGTGGTCATCCACAGAGAAACACTCAACAGGTAGTCCATCACAGACTAGATACTTGTACGAAGGACATTTGTACTTGTATTATTGTATTTGCCTGGGAAGAGGAGTGGGTGGGGGATGAGATGAAATCTTCCCCAGCTCTGGCTGAACAGTATGTCACAATGCTAGAATACTATGAAGACTATGAAGTCCTCCAGATTAAAATGTCTTTTTTATGCTTAGCACATCTAACAACATGCAGAAGCTGGAAGAGACCTTAAAGGTAACCTAGTCCACCTGCCTGGTAGTGCAAGAAATCCATGGCTGCAGCCCTAAATCCCTGCCAAGTCACCAAACAGCCTCTGCTTAAATACTTTTCACAAAGGATAATCCACCAACAATCAGGGCAGCCCATTCTACCATTGGTGGTACTGTTAGGAACTTCTTTGACAGTAATAATACAGTAATAATATTTAATTAAATAAATTTTAATTAATATTAAATAATATTTAATTAAAAGCCTGTTTATTGTATTTTAAGCATGTTGCTTTGGGTCCCAAAAATGGATATGGCTTTAATACCCTTTTTCAGACCAAACGTGCAAGAGAAGCAAGGCTTTCAGTCCATTGGCTCTGCTTCAGGACCAGCTCCATTTGACTTCTCCTCTCTGTTTCAGTTCCAACAGGTTATTAATAACTGCTAAGTAACTTTAAGAACTAGTAGCTCAGTTTATTTTTTCCCTATTTTCTCCTCTTCCCTCCACCCCCCCCCCCCAGTGTCATGCAGTTTAGACCATGAGCATGTAAGCAGGGACTGCCTTGTTGTTCTTAGTTTTATGTTAGCCAACATGGAGGAAAAACTGTCAGCACTGATGTCAGTGAGGCTGTGACTCTGTTTTCAAAAGTTCTGAACTCTGTCCCCCAAACAGGTTCTGCAATTTTTAAAGCTCCTTTAAACTTTAGACTACAATCTGGAGTGGATTCACTGCCCTTCTGACATTGGATGCACCAGCTTCCTGTGCTACCTTCACAATTTTTTTTTTACTAAACAGTTGTCCTTTTCTGCACCTTTTCCAGTTCTACAGTTTCTCTTAGCTGCAATGCCAAAATTCTGCACAGTATTCCATTTGTGGTCACATAATGGACGTATGTAAGGACAGTGTGATCTTGGCAGTTTTATTTCTGACTCTTTTTCTCATTATGCCCAACAAATTTTATTGTAATTTATTTTTATTTTTTTAATAACTTTATTATATAAAATAACATTACAAATACATAAACACTAATAAACAATAGACATACAACCATCCAAAACTATACAATCTTACACCACCCCCACCCATTACAATATTACTCCATACATCCTTCTACATTCTTCCTGTGCTCATTGTTATATTATTGAAAAATAAATTGACTTCCTAAATCAGTATTTACCTTCTTTTTTATATATATATATATAAAAAACAACTTAAATTATTTCTCTTCTTAAATATATATTCATTAATTAGTAACAATTAATTACAATTACAACATACCTTATGCAATCAATATGATCTTTTTAATTTATTTTAAATTCCAAAATTTTACATAAACTGGTACCTCTATTTGTTTCAGGTTATAATTATTTTATTTTATTTTAAAGAGTTGCACACGGAGCTGATATTTTCATTTGGCTATCTACCACAACCTCAAGATCCTTTTCTTGGCCAGTTATTGCTAGCTTACATCTCATTCCTGTATACCTGAATTTGTCATTTCCCCCCCCCCTTTTTTTTCCAATTTTTTTTTTTTTTTTTTTTTTTTTTTTTTTTTTTTGCTTTCAGACAGCTAATGTTCCAATTTAATGTCGATCAAACTGCCTATCTTCTTTTCAGTTATTAGAAAATGGTAAAGTATTAATGTGCAGAAGCTTTGCACAATAGCTGAACTCTAATTTTCCATATGTAGAGAAGAAAGAATTGTATTTCAATATGTAGGCAGGAGAAAAGATTCTGTACTTCTCTCTGAAACTTTAGTTTGTGTTACATAATCATGAAAGTTATAAATATCTTCAAATCTTTGAAGGCTTTTTTGTAGCAATAAAAACCCTGAATTTAAATAAGCACTCAGGCTTTCTGAACATTTTAATAATTGAGTTATTTTATAATTTTTATACAATTTTGACTAGCAGATTATACAATTAGGGAATTATCTAGTTTCCTAGACAGTAATACTGTGTGTTAAACAATTATAATATTTAGTAAAAGCATGAATTAAAAGTCAAGGTCATGATCCCACAAAGTTAAACAATGCCTAGTTACTTTAATCCCTTAAACCTAAGGGATTTGCAATGGGCATGCTGAAGCTATTGAAATCAACAGGACTCAAAATAGAATTGAATTTGACTGAATTGTTAAAAACAGGTATATAAGCAAATTCACTTTTTGAATGAGAAATCAAACCAATTTCTGATCATATCTATAATGATAAAGGAGAGTAAGCATGTGTGTGTATGTGTATGCCAACTAGACTATCAAGATTGAAACCTAGATACCTGAAATCTGGATACTATGGGAACTTTAATATGCATCTCATGTTATTTGTTTTTAAAGTTATTAATTAATCTTAATCATTTTAAATCTGCCTGCAGTCTGCAGAACCATTTTCAGTCCCTAACTGTCATACTTTACTAATCACAATATAGATACTAGATACAGGAGTAACAGAACTCAGAGTAAAACAGATGCAGATTCGGAAGCGGCTTGCAAGAAAATAGGCAGAGCGTACAAGATGGGAGCCAAAGTGAGTAGCAATGGCTGGAGACAGGAATCACCTGTGGAGGAAAAACCTTGCCATTTTCTGCCATTTAAACTTTGGAATATGGTTCTGATCCATTAATTACAACAGGCTTAATATCACATCTTATACCTACTGTCATGAAATCAGATAGAAAGGAGAAGGTCCATGGATATGTTAGAATGGTTGTCCTAAATCAGAGGAGGGCAATTACAGAGGGTAGGGACCACACAGGGGTTCCTAATACAACCAAAAGTGATACTATGTCTCTTTTGTATTTGTTTTCAGCTATTGGGTGGGGTTTACTTTTGAACATTGGTGGGGGGGAGTCACTCCATTTGACAGTGATTTTTGAGCTGTTCATCACCATTTTTGTCTAAAAACTGCAAAAAAAAATGGGGGAACTGGGGTCTTTGTTAGTGTATGTTAGTGTAGGTAGTGTTTAGTTCGTAGATGTAGATGTGTAGATGTTCTCTCTTTTTCCAAATATCTTTTATATTACTAAAATTGTTTTTAAATAATATATTTTTAAAAATAAACAAATAGGCTTTTTGTTTTTAATTTATTGTTGTCATTTGCTATTTTTCACTATTTTTTCTACGCTGCTAACACATTGCATTGATGAGACAGACTGGACTCCTCCAAAGCTTATAGCAATTCTTTCCTTGCTACAGGATGTTCTTGCATCTGTTTGTGCTACTAACAGTAACATTAAAATTCAACAGGCAAAGTTTCTCAATTACTACAATCAGCACAATTGGAAGGGCAGTATCAACTCTATGAGGATATTAATATTGGCTGTCTCAAATCTTACCTGAGTACTCTTTTTTTCAAAAGTTGTTTTATTTTAGAGGTTCAGAATTGCTCTTCACAGGTGACTTTACAGTAATTTTAAGTATCACCTCCATGGAGATCAATAACATTCCTTAGAGACTAGATGTCAGGAGTACTATACACGTATTCCTCAGTTTACGAAGTAACTGTGTTCCTGAGCTTCTTGAACAGTAACATTGGTACCAATGGTACATGGTAACATGGAAAAGACAGTTATAAGTTCCTAGACCACACACACACACAAAAATGACAGCAGTTTAACATGTTTCAATAAGCCGTTTATTCAAAATTAACATTATGCACAAATGAAATTCAACAACCAGGTCAGTTAGGCCTTGCAAAAGTAAACAAAAAATATTTGAAACTTCTAGAGGCCACTGGAAATCTTTTTGGAAAAATACATTCCAGGATGATTATGATTATTATTTTTCTTTTTTCAACAGCCTCTACTTTTCTTATGATTTCCATTTTGGTGGCAAAACTTATACATCTATGATTTTTCAACTGTAATTCTTTTAAAGAGATTTCTCTCAGTGGGATAAATGATACTGGGGGGGAAAACTATTTTCCTTGTAACCATGGGAATATAAGTGCATTTTGCAAAGAAAAGGGTGGGGGAAAGAAAAAGAAAAATCAAGAACACAGTTCATTTCTTGATACTGTCCTAAATTCACCAGCTCAGTATTCTATGTATGAATTAAAAGAGAGACAATTTGCTCAGATCATGATGATGTGCTGCAATATCATGTAACACATTGCATCCTTAACACTTTGCATCTTCAGTTGACATACAATGGTCTCAGAAATGAACAAGACAACAACAAAAAGTAATCCTTGGATATTTTTGGTAGGATTGTTGTGACATGTTGGGAAAATAAGACACTTACCTCGAGGTAGAGCTGTAGCTTGTTGATGATAGCCACGTGTTTACTGATGAGTTGTGTAGGAATAATTTGGCATTTGAACAAGGCAGGAACATCTATTTAATGTTTGGTTTTTAATACCTATTTGGGAGCATTTTGTTCCCTATTCTAATTTTAAACCTGACAAGCAATTACTGGTAATTACTAAGCCAAGTAATGACTATACAGAAACACAGCAGGAAATATTTATAACATTAATTTTGCTTAAATTATATACTTAAAACAATAAAGATAATAATAATAAACCTTCTCAGATGTCCAATTTCAAATATAAAGTTGTTTATGCAAGTTTAGGAAAACTAGTTTAGTTTCTCATGCTTTAACAAATCCATATTTTTCTTCAACATTATGTTTCATTGTAATTCCTATTTTTATTGTTAACCTCAAAATAGAAATAGAACCAATTTGTAAAATTAGCTATGGCTATCATAAATGCATTCAGTATCTTCACTTCTGCTTGAGTAGGTTACAATGTATATGTGTCTTTGTTACAAATTCTAAAGTATACCAATATACTTTAAAAAGATACATTATTTTGGATTGCAATGACATATACATGGTCTCTCCAGACAACAGATTTTTTTTTCAGTTACTTATCTGTACATTATTTCTAATAGTAGATAATGTACTATTAACTTTACTTTCCTGAACTGTGACAACCTTGGGCTGGGGTCAGGGGACAGAATTCAGTAATGAAGTATAGCTATCTTTGATTCTAGGGCTACTTTTAACACCTACTACTCATACCATTGTTACATTTTTTGGTCAATATCACACAATATGCATCTTTTTAGTCCACATGCACTCATATTTATCTATAAACATAAGCATTGACACCTTCTAATGTTCATTTAGTCCTCCTCGAGTATTTGTACCAGAAATATGCTTTGTGAGTATACAATCTCAACTAAGACATTTCAGGGAGAAGAGAAAACACAAGGAGTTGGTAATCCTACATTGCAATGTAAATTTTGGAGATCTGATGTAACACTGAAACCAGAGAAAGAGTTTTTGAGAGAAAACTCCTGTTCACCCCACCCCACCTTATGCAATATTTGGAAAGCCAAATATCTATCTGCAGCATCTGCAGCAGTGGAAAAGGCTTTGGATTCTCACTGCACAAAGAAAACCAATATGTAATGCATCTGAGATGTTCCAAGTCATTTTCAGAAAGGTGAACAATTTCAGGATTATTGTGATTGGATATACACCATTCACACAACTTCAGCACAAGGGACAGGTATATTTTATCCCAATATCCCCTTTTTTTACATTTAAGCATGGCAGCCACATATTTAGTAGTTAGCTTGACTATTCAACATGAAAAAGAAAGCATAAAAAGTAGAAAGGCATTAATTTCAGCAAATGGATCCAGAGTCCTTAAATGAAGGCTTGGCTCAATGCAGGAGCACACAATACTAACACAAATGTGAATCCTATATAATGTGCCCCCACCCATGCTTACTGTAACAGCTGAGAATGAACGCGTTTCCAGGCAGATTGTGTGTTGCATCTGCTACAAAAGGAAACATCCAGCTTCCAAAGACAGGACAAGAGAAGTGGTCTGGGAGTCCACTCCTGGCTGTATCACATACAGAAAACAGAAGAGGACACATGTTCACATGGGTGAAGTGAGTGACAGCTATCAATAACCCATTAACCTTATGAGCTTCTGGATCTGAATTGACATGTCCTGCAGACACAGTTGTAGCAAAGTTGGTAAGGTTTTGACATCTGCCAGAAAGCAGACATACCTGGCTAGAAGAATGTTCATGTACTGGATATTAAGTGTTAGATATTATTTTGTTAGTTCTGAAGTGTCACAGAGGTGAAGCATAAGTGTAACTTCATTAGCCAGTATATTGACGTGTACCCAATGAATAGCCAGTTATTTATGTAGAGAAAGACTGATGTAGAGGAAGACTGATACCTTCCATAGTTGGAGGCATGAACAAAAGACAATCATAAACTTCATATATATGCTAAAAATTGCATTTAGTTAAAAAGAAAAAAAATAGAATTATTAGGAATGAGCAGTCCATCAAAGTAAAGTGCTAATGCCTGCAAATCTTGGTGTTGGCATCCACTGCAGTGTTGTTGTGATTAGTGGAATGTTTCCCAAAATGCCCTCTTCCCCCTATGCATGAGGGCAGGAGAGTATCCCACCAACACAGAATGGACCAAATGAACAAGCCACAGTGGATTCCATGCATTTCCTAAACACTGGGATATATGTTTGTATATGTATGTGATTGGATCCAAAGAGAGCTTTTTATACATCCAAGGAACAACTTCTATAAGTATCACCTAACCGCAGTAACTAATGCATGCAGTGGAAGCTGCTCTGATCAGTCTCTCCCAGTTTACTGAATATTTTCAAATATATATATTTTCCTTTTGAAGGAGAACGCAAATGAGAGAAAACAAATGGAGAAAAATGAATGTTTCAGAAGCTCAAATCCAAGTCAGAGGTTTCCTTGTACAGAAACATAGCTACCACAGGATTCAGTACAAGCATCCAAAGGCAAAATCCAATTACTTACCCCATCCTATCTTCAGCCCCTGCTACAATCTGATCCATTTAGGAGTGACTCTTGCTTACCTGTAACAGTGGTTCTTCAAGTGATCATCTGATCTGTGCCCTCATGCAAATGGGTTTTGTACCTACACAGAGCTCCCATCTGAAATGTTGTAGTCTAATAGCTTTTGGTGGAAGCCCCATTTCCTTCCTCCAACCTTGAAAGCCCTTGCCCACCGAAATACTCTCCTCTCAGTTTCAAAGTCTGAGGGGAAAAATAGTAAGGGAACTAAGGGAGGCAGGATGGATTGTGTGAGGACACATAGGAGCAACCAGTTACAGGTAAGTAACTTGTTCCTCTTCATTGTGGTCTCTGTGACTAACACAAATGAGCAAATCATTTTCTGTCTCTAAATTGAATCCAATCTTACTGTAAGTGGCAACTCCTTGCTCCAGTGAGTCTGTCCTAAGACGGCACTGCTCCAAGCCACAGAAGTGATGCCCTGTGCCCAAGCCTAGCGAGTTTCCCAACAGCCACTGCCACTATAGTGAAAGATGCAGCTTAAGGGAGTGAGCTTGTGCAGGGAGGCAGAGAGTGGAAGACACCACACAAAGCAATCAGTGAGGCTGTGCTGTGGTATTAAGAGACTCTGAAAAGAAGTTTAATGCAACCCCATCATAGTCCTAAAGGCCACTGGTTGCCTGGTCTTTCTTGTACACCAATACTTTGGCTGAAAGCCTCCCTTTTCCCGCACCACTCCCAGAGGGCTGTATCACCCGCTTTAGGAATCACTATCCTAGACGGTAGGTATGTTTAGGAGCGTATAAAACTTCAGTGACAAAAGCTGAAGGTTGTATGAATCTGTACAGTAGGCCCTATGTATCCATGGATTCTTTATCCACAGATTCAACCATTCATGGCTCTAAAATAATTTTAAAATATATAATTTACAAAAAGCAAACCTTAGTTTTGCCATTTTATATAAAAGACATAATTTTACTCCACTATTGTACTGAATGGGACTTGAGCATTCATGGATTTTGCTATCCACAGGGAACCAAATCCCAGCAGATACCAAGGGACCATTGTGTATGGTCTATGACTGGTTAGAGAATGTGAGTGGAATGTGCTAAGGCTGAAGATGCGAGTCAGACAGGGGTATAGTAGATGGAGACAGAAACAGTCTGAGAGTCTAAGAGATGGTATGAAAGTGGATTATGTAAGACTAGTTTGTTTACAATTATTACAATAAAAATTACATAAACATATTAACTTGTATTTGATAAACTTTTATTATTTTTTCACCATGACCACATGTACTGCTTGGTCACTATAGTAGCTAGGTTAGAGCCGAAAATTTAGAAGAACAGCCTTATTCATATCTCAGGAACAGGATTCACTGAGGATCATGGTAACTGTACACCCTTGGGAAGAGCGTGGCAATACTGAGGTAAGATCATTACAGGCAATGGTTAGGAACATGATCAACCCCAGTGCTGATAATGTCACAGTCACATATGAAGCAAGTGAACAGTACCTATATTTTAAAAAATCTAGTTACATTAAAGTATGAAAATACTCTTCTGTACAACTGAACAGACAGTAAACAGAATTACCATATTATTCTACAATGATTTATTAAAGCCTTTGAGGTCTAAAGAGTTCATCTAGTTTGTACACGTAAACGGTTTAAAATGTTTTTAACTTGCTTTAGACCATTTGTATTACTATTTTTTATTCAGTTAAAATTTCAATTGGTTAAATTGACTTAATTGTACTCTGCCCTAAGACCTTCTCATACATCACTGGAGTCAAATAACTTATTAATAAGTAAAAAATAAATATTAATTCAGAGAAGTGACTTACTATTCTGTCCTGGTAATTGGTCCAGAAATAAAATGTACTCTTAAAAATATTTTATTTAATACAAGATTATTTTTCTATAATTTACAAATATGATTTTCATGTTTTTCCATCAGTAATTGCAGGCAACTTTATCTAACAGGAAAAAATCTTTTAAAAGATGTTTTTGTTTTTGTTTTAAAAAGTACATTTTGGAGACGACATTGCCAAGGCTTGCCTTTGTGAAACATGATATGGGGACATTTAATAAGATACTATTACTTTCACTGAATAAACTGACTACTAGACATTGGGAAGAAATATTAAAAATTGAACATTAGGGTTGAATATCCAATGGTGCATTTCCATGTCAACATCAGTAAAAATCAAGACATAATTTCCCTCTAACCTTCACCTGCTCCTCTGCAGCTCTCCATGGCATTGAAAACCTGCTCCACCAGTTCCTTAAATCTCTAGAACAAGTTTTTAGAATGCAGGATGGTGGATGAGACTAATTCTGACAGAAGAAGCAAGATCTAGTAGGTGCTCCATTGGAAGGCATATTCATTTCTTGCAATAAAATGTTCTACACGATAGCCCTTGTATGTATCTCTGATCATGTCAAAGCCCATGTGAAAGGATCATTCAGTGATTTCCTGGTACAGTAGTTGTATTACATGGTGCCAAAACAGGAGATGTCAGAAGAGCCATCAACAGATCTCACACACTTTTTTGTTTGTTTGTTTTAAAATTAAAATCAACTATCGGCTTAACACCTCTTATGTTTTTCAAAAAGTACCTCGTTATTTGTCTCACAGGACAAATATTGACAAAAAGAGCCAAAAAGTTTCTCTTCAGTGGGCTTCAGCCTAATTTGAACTAAGAAAATTGCATGGGAAGAAAGGCTGTTTAGCTTCATAGCTCCTTTAATTTTTTTTAAACTTGGGAATTTCAGACATGGATCTTCTGATGTCTTGTTTGGTTCACAGGATACTGCTCCAGCATCCTCCTCTAAACACTGCAACTAGAGGTGTTAGAAATAAACAACCATGACCATGTGAACCAGGTTAGCCACCTATACCAATACCCACTAAGTGATCTGAAATTTCAGTTTGTATGTCTTTCTTTGTCTAATCAGTTATTTCCAAGCCTCCTGTGGTACTTCCATTTTCAATTGGCAGACTTCAAAAGACGGACTCTAATCGTTATCTGTTCCACACATATTTTTCCATCTTTGCAGTTCTCCAGCATTGTTAGTATTCCATATTTCAGCAAAAGTCAACAGCCTTTTTCTAAAAAACAACCAGAAAGTTAAGTATTAGAACTTACTGTACATTAGCATGTAAATATCCCAGTTGCTAGAACATATTTCCATTTCATATCAGAAGCATGATTTGAAAACAGAAACATAGGAGCAAAATCCACCCAGAAGTTCTATGCAAGCCTTAATGAATTTTAGTTTTTATTTAAAAGCTATGTTCAAACACATTAGATTATAATCATAACATTGTTTTTTTTGAGAACTTTGGTCACCCCCACCCATTATCTTTCTGCCAACAGGCGGTTTTGGTGAAAAGCCCCATATATAGATGCACTGGAGATGGGCAGTGCAATTGCAAAAAAGCTCACGTAATGCCCCAGAACAGGCACAGGCAACCTTTTTGAGACCTGGGCCGGTCTCCCGTTGCCCAGGTCTCGGCTGGGCCGAGGGGGGGGGGAATGGTGGCGCGCGCACTCACGTGCACGCGCACCCTCTGCCACCGTGCGCGACCCCCCGCACACGCCGCCGCCACGGCGCATGTCGCAGCCGCCATTTTGGTAGTCCAAAGCGCGGCTGTGACGCGTTTTGCGCATGCGCAAACGCGCCGCGACCGCGAGTTGGACTACCAAAATGGCGGCCGCGGCATGCACCATGGCGGCTGCGGCCGCAAGTGCTATGCCAACAGCGTGTGCGGGGGGGTCGCGTGCGGCAGAAGAGGATACCCTCCTCCGCCTTGTGCGACCCCCCTGCACACGCGGCAGCCGCCGTAGCACTCGCGACCGCAGCCGCCACGGCGCATGTCGCGGCCGCCATTTTGGTAGTCCAAATCGCGGCCGTGACGCGTTTTGCACATGTGCAAACGCGCCGCGGCCGCGGTTTGGACTACCAAAATGGCGGCCGCAACATGCGTCCTGTCGGCCGCGGTCACGAGCGCTACGGCGGCTGCAGCCGCCATGGCGCATGTCGCGGCCACCATTTTGGTAGTCCAAATTGCGGCCGCGACGCGTTTGCGCATGCACAAGAGTACTGCGCATGCGCAAATGCACCACAGCCGCCATTTTGACATCCAAAATTGTGGCTGCAGCAAGTGCGGCCAAAAACGCGGCTGGACGGCGGCACGTGGGGGCGCGCGGCAATGGCGACGGCGGCAACAGACGGCCTGGGCCGGTAAGTCCGGGGAACGGGGCCTTTTCCGGCCCCCGGGCCGTAGGTTGCCGACCCCTGCCCTAGAAGGTTCTGAATGATGCACTGTGCAGGTACAGGATAATGCATTTATGTGAGTCACAGCAACCACACAGAAGTATGAAGTATTTAGGAATCACTCAGAATCTTTTAGGCCTTGGTTTATGGCTACTCAGAAAGTGTATTTTACCTTCATGTGAAAGCACTATTACTAAGTAAGATATTAATATATTGTCCAACCTTTTAATATTCACAAATCTCTCTAGCTCTTTTGATTTGTGAGCTGCCTTTTTAAGGATTTCTTCAGGAACATCTGCTAGTTTAGCAACATTTAGCCCATAGCTCCTTACAGCAACTTCTTTTTTTAGTTGATACAGGAAAGTAACAGATTCAGGAC
Organism: Phrynosoma blainvillii; assembly: GCA_026167975.1. Classification (NCBI taxonomy): domain Eukaryota; kingdom Metazoa; phylum Chordata; class Lepidosauria; order Squamata; family Phrynosomatidae; genus Phrynosoma; species Phrynosoma blainvillii. The sequence continues at coordinate 55,983,865 of JANUYF010000002.1, read as the reverse complement.
TTTCTTCATCTTTAGTTCCTAGAAAAGATGAAATAGACTTTTCTATTAAGACTTCACAGTGGTTTACATTTCACTTTCTCAATAACTATGGAAATCTCTAAACTTATTTTCAGCTATCCATTACACAAAACAAGTCATGAAACACATCTAGTTGTCTTCTTGCAAATATTAAACTGTGGTAGGAAGCAACAACTCCAAACAACATTCAGGCACAACAAGAAGTAAACAACCAGTCAGGTAACTGTGATATCATACCCATTCCTTGTTCACTATCATCTTCATTCACCAAAAAGGCCATGTGGTAGTTCCCAACTAGTCTTGGGTAGGCCCTTTCTAATTCACATAAAGGAGGATAATGGGTGACAAACAGTGTCAGTGAACTCACCTAGAGAAAGAAAATACATTCAGATTTGGAAAGAGGAAAGCTAACAGGGAAGTTATATAGTATTACCAATAATTATTTTAACACATATGGTTGACAAGGCTAGACACATGTCATCCCTTTACCAAATAGTCCGATACATTAGACACCACTAGTTTGGTGCCCTTTTAATCTTGGGAGTACCTGCTAGGATCCATAGCACTGTGCACAGCAAAATGTATAGTATTCTGCTTCTAACAGCACTTCAAAAAAAGGATTCATGAATGTCAGGGACTTCTTAGCATAGCATCCTATGGAACATGAGGGGCTTTCACCGGAAGAAAGAATCAGCTACCACTGTCTTTTTCCATGTGAAAAGAGTACAAGCTTAACTTACATATTCTGCTATGAGGGGAAAGAAATGATTTGATGGATGGGCCCTACTTGTGTAAGCATAAACTCAAATTTTGACTCTGTATACACTGGTAGAGGGAAAGCATGAGCTGGAACCCTCCCACACACCTCTAGTACACATGCAATCAATACACCAATGCCATGTATCAGCTAGCCCTCAAGAATATCTGAAACTGGCAGAGACAAAATTAACAACTGGTATTCTGCCTTTTCAAATCATACAGGCTCACAATCTTGGGATGCTGGACCCATCCCCACATGTGGACATCTAAATGGCAGCATTTTTCCATGCATTTAATGAAAATAACAACTTTTTAAAAACTAGCGACAAAGCACCTCTATCACTAAGCATACAATACTGTAGTGTGCTATATATGATGCTACCCTTATTTATCTGTAGAATGCAATGACTCACTATATCACAGAGACATGATTCTTACACTTCACCTTTAGCACTAGTTTTCTTTTGTCTTCTGAGAGTAATATACAATTCTGTATATCTTTTCCATGCTAGCTGGGCTATATATATTGAACACACTCACACGCTCACTTATGGGTTCTAATCAACCTTGTGAATGGAATGAAGAAAGGCATGCAAGCCCAAGGTTTGTTCCTACATCCTACTGTGTATAAGCTCTCTCTCTGTGTGACAGAGGGAGCCAGTTCCTAGCTTGAGGTCAAAAACATCATTTTAATAATACCACATCTACAGTTACCTTTTATTTTTTTTAAAAATCATACACATAAGAGAATGTTTCAGTGATCCTACACATTTGAAACTCTCCTCAATGGAAGTCTAGCCAAAGCCAGAGTCTGAGAATACTTCAGAACATTGTAATTTTAGATACGACAGTAGATGGAATTAACTCTGGTGGGATCCACTATCTTTCCACCTGTTTTCATTCATTAATTTTGCTCCACGATATGTCTTAAATGGAAACTTTTCCTAGATTCTAGGGTTAGGCTGGCTAAAAATCCAAAGAGTATCTCCCACTATTCAAACCAAGACCTATTAAAAATAAAAGAATATACTTACATCTCTAGTAAAATATTCTAGAGTAGCATAAGCAATTGCAATTCCATCATGTGTGCTAGTTCCTCTCCCCAATTCATCTAAAATTACTAGTGAATGTGAAGTTGCTTTTCTAATTATCTCAGCTGTATCTGTCAATTCTTCCATAAAAGTACTGTGACCTTTAAATAAGTTATCTGTGGCACCCATTCTGCAATAAAAAAGATAAGTATATCTTATCAGCTCTAAATTTTTTAAAAAACACCACACATTATTGTACATATAGTAATAATTAGTACATAGACAAGTATTATTACATTATTAGTACATATACTTGTGATGGCAAAAAAATTGGTAAGAATTTTGGCTGAACAATTTTACTGTGTTCTCTGTCCATCACAAATTTAGCTGGCTATTGAAACATGCAGACAATCAAACTTAAAGACTGAAACAAATACATGCTGTGCTATTCACTGAGCTCAGTGGAAGAGATGGTGGGAGTGGGGCGAGGCTCAATGAAAGGAGAAAGGAGAGGCCCCAGCTGTTTTTTAAAAATAAAATTTTACATTTAAAATTTTAAAATGTAATTAAAATACTTTACATTTAAAAAAAAACATTATATATTACAAATTTTTCACTGTAACCATATGAAACTATGTACATTTCAATACATTTAGGCTGTGCATATGATATTGTAATTTAAAGGAGGAGGTCAATATGGGAGAGAGACACTATGAGTTACCACACTGAGTGACGCCAACCCTAGTAATGCCACTGGAGCTGCTTCCATTTGTCAAACCAGAATTTACAATGAAACAATTCCTTCAAGATCTTGTAGATTATAGCCTTTATTTTTATTTGTTTTTTTAAACTTAATCATTTTCAGAACCAGCTGTAAAAACTAATGTTTATTTTGTTCATGATAAACAGCTGTAACCTAAATTTGACAACAGTGACATATGATGCAAATGATATTTTACCCAAGGTATGCAACACTAACAATATAACAAATGTATGTGGATTTTGTAACACCTTTGAAATTACTATGTGAAAGAAGTTGTAGAATTGGTCTACTTCCTCAGATTCACACAACAAAGGATTATACTACTCTTCCAAAATCATTATATTTAACACTACTAAAAAAGGCAAAACAGTAAAACAGTAAGCCATTGAGCTATTTTATACATAAAAAGTGCAATGTGTTTAATGCTAAGCAGATCCACAATCCTCCAACACACACAGGGATTCAACCTGTAACAAATTCCAGGCATATCTACAGTTTAGAAGATATATTCCACAAAAGCTGACAACCATCCAAACACTAGTAGTATAGGACCAGGTGGGGTGCTTTTCCCCCTCCTTTTTGTTAATCTGGACATACAAAAGTCTAAAATGAACAATTTTTTCCATTCCTGTTTGCAAAGAATGCGGATAAAGAGGTTTACACTGTGTTTGCTCCATCATATCAAGCTAGGATTCTTTATAATCCTGGTTTATCAGATGTGCCAATTAGCCTCTCCTCATCATGCCCCACTAATATATTTACAAATGGAATGCCAATTGAGCAGAAAGATCTAATATAATGACTTCATTTCAAGTGCTAATGAGAGATTCATCAACACAGAGCAAATTTAATCGGGCTAGAAATAAGCAATTAAATAATTTCTGTGTATCCCTACAGAGTACAGTACAACATTTTTAACAATTATAAATTCACAGATTTACTAAATTTAAAAACAAATTTAAAAGGAACTCTCATTATTTCAAAGTTTTTAAAAAGTGTGAACTTATTTGACATAAAAAATAAATTGCATTAGTTGTGCCTTTATTAAAATGATAATAGGGGTATACCACTATTGCCAGAATGTTTTTATTCTATTAGACTATATGCAACAGGGGCTGATTTTCTTCATAAACCAGCAACATTGTTTAATTGGCTTATACATTTGGATTAGCTAGTTTGTGCAACAAAGCATACCCAATGGATACATAGAAACACAATGGGAGAAATTATTTGATGTAGCTCTAAATTATTAATGTGTTCAGTAATGATCTCAAAAATCTGCATGAAACAGGAATTCTGGAAACCAGCTTGAATTGCTTAGCAAACTCATTATTTGCCCCATGTTTCTTAACATCATAGATACAACAGTCATTTAAAGGAAACGTCATTCAAACTGATGATGTGAACAGTATTAACACCACCATTTTAACAACTACTGTTAAATGATTTGCTAACAGTGGCTGCTGAAATTGGGTGCAAACTGATTTTTCACATAATTACTAATCCATCCTTGATTATCTACTGAATTAAAAATGCATTATTTGCTCATAGATTGAAATTGACTGTTAAATTGGTAATTTTGAAAATATGGTCACTGTTCGTGGCTAACACAAGATGACTTTCAGATGACCAGTGTTGCATTTGATACCGAATGCTCATGTGACCTTTGCTTCTAGAATATAGACATATGTCCATTAACAATGCCTCTGACAAAGAAGCCCCCTTTTACAAAGCCTTATTACAGCCGGCTAACAGCCTTCTTGTCCTCCTTTTCCTTAGCTATAAGTACTTTTAACAGTGTCAACATTCAGAGGATGGTTAAGAAACACAGACTTTCTGTGCTGGGTTGAGGAGCATGTCTGCAATAAGCAATGCAATAAAACTTAATCTGGGAAATAATGGGATTCTTCTTTAGCTGGTTCTACTGTAGCTGTGTGTGCTTGCCTGTAAAAGGCAAAGTAAACAGCAAGTAACTCTGGACTCCCTTACAGAGCATAAATGAACACCATAACAAACAGAAAAGGGAGGGCAGATAAACCTGCTTCACCAGCCACATTTCTAAATGTGGCCGCCAAAATGGAAAGTGGAGGGTAGTGAAAGAAAAAAGCCATCCCCTGGATGAAGCTTTCAATGGCTCTCTAGAAATTTCAGATTATTTCTGTTTACTTATGCAAGGCTTAGCTGAACTATGTGTATTGTTGATTTCAAATAAAAGGTTTGCTGAAATGTGTTAAACTGCTGTTCTTTTTTATGATATAGGAACCTATCCCTATATTTTCATGTTATTTTTGCTTCTGGTAGCAAATTTTCTGTTAAGGAAGTAACACTCAGGAACACATCCAGTTCATTAACTGAGGTATATCTGTACAATCAATTTATCAGCTTCTTGCCCCACTACAAGCTACTTTTTGTTAAGGTTCAATGTAGGTCCTCCAAAGTGCTTGCCTGCCTGATATGTCTGGGCAGGGAAATTTTATTATCAAAAAGGAAGAAAGTATACATATAACATTTGTGTTACATCACCCTAACACCCACTATACTTGCTAATTTCCAGCAAGTCTCCAGTATTCTATTAGTGGGCATAGTGGTGCAAGATATGGTGGCATTTCAGCTTCAAGGGTGACAGAGTAGAAACACAGAGCTGGAAAGGACCACAAAGGCCATCCAGTAATACACAATCAAAGCACTCCTGACAGATGGCCCACTAGCCTCTGTTTAAAAACCTCCAAAGAGTGACACTCCACCACTCTCTGAGGCAGTGTGTTGTGTCAAACAGCTCTTACTGTCAGAAGTTCTTCCTAATGTTGAAGTGGAATCCCTTTTCCTGTAGTTTGAATCCATTGCTCCAGGTCCTATTCTCTGGAGCTTCAGGAAACAAGCTTGGCTCCATCCTAAATATGATACCCCCTCAAATATTTAAACAGGGTATATAAATTAAACAGAGTATCTAGATTACTGTTCATTTGGTTTCAGATCTAGTTATAGAATCCTTTGGCTTCTAAGAGGGGCAATCTATGCTGGGAAGTGGATGGGAAATGTGTTCATCAACTGATTGTTTAATTCTCTGTCCTATAATTTCTCCTGGTACTGTGTCAAGTTGAATGGTTAGCAGTTGCTTGAATTCTCTATCCGATAACTTCTCCTGGTACTGTGTCAAACTGAATGGCTAGCAGTTGGCCATCTCTTCCCTCCCCCATCCTTTTAGGAGATGGAGACATTTGTCCACCCCCGTTTTAAAGCACTTTTCTTGTTTTTGAAGAATTTATATATGCATATTAAGATTCTATTAGGTGGATCATTTACATTTTGCTCTACTGGGTACTATTCAATCTCACACATAGCATAAAATACTACTGGTACTACTTTTTAATTTTTAAACCTCTGAGATGTCAATTTGACACTGTAGATTGATGTTGCTATTCTTCCATAAAACTATAAGGTATACTTACATTTCTATATTAAGATGAATAAATTTTCCCTGAATATTTTGAAATATATTCAAAGGTTTTTAACACCCACACACCCAATCTTACTAAATAAGCCTCTCTTCCAGAGAAAAATTTTAAGTGTTGGAGTCAATCATCCTTCATTTTGTACTCTTTGATAATAATGAAGAACAAAAGTATATTAAAAATGTCAGGTGATAGACTTTTAAGATGCAAAATTGTATAGGAATCCTGGTACAGGATTCTTCAGGTTGATCCAAGCAGCACATGGTAGACTGGTTCTGCCCCATTTTATTATTATTATTATTATTATTATTATTATTATTATTATTATTATTTTGGTAGATATCAGAAAAGAAGTGGCTGTGATTTATAAGACAAAAGGAATACTGGATCAGAGAATGAGTGCCAACTAGCAGTGGCCATAGGAAATGCGTAATTTTTTCCCTTGCTAATGGACATCCCACTCAACCTATGCCTGGAATTTGAGGCTTTAGTGAGCACTTATCTTCACATTCCTCAAATACTGTAGCAACTAGGTGTGCTACAAATGTGATCCTTCTTAAAACATACATTTAGCTAATTGTCAAGCATGTGTATTTATACAGAGTACATTTATAAACAAGTGTCTGATAAAGTCAGTATTATTTTTCAGTCTATCGCTTAATAAAGCTTTGATCTCTCACCTGGTAAATATGCCATCAACAATTCCAACTTGCACTTCCTCAGCTGGTACATAAGAACCAATCTGTGCCATGATAGTAATCAATGCAACCTGCTTTATATAAGAACTCTTTCCACCCATGTTAGGCCCAGTAATTATCATTACTCTCTGACCATCTTCCTGGAAAAAGTGAAAAGTATAATTACAATATTTTAATGAAATTTATAATTTAATAATTTCATATCTTTCTGATCTAAGCAAGGATCTCTAGAACTCGAATACTTCCAAATTATTAGTTCAGAGGTTTTTAATTTCATTAAAATAGTTTCAGTTGTTTATGACATTTTTGTCTTGCTTTCACCACTTTGTCTAGTACCCAAAGCAATTTACAGCACATTGAAATATGCATGCACACACAATGCTCTGAAAGTAATGTTATCATTGTTCCACAAAAACAAAATAATTGGGAAAAAGTGGTCTTTATTTGTCTTCCGAAGTGTTAATTCACAAAGCACCTTTCACAAAAGGGAGTATCAGCATTGGACAGTTTGTTTGATTTGACTGCTGTCCTTGGACCTGGGTCTATGCACACATGTATGTGTACAGACAGAGAGGCAGAGAAAGAGAGCCCATGCAGACAGATATCCCCTCCCACATAAGCATAATGAAAATGTACCAGTTACAAAAATATATATTCGTCTGTGTATTAACTTCTTAGCAGTTCTTACCATACAGCAATATACAGAATGCTAAGTCTATTCATCTTAATCTCAAATAATAATCTAAAAACATAAGCTTTTTTGAACCCATTGCCTGCATTTTTCAACAGATAACTGAAGCTGTTCACTGAGTGTGGGGTAACTGCCATCAGGAAACTAAAAAAACAGACAGTTTAAACAATTTATTACATGATATATTTCCATATATATATTTATATCATACTTACTACTAAGTGTGTATCATTTGGAACATATTGTTCTTGCTCTTGCTCTCCCAGTAGCACATCTATCACAGGGTGCTTCCCATTTTTTATCATTATCTCTGATCTTCCGTCTTTTACTACAGGTCTGAAAAAATGTTACAGTATGTTAAATGAAATGGCACTTGAGGAGTTCTACATTCATATTTCTGCCCTCTCTGCAATGAAGCATGCTAGGCTACATAGTGAAGGAAATGTAACTCCATCAATTCTGCCTTGATCTCTCACCTGGTAAATGTCATCAACAATTCCAACTTTCATTTTCTGAGCTGGTACATAGGAATATTCTAGTCATATGGAGAAACTCATGCTTTGAAATATGACAAATAAGTATTTGACAGTACTTATTTCTGTATAACATTAAAAGTATAAAGGTAAACCTTACTGTTCTGCTGCTATTATTTAGAAAACTATTACCTGCAATAGCCTCCTTGTTTGGCAACCTCAGCCAAGGAAAAGATGCAGTCCACAGTTGCTAGGTGATCTACAGCTTTAGAGACTGAGTGATAATGATCATTAAAATCACTACAAATGTGAAAATGTGGGATGGGAGACAGGGAAGAGAAACAAATGAATCAATATCAATATGACTAAAATGTATCTATCCCAGAGTAATAACTGATTTTGTCTTACAAGATACATATATTTTCTACACAACTGGTTGAAATTACTCATTTGAAGAGAAATAAAATATTTAGGTACAGTCCTATACTTAACATTTCTCTGACAATAAGTCTCATTCAGTTCACTTCCAAGCAGATATGCAGTGGGTTGTTATAAAATAAACCACACAAAAACAAGTATTCTGCTTACACAATGTACTGCAAAAAGAACAGAATCATAGTGCTGGAGGGGTTGCATAGAACATCAAGTCCAATGCTCTGCTCAATGAAGGGAATCCATCTAGAGTCTAGAGCAGGGGTCAGCAACCTTTGTTGCTGGGGGGCCAGGGGGGGAATGGCGTGGGGGCTGGGTGGGCGCATGCACACTTGCACGCGCACACGCTTCTCCCAAGTGCACATGCTCGCGTGCGTGGGGAATGCCATTTTGGAACGCCCCCTGCGCGTGCGCCAAGCGAATTCGCCCGGCGCACAGGCGGGGGGCCTTCCCTGGGCCTTGGGAACGCCCCCCCGCGCGTGCGCCGTGCGAATTCGCCTGGCACATGGGCGGTGGGGCCTTCCCTAGGCCTTGGGAACGCCCCCCCGCCCATGTGCCGGGCAAATTTGCACGCGCGGGGGGCATTCCCAAGCCCTAGGGAAGGCCCCATGGCGGCTGCACCATGCAAATGTGCACGGCGCAGCCACTGTGGGGCCTTCCAAAATGGTGCCCGTGTTTGTGGGCGCATGCGTGCACGAGCACAATTTTGCATCCAAAATGGCGCCCGCGCGTGCGTGTTGCGTGTTCCAAAATGGCGCCCGCCGCCGTGCGTATGTGTGTACAAGCACGGGTGCCATTTTGGACGCAAAAATGGCTCACGCACAGCTCGCACAGCAGCAGCAGCGGAGGCGGCGGGCCGCTCCCAAGGCCTCCGCGGGCCACAGCCAGCCCGTGGGACATAGGTTGCCGACCCCTGTTCTAGAGCATCCCCAGCAGGTAGCTGTTGAAGCTCTTTCTGAAGATGTGCAGAGGAGGAGATCATTCCACCTCTCAGTACTCTAGTTGAGGTAATTAGTTTGGTTGTCAAACCATCTTTACTGTCAAGAATTTCCTTCTAATGTTCAATTGAAATCTACCCTCTTGTAAGGTAAACCATTAGACCTGGCGTTACTTGTGCAGAAAGCAGAGAAAAAAACCTGCACCTACCTCTCTGTGACAGCCCTATAGATATTTAAAGAGTACAATCATGTCACCCTGCCTTCTCTTCACCAGGCTGAACATGCCCAACTTTTGCAACTTTTCCTCATATGTTTTGTTCTTTAAGCCTCTTATCATCCTTTATGGCTTTATGCCCTTCTCCGAACCTGTTTCAATTTATTTATATCTTTCTTAAAATTACATGCTTAGAACTGAATGCAGTACTCTAGCTGAGGCCTGACTAGTGCAGAATATAGTGGGGCTGTTATTTCTCTTTTCTTGGAAATGACAGTTCTATTAATGTAGGCTAAAATATCATTTGCCTCCTTTGCTGCAGCATCACATTGCTGGCTAATGTTCAACTTGCGATCAACAATAATCCCAATATCCTTTTCACAAATACTGCTGCTAGTTCAAGTATCCCACATCTTATAAGTGTGAATTTGGGTTTTGTGGAATTCTGCATTTGTTTCTGCTGAATTTTATTCTATTATTTCAGTCCTTTTGAATTCTGTTACTATCTTTCAATGTGTTAGCCACCATCTGCACATTTGATAAGGATTCCCTCTAACCCATTATCTTAGTCATTGATAAATACATTCAAGAATGTCAGTCCCAGGATAGAAACCTGTGACACTCCACTTGAGATTTCCCTTCAGTTTGAATTGCAGTCATTGATGGTGAATCACTGAACACAGTTTTCCAATCAATTATGGATGCATCTGACAATGTTTCCATCTATTCCACATTTAACTTTATCAAATGGTTTGCCGAAATCCAGATAAACAACATCCCACATTCCTACCATCTACTAAAGTAGTAACATGATTTTTAAAAAGGTATAGGATTAGTTTGGCAGGATTTGTTCTTCATAAACCTATGCTATCTCTTACTAATTACTGCATTGTCATCTAGATATTTGCAAACAGACTCCCTTATTATCCATTCTAATATTTCTCCTGGTATTGGGGTCAGGCTGACTTGTTTATATTTTTTGAAGAGAAGAATGTTTGTTCTTCTCCGCTCCTCAGGGACCTTTCCTGTTCTCCAAGATTTCTCAAAAATGACATCAAGTAGTTCAGATAGTACATTAGTTAGTTCCTTCAGCACTGCAGGATACAGTTTTTCTCATTTAGGTTAACTTGGCGATTCCTGACTATCTTATCAATCTTGATTTTCAATCTAGATCCCTAACCAGAGTCATTGCTGATACATGGATGCAGACAGTTCTCTTTTGGTGGAAGTAACAACACAAAAATAATGGTTGAACAGTCCTGCCTTTTTGTTGTGGTCCCTTATCATTTTATCATCCTTACTGAGCAGGAACCCCACCATTTCCTTGGTCATTCTCCTGCCTTGAAGGTATTAAAAAACTCTTTTTGTTGCTCCTTGCTTGTCTAGCCAGTCACAGCTCGTCCTGTGCTTCATACTAGTCTTGCAAGACTGGGCTACACATCTGTACTCATCCTTCTTTCCATTCTTTATACATGCTCTTTTTTCCTCTTCCTCCTTGAGTTGCTGTGCAACCACAATGGCTTTTTCAGATGTTGTCCAATCTTCTTCCATGGAATTGTTTGTGATTTTGCTTTTTGCAATTCCTTCTTCAAAAACTCCACCCTTGCTAGTTGTTTTGCTAGTTGTTTTTTTCTTTAGCATAGACTTCTACTCAGTATTTCCCTGAGCTTGTTAAAAACAGCTTTCCTGAAAGCTAAAGTCCATGTTTGACTATAATCTTCTTTACCCTGCCCCACAATTGTGAATCTTAGCATGACATGGTCACTTCCCCCTAAAGTACAGTTTTGATTTTAATGACTAACTCCTCCCTTTTGATTAGGATCAAGCCCATCCCCTTGTTCCTTCCTTTATCTTTTGAAATAGCAAATTATCTGCAAGACACATAGGAATCTGTTGGACAGCATTAGCAGTCTCTCAGCATATATAAGAGTAATATAACTGAAGCCCCCCCCCCCTTGCATCTTTAAGATTTCTTTCTGAAAAGGATCATCCACTACCTCTTCTAGGTTTGGTGGCTTGTACTAGACTACTATTACAATCTTGCATTTATTTATTTTTCCATTTAGTTTTATGCAAGTGCTCTCAGCTGGTTCACTCTGATTACTCTCATGGATTTCCATATAAACAAATTTGTCTTTGATATATAATAATAATAATAATAATAATAATAATAATAATAATAATAATAATAAAATAATAAAAATTATTTCTATCCCGCCCTTTGGGAAAACCCAATCAGGGCGGCTTACAACAGTATATCATTCTACTCCCCCTCCTTTTTTGTCACATCTATTCTTTTTGAACAGGTTATATCCTTCAATTGTTATATTCCAATCATGGGAGTTATCCCAAAATTATACCTATAAAGTCATATTTGCCTTCTTACACTAGGCCTTGAAGCTAATCTTTTTGTGTTTCCCAAACTCTATGTTTGTATAGAATCTGAAGCATTGTTTTTTCCACCTATTAATTTACTTTTAGTTTTACTGTAGATCCCATTCTCTAGAATTCATATCAATGTGTTTAGAACTTGCTTCTGGACTGTTTGAGCTGTCATCTCCACTCAGTTAAAGGACCAAATATATGGTTTGGAACTCTCTTGGATCCAGTGTTATCACTTGAGGCTCAGTTAGCCTTCTATCAGCTTAGAATAATATATGGCTTATGGTACTACATGGATAGAGTTAACTATAATTCATGTTCTGTTAACCTCTATTTGGACTACTGCAATATGTTATATGTGGGGCTTGAAAACAGTCCAGAAACTGCTAACTGACACTGATTAATATAATGATCTCAAATTGTATTGGCTGCCAGTCCATTTCCGAACCCAACTTGAAGTGCTGATTTCAACTTTTAAAACCTGAAACAACTTCGTTCCTGAAGGTTCATCTCCTCCCATACTTCCTTCATGAACTCTAACAAACTGTTTGATGCCCTGTCAGGATTTGAGGTCCTGCCATGCTCAATAACCATGTATTTTGCATATGCTTTATAATACTGGATGACACTAGCGGTGATGCTGGGCAGAGAGATTGTTTATCTTTTGGGGAGCAATCTAAAGAGCAGGTGTGAGCGAAGAGAAAAATGTGCTTTGAGCTGTCAAGGTCAAGTTGATGGGAATGCTTGGCACAGGATGAAAAGGAGGGACAGTCCTGGGAACAGGATTGTTTTGGTTGAAAGATGAATGGAGTGAGAACATGCAAAACTGTTTGAATTGCTATTTGCTTTTAATATACTCTGTAACCAAAACTTCTTCAGGCCCGACAATATTGTTTATACTGTGAACATCTTTAGTTTTGGAATAAAGCTTTCAGAAACTTTCTAAAACTTGTGTTTATGAACTGAAGACTGACAGTACAGGGCAAGCCCTCCTCTAGATGGACCCAGAAAGAAAGGGAAAGCAGTTAGTTATAAGAAAGAGGGCACTTTTAATGGTGGCACTCTGTCTGTGCAATGTTCTTCTCAGAGAGGCTTGCTTGGTAGTTAAATCATGATCTTTCAGCACCAAGTGAAGACCTTTCTATTCTTCTGGGCATTTGGAAAACTGTTTTAATGCTTCTACAGCTTTAAACTTTTACTTTGCTGGTTTTAATTTAGCTTTATATGCTACAGTGTTATTTTCTAGTGCTGGTTTTATCTTAGCTTTATACTCAGCTTTTTTAATCATTGCCTCACTACGTTATTGCTGTAAATATATTTTAAACACACTGACATCACTCAGGGAACTTCAGTTAGTATTAAGTTTAACTACTTGTGCAAAAATAAGTAAATTATTGAATAGTCTAGTTGGACTGAAGATTGGGCTACCTTTCATCTATGTTGTAAGAATTGTAGAATATGATATAAACAGTCAAATCAATAAATCTTTATTGCTTTTGGCCAATGGCCATTGCAAAGACCAAAACGATAAAACAATGCACAAAAATTTCCATAAAACCAACATACAATAAATTTAAACAATTGCATATGAAATATGTAACATAAATACATTGACATTAACAGCTAAACACTTTTAACTAAAGTTATCCCCATTACAAGGAACAGCTATCTCTGCTATATATTTCTTCTTGGTCTTTTTGGCAGCAAGGGCAAATAGGACTACACACCAGGTCACATATTTATCTATGTCCATTAGGAGATAAAGTACCTTTTTTGGGGAATTCAAAAATACTCTTATTTCCAATTAAAGGTAAAATAAACACTCCCTAGGATCTTTACGTAACGGACAATAGATTAAGTAATGTACCAGGTCCTCTGAGTGGGGACAAGCAGCTATGCATTTTCGTTCATTTTTTGGGACTTTCTTAAGCCTCCCATCTCTTTCAGCTGAATCAAACATATTAAGTCTCAGTTCTGTGAAAGCTTGACGCAACTGAACAAAGGTTAGACTGTCAAAATAATGATATAAACAGTCAAAAAAGTAAAGGCTATTCTAAATAGTCCTGGTGCCACAGTGGTTAAATGCCTGTACTGCAACTACTCACTCACAAACCACAAGGTTGTGAGTTCAATACCAGCCAGGGGCTCATGGTTGACTCAGCCTTGCATCCTTCTGAGCTCACTAAAATGAGTACCCAGCTTGTTGCGGGTAATTAGCTTACACATTGTAAACCGCTTAGGTGCACTGATAAGTGATATAGAAATGTACTTGCTATTGCTATACAAATTACTGGCTCAATATATTTTAAATATGCACCTTTTGCAAAGCAGGCAACTATACACAACTGAATAACATTTGGTACAGTCATAATCGTAATAATCATCCACCTATATTCTGAAATCTACTTTTAGTTTTACTTCACCAATAAAAAAAATCAATTTGTAAACTCACTCTAAAAAGCGTAGCCACTCTGTATTGCAGTCAAGGACTAGCTGCTCTCGTAGTTGATTCAGATGCCTGTAATTTTCTACAATAAAAGGAGTGTGGAAACGGCTGAAAGCTTTTGTGCTAGAAAAAACCAAATATGAAATGAAGGTTACTAAGCAATCAGTCATGGAGCAATCTATACATGTGAACAGTTTTTCTTAGGAATGATCAAACATTATATGTTGCATACGCAGCGGTATTCTCCATACGGGAAAAGGAGTATATTATATGAAATGACACAATTCTTGATGAAGGAACTGATGCTCTTCTCACTTATCTGCCTGTAAGTTTACTTATGGCAGACATTCATTTATACCACACGACAGACAATACAGAATGGGGTAAGGATCATAAGGTTACCTCCAGATTAGAGACCAAGGTATATGTCGGTGGAGCAAGTACAACTCCCTATGTGCCTTAAACACAGATTTCACAAGGAAAGTTTCTTTTACTATGTTACTGAACTGTCAGTCTTCATGGTAAGTAAGGTATGTGGTTGCCAAGAAGCATTCAACAAAAAAACATTAAAAATAATAAAATAAGGTCAAATACTCAGCTTCATACATTCTGCTTAACAACAAAGTGTTTTCATCTCTAAAAAAACACAACGGAGACACGCAAGTTAGAATTAATAAAATCTGAATGAAATAACATTTCCTAATGGAAAATGGTTGAATGCAACTGTTTAAAATTATGTTTTAGGTCTGCTGTGTTGGTGTTTTTCACCTGAGAGGTATTTTTGTGTCTATGTGTTGATTTGTTCATGCATGAGTAGTAAGTTCAACCTACATTGTATGTGTGTACATGGGAGGCGGTAGTGCTGTATGCAGGAAGCTTTGCTGATATGTTTATCTGCATGTTACCAGTTTGTCTTCTGTGAAATGGGTATCTTGTGGTTTGTAGGATCGAATATGTGATCTGGCATTTAGGACTCAGGATCCATCTTGGCCAAATTACTTGTCCCTAAACCATGTCTCACTCTGTGAATTGGGTACTGGTGTGTAAAACTGAATTCAAAAGAGTCCATACTGGAGCTCAGACTCCAAGTCAGATCTTCAGAAGGCTACATTGCTTTTAGTGAAGTGGTAAATAAGTGTTTTCTGATTGGCCATGTCAACCATGGACATTTTTATGTGAGAACACTCTTTCAAAATTCAAAACGTGCTTACTGAACACCAAAGATTTGGGCTGAACAGGTCATTTATCTGTAACTGCAGTTGAATGGTCATCTGTGCCGTCACACAAATGGGTTTTGTGCCTGAGCAGACCTCATTTGGAATCTTTTAGAGTGAAGTAGCTTGGCAGGAATCCCACCTCCTTTCCATGTACTATACATGTCCCAATGTGCCAAGCCACTGTTCCCTCAGTTTCTAAGTCTGCCATGAAATCTACAGGGATGTGAGAAAGGGGAGGTAGGGTTTGTTTGGTTCTTGTGTGCATAGATGACCATTTGAAGAAACACAGTTACAGGTAAGCAACCTATTCTTCGTGGTCCCTGTGCCTCAAACAAATGATTGACTATGAAGCTTACCATGGGATGGAGGGTCAGGCCACTGAAGAACAGAAGATGGGACAGCAAATCTGAAATGATATCTGCCCAAGCTCTGCAGTCCAGTCTATAATGCTGGATGAACATGGACAGCTGAGACCATGTAGCAACCTTACATAAGTTAGGTAGAGGAATACCACAAAGCAGAACAGTGGATAATGCCATTGCCCTGGCAGAATATGCCCTCAGGCCATCTGTGACACAGAAGGTTTTGCCAGCTCATAGGCAAATTTTGTTGTCTAAACAACCAATCTGGAGAGTAATTGCAAGGAGACCTGTCTCCTCTTCCTATGTCCACCATAACAGATAAACAGGTACTCCTCAATGGTACCAAGTGGCTCTTGCAAGTGGGTTATAAAAGGACCAGGGACCATCATGCAGGAGAACCAGGGCACAGCTGGGGGAAATCAGTCTCTGTACCTGCTAGGTTTACTGCCAGAGAATGGCTATGTCTCTGAACACACCAGATCCAGAAAACTGTAATGAAATAAAGCAACAAAGCTGAGTGGCTGCCCCTTCATGTTTACGTAGCAGACTACAGTGTTGTTGTCCGATGCGACCTTAATAACTCTGCCCCTCAACTTCTCTTCAAAGGCTTTTATTACTACTAAAATCTCCCAGGCACTGATATGAAACCTGAACTTTTGGAATGACCAATGCTCTTGAACTGTGATGTTGCTGAAGTGAGCTCCTGAGCTGGTCATGGATGCATCTGTAGTTACCATGCATGATGGATCTGAGAGATGAAAGGACATGCCTGACAGGAGGTTGGACGATCTGGTCCACTACACCAGAGACAACAAAACATCAATAGGAAACCCTGAGAATCTTGAAGATGATGGAAATGTTGGAGAAACCAATGCTGTACCAGTTATGAACCGCAAACATGCCAGGTTTGACAGCCATAAGATACAACAGCTACAGATCAGTATGTGTGGCACAGCAATGGTGAGAGCATTGCCTAAGCCTCTTTCCATACCTGCTAACTTTAATCCAGTCAAGTGGTACAGAAGACACAAGTGAGTTCTTAACTTCAATCTGAAACTGAAAATATCACTTAAATAAATATGACACAGGTACTTATTAGTTTATTTCAGAAAAAAATACATTGTAGTACTCAAAGGATTAACATTTGAAACAATGAATTCATGTCCTAGGGCCTGCATGCACAAGCCAAAAGGCCTGTACTCCCGACAGCCTCGCATTGTCCTGTCTGGACAATGCAGGCCATTAATCCTTGGCCAGGATCAGGAAGATTGGACATGGATCCAGTGGACCCCACCTGATCCCAGCCCAAAGGGGCTGTAAGCCTGTCTAAAAAGACTGAGTGCGTGGAGTTTCTTGGAAATTCCAAGGCAATAGAGGGCACACCAGATGGCACCGTGAGCCTCTGCTGTCATGTGTGCTGAGAAAATCCCCGTTGCAGCTTGTGATGTCAGATGGGAGCATCTCACTATGTGGGTGTAGCCAGGAACCCCATTTCCACCTTTACAGGTCATGACAGGGAGCTTCACAACACACGCAATGACGGGTGCAGATATGGGTGTGTGGTGGTAGTGGGTCATGATGTGGAAGCAGGCAGGTGTGTAAACACCCACCTGTCACCATGCCAGCCTGAGAGCTGCCCTGGGGCAGGATGCCACAGCCTTGGCCTATGCTATCATGCCCATCTTCTTAGGTCTCTAGTCTCTGGAGCAACAGAAAACTAGCTTGCTCTATTTTGAACATGACAAGAATATCATGGGGGACCTTGTCAAAAGCCTTTCTTAATCAAGATGTACTACATCCACATTATTCTCCTAATCTGCCAAGTTGTAACTCTATTTAAAAAAAAGGAAATAAGATTAGTCTGGCATGACTTTTCTTTGAGAAACTCTTGCGGGTTCTTAGTAATCACAGCATTACTTTCTAAACAGACTGACTACTTATCGATCTATTTTAGAACCTTTCCTGGTACTGATGTCAAGTTGACAGATTGAAAATCGCTTGACTCTTTGTACACTCTTTTGAAGATGGGGCAACATTCCTCCACTCTGTTAGGACCTTTCCTGTTCTGCAAGATTCTCAAAGATTATCAATGGAGGCTTGGAGATTAAATCTGCAAGTTTATCTGGTCCTGAAGACTAGAATTCATGTAGAGAAGCTACACATTCCTGTGCTACCTTCTTTACTTATTCTGGGCAGCAGTCCCCGTCCTGCATAATTTGCTCTATTTGCATTAGGCCAAGTGGTGTTTTCTTTTTATGAGAATACTGGAGCAAAGCAGGCCACCATATAGATATGCTCTACAGTAGAAGCAAAGTACAACCTTTTGTAAAGGAACTCTGGAGTTTTCTGCTAGCAAAGATGTTAATCTTCATTACTGTTTGCCTTGAAGTCACTTCTGGCTTATGGCAACCCTATCACAGGGGTGTCTTGGCAAGATTAGTTGAGAGGGGGTTTCCCTTTCCCTGAGGCTAAGAGGTGATCTGTCAAGGCCACCCAGTGTGTTTCTATGGTTAAGCGGGATTTGTGTCCTGGTCTCCAGAGCCACTGTTCAACATTCAAACAACTACACCCCACTGGCTCCTAGTATTTGGCCTACTGAAGGGCAAATAATGAAGTTTCATTAACTAGAATAATGAACTTGGCTTTCAGCAGATCATATGTACTTGGCTTTCAGCAGATCATTACTCAGTTTGACAAAATATCTGATTTCATAATGAGAAAATACTCAGATCATTTGCAATTTTAAATTACCTAATGAATTCACTACACTGGTTTTCCAGGTACCTCAATATAAATCCCACACCTACTTTCTGAAATTCTCAGTGAAGTGTCCACGTGTAAGTAGTATAACTGCATTAGTTTCAAAGCATCTCTCTGTTGCTATCATTCTAATCCAAGATATTATCTACAGTTCTATATAAAGAGATTATCTTCTGTTGATAAAGCCTTTTTCAAGGGTAACCAAAGAGTAAGCAAGATATGCTTGGTCTGTGTTTTTTTGCTTTCAGGAATGGGTTTTAAAAGTAGAAAACAGTTGGTGAATCAATTAACTCCTTCAATCTTTGAGGTAAATAACAAAATTTAACAATACAGGTAACATAAAATAACACAAAGATCTCAGTGTGATGTCACTTATAGAACTCTTGGAATAGTCTAAAATAATTAAATGGTAAGCACTGTACAATAACATCCAAAATCCACAAAAGAGTGATATCTTTATTGGAACAACCAGAATGCACAAAATACATTTTGCAAGCTTTCAAAGCAACATGTATTTTGTGCATTTTGGTTGGCCTAATAAAGGTATCACTGTTTTGTGGATTTGGGATATTATTGTACTTTGCTCCATGGCCAACACGGCTACCCATGGATATATTTGTTGGCAAACACTGACACGTAGCTTTTGACAAGGTTGGTGGATGGATGTATTCTCATGCTTCTACCCTCCTTTATCTTCTATGTGGCAGCTAATATGCAACCATTTATTAAGATGTACTTGAAACTAACTGCTCTGTTTTTCTCTCAACATTGTAACTCCTTACAATCGTAGGAGTATATAACGAACATGGTTTCACTGAACTAGTATTTCACAGAAGGGGTTCATTGCATTTGAAACCTCCACCTATAAACATATAGGTCACAGCCAGTTATTATTACTATTAAAAGCAAAATATTAGTTTCTGTAAAAAAAAAAAAAAAAAAACACCCCAAAACAAACCCAAGTAGGATTAAATGCTTGATACAATTTATAAAATTCTGGCACACCCAAAAATAACAGAATATTGAAGCCAATAATTACGTTACCTCTTGTCCTGATACTGTTACATAAGCAGCAAATGGGCAATTCAGAATTTTTCGTATATCTTGAAGGTGAATCTGGATCTGATAAAGTACTGCCTGAATCTCATCCTTCCTTGTCCTTATTAAAGGAAATTCTTGAAGATCCTTGAACAGTTGGGTTTTGTCTCCAGTCCTAATTACAGAAAACTCCATTTTAAAAAGTTGTACTTATTTTTTTCCTGAAACATTTATAATTTTAAAAGAGTGGTAAATATATATATTGTCTAATGTAAGTAAGTAAAACATATAGTTTAACTGATTTGAACTTTAGTATTTTGTGAATTTAGACTGTGTTTTTTATCTGTTTCAATCTGTCTGCTGCTGGTGGTGGTGGAGGTTGTGAAAGGTTCACCATCAGTCCTATGTAACCATTTATACGCATAAAATTCCATTTTAATATTCAAGAGTTTTACATGTTTTAGCCGTATTGTTATTTTTAAAATTGTAAGCCATCCTGAGTCCCAATTTTGAGAGAAAGGTGGGGTAGAAATAAATATAATGATGTTCCAAATGAGGCTACTCCACAGACACTAATTAACCCCTTTGTGTAATTCAGATTTCACATAGAAGAGTTAAGCCTACAAAGCCAGTGTGGTGTAGCAGTCTGGGTGTTGGACTAGGACAACGGGAAATCCTCACTCAGCCACAGAAATTCAATGAGTGATGAGCAAGTCACTCTCTCAGCCTTAGAAAATGGTAGTACCAAATCTCCTCTGAATAAAAAAAAAAAACACACACCTGTGATAGGGGTATTATAAGCTGGAATCAACTGAAGGTACATAAGAACAACAAATTACTGGAAATACTTTTTACTGCAATGATTAAAACACGTGTGTCCCATCTAGACACGTTCTGTCTTGAAAATCACTGGTATAATGTACATAAATCCTGCTTAAAACTACCGGTAGGAGGTCTGCTACTAAGATCTTGTGGCAGAATTGTAGCTCACCAGCAAAGCATATCATCAACATTATTTTTTTATAAAAAGGGGCACCCTAAGTCAAAAATGACTTGAGGGTACACAACAGCAGCAGCAGCAGCAGCAGCAGCAGCAGCAGCAGCAACAACAACAACAACAACAACAACAACAACAACAGTGTAGGATATCCCAGGTCTAGTTCTTGGCATGTCATTTTAAAAATCAAGTAGTAGGAATATGAAGCCAAATAAGATGGGATATTTGCAATGTAGTTCACCATAGTTATGTTTTTTCTAGAACTCGTTTTCAGCACATGGGGAGAGGGATATGATTTGGACTGAAACTATGTTATACCCATCCTGTGCATGAGCTATGCACAACAGGGGGAAGCTCTAGTGGATTGAAATGACAATCTCACTTCCACTGCAAATAACTGATTTACCAGGAAGGATCACAACTGCATCAGTAAGAAAGAGTTTAAGCTTCTTGGCTCAAATAACATAGTTCTAACACAGATATTTCTTCAAGGAGGAAGAGTCACATACAGGGAAATATATATGACAAATGTCATATCTAGTTTAGCTCTGACCCTAGAGAACTACTGCATATGCTACTTGAACAAACGTAACAGCTGTTTAGAGCGGCAGAGATAGTGAATAGCATACAACTAAATAGGGCATAATGTGTAAAAGGCAAACAGGAAGTGATCACCATTAAAAAAATGTGGAAGCCAAACAAAAAATCAATAAAAAAACTAGTAGGAGATTATGTATAAAGTCCTCCATGACTGTGAGTTAAGATCTAACATATGTTTTATACAGTCAGAAAGGATTTGGAAATCAAACCATGTTCTTCCATGATGTTCACATCTTAATAAAATCTCTGTAGGGAACACCAAGTACAGCCTAAATCTCAGCCCCAGGATATTTGTATTAGGGGAGAAGCTGTCATCCTGGTTGATGAATCTCCAGCTTCTCATTGGCTGAAAGGATTATCTTAAACCACAGAAAGTTAGCTGACAAAAATGTCAGTTCAACGTTGCTCTTACTAATGTTAGTTAAGTTAGGACAAGATTGTTAGTTTTGTGTTCTCTTTAAGGCAGGGGTAGGCAACCTTTTTGAGCCGGGGGCCGGGTTGCTGTCCCTCAGACAATTGACGGGCCGAAGCACCATAAATAAATAAATAAATAAATAAATAAAAATTAAAAAAGAATTTAAAAATAAAAAAAAAATGCATGCACACTCTCTCAGCCCCAGAAAAGCCATGGCAAAACCTCTGTGAAAATTTTGCCACGAAAACCCCAAGAACAAGTAATAACAACAATAATCAATATCATCATGGGGGGGGGGGCGGCGGCGGTGGGGGGGCGGCGGCAGGATCGGTTGGGGGCCGGTCCAAAGGCCTTGCTGGGCCGCATCCGGCCCCCGGGCCTTAGGTTGCCTACCCCTGCTTTAAGGTATACTGATGCAAAATTCAACTCATTTGATTTGCTTACACCAGGCTTCATATAATTTATTCCTTGAATCTCATTGAACTCTCTTTACTTTGAATCTCATCTCTGTACCCAAGTCCTCTCTTGCCATATACCATGTGGATGATGTTTAAAGTTAGCAAGTTGAGAAGAAAACACTTTTCCTTTATTGGCATTCTCCCTTGACACTCTCTTGCCCTTTCTCTGATGATATTTGAAGGGTATTTGCCAATAACAATGTCTCTTTGGGGTACTATTGAGAGGAGACAGGATAATAAAAATTTAGTTAAAGCTACTGTTTAACAATGAAAGGGCATTGTACCACAAAACTAATCATAAACACAGTTTACTTACTTTGCTGCTTCTTCATTAAGTATGCTTAAATATGTTTTCATTGATGACAGCAATTCAGGAATTTCCAAGAGATTTCTATGCAATAATGTTGCTTGCACCTGAGTTTGTATAGCTGGAACCAGTGCTGTAATTGCACCTTCCAATTGAGAGAGTGTGCTGACTATTAGAAAGAACTCTTGAGTGGAACACTGAAAGTAGAAACAATTGAAAGTTCAATGTTAATGTTTAAAAACAAACACTCCATAACAGTGTCCCAAATTCTGAATCTTCACTGTAACATACCCATCCTAACTGTAAGTGTTATATCCCAGGAAGGAAGGCATATGTGTACCTGTGATATAATCCAATGAATGAAAGAAAGGGGAGGGGAAAAATAAAAAGAAATGTAGCAGCACCTTCAAGACAAATTGGTTTTTACTTTCACATGAGCTTTCATAGACATAATACTACCACATTTTCCCCCCCTCCTTCCTTCCCTTTTTGCTACAAGAAACTAAAATGTCTACTTCTTTTGAAATCAAATGGATGTAATTTAAATAGATTAGATAATCAAGAATATTCTAATACTTAGCTTGGAACTGTAGGGCTATTATCTTACAGAATTATAATGTATCCTCAGCAGAGACTATAAGAAATCCATGTTTTGTCTTGGGCTGCATCCACACTGCAGAAATAATTTTGTTTTACACCACTTTAACTCCCATGGCTCAATGCTATGGAATTCTGGGAACTGTAATTTGTTGTGGCCCCAGAGCTCTCTGACAGAGAAGACTAAATGTTTCACAAAACTACAGTTCTCAGAATGTCATAGCATTGAGCCATGGCAGTTAAAGTGGTATCAACCTGGATTGTTTCTGAAGTGTGGATGCAGCCTAAAATGTTTTCAATGGATAAACTTTACTACAGTAAATTACAAGAAAGTTCTTTTTCCTATAAAGGCCATATTTTTAATATGGAATATAACTTTAATTATTCATACCTCACTTACCTTTTTGTGATAGATGCTGCAGATCCCTCTCTCAACATCTGGCATTTTATGCAGAAGAGTCTTGATTTCATTAAGGGCACTTGATTCAGACAGGAGAATCTCACATACTGCATCAAGTCTGGAATTAATTTCACTGGAAATTTTAAAATATATATAAACATTTCAGTGTTCTTTGCAGAACAATAAGAAACTCAGAATCTCTGTGAATTACTTAGTGGAGTGCATAGAGAAACCGAAGTTCCCTAAAGCAGGAATTGCATGCTTAAACTCTGAAAAGTGTGATAAAGGTTCTCTTAAAAGATCCTCAACATATTATCAGAAAACAATCTAGACAAAGTACAAGGAACAGAGTCAACTCACTTTGATTCTGACATCACACTCTCTTGTTATCTTTTAAAAACTCTAATTATATCTAGACTGACCATTGTACTGTCCATTTGAATAGAGGTGTAAGAATTGAAGACTTCCAAGACCGACCATGGTGGATTAAGTACTTTAAATGGGTATGTCCAAAATTTAATACATGGTAACAGACATGCCTGATGGTATGTAAGAAGATCTGGAATGCTCACTCCCACCCCCAAATGAAATTCTAAGAGGAGATGAGCCCCAAAAATCTCTTGAACAATGCATTTAGTTTTTGAAAATACTTATAAAGTCTGAGTAGAGGAGTTCCACAAATAACACTAGCAATTCTAGATATAGCATTCATTTCAATCATATTTACTTCATCCACCAGACTCTTCTTTAACCTTGCCCACCTCTCTAAATCTTCTTTTATCAGTTTACTTAGAATCATAGAATCACAGAGTTGGAAGAGACCACAAGGGCCATCCAGTCCAACCCCCTGCCATGCAGGAACTCTCCAATCAAAGCATCCCCGACAGATGGCCATCCAGCCTCTATATTTAAAGACCTCCAAGGAAGGAGACTCCACTACTCTCTGAGGGAGTGTGTTCCACTGTCGAACCGCCCTTACTGTCAGGAAGTTCCTCCTAATGGTGAGGTGAAATCTCTTTTCCTGGAGCTTACATCCATTGTTTCGGGTCCTAGTCTCTGGAGCAGCAGAAAACAAGCTTGTTCCCTCCTCAATATGACATCCCTTCAAATATTTAAACACAGCTATCATATCACCTCTCAGCCTTCTCTTCTCCAGGCTAAACATCCCCAGCTCCCTAAGTCGTTCCTCATAGGACTTGGTTTCCAAACCCTTCACCATTTTAGTTGCCCTCCTTTGGACACGCTCCAGTTTCTCCACATCCTTTTTGAATTGTGGTGCCCAGAACTGGACACAGTATTCCAGGTGAGGCCTGACCAAAGCAGAATAGAGTGGCACTATTACTTCTCTTGATCTAGAATCTTAATCTACTTATATTAAGATTAATCATCTGAAATAAATCCCTAGGGATAATTATACCCAAATACATAATTTAGGTAATATTGAAACTATGCTTTAAATATGCTAGAGTCTGTCATCTCCCACCAGCAGTATTTCTGACTTAGGCCAGTTAACTGAATATTTAGATATTTTACCAAAATTATTAATTAATTACATCAAAACAGGAATTGCCAATTGGATCTTAAAAGGAACAACAAACGATTATCTACAAAAATAAGTTTAAAATTCTAAACCAATGTACATAAATCTACTGATCCTGGAATTTTGTCTAATAGTAAGCACAAATTGAATATAAAAAGGAGAGAATGAAATGACTTTTTATAAAGTTGGTCTGTAACGTTGGAGCCGTCTTGATGCTAACAGGCTGGAAAAAGTGTTGCACCATTTAATTGGAACCCCGACCATGACACTTCCCATTTCTCATGTTTGGTATAATATTAATAATTTCCCCTAAGTGTAAAGATTGTGAAAGAAAGTGTTGCTGTGATATGGTAAGAAGGGAAAAGTCCATATGAATGGGATTATCAATGCTATAAAGAGCTGCATAAAACTTCAAAAATATCTGTGGGCAATGTATATAAATTAGATCATCTTTGATAGCTGAAAGCCACAATTGCTCTGCAGAGGGGCGGGATATAAATAAATTATTATTATTATTATTATTATTATTATTATTATTATTATTATTATTTTGTTGCTGTTGATGCTTGAGGTGATGCACTAGAATCTCGTTGGGACATAACCCATTTTTCCAATATGCTTGCCATAGACATGTCAAAGCCAGTTCTATTTGTTGCAGGTGAGTATCATTCAATTCATATTTAACTTTTTGCAATTCTTGATAAAGTTGTTCAAGTGGAGAAACAGCAAACTGTGATACCAGAGTTTGTGCTACTTCTTCAATATTTTGGGGGGAAAATGAAGAACGAAGAATAAGTAATGATTCTACCTGGAATGTAAGCTTTACGGTGCTTCTCATTCAATGGTGTGTATGAACTTGCAGAGCCTTCATTCATTTTAAAATATTACATCAAACCTGCTGACATTTGAACTTTAAACTGTTCATCATTGAAAAGCGAACCATCCCCAAAAATTTAAAAGATTTATTAGATAAAGAATTAAAGGAATGGAAAATAGATAAAATAGAAAATTGGATAGAATTAAAGATAGGAAAAGAAAATATAAAAGAAAAACTTAGGGGGATAAACATGTCTTGGTTACATTTTATGCAAATAGAACAATGGTTTAAGAATTTGAAGAAAAAAAATATAGAAAAAGGGAAATATACACAGTTTGAACAAATAGTTCAGAAAGGAAAAGGAATGGAGGAAAATGAAAATATGAAAGGCTTAACTAGCAAAATTTATAAAATATTAATGGATAATAAAAGGGAAAAACTAGATCAAATTATTTTAAAAGAAATATGGGAAGATGAATTGAAATGCAAAATCTCTGACAATGAATGGAATAAGATTTGGGAACAAAGACATTTGAAAAATTTATCGGTGCGAATTAAGGAAAATTATTATAAATTGATTTGGAAGTGGTATTTGACACCACTGCGATTACATAATATAAATAAAGAAAATTCAAAATATTGTTGGAGAGGTTGTCAGGAAGTAGGGTCATATTTACATATGTGGTGGCAATGTATATATGTACAAAAATTCTGGGAAATAGTAATAATAGAGATAGAAAAGGTTATGAATATAAAGATAGATAGAAAACCGAATATAGCATTGTTATCAATATATAATGATGTAGAATGGAAGGAGGAAAAAAACCTTGTAACAAATTTGTTTACTGCTGCGAGATTAATTCTAGCAAGAAGTTGGAAAACAAAAATAAGCGTGAAATTGGAGGATTGGTATAAGGAAGTTTGGAAGATAGCAATTAATGATAAATTAACATGTAGATTGAAAGTGAAAAAAGGATTATTGAAAAGAAATGATTTTGATGAAATATGGAAAAAATTATTGAAAATGTATTAAGAATGGAAGACGGGAAATTGCCTCCACGGGAGGAGTTAAGATTTTGGATGGAGTATAAAGATGGAAATGGCTCCGGGGGTGGGGTGCACGGAGGGGATATTTAGGGGGTTTTGTTTAAAAAAAAACGGCTAAGATGTAAAAGTATATAAAAATGTATGGAAAGTTGATTAATATAAATAAAATTAAAAAGAAAAAAGAAAAGCGAACCATTAAAATGGCAGAGACTAAAGGGTTTAGGAGAATTAGAAAAGTACAGTCCTAGACAGTTTAGAATATGGTCTGATATTATCAAGGATTCAATTTTGCATGTGTTTATATTAATAACCAAAGATGCAGAAATTAAAAAATAATCTAATTTCAAACAATCATGGTGAACTAGAGATAAAGGTATTTTCCCCATCTCCTTGGTGACAGTTCTTCACACATCAATTATACCATATTCATTCATAAATGCCTGTAAAATAGCTCTAATCATGGATTGCTTCCCTGGCAGAAGTGTCATTCTTATAGCAAAGGATCAATAAATTTTGTTAAAATCACCACCAGTCATCAAAAAATCATATTCTAAATCAACAAGGTTACTAAAACATTATGAAACAACTCTGGTACATCACTATTAGGTCCATAAACGTTCTTTTTCATCTTCATCCTCTTCTTCCATCAGCACCACAGAGGAAGAGGAGGAACCTCACAAAGCGGCTGCTGCCACCACCGTCCTACTCACCAGTGGCAGGCAGAAATAGGGGCCTTCTTCCTACTCTGCACTGCTGCTGGAAGACGAGGACAAAGAAGCCACCGCCACCACTCCTTCTTGGGCTGCATCAAGTGGAGAAGGCCCTGGCATGGCAGCAGTGGTGCTGGCGGCCCGGAAGGGAGACAGGAGAGAAGGTCCTGCAGTGGGAGAAACCCCAGGAAAGGCAGTGGCAGTGGAGGAGGAGCAGCAGAAGTGATGGGGGCCTTGGCAGGCAAGAAGGAGAAACAGGAACCAACAACAATGCCTACAAGGCTTCTCCCTCCCTCCAGGAGGGCCAAGGGGAATGGAGGATAGTTAGCTGGGAATCCCCTGCAGGAGCCCCAGAGAGCCTCTGGCTGAGAAGACCACTTCCTGGGCCTCTTTTTAGCAGAGGCTGCTGGCCTGGCTCCTCCTCCTCTGCGGAGAAGGGAAGAGCAGCTATTCCAGTTCTAAAAGCCACACTGAAGGAAGGCCCCCTCTTGGCCCCTGAGGCCTGGGGAGGAAGACAGAGATAAAGGAGGAAAGGGAAGGAGGAAAGGTGGACTTGCCATTCACGAATGATCAAAATGAATGGCAAGTCCGCGGATACGGAGGGACAACTGTATTTCTATTTCTTCATTGTCTAGGTTGAACTTGTAAACGTCTTCAGTTGTCATTATTTTTGTTTTCTTTATGTTCAACAGTAGGCCTGCCTCTGCACTTTCTTCTTTGATCTTCCTTAGTAGGTGTTCCAGGTCTGTGAGGTTTTCTGCTAGTACTATGGTGTCATCTGCATATCTCAGATTGTTGATATTCCTTCCTTCTATTTTCACTCCTCCTCCTTCTGTGTCCAAGCCTGCTTTTCTTATAATATGTTCTGCATACAAGTTGAACTGATAGGGTGAAAGGATACACATATTGACCCCACAATCCTATTTTTCTGAAGGCTGTTCCTAAACTGTTTTCTGAAGGCTGATCCCATCCTACAAGAAACCCATTTCTTATAGAAATGCAACGCAATGTCAGTCTTCAATTCTTTTAACTTAGAAACCACTTGTTCTCATCTCGCAGCCCATGAAATTATGTTAAGCATTATCTTAAGCATTAAAACCTTCAATTCTGCAGAGTCACATCAGTCAGGTGACTGGAAACATGACACCCATGATTCCCAATATTATAGAACTTGATTTTTTAAAAAAAAAGCTTGCATAAAATAGCATAGTTGAGCTTATCAGAATATCATAGTTAAGCATAGTCCTAAGTTGTCATCTGTAGTTATCAATTCCATAAATCATCACTTCCATGCTTATTGTAATCTAACAAACTCAGAGAAACCTTATAAAATTACATCTGAGTGAATAAATGGGGGGGAGACATCTCAATTTTTAGTGGTTTGGTTTTTGAAAATCTGGCAGGAAGAATAGTTACTGGACTATCATTGTTATGATGCATAGCTATATGTGTGCATATCCTAAGTTGTTCAGAGGCCTATGAAGATAGTTTAGCAAACATCTTTCTATCTGCCTGAATTATTTGTAAGCAGGCCACTAAGGCAAGTTGTGCAAGGTAGATATGACTGTCAGAGTAAAATGTACTCTGAAGAGAAAATGCCATAGATGTGACTGGGGCAATGAAACTGGGACAAAGGTGAAAGGGTTACCTTAGTACAGTTGGGAACCATGATGACTCAACATTTGAACAGTCCTGAATCACAGGGGTCTGATGCAACACTAGGCAGAGGGTTAAGTCAGAAACCTTCAATTCTGCAGAGTCACATCAGTCAGGTGACTGGAAACTGGGTGACATCCCAGGAGTGGGCTGGACTAATATCCTAGAAGGGGATACTGTATATAAGTGGGTGTGTTGGATACTCATGTGTGGGTGACTGTATATAGAGATACTGGTGGAGCACTTTGCTAGTCTGTACATCAGGGACCAGCATACCTTTTTGTCTTGGGGCCGGTTCCGCTGTCCCCTGTATGTCGGCGGGCCAAAGGAGGGGGGGGAATGGCAGCAGAGGCACGCGCATGACGGCAGTCGCCATTTTGGAACGCAAAACTGCGCCGCACGTCGCGAGTGCATGCGCACGATGCCAGCACCATTTTGCGTTCCAAAATGGCACCCACCGTCGTGCGCATGCGTGCGCAAGCGCAAGCGCAAGCGCCATTTTGGAAAGCAAAATGGTGCCCCGCATCACGCACAAGGCGACACCGACAGCGGTACAAGCGCGGCCGCGGTAGCAGCAGGACCAGCCACAGGCCGGTTCCAAGGCCTCGACGGGCTGGGTTCGGCCCGCGGACCATAGTTTGCCGACTGCTGCTGTACAGTCTGTAATGGAAAAATAAAGAACCTCTTTGTGAGACAAGAGAGTCCAGCAGTCTTGTGTCTTGCAGACAGCTGCCTGTGTGGGAGGTTTTTTCCTTGCAGCGTTTGCAGCCTGCATAGAACTTCACAGTGAAGACTGATCTTTGGCGTCTGTTCCAGCGTAAGTTTTCTGCACATGTTGAATCATCATCTAAAAATCTTTGCAGATGGTGCTTTACCAAGAACAAGAATAGCTTTTTCCAGGGTATAGAAATCTTTCCCTCTCCCAGGGATGACTGTGAGATGTAGGTTCTCCCCCTCCTACCTAGCTAGTATCACTATAGCTTCAACAAAGCAAAATGGAATATATTATCTGCACTTATTGACATAATTCCTTGTCTCAATCCTAGATTGAGGAGACCTGGCTTCTTGTCTGTATCTTGTAGACTCCGGGATATAAGGAGTACTGTGTATTTCTGGCAACCAGATACATGCGACCTGCATATACCTTTGGCTAAAGGGACATGAACAAACTGTTTTTATTTCTGTCGATTCTTTCTGTAGTACTTCTGATCAATATAAACATATTTTTTAAATAATCATTGGCTTCATTTTACTTCCGAGAACTCTGGAACCAGTTTTTTTTAGAACCTGAGTGGATCAGGTCTCCAGAACAAGACACCTTTATTTATGCATTCATAATATATCATCTTGGACCAAACAAGTGCAACATACAAGTGTAAGCAGACATGACACAGAATACAGATGCACCACTCTTCTCTTGAAAGGTTAATCTGCACTTTAATCATTTTCACATATGGCTATGCTACTGTGTCTCCAGTAATCCAACAGAAATGAAGCGTTCATATAGTTCACCAGCTTAATCCTCAATATTAAAAAAGGAGGTCAGGAGAACATCATCCAATATCAAGTGACCTATTTTTTCACTTCACTAATATATTTTGGAAATATTGTTCCAGAAATAATAAAATGTGATATCTTTTTGCAGATTTTCTTCAGTTTATATATGGGATAATCATGCCAGTTTAAGTTTTCAACAATTTTGCCTCTTTTAATATATGTTGTAAATACACTCCAATAAATATTATGTGACACTGGCAATTCAGATTATATTATTTCCTTTTTAATGTGGGTTTGTATATATATATTAGTATTTGGATAAGTTATGTTTTTAAAAGCCTACTTTTATACAAATCTCAATTATATTGAAGTTATTTAGATGTTAAAATATCTACCACTCTCTTTATTGAGCTGAAATGTGATGTAATTGATTTAACAGCTGAAAAACAACAGTTAAACAGGACTGGTTATAACAACATTCAATACAAACTGCATACACCATTTGTTATAAAAACAGAATAAGTATGATTTGCCATTCTGTAATGTCAGTATGATTACTGATTATACAGATAGTTACTATAATATGCTCATGTGCAAGTCTAAAAATGTTAGTCAAAAAATTGCCCCCAAAACCTGACTTATGCAGTGGTCAATATAAATACTGTACTCTAACCGTTATGGAAAAAAAAGAAATGAACTAGCCCCTTCTCTGGGTAGTGGTTAAAGGCAAGAGCCTAGCCCTAGTGCATCTCGGGAGTACCTAAAGAAGCACCAACCCTCGCTACATTCTCTGACATGTTGTTGCTTCAGACCTTTTGGAATGACTGGGCAGGAAAATGGCAGCAGTGGCAGCCCTTTGGTGCTTCCCCTCAAAGGAATGCTGAAAGGAACTGGGTTTTGAAGGATTTGAA
This sequence comes from Phrynosoma blainvillii, assembly GCA_026167975.1. NCBI lineage: Eukaryota > Metazoa > Chordata > Lepidosauria > Squamata > Phrynosomatidae > Phrynosoma > Phrynosoma blainvillii. Next base: position 55,952,239 of record JANUYF010000002.1, on the reverse strand, counting down.
TATGACATCTGTATATATTTGTCAGCTTATCAGGCAGAGTTATCATATTAAAATTGAAGGCTATAATCACTGCTAATGCAGTCACAATTTTCATCTTTTTAAAACATGTGTTCATTTTTAACATGTTTGTATTTTCTTTGTCCCTCCCTGTGCCTGGTCACCTCCCCCACACATAGTAGTTACCATAGCTCCCTCTTCCATCCATCCAGCCTTTAGAGCAGGGGTAGGCAACCCGTCCCCTTTAAGGGTCGAGGGACTTCAGCTCCCAGAAGCCTCAGCCATGTTGGCCAATAGTCTCATGTTGGCCAATAGCTCCTGGGAGCTGAAGTCCCTTGGCCCTTAAAGGGGAAAGGTTGCCTACCCCTGCTTTACAGTTAAGCCTGCTGGAATTTTGTAAGTTCTTTGGCATCATTTTCTTTTGCTTCATCCTTTACCTCCTTTGTGACATGGCTTGACCTTTTACCCTAGACCTATCCACAGGTCATAAACCTTCCCTCAACATATACGTGTGGTGGACCTATCGCCAAGTATATATAGTAGTGTGTAGTCATGCTTATCTGTGAATGTGTTTAACTGCATACCTATACTTCTACAAAGAAAACAGTGAGAACTGTATAGTCCAATTGTTGCTGTTGAAGTACAGTTCCCAGGACTCTTGGTTATGTTGGCTAGTTTGATAGTCATCTGTGAGCTGAAGATTTTTCAAGTAATGGCTTTTATAAGGGTGCTATATTGTTTTAATTCTACTGTTTTTAAACAACTTTTTGTCATTTTTAATTATGTTCCAAAGTGGTTTTAGTGTTGCCAATTGTTTAATTCTGTTTTAATGTTGATCTTTTGTATCTTTTAACTACAAGGAAGGGGCAAAATTATTTCTGAGTACTCCTTGCCTAGGAAAACCCTATAAAATTCACGAGGTCACCGTAAGTCAACAGGTTATTTGAAGGCACACACACACACACACACTTGCTCTGTGTAAGCTGCCTTAAACCCAGGAAAAGGCAGGGTAAAAATAAAGTTAATAATAATATTAATAATTTCCAACCAATGTTCTTGCCAAATGAATAAGGAAGGGATGACTATGACCCAAGGGGTTCATGTTGTTGCCTGGAAGCCCCAATGCATCCCCTCCTCCATTTTAAGGCCTGGCTTCAGAAGAGGCCTTGGAGACAAGACACTTTGGGAAGAGTGAGCTGAAAGATCAGTTGTACAAGTGAAGCCATCCCTCCTCTAGAGGCCTCTGGCATTTACTAGACAATGCAATGTTCTGACACAAATGTGCTGTCTCTGGTCATCATCCATTTCTGAGTAGCATTTAAAACAAATTACTGTAATATGCTTAATGTGGACCTGCATCTGAAAAATGTTCAGCACTGATCCAGTTCTGAAAATAATGGAAAAATAAAACTATTCAGTTATTGTTTGTTATGGTTGTTCACATCTGGATTCCACAATGAGGCAATGAGTATTAACAGAAGGATGCTGTATAGAACATAACTCTGATCTGGAGTTAACTGACTGGCTCCACACTGCTTTCTGAAACTAATTCTGTAGCAAGTTATCCTTGTAAACTCTAAAGTCTTGAACTTTAAACCATGACACAGAAAACCTTAAAGGTCACTTTCTTCTTGTATCAACTTACCTATACATTCATCTTTTCTTCAGATACCCTTCTGATATACTTTATATTCTTGTCTGATACTGCTGCTAAGCTAATGTGTGGATCCTAGTGTACAGAAAAGTAGAGTATACGTACTTTTAATAAAAGTGTAACAACACACTTGGGCTTGCTGGTTGGTTTCTTCATAAATCAACTCATTCTCTCACCCATCTAGCTTTCTGTGGTTCTATTATATTCCAATTTGTGAATGCAACAGAATTTTCCATAGTTCAGACTGTTTCAGAATCCTTTACATTTTCACTTCAAACTGGGTGCTGAGTTCAGCAAGAAACTAAACAGCTTTTTAAAATATGTTTTGTCAGGTCAGGCTTTTCATGGATTAAAGTAAAAAAAATAATAAATAAATATCTTTTTTTCTATTACAATAACTTAGTAAATATCTTGATTATTTTATACACAGAAGCATATTGGTAAAAATATGGAAAATAAAAACAACTGCAAAATATTATTTGTTTACATAGCTAAACAGATTTGAATCCTCCAATGACTTTGTGTTAAATTTCTCACTATATTACCAGGATTCATAGGGTTTTTTTTTAGTAGAACACAGCATAATTTTTAAAGTAAACTGACGAGATATTTTGTCTCTGGTTTGTGAGACACCTTCCCTTTTCTGAGGTCTTGGTTTAAAACAATGGTGGGTTCTATGGACAAAACTCACAACACTCTGACCAACAAACTATTCTCAGTCAGCATCTAGACAAACAGCATTCCCTATATGTCGCAAAGCACATCCATTTTCCTATGTTGGATTCATATATTTTATATTCTTTCATAATTGAGAAATGCCCACAACTCCATAACCATTGCTAAGTTTATGGTTGAGTCAGGAATTTAAAGTGCCTAGTATAAGAAAAAGATCACCACCCCATACTGAGTTGCATTCCTAACAGTACTGCAGCAGTGAAAAACACTAGCACATGCTAACCATGATAGGCAACCCAGCTGTACCTCTACACAAAATAATTATCTGCAACATTATTTCGACTTTGGCCTGGTTATCTGAAAATCATTACAACAGATGATGGACAGTCTAAGTATGAGTCATTAATGTGGGTAAACCCCTCATAAACCCAATATTGAGTCAGCAACTGGATCATTTTATGCAGAACCCTTATCTCAGATATACAAGTTTCTCACTTAAGATAAAGCATCTCATTCCCACATCTTCCTCAAAAGTCTCAGTGCTAAATTATTTATATTGATCCAATCTTCAGCAGAAGTCCAATTGTGTTTAAAACAGGCTTTAGCCATATATACTCTTTTTCAGAGAAAGATGAGCCATCTAGTAAAATGGGTGTATAATGAAAAGCTGCTATCAGCATAAATTATTCTGAACTACAATTACAGCATAATTATTATTATTATTATTATTATTATTATTATTATTATTATTTTTATTTATATCCCGCCCCTCTGCCAAGCAATCGGGGCGGCGTACAACATATAAACATCAAAACAAATACAATCAAATTCAATCCCATCCCTCATTCCCACCCCCAAAAAACAAATCAAACAAAACAAATTAAAAACAATTAAAATCCACAAAGCACATCTATACAATAAACAAAAGCAATCCAAATATACAGGAGAAAAAAATTAGAGAGACTCCCGCTGAGCATCAGGGCCACACCCCCAAGAGTCTTAAAGGGCTAAGGCTGGGGCTCTACTGCTACATCCTCCAATCCTGTCCCTGCCTCCGCTCTCATGATGCCAGATGTTCCAAAGGAGGAGGGGGCGGGGGAGGAGGCTCACTGCCCAGCTTCTGACTCTCTTCCCAGGACTCTGCAGCAGCCGGTGGTCAAGCTTGGCTTGCAGAGACTTTAAGGGCTCTCATGATGCCAGATGTTCCAAGGGAGGAGGGGGCGGGGGAGGAGGCTCACCACCCAGCTTCTGACTCTCTTCCCAGGACTCTGCAGCAGCCGGTGGTCAAGCTTGGCTTGCAGAGACTTTAAGGGCTCTCATGATGCCAGATGTTCCAAGGGAGGAGGGGGCGGGGGAGGAGGCTCACCGCCCAGCTTCTGACTCTCTTCCCAGGACTCTGCAGCAGCCGGTGGTCAAGCTTGGCTTGCAGAGACTTTAAGGGCTCTCATGATGCCAGATGTTCCAAAGGAGGAGGGGGCGGGGGAGGAGGCTCACCGCCCAGCTTCTGACTCTCTTCCCAGGACTCTGCAGCAGCCGGTGGTCAAGCTTGGCTTGCAGAGACTTTAAGGGCTCTCATGATGCCAGATGTTCCAAGGGAGGAGGGGGCGGGGGAGGAGGCTCACTGCCCAGCTTCTGACTCTCTTCCCAGGACTCTGCAGCAGCCGGTCCTGGGAAGAGCAGCAACCATAGTCATTCATCATGATAGATTAGGAGAGGAAGCTGCTGAATACACTCTGATTAGAAAAAAACCAAATAAAAGAAACTGCATTCCAAGAGTCATATCAACTAGCATTATTTTTTTCCAGCTTTCATTCACATGTGACTGTAAATAAAATGCTGACTGGTTAGTATTTTAACATAAAATTCCAGTCTTAAATTTAGTCTTGAAACACTAAACAACTGTAAACTTTCAGTGATTGCTGCCTCAAGTTCAAAAACAGCAGATGCTTTCTCCACTTTATAACAAACTGTATTGTCACATACTGCCAAGTACCTCTTGTATTGTCAAGAGAGCATAAGTCAACTTTTTTTCTGTACAGATACCACTGCACAACTGAAATTAATTACTTGCCTCACACTAGAAGTTAACAGACACACTTATAGGAGCAAGCCCCTTGGACATGATGGAAGTTTGATTTTGGTAAATATGAAATTACACTGCAAGAATAACCAATGCAATTCCTGAAAGAAGGTGACACCTAAACATCATAACTGAACCACATTAGGAACAAAATATACAACAAAAGAAGAATTTGAAAGACAAAGCTGAAACAAATATGTCATCAGTGAAAAACTAATATACTTCATATTTTATTTATATGTATTGATCTTAAAGACAAAGTCTCTAGAAATTTTCTCTGATAAGAACGTGTGATGTTCACACAGCTGGTCTAAAAGCATAGACTTCTGGCAACAAACGATATAGCCCAACTATACACTGGATAATAAAGGTGTTTCATAATAAATACCTTGATTTCAGGAGAGGTTGTGTCACCCATTTCTTTAGCTTCCGTCTCCCAAATGAAGTTTTGGTATGATCTAAAATCCAGAACAGGCTGCCTCTTGTTTTCATATCAGTCTTCAAGAATAATATCATTTTATTAAATGTAGTTCAAAAGTATAAGCATAAAATAAGCTATAATCAAAATTTAAAAAAACTTGAATCTTTAAATATAATCCATCTTTTTCATACACATGAAACTATAGATAGAAAAAGCACATGATAAAATATTTGAAAAAGCAAAACTTTTTCCTCACAAAATAAAGAAGCATAAGTTAACTACATGAAATTGTTTTTAAAAAATGCTTAGGTGTATCAAAAACATGAAATTATTCTAAAATGCTTAGGTGAATGACATATGCCTCCAGTGCCTAATTACTTCATATTTTGTTGGTTAGTTCTACTTGATTCATTGCTTTACCTCTTCTATAGTACTGACAGCCTGATCTAGAAATATTTTACTAACGAAGAATATAATTTGTTTCTCTAACTTCCTACAGCTCTTTTTGAAGAATTCTTGCTTCTCATACATTTAAACAGATGTGGGTTTGTTTGTTTTTTTTGCTGTTTTTATCTTTAGCAGTTATATATTTAGCAAATTTCTTTAGTCCACTTTCTATACACAGTTGTGTTAAAAAAACTGGCATTTTTAATATCCCTTGGTAAGGCAAGAGTTTACCTTTTAAAAGAGAGCATCATTCTCATTCTCAAAATCATCTGATGATGATGGTGGTGATGATGATATTAATAAATCAGTATCATGATGTACATATTCTGCCTCTCTTCCATAGGCCTTAATTCTTAAGAATCAGAATTCTTAATTCTAATCAAGTATAAGATAAGATCTACTTTGAATATTTTACAATTCTTTCTTTACCCTACTCCCCTCTTGTTGACTAGCACATGCCAAGCTCTTCATATTTTTAACTTTTTTACCAGCTTCTAGATTGTGGCAAGGTTGAAACTGCAACAAAAGCAAACTGAATAAAATTTATGTAAAATTCCAAGGTCTAGGTAAACAATTTGCACTCTTTGAAAATGTTACAGCCCAAGACATGGTCCCCTAGCAAACAAATGCACAGCATAAAGTATACTTTCTTACTTGATTCTGTAAGATCTCAAGATTCTTTAATGTGATTCCATTAAGTGTCATGCATTCCGATCCACCTGCTAGCATCTTAAAATTACTAAAAGAACAAGGAATTAATTCACAATAAAGATGCAAATTTATCCACCAAGTAGTTGACACTTTGCCAAAAGACTAAAAATCATGACATTGTACATTGTTGGGAAAAATGCATTATGTAGGAGAACCATATGCAAGAGAAGCAAACTCCAAGAAATATTTGAGCCATTTTACTAATATGAAAAATAAACCTAACTTAAGAACAACTAGCAATGTTTATTTTTCTTTAAATTATGTAGTTAATTTTGCAACAATTCTACTGGAATTATTACTTCTTTTGCTATGTTTGATTCCACATAAAGGCAGATTTCATTTTTTATTATTTGAGAGAGATATTTAGAATTCATTGCCAGAGACTTTATGTGTCTCAAAAAATTACAAACCTTTTCAGAGGAGGCTGCCAGTACAGTTAAAGTGGAATCATATTGCTATAATTGTATCATTAGGAAAGGGCCTTTGAGCAGGTTTTGGGCTGGCATGGGAAGCATTCAAAAGGAGGAATGGGAAAAATGTTCCACCATGCTAGTAAAAGTCTGCTAGCACAATTCTGGAGTTAAGCTACAATGAACTACAGTATCCAAAACATATAATCGGTCAATCTACTGATTTGCAAAAATATGCAAACAGAGAAACAATTATTCTGCTCCAGAAAACACAACAAAAGTAGTGATTTGTTTAAAAACAATTAGGGTGACTTCTCACGCCAATAGTTGTTCTGTAATTAGTTTGTTTTCAATTACATCTTGTTATTGCAAAACATAAGTTCTGGAACCAGTGTTACATTTGTTTCTCTACTATTTCACTGTAATCAAAACTAATTATAAAAGAATGAGTTTATAGCATAGGTATCACAATCACTGTGCACTTATTTGTAAATTGTAATTTGCCAAAATATGCAAAATAGTATCACTATAGAATGTATTTCAAGATTATGGATTTTGTAATTTTGAGATATTTACCTAGGGTTGTAGAGTATCTTTTCCAAATTAAATTCTTTAAGATACATAATTACAGCAGCCAAGGAGCATAATACTGCCTTATCCAACTTTAAAATTACTGACAAGGCATGGGAGTCTGAAAAATACAATTTTTTACAAATGTGTTTTAGTTGTATTCCAGCAGCTTTATCACCATCTTATAGAAATCAGCCTATATGAATTCCTACAGAATTTTCGCATTATATTTTAGCCATCTATTCAAAATGGCCTCCCAGTCAATGAAAATACAAATATTTTTCACCTATCTCTTATTTTTCAACAGTGCAGCAAAGAAATCTTCTGAATTAGCACTATGCAAAAACAGGCAAGAACCACTAATCATTACATTCTATACCCTATCCAGCTAATGTAAATACCTACTAAGTCAGGGGTAGGCAACCTAAGGCCCGGGGGCCGGATGCGGCCCCCTGAGGCCTTTGGACTGGCCCCAGGCCAGTCCTGCCGCCGCCGCCGCCGCCCCCCGCCATGATGATATTGATTATTGTTGTTATTACTTTTTCTTGGGATTTTCTTGGCAAAATCTCCACAGGGGTTTTGCCATGGCTTTTCTGGGGCTGAGAGAGTGTGCATGCATATTTTTTTTAATTTTTTAATTTTTTTAATTTTTATTTTTGGTGCTTCGGCCCCCAAATTGTCTGAGGGACAGCAACTCGGCCCCCGGCTCAAAAAGGTTGCCTACCCCTGTACTAAGTAGTAAGCCTCACTGAACTCAGCAGGAGTTACTTCTGAGTAAATATACATAGGATTGTATTATACGCTTAAGGGACATTGTTACTACTGGACAGCTGGGACAAATTTTGCTGCCTGATTAGCCAGGGAGTATAATCAAGTTTAAAAGATTAATGCATAGGTCTAAAGGTAGCTTGCTTTACTGTAATCATAAGGGTTCCCCTTTTCTTTAGAATAAGAAGGAATAGAGCAGCAGCCTGAACATTTTTATGAGGGTTGTACTTCAATGCTTCCTAATCCTAGCAGGTAAGCGATGTAGGATCGCTACATGTTTTTCTAGTTCATAGGACGAAATGAAGAATCTGAGAAATCTGAACAAAGCCTACTAGGACTAACACCTGTATAGATTGAGGTGGATTTATGCCATGTGTGAATGAATTATTGAAACCTGTATCATATTTGTTTGCATTCATTCTTGATACTGTTGTTGCCATAGTATCCAGTTCTACTGAAACTTTGGGGGGATGCAGATGGGCGGCCATGGGCCGCCCTGGAAAGCGGAGGATTGGGGCTGAGGCTGCCCCACATCTTGGCCCCAATCCTCCCTTCTGCCGGCCCTGGAAGGAGCACTAAAATGCCAGTCTTTCTAGAGCGGCAGAAGGGGCACATCAAGAGCCGCCATGTGGCTCTTCTGCGCCTCTTCCAGCGCAGCGCATGATGGCGCTGTGCCAGGAGGATGTATTCGGGGCGCGAGCACCCTGATGACATCCTCAGGGAAGGGTTGAGGTGGCCGCCGTGCAGCTGCCCCTCCCCTTCCGTGCCTCCAAGATGGCGCTTTGCGCCGTTTGCAGAGGCCCTTTGTTTCTTATCATGGCTAAGACATGAAAAGAAACAAACATTACACTAGGAGCTGTCTCTGGGTCTAGAGTACCCCTTACTTCCCCTGGATCTGTAAGAGAGATGGAAAGACTAATAAGAGATAGTTACCATCTGTGACATCATTTATCCTCCTTTTTTAGGGACTTCAGTTTTCTTTTTAACATTGATTTCAAGTCTGAGATGGATTGTGGGATTTCTAAACAATGGAATACTCTCTAAAACAGGGGTCAGCAAACTACAGCCTGTGGGCCGAACCTGGCCCACCGAGGCCTTCAAACCGGCCCGTGGCCGGTCCTGCTGCTGCCTCGTGCGCACAAGCACAGGGCGCCATTTTGCCTTCCACCACAGCGGGGTTAGTGCGCATGCATGCGCAATTGTGGGCGCCATTTTGGAAAGCAAAATGGTGCCCCGCACTTGCGTACGCCACCGAAAATCGGGGTACACTGGAACCGGCCCTACCCCCAAAAAGTTTGCTGACACCTGCTCTAAAGGGATATGAAAGAGATTGGGTTTTCTTCTAGGTTCTACTTGCCATGATTTGAACCTGATCTGGCTCCATAATGCTAAAGATCTAGATTGTGCTCTGGCACAGAACTGGACAACACTGACTGGAATCTTTAATTAAAACAGTTACCTTTATTTATACTCTACCATACCTTTACATTGCCTTAGGGAACTCCCTTCACAGTCTCCTTCACTCACAGATACAAATGTTATGTCACAACTACTGAAGATCGCTGGAGTGCCAGAGACAATATCTCGTATTCCTTTTAGAGAGTCAAATACTTCTGGGGATAAGAGGCATCCCCAGAAGGTTTAGGCATCTGAAGCCAAAATCAGGACAATTAGTGGGGTATCAGTCAATGAGACCTAGTAATGTGACATGACCAATTTATTATGGAATTTCCTAATTTGAACATTGCTGGATGGGAGGCAGCCAGTTTATCCCATTCTTCCCCTGTGATCTCCACTACTAAGAAAAGGCAGATATAAGAAGATGGTCTTCAAAACCATCTTCACAGGTAAATTGTTGGATTAGCTGAGAGGCCAAGACTAATAAGAGCTAAAATCTCAGTGATTTTGAAAAACAGCAACGGTAAATCCTCCACCTTAATAACTCTGAGAGGTTTATTCACTGCTATTCTAAGTCTCTTTTTTAGTTTAGATAATTCAACTGTCCCCTTGTCAGAGGAAAGGAAGGAAGAGGAATCAACTCCATCCATCCATTCATGAAAGAGTAAAGAGAGGAAGGTTTAAGCCAGGGGTTGGCAACCTATGGCCCGCGGGCCGCACCCGGCCTGCCGAGGCCTGCCGACTGGCCCCTGCCCGATCCTACTGCCACCTTTCGCGGCCGCGGGGGTCTTCCAGGGCGCCATTTTGTGTTCCAAAATGGCGCCCGGAGTCTCGCGCAACCTTTCCCATCCTGCCCCGCGACAGGAAAGGTCACGCGAGACTCTGGGTGCCATTTTGGAACACAAAATGGCGCCCCGGAGGACCCTCGTAGCCGCGCTGGGCCTCTGCTAGGCCCAGCGCAGTCGAAGGAGCCCTCCTGGGGACCCCCACGGCCGCCAAAATGGTGCCCTGCCATTGTGCGCATGTGCGCGTGACGCAAGGCGCCATTTTGGTTTCCAAAATGGTGCCCCCCACGCGCGCACGTGCATGACGGTGGGAGTCGTGCGCACGTGCGCGCCGGCCCCCAGTGCCACTTCCCCCCCTCCCGGCCCGCCGGCAAAAAAGGTTGCCGACCCCTGGTTTAAGCCTTATTCATTAAGGGCCTCCATTTCTTAGCTTGCAGTCTCCCCATCACAGATTGGTTAATTCTCAAGTGGAGGGCACATTCCAATGCTATCTTCCTCCCTGGCCTCTGTTGGCAATCAGATGGGACCCTCCTAAGTCTAGTTTACTAACAGAAGTAAATAGCACAGGGAATTTTAAAAAACCAGTTAAGGTGAATTGAAGAACAAGTAATAAAAGAAAAGAAAATTAGGTAAGGTAAGGAGATACAGAAGTAGCTGGCTTGATGATCATAATATTAATATAATAATAATAAAATTTATTTGTATACCGCCCAATGGTTTCCCAATCCGGGCGGTTAACAGCATAAAACCAATACAAAACACATCCCTCCCACCCATGAGGTACAAGAGGGATTATTTAACTGGAGTCAAGACAGAAACTAGGGGCCTTTACAGACTGCCAGAAATAGTGCACATTAAATTGAGGCATTGCCCTGGCTCAGTGCTAGGAAATCATGGGAACTGTAATTTATTGTGGCACCAGAGCTCTCTGACAGAGAAGGCTCAATGTCTCAGAAAAAAATACAATTCCCATGACTCCCTAGCACTGAGCCAGGGCAGTGCCTCAATTTAATGTGCACTATTTCTGGCAGTCTGCAAAGGCCCTAGGTGACTTTGGTTAGGTTGCTTTCTCAACACTAGGGAGCACTATAGTTAAACCTTATTGGTTATTTCACCTGCATGTCAGGTGAGACCAGAAAAAAAAAACCCTGAGGATACATTCTACATCGGACAGGCAATTCTGGGTAACATCTTTACCCTCCCTTAGAATTCAGCAGGTTGTTCTCAACCTTTTTATAAAGTCCCAATGCCTGCAAAAAGAGAACAAATAAAGTGTAAAGGCTCTGGAAGTGTATTTACTAATTTAAATATTATTCTTACCCTCCCCTGAATGTTTTAGACCTAAAACAGCCTTTCAGTTTTTTTTATTTTTAAAAAAATCACTATTTCAGTTCTAGAACAAGTCTTAAATGATCAATCACACTTCAAGACACTGGAGGATAGCCTTCAAATGAACAATCATACTTCAAGAGGAGCAAGAACAATCATACTTCAAGAGGTCACTTTTATAGGAAATTTTATTCAGAACAGGGAAGGTATGGGAGGCATACTTTGTCCACCCCTTCTCTAGACACTTCCTTAGGAATCAGTGCCACAGAATTCAATTGTGTTTGCTTCTAGGTAGACAGTTATATAATCACACTGTAAGATACTAATGTCTACTAAAATTACCCCAAGACAAATATTTTAGAAAATGTTCAGGATTCTTATGTTGCTGCTTTTCCATCAAGCTCAAATATGTTATTCAGTCTACGAGTGCAAACTGAATTCTTGAATTATCCTTTGAGCTTTGATCTGAACAATTTGTCAATGAAAATGAGTTTTGTATCAAGAAATATGAAATCGCCTTTTCCTGTTGCTTACACGCTGCACAAATGAACTCAGAAAAATGAACTAATCTGGACCACTTTGCCAGAAATCCTCCAGCCAGCTGGTGGGAGTTGTGGTCCAAAGCAGCAATGTTTCTAAGCTCTTTTGCTTGGTATTCTGTAGACACTGTAGCACGTTAACAGGCATTGACTCAGAATATTTAATTTCCCTTTTCAGTATTAATAACTATATGACCAAAAAAAGTTAAGTTTTACAAAACAATCAAGTCATCCTTAACACATATAAAAGCAAAGCAAATCATTCTCAAGGACTTTCAGAATTAGGTACCTGTACTATCTCGACTGCTGGTATAGAAATCAGTTATCAGCTGAAAAGCACTGCTGTTCTCAAAAAGCTTGTTTTCCATCCTCTCTACCCGAATTCTATCATCCTGCAAACTGAAAAAAAATTATTTTCAACTTCACTCTAATAAAAAGAACTAATTCACAATATCAGGATATCTCACTTTCTTTCACTATGCACAAACAAATTAAGGTTAAGGAATCTTTTATACAAGATAATTAACAATCAAGTTTAGATGTAAAGTGTCTCTCTCCTCTATGCAGACTAATACAATGTCATTAGAAAACAGATTTGATTCCTGAATAGTCTGCCTTCAATAGGTCTACCCTTAATATCAGTATTCATTTGTTTTTCTCTAGCTAAGCCCTCATACCTTTACGAATAGCATTAACTACAATTTTAGTCATATCACTAAGACTTAAGATGACTAATATTTTATTAATGCATTATCATAACACTACAATAAAAGCTTTTTGTCTAATACGTAATATAACTAGTATCAGGAATCAACTTTGTGAAGAAGCTACACCATCTAATCAGTACTGATCCTCTTCTGCATTAACCCAGTTGAGGGAGAGGAGTTTTGCCACGCTATAATGGTTATTTACTATTTTATACAATTTAAAGATTGTATTTTAACTTAAGATGTTTTACTGACAACAAGTCATCTAAATTCAAATAAGCAAATTAGCAAGTTCAGAGAAAGCAAAATCCAATGTAGGAGATGAAAATTTCTTGAACTAGTAGTAAAATACATCTAATCTCCAACTGAAATTATCATAAGCACTTAAACCAGGGGTTGGCAACCTATGGCCCGTGGGCCGGCCCCGGCCCGCGGAAGCCTTGTTACCGGCCCCTGGTTGGTCCTGCCACCGATGCCACCACTGTCTTTTTTTTGCCGGGCTTCTCCGGCCGCCATTTCGTGTTGCAACACAAAATGGCTGCTGGGTTGCTCTCGGCGCGCTCCGCCCTCCCAGCCGGTCAGCGAGCTCTTCTGAAGCTTGCTTGCCTCGCCTGCCTGGGTGCCTGCGTCCCCTCCTTCGCAGCGGAGAACAAAGGACGGGGGGGGGGGGGCAGCCAGGCAGGCGAGGCAAGCTTCAGAAGAGCTCGCTGGCCAGCCGGGAGGGGAGGGGGCAGAGCGCTCTGGCCGGTCAGCCAGCTGTTCTGTAGCTTGCTTGCCTCGCCTGCCTGGGTGCCTGCCTCCCGTCCTTCACTCTCGGCTGGGCCCAGCGGAGAGTGAAGGACGGGAGGCAGGCACCCAGGCAGGCGAGGCAAGCTTCAGAAGAGTTCACTGACCGGCCGGGAGGGGATGGGGCGAGGCGCAGGGGGCAGAGAGTCTCTGGGGGATCACATAATGGCGGCCGGGTTGCGTGCGACCCATCTCTGCCCTCCTCCTCTTCCTCCGCCCTCCGCCACGTAACAAGAAGACCGCAGAGCGGCCACATGCGAGAGAGCCAGAGCAAGCTGAAGCGAGCGCCAGCCAGCCACAGGAAGCCACAAGGAGAGAGGCTGGTTCGCAGTGGGGATGGTGGTTATCTGTTGTGTTTTTAACAATTTTTATTAATTTTTCCTTGGGGTTCTTTGGGCAAACTCTTCACAGAGGTTTTGCTTTTTTCTGAGGCTGAGAGAATGTGCTTTGTTCTTGTATTTGTGTTGCTTCTAGTAGCTTCCACACTCATGGCTTCCCTGATGGATGATTATTAATAATAATAATTTTTCCTTGGGGGTTCTTTGAGCAAACTCTTCACAGAGGTTTTGCCTTTTTCTGAGGCTGAGAGAATGTGCTTTGTTCTTGTGTTTGTGTTGCTTCTAGTAGCTTCCACACTCATGGCTTCCCTATCGATGATGATGATAATAATAATAATAGTTTTTCCTTGGGCAAACTCTCTTCACAGGGTTTTGCCTCAGCTTTTGGGGGGGCTGAGACAGTGTGCATGCATCCCTGCTTGTTTGTGGGCTTGCCTTCTAGTCGTTTCCATGATGATAATGATTATTGTTATTACTTGTTCTTGGGGTTTTCTTGGCAAAATTTCTATTATTAATGCAGCCAGGGCAGTTAAAGTGGTGCCAAATTGCATTACTAGTAGATGCACCTATTGGTCTAAATTGCACTGGAGAAATAATGCAGTTTGACCCCACTTTTAAGTGCTGTAAGTTTTGTCCTATGTCTGTGATCCAGGGATCTGTAGTTTTGCAAGCTTTTTGTGGTTCTGGCAAATCTCAGGATTGCCTTCTATGTCTGAAAATACTGGTGCATTTTGGGATTGTGGTGTTTGACTGAGATGTCATCTTTGTATTTCAGTTAATACATTTTTTTTTAATTGGACGATGAGATGAATAAAAAAATATACAGTGGAACATGGATAATTCGAACTTCTATAATTCGAAATCTTCTTTAATTCGAATATTTTCCCTGGTCCCTAGAATCTTGTATTAAAACAATGTTAAAAAATTATGGTTAATTCAAATTATATATTGGATAATTTGAAGTTTTTCCAAAGCAACTCCCCTTGCGCCAGGAGGAGGAGGAGGAAGGAGAGGCGGAGAGGCTGCGCCGGAGTCCCAAAAACGTATGTGTACTGTATTTAAATTTTGCAATACAGTATCCCGTTTTTTTGGATAATTCGAATTTTTTTACTGGTCCCTTGGGGTTCGAATTATCCAAGTTCCACTGTATCTGGAAAATCCACATAGGAGACCCGAGTTTGAATCCCTGCTTGGCCATGGAAAACTACCAGGTGGCCTTGGGCAAGTCACACTCTCTCAGCCTCAGAGGAAGACAAAGGCAACCCCTCCTTGGAACCAATTCTGCCAACCTATGATAGGTTTGCCCAGGGGTCCTCAAACTATTCAGAAGACACTGTTCAGAAGGGATTTGCCTTTGCCATCTTCTGGGGCTGAGAGGGTGTGACTTGGTGAAAACCTGCCAGTGGGTTTCCCTGACTGAGCAGGGATTCAAGGTAGTGTGAAGTCGTAGGCTTTCATGGCCGGCATCCATAGTTTTTTTGTGGGTTTTTTTCGGGCTGTGTGGCCATGTTCTGAAAGAGTTTCTTTCTGACGTTTCGCCAGCATCTGTGGCTAGCATCTTCAGAGAAAGCTGAAGATGCTAGCCACAGATGCTGGCGAAACGTCAGAAAGAAACTCTTTCAGAACATGGCCACACAGCCCGAAAAAACCCACAAAAAAACTAACGATTCAAGGTAGCATTGTATGTTGTATGTATGTTGTCTGCTGTGCAAGCCCCAGTTCACACTGTTGTGACCTCTGAGCTGTGCGAGTTCAGCCATATGCTTTTTGAAGGTAGTATGAACTGGAAAGGTGGTGGAGGAACCGGCTCAGTCTGTGAGGACTGGCAAGGCTGCATTGATGAACACTGATCAGACTGTATTGATGAGCCGTGCAGTCTGTATGTCTCTGTGTGGGCAATTTTATTGCTGGTATATTGTTTTTGTAGCGCTGTGTGTGTGTGTGTGTGTGTGTGTGTGTGTGTGTATATATATATATGTATATATATATATGTATATATATTGGTATTTTACTAAGAGCAATTTTGTATTCCTAGGTAACAATGATGTCCAAAAAGACTGTCACTAAGAGGAAGATTGACGCGGAATGTAGGGTATTCAACCCACAGTGGACATATGACTACTTCATCGAGCACAAGGAGAAAGCTGTGTGCTTGATATGCCAGGATACAGTGTCTGTGTTCAAGGAATACAATTTGCGTTGACACCATCAAACTCATCATAAAGAAACATATGATGGTTTGGTTGGACAAGTGAGGAAAGATAAAATATCAAAACTGAAAACTTCACTGACAAGTCAGCAAACTATTTTTGTGAAGCAGAAGCAGCAAAATATTTTATCCATGCGAGCAAGTTATGAAGTTGCCCAGGCAACAGCATCTGCTGGCAAATCATTCACAGAGGGAGAATTTGTTAAAGACTGTCTTCTTAGAGTTGCCAAAGTGATGTGTCCAGAGAAGGCCGATGTATTTAGTACAGTGAGTCTTTCAGCACATACAATTACACGAAGGATTGAAGAAATGGGAGACTATTTGCAGGAGCATTTGCAAATCTCTACAAAAAAACTTTCCTATTTTTCCTTGGCACTTGACGAAAGTAACGATATTCGTGATTCTGCACAACTTCTAATTTTTATTTGTGGGATAAATGACAATTTCGAAGTCACAGAAGAGCTTGCTGCACTGCAAAGCATCAAAGGGACAACTACAGGAGAAGATATCTTTGAAATGGTTTCCCAAACTGTGAATGGTTTGGAGGTGGACTGGGCTAAACTAGCCAGTGTGACAACTGATGGTGCTCCTAGCATGGTGGGGTCTAAGAAAGGAGTAATTGCTCACATTAACCAAGAGATGGAAAAACATAACCATTCTCAGCCAATAGCCATACACTGCCTCATCCACCAACAGGCGCTGTGTAGTAAATCACTGAAGCGGGACTCTGTTACGAAAACTGTGGTCTCTTGTGTTAACTTCATTAGAGCTAATGCATTGAACCACAGACAATTTCAGGAATTTCTGAGGCAAATGCTGACTGTGAAGATGTTCTGTACCACACAGAAGTCCATTGGCTGAGTCGAGGGAGAGTTTTGAGACGTTTCTATGACCTACTTCCAGAGATTGCAGCTTTTCTGGTTTCTAAAAACAAAGAAGTACCAGAGCTCAATGATGCAGAATGGAAACAGTCTCAATGTGGAACTTCAAGGAAAGGGGAAGCTCATCTGTGATATGTACACATGCATGAAATCATTTGAACTAAAATTAGGCCTCCTCATCAAACAAGTGAATGAAGGACATTTCAGCCATTTCCCAACTACTAAAAATCTGTCAGCGGAAAACCCATCGGTTGTATTCCCAACAAAAACATGTGCAGATTCACTGGAAAAGTTACAAAGCGAGTTTCAAGTTAGATTTAAAGAGCTTCATCTCCATGAACAGGACATACAGCTTTTCCGTAACCCATTTTCTATTAACATTGAAAATGCGGATCCAGTTTACTAAATGGAACTGTGTGGCCTGCATAGTTGTGACTCTGTGAAAGAAGCATTCAAGTCAAGCAGCCTTCTAAATTTTTATGCATCTCTCCCCTCTGAGAAATATCCTAATTATCAGGAACCATGCACTCAAAATGGCAACCATCTTTGGCAGCACTTACGTCTGTGAACAGACTTTTTCCAGGATGAAACATCTGAAATCGCCAACCAGATCTAGACTACCTGATGAACACTTGCATCACTTGTTACGACTGGCAGTGACAAATATGGAACTGGACATTGACCATCTCATTAGCCAGAAGCAGGCCCAGGGTTCCCATTAAAACACATTGTTATTTAATACAGAATTAAGTTTGTTTATTTAACTTTATTTGTTCTTGATCTTCATTAAAATACACTGTTAGTTAATACAGAATAAAGTTTGTTTATTTAACTGTTCTTGTTCTTCATTTTAAATATTGTATATGTTCCCGTTTTGTTTTTTTACTTGACAATATGATGTGTGCAGTGTATGTAGGAATTATTATTATTATTATTAATTAAATCCCCCCCCCCCCTTCGGCCATCCAGTTGTCTGAGGAACAGCAACCCGGCCGCCGGCTCAAAAAGGTTGCCTACCCCGGACTTAAACCTTGGAGAGCCATCAGGGTCTGCATAATGATTTTATGGCTCTGGAAATTGCACCTGGCTCCACACACACCTCTTTTAAAAAAAAAAAAAACTTGCCCTTCCTTACATAGCTTATGAATTGCCCTTCATGTTGAGATGAAGGACAGATGGAATAGATTTTGTTCTGCAATCACAGTTTGGACTGGGAATACTAAGTACTGGTATCAGATACGCTAGGAACAAACACTAAGGAATGATAGGAAAGGGCCCAATCTGACATGCAGTAATATTCTACTAAAGTTGTTATTTTTACATAAACGCTACAACTATACAACAACAATATATTAACTCACACCAGTTTCATTGGCTATCTGTTTGATTCTAGGCCCAAATCAAAGTAGTATTAAACCTCTTAACAGTTTGGGCCCATATAAACCTGCAGAGCATTCTGTTCAGCTGTGGAATTATTATGTTCTAATCAAACATAATGTTCTAACCCAGGCCTGTACAACATACGGCCTGGGGGCCACATGTGGCCCACCAAAAGATTTGGGGCGGCCTGTGAGGATGTGGAATGACTTCAAGGGTCCTCCACTGCCAGGCTTTCTCCTGAGGAGAAAGCCAGGCAGCAGAGGAGGAAGGTGAGAAAACACTTGCCCCCCCAAGGCTCCTCCTCTGCCTGGCTTTCTTCTGAGAAGGCTGGGTGGTGGAAGAGGAAGAGGGGCAAACACTCACTCCTCAAGGCACCTCCCAAGGAGAAATCTGAGTGGAAGAGGGGGGATAGACAAGGCTCTTCCGCCACTTTGCTTTTCCTGGGGAGAGGACTAGGCAGAGGAGGAAGACAGAATTAATATTAGGTCATTCTAATTAATATTGTTAATTATGATTAATTAATTTTTAATAAAACCTATCTGCGGCCCTAAGAAGTTTAGCCTATTTTAACTTTGGCCTCTACCTACTGCCAAGTTGTGCAAGCCTGTTCTAAATGACACTATTAGATGTTTAGAGAAATGAGAATTTGATAACTGATTCAATACATAGGAAATCATACTGGAGAAAACTGCAAGGGGAGAGATAAAGACACATTTCTAAGTTGTTGGGCTGTATACACCATCTGCACAGTATACACCATCGCTGAGAAGCCCCCAAAGACCAGCTTATTGAGAACTGGGGCCTGAATACGCACCTTAACAGCACTGGTAGGAAGCACCACTATTCTCCAACGCATTTCCCATATTAATAACTAGCAAAGCAAATCAGCTTCATTTATATACCACTTCATACCGCGCTATGCAGTGTCTAAGCCAGGGGTTGGCATACCTTTTTTGGGGGGGCCGGTTCCACTGTCCCCCAGATCATTGGCGGGCTGAAGGGGAAAAAATGGCACCACAGGTGCGCGCGTGCACTCGCACATGCATGCACACTACTCCTGGCGTCGTGCGCATGTGTGCGCGGGGCGCCATTTTGTTCCAAAATGGTGCCTGTGCTCACATACTCACAACGCCGGGAGTAGTGCGCATGCATGCACAAGCGCGGGCGCTATTTTAGAACACAAAATGGCATCCTGAGTCATGCGTGCGTGCGCGCGCGGCGGCAACAGCTACAGTTACAGGACCGGCCATGGGCCGGTTGAAAGACCTCGAGGGGCCAGGTTCAGCCCCCGGGCCATAGTCCGCCGACCCCTGGTCTAAGCAGTTTACAACTGTAAGCTCATTGCCCCCCAACAGCTGGGTACACATTTTAGCGACCTCGGAAGGATGCAGGCCTGGGTCAAGCCTGAGCCCTAGCTAGTATTTACTTTACTTTACTTCTCTATGTCTCCATCTGCTGCAATGACCAAGGATGGTATTAATCCTCTTGATGCCTTTCTTGAATCGGTAATGGGCTGGACGAGGGAAAACAAACTCAAGCTGAATCCAGAGAAAACAGAGGTACTCGCGATAGGTACCCCAAGTCCGGGAAAGGAGCTTTGCCATCCAGTCCTGGATGGAGTCACACTTCCCCTAAAGGACAAAGTACGCAGTTTGAGAGTACTCCTGGATTCATCTTTGCAGTTGTCATCTCAAGTGGATGCGATGGCCAGGAGTGCTTGGTATCAACTTCGGTTGATCCGCCAGCTGTGTCTCTACCTGGACCGAAAGGACCTTGAAGCAGTAGTACTTGCCCTGGTAATCTCTCGTCTGGAATTCTGTAATGCGCTCTACATGGGGCTACCTCTGTACCATGTTTGGAAGCTCCAATTCGTTCAAAATGTGGCAGCCAGATTGGTCACCGGAACATCTAGGTCCAACCATCTATCACCTATATTAAAATCTCTTCACTGGCTGCCGATTAGCTTCCGGGCGCAGTACAAAGTGTTGGATATTACCTTTAAAGCCCTACATGGCTTGGGCCCACGTTACTTGAAGGAACGCCTCTCCCCACATAATCCGCCCCGCACTCTCAGAACATCTGGGAAGAAGTTATTAGAACACCATAAAACTAGACTTACCACGACTTCCCAAAAATTGTTTACGGTCGCAGCTCCCAAGTTGTGGAACAGCCTGCTGGAGGAGATCTGTCTTATTACTACTCTAGAATCCTTCAAGAAGGCACTTAAGATGGAGCTCTTCCAGCAGGCCTATCCATCTGATCTTCCAAATTTTTAGACTCTGACAATGATCGGCTATTTTATTTTATCTTATCTTATTTTCATTTATTTTATTATATTGTATTCTATTCTCTTTATTATTATTGTTCTGATTTTTATTACTTTATTGTTTATATTTTGTACATTGTATTCATTTTATTGTGTAAGCCCGCCTTGATCCATAGGGAGAGGCGGGAAATATAAATAAAACTTAGTAGTAGTAGTAGTAGTATAAGTATTGAACTCGCAACCTTGTGGTTTTATGAGTGGCTGCAGTACAGGCATTTAATCACTGCTCCACCAGGGCTCCTACTATACAGTACAAATCCCCTCCGCCCTGAAAGGAACGTACTGCCTACTTATATATGAATTAAAAATTGGTATGTCTTTACAAACACTCTGAACAGCTTTTGAGTTTTTCCTTCAAAATATTAACATTGTAGCTCTAACTTTATAACAGCCTGGATGATGCAACCATATCACACATTAGACATCTGCACACAGGACCAATCAACTGGAATTATATTTTAGAGCATTCCACTGTATTTTAGCCACTGCTCATTCTGCAAAGAAAAAAAAATCTAAATAGAAGCTCTCTACTTATTTTATCAACTAAGAGGGTGTAATATAAACAAAACGGTTTGAAGATCCATCAGGTAAAAGCAAGTTTTAAATGCTACTCCCCACACCCTGACATTGGTTTTGCAGTATCCTCAATATAAGGTACTGGACAGCAAGCAATGGACAGCTGGCTATGCAATTACTCTTCTAATTAATGTTTCCTTTTAAAAGTTAATGCGGATTTAAGCAGCCATTGACAGCTAGGAAAATGCCCTTGCCAATTTTCCAATTAATCATTTTAAGCTTTTCTGTAGATTAATGAAAATGTTTTTAAGTACATGGAACTTTCTTTACTTAAAATCATAGTAATTACTCTTCTTAATGGTTTGACACATTTAAATACACACTATATATGTGTATTTGTATGTGTGTTAGTATAGGTAACATCATCATCATCATCATCATCATCATTTATTTTTAACCCGCCCCTCTGTTCAGCAACCGGGGCGGCGTACAGCAAATTAAAACAAACAACAGTTAAAATAATCCTTCAGACCAATCCCTAACCCTCCCACCCCTTAAAAATAAATTAAACTAGAGCAATATTAAAATAGCAATTCAAACAAATCTATCTTTCTATACAATTAGGTGATCATATTTACATATTTCCTGCAGTTCTATTAATTGTAAATAAACAGGCAAGTTTTAACTTACTTTTATTTACACATAGGGAAGCAAGGGTGTAGGAGTGAAAATGTCAAAGAACATTTAAGACATGATCTATTGTAATGCTACTTAAAGTGGTGGTCCATAAACCAGTGCCAGTCAACAAGCCATCAGCTGCTAGTCCTTGGGGACTTTCCCGGAAAGGAAGAAACAACTGTAGCCAACAGGCTCAAATACAGTACGGGGGCATAGTTTTTGTTATTATTAACCACCCTCAAGTCAATTTCAACCCATGTATATCTCCAAAACTCCCTGTCCTCCACAGCTCTGCTTAGTTCCTGCAAATTCATACCCGTGACTGCCTTAACAGAGACCATTCCATCTACTGGTACTCAAATATAGCACATGGAAGGAGGGGGGGAGTTGCCATCAGAAAGGCCTAAGAAAGAATGCTTTACAGGACAGGAACACCAATCACTGCTGTGTAGTGACTAGAGTGATGTTTCTGGAGTGTGGAGATCTAGATTCAAATTCCTGCTCAGTTACAGATTTTATCAGAGGATTATGAATCTTGGTTTGGCTGTGCAGCTTCCAACGATTTTTAGAGGTGTTTGTGCCTATCCATTTGCCAATTCCTCATTTCCCTCTCCCATTCTCCATTCCCTATACCCACAGCCAGCAAGTGTCCAGAGAGATGGGGGAAGAGGCTACATATAAGGCCAGATCATGCACAGTTAATCCAAGAAGTTAATGGAAGATGAATAGTCCAAACAACCAGAGCCAAAAATGGGGAGACAGCAAGTCATTAAATGTAGCCAGCCCGGAAGTTAGGAATCCCAAAAAACATGAACACCAAACACACTTCCAGTGAAGGAGACTGAACAGCTGCAAGTAATGAGGACTCCCAGCAGCCGCTGGAAGATAAGAGGCTGTCTCTGGACACCAGGTGCTTGATTAACATTGTTTCATATTTAATAGAATTGGCTCCTACAAAGCTGCTCGTTCTCTTTGCTTTAAAAGCTAAGGGTGATTCTTCAGTGTCTTATCAAGTCCTGATGAGGAGAGAGCGCCTCAACTTCCCAGAGAGAGCCAGAAACTCCTTGCAGTTCAAGTCCTGTGTCAGATTCCTGAAATTCCAGATGGCAAATTAGGAAAATTCTTTGCACACATAAGAAGGCAACCTGGCTCAGATCTTGACCTGTAGTTAATTCTGCCTCCACAATGACTCTTCTTTGGATCTGACCAAGTATGCCACGTAAATCTGGTCCCAGTCCTGCTGGACTCGTTGCAGCTCCCTACATATTTGGCTGTCTGGTGAGTACTGGGAATCAGCACTAGGACATTTGTAAGTGAGGCAGTACAGATGATTATGCTATGCTACACCATATCCAAAAGGATGTTAGATTTTGCAATATTTCTTTTTAGATATATTTACTGTGTGCATAACAAGTTTAGAAGAGAGTCTTCTAGGACCATTTCAATTCCAGCTATTACATTCATCATTCTACGAATCATGTTAAGGGAATTAAACTATCAGGATAATGAATTTCAGACAGTAACACTGAAGAAACTTTAATAGAAATGCACTTCTGTTCCTTAAACCTTAACCTCACTTTTTCTTGCACTTTAACATGCCAACCTATGTTTACTGGTCTCTTTGGAATCTGTAAAGCAGCTGAAAAGGTTCTGACTTTTCTTTGTTATTACCTTAGCCTTTCACCAGGGATGCATCTGCACTGCAGAAATAATCCATCTTGACACCACTTTAACTGCTATGGCTCAATGCTATGGAATTCTAGGAATTGTGGGTCCAAAACACACTACAGAAATAATCCAGTTTGAGACCACTTTAACATCCTGGCTCAGAGCTAGGAAATCCGGGGAATTCTTGTTTATTGTGGCACCAGAGTTCTCTGACAGAGAAGGCTAAATGTCACACAAAACTACAATTCCCAGAATTTCCTAGCAATGAGCCAGGGCAGTTAAAGTGCTCTCAAACCGGATTATTACTACAGCGTGTTATGGACCGTAGTTTTGTGAAACATTTAGCTTTTTCTGTCAAAGAGCACTGGTGCCATAACAAACTACAATTCCCAGAATTCTATAGCATTGAACTATGGCAGTTAAAGGAGTGTCCAACTGGATTATTACTGCAGTGCAGATGCAGTCCAGGAGATGGTTCCTTTTTCTACAAGAGTTAAAGTACAGTACTTACACTGACCCGTGGATAAGCTGACTCAGGTTTTTAAGGTCAATTTTTTTACTAAAATTTCTAGACTTGTACATGAGTATATACAGCAGTTATAACTGGAGAAGTGCCAACAGTTGTACAGATGAGGTCAGTACTGGAATCTAGGTAGTATACAGATGGAATTTAACATGAAAGTAGAAAGGAAGAAGCATAAGTGTCCAGCAATAATCCCACTTCTACTTTCTTTAGAGGTAGTTTAAGATAAGAAACTGCTAATCACATGTGGTTAGTACAGCCTAAACATATCAAAGAATGAACCAGAGAAACACTAATAACCATAATAAACCTGAATATGGTACATTCCAAACCAACAAAGTACCGCTTTAGACAGAACAACCACAATATTTGTGTATCTCTCTAGTTCTTGATAGCACACATTAAACTTTACCACATAATTCCCAAGATTTGTTAAATAACTCACTCAGGAAGCTGTCCAAAGATTGCCAGTACTTTAGAAAATTGGAAGAGTTTAATTCACACTAATTAGGGCGGCAAATCAGGATTTCAGATATTTAAGCAACTGTGATTAAACTTCTTTTATTTATCCTTTATTCTTAGTTTAAATCTCTTCCTTGCCCTTATTTAGCATTATAAAAACTATTATACATTACTGATAATGTATATGTTACAAAAAGTTATGCTATATTGCAGCAGAATAATTTGTAACTATAATTCTGTAATTTGAATTAACTGAATAACAGTCCAGTTATCATTAGCCATAGTTAACTGAAATGAAGAATCGGGACCAACACCAACCTGTCAATGAAGGAGGGAGTACTCCCAAGCTTAATTTGGGCTTTGCATTGATTCCAAATCTTGCTTTGCTTGTTTGTGGTTATCAAATATTTTTCAGACTTTAGAAAAACATATACAATCTTTGTAAGACTTTAGAATATTATTTATACAATCCTGCAAAAACTCCTAAGCAACTTATATAAACATTTTATGCAATTTCTTGACTTTCACCTCTGAATGTTCCCATTCTGACAGTACTGTACTATTCAAACTATTAAAATGTACTCATATTTTATGCTTCTCCCCAGTTATGAGTATTTTTTTGGGTTCTGTACAACTAAGAACAAAAGCTTTGACAGGAAGTAAGATGAAGATTTGTATTAGAACTTGAAGGCATCCAGAAATTAAATATAAATCAGAATTGAAAGTAATCTAACTGATTCAGCTCACACCACCACAGTCTAACTATGGCAAGCTGTCAGAGCATCTGGACTTCAGCAGTCAATGGCAAGCCAGGAGCTGAGAACCATGAACCACAGAAGCAATGGACAAACCAGGAGAATCCTTCCAGTTCAGGTGAAGAGGTCCATTCTGGGTCTTAGTATCTTGAACAGCCTGATGCTATAACATCCATCTCACAAGGCAGTCACACATAAAAAACAAAAGCCTCATGTTTTAAACTGCAGTTGCTCCTATGTAAGCAAGACACAGCCATGCAACCTGGCATTATTTCACTTGGGTGCTGCACTGTGAGATTAGTAATGGGAGATTCCCTTTTGCAGGTCTACAAAAGTGGCTTCTCAAGGCACTGATAAAAGCAGATTCTGTGATGAAGTTGGTTCCAGGAGTAGCAATGTGAAAGACTGCTCAGGATTTTGTCACTACAAGCTTATTACATTAAAGGAATAGGAGGAATGTTGATGTTTTCTGTAAAGGCATCTGCCTAAGGAAAACCTATAAAGAGGATATGCATTTTAATAGTTCCATTCCCCTCAGTTTGTCAAAAAATTGGTATTGAGCTATACTGGCTCAGATTCATAATATACAACCATTATACCGAGTTGCCATCAGCAGTGTTACCCTTGATAATAATCTTCTTCAGCATGACCAGCTCATCAATCAGGTACATACTATACTGTTGTACTGTAAGGATGTCTTGTTTGGCCACCTGCCTCCTTTATAACCTTCAGATAAACAGTTTTACAATAAGAAGGGAAGGACAAAATAAAAATTGAAGGAAAAAGGAATGACTCAAGTGAAAGAGCAAATGAAAGATATCTTGCAATTCACAGACTGAAACAACTGGAAGTCTACTAAAAGGAGATTTTATTTACACTATTAGTAACAGACTCTCCTGGAATACAGGAAAATTAAAATAGTCAAAAATCCAGCTAAATAAAAAATTAAGACACAGAGTTAAGAAAAAAATGAGTGCCAAAAAAGCAGAAAAGAATACTTCAAGACAGGGTTTACTTGCAATTCCAGCAAGGTTAAATAATTTGTACCCAAAATCTAAGTAAAAAATCCACGGAGAATTCAGTAGGTTAAGTGTCTAAAGAAGACAGAATAGCTCTTTTAAATAGATATCTGAAATATGTGAAATTGGCTATGAAGAAGAAACTGTTTAATAGCCTAACAAAGTGACAAAGGAATGAGAACTGACACAGGCAACCGCTGGTGACAAATGGCAAATAAAACCTACAGAACTGTGTGACAAACCTTAATCTGCATTATAGTTCTTCCATGTCTACATTCCCAAGGTTATTGCTGTTTGCCAAAATTGAGGACATTCTCAACAAACTACTAATATAGCCATCTCACTCCTATCAGTACAGTAAGTAACAAGATGCACTAAGACAGCAATGTTTCCTGCTCCTTTAAACCTTCACACAAATTGAATTTCCATTTATAAGAAGAAACAAACTCCTCCCCCGGCCTCTTTTACATCTACATTCATGTGTCAGGGCTCCCCACTTGAAGTAGTATTATGAATAAAAATATTTTATTTTTTAGTGTGTGTATTTCCACCCACAGATTTATGTATACTCACATTTTAACATTTTATAAGGAAATAACATTGTTCAAATTAGAACATTTTTATTTCAAAAATACTCAATACTCAATAATGTTTATACCAGATGTGATGCACATGCTTGTTTCTGAGCACAAAGTTTACTCAAACTAGGGTTCACTCTCTGCTCCTTGCCGCCAGAATACCTCACCAAGATTTTGAACCCTTTTCCATACAAAACGTATGGCTAATTCCTAAAACAAGAAAGCTACTGAACTGATCCCTCTTTCCTGTGGAATGTGCTCAATGAAAATATTTTGGAGACAAAAACAGAAACATTATAGGAGACACTAACCAAAAATGGAAATCTATAGGACCCTCTAGTGGTGAAGTGCTTTTCTATCTGAATAAATATCACTAGTTGTGTAAGTGCATTGTTTCTATCCCTAGTTAAAAAACAAACAACTGAATCTGTCTCTGAGGCCTGGAGCAGACAGGCAGGAAGGAGTAGCCCAAGACCGTTCCGGCCACAAGCAGATTGGGACTGCAGTAGATATAGCATATCTTGATTTCAGTAAGGCTTTTGACAAGGTCCCCCACAATATTCTTGCAAAGAAGATAGTAAAATGTGGGCTAAACAATACAACACTTAGGTGGCTTAGTAACTGGTTGACTGACTGAACCCAAAGGGTGCTCAGCAATGGCTGCTTTTTATCCTGGAGAGAAATGACCAAAGGGGCGCGACAGGGTTCTGTCCTGGGCCCAGTACTATTCAACATCTTTATCAATGATTTGGATGAAGGAATAGGGGGCATGCTTCTCAAATTTCCAGGTAATACCAAATTAGGAGAAATAGCTAATACCCCAGAAGACAGGATGAAAATTCAAAATGACCTTAATAGATTAGAAAGCTGGGTCAAAGCAAACAAAATGAATTTCAACAGAGAGAAATGTTGGAATATATTCTTGATACCAGTTAAGATTATCAAGAAAGAAGAAAAGATTGTTTAATCTCTTCAGCAGAGCAACCCACTGCAGAAGATGGCGAGCAGGAACACACACTAGGTCCACCTAAATTCTCCACACCCACGTGTCTATAAAAACAAGTCAGACATTTTTGAGTAGAATAATAAAAATAAACTTTACTTACAAAAGGTCATGTATATAAAAATATACAGGTTCATCTTCAGTTGCAAAAACAAGAGAGAGAATAAGTAGCTCTGCATGCTTGCTGGTCAGCCATGTTAGAAGAAAAAAAAAGAGCGGGAACAGCAGAGTAAAGAAGGATTTTAAACTTAGGCCAGTAGGGGAAGTGAGCTCAGTTAACAGACAGGAAAAGAGGAGGGGCTACGAGTGGGTGACAAAACAACCACAGACATGCATAAAACACATTCCTAGAGAGACCAGCATGCGAGGTTGCTATATCCCAACACCCCTTCTCAACTGAGCATGCACTCCAGGCCCAACTTGACTCGTAGTCTTTGGAAACCATCTCTCGGCAATGGTTTAGTCAAGATATCAGCTGTCATCTCAGCAGTTGGACAATAGGTCGTCTTGATCAGGCCTTTCTTCATCAACTCACGCACATGATGAATCTTCATATCAATGTGTTTACTTCGTCCTGATATATTTTCTGTTTGAGAAAGTCTAATGCAGCTTTGGTTGTCTTCAAAGACTTCAATTGGTTTCTTTTCATTAATTCCAAAATCGAGAAATAGTTGATCAATCCACTGTAGCTCTCTACAGGCTTCTGATGCAGCTATGTATTCTGACTCTGTGGAGGATAAGGCCAATATCTCTTGTTTTCGACTGGCCCAAGAAATAGGTCCATTGCCATATAAAAATAGATATCCACTGGTAGAATGGCGATCTTTAACATCATTGCCCCAGTCTGCATCGGTGTAGCATACAAGGCTCGGGTTATTGTTGGCTGGCAACTTCAACTGAAGATCCATAGTTCCTTTTAAGTACCTTGCTACTCTCTTTACTGCAGTCCAGTCTTTTTGGGTAGGTGCACTGACCTTTCTACAAAGAATTGTAACAGCAGCAGCTATATCTGGTCTGGTATTTGTGGTCAAGTACAGTAGTTTTCCTATTGCTGTTCTGTACAAGTCCTTATCTTTTAGAGGTTCTTCTTGTTCATTGTTCTTAATAAAATCTGTCACCATGGGCGTTGCTACAGGATGTGCATCCTGAAGTCCTAGTGTTTCTAACAGATCAATAATCTTTTGTTTTTGACTCAGTAGGAAGGATCCATCTTGTTCTCTTTGAATTTGAATCCCCAAGTAGTATGTGGCATTTCCAAGTTCCTTCAGTTCAACTTCTTTATTCAGGTGATTCACAATTTCAGTGTAGTCTGTGTCTCTTTGTGTAGCTATGATTAGGTCATCAACATATGTCAGAATATATGCTAAATGTCCATCCTTGGTTCTTGTGTATAGACATTTGTCTGCTTTTCCTTGTTGAAAGTCCAACTGTTTTAGCATCTCATCCAATTTTTCATTCCAAGCTCTGGCAGCCTGTTTAAGTCCATATAGCCCCTTCTGAAGCTTACAAACGTGGTGTGGTCTTTGTTTGTCTATAAAACCTGGAGGCTGTTTCATAAAAATGTCTTCTGTAATCACTCCATGTAGAAATGCTGTCTTTACATCAACATGTCTGACGTCCATCTGTTTTGAAGCTGCTAGGCTAAGAAGTAATCTTATAGTAGTATGTTTTACCACTGGTGAAAAGGTCTCGTCAAAGTCTTCTCCATATTTTTGTGAGAAGCCTTGTGCAACAAGTCTTGCCTTGTAGCGTTCAATTTTTCCTTCTCCATCTTGTTTTAGTTTGAACACCCATCTGGATCCTATAGCTTTCTTTCCTGGTGGGAGTTCTGTAAGTGTCCATGTTCTATTTTTGTGTAGTGCCTCTATTTCTTCTTCAGCAGCTTTTCTCCATTTAACTGCTTCATCAGCAGGCATCCTTTCAATTTCTTCTATATTTGATGGTTCTCTAGGCAATTCTAACTTTGTAAGATAAGAAAGTCGGGTAGGTGGTTTACCTCTGTTGGGTCGCAGTAAGTATCTGGAATCTTGCTCTGGAACCTCGCTTGTCTCTGTAGCATTCTCCGGTCCAGGCATCTCATCTGCTTCATCTGCATCCCCTTCTGAAGATGTAGAGTCTGCTTGTGCATCTTTTCTGATAGGGACAACAATCGGCTGAGGGTTGAACCTTGATGTTGCATCTTTCTCGTTTGAGAAGTCCAATGCACCATCTTGGTCATCTAAGGATTCAAGAATAGTTCCTTTCTTGTTTATTCTGCTTCGTTCATCAAAGTAAACCACATGCCTGATGAACACTTCTCCAGTCTTTAAATTCATCACTTTGTATCCTTTTGATGCAGACGCATATCCAATGAAAATAGTTTGTTCTGATCTGGCGTCCAACTTGTCTCTCTTTTGTGAGGGTATGTAGGAGTAGGCAAGACTTCCAAAAGTCTTGATGTGCTTCATGTTTGGCACTTTGCCATGCCACAGCTGGAAAGGTGTCTGTGTAGTGCCCTTGGTTGGCAATCTATTCTGAAGGTATGTGGCTGTCATGATGGCATCTCCCCAGAACTGGTTAGGAAGACCTGCATCTGCCAACATGCACTTTGTCATCTCCAAGAGAGACCTTAGCTTTCTTTCAGCTGAACCATTCTGAGCCGGTGTATATGGGACACTTCTTCTGTGTTGAATTCCACGTTCTTCCAAGAAGGATTGAGTATATTTTGACAGATACTCGCTCCCACAGTCTGTTTGGATGGCTTTGGGTCTTTTTTTAAATTTTGTTGTCACCATTTCAACATATTTCTTTAGCATCTCTTGAGCTTCACTCTTTTGCTTTAGAAGGTAGGTGACACAGTATTTCGAAAAATCATCCATGAATATTAGTATATATCTGTTTCCACCCATTGAGGGAAGAGAAAATGGACCACAGATATCTGAATGGATCAAATCCAGTACTTGATAGCTTCTTTGTTCAGTACTTGCTCTAAAGGAAGGACTCACTGCCTTTTGTTCAATGCAAACTCTGCACCTTTCAGAGTTTTCATAGCCTTGGGACTTTATCTTGATCCCAGTAGCTAAATTTTGTTTTTGTAATTGAAGAACTGCTTTGGTATCACGATGGGCAAAGCGTCTGTGCCATAGTTCAAGGCTGTCCTCATCCATGTGTCCTTGAAGTGCATTCACTTGTGGAGCTGAAAGGTTCACTTCATATAAACCATCATATTCAAATGCTTGTGCATATATGACATTGTCTTTAGAAACTGTACATTGTCCATCTTTGAAGTTGATTTCAAATCCCTTTTTGTCTAAAGCTGACACACTAAGCATATTTCCTCTCAAATTTGGAACATACAATGCATTTGTGATAGTATTTTCCATGACTCTATTACCAGGCACCTTGAAAGGCAGTTTAAAATCTCCTTTTCCTTCAACAATCAAATGTTGATCTCCTGCAGTCTCAATGTATCCATTAACATTTTTATCAATTTTATCAAAATAAGACTCACAGTGTGTATAATGTTGTGTACAGCCTGAATCGATAATCCAAAAATTTGAATGATCTCTGTTAATGCCAGTGGACAAAGCTTGTGCCTTTGTGCAAAAGGTCTTTCTTCTCTCTTCCTTCCTTGAGGAATTGTCCTGTCTTTGTCTCCTAAAATCAGCTTGAAGATGGTCATCCTGTCTCTGGGTTCTAGAATCAGCTTGAGAATAGGTTGAAGAATTCTTAGGAAGCAAGCAATTTCTTGAGATATGCCCCTTTTTATTACATCTATAGCAGGTAACCTCTGATTGGCCAGTAGGAATGGTTCTTCTTCTCCCTGGATTTGCAAAATAGTGAAATGAAGCAGAAGCTTCTTGGCTTTCATAGTGGTAACTTCCTGTTTCTGTGATGCATTCCTCTCTCAATTTACTTAAAACTTGGTTGTATCCCATTTTTGGCAAAGCATTAATGACTGTACAAAAGGCATCAAATTCTTTTCCCAATGTTCCCAGTAAATAGGCAATTTTAAGGTTATCACAAGGTGTAAAATCACAAAGTCATTTTTTCAAACAGTTCTGTTACATGGGAGATATGTCTTTCACAGTGTTGTTTAGAATTCAGCCTAAGATTCATAAGATCTTTCATGATAAAAGAGAGTGATTTAGTGGTCTTCTTTCCAAAATTTTCCTCAAGTTTTAAAAGCATCTCTCTGACAGTCTTGCAATTATGTACTAAGCAAATTAAGTCTCTAAACAGAGATTCTTGCACAATGTGTCTTGCAATTGCATCTTCTTTCAACCAAACTAATCTTTCTTTTTCTGTAATTGGGATCTGAGAGTCCACACAGTGAAATACCCCATGGGCTTGAAGAAAAACTTCTAACCTTGTTTTCCACTCAGAGTAATTATCTGGGGTGAGCTTTAATCTTGAAGATTGTAGGGACATCTTTGCAAAAATAGTCAGCCAAAAATCAAAGCTCAAAAACACAGTATCAATAAAAAAGCATCAACTGCTCAAAAGCAAACATTAAAACTCTCTCTGGTAGACACGGGTTATTAAGGGAGAGTGGACAAAACCGCAATAATCAATTACTCAGCTAAGTAAACCAGCAGCATCCAAAAAACAGCAAAAAGGCAAAATACCCGAACAATGTAGTTTTAAATTGTTCCCTTCTGCTCAGCGCACCTGGGCCCCATAACCTGTTGGAATATATTCTTGATACCAGTTAAGATTATCAAGAAAGAAGAAAAGATTGTTTAATCTCTTCAGCAGAGCAACCCACTGCAGAAGATGGCGAGCAGGAACACACACTAGGTCCACCTAAATTCTCCACACCCACGTGTCTATAAAAACAAGTCAGACATTTTTGAGTAGAATAATAAAAATAAACTTTACTTACAAAAGGTCATGTATATAAAAATATACAGGTTCATCTTCAGTTGCAAAAACAAGAGAGAGAATAAGTAGCTCTGCATGCTTGCTGGTCAGCCATGTTAGAAGAAAAAAAAAGAGCGGGAACAGCAGAGTAAAGAAGGATTTTAAACTTAGGCCAGTAGGGGAAGTGAGCTCAGTTAACAGACAGGAAAAGAGGAGGGGCTACGAGTGGGTGACAAAACAACCACA
Organism: Phrynosoma blainvillii; assembly: GCA_026167975.1. Taxonomy (NCBI): domain Eukaryota; kingdom Metazoa; phylum Chordata; class Lepidosauria; order Squamata; family Phrynosomatidae; genus Phrynosoma; species Phrynosoma blainvillii. Next base: position 55,919,538 of record JANUYF010000002.1, on the reverse strand, counting down.
GACATGCATAAAACACATTCCTAGAGAGACCAGCATGCGAGGTTGCTATATCCCAACAAGAAATGTAAGGTATTGCACTTAGGGCAAAAAAATGAAATGCACAGATTTAAGATGGGGGACACCTGGCTTAATGAGACTACATGTGAAAGGGATCTAGGAGTCCTAGTAGACCACAAATTGAACATGAGCCAACAAGTGTGATGCTGCAGTTAAAAAGGCCAATGCAATTTTAGGCTGCATTAATAGAAGTATAGTATCTAGATCAACAGAAGTAATAGTGCCACTGTATTCTGCTTTAGTCAGGTCCCAGCTGGAATACTGTGTCCAGTTCTGGGCACAATTCAAAAAGGATGTTAAAAAACTGGAGCGTGTCCAGAGGAGGGTGACTAAAATGGTGAAGGGCCTGGAAACCCTGCCCTATGAAGAATGACTTAGGGAACTGGGTATGTTTAGACTGGAGAAGAGACGGTTAAGAGGGGATATGATAGCCCTCTTTAAATATTTGAAGGGATATTATATTGAGGAGGGCGCTAGCTTGTTTTCTGCTGCTTCAGAGAACACATTCTGTGACTGCACAGCCCACTCCGAAAGCAGGCTTCTGCTACTGGCCTCAACCTGTGCCACCAGGAGCTGGATTATCCAGGCTCCTTTTTGCGCTAGTCCAAAGGACCAGGGTGCAGCATCGGAGAAGCTTTGGGCTACTTTAGGGGCATGCAGCATCTAAACACCATGCCCCCAAAGTGGCCAGAAGCATTTCCTTTTGGCCAGTCTGTTTCAAGCTTTAGTTATGTTAACTGTCTACATCAGCTATCAGTATACAAAGGGATTTTGCAGCACTCTGAGACTAAGGGGTGAAACAGACCACCTGAAAAGGAAGGCTTCAAGCTGCCCTTCTGAAGACAGATTGGGGCTGCGGCAAATACACACCATGGCCCCAATCCACCTCCTATCTGGCTGAAAAAGGAGCAGCAAAGAGCCTGCCCCACCATAGCCAGATGCCTGCTTTAAGACGCTCTGGCACATGCAGCATATAAACACTGCATTGCCGCAGCACCTGGAAGCCAGCCCACATCTGGGCAGCCGGGCAGCTTGAAGCTGGCTTCTGAGCAGCTTCAGAGCATGCATTGTCAAAATGCCGCACTCTGAAGCTGCCCATATGGCAGCACAAAAGGGCCATCTTTTTTAGCCCTAACCAAAAGACAGAATTTAGTAGCATGAGCTTTCACACACTTGAACCTGCTTCCGCAGATGCATGCAGTGGAGTGGAAAGCTTCCTGGGCTCCTGGAGATTATCTGACCTACCTCGTTCCTTGTCACAGAATTCTGTGCTTGATCTGGACTGTGTTTGTTGATTCTGGATGCCATTCACCTAACTTGGACATTTCTGAACTCTATTTGGGACTTAAGGTTTGTGTTTACTAAAGTAAAGTAAGTGCTGAACTGTTAAGCTGCTCATTAACTGCTGGCTACAAGCCTGTGTTAGGGATAACTAGATGAATTGGGAAATATGTCACTTCTTAACTGGAAGAAAGTTATCTTGAAAATTGTGACGGATGACTAGTGCAGTATCTCCTTTAGGACTAGCCTAGACCATCCACAATGATCATTAAAGGAAATGGCATTCACAATGAACACAGGGATAATAGTAACAATACAAACATGAATGCCTATCAAAACAGTACAACAGAGAGAAAGAGAGAGAGAGAGAATCTCTTGATCAGGACTGATAGCTTTGGTCCTGATCCTGGGGGCCATGACCATCTCTCAATTGGGGTGAACAAGAACAGCATTAATTCTAACATTCTTCTCACTCCTGGCGATCATTATAGTATCAATGTTTATGAAGAAATTCATGGTATTGATGAGTTGAACAGTACTGTGAGTCCTTGAGAAAGGGAAAGGGAACCCTGTTGGTACCAGATTGCTCTCTCAAAGCTGATGTTGAACTATGTGCACAACAAGTGCCAACTTTTTGTGTTGAAGTAGCCACTGTCTTCCATCATTTCAGTGTCCAGGAGAGACTGATGAAAATCATTTCCCTTCAGGAACCTAAAGTATTATAAACCTCAGCTTTAAAAACTGAACTGAGAGGGCAACTTGCCAAGCAACAGAAATAAATGAGCTTGGGATAGTAGACATCAGAGGGAATGATCAGATTAGAACTTCTTGAATTAAGATGTCATATGACTTATTTTGGTTCTATAATTTTGCATAGATCATCTTCAACCATTTACCCTTACAGGCCCTATTCTAAAGTTCAGTAAGGGATTTCCAATCAACTGCACCATAAGAGTTAAGATGAAGCCTTGGTACCAACCATAGTTAAACACAGTGATTACCATATATTTACAATTTATAAACTACTGGTTCTGATATAGTAATGAATAGTTTTACAAACTGTACTGTATGTTCCCAAGCCAGTAGACCTGTTTCCCTACACTTGTCCAGTAAAGGCTGAACAGATGCAATGATGGTGTGTAATCTCTAAAATAAGACATTTATCTTGTTGATCTGATGGACAAGCCTTACCATCACAATCAATACATTGTTGAAAGAGAGCCTGTGAGAGCATAGGGCTGTGGGCTGAAATCTTGCAAAATAAAAATTATCTCCACTGACAAAATAATGTCACATAAAGAATGGAGGAGGGGGGGAATGAAGACAATGAACGAGGAAAAGTATCTCAAGTAAAACTTAGAAAGGATGGGCTACAGATACTATTGCAGTTAGCCCTCCGTTTTCACAGAGGATCCGTTCTGGACCCCCCCCCCCATAACAGATTCGCTAATATTCAAGCCCCATAGGCGTCAATAGGGCGCGCCCCATTGATTTTAACAGAGGGCGCCCCCTCCGTGAATATTCAAAACCACAGACTTCAGGTCCGCGAGAACAGAGGGACGACTCTACTGTGATGGACAATGTAGGAGATGACCTCTGAGACATGTGTGCAAGAAATGGAAGGACTATTACAAGAAGCCTTTGCTATCTAGGTTCTAAGAGTCAGTCCACACAGGTGCTGACCTATATGTACGAATACACAAATTTATAAATGGAGAACTATGAGTATCTTAAGTACAATTTTCCATTTCTTTCTCAGCATATTTTCCAATAGTCTGGGCTTTCTGTTCAGTTTTCATTTTGTCTTGCTGTTGTGGTTTTGGCTAATCTCAAGTACTAGTACCCATAACCAAAACAAAGCATCAGATTTCAGACTGATCTACTGTATAGATGCTTACCTTAGAGAAGTGACAGCACTGATAAGTTTTTCAGTTTGATCTGACACATCTTTAGGAAGAATAATCTCAACAGGCTGTAGGCGTAAAATTAAACTTTCCAGTTCTAAGCGAGCGGCAGAATCCTGAAAACTGTCAAAAATAACTTCTCCTGTAGTAGGCTGGACAGCCTGAAAAAAAAGATAGAATTGATTAAAGACAGATTAAGGACAGATTATAAATAGATTAAAATTGCTGTATTTGCAGTAATAATTGGTTAATAATTATTGTATAATAAAACTATCCAACTCAAAAGGTTCTTCTTTCTACTCTTTACAGCTGTGGTAGGGATTGTGTGGGCCCTCCAATGTGGTTCTTCTCAAAATATTTTTGAGAAAAACACATTTTTATTCAAAATTCTCCCTTGACTTCTATGTTAGGCTTGAGATAGGGTTAGTTTTAGCAAAACCAGACTGAGTTCTAGTCACATTTTGAGGGAAGGGGAGGAAAAGGATGGGTGGGATTTGGGATTTTTATGTTCTGTTTAGATTGTATTAATATATCTGTATGGAAATTTTAATGTTGTAAGCCGCCCCGATTGCTCTGCAGAGGAGCGGGATATAAATTATTATTATTATTATTATTATTATTATTATTATTATTTATATCCCGCTATATACATATACATTATTCATGTATATTTATATACATTATTCATACAATATACATTATTCATGTATATTTTTATATGTATAAATAATGTATATTTTTGTTTATGCAAAATGCCCTCCAGAATAATAATAATAATAATAATAATAATAATAATTCTGGAGGGCATTTTGCATAAACAAAAATATACATTATTCATAAATGTTTTGCAGATGGGGTAACAGCCCTCCAAGCATGTGTGGCCCCTTGACCTCAGACTGCCGACAATCCCAATTTCTCAAACACAGCATAGCTATCAAACACAGACATGGGGAAAAAATAAGGCAGTTATAAGTGAAAGAAAACTTTAATACAGTTTAAAATATTTGGAGGAAAAGTTTGCTTTACTGCTTGCCCCCAACTAATTTAAAAGAAGAAAACAAAAATGTTTAAAGTATGAAGGAAGAAAAATAAAACAGAACAACTTATTATCCCTGTGACATTTCATACAATTTCGCTTTAGTGCATTAAGAATCACATCCCAAGACAATAGAATACATTAGAATTATGCTTTACAGTGCTTAAAACCTATTTTTATACAGAATGCTATTTTACATTCACAGCAAAAAGTAAAAGTTTTTTTATTTTAGAAATCTATTACATGATCATATGTGTGTAAAGCCGTGCATACAGCATGCTTAATTCTCATTGTAGACCAGGGGTAGGCAACCTTTTTGAGCCTGGGGCCGGGTTGCTGTCCCTCAGACAATTGTGGGGCCGAAGCACCAAAAATAAATAAATAAATAAATAAATAAATAAAAATAAAAATTTTTAAAAATATGCATGCACACTCTCTCAGCCCCAGAAAAGCCATGGCAAAACCCCTGTGGAGATTTTGCCAAGAAAACCCCAAGAACAAGTAATAATCAATATCATATCATAATCATCAATATCATCATGGCGGAGGGCAGCGGCGGCAGCAGGACTGGCCTGGGGCCGGTCCAAAGGCCTCAGGGGGCCGCATCCGGCCCCCGGGCCTTAGGTTGCCTACCCCTGTTGTAGACAATGGGAGTTAAAATGGCCCAACCAAATTGCCCAAGATTATGATCAGGTGCTAGGTACTTCGCACTTTTCCATCATCAACTGTTGAATGAGTTCATGGACTGAGCAAGACAAAATTATGGAATTTACTGTATCATATTCTCTCTTTCAACTGATATACATAATAAGCATTTATTACTAAAACTATGTCACAGTTACCATGGAAAATGTGTATCAAGTTAGCACTACTGGATCAGACCAAAATACATTGATTCTAGTATTCTGCTTCGAACAGTAGCCAATTAAAGCCTTCTGTAAGTGGGAGCCCTCTTACCAGATAGCACTTCTGTTTAGTTTTGCAAACCCACTTACCACTGCACACCAAGGCCACCCCATTCAGGAAGTTTCCTTGCTCAGAGACCTGCTGGGGAAAGTCACATTTCACCCAGACATACCTTTTCATCCATACATAGCTCTCCACTAGCACTTCTCAGCATCCAAGACCAACCCATTATTAGATACCAAAATAAAATTAAATTTATTCTTAAGTTTCTTACAACTATTCTAAAAATAATTGCAGTTACAAGATACAAACAAGAACCCAAAAGGTCTCAAGACCATAAAAATTCTTCAAGAATACTTACTACCACACCTATGTGAACATTCTGATTCTTATCCTTTATATTTTCTTTGCTTTCAGAGATACAGAGGAGATAATTATCACAGATATCAGATGGTATTTCCTCAGCATCCACAGGATTATTCAATTTCAGCAGAGGATTCACATTTAACAAATGTTAAGGAAAACTAGTTTTCTACACAGTTCTTAGATAAACCAATATACCATGGCATATTGGACTTAAATTATTGTATCTTGGCTGGGTCATGGCATAAAGAAGTACAGTTTGCGAGGGATCCATTCCAGACCCCCCTCCATGAAAATGGTGGCTCGCAAATATTTGAGCCCCATTTAAACTAATGGCGCGCACAGCCATTTATAGTATAGTAACTGTCCCTCCCCAGAAAGAGCGAGACCGTGGACTCAAACGGGGAGGTACACTGTACTTTGTTTTTAAGCAGGGTTACACTGATGCAATTCTAGCATGGAGAGAGGAAAAAGTTTGTTTCTCCACAGTTTGTTTTATAAACTTTTGTTATACCCCCTTTGGTCACCTTTTCTCTAAACTAGACACTACAATTATTTTCCCTTTTCTCTTAGGGAAGCTGCTTTAATTCTTCTGATTATTTTAGTTACTGCTAGGTAACTAATTTCCCCTCTTGCTTAAGGACAATCTTTCTGAGATGAACATTTATACAAAGTATTATAAATATGGCCATAGTATTATAAAAGGCAGCCATATCAGACTGCTTGAGAAAAGCAAAACATTGGTGCATTTTTAAGGCTAACAGGTTTGTTTGTCCTTTGGATGAACATGTGTGGATCATGTTCCAATTCCTCAGTGTGTTGTTGTAAATCTAAATACTGTAATGAAATGATACTTAGAGATTAAAGAACAAGTGCATAAAAAACCCATATATATTCATGTCAACCTAGGTCAACTTATCCACAGGTCAACTTATCCACAGGTCAAAGTAAGCAGTGTAGTTTAACTTTTATCAAAAAAAGGAACCATTCCCTTCTCTAAGTAGAATGGCAAAAGGTTAGGGCTTAAGTCTCTCCCGGGAGAACCTAAAAGCACCATACAACCCTTGCTTTACTCTCTCCACTGCAGCAGCACTTCTGACCCTTTTTAATGTCTGGGCTGGAAAATGGCACTTTGTTACATCTCCTCAAAAGAGCATCAAGAGTGCAGTAAGGTCAATGTTTCTACTGGGTTTTCCTGGAACTGACTAAGCTCTCTTTCGAGCAGTTATTCTAGTGGTGAGGAATAGGGCTTTGAAGGATCTGAATAAGACATTTGTGTATGCTTGTCAGCTTTTATGGGTTAATATCAAGCAATGTTATCACATTAAAGTTAAAGGCTGTAATCACTGCTAATGTAGTCACCATTTGCTTTGCTTTGCGTTTTTATCATTTTTGACATATATGCATTTTCTTAGCCCCGTCTGTGCCTGCTTGACTCCCCCCCCCATCACACAGTGATGATTTACCATAGTTCCCTCCTCATTCACTGTGGATGAGCAGTTTAGGATGAGCACAGTTATGCCTACCAGAATTCTGTAAGTTCTCCAGCATTGTTTTCTTTTGTTTCATCCTTCACATCCTTTATTACATGCCGCTAAATTTTACAATAGACTTATCCACAGGTCATATCAAAATCCATAATTTTGGCCCCCAAACCTGCCTTCAACTTATACATGAGATCAACATACACATGTATATATGGTACTATCCTGAACCTTACTGTTAATTATAATTATAATGTACCCACTTAATCTATGGAATGACTAATGTAATTAGGTGAGTCAACATATAGGTAAATTATACTGATTCAATAGTTCTACTTTAGTTGGGACTAATCAATAGGATTCAGACAATTATGTCTAGGGACAAAGAAAGGGAAAGGAAGCACATGTTAGTAAAGAAGTAAGTCTGCCCTTAAGGGATGATTGGAATCACTGGTGGCACAATCCTTTGCCCAGCTACTCCTGTATACATGCCTATTCAGAAGTAAACCATATTATGTTCAAAGAGGCTTACCCACAGATTAGTGGATGCAAGATTTCAGCCTGACAAGGTAAAGAACCGCAGTTGCAAACATACACTAGCTACAGGAAGACAGATTTCTAACTTTTCTTTATTTTGACTTTATTACCCTTAGTCCTAATAACAAGAATCCATTTCAATTAGAATATAAGGATATCTTCTCCTAGAACTGTAGACTTTGTATACAATGCAGTTAATTTTCGTGCAAAGAGAGAGCTTCTGTTCTCTCCAGCAGCCTTCAAAGCAGCTGTTTCTATTTGTTTTACAACTCCTACCTGCAAAGCAAGCAAAGACAGCGAGAATTACAGGCATCGTTTGACACTTTCAAAAACGAGTATGAAACTAGGCAAACAGCTTTGTCACTCTGGGCAAGTAAGCAAAAGTAGTAACAGAAAATACCAGCAGAAGAAATTAAACTTTACTTGCAGAAGTAAATTATTTAGAAAATAATTAGTTTATTCTCAGCATTATGTTCACACAAAAATGGACTCAGATACATAGTTTGAAGACCAAACCTTATATCCTTTTGCTACCAGACGCCGAACATGAACAAATAATCTATGGGTTGGAATGCTGGCAGTCATAAAGTTGTGATTTTTATGACAGTAGATGTTCAGCTCCTTAGCAGCAATCTATAAAACATGAGAATTAGCAATTTAGTGTGATGGCACTGAAATGTCATGGATCTTGGTTGTCTGTAAATTACCCACTTAATGAACACATAATGGGAAAGAATTGAGGTAGGGTTGTTGTTTTTTAAAAAAACAGAAATACATGCTACTAGCTAGGAATTTTATATACTGTAATTTCATCTAGAGACAGTGAAACTCAGAATGGTTACATATGAACCTTCCATTATTTCCTTGTTAATACCAATTTCATACTCCAAGGAAGTTTTGTGATTTTGTTGAAGAATAAAGGGGTACTTATGCAGACACACTAGTATTCAGAAAAACCTAAATAGCAAACACATGATTAAATAAATACAATGTCCAACTCTTTTCATAGAGACATGTCCATCTAGGGCCACAAATCAGCATTCAGCTCCCCCAATAAACATGGATGTTTAGTCCTAATTTCAGATATGCCTGAGTGACTATGGACATAATATTGTACCTTTTACATGTACACTACAGGAGAGACAAGCAGCCTGTTGTTCTCCAGATGCCCTCTCAACTCAGCTAAAATGACTGAGGATTCTGATCACTGTCATCAAAATCGGTAGAAAGCAGTGGGATGCCTATCTCTGTTTTACAGTGATTATGCATGACAGCATAAGTGTTAATAGCAGTAATATATACCCAGAACACAATACTGTAAATAAAAGTACTCTACCTCTGCATCTTCACCAAAAAATCTGTATTTATAACCACATTCTACACACAAAATAGCATCCTTATATTGATTTTTCATTTCTAGGAACTGGAGCTCAAGCGGTGTGTACACACTTTTGGTTGATTTATTGAAAGTCACAGGAGATGAATTCTGAGTGTTTTCAAAACTTGTATTTGAAGCAGAAAATTGACTTATGTTAAGGCACATTTTTTCCTATAAACAGAAGAAATTATGTTAGAGTAAAAAAAAAACACACAATTGCATACATTTCAGTGAGCTAGTTTAATTCACTGTGAGTCAGATTCAGGTTACAACATCTAGCCAGAACTTTGAACTTGGATCTACATCTGAATTCCAGCCCACCATCTTTAATATCAAATCATTTTCTTTCACAAAACCATCAATGAATGGCAAAGCATAAAGCATGTCTTCAAAAGGCAAGCAAAAAGGCAAGCTCCAGGCTCATATGTAAGAAACCCAGATGAATCTCTCCCAGAAGAATAGCATGAATATGGATGGAAAGCCAGTTCTACAACACCTGTAAAACATCCCCAAAAGGGGATTGCTATTGCTAGCAGAACAACTGCAAGCAGTAGTTTTCCACTTACTAACCTGCCCAAGGTGCAGTAGTATCCTCCATCATTGGAGATGCCCCACATCAGCAAACCTTCTTCCCATCAGATTCTAATGCCTTATAGTAATCAATAACAGGGGAGGACTGCACTCTTCAGTTAAATAATCAACCGTAGATTCTATTAACTTAACACACAGTACTCAGGCAGTTGTTGCTAGATTTGTTCAAGTTGTTTCTGACTCATGGCAATCCTAAACTGAAACTACCATGGGGTTTTCTTGGCAAGATTTATTCAGAGGAGGTTTGCCATTGCTTTCCTCTAGGGCTGAGAGGGCAGGAATTGCCCAAGGCCATACAGAGGTTCCATGGCTGAGCAGGGATTTCAGGTCTGATCTCTCAGAGTCATAGTACAACGCTCAAACCACTGCACCAGGTTACTGTACTGTTGTTATATCCTCCCCTTGAAGAAAGGCCATTATCTGAAATGTGCCAGGTCAAAAATAGAGTTTCTGCTTTTCGGCAAATGGAATTCTGTCCCCTATCTTCTGCCCTAAAATTCCACACAGATCTACACACAGACTTTTTATCAACAATTACTATTATCAAACATTATTTTAAACCAAGAGAGAGTTTTGAGATTTGGCAAGGGACCTGCAAACAGAAAACAATAAAGAGCAATGTGCCCAACCCATTTTTCTTCTTGTACATGCACGTTACTGGATTCTGACCACTGTCACTCCTTTAGTTAATTTCTAGTGAACTAAAACTTTAAATGTGGGTGGCGACTAAAGCTACACACGTCCCTTATTTCAAAAGCCTTTTAGAGAGTTTAGACTTCTGACACAAGTAACCAGTCCCTCTCCTGGCATCCTACCACACAGGGAAGAAGACAGAAAGTTTCAACCCTTCCTAACACAAACATGCAGCCCTTGACAGCTTACTCCCAAATAACCATAGCCCACAACAGGGGGAAAAACCACTACTACTTTAAACATCAAATAGACCGTCTCAGATTCAGCAATGGTATGTTACATCTTTTGGGGGTTGGGGGTAATGCTCTAATCCCAAAAAAAGGAAGTGATGTATTTTCAATAACTAAAAAGATATAACCACTCTCCTCACCTTATCAATGTCCTCAGGATGTGTAATGTTGCTCATTTCCTTGTTTCCATCCATAGAATGCTGGCATTTTTTAAAATCCAGAGATTGGGTTCCATGAAAAGCCTCTGCATGAATTCTTTTACTTGGATGCTCCAAGGGGTTGGAAAACTCTCTCAGTCTATCAAGAGTTGCTGAACATATTTGAGGCCTGGTATGTTTTTTTGGTTCTGCTGTATTAGCAAATATAAAACACTTGTTTCATTCCAACTGCAGCATTTCCAAGAGGGAACTTTGCATATTTCCTCCCAAGCTCTCCCATTTCAGCTAAATATTTTTCTTATTCATTAAATGTTATCAACCACCCTGCTGAATAGGCACTTAGTCTTGGCTTTATCTTTAACTCCAGTCTTTCCTATCTTCTGTCCATACCCTAGTTGACAACATTGCAAAAATTTCCTTACTGTTCCCTCAGCAAAACTCTCATCCATGCCTTGGTTATCTCTCAACTGAACTGCTATGATCACTAAAGGGATTCTGGCTGTCATAGTCCAACATATATAGAAGGCACCAGGTTAGTGAATGCTGGCCTATAGCTAAGCCTAAGCACATGGAACTGGAAACAAAATATATGGCTTCTCTGTTTACCTCTTCCTCAATTTCCCTTTCCCTGTTGATTTCCCTGTGTCAAACTTTAGACTGTAAATTCCTCAGGGGGGAAAAAATTGTCATCTTGTACACTTCAAAGTTGCATGCACGCAAATGTGCTACACAAATTAATGTTAATGGTATAGCTCATATCAACAAGTCAGAAGTGCTGTAATCTGACTTGTTGATTCTCTAATGCAGTTCTGTGTGTTCTCATCTAAGAGCCTGAGGGAAAACCTGTCACCTTCATACACACTAAGATACGGGAAAGCCTCAGGCTCACACATGTAGAGAGAAAGGGAGAAGTCCCATGTGAACTCGAAGGCTTTCATGGCTGGCATCCATAGTTTTTTGTGGGTTTTTCGGGCTATGTGGCCATGTTCTGATGTTCCTGACTAGAAGAAGTCATCTGAATACACCCCAAGAAACCTCTCATAAGTAAGCTTCTAAATAACTAAATTTTACTTTTGACATTTCACTATGTAAACAATTGTTTTATTTTGGAATATATGTGTTTATTTGCATATAAAAATACAAGAATTATTTTAATAGCAAATATTAACAAATTGATTAAATTTGAAGATTTCAAAGTAGTATATGACAATGATAAAACATAATATAAAATACTATAGTACAATAGAATATATTTACATTATCAGTAAAATAGCTGGTAAAACTAAACTACATTAGAAAGGCTTGCAAAACAGGTTCCTCTTCAATCTGAAGCTAAAAATAATAATTTCAGGTGTATGTCTAACATAACAATACAGTCACCCCTCCATTCTCGCAGACTTCATGTCCATGGTTTTATATATTCACGGAGAGGGGGCCTCTGTTTAATACAATGGAGCAGGGTGTGCTCCCGAGGACACACGCCTCATTCAAATCTTATAGGGCTTGAATAGTCACAAATCTCCGTTTTCACAGGAGGGGGGTCCAGAATGGATCACCCATGAAAACAGAGGGCCAACTGTATTCCACATAGTGGATACCACCACACAGAATACCATTTCACATTATTCCAGAATGGGTTTCGTTGATATTGATTCAGACATGCCAATCAGCTGCTTAGATTGTATACAAAATATAATTAGAGATATAATAAGTGACAAAACTCTAGTCTGCAATCCTATCCTATTACCTAGAAATAAGCACAACTAAATACAATGTTAAGTAAACATACAAAGGATTAGGCTGTTAATGGTGAATCCAAAAAGTCCACATGCAGCAGCAGATATGTACATCTTCCTGAAAATTAACATCAATCTTACCAACAGAGGGTCAGAGAGTTGCATCTTTCACATCACTCTCACTGGAATCTGGCAAAATAAATACTACTACTATCAGCGAACATACTTTGCCTGAAACTGATTGATTAAGCAACCCTACACAGGTCTACTCAAAAGCAATTCCCCTTGAGTTTGAAAGGGTTTGAGAAAAATAGCACAGTTCTGCAGTCTGAACATGGTTTGGGTCAGTTTCTTAACACTGCACAGCTCTCAGGTGACAAAGTGGTACAGCTACAGAGATTTCCCCAAGTTTCTGCAGCACCTTCTGGATAAGATAAGGCCTACACCAGGGAAAGAGGACTGTGCAGTTCTGGAGGCACAAAATCTCAGCCCTTAGATCCCATCAACTGAGCAGCAGGGAAGGAATGTCTCTAAAATCAAAGCAAATGTTAATCATAATTACAGCTAGCCACCTTATACAGAACTCACCACTATCTACTGTTTCACTCTCTTCCTTTTCTCTTTTCTGCAGAGGCTCTGAATACTTGTCAACATGTACTTTTACAAATATTCTTTTTTTCCTTTCAGCTTCATGAGCCTACAAAAAATAATTCCAACAAGTGAAATTGTTAATTATAAATACAGTATTTTATTAAAACAATATTTTTTAAAAAATACTGTATATACTCAACTATAAGTCAGCATCATATATATCTCGAGGGCAGGTTTTGGAGCCACAATTATGACTTTTGATGTGGCTTGTGGATAAGTTGACTCAGGGTTTTGGGGGTCAATTTTAAAATTTCTAGACTTATACATTAGTAAATGCAATATAAATTTTTAAAACTATAACACAACTAGTGATAAATCCCAAGTTCTTGGTGGCATCTTATGAAGTATAAGCCAAAATTTTAGAGGCAGAGAAATTAGTAGAACAATAGCAATTGTACTATATATATGAATGACATTGATATACACTGCAGAGTATTTTGTATGAGCACAATGATTTGACATTCTGATTTCACAATGTAACAAAAAAGCATATTTATGATTGCAGTATTTCTTATTTGTATTCATAAGAACCATGCAAAGTTAGCATTCATTTTCTATATTTTACAGATACAAATCTGATGCTGAGAACTGAAATTAATCTTGAAAAGATGAGTTAATCGCTCACAGTGTTGCAGTATAATCTGAATTTAAGCTTCCTTGGGCAGTATGTTAGACAGTACTAGACTTGGGACTACAAAAAGAGCAGCTAGGTTCAAAAGATTTAAACTACAGCATTAAATTCACTGTGTGGCTTCTACAATGTATATCATAACTTTCCAACAACCATTTTCTTTTCATTAGTTCCTTAAAAGAACATGAGGATCTAACTGGATCAGATCAATGGTTCTTCAAGTTCAGAACCCTTTTTTCCTACTATGGACAAATGTATTTTCCCAAGATGGCCAGATCCAGAGCTCCTGGGTAATCACCCTCGTCCTCATTCCACTGAAGAAACTGACATGCAGCAGCCCAAAAAAGGATGTTCCCTTTAGGTAACATGGCTAGTAGCCACTGATAGGACTGTCCTCCATGAATTTATTTAATCTTTTTTATTTTATTTTCTCCATTCTGAATTTATTATCAAAAAAAATTTTTTTTTGCTAACTTTGCCCCAAAGTTTAGATATCATGGGATCAGTCATAGGATAACACAAGATAGATGCAGGTGACATGATAGATTGTAGTGAAATGGAGTACTAAAGTCCAAACTAAATTGTAGGCTTTCATGGCCGGCATCCATAGATTTTTGTGGGTTTTTCGGGCTGTGTGGCCATGTTCTAGAAAAGTTTCTTTCTGACGTTTCGCTAGCATCTGTGGCTGGCATCTTGCCAGCCACAGATGCTGGCGAAACGTCAGAAAGAAACTCTTCCAGAACATGGCCACGCAGCCCGAAAAACCCACAAAAAACTATCCAAACTAAATGTTAGACTAATAAAGTTTGTACTATGATGGTGCCTGATAAAAACATTGGCCGATCATGGATATATATTTTTTTGCGGGGGTGGTGGTGGTGGTGGTGGTGCAGAGCTCTGTGTAAAAGACATTGGGCCTTCACAGGGCTTTCCAAGAGAGACCAAAAGCTCTCAATGGTCACTGGAAATTTCATGCATTATTCCTAGTTAGTTTTGTGGTTGTGCAGAACTCTTATAGCACCTTTGAGACTAACTGAAAGAAAGAAGTTGACAGCATGAGCTTTCGTAGACTAAAAATGAACTTACAGCTAGAATGAAAAAAAGCAATTAAAGAGCCCAATTTCCCCCAAAAAAACATTAAGACAGAGCTACTTTAAGAAAGGACACATATTCACAGAGGGGTGACCACCGTTAAAATCAATGGGGCGCCCCCCCCCCACATGGGCACACCCCATTCAAGCCTATGAGGCTTGAATACTGGCGAATATCCGCTTTTGTAGGGGATCCACAACGGATCCCCCGCGAAAACGGAAGGTCAACTGTATTTCTAGTGTAGATGCCAGTATGGCATAGCAGTTTGAGAATTGGACTATGATTCTGGAGACCAGGATTCAAATCCCCACTTGGCGATGGAAACCCATTGGGTGACCTTGAGCAAGTCACACACTTTCTCAGCCTCAGAGGAAGGCAAAGGCAAACCCTCTGAAGAAACGTGCTGGGGAAACCTCATGATAAGAGTGTCTTAGGGTTGAAAAAGACTTGAAGGCACACAACAATAACGGATGCACCTTAAAGGCCCAAACATTCTGATTGAATGTGGGGGAAAAAAGTTGCATTATTGACTTGCCCAGGGTCACGCAGTGAATTTTTGTGGTTAAGTGGGGATTTGAACCCTGGTCTCCAGAGCCATAGTCCAACACTCCAACAGTTACACCACGCTGACATCTACACTCTAGAAATAATGTTATTTTACACCACTGTACGTGTGGCAGCTCCATCCAATAGAATCCTAGGATTTGTGGTTTTACAAGGTCTTTAGCCTTCTCTGCCAAAGTGCGCTAGTGCCTCACAAAGCTACAAATGCCAGGGTTCTGTAGGATGGAGCCATAGCAGTTAAAGTGGTCGTTAAAGTGAGATTTGTAGTTTTACAAGGTCTTTAGTCTTTTCTGCCAAAGAGAATGTGAGAAGGGAAAAAATCCTCCACAAAAGTTGAGACTTGAAGGCACACAAAAACAGATGCACCCTAAAAGGCCCAAATACACTGCTTATCACACTATGTGAATGTGAGAAAAAAAGTTGGGGGTTTTGTTTATTTGTCTGCTTTTTGCTGGGAGGTACTAAAACAAATGACAGTACTTGCCCATAGGGAAACGGTGCTTGCCCCTAGTGAATCATCGGAGAATATCTGCCCATAGAGAAACATAGAACAATACTTGCCCATAGGGATTATTATTATTATTCCACTCTTTTCCCAGAACTGGGACCCAGAGTGGCTCACAACATTAAAAGAATAATACAATTAAACAAAATTAGAAAAGTGATAATTAAAACAGAATTAAATTGTTACAATATTAAAAATACAGTTGCCCCTCCATTTTCACGGGGGTCCGTTTCGGATCCCCCCTGCATAAAATGGAAAATCGCCGATATTCAAGCCCCATTGTCTCAAATGGTGGCACCCTCCCCCCCATCTTGTCCATTGTATCCCTCCCCAGCTGCAAATGGGAGAGACCACTGACTCCAAGTCTGCAAAAACAGAGGGACACCTGCAGATTGCTATTTTAAAAAATATACAGTTAAAAAGCCAAAAATATTTAAAACACTGTCCTTTAAAAACACTCTGTTTTAAAAGCCTGCCTGGATAAGAAGGTACAAAGGAGAATACTAGCCTATAGGGAAACATTAGAGAATATACTTGTCCCCCCCACATTTGCTGGGGTTAGGGGCACAGAACCCCCATAAGTGTGAAAAAACTGCAAACAACAAAACCACTATGCTTTTACCTGAGAGAACACCTTTCTAGGAATCTCTAGGTCAGCAATGATGAAGTTTTTAGGCAGTTCATCAGATGGGACTTCCTGGGAGGGACTTCTGCGCTATGGAAGCAGGACTTCCCCCCCCCCCTCCGCACCTATCCAGGCTGCCAGCTGCCTCTCTGGAGGCACCTGAAGGCCTGGGATGGCCGGGAGGAGGAGGAACAGGTGCACACCATTTCATCCTCTTCCCTGTTCTGCATGCCAGGGAAAATGACTTCATGTGCCATCTCTGGCACGCGTGCCATAGTTTTGCCAACATGGCTCAGGGTCCTCCAGTGCAACTCTGTGGTCAACATCTGCCAGACATTGACCACAGAATTGTGCTGGAGGAGCTACACATGCCTAGCGGAGTGTCCTCCATTGAAATCTCTAGGTCCTCCAGGGCAACTCTGCAGTCAACATCTGCCAGACATTTACCACAGAATTGTGCTGGAGTAAGCAATGTTTCCCTACGAGCAAGTATTCGCCTATGTTTTCCTATGGCAAGCATTCTCCTATGGGCAAGTATTCCCTAGTGATACTCTGTGGACAAGTATGGTTTCCCTTTGGGCAAGTACAGTACAGTTATTTGTTCTCAGGGCTGGGATGTAGGAGTAAAGGAATAAGAGGGTTTTACAGGAGTAGGAGTAACATTAAGGGAAAACATCTTACTCTGGAGTAAGGACAAGGAGTAACTCCAAAATCACCACTACTCCCCAGCCCTGTTTGTTTTAGAGCCTTTGCAGACTGCCAGAAATAGTGCAAATTGAGTCCACTTTAACTGCCCTGGTTCAGTGCTAGGGAATCATGGGAACTGTAGTTTATTGTGGCACCAGAGCTCTCTGACAGAGAAGACTCAATGTCTCAGAAAAAAATACAATTCCCATGATTCCCTAGCACTGAGCCAGGGCAGTTAAAGTGGACTCAATTTGCACTACTTCTGGCAGTCTGCAAAGGCCTTAGTCCCCTTTTTGCTTCTGAGGAAGGAAAAGGATTCGAAGGGAGGATGGGCGCGGAGATGCTCGGACTGTTCCAGTTCTAGGCCTCAGACTAGAAAGCAAAGGTGGGATGGATACACAGCCAGTTAGGCCCTCCACCCGCTTCCCGCTCCAGCCCAGTCAGGGGCGCACCGTGTGCGGAGCCACCGCCGAGCCCTCGCTTTTCCCCGCAGGGGACCTCAGGGATCCTATGGGCTGGAAGAATTTACTTAACACCGGCTGGCCCCGAGTCCCGCTACCAGGCTCCGGCCTTCTTCGGCCCCGCGGCATTACTGTTGTGTCAACAACTCCGAGGGGAAGAGAGAGAGAGAGAGAGAGAGAGAGAACTACAACCGACACCGAAAAATCCGGGACGAAAAATGAGCACGGCCCTTGTCGAAAGCTCCTTTATATAGTGGTCCCCGGCCCCGCCCACCCTTCTCAACGGCAAAAGCGCGCGCGCTGCTCCCCGCGCGGACGGAGGGGGGCGGGGCTTTGTTATACCCGCGCTCCTTTTGCTGTAGGTTCCCAAGCTCTGGCCTGCCCAGTCTTTTTTTTTTTTTCGGACTTCAGTTCCCAGAATCCAAGACTATTGGCCAAGATGGCAGAGACTTCTGGGAGCCGAAGTCCAAAACGTTTATCACTCTGCGCATGCGTAGAGACTCCCCTCCCCTTCTCTTTCTCTTCACCGGCTAAATTCCAACGTTCAATTGAAGAAGCGGTTCAAGGCGAACGGAAGCGTCATGGTCCGCTCTTTGAACTCCATCGCTGCCGTGTGCCAGAACATGGGCATTGGGAAGAACGGGCAGCTCCCTTGGCCCCCGCTGAGGTAAAAGGCTTCTTCTTTCCCCCTGTGCTTTTAATTAGAAGAGCCCGCGCTTTTGAGCAGGAATGAGAACTACACTTCCCAGCATGCTTTGAGCCTTTTACTCAAAGATGAGCTTATTGCTCCGGAGCAGGGGGGGCTGGGAGTTGAAGTTTTCTTGAACCCCACTCGGACCTGTGGGATTTCTCTTTCCATGTATGGTTGGAGTCTATGGTCAAAAACACACTGCAGAAATAATCCAGTTTGAGGCTGCTTTAACTGCCGTGGCTTAGTGCTAGGGAATCCTGGGAATTGTAGTTTGTCGTGGCACCAGAGGTCTCTGACAGAGAAGGCTAAATGACTCACAAAACTAAAGTTCCCAGAATTCCCTAGCATTGAGCCAGGGCAGTTAAAGCGGTCTCAAACTAGATTATTTCTGCAGTGTGTTCTGGACCAAAGATGAGATTATTGCTTGGGAGAAGAGGGGGCTGGGAGTTGTAGTTTCGTTTCCCACTCTGTTCACTGTCGTTGTTGTGTCTCTTCAGGTTTGTTTCCGACTTATGCCAGGGTGACCAGGCGTCCTTCTTTTCCAGGACAGGTCCTACATTCCAACTTTTCTGTCCAGGAGGAATTTTAGAAATGTCCACCATTTTCAACAGGACTAAGAAGCATGAATTGACATTTATTTGAGTGTTTCAGCTCTTATTTGGGGATGCCCTCCATTTTTTCTGCCTGTCCTCTATTTTGTCCTCCTTTGCAGTTGGGACATCTGGTCACCCTGCCCTAAAGCGAACCTATCCAGGGGTTTTCTTGGCAGGGTTTGTTCAGAGGGGGTTTGCTATGGCCATCCTCTGAGGCTGAGAGAGTGTGACTTGCCCAAGATTCAGTGGGGTTCCATAACTGAGCTGAGATTCGAACCCTGGTCTCCAGAGTCGTAGTCCAACGCTCAAACCACTACTCTGGCTCAAGATGAGCTTATTGCTCAGGGCTGGGAGTTGTAGTGTTCTTCTCGATTCACGCCCGAAAGGACTGTGAGTGTTAAATGCGATGAGGAGTGTGCACTTCTTAAACAAATAATATAATACAAGCAGTGGCAACTGTCAGTTCCACTTTAATGAGTAACTTTAAGGTTCAAAGACCATAGCTGTGTTATACACTCAAGCAGGGGTAGGCAACCTTTCCCCTTTAAGGGCCGAGGGACTTCAGCTCCCAGAAGCCTCAGCCATGTTGGCCAATAGTCCCATGTTGGCCAATAGCTCCTGGGATTCTGGGAGCTGAAGTCCCTCGGCCCTTAAAGGGGAAAGGTTGCCTACCCCTGCAAAGCCTGGACTCTCCTCTCCATTTTATTGTTGATTTTTCTGTTGGACTAAATTATTATCCCCCTGTTTTGCTGTTCTCACATTATTACTATAAAAAGAATCATTTGAAATGATTATTAATTTTATATACAGCTAATGTGTAGCTTGAAGAAAGCTGAGAGGTGATATCAGTATATCAGTGATATCAGCAGGATTTGCATGGGATAAACTATTGATTCTCCCCGTGTGATAAAGTCCTATGTAAAGAAAACTTGTAGCACTTTTGAAACTAAGGGCCTTTGCAGACTGCCAGAAATAGTGCAAATTGAGTCCACTTTAATTGCCCTGACTCAGTGCTAGGGAATCATGGGAACTGTAGTTTATTGTGGCACCAGAGCTCTCTGACAGAGAAGGCTCAATGTCTCAGAAAAAAAGACAGTTCCCATGATTCCCTAGCACTGAGCCAGGATAATTAGAGTGGACTCAATTTGCACTATTTCTGGCAGTCTGCAAAGGCCCTAACTGAAAGAAAGAAGTTGGTAAACCAGATCTGAGGAAGTAGGCTCAAGTCTATGAAAGCTCCTGCTACCAACTTCTCTCTTTAATTTACTCTCAATGATCCTACAAGAACCCT
This sequence comes from Phrynosoma blainvillii, assembly GCA_026167975.1. Taxonomy (NCBI): domain Eukaryota; kingdom Metazoa; phylum Chordata; class Lepidosauria; order Squamata; family Phrynosomatidae; genus Phrynosoma; species Phrynosoma blainvillii. Next base: position 55,899,393 of record JANUYF010000002.1, on the reverse strand, counting down.
TTGCATACTGATTTTCCAGACTAACACAGCTATGTCTTTGAATTTAGGATTATTACTGAAGCCATTTTCCCCTCTTTCCCACAACCGCATATCTAATTTCCTTAATTGCTGGATACTGTACGTCTTGTTCTGTTTACCTGGGCAATGATCAATGACTGGCAGATTTCAGAGGTGAAATGAAGAGAATTGACGTAGGGCACAAATGCTGTTAGCAAGAGCAAGTAGAGAGGCCTGAAGACCCATTTAATCACTGGAACTTTTCACTGGGAAAATTGATTTGATTCATCTGTTCTAGTTGGACCTGAGAGCCAGCGTGGCATAGTGGTTTCAGTGTTGGACTATGGCTCTGGAGACCAGGGTTCGATTCCCAGCTCAGCCATGAAACCCACCTACAAAAGGCACACAACAAGAACAACAGTTGGAACAAGCAAATTAATTTAGACCAATATATTTAGCTGGGGCAGACCCACTTCGGCACCCTAGGCAACAAACAAAATCATTCTATGCCCGTTCCACATACAATTGACCCAAACTGATACATCTCTCCATCTTATTTCAACAGTGGTTGACAGCAATAGCATCCTCCTTCACACCTTAAAAAAAAACTCCAAATGTTAAATTGCTTTCTTTTGGCTGACATTCATTAATATTGAGGAGGGACATTCCAAGGTTTATGTGTTATTAAACCTGTGTCCCCCTCCAAGTGTAAAGAAAGTGTCCTGAACCTTGGAAGAGAAGATCTGACCTTCCAAATATCCTCCAAGATGCATAGAAACTTCCAGTGTCCTTCTGCAACGCCAGGAGAAGAGGAAAGAGAACATTCAGGAGACATGTTTGAGTGGAAGGCAAAAAATCCTCAGGATCCATAACCCTGCCATTCCTCAATAATATGCCCTGTTCCCATAGTTGGCGTAATTAATTATTATTGCAACTGATGGGAACAAATTATAAAAGAAAAAAATGGAGAGACCAAAAATGCCATTCCACACTTTCTTTTCTCTGCCAATGAAAGCCAGAAAGAGTATTGGATGAGGCAGCTCATCTGCTTTGGAATCTGCTTCCCCCTCATATACTGTCAGGATTTCTCTTTCCTGTAAACTGAAAGCAGATGAAAAGTGAAGCAACTTTATTAGAATAACTCTAGTTCAAAACACATTGAAGAAATAATCCAGTTTGAGACTGCTTTAATTGCTCTGGCTCAATGCTAGGGAATTCTGGGAACTGTCATTTTATGAGACATTTAGCCTTCTCTGTCAGAGAACTCTGGTGCCACAATAAACTACAGTTCCCAGGATTCCCTAGCATTGAGCCAGGGCAGTTAAAACAGTCTTGAACTGGATTATTTCTACAGCGTGTTTTGGACCTCTGCCAATATTTTTAGGTGCAACTGGATTTTGTTCTTGTATTCTTTGTCTATTACACTGCTGCCATTTAAGTGACAGAGCAAACTGGGGCAGGAGTTCATTCCGTGTTTATTGCTGGGCTGCTGTGTTTCAGTATCTCCTAAAGAATCTTCACATATTGTAAACTTCAAATTCCTAATATTTAAAGTGTTATACCAGAGATGAGGAACTCATCCATGTTAACTGCCATGTGCATCTTATGGACTTCAAGGATTTGCAGTTTAGAGAGTGAGATTTATAATTCTCATCCAGAGAGTTTTAGCATCTCACCAAACTACAGATCCTAGGATTCTGTAGGGTGTAGCTATGGTAATTAAATTTGAAATTAATGCTATAGTTGTGAAATGGGTCCAGGTTTTGCTGGACTGCAGCTCCCATCATCACCATGCTGGCCGAGGCCGTCAGGCATTAGTATCCTACAACATCTGGAAGGCCACCACATATCCTCTACCTCTCCTTACAGAAATAGTGATGGAACAAAATTGCTTCCAAGCACACAGTCATGCATAAATAAAAATTCAAACGCTGATGTGTGAATGCAGAAACCAGTCTACTTCTATATACTGTATATACTCATGTATAAGTCTAGAAATTATAGTCAAAAATTTGACCCAAAAAACTTAAGTCAGCTTATCCATGGGTCAGTGCAGGTACTGTACTTTAACTCTTATTTTAAAAAAGGAACCATTCCCTGGTGAAAGGCAAGAGTGTCATCTCTCCTGGAAGCACTGCCCCCCCTCTATTCTCTCATCCATCCAGCCTTTAGTCTGACCACAGTTATGCCTGCTGGAATTTTCTAGGTTCTTTGGCATTGCTCTCTTTTCCTTCATCCTTTAGATCCTTTGCTACATGGCCCTAAGCTTTACCCTCAATTTATCCATAGGTTACATCAAAATCCATAATTTATGGCCCCCAAACCTGGCCTCAACTTATACATGAGGCCGACTTATAGTTGAATATATACAGTAAGCTTTGAGTAAAGGTAAAATTTAATGAAGCAGTTATGAAGTTCTTGAACACACTAATAGAAGAGAGAGTATTATTGGTGCACATGAGATCACCACACATTGTTTGTTTATTTTTGAACAGGAATGAGTTTAAATATTTTCAGAAAATGACCATGACACCTACACAAGAAGGTAATAATGCTGGTTTTCCCTGGCCTCTTAAAAATACATCTTGTAGTCATCTATTTAAAGCTTTGTATGATGTGTCACATTGGTACAGATATTTGTTGCATTTCTTTGTTCTGAAAATAAAAGTGAAAATCCAATCAAAACTCTCAAATGTATTTTTTTTTTATCCCACAGTGTCTTAAGCATATTTCAAGATTTTGAACAAATGAAGTTTTTGAAGCTGTTGATCATGTCAGAAGGCAACAAGTGGCTGGATGTTTTATATTCTGTATGATTGCAGTCTGTGAGAAAATCCTTAGGAGGATTATAGGCTGGGTTTGCATCCTTGAGAGATAACTTAATAAGACCAAGCATTTATCAAGTATTTCATACTTCACATACATTTTTCCAGTGGATCTTTATAACAACACAATAATTATTCTCATGTTGCAAAGGAGGGTCTATGTTGTTGCATGCGTTCAAGTCATTTATGATTATGATGAGTTGAACCTATCACTGGATTTTCTTAGCAAGATTTGTTCAGAGGAGCATTGCCTTTGCCTTTCTCTGAGGCTGAGAGAGTGTGACTTGCCTAAGGTCACCCAGTAGGCTTCTGTGGCTGAGCAAGATCTCAAACCCTGGTTTCCATAGTAATAGTCAAACTCTCAAACCATTACATGATGCTGGCTCCCAGTGTTACAGAATTATTTAGTTACGGTAACCTAAGGTATCTTCTGTTAATAAGTTAATAGCTGCAGAATATTTGGCTTCTGGATTAGTGTCTTATGCTACATAAACTCATTAATTATTTGCACATTTATGTCTCTGTTAATATCTGAGATTACGTATGTCATGTGTTCTCCATTACTGCTTGTAAGTTTAGCCACTGTTTTCAGTGTATTACAGTTGCCCCTCCCAATTCGCGCGAAAATGGGAACTCGCAAATATTGGAGCCCCATTGAAAATAATGGCATGCATGCAGGGTCCCTCCTGGTCGGCTTGCCATCCTGCAAAGGGCAAGACAGCGGACTCCCAAGTCCAGGGGCAGGGAAGGATGACTGTACTTCAGAATTTTTTGAGAATTATGGCACAGTTGCATAAAAAAAGTTTATGAGAGACTACTGCTACCACTAGATGTCACTACTGGTCTTTTCTTTTTTCTATATATAGGAAAACAAAATGTGGTGATAATGGGGAAAAGAACATGGTTCTCCATTCCTGAGAAATGTCGCCCTTTAAAAGGCAGAATTAATATTGTACTCAGCAAGGAAATGAAGTAAGTATTCAATCTGGTGACTTTATAGATTGCATCAAATCAGCTTCAGTTACTAAACTGAACTTGTTCAGTAAGAGTGGGGTTAAATTAATTGGTAGTATTTCAGCATTTAAAAATGATACTTTTTAAACACAACAATAAGATCTACATGGAACTGTTCTGTAGAGAGTGCTATCTAGCAGCCATAATAGTACTGTCTTCTCTTTTAACTTGTATGTTTATATCCAAGGTGAATGAAATGCAACCCTCCAGTGCCCATGCTGTCTGGGGGTATATGGACATTGTATGAAGAAAAAGTCACTTTTCTACCTCTGAAAAAGTCATATTACAGCATTATATATACAGTGCTTATAGATCATACTACAGTGTGCTTTTTGCACAGGATGGCATACTGTCTGAAGAACTGATTGAGTGATTTGATACTCACTTGGTGGTAACATGTCAGGATCTCCTTGGATTATTTAGTTCATCGTGTTTCTCTTATGCCTATTTTAGGGTAGAGTCTGTTGGTTTGTAAATTAAGCCATGTGTTATTCCAGCATCTTGGTTCTGGTAGTCTGGATCCAGCTTGCTATGGGTGAGAAATGAGATAGACAGAGATGCTTACAGTTCAGAGAAATATTGCAATTCTTACACAAGAAAGTGTTGTTTTACATATACAGTGGGCCCTTGATAGCTGATTAGGTTTGGTTCCAGGGCTCCCTGTGGATACCAAAATCCAGCATCCAGATATAAATTCCAAAAAGCAAACCTTGATTTTGCTATTTATATAAGGGACACCATTTCACTATGCCATTGTATATAATGGGGCTGGATCACTTAATGCTCTAATCTCATTAAATATAATAGAGTAGTGAAATGGTGTCCCTTATATAAATAGCAAAATCAAGCTTTGCTTTTTCAAATTTATATCCTTTTTTAAAAATATCTCCACACCTGTGGATGAAGCTGTGAATAACAAATTTGTGGCTATCGAAGCCCAATCGTATAGAATTATGTACAGTCACCCCTTCTTTCTCATGGACTTAAAGTCTGTGGAATTGCATATTCACGGAGGGGAGACCTCCGTGAAAATGAATGGGGTGTGCACCATTCAAGCCTATGGGGCTTGAATATTGCTGAATCTCCGTTTTCACAGGGGTGGTGGTGGTCCGGAATGTATCCCTCACAAAAACGGAGGGCTGACTGTATATAGAAATGGATGTTATTGTGACTACCTCTGCAGGTCAATTGAACATAAGAGAGGCTGTGCATTTCTGAAGGGATGTGATAGAAAGACTCAGTGTAATTAACTGTTGATACACCACATATGTATGTATGTATGGGCATACCTGTTCATTACTGCCTGATTTCTAAAATTCTAGCAATATTCCAAGGCCTAAAAATTGAATTTTCCCTAGTTCAGTTAAATGCAGCTTTTTTTGCTTGTTCGCACTCGGAGGCTAATGAAGCCAATAGGTCTTCAGAAAGCCTTGGAGGGTTCCTTGATTGGTAACGCCAGTGATCCTGTCGAAGTCCTGGTTGATACCTGGAACACCTATCTTACCAGAGCTATCGACATGATTGCTCCTAGGCGTCCTTTCCAACCCGCTTCAAATAGACAACCATGGTTCACAGACGAACTCAGGAAGATGAAGCGGGCTGGACAACGACTAGAGCAGGGGTAGGCAACCTAAGGCCCGAGGGCCGGATGCGGCCCCCCCCCCGAGGCCTTTGGATCGGCCCCAGGCCAGTCCTGCCGCCACCGCCGCCCACCATGATGATATTGATTATTGTTGTTTACTTGTTCTTGGGGTTTTCTTGGCAAAATCTCCACAGGGGTTTTGCCATGGCTTTTCTGGGGCTGAGAGAGTGTGCATGCATTTTTTATTTTTTTAAATATTTATTTATTTATTTATGGTGCTTCGGCCCCCCAATTGTCTGAGGGACAGCAACCCGGTCCTCGGCTCAAAAAGGTTGCCTACCCCTGGACTAGAATGCACCTGGCGAAAAACTCAACTCTTATCTGATGAGACTCGTCATAGAAACTTTCTTCGTTTCTATCAAGAGGCAATACGTGCAGCAAAGAAATCTTTCTTTTCTGCACGTATTGCATCTGCAGAGTTTCGTCCGGCAGAGCTGTTTAGGGTGGTGAGGGAACTGACACAGGTTCTACCTGTCCAGAACCCTTTACTTAACCCGATAACAGCCTGCTGTGATAAGTTTAACAACTACTTTGCAGATAAAATCTCTCAGATAAGAGCGGACCTGGACACTGGGCTTATAACAGATTAGACTGATGAGGTGTCCTGTAAACCCGTTTCTGAGATTATGCTGGATCAGTTAAAGCCGATGAGTACCGATGACGTGGACAAGATCCTTGGAAAAGTGAGGAGGACGACGTGTGCCCTTGACCCTTGCCCATCATGGTTGGTCGTCCAGGGAGGTGCTGCATTGATGGCCTTTCTTAAGGAGATCATCAATGCATCCCTTAGGGAAGGAGTTGTTCCATCTTGCCTAAAGGAAGCAGTTGTGAGGCTGCTCCTGAAAAAGCCTTCCCTGGATCCCATGGACTTGAAAAATTACAGACCTTTTTCACATCTTTCATTTTTGAGCAAGGTAATCGAGCGGGCCATCACCTCTCAACTCCAAGTGATCTTGGATGAAACTGATTTTCTAGATCCATTTCAAACCGGCTTCAGTCCGGGATTTGGGGTGGAGACTGCCATGGTTGCTCTAGTAGATGACCTTTGCCAAAACATTGACTGGGGAAGAGTGACCCAGTTGGTGCTTTTGGATCTCTCAGCGGCTTTTGATACGATAGATCATGGCATCCTCTTGGAACACCTGGAAGAGTTAGGGATCCACTGTACTTCACTGGTTCCATTCCTTCCTCTCAGGCAGATTCCAGAGGGTGATGCTCAGGGACAGTTGCTCATCAAAAATAGAGCTTAATTGTGGCATCCCTCAGGGCACCATCCTGTCCCTGATACTTTTCAATATCTATATGAAGCCGCTGGGGGAAATCATTCGGAGACATGGGGTGGGGTGTTATCAGTATGGTGATGACACCCAAATATATTTCTCCATGTCTCGGTCATCAGCCATGACGACAGATGGTATTTTCCCCCTCAATCGATGTCTTGAAGCGGTTATGGACTGGATGAGGAAAAACCGACTCAAACTGAATCCAGAGAAAACGGAGGTGCTTGCAGTAGGGGCCCCGAAACCAGATATTGGGATACAATCTCCAGTTCTAGAAGGGGTCACACTCTCCTCGAAGGACTGTGTTTGCAGCTTGGAGGTGCTCCTAGACCTGTTGCTTCACACGACTCATCAGATGAATGCGGCAGTCAGGATTGCCTGTTATCAGCTTCGGCAGATATGCCAACTGCGCCCTTACCTGGAGATAAAGGACCTAGAAACTGTAGTACATCCACTGGTAACCTCACAACTCGATTTCTTCAATGCACTCTACATGGGGCTACCCTTATACCTAGTTCGGAAACTACAATTGGTACAAAATATGGCAGCCAGGTTAGTTACCGGGAAATCTAGAAGGGATCACATTACACCAATTTTGAAATCCCTTCACTGGCTGCCTATCAGTTTTTGAGCACAGTATAAGGTGTTGGTGCTGACCTTTAAAGCCCTACATGGCCTGGGTCCAACCTATCTAAGGGATCACCTCCTCCCATATAATCCGCCCCGCACCCTTAGATCCTCTGGGAGGAATCAACTGCAATTAAGGAGAACTAGATTAACAGCAACCTCCCAGAGGTCTTTTTCTGTCGCTGCTCCCAGACTATGAAACACCCTGCCGGAGAAGATCCGTCAAGCAACCAGTTTGGAGAATTTTTTTAAAAAGCCATCAAAACGGATCTCTTCCGGCAGGCCTTCCCTGAATAGAACAAATCGTATCTAATGTATGTCTCTCCCTCTTTTTATGTTTTTGTGTTTTTATGTTTTATATTTTTTATGTTTTATGTTTGTCATATCTTTTATAATCACTGGTGTGAGTACGCCAGTTATTTTAAAAATCTTAGTATTATATGTAATTTTAAAGGGGAGGTAACTTGTTTTATCATGTTATTATTGTCTATTGTGGGGTTTGTTTTATATATGCAACTGTTGTGAGCCGCCTTGATTGCCCAGGCAAAAGGCGAGGTACAAAAATAAAATGTACTTACTTACTTTCTAGGGAAGTTCCAAAAGGAGCCCATTACCTGGCTAGAGGTCTAGATGAGGCCCTGGACCTTCTAGATTCATCAGAGCTGGCAAGTAAAATAGACTTGGTTTGGATAGTTGGAGGCACTTCAGTTTATAAGGTAAGGTTCAAACACAAAATAGATATTTTGAAATAAAATAATAGAACATTAAACAATCAATGTTATAAAATGGATTATTTTTCATGTAGTAGCACTTTGACTGCATAGCTCATGAAAGGCTATGGAATGCCCTTAAAGACATGGGAGTGCCAATATATCTGATAGTTCTGATAGTACTCAGGACAAGAGGCTATTGTCAGAACAGAACACAGAAAAACAAATAAAAAATTATTAGAATGGTTCCTAATTGGCAAAGGGGACAAGCAAGGCTGCATCCTTTCTCACTACCTGTTTGGCTTGTATGTAGAACATACATGAAAAGCAGGCTTGGACACAGAAGGAGGAGTGAAAATAGGAGGAAGGAATATCAACAGTCTAAGGCAGGGGTAGGCAACCTTTCCCCTTTAAGGGCCGAGGGACTTCAGCTCCCAGAAGCCTCAGCCATGTTGGCCAATAGTCCCATGTTGGCCAATAGCTCCTGGGATTCTGGGAGCTGAAGTCCCTCGGCCCTTAAAGGGGAAAGGTTGCCTACCCCTGGTCTAAGGCATGCAGATGACACAATACTACTAGCAGAATACATCACAGACCTAGAGCAACTACTAAGAAAGATCAAGGAAGAAAGTGCAAAGGCAGGCTTATTGTTGAACATAAAGAAAAGAAAGATAATGACCACAGAGAATTTACACAAATTCAACATATACAGTGAAGAAACAGAAATGGTAAAAGAGTTCTCATACCTAGGATCAAACAATGATCAGAGCAGGGACTGCAATCAATAAATCCTAAGAAGACTAAGAATGGGGAAGGCAGCTATGAAAGAACTAGAAAAGATCCTAAAATCTAAAGATATACAACTGAGCATGAAAGTTAGAATTGTACAAGCCATTGTTTTCCCTATTACCATATATGGATGCAACAGCTGGACAGCTAAGAAAGCAGATAGGAAGAAAATTCAAAATGTGCTGGAGAAGAGTGCTGAGGATACCGTGGATAACCAAGAAGACAAACAAATGGGTCCTAGAGTAGATCAAACCAGAAATATCTGTGGAAGCCAAAATGACTAAACTAAAGCTGTCGTACTTTGCCCACATCATGGGAAGGCACAACTCTTTGGGGAAAAACAATGCTAGGTAAGGTGGAGGGAAGCAGAAAGCGAGAAAGGCCACATGCTAGATGGATGGACTCTATAAAAGAGGTCACGGGTATGAATTTGCAGGAATTGAGCAGACCAGTGGAGGAAAGGGAGTCCTGGAGATATCTCATCTACAGGGTTGCCATGGGTCGAGATTGATTTGAGGATGAATAACAACAAGGCAGTTTTCAGATCCTTCAAATAGACTGCCACTGTTTTCACCATTTTTTTCCTGAAATAGTTCTATCCTTTAACAAAGAAAGTAAGTTGAGATAACAACTTGTCATGATTTGTTGCAAAGGAAAACGGGGATATTCTTACTGTTATCTAATATTTAATCTATATACAGAGATAAAAACAGATGAATGCTAAGTTTCCTATACAACAAAGCAATCAGAATAGTCACTGATCCAATGTTATCTTATTTTCATTAAAATTATTATCTTTATTAAAATAAGCATTTAATAATAAAAATTCCATCTCTCCATAAGCATTCTAATTTTATTCTCTGGGAATGGTAGTTTGTTGCAGCACCAGAGCAGAACTATACTTGCCAGTATTCCATAGCATTGAGCCATGGCAGTTAAAGTGGCGTCAAATTGCATTATTTCTGAGTGCGGATGCAGCCATACAGGATTTTTGTTAATGCAGATGCTGTCTTTTGCTTTCAGTACAGTCCTACTAAAAAAGACAGCTCACAGAGAGAAAATAAACTGGTTCTGAAGAGAGTTTTGTATTTCAGCTGACATTACAGTTTTAATTAGATGAACACTAGTTAAAAAACTGAATAATGTTTTAGTTTATCAGAAATGTAATGTGCTGAATGATAGGTAGTTCTAAAAGATTACTATTCTACTATGAATAGGTGTGGGCAGGAAATTATTTAGAGCCCTGTTGGTGTGTGGTTAAATATCTGTACTGCAGCCGCTCATTCACAAACCACTAGGTTGCGAGTTCAATACCAGCCAGGGCTCAGGCTTGCCTCCTTCCGAGGTCGCTAAAATGAGCACCCAGCTTGTTGGGAGCAATTAGCTTACAGTTGTAAACTGCTTAGAGACTGCATAGCATGATATTAAGCAGTATATAAATGAAGCTGCTATTGCTATTTATGGGTATTGACTATTGCTGGTAATTGAAATGAATCATTTTGTTTGGTGTAATCCATTTGTAGCAAGGATTTGCTTTTGAAAGCTTTGTGATGTTACTATCTTACATGCTTTAGTAAGCTGTACAGCCACTATGGAACTGTCAGGGTCAGTGTCACCTTTTAGACAAAATACTAGTTTTGTTCAGTCTGTTCGATCTCATCCATCATAAGAGCTTTACAACATACTGAGGATGAAAATATATAAATTAAGATAAACACTAGATATTATTTATTTAGAAGTTTGATGTTGATGAGTTAGTGTAGCAAAAACCAGAGAATCAATTGCAGTTAATGGAAATGCTGTTTGACTTGGATTACATACAAACCTTTAGCATATGATCAAATGCTTTTTAACAGAGTGCTTCCTGACAAAGCAGTCAGCACACACCCCTACAAATGACATTCTTACTAAACTTCACGCTGAATAGAAGCCTATAGCCATAATATTAGGAGTGTGAGGAATATGACATCGTTTGTGGAAAACGCAAAAATATAGTTAGGCCAATATGTTTTAAATGGTTATATTTATGAAATATCATTTGAAAATAAAAATTCACTTTTTAAAAAAGTGCTATGTTCTTATCAGTAATACCAGTTCTTCTGCATTTACCTCTTTAGATGTGAGTAAATAATTGTTGGAAGATTTTTGCATTTTCTTTCGCCCTCCTTAGATAGATATGGATTTCGTCCCTCCCTCCCTCTCTCTTATTCAAACTAACCATGTGACTGAAGTCACTCCATCTTTGAGATTAACAGTCTTTCTCTCAAGATTTTCATCTGAGCTGTTCCATCTTCCTGCTCTCTCAACTTTGTTTGGAAAGATGGGAGATAAATATTTCTCTCTGCCTGCACTATTCAGTACTTAGATTAGGATTTAGCCTTTTATGTAATTATAGATCAAAGACTTGTTTTTTAGACTACAAGCTATGTGTTTTTTGAGTCAGTATTGTTTCTTAGGGAAGCATAGTTAGGCAAAGTCACTCTTCTGCTGTTCTGCTGATGAAAGCCAGACTCTAACAGATTTAGCTTTCATATTTGTATACCGATATTTTTGTTTTCCTTAAAAGGGCTAAAGCCTTAGAAAACTTAAATTGCCCCACAATAATATTATTGAATAATTTGGGAGGTTTTCTGCCCGCCCCCTTGTGGTTCTTAAGCTTTTCTTCATTGACCGTCTTGTAAATATCTTTCATTACCAGGAACCGCCAAGACTTAAATCAAGATTTAAAACCCTAAACTACTTCAAATATAGCCTGTCTGCAAAGAAAGAGGGTACAAGCAGTGTTTGACGAGACCCTTAGTACAGGCCTTTCCCTCTTATTTGTTACATGTTAGGAACCAGAGCATGTTAGGAACCAGAGCATATGTGCTGTGGTTCCTAAACTGTTGAATAAAGCAGGGAACCCAAAGAAAAAAGCCAAACCTCCCGCAGAAAAGAAGGGAATCCCTGACACACACAAAGGGGTAAACCCTTCTGTTGAACCCAGGAGGTAGTATTTTCCTCTCTCCACCCCTCCCCACATTCCTCAATAGAACAGGCTGACTACTCACACTAGTCTTGCACTGGCCCAGTTGTGCACAGGGAGGGAATACTGCCCCAGCTCAGCTCACCCTGTCTGTGCATGAACCTTTACCATTAAAAGTTCTTAACTTTTTTTTTCAAGCCTTTCACAAACACCCTTTGGGGATATCATGGACCCCCCAGGTGGCAACAGACCACAGGTTAAGAACTGGACTAACTGCTGGACTACAGGGTACTATTACTACTAGTACTATAGTCTGTTTATCTGCAGGCTTGCCATCCTCAGATTGGAGCATCCACAGATGGACCTACCCCATTTTCACCAATGGTGGTGTGTGCACACGGCCACACATGTGGTGCACCACCATTAAAAAGAACAGAACTTGAGGTCCTGCGGTTTTTGTCATCCGAGGGGGGGTCCAGAATGGAATTACTGCAGATATGAAGGGACGACTGTACTACTTTGTAAGAAGTAAACATTCAAAGAGGAAACTTCAGGTATTCTTGACCATGGCAACTCTCACCTCACTCATGGTAGCTGTAGTCTTGGTTACATAAAGGACCTGATTAAGCAATGGCATATACATTTCTATACCGCTTATCAGTGCACTTACACACTCCCTAAGTGGTTTACAACTGTAAGCTAATTGCCCTCAACTAGCTTTGAGGTCATTTTAGCGACCTCAAAAAGATGCCAGGCTGAGTCGACCCTGAGCCCCTGGCTGGTATTGAACTCACAATCTTGTGGTTTGTGAGTGAGTGGTTGTAGTAAAAGCATTTAACCATTGCGCCACCAAGGCGCCTTGATTTACTTGATTTACTCCTTGATTTACTTGATTCACACATGTAATTAAAGTGATTACATAAGACACTCTGATGCACATCGTGCATTTTGCTCAAGGAGCAAATTTGCACATTTGAAGTATAGATACATCATTCAACAAACATTGACTGTTCTAATACCTAAGGCCCAAAGCACACGGGCAAAAAAAGAGAGGCTTCTGGCTGCTTTGCGGGTGTAGTGTAGAGACGACGCACGCCCCTGGAACAGCCAGAAGTTGCTCCAGGGTCACCTAAGGTGGTCCAAAGCCACTGGAAAAAGGAGTGTGGAAAAAGCTCTCCTTGCTGGTGGCCCATTTGGGAACTCTGCCATGGCCCGCTTTCAGAGTGGGCCATGCACTCACTGCAGTCCCCAACCGATCGGGAGCCGATTGGGGCTGGAACACCCAAAGCCTGCTCCAAGCTGCCAGTCTGCTTCACCCCTAAAATTACAGCCCCCCAAAAAAGGAAAAGCAGGTGGAAAGAAAGAGTTTACCTTTAATTTCTTGTCTGTTAGTCATCCTGAGATTGAGGCATATCAGGATTTTTTAGGGGTGGGGGGTAGGGAGGTTTCTTTAAATGCCCTCTGGAAGGAACATAACTATCTGCCAAAGAATTAGCAGCAGTGGTGAAGCATACCTAATCAAAACAAAATTAGGAAAGGAATTTACACCAAACAGCTAAATGCTAAGTGGTGGGGAAGGGTGAACCTCTAGGAGAGAGTATTCCAGAACTTAATTGCCTCCACAGTGAAATCTCTTTTACATGCCCACCCAGTAGACGTCTGATGATGGGGGATATAGAGCAGAGCCTTAATGGAGCCTTAGCTGTTCTGGGAGCCTTTTTAAGCTAAAAGGTGTGGTATAAATATTGTTATATGTAAGACATGGCTAATTTCACACAATTCCAGCTGCCTAGTATATGGTAAGAGAACAGTTAACAGAACAAATGACTGAACAAGCACTGGGATGGAGAAGGGAAAAAAGTGGAGAATGAGGAGGATAGAGGAAGAAGAAAATGAAAACTTAAGTAATGGTGTACAGGAGGGAACTAAAGGATTCTAATTCACGCAAAGTTAGTACAGGTTAGGTATCCTTTATCCAAAATGCTTGGGACCAGAAGTGTTTTACATTTTACACTGGGGGAAGGATTTTGGAATATTTGCATATACATAATGAAATATCTTGGAGATGGAGATCAAGTCTAAACATAAAATATTTTTAATAATGCTATGCATGAAACAAAGTTTGTGTGCATTGATCATGTCAGTTCTCAGAAAATTTTGGATTTAGGAGCATTTTGGATTTTTGAATTAGGGATGCTCAATATGTGCTGCTAGTTTAAAGAAATTTAAATGCTGTTAAAATAAAACATAAATGCAAAATGATACTTTGACATAGTCTAGAATTAGCACTTGTATTTTATTCATGTGAATAAGCATGCTGATTTGATAGTCCATTGGAAAAAATATAAATGGGAGAGGGAGGAAAAGTTAGAGCATGACTCATTGATAGAATCACTTAAACCCTCGTTTTTCTGTTTTTAATTGCCTTGTTAGAAGGTTCCCTGGCTTCTTAGAAGTGTTTGCTAAGATACAAGTGGGAGTACTTGAACTGCTCTGAAGAAGGTGTGGCAGAGACAATTTATAGAGGAAAGAAAGATTTCTTCAGCACACAGCTACTGCTGAGCAACAGATTGTGGGTCATTTTTTAAAAAATAAAATTAAGAAGGCAGCAGTATAATCTTTTTCTTTTGTACTTAAGACTTGTATAAGAGTGCTGGCTAAACACTGCCTGCTGCCCTGTGTGAATCAAGTATGTGGGATTCCCCATAGGGCTCTATCCTTCTCTTCATTATATTAAGCTGCAGGTGCTTGGCGCAGAAAGATTTGGCTCTGCAAGAGTAGAGGGATTAATTCAAGCACAAATCCTAGATAGTTTGGTAGACCTTGAAATTTGGTTTACATAATCAGCAGAATGATCCCTTCTGAAAACTCTACCAAGTGGACACTGTTAGGATTCTGAACAAATAACTATTTAATTCCATTTGAACCTTTTTCTTTCCTACCAGCATACAGCACTATTTGAAAATTAGTGTTCAAACCTGGCAGAAACATACATTCGCAGCTGAATTTTCAATGAATTAAATTAAACGCCCCCTATATTCAATTACCCCATAAAATATCTATGTTCAATTCTGATTTTTTTAAAAAAACATAGAAATTATATGCAGTATGAAGTCAGTATAAAGTTCTGCTCTCTTATTTTAGTACAGTAGTCCCAAAAAAGAATGATCAATTCTCATTTATGCCAAGCTGAACAATAACACACCTCCCTAGCTAGCTCTCAATATAGAACATTTCATCTCTTTTTCAGAATAGCTTCCTTTCTGAACTTTTTGTGTGGATAATAGTTCTCAAATAGTGCTGTTCAAATCTTTAATGTGCATAGGTATAAATTCATAGAGAATAACAATGGAAAATACAAAGAGACGTGTGAGTGACCCTGTTGTAGTTTTTTCTCTGTAGAGTGCTTGGGAACTTCATGTACCCAGAAGAAACAAGCTTGCCTGTGCAAACTTTACCATTGCAAGCTATGTCCAATAACAGCTATGATCCCATGTTAACATGTTACTATCATGTATCAAAGGGATATGATTATGGAGCTGTATAGGTCAACGTAAAGTTGCTATAATAGTTTTAAAGGTCATTGGAAAGATGCAGTAACAAAAAGTTTAGTTGCAATTCAGCATGGCTCAGCATAGCATAGTAATTCTGTATTGAGGCTTATGCTAGACTGAGGCATATAAAACCAATTATGAGCCACATGGATGCTACGTAAATCTAAGGAACAGAAGGCTTTAAATCTTTCCATCCGTGGCAGGATTGCATTAGTGAAGATGTTCATGATCCGTCAGCTCTTTTTCCTGTTTCAAACAATCTCATTAACTCCTCCCTCATCTAGACTCAAGAAATGACAAAAATTAATTGATCAATTTATTTTCAATAATAAGAGACCAAGATTTCCCAAATCCACTAGACATATCACTTCCAAGAAAGGTGATATGGCAATCCTAGATATTACACTATATTTCCAGGCTTTCCAACTCAGCCAAACTATTCAATTAAGGACAACAGTGCTACCAGATGGGTAAAGCTAGAAGTTTATAATATGACGTCCACTAAATTTACTTGCTTCTACACTAAAACTTCAAAACAGAAAATTAGTTGGTTATCAAATCTGTTTTTATCTAGCTCCCCACTCATCTGGCATAAATGGAAATACATACTAGCTCCAGACCCCTCTCCCATTAAACTTTTTTTCCATCTTCTTTCTCACTTAGGGCCTTTACAGATGGCCAGAAATAATGCAGCTTGAGTCTACTTTAACTATCCTGGTTCAGTGCTAGGAAATCATGGGAACTGTAGTTTATTGTGGCACCAGAGCTCTCTAACCAAGAAGGCTCAATGTCTCAGAAAAAAAAAACTACAGTTCCCATGATTCCCTAGCACTGAGCCAGGGCAGTTAAACTAGACTCAAGCTGCATTATTTCTGGCAGTCTGTAAAGGCCCCAAGATGATCACTTCCCACTAATAAGATTACTGAGAAGATATGGACTCTACCATACCAGACCTGTTCTCTGGTGGATTACCAAAGCCCACCAACACAATAAACATTTCCCTACAACAAACTAACATTACCTGGCTTCAAGTACAGCAAATTGCTTCCTTTGCATCACACCTAGCCTCAGCAGGAGAATCTCCACATCTGCTCTCCTTTTTTGAAAACTTTTGTTTGAATTCCACTTCTCATATTAAAGGGACAGCGGCAGCTATCTACAAACATCTTCTGGAACACACATATAGGAAAGGCAATATATGCACTCATTGTGGCAAGAACAATTGAAAACCACAATTTCAGACACTGCATGGGCTCACATTTGGTCTTCACCCCCATACAAATCCTGTTCAGCATCTGTGAGGGAGAATACTTTGAAAACCATCCATAGGTGGTATCTCACACCTGTAACACTGTTTAAAATGGTTAAAATGCTCTCTCTGGATTGCTGGAGGGGTTGTAAATCTAGAGGGTCTTATATGCATATGTGGATTGAATGTTCTAAAGTGAGAAAATTTTGGGATGCAGTTCTCTATCAAATTTCATGTATCAAACTAAATTTCTGTAAATTTCTGTCCAATTTTCTGTAAATTTCTGTCCAGTTTTCTGTAAATTTCTGTCCAATTTTCCTTTTTGGTTTCTATATTTGTTAAAAATAATTCTAACTTCAAACACAGGAAACTGATAATTTTTCTTATTACTGCTGCCAGATTAGAAGTAGCCAAATGTTGGAAGTCAGGTGATCTCTCAATTGAGAACTGGTGGTCTAGAATTTGGGATATGTGGTTGATGGAGAAACTGTCTGCTACAACAAGGTTTTGCATTGGCCACAAAAGTACTGACACATTTCAAGAAGACTGAATGACCTTTATTGATTATGTTAATCATCGCTCCCACTGGATCCAACCTCCTACTTCACAGATGGATCTCTGGACAGATGCTCTACACCTTGACAAGCCAGACTCTGTCTCTTACTGAGAATTATTATTTTTTATTCTACTGCAGAATAACTACTCATCAGATACATACCTTGACCCTTGTAGTTAATTGTTGTTGTTGTCATTGTTCTATAGATGTTATGTGTTTCATTGTAAAAACTCAATAAAAAATTAGGAAAAAAGCACCAATCCTGGGCCAACTATTTAGCTCCTGGAGCACCACCACACACCTAAATAAGGGCTTGTGTATGCATCTGCCCCTAAAAGGATGCCAGTCTTTGTCTTCAGAATGGGACTAGTTAGTTTCATTATTAAATAATCCACAGTATCCACAGTTTGAAATATGTACAACCCTCATAGCAAATGTGTGGCACAAAAGTCTTCAGCCACGATCAATCACTGTGCAACTTTAGACATGTCCACTCAGTAGTAAGCCACATTAATCACTGGGGCTTACAAGTAAGTTTACCTACTAATGATTTTGGAAGAAGAAGTATCACTTTGCCTGAAATTATAAAATACTGTTTATTAAACTTCTAGTACATATATAATCTTGCTAAGAATCAGTTCCTACTTCAGTTTTTGTTCGTAGGAGTGGCCTGTAACCACACTATATCATGGTCTGTTCCAAGAGTGGACAACTCCAACAGGTCCTGAGGCCATTTTTCTGCCCCTGCAGCCCTCAAGGCCACATTGCAAAAAACAAAAACCTAAATAAAACTGTAAGCAGCCAGAAGTATTCTTAGGATTGTGAAAAAGATTGGCTTGGCGGTGGTTGTTTTTAACATTAAACAGTGCAAGACATGCTCACAAATCTACTTTAAAAGCAAATTGCTATTTCTGTAGGCTTCCAGGAGAGGCAGCTCATGTTTGGCAACAGGGGCAGAAAAGTGGCAGTTCAGAGAATCTGGGGAAGTTGAGGGCTGCAAAAGCAACCTTAAGGTGCTGCCTGTGGCCCCATGGTGTCCCTGAGGGTTTGCATGCAGTCACTCCTCTATTCACAAATCAAAGATGGGTAATCTCAGAATCATGGAAATGGTTCATCATATACATAGCAGTCTGGTTTACAGTCATGTTTGTGAGTACTTCCACAACTGTAGTATTTACCTAGGAATTACTTGTGAGTGCATTCCCACAGGAGATAACTGTTATTCTGGAAAAGCATGTGTGTATGTATCATAGAATGATCTGCATGAACTAAAATGTTTTAGTCATTCCTTCTCTTAAAGATATCTCTTGAGCTATGCAGTATTGCACTGATAGTAACTATGGGCAAGCTTTTTTAATGAATGCTGCATTCCCTTTCTCAGGGGTAATCTTTCAGTGCCCACAGACTTTTTATCTCTTTATCTATTTTTGACACTCCCTTTAATTTTCCTTGTAACTTCCTCTCTTTTCAGTCTTTCTCCTCCCACTCTTTCCCCACTAGTATTCAGAACTGATGAATTGCAGAGGGATTTTGAAAATACATAGATGGCTCCATGTAGCTGCATAGCAGGGTCAGCAAAGTGTGGCTTGTGGGCCACACATGGCCCATAAAGCTATTTTTGTTTTCCTTGAAAGCTCTCATCACCTTCATTTGGCAGATTTTTTTAACCATCGAAATGTAATTTTCAACTTCAGGTATAGTGGCTGTAGTTCAAGCACAGGGGCAGGCCTCCTCAGTCTCTCAAATCCCACCTCCCTATCAAAAAATAGAAAACAATAATTAATTCTGGTTTTGATTGGATTACTGGATTACTGCAATGCACTCTACATAGGGCTACCCTTGTGCCTAACCCTGAAATCGCAACTAGTGCAAAACATGGCAGCCAGGCTAATTACCGGAACATCAAGGAGGGAGCACATAACACCAGTGCTCAAATCCCTCCACCGGCTGCCAATTAGTTTCCGGGCACAGTACAAGGTGTTGGTGTTAACCTTTAAAGCCCTACATGGCTTGGGTCCATCTTATCTCAGGGACCGCCTCTCCCCGTACGATCCCCCCCGCGCACTTCGGTCCTCTGGGAGGAATCTGTTGAAGCCCATGAAGACTAGGCTGGCACAGACCTCCCAGAGGGCCTTCTCTGCGACCGCTCCCAGACTATGGAATGGCCTGCCGGATGAGATCCGTCTTATTACTACCCTTGCTGCTTTTAAGAAAGCAGTAAAGACGGATCTCTTCCGGCAGGCTTTCCCGAAATAATGCCCCGGCTCTAGCAGAGGTTACCTTACGCCCTTAACCCCCCATAGTACATGGACATGCCCAAATTGTTTACTTTGTTTTTATTTGTTTTTGTTTTGTTTTTGTTTTTATTATGTTTTTAAGAATCGTTTTAACTTTGCTATTATAGTTTAATTTAGTTTTAAGGGGTGGGAGGGTTAGGGTGTGGGATATAGGAATTTTACATTGTCTCTTGTTTTTAAATTATGCTGTACGCCGCCCCGATCGCTGAGCAGAGGGGCGGCTTAGAAATAAAACTTATTATTACTTATTATTATTGATGTTTTTGCCTTTTTTTAAAAAATTTTTTTACATTTCTTGGTGATGGGGGGGGAAAATCAATCCAACCTCAACCAGAGTTGCCCAGCCAGGATCTCCCACTATTAAGGAGCTTCTCAGTCTTTTATCCTACAGATTTCTTGGATTTCAGCTCCTAGAATCCCTGGTCATTAGTCAAACTGGCTGGTGCTTCTGGAAACTGAAGTCCAAAACATCTGGGAGAACAGAGATTACAAACCACTGGTCTAGATGATGAGCAATGAGTTCTCAGAAGGTTGAACGAGACTTTATTTCAATGACATATTTCGATATAATCCTTGGGATGCCCTATGTCTGAAAGGGGGCCATCCCCCCCCCCCGCATTTGTATCAAGGATTGTGTGCAGAAGAGATAAGCCGTACCTTTCTTCATACCTTTTTCCACCTGAAAATCACCTCTTGAAGCTTCAATTTGCTTTTGAAAGTGCTATTTAAAAAATCTTTGTAAATTCTTACAGATGTTGTCTACCATACCTAGCATCCGATAAAATTATTACCCTGTATTGTGATCCACAAACAATTTATAAATCCTGAAATCTTTCCCAAATCAGATGTCTTTTTGTGTGAAATCACTTCTGTGTTTTTGTACTGATTCACTTTTACTGGTGGATGCATTGTAAATTTGACACAATGTAACAAGCAGTTCAGAGGGGGGAAATAGTAAGTGAATAGTATAATTTTGCTCCTGCTATATGGAAATATATAGAGCTTGGTGTGTTTTTCTTAACCAAGATGTGCCAAAAAAAGAATTCTAGCTCAGTGGAGATGTCTTCTTTTTTCCTGGAAAGCCTTCAAAACTGAGGCAGTTAAAAGTCATGTTCTTAGCAAGTGCTGTTAAATTATTGGATTAGATTTGTACAAATAGACATTTGTCAAAACAATAGTTAGCAACAGAATGTTGGATGAATCATCTTTAGAAGATTAAGTTTTCAAGGGGAGAAAAGTGAAGGAGAAACATATGTTGGGAACAAACATAATAGTTAACATTATTTTCACAAGCAAATCTGGTTTTTCCCCATCTGCAAACTGAAGAGGCTACACTGATCTATATGCATAATGATCCAAAATGGATTACTTCTAATTTATATGTCATGTTAACAATTCTGAGGCTGTTGCCACATTCCAGATTAAGCTGCTTCTTAACACTGGCGAATATACTGCCTTTTTGAATAGCCTTATTCTCCTATAGTGTGCAGAGGACATTCTGTAGCAGATTGTCTCTCTCATTCACTCTGGCAACCAAACTCCTTGACCAATGAGGAAAAAAAGGACTCATTCCTCTCCTTCTGCACAGAGGTAGGAGGCCCTAGCCGCAATGGAGGAAGCAGTGAAGGCTTGAATTACTAGGAAGGCTATCTTCTTGGATCATAAGTATATCCTCCACATCTACAACATAAACCAAAGAGGAGATAATGGCCAAAACAGGAGCATAATCTTTGTAGGTAATGTGTAAAACGTCTTTGCATGTGACCTGGGATTATGGCCAAAACAGGAGCATAATCTTTTTAGGTAATGTGTAAACGTCTTTGCATGTGAGCTGGAATTCTTAGAGGAGGCTGGTTCTATCCACTCCTCATTAACCACCTCCATAAAGTAGGGAAGGGCACCTCATAAAAATTGCTTGAAGACTTCGTCTGGACCCTGAGGAAGGTCTGAGTCTACTGGCTGTATGCAGGGCCTGGGGTATCTAGAAACAGCATTTTGACTGCTTTGTTGAGCAACAAGGGGAAGGCTCTTCCTTTTGTTCCTCTCTGTCATCCTCTGAGAGCTCATCCTCTTCCCTTTGGTAGAACAGAAGTTTCTGAGTTGGTCTCCTCAGCTGAGGAGCAGAGTGAATAGCTCCAATCCAAGTATAACCAAGTTGGTCTTTGGCCACCTTGCATTTGGGGGTGGTGTGGTTGCTCTGGGGATCTTGATCCACCATGGCAAAAAGGGAGTTGGAAGTACCCTTTTTCCTATCTGCAGCATGGCCTGTTTGGGTGCGGCTTCTGCCTGTAGTGCTTCCCAGGTCATCCTGGATTGAAGGAAGGGGCATGGATTCCTTTAACATACAGGACTGCTTTCTTCCCTTTCCACAGGGAAAGTAGAGGTAGCAAAGGGTTGGAGTGAAGGGGTTGAGGGGAAACAAACAGGATGTTTATGTTTTTTGTTTTATTTTGCTTTGTTTTGTTTTGTTTTGTAGAGAGGATTGAAAGATGGAGAAAGGAAGAGAACTGAAGGGTGAAAACAAGAAGAGAAATTTTGGTCTTGGGCTGTGGTCAGGAGAGTAACCTTCTGAGTTTGTGTGGAGCAAAGATAGGCGCCAAACTGGGGATCATGGGATTGCCCTTCCACAGAAGGGGAAGAGTCAGTCCCTTTTTCTCATTGGTCAGATGATTGTTGAAACAAGTGGGACAGATTACCACTTCTGCTCACTACAGAGAATGACCATCTCATGATAGATCCCAACATTCCTTTCTCCTTAACCCCATCCCTGCAAAAATGCCTTCTTGGGCCAACTTCATCTTGATACGATACCAGCTTATACACATTTTATCAGCAAATCGTGAAAAACATATACGGGGGCAGATGTCTGTGTAAATGGATTGGAAACAAACAACATAAGTAGTACTAACTTTTCTTTGTCCTGTTTGTGAGCTTCAAGAGACATCTATATAGAAGATGTTGAATAGCTAGAGAGATAGACTTCATGTCTTAACAGGAAAGTTACTGTGTGTTTATGTTCACAGGAATTGTTAAGTTTTGTCATCTGTCTGCTTTCTTTGACTTTGCAGATCTTTTATTCTCTGAACATTAAGCTAGAATGTTTTTTAAATGCCAAATACTTTTAGTAAACACCTTGATGTTTCTGTCTGCAAATGATTGATAACATATTATTGTTTGGTATTAACATTCTCAAGGTCTGTGAAAATACCCAATGAAAAATACATAATATTCAGTATTCATTAGTTTAAAAATCAGGTATTCATTATTTTCTGTTGATTTATTGAAGGCAGCAATGGACAAGCCAATTCATCAACTACTGTTTGTGACAAGAATCTTACATGACTTTGAAAGTGATACATTTTTTCCAGAAATTGATTTAGAAAAATACAAGCTGCTACCTAGGTAAGCATTACAAGTACATGTATGTATGTATGTATTTTATACCAGGCCTTTGTCCCAGTATGAAATTCAAAGTGGCGTCCAAAGTTAAAACAACTGTTAGTACAAAAATAATATTTTTAAAAAGCACAAAAATAAATAGTACATTTGAAAACAATTAAATGGCAATACTGTTAAAACACAGGGCTAAAACATTTTAAAACATACTTAAAACTTAACAAAAATATAAAAGTACAAACACCCTATTAAAAGTTCCTTTTGCTTCAACAAATTAGAGTCAAAGGGCTGTCTAAATAAAAAGGTCCTTGCTTGCCAGTAGAAAGAGTCAGCGAGGGGGGCAACACACTAAGAAGGTTCTCTCCTGTGTCCTCACGAAATGCATGGGGGGGGGGGGAGTGAGAGGGGTCTGAGAGAAAGCCCCAAGCCATAGAGACTTTTAAAGATCATAACCTGCGCTTAGATGCTGTCCTAGAAATGACTGCTAAGCCAGTGGAGCTGTTTCAACAAGAGTTATATACTCCCTACAACATGTCTCAGACAGCAGCCTTAACCACAGCATTTTGGACCCCTGAAGATTCCAGTTTTCAAAGGCAGCCCCAGATAGAGTGTGTTACAGTAATCCAACCAGATTATAATCAAGACACGTGTCACTATAGCCAGATCTGACATAAGGAACGGGCCCGGCTGGTGGACTAATTTTGGCTGTGTGAGTGCACTTATGGCCTATAAATGTAGTTCAGAATCCTTGATATCCGGCTCAGATCAGAGTCCAGGAGTATGCCCAAACAGAGAACCTGAGATTTCGGGGTAATATAACCCCATCCAGTACAGGCTGAATCCTTATTTCCTGGTCCGCCTCCTTACCAGGAGCATCTGTCTTTTCTAGATTAATGTTCAATTTGTTTATCCTGTTCAAGTCCATTACTGATACCTGACACCAGTTTAGCACCAAAACATATTCCTTGAAGTTAAATGGAATAGACAGATATTGTTGGGGATCATCACTGTAGTGGTGATGCTGAACTAACTCCAAACTCTGGATAACCTCTCCCAGCTAGATACTAAACAACATGGGGGACAAAACTGAGCCCTGAGGTTCCCTCCAGCCAGAGGGCTGAACAGTGAGTGTCACCCAATACTACCTTCTCATTTCTCCCCTTCTGGAAGGACTGGAACCACTGTAAAAGACACCCCCCAAGCATTTGGCTTTCTCTCAGACCCATCACCACCACCAACACCACTACTACTAATGTATTTGGTGCCCCAACTCCTATCCCAGGGAGGCAGCCAAGAAGATCCAGCAGACCTGCCCCCCACCACATCCAATTCCCAATGTAGATCATCCACCAAATCCATCTCTGTCCCATAACCATGCCTCTTTCTAACTTGAAATGGGTCTAGATCTCCTGGAGCTGGGAGACCATCACAAGATTTATAGTCTTGTCCAATAAAGGAATATTGGAGACTGGTCAATAATTCTCGAATATGATGGGGACCAGGTAGGGTTTTTTGGTTTTTTTCAGTAAACATCTCAGCACAGTTAAGCAAAATGGAAAACAGCCTCACTGCAGTGAGGGATTCATCACTTCCCTAGCCTACCAGACAGTTCTCTATACCTGCTGTTATAAGCCAGAAAGGATCCAGTACACACATGGTGGTTCTTGTTATATCCACTGAACCTGTGTCAACCACAGTATTGATGTCAAAGTGGACATTTGAAGTGGGCAAATAATATCTTGTTATAGAGATGTAAAATTTCCAGATGTTTTGAAACCAAAGAAAAATACGTAACTTTTTGCCAAGAGACGTTTTGGGGTAAAATTGCTAATTAAAGAAGAATTTAAAATGCACAATACTTATTTTCCTACACGCTGTACAGATCTAAAGTCAGCTTGTTCGTTTAGGATGTAGTGGACAATGTTGGGTTCATGACCTGCATGCAGCTCCCCAGGGGTTCAGCGTCATCCCTTGCCCTCCTCTTTTTTTAAAAAAAAAAAAAGCCACATCTGGGATATAGGGGGCAATTGTGTCAAAGGTCTAAAACACACTGCAGAAATAATCCAGACTGAGACCACTCTAACTGCCCTGGTTCAGTACTAGGGAATTCTGGGAACTGTAGTTTTGTGAAACATTTAGTCCTCTTTATTAGAGAGGTCTGGTGCCACAATAAACTACAGTTCCCGGGATTCCCTAGCAATGAGCCAGGGCAATCTCAAATTGGATTATTTCTGCAGTGTGTTTTGGACCATATTCTCCATTCCCTGGGTGCATATTCTCCGTTCCCTGGTGTTTTAGACCAGGAGAGGCTTCCCGCCCCCCCCCCAAAAAAATTGTAGTGTTTTCTGGTCATGTTCTAGTTTAGAAGAAGGCTTCTCTTTCCCAAAATAGTCCAGAAATATTAAGAAATCTTTTTCAATTTATGGAAAACAGAGCAATGCTTAAAGTCAGAAACAGAAGAAACTATCAACATTATTATAAAATAAAATAATTCTGAATTTAACCTTCATTGTATCAAGCATACACAGAATATATTCATTGGGAGGGGGAGGACCATCAAAATTATAATAAAACCAAAAGAAATCCGAATCTGAAAACCAAAAGAAATCTCATCCACAGTATCAAGCACACACAGACTATGGACCTTTACAAACTGGCAGAAATAGTGCAACTTCAGGCCACTTTAACTGTCCTGGCTCAGTGCTAGGGAATCATTTTTCTGGGACATTGAGCCTTCTCTGTCAGAGAGCTCTGGTGCCACAATAAACTACAGTTCCCATGACTCCTTAGCACTGAGCCAGGACAGTTAAAGTGGCCTCAAGCTGCACTATTTCTGCCAGTCTGTAAAGGCCCTATATTCATTTTTAGAAAAAGAACTAAGTGGGAAAAAGGATGAGGGTGACATGACTATTCATTGTCCATTCTCTGAGCTATCAATGTCAGCCGTGTCTGCTTCTTCTGATCCCTTCACTGCACTTTTATCACTTTCATAGACATCTAGAAACAGAAGGTTGATTCAGATTAAATCTACCTGTAAGTGATATGATATGCATATTTACTGTACACCATTAAAATAAGATGACAAGAAATACGTGTATTCTGTTTTAAAATGTAATATGCTATGTCAAAATATAAAAATATATTCACATTTCTGTTGAGAAATGGGAGAAATAATAATAAATCTCTCAAGCAGAGTAATTAAACTGATAAGCAGAAATTTAACAACAACCACACCCACCCATGATAGATAATCCCGGCCTCAGGAATCCCTTCTGTAAGAGGGCTTCTAGGTTTTTAGTCTTAAGAATCACAGCCTCATTGTGATTGTTTTTAAGTTATTGTTGTATTTTATTGTATGTTTTAATTTATAATTGATTTAATAATTTTAGGGGGGGAGGGAATTAGATTTTACAGTTGCATGTATATTTTATTCTTGTTAGCCGGCCCGATTGATCTCAAAGGGGTGGGATATAAATACATTTATTATTATTATTATTATTATTATTATTATTATTATTATTATGCAAACTTGGGGTCTAGCAGAGAAAAGAAAATGGCTGTTTGCATTGTGGAATATATAGAAGTAGCTTTACTTTTTATTTGTTGTTGTTAACTGCCCTTGAGTCAATCTTGACCCATGGTAACCCTATGAATGAGATATCTCCAATTCCCTCTTCCTCCACTCCTCTGCTTAATTCCTGCAAACCCATACCCATGACCTCTTTAATAGAGTCCATCCATCTAGCATATGGCCTTCCTCTCTTCCTACTTCCCTTCACCTTTCCCAGCATTACTGTCTTTTCCAATGAGTCCTCCCTTTTCATGATGTGTCTGAAGTACAACAGCCTCAGTTTGGTCATCTTGGCTTCCAGGGAGGTTTCAAGCTTGATTTACTTTATATACTTGTACATTATCAAATACATGCTTATCCTAACAGAAAGGGAAGAAGAAAAATGGCTGCACGTTAGAGTGATGGAGGAAGAGACTGTGTTAAAAGCAAAGAAACATGAACTTTGCAAACTAACAATCAATCAGTGTAGGCATGCAAAGGTTGCTAACAAACAATTTCAGCATGAGACACCACTTCAGT
The DNA here is from genome assembly GCA_026167975.1 of Phrynosoma blainvillii. NCBI lineage: Eukaryota > Metazoa > Chordata > Lepidosauria > Squamata > Phrynosomatidae > Phrynosoma > Phrynosoma blainvillii. The sequence continues at coordinate 55,872,405 of JANUYF010000002.1, read as the reverse complement.
CATAATTTAGTACACATAACAATGTACAAATGCTGAGCTTTTAAACCACAGGGAGAAGGGGTATACAAAATCTTTCACATGCTGCAAAAAACAAGCACATATAAATTGGAGAAAAGCAACTCTGTATCATGCAAAGTCTTTATCACCACACTTCAGAAGAGATATGCTTGACATAAACCTAGATGGCATTCATAGATTCAATACAGGAAGATGCTCTGCAACTTTAATATTTGAACTTTCTTTCCAACATCAGTTCAATGTTCTTTAAAATAATTGCAGGGCACTAAAGACTAGGTGACAGTATAGGAACATCTCATCATCAATATTTAATTCATTATTCTAAATAAAAATATTTCGTCATCCAATTTTTTCCATCACCACCCCCCTAAATCCCCTAAAAGCTGGGCAGGGTGTGGGGGTGAAAAATCTTGTTTTGCCATGGCTTCATAACAACAGTAGTGATGTCAGCTGAATCTGATGCAAGTCAAATCAATTTTACAAAACTTACAGGTGTGAATGCTGCAAAAAAAAAGATATATTTGTAGTAACAATAAATGCAAAAAAAAAAAAGGTTCTTATTGTTCTCTCCATTTAATCAAACATACTGAGTGTCCAAAAATTATTTTTATGGTTTCCATTCTATATTCAATTGAAACTGTAAATATGCTTTACAGATACACTGTATATTTAATGACATCAGATTAAATGTAATTTATGCATATCTTCCCTTTCTCTCTCAATCTCTTTAGCTATGCAGGGGTCCCCAGTGATATTCAGGAAGAAAATGGCATTCAGTACAAATTTGAAGTGTATGAGAAGAACGTCTAGTCTTGTTTGACACCTCTTGTCCCAACATATGGTTCTTATTTAATCCATTCTGCAGAGTAAACCTTGTGCCTCACCTGCTCCATAAGAGGAAAAGGAAGGTCACCACTGTGCCCTCTCCCTCTTTCCCCACTATTGAGGCTATCTTGGCAAATAAGATTTGGGTTCAGTAGCAACTATGTTAAGAGGAAATACTTTTAGAATAAACAAGAAAGAACGTATAGAGAGCCAAGCTACAGCTGTCATGAATCAGATAGGGATCAACACTTGTTTATTCTTTTCCTTCTCAGTGTAAGAAAATGTCATCTATACAGAGTTACATAGGAGTAAATCCTGCTGAAGTCCATGAAACTGCAATGTACAAATTGTTTAGAATTTTGCATAGTTCTGCTGAAAATTGCTTTCCATGTTTTATATCTGAGAGAATAAATCATTTATAAAATATTGACTTCTAAAACTTCATTTTTAAGTGTGTGAGAATACTTCACTATTTTCTCTTTTTGTACTCATTTGCTTTGCTATAGCCGAGATAGCAATTAAAACAAAGCAAAAAATATCGTAACTAGAATGTGAAGTTGAAGGCTTTCACGGCTGGCATCCATGGTTTTTGTGGGTTTTTCAGGCTATGTGGCGTGTTCTAGAAGATTTTATTCCTGACATTTCACCAGCATCTGTGGCTGGCATCTTCAGAGAATGCTGGCATGGAAGTGAGTGGGGTATGTGTATATACTGTGTGACCCTTGGTTGAAAGAAGGTGTTTTACATGTTAATCTGTGTGTTGTTTTGTTGTTGAATGGCAGGGCCTCAGGATGGGAAGATAGGCAAGGAGGCATTGTGTCTATTGAATTAGTGATCCACTATCTGCTGGGAAAACCCCTGACCCTGGATGGTTTCGTTTGCACATGCTGGGTCTCGATTTTGGTGTTTTTCAGGACTGGCAGCCAGACTTTGTTTACTTTAAGGGTTTCTTCTTTCCTGTTGAAATTGTCTAGGTGTTTGTGGATTTCAATGGCTTCCCTGTGCATTCTGACCCAATAGTTGTTAGCATGGTCCAAAATTTCAGTATTTTTTAATAGCATTTTATAATAATAATTATAATAATACATTTTATTTATAGCTTGCCTCTCCTTGTGGATCGAGACTGGTTACAACAAATAAGAAGTAACAATAACAATAAAATACAATATATAATTAAAAACCACATTTCTAAATAATCCCTTACCCCAATCCCCCTCCCAATCAAAAAAGAAGCAAATTAAAAACAACAATATAAAATACTAATTAAAAATGGAAGAAGTAACAAATTAGCTAAAATTAGAGGTAGTTGGAGGCGAGACATCTATCTTTCTCGGGGTAGATGGCGTATATCAATATCAGTGAGGCAGAGGCTAATCTAGAAAGGCCTGCTGGAAGAGATCCATCTTAATAGCCTCCAGGCTTCTGGAGTAGTAACGTTATGGATCTCCTCCGACAGGCCATTCCATAACCCAAGAGTGGCAGATGAAACCTCTGGGTTACCGCAGCCAATCTGGTCTTCTTAGGCTGCAGTAAATTCTTCCCAGAGGACCTAAGTGTGCAGGGTGGATTATATGGAGGAAGGCGCTCCTGCAAGTAGTCTAGACCTAGGCCATGTAGGGCTTTAAAGGTTATAACCAACACCTTGTACTGTGCCTGGAAACTAATTCGCAGCCAATGGAGAGATTTTAGAACAGGTGTTATATGGTCAGTTTTAGATGTACCAGTGACCAGCCTGGCTGCCATATTTTGCAGCAATTGAAGTTTCCAAACGTGGCACAAGAGTAGCCCCATGTAGAGCATGTTGCAAAAGTCAAGTCGAGAGGTTACCAGTACATATACCACTGTTTCAAGATTGCCTGCCTCCAGGAAGGGTCGCAGTTGGTGTATCAGCCGAAGCTGATAACAGGCACTCCTGATCGTCGCGTCTATCTGCGGTGTCAACTGAAGAGATGAGTCCAGGAGCACCCCAGGATGGTTTATAAGATGTTCTGCTACTGCTGATTTTTCTGGCTGACCTAGTCTACATTGTCTCTCGTGTTCCTTGATTCGTGTTTGAACACTGTGTTTGGTGGTCCCTGTGTAGACTTGTCCACAGATGCATGCTATGCGGTAAACTCCTGTGTCTGTGAGGTGGTCTCTCCTGTCCTTTGCTGAGCACAGCATTTGCTGGATTTTCTGGTAGGTTTGTATATCGTCTGGAGATTGTGTTTCCTCACCACTTTCCCTATTCTGTTTGTGATTCCTTTGATGTATGGTAGAAATACTTTCCCTTTGAGTGGTTGTTTGTCTTCACTCCTCTGGGTTTTTCTGGGTCTGGCACAATAAAAACACTGACAGACCAGGCAAAAAGGACCTGTGAACCTCACTTCCTGGAAGATGAATTGAAGCACCTAGACTGGGCTCTACAGGCTATTGGTTACTCCAGCTCAGATGTCAGAAGGGCTGCCAGAGAAAGGGGCTTGGGTACACCCCAATCATGGATTGCTCCTCTGTGCCATCCCATGAATTACAGATTAGATTTACTATGAGGATTCATTCAGGAATGGAAGGAAAGATGCACACCCAAGTGGAGTGGAATGATAGAAAAGTATAATAAGCAAGGAAACAACAGTAGGTTGGGCTGAGAAAGGCAGGTGTCCAATGGTAGTAACTGACAAAAGAACATGGACTCCTGCAGAGCCGCTTGGCACGTGGATTGATCCTCCTGCCATCCCTGAATGAATCTTCAAGGCAAATCTAATCTGTCAGTCTTTGGAGATATTTAACCAGAAGCTGGAAAGTCATCTGTCAAGGGTGCTTTGTGTACTCCTGCATGGCAGGGGGTTGTACTGAATAGCCCCTGTAGATTATTCAGTGCTATGATCTGTGAAGTCAAAAGGTGAGTCTTAGCCTTTAAGCCCATTTAGTCTGACATCAGTACCAGGAAAGATTCCAAAGTAGATCTTGAAACAGGCAGTCTCTAAGCATTTAGAAATGAATGCTTTGATCACTAAAAGACAACATGGGTTTCTCAAAAGCAAGTCATGCCCAAATTAATATATGAGATACAGGCTTGATAGATGAAGGGAATGCTATGACTGTAGCATATCTTGATTCCATTAAGGCTTTTGACAAGGTCCCCTATAATATTCTTTCAATAAAGTTAGTAAAATGTGGGCTGTGCAATGCAATAATTAGGTGGATTTGTGGTTTGTTGAATGGCTACAAAGGATGCTCAGCAATAGCTCCTCTTCATCTTGGAGAGAAATGACCAATGGGGTGCCACAAGGTTCTGTCCTGGGCCCAGTGCTATTCAACATATTTATCAATGATTTGAATGATGGAATAGGGGGACATGCTTACCAAATTTGAAAACACCCAATTTGGGGAGGTGGTAGTCAATAGCCCAGAGGACAGGATCAGAATTCAAACAGATTAGAAAATTGGGCCAAAACTAACAATGAATTTCAACAGGGAGAAATGTAAGATATTACACTTAAGCTGCACAGACATATGATGAGTGACACCTGGCTTGACAACAGTACATATGAAAGGAATTTGGGAGTCTTAACACAAGCTGAATATGATTTTAAGTTGCGTCAACAGGAGTATAGTGTCTAGACTAAGGGAAGTAGTACCATTCTATTCTGCTTTGATCTGACCTTACCCGGAATATTGTGTCCAGTTCTGGGGACAATGATTCAAGAAGGATGTTGACAAGCTGAAGTGTATCCAAAGGATGGCGACCAAAGTGGTGAAAGGTCTGGAAACTATGCCCTGTAATGAATGGCTTAAGGAGCTGGGTGTTTAGCCTGAAAAAGGTCTGGAAACTATGCCCTGTAATGAATGGCTTAAGGAGCAGGGTGTTTAGCCTGAAAAAGAGATTGAGATGTCACATGATAGCCATGTTCAAATATTTCAAAATGTCATATTGAAGATGGAGCCAAGCTTGTTTTCTGCTGCACCAGAGACTAGGACAGGGAGCAATGGATGCAAATTATAGGAAGAGCCATTACACCTAAACATTACAAGGAACTTCCTGAATATGCAGTGGAATATGCTGCCTCTGAGTATGGTGGAATCTCTGTCTTTGGAGGTTTTTAAACAAAATCTGGGTGGCCGTCTGTCGGGAATGCTTTGATTGTGTATTCCTGCATGACAAGAGTTGGACTAAATGGTTCTTGTGGTCTTTTTCAACTCTAATTTTATGAAGTCAAAAGATGGGCCTTATTTTTTAAAATAAAATTCCACCTGTCAAATTAATGTCTATATTTAATAGAATTCATAATTTTCATTCTTTTGTGTACTTCAAAATGGGTCATTCCACTTTTTCAACAATATGCTTGAAGACTTTGAATACTACTGTGTGGAAATTCATTCTCAGTATCAGTCCCTGACAGCCGAGATATTATAAGGACTATTTACCCACTTCTGATTCATTCCTATTTTCCTGGTTATATACTGGTGAGCTTAAGCATTTCACATGTGAGACTATATTCCAAGTTACTTTTTTAACATCACATAGAACAAGGCATTGCCCATGTAACAAGGCAATTTCAAAACAGCTTCATAATATAGACCAGGGGTCGGCAACCTATGGCCCGTGGGCCACACCTGGCCCGCCGAGGCCTGCCGACCTGCTGCCACTGCGCACGCTGCTGCCACACCGCCACAGCACGCGTCACGGCCACCATTTCGTTTTCCAAAATGGTGGCCGCGGCTCGCTCGCACATGCGCAGTACTCCAGAAGTACTGCGCATGCGCGAGCGGAGGTGCGCGTGCATGCACAGTACTTTCGGAGTACTGCGCATGTGTGAGCATGCAAGTGCAAGTGCCGCCATTCCCCCCTCCGGCCCGGCAGAAGACCCCGGGACCAGCGGACTGGCCCCAGGTAAGTAAATCTTGCCGACCCCTGATATAGACACTATTATTTGGAATTTAGGATGGAAAGAGTGTATATCTTGGACATCATACATCTGCAACATGCCACATGCTGTTCCTCAGGCCCCCTACTACAGCACCCGTCAAACCTTCCATTCCCCACCACCACCACCATTTGTTTATTGTTTTGCTGCAAAATGGTCAATCAGGCGTGCTGTTATGGAGACTATTAACTCTTCTAAACTCATGTGCTCCTAAGTGGTATAAAGTCTGTGTGGGGCTTTCCCTACATTCCCCAAAAAACCCTGGAAGTTCACAGACGTATTTAGAAACTGGTCATTTCCAGTTGGGTGGAGAGCCAGATCTCCACAGACTTTAAACAGGTTGTGAGTGAAACAAAATGGATAGCCATGCCTCATAGAGCAGGTGTGGAGAAAGTGTGCCCTCACCCCACCCCCATCATTTTGACTCCTGAATCCTCCATGGAGATCCCCAATGCCCACCACCATCACCCCAAAATTAAATTGCACCAATTTGAGAATGACTGTCACACAAAAGTCAAAATGTCTCCAAGCCACCCAGAAATGTGATTCTTTGTGTCACCTACCCATCCAGAAACTTCCAACCCACCCCCTAAATCAAAAAAGACTGAAATTTTGCCAGAATGGTGCTCAGGAGTGAGATGATATCACTTTTGATGTCCAAGAATACAATGGTGCCACTGAGGGGGGCAAAAATTGTCCCCTGCACCATTACACACTTCTGTCCTAGAGGGTCTGGTTTGCCATGACGGGTGTATTGGGCACAAAGTTGTCCGCCTTGGATCTAGACTGAAGCTTACTATTGCTGTTTCTTCTCCGATGCCACCCACATGACATGAATAATCTAGAACTCCTACCAGTATTCATGGTAGCTTGGTGACAAATGAATAGCTCATTACTTTGTTCTGGGAGTCCCCAGTGTGGTGCCCATGGACACCACTGTATCCAGAGTCATTTTTGCCAGCACCTGCCGGGACCCTGCAGTTTCTGCTTTTTTAATTTTTAAAGTTCAAATGTATCTGGGACGTGCTGGCTCCCAACACTTTTTAAAATGACTCCTAATGTACCTTAGACATGGCCTGCTGAGACAGTGCTAGAAAATTTAAAAGTTAGATAGACGCAGCACAACTTCTCTATTTTAAAGTGTGCCCTGCAGTTAATGAAGTGTATACATGTGTTTTTGGTGTGTGAGAGAGGATCTGAATTGGTTCTGTTGCTTTGCCTGTGGCATCTCTTTTGTCTGTGGGTGCATATTTCTCTGAGCTTTGACAGTGGTCTTTTTGTGAAATGGCTATTTCTTCACACATTGCCTTTATGTTATTATTTATTGTATATTTCATTTATTTCATTTTTAAACCACCTCTCTCCCTGACTGGGACCCAGGATGGCTCACAAGATAAAAACATTTTTAAAACTTATGGTAAGAATTTAAAAACAGTTAAAACCATCAAATTAAAACAGTATAAAATTAGCATAAAAACATGCAAAATGTTAAAGCATATCTGAAACACACACACACACCCATATAAAACCATGCTGTCGTGATTATTATGTTGGAAAGCTTGCCTAAATAAAAACGGTTTTGCTTGCTGGTGAAGGGTAAGCAGGGAGGGGACTAGCTTAGCCTCCTGCAGAAGGGAGCTCCAAAGGGTAGGAACATCCACTGAGAAGGCTCTCTCTCATGTCCTCACCAAGTGAGCCTGGGATGGTGGTGGGACTGAGACAAAGCCTTCCCCTGAAGATCTTAGGGCTCTAGCAGGTTTGTATGGAGTTTGTATGCACAGCTATACTATATGATTCTTTTCCACTACATTTAGTAATATATACCAGTGCTACTCAAAGCGGTGGCCCCTGGACCAATTCCAGTTCCTGGCCCATTTGTCTTCTGCTCCCTGGCAAGTTTCCAGGAAAGAAATAAACAGCTGTACTCAATGGGTACAAAGGGAGTGCCACCCCCTGGCACATTGGAAAGTTATAACTGCCAGTCCCCAACCAAATATCCTGGGAAGCACTGATGTATACCACCTCTGGAAACTTTAAATATGAGTTAGGCAGTTTCATGGATGATAAGCTACTAGTCATGAAGGCCATATGTTATTTCCAGAGGTAGCATGCTTCTTGATACAAGTTGCTGGTGAATATGAACAGCAGGGTGCTATTGCACTCATGTTTTACTTGTGGATTCTCCATGGGCATCTGTGGCCACCATGGGAACAGAATGCATCCCCAAATGGGTCTTGGATCTAATTCAACACAGCTCTCCCATGTTTTACAAACGGCAAATATAGCTAGGTATTATTAGAATTAATCACACACAAATGCATGCAAAGATGGACAAAAGATACAGCCTGTTAAATGTTTGCATGCAGGGGAGAGAAAACTCACATCTGAAGTGGGTTGAACAAGAGTACAGTTACCCAGTAATACACCATTTTGCATATGTGAAAGCAGTGTGATAATTAAGCTCTCTCAATTTTTGTTGAAAGTTGGCATGTTTTAAATGAATCATGAGTCTACTTTTGGAACTGGAATGCAGACCAGCTGGCTTCTGCTCTCTCACTGGTGCTACTATTAAACAATATTTAATTTTTAAGCTGTTTAGAACACTTTGTTCTCATGGAAGCATGAATGAGGGGGATTAAATTATATCTGTATTATACTTTTCTTAGTGATTGGCAATTATATTGTCAGTCATTTTGCTTTGTTATTCATTGCACTTAGCTGCACAGGGACTGGAAAAAATATTTTCCTTTTCTTGTTCTACAACAAGAAGTTGTTTCAAACTTCTGACTTCTAAAATATACCACTGAAGTCAATGGTCTTGCTTGTGGGGAAAGAAAGGTTAAGATTTTGAATATGAAGCAAAGCAAAGCAAAGCAGCTTCATTTATATACCGCTTCATATCGCACATGGGATGTCTAAGCGGTTTACAACTGTGAGCTGATTGCCCCCCAACAAGCTGGGTACTCATTTTAGCGACCTCGGAAGGATGCAGGCCTGAGTCGAGCCTCAGCCCTGGCTGGTATTGAACTCGCAACCTTGTGGTTTATGAGTGAGTGGCTGCAGTACAGGCATTTAACCACTGAAGAGTTTCCTACTGTGCCTAAGCAGAAGGGGTGCCTCTCCCCACCATTTTAAGGTGATGCCCCTCACCCACTCAGACTACATCCTTGCTAATACTTGACTGCCAATAGGGCATATCAAATAGTTTTTTATTTATTATGCAAAACAAATTTTGCACACCATTTTGCAAAAGTTTCTGATTCAGACATCTCAGAAGCATTAATTTTTCATATAGAAGTATTGTCATTCTTAAGTACATTGCATACAAAAGACTTATAGGAACCAGAGCCATTTTGAATACATTGGAATAGACAGGAATCTCATGTTTGTTCTTGCCCTTTGCACAATACTTGTTCTTTAAAATAATGGTATTCATTTTGCTTGAAGCAATACGCCACATAGGTTCAGTATTTTTAACCATGGCAACGTATTCAGCAAAGAAACAGTAAAGAGAGATGCCGGTATAGTTAAAACTGCCACGTTCACAACCCACAGAAACTGCCACAGCATCATTTTCAGTAGCTTCCATGACACAAATGAAACAGCTGAAACCACATCTGAAAAATAACATCTGAAGTTTTGTGGTTCCTAAATATGGTGGCTAGAATCCCAATGGGCAGTTATGAATGTGTAACCTAGAGTTATACACTGGTGACTGATTCATATTTGTAATCCCTAGTTTAGGAGATTTATATATATGAACAGACCCTCATTGGTTGTAGTGACTGCTATCTGGTAAGTGGGGATTGGGGGACTTTCACGGTTCCCCCCCCCCCCATATATATTCCCCTGTTGGGGATGCAACTGAGTCCCACCTCCTTGTGTGAGCAATCTCCAGCAGCAGGGGGTTTGTGACAAGACTGGAGATCACTCACAGAAAGGGCTGGCAATGTCGGTTTATTGTTTACTAGTCAATGGGAACAGATCCCATCGACCACAGTAGCAACTGCCCAGTAAATGGGGCTGGGGGGGAAAATTGGGACAGGAGTTATGGTGCAGCACTGTAACTTTTGTAACTCCCAAACAGGACATATAAAACATTCTAAACTCATATTTTATAGCACCAAGGTTGATCTTACCTAAACAAAAACATTGTTGAAAACAAGAAGTAAAGCAAAGCAAAGCAGCTTCATTTATATACCACTTCATATTGCGCTGTGGGGTGTCTAAGCGGTTTACAACTGTAAGCTCATTGCCCCCCAACAGCTGGGTACTCATTTTAGCGACCTCAGAAGGATGCAGGCCTGAGTCTAGCCTGAGCCCTGGCTAGTGTTGAACTCACAACCTTGTGGTATATGAGTGAGTGGCTGCAGTACAGGCATTTAACCACTTCGCCACCAGGTAATGAACATGTTAAATCTGTGAGCCAATGCTCCAAGTTCTCGACTTCATGGAGAGCTTAGTAGAGAAGCAAATAACTAGGAGCACTAATAAGTGCGTATCAGAGCAGACACAGAAAGCAGTGATGCTATCTTCTGCCCATATCTGCACTCTCCAAATGGCAAGCATTTTAGAAAACATTCACTGACATAAAGATGGATTATAAATCCATGAATGAATGAATGGATAGCACCATCAACATTCATGGCATCTTACAATGCATAAGAGGATAGGTTGCTCCCCCTATGAAGGTTGGAGACTAAAATTGTACAGGGAAATGGAGGGAGGGGGAAATTGCTATTATTTCAATTATTATTGCATTTTCCCTTTTGTTACAGGCTTAAGAAGAACCAACAAGCTAAGGGATACAAAATTGTGGTTCTCCTAGGAAGAGTCTGCATTACAAAACCATAATTTTATGTGTATTATGGAGATGCTGAAGCAAAATGAAAAACTGGAGGGATGCATTCCTTAAAGAACATTCATAGCCAAGTTACCCTTGGGGAAAACAACAAATGAGCTAGCCCTAGTCCTGAAATGGCTCACTTATAAGGTAATAAATACCACTGAAGTCAGTAGTACAATTCACTTTCAAAGATGTATATCTATTCCTATTAATTGAAGAAAGCCCAATAGGTACATCCGTAGGAGAGATATTTAAATTGCATTTTTCTAATTACAGACTACTCTTTAAACCCTGAAGGATTTATCTATTTATTCTACAGGATATATATGTGAATCACTTTCCTGGTACACTCAGCATTAAAGTAAACAATAATTTGCAGTAGTCTTCCCTAGTATCAATGTAATCCTGTCTTCAGGCTATTTCCATTCCATGGGATGTTCCAGATGTCTGCCTACCATACCCAACTGTGATTTCACGGTAGGCAGTAAGGGGTTGTCTGCCCGGGCAAAATAAAGCCACTTCAAACCGATTTGAAGCTTACTTGTTCAGGCATAGTCAAACACTCATTCTAGACTTTAGGAGAGCTGATTTCAACAAACTTAGGGAAACACTGGGACTGATCCTGTGGTCAGGAATACTAAAGGAGAAGGGAGTTCAGGATGGATGGGAGTTTCTCAAAAGGGAGATACTAAAGCAGGGGTCGGCAACTTTTTGTTGCCGGGGGCCAGGAGGGGGGGGAAATGGCGCCGGGGGCCGGCATGCGCATGCGCACGACATGGGACGCCATTTTGGGAGATCCAATGGCATCAGCGCCATGCGAATTTGCACGGCGCCGGTGCCATTGGGCCTTCCAAAATGGCATCCAAAATGGCGCCCACCACCATGCGCATGGGTGCGCAAGTGGGGGCACCATTTTGGACACTAAAATGGTGCACACGCTCGCACGCGGCACGACAGTGCATGTGCGGCAGCGGCCACAGCAGCGGCCACAGCAGCAGAACCAGCCATGGGCCGGACCCAAGGCCTCTGCAGGCCGCACTCGGCCTGCGGGCCATAGGTTGCCAACCCCTGCACTAAAGGCACAATCTCAGAATGTTCCAATGAGAAGGAAAAATTGAAGGAGTCTCAAGAAACCGGGTTGGATGACAAACTTTCAACTGAACTAAGTTTTATACGGGAGATATATAAGAAATGGAAAGGGGGTGAAATCACTAAAGAGGAATTCAAACAAATAGCTAGCATATGTAGTGGTAAAGTCAGGAAAGCCAAAGCACAGAATGAGCTCAGACTTGCTAAAGGGGTTAAGAACAACAAAAAGGGATTTTTTGAGTATGTCCATAGCAAAAGAAAGAAGAAGGAAATGGTAGGGCCACTGCGCAGAGAAGATGGAGAAATTCTAACAGGGGACAGAGAAAAAGCAGAACTACTCAACACTTTCTTTGCCTCAATCTTCTCACAAAAGGAAAAAAGTGTTCAACCTGAGGAAAATGGAGCAGAGGACACAATAGGGGAAATGCAGCACAGAATAAGTAAAGAGGTAATACAGGAATACCTGGTTAACCTAAATGAATTAAAGTCTCCAGGACCAGATGAACTACATCCAAGGATATTAAAAGAACTGGCAAATGTGATCTCTGAGCCACTAGCAATAATCTATGAGAGCTCCTGGGGAACAGGAGAAGTCCCGGCAGACTGGAGGAGAGCAAACATTATCCCCATCTTCAAAAACGGGGAAAAAGAGGATCCCAACAACTATCAGACAGTTAGTCTGACATCAATACCAGGAAAGATCATAGAACAGTTCATTAAATAGAGAGTCTGTGAACATTTAGAAAGGAATGCCATAATCACAAAAAGTCAACATGGGTTTCTCAAAAACAAGTCATGCCAGACTAATCTGATCTTTTTTTTTTTTTGGATAAAATTACCAGCTTGGTAGATGAAGGGAATGTGGTAGACATAGCAGCATATCTTGATTTCAGTAAGGCTTTTGACAAGGTCCCCCATCATATTCTTGCACACAAGATAGCAAAATGTGGGCTAGACAATACAACTGTTAGGTAGATTTGTAATTGGTTGACTGACCGAACCCAAAAGGTGCTCATCAATGGCTCCTTTTCAACCTGGAAAGAAGTGACCAGTGGGATGCCACAGGGTTCTGTCCTGGGCCCAGTGCTATTCAACATCTTTATCAATTATTTGGATGAAAGAATAGGGGGCATGCTTCTCAAATTTGCAGATGACACCAAATTAGGAGGAACAGCTAATACCCCAGAAGACAGGATGAAAATTCAAAATGACCTTAATAGATTAGAAAGCTGGGCCAACGCAAACAAAATGAATTTCAACACAGAGAAATGTAAGGTATTGCACTTAGGACAAAAAAAATGAAATGCATAGATATAAGATGGGGGACACATGACTTAACGAGACTACATGTGAAAGGGAGCTAGGAGTCCTAGTGGTCCACAAGTTGAACATGAGTCAGCAGTGTGATGCCGCAGCTAAAAAGGCCAATGCAGATTTAGGCTGCATTAAAAGAAGTATAGTGTCTAGATGAAGGGAAGTAATAGTGCCACTGTATTCTGCTTTGGTCAGGCCCCACCTGAAATATTGTATCCAGTTCTGGGCACCACAATTCAAAAAGGATGTTGAAAAACTGATGTGTGTTCTGAGGAGAGTTACTAAAATGGTGACGGGTCTGGAAACCATGCCCTGTGAGGAACAACTTAGGGAACTGGGTATGTTTAGCCTGGAGAAGAGACGGCTAAGAGGTGATATGATAGCCGTGTTTAAATATTTGAAGGGATGTCATATTGAGGAGGGTGCCAGCTTGTTTTCTGCTGCTCCAGAGAAAAGGATCCGGAACAACAGATGCAAGCTGCAGGAAAAGAGATTCCACCTCAATATTAGGATGAACTTCCTGACAGTGAGAGCTGTTCGACAGTGGAACACACTCCCTTGGAGTGTGGTGGAGTCTTCTTCTTTTGAGGTCTTTAAACAGAGGCTGGATGGCCATCTGTCAGGGATGCTTTGTTTTTGAGTTCCTGCATGGCAGAGAGTTGGACTGGATAGCCCTTGTGGTCTCTTCCAACTCTATGATTCTATGATGTACAGTGCCAGACAAGGTGCAAAGCTATGATCTGGTGCTAAAAACTGGAGCAAAAGGAAGCTCTGATACTCCATGGAATGCGGAAAATGTGCATCATCACACCAGTATATAAACAACATGGCACAAGTGAGGGAATGCAGGAAAGCCCAGACAACGTAGGGAACTGGTCTGGAGCATGCACCCTGAGATCAGTGAGACGCAGCCACCAATGCCATTGTTCGCCATACAGTTTTTTCATTTGAGCATTCAGGCATATGAGCCTGGGGTGAAGGGGGAAAGGGGGCATGTGACAAAAGTATTTGATATTTTTCAGGGTTAGAGTAAACAATGGAAAAGAGTTCACATACTCTCCATCTTGGTATTTTTTTGCTTGTCAGTAGCTACTTCAAATTGGGATCTGTCTGTAGGAAAGCCTGTGTGTGCTTCTTTTGTCATGCCCTACTGTGAGATTCCCATAGAGATGTGCCTGAACCTTCTGGGAACAGAATTATGGATTAGGTGTTAAGAGCCATGCATTGGAGTTTTTTTAGGGAAGAGAGGGAGCTCTTTTCGGCACTAGGTCTCTGCAGGAGCTTCCAGGCTGAAGACTTTAAAAACAAACAAACAAAGTGGCTCCAGGTAAAAATGAAGTAGAAGGATAAGCTGATTTTACATCAAAAACAATTATTTATTTATGTAAAGGGCAGAAAAAGATAGCAACAGAACAGTCTATACACAATGTAATCTATTTCACAAAATAAAAGAGGGAGGAAAGCATGAAAACTTAAAAAAAACTGGGGTGGGAGGCTGCTAATGGGATGTAGCTTAGCTTAAAGGGCTTACAGACTATAATAAAACACACACATGGATTTTCTCACCATCCTGTGTGAAGATGGCTAGAGACTGGGGGAGGTCAAAGAGAGCTCTGTGTGCCTGTATTTTTAAGTGGTAGAATGCAAAGATACAGTCGTGTTAGTCTGTAGAATCAGTATGTAGAGAGATCTTGTAGCACCTTTGACACTGACTGAAATAAAGAAGTTAGCAGCATGAGCTTTTGTAGACTTCAGTCTACTTCCTCAGATGATGTGCATACAGATGATATGCCTCTAAGGAAGTAGACTGAAATCTTCGAAAACTCATGCTGCCAACATCATTTCAATTAGTCTCAAAGGTGCTACAAGATCTCTCTACATACTGTATTTTAAGATCTTTCTAAATTGAGGTAGTATCCAAAGAGTGAACCTCTAGGTGGGGCAAACATGACCTCAACATGTGCTTACAAGAGCACCTGCCCTTCATGTCCTGATAATTGCTCTTAAGTTGTCTGAGCAATACCATATAACGGGGGTTGCGTACACAAAACAAAAATCTGATCAGCATAAGCAATTATTTTCTTTTAAATCCAGATGTTTGCCAGACTCTTTTAAGACAACACAATATCTCACCATACGAGATATATTGGTCTGAGCCAGTTTGGCAGGGTCTCTGTTCCATGCATGTAGACAAAACAGTTAAGCACAGATAGCTCTCAAACAATGCAACCATTTCCTTGCCAGCAAGGTGGGGGGGGACAGACTTTGCAGTTTTGAAATGAGACTTGAATTTTCTAAGATGTACAAAGAGTCCAGGCTGCAGTAGCAGCCCTAGTTTGTACATTATGAATTCTTTAGGCTCCGGCAACAGACAGCTTTCCTGTCTTATGAATATGAATAAAGTCTAATATTCATTGAGCATAACTGATAACATAAGTAGTCCTTTCTTGTGATCCAGGACAGCACTTATGTTTTCGTTTTCTGTGACTTTCTCCCTCTTCTCCTGGGCTGAACATACACTTGGAATGGTGGCCATTCCATTGTTAAATCTCTGGTCCAGGCTAAACAGAAGTATAGGTTTGATCAGCAAAGGGCTAATTTGAATTTTCTTCTCCTTGAAGAACAAAGAGCATAATATAGTGTTTTATATTTTAAAATTTCCTTTAGAACCCGATGTATGCATATGCTATTCATATTCTGCATATGCTATTCCGTTCCTCAGTTCATAGACTCATAGAGTTGGAAGAGACCACAAGGAGCATCCAGTCCAACCCCCTGTCATGCAGAAATACACAATCAAAGCACTCCCAACAGATGGCCATTTAGCCTCTGTTTAAAAACCTCCAAAGAAGGAGACTCCACCTCACTCCAAGACAGCATATCTCATTGCTGAACAGCTCTTACTGTCAGGAAATGCTTACTAATGCTTAGGTGCAAAGCAAAGCAAAGCAGCTTCATTTATATACTGCTTCATATCACGCTATGGCAGGGGTAGGCAACCTAAGGCCCGGGGGCCGGATGCGGCCCCCCAAGACCTTTGGACCGGCCCCAGGCCGGTCCTGCCGCCGCTGCCGCCGCCACCACCACCCGCCATGATGATATTGATTATTGTTGTTATTACTTGTTCTTGGGGTTTTCTTGGCAAAATCTCCACAGGGGTTTTGCCATGGCTTTTCTGGGGCTGAGAGAGTGTGCGTGCATATATTTTTAATTTTAAAATTTAAATTTTTTATTTATTTATTTATTTAATTTTGGTGCTTCGGCCCCCCAATTGTCTGAGGGACAGCAACCCGGCCCCCGGCTCAAAAAGGTTGCCTACCCCTGCGCTATGGGATGTCTAAGCGGTTTACAACTGTGAGCTGATTGCCCCCCAACAAACTGGGTACTCATTTTAGCGACCTTGGAAGGATGCAGGCCTGAGTCTAGCCTGAGTCCTGGCTGGTATTGAACTCGCAACCTTGTGGTCTATGAGTGAGTGGCTGCAGTACAGGCATTTAACCACTGCGCCACCAGGGCTGATAGGTGTAACCTCTTTTCCTGTAGTTTGAATCAACTGCTCTGTGTCCTAGTTTCTGGAGCAGCAGGAAACAAGCTTGCTCCTTCTTCAATATGATATACTTTCAAATATTTAAGCATGGCTATCATGTCACCTCTCAAACTTTTTTTCCCTAGGCTAAACATACTGAGTTCCCTAAGTTGCTCTTCTTGGGGAATGGTTTCACCATTTTGGTTACCTTCCTCTGGACACACTCCAGGTTGTCAATACTCCTCTTGTTTTGTGGTGCCAAGAACTGGACATAGTATTCCAAGTGAGGTCTGATCAAAGCAGAATAGAGTGCTACTATTACTTTTCTCCATCTGGACACTACATTCCTATTGATGCAGGCTAGGATCATACTGGCTTTTTCAGTTGCCACATCACACTGTTGACTCGGGTTTAGCTTGTGGACTACTAAATTCCTAGATCCCTTTCACATATACTGTTGTTAAGCTAGTTGTCACCCACCCTATATCTGTGCATTTCATTTTTACTGTGTTTCTCCCCGTTTTGACCCAGTTTTATAATCTGTAAAGGTCATTTTGAATTCTGATCCTGTCTTCTGTAATATTAACTATCCCTCCTGATTTGATATCATCTGCAAATTTGATAAGCATGTCCCTATTCCATTATCCACATCACTGATAAAGATGTTGAGTAGCACTAGGCCCAGGACAGAATCCTGTGGCACCCAGCTAGTCACATCTCTCCAGGATGAAGAGGAAATTTTATCTCCACAACATTTTATGTTCATTGGTGAGCATCCTTTGGTTCAGTCAGTCAACCAACTACAAATCCGCCTAACTATTGTATTGTCTAGCATCTATTTTACTATCTTTTTTTTTTTTTGGCAAGAATATCATGGGAGACCTTGTCAAAGCCCTTACTAGAATCAAAGATACACTACATCCATAGCATTCCCCTCATCTACCAAGCCCATAACTTGATAAAAAAGAGACATAAGATTAGTCTGGGCATGACTTGTTTCTGAGAAATCCATGTTGACTTTTAGTGATCACAGAATTCCTTTTTATGTGCTTACAGACTGACTGTTTTATGATCTGCTCTAAAATCCTTTATGGTACTGATGTCAGGCTGACTGGATGGTAATTATTTGGATCCTCTTTTTCCCCTTTTTGAAAATGGAGGCAACATTTGCCCTCCTCTAGTCTGTTGGATTCATCTTGTTCCCCTGGTTTCTTTCAGAATTTGGTGTTCCTTTAGATCAAGGACATTATTGTTCCTTCTTTGCTGTTCAGAGAAATGGTTGTTTGATCCAATACAGCTATAAAAACAGCTTGGGGATTAAATGTTGAGCATATGTTCTTATATGGATTTAAAATTCAAGCCTTTCAATACAAATGGTAATCTTTCAAGTACTGACATATATGCAGCTTTTATCTTTAAAAAAAAACACAAGAGCCCAGGTAATTATACAGGGCGAAGTGTTTGGGAACAACCAGTAGCATTTCTTGTTATCATAGACTAAATGGATCCAGCCAGTGCTATGGCATCAAATATGTTCTTCTTTCATAACATTTAATACCAGTACACATAACTCAAATTTATCAAATAATGGCAGACTCATAGATAAAACCTTTAAAGGTCAAAATCATCCAAAATGATGTGCTAGTAGTAATATAACAATAATCCCTTCCTTCATTTTTTTTTTTTTTTTTTTTTACTAAGACTGCATCTGTTATTTTGTTGGCTAAAACCTGAACACATTTTTACATTTAGGAGATGGGAATACTAGGAATAGTATTTTATGAAGAAATACTATTTTAAGCAGATAATTCTGTCAAAACATTGAGGAATAATCCATGGAAGCTATTCTATTTATCTGTGAGAGAATGTTCATAACAAGTGAACATTAATGCAAGCATATATTTCACTCCTTCAATTGAAAACAAGTGTTTGAACTTATTGTGTAAATGCATGCATTTCTTAAATGAACATGAATGAAGTACCAATGAAACAGAAGGAATAAACTTTAGGCTGACTGTTCTATCTTGTTGGTTTTAATTTTTCAGATGATATATTTCAGATGATATATTTAATGTTTACAATACAACAGGGGAGCCTGAGCCACTCAAAGTTGGTGGTCCATATATAGAGACCAAAAGATGTGGTTGTAAATATCAACACAGGTAAATGGTAAGTCCACTGCACTAAACAATTCTTGGTTCAGACCAATCAATTGATCTAAAGATGGATCCTTCAATCATTCATTTTGGGCCTTTGCAGACTGCCAGAAATAGTGCAAATTGAGTCCACTTTAAGGGTTAGTGTTAGTGTTAGGGAATCATGGGAATTGTTGTTGTTGTTTTCTGAGACTTTGAGCCTTCTCTGTCAGAGAGCTCTGGTGCCACAATAAACTACTGTTCCCATGATTCCCTAACCCTAAATGTGGACTCAATTTACACTATTTCTAGCAGTCTGCAAAGGCCCTTTCTTCCATAAAAAGATTTGTATTGCAATCTTCACATTAGGATTGTCCCACAGAATTAGCTTAGCTTAACTGTATGGGTCAAACCTCTACCTTAACTGAGAACAATTATAACAACATCTTAATAAAATGTAGACTTGTGACTCCAACATCATTTTTTTCTTTTTCCTGTTTGATTTTTAACACCTTTGCTTGATGAAGAAGCCAATGGTACTTCAAAAGCTTACATCATGTATTTTGTGCATTTTAGTTGGCCAGTAAAGGTATTGCTGTTGTGTGGATTCTGGATGTTATTGTGTCTTGCTCTATGTCCAACATGACTACCCCTGGATATGTTGACAAGATTCTGTGCCCCAAGCCATCCTGCCAGAAAAGAGGGCATTGCACCTTTCTTACTTAGGTGCATACAGTTGGCCCTTCATATCCACTGATTCTTTATCCACGCATTCAACCATCCACGGATTGAAAATATTAAAAATATGTATTAATCCAAAAAAGCAAACCTTGATTTTGATATTTTATATAAGGGATACCATTTTATTATGCCACTGTATTTAATGGGACTTGAGCATCCATGGATTTTGGTATCCACAGGGGATCCATGAACCAAACTCCAGTGGATACCACTGTAGAACCCAAGGCAGTCCATGATGAATATGTTCCATGATTCCAACTGTTGGGATGTGTTGGAAAGCACTAAGTAAATCTGATGTTAATAAAGTTAGAGCAGAGTGAAACAAAGACGTAAATTGCAATGTACAAATTAACCAATGGAAAACTGCCCTAGCTTCAACATATAAAATATCTTTAAACCTAGAGCTATATTTATTCCAGAAAAAAAACTGTGTTGCAGGTTTATTGGACATTGTTATACTTTTTAGAAAGAAACTTTGCAAGAACTAAAATGTTGGTGGTGTAATGCAGATAATGTTTCCTTGTGGCATATGATGTGAGTATTTACAGTGATTATCCATAACTGGGGGTCTATTCTGTTGGATCCTACATGTGTTTACTGTTACAGAAAGATGAACATTAATCATTCATTGTGCAACTGTAAGAAGATCTTAATGATTTAAATATGCTGCTGTTGAGCACCTTCAAATCATTTCCATAGAACCGAATCATACAATCGTAGAGTTGGAAGAAACCACAAGGGCCATCCAGTCCAGCTCCCTGCCATGCCCCTGCCAACATATGCCAACTTTAAGGCAAACTTATTACTGGGTTTTCCTGGCAGGATGTCCTCAGAAAAGGTATAATAACAATAATAACAATAATAATATGCTATTCCTTCCTCTGAGGCTGAGGGAGTATGACTTGCCCAAGGTTACCCATTTGGTTTCCATGGCTTAATGGGGATTTTAACCCTCATTTCCCAGTGTCCTAGTCTAAGACTCAAACCACTACACCACACTGGCTCTCTGCTTTAAATATAACTGAATCTATATTTTACAGACATTAGTTTGAAGAAAATGTATTTTTGGAAATATTGATCTATATTAATGTGCATAGGCCTAACCATTGTTCATATCCTATGTTTCTCCCTCCCTCCCATTTTTATTTTTTTCTCTTTTCTCTTTTTATTTTTTAAATCATACTTTTAAAATCCAAGAAAGGGAAGCTCATTGTTCTACCTAGCGTCACAAAGATGTGTTATCAGAATAGGAAACTTTGTGTAGTCATCACTCGCCTCACTCCCTAAAGTACAATCTAGATGTTCCATCAAGATGAACTCATTCCAATGTTTAAAGAGGATTATATCAAAAATTAAGTATAGGTGGTATAGAACTACTGGTATTGCCACTGTATTGTGTGTGTGTGTGTGTGCACCTTCAAGTCACCTGTAGAATTATGGCAACATCATGAATTTCATAGGATTTTCTTACACAAGGAATACTCAGAGGTGTTTTTTGTATCTGAAATATAGCATGTAGCACCTGGTAATTGTTGGCAGTCTCCCATCCAAGTACTAACCAGAGCTAACTCTGCTTCACTTACAAAATCAGATGGCATCTGGTGCCTTTTGAGTAGTTAGGCACCCCTCCACTGTATTATACCAAAATAATAATGATAATGATAATGAAAAATGAAAACATCAATCATCTTTTAGAAATTAAACAACCAATTTAATAAAAGGCTACCAATGAGAAAGAGAACCTGCCATTTTCAACGAACTAAACTAGGAAGCATGATCTTGTAGAGTTCCTATTCATTAAAATATGTAGAAACGATTCAAAACACATTGTGCTCAGAATAACCTGCCTGAATAGCATATGACACTATAGTTTTCAGAGATGTTTGCTAGATGTTTGCTTCCTATGAAAACCCTATTACATCAGTTGCCCTGAAGTTCCTCCCATTATTTAATTGCCAGGACATAAATATAGCAACCAAGCCAAATCTAAATGCTTTAGCCAGTAATGATGCCATCCTCACCAACAACCTTGGTAAACCATTCAGAAATGTATACCACCCACATGCCTTACATAATCCAGGCAAGAACGGGTCATAGAAGAGCAGTAACATTTCCAAAAGAGTGGGTGTGTTGCGTATTCATCTTCTGGGCTGTTCAATAGAGAGACAGTATTAACAATGTGGGTGGTATCTGACGAAAGGAGGAAGCAAGGATAGCAAGAGAGGATAAAATGGCATAAGTGCCCTTAGATGTTTTCATCATAGGGACCTCTTTGTTATCTTGTTTACATCCGTGCCTTATTCAGCTAGCTTGCTCTCTCAAGAGTCATGGTAACATGGTGGGCCTGTGTTCAAACTATGTTTTATTTATGACAATCATTTAACCGTTAAATTAAGGCTTAGGTTTACATGCCATAAACTAGTGGCCTTGCAATGCTGAAGCTTCCTGTGGATATTTCTTTCTTGTCCTCCTTGTCAGACTTCTGTAAAATAACAGAGAAGAACAAACTGCTTGCTCCTTATGATGTGACAGGAGAGCAGAGCCTCTGTTCTCTGTTTTGAGAAAATTTAATGTGTGTGTAGACTGCACAAAATGAGAAAAATCACAGTGCAGCCTGTGTTCTGTTTTGAAACACAGGCCCTGATCCTATGCAAATGGTAATGAGATAAGCCCCATTGAATTCTTTGGGATATATATCTAAACTACAAACCCATAAAAGATTGGACCATTTGGGTGCCGTCTTACAAATATAAGAAGCTACTGAAGGCTGGTCTGAGAGCAAACACATCATTTCCCTCCTACTTTGAATAAGACCCCTAAGTGTAGGATGAACAGGTGCAAACAATTCCAGTATCAAGTTCAGCTATTACTCTGTTGGTTTATGTAGCCAGGTACTGATTACTTTGAGTGTCAGGAGCAATCCCCGGGCCCACTGTCTAATTCAAGATGCTAAGGATTGAAATAGAAAACTTTGAAATGCAAAACATGTGCTTCTTTACCATTGAGACATGCACTTTTAAATTCAACACAGTTGGCTATGGGGGGTTGCAGACTGCCAGAAATAGTGTGAATTTTAGGGTTTTAGGGTTAGGGTTAGTGCTAGGGAATCATGGGAACTGTTATTTTTCTGAGACATTGAGCCTTCTCTGTCAGACAACTCTGATGCCACAATAAAATACAGTTCCCATGGTTCCCTAACTCTAACCCTAACCCTAAAAGTGGACTGAATTCACACTATTTCTGGCAGTCTGCAACCCCCCATAATGTTCCTAATAACTTCACATTGACTTTACTGTGTCATCAACCAAGTCTTATGCTCATTTTCCTTACACATCTCCTTCCCTCTCTGTATCTTCTCTCCTAAGACAGTTCACTTCATGAAAAAGCATATACCTTTTTTAGTATTGGTAACTGTGGAGACTAGGGTTCAAATCCTGGCTTGGCCATAAAACCCACTGAGTGACCTTGGGCAAATCACACTCTCTCAGCCTCAGAGGATGGCAATGGCAAACCCTGCCAAGTAAACTCTGTGAAAGGGTCGCCATACGTTGGAAATGACATGAAGGCACACAACAACAACAACAAACTACAGGACCATTGCCCTAATTTCCCATACAACCAAAGTGTGTGGGATAGGAGTTTTAGGAGCTGAAATTAATGCACTTGGCTGAGACAGTGGGTCTCAGATGTTGAAATCTCACTCCACTAGTTTCTGAATATTGCATTTCATTTTTCTCAAACATGACTACTTAAGATTGCCTCTGCCCTCACAACTATGTACATAGATACACCTGTACAATGGAAATAAATTTATTGCATCTGATGGACCATACTGTAGTCCTCAAAAGCTTATGCTCT
Source organism: Phrynosoma blainvillii (assembly GCA_026167975.1). Taxonomy (NCBI): domain Eukaryota; kingdom Metazoa; phylum Chordata; class Lepidosauria; order Squamata; family Phrynosomatidae; genus Phrynosoma; species Phrynosoma blainvillii. The sequence goes on along the minus strand of JANUYF010000002.1, from coordinate 55,849,149 downwards.
AACAAATGTGTCAGGCTTTAAAGTGCCACAAGACTATTATGTGTTGTTTTCGCTGCCATAGACTAACACAACTACCCCACTAGAAACTTCTTCTCTAAAGTGCAACTTACTCCACCTTGCAGGGCTACAACAGAGTTCTAGATTTATGGATGTGCAGTGGTCATCTTTTCTGATGAGATTATTTACAATGGTTAAAAAGAATAGCATTGAGGACCCAAAATCATCTCTCCAAATGGAATGAATGAGTATTAAAAAGGCAAATGTAGTTCAGTGTAAACAAGTGCAGGGTGGTAGACGTTTGTGTTAAAAATTCTGCTTTCAAATATTTGCTGACGGAGGTAGAACTAGTGGCCAGGAAAGAGATCTTAAGATAGTTCAATTAAAATGTTGGCTAGATGTGCAGCTTCTGTAGAAAGGCAATTTTCATGTTAAAGATCTTTAGAAAAAGAACGGGTAATAAAATTACCAATGCCATTATTCCTTAATACAAAACTATGGCATAACCACTTTTAGAATACTGCATAGAGTTTTGGACCTCACAAAAAAGATACTGTAGATTCAAAGTATCAGGGAATTAAGTTGTCAGGGAAGAATACACTTTTTCAAGACAACTAGTTAAGGCATGGAATGAGATCAAACAGGACCTATCAAGATTTGTTGGAGGTAGAATATCTATGATAAAGATGAATAGTCTCCCCAAAATGCTCTTTCTATTTCAAAACATTCCAATACTCATGAATGGCAACCTGTTTAAAGCATGGCATAAAGACATATCATAATATATATGGCAAGGCAACAGGCGAAGAGTAAAAAAAGAATACTGTAGATTTAGAAAGATGAAGAAAGAGGCAGCAAAATGTTTACGTAACTGGATCCACAGTTCTATGAAGACAAGTTATAATGTTCTGAGATTTGAAAAAGATAGCCATTTTAATCCATTTCTGTATAAAGTAAAGGGAGGTGTCTTCTGACTTTGAGACTCATTTATTAGAACAACCTTTGATGGATGTCAATCCACCTTCAGATGCATTGATGGGGTAAAGTATTGGACCACTAAAATATCATTGGCTTTTGAGTCCTTCCGAATTTTTAATTACAAAAGTTTATATGTGGAAGAGAAACAGCAAAATCCAAAGAACATGACCAAATGTTATTGCCACTGTACTTGGAGAATTTTAACTTTTTTGGAAAAAGGAAGGAAGGTGAGGGGACATAAACAATGTGTATAACATTGTGCATGGTGTGGAGGAGGAGGACAGAGTTTTCCCTCTCATAATCGTGGGGGCCTGGGACCATCCCATAACATATGAGTGATTTTAGATAGACAAAAGGAAATACTTCTTCATATAGTGCATAGTTAAAAGATCAAATTATCTTCTGTAAGATATGTTAATAGCCACTGATTTAATCAATGGCATCCTTGATTGTCTCTTGTTTTCCTCCCCCAACTCCCCTACTTTAGTTACAGTCTCATCACACATGTTTAAGTCCAAAACACACTACAGAAATAATCCAGTTTGAGACTGCTTTATCTGCCCTGGCTCAGTGCTAGGGAATTCTGAGAACTGTAGTGTTTGTGAGAGCCTTCTCCGTCAGAGAGCTCTGGTACCACAACAAACTACAGTTCCCAAGATTCCCTAGCACTGGGCCAGGGCAATTAAAGTGGTCTCAAACTGGATTATTTATGCAGTGTGTTTAGGACCTATGTGAACCATCCCTATTTATATAGTGCCAGAATATTGTATCTGATCATATATATTTTAGTCAATCATGCTGAAGTATATTTCCACCCATAGATTATTTTCAGGTTATTTTCTCTTGCCCCAACATTCTTAGATATTCTACTGATATTGCCAAACTTTTGCCCCACTGTGGTGGGTTGATGTTAAATGATATCCGCAAACCCTCTCCCACTTATCCTTAAAATCCACATCCAGAGTCTCTAAAGTCATCATAGGAGTGTCAATTCTCACAATCGTCTCTTTTTGCAGTTCAAAAAAATGTTGGATAGTTTTGGTCAAAAATATCTGACATGTTATTCTGTCTTTGTATTAATATTTTGGTTTATAGTGTGGTCTGATATTACCTTCATTTGCAGTTCTTCACATCGTTGAATATTTTCATGTTTTAATGAAATCCACATACACAATTATTTGACATTGTTCACAGTAACCAAGATGTGTTCTGTTGCCTCACTTCTACTATAATTTAGATCTGGCATCTATATTATAGGAGATATTGTTGGTGGAACGCTGTTTCTATATTTATCCCCTACATATAAAATGGCACTTTGTTGACTAATGATATCCATGGGGTGTTGTCATGGATCTTTTTCTTTCTGCATTTAACAGTAAATCCAAATCTAGCGGTTCAGTTTTCCAATTATGTATATTCCCTTCTGGCTTTGTAGCTTCCCCAAAACCCAACAATACTCCTGCTTTACAGTAATATTTACTTATAAGGGAACTGCAAATCCTCCTTCTTTCCTTAATGCTAGTAACACATGGGCTTAACTTTGTCATTTTGTAACCTTAAATGAAACTTCAAATATGTTTTTTTAATATTGTTTATTATTTTATTAAAGGAAAAGACCCAAAATCAGGAATAAAAAACAATTTTTTAAGGCAAAATTGACATCTTAATTGTTACTATGCATCCCAATTAAAGCATTTGGATACCTGCCCATTTGAAAAATAGATACTGTTTCATGTAAAATTTCTTTTACTCTGACTAACAGGCTACATTGTCTGATAGTTGGATGCCTAAATATCTATCTCAGAGGGTTTTCAATTAGATCATGTAATCTCAATTAATGACTAAGATCCTACATCACATTTATGGACCTTAATGCTCTGCAAGGATACTTCCAGAGAGCTCTCTTACTCCCCTCAGTGCCAATGTATACCCACAAAGCCATTAAGGCTGTGTCCACACTGCAGAAATAATCCAGTTTGAGACCACTTTAACTGCCATGGCTCCATGCTATGGAATTCTGGGATTTGTAGTTTGTTGTAGCACAGGAGCTCTCTGACCGAGCTAAATGTCTTGCAAAACTGCAATGCCCATAATTCCATAGCATGGAGCCATGGCAGTTTATGAAATGGTGTCAAACTGAATTATTTCTGCAGTGCAGATGCTGCCTCTAACTCCTGAATTTTAATTTTAAAAGGCTCAATAGAGATTGGTGAAAATGTTGCATGAGACTGGATATGACACATGGTAAAAGGAGGACAAAAGAGAGGGAAGGAAAGAAATTTAGGGATATTTAAAGAGATTTAAAGAGACTGCATGCAGCTTGTGATTTTTAAAAACTGGAAATTCTTGAGACTCCTGGAGGCACTTTGGGCCTTTGCAGACTGCTAGAAATTGTGCAAATTGAGTCCACTTTAACTGCCCTGGCTCAGTGCTAGGGAATCATGGGAATTTTATTTTTTTTCTGAGACATTGAGCCTTTTCTGTCAGAGAGCTCTTATGCCACAATAAACTACAGTTCCCATGATTCCCTAGCACTGAGCCAGGGCAATTAAGGTGGCCTCAATTTCCACTATTTCTGGCAGTCTGCAAAATTTGTTAAGAAAAAGTTAGCCACCCTACTTCTAACATTTTGTCCAGACATTAAAATCCATGTCTGTGTGCTTAATACTGATTATAATGATGATATCATGATAATCAACATCATTATTGTCATCCATGTGCTAAGGAGCTACCATGGTTAAAAGACTATTAAGACTACTATGGCTAAAAGACTATATGTGCCCACTGGTGTTTAGTAAACTTAAAGCACAAATCTCACATAAATTCAAAGATATAGCCGGGTTAGTCTGCAGAATCAGTATGTAAAGAGATCTTGTGGCACCTCTGAGACTCACTGAAAGAAAGAAGTTGGCAGCAGGAGCTTTCCTAAACTAAAGTCTACTTCCGCAGATGCATTTGGGGATTTAGGAAAGCTCCTGCTGCCAACTTCTTTCTTTCACTTAAGGTGCTACAAGATCTCTCTACAAACATAAACTGGGTAAGTTGTCCATTTCAGTAATTCAAGATTTAAAAAAAAGAGAGAGAGAAGGAAGGGCAGATGATGCATTAGTCCTCTCACAACAGAGAAAGAGAAAGGCTGCATCTGTTGAACTTGCTCCTGACAAGCAGCTTTTAAACTTAGGCTCACAGTCTGGGTGTGTGTATGTGGAATATAGCAACCACAACTAGCATCCTCCTTACACATGGGCTTGAAAGTAGGGGATTTTTTTCATTGGATGCACATCGCAAGTCGATTTTTGTTATGAGGCAGTTATTGTGGGCCCCATCTCTGAGAGAAAAATAAAATAAAAATACAGACATGAAATAAGATGAATAGTCCTGCAAATGGATGTTGTAGGACCTCTGAAAGAAGCTCACAGTATGAGCGTGGGCCTCATTCCCACTCCGCTTTATTTTTTTTATTGTATTTTTATTAAACACGATAAAAGAACATTTAAAACCATTAAGCAATATCGTATTCATACAATCACAATTTAACACAGTCACATATTTACTAGCAAACATGCCTCTATCGATATTGTATTACAATCGTTACTTATCATGTAATGTATTTGGCAATGATATTAGCATCCAACTATTCCTCCCCTCCAAAAACATTCAACTTTGAACCATCCTTTCTTCCTCTTCCATTGTCTGTAAATTTGCTTCCTTAACTTAAACTTTCCTTAACTTTCCTTCTCCTCTCCTCTTCCCTTCCCTTCCTATCCTCCTCCTTCCTATTTCTCTAACCTTCTTGTTATTTTCCTGTTTCTCTATCTTTCATGCTCTTATCTAACATCAATTTCCCTTTTCTCACCATCAATTCACATACTCTTACCTTTAAACACTTAATTCTCACTACGTTTTAAACCAGTTTGCAAAGTGGTTTGAAGCAGCTTAAATGAGCCTGGTTTGCACTTGAATTAAAGCAATTTGGAGAAGGGGGGCATGCGCTAGACCCATTTAATGCACATCTTTTTCACAGTTTTTTTTCCCCGCGTCTTTTCCGATAAATCGATTGTGCGCAAGTGTGAACCAGATACGGATTGGAATTGATTTTAAATTTGCCCTTCAGCCGGCTGAAGCGGGTCCATTTTGAATCGATTCATTCGTCAATGTGAACCACAAGTGGGTTATTTTATAGCAAGAAAATCGGGGCAAATGTAGTGTGAACTACGTGCTGCTGTCGAACCGATCCATTGATTCGGATTGCAAACTGATTAATTTGTAAGTGGGAATGAGGCCCTTGAGTCTACTTCCCCCGGCTGCATCCGCACTGCAGAAATAATCCAGTTTGACCCCACTTTAACTGCCATGGCTCAGTACTATAGAATCCTGGGAACTGTAGTTTGTTTTGGCCCCAGAGTTCCCTGACAAGGAAGGCCAAGATGTTTCACCACACTACAATTCCCAGAATTCCCTAGCATTGAGCCAGAACAGTGTCATACTGTCTTATTTCTGCAGGGCGGATGCAGCCTGAGGAAGGAGACACAAGGTCCAAAACACACTGGAGAAATAATCCAGTTTGAGACCGCTTTAACTGCCCTCGCTCAATGCTAGGGAAACCTGGGAACTGTGGTTTTGTGAGACGTTTAGCCTTCTCTGTCAGAGCTCTGGTGCCACAACAAACTACAGTTCCCAGGATTCCCTAGCACTAAACCAGGGCAGTCAAAGCGGTCTCAAACTGGATTATTTCTCCAGTGTGTTTGAACCTCAAGTCTACACGAAAGTTCCTGCTATAAGCTTCTTCAAAGGTGCTATAAGATACCTTTGCAAGACTGACTGCCAGAAATAATGCAAATTGAGTCCACTTTAACTGCCCTGGCTCAGTGCTAGGGAATCATGGGAACTGTAGTTTATTGTGATACCAGAGCTCTCTGACAGAGAAGGCTCGATATCTCAGAAAAAAACTACGATTCCCATGATTCTCTAGTACTAAGCCAGGACAATTAAAGTGGACTCAAGTTGCATTATTTCTGGCAGTCTGTAAAGGCCCTTAGTCTTATTTTATTAATAGTTGTGGAAAGTTCTGGGGCCACAACAAACGATCATTCCCAGAATTCCATAGCATGGAGCCATGACAGTTAAAGAGTCCATCCACACTGCAGAAATATTCCAGCTTGACAATGGTTTCATTGCCATGACTCAATGCTAGGGAATTCTAGGAATGGTAGTTTGTTGTGGCCCCAGAGCTCTCTGAAAGAGAAAGCTAAATGTCTCTCAAAACTACAATTCCCAGAATTCCCTAGCATTGAGCCAGGGCAGTTAAAGTGGTCTCCAACTGGATTATTTCTCCAGTGCCGAAGCAGCCATAGACTATCTTGTTCAAGTGAGGCTTTTTAGAAAATGCTGCATCCGCGCTGGAGAAATAATCCAGTTTGACACCACTTTAATTCAATGCTATGGAATCCTGGGAACTGTAGCTTTGTGAGACCTTTGGCCTTCTCTCTCAGAGAGCTCTGGGGCCACAATGAACTACAATTCCCAGGATTTCCTAGCACTGAGCCAGGGCAGTTAAAGCGGGGTCAAGACAGATCATTCTTTCAGTGCGGATGCAATGAAAGTGGTGTCAAGGCAGATTAATTCTTCAGTGTGGATGCAACCAAAGTGGTTTCAGGCCAGATTATTTCTTCAGTGTGGATGCAACCAAAGTGGTGTCAGGCCAGATTATTTCTTCAGTGTGGATGCAACCAAAGTGGTGTCAAGCCAGAATATATCTGCAGTGTAGATGCAACCAAAGTGGTGTCAGACCAGATTATTTCTTCAGTGTGGATGCAACCCAAGTGGTGTCAAGCCAGAATATATCTGCAGTGTGAAGGTAGCCAAAGTGGTGTCAGACCAGATTCTTTCTTCAGTGCGGATGCAACCAAAGTGGTGCCAAGGCAGATTCTTTCCTGAGTGCGGATGCAGCCCAAGTGGTGTCGAACCGGATTATCCGTGCAGTGCGGCTGCAGCGCCTGGCAACTCTGCATCTATCGTGGGAGCTCATAGCCCTGCCTTGCCTTGCAGCCCCCTTTTCCTTCTCAGGGGGGTCCTCCTCCTGGGCTTCCAGCCCCAGCTGCCTCAGTCCGCCCTCCGACGCCGCCTTAAAGGGAGAGCTCCAGCTCCAGCTCCAGCTCCAGCTCCGTCTCCTCGGCGCCTGGCAGCCTCTGCTTCTCCTCCGCAGCTGCCTCAGGAGGGACCCAGGTGAGCCCTCAGGTAAGAAGCGGCCAGGAGGGCTCCCAGGGCGCCTTCCTCCTCCTCCTCCCTCAGGAGCCATCGCCAAAGGGAAAGAAAGGCAGGACAGGAGGACCAGAGGGAAAGAAACGGTAAGCCCAAGCCCCTAGAAAGGTACTTCTAGGAAGGTAAAACTATGTCCCTAGAAAGGTACCTCTTAGGAAGGTAAATCCATGCTCCTAGAAAGTTAAACCTATGCCCCTAGAAAGGTAAACCCATGCCCCTAGAAAGGTACCTCTAGAAAGCCCATGCCCCTAGAAATGTAAACCCCATGCCCTTAGAAAGGTACCTTTAGAGGGGTAAACCCATGATGCCCTTAGAAAGGTAAAACCATGCCCCTAGGTAAAACCATGTCCCTATAAAGGGACCTCTTAGGAAGGTAAACCCATGCCCCTAGAAAGGTGAATTCATCTACTAAATCCATGCTTCTTTAGTCCTGCTCCAAATGGGAGGACGTTTTGGAATTCCTCCCGGATAAAAAGGTGGATAGAAATGTAGGACATGACCAAAGAAAAGCTGAAAACACTCAATACCAATCCATGCTTCTTTAGTCAAGCTCCAAGTGGAGGGCATTTTGGAATTCCTCCTGGACAGAAGGTGGAAAGGTAGGACAGGTCCTGGGAAAGGAGGACATGCCTGGTCACCCTGTGATATAACCTTTTCAATCGCCAGAGAGGGTCCAGGGAGTAATGAGGGGGTTGTGGTTGTGTGCCTAGTCCTTTGTGACTTATGGTGACCCTATCATGAGGGCTTCTTGACATGGTTTGTTCAGAGGAGGTTGGCTATTGCCTTTTCCCTGAGGCTGAGAGAGTGTGACTTGCCCAAGGTCAGCCAGTGGGTTTCCATGGCTGAGCCGGGATTCGAACCCTGGTTTCCAGAGTCACTTCTTTGGGAAGAAGCCCCTTACTAAAGCAGGAGCCCTAGATAAGTTGGACAGTGGCAGCTGTGGCAACAAGTAGCCCATGTTTGGTGTCCAGCTGTCCTGAGGAGCATCAGCAATTGGGACAAACCTCACTCCATTTGCTTCAGAGTGTTGTTAGCACTGACTGGAAAGGGATTATGTTTGTGTAACCTGGCTGTCGTGTTGTGTGTATGTGTAACATTCTACTTCGTTCACCCTCACCTACTAAGAACATATACTTTAACCAATTAGTAGCATTAATCAAGATATTTGGGTGAACTACAAACCACTTAGCTTTTACTCTTCCCTGGGGTTCAGTGGAACTGATCGTGGATGACTTTTATTGGGAGTGTTATATGGGGTGCGTGTTTTAGTTATGTTTTTAACATTTGTATGTTTTTAATCTTAATTTTATACTGTCTTAATTAGATGATTTTAACTGGTTTTTTTTAAATTACTGTAACATTTTAAAGAATGTTTTTTATTTTGTGAGCTGCCCCAGGTCCCTTTTTGGACAGAAAGGCGGCATAAAAATGAAATAAATATATAAATAAGTTGGGAGTTAATGAGGGTTGTTGTTGTGTGCCTTCAAGTTATTTCCAACTTATGACGACCCTAAAGTGACCCATCATGGGGTTTTCTTGGCAAGGTTTGTTCAGAGAAGGTTGGCCATTACCTTCTCCTGAGGCTGAGAGTGTGTGACTTGTCCAAGGTCACACAGTGGGTTTGATAGTCCAGCTGGGATACGAACCCTGGACTCCAGAGTCACAGTCCAACATTCAAACCACTACACCACGAGGATAAGGAGAACTAATTCCTTGGAAAAAAGTTGTCTTTGAGTGTCCATCTAAATCAGGGGTAGGCAACCTAAGGCCCGGGGGCCGGATGTGGCCCCCCAAGGACTTTGGCAGGCCGGTCCTGCCACCACCGCCTCCCGCCATGATGATATTGATTATTGTTGTTATTACTTGTTCTTGGGGTTTTCTTGGCAAAACCTCCACAGGGGTTTTGCCATGGCTTTTCTGGGGCTGAGAGAGTGTGCATGCATATATATTTTTATTTATTTATTTATTTATTTATTTATTTATGGTGCTTCGGCCCCCCAATTGTCTGAGGGACAGCAAACCGGCCCCAGACTCAAAAAGGTTGCCTACCCCTGACCTAAATAATGAATTTTTAAAAAGAGAAATCAGGGTTGCCATCATCATCATTAGTGTTCTTAGGACACTACTATAGCTTAAAGCTGATTTACAGATTTTTCTAAGCTTTCATTTCTGGCTTGCATTTCCACATACAATGTGAGAGTTACTCTTATTTACTGAGAAGTAAGAATCAATGTAGCGTAGTAGTTTGAGCATTGGACTATGCCTCTGGAGACCAGGGCTCAACTCCCCACTGGACCATTGGGCAAGTCACACACTCTCAGCTTCAGAAAACCCTCTGACTGGGTCACCATAAGCCAAAACCATAAGTCACCATAAATCAAAATGACTTCAAGGCACACAACCAGAAGACCAAGGCAGAATGCAGTGTTCTGCACTCTTGCTTGGTGTAAACTCTACAGAAGACAAAAGGAGGTATTTCTGAGTAAAACGTGCCCAAGATTGGACTATGTGTTTGATGAGCCTTACTTCCTAATATGCAACAACCTAAAATCATGCTGGGAATAGGGTATTTTTTAATTAATGCAAACATATTGATTTCATTTGGACTTCTTTGCATATATTTGTTGATAGGATGAAGGCTCACAGAGTTTAAGGCTGCATTCTGAACATCAGGCTATATGTCATTTCAGGGCCTTTGCAGACTGCTAGAAATAGTGCAAATTGTCCACTTTAAGGGTTAGGGAATCATGGGAACTGTATTTTATTGTGGCACCAGAGCTCTCTGACAGAGAAGGCTCAATGTCTCAGAAAAACAACAACAATTCCCATGATTCCCTAGCACTAACCCTAACCCTTAAAATGGACTCAATTTGCACTATTTCTGGCAGTCTGCAAAGGCCCTCAGTCCCAGCACTTGGGACCCAGCAGAGTCAACCATAGGTTCTTTTGGAAAGGTGGCCCAGAATAGTGGAATTGCCAGAACCCTTCTATTCTATTTTTAACCCTATTAAAATAACATTCCTTAATTGTTCACAGTTCCCTCGATCAATTTTGGATAACAGCTTTAAAAACTAAAGGCAAAGCAATTACCAAATAAACAAACTTTTGGATGCAATTTTACTTCGCCTTCAGATTATTGGACTTCATGTGTTGTATTTTCCAAAAGTTTGTTGTAAGTGCATTATGCATTTCTCTAACTCCCAGAACCCTATGCAGCTTCCCTAGCACCTGCTGCTCCTGCTCCTTGGGGCATCCTTATTTGTTTCAATACAGAAGAACAAAAGGTGGATCTGTAAGAGGCACATACTTCAATAAAAAGAAATAGCTGTGTTAGGGCCTTTACAGACTGCCAGAAATAATGCAGCTTGAGACCACTTTAACTGTCCTGGCTCAGTGCTAGGGAATCATGGGAATTGTATTTTTTTTTTTCTGGGACATTGAGCCTTCTCTGTCAGAGAGCTCTGGTGCCACAATAAACTACAGTCTGTAGAATCAGTATGACCAAATGCATCTGAGGAAGTAGACTTTAAGTCTACAAAAGCTCATGCCAACTTATTTCTTTCAGTTAGGGGGTTACAGACTGCCAGAAATAGTGCAAATTGAGTCCACTTTTAGGTTTACAGTTAGTGCTAGGGAGTCATGGGAATTGGTGTGTTTTTTTCTGAGACATTGAGCCTTCTCTGTCAGAGAGCTCTGGTGCCACAATAAACTACAGTTCCCATGATTCCCTAGCACTGATCCAGGGCAGTTAAAGTGGACTCAATTTGCACTATAAGATGCTTATTTTGTTTTATGATAATATAGACACAAAACTCTATGGCAGGATCCTATGCAGTTGCCATGTACATGAATGTAGTGTATAACTGTTGACTTGATAAAGAGACAGTAGGTTTTGCCAAACAGGCAACTATATATGCCTCCAGCTTGATGGATCCATCTTTAGAAGTTATGTTTCCCATCTGTCATAGTCCACAAATGTTTATGCCGGCCTTTCCAACCTGGGGCCTTCCACATGTGTTGGAATACAACTCCCATAATCCCCACCCAGCATAAGCAATGACCGGTGGTGAGGGGACTTGGGTTCCATCATATATGGAAGGCATTGGTTTGGGATATAATGCCTTATGCCATAATAAATTTGTTTATTGTTAAGGTACCTCAGGAGCCTGCTTTTGCTGGACAGACTCCTCTGAAAGTTCTCCTCTGAAAGTGATGCTTCATTAACACTTTTAGTCATCTTAGCTGATGCTTAGCTTTTTTGCCCCTCATGTCAGTGTTCCCATCTTCTCCCACCACCACCAAATACGATGCTTGCTTCCAAGTAAATGATGTATTTGTGGCTTGAGATTATTATCCTTCCCAACAATATCTTTTAAGTGCAATAAAACAATCTTGTTCTGCTCTAGAACCGTGACATGGCTGAGAAACAGGTTCAGCTGCTTTAATCCAAGGGCTACAGAAATTAAATAAAATGCGTGCATTAGGGCAGGGGTAGGCAACCTAAGGCCCGGGGGCCGGATGCGGCCCCCCGAGGCCTTTGGACCGGCCCTAGGCAGGCTGTGCCGCCGCCGCCACCGCCCCCCCCCCGCCATGATGATATTGATTATTGTTGTTATTACTTGTTCTTGGGGGTTTCTTGGCAAAATCTCCACAGGAGTTTTGCCATGGCTTTTCTGGGGCTGAGAGAGTGTGCATGCATATTTTTAAAAAAAAATTAAAAAAATTATTTATTTATTTATTTATTTTTGGTGCTTTGGCCCCCCAATTGTCTGAAGGACAGCAACCCAGCCCCCGGCTCAAAAAGGTTGCCTACCCCTGCATTAGGGTGATTATTGTAGCAAGTGATGTGAGTAGACACTTCACAAATAGCGAGTGAATTCTGTTCAGTGCTCTTATGATGCGAAATATTTTTTGATGAAAACACCACCTTTTTCCAGTTCTCATAAAACATGAACATGGATGGGTGTCAATCATTATATGAGACGCAGGTGCTATTGTCCAGTCTTCTTAACACTGGTGCCAATAGTGGTCAAAGCTGTAGGCCCAAGTGGCAGCCATGGAAACCTTTTCAAAACCTAATTGCTGTGCAAGATAGAGATTTTTCTAGGGGTGTTGTAGTGCTTGGGGAAGATCAGCATTTTCTTCCTTAGTAGAGTTCGCCCTCAAATTGAAGCTTTCAAAGGCTTCAATTAAAATTAAATTAAATATGAAAACCAACTTTAATAAGCTTCCAAAAGATTCTCCTTTGCAGAAATAGCCTCTAAAATAACTTCTATTGATACCCGTGGAAGCTTTTTATTAAAAAAAAGAAAATCTACAGGACAATGGGGAGTGAAGCTGTAGGCCGTAATAGTTGCTTGTGGGGGGTTGCAGACTGCCAGAAATAGTGCAAATTGAGTCCACTTTTAGGGTTAGGGTTAGTGCTAGGGAATCATGGGAATTGTTTTTTTTCTGAGACATTGAGCCTTCTCTGTCAGAGAGCTCTGGTGCCACAATAAAATACAGTTCCCATGATTCCCTAGCACTAACCCTAACCCTAAAAGTGGACTCAATTTGCACTATTTCTGGCAGTCTGCAACCCCCCTGTGTTTGGATCAAACCTGAAGGCTCCCCTCCCCTTTCTTAACATACATCAGCATCTTTGAGCATCTGGCGTATTAAGGTGTGTTTTTTTTTAACTGCTTCTCTGCCAAAAAGGATTTTGTAGTGCTTTAAATATAATTAAATGGGTGGAAATGCCCACATTACAGTACCTGAAGTCTGCAATCTATATACATACAGGGCAACAAGCATTCATTCTATCACAAATACATCTTTCTATGTACTTTTTTTAAAGCTATAAACTACAAGCAGTAAAGGTTTTTTGGGTAGTAATAGCATGCCATTATATTCCAAGTATCCAGACAGCCATGTCAGGTAGCTGAGAGATTTAATCCAAACTGTTTGTGCATTGGAATAGGGCAAACTCTGTTGTAAGGAACAGTGTAATATTGATAGGCACTGAGAAATGGCTTTCTATGTGCATATTGAAAGAGCTGGTGTTCATCAACATTTTGTGTTGTAGAGCTGCTTGCTATGCTTAACAATAATGGAATATAATGGCATGCTATACTTATACAGTGTATTCATTTCATTGTATTTGAGTCTACACCTCAAGATTATTTGTTTGTTTGTTTGTTTGTTTGTTTGTTTATGTCCCACCTTTTCCCCAGTGTGGGATCCAAGGCAACTTGCAGCAGTTAAAACAACCATAGTTTAAAAATTTACGCCATATAAAAGTTAAAAAGCAATTAAATTATTCCCCCCCCCAAAATAAAATAAAACCAGTCAAAAACTTTAGCCATTAAAACAAGAACAAATAAAAGTTCAGCAGATTTATTGTGAGATTTTATTGTTGTAAGCCGCCCTGATTGCTTCAGTAGAGGGGCGGGATAGAAATAATAATAATAATAATAATAATAATAATAATAATAATAATAATAATAATAATAATAATTATTATTATTATTATTATACAGGCCTGAAAAAAATATTTTTACAACAGTTTTCATTTTATGGAGGAAAAAAAAGGCAGAAAGAAAAGATGTCATGTTTTAAGATAGTTTCTGTTGCTTCTTCTGAGTTACATTGTTTTCCAGATAGAACCTGGCATCAGTAATTACTCTCCGAGAGATGTCTGTTACAGCAACAATAATAATGACACTGTCAGGCCACTTTTTTATATCCCAAGTATTTCTTTTGCAGACAATACAAATGATACATGCTTATCATTAAATATAAAAATGTAACCAAACTGACATTAATATCATAATTATGTAGTGGGTTCAGTCATCGTCCCTCATGAATAGTTTATCTGAAATCCAAATAAGAATGACAATGAACCTTTCTCTGCTGTGGTTCCCCATTTGTGGAATATCTTTCGTTTGGCGTCTCAGTTGGCACCAACACAAGATTCAGTCTGGTGTCATGTGTGGTTTGTTGTTTTTTTAAAGGCTTTTATTAAAGTTTTTGGGGGTGTGACTGATTTCTTCCAAAACATACAAGTTGTTGTTCACTGCTGTCAAGTTGAGTTTCACCCATGGCGACTCTGTGAATGGGAGTCCTCCAAGTCACTCTGTCATCAACAACCGTCTCAAGTCTCGCAAATTTAGGGCCATGGCTTCCTTGATGTCATCTAGCCACCTGTAGTGTGGTCTTCCACTTTTCCCGCTGCCTCCTACTTTGCCAAGTATTATTGTCTTTTCTAGATGAATCTCCCAGGTCAGAAGGCACTGGGAATCTCCCAGGTCAGAAGTCTTCCCATGCTATGTCCAAAGTATGATAGTTTCAGGTTACTCTTTGCTTCTAGGGATAGCTCTGGTTCAATTTTTAAAAAATCTTTTTGGTGGGAAATGATATCTACAGAACTCTTCTCTAGCACCATATCTCAAATAAGTTGATGTTCTTCATATCAGTTTTTTTCACTGTCTAGCTTTCATACTATTTCAATGTCTTCAGAAAACAAAAACAATGACCATATATATATAACTTTAAAGTAGTCAATGGTTATATAAATAATCTGTGGTCATTATTTTTGTATTCTTAATATTTAGCTAAACCTGCTCTTGCACATTCTTCTTTGATTTTCTTCAATAGTTGTTCTAAGTTGTTTTCTTGGATTCTGGATTATATTGATAAATTTCCTCTGAAGTCTTATTGACATTATGTGGTCATATTCTTATAATATGTGTTGTGCAGCTTTGGACTTTCCTTTCACCTCTGAGTACTTCAGCAGTTGCCATTCTTTTGGTGTGAGTCCAGCTGCTTCTTTAGCCACAGCACTATTCAGTGCAATTCAATTCTTGATGACAATCCAGAGACCCAATAAACCATATAAAATAAATTAGAATTACAATGAACAATTAGTCACATAGCACAATTCAGAGTTTTCCTCTGCTCTACCCCACTAGCTCATTGAGTGCCTTCTGACCTGGGAGATTCATCTTCTGGCACTATCTCTTGTTTCATTTTGGGTTGTCTCATCATAGGGATTTCATGGTAAAAGACATTCAAAAGGGTCTTACCATGTCTCCTCCTGTACAGTTCTTACAAGAGTTAGCTAACTGCCACTGCCATTGTCTTTGAGAGATCCTTCATCAACATTACCGTATTTTTCGGCATATAAGACGCACCCAATTTTAAAGGAAGAAAATCTAGGAAAAAAAGATTCTTAATAAAATACAGTCAGAGGATGCCTCCGACCCAGGCATCCGCCCAAGGAAAGCAACCAGGCTTTCCTTGGAGGGATCCTGGGGTTTGAGGCGTCCTCCGACCCACGGAGGACGCCTCAGACCCACGGCATCCACCCAGGGAAAGCAACCAGGCTTTCCTTGGAGGGACCCTGGGGTATGAGGCGTCCTCTGGCCCACGGAGGGCGACTCAGACCCTAGGATCCCTGCAGGGAAAGCAGCCAGGCTTTCCTTGAAGGGACCCTGGGCTCTGAGGCGTCCTCCGGCCCACGGAGGACGACTCAGACCCTAGGATCCCTGCAAGGAAAGCAGCCAGGCTTTCCTTGGAGGGACCCTGGGGTCTGAGGCGTCCTCCGGCCCACGGAGGACGCCTCAGACCCTAGGATCCCTCCAGGGAAAGCAACCAGGCTTTCCTTGGAGGGACCTTGGGGTCTGAGGCGTCCTCCGGCCCAGGGAGGACAACTCAGACCCTAGAATCCCTGCAGGGAAAGCAGCCAGGCTTTCCTTGGAGGGACCCTGGGCTCTGAGGCGTCCTCCGGCCCACGGAGGGCGACTCAGACCCTAGGATCCCTGCAGGGAAAGCAGCCAGGCTTTCCTTGGAGGGACCCTGGGGTCTGAGGCGTCCTCCGGCCCAAGGAGGACGCCTCAGACCCTAGGATCCCTCCAGGGAAAGCCTGGTTGCTTTCCTTGGGTGGATGCCTGGGTCCTCCGACCCAAGCATCCGCCAAAGGAAAGCAACATTGCTTTCCTTGGGGCAATGTTGGGGTTGGAGGCGCCCTCCGACCCCAGGATCGCCCCAAGGAAGCTTTCCATGGGGCGATGCTGGAGTCAGAGGCGTCGTCCGACTCCAGCATTGCCCCATGGAAAGCAACCTTTTTTTCCTTGGGGTGATCCTGGGGTCAGAGGAGTGCTCCGACCCCAGGATCGCCCCAAGGAACCTTTCCATGGGGCGATGCTGGAGTCAGAGGCGTCGTCCGACCCCAGCATTGCCCCATGGAAAGCAACCTTTTTTTCCTTGGGGTGATCCTGGGGTCGGAGGAGTGCTCCGACCCCAGGATCGCCCCAAGGAAGCTTTCCATGGGGCGATGCTGGAGTCAGAGGCGTCATCCGACCCCAGCATTGCCCCATGGAAAGCAACCTTTTTTTCCTTGGGGTGATCCTGGGGTCGGAGGAGTGCTCCGACCCCAGGATCGCCCCAAGGAAGCTTTCCATGGGGCGATGCTGGAGTCAGAGGCGTCGTCCGACCCCAGCATTGCCCCATGGAAAGCAACCTTTTTTTCCTTGGGGTGATCCTGGGGTCGGAGGAGTGCTCCGACCCCAGGATCGCCCCAAGGAAGCTTTCCATGGGGCGATGCTGGAGTCAGAGGCGTCGTCCGACCCCAGCATTGCCCCATGGAAAGCAACCTTTTTTTCCTTGGGGTGATCCTGGGGTCGGAGGAGTGCTCCGACCCCAGGATCGCCCCAAGGAAGCTTTCCATGGGGCGATGCTGGAGTCAGAGGCGTCGTCCGACCCCAGCATTGCCCCATGGAAAGCAACCTTTTTTTCCTTGGGGTGATCCTGGGGTCGGAGGAGTGCTCCGACCCCAGCATGGTCCCAGGGAAAGCAACGCTCCTTCCCCCTGCGTCCTCGGTGGTTCAATGGGCTGCTCAGCCTCCGATCCCAGGAGCAGCCCGACCCACCGAGGACGAGCGGCGGCCTTGGAGGGGAGCTACATTCGGCCTATTAGGCGCACCAACTTCCCCACCGTCATTTTGGGAAGAAAAAGTGCGTGTAATATGCCGAAAAATACGGTACTCCTCACTACTGCTGCTGCTCAGTAACTGTTTGGCACATTTAGGGCCTTTGCAGACTGCCAGAAACAGTGTAAATTGAGTCCACTTTAACTGCCCTGACTCAGTGCTAGGGAATCATGCGAACTGTGGTTTATTGTGGCACCAGAGCTCTCTGACAGAGAAGGCTCAATGTCTCAGAAAAAAATACAGTTCCCATGATTCCCTAGCACTGAGCCAGGGCAGTTAAAGTGGACTCAGTTTGCACTATTTCTAGCAGTCTGCAAAGGCCCTCAGTCTGGCTGCTCAGGAAAAACCTGGCTGACAAACCTACTAGCAGCACTGCATACCATCAGCATAATCTCTTGCTTCACAAGAACACACAACCCCACCTCCCAGAAAGGTAGTGCCATGGTGGGGGAATGCACCTGGTTTAAAACTGTTTTTACCTTTCAAGATGCTCCAACCTTTAAAATTGTTTAATATGACTTTAGTCTATTTTTATGGTTTGAAATTTTAAACTGTTCTAAGTTGTTTAAATTGATTTTGCTTGCACAGCATCCTGAGATCCCATGAAACAGTGTGATATAAATATTCAAATAAATGAATTATGGTTCCCCCCGCCAGGATTCTTCGAATGGCAATTTTTCTAGAGCAGTGATTCCCAAACTTTGGTCCTCCAGATGTTTTGGACTTCAGCTCCCAGAAGTCCCAACAATCTTGGCCAATAGTTGAGAATTCTAGGAGCTGAAGTCCAAAACATCTGGAGGACCAATGTCTGGGAACCACTGTTCTAGAGGTATTTAAGCAAATGTTGGATATCCATTGGTCAAGGATGCTGCAGTTGCAACCTACACTGATTCCTTGTCTTCCAGAGTTAACAGCAGGAGTAGGCAGCCTTTCCCCTTTAAGGGCCGAGGGACTTCAGCTCCCAGAAGCCTCAGCCATGTTGGCCAATAGTCCCATGTTGGCCAATAGCTCCTGGGATTCTGGAAGCTGAAGTCCCTTGGCCCTTAAAGGGAAAAGGTTGCCTACCCCTGGTTAACAGCTTATGTTGTAAAAGAGAGAGAGAACAATACATATGTCCCTCAATTTTTCCCTTTCTATTACGATACAATGATTTCTTCCAAAACTGTTATAAGCCTTTCCAGGTTCCAGAGATGCATTTGCTTTGTGTGTGTTTGTATAGGTAAAGGTATTCCCCGTTGACAAGGTTATCAAGTCATGTCCGGCCATAGGGAGCCATAGAGGGAGGTGCTCATCTCCATTACTAAGCCGAAGAGCCACTGCTACTCTGTGATCATGTGGCCAGCATGATTGCACAAAACGCTGTTTACCTTCCCACTGAAGTGGTACCTATTTGCATTTTACATTTACATTTGCATGCTTTTGAACTGCTAAGTTGTCAGAAGCTGGGACTAGTGATGGGAGCTTACCCCATCATGCAGCACCTGGGCCTGGAACTGCCAACCTGCCATTGCAATCAACAGAGTCAGCATCTTAACCACTTGAGCCACCGCATCCCATATGTTTGTATACATGTCTTAAAGTTGTCTATATTGTGACCCTATGAATTTCAGGAGGGAAAAGCATGACAATAGTTTGAGAGGTGGAAAAGCAATGAGAAAGCATAAGGCTGGGGAAAGGGTTAAGCACCTCCTCTCTCATGCATCTCTTTTTAAAACAATCCCCACCCAAACCTGTTTTTTCTTGACAATTAAGAGTGTTGTTGTTGTTGTTTTGTCTTCAAGTCATTTCTGACTTATGATAACCATAAAGCAAACCTGTCACTAGGTTTTCTTGGCAGAATTTGTTCAGAGGAGGCTTACCTTTCTCTTCCTCTGAGGCTGAGAGTGTGTGACTTGCCCAAGATCACTTAGTGGGGTTCCATGGCCGAGTGGGAATTCAAACCCTGGTCTCTCAGTATCCTAGTCCAACACCCTAACCACTTTTTAATGCAGATTGCAGCCTTTAGTATCAGATCAATAGAAATCTGGTGTTCACCTTAAAAGATACTGGTACATGTAGACAAAAATATAATTTTAAGTTTTTAAAACATCTGGACTGTGTTATTCTAGACTGTGAGGCTCTTGTCATATTCCCATTGTCAAATATTAGTGTGTGGGTGGATAGTTAGACAGATAGATAGACAAACATTTCTTTTAATCTCTTTCAATTTAATTTTTCTCCCATTTAGGTAACATTTTGAACAACCCCAGTCTTCAATTCAAAAACAGAGAAGATGGAGGAGACCATAGAGCTTTCACCTGATGGAAATTCTCTGATAAAAGCTGTTTATCACAGAAGACTGCGTCTCACAAGATTGTTATTAGAAGGTGGAGCCTATATTAATGAAAGCAATGACCGTGGTGAAACTCCCTTAATGGTTGCTTGTAAGACAAACCATGTGGACCACCAGAGTGTCAGCAAAGTCAAAATGGTGAAATATCTTCTAGAAAATAAGGCAGATCCAAATATCCAGGACAAAACTGGGAAGACAGCCTTGATGCATGCATGCCTGCAGAAAGCTGGCCCTGAAGTCATTTCTTTGCTACTTAAAAGTGGGGCAGATGTAAGTTTGCAAGATCATTCTGGCAACTCAGTTCTTGTTTACTCAGTAAATTCAGAGGATAAAGAAACTCTGAAACTTCTTTTAGATGCTTGTAAAGCAAAAGGTAAAGAAGTGATAATCATTACAAAAGACAGGTCTCCATCTGGAAAACAAAGAACTAGGCAATACTTAAATGTACCTCCACTTGACAGTGATGAATCTCAGTCCCCAGGTTCTTGCACTTCTCCATCAGATGTAGAAGTTAAAACATCTCCATCTCCATCCACAAATTCAAATCAAAGAGAAAATGCTCTCTTTAACTTTAAAGAGACTAGTTATCCTGGAAGAAAGGAAGATTCACCTGAGCCAAACTCTCCTTCAAAGAAAACACACACAGGACCTCATGTGCAGCATGTGTACTCTGAACCTTGGATGAAGACTACTTCTTCAATATCCGAACAGAATCAAATATCATATTTACAAGAAGAGCTTCAGGATATAACTCCTGAAGAAGAACTGTGTCTTAAAATTAATAGTCTAGCCTTGTCTAAGAGGCTTATCACTAGGCATCACAGCATTGACATAAAGGATACCCTTAATTTCTTGAAAAACTTTGAGCAAACTGCCTCAAGAAATATGTCATACGATGAAATAAATTCTCATTTGTTATTTGGTGAGCCAAATCGAAGTGACGTTCCTGTTGAGCAAAATCCAGATTCAGCCCAAACAAGTTTTGTGTCCACGCTCAAAAGCATTGTACAAAGGAGAAATCTGGGGGCAAATCACTATAGTTCTGATTCACAGTTAACAACTAGCTTAGGTCCTCTTACAGAAGATAGAAAATTGCTTCTTGGGAAAAAAAAGCTTCTCTCCCCATCCCCATCACTGTCATCTAGTTCCAGAGAACTGATTGAAAACATGCCTCCTACTTTCTTGAGTAGGAGAAATCATGCTATTTTAGAGAGACGGGGATCAGATCACAGTGCATTGGCTAGACCAGGTTTTCTCCCTCCCTTAAATGTGAACCCTCATCCCCCATTTCCTGATATCTACAAGATCAATTCAACGTTTTCTTGTGGACAAAAACCCCTAATCCCAACAGCACCTGCTTATCCTAAAGATTTCAAAAGTAAGACTCTCTTGACAAGGAGACAGTCATTACAAACTGAGCAGATAAAGCAGCTAGTGAATTTTTAGCTGATTACAAGGCAACAACAGTTAATGGCATCCTAACAACCTGACTCTTTTGGAATATGAGAATTGGCTGCACAAGCCTCCGAGTAACAATGATGTAGCAGCTTACTCAGTCACAAACGTTTTTCTTGAGCTTCAGCTGTGAAAAAGTTGTTTTTGTTGGTTGCAGATATAATATGGTGCAAAATATTGCTGCCTTCATCACTGCTTTCATAATAAGGAAGTATGGATATGATTCTCCATATTCTGCAAAGAAAATATAAACTAATTTTTTTAAAAAAAGAGGCAAGACTCTGATGTGGCAAAGTCTTGAGTCTGCAGATATTAAGCTCTGTCGTTTATGAGGTTACTGGTGTTTTAACTGCAGTGTGTGACTATATTTCAACAGCTATTGAGTGACTAAGCTTTATGCAGTGCAATAATGGGACAGATGAAAATATTCAGTATGTAGTTAAGTGCATTTAGGCCTATTGAATTCAGTAAGCTTAGTCATGTCTCACTGTGGCTAGTGTCTATTATTCTTATATCAAAGTATACTTTTTAAAAAAAGGTTATAGATATCTTTATAAAGGTGAATGCACACCGAGAAAACTTACATAGATTTTAGCAACAAGTTTTAAAGGTGGAATATATGAACAATAGATAATATAGCAGTGTATAAAAGAGCAATGATTTGATCTAGTTGATAACAAATGGAAGAGATGGTTCCATTTGGAAGAGATGTAAAGTTGAAAATCCAAAATACTTTTCCAGCTTTACAAAGCAAATTTCCTCCTTTCTAGCTCTCTGAAGCTTTTGGTGTTAATCTATGTAAAATATTTATTTAAATTAAAAAAAAAAACCTGTGGAAGTGATGAAGGTTAACCAGAGTGCATTACACTATTATTTATTTATTTATGCAATGTATTTCAACTATTGTTGTTAGAATTCAGACTCTTCCCCCCTCCCCCCCCCCCCCCCCCAGTCATGCTCTTTTAACATTACAGAATTTCAAACAAATAGGATCTGAGGGCTGGCAGAAACTTGGCAGAAACTTTACACAATGATGATGGTGATGATGATGATGTGTTCTTGCAGTGACAGGGGCATAACATTATTTATTAGACGCAGTGCACTTTGATTATATTCTTAGTGAAGGACACTGTAAAACAAACATGTTCTGGACTGTATCCAAGTATGCCATTGTGCTAGTATAAAACCCATTGTGCCGGTGATTGTGCATTTCCAGAGTTAGCACAAGAGTGGTATCAGGAAGGGTGACTGCAATTGTTTGTGGATCCAATTGACTGTATAAGCTCTTGTACAGTTTCTTTGCAGAATCTCTTGGAAAATGGTGTGGTCCAGAACCACCTCACTAGTTGGGATTTTCTCTTCACTAGTTAATTGGATTTAGACCTTTGTGTTTATCAAGAGCACTTGGAAACCCACAATTCTTGTTTTAGTGTGTCCTTGACCAAGATTTAATCAAATACATTAGTCTTTGTCTTCTTTATCCTTGTCATTTATTTTTGTCCCCCTTTCTCTTTTCTCTCATAAAGCCTCACAATTAAACATTCAGACATTGTTGGTGTCGGAGGAGATGAGAAAAGGCACAAAGGAGATGCAAAGGAGGAAGCATGAGGCCTCCCATTTCCTGTCATTCAAGCTGCTTCCTATTCTCCTCTGCCTCTTGTGCATCACCTAGATGTTCTGCCTGCTTGCATGGAGTCTGTTTTTGTATGACTACCCTCTCTGTATAGGCTGGAGTGATTTGGCTTGTATTTTATTTTGAGTTGCATGGTAGAAAAGACTAGACACTCCTGGAAACCAAAGGCAGCTGTCATGAGAATGTAGCATGAGTAGAGATACACACAGACAGAGTACATATGGGAGATTGCAGGGAGGAATTGCTCCCATGGTCCTTTGATGTACTCTGCAGTGGTTATTATAACAAAGAACAGTGTATGCAAACTCACGCCTTTCTTGATTGCTATTATTCAGGAACTTTTCCAGTTCTAGAAATCTCATCACGTCAGTGAACTCAGGATAATTATCTTGCCCAGGAAGAGGATATTTGTTCAGAAGCATACCAATATCTTCATTGCCTGAGCATGGAGGGGGTTGGTCTTTCATGTGGATAAGTCTTCGTAGATTGTGGCAGATGCTTTTTATATTTATTCCACGTTTCGCAAGTCCTATAGACGT
Organism: Phrynosoma blainvillii; assembly: GCA_026167975.1. NCBI lineage: Eukaryota > Metazoa > Chordata > Lepidosauria > Squamata > Phrynosomatidae > Phrynosoma > Phrynosoma blainvillii. The sequence continues at coordinate 55,825,986 of JANUYF010000002.1, read as the reverse complement.
ATCCTGTGAAAAATAGCATTGCTGTTTACTTGTCTTTTATAGAGGTGGGAAAGAGAGCTGATGTTGTAAATGCCAGACTTAATAGCGCAGGCACTTTTCCTGAGAAGTGGCATTTATCATATCTCTGTAGTCAGTTATAACTGGTATTATGTGGTTCATTTAAAATGCCTGAAGCTTTTTGAATCTTCTGCTGTTCTTTTTATTGATTCCGTACAGTTAACCATTTTTTTTTCTTTCCACTAAATATATTTAGTTCTATGTTGTTTGTAATACTTAAGCGATTCACTTACATCAAGACAGTAGATCCCTCTTAAATAATGAAACTATTTTATGGTGATTAATGTGCAACTATATTGCCTACACTGCTCTCTATAAATCACATTCTCTTCAGTATCCAGATTCTTTTTTCACCAATGTTTCTTCCAAAAGCAACAAAGAATCTTCTGACACCATCTGACTAATACATTTTTATACATTTTATTTGTGAGCCAAGACTCAGTTTACCATAATAAAATTGGTTAGTCATTACGGTGCCACAGAGACTCTGATGGTTTTTTGAAAATGATTTTTGATGCAGTAGACTAACAGTAGAGTTTAACCATTAAAAACAACAACAACACAACTCTACGGCTCCCATTCTGGAAACAGTTTTGCCCAGTATTTTTTCCAGATGGCCAATTGCCCACTATGGACGTTATCACACAGGGGCCAGTTTCGTGGTTAAAGAGATAATAAAGTGGAAATAAAGCATCCCGAAAATTAAGGGAAAATAGCGCTAAATTGCGCAAAAGCTTTCACACGTAATTAGAATAAAAACGGAATTAAGTGAAAAGTGAAAAAAAGACATTTTTAACTTTCATGCACAAGTGGGAAAAAACCGTAAATGCACTAGAAATGGGTGTATTTTGTGACCAGACTCCTCCTTTTCCAGGGCGGGTCCTGCATTTCATTCAACCTTCTCCCCTCTCCAGGACGAAATGTCAAACTGTCCTCCATTTGGAGCAGGAGTAAGAAGCATGATTTCTGGGGGACGTTTTGGAAATTCCTCCTGGACAGAAGGCTGAAATGCAGCACGTATCCTCGAAGAAGGAGGACACCTGGTCTCCCTGGTTGCCACTCACTGTGCTTTTCAATAACGCTCAAAACGGAGGACATTTGGGAAATTCCTCCTGGACAGGTTGAAAAGGAGGGTGCGTCCTGGAAAAGGAGGACGCCTGGTCTCCCTGCTTGCCACTCACTGTGCTTTTTAAAATAATGCTCAGAATGGAGGACATTTTGGAAACTCCTCCTGGAGAGAAGATTGAAATGCAGGGTCTCCCCTGGGTGCTACTCACTGTGCTTCTCCGTGAGGTCCAAAACGGAGGACATTTGGGGAATCCCTGGGGAATCCCTCCTGGACAGAAAGCTGGACTTGCCCGGAAAAGGAGGACGCCCGGACACCGTGCTGGCTCCCAACCTGCTTCCCGCCTCCGCAGAGAGGAGGGAAGAAGAGCACCAAAAGTTCAGGGAAAGTTGTCCTCCCGCCAGAGGAGGGGTGCTTCTTACCCTCGGGGGTCGCGGGGGGGCTTCGGCCCAAAAAGCCAGAGCCAGAGCCTCCTCCGTCCGTCTATCCGTCCATCCACCTCCCCTCCAAAATTGGGCTGTCCTCCGCTTTGGCTCCAGAGGCGCCTGCCTGCCTCTCTTCCTCCCTCCCTCCCTTCCTCTGAGGAAGAGGAGGAGGAGAAGCCACTGGGCTTCCTTTGCCCTCCAAGGAGGGACACCAGGCACCGCCAAATGGAGGGCCTTCCGGGGGGGGAAAAAGGAGGACGTGGCCAAAAGGAAAACTCAAAACACTGACAGAAAGGATAAATTCAGGCTTCTCAGTCAGGATCTTTTGGGATACCTCCTGGACAGGGAAAGTGGAGAAAGCGGAGAAGCTCATGTCTGCCTGGAATGTTGTCACCCAAGCAAACCAGGAAGTAAACGCAGCCTCATAGAACCATGGGAAAACCGGGAAGAAGCTTTAAAGGAGATTTGTTTGTGCAAATTTGAATTTCACACTGAGGTAAATGCGAAATTAATGTAATATCGCAAATGCATTTCCTCTTAATTCCCGAAATTAAAAAGATCTCGGATAACACCACTTTCTGACCACTTTCTGACCACATTCTGTGCAACGCCGTGTGAAATCGTGAGGTGTAAGTGCACTATTTTTTTGGGATTTGTGTGGGATAACCTATAGATTTCCCCCGTGTGATAACGTCCTATGTCTTGTTTCTTGCTCCTAGTTCCTCACCACATAATTTTCTTGCTTCCTTGCAGATGAAGAGCACTGTGGGAATTATGTTCAAGAAACAGTCAGATACATCTCTCCCCCCACATATAGGTTTTCATAAAGGAAGGAAAAGATTATTCAGTTAACCATCAAGTATCTATTTATCCCATGGCCTAAATACTCTAACGCACCAGATATCTTCTGATCTTGGAAGCTAAGCAAAGTCAGCTCTGGTTAGTACTTGAATGGGAAACCACCAAAAATACTAGATTCCATAGGCTGTACAGTTTCAGAGGATGGAACTGGCAAAAACCCCTCTGAGTATTCCTTGCCTAAGAAAAACCTATGAAATTCATGGGGTTGACAGAAATTGACAGGCAAGCCTGTAGGAACTACTAGTGCTGTAGTTAACTAAGTCTGTCAGTTTTACAAGGTAATAACCCAAATATTACATCCAACTCCCTCACGTCATCTGTATAATTTTCCTTGAAATGTTAATAAAGCAATTACATTCAGGCAATCTGTTTACAGAAATAAGTTGCTGTCAACACTATAAGAGAAATAAGAGCTGAACTGGTAATGTCAGAAGCAGCTTTATTGTGCTTAAGGAAAGGCTGTACAGTATCAAATCTCTTTATAACTATTAGTTTCCTTTATGTATTCTCTAAGGCACACAGTCACTGGTAATACGAAATAGATAACACATATCTATAAGGACAACATTCTTCAGTTTCCAAACACAGCCTAGCTGTGTATCAGAGTTCTGTGAGATAACATACAGTAGGTTTTATGGAAGGATAAAAATCAATCCCGTCCAGTGTCAACAAAAGGTTGTGATTAAAAATGTGTGGATAATGGAGGAAACAAAACAAAACTACTTTACGTCCCCAGGCAAAGATGAGCTACATTTTAAGTGGATAGATACTAGATTTGATCTCTGTAAATATAAGTTTAAAAAAAAAAAAAGGACATGAATGCAAAAAGAGAATATATGGTTAAGACAATGGGTTGAAATGGCATTTTAAAAATTTATGGGATTTATATCCCGCCTGTCTCGGATTCAAGGCAGCTTACAATAATTTTAAAAGATTGCTTTCAACGCAACACTAATTGGAGACACAAAGAAACTAAAAATTCCTGTGACATCATCTTAATGCTAGTGAGCTGTTATAGGTAGATAAAATATGTCTGGCAGCTCTAAATTTTAAAATATTATGTTAACTTTTGTAGATATTTCATTCTGCCCATACTAATTTTAAGTAAATTTTTTATTGTTTTACTTTTCAATTTTGTAAGGCAGTATTTATTTTGAGTTTCATTAACTTCAAATGAAACAGCTCTTATTGTAAAACACAACTGGTACACTTGTATTCCTGCTTTTTTAGACCAGAGCCAACTGGAATCTGAAACCAAATCTACATATCTAAAGGCGGGGTATACATAAAGTATTATTATGAAGTCTGGAGAGGAAATGTGATTCTTAATTGTTTTTATCCGTTGGTGCAGACAGTTGTCCTGATCCCAGAAAGTTAAATACATTAAACAAAGGGATATATGTTATTATGTGTACTGATTAAAGTTCTTGAATAAAAGAGAAAAGAAAACCCAAAAAGCAGGAAGGGAAGAGAAGAAGGGGGAAAAAAAGAAAGTGGCAGCACCTTTAAAACTGGTTTTTATTTTAGCATGCATTTTTGTGGATATTAAACCAATTGACTGTTGTGGGAGAGAATGTAATAGGACCCAGGAAGGTGTAAACCATGTCCCTTGCCCTAAATTTCAAAAAAGACTAGTAGAGGTGATAGAGGCCTTGCAGATTTCTACTGTGGTCTTTCAGATTTCTGCAGTTAGTGTTGATTTGCATGTATTAAAGCAGCACAGGATGAGTCAGGGGCAGCAAGATTACATGCACTTGGAAAACTATCCTCTGCATCCAGAGCTAATGTCTACAGATCAATGGACTTGGTGTGTTGGATCTTTGAACACAGGTAATACTGAAGAAGGCAAATGGTGTAATATTACTGTATTACAGTTACCCATGGCCCAATATTAGCCAGTACCCAAATCTGCTCTAAAGAGTAGGAAGATACTATAGAACAGGGACCGGCAACCTACGCCTGGGGGCCGGTTAAGGCCCAGGTCCCTGGACTTACTGGCCCAGGTGGAAGGTTGCCGCCGCCGCCGTGCGCCGCTGCGCATTTTTTCCGTTGTGCAGCTGCGCGTACCGCAACTGCCATTTTGGAAATCAAAATGGCGGTCGCGACATGTTTGCGCATGCGCAGTACTCCTGCACATGTGCAAACGAGTCGTGACCGCCATTTTGAAAATTAAAATGGCGGCCGCGAGTGGCGACCGCCATTTTGGAAATCAAAATGGCGGCCACAACTTGTTTGCGCATGCGCAGGAGTACTGCGCATGAGCAAACCCGTCATGACCGGCATTTTGATTTCCAAAATGGCAGTGGTGGCGCACGCGGAGGAGGCTGTGCAGAGGCGGCAGCAGCATGCGCGGGACGGAAGCGCGCGGGGGTGCGCACGCGTGCATGTGCTGCCTTCCCCCCCTCGGCCCAGAGGCGAGAGGGACTTCGCGGGACCGGCCCAGGCAGAAAAAAGGTTGCCTACCCCTGCTATAGAACAATGTGTCAGTCAACCAACCCACTTGGTGAAAAACTGCCATCCCTCCCAGCTGTGAACAGGAGTCTCTCCTGAATTGCAGAATCTCCTATGAATCCCTCCTTCTTTTATTTGCAGAAGGGCTACCAGTGATCAGAGCTTGGAAAAATCAGTTTTGTGGGACTGCACTTGCAGAATCCCACAACCAATGGCCATACTAGTTGAGGAGATTTAGGATGCTGTAGCCTTAAACCAGGGGTCGGCAACCTACGGCCCGGGGCCCCACGCTTACCGCCCCCCCTGCCGCCGCCTGTCACTGCTGCAGCTAGTTTCGGCCGCCATGCGGCCGCGACGCATTTGCACATGCACAGTACTCCTATGCATGCGCAAACGATTCGCGGCTGCCATTTTGGAGAACAAAATGGCGGCCACGTCATGCGCGGCGGCGGCTGCATCAGCGCGTGTGGGGGTGGCAGTGGCGGCGGCGGCAGCAGCAGCGTGCGTGCTGCCATTCCCCCCCTGGCCCGCCAGAAGGGACGACTTCGGGGGACCGGCCCCTGGTTCAAAAAGGTTGAATGCTGCCCTGGGGCTGTGTCAGGGCCAGCAAAGGTGGCTTTTTACCGGCCCAAATAGGAGCGGATCTTTTCTGCTCCTATTTGTGCTGGCATCAGGGCAGATTGTGGCTTTGGCATGTGGTTGCTGTGGCTCCAAAGCAACCAGCTCCAGGGCGGCACCAGCCTGCCCTTTTTGGGCCATCTGTTCCAGCCCTTAGAATGTGCTCTAGAAAGGCAGAACTGTGAGTCCCTTTTTGTTTGTTTATAGTATTTACATCACTTTTTACATGCGAATGAACTACAGGTTTGCTTACAACACTAAGCAAGTATTCAATTTTTTTAAAAAACTACAATAAAAAAGTTATTATACACATTATATGATATACACATATCAGGTAGTAAAGGAACCTAAAACAGGTTTCTAAACATCTTAGTAATGCTGCTAAAGTTTCATTAGTATGCTAAGAGTGAATTAATTCCTCAAAATTGTAAACAACAACACACAAAATCCTTGAGAAAGCAAAACTGCACCAACCGCACACAAGGATGTAAATGAGGGTAGAGTGAAATAATTTAAACAAATCTTTAGAGGTGGGAAGCTCTAATTTGAGAGGGAGTGTGGTAAAAACAACTCAGTGGGGAGTGAACATAAGTTTTAAGTGCCCAGAAAATGCTGAATTGTTGGAGTGGAGAGAGGGAAACAAACACCAGAGAAGTGCAACATTTTGTCACAACATTTTGTCATGCCTGTTAAAGTGAAATCACAGTATTTCATTTTAATTTAGAGTATCTATAGTGCTGTAACTGAACTGTGAAAGAGCCCCTGGTTATATTTTTGTGCCTAATGATAACCTTGCAATACCAAGTACATTTCTATACTGCTAATCAGTGAACTAACACTCCCTAAGCAGTTTACAATGTATAAGCCAATTGCCCCCAACAAGCTGGATACTCATTTTATCGATTTACAAAGGATGGAAGGCTGAGTGTACAGTGGAGCCCTCCAGGATCGAACTTACAATGTTGTGGCTGCAGGACCGCCATTTAACCACTGCATCACCAAGGCTCCATAATTAAGTAAGGCATAACAGTAAGGCAAGTAATTCTCCTGGACCAGAGATGGGGGATAAATCTTAGAAGAAATAAAATTTAGACTTCATACCTCATAAACTTGCATCTTAGGTTAAGGCTTTAACACACACATTTTTAAAGACATGGTTTCTAAAATTGCTTATACCAATCTTAATTATGTTACCCCCCCCCACCAGCCAGCATCCCAGAAACACCTATGGTACAATGTCTTGATATAACATTCAACTTCATTTTTGTACTGACTCACATCATCCTACTTACGCAGTGTACTTTGTCTTTATAGATGTGCTGTTATTCCTGTTAAAACTGAAAAGATTAATTTTAAAAACTAATTACAAAAGAACAGGAAAGGTTGTTAAAACATGTATTTTTCCCAAATGCACTTGCACATAGAAAGAAAAAACAAAACCAGAGTACTTTAAGGAATAGTTTATTATCAGATGTGTTTTTATGGGTAAGGTCAATTGATACCAATCACCTTTTCAAAAAGCCTGCTGTAAGTCCTTCAGGTCTGCATCCATGTCTGAGGAAGGTCAGCTTGGCTGTATCCTAGACTTTGACTTTAGGTTATCATATACATCCTGTGGAACTCATTTCATAGCAGCACTGTGTTGTCCAGAAGGTTCTTTGTATTGTTCTTGTTGTTATGTGTCTTCAAGTTGACTCTGACTTATGGCAACCCTATCATTGCGTTTTCTTGGCCTGATGTCCTCAGAGATCTGCCATTTCCTTCTTCTAAGGTTGAAAGAGTGATTTGTGCAAGGTCATCCTGTGGCTAAGTGAGATTCAATCCTGAGGTCCTAGTCCAACACTCATAGCACTACACCACACTGGATCTCCAGTTAATTTTTTTGGTATAGATTATTTCAATTTTATGTAAGATTAAACATCCTTGAATTGCAGATACATTTTTTCTAGGAATTTCGGGGCACTGATTAAAGTTATGTAGATGTTAGGAAACAACAACCCACAGTGTCTTGGGAGTGCTGGGGGCACCAGCTATTTACTGTTTCAAGTCAGCTATTAGTTATATTAGCCATGTAGCTACCCTTACACTGCCAATGATATAAAGCCAGAGGAAGGACCTTGTGGCCTTCCAGATAATGGAAACTACTCCTCATCAGCCCTAACCAGCCTGGGAACAATGATGAGGCAAGATAAGTGCAGTACTTCTATATCTGAAAGTCCAAAATATCCTCTTATTATTTTGGATGAGGACAAAATGAAACTACTGCTCATAAAAAAGCTGACTGTGGGATAGCTATAGAAGACAGCAAGGTCCAGGACAAGGCTTTTCAAATGTTGAAGCTAGTGACCTCAGGAGGGCTGAATGGAATTTCTGTATGCTTTTTCCCCTTAAACTTTGTAAATAGGATAGGCATGTCTTGAAAGGAAGACACAATACAATTTTTGCAATAATTCTGTTTTGGTTAAATCTTTTATATATATATATATATTTAAGTGGCTTGGTTTCTAAATCGCTTTGTTATTCAGATTATTCCTGCCAAAACATGTACCTGCACCCTTGTCCACATACACCCCAATTGTCTACATCTGAGGGAAGCAAAGCAGCTTCATTTTTTCATTTCATTTATATACCGCTTCATACCGTGCTATGGGGTGTCTAAGCGGTTTACAACTGTAAGCTCATTGTCCCCCAACAGTTGGGTACTCATTTTAGCGACCTCGGAAGGATGCAGGCCTGAGTCTAGCCTGAGCCCTGGCTAGTATTGAACTCGCAACCTTGTGGTCTATGAGTGAGTGGCTGCAGTACAGGCTTTTAACCACTGGGAAGAGAATTTGGAGGGGCTTGAGAGCAGCCATAGAAGGAAGGGGAATCAATAAAAGGCCCATTCTATTAACATGAATTGTTCAAAGAAGGACACCTAGGTGAGAATTTTCTTGGTGTATTATGCTAGCAACTGCACTTTGCTAGGGTCATGCAGCAATGGCAAGGGAAGGCAGATGACATCTACTTTCTCCAATGCCTGTCATCTTTTATGCCTGCTGTGGCTTTAGCTTTTTTCCCTTCTCATCAATGCCTACACTGGTGTATTGCAACAAGCATCTGGCTTTTGGATCCAAGTCAAGGTACTATCTACCAACAAAGATATGAATATGCTATAATTTACATTCCAATAGCCTTTCTGAATGCAGAATCTTGAGGTTCTGAGATATCATAAAAAACTTTACTTTTATCAAAACTCTCTCTGATGATGAGCAGATCTTCTACAGAATAGTCATCATGTTTTCCTGTCCAAATGGTCAGGGTATATCTAGAATAAGAGTTATCAAAATGCATATGTTTGGTTTTACAAATGTATACACACAAAAAACTAAAACAACATAAACAAATAAAATACTAATACTTAAGATGGTTATCATTAGATGATTAAAACAGCTCATGCCACAGGAGACTGAGGAGCAAGCACAATCTAATTGGAAAAATTTGTTGTTCACAATTTCCCTGATGAAGAATCATTGTAAATCAAATGGTCTCTTCCATTGTTTTTGACAATCTTTACCATGAACCATGGCACATGCCATATGAAGCCAGTAATGAGAATTTGTGTTTTCTTTCCCACCCTCTTCCTGCTGCCCTTGGGAACTAGCTATGGAAATTTGTTTCTGGGTTGGATTAAACCAGAAACCCTATACTAATGCTGAAAGAATGCATGTAACCCTCAAATACAGTGTGGTTCAGAACACCATCCCCAGTTTCCTATGTTGAGCAGGACAGTCTGACAGGAAGATTCTAAATTCCAGGTTAAGAATCTGGAATTTACTTCTGAACAACAATGACTGTGCTGTAAAGCACTATCTGCATGCAATATTAAGTATTTTAACTATACATTTATGGCAGAAATATGAAACTGCCAGGATTTAGAGGGTTGCAAAAAGGTTTTGCCTAACCTTAAAATAGACCACAGAGCCAAAAACATGATAAAACTGCCTCCACTCCCCCGTTTTAACAAAAAAGTAGTTTGCTCTCTGATGAAAAAAAATATTTAGGAAGGCCCAAAACATATTTTGTTTACTGATGCTTTATAAGAAAATAGCCAACATATTAAATCAGCCCTCTGTTCTACATAAAACAATTTCCTTTGAAAGTAAACAAACATGATAAATTAAAGTGACTTTTCCAAATGATGTTTTCATTATGTGTTGCAGAAAAAAGAAAATCTATTTAAAGAACTGAAGAGATACTGTACTAAAATAGGTAACTGATGTTAAACATACCTATTTGATTGCTGTAATAACCACTGCAATTCAGATATGGACTGGCGCAGTAAAGCTGCTCTTACAGGAAATGTTATTGGCTGAGTAAGATCTGTACATATTGCTGCCATCTCTTGCACCATTGATGAACTATAGCCTAGAAAGATAACAAACAATACAGCATTCAGAAATCCTCAACATCAGTGGAACTTATTGATATGTAACTTACAATAAAAAATATAATTTTTCACAAAATACTAATATTTTATAAAATACTACAGGTGGCCCGACACATTTGCTGGGGTTAGAGCCACAAGATCCCAGCAAAAGTAGAAAAATTGTGAATATCATAAGCCCACCTCCCCAAACATGCATGGTACACACTCTTGTAACCAGTACCAGCTGTCATTTGCTTTCCGATCTTGCCAGCACAACCTCATTCATATCTTAAACTCATTCCTAGCCCATCAACCTTCTCTTCCTCCTCCTCTTCTTCCAACACCACCAGCCCAAGTGACCACTGTTTGTGGTAAGGAAAGCAATTGCCACTCCTGAAAGAATGTATTTCAGGTGTTCTTTCAACATATGGACAGGACTGACTATATAAAGAAACAAAGGGAAAGGTATCAGGGGACATAGTACCATGCGTCCATCCCATGCCACAGTCAATCCTGCGGGCACCGCCTCCTCAATGTCCAGGCCAGGCACCACCTGGGCTAGCTGCAGTTATGCAGCCAGGAGAAAGGGAATGAGATTGTGCTCCAGCGAGTTGCTGGAAAGCTAGAAAAGCAATCTTATTTCTTTTCCCCGTCTGCAAATAGGTACTGCCTGGTTGCCTTGCCTCTCTCCCCTCACAAGTAAATGGCTGTGGCAGTATCCTAGAATGCTGCTGGGGGTGGGAGGAGAGTTGGACACTACATAAGAAGCTAGTGAATAGCTTCTTGTAGAAACTCTTTTTAAAAAAAGACACATGGGTCCACAACTGTGCATGTCATCATCAGGATACCAGCCAGCATACATGATAGCAGCCTCACATTGTTTTGTAAATATAGTATGAGATAGATGAATTGCAGGGAACTGAAACAACACAAGTAAGCAAATTTGAGTTAAGCATGATCTGTGACTGCATTCAAATATTTATTAAATATTCTTACCTTGATTGCATTTTAGACCTAACCATCCAGTTGTCCATCCCAAAGATAATGTTACATCTGGAAAAAATGATATCACTGTGTCTAGAAATCTCTTTGCGTCTACCACATGGTTACTTCCATTTGGTCCAGGGAGAATGTCTGCATTGATCCAAACAGGCTGTCTGAGTTTTGTGTCTCCAAGAAGCCTCAGTGATGGATTCACAGCCTCTAGGCTATAAACACAGGGCAATATATTTTAATGTATCAGGGAAGGGGGCAGGGAGTGCATTGTGTTTTATATTATCTACAATACTTGAGCTGTAGAGAATCTGTGCCCATCTAGATGTTGCTGGATTACATTTCCCATATCTCTCACCACTGACAAAGACAGGTGGCAGTTAGAGTCCAATATCATTTAGAGAGCCAGAAAGTTCCTCATCCCTGCTGTACATGCTAGGACCAGATTAGACAATGTTTGTGTGTGTTGTGTGCTTTCAAGTTGTTTCCGACTTACGATGACCCTAAAGCAAACCTATCATGAAGTTTTCTTGCCAAGATTTAGTCAGAAGAGGCTTTATTCAGAAGAGGATAATCATGTGACTTGTCCAAGGTCTCCCAGTGGGTCTCATGGCTGAGTGGGAATCAAACCCTGGTCTCCAGAGTCATAGTTGTAGTCCAGCATTGCAGTCATCATCCAGAGTTGCAGTCGTAGTCCAGAGTCGTAATCCAATGCTCAAACCTCTATGCCACACAATGCTTACATACATGTTAAATTTAAAAAATTAAATGCTGTCAAAAAGTATAGTGTTAACTCTGTTTTAATATCTGGTACACCTGCATCTTTTGATTATAAGATTATATATTCCAGCTGGTCCCTACTTTACTGTTGTACTCTTTTATTGACATAGTTAATCACACCTACAGTTTTAATATTGTCAGTGACTCAGTGTATTACAACTGCAATAGGACTATACAGTATACATTATCTTAATAAAAGCTCTGCTTTCTGGTTCTGGTTCTGTCTGTATGTCTGAGGCTTGGTAGAATATGGAAGCCTATCAGTAGGAACATAAGACAGGGTGTACGCCAGAGACATCAGGCCTGTGTTACCAAAGTAACACAGGATTAGTTTTTTGTGGGTTTTTCAAGCTATGAAGCCATGTTCTAAAATCGTTTATTCCAGATGTTTTGCCAGCAGCTGTGGCTGGCATCTTCACAGCTGTTGGTGAAACATCAGGAATAAACTCTTCTAGAACATGGCCTCATAGCCTTAAAAAAACCTATGGATACCAGCCATGAAAGCCTTCGACTTCACATAACACAGGATTACCTGTGTTACCAAAGTAACACAGGATAGCAACTGCAATAGCAACAGCAATCGCCCTTACATTTCTATATTGCTTTATAGTGCTAAGCACTCTCTAAGCAGTTTACAATGTGTAAGCCAAATGCCCCCAACAAGCTGGGTACTCATTTTATCAACCTACAAAAGGATGGAAGGCTGAGTCAACCTGGAGCCCTGCAGGATTGAACTCACAACGTTTTGGATGCAGCACTGGCATTTAACCACTACACCACCAGGATGCACGCCAGAGGCACTTGGGCCTGTCACATAATCTCCTTTTTACTGTTCTGCGACTCATCCTTCTCCTCCTCCTTCCACTCATTCCACCACTTATCTCACCATTATTTCAGCTCCCTTTTTAGATACCATTATTCAGTTCCACAATAAAATTCGGATTTCATTTACCTCAAGAGTGACTAGATGTGAGTTGACTGTCTAGAGCAGGGGTCGGCAAGTTCCCCTTACCTGGGGCCGGTCCAGGGATTCCTGGGTCTTCCGCGGGCCGATGGTGGTGGTGGGAAATGGTGGCGTGCGCGCTCATGTGCGTGCGCGCAACCCTGCCAACCCCCGCTGCTGATGCTGCTGACCCCCACCACCACTGCGTGTGCTGCTGCCGCCATTTTGTTTTCCAAAATGGCAGCCATGACTCGTTTGCGCATGCACGAACGAGCCACAACTGCCATTTTGTTTTCCGCGGTGGCGGTCAGCGGGGGTTGGTGGCAGCGGCAATTGGCAGGGGCCGGTTCAAAGGCCTCGGGGGGCTGGACCCGGCCCACGGGCTGTAGGTTTCCGACCCCTGGTCTAAAGAGACATATAGGTCGAGTATTCCTTATCTCGAATTCTGAAATTTTAAATACTAAAAAACAAAACAAAACAAACCCCAAAACCTTTGTCAAGGGTGGCTGAGATAGTGACACCTTTGCTTTCTGATGGTTCAATGTACATAAACTTTGTTTCATGGACAAAATGATTAAAAATATTGTATTAAATTACCTTCAGACTATGTGTATATGATGCATGTGAAACATAAATAAATTCTGTGTTTAGATTGGATCCCATCTCTAAGAAATCTCATTATGTACATATATGCAAATACAGGTATTCCAAAATACAAAAAATTATACAAAACACTTCTAGTCCCCAGGCATTTCAGATAAGGGAGACTCAGCCTGTATAGCTAAACCCAAATTTGTTGAAGCCAGAACGTAAAATAATTGATGAAATAGGATAGAGGGCCAAAACACACTGCACAAATAATTCAGTCTGAGACTGCTTTAAGTGCCCTGGCTCAGTGCTAGGGAATCCTGGGAATTGTAATTTATTGTAGCACCAGATCTCTCTGACAGAGGGGGGTTGCAGACTGCCAGAAATAGTGTGAATTCAGTCCACTTTTAGGGTTAGGGTTAGTGCTAGGGAATCATGGGAACTGTTATTTTTCTGAGACATTGAGCCTTCTTTGTCAGACAACTCTGGTGCCACAATAAAATACAGTTCCCATGGTTCCCTAACTCTAACCCTAACCCTAAAAGTGGACTGAATTCACACTATTTCTGGCAGTCTGCAACCCCCCAGAGAAGGCTAAATGTTTCACAAAACTACAATTCCCAGAATTTCCTAGCATTGAGCCAGGGCAGATAAAGTGATCTCAAACTGGATTATTTTCTGCAGTGTGTTTTGGACCAGAGTTTAAAAATTTATCTTAACTGAAATATTTTCTAGCAATGTACTCTCATATATCTTTAAAATCTCAAAATAAAGGCAAATTAATTTTGATTCAAATGTTTGGTGTTTCTATAGTTTTTTTGTGGGTTTTTCGGGCTTTGTCGCCATGTTCTAGAAGTTTGGTGTTTCTAATGGCATCAACAGTGCCAGCTGGTGGCCATTAGGACAAGGATGGTCAATGGAAAGTAAAGTCAAAGTTAACAGGTGACAGAGCCAGCCAATGCTGGTTTGTCCTCTTTCTCCTCCATTACAATGACACTACAGTACAATTTCTTAATAACTAATATTTTAATATCTAAATGAATTGAAGTATACTCCAATAAAACAGCACTGAAGACTAGTGTCTCCCAGGAGGGCTTTTAATTTTGTAAATTTTAAACCATGAATTTTAAACATAGATTGTTTTAGTATGTATGTGTCTTGTTTGTTCTTTTAAAGTGATGTATGTTTTAACTGATGTTGTGTTCTTAATTGATGTATATTTGTTGGTCTGTTATTGTTTCCCACTTCAATCCATGAGGAGAGGTGAGTAAGAAATAACAACAGCAACAATAACTCTCATTCTGTGTTCCTATTGATCTTTAGGGAGGAACTTGCCTGCTATGTTATACAACAATTAATTGAGGAATACATTATGTAAAGGGATCTTGTGGCACCTTTGAGGCTAACTGAGATAAAGAAGTTGGTAGCATAAGCTTTCATAGACTTAAGTCTATTTCATCAGGATGACATTAACAGTTAATGCCACTTCATGGACTATATTTATGAGATGGTAAAGAAGAAGGAGTGAACTGGCTGAGCACACTGGGAGGAATTAATACATTTAGCCTAATAGACCATTTTCTATTAGGACAATGTATTTCATTTTCTTGCCCATTAGGGGAAAGTATCATAAATCTGCAATATTGTTATAACACTGTTAAAGACATTTACTCAGACATTAAATCCCACCAAATTGAGTGGGGATTTATTCCCTTGTGTTCAGGATTGCTGTTTCAGGACAGAATCTGGTTAATGCATTATGCAACTGGTTGCACTTTTTCAGGTCTACACAGCATTGGCAAGGGAAGGCAGGCAAAATCTGCTGGCTCAAATCACCCAATTTCTTCAATGCCTTAGCTCCTTCATGACCATGGTAGCTACAGGCTTTTTCCTCCTTCCACCACCACCTACACCTGCACCATTGCGCTGATCTACTGCACCAACAAATTTCTACCCTTTATTTTACATATTAATATAAGGTTTTCTATGATACCTTTTAAAATCAAGCTTGATGCCCTTGTTAGTGGTTTTAATTTCATTTAGCCATTCCTTTAGTGTGTTATCACTACTTGTTTCTGGTGGATGAGCCATAATTGGTTCACCGCCCCCTTCACACAGAAGAACATCTGCTTCTATCATGTGGGCAGTACCTGTGTATAAACACAAGAGCAGAGAAAAACTGTAAATGCTATGATATAAAAATATTCAGGCTAAAAGTTACTGCTTTCTATTGTTAATACAGCAAAATAATTAGTTTATCCAGGAAAGGGAGAGCATGAAGTATCCAACAGAAGAAACTACAGTCTTTCAAAGTTTCCATTTTACAAAACAGGATTATTATTCTTCACTTACATTGGGGTGAGAATCATGTGGCCCTCCAAATGTAGTTGTACTGCAATTCCCAACATTCCTCATTACTGGCTATTCTGGCCAGGGTTTCTGGGAACTGAGGTCCAGTAACATCTGGAGGACCACATGATTTGCACCTCTCATTTAGAAAAGCTCCCCATCCAACTATCTGAAAAACATTAAATGCTGGAAGGAAAATTATGAATTCCACTTTTAAAACATGAATATTAAAAACTTTCCTTTAAAGGGCAACAGATGAGAGCTAAATTCATAAATGAGCAGTAAATTGAAAGGAAATATTTTATTCTTTTTGTTCACATCAGTTACTTATGATTTTTTACCGTTTAAAAGCACACATAATTTGTTGTAGTATGCAAAAGGATCTTGTAACATCTTTGAGACTGAGAGAAAGAAGTTGGTAGCATAAGCTTTCATAGACTTAAGTCTATTCCATCAGACTGATGGAGTGAAGTGCCTAGGAACAACCCTTTATAGCTATAAATGAGCAGGTTTTATGTGTGAATAGCAACAGAAATGCAAAACTTGTGGGTATGGTGATGAAGTGACAGGTTCAGTTTTAATTATGGCTGTTGGGGTACCAAGAACACTGAATATATCACCTTATCAACATATCCACAAATTCTGCATTTCTATTGCTATTCGCCTGTCGACATATGAAGACCCCATTAATTTCATTGGGTTTTCTTAGGCAAGGAACACTCACTAGACCAGTGGTTCCCAAACTTATTTGGCCTACCACCCCCTTTCCAGAAAAAATATTACTCAGGGCCCCCTGGAAATTAATTTTTTAAAAATTTTAATAGCAATTAAACAGAAAAATATATGTATTCATGTTTCTACTTTTTTCGTAAAATATAGTAAAGAAAGGTGTAAATTAGAAACACTGAAGTTTGAAATTATGAAACTATTTATTGAACTCAGAATAGAAAGGTAATACAAAAAAAGTTAAAACGTTCGAAATCATCTTAATGAGAAGGATGAACCTGGTATGCTGCTATCAATTTAGTAATCCTCGGCTCTATTTTCGTCAGCAGTAATCTTAAATCACCGCGATTGACTATTTGCAATTGGTTTCTTTTTTTTTTTTTTTGTTAATAAATTGTTTATTACATGAATCCACGTTCCACTAAATATGATGAAGGAAATGCAATTAAGAACTTTTGAATTACAGCCCATATTTCAGGATAAGCCATAGGGATCTCCTTTTGCAGCCAGAATTGTTGGTAGCCGCTTTTGAATTTAAATTTCAATTTGTAGTTACTTCCATCAGTTTTTCTTGTAACTGTGGAGATTCTTCTGCGTTTGCACTTGAAAAAGGATCCAAAATCCAATCAGGTATGTTCATTTTCAAAATATAATCAAATAGTTGATTAAAATCTGAACGGAGAGCATCCAAGTGCTCACAATAAGAAAGTATGTCTTCATCTTTTTTTTTCTGCTCCTGATAAATTTGAAAACTGGCTGAATTCCCCTTGTCCAAAATTTCGTTTGTACAGAAGAAGTTTTGTCCCAAATGCAGAAATAACCGATTTTGTTTTTATTAAATTCAGTTCATCACCTTGAAGCTGAAGATTGCTTTCATTAAATTTTTGAAACAAGTCGGTCAAGTAAGCGATGTCACTTTTGGATTGAATTAAATTGGATCGTAAAGCATAATTTTTATCTTTCAAGAACTCCAGCACCGAGTTAAACAGCTTATAAAACCTATCTAAACAGGCACCCTTTGACAACCAACGAACTTCTGTATGAAGCAGCAAATGATTAAATTCTTCATCGTTTTCAATAAAGCTGTTTAAATAATCTGTCATTCAATGATTTGCTTCTGATTGTGTTGATAGCTTTAATTACAAATTGTAATGGATTATGTAGGCGTGCACTTAAATTTTTGGCAACTAGATGTTGACGATGGATGACACAGTGTACTGTGAATGCATTCGGCACCTCCTTTTTTAAATATGCAAGAAAACCCCTGTAGCGCCCTACCATCGCTAGAGCACCATCTGTGGCTACTGATAAGATATTACTCAGAGGTATTTCTTTTTCTTTAAAAAACTCATCCAATGCATGAAATATTGATTCTCCTTTAGCATCAGTTTGCAAATATTTAGCCAATAATAATTCTTGGCAAATTTGTTCTTCCTTCATGAACCGCACGTATGCTAAAAGTAAAGCTTCATTTCCTAACAAAGTTGACTCATCAAGTTGAATAGAAAACCAAAATGTTTTTAAATAACCACACAATGAATCTTCAACATCTTGAGCCATTTCATCAATTCTTCTTTGCACTGTATTATTGCTCAACGAAATTTTCTTGATAATATCAGATGCTGGCTTGTGTAGCACAGTATGTATTACTTCACTTATAGCCGGTATAATTAGTTCTTCACCAATAGTATGAGGTTTTCCCAATTTGGCAATCATTAATGAAATATTGTAAGAAGCAAGCAAGCCATCGCCATCTTGTGTGGTTGCGGTTGAAAAGAGTTTTGCCAATGTCGGTTGTTTGATAAATTTTTCTTTTAGTGTTCGAAAATAAGATAAATCCTTATCTTTTTTATCACCATGAATTTTAGTCAAATGTTCTTGTAGTCTGGAAGGCTTCATAGTTTTGTTTGATAAAACTTTCTGGCAAATCAGGCACATTGGTAATGTACTGTTTACAGGAGACTCAATAAAGCCATATTTCAAATATTCGATATTATATTGTCTGCACTTTTTCTTTGGTTGAGCCATTATTATCTGTAGAAAAAAAAATTATGGAGGTATTTTTAATTACCGTAATTTTTTTTTGTAATTTTTTGAAATATTTTTGTAAAAAAACAAAACTAAAATAAATACTAATGAAATAAATAAACATGAAATTATTAATTGTAAAGCGCATATAATTATTACAAAATAAATAAATAATACTCACCAATTATAGTCGCACTATTTGTTAGTTAACTTTAACTTGTCACAATATCACAACAATCTAACTTAGAGTTATATTACGCCGTAATTTTCCTGTAATAATTACGGGAAATCTCCTGATTCATAGCGTGCTCCAAAATCTGCTGGTAGTACTGCCAGTAGCCAGTACTGCCGCTGCTGTTCCAGGCTTTGGCCTTGCGATCAACCAATCGCACGAGTAGCAGTTGCCCGCAGCAATGCTCGTAGTGCTCACGTGTTTTGGAACGGCACATCAGTGGACATGAACAGTAGCAGTGCGCGATTGCACACACCTCAATGCAAGTGATGGAGTATGCGCGAACTGAGCCAACATCCAGTACGTTGTTCAAAGAAAAATTAAGCGTTATGAGAGGAATACATAAATCAATTTTTCTAAATCTTCTCTTCTTTCTTTTATGCTTTCACCACCCCCTTATAGTTATTCATCGCCCCCAAATGCACCTGTGGCCATCACCGCCCCCCTGGATTGCTGCAGTGCCCACCAGGGGGTGGTAGCACCCACTTTGGGAATCACTGCACTAGAGTAGGGGCCGGCAACCCAAGCCGGTTAAGGCCCAGGTCGCCGTACTTACCAGCCCAGGCCGATCCCTGCCGCCGCCGCCGCCGCCACGTGCCACAGCGGCACGTTTTTTCAGCCGTGTGGCCATGCACGCTGCGGCTGCCATTTTGAAAATCAAAATGGCGGCCACGACGCGTTTGCACATGTGCAGGAATACTGCACATGTGCAAACGAGTAGCAACCGCCATTTTGTTCTCCAAAATGGCGGTTGCGACTCGTTTGCGCATGTGCAGTACTGCTGCGCATGCGCAAACATGTCGCCGCGGTGGCGGCCGCGCACTCTGCGGCGGCGGCAGTGTGCGCGGGGGGGCACACGCGCGTGAGCACACGCGCTGCCATTCCCCCCCCTTCGGCCCAGCTGAGATCTGGGCTACGGGAGACCGGCCCAGGTCTCAAAAAGGTTGCCTACCCCTGCACTAGAGGTTTGTGTCAGTTCTTTCCTTTGAAATATAGCCTACAGCACCTGGAATTAATTGGCAGTCTCCCATCCAAGTATTAAACAGGGCTAACCCTAGGGGGGTTGCAGACTGCCAGAAATAGTGTGAATTCAGTCCATTTTTAGGGTTAGGGTTAGTGCTAGGGAATCATGGGAACTGTTATTTTTCTGAGACATTGAGCCTTCTCTGTCAGACAACTCTGATGCCACAATAAAATACAGTTCCTATGGTTCCCTAACTCTAACCCTAACCCTAAAAGTGGACTGAATTCACACTATTTCTGGCAGTCTGCAACCCCCCCTACTTAGCTTCCAAGATCAGACAGGATCTGGTGCTTTTAGGTTAGGGGATTTAGGCCTCATTCACAAATATAACCTGATCATTCATAGCTGTAAAGGTCTATTCCTAGACACTTCACTCTATCAATCAGATGAAGTACATTTAAGTCTAAGAAAGCTTATGCAACCAACTTCTTTCTCTCAGTCTCAAAAATGTCACAAGATCCCTTTGCCTACTATCCAGAACAACACAGCTATGTCTTTGAATAATTTGCTCCAATTTGTCACATATGTTATTGTTTTCATCTGTGATAAGCATTCCTCCTATGCACAGAAATAATAGTGTTTTTTTTAATTTTAAAAAGCCTGTATAGCCTGATTTTGGGTGATTCTTCTGTTCCTCCAATAACATCCGGCACTCCATCCCACTTTGTTTGGGTATGGAGGGGACCCTCTGAAGAGACGTTTGAAATGGTCCAGGTTAGTGCAGGGGAACTTAGAAGATGGGAAACTTTCTCCCCACAAACCTCATTCCATACAGTGACCTCAAGCCATTCTTTCACAGTCCTTGTTTATGACTATGACTATTGTGATTGAGCTATTCCTCATTCTAATAACAATATTTTGGTGGTGTTTTTTTTTTAAAGTATGAGTAGAGAAAGTTATGGTTACTGGAACTCAAAACAAGAAAGATGGTTACTATTAATATTTTACTAATAGATTCATAACAACAGCACACATAATCAGGGATCAATATGGCTTTCATTCTAATTCCATGACCTTCACCAAATGATAGATCCAGTCAGAATATTTATGCCCTGAATGAAAAGGGCTGGCCAAGACATTTGCATCCTAAGGGAAAGATAGTTCTCTCCTAATAATTTGACATACAAAAGCCAAAAGAACTAGTTAATTTTACCTTCAAATACATTTTCCACTTACTTTGTATTGCTTCTGTCATTTGTAACTTATTGTTTGCTCTGTGATACCAGATGATTTCAGCCCCATCTCTTGTTTTAATTTGCTTGGTAGTCAGAAAATAATCCAATATATTTTCATCCCAAGACCCTGTGTTTGGAACAGTAGCGTGAATAAATTTTCATGCAAGATAACTTCTAACAGTTTATTAAACCACCTTTATACTAATGTAAAATACAATAGAAACAGCCTATAATAAAAAGGACTAGTACTAAGAATATGGTAATGTCATGGAGATAACTTAAAAATGTAACCTCTGACCTAAGTAATGGTTCTTGAAGAATGAGATATAATAGGCTGTAAATGAAACATTCTGATATAGTAAAGCTGTGATGTTGTTAACCTGTACCTGGACTGTACCACTTCTGACTGTAACTTAAGGTTCACATGCTTTAGTGCTCCTTCATAGGAAAATAATTATCTCTACATACAGAAAGGCAGGTGTCAGGGAGAATGGTTCTAGCTTATCCTTTCCCCTGACATGCTGTTTTTATGTGTAGGGATTTCTTCTCCATGGAGGCGCATTCAAGTATGCATTCCCTCACCCTCAGCAGGAAGTGACAGAATGCAGATACAGGGTTGTTTCCCTCTATTCTATCTGTGAGCACTAAGTCTTGATTTCTTGATCCTTAATCAACAGTACACTTGTCCCTCCACATTTGCAGCTTTGATTTTTGCGGATTTGATTAATATGCTCTCTCCCTAGGAATCTCTAGGTCCTCCAGAGAAATTCTGCTGGAAGGTGACCACAGAGTTGTACTGGAGGACCTAAATATTTGAGAGAAAACACATCTCTAAGCATTTGTTGGTCCTGTAAGATGATTCTATGGTCAAATTCTGGCAGATGTTGACAACAGAGTTTTGCTGGAGGACCTAAACCAGGGACCAGCAACCTACGGCCCAGGGGCCGGTTAAGGCCCCGGCCCCCGGACTTACTGGCCCAGGCCGAAGGTTGCCACCGCCGTGGCCGTGCGCCGCTGTCGGGAAGCGTTTTTGCCACTTTGCGGCCGCGCTCGCTGCGATCGCCATTTTGGAAGTCAAAATGGTGGTTGTGACGCGGTTGCGCATGTGCAGTACTCTTGCGCATGCGCAACCGCGTCGCGGCCACAATTTGGACTTCTAAAATGGTGCCCACGACATGCGCTGTGGTGGCTGCGGCTGTGTGCGCGGCGGTGGCGGCCGCAGTAGCGGCCGCAGAGGAGGAGGGTGCGCACGCGTGCCGCCATTCCCCCCCCTCAGCCCAGCTGAGACCTGGGCAACGGGAGACCGGCCCAGGTCTCAAAAAGGTTGCCTGTCCCTGACCTAGACATTCCTAGAGAGGTTCGCTCAGTTTAAAAAAGTTTATTTGCAGTTTTTTCACTTTCATTGGGTTCCTGTGTCCCTAACCCCAGCGAATGTGGAGGGAAAAGTGTATTCCATTTACATAGAATATTTTTGATTTAATAAAAACATGAGAACGCCTTGTGGGATCAGACCAAGGCTTATCTAGCCCAGCAATCTGTTTCCACAGTGGTAATCCAGACCCCATTGAAAAGCCCACAAGCACGATGCAAAGACAATTGCACCCTCAGTCATGCTTCCTAGTGGTTGATATTCAGAAGCAAACTACATCCAATACTTGAAGTAATATATAAATATAATGAGTAGTAGCCACTACTTTGGGAATTATTATCTTCCATGATGTTTACATCCAGTGGCTAGAATCTAGCAAGTGCACTGCACTAGGCTCTGCACTTTTTCCACGTTAGCACAGCCATGGCAAGCAAAGGAAGACAAAATCCACCAGCCTCGAGCAACTTTATTTTTCTAACACTTTACTTCCTTCACAGCTGCTGCATCTGTAGCTATTTTCCTCCTGCTGACACAACCCTTGACAGTGTAGTTCCAACAGAAAAGTAACAGTAAATATTTATTCCAGGGTAAAAGTTATCCAGGGGGATTATTACTCAAGTTATCAACTGACACTGAAAGGCACACTTTGCAATTTATGCACTGGTTCTAAGTGAAATGGAATAATGTGGAAAAATCTTGTCACACAATTATTGAATTTACAGTTAGTTCCTACATATTAAAATTAGAGATATGTACAGTCCTTGCCTCCTTTGGAGCAGAAAGGCATTATTCATTTTTCAAAATCAGAACAAAATATTTGGACAAGATACGAGCACCATGTCTCTTTGGGCTTTTTCAACGCATTTCAGTGAAATAATTGCAGCTGTGCAACTGTTACCTTTGTTTTTTTACAAGGGATCAGGGTGTCTCTGCTGAGAGATGGACTTCTGTTGCAAGGATATTAACTTTTTTTCCCCAGGACATAGACTGCAATATCTTGTTAGAGGAAAATCTGATTTGTCTCCCAGATAGGACAGCTAGTGTAATTATGAATGTTGCGTTAAATATGGTTGTACAAATGCCAGGGGCATCTACTGAATGGTACATGTGACAGTACTGATGACAAATGACTTATCTTCTCAATTCCTATCATTATATTTTTATGGAAGCTCTTCACAGTTGTTTTAAATAATTCAGTCACCGTTTTCCCCAGGTGTATAATTCAAAGCACCAAAGCAGTCTTGTGAAGCTGGTGTTTTATGGTGGTTCCTTATTAAATTATGTGGAACAGGTTTTATTATATGTATATTTTATTGTGGTAAGCCACTTAAGAATTAATTTTTTGGGGGAAAGAGAGCAAGTTCTAAGGCAGGGGTCCCCGGACTTTATGATCTGGGGCCCGGTTTGCTGGCCCTCACAGATCTTCCGGGGGGGCCGAGGCGCACGCGACTCCGGACGCCATTTTGTGTTCCAAAATGGCGTCTGGAGTTGTGCGCATGCATGCACAACGCCGTGCGCAGACGCACAACTCCAGACGCCATTTTGGAAGACCAAATGGTGTCCGCCGGCGGCACGGTGGAGGCGGCAGGACCGGCCGCGGGCTGGTAGGAAGGCCTCGACGGGCTGGGTCCGGCCCGTGGGCCGTAGTTCGGGGAACCCTGTTCTAAGGTTTTAAAATAAATAAATAAGAGATGTAGAGCTTGGTATGGGAAGATATTGCACCTTTAAGATAAGTAGAATAAGCAATCTGTGATAGGTAAGTATAAGTGTACAGCATTTATGTTGTGTGGGTTATTCATAAAAAGAA
Organism: Phrynosoma blainvillii; assembly: GCA_026167975.1. Classification (NCBI taxonomy): domain Eukaryota; kingdom Metazoa; phylum Chordata; class Lepidosauria; order Squamata; family Phrynosomatidae; genus Phrynosoma; species Phrynosoma blainvillii. Next base: position 55,802,086 of record JANUYF010000002.1, on the reverse strand, counting down.
CCCATTTGTCTTAACATTTTCCCTTTCAATCCTCAAATGGATGGCTCGAGTTTTCAACCTCCATATATAAATTAATGTCCGTTAGAAAATATTTGCACTTTGGATATACCTACAACACAATCCAAGAGGCAGTGGATCCTATATCATTCCCATTACACAACATTCACAGCTGTCCTCCTTTTCCAAGGCATGGCCTACATTCCAATCTTCTGTCTTGGAGGAATTTCAAAATGTCCTCCATTTTGAGCATAACTAAAAAGCATGAATTTACATTTATATAATTGTTTTTAGCTTTTATTTTGTAACATCCTCCATTTTCTTGAATGTCCTACATTCTGCTGGTGCCTTGTCCTCTTTTGTGTTTAGGAAATCTGGTCACCCTGGCTGGAGATCAGTGTTCAAATTCCCACTCAGCAGCCATGGAAACCCACCGAGGCCACACTGCAGTGTTTGTGAGACATTTAGCCTTCTCTGTCAGAGAGCCCTGGTGCCACAACAAACTACGGGGGGGGGGGGTGCAGACTGCCAGAAATAGTGCAAATTGAGTCCACTTTTAGGGTTAGGGTTAGTGCTAGGGAATCATGGGAATTGTTGTTGGTGTTTTTCTGAGACATTGAGCCTTCTCTGTCAGAGAGCTCTGGTGCCACAATAAAATACAGTTCCCATGATTCCCTAGCACTAACCCTAACCCTTAAAGTGGACTCAATTTGCACTATTTCTGGCAGTCTTCAACCCCCCTACAGTTCCCAGGATTCCCTAGCACAGAGCCAGAGCAGTTAGTCTCAAACTGGATTATTTCTCCAGTGTATTTTGGACCTCATTTAATTATATTTTAATCATTCCCTCATGCTTATATACCTCACATAATTTTTTAATATTTCTTAGTCATACTCAATATTAAATTACATCTGTTCACTCCACCTTAAGCCTTTGCTTTTCCCTTTCAACTTTATATATTTCTGCCTTTCTCCTACAAGGGGAATTCAAGGTGGGTTACAATAATTTAAAAAGATAGAAGTAAAAATACTGACCACAGTTGTTTTTTTAAATAAACATTAGCAATATTAAAACATAAGTTTAAAAACATACACAATTAAAACCAAGAAGCATGAATTTATATTTATGTATTATTAGGGTTTAAATTTAAAAAGATAGAAGTAAAAACACTGACTACAAAAGTTTTTTAAAAAGCCTAAACATTATTAATATTAAAACACAAATTAAAAAAAAAATTAAAACCAAGAAGCTTGAATTTATATTTATGTATTAGGGTTTAAATTTAAAAAGATATAAGTAAAAATACTGACTACAAAAGTTTTTTAAAAAGCCTAAACATTATTAATATTAAAACACAAATTAAAAAAAAATTAAAACCAAGAAGCATGAATTTATATTTATGTATTATTAGGATTTAAATTTACATTTAAAAAGACAGAAGTAAAAAAAATTGACTACAAAAGTTTTTTTAAAAAAAGCCTAAACATTATTAATATTAAAACACAAGTTTAAAAGCACACACAATTGAAACCAAGGAGCATGAATTTATATTTATGTATTATTAGGGTTTATATTTAAATTTAAAAAGATAAAAGTAAACAAACATTGATTACAGACTTTTTTAAAAAAACTAAACATTATTTATATTAAAAAAATAAGTTTAAAAACACGCACAAATGAAACCAAGAAGCATAAATATATATTTATGTATTATTAGTTGTTTTTTTAAAAAAAGCTTTTATTTGGTAATGTCCTTCATTTTTTTCCTGCAATGTCCTACATTTCACAGTGCCTTGTCCTCTCTTTTGTGGTTGGGACATCTGGTTACCCTGAGACGCAGTCATGAAGTGGGCAAAGCCACCTTGGGCAAAGTCACACTCTCTCAGCCTCAGGGGAAGGCAAAGGTAAACCCCTCTCTGAGGAATTCAAAAATCCACCAGTGATACCTTTATTGGCCAACCAATATGCACAATATACTTGTTGCAAGCTTTCGAAGCTTTACAAACCAAACAGGAGATAAACAATTGGAGATGTTAGTCAGATGAAGAAGCCAGTGGAGCTTCGAAAGCTTGCAACAAATATATTGTGCATTTTGGTTGGCCAATAAAGGCGTCACTGTTTACTGGATTTTTGTTTGAATTCCTGGGGGGGGGGGGTTGCCTTTGCCTTCCCCTGAGGCTGTTTGAATTTGCTAAATGGCCAACACAGCTAACCCTCAATGTCCCCTCTGAGGAAACCTGCCAAGAAAACGCTGTGATAATTTCGCTTTAGGGTCGCCATAAGTCGGAAACGACTTGAAGGCACACAACAACATATTTGAAGCCCTTCCTTGCCTCTGTCAGTGTGAAGGAATTTGAGGGGGGAGATTCCCTCACAATCTCCTCAGAACTGAATACGAATAAGGCAGGCAGGCTTTGCTCTGGGCGCCATTTTCTTACCCCGTTCGCCTCCTTCCATGTCCTTCTGGTGCAAAACACACCGCAGAAATAATCCAGTTTGAGGCGGCTTTAACTGTCCTCAGTGCTAGGGAACCCTGGGGATTGTAGTTTATTGTGGCACCACAGCTCTCTCTGACAGAGAAGGCTAAATGTCTCACAAACACTACAGTTCCCAGAATTCCCTAGCACTGAGCCAGGGCAGTTAAAGCCGTCTCAAACTGGATCATTTCTGCAATGTGTTTCTGAGGTAAAAAGGGGTACGAGAGATGCCTGCTCTCTACTAATTTCTCTCTCCAACAGAGGTCCAAAACACACTGCAGAAATAAATTAGCTTATTTTTTTTTCTTTTTTAAAAATAACATAGGGGAGAGTTTAAACGTGGAAGAAAGGGTGCATATTTGTTCCAGGGTAAAAGAAAGAAAAAAGTGATCCCTCTCTCTGAGTCTTCTCTCAGGGCCTTTACAGACTGCCAGAAATAATCCACTTTGAGACCACTTTAACTGCCCTGGCTCAGTGCTAGGGAATCATGGGAACTGTAGTTTATTGTGGCACCAGAGCTCTCTGACAGAGAAGGCCCAATGTCTCAGAAAAAAATACAGTTCCCATGATTCCCTAGCACAGCCAGGACAGTTAAAGTGGTTTCAAACTGGATTATTTCTGGCAGTCTATAAAGGCCCTCACCCTTTCAGGTAGTTGTAAATTTTGATCATCAATCCACTCATCATCTACTTCCAAACAATGATAGATGGCGATTTGAGGCAATAAAGGTCCAAAACACATTGCAGAAATAATCCAGTTTGAGACTGCTTTCACTGCCCTGGCTCAGTGCTAGGGGATCCTGGGAATTGTAGTTTATTGTGGTACCAGAGCGCTTTCTGACAGAGAAGGCTAAATGTCTCGCAAACACTAGTTCCCAGAATTCCCTAGCACTGAGCCAGGGCAGTGAAAGCGGTCTCAAACTGGATTATTTCTGCAGTGTGTTTTGGACCAGAGCTTCCATAATAACAATGATGACAATGATGAGTTTCAATGGAACAAGTTTCAATGGAACAAGGCGAATGAATATACAGCTATTAAAATTATTTTAAGTATACAGTAAATACAAATCAAAACACCGTATCTGAAACAAACAAATAAATAGCTTCTTTTGCAAAGCCAGGAGTGGTTTGAGTGACTCTGGAGACCAGGGTTTGAATTCCCACTCGGTTATATTAACCCACTGGGGTGACCTTGAGCAAGCCACACTATCTCAGCCTCCTCAGGGAAAAGGCAATGGCAAACTCCTTCTGAGGAAACATGCCAAGAAAACCCCAGGATAGGTTCACCTTAGGGTCGGAAAGGACTTGAAGAAGGCACACAACAACTGGGCCAAATGGCAGCAGTGTAGTCTGCTGACACACAATGGGCCGGCCCTGTGTTGTGAGGGTGGACAGTGAAGAAAGCTGACAAGAAGAAAATCAGTTTTATTTGAGATGTGGCGCTGGAGAGGAGTGCTGAGGATCCTGTGGAAAGCCAAAAAGAGAAACAAATGGGTCCTAGAAGAACAGATCACTTTTTATTTGTGCAAAAAGACGGCCAAGTTGAGTACAAAACACACTGCAGAAATAATCCAGTTTGAGGCTGCTTAAACTGCCCTGGCTCAGTGCTAAGGAATCCTGGGAACTTTAGCTTTCTTTGTCAGAGAGCAAGCTCTGGTGCCACAATAAAGTACAATTCCCAGGATTCCCTAGCACTGAGCCAGGGCAGTTAAAGCAGCCTCAAACTGGATTATTTCTGCAGTGTATTTTGGACCTAAGATGTTTATTTCTGCAGTGTGTTTTGGACCCAAGCCATTTTTAACTTATGGAGAACTCAAGGTGAACCTATCATAGAGTTTTCTTGGCAAGGTTTGTTCAGAGGAGGAGGAGGAGGAGGAGGATTATTTTATATTTATTTGTATCCCTCTTTCCCCCCAAAACTGGGACTCAAGAGTGGCTCACAATTTTAAAAAGCAGTACAATTAAAAACATACAAAAATTATGCATTAAAATAGAATTAAACTGTTGCAATATTAAAACCAAATCACTCATTAAAAAAATAAAGTACAGTTTAAAAAGATAAAAAGTGTTTGAAATAGTACACTTTAAAACCAGCCATCCTGTGAGGCTGAGAGAATGTGACTTGCCCACTAGTTTTTTTGGTTTTTAATGCTAGAACACGGATTTGAATCCTGGTCTCCAGTCTCCAATGCCCAAACCATTACATCACGCTGCCTCTTCACTTAATTAAGATTACACTCAGGCAAATTTCATGTAGAGGGATTGAAACAATTTCTTTAAAGCACTAGTCATAACAAAGGAAGGCAGACTTTCTCAAGAATTGTGCTGAAGAACCAAGAGATTCCTATAGAAAACACTTCTCTAGGCATTTGTAGGTCCTCCAGTGCAATTCTATAGTCAATTTCTGGCAGATGTTGACCACAGAGTTCTGCTTGAGGACCTAGAGATTCTTAAAGGTGTACTCTCAGGTAAAATAAATGTTTTTATTTGCAGTTTTCCCACTTTCACAGGGGTCCTGTGCCCCTAACCTCAGAGAAAATGGAGGTCTCACTGTACTTAATCTTATTGCAAGTGTGGAAAAAGGCACAGAAAACCTGGGGTGACATATGTGAGCAAATCCATAGTCTAAAAGCCATAACTCTACATGTATTTTCAGACAGAGAGTTCTCCATGGACCTTATCACACAGAGGCAAATTGCTTAAATCCCGTGCAGAAACAGAATTTAAAAATCTGGAGGGGGGACCCACAAAAGTGGGTTGTTTTTCAGATGTGTTTGTGTAAAGGAGAAATAACGCAGCATTAACCCGAACGAAAAGTCGCCAAAAACCCGCTTTTTACTTTCGGAATTTCCTGAAACTAAAAAGGAGTGGGTTTTGGTGACCTTTTTGTTCGGATTAACGTCGCGTTATTTCTCCTTTACACAAACACATCTGAAAAACAACCCACTTTTGCGGATTTTTTCTACTTTAAGTTTGGGTTAACCCTGTACATCGTGTGAAAATCAACCCGCTTTTGTGGGTTGTTTTCACTTTAAATCCAGTTTCTGCATGAGATCCGTCCCGTGTCATAAACTCCTATGAGAGGGCACTGTAGTGTTAATTCCATCCTTTTCTCTTTAAGAGATTTCCCCTGGTAAGGAAAAAGAAGAGAGACGTAGTGGTGGAAAAACAAGGATGGGTTAAGAGTTGAAGAGAATATCATTTTAAATCTTCCCTAAAACTCAGTGAGTGATGCACAGCAAGGTGGTTTTAAACTTTCCTAGTGTTTGTTCTGTCAGCAAGAGGTGTTTCGTGATAACCGCTGTATTCATCATCTCCATTACTACTTTCTACATTGATCCTTCTCCATCCATATCTAACACAGATATACACAAACACATACAACTGAAACTCCAGACAACACTTCATAAAGATGATCATGTGGGCCATAATTAATTTGTTTGCATTTCAGGTGCAAACAAAGGTGTGTTTTAGGACATTGTTTGCTGCAATACTGCTACTATTTTGGAAACAGATTATCTGTGGTGCAGTAGTAAGGAAAAATAACAGAAATAGGTTTTTTTAAAAAAAAATACAAAGATGGGTTAGATGCTACCAAATTGTTGACCAAAAAAAGTATATTTTAAAGAAGTTGTACACAGGCCATATTGAGTTTTTAAAAGTTAATTTTGATCATCACATTCTCATTTTCCTTCAATACATTTAACTCTACACAAGTTAAAATGGCATTAAGTGTAGCATAAAAATATACTTATTATATACAGTTTAAACTGAATTAGTATAGCATTTTGTTCAAACACTTATTAAATGAGATTCCCACAGTTGTGTGGACACTACAGGCAAACCAAGTAACAACTTAAATAATACTAGAATATTACAACATACAAACATGAATGGTAAAAATCATTTGTTTAGCTAAGGAGAGATACTGGGGGGAAGGGGGATACACTAAAGACTGGCAGGACTAAGCAAGTTCTTTTTCAAATACTAGAATAAAGATACGGTTTGGTCATGATTCCAAGAAGCGTTCTATACATGTCCAAGGGCTAGCCAATCCCGATGGTACTAGGCTTTTCCCCGCAACCTATTCCTATAAAATAACCCAATATGTCTGAAAAGCTGCCAGTCATGTAGTATAATAGGACCTACTGAGACTAAGGCCTCTTTAAGCACGCAGAAGGTATTTTAATTCTATCAATATTGCTTGCTAAAACACTGAAAATCAAGTTTTTAACAGGTCATTTATCAAACTGTGAAGTAAATATATGTCCTGCAAGACATATACTGCATAGTGTAAGACCAAGCCATAATGTTAATGAACAGACTATGCCACTGACATGAATTAGCTTAATGTGTTCACTTCTAAAAGAGAAGAATAAGTTTTAATGGTTACTTTTCTAGAACTTTAAAAACAGTTAGAATCTGAAATTCAGTCAAAATATGCAAAAATATGTATCTGTAAATGGTCTAGCAAGGCTTTTAAAATGTTACTGTCGTTTGTTAAGCAACTTTATATAGATTTTAATTATCTTTGTGAGTTTATAAATATGGTACCATCTATAAAATTGTTTTAAAATGAGTCTGATGCACTTCTGAAACTAGGAATCAAATTTGAAAAGAATATGAAGCTGTTACAACAAAGCTACTTTATAACAGTACATTGTACCCGCATAGGTACATATCATGTAAAAAATTTAGCATTTGGTGCTGCAGCTATCTTTTTCCATTCATGAGATCTAAATATAGTGCATTTAAGATTAACATTGCTACCATCTTTGGATGGATCTCAGAATTATCGTTCTTAATATGAAGGCCAGCACTGGATTCTAAAATCCAATGACATCATTGCATAGTAAATATTTTAGTTCTAACTCTTTTTAAATATAATAGAAATATGTCCGGTAAGCATCAAAAAGACATCTAGACACAATTAGAGTCAGGAAGTTTGCTGTTCAATATTATAAGAGTTTAATTAAACATAAATCAAAGACAGACAGACAGACAATTTGCTTCTGTGCATAATGAACAGGAATATTATGCAGGTATTATCAAACTTGATTTAGATTACTAATCTCAATCATCCTCACCCTCATATGTAAATACTTATTTACTGAAAATATCATATTATAAAAATAAGAACTGTATAAAGAGCTCAAGTATGTTACAGCAAACTGTTCATGAAAATTCACACTTAAAACATTCTTCTCCCTGACAGTAAACAGGGATATCAAGAAACCTCAAAATCAGAGAAGGAAGCACAGGCAGGCTTCAGGGCCTTATTTACTGCTACAAGAGGACTACTTTAAGGGTCATCTGACTTCTTACTCGTTCTTGGGAAATCAAAAAAAGACAACAGTACAGCTGAGCCCAAAAGAAAAAAAAGATTAAATATTTAATATAAAGTCCGTTTTTATGTTCAATAAATCCATTATAAATGTATAAGAAAGTCAGTAATTTAAAAAGTAGTTCAGTGGAGTTGTCAAATTTTGGAAGCATCATAATACACTTCAAACATGCCAGTTTTTTAAAAAATTGGTGTCTTACAAAATGATCACACTTGATGGAGACATGTTTGTGCCAACATCTTTGAGCCATTTTAAGGATGTTGGTACTCTAATAAATCAACAGCTTGTATCTTTGAACCTCAACTTTCAACTAGAAGCTGTTCTGTTCTGCTTAAATATGCTTATTTTTAAAAAATCAAAATGCCAGTTAAGAAAAGTTCATTCACCTTGCATCAAACTACAAATAACACCTAAAATATTTATTTGCAAACGAATGAAGGCTGACTTCAGTATTTCAAAGCAGAAGTTAGTTTTAAAGTTCTTCCTTGCCTTTCTAGTGGCTGCATTAAGTGTAAAGTTTCAGAACATTATTAAACCTAAGTTTAAAAATTGAGCTTTCAAGTTGAGGTTTAAGAGGAACACACTTTTTTTTTAAAAAGGCAAAATCCTCTTAAAGATACATTACTAAAATGCTGTTTTTTTCAAAAAATAATCCTGAACATATCCATGGTATGCTATAACTCCTTTGGTACTGGTCAATTCCCCACAGCATAAAATACCAATTATATTGACAGAGATTCAGTAATGAAAAATATTAATTCAATTTCCAGTGGAAGATTTGTAGTATTTGATGATCCGCCATGAATCACAGGAATCAAAGCACTATCCAGATCATTTAGGTAACGCTGAGGAAGAAGCTGTCCTCCAGATCCAGCTTGGTACTCCACCTAGAATGTGGGTAAACATTGTTAGATGTAATATATCAGGAATTGAGAACTACAGAACACTGGGGGTGGGGAGGATTTCAACGACTGTGACCACTAGGAGACAACATTAGGTATAAGAAAAAAGCAAGAAAATCTATATTGTAAGCAGCTTTGTTAGACCACTTCTAGTTTACTTTAAAAAAAACATTTGATAGCTTGCAGAGCAGACTCTGGCCATGAAAAACACTAAAGGTACCAGAGTAACAAAAGCCATTTATTTGGTCTGAATAAGGCAGGGGGCATCAAGAATCCATGGTCCACAAAAATGGCTTTTTTAGGGGTTACATGTTAGTCCACAGGCCACAATTGCCCACCAACATGAAGCAGGCCAGTATATATAGATTTGCATCCCATCCTATCCTATTCATAGAGCTTTAGGGAAGTCACAATTATAGCTCAGTATTTTAAGAAGTTGCCCCCCCCTAAAAAAAATTGCTTCAAAGAGTTCTACCAAAAGCCTTTTTCTAGTTATCTACAGAACAGATGCAGCTGTATCTCAGTTTGTGTTTGGAGGATGGGAGGAGGGATGGTGGGAGCTCCTTTAACTACAAGACTTATCTAAGCAGGCTTTCTTCTTTAGTTAGAGTAACCCCCAATCAGCATCTGTTCTTCTGATGACTTTTTTGTGAAGGCTCAGAGAGATGGTGGAATACTAGCTAGGAAAACAGTGAATACAAGCTTCCCCTATTTGCAGGTGTGCTGCTGTATTTAGGCTGGACTTAGGGGCAAAACAGACTGGCAAAAAGAGCACGCCCCCATGTGGTGCCTTCACAGTGTTTTGGTGGTGCAGTGTCTACATGCGCCGTGCTGTAGAAACCTGGAAAAACCACTGCCATGGCAGCAAAGGTGCCTTTTTCCTGTGCAAAAAGGAGCAGCTTTCTGCTGCTTCTTTTTGCACTGGGAAATGTCGGGTTGGGGGCATGCCGTGTAGTTGCCGCAGCCCCAAGCCCGCGATCAAAGGGGCGGCATTAAGCCACTTTTTTACTGACATCTGTTTTGCCCCTTAGTTCCCAAGCTTAAAACAGGTTACATGAAAGGTGAAACAAGGTAAGTCCCTAAATGTCTATAATAATGTCATCACTTATACAGATTGCTAATGCTAAGTAAGGTGGAATATAGAAGAAAAAGAGAAAGATTATATTACAAGTGGATAGACTCAATAAAGGAAATCACAGCCCTGAATTTGCAAGACCTCAGCAGGGCTGTTGATAACAGTGACTTGAAGGTCTATCATTCGTTTGGTAGCCATATGTTAAAGCAGACTTGATGCAATTAACTATAACAATATGGACTGATAATGATATCATTTTGAAAGTTACCATATCGGTATCCATGGAAACTCTAAGACCTATCTTGTTCATTCCATTACTTTTCAGTGTTTTGAGATGCTGACGAAGGGCAGTACAAGAAGCCAATGCAATTTCTTTAGCAAACTGATGAGCATGATTGTACTGTTCATTGGCCTTTAAGAGATAGAACACCTGAAATATAATTGAAAAGTTAGCCGTTGTGGTGTTTCACATTAAAACCAATAAGCATAATCCTACAAGTGTAGTAAGTACTTCAAAATAAAAACATATTTAAAATTAAGCTTAACATTACAAAACTTGTTTTGGATACATTTGTTGTGTGCCTTCAAGTTGTTTCAGATTTATGGTGACTCCTATCACAGCGTCAATACATATCAATGTATGGCGAGCACGATCGTGGGGTTTTCTGGAGCTGAGAATATGTGCCTTACCCAAGCCCATTCAGTAGGTTTCCACAAACCCTGAGGTTATTACTTTTCCCCAACTGGCATGTCCATATTAGTACAATTCCCATCATGTCCTAACCTCCACTTTTTTCTTCTTATTCCCTAACATGCATACTCCTACTCCTACTAGTACAACTTACCTAATAAAAGTACAGTTTGAGAAGCTAATGCAACCTACAGTAGATGTTTCTATGACCAGGGTAGGCAGAATACAAATCTAAAAGCATTCCATACTTGGACTTACCATTTTAAGTAAAAGGAATTTGAAATTTGTTGCAAAGATTTTTCTTCTTGCAGAACAATGTGAAGAAGCAAATGTAAAACATAAGGTATGAAATAACCCTTCATTGTAATATAAAGTATGACGTAGAAATATGTTCTAGAAAAATCCATGTAAAAATTCTCTGCTCACTATTAGAGTGCTTGCAATTTAGAATATGCAAAATTACTTTTCTGAAGAGAAATAAAGTAACTTGTCCTGTAATGCAGGGTTGGGAATGTGTGGCCCCTCAGATATAATTGAACTACAACTCAGGTCAGTGCTAGCCAGCATTGTTGATCATATGGCATAATGGAAGTTGCAATCCTGCAACATCTTAAGGGCCACATGTTCCCTATCCTTGATACACTGAATCCTGCTGGGTGACAAGTCACTTTCAGCCTCAGAGGCAATACCCCTTCTGAACAAAACTTGCCAAAAAAAACCCATGATGATTCGCTTTAGGATTGTCCTAAGTTGGAAACAACTTAAAATAAAGAGAAAAAAACCCCACACAATCATAAGGTAAAGTATAGTATATCACTATTTAAAATACTGATAGAATTAGGGTGTGTGAATTAGACTGCAATGCACGCTGGATTTAGCTATTCACTTTACTCATCTATGTACTGAATCCAAAGATATAGCTGTGTTGGTCTATAAAATTAGTATGTAGAGAGATCTTGTAGCAACTTTGAGTCTAACTGAAAGGAAGGAATTGGCAGTATGAGCTTTCGTAATAATATATAATAATATAATAAAATTTATTTTTACCCCGCCCAATGGCGAGCCAATCCGGGCGGCTTACAATTTAAAACGAACCATACATTAGGCATACAGTGCAACCTAGCCCCCCCCCCTTAAAACAGTATTAAATAAAGACAATATAAAACAACAAGTCAATTTAAATTTTAAAAATTAAGGTTTAGATTATAAAATATAAGAATTAGCCCTCCTAACCCAAAGTCCAAAAAAGCCTGGTCGACAGTCCTCCCATCAGATTGATGGGGCCACGTGAGGAACGTCTCTGAGGCGGGATAGCTGATCAGATGTAATTAGTCTGGGAAGGCCTGCCGGAAGAGATCCGTCTTGACAGCCTTTTTAAAGCTGTCTAAAGATGTTAATAGACGGATCTCATCCGGCAGGCCATTCCAGAGCTTAGGGGCGACAACAGAAAATGCCCCCCAGGAGGTAGCCACAAGCCTCGATTTCTGAGGCTGTAGCAGTTTCCTCCCGGAGGACCGAAGAGCGCGGGGAGGATTATACGGGAGCAGGCGGTCACTAAGATAGCTTGGACCCAAGCCATTTAGGGCTTTTTAGGTGATAACCAACACCTTGTACCTGGCCCGGAAGCTGACAGGCAGCCAGTGGAGGGACCTCAGAACCGGAGTAATGTGGTCCCTCCGAGATGTTCCTGAAACAAGCCTGGCTGCCATGTTCTGTACCAGCTGTAATTTCCGGACCAGGCACAAGGGTAGCCCCATGTAGAGTGCGTTACAGAAGTCAAGGCGTGAGGTTACCAACGCGTGCACGACAGTCTCGAGATCCCTTCCAGAAAAGGGCGTATCAGCCGAAGCTGATAACAGGCACTCCTGACTGTCGCGTTTACCTGATTCACCATCAGGAGCGACGAGTCAAGGAGCACCCCCAGACTGCGAACACAGTCACTGGAGGAGAGTGTGACCCCATCCAGGACTGGAGGTTGCAACCCAATTCTTGGTTTCGGGGCCGAGACCGTGAGCACCTCCGTCTTGTCTGGATTCAATTTCAATCTGTTTTTCCTCATCCAGCCCATTACCGCCCCAAGACATTCATTGAGAGAGGAGATGCCAGTGGAATTTGAGGCCGACGAACGAGATATGGAGAAATAGATTTGGGTGTCATCAGCGTACTGATAACACCCAGCACCATAACTCCGAATTATCTCACCCAATGGCTTCATATAGATGTTAAACAACATTGGGGACAAAACAGCTCCCTGAGGGACCCCACAAGTGAGGTCTCTCTTACTGGAGCTACAGTCCCCGAGCAGCACCCTCTGGGACCGGCCCGAGAGGAAGGACCGGAACCACTGCAAAGCAGTGCCCCCGATACCTAACCCCTTCAGGTGGCCCAAGAGGATGCTGTGATCTATTGTATCAAAGGCTGCTGAGAGGTCTAGGAGCACCAACAGGGTCACACTACCCCTGTCGATGCTCAGACGCAGATCGTCGGTCAAGGCAACCATGGCAGTCTCAACCCCAAATCCTGCCCTGAAGCCGGTTTGAAATGGGTCTAGATAATCGGTTTCATCCAAGACAGCTTGGAGCTGAAGAGCAACTGCCCTCTCGATCACCTTGCTCAAAAATGGCAGCAATGACACAGGCCTATAGTTCTTCATGTCCAGGCGGTCCAGGGAAGGCTTTTTCAGAAGCGGCCTAACCGCCGCTTCCTTTAAACATGATGGAACATGTCCTTCCCTGAAGGACGCATTTATGATATCCGTGAGGAATCTCATCAATGCATCCCCCCCCCCCCCCGGATGGCCAGCCAAGACGGGCAAGGGTCGAGAGGGCAAGTCGTCTTCCTCACCTTACCAAGCAGCTTGTCCACGTCCTCGGTACTCACAGATTGCCATTGATCCAGTAAAACTACATTGGCGGACTCGGTAGACACCTCGCCTATAGACTCTGTCCCAATAGTCGCGTCAAGGTCGGCTCTTATCTGAGAGATTTTATCTGCAAAGTAGTTGTTAAATGCGTCACAGCAGGCCGTTGTCGGGTTAAGCAAGGGATTTGGCGCAGGGGGCACCTGTGTCATCTCCCTCACCACCTTAAACAGCTCTGCTGGACGTGACTCTGCAGACGCAATGCGTGCAGAAGAGAATGCTTTCCTCGCTGCACGCAATGCCTCCCGATAGGAACAAAGAAAGTTCCTATGGCGAATCCTGTCAGATAAGAGTCGAGTTTTCCGCCACTTGCACTCTAGCCGTTGTCCATACCGCTTCATCCTCCTCAGCTCAGGTGTAAACCATGGCTTACGATTAGGAGCGGGATGGCAAGGGCGCTTGGGAGCGATCGTGTCGATGGCCCTGGTAAGATCACTGTTCCAAGTGTCAACCAGAGCCTCAACAGGGTCACCGGCATTGCCAACCATTAATCCCTCTAAGGCTTTCCGGAATCCAATTGGCTCCATCAGCCTTCGAGGGCGGACCATTCTAATAGGTCCACCCCCCCCCCCCGCCAGCAGGGCAGGTGTTGGCTCTAAGTTCCGTCTTGACCAGGAAATGATCCGTCCATGACAATGCCGAGGTACTTACAACCTCCGCCCACGGATATTCCTGTTCCGTACTGAAGACCACATCGAGTGTATGACCAGCACAATGTGTGGGCCCGTTGACCAATTGGGATAGGCCCATGTTTGTCATGGTGTCCATGAACTCCCGAGCCGCACCTGTTAAACTGGTCTCGAGCGGAATGTTGAAGTCTCCCAAAACCAAAAGTCTGGGGGACTCCAACAAAAGCTCAGAGACCAGCTGTGTCAGCTCGGTCAGGGAGTCTGCTAGACAACGGGGTGGTCGGTAGACTAGCAAAATCCCCAAACTATCCCTAGTCTTCAGGCTGAGGTACATACACTCGATGTGAGCCACGTTCCGGATAGGTATCCTGGTCAAGGTCAAGGTGTTGTTATGAACTAGAGCCACACCGCCCCCCCCCCGCCCACTTCCCCTCACCTGCTCACTAACAGAGTACCCAGCTGGGAGGGCTTGTGCCCAGATGGCAGCACTTTCCTCTCCCAGCCAGGTCTCTGTAAAACTTCAGTCTACTTCCTCAGATGCCAAAAACTGTAGATTGAGGTCTACGAAAGCTCATGCTGCCAACTCCTTTCTTTCAGTTATTCTCAAATGTGCTACAATATGTTTTGAATGTACATGCCCTAAATAGCATAAGTTAATAAGGGGAATAATTGACTTATTTTTTTAAAAACCCAGTAAATTCACATACCTCTGTGCAGTTTATATGTTTTTCATCCATTTCAAAATTTTCTTCTTGAATTATTTTTTCACTCTGAACTCCTTCCATGGATTTTCCATCTATTGGGCTTATAACACTATGAAATATGGTTAATACTAATTAATTTCAGTAGTCAGGCTCTTGGGGTCTTATCTCCTACACAATGACCCTGTTCACATTTTATACTAAGTCAATAAGCTTATTAGCCAGGCCATGCATGAATAGCATGCATCTGCATCACCTCACAGCCACTTTGCTCCTGTCTTTACACATGGGAAAACAAGCTAAACCAAAGTTTAACCAAATCTTCCTGTTACATGTAAACTGGAAACTATACTTGTGTGTTTCCAAACAAGTCTGGACTTTAAAACAGGGTCTGAAATTGGCTTCGGAATTGTTTGCTATGCAAAAGGAAGTAGGGGGTGCTACTTTGAAGGGGACACAAAGCCATTTGAGATTCATGCAATTAGTTTACCAGGTCTTCAGAGCTTGGCAAAACTCATAATTTGTGACTGAAGAACTCACCGTGCCCAGAAACAGACTTGACTGGATTTTAACCTGTACCAATTTCTTTAAAAGAATAGTGAGCACAAAGAAGTCCTTCATAACAAAATGATCTTTCAGTTAGTTGCCACTGATTTCTACCAATTCCCTCATCCTTTTGCAACTCCTTGTGCCACAGCTCATACTACTGAAAAGAGCTTCCTGATACCAGGAATAGCTTTTTAAGGAGTGGGAGATGCCCACTGTGTGAGCAGAATCTGAATCTGAGCCAAAAATTGTGCAAATGAAAAAATTAAATATATAATGCACTTTGTTCAAGGCAAGTCTTTGGACTGTGTCCAGGGCTCTGAGTGAATAAGGGAAAGAGAGAGGGAGGATGGGGCAGCTATAGTAATACTATGTCAACATCAACTTTTCATAATTATAATGATTTTGTTGAAGAGCAACATTGTAATTGTATAGGTTTAAAGCCATTCTATAGACAACCTACAAATGTTCAAAAAAGATTAGTTAATTCAAATAAATAAATAAATACATAAACAAACCTTACAGTACAGTGGGCTTTTGGTATCCACTGGGGTTTGGTTCCAGGAATAACAAAATCCATGGATAACAAAATCCGTGGATGCTCAAGTCCCACTAAACTCAATGGCACAGTGAAATGGTGCTCTTATATAAAATGGCAAAATGAAGCTTTGCTTTTAGGAATTTATACACTTGTAAAATATTTTCAAACCGTGGATGCTTATCCTTGGATAAAAATCTGTAGATACGGAGGTCTGACTGTACAATGAATCATCTAAATTCAGACTATTTTTAAAAAAAATCTATAGTATACACTTTGAGGGTCAACATATATGTTTAGATGCAATTACAAAAACACAGTCAAGAAAAATGCTTCCAAAAATGCTATGAAAAGAAGTTACACAAAAACAATTTTCTCTCTTATTCTTCTATTTGTTATATATTACACCTTTCATCAAGAAAGCCAACAGTATTGCAGAACATATGAACTAAAACCTTAGTAGAAAGCATACCTCACATTTGTTTTTTCTTTATCTTCTACCCAACAAACATCTACATATTCTCTCAAATCCCCCGAATCCACTTTGCCACATGTAATCCTGAAGTCCTTTTTTTCCCTTAAAGCTTGGCGTAAGCCATTCATTGTCTCTGGTGTAATCTGTACCATTATTCCATCTATGAAGAAAAACACAATTTGTTTTACATTTCAAAAATGCACAAATGATGGATAATGTATTACAATAATAAAGTCATATGCCTATAGCTAAGTGACTGTAGGATTTGGAATAAGCCCTGCACAGTCAGTGATGAAGGAAGGTCCTAGGATGAAGGTCCTAGGGCAAGCAAGTTCCTTATTTGTATCAATACCATTATCGTGTGAAATTATTTTTAGGCATTAGAAAGCATGATGAGCCATACCTTCAACAATACTAGATTTTGCAAGGAATCCTGAAGATGTTTTTAGGGACCCATTGAACACAACAAAGCTTGCACCTGTAACTGAAGAAACACAATATACTTCAATTCCTCATATGAACCTAAAATAATGTACATTCTATGCTGTACTATACTCCCCTAATTCTAGATGCATGCTTGACTCAAGAGTGTTCCTCATAAGGGCTTTTAATGCCTGTTCAATTTGCAATAATTAGAAAATTACATCAACACTAATATATCTGAAAGAAGGCACAACTCAGTATAGAGCACATGTTTTGCATGCAGAATTTTCCAGGTTCAATTTCCACATTTTAAAACAATGGCACATAGGAACACTGTGGAACACCTGTCTTTTACGGAAAGCCTACTTCCATTGAGAAGAAATATTATCAGCATAGACTACCCAACAGTCTCATTCAGCATACAAAAGCTTCATATTGTCATCATTTAAGTAAAAGTTAACTTCAGTTTTAAATTTTCATGCGTATATGATAATCTGTACACTGTTCAGTGCGGAACAAGAAACAATATTTCTTGTGATGGATATTAAAATTTAAAGAGATTGGCCCCAAACCCCAGACATAATATTGTGAGCACATGCTCCAATGAATCAGTACCACATAAGATAACTTACTTTTCCTAGGCTGTCCAGTAGCACTGTTTGCTTGTGTCTGGTAGACTCCTTCATCATTCTGTACACAAACTAAGTGTGAATCTGCCTCAGAACTAAAACTTGCTCCAATGCTAATGACATGCTCATTAGAAGTATTCATCACTTTGATCACCTACAATTAAAAATGATTTTTTAAAAATTACGTATTTAATGCTTTATTTATTAACTGTTTCAAATTGCAATCCTTTTCACATTTACCTTGAACCAACAATGGAACTTACTTCTGAGTAAACTAGCATAGGATCAAATTGCAAATGAGGCTCTGATAAAACGTGCATTTATTCCCCCCCCCTTTTCCTTGAATCTTTCTCAAATTTAACTGCAGTTCCTTTTATCAACTCTCAAGTGCTTTAAAAAGGCAAAATTATCATTTTTACCATACACAACAAAGGGCCCACCTCTGTACTACAAATTCCCTTCCCCACATGTTCTACGTTAGCTATAGCAACATATTAGTCTTTTAAAAATATGTCAATATTGCCTCGGTCCCAGAGCACAATACACAGAATCATAGAATCAGAGAGTTGGAAGAGACCACAAGGGCTATCCAGTCCAACCCCCTGCCATGCAGGAACACAAAATCAAACCATCCCCTACAGATGGCCATCCAGCCTCTGTTTAAAGACCTCCAAAGAAGGAGACTCCACATGTTAGGCATTTCCCTGCTAACATCTCCAGCCCTGAGTTTCCCCCCCTTAATAATATTTGATGCAGAGAGTGTCAAAACCAGCTCCCAAGTTCAAACAGCAAATTTCAGCAGGCCAGAAAGATTCCAACTGGCCCTGATGTTAAGAGGTATGCCTATGCTCCTATGCATTTTGGGGTGGGGGTGGGGAGCAGCCCACCATATTGAACTCACTTCTCATGCCTGGTTTACCTGATCCCTTAACCATGATCCAGGGCCTTATTAGAAATTACACTCACCTCATTATATCGCTGAAGAGGTATTTTAATACAGCTTCTACCCATTTCCATATGGATAAATAAATGATCTATTGTAAGCAATGTATACTGATAATTTCTAAGATCCTGCAATGCAACACACAACAACAACAAGATTACTCTATTTAATTTTAAACTGCATCATTATTACATCATTAGTTAATACAGAATCCTTTAGGCATGATTTCAAGTTCTGTGAATGCTCCTTAAAAACTATAGGAGTGTAACCAGGCAATATAGAATCCATCAAGTAAAATAATAAAAATCAATGAAGTTTGGAAAGAAAGAATCAGTAATTACTGACAAAGAAAGCATTGGATTTATTTCAGGGAGATAATGCAAAACGTTCAATCCCCTGAACACTGTGATTTTATTAATGCACAATTCATGTTAACTTTTTGAAAAGCTTACTTCCTAATTAATATAATTGAAACACTGCACTATTAACAAAGCGAGCAGATGACTATCTTTTAATAAAACTTTTTGTGAAAAGTTGTAGAATAAAGAGTACACGCAAGCCCACCAAATGTGAATAAACTAGCTCTTCTAAGTCACACTTCTAGCTTCATATCTGCCGATTGCCACAAATCAGCTGGAACTGCCACCGCTAGTCTTCTGTGTTCCCAGACTCTCAAGTTGGGCTTATTGTTGTGTATCTGTTATCCATAAAAACAGGAGTTCATTGCCCTGGTGTGAATAAAGCCAAAGTCCACACAGGAGGGAGAAGAATTTATAGTTTTATTTGCTGCAGAGAATAGATGCCAGTGGTCTAATGACCCAAAGAACGACACAAAGGAAAGAAACACACATCCAGACATACATATGCTTGCACAAGACTCTCTCATCAAGAAAACCTTGTTAAGAGACAGCTCAAGCAAAACAAAAGGTAGGACTAGAACACAGAGAGAAAGAGATAGACAGGAACACAGAGGGATATCACAAAGGAGAGCTGATACACTCAGTCAGGAAGGTCACAGGCCTGAATTTACATGACCTAAGCAGAGCAGTGGAGGACAGGGGAGGTGGAGATGCTTCATACACAGGGCAGCCATGAGTCGTGATCAATTCAATAACAAAATATGATAATCACTAAGCATCCTATCTCTACATAGGTACAGCGTCACTAACTAGCAGGTCACATTTCTACAGGATGCATACAAGGCAGGTCACTTCCTGCTATCCAATAATAACCTCTTGTTGTCTGGTAATCCCAAAAGAGAGGAGGGTACATTTTGGCAGAGACATGTTTATTTGTGAGCTGCCTTGGGTCCCTTTCTGGAAGAAAGGTAGCATAAAAATGAAATAAATAAATAATTCTATTTTAGGGCTTGCGGCATCAGTAGGGTACCCAGAGTTGAAGACATGTGTACAACCTTGTGTGGTGCCAGGCACCTTTAATACACAGGTGCCAGTTATCTTTTATGTTTTCATTTATGTTCCATTCCACATCCCATGTGCGATATGAAGCGGTATATAAATGAAGCTGCTTTGCTTTGCTTTGCATTTGGCCTAGCAGTTTTGTTCCTGTCACTCACTGCATTCCATTCTTTGCTTTTCTGTCCGGTTGACTCTACCAGGGTCACCAGCTGGGAAACACACATATATTTTTCTATTCTATTCTGTTGGCACATTTTCATACTGGTGTCTTATACTAGTCTTCCCATTTTCTCCCAGTATGCCTTATCAAATCCCGACTTTCGGACAAGATACTGTTTATTAAGCATTTATATGTACCACAAGGCCCATGTCTGTTTTGCTTTGCAAATTACACGAAGAACTCAACATCTTCATTTCCGCCTATTTGGACAACCATTATTTTCTTTTAGCTGTGACATCACATCCAGGAATTGTTTTATCTGGGTTTTCACCACCTGTGTACTGTCTGACAAACTGAAGCAACCTTGGAAAACCTGACATCTCCAATTAAATTTGAGCAGCAAATAGTCTACCACATAGAGTGGCTCTTTTATTTTTTTAATTTTCAAATTGAGGGCAGCTACTGCTTGAGAAGTGACATTTAACCCTTTGGTGAGAATACAGGCTAGCTGTTTTATTTTAACAGCAGAATGTATTGCAAGTGCCAGGATATCAATGAAAGACATTACAAGAGTAGTAACTTTGGCCATATTGTTCTTATTTCATCACTATAAATTTCATCAAATACCTTGAGGCTTTTCTCACTTTGGACCTTGAGTATTTCTAGTAGTCCTGGCAAATAGAGGTTTAACCTTTTGAGTGCACAAGGTATCCCTGTTGCATTTGCTGTTGCATTTCATCTGAAAGTTCACTTTATTGTTTATGTATTTTTTTAAAAAGCAGGATTTTAAAATCTCCTCCTGTCTTTCTTCAGATGAATCTCTCTGCAACGCTGTGTCTCTTGGGTTTCTTCAGCCCGCCAACACTACACCATTTTATTTTATTTAAGGTACTGTACAGCTGTCCCTACAGCTACCTGCTTCTGCCTTCAAGGTGATGGCAGTGGCACTCCTGGTTGTTCATTCACATCTATCTCCAGCCTTGCATCCCTCTCCAACCTCACAAATGTATATACTACACTACTTGTGTTGTAGCTCCAAAAGTTTTAGATGTTGGAGCATTTCAGAATTTTGGATAAGGGAGATGCAACCTGTAATGCAGGGGTCGGCAACCTTTTTTGCCGACGGGCCAGGGGGGGGAATGGCGCCGGGGGTTGGTGCACGCGCGAACTTTCCCCCCGCGCACAGGGCGCACGCATGCGCATGGTGGTGGGGCCCTCCAGGAGGGCTCCCTCCGACAGGTCCAGCGCCGCGGCGGGGGCCCCCCAGGAGGCTTCCCTTGGTGGCGACGGGCCTCCGAGAGGTCCAGCGCCACTGTGGGTGCCCCCCAGGAGGCTTCCCTCAGCAGCGACGGGCCTCCGAGAGGTCCAGCGCCGCCGTGGGGGAACGGGGCCCCCCCAAGAGGCTTCCCTCAGCGGCGACGGGCTTACCAAAATGCCGGTCGCGGCTCGTTCGCACATGCGCAGGAGTACTACGCATGCGCAAAGGAGTCGCGGCCGCCATTTTGGCAAACAAAACACAGGGGGCGCCGGGGGGCAGGGGTCCACGGGCCGTAGGTTGCCGACCTCCTGCTGTAATGTATGTTTATACAACAGCAATATATTTAGTACAGAGATCTGCATTTCTTTTCTTTCTTTTTCCTGGAATGTTAGTGTCATTGAGAGTGCAAGAATGAAATACAATAAAAGCAGGTACTTACAACGAGTAAATTCATGAGTGTGTGTCCTATCTCTCCAAACAGAGGCTTTCTATGTCTTATACTTGTTAAAGGAGTTGGGTACACTAGACCAAAAAAAAAAAAAAGGTAAAAAATGCATTAACACTGAAGTTAGCATAACTTCTTTAAGATAACACTCTGGACTTTTTCAAACTTTCATACACGCAAAATATTTGGACTTCACAGAATCATAGAGTTGGAAGAGACCACAAGGGCCATCCAGTCCAGCCCCCTGCCATGCAGGAACTCAAAATCAAACCACCCCAACAGATGGCCATCCAGCCTCTGTTTAAAGACCTCCAAAGAAGGTGACTCCACCACACTCCGAGGGAGTGTGTTCCACTGTCGAACAGCTCTCACTGTCAGGAAGTTCCTCCTAATGTTGAGATGCAATCTGTTTTCCTGCAGCTTGCATCCATTGTTCTGGGTCCTGTTCTCTGGAGCAGCAGAAAACAAGCTAGCGCCCTCCTCAACATGACATCCCTTCAAATATTTATACAGGGCTATCATATCCCCTCTTAGCCATCTCTTCTCCATGCTAAACATACCCAGTTCCCTAAGTCGTTCCTCGTAGGGCTTGGTTTCCAGACCCGTCACCATTTTAGTTGCCCTCCTCTGGACACGCTCGTTTTTCAACATCCTTTTTGAAATGTGGTGCCCAGAACTGGACACAGTATATTCCAGGTGAGGCCTGACCAAAGCAGAATACAGTGGCACTATTACCCTTGATCTAGATACTATACTTCTATTAATGCAGCCTAAATCTGCATTGGCCTTTTTAGCTGCAGCATCACACTGCTGACTCATGTTCAACTTATGGTCTACTAGGACTCCTAGCTCCCTTTCACATGTAGTTTCGTTAAGCCAGGTGTCCCCCATCTTATATCTATGCATTTCATTTTTTTTTTGCCCTAAGTGCAATACCTTACATTTTTCTGTGTTGAAATTCATTTTGTTAGCTTTGGCCCAGCTTTCTAATCTATTAAGGTCATTTAAGGTCATTTTGTTAGCTTTGGCCCAGCTTTCTAATCTATTAAGGTCATTTAAGGTCATGAGGGG
Organism: Phrynosoma blainvillii; assembly: GCA_026167975.1. Lineage (NCBI taxonomy): Eukaryota > Metazoa > Chordata > Lepidosauria > Squamata > Phrynosomatidae > Phrynosoma > Phrynosoma blainvillii. The sequence goes on along the minus strand of JANUYF010000002.1, from coordinate 55,779,444 downwards.
AAACAGATTGAAGTTGAATCCAGACAAAACGGAAGTACTCACAGTTACAGGCCCGAAACCAGATTTGGGAATACAGTTTCCAGTCTTAGATGGAGTCACACTCTCCTCTACGGACTGTGTTCGCAGTTTGGGGGTACTCCTTGACTTGTTGCTTCACATGACTAGTCAGGTGAATGCGACGGTCAGGAGTACCTGTTATCAGCTCCGGCTGATACGCCAACTGCGCCCTTATCTGGACATGAGGGATCTGGAAGCTGTGGTACATGCTCTGGTAACCTCACGTTTGGATTACTGCAACGCTCTCTACATGGGGCTACCCTTGTGCCTAACCCAGAAACTACAACTGGTGCAAAACATGGCAGCCAGGTTAATCACAGGAACATCTAGGAGGGAGCACATAACACCAGTGCTTAAATCCCTCCACTGGCTGTCGATTAGTTTCCGGGCACAGTACAAGGTGTTGGTTTTAACCTTTAAAGCCCTACATGGCTTGGGTCCATCTTATCTTAGGGACCGCCTCTTCCCGTATGACCCCCGTGCGCCCTTAGGTCCTCTGGGAGGAATCTGCTACAGCCAATGAAAACTAGGCTGTCTCAGACCTCCCAGAGGGCCTTCTCTGCAACTGCTCCCAGACTATGGAATGGCCTGCCGGACAAGATCTGTCTTCTTACTACTCTTGCTGCTTTCAAAAAAGCAGTAAAGACGGATCTCTTCCGGCAGGCCTTCCCGGAATAACTGTTGTCTGGTGGGAGTTGAGTTTACATTTGGTTTTATTATTTTGATTCCTTGTGCTATTGTTTATTGTTGTATTCTATTGTTGTATTTTAACTTTTTTTCTAGTTTAATTCTGTTTTAAGGGGATGGGAAGGTTGGATTGTAGGACGAGGGAATGTTTTAACTTGCCTGTTTTAAAATGTTAACCCGCCCCGATTGCCCTGCAGAGGGGCGGGCTATAAATAAAAATTTATTATTATCATTATTATTATTTTGAATTTTCATGCTATCCTCTGGGGTATTCCTCCTAATTTGGTGTCATCTGCAAATTTGAGAAGCATGCCCCCTATTACTTCATCCAAATCATCAATAAAGATGTTGAAAAGCACTGGGCCCAGGACATAACCCTGTGGCAGCCCACCGGTCACTTCTTTCCAGGATGAAGAGGAGCCATTGCTGAGCACCCTTTGGGTTTGGTCAGTCAACCAGTTACTAATCCACCTAACAGTTGTATTGTCTAGCCCACATTTTACTATCTTGTTTGCAAGAATATTGTGGGGGACCTTGTCAAAAGCCTTACTGAAATCAAGATATGCTATGTCTACTGCATTCCATTCATCTAGCAAGCTGATAATTTTATCAAAAAAAAGAGATCAAATTAGTCTGGCATGACTTGTTTTTGAGAAACCCATGTTGACTTTTAGCGATTATGGCATTCCCTTCTAAATGTTCACAGACTCTCTGTTTAATGAACTGTTCTAGAATCTTTACCGGTATTGATGTCAGACTAACTGGGCGAGAGTTGTTGGGATCCTCTTTCCAGGAAAACCTCTTGCTCCCTAATATGCTGCAGTGTAGCTACCCGGGCCTCCAGCTGCTTGACTTTCTCTTCCAGGAGAGCTACAAACTTGCACTTGGTGCAGGTGAAGTTCCCCACATCTCTTGGCAAAAAGACAAACATCCCACAAGTGTTGCAGGTGACTGCAGCAACTCTCTCAGTGTCCATATTAAGAAATCCTAAGTAAGCACTGAAACAGGACTGTGGGCTTCTCCCTGAAAAAGTGCCCTGGTAAAGACTTATGTAAAGGGCCCTTGTTTTCTTGGTCTTTTCACCAGGCTCTGTCAGTGAGCTCAATCAACTGGGTTTCTAACTCTACAGAGAGCTCCTGGATGCTATCTTATTGTGGAGGCAAGTCTCTGTCTCTCTTCCTCTGAGCAAAAAGCAACAACCTCAAAGGCCCACTCAATATGACTACTCAGAAACTGCTTTCCTTCTCCCTTCCTGGCAGAAACTGACTGGAAAGCCTCCTTCTCCTCCTTCCTGGCAGAAACTTGAAGCACTGCAGAATTATATTCACACACTCAAAGAAGATTTGAGCTATTGAATTATGAAGTATAGTCCACAATGTCACTTAAGGCTTAAGCTACTTAAGGAACTTTCAAACTATTTTATAACATGGATATAACATGGATTTAATAACAAAACTATTTTATAACATGGATTCTTGTGGTCCAGAGGAATTAGTGAGAATTTCATTAGACACACCCAACTTATGGGAGCCTATGAAGCTGGTCTTCAGAGCCACTGTATTTGAACCTCGGTGAAGTAATCTGGAAGTGTCTGCAACACTGCTGACAAATGGTTTTAATGTGACTAGCATCTTGGTTGGTGCACCGAAAGAAGCCCCATGTTAAATGTATGAGCAGAATAAGTATATTATTATTCTTTAAAATTATCGAAATAATTCAAATATGAAGTCATCAGCTACAATTTCCCCTCCTACATGTGTCAACAAAAATAATCCATGTGCTTGGGATGGGGACAGGAGAGGATTTCAAGAAGCAGATAACCAAAATTTATATGCATATAAAAGTAAGGTTAATGCCAATTTATGTCTTTACAGTGATTTTTCTGAACTGATCCCAGAAAGAGGTTGGGAATACCACAAAAACTCTAACATAAAAAATAAATAGAATAACTATTATTCTATTATTAGATTTAAAAAGTTTTGTTTAGTTTGACACTGCCTCTAACAATGGGACATCAGGTACACTGGGATATAACCATTCCTGGTTTCCCTTTAACACCTGATAATCAGAAACACACTGGTTCTGTTTTGCCCATCATGCCCCACAACTGTTTTAGGTGCCCTCTCCTGATCCTATCCAACCGTACAATAGCCTGTGCAATAAATTCCTTATAGTATTCCAATGTAGCTATTGCAGAACTAAATCATGAATGGAAAACTCACACATATGGTTGAACTCCATCTTCCATCCTGAGCCAGCATGACCATGGACAAAAATTATAGGAGCTGTAGTCATAGCAACATCTGAATAACCATGGTTACTCATACTTCTCAAGTCCTTTCTAACAATTCCTAACCCTGAACATGCCTTTCAATGCCACAGGACAATAAGCTGACGCTTCCAGCGATTCTTTTGCTAAGATCTATTGTTTGTTCAGTATATAATAATAAATTTAGGGCTTGAGGCATAAGTGTATAAGTATATATCACTTTGCATTTATTTTGAACATTCGTCACTATTTGCTGCCCAATCACCTAACCTGGGAGAGATTATTGGGAACCACTAATCAATCACTGTGTGTAGTATCACCTTCCCAAATAATTTGCAGCAGCAAGCTTCAGTGACCTAACTACTCATCTCAATTCCAAACTATTAATTAATTTATAAATAAGAGACATGCCAGCACAGATTACTGGAGCACAGCAGTACTTGCTTCTTACCTTCCTCTTCTTGTCCTTTTAGGCAATTCTGAATCTTAAGGACATTTCCTTTTAGAAGAGTACTGGGTTGACAAGAATTGTTTGAAATATAAGTATAATTTCTGTTTATCTCTACCTAAATATTTGCTGACATTCTCAAAAAATATTTGAAGAAAGTTAGTGAGAAAAACTTCCCATTACAGACCATCTTCCCTCAAGAGGTCTGCTACATTTGTCTAGGAAGAGAAGGACGTAGAACAGACAAACTGTTCTAAGAAACAAGGAAATTAACAAGATATTGACACTGGATATATCACCATTCATTTCTTGTTCAATTTCTTCCATCATGTATAAACTAGGATACTGTAAGGAAATGTTCCTGGATGGACATACACACAGTTTCTTATTGACAATGCAAATTTGTGGAAGTCACACTCAAAGAACCATGAAATGGAATGCTAGGAAGGGTTCCACTGACAGCCAAATCACTGAAACTGGCATTTGCAACTACAGTTGGCCTTTGTATCCGCTGGGGTTTGGTTCTAGGACTTCCTGTGGATACAAAAATCCATGGATGCTCAAGTTCCATTAAATACAATAATGTCATGAAATTGTGTTCCTTATATAAATTGCAAAATCATAGTTCACTCTATGGAATTTATATATTTTGGAATATTTTCAAATCGTGGATGTTTGATCCATGGATGAAGAATCTGTAGATATGGAGGGCTCAGATGGTTCACAGACTTCAATTAATCTATAATATAGCAAGTTTAAGATTAATGCGGAATTTTGAGTAAGTGATATAACTGGGATTAAAACTCACCCCCATATTCTGCTCCCAATCTCAACATCAAGCGAATTGGAAAAACCTTTGCCCAAGGTACCTCCTGTTTCTGAATAAGAATGCCACATAAAAAAGGATTTTTTGGCAATAAGAGATCATCCATTTTCTGAAATGTTGGTGTAACAAACAGAACTCCGCCATGTTCCTTGCTTCCAAGAAAGCCTTCAGTGAATGTAATATTTTCCAAATTTCCTATGAATTTTCCTGGTTAGAAGAACACATCTAGTTAAAGTTGTCACAAAGGCCCCTTGATACAGATATATAATAGAGATAAAATTATCTTCTGAAGCAAAATAAAGAACCAGTTTACTATTACATGGACTGTGTGTTCAATCTAGAGAGGCATGGATAGGGCTTTGTTTCCCCTTTCTCCACAATGGAATCTGGTACACCTAAAATAAGCCACTCTTGAAAGTCCACCCAGAACAGTGTGGGATTATACCTGGAGAGCTTCAATGTAACACAAGTATCAGTGAAAGTGGATGAGAGATGTGGTTGTGAGCAATTTGCATTTACCCAAGAGCATTTTTGGATCAAGCCATACTCTATGTCAGTACAGTCTTAGTAGTCTTGTGACTTTAATACTATATTTCAAGAAACCCAGGATTCCTAAAAAAAGATCCATAGTAAGCGTGGATATGCGTGGAAACACAGCTTGCTCACCCTTATCAGGCCTCTCCCATAAAAAGCAACTGCAAACATGTGCTAGATCAATTCTGGAGTATAGCAGTTCATACAGAGATAAGACCAATCAGTCTTTTCAGAGGTCTGTTAACTCAGTCCATGTCCCTATGCCACAGAAGCATCTCCTATAAACAGGGACTCTTGTTTTGGACAATTAAATCTGGACAAAGGATTCTGTCAAAACAGAAAGCTGAAAACTACTATTCTAATTCTGTCTTTGATGGTACTGTGCTAAGACTTGCTTCTGACCTTGACACTGACAGGACTTTACTCAGTTTCCAGTTTCAGTGAAAAGGACTCTTTCTGTATCTGTGATCAACTGAAGTTCTTGCTTTTATATCTGCCACAAATCTTTGGAGTTAATAAAAATTCTAACTGAAAAGTGCACTTTAAGTAGAGAAAGAGAAAATTAGAGAAATAACTGCTTAGAGAATAGGGAATCTGAACAGGTATATCCCATTAAGCTTCTGGGTTCTACCACCTTAGGTTTCCTTGCATGCTTAAAAAGTGCTCAAATCATTTTACATACATTATCCTATTCTACTAACAAGGTTAATGTTTGCTTCTAAACATCATTACATTATGTCCAATACACTCTGTTTTAAAAATTTAGTGACGCTTCATACCTTTCATGGCATCCTTATATATTTTGATAAATAATTTGAAGATTTCTTTAGGAACATCATCTTCATTTGGCAAACAAAGCAGTAGTATAATAATTTCTGCCTGTCCTAAGCCATGTAGTCCATTGGTTGAGAAGTACCAGCATCTTTCTGAACAATCTTAATGACAAATTTTAAAAATAGAATTAACCCTGTATTTTTCTTGTTAAAATACAGAATCTTCAAAATGCAGATTTATATTCTTCTGCACAACTGACAAAGTAATCCTAACCTGGCCTGACAACGATTCAGTAGAGTCAACAATGCATCCTAAGTCCTGTTCAGGTGAGCAGCCTGTGGGGTTTTCCCCATTTCTCCCTCTAGCTCAGTTATTGCTCCCCCCCCCACCGCGTCTAATTTCAGTATGAGGGGAAATATCAACAACAGCCTGGTGCTGGTATAGCTTATGTCCTGATCTTCAGTTCTCATTAGCAAACAAACTAGGATTGGCTCTAAATCCCTTCATTTGCTGAATGTGCCATTTGGGGGGCATCTGCTCACTAATACAGGTGGCAACACTTTCACTGTGTTATTTCAGTGAAGCTTTCTTTAATTGTAAAAGGGGCCTTGGATGGATAGTCAACCCTTCTGTCAACACTGGAAAGCTTACCATGAAGATCCCTTCTAGCCATGGAGAAGGAGCCATCCATGCACAGGTTAATGCCTGCTGGTGCCAGGGCGAGGCAAGGAGATCATGTATTTTATTCCCAAATTCTTTCCCAAACTGAGAAGAAAGGAAAAGGAGGGGGGAAGATCCCCAAAGAAAGAAACAAATGGTCTTTCCACACTAGGGCAGGTCTGAATGGCTTGTTCTCCTTGACATGAAGTTCTCCAAGGTACCACTCTCAGCCAGCGGAGAAGGAGCCATCCATGCATTAATTTTTTGTTTTACATTCAAAAGGGATCTCAGTTACATACAATAATATTCCAGTGTAACAGTAACATCGCAGTATATGCCACATGATCTCAGAATAAATACCGAGTTGTTGGAGAATGTATCTAATTTTGTTGTTGTTTTGTATATATACTCATGTGGACTCCAACTTACGGGTTCAAAACACACTGCAGAAAAAAATCTACTTTGAGACTGCTTTAACTGCCCTGGCTCAGTACTAGGGAATCCTGGGAATTGTAGTCAATTGTGGCACCAGAGCTTTCTGACAGAGAAGGCTAAATGGCTCACAAAACTACAGTTCCCAGAATTCCGTAGTATTGAGACATGGCAGATAAAGCCGTCTCAAACAGGATTATTTCTGCAGTTTATTCTTGACCATTCTACCCTATCAAAGAATTTTCTCAGCAAGATTTATTTAGATGAGGTTTTTCTTTGCCTTTGAATACAGGTTACATAATTTGGTATTCCCTGACATACTCCCTTCCAAGTACTAACCAAGCCTGATCCTGCACCTTGTGCCTCCAGATTATTTATGCTTTGTTAAACAAACAGCAAAATAAAGACAAGGGGCTATCCAAACAAGTTCAAGGTCATCTGGTACAGAAGCATCAAATAAAACTGGTTTATGTTTCAAAAATCCCAAACTATAAACATCCTCTGGAGCACTGTTACATCTATTATTATAAAGTACAAAGAATATGGCTTAAATACAGCTCTGCGTAGAGAAGGCCATCCAAGCAAGGACATTAGGCAGAGAAAGAGCAAGAAGCCAATGGCTAACTCTGAAGGAGGTAGACAGAGTGAGAGTTGTCTCTGAAGCTGAGATAGCACAAAATGTCCATAGACAACTAACACCTGACTGCTCCACAAAGTGGGCTTTACTGAGAATAGTGAGAAGACAGACATTGCTAACACAAATAGTATAAAAGCATATGTGGGAGACATAGCATTCATTGGGGGTGCTTTGGACTAATAAAACCAAAACTGAACTTTAGGTCTTGCTGCAAAATGCTATATATAGTACAGAGCCAATTATCCAGTCAATGTCCAAGGTTCATTCTGACTAAGAATCTGTGGCAAGACTTGAAAGTTACTGTTCACCAATTATCCCCTTTCAATCTGAGAAAGCTGGAGGTATTTTGTCAAGAATGGGGGAAAACTGCAGGATCTAGATGTGAAAAGGTGATAGAAAGTTACCCAGTAAGACTTGTTGCTGTAATTGCTAACAAAGGTGCTTCTACGAATTATTAACTCAGAGGGATGGATACTTGGACAAGCAAAAGTACCAATTTGTTTTTGTTTATTTAAAAGTTGAGGGGGAGATATTTCTGGAAGGCACTGTAATTTTACATTAACCATGAATTAAGGAAATATCACCTTATCTATTTTTGTCTCCCTACTAATAACACCACAGGGCACTTCAGAATTACACAAAATATGACCCCTGTGCAAGTTTTATTCATTTCAGGAAAATAACCTGAAGTCCATGCACTAATAGAAAGAATAATGAAATTTATTGAAAATGTACATCTTATGTGTTTTAAACAGTAAAACCTATGAGTGTAAAAAAGTGGAACTAAAGATGGCACAACCTGATTAAGGTAATTCACATTTTATATTGGGAACCATAGATAAGTCAAAAATGAGTACTTACAAGATAGTATCTTGACATTCACAAGAAGGTTTGTATTTAGGATGAATATTAGTGGATTAGATTCTTCAAGCAGTGAGGTGACTTGCTCTTGAGAAGGATGTTCTTCCACTAATGAGTCTAAATATTTTTTTAAAAAAATTGTTAAATTCAATAGCAAGTAACATTTTCTTATCAGCAGTAGAAAGACAACTGTGAAGTATTTTCCCTGGTGATTGGAATTATAGCCACAACTGCAGCCCTCTCCATTAGTTGAAAATGTATTCTGGAGTATTTTCATACCTGGTTGCGCAACCTCTGAAGGTGCATGAGGGGATATAGGAAAGGAATTGTCTTATGAACTTATTCCAAAAGAGTTTTTACTACTGTAAACACCCTACCAGAACATGGCACCTGATAAGGCACCTGATGTTTACAACCACATCACTCAAGAATGAATCAGAACTATTATAGTAAGTGGTTTACTCAGAAGAGCATAAGGAGCCATTCTAAACTGAATTTAGACCCCAGTAATATCAATAGTTCTTAAGTCATGATTAATTTTGCTTACTGGTAATGGAATCTCTAAATTCAACCAAGCTGGCCAGGACTGAACCCATTGAACATATTTTTACATAAAGAATGTGGGTACAGATGCTTCCTGATTCTATTCCATTAATGCTAAATACCTTCCCTCACACCTCTAAGATTTACCAAGATTTGTCTGTCTCCTTACCTTTTTATTAATAACATAAACTGAAAAAGCTACAGAAAGTCATCCAGAATAAAACTTTTTCTAAATAGGAACATAGTGACACGGTTAAATTCAAGCCCATTTTCTAAAAATCACCACATTATCATCACCAAAGCCTCACTAGCAGCTCCCAGGCTTTGGAACTCCTCCCTTAGAAAGTTTAGATGGGTCCCTGCTTGTTATCCTTCTGCCGCCAAGTGAAAACTGCCACCAATTTTATTTAGAAATTGACTGCAATTGACTGCAATTTTAATTGTGGACTGTCTTGTGGATTTTATCTTGTTTTTCCTCCCAATGGATTTTACACAGTTTTAATTCTATAGACTGTTTAATTGTATTTTTAAAATGCATGTGTGTATATAACTGATACGTCTGTATATTTTATAGTTTATAAGCCATCTTTAGTCTAAATATTGTGAAAAAGGAGAGATACAAATATAGAAATAAATAATTTGTCATAAGGAAAATCCAGTTATAGTGAGCATACCTGGATTTCATGCCTGGGTATAAGAAACTTACCTTTTCCTTTTTCTCCTCTGGCAAGCAGAAGAGGTGGCAACCCATTACCCTCAGGAATGAGGCTGACTTCCTTGCTAACACAGTTTTCAATACCACATAACATCCGATAATCTAATGAATTGACAGGTGCATCATTAGCTTCGTTAACCATGGCAGGAAGATGTTTTGCTAGTTCTACAACAGTGGGAAGTTCAGCAACAGCTGTAATTACACTGTCAAAATCATGTGATAGTTCAGGTTCTTCCTTAGTGGGCAATATGTCTTCTTCTGGAAGAACCGAAGTGGGACAACACAAGATCTCAGTTTGTCCAGCAACAGATGTTTCATCTTTTGGCATTTTCTCAGATGCACAGAGTGTGTCATTTGTTGGACTTTCAACCTACGATAGAAGTTCAATTAGAAATGACATTCATGTGGGTACAATAGTATGAAATATGTATAATCATTTCTAATATACTTTTGCTTTGAGAGGGATTTTGCCCTGATGGGGAGTATAACAATATTTTATATAAATAAAGCAGGGGGGGAAACCCCACAAACTGGCAACTTTCTGCACTGTTACATAGCAACACAATAATTAATGGGTTTTCTTTTTCCAAATGAGACAAAAGGGTATCTGTTATCTATCCTTCTGTTATCTGCCCTCCCTCCATCCACCATCATCAAGAGGGAGAGAAGGGCAGGCCAGCTCCATTTGGCCTAGCCTGAAAAAAAAGAAGGCCCTCCTTCCATCCACCATCATCCAGAGGGAGAGAAAGGCAGGCCAGCTCCATCAGGCCTAGCCACAGTAAGAAGAAGGGTCCTCCCTTCAGTCCATCTCCCTTGGTCCAGGCTTTAAAGGGAGAAAAGGTCTGCTGGACTTATTCCCCTTCCCCACCACCATTCCTTTCTCCTTCTGTGTCTTGTCTTTTTAGATTGTAAGCCTGAGGGCAGAGAAATGTCTAATTAAGCCACTTTGATAGCCTTTTGGCTGAAGAGCGAGATATAAATAATAATAATAATAATAATAATAATAATAATAATAATAATAATACTGATTAGCTGGGGCTCTTCGTGAAACATAATGGGGTAGAGTTTTGAACATGGGCTGGAGAGACACTTCGGGACAAAACAGATAGGCAGTAAAAAGTGGCTTGAAGCTGCCTTTTCCGAAGCCACATTGAAACTCCACCAACCACACCACTGGCTCTTAAGACGGCTGGAGTGCACATGTCATGACCAGAAGGCATGGTTTCAAGCTACACTGCTGAGTACTTTTTTTTCTTACTGTTCCCACCATCATCCTTGTTCATGTTCGCAGGAGTGAACTGCTGGCGACTACCATCCCACTGCATGGCTATCCCTGTGAACCTGCACACATTCGCATGTGCAGCACTTCACTGGGGCAGAGCATCAGAGCAGAGGTGTGCCCGTGCAGATGCCAGCAAAGTACAATCATGCCTCCCTTCATCCCATCATTCACCCTATGCCCCCTCTTTGACTGTCTGTTTTGTGTGTGTTGTACTCATCGCCATGAAAGATTCCACGGTTTTGCTTTTGGCCATTGCCACTCCACCACTTGTGTACAGCAGCTCTGTTCCTTTTAAATGCGTTCCTGTGATGGGACGCTTACATGTACAATTAGGGTTAGGGTTTGGAAAGAGTATCCCTTTAGAGTTGCAGTGGCATTGGTGTATTTATATGTACATGCAAAGGTGCGCACTTTCAGGGAAGAAGTGGAAAAAAGCAACTTCTTTTTGAAGCGGCTTTTCTCCCCATAAGACAGTTACAGGGCGCTTTCCAGCTGGCTTCACAGCGTGCGTCATCTAAATGCCCTGCCTTGAAGCCGGGCTGGAACCTGCTTATTCTGCCCATCTGTTTCACCCCTTCGATTCAGATACCACTCAGCCATGAACCCAGCTTGAAAGGTTGAAAGGGAACCACCTCCAGAATAAAAAATAAAGAAAAATAGAAAGGAAGTGCATTTATATAGATATATTTCAACTCTGAATATAATTTGTAAAAATTTATAATTATAGAAGAAAACAAAAACAACATTAGAAAACTGAACAAGAATGCATGGCATGTCAAGAGAATGCATGAAGCAGAAGCAACTTATTGATATTTTTGAAACCACAGAACAAGATGTCAGGACAACAGGAATTATCTATTATACTGTCTGTTCTCATGTCCACACTCAGTCCATTCTTTAAGAAAGGCTACTAGTAACAAATCATCCCCTTGCACTGGCATACAATCTGCTATCCTCTCAACTACACTGGTGTTGCACAGGCACACTCTGACAGGTCAGAAGAAGCCAGCATTATACTAAGTTTTACTACAAAATGAGGGTTTAAAGAGGTGTGTCAAGAAACAAGTGAAAATGTGTGAGTGAAAAATAGTCGTTCTCTCTGCAATGATTCAGCTGAAGTACAGAAGCACGCTTGTCTTTGAGCCAGCACTCTCAACTGTTACTATGAACAAATGCCAAAAGAATACCTGGAACAGGTTCTAGTCATCTATGAACTAACAATCTGTAGGGTATCATGCAGGTTCAAGCCATGGATTTAGATAAAATATGAGCCATCTCTATTTACCCAGTTATAAAGGGATAAAAATTATGGTGCAATATCAGCACATTCTATCAGCTATTGGTAAAGTAGGGCTTACAGGATATGGTTCCTGTGAGGATCTTCTGAGTCCAGATGACAATTTTGTTGTGTCTGCAACTTCTCCATTCGGCAAAATACCATCTGCAAACCAAACTCTTCTCTGTTCTCTGGGACAGACCCCTATAGGAAGAGAATGAAAACAAAACAAAACAAGACAAGCAAAAATACCCCCAAGGTATTAATTACTTAATTTCTCCAATTCAAAATTACTTTTGACTTCCACATCACTCCTATCACATTGTTTCTTGTATCACACAATAACACACAGTTTTTCCACCACCACCCACACCACCAGTAGCAGTACATTCTAAAATCCATGTCATGGCTCAGAGACTTTGGTGGACAAAATCCCATGAACATTCTACTATTCCTGTACTACACATTACTGAAATATAGAATTTCTTCACACAGTAAAACTATTGTTATACAAAACTTTTGCCAAAATTAATGTAAGTCTTTAAATAAAGGCAATTTGCACAGGAGCTACTAGCCTCAAATTTAGTCTAGAGAAGCTTCCTTTCCACCTGAACTCCACCTGGAGACCTTCCATCTGGAGACTTTGTCCTAGAAGTGTTGAATTGTTCCTCAAAGGATTTCATGAGATTTTAGTGAAAACAAGTATCTTTTGCCCTGCATTTTCCCCATGTATAGGCCAAGTGCTGCTGTTCAGGTTATATCATGGCATGGGCAAGGCGAAGTAGCTATACAGGTAAAGTTCATCTATGACATCAACCAAGGCACAAGTCTGAATATAAAATAACTACAAAAATCTCAAAATATCCAATACTTAAGATAAACATTAGTGTACGTTTGTCTACCAACCTGCCTATTCAGGCTACACTGTGATGTACAACAATAAAAGCTCAGGTGACCACAAAGGCATACCAAACAGACCTCTAAATAGTGAACAAGTTCATCACAAAACTTTCAAGGGATAAAGAAATCGCATATTTTTCAGTCCTATACCTACAGCTACCTATACCTATACCTACCTATAACCACATTATATATATCATTGTCACAACAGCACTGCTAAGGGAAAAGTCCATTTTTGTCCACCTATCCCAAATACATGATGAAGGCGGGAAATGTTGAACAAAACAGAAATACTTCATGGCAGGACTATGTTCCTATCTATCATAACAAATGAATACCTCATATAAGTTTGTTGTGTTTGTTGTACTACAATGGCATTGTCTAAAAAGGACCTGATAGTAAATTTAGTTTCACTTAATTCTCTTAATGCATTTTTGGCTTCCCATCACCATTCGGCCATTTAAATACAGAAGTGGCCAAAAAAATAGAAGGAGAATTAGGTGTACCAGATGTTTGGACTGTCTGCAAGGGTGGAACGGCCGGATATTCAGAGACAGCAGAACTAGGCACAGGACCAGTTGGGCTCATCATTCTTTCCAATGCCTGTGCTAACAAACAAAGTAAAAGAGTTTAAGTGTCACATGTCTGGGACATATAGCCTGTCTCCCATCAACCTCATTTTCTTACTGGCATGGTGTTTCTAAATTTATTTATGTCCTAGAAGATCTGATGGTGAGTTAAGGACAGATCACAGCTGCCTTTATTTTAACTACCATTGCTATTTGAGAAAAATATTTCTGACCAAAGAAAAAATGTTCTGAACATCTCAATACATTTTTTTACTCAAATTTAATTATTCACAATTACTACAAGTAAAACCTTATAAAAATTCTCTTAGAAATGGTATTACATCCTATATAATGGACAAATTCCTTATGACACCTAACAGCAATACTAATCTTTACCATTTTAAAATAAAGCCAATATACTTCTTACTTTAGAACATTTAATTAGTAATTACAAAAAATGTACAAAAAATGTACATTCATTTCCAGCCTTCCTACCATAAGCCAACTCAAGGCAGCATACATGGTACACGTTGAATCTCCCTTACCCGCAATTCCAAAATCAGAGATACTCCAAAATCCAAAAATTTTTTCATGGGTGGCTGAGATAGTGATACATTTGCTTTCTGATGATTCAGTGTACACACACTTTGTTTCATGCAAAAAAAAATATTTAAAATATTTTGTATAAAAATTACTTTCAGGCTATGTGTTTAAGATATATACAAAACATAAAAGAATGTCATGTTTAGACTTGGGTCCCATCTCCAAGATCCATTATGTATATGCAAATATTCCAAAATTCAAAATCAAAAACACTTCTGGTTCCAACCATTTGGGATAAGGGAGACTCAATCCATATTTCTAAAACATCTCCCTACAATGCAGGCACATATTATACTAGATTAACTAAAGACCTTTGCAGACTGCCAGAAATAGTGCAAACTGAGTCCACTTTAAGGGTTAGGGTTAGTGCTAGGGAATCATGGGAATTGTGTTTTTTTTCTGAGACATTGAGCCTTCTCTGTCAAAGAGCTCTGGTGCCACAATAAAATACAGTTCCCATGATTCCCTAACCCTAACCCTTAAAGTGGACTCAATTTGCACTATTTCTAGCAGTCTGCAAAGGCCCTAAGTGGCTGTATCATGGCTTTCCAATACCTAGGACCAATTATTTAACTGATTGGAACTTGTGTGATAATTTACTGGCATTTTAAAAACTTAAATATGGTATTCTAAGCTCTGATTTTCTAAAAGACATCTGTTTTTGGCACCTGAGCTTGGTGGCTTCTTGCATAATTTCCTTTAGATAACATATTTGATGTCGTTTTATTTTATTTTTATGTAAAACATACAAAAAATGTTTTGTTCTTGACGTTGTCTGATAAAGCCCTCTAGGTACCAAATGCTGCTGGTTTCTGCTCCCCAGTTGTTCAAAGCAGGACATTTAACATGTTGGTTCCCACAATGTGCTATGATCTTTTCTTTCATATTATAATACATGCACGAATAATTCTTATTTCTAGGAACATATTGAAGACATTTCTATTTATGCAAACCATTCCGGTGTAGTTTAGCCTACCCTGCATTTCATTCTTACAGATAATGTAGGTGTTGCAATGTACTCTTATACTATGTTTTATGATTTGTGCATGCTGCTTTGTAAACAGTTTATAAGGACTCATAACCAACCATTTCTAACTCATTGCCACAAGTTGTTGTAATGGCCTTTGCCATACATAGTTTATAAAAAGTTATGTTTAAATGAAGGACCAAGATGTGCAGTTTAGGTCTCCTCAACTATGCACTTGCTGAGGAAGCTCAAGGGGCAGTGGCACCACTCACACCATTTCATCAACTTGAGGCTCATCTGGAGAGGACCACCAGTGACTAAACTACTATTAAAATGAGCTCTAAGCAGATCTCCCTCTAATGAGAGTTTGGAAACTTCATGCAAAATTGTGGCTACCTGAGCACTGATGTAAACCAAGCCAATGGAATATGTCTGACACCTAAGCTGTAGCACAGGGGTAGGCAACCTAAATCCTGGGGCGGATGCGGCCCCTTGAGGCCTTTGGATCGGCCCCAGGCCGGTCCTGCCACCGCCGCCGCCCCCCACCATGATGATATTGATTATTGTTGTTATTACTTGTTCTTGGGGTTTTCTTGGCAAAATCTCCACAGGGGGTTTGCCATGGCTTTTCTGGGGCTGAGAGAGTGTGCATGCATATATATTTTTAATTTTTTTTAAAAAATTATTTTTATTTATTTGTTTGTTTGTTTGTTTTTGGTGCTTCGGCCCCCAATTGTTTGAGGGACAGCATCCCAGCCCCCAGCTCAAAAAGGTTGTCTACCCCTGCTGTAGCAGATGCACAGACTAATAAAGCCCTAAACATTAAAAACTGCCTCCACCTATATCAGCCTGCCTGCACTATTACATCACTGTCAGAGTTTATTTATATGCTGTAATTGAGCAAAAGGGAAAAGGGCACAGTTTATGGAACTGTGTTCCAGTAGAGATATATTATGCCCCATGAAGTCAGGCTTTAAATGGACTCTAAATACTTATTTACTACTCTTTCCACTTAAATAAAGATTTCATCAGAGTGTTGTCTCCAGGATGTGACTCTGAATGTAATTAGTTATTGTATTATTTTTACTGGGATATATATGGTACCTGTTTTAATGTGAATGTTAGTTCTTATTAGATGGTAACAACTTTATCAACTCTGATGTATGGTGACTCGAGCATAGGGTCAAGATTTATTCAGAGGAGGTTTGTCAGTGCCTTCTCCTAAGAGAGAGAATGACTTCTCCTAAGAGGGAGTCCTAGTCCAATACTCACATTGCTATTCCTCTTACAATGGTATTTCTCTTGCAATTAGAGGCATTTCTGAGAAGCTTTTATCCTAAAAGTTGGCCTACAAATACTTAATTTAATTAAATTAATGGTGTACATTTGTATTTGTAGCTATTAGCCATGATAAGAGAAAACACTATGCTGTTCTTTTTAAAGAAACAATAGCTCTGGGAACCATACATGGAATTTTATCAGTACCACTACTGTACCATGTTTCATATTAGCATCTTGTATGTCTCATTTTGGCATACAGATAACATGAAATTCCCCATGTATCATTGGCGCTTCACACATACAGCACTACAGAAAATTAGATGAAAAATATGGATGTCAAGCCAGTATAGCACAATCCTGTTGTATTGGCTATTTGTGTCTGTGTAAAACCCTATGAAATTCATGGGGCCGCCATAAGTCAACAGGTAACATACACACCATAACATCATCTAACCCTTTGTACAGAAATTCCCTAGAACAGTGATTCGCAAGTGGTGGGGCAGGACCCTCAGGGGATGCAAAAATTGCTCAAGGTGGGGTGTTAAGACTTTGAGACTCTGATCCCCCCTCCTCCTCCCCTCCAAACTTTTTTTGGGTAAAACTTATACATGTGTTGAGTTAAAAATTGAATTTACTTAAGTAAAACTTCTAATTTGAATGATGTTATTTTCTTATAAAATGTTAAAATATAGATATACATGAATGTGAGAATGAAAAAATGCACACTAAATACTACATCATGTGGTGGGGGTGCATCCACATTTAGATGTAAAGAGAGGGCCCAAGGGTAAAAAGTTGAATACCAAACTAGATGGATGACTGGACCTTTATTTATATACTCTGATCAAGCATGTTTCTAGCCATTACAAGCAAGATGAGTAATCATAGTTAATATTTTTAAATGTTATTTTTTTTAAACAAAACATTTGTAAACAACTACAAATGTTGCCTAAAAAGATTTTCACATCTAGCACAAATTCATGCTTCATAATATGATTTATAAAGGAAATGTTGGTTAAACTGGAAACACTTGTTCCAACATCCAAAACATCATTCTAGTTACCTTGTGTTTATTCTAATTCTCACCAACTATTTTTTTTACCTTTGTTAATGGACTCATGACAGCTTATACAGACTCTGGCTTCTTTATCCAAATACTGGAGTTTGCATTTTCGATTGCAACATGAAGCACAAAAAACCTAGAGATAGAGAAGCTAAATTAATTTTTTAGAAAGAGAGGTCAACATCTTATCTTACTAAAATTAGAAGGCAAAACCAAGAGGGTAAATTAATATTTACACAGACAACTTTATAATTTGAATATCACACTTTACAAATTACCTTTATGCAACACACATAGTTCATGATAAATTAACTCTACAGCATAATACTAATGAAAGAATGAACATCAAAAATCTTACATTTATATTGAACACACTGCTGTAGTTTTTATGAGCCTTCAAAACATTTCTGACTTTAATGGTACCAAGGTGAACCTATCATGGGGTTTTCTGGGGCCAAGTGTGTGACTCACCCAAGGTCACTGAGTAGGTTTCTATGGCCAAGCAGGGAATCAAACCCTGATCTCCAGAGTTGTAGTCCAGTGCTCAAACTACTACACCACCCTTGCTCTTATTAAACACATTAGTTATTACTAATGAGACTGACCACTTTTAAGGAAGGAAGGAACCTAGCAGGAAGAAACAGAAACCTAAGTGTGCTTGTCTTGTTTCAATCTCTGGACTATTATTATTATTCTATTTATTTATATCCCACCTCTCCCAGTACAGGGACTCAGGGCAGCTAACAAAATTTACAATAGTCTGAGTTAAAACATTATGAAACATTAAAAATACAAAGTTTAAAAACAAATTAACCAATTCAAACAATTAAAAACATTACATTATTAAAATTTAAAACTCCTTAAAACAAAAACAAAACAGCACCCATATCAATATGCGAAGGCCTGGCGGCATAAAAACGTTAATCTTAAGCAAAGATGAAGCCATCACTGTGATATACCAAATTCTCAATCACTGTTGTATACCAGATTCAGTAATGGACTATGACCAAGTCACCTAAGTTCAAATTCTCATTTAGTCATGAAAGACATTTGATCAACCATAATTTCCACACTAAACACAGAAAGCTGTGGAGGTAGTGTTAATATTCCTATGTAGGCAACCTGAGCCACCTGGTGGATATGATGATACCTGAGTTATACTGCGGTGCAATGCGGTGGCTTAGTGGTTAAGATGCCAGTTCTGATGAACATGCAAGTGCAAGTTGATAAGGATAAGGTCGGAAGGTTGGCAGTTTGAGGCCCGAGTGCTGCATGATGGGGCGAGCTCCTGTCAACTAGCCCCAGCTTCTGCCAACCTAGCAGTTCAAAAGCATACAAGTGCAAGTTGATAAAATAGGTACCACTTTGGTGGGAAGGAAACAGGGTTCGGTGCAGTCATGCTGGCTACATGACCACCAGAGTCATCTTCGGACAATGCTGGCTCTTCAGCTTAGTAACCAAAACAAGCACCATCCCCTACAGTCAGTTATGAGAAGATGTTCATGTCAAGGGGAAACCTTTACTTTTTAAAATTATATTAAGACTTGATATTGTACTGTACTATGTCAGATGGTAAGTCTGAATGGAAGAATGCATGAAAACTGAGCGAAAGTCATAGAAAATATGTGAGCCAGTATGGTATAGCAATTTGAGCATTGGACTATGACTCTGGAGACCTGGAGTTCAATTCCCGGTCAGCCATGAAATCCATTGGGTGACCATGGGCAAATTACATGCTCTCAGCCTTTGGGGAAGGCAATGGCAAGCCCCCTCTGAACAAATATTGCCAAGAAAAACCCATGATAAGTTTACTTTAGGGTTGCCATGAGTCAGAAATGACTTGAACACACACAATAACACACACACACACACACACACATACAGCAAATGTGCATATAGTTGCTGACTAGTAGATAAGAATAAGAGTGGGAAGCATGGTAATAATGATATGAGGAAAGTGAGGAGGATACGAATCAGACACAATTTAGGTTTAGATTAGGGGTGGGCTAAGTGTGTCCCTCAGGGCCGTACTTGTAATTCTCAGTTGATAGTTTCCTTCCTATTTGCACTTTTTCATGCAGAGTAGATCATCCTGCACTTGGAGAAACATGACCCTCCCTTCACTAATGACCTACAGGCCCATAATGAGCTACAGGCCTAGTTTCAAAAAGACACTAGCCAGTGACTTTTACATTGGATAATCATTCCACTATCTTCTTCACAACCTGAAAATTGTATGGAAATCTTAATTATTACCTACTACACAGATTAAGTTTCTTTCCTTCTAGAATCAGCATAACATTTCATTGGTAACTAAGGAGTTGAAGAATGTTTAAATGGTTTTTACTGGTTTTAACTATGCTGTTTTCACTTATGTTTTAATGTTGGTAATATTTAATTATTTTTTAACTTTTGTAGTCAGTGTTTTAGTTCTGCCTTTTTAAATTATTGTAACCCACCTTGAATCTCATTACAGGAGAAAAGCGGGATATAAATCCTTGAAATAAATAAATAAAATAAATAAGAATTTCATCACATGGCCAGTGTTCTCAATAAGTTCAAAATTCAAGCTGATAATTATATTTATTGTCGCCTGTGTATACCCCAAATAAAACCAAATAAACCAAAACCAAATAAAATCAATTTCAAGGGGAAAACGGAATTCTGGTAAAAAGAAAGCTTACGTTTTCAGAGTTTAAAAAAAAAATCCTCTCTTCCCATTGAAGGTTATATTCAGTTTGCCTTTATTACAATCCCCACATACTATAGAAACTAGTATAGATAATTCTTTAAAAATATATATATTACTTACTTTTCCACAAGCACGACAGTGGTGTCTTCTTCTTGTAAATGTGAATTTGGCTTGACAATGCATGCAATTCGGTGCTTCTGAGTCAGGAATCCAGGATGGCTGCTTCTGCCCAAGGACTAGAGCTTGTTCTATTGCTGTAACAGGTTCTGAGATCATAGATAAGACACTATTTCCTTTGTCTTCTAAGCAACTTTGTGTATCAGTATTGTTACATCTAAAGCTTGAATCAGGACAAATTTTAGCATCCAAGAAAGAGGTATTTGGAACCGTGGAATTTAACAGTTGGGATTCATTCCCAAGTGTATTTGGACTATTAAACTCAGAACAAAAGTTAGCTTTTGGTGGAAGGTTTAACAACTGCTTTGGCCTTGCGCCTCCACTGTGTGCCATCTGTTGGTCTGAGACTTCGCTTCCAGTTTCACTTACGTGCTCTGCAGTCTCTTTGGATTTTTCCACTGTATTCTTTTTTCCACACTTTGAATTTTTCCACTGTGGACTTTTTTCCATCAGAATACCTAATGTAGATTCAGGATTGGATACTATATAGTTATTATCAGTAGAAGTTTCTATCTTTTTAAACTCCATTTCTGCTTGCAAATTATTACTGCCAATGTTCAATTTGTCAGTGTCTATTAAATTATCATTAATGACATCAGAGTGCAATAATCCATCATCAGTATCCTCTTTAAGGGGCTTTGAATGTTCTGTTTCACGGCAATGCTCAGACAAGAAGGCATCAAGTTCAGCATCACTAACTAGCATATCACCTCCAATAATTTCTTCTATTGCAAGATCAACTAAACTTCTGCCCTCAATGTCAGTGGATAGAACACTGCTACATCTTTCAGTATTTGTGAGTGAAGGACTGGAAGTGGTGACAGAGCTTTGGTGCTGGAAAGGCTGACATTCACTAATAATATTATCAAAACCTTCCTTCTCTCTATCTGGAAAGGAATGTATTCCTGGCCAGCATTGGCTCATTTTGTTTTGATTCTCATCCTGTTCAGATGGTTCTGTTCTTTCAGACAATTCCCCTTCAGAAAGGCCATTTTTATGACTTTCTGTTTGCTTAGTTATGTCACTAAGGACTGCTGCTCCTTCACCCTCAGCAGTCCTTTCATCAGCGTCATCATTTGTAACTAATGACCCACATATAGAAACAGCAAGTGGAAGACAGGACAGTGACGTCTGTATGTCTTCAGAGCTCTCTGGTGTTGAAACTATATTTAATGTTGTATTGGTATTCTGTTCTGGACTGCAGTATTTTTCTGCAGTGCTACGGATATGATCTAACCCTGGCACATTCTCAGTTTGAAGTGATGAGTCATGCAAATTCTCTTCTTTAGGTAATATCAAACTGTTTTCATTTGATTGATACATCTTTGGTAAGTTAGATATTAAAGATTCAATCATATTCTCTTCTGAAGTAGCCAGTTTGCCACCTTCTTCTTGTGTCATTTGATTATTTGCTCTATTTTGATCCTCTAATGGCTCACAAGGCAGTTTTTCAAAAGTTGGTTCATCTTTGGAACTATGTATAGTTGAAGATACTTGAGTTATTAAAGCTGGGTCTATAACCTGTTCTGTCTGGTCAAATACTTCACTATTATTCCAAGTTTCTGTCTTTTCTTGAACCTCACCAGAGTCTACCACATTTGCTTGAGAAGGTCTGATTGTAGTTAGTACGAGTCCAGCTTGTTTTTCAGATGTATTGCATTCTTCACTGTATAGTGCCGCATCTCTAGCAATCTGTTGCGGTACACCAGAATCAGTACTAGAATCAGCTGACAAACTAGTACCAGTGGCAGGTATTGAAGCTAAATCAAAGCCAGTAGGAGAAATATTACCTTGGGAGTCATCTGGCTGCAAATTTTGAATGCACTCCAAGTTATTTTTTGCATGGCTCAAATTGCCTGTGTCACTGACGAGGTCACAGACAGGTATACTGTATCGTCCCAGGCAAGAAGACTGATTTTTATCTGAAGAACCACCATCCACCATAGAAAGAAGATCTAACCCTGTGACATTTTTCTCATTCTGTTCAGAGTCCAGTTGCTCAAGGTTTGCTACATTTGCAGTCTGGGTAGGCAATGAGAGTTCATCTGATGTAGTACAACTAACCTTTTCTTGCACTTTTGGTCTCAAAACTTTTGGCTTTTGGTAATCTAATTGAGAAGAAAGTGAATGGTGCTTAGAATCATGTGGATTTGCATTTTTGCTGTTTTCAAGTTCATCTAAATAAAAAATCAAAATCAAATTGGTTAGCTCCACACATCACACAGTCCTCTATGTCTTCAAAACACAAAGAACATTCGTTAATAAAATGCTAATTTTTGCCAACATTCTCCTCTTCTTTCAGTTTTGGATTGTAACTGTCTTGGGAGCAGGGCACATTGATGTGGCATATGTAAGTCTGTAAAGTACCATGCATACCAATGCGATGCTATACATTAATAGGTTTTATTTATTTACTTTTGCAGCTTAGAAACACAAAATTAAGGCATAAAGAATAAACTAACCTGTACTTTGTTCAAATTCATCAAGCAGCTTGTCTAAGTCAGAGACTGCTGCTTTGAAGTAACTGTCCATTCTAAAGTTTGAACTGCTATGAGTTTTCTCCTCTTGTGCCTATGCAAAACAATACATTATATTAGGCAAGGCAAGCACATAAATCGAGAATGATTCACAGCAGAATAGAATAATTATTGAGCCTGTGTGGTGTAGTGGTATGAGTGTTGGATTAGGAGTCTGGAAATTCTGGATCTCATCTTGTGGGATAGAGTGCAGAAGTATGAGCTTTCCTATTAACTTTTCCAAATAGGCTATTTTTTTTACATATATTCTTGTAAAGATGGAAGTAAAGGGAAAAGCAGTCCTGAAAATGTACTATTTGGGACTGTATTGCTTAAGAAATAGGAAAGATCAGTTACTAGCATGATAAAACATATTCCTTTGTTATCACTTGGGTCACTGGAGAAAAGAGTGGAGTCAGAGTTATTTCACAGCATCTTCACTATTACATTAGCCATGCATTTTCAGTGGGTGGGCATCATGGCCCAGTATTGTGATAATGAGGCAAGCTAAGTGGTTAGGACCTACAGTTTTGCCGTGCATCATTCCCTGATCATTGTTAACCCACACCTCCTGAAATGCAATATTAATTCATTTTTTGAAAAACTAGTTTGAAAACTGAAAACAGCCAACAGAAATTTGATGCTGTGTATCAACTACTTGCTTTATTTCAGTGGTTTGGCTTATAGTGTCAGTAGACATTAATGGTTCCACCATGTCACTACTTTTCCAGAGTGGTTGGTTTGTGTACTCCCATGAGGCAAGAGGCTTTATTGACAGTATCAGTGCTGCTGGTAGGGAGTGAGCATGCTAAAATGGACAAGAATGTCATATTCTGAGTGAGATAATTACCCAATGTTTTAGTCAGGAGATGAAAACCTTAAGAAAAAATGAGGTGGCAGTAATAATTTGTTCATCACAAGCACATTCTTCAAGCAACTGTATACATCACCTGATGGCCAATATAGAAATCAAATAGACTACATAATTGGAAGCAGAAGATGGAGAAGTTCCATTCTCTCTGTAAAAACCAGACCAAGAGCAGATTGTGACACAGACCATGAACTAGTACTATCAAAAATGAGAGTAAAGTTAAAGAGGAACACTAAACCAACTATCAGGCCAAAATAAAACCTGAAGAACATCCCGGTGGAATTTTAGAAAAATGTAAAAAATATATTTGCACTATTGTGCCTAATTTAAACCAAGAATGAGGATGCTCTGCAACCAGCAAGGGAACACATTGCATGGCCATGTACAACTAAAGAGCCAATGACAACAATGCATTGTATAACTATATAAGAACACTGAAGAACTATACAAGAGACGAAAGGATGACATTCATTCAAGAAAGAATCATTTGAAGATGAACCTACAATTTTAGAAAGTGAAGTGGAAGCTGCACCCAAAGCACTTGGGAGAAATAAATCACCAGGAACTGTTGCTATACCAGCAGAGCTACTTCACGGTACAGCGACAGAATCTACTCTAGCTATAATCATTTTTAATCAAATGATCTATTTTAATATTGTAATAGTTTATTTCCATTTTAATTGTCACTTTTGTAGGTTTTTAATTGTATTGTGTTTTTAGACTGTAAGCTGCTTTGAATTCCAATTTGGGGGGAAGGTGGAGTACAAATAAATATAACAACAACAACTAAAATCTGTCAAGAAATATGGAAGACAATAGAATGGCCCACAGATTGGAAATGATATAGGTCACAATCCCCAAGAAAGGGCATACCAGGGATTGCAGTAACCACAGGTCCATTGCATTAACCTCCCATGCCAGGGAGGTAATGCTCAAAATTTTACAACAAAGACTTTTACCATATATGGAATGAGAAATGCCCAATATCCAAGCTAGGTTCAGGAAAGGAAGAAGCACTAGAGATCATACTGCAAACATACATTGGATAATGGAACACACCAAAAAATTTCAGAAGAAAATCAGTCTTTGCTTAATAAATTATAGAAAATCCTTTTATTGCTCTTAAAGAAATGGGTGTGCCACAACATTTGGTTGTCCTGATGTTGTATTCGGACAAGAGGCCGCCACCAGGACAGAATATGGAAAAACAGAACGGTTTCCAAGTGGGAAGAGAGGCAGAGAACGTTGTATTTTAGTACCCTATTTATTTAAACTTGTACGCTGAACGTATCATATGTAAAGCAGATTTACACTCGGACGAAGGCATGAAAATTGGATGAAGGAAAACCAACAGTTTAAGATTGCAGAAAACACCATATTACTAGCAGAAAATAGCAAAAACATGGAACAATTACTGGAAAGAGTCAAGGAAGAAAGTGCCGAGGCAGGTTTACAGTTGAACATTAAGAAAATAAAAATAATGGCCACAGATTATTTACATAATTTTAAAGTAGACAATGAAGACATGGAAACAATTCAACAGTTTCCATACCTTGGCTCAGCCAGAATGGAAACAGCTGTCAAGAAATCAGAAGAGTAAGACTTGGAAGGACAGCTATGAAGGAACTAGACAAGATTGTCAAGCATAAAGCTATATCATTGAATACTAAAGTTGGGACTGTCCATGTCATTCTATTTTCAGTTTCTATTTATAGCAGTGAAAGCTGGACAGTGAAGAAAGATGACAGGAAGAAAAACAGTTCATTTGATATGTGGTGCTGGAAAAGAGTTCTAAGGATACCGTGGATTGTTAAAAAGGCAAAATAAATGCATCATGGATTGATATCAAGCCTGAACTCTCTCTAGAAATGAAGATGACTAAACTCAGATTGTCATACTTTGGCCATATCAAGAGAAGACACGACTCACTAGAAAAGATGTTTGGTAATGTAGAAAGCAGCAGGAAACATGGAAGACACTACAGATGGATAGATTCAATCAAAGAAGCCTCAGTCCTGAGTCTGAAAGACCTGCGCAGGGCTGCTGCTGACAGCGTGACTTAGGTCTCTCCTTCATAAGGTCAAAGTCAACTTGATGGCAGTTAACAACATGTTAATCAATATCATCGTTATTTTATCCCAATCTTAAGATAACTGATGCCTACTCAGAAGTATTCCAAGTATTCTCTAAAGACACAGTACCTTCAGAAGATTATCCAAGAAGGTATATGGAACATCGCTTTCAACCAGCACCTGTCCCTATCCCAAGACAATCTCCTAAAAAAATGCAGCAGGTTCTTGAGCTGATTGTTTCCAAAAATAATATAACAAGCAAACAATAGCTAGAACTTAATTTTAAGCAGAAACACCCAGATTTGCCTTTTTTTAAAAAAAGACAACTGATGTATGTTCCTAACTATGTATTAACACATTATCATATGATGCTGCTGATGCTTGAAGAATTGGCCTGCTGCCTACTTGGTACCAAATATCTTTAAAACTGACTAGTTGCTTTGCTTATATCCGTTTATATGTCAGATGACCTAATTTTTTAAAAGTGTAGCATGGCTTTGGTTTAATTCAAAATAAAAGCCAAGGAGGAAAACTATTCAGTCAATCATTCACATTTGTAGAAACTTAAAGTTATACAAACAAATGGGTCCTAGAACAGATCAAGCCAGAGATATCTAGAAGCCAAGATGACAAGACTTAGACTGTTGTACTTTGGACACATCATGAGAAGGCATGAATCGTTGGAAAAGGCAATAATGTTAGGAAAGGTGAAGGGAAGCAGAAAGAGAGGAAGGCCACATGCCAGATGGATGGACTTTATTAAAGAGACCATGAATAAGAGTTTGCAGGAGCTAGGCAGAGCAGTAGAGGATGGGATGGGCTGGAGATGTCTCATCCACAGGGTCGCCATAGGTCAAGACCGAAGTAAAGGCAGTTAACAACAATAACAAAAGTTATAATTACTTTTTTAAAAAACATTATTTCAGAATGATCAGGTCTCATAATTCCATTCACCCTTGTTCATCAGAAAACTAGTTATGAATAGTGTTTTGACATGACATTGCAAAGATTACTTCAAAACATATAATAATGCAAAATCCAACAATGTATTTAATACTGCATTATTAATTAAATTCATAGTAAGTGAAACTATAAAATCTGCATCAAGTCATATCATTATGTATTTCAGACTTACGTTGTATTTTCTTTATAAAAGAAGCAATATGGGACAGAAAATTTTCAAGGGAAATGTCTACTTTTGAGGAATGCATCATTTAAAAAAATAATTATTAACATAATGAACACAATAAAAATCAAATTGGAAAAATGGAACAGATAAAAGAAATCAAATCTAAAATCAAAGTTATAATTAATTGTAAAGAAGACACTAACTATATAACCTACATATAAAGAAATTCTAGAATCATAGAATTGGAAGAGACCTCAAGGGCCATCCAGTCCACCCCGCCGTCATGCAGGAATTCACAATCAAAGCACCCCTGACAGTTGGCCATTCAGCATCTGTTTAAAATCCTCCAGAGATGGAGACTCCACCACTCTCTAAGGGAGCATGTTCCAGTATCCAACAGCTCTTACAGTCAGGAAGTTCCTCCTAATGTTGAGGTGGAATCTCTTTTCCTGTAGTTTGAACCCATTGCTCCGGGTCCTAGCCTCTGGAGCAGCAGAAAACAAGCTTGCTCCATCCTCAATATAACACCCCTTTAAAAACTTATACAGGGTTATCATATCACCTCTTAACCTTCTCTTCTCCAGCCTGAACATACCCAGCTCCTTTCACCATTATGGCTGCCCTTCTTTGGACATGCTCCAGCTTGTCAACATCCTTTTTGAACTGTGCTGCACATAACTAAACACAATATTCCAGGTGAGGCCTCACCAAAGCAGAATAGTGTGGTGCTATTACTTCCCTTGATCTAGGGCCTAAACAGACTGCCAGAAATAATACAGATTGAGACCACTTTAACTGCCCTGGCTCAATGCTAGGGAATCATGGGAACTATAGTTTATTGTGGCACCAGAGCTCTCTGACAGAGAAGGCTCAATGTCTCAGGAAAACTACAATTCCCAAATTCCCTAGCACTGAGCCAGGACAGTTAAAGTGGTCTCAAACTGGATTATTTCTGGCAGTCTGTTCAGGCCTCTAGGCACTATACTTCTATTGATGCAGCCTAGAATCACATTGGCCTTTTTAGCTGCCACATCCCACTGTTGACTCATGTTCAACTTGTGGTCTACCAGGACTCCTAGATCCCTGAACTGTCACTGTCACTAAACTGGAAATGAAACTGTTTTTGATTGGAAGGAGGAAGGGTAATCTTGTGACTTGGGATCATCAACTACTGACCAGCCTTGGAGACACACCCTGGTGACTCGTGTCTTCCAAGAATGACTTGTGAGCTGTGTAAATTCTTTGTAAATCTAAGCAAGGAATCCTGACCTACAACTTGATTTAACTATTTAATTTAACTATTTAGATATTTTAGTTTCCTTTTAAATGTGCCTGCAACTGCTGTTTTCAATAATACCTGATAAATTTCAGGATTGTTAAAAGCCCTGGCCAATTTCAAAAACACTACCTCAATTATCAAACAACTTTATACCAGTTATGTTACAATGGACTGAGAGGAAGCCTCTGAAAAACCAGGTTCATACTGATTTACTGAAAAAGATAGAAACAGCCAGATAGCTCCAAATACAGTCACCCTTCCATTCTTGCGGACTTGAAGTCCTCGGTTTTGCATATTCATGGAGGGGAGACTTCTGTTACAATTAATGGGGCGTGAGCCTGTGGGGGGGCGCCCCATTCAAGCCTATGGAGCCTGAATATTTGCGAATCTCCATTTTCATGGGGAGGTCCAGAAGGGATCCCCCGCAAAAACAGACGGCCGACCGTAATTGTTTTTGAGAATGTCCACCCTGATAAAACCAACAATAAAGATGACAAACATTTTCATGTCAGCTAGTTTAAGAAATACAATTAACAAATACATAATAGTGTTTTTGTGTGCATGACGCTGTATGGAGTACATGTCATATTTTTGTTGCAGAAAAATGTCTCCAAGTCCTGGAAGTCAGAACAACTAATTAAGCAAACCAGACTTTCAAGTGTTGCTACTTTTATTATTATAAGGGCTGCTTCCTGTGTATCAATTACAGAAAAGCATACAAAAAGGTGTTGTAAAGTGTACCAAGTATAGTAAACACTTATTTACTAGCATGATTAAACATTATTTTTAAAGTGTTATCTCTTACTAGCAATGTTTATGGGAGGAGTACCTTGTATACAAGCCAAATGTTTCTGGAGATCAGAGTTCGATTTCTCGCTCAACTATGGAAACCCACTGGGTGACCTTGGGTGAGTCACACATTCTCAGCCTCAGAAAATCCCGATAGGTTTGCCTTAGCATCGCCATACCTAAGTCAGAAATGACTTGAAGTCACGCAACAACAACAAACCTTGTAGACAGAAAACAGGAGACTTTTGGCGCAGGACACTTTTCTCTTAAGATACTGTCAGATTTACTCCTCACATTTTTGTTTTCTTTCACATGTGTAGGAGAAAGGAAAAACATGTATGCCGTCACAACAACACTGCGCTCACTGGCATTTTAACCTTGCCCACGGCACTATCTGTGCCTAACACCTTCCTGAAAAGATTAATGGCTGAGTTCCACAACTACAAAAGGCAAGTAAAAACAAACATCTCAAGACTATCTTTGAATATGAATTCTGAAGACTAGTAATGGGCTACGTTATTCCAGGTAAAGCTGAAGAAAAAAGAAAACAAAGTATCTTCACATTCCCACTTCAGTGAGGTACTTGACCAAGCCGGTTTATCAGCAGGAAATGGAACCTGGGAACTTAGGAAGAAGAACAAAATAAAATTCTGAACAAGAAATAACAGAAGCAGCAGTAAGCCCGGGAAAGGGTCATCCCAGGGAGAGAAAAGAGAGGAAAAGAAGAGGGTATTTGTTACCTTGATAGGAAGTGATGAGATCTTAACGTCTTTCCCCAATCCTACCAGCCCACAGGGTTGCCAAAGTGTAAACTGTAGGTGGCTCCGCACTTCTAATGACTGTAGAATTCAAAAGCTATAGCCGTGTTAGTCTGTAGAATCAGTATATAGAGAGATCTTGTAGCACCTTTGAGACTCACAGAAAGAAAGAAGTTGGCAGCATGAGCTTGTGTAGACTAAATGCATCTAAACTATGTGTATCTGAGGAAGTAGATTTAAGTCTAGGAAAGCTCATGCTGCCAACTTCTTTCTTTCAGTTAGGGCCTGTACAGACTACCAGAAATAATCCATCTTGAGACCACTTTAACTGCCCTGGCTCAATGCTAGGGAATCATGGGCATTGTAGTTTTTTCTGAGACATTGAGCCTTCTCTGTCAGAGAGCTCTGGTGCCACAATAAACTACAGTTCCCATGATTCCCTAGCACTGAGCCAGGGCAGTTAAAGTGGTCTCAAGCTGGATTATTTCTGGCAGTCTGTATAGGCCCTTAGTCTCAAGAGTGCTACAAGATCTTTTTACTGACTGTGTAGAAGAGGAAATTTCAGCAACCAGGTAATAAGCAATGTTTCTGACCAGTGAACCACTGAAATGCCCTCTCCTACACAACCCTCCCCTACTACCACGTTTAAATCATGCTAGTAAATAAGTGTTTGCTACACTCGGTACAATTGACACCAGCAGCAACAACATGCCTCTCTTGCCTTTTTCACAATGGCACCGTCAGCCATGGCACAGGCTGGGTTCCCAGGGAGAATGGAAAACCAGAGGCTAGGACTGAGAAAAGAAGCAGGACTTCACAAAGGATGTTATCACACGGGAAGTTGTGGGGAGAAAGTGGAAATAAACGGGACGAGCGGAAGTCTTTAATTTACGGGATTTGTCCCGTTTCGCCTCGTCTGATAACTAAATTCGAATTTAAAAGGGGGTTAATTCGAACAAAAACCTGATCTTTTCAAATCCTCAAAAATCCCGAAAATGAAAAGATCAGGTTTTTGTTCGAATTAACCCCCTTTTAAATTTGAATTTAGTTATCAGATGAGGCAGAACGGGACAAATCCCGTAAATTAAAGACTTCCGCTCGTGCCCGTTTATTTCCACTTTCTCCCCGCGACTCCCCGTGTGATAACGTCCTAAGACAAGGCTACCAAAAGGAATTCACACTCCTCTAGGGTGCATGTGTTGCTGTTGTTGTTGTCATTTTTTGATTTATAGCAATCCTAAGGTGAACCTATCATAGTATTTTCTTGACAGGTTTCTTCAGAGGGGGTTTGCCATTGCCATCCTTTGAGGCTGAGAGCGTGTGACTTACCCAAAGGCACCCAGTGCTGTTGCTTTTTATGCTGAAGTGGGGATTTGAACCCTGGTCTCCAGAGCCTGAGTCCAACGCTCAAGCCACTACACCACATCTGGCTACGCTATAGAAATAATGCAGTTTGGCACCACTTTAACTGCCAATCCTACAGAGCTCCAGGGATTTGTAGTGTGGTGGGGCACCAGTGCGTCTTTGGCAGAGAAGGCTGAAGACCTTGTAAAACTACAAATCCCAGGATTCAGTAGGATGAAGCTACAGCACTTAATGCTGTTGTTGTGTGCCTTCAGGTTGTTTCCGACTTATGGAGACCCTAAGGTAACTCTATCCTTGGCAAGGTTTGTTCAGAGGCTTGCCATTCCCTTCCCGAGGCTGAGAGAGTGTGACTTGCCCAAGGTCACCCAGTGGGTTTTTCATGTCACTTAAAAGTGATGTCAAATTGCCTTTATTCGTAAGAAAGTCCATGAAAACAACAGCTAAGAGGAGGGATGCGTTTGTTGGTGCCAGTCTCTTAACTGGGAAATGTTTCAATAAGCTGAAGAAGAAGCTTTAATCAGTTTTTAACCAACCATTTATCGAGGTAATCTGATTTATTGGGTCCAAAACACACACTTCAGAAATAATCCATCTGGAGACTTCTTTAACTGCCCTGGCTCAATGCTAGGGAATCCTGGGAATTGTAGTTTATTGTGGCACCAGAGCAAGGCTAAATGTCTCACAAACACGACTCTTCCCAGAATTCCCCAGCATTGAGAGCCAGGACAGTTAAAGCGGTCTCAAAACGGATTATCCCTCCAGTACGGATGCAAAAACCAAGACATCCCAGCCACTTTTTAAGGCCTAGGGCAGCCACACCCCCCACCAGAGAAAGCCAGCACCTCAGAAGCACCGTCCGACTTTACCTCATGGACCCAGGATCCAAATAAAGGCCTTCAGTCCGGAGTGCAGCGGCCCCTTCCTCTGCCTCACTTTTGTCTTTCTTCTGAGGAGGGTCTCCTTCGCCTTGGAGTCTCCCTCCTGCGCATGCGCAACCCTCCTCGCCTGCCCCCTCTCAAAGCCTGAAGAACCAATGCCTGGGATGGGTCTCTCTGCGCCTGCGCAGTTACTAGGCGAGCTTTTTTGTTTCCTCCTCAGCTTCTCTTGTTTGAGTCCAAAGTCTGGGCTGTTTCTCAAGGAAAGAGAAGGAACCACAGTGACCAGCCGCGTCCTCCCTTTTCCGGACATGTCCTCCATTCCAGCCTTCTGTCCAGGCGGAATCCCAGAACGGCCCAACGTGATCAGGAGACGTCCTCTTTTCCCCGGACACGTCCTCTTTTCCCCGGGCGCGTCCTCCACTCCAACCTTCTGTCCAGGAGGAGTCTCAAAATGTCCCAAAGTGACGAGGACACGTCCTTTTCCCAAACACGTCCTCTTTTTCTCCGGACGCGTCCTTCTGTCCAGGCAGTCTCAGAATGTCCCAAAGTGACCAAGACATGTCCTCTTTTTCCTTGACACTCCCTCTATTTCAATCTTCTGTTCAGGCAGAGTCTCAAAATGTCCCTAAACGACCAGGACACATCCTCCTTTTTCCGGACACGTCCTCCATTTCAATCTTTTGTCCAGGAGGAGTCTCAAAATGTCCCGAAACGACCAGGACACGTCCTCTATTTCAACCTTCTGTCCAGGCGGAATCTCAGCATGTCCTCCATGATGAGCAAGGCTAAGAAAAATGAATTTACATTTCTATTAGTGTTGTTAGCTTTTATTTGGTCATCCTCCATTTTTTTTCTTGAGTGTCCTACATTATGTGGTGCCTTGTCCTCCTTTGTGGCTGGGACATCTGGTCACCCTGTGCCTAATATAACTCTGGGTAGACCCTGCAGCCAGGAAATCAGAAGAAGATTAAGAATGGGGAGGGTGGCTATGAAAGAAGTAGAAAAGATTCTAAAATGCAAAGATATACAACTCGGCACAAAAGTTAGAATCATACAAGCCACTGTATTCCCTATTACCATGTATGGATGTGAGAACTGGACAGGTAGAAAGAGGATAGGAAGAAAATAAATTCATTTGAGATAATGTGGTGCTGGAGAAGAGTGCTGAGGATCCCATGGACAGCCAAAAAGACAAACAAGTGGGTCCTAGAGCAGATCAAGCCAGAAACCTTCCTACAAATCAAGGTGACCAAACTGAGGCTGCCATACTTTGGACACATCATGAGAAGAGAGGACTCTTTGGAAAAAAGAATAATGCTGGGGAAAGTGGAGGGAAGTAGAAAGAGAGGAAGGCCACATGCCAGATGGATGGACTCTATTCAGGAGGTCCTTAAGGGGTATTAAGGGGTTGCAGGAATTAAGCAGAGCAGTGGAGGACAGAGGGTCTTGGAGACGTCTCATCCATAGGGTCACCAATAGTCGAGATGGACTCGGGGGCAGTTAACAACAAAACCCTTATGGACAAGCATCTTCCTATATTCCTCTATGGGCAAGTAC
The DNA here is from genome assembly GCA_026167975.1 of Phrynosoma blainvillii. Lineage (NCBI taxonomy): Eukaryota > Metazoa > Chordata > Lepidosauria > Squamata > Phrynosomatidae > Phrynosoma > Phrynosoma blainvillii. Next base: position 55,745,977 of record JANUYF010000002.1, on the reverse strand, counting down.
TCTCCTATGTATCCTTATGGACAGGTATTCTCCTGTATTCCCCCTATGGGCAAGTATTCTTCTGTGGAGAAAGTATTCCCCTATGTTTCCCTATAAGCAAGTATGGTTTATCTATGGGCAAGTAGGGTTTCTCTATGGGCTAGATGGGTACACTCTATTATAAAGAGGTCACAGGTATTAAGAGGTTGCAGGATTTAAGCAGAGCAGTGGAGGACAGAGGGTCTTGGAGATGTCTCATCCATAGGGTCACCATAAGTCGAGATCAACTTGACCGTTAACAACAACAAGGACCTAAACTGTAGAAATAATGAATTTTGACCCCACTTCTTCTAAGTCCTGTAGCTCCATCCTGAGGGATTACATTGGACAGCACGGCGACCAGGTGTCCTCAATGCAAAGGAGGACAAGGCATCGCAAAATTTAGGACATTCAAGCAAAATAGAGGACACGACAGAAGTAAAAGCTGAAAACGCTAAGATAAATATAAAATCATTTCCTGTTATTTATTTATAATCTTACCTTTTAAAATAATTGTTATTTTATTACATTTTATTATCCTCTCCTATCCATCCTATCCTCCTATTTCCACCAAGGACAGGCTGCCAAGTAGATGCATTTCTCAAAGGGGAACAGCGAATTTGGTGTTACTTCTTAGTCAAGATGGAGGGCATTTTTGGAATTCCTCCTGTACAGAAGGTTGGAATGTCCTGGAAAAGGAGGACATCTGGTCACCCTGGAGGAGAGCCAGCATAGTGTAGTGGTTTGAGCATTGGAATCAGGAGATGAGGGTTCGCTTCCTTGCTTGGCCATGAAAACCCACACTCTCGGCCTCAAGGGAAGGCAATGGCAAATGCCCTCTGAGGAAACTTTCCAAGAATATCCTATGATAAGGTCACCTAAGGGTCTCCTTAAGTCAGAAATTCCTTGAAGGCACACAGCAACAACATTTGGAGGAGTGAGAATTTATGTAGATCTTACACTGCACTGTTATAGAACTATTATTCCACTTTAACTGTTATGGCTGCCTCCTGTGGAACCCTGGGATTTGCAATGAGCCAAGGCGGCTTCTTTTGCCAAGGCATCACCTAGGTTGTTCCAACAAGCCTCCTCACTGTTTCCTTTCTGGTGTTCCTTAACATGAGTGATCCAAGTAGTGGCAGTCCTTTCTTGAATTAAATGTGCTACTACTCGCCACTTCTTGGCATGGCCACAACCTTTCCACCTGAGGTTTGCCAATTGCTGTTTATCCAAGAGGGGAGCCAATCTACAGCCGCATCTACAGTCCAACTGGAGTCAGTATAGATGGCTACGGGGACATTTAATGGCTCAAACTCCAGGATGGCTCAGAGGTCTTCTACCTCAACAGCTTGGCTAGAATGAGGGCAGGCCAGTCCTTGGAGGGTGTAGGCATCTGTTACACGGATTGTACCATACTCAGTTTTGTGTGACCCATTAGGGAATGATGAGGATCCATCACAAAACCAACAAACTAACCCCTTGCAGTCCATGTGTTTAGAGCTCATGGGACTTGCCTGCCAGATTCTCCACCAAATTGTAACTATGAAGCCTAGGGAATTTTATATTTAGCTCAATTTATAGTTGAGTTACAAGCAGCCTGGGATACAGTCCCTGTGTTACGGAGGTGAGAAGGCAAAGAACTGCGGAGGCAGAATTTCTCTATTAGTTATATTTATTAAATGGATAAACACACACACAATGCACACACTCTCACACAAGCACACAAGAAGCTAAGAAATAAAGGTGTTAGATTGGAATAGAAATGAGGCTCCACTGATAACTACCAGTCCAGTAGATGCAGTTTGGTAGATGGATTGTAGGACTGGCCTTTCAGAGTGTTAGTGGCAAGCCGGGTCTAGTGGAGTTCAAAGTGACAGAGTGTCTGCCTAAGAATCTGAGCAAAGGAAATTTGGAGGTTTTATAGAGGAATCTCACCTGGGGCAAATAACCAGGGGTCCCATAACCGATGGTCCACATTGTATGCGGTAATCACCTGTGGTCTGGGCTTCCAAGGTGAGAATTAAGGTGGAAATGAACAGATTCCTGGTTCAGGTAATCCACAGGAGTGAGATACAGAAACAAACATTGCACCTGAAAATTAGTTTACAATTCCTTGATTGAATTGCCTAGCCTTCCTGAGGTGTGTGTGAGTGAATCAGCCCTTTTGCAACTCCTAAACTACCGACATGACCCTCTCGCTTGGGAGCTATGGCGGCTACATTCAGGGTCATTAAGGGGTGAACCTCACAATATTTATGGTATTAAAATGGAAGGCTTTCAGCCCTCATAACACTGTAGAGGCTCAGTACAGCTCAGTACAGTAACATCCAAGATCACAAAACAATTATACCTTTATTGGGCCAACCAAAATGCATAATATACATGGTGCAAGCTTTGAAGCTCCACTGGCTTCTTCATTAGACAAAGGTTAAAAATCATACAGGAGGGGAAAAAAGATGTTAATCATAGGTTTGCATTTTGTCAAGATGTTGCTGTTGTTTTCAGTACAAAGGGGTATTCATCCAGGCAGGCCCCTCCTCCTTCTGGCGATATGGGTACTGGGAGGTTCTTAAAGTTTGGGAAATAAAATTTTAATTCCATTAGCTAAACAATAAGATACTTCCTTTGAGATCTGATTTGTCTCCATCCTTTGTGATGCTACAAGTCCCTTTGTTAGGCAGAGCACAACAGAGGCCCAGACATAGCACAAGTGCACCCATCACTCAGTATTATAGCAACTTTGAATTTAAATTTAATATTTAAATTTAAATTTAAATCAATGTTCTACTATTGTATTAAATGGAAGTCTTCTAACTGAAGTTGTGTTAGTCACCAACCACAACAGAGTTGGACACCTTGGTGAAAATATTTCCTTAAGCGTAGGTTAAATGGGCTTAGGGAATATAATTACCAGCCTTGGTTTTTCACACTTCTGTCATTCTGAAACTTTAAAAGCAAGGGTCATAGAAACATAGGTGAACAAGACCACAAGGCCCATCCAGTCCAACCCCCTGCCATGCAGGAATACACAGTCAAAGCAATCCCAACAGATGTCCGTCCAGCCTGTTTCTGGTTGAAAGGCTGCGTGCTGGATTAATAAATCACTGTTCTCATGTAGGGTACAGAGGGTCTCACAGTATACATCTTCAGGCATTAGAATTTGCTCAAATGATTGAGACAGAATTATACTGAAGAATGAAAGCACATTTGTTTGCTTCTAATGATCTTTGGTGCAAATCATTGCATGAGAAAACTCTGATGCTTACAGTTTTTGTCCACTTGCTACAGTACTTCAAATTTGTTTTTTATTGCCTGCAAATATTTGTTAACATTTTGACCCAGAACTTAACACCTGCAGTTTAAAATACGACCATCCTAGCTGGGATTGGGGCTTAATTTGGGAAGGTACTCAACCTTGGACATTTTCAGTGTCAGAACTCAGTCATGTGTACTTTAAAAAGCAGTAAAGAAAATAACTTAATGAGCAAGTATAGAGAGTCAAATAAATATGATTGCACATTTTCCCCTTCCAATAAAAAATATGGAGTTAGGAAAAGCTGTGATGACTCATAACATCTAAGAAGACCAACCTTGTTTTCTTACACACAGACAGGTCTGTTATTTTTAGGTTAGTAACAGCTTTGTAGAGATGGTTTTCAGATGTTATTTCTCCAAAGAACAAAACAAAGGCAATAAATACAGTTTGTTATGCCTAGAGCTGCAGTTTTTGTTCCCTTACAGTTTTAATCAACAGTAAGAATGACACAAAGGCTTAAACTGAATTACTAATCTGAATCAGTGGGATTTGTGTAAAAATTTACTAGTCAGTAGTTGATTTAATGGGTTTGCTCTAGTCAGGATTAATAATTGGACTGAAGTCAGGGATGGGAGCTGTGAGGCCCTTTAGAAGTTGCTGCACTACTAGACTACATGCCAAACAGCTGTAGTAATAAGAAAAAAATTGAAGCATAAAATCATTGAAAAGTCCATAGGGCTAATTTACAGCTCACTATTGTCTAAGTGTGTTTACCTACAATAAAGTTCCATAGAATTCAGTGGGAAGTGGACACTGGACTGCTGCCTTAGCGATAAAATGTTGGCATAAAGATGCCTTTTTCCTTCCTATACCGTTCCTCTAGCTGTGGTTCATCTGTTCTATCAGTGACTGCACACATTAAGAATTACAAATAAGGTGTACAAAATAAAAGTCAAAATTACTAGTCCAAAATAAGGGACGCTATTGATATCTGTTCTATAAAGCTGTAATATTCTGTGACCAGGAAGGTTGCTTCTTTGAAATATGGAATAAAGTACATTAACTGGAATAAATTAACTTAAAAATAAAAGTTTAGCTTACACACTTTATTGTCTCAAGCAATTTCTGTTTGGAAATGTATAGAGAATTTAAGGGAGAAAAACACATTAGCAGAATTGTTTAGGTGAAGAAAATCTTGCCAAGAATACCCAAGAAAACCTTATGATAGGTTCACCTTAGGGTCACCATAAGTCAGAAATGACTTGAAGACACACAATACAAAGTTCATGACAAACCAACTGCCTGTTAGCGTCAAAGTTGTATTACAAAGTTGTCAGCTGACTAGTCCATCAGCTTCCAATAGAATTGCTAGCTTGGCAGTGACTGCTCTATTATGTCAGCAGAAATCACAGACAAATTTGTCTGACTAATATAGATTAAAACAAAAATCCTACTGTTTCAGATTTCATGCTTCTCCACAGAAAAATGCTCCATATGCAGAAAATGCAAGGAGAAGGGGTACTATGAGCCCACACAACCAAAAAGACACATTGCTACTGTTTGTAAGAACTTGGCCTTCCCTTGCTGTTAGATCACAGTATTCAACAGATGGGTTATGAATGGGAAATCATTGCAGTTAATTTTCATTATACTGCATAGAACCTCTGTGACAATCTGCTTTATCTGTGACATTTTCTGCAAGTGTTCACACTCAGCAGCCTTAGGAAAAGTGTTGTTCTGGTCTTTCTTTTGTATGCTGTCCCTTTTCCTGCATGTGTATGTGGAAGAATGGCATGTTTAAATTTAAAGCATTTGATGGTTGCCGAAAAGCATTTCTGTCTCTCTCCCCTACTCCATGATTTATAATTGGTTGTAAGCTGTATATACGCCATTAAATCAAATAAGTATTATACAGCCGGTCCTCCTTATGCACGGATTCTTTAACCACAGATTCAAGCATCCACGGTTTGAAAATAATTTTAAAATATATAAATTTTAAAAAGTAAACCTTGAGTTTGTCATTTTATATAAGGGACACCATTTTACTATCCACTGTATTTAATGGGACTTGAGCATCCATGGATTTTGGTATCCACGGTGGGGTGTGTGTGTCCTGGAACCAAACCCCAGCAGATATCAAGGTCCCACGGTATTAATCTAGGTTAAAATGCCCATAAGACACTAGTTTTTTTTCAAACTTCAAGGCCTCAATTGAATTGAGATTTCTATCTGTATAAAAATACATGTACAGCAACTCCTGTATTTTGTAATACATAAAAAATAAACCTGATTGGTATAGCTGTAGGTTTATTTCTCTGTTAAATATGATTAATAAAAGATATTCATATGAGTATCAATGTACCTAATATTGCTCCTTTAACCACTACAATGTATTAATTTCTAAAGATTATCATAATAGAGTATCAAAAAAAGTCAACAGACTTCCTTCCATTGATAACAACGCAACTGGTCCTGTGTTTTATATTTGTTCATAGTAGTCACTTGTTCACACACAAACTTATATCCATACCTGGAATTATTGGCTTTCTTTCCCCATTTCCACCTTTTAGAGAATCATAGGAAGATGCTGCTGGTATTCAACCCATCCCACACAAGTTCAGATTCCATGTCATGCTGTGTGTGTGTTGTGTGCCTTCAAGTCATTTCAGGCTTATGGCAACCCTAAGACGATCCTATCCTGGGGTTTTCTTGGTAAGATTTGTTCAGAGGTTTGCCATTGCTTTACCCTGAGGCTGAGAGAGTGTGACCTGGATAGGGTCACCCAGTGGGTTTCAAGGGTGAGCTGAGTATTGGACCCTAGTCGCCAGAGACAGAGTCATAGTTTAACACGCAAAGCACTACACTACACTGGCTTTTTATAGCCACCAATTGATTTGACCGAATGCCTTCCACCTGCTGCTTTTCCTGAGCATCACATGTGCATGCTGTCTCCACTACCTTAACAGTGAGTGTTCATTTACATCAGGGGTAGACAGTTGTTGTAATCCAAATGTTTCTAGATTACAATGTTTTTGGATTACAAATGTTGTAATCCAAATGTTTTTGTAGGTTGCAAAATCCTTTGCTGCTGTCTATGATGGCTCAGGCTAGTTTCCTGTCCCTGATTTATAACAACATGGTTTGGGATATGACTCCAAAAGAGAAAATGTTACTTGGAACCTAGTTAAAATAGTATTATTTTTTTTCTGTACATATACATAGGTAGTCTTGGCCTATAATCAAATTACAAGCATTCCTCAGTTAACAAAGCCTCTTACAAAGAAGCTCTTTTTTTACAGTCTTTTTTTATCTCCAGCCAATTTTTCTCCTTGTCCTCTATGTAACTGGAAATCCTTCAGCAGCATCAGCATTAAGAGGTTTACTAAGACTTAAAAACCCCGAAAGACTTTTGATATCAAGTTGCAGCAATGTAACAACACAGTAAACAATGCAATAAAGCTTGAGCTGGGAAATAATGAGATTCTACTCTAGCTGATCCTATTGCAACAGAAAGAAAAGAAAAGAAAAGGGGAGACCAAATAGCCTGCCTCACTAGCTCCCCCAAGCTTGTTTTAAAAAGCATAGATCTACATTTAACCACCAAATATAAACTATAAGAAAAGTGGAGGCTGGTGAAAGAAACAAAAATACCTCTCAACTCATATTAGAAGTAGTCTCTAAAAGGGTAAAAATATTTTTATTTATTGTGCATGGCTTGCTTCATCTGCTTGTTTCATTTCAGACATACATCTTGTTAGTTCTAGATGAAAAAGTTTACTGAAACATGTTGAAATTGCTTTTTTTTTTTTTTGGTCATGTAGGAACTTAACACTATCCTTTCAATGTTATTTCTGTCTTTGGTACCACATTTTCTGTTAAAGAAGTATTGCCCAGGAACTGAGGTATACCTGTATGAATATTTTTCAGACTTTACAGTGGAACAGTCTTTCTGTCCTTGGAAATGGGTTACATCAGAAGATTTATTGGGAACAACACAATTTAAATACATTAAAAATGAGAGAATAAGATACATCAACTGTTACATGACTGATATCCAAACAATCATAACTACTCTAAAGGCAGTTTTAGATGTATATAACAGCACCACAGATGTATAAAACAGCACCACAGGCCCCATGGCAAACTTCTTTTTAAATTTAGGGTGTTTCAAATCAACATTATATGGTGTGCAGTGAAATAGGGCAAAGATATTTAAAATCATAATAGGCATCACCAAGATAGCTCTCTGATGAGAAATGGTAACAAAGTAAATTTTAACCATGAATATGTCTGGTGGAAAGGTTTTAGGAAATATCTAATATTATCTAATTTTAATTCCAAAGTAGGTGCGCGCATATAGCCTATTTCTAACCAAAAACAAGGGCTGGAGATGCAAAACAGTTGTTATCTAATTTTCATCTCATGCTATAGAATATGTAACAACTCTATTGAGGTAACAGTTTGTAGGATGTTAAGACAACAACCACAGATCATAACCCCAAGACTCATTAACTTGATCTGAAATATCTACCACTTCAAACAATGAATCTATCAAAAATATTTATGGTCTTGTTTAGATGCCATGACTTTGTTAACGACTGCAAATATCAGAATTTAATTTTGTTGTTGGTGGTGGGAAAGTAATGCACTTGAAAAAATGCAAGAGCTGAGAACTGTGTGGGTTGATTTTTAGTAGGAGGATGAATGTTAATAACCATCTGTCAAAAAAACAAACAAAACCCTGACCGTACTAGAGAACATGTTGATTGTGACAAAGTTTTGACACACACAGAGTTCAGTTATAAATGCTATTACCCAGATTTTAAAACAGCAGGAAAATCTAATAATTTATGGCCCACACAGAAAAGACAAATATAATCTGGATCCTACCTAGAGAATGAGAATCTTAACCAAGTCAATGTCCAACTATCTTTACTTTTCAACTACCACTCTAACAAAGTGAAAGAAAATTATAATTAATAAAAATTCTTCTGTTGGGTTTGAGTGCTATGTCTAAAGAACTATTTTTTGCAGTTCAGACTAACCATCCTGTTACCATCCTAACTGAAGGCTAACAAGTGCTATATTGTACTTTTCACATAGCAGATCTCTCCTAGAGGATTACTTATGAGCCTTCAAAGATTTGTACAAGTATCAACTACACACAGAAATCAAGTTATATATGAAAACCATTAACACAACCACTGTTGAACAGGTCATGAGTCACATCAGAAAGTATAAGAGTGGGTTGCATGTATTTTGGTACTTTGTGCTCATAAAGACTTAAATAGCTGATTTTATATTGACCAGGTGTGGGAATTGTGCACCCTTCCAGATGTTTTTGGATTGCAGCTCCCAGCATCCCTATCCAACATAATCAGTGATGTGGAAAGCTGGGAGCTACTACACAACATATGGAAGGCCATACAATCTACTGCTCTAGATATATTTTAAATTTATGCCAACATAAAGTGAAAAGAGCTAAAATATCTCTCATAAACTTTTCACAGCATTAAAAAAAACCCCAGTGATTACAGGAAAAGTATACCCAATTGTGCTCTTCTGTTCAACTGTGACCCAATGTCTACCTTTGTAAAAAGAAGAGGATGGGAAGTCATTTCACCCTCCTACTTGAATCTCCACTTCAAAAAAAAAATCTGCTCAACAAGAAACACAAATCTCTTTGGAAAATTCTGTAATGGTGCAAAGTATTTTGGCAGTTGTCAGCTGCCTGAAAGACTTGCAAGCTGTTTTACTGTTATGAAGAAATAAGCAGATGAAGAAACCTGAAATTGTGTCAGTCATAGGTTCTCCACATCACTGTCTTAGGTAAGTTCTCATTCTCTTGAGACTGATTAATGATCCAGGATGTACCTTCATTCTCAGAAGGCCAAAGTGATTAATAGTTATCAAACCTATGGGCTCACAAAAGACAGACCCTCACCAGACCTTCTGGGTTGCAAATCCCATCATCTCTGAGCATGTAGTAAAAGCACTGGGGCTGAAGCCCAATGTCACTTGAATGGACACAGGTTTCCACTCCTGCTATAGAAGAACAGCAAGGCAGAAACAGCAAGAAAAATGCCATTGTACTAACAGTGTTGCAACAAGAAAGCCTTAAGCAAGCAATTGATATAGAAAGAGAGAGGATGGAAAGCACGCCGATTTCTTGAGCAAAACAAAGGTTCCAGACACAAGGAAGTGATGCTAAAGAGAAGAGGAGAAAAGGTGAGGAAGATTGCAACTGGTAGTAGGCAAAGGTGGCAAGGGAAAATATAGGCAATGCATCTTTGCTTATAGAGAGACCTCTTAGCAGTAGCTAAAGAGAAGCAACTCAAGAAAATAAATGGAGGGGAAAGGAAACATTGTCCTTATTTCCACTGATCAGAAGATATAAGAGGAACAGTGGCAGAAAGTCACTTATTAGACTTTTGTAGGTGGCATGGGAGTTGATCTGCAAGGACCTTTTCTGTTAGCAATAGAACGAGTGCTGTTTTGTGAAGTGAGGGAGTCTGTGCATTATTGAAAGGGAAGCGATGGACACAATCCATATGCAATGAGTGTACAGGACATAGCATTCAATTATTTTCTGTCAATGTAATGAGTGGTGAATATGCTAAATATTAATTTTATTTTAAAAGATCTCCTGTATTATGATGGCAGAATTACAGTCCAATCTGGAGGTTCTATAAGCTTTCATACTGGGTCAGCTTTTAACTTCTAGCATTGTGTTTGTGGTTCTATTTCTGACTTGGAACTTAACACAGAAAGCTACTCACGAGAGCTCCACATGCATACTGAAGGACACATGGAGCTTTAAAAGAGACTTAAAATATTAAGGAGCTAAGATATTGTGTTGTCTTTACAAATTTTCTTTCTACACACTACACTTTCTTACAGAATAGTCCATAACTTTAATTTGCATTGACTGTTTCTTCTAAATTATCATTTTCTTCAGATGTTGTGGAATGTGAATTCTGAGCTGCACAATCTAGAGTTCTGCTGGGATGTGTGTTAGACACAGAACAAGAGCCATCTTGAACAATATGTGTTTGGCAACAGGAACATACAGGAAAAACCAACTCTTGGGGCTTTGAATCTTTTTCACATTGACTGCTCTGAAGAGCAAGCTCTTCTTCTGAAAATTTCTTTTCTTTATTCTGTGAACCATCTTCTTTCTCTTCCAAGGCACGAGCCAACATATAACTAACCTTCCTTTGATGAGCCAAAGCTTCTTCTTTATCATTCAACTGTATAATCAAGCAAGAATATAAAATTAGTGAAGGAACTATTCCAAGGTATTAAAAAATCCAGCAGTGTATACATATTGCTTCAGAAATGAAATACTGTTAGTACATTCTCTTTGAACCCATATAAGTGATACCCACCAAATCTATTAACATTCTGATGATTTCTTGGGGATTATCCAGTTCTTCCAGTTTCTTACTGTCAGTGCCAGAAGCAAGCATGCCCTTCAATTTTTGTCCCAAGCTCTTCCTAGTCCCTTGACATCTGAAAGCACCTGAAGGGGGAAAATATGAATATTTAAGCCCTGGTCTTTGGGACTTTATAAGCAGTCACCAGCACAGCACCATATTTATTTAATATTTTATTTTGAGACTGCATTAAAATATAACCATATGTATGATATTAATATGAAAATATAGATGAATAAGTACAAACAAAACAATAACAATTTAAAAAGAGAATTTTGACAATACATATACAAAACATTACACTACCAAATTAATACAATTTGTTACTGCTTTAACTGCATGGCTCAATGTTATGGAATTCTGGAATTTATAGTACTGTGAGATATTTAGCCCTCTCTGTTAGAGAGCTCTGGTGCCACTACAAATCCCAGTACAGTGCAGAGGATGGAGCCATGACAGTTAAATCACCACCAAACTGCATTAATTCTGCAGTGTGGCAACAGCCTGAAAGGTGTTATAGACTAGGAGGAAAGGAATTATAGTCAAAATTGAAACAGTACATTAACACTGATTGAATTTTATGTATTCAACAAACATTTAACACTCACAATATCAAAATTCAGGTACTCCCATTTTGGAGAGAAAGGCAGAATATAAATTCAAATACATAAATACTGAATTTTTAAAGCTGATTGCAATCATAGCCTTAAACCATTCTCACAACAAGGTATATCACTGGTTAGTCATACATATATGAGAAAAGCGGTTCCTACTGTTTTTCACAAGAGGGCCATCTGTATATCTGTAGCACAAGATGCTACATTTACTTTAGAGCCATAAAGTACAGATAGCCCTCTGTATCCATGGATTCTGCATCCGCAGATTCAACCTTCCATTTCTTGAAAATGTTTTTTTTTTAATTCCAAAAAGCAAACCTTGATTTTGCCATTTTATATAAGGGATGCAATTTTATTATGCCATTATACATAATGGGAAGAGCATCCTTGGATTTGTTATCCAAGGGGGTTCTGGGAACCAAATCCCAGTAGACACCAAGGGCCCAACGTATATAGTTAGGCAGTTATGCTTTTTCACTTTGGACTTATTATTTCATAACTTTTCACAGTAGTCTTCATTTCCTGAGATCATGAGTAACTTAGAATAAAAAAGAACTGGATTCATTTAAAATATCTTTAGTCTGATTACAATGCCTTTACATTGTATTTTCCATTTTTAATGTAATTTTACAAAACTGCCATCTAATTTGTCAATGCCAACATCTAGCATTCTTGGAGAGGGGACAGGCCTCCACTGTTCTGGTGCTTTGAACTGGGCCCAGAAATAAATGGGAAACCATAATTTGTGACGCATCAGAACATGATCATAATACTGCATGTGGTGTCAGAAAATGACTATATCATGAAGTGTTGGGAGGGACATCATTCAAGCTTAACCTTGATAACTCATTTGTGGTTTGGTTGTGATATCTGAACCTATTAATTATATTTGGAAGTGAAGTATTTAAAGATTCCTTTGTGTTGTTCTGTTGTTCAGTTATATCACTAGATGCTGCAATAAAGGAACAGTTAACATGCATGTATCAACCAGCCCTAGGTCCTCATGTAGGGACAGCATCATTATTTTATCTGAATCCAGCACAGTTTGCACAGAATCACTATTTAAACATCATTAGTACTACTAATTCTTCAAGTCATTCAATAGATTTTATTAAAAACAATAATACAAATTCTAGTTTATTTCCAATATCATTGAGAAGCATGTAGAACAGAGAATATTACCATCCTCTTTGATGTGTTTCCAGTTTAATGATTTAGTTTCTTTTCTGCAGATCTTACTCATCTGTGCAAGCCTCAGAGCCTGATCCTTCCTCCGCATCAGCTGCTGCTCAAATGCAATTCTGAAAGCATCTGCCATTATATAAGCTTCATCTTTACTCTTCTTCAGCAGTTCAAACTGTTATTTTTAATTAAAAGAAGGTTTAGATGTGTGCGTTTTTAAGGATGAAATTCACATGTCATTTTTTTGTACTTATCTAATTACAGTAAATTGGCATGATGACCGTGTTCTCATCTCAAGAAGATTCATAAATGCAGTCACTGAGTCACTAGAAAATTCTGATAGCAAGAAAGGAGGCCCTCTAAGGATGGGAATTACATGACCCTCAGTCTGTTTGCAGCTACTTGAGGCCATTTTTGTGAACTCTTGGGGCCTCATTACCCCAATCATTGTTTTTTGCACAAAAAGTAGAGCTGTGCCTCTTCTCCTCTAAAATAAACTAGCTTGCCCTCAATATTTTAGCAATTAAAAAACAACCCAGAAATTATCTTCTGGTCACCTCCAGTTTTTCCAGACAGGGCTGGTACAACCCACAATCGTTCTGCAGTATGGAAAATGTCCCCTAGATCCTCAGAAGTTACCCACTTCTGATCCAGTATCCACTGCAAGACTGAAAACTTATTTTTTTAAAACTGCTGGCAACATGCCTCAACCTGTGTAAGCTTCTGACACTTGCATCCAACCACTCTGCAGTAAATCAAATCTCAACTGAATTCTAGAATAAAGCAACAGCAATTAAAATGGGAAATAAACAAATTATGGTATAAGGTAAAAAAGGAGATGAGAAATTCAGGACCTCCAGATTGAAGAAGGAGGTAAATGAGGGAGAGCCATGCCAGAGAGAAGAGGTCTGCTAGGGTCAGGCCAGATTGGTTGTTAATGGATTGGTACACAATCCTTTTGTATCCTTTTGTTAGTCCTGACTGGAGGAGACCAACTAGAGCAGTGGGATTTATCTAAATGTTGACTTACCATTCAACAACTATACAGTGTTATAATTGTATGATGTGAAATGGCCCCTGGTATGTTCACAAAATAAATGGAAACAAATTACATTGAGTTTATTCAAGCCTCTGGATGTAACATGTTTTCATACTGATAGCCTTTTCCAAATTTTTCTACACTCACACATAGACAGGCTCATCAGTACTTATGTACATACCCTAATAACAGAAGTTTTAGATATCTCAGTATAAGAAGGGAAAATATGCTGACATGTCAGCTGCCTAGCCATTACATTTTAAAATATGAGACAATTAAAACAATTTCCCACATAGCACCTGGTTTTCATGTCTTCATAACATGACAGAACAATATTGCTTTCAATCCAAGCCTAAATACCTCTTTGTTAAGTTGAAGAAGTTTTTTTCGCGTTGCTGCTGACATCTTAGCACAGGAACATGGCTCACCCTCAGGACCACAACAAGTGCAGGCTCCAAGTACTGCCATCTTGAAATTCAAATGCATTTCATTTTAAAAATCAATTTTTTTGACAAAAAATACTTTGACTCTTATATATGTGGACTCATAGTGTTAATATAATCTATATAATGTGCCTTGATCTGGAACTGCACCTCAGTGAATGAGATTATGCTACACACAGTTTGCAGGTTTGTTTTTAAATCTAAATAATACTTAAAATCACCATAAAGAATACTGTATCAAGTATAATTTGCTAACTTACCCCCCAGAACTGAAACTCAGACAACTTGCAAAATTAAAGCACATACAATAGAGATAAAAACATACAGAAGATTTGTTAAATTGTAATTAAACACAACATTAAAACTATTCTAAGCATTCATTAAGAAATAAGCACGATCTGAATGTGATAGATTGTATAAGAAAAAAGCAGACTAATGAAATGCTTTGTAATGTTTGATTTGTGGATACGGCATGCCTGATTATGTTTTTGTGTTTGGAGGAGGTTTTTATTGTGAAAATTAATAAAAGTTCAAATTTAAAAAAACATTAATACAAAAAGATCAAAAGCAGTAAAAAAGCAAACAAACAATATAATACACTATTAAAAAATCTTTCTCAAAAGCAGTTATTACCCCAAAAACTTCTCAGAATAAAACACATCTTTGCCTTCCTAGGAAGGAAATGAGCAACCTTTGGTGGAGATCTTGTGTCCCCACCAAATGTATCTATAAGGGTTGCAGCATCAAAAAGACTTCTCCCAAGATCTCATGTAGGGCACATTACACTTACCCAAATGGGATGTCACTAGTGCATTATTCACCATAACTAGATCTGAAATCTCTAGGAAAAAGTGCTGTTGCTTGAACTGTACAGATGCATTCCTGGTCCCCTTGGAAGCCTGGCTTTTCAGGTTCCAGGCTGAATCTAGAAGTATCCCAAAGTTGCTAATCTGTGTCTTCAGGAGCAGTGTAATGCCATTCAGTACAGGCTGCCACTACACCCAGATCTCTCTTTCAACTAATCAGCAGCACCTTTGTCTTGTCTGGATTAAGCTTCAATTAGTTTAGTCTCATCTGATCTATTATTGAAGCCAGGCACTGGTTTAGAACCAAAACAACTTCCTCAAATTGAGGAGAATTAGAGTTGCTTGTCATCAGTATATTGGCAGCACCAGTCGCAGAATTCCAGACAACCTCACCCAGAAGTTTCAGGTATATATCAAGCAGCGTGCCGGCGAAAATAAAACCGAATGAGACTCTACTGATGAATGGCCAAGGTGGCATACTACATGCTCTAGTATCATTTTCTGACTTTTTTTCTCCAAGAAGGCATGGGACCACTGTAAAACGCACGTCCCCAAATCCTAATCCAAAGAGCCAGCCCAGACAGATACCATAGTTAAAGGTATACAACAGAACCAACAAGCACACCCTACCTCTGTTGTGTTAGCAAAGGAGCAGGTCCCCCAAAAGTGCCTTGGTTCCAGGACTGAAGCCAAATTGAAACAGATCAGAGTAATCTGTCTCATCCAGCAGCCTCGGAAACTGGCATGCCACAAATTAATTGTTAATGTGCCACAGCCATCCACTGGGTAAAGGTAGATTATTCCCATGAACGTTTATGTCACAATGAACAGTGAATCCTAGAGAAACAATGGGTGCAAATACACTGTAGAAATAATGCAGGCTTATACCACTTTAAGTGCTGTAGCTCCATCCTATGAAATCCTGGAATTTGTAGTTTTACAAGGTCGTTAGCCTTCTCTGCCAAAGAGTGATGCTGCCTCTCAAAACTACAACTCCCAGGATTCTGTAGGATGGAGCCAAGGCAGTTAAAGTGACGTCAAACTGCATTATTTCTATAATGCAGATGCATCCAATGAAGTCCAAGTTTAACTTTTATTATGGTTGAATTCAAAGATATGGCTTTGTTAGTCTGTAGAATCAGTATGTAGAGAGATCTTGTAGCACCTTTGAGACTAACTGAAAGAAAGAAATTGGCAGCATGAGCTTGAAGTCTATGAAAGTTTATTATGGTTGTTCTTCTGAAATTAAGCACACACAAAAATCAAGTGAAGAAATAAATACATACTTCAAGTCCTGTAATCTCTGTAACACCACTCTTGCTAAGAGACATATTCTCCTGAACAATCTTCTGTTGTTTGACATCAAGCATTGCAAGAATCTCCAAATGCTGTTGATTCAAAACTGTAAGAAGCAATATTGGGGGAATTATTTGTGAAGCTTCTAACCAGCTTTTGTTTATGGTCCTGCATTGTAGTTTTCTCATTTAAAAGTGGTTGATTCTCATCAACTTACCGTACTTATGTAGAATACTTTAAATAAATGTGTTTAATTACTAAAAAAAAATACTGTAATCTTAAATGTTGTGGATCTGCTTGTGATTATACACCAAGCAGGAAAAAGCACTCTATATAACAAAAGTCCAAAATATTTTCTCCCTTATTGTTTCACAAGGCATGAGACAAACTCTTGCTCCTGAAACAGGTGCCAAAACTAAGTTTTTCCCAGTAACTAGCATAAGTGTAAGTATTCATAAATGCACACATTAAGAGCTTGTGCAGTGTAGTGGTTAGAGCATAATGCAATGACACAGAAATGCAGATTTAAAGTCTATCAGTCAGGAGGCTTGTTGAGTAATCCTTAGCCAGCTGCTATTTTTTAGTCTAACTCATCTAGAAAATTTGTTAGAGGATAAAGCATCACTTTGCATTACTAGGTTTTTCTAAAACTTTGATTGATTTTCATTTCAGTTAATCATTCAATGAAAGATTTGTAAAAATAGTTTTTTTGTGTGTGAAAGCAAACTGATTCAAATAATTCTGCAAATCATGTCATTGCCTCATACAAAGCACTTCTCAAATGTTATTAAAAATGCAGTGCAGTCCTGTGTTAAATGAGGCATTGCATAGTATTCAGTAAGACTTAATTCTCAGGTAAGCATATGCTGGATTTCAACCTTAACAACTTCTTCTGGTGTTACAAATCCCCTCAGCATTATATTTAAGAAGTATTCCTTGTAGTCCATTCATCTTATCTTCTGAAATGGGTACATACCAGAACCTTTCTTTCAAAATACACAAACAATATTTAGCACCCTAGACAACTTAACTAGGCATAATGATTCCCAAGCACTTTCTACTTCTGTATTCAGCAATACATCTTTTTTTTTTTGAGAAAGAGAAAAAATTATAAATCAGAGCTTACTTACTTTCCCTTTCAGACTTCAGTGTTTTAATTTCTTCAGTTTTCAATTTAAGTGTTTCTTTAAGTGCAGCATTTTCACAATATATGCTGTTGACATTGGCAAATAACATGTTTTAATCACACCTGAAATATATGCCTCATATTTCATGTTAAATCAAGGGATTATTTCAATAAATTTATAGACAGAGAGATATACCTGTCATATTTTTCTGCCCAAGCTTCTTCTACATTTTTAAATTTCTCCTGATTAATTTTGATTTCCCACTGCAGAACATTAATTTCCTATAAATAATAAGATGTTAGTTAGAATAAAATAGGATATTTCATGTTCTAAACAATAGACTGTTAGTGTAGAAATAGGTAAAGATAGAAATACTGGAACTAATTCCCTCCTGCACTCAATAATGTGTAAGATCTATAAGACAATAATCTTGCCTTACTTTTGCTAGGGGGAAAAAGCAACCACTGTAAGAACAGGTGCTTAGACAGTTTTTCCTGAAGCCAGTCATTTGCTTGAACAGGCAAGCTGCAAACCAGCTTACTTGTTTACCGGACAGTTAAGCTTTCCAACCACTCCTGAATGTGTGTTCATTTCTTTTATATCTTAGGCCATCCATAGCTGCAGTAAAATATTCCTGTATTAATGACTTATCTTGTTAAAAATATACCATCCACCTTGTAGTATTCAGTTTCTTTTTTAAAAAAAAATTGATCTAGTAATTTTCTAAAATTATGACAAAAGAGAAAACATCTAAAAAGAATATTCACCCTGCACACATTTTAAGTATACACATTTCAATCAATCCACTGGGTTAATTTAGAATTCAGTATTCTAGTTTTCATTGTTATGGAGAAAAACATGATAATCAGTGGCCATCATCCATTAGTTATGCTCAGTTAAAAACCAAAGAGATCTTCATATGGGATAGAGGTTCACCACCATTAAACTCATCCAGGACCAGAATCATATAAAGGTAATGTGAGAAATTAATATACAGCCTTAAGAAGCCAGAGTTAAACTTGAAAATCAGAAATCTAAGAAAGAAGGTTTCATTAAACTCTCCAGGAAGCTTACACAAACGTTTTATCAAAAGTACAAAGTTTGAGTTTCTAGTAATTAATAAAAACAAGAGCTGAATAAAGTAGTCAAATATCCTGTATCCAAAAATGAATACAAATTAAGCATCAGTGGATATAATTAAATATCATTTAATATATAAATTAAACTGCTTAGTTATTATGTATTTTGATTTTAAAATATTTGTCAAAATTGTCCTCTGAACTATAAGGATTATTTATTAGAAGCCCCACAATCTGTTATGTGTATTATGTAAATAAAAGATTTGAGACAAAGGGGTAGAGCAGAACTCTATATTTTCATGAATGGGCAATATGCAGCCCACAGGCCATTCCACTTACTTTTGAAAAGTTTGCTACTCCACCATCTTTAAATTTATTGCTCCACTGCTGAATTTTGGCAGAAAATAATCTGATGGGAAGAAACTGGGAATATTCATACACACACACACACACATGGAGCATGCACCTTGTATCAAAGTAGAATTGTGTTGCTGGGAGTGAAATTTTTCTTTAAAACAGAGTGTACATTCCCTACACACCTTGATGGCAATATGTCAATCGATTCAGTTGTGCCATAGCCAGGTGCAGTTCCTGGAGGGAGGGGGGCATCCAAAGCAGCCTGCCATCTCTAGAATTTGGTATACAAATTTATTTAAAAATAAGTCACTGTACTCAGTTGAGTTTACAGCCTAGTATGTGTATTAAGGACTGCAAATTTGATCCAGTTTTAGCAACTGAAATCCATAGGTCTAAGCATAATTGTTGGCATGTTGTTTAGGGCTGCAACCTGCAGGCACTCTTCACACTTCAACTGTTTCTGTCCCTCTTCAGAGAAAGAATAAGGTACATTCTTACCTTTTCTAAAGCTCTCTTTTGCTCCTCTGTTTTTTTAAACATTGCTTTAGTATGACTAGTGGCTTTATCCAACATAGCCTGAAAAATATGTAGAACAGAGAACTGAATTAGCTTGTCCCACAAATCATATTAAAAATTAGACCAGTGCAGTATCAATTATGAAAAATGCCAAAAACTGCTTTTATGCTTTGGTAGTATAGGTATTATAACATAAATATACAATAAGGAATCAATACATGTTGTTGCAGGTGTACTATATTTAACCATAACAATACTCTTAATGTTTGTATTTCAAAACTTACCAAGGCAGGAATTGGGTATGTATTGAAATTAGCTATTTATAAACTATATTGAGTGTAACAGGAAAGAGAGTCAATTTGTAAAAATCAGAAAGATGTCAATTTGTAAGGATGACGGGAAGGAGATGTTTCTTGAAGTATGACTGGTAGATACAGAATTAATACATTAGCTCTTAATAATACATTAGATCTTAATAATATATCATTATATATATTGCTTCAAATAAATGGAAACATGCCTAACAGAATAAAGATAGCATGCAACTAAAATATGTAGCCTTAGTTGTCCTATCCCACTACATCAGAGACAGACAAAGTTTGGCCCTGGCTGGACTGCCCTTTTACTGGTAAAAAGGATGAACTAATTCTTACAGAAGCATCCAGGCATGGTGATTTACCTTTAACATAGATTGTTAAACTTTTTAAGCACTGAAAAGTACCTTTTTTTGGTGATATATATATTACTACTTCTATTCTCCCCTCATTTTCTTGGTATTTTCAGAAGCACATATGATGTCCCAGCCTAGATTGGGAAGGTTACACTCTAGACCTTGTTTTCTTTACTGAATGGGATTATGGTAATGCAGAAATGGAGGAATTTTCTATAGTTCTGTTGTCCTACATAATCACTAGCTGGTGAGGTTTACATTTGCTGGAACTTGGAGCCTCTGCAGGGGTGAGAAACTAATTAACATTATCTGTTTCAGAAGGCTGATGGATGGTTTCTGATGGCTCTTCTGAATTTTCTTGAGATTTCTTGGGAGACTAAGGGCCTTTACAGACTGCCAGAAATAATGCAGCTTGAGACCACTTTAACTGCTCTGGTGCAGTGCTAGGGGATCATGGGAACTGTAATTTATTGTGGCACCAGAGCTCTCTGACAGAGACGGCTCAGTGTCTCAGAAAAAAACTACAGTTCTCATGATTCCTTAGCACTGAGCCAGGGCAGTTAAAGTGGCCTCAAGCTGCATTATTTCTGGCAGTCTGTAAAGGCCCTAAATCTCTTGTATTATGGCTTGGACTCCACATTGAAGATAGTGCATAGTGAGGTAAATGAGGCACGCATGCATCTGGTTTGGATAGATGAGTTTCAGTTTGTTCAATATGATGATGTGAACAATTTGCTTGAACAGCTGAGAGTCTGTTAGACCCATGTCCATCCTGGATGATTAGAACTGAGGAGAAATGGCCAATTGGATGGTGAAAGTTATAAATGTTTCTTTGAAAGAAGCAATTGTAAGATCTTTGTTGAAGAAATCTTCATAGGGCCCCAGCTCCCTAGATAATTTAGCAACCACTCTCTAATCTCCCCATCTTAAGTAAGGTCTTAGAGCAAGTGGTGGCAACACAATTCCAGCCTTTCTTGGATGAAATGGATTACCTGGATCCATTTCAATATGGGTTTAAGACCTGATTATGACACAAAAATAGCCCTGGTCCTCCTGGATCTCCCAGCGGCATTTGTGTTCTAAACCCTTGCCCCTCTTAGCTCATTAAAAAAACAAACCAGTGGGATTGGCCGTGAGTAATGGGAGTGGTCAGTGCCTTTTTATAGCTAGGCAGGGTTCCAACATGCCTGAAGTAGGCTGTTGCAAGATCTCCACTAGAAAAAATCTTCCCTGGATCCTATGATATTGAATAGCTATCAGCCAGTGTCCAATAGTCCATTTTCAAGACGGATACTGGAACACATGATCCCTCAGGTCCAGGAGTCCCTGGATGAGATGTATTATCTACATTCATTTCAGCCTGCCCTGAAGCCTGGTTATGGCAGAGAAATAGCTTTGACTGCTTTGGTTAATGACCTATGCCAGGAACTGACAAATGAAGTGTGTCTTTTTTGGTTCAGCTGGATCTCTTGGTTCTCCATGCTATTCGACATCAACATGACACTGCTGAGAGAGGTCCAGAGTTTGGGGATTTGGTGTCACCATTATGCTGCTGTCACTCAACTCTTTTTCTTCTTTTCCTTTAGTTGCAAGAAAGCTCTTTACATGCCAAAATAGTGTCTGGCATCTGCAATGGTCTTGAATCTGAACAAATTCAGCTTTGATCCAGAAAAGACAGAGATGATCCTGATTATTCAAAAGGCAGATCAAAAAGAACATGGATTCAATCCACACTGGATGAAGTTACACTCCCCACACCCAAAGACGCAGATCCAAAGACTGGATATAATCTTGGATTCAGCCCTAAGCCTGCAAGCCCAAGTTTCTGTAGTGGTCAAGAGTCCATTTAAACAGTTACACCTAATGTGCAAGAGTCACCCATTCCTGGAGATGTTTGACCTGGCTGTTGTGACATATGCCTTGGTTAGATTTAATTTGGGTTACTGTAATGTGTTGCGTATGGGGCTGCCCTTGCCCAACCAGCTGCACTCAGATTGTTAACTGGGGCTGGATGCAATGCAACCTTCCCTGTTGCAACAACTCCACTGGCTGCTGCACCACTTCTGAACACAATTCAAAGTGCTCGTTATGATCTATAAAGCCCTATATAGCTCATGTTCAGGATATCTGAAGAGCTGAATCTCCATATATAAGCCTGTACAAGCTCCAAGATCAATAGAGAAGGCTCTTCTCTCAGTCACACCACCTTCCCAGGTATGTTTGGTGGAAACAGGGGAGAGGGAGTTATCTTCAATTCACGATAATGGTAATCATTATGATCATTATTCAATACACATTTACTTGGAAATAAGCCACACTGAATTCAGTTGGGCTTGTTTTTGAATAGACACCTACTGTGCTGTTCAAAATGTTAAGTGGCCTCACGTAAAGTTTATGGAAGCATATGCAATAATAAATGTGTGCCACAAGATTCTGTTTTGGTTTTTACTACTACAGACCAACACAATTGCATCTGTGGAAATAATCAGAAAATGTTTTCTAATATGTCAACTATGCACCATATACTGCTTTATGATCAAGCTTGAAAATGTAGCATTTACGGTAGTAATAAAAATGTCCAGCATTGTTAATATTGCAGAAGTCAAGAACATTTGTTGAACTTATCTAATAAAATATGTACAATTTGAAAAGTGTGTCATTATATATGTTCAGTTATCATATTAAAAACAAGCTGATCTTTTAAAAGGTTACCATGCTCTGCAGAATTTTTAATGCTTGCTCTTTGCCTTCAAGTTGTCTTTGAGATGCCTCCAATTCCACTCTTAAAATGTCTACTTCCTAGAAACAAAGAATTCAACTTAGGTGAGTGAAAATATCATTCAAGATAAAAGAAACCTCTTAAATTTGTGAAACAGCTTACTGCTTGTAATGAAGGGGATCCCTACTGTAATGGCCGGCGGCCTCCATGTCAGTGGGGCAGAGAATCTAGTGTGGATTTTAGTCTGAAATTTAAGCAAGATGTCCAAGGTACAGAACCATATCACCCAAACAGGTTTATCAACTTGGATAAGCTATTTAACATTCAGAGTAAGACCAAGAGTGGATTCACCACTTCGCTCGTATGGAAGCTACCACTGGTCTCTAGCTGCCTCAACTCCCCCCCCCCCCCCACAAGCTGCAACTCCCTCCCACATCATTTGGGAGAGTTCATTAAACCTTAGTAGTGGTTTGGTGGGGAGTGTAGTGCAACATCCAGGAAGAGGCAAAAAAACCTGCACTGCCTGAACAGAACTACATTGAGAATTCTCTTGATCTTGCACATCAAATGTCCAAATTACTGTACAAAAAATATCCAGTCTTTGCAGACGTTTGCAGCATCCAGGAGCAATTCCACTTTGCGTCATGAAAAACAAGAAGAAAAAAGCAAATATTTTTTGTGGGTTAGAGTGATACTAGAACATTGTTCATTAAACATTGGGTTTGTTTTGGAGTAGATAGATAACGGCAATTTGGGGATGTGGAGGAGGTAGATAATGAGCCAGCCAAAGCAACTAAGACCTCAGATGGCAAGGCTGTTGAAGCTATGGACAATGAGATGAAGAACACTATGTCCACACAGCAAGGGTTAGCAATTTAGGGCCTCTCAGCTGTTGCTGGACTGCAACTCCCTTCAGCCCTAACCAGCATAGCCTATAGTGACAGTTCATGGCAGTTTCACTCTAGTAATGTCTGAGGATCGGAGGGTAAACATAAGGCTGGAGTAAAAAAGGGGGTTCAGTGTTAAGTAGAGAGATGCAGGAGACAGTGGTATCTTCAAGGAAGCCCTGTCTAAGCAACAACACAGTTTGGGAGGAAATCTCTATCCCCTGGGGCCAATCTAGCCTGTGAAAGGTCCCAATGATGTTTCTGTCTATTTTCAAAGGCACTTACAGAAAGAGGAATCCCTCCTGTTATCTCGTATCAGAGCTAACAGAGGGATTTTTCTGTTAATTGTATCCTACCAAGTTGGAAGAGTAGGTTTATTTTATTTATATCCTGCCTTTCTTCCAAACAGGACTTGTATTAAGAGACTTTCCCCACTATAATTAATCACTAATCAGATATAACATAGGAATTCCCCGTGTACACCTCTTCATCATTCCAGTTAGGTCAATGAACAAGGGAAAGGTCTCAAATAGCACCTGAAGGAGCAACTGCTCCACCCAGCTGCCAAAGACATTTGTCCACCATATATAACAAAGAGTGGTGCATTAAGGGACTCAGACCCACTTTAAATGGGTTTCAGGGAGGGCCCTGAATATGTCAGGAAAAGAGATAGGCTACTAGCTGACAAAAGAGCAAGGTTACACCAAAACAACTATACACTTGTTTCCCCCCCCCTTTTTTTTTTTTACAAGAGTTTTGTTGTTGTTGTGTGCTTTCACATTGTTTCTGACTTATGGTGACCCTAAGGCAAACCTATCATGAGGTTTTCTTGACAAAACTTGTTCAGAGGTGGTTTGCCATTGCCTTCCCCTGAGGTTGAGAGCATGCGACTTGCCCAAGGTCACCCAGTGAGTTTCATGGCTTAGATTCACACATGCATACACACACACACACACACACACAAACAGAATCTAAATGAAAATTTGAAAAGACTAGCACTCACCTCTAGAACTTCTTGAAGTTGTTGCCTTAATTCTTCATTTGATGCTTCAGAGTTAGATTCTGTGTGAATTTATAGTTGGAAAAAATATCTCAGTACATCTGTCATCATGTTTTGATACGATATGGATAGAATAACTCTTATTTATACAATTTGAGCATCCCTTATCCAAAATGTTTGGGACCAGAAGTGTTTTAGATTTTTATTTTATTTTGGAATATTTGCATATACATAATAAGATATCTTGGATATGTGACTCAAGCCTAAACACAAAGTTCATTTATATTTCATAGACACCTTATACACCATAGCCTGAAGGTGATTTTATACACACGATTTTTAATAGTTTGGTGCATGAACCAAGTTTGTGTACATTGAACCATCAGAAAGCAAAGGTGTCACTATCTTAGCTGCCCAAGTGAACAATTTTGGAGGATTTTGAATTTCCAGCTAAAAAATTCTCAACTAGCACTAAGTTAAAAATTAAGGTAACTCTTATTTATTTAAACCATATTTAATTTTTAAAAAGCGAACAAAAAACAAAGGCAACAGTTGTTTTCCAACATTATATTTGTACAATTTTCCCTCAGGGCTTCTATGAATGTGAGAAAAGGTTTCTATGAAATCAGAATTTAATATTTTGAATCTCATTTGAAAGATGCAGCAACTATTGCTACTAGGCTCCACCAGCTGATTAAAGAAAAGAAAAGATACAAGGGCTGTTAACAGTAAAACTGTGCTAGTCCTTACACACCTCTTTTATTTCTATGACAGCTATGATTGCTAGTAACTGCACTGCAAGAAACCACTTTTCTCACATTAAAAAAACAAAGTAAAAAAGAAGGTGTTAGTACTCTCAGGAGATGGAGATTATCATATTTTTTTGGAAAAATTGAAGTAAATGAGGACGCTTCAGTTAGTGAAGAAAAAAATGCAGCATAGCAAGAATTATTCAGCCACTTATGAAAAAAACAAAATGCCTCAAATGAATACATTTCCAAATAACTTCCTGTGAAACTTGCATTACTAAAGTCCTTGAAGAACTTCAGTTGGCAGCGGAAGCATTAGTCTATAGAGAAAAGAAAGCTGTATTTTCCTAGCAATATCAAATTATCATTTGAGTGCTGGGAAAATGACATTCCCTCAAAGATTTTTAGATCATGAAAAAAAAACCAAGTAGAAACCCTAAATATTCTCTTACCAATCATCCAGTTTTCTGATGAGACATTTCCATACACTAAAGCTTCAAGAGTTCAGTGAGACTACAATACCCTGTATGCATAGATCACAGATAGGAATCATGTGGCTTTCCAGATGTTGCTGGATTGCAGCTCCAAGCAGTCATAACCCTTAACTGCACCGGCTAAATCTGCTGGAAATTGCCCTTCAACAACATCTGGAAGGTTGTATTATTTTTGAATACAGTACAGTTTTTTTTAAGTTAGGCCATTTTGTTAGAAGTTGTAATAAGCAGGTAGCTGAGTCAACAAGGAAGAGTTTAGTGACTGATGTGCTGCATTATGGGGAACATGTTAAGCCTTAAATACTGCCTCTTCTCTTATAATTGATTGCAATATTTCATTTTTACAAAGTATGGAAAAATACTTACGCTAAGATTATTTTGTTAAATGAATTTGTATTTTTGGCAGAAATGATTTAATAAATCTAAATAAAACTATTCTGATTAGGGGGGGAGGTGTACATATGTATAAACTGACGCAAGAACAAATACTCACAAACCAATAATCATAGCCTCTGTTTAAGCCAACGTGCTAATTTTTTTAAGCCTAAACAACAATCGCTTGAGTCAACACCATCCCTAACTTTATATTGCTTATTTTTTGCTTTGAACACCTGCATTTGAACTACATCTTTGCTTTGAGCACCTACATTTGGACTTCATTTGGTCTCCCACATACTGTTTGGGACTGCAACTCCCATTTGTTGTTGTGTGTCCTCAAGTCATTTCTGACTTACGGTGACTCTAAGACACAAACCTATCATGGGGTTTTCTGGGGCTGAATGAATGTGACTCAGCTAAGGTCACCCAGGGTTTTCATGGCTAAGTGGGGAATTGAACCCTGATCTCCAGAGTTTTATGCTTAAATCACTACACCACACTGGCTTGCAGCTACCATTAATCCTAGTTAATTGTCAGGGCTGATGAGAGTTATAGGCCAACATCTGGAAAGCCACAGATTCTAATCCTGGTATATCTGACAAACGTGCAGTCAGCATTTTTAACAATACTTAGTCCAATAAAAATGATCTCTGGACTTGCTTGGTATCTCTTGCTCTATAAAACAAAATGTCTACTAACTCTGATTTTGGAGATGTATGATCTTAACAGCAACATACACAGTTTTAGGAAGAACACTAAAGTGTCCAAGTTTTAGGTTGGACTAAAGCCTTACCAGAGCTGTTTTGTCGACCGCAGGTAATAAATTCATTAATTCCATATTTTTTTATTGGCATGTCGCTCAAACTGTTACACCTTGAACAACGAAGAACTGCAGCATCATAGTCTTCTTCTTTGTTTGGCAACATTAATGGGCTGAAGCTTTTCCTCACAGAACATCTTCTAGGCCTGCCTGCATGTGAGCTGATACCTTCAAGTTCATATATACCACTATGTCTTCTAACAAGTCCATTTCCCAAGTCTCCGCATGCCATGTCGTCTTCATCTTGCAAGGGCTCTCCAACTTTGTTCTGCAATAAGATTGCTTCACTCACTGGCAACATAATCTGGTTCTTATTGCCTCCTCCTTGATGTGCCTCCTTCCACGCAACCTCCCCTAAATCTTCAGGCAAAGCTGTGCTACGAAGTAAATTGATAAAAATGAAGAATATTAGAAAAACTTCAAAATGCCTCCCATTTCTTTAACATTAATTTCCAGAATTTTTAGACTGCAACAAATAGCTTTTAACACTAAGGTTCTTCCAAATTATTGAGCTTCTCATTCACAACACACATTAGATATGTGCAACATTTTCTGCTAAATTAAACACAGATTAAATGCAGATACTACTGAATTCCAAGCAAAAGCTATTTGAAAACAAGCTTCCACGAATATAAAAGTGTATCATTGTAATCTTGTGCTGTGCTGGCAGAAACTGTAACACACCCAGCCACTTTGTTTACTTTAGAATGCAGTAAAAGAACATGTTGTTTAATATACAATTCACTAGCTACAGAAGTCACATCAAGCTATATGTAAAATCTCATTCTAGTATAAGTCATCCAAATTTAATCCATTACTGCTTTCCCAGTTTTGTCTCAAAGAATTCAGTCATTAATAAAGTCCCTACAATGTAAGTCTGAATACTTATGAACGTTGAGTTGGCAAAACAAACAATGTAGAAGCTTTTAAGTCTCATTTTTAACAAATGTTCTTTCTCTGTTACTTCTGCATATAAAACTTTTAAGAGCAGGCATTTTTTCAGCAATATTATGTGAAATGGCATAATGTGCAGTAGTTTATATAAACATTATTAGTATAAATTCTAAGTTACTTAGAATGTATTATTGAGTCTTAAGAGAAATCAAATATGGATACCTTCCATTTACAGATAAAACCACAATGCGTATACATACTTTGGCCTAAATCCAGTTGCTATTCCCAACAGATTTGCATCAATGGAAGTTATTTAACGTGTTCCCTCTTATTCATTGGATCTACTCTGACTGAAACTAACAATTCTATTTAGGCCTTTGATTTATTTCTCTCATCTGCTCTAGAAAATTATGGGAGAATTAAGCCAAAATAAAACACTTTACAATTTCATTGATTTCAATGGGAAAGAGCAATGCTTTAATTCTTCCACTTAAGTAAATCAGACTAGAAGAGCAATTCTATACACACTTAACCTGCATCCTGTCTTTGACGACACATGCGTATTGTTAAAAACACTTAATTGTGAAATAAATCTTATGCAATGGGGGGATGTGGCAACCATGGCCCTCCAGATGTGGCTGGACTTTAGTTCCCACCATCCCTCTGCCTCTCAATGTTTCATTAGCTGTTATCAAGGTGTTAGAATTAGATTAACTACAAAACTAATAGAAAATTGGATTTTCATTTATCTATGATGGATCTGCATTAAATTCATGTGTTGCTTTTTCCCCCTGGTAGCATTGCTAAAATTCACACACACCTAGCAACTCCTCAGTAATTATTTGGAAAATAATCTTATTTTTCTCTTTAAAAACATTATAAACATAGAAGAAAGGAAAGGGTGCATATTTGTTCCAGGTTAAAAGAAAGAGAACAGTTATCCCTCTTTCTGAGTCCTCTCTCACCCTTTCAGGTAGTTGTAAATTTTCATCATCAATCCAGTCATCATCTACTTCCAAACAATGATAGATGGCGATTTGAGGAGATGAAGGTCCAAAACACACTGCAGAAATAATCCCACTTGAGACTGCTACTGCTCTGGCTCAGTGCTAGGGAATCCTGGGAATTCTAGTTTATTGTGGCACCAGAGCACTCTGACAGAGAAGGCTAAATGTCTCACAAAACTACACAGTTCCCTAGCATTGAGCCAGGACAGCTAAAGTGGTTTCAAACTGGATTATTTCTGCAGTGTGTTTTGGACCAAAGTTATTTTTCCTGCCTCATGTAAATATCAGTATATGGAGCAATAGCATGGAATGTATAACATTGTCTTATTGTGTATGCATTCTCATTATAGTTATCCCACCTTAGCTCTATTCCACGGATTACACTGGAAGTCTATTCGCACACAGATTTAAGTGCAACAGCATGGCATAGTGGTTTGAGCACTGGACTATGACTCTGGAGACCAAGGTTCAAATAAATCCCAGCTTGGTCATGGAAACCCACTGGATGACTTTGAGCAAGTCACACTCTCTCAGCCTTAGTGGATGGCAGTGGCAAGCCCCCTTTGAAGAAACGTGCAAAACAACTCCATGATAGATTCACCTTAGGGTTGCCATAGGTCAGACATGACTTGAAGACACACAGCAACAGCAACAACTTTGTATAGGATTAGACTGTTAAAAAAAGAAAGATAGTTTAGCAAGCATTACACATTCATCACTCACTGTTCATTAGAATACCATTCTCATACAAAATAATCGTGCAAATAACCAAAAAAACAACCAAATCCCTCCTATACAAAGGTAGCAGAAACTTGTCATAACCTTTGTTGTACTGATGAGCTAAAATTACCAAGATCTTTCATCATTCATGAAAAGGCAATAGCTGCACCCACACTGCCAAAATAATCTGGTTTGACACCACTTTAACTGCCATGGCTTAGTGTGCAAGAGAATTCTGGGGATTGCAGTTTATTGTGGCACCAGAGCTCTCTGACAGAGAAGGCGGAAAGTCTCACAAAACTACAGTTCCCAGAATTCTATAGCACCAAGCCAGGGCAGTTAAAGTGGTCTCAAACCAGGCCTGGTTTAGTTGTTTGAGTGCTGGACTGCGACTCTGGAGAGAGAGAGAAAGACCAGGGTTCGAACCTCAGCTCATCCATGAAACCCACTGAGTGACCTTGAGCAAGTCACACTCTCTCAGCCTCAGGGGAAGGCAGTGGCAAACCACCTCTGAACAAACCTTTCCAAGAAAAACCCAGAACAGTGTCGCCCCAGGGTCACCATGGTCCAAAACACACTGCAGAAATTATCCAGTTCGAGACTGCTTTAACTGCCCTGGCTTGGTGCTATGGAATTCTGGGAACTGCAGTTTTGTGAGACTTTTACCCTTCTCTGTCAGAGAGTTCTGGTGACACAATAAACTGCAAGACAAAGCTCAATGTCTCACAAACACAGTAATTCCCAGAACTCCCTACCATTGAGCCTGGGAAGTTAAAGCCGTCTCAAACGAGTGGTTCCCAAACTTTGGTTCTCCAGATGTTGTGGACTTCAACTCACAGAATCCCTGACTGTTGTCCAAGCTGGCTGGGGCTTCTGGGAGATGAAGTCCAAAAAAACTTGGAGGACTAAAGTTTGGGAACCACTAGTTCTAGGTCATTTCTGAGGGGTTTTTAGACCCCTAAGTTGGAAACCACTTGAAGAAACACAGACAGCCACGCAAAAGGTACAACTTTTGTGTGGGTTTGGGGTGTTATGGAACTTTGCAAGGGGACAGTGGGGCTTCCACCCCCAAGACCCCCCAGTTCCTTTCCTTCCCCTTCCCCCTTCCCTCCTATGGGAAGACTTGCCCATAGGGAAACATTGGAGAAGCCTTGCCCATAGGGAAACATTGGAGAAGCCTTGCCCATAGGGAAACATTGGAGAAGCCTTGCCCATAGGGAAACATAGGGCCTTCGCAGACTGCCAGAAATAGTACAAACTGAGTCCACTTTAACTGCCCTGACTCAGTGCTAGGGAATCATGGGAACTGTAGTTTATTGTGGCACCAGAGCTCTCAGAAAAAAATACAATTCCCATGATTCCCTAGCACTGAGCCAGGACAGTCAAAGTGGCCTCAAGTTGCACTATTTCTAGCAGTCTGCAAAGGCCCATAGAGGAAGCCTTGCTCATAGGGAAACATTGGAGAAGCCTTGCCCATAGGGAAACTCCTCCTCCTCCTCCTCCTCAACCAACCTGCTTTATGGACCCGAAGTTTGGACCCTCTCTGGCCTCCCCGCCAGCCCCGCTTCCTCCTCTTTGCTCAGCCTTCCTGGCCCTCTGGCCTCCTCCCTTCCTCCCTTGGGGCAGGGCTTCCCCTTCTCCCACCGCCAAGCCCGCCTTTTCCGCCGCTGGACGAGGAACCCAAGGCACACCTCTCACCTGAGGCAACCAGAGAGCCTCCTCCTCCTCCTCCTCCTCCTCCTCGGCCAGAGAGGGCTGGACTGAAACAAATGACAGGACTTGCCCACAGGGAAACATTGGAGCAGCATTGGCCATAGGGAAACATAGGGGAAGACTTGCCCATAGGGAAACATTGGAACAGCATTGGCCATAGGGAAACATAGGGGAAGACTTGCCCACAGGGAAATATAGAGTAATACCTGCCCATAGGGAAACATAGGGGAAGACTTGCCCATAGGGAAACAGTGGAGAAGCCTTGCCCATAGGGAAACATAGGGGAAGATTTGCCCATAGGGAAACATAGGGGAAGACTTGCCCATAGGGAAACATAGAGGAAGACTTGCTCATAGGGAAACATTGGAGAAGCCTTGCCCATAGGGAAACATAGGGGAAGACTTGCTCATAGGGAAACATTGGAGAAGCCTTGCCCATAGGGAAACATAGGGGAAGACTTGCTCATAGGGAAACATTGGAGAAGCCTTGCCCATAGGGAAACATAGGGGAAGACTTGCCCATAGGGAAACATTGGAGAAGACTTGTCCATAGGGAAACATTGGAGAAGACTTGTCCATAGGGAAACAGGGGAAGACTTGCCCATAGGGAAACATTGGAGAAGCCTTGCCTATAAGGAAACATAGAGGAAGACTTTCCCATAGGGAAACATTGGAGAAGCCTTGCCCATAGGGAAACATAGGGGAGGACTTGCCCATAGGGAAACATAGAGGAAGACTTTCCCATAGGGAAACATTGGAGAAGACTTGTCCATAGGGAAACATAGGGGAAGACTTGCCCATAGGGAAACATAGAGGAAGACTTGCCCATAGGGAAACATTGGAGAAGACTTGTCCATAGGGAAACAGGGGAAGACTTGCCCATAGGGAAACATTGGAGAAGCCTTGCCTATAGGGAAACATAGAGGAAGACTTGCCCATAGGGAAACATTGGAGAAGCCTTGCCCATAGGGAAACATAGGGGAAGACTTGCCCATAGGGAAACATAGAGGAAGACGTGCCCATAGGGAAACATTGGAGAAGACTTGTCCACAGGGAAACAGGGGAAGACTTGCCCATAGGGAAACATTGGAGAAACCTTGCCTATAGGGAAACATAGAGGAAGACTTGCCCATAGGGAAACATTGGAGAAGCCTTGCCCATAGGGAAAAATAGAGGAATAGGAGAAGACTTGCCCATAGGAAAAAAATAGAGGAATACTTGCCCATAGGGAATGATTGGACAAGCCTTGCCTGTAGGGAAATATCGAGGTATACTTGCCCATAGGGAAACATAGATCTTCCTTAGTAGGTGTTCCAAGTCTGTGTGGTTTTCTGCTAGTATTATAGTGTCATCTGCATATCTTAGATTGTTGATATTCCTTCCTCCTATTTTCACTCCTCCTCCTTCTGTGTCCAAGCCTGCTTTTCTTATAATATGTTCTGCATACAAATTGAACAGATAAGCTGAAAGGATACAACCTTGTCTGACCCCTTTGCCAATTGGGAACCATTCTGTTTCTCTGAATTCTGTCCTGACAGTAGCCTCTTGTCATAGGTACAGATTCCTCATCAGGACTATCAGATGCGTTGGCACTCCCATGTCTTTAAGGGCGTTCCATAGCCTTTCATGATCTATGCAGTCAAAGGCTTTGCTATAGTCTATAAAGCACATACTGGTTTTCTTTTGAAATTCTCTGGTGTGCTCCATTAGCCTTTGTATGTTTGCAATGTGGTCCCTAGTACTTCTTCTTTTCCTGAACTTTGCTTGGACCTCTGGGATTTCTCTCTCCATGTATGGTTGGAGTCTATGTTGCAAAATGTTGAGCATAATTTTGCTTGCGTGGGGGATTAGTGCTATGGTCCTATAGTTGCTGCTGTTTTTGATATCTCCTTTATTGTGGATAGGGATGTATATTGACCACTTCCAATTTCTTGGCCAGCATTTTGGTTTCCATATCTGTTGACTATGTTGATCAGCACTACAGTTGACTCTGTCAATGTGGATTGCAGCAGTTCAGTTGGAATATAATCTGTTCCTGGTGATTTGTTTTTCACTATTTCTCTTATTGCAATTTCTACCTCACTTTATAGAATTTGGGGTTCATCTTCATATGGCTCTTTGTTCCATGTGTCCTTAATTTTGTCATCTTTTGTATAATTCTTCTGTGTATTACATTCAGCATCTTTTCATTTTTTTCTTGTTTGTCATGGAGCATCCATCTTTGGTTTGAATTTTCCTTTGATTTCAGGGATCTTGTGAAATAGATTTCTTGTTCTTCCCTTTTTGTTGTTGTCTTATATTTCTCTGCATTGGTCATTATAGTAATTTTCTTTATCTTTCTGCACAAGCCATTGTAGTGTTGCATTTATGATTCTTAGTCTGTACCTATCTTTTGTTTTTCTTCTCTTCTTTTCTTTATTGCTTGTAGTGTTGTGTCTGTCATCCATGCTTTTGGCACATCTTTTCTTAGTATGAAAGCCAACCCATTTCTTCTTGTCTTTTCATTCCCTGAGTAGAACTGTGTGGTTGTCTGATTCAAAGTGGCCCATTCCTGTCCATTTTAATCCACTCACCTCCAGTACTGATGTTCATATGCTGCATTGCCATTTTTACTAGATCTAGCTTCCTTTGGTTCATGCCGGGCCCATCGTATCTGTTGAAGTGCGGTTCCAGGAATAATAATAATAATAATAATAATAATAAATTTTATTTATATCCCGCCCCTCTGCTGAGCAATCGGAGCGGCAAACTTGGTTAAAACAGAACAAAGGTTAAAACAATTCCATCTCCCCCCATCTCTAACCCACCCTCCCATAAAAATTGAATTAAATTAGTATAAGAATTAAAATACAAGTTAAATAGCAATAAATTAAAACATTAAAACAAACAATGGAGGATGGGAGCAAAAGAAACATTCGTAAATTGGTTGGGAGAATTATTCCGGGAAGGCCTGTTGGAAGAGATCCATCTTTACTGCTTTTTTAAAGCAGTCAAGCATGGTAATAAGACGGATCTCATCTGACAGGCCATTCCATAATCTTGGAACGGCGACAGAGAAGGTCCCCTGGGAGGTCTGCGACTATCTTGTTTTCATAGGCAGTAGCAGATTCCTCCCAGAAGACCGAAGTGCGCAGGGGGGGGATCGTACGGGGAGAGGCGGTCCTGAAGATAAGTTGGACCCAAGCCATGTAGGGTTTTAAAGGTTTCAAGATCCCTCATGTCCAGGAAAGGGCGCAGCTGGCGTATCAGCTGAAGCTGATAACAAGCACTCCTGACTGTTGCATTCACCTGATTAGTCATGTGAAGCGACGAATCTAGGAGTACCCCCAGACTGCGAACACAGTCCTTGGAGGAGAGTGTGACTCCATCCAGGATTGGGAGGTGTATTCCCAAGCCTGGTTTTGGGCCCGTCACTGTTAGTACCTCCGTTTTGTCTGGATTCAGGAACCCCTGTGGATTAGAAAATCCATGGACGCTCAAGTTCCATTATATACAATGCCATAGTAAAATGGTGTCCCTTGTGTAAGTTGGCAAAATCAAGGTTTGCTTTTTGGAATTTACAAAAAGTTAAAGGCATGGATGGTTAAATCCATAGATGCAGAATCCATGGATATGGAGGGCCAACTGTACATGCCATTGTTTTAAATTATTTTTTATTACAATTTTTGTACATACTAGTGGCGCAGTGGTTAAATGCCTGTACTGCAGCCACTCACTCATAGACCACAAGGTTGCGAGTTCAATACCAGCCAGGGCTGAGGCTCGACTCAGGCCTGCATCCTTCCGAGGTTGCTAAAATGAGTACCCAGATTGTTGGGGGGCAATCAGCCCACAGTCAGCTCACAGTTGTAAACCGCTTAGACATCCCATAGCGTGATGTGAAGCGGTATATAAATAAGCTGCTTTGCTTTGCTTTGCTTACTACATAGGAAAGAAGCAGCAGTAAACAACACAAAATGAGGAAAGTAACGAAGAAAAACATGGGTACCTTTGGAATCAGCTGAATGCCATAAAGTGGAAAAAAGTTTTCTAAAACAATTGAGCCATTTTTCCATTATAATACAGTTTAAAAGATTTCAGAATTTCAAAGCTTGCTGAAGAGAACCATAAAGGGATCAAGTATAATTTGAATAAACAATAAAAGGGACCAGAGTTCTTCATAAGTGTCATATCTAGTCAGTCCTTTAGCCAACTTCATCTGATGTGTTAACTTCTTTGAAACACCTCAAACTCTATCCAGCCATTCCCTGAAGGAAAGATCTTTCAAGGTTCTCCAATACTGCTCAATTTCAAGTTGTGTGGCAGCAAACATATTTGAGATCACCTGTTTACAGTTTAGGATAGCATTGGGGCCTAGGAAAATTGGATAAGTGGCTCACCGTAGTCTAAGATATGCCACCTTTGAGAGCTGGTGATTTGAGTTTTAGGTTAGGACCCTAGAGAGCAAGGTTTGAATCCCTGCTGAGTCATGGAAACCTTGAGCAAGTCACATTCTTAGCCTTAGGGGGCAACAGTAGAAACTCTTCTGAAAAACCTTGCCAAAACTTATTGGGCTACCATGAATCAGTCAATTTAAAGACATAAGAACAATTGTTGTTGTTCAGTGTCTTCAAGTTGTTTCATATTTAAAGCAAGCCTAAGGTGAACCTATCAGGATTTTTTTGGCAAGATTTGTTCATTGGGGGGTTGCCATTGCCTTCCTCTGAGGCTGAGAGAGTGTAACTCACAATATATTTTTTATAAAACAGCAGCCAATGCAAAAAAACATACACAACCAAAATTTAGAAAACTATTAATCCCATCCTAAAATGGAAACAAATTGGTTTCTATAATCCCCTTAAACAAATTAAGGATGAGACACTTATAATAATTCAGACTTTCATGTCAACTAGTTAGTAACAAATAATATAAATATAAATAATATTCAAAAACAGCTCTATTAGTCTGGTTCAGTATACAAAACAAGGAGGGGAAAGGAGAAAATATTGTTAATATATCACAATCCAACTGTCTCCCTTTCTGATCTTCCCTTGAAATTATTTATTTTAGCATGCGCTTTTGTGGATTATGATCCACTTTTAGATGCATTGATCGAGTACAATATTCAACTTTCATATACATGTGCAATATAATATTGTAATGTTGTGAGATTAGTGAATTGGATATGGAAGAAAACTGTAATAACGATCATAACCCTTCAAAGAGATGGTTTCATATAAAAAAACAGACATTTGTAAGCTAATACACAGGTCTGCTAGGTTGAAATGCCTCTTGTGTGAAAGCAGTAGATTCTTCTTTCAAAAAAGATTGTTCTGTTGAAGGTAGTATTTTCCTGAAGATTTTTTGTTACATATACAACTATAATGAAATATTAACATATGGAAGCTGTTACTATGATTGTTGAAAACCACTGCTAATAGACTGTAATACATCCCAATCTCTCCTTGAAAATCCTGTTCCACAACAACCATTTTGAGGCCAGTGAGCTGAGAGATGGAACTGTTCTAATACTGCTTTCACAGTATTGTCATTGCTAATGTCAGATGTGTTTCCATTTATTCTCTTGTGTAGAGAGTGTCCTGTTTGCCCTATGTAGAATGTAAGGGGGCACTGCTTGCAATAAGATAGGTGCATATTTACAATCTTAAATATCTCCTCCCTTAGAACAGACAACACAACATAGGTGTAAATACAGGGACAAAATCATGCAACAAACAGACATTTGTCAAAACTACTGAAAATCCTAACAATGTCAGACACAATACTTTACTTGCTCATCTTTCAATGTGATATGCCATCTTCTGACAGCATGGTTTATTTTTTCATGCATTATCAATTTTCTACTTCTTGCTAGTGTGAATTAACTTCTGTGTATTCTGCAGAACACTGGGACATATAACAAACAAAATACACATCAGTATTTTATCACACAAAGCTGTTTCTATCAAATAGAACAGGGGTCGGCAACCTATGGCCGCCGGACTTACCGGCTCAGGCGGACCCCTGCCGTCGCCGGCACCGCCGCCGCCCGTTTTGGTTGCCGCGCGGCCGTGCATGCAGCGACCACCATTTTGTTCTCCAAAATGGCGGCCACGTGTTTGCGCATGCGCAGCCACCGAGGCAAGCCTCCCCGGGGGGACCCTCGGTGGCGTTGGGCTTCCAGGAGACCCATCGCCGCCGAGGCAAGCCTCCCCGGGGGGACCCTCGGTGGCACTGGGCTTCCAGGAGGCCCGTCGCCGCCGAGACAAGCCTCCCTGCGCGCACACGCCGCCATTTCCCCCCCCCCCTCGGCCCAGCTGAGACCTGGGCTACGGGAGACCGGCCCAGGTCTCAAAAAGGTTGCCTACCCCTGAAATAGAGTTTCTTCTGAGTGAAACTGAAACATGTATGCATTCTACATGCAGATCATCATAACACTACATCTCCTGCACATAAGTGTTAACTGTGTAAAAAATGTCACTTGTAAAGCAGAAAAAGGGGGGCTTCTCTGCACCCAGAAGGTTCAGACTGTGCTAGGTGTACCAACTGTATTATACTTTTACATTCAGATAGTCCTGAAATAACTTCATTGATAATTTCAAATAATGGAATAATGAATAAGATAATATTTATTATGAGGTACATCAATACATCAAAAGGACAGACAGCTGTAAGCAACAATGGCAGATCAGTTTCAAATCATAACATTAAATTAACCACAGATTTAAGTATAGATGTTGTCATAAATACAAGCTATCTTCTTTCTCCTGAAGTCTTGCAAACTACCACCACCACTCAAACTTTGGTAGATGTCACCTAAAATGAGAGCTATTTTAGTGTTAATCTTTCTTATTTTCAAAAGGGTGAAGCAAGTAAACTATTAGCATGTAAATAAGGTCCAAAACAAACTGCAGAAATAATCCAGTTTGAGACCACTTTGTCCTGGCTCAATGCTAGGGAATTCTCGGAACTGTAGTTTTGTGAGACATTTAGCTTTCTCTGTCAGAGAGCTCTGGTGCCACAATAAACTACAATTCACAGGATTCCTTAGCACTGAGCCAGGGCAATTAAAGTGGTTTCAAACTGGATTATTTCTGCAGGACCTAAATTAATCTTCTGAATTATTTTCACAAATTCCAATGGTCCCTGAATTTAGAAAAAGTTCTTGTTAAGAATCCAGGAGAATTTTAAGAAGATCTTACAGGGATTAAATTGTTAGCAGTCGTAACACCCAGACAACATATCTCAGAAGAAGAACATAGGCATGTCTTTGAAGAAGGTATATGATACCTGATTCCAAACAAAATCTCAGATTTTAAAATTCTTCACTCTGCAGCTTCTGCACTCATCTGAGTTCAACTAGAACGACTGAGATATTCGTCTGAGATATTGTCTCCTCTATGATGAAACAATAGCTGCAATTGACTACATAACAAGCAGTTATTTCATTGACTAGTTTTTATGACTGCTCTGAACATATTTTCAGAAGTCAGTTGTTGTCTTTTATCCATTGTTCTATCCATTGTATAATCTGATCTAAATTCCGTTCCATGTCCTCTGGCGTGTTGCTTGTCAACTGATGTACAATTTCTTCATTATAAGATGACATGGCTTCCTCATAAATAGTCTGAAAAATTTCACACTGAATATTGTCTTGCAGCTTTTTTCCTTTGTATCCTCTTAAACAAATAAAGTTGAAAAAATCTGTTAGATCAGGTTGGGGAACATCTTAGGCAAAAGAATAAAAATAGCCTTTATATCACAAAATAAAAACAGAAACTGCAACAATGAAAAATTATCTTTAAACAGAATGTTGGTGGCATTTAATTTATAGCATTTATTTACCTGCTCTCCAATCTGTCATATAAGAATGAGTTTTCTGTACGAAGCACAAATACAATGTTAAACCAACGTTCAGGAAAGAAGTCACAACTGTGATAATCAACTATAACACCACCATCACACATCTTATCTTCCATTTCATCAATTACCTAAAAGAGTAATCAGATAATGGAAAGTTGACAATGGACTATTGGCAACAAAACAAAACATATAACTATGTTAGCTTTTGGCTTAAACTCACTCTGTCTTCATCCAAAATTGGACATTCATATTCTTCATCAAAGCCTTCATACAGTTCTCCTGCACAATTAGGAAGAAATTAAAGGTCATCATTACCAAACCACTGAAAATAGATTCATCTCAATTAACTCCCTGCAACATTAATGTAAGCCAAACATATTCATTTTTACCTGAAACAAGCTTTAAACTGAAATGTTGAACATACTTTCCACATTTACTTTCAACCTTAAGATGTCCAACACTTAGCTCTTGCTGAGACTTATGGGAGTGGTTGTGATTGTACTTCAAGTGGAAGCAGTTCTCAGCTACAGCATAGAGAAGATTGTTGAATGTCATAAGATGAGGTAAGGAGTGGTCTGCACTTATAGCAATGGATTTACATTCCAAACAACAGTGGCACATTAAGGCCAGAATCTTCTTGTGGATTAACTGGAGGTTATGGAAGTAGAAGTATGCTGTACCTCTTTATGTAAGTTTTGCTTGACAATGAAATGATTGCCTGACAGCACCTATGCACAACTCTGGCCCGCAACCCAAACAGCACTGATTAGGTGTGGAAGTGTACCAGAGAAGTTGTTTTGTGCTATCATGAACCTGGCTTCGTCTTCATTTTCCAGTGTTTTGATCTCTGCTTAAGTATGATGATGCTACTTTACCCTTTGCCAGCTTTATATAGGATCTTGGCTGGAGTATAAAGGCAATCTTTTTAGATTGGTGTTTAACACTTTTCACTTGGGTGCTCATTTATTTAGGCCAGCAATACTTTACATCACCAATTTCTCTTTATGGTTTTGGTGTGAATTGTAAATACAAAAAGATCAACTTCTTCCCAAGGACACACAGGCTGTCCCTCAGGTAAGTTAGGGCTGAATGCGTACACTTACTACCTACTAACCCTTATTAAAATCACAGTGATCTTTAGTTTAATACTGAGTAAATTTATTTAGTATTCTGTACATGTGTCTACTGTATGCTCCTTTAAGTTTTCTTTTTTTTTCTGAAGGTTAATT
Organism: Phrynosoma blainvillii; assembly: GCA_026167975.1. Taxonomy (NCBI): domain Eukaryota; kingdom Metazoa; phylum Chordata; class Lepidosauria; order Squamata; family Phrynosomatidae; genus Phrynosoma; species Phrynosoma blainvillii. Next base: position 55,705,684 of record JANUYF010000002.1, on the reverse strand, counting down.
AATTAATAGGCATGAATATATGATATCATATTATTTAGGATATATAAATACATGTATTTTAGAAAAACACTTTCCCATGCTGAAATCATGCTTTGGTTTGAGGCCATATCAGTGTCCCTAAGAACCTGAAATAATTTGTTATGTTATCGCCAGGGAAAGGCTTCACAGAATAGTGAATACTTGGACAGAGCACAACATATTTTGCAATTTCAACAAATCTGAGGACAGAATGCATCTATTTATACAGGCGTAATTTAAAATGAATAAATTTTCATGAAATTCCAAAGCAGTTATCATGAACAAGCATATCTAAATTACCGTTTTTCAAATAAAACAACCATGGATGCAAAATTATATTTACAATTCAGGCAAACCAAGTTCTCTGCCTGTACCTTGAGTATAAATTCTACAATATATTCATAGTAGAATATATTAATTACCTTCTTTAGCCAAATCACCCACATTGATGTAACTAAAATCTGTTCTTGCAGCTATCTCTTTTCCTAGAGTAGTTTTCCCAACACCCGGAGTACCTACAAAGAAAAATTTAACAAGAAAAAAGAAAAGAATATGAATAACTTATAACATACAAACCAATCTTGAGACAAAAACTGCTCTGAAAGACCCATAGAGTGGGGTTTTAAAAACAAAGCAGCTAAAGACTTCCCATTTAATTATGTACCTCTTGGCCTTAAGAAGCTGACATCAGTTTAGCCCTCATGGTTCTGTGTGAGAATCTGTGAGAGGAAAAAGCCGCTCTTGCTGCAGAAGATCCATATGTGAAAGCTCTAGTATAGGAATGCTATAGAACAGGCTACACCAATTTCAACTACAGTTATCCCTCCGTTTTCATGGACTTGAAGTCTGCGGTCCACACTTTATGTGGGTTGGCAAAAGGGGAGACTTAAAATGGTGCATGCGTCATGGGTGTCTGCGCACAGCCACACACAGGAGCGTGCCCCATTCAAGCCTATGGGGCTTGAATGTGTACAATATTTTGTTTTCATGGGGATGGTGGTGTCCGGAACAGATCTCTTGAGAAAATGGAGGGGTGACTGTACAAGCAAATGTATCCTATTTTGAAGGCTGAATTCAAACACATAATGGTGTTAGTCTAGATCAGTATGCAAAATGGTATTGTGGCACTTTTGAGACTGAAAGAAAGAAATTGGTACCGTAGTTTTTGTATACTTCAGTCTACTTTCTCAGATGCATGGAGTGAAGTGTCCAAGAACAGATTCTCAAAGGTGCTAGAATACCCCTTTGCTACAATTTGTTGTTGCTGCTGTGAGCCTTCAAGTCATTTCTGACTTACAGGGACCCTAATATGAACCTTTCATGAGGTTTTCTGGTGCTGAGAGGGTGTTTTCTGTCATGTCTTTTTTTAGATCAGTGTAGGCAACCTAAGGCCCAGGGGCCGGATGCAGCCCCCCGAGGCCTTTGGACCGGCCCCAGGCTGGTCCTGCCACCGCCGCCACCACCGCTGCTGCCCACCGTCGCCGCCCGCCATGATGATATTGATTACTGTTATTACTTGTTCTTGGGGTTTTCTTGGCAAAATCTACACAGGGGTTTTGTCATGGCTTTTCTGGGGCTGAGAGAGTGTGCATGCATTTTTTTTTAAAAAATTAAAAAATTATTTTTATTTAAATATTTTATTTTATTTATTTATTTATTTATTTTTGGTGCTTCAGCCCCCCAATTGTCTGAGGGACAGCAACCCGGCCCCCGGCTCAAAAGGTTGCCTACCCCTGTTTTAGATTGTAAGCCTGAGGGCAAGGGACTGTCTAATTAACAACTTGCAAACTGCTCTGACAGCCTTATGGTTGAGGAGCTGAGTTTATACCTAAATAAATGAATGGGTTACCCTAAATGAATGAATGAAATAAACAATGTGGCTGAATTATGACAATTTCAATACAGGGAAGAAGTAGGTGGCAAGGAGCTGCTCCTGCCACAATCGTGCCATGACTGGCCCAGGACCACAGTGACTGCATGGCCCGCTCTCAAAGCAGGCCGCTGCCACTGTGGTTTGAAACGGGCTGATGGCAGAAGTGAGTTTTTGCCGTTCCTTTTTCCAGCAGCTTTGGGCTGCTTTGGGGGTGTGCATCATCTGAACGCTATGCCCCCAAAGCAGCCAGAAGCCACTCCTTTTGGCCCATCTGTTTTGGGCCAGAGTCATTTTTACTTCCAGGGAGAGGTCAGGCCTGATCTGTTCAAGAACCCATTTGTTTGTCTTTTTGGCCATCCATGGTATCCTCGGCATTCTTCTCCAGCACATTTCAAATGCATTTATTTTCTTCCTATCTGCTTTCTTCACTGTTTAGCTATCACATCTGTACATGGTGATGGTGAATACAATGGCTGACATTACCATGTACCATGGTAAGTGGTTAAATGCTCAGTGGTTAAATGCCTGTACTGCAGCCACTCACTCATAGACCACAAGGTTGCGAGTTCAATACCAGCCAGGGCTGAGGCTCGACTCAGGCCTGCATCCTTCCGAGGTCGCTAAAATGAGTACCCAGCTTGTTGGGGGGCAACCAGCTCACAGTTGTAAACCGCTTAGACATCCCATAGCATGATATGAAGCGGTATATAAATAAGCTGCTTTGCTTTGCTTTGCTTTGCTGATGTTGTATATCTTTACTCTTCAGGATCTTGTCTAGCTCTTTCCTAGTCTTCTTATCTCTGAGCTAGTGCTCCCTCCTAAAAACCATATTTATTTACTTTCAGACTAAGGAAGATCAAAGAAGAAAGTGCTAAGGCAGGTTTACTGCTGAACATAAAGAAAACAAAAGTAATCATCATGGAGGAGCCATATAAACTCAACCTGAACAATGAAGAAATAGAAATAGTAAAAGAGTTCTCATACCTTGGATCAAACGTTGATCAGAACAGGGACAGCAGTCAAGAAATTAGAAGAAAATTAAGAATGGCGAGGGCAGCTATGAAAGAACTAGACAAAATTCTAAAGAGTAAAGATATACAACTGATATAGATATTACAGGGAAGGAGATTCCACCTAAACATTAGGAGAAACTTCTTGACAGTAAGAGCTGTTTGACAGTGGAACACACTCCCTCAGAGAGTGGTGGATTCTCCTTCTTTGCAGGTCTTTAAACAGAGGCCAGATGGCCATCAGTCAGGAGTGCTTTGATTTTCTTCCTGTCATCTTTCTTCATTGTCCAGCTCTCACATCCATACATGGTAACAGGGAATACAATGGCTTGTATGATTCTAACTTTTGTGTTGAGTTGTATATCTTTGCATTTTAAAATCTTTTCTAGCTCTTTCATTCACCTCCCCATTCTTAATCTTCTTCTGATTGCCTGACTGCAGTTGCCATTTCTGTCAATGTTTGACTCCAGGTATGGGAATTCTTTTACTATTTCTATTTCTTCATACAATGAAGTCTATACAAGTCTCTCTCTCTCTCTCTCTCTCTCTCTCAAATGGGGCTTGATCATCCGAGGATTGTGGTATCCAAGGGGTGACCTGGAACCAAACCCAGCAGATACACCAAGCTTCCAGTGTATTTCAATGGTTGATTATTTTATATATTGCCAACCATTTACATTCTGGGATTTGTAGTTTGTTGCTTCAATCGGCCCAGCAGGTTGGGAAGTCTTTCAAACCCCTCAATCCGGGATCTTCCTGGTTTTCCTGGACCAAAAAGAAGCCTAACTCTCACCCGTCAGCAAAATATTGGGTCTCCGCATGGCGGCTCCTCTACCTCTTCCAGCGCCTGAAAGTTACTACCAAGAAGGAGGCACGTGCGAGGACTACTCGGGGGGCCTTCACCGTCGCTGGTCGAATGGGCGCATACTGATTACGTCACGATAGTGCCTCTTTTCTCTCTTCCCCCCATTCTCCATAGCTTGGAGGAGAGCCGCTGCTAGCCTACCACGAAGGATAAATTATTTTTTTAAAAAAAGAATAATGTTTATAGATGAGACGGGTTTGGTTACTGAGGGCATGAGTTGAAAGCGACGGGGGTGCAAGGGGACGCGTCAGGCGCTTCGTAGACAGCTAAGCGCCAGTTGTGTGGGAGGCCCCCGGGCGGACTGGAAATAGTGTAACACAGAGAGAAAAGAGAGCGTCTCCTCCTGGAGGCATTGTTTGAAAGGGAGAGTCCGGCGCGCAGGGTTCCCGGTCCTTCTTAAGGAAGTAACGTGTGAAGGAAGGGCAAGCCACCTGGGAAGGAGGAGTGGCCGGGAGCCGTCAGGAGCTGCTCTCTGCAGGTTGCTCGGACTCTTCTGCGGCTTTCCTTTGGCCCGACGGCAGGGCGGCCATACAGACAACAGACTACAAACTGCCTTTATAGTCTCTTATCAGTACAGCACTTGAATGCAAAGGAGGACAAGGCTCCACAAAATGTAGGACCTTCCAAAACAAAAGCTAAAAACAATAATATTATCTGTGTGTGTATGCGTGTATATTCAACAGTAAGCCTGCCTTTGCACTTTCTTCTTTGATCTTCCTTAGTAGGTGTCCCAAGTTTGTGAGGTTTTCTGCTAGTATTATGGTGTCATCTGCATATCTTAGATTGTTGATATTCCTCCCTCCTTCTTCTGTGTCCAAGCCTGAGTTCAAATCAGGAAGAAATCAGAAGAAGACTAAGAATGGAGAGGGTGGTTATGAAAGAACTAGAAAAAAAAATCTAAAATGCAAAGATATGAAAGAGTCTAAAATGCAAAAATATGAAAATAGAAAAGATTCCAAAATGCAAAGCATTATTGTTTGAGATCGACTCGAAGGCAGTTAACAACAGCAGCAAATGTGTGTGTGTGTGTGTGTGTGTGTATATATATATATATATTTGTTGTTAACTGCCCTCGAGTCGATCTCAACCCATGGTGATCCTATGGATGAGACATCTCCAAGACCCTCTATCCTCCACTTCTCTGCTTAATTCCTGCAAACCCATTCCCATGACCCCCTTAATAGAGTCCATCCATCTAGCATGTGACCTTCCTCTCTTCCTACTTCCCTACACCTTTCCCCAGCATTTTTCTCTTTTCCAATGAGTCCTCCCTTCTCATGATGTGTCCAAGGTATGACAGTCTCAGTATGGTCATCTTGGCCTCCAGGGAGGTTTCTGGTTTGATCTGCTCTAGGACCCACTTGTTTGTCCTTTTGGCTGTCCATGGGATCCTCAGCAGTCTTCTCCAGCCCACATCTCAAATGAACTGATTTTCTTCCTATCATCCAGCTCTCACATCCATACATGTTAATAGGGAATACAATGGTGCTGAGTTGTATATCTTTGCATTTTAGGATCATTTCTACTTTTTTCATAGCCACCCTCCCCATAACATGTACATATACATACACACAGGATATTATTGTTTTTAGCTTATATGTGTGTGTATGCGTGTATGTATGTGCTGTATATATAATATTCTATATATATATATATATATACATTCGTCCCTCCACATTCACTAGGGCTAGGGGCACAGGACCCCTGTGAATGTGGAAAAAACGCAAATAACAAAAACACTATGTTTTTACCTGAGAGAACACCTCTCTATAAATCTCCTATGTCCTCCAGTGCAACTCTGTGGTCAAGATCTGCAACACATTGATCACAAAATTGTACTGGAGGAGCTACAAATGCTTAGTGGAGTGTTCTCTCTAGGTCCTTCAGTGCAACTTTTGATTAAAGTTGACCATAGAGTTGCGCTGGAGGACATAGATATTCCTAGAGAGAACATATTAATCAAATCCGTGAATAATCAAATCCGCATAAGTCAAAGCTGCAAATGTGGAGGGACAAGTGTAATATCCTGTATATATACACTGTATATGTACACATTCATTTGATGTAGTTTATTTACCGCTGTATTACATACACTGTGTTTTATTATCCTTTTGTTATTATTTACTTTAGTATGTTGTATTATCCTGTCCTCAGGTAGCAAATAGGGGTAGAGGATGGACCCTTCTAGAGTTCTTTTCTCCTTTGAGGAGCAGCAGCAGACAAAACTTGCTGCTACCAATGGCAGGGGTGCGTTTGTTTCTCAGAAAGGAAAAGAGCAGCAAACATGGGGCCTTTGCAGACTGCCAGAAATAGTGCACATTAAATTGAGGCACTGCCCTGGCTCAGTGCTAGGGAGTCATGGGAATTGTATTTTTTTCTGGGACATTGAGCCTTCTCTGTCAGAGAGCTCTGGTGCCACAATAAATTATAGTTCCCATGATTCCCTAGCACTGAGCCAGGGCAGTGCCTCAATTTAATGTGCACTATTTCTGGCAGTCTGCAAAGGCCCATGGTATTGCTCAGTGGGCTGCTTAGGCTGCATCCGCACTGTAGAAATAATCCAGTTTGACAACACTTAAACTGTTGTGGCTTCATACTATGGAATTCTGGGAATTGTAGCAAAGCTCTGGTGCCAGAACCAACTACAAATCCCAGAATTCCATAGCATGGAGCCATGGCAGTTAAAGTGGTGTCAAACTGGATTATTTATGCAGCTATCATCATGTTCAAAATTTCTCCTGGACAGAAGGTTGAAATGTAGGGCATGTCCTGGAAAAGGAGGACATCTGGTCACTCTGTCCAATAGCTGTGCAATTTTAAGCATGTTGGTTCAGAAGTAAGTCCCATTTGTAGTCAGTTGTGTGTGTGTGTGTGTGTGTGTATATATATATATATATTTGTTGTTAACTGCCCTCGAGTCGATCTCAACCCATGGTGATCCTATGGATGAGACATCTCCAAGACCCTCTATCCTCCACTTCTCTGCTTAATTCCTGCAAACCCATTCCCATGACCCCCTTAATAGAGTCCATCCATCTAGCATGTGACCTTCCTCTCTTCCTACTTCCCTACACCTTTCCCCAGCATTTTTCTCTTTTCCAATGAGTCCTCCCTTCTCATGATGTGTCCAAGGTATGACAGTCTCAGTATGGTCATCTTGGCCATACAGGGAGGTTTCTGGTTTGATCTGCTCTAGGACCCACTTGTTTGTCCTTTTGGCTGTCCATGGGATCCTCAGCAGTCTTCTCCAGCCCACATCTCAAATGAACTGATTTTCTTCCTATCATCCAGCTCTCACATCCATACATGTTAATAGGGAATACAATGGTGCTGAGTTGTATATCTTTGCATTTTAGGATCATTTCTACTTTTTTCATAGCCACCCTCCCCATAACATGTACATATACATACACACAGGATATTATTGTTTTTAGCTTATATGTGTGTGTATGCGTGTATGTATGTGCTGTATATATAATATTCTCAAAGCAGGCCGCTGCCACTGTGGTTTGAAACGGGCTGATGGCAGAAGTGAGTTTTTGCCGTTCCTTTTTCCAGCAGCTTTGGGCTGCTTTGGGGGTGTGCATCATCTGAACGCTATGCCCCCAAAGCAGCCAGAAGCCACTCCTTTTGGCCCATCTGTTTTGGGCCAGAGTCATTTTTACTTCCAGGGAGAGGTCAGGCCTGATCTGTTCAAGAACCCATTTGTTTGTCTTTTTGGCCATCCATGGTATCCTCGGCATTCTTCTCCAGCACATTTCAAATGCATTTATTTTCTTCCTATCTGCTTTCTTCACTGTTTAGCTATCACATCTGTACATGGTGATGGTGAATACAATGGCTGACATTACCATGTACCATGGTAAGTGGTTAAATGCTCAGTGGTTAAATGCCTGTACTGCAGCCACTCACTCATAGACCACAAGGTTGCGAGTTCAATACCAGCCAGGGCTGAGGCTCGACTCAGGCCTGCATCCTTCCGAGGTCGCTAAAATGAGTACCCAGCTTGTTGGGGGGCAACCAGCTCACAGTTGTAAACCGCTTAGACATCCCATAGCATGATATGAAGCGGTATATAAATAAGCTGCTTTGCTTTGCTTTGCTTTGCTGATGTTGTATATCTTTACTCTTCAGGATCTTGTCTAGCTCTTTCCTAGTCTTCTTATCTCTGAGCTAGTGCTCCCTCCTAAAAACCATATTTATTTACTTTCAGACTAAGGAAGATCAAAGAAGAAAGTGCTAAGGCAGGTTTACTGCTGAACATAAAGAAAACAAAAGTAATCATCATGGAGGAGCCATATAAACTCAACCTGAACAATGAAGAAATAGAAATAGTAAAAGAGTTCTCATACCTTGGATCAAACGTTGATCAGAACAGGGACAGCAGTCAAGAAATTAGAAGAAAATTAAGAATGGCGAGGGCAGCTATGAAAGAACTAGACAAAATTCTAAAGAGTAAAGATATACAACTGATATAGATATTACAGGGAAGGAGATTCCACCTAAACATTAGGAGAAACTTCTTGACAGTAAGAGCTGTTTGACAGTGGAACACACTCCCTCAGAGAGTGGTGGATTCTCCTTCTTTGCAGGTCTTTAAACAGAGGCCAGATGGCCATCAGTCAGGAGTGCTTTGATTTTCTTCCTGTCATCTTTCTTCATTGTCCAGCTCTCACATCCATACATGGTAACAGGGAATACAATGGCTTGTATGATTCTAACTTTTGTGTTGAGTTGTATATCTTTGCATTTTAAAATCTTTTCTAGCTCTTTCATTCACCTCCCCATTCTTAATCTTCTTCTGATTGCCTGACTGCAGTTGCCATTTCTGTCAATGTTTGACTCCAGGTATGGGAATTCTTTTACTATTTCTATTTCTTCATACAATGAAGTCTATACAAGTCTCTCTCTCTCTCTCTCTCTCTCTCTCAAATGGGGCTTGATCATCCGAGGATTGTGGTATCCAAGGGGTGACCTGGAACCAAACCCAGCAGATACACCAAGCTTCCAGTGTATTTCAATGGTTGATTATTTTATATATTGCCAACCATTTACATTCTGGGATTTGTAGTTTGTTGCTTCAATCGGCCCAGCAGGTTGGGAAGTCTTTCAAACCCCTCAATCCGGGATCTTCCTGGTTTTCCTGGACCAAAAAGAAGCCTAACTCTCACCCGTCAGCAAAATATTGGGTCTCCGCATGGCGGCTCCTCTACCTCTTCCAGCGCCTGAAAGTTACTACCAAGAAGGAGGCACGTGCGAGGACTACTCGGGGGGCCTTCACCGTCGCTGGTCGAATGGGCGCATACTGATTACGTCACGATAGTGCCTCTTTTCTCTCTTCCCCCCATTCTCCATAGCTTGGAGGAGAGCCGCTGCTAGCCTACCACGAAGGATAAATTATTTTTTTAAAAAAAGAATAATGTTTATAGATGAGACGGGTTTGGTTACTGAGGGCATGAGTTGAAAGCGACGGGGGTGCAAGGGGACGCGTCAGGCGCTTCGTAGACAGCTAAGCGCCAGTTGTGTGGGAGGCCCCCGGGCGGACTGGAAATAGTGTAACACAGAGAGAAAAGAGAGCGTCTCCTCCTGGAGGCATTGTTTGAAAGGGAGAGTCCGGCGCGCAGGGTTCCCGGTCCTTCTTAAGGAAGTAACGTGTGAAGGAAGGGCAAGCCACCTGGGAAGGAGGAGTGGCCGGGAGCCGTCAGGAGCTGCTCTCTGCAGGTTGCTCGGACTCTTCTGCGGCTTTCCTTTGGCCCGACGGCAGGGCGGCCATACAGACAACAGACTACAAACTGCCTTTATAGTCTCTTATCAGTACAGCACTTGAATGCAAAGGAGGACAAGGCTCCACAAAATGTAGGACCTTCCAAAACAAAAGCTAAAAACAATAATATTATCTGTGTGTGTATGCGTGTATATTCAACAGTAAGCCTGCCTTTGCACTTTCTTCTTTGATCTTCCTTAGTAGGTGTCCCAAGTTTGTGAGGTTTTCTGCTAGTATTATGGTGTCATCTGCATATCTTAGATTGTTGATATTCCTCCCTCCTTCTTCTGTGTCCAAGCCTGAGTTCAAATCAGGAAGAAATCAGAAGAAGACTAAGAATGGAGAGGGTGGTTATGAAAGAACTAGAAAAAAAAATCTAAAATGCAAAGATATGAAAGAGTCTAAAATGCAAAAATATGAAAATAGAAAAGATTCCAAAATGCAAAGCATTATTGTTTGAGATCGACTCGAAGGCAGTTAACAACAGCAGCAAATGTGTGTGTGTGTGTGTGTGTGTATATATATATATATATTTGTTGTTAACTGCCCTCGAGTCGATCTCAACCCATGGTGATCCTATGGATGAGACATCTCCAAGACCCTCTATCCTCCACTTCTCTGCTTAATTCCTGCAAACCCATTCCCATGACCCCCTTAATAGAGTCCATCCATCTAGCATGTGACCTTCCTCTCTTCCTACTTCCCTACACCTTTCCCCAGCATTTTTCTCTTTTCCAATGAGTCCTCCCTTCTCATGATGTGTCCAAGGTATGACAGTCTCAGTATGGTCATCTTGGCCTCCAGGGAGGTTTCTGGTTTGATCTGCTCTAGGACCCACTTGTTTGTCCTTTTGGCTGTCCATGGGATCCTCAGCAGTCTTCTCCAGCCCACATCTCAAATGAACTGATTTTCTTCCTATCATCCAGCTCTCACATCCATACATGTTAATAGGGAATACAATGGTGCTGAGTTGTATATCTTTGCATTTTAGGATCATTTCTACTTTTTTCATAGCCACCCTCCCCATAACATGTACATATACATACACACAGGATATTATTGTTTTTAGCTTATATGTGTGTGTATGCGTGTATGTATGTGCTGTATATATAATATTCTATATATATATATATATATACATTCGTCCCTCCACATTCACTAGGGCTAGGGGCACAGGACCCCTGTGAATGTGGAAAAAACGCAAATAACAAAAACACTATGTTTTTACCTGAGAGAACACCTCTCTATAAATCTCCTATGTCCTCCAGTGCAACTCTGTGGTCAAGATCTGCAACACATTGATCACAAAATTGTACTGGAGGAGCTACAAATGCTTAGTGGAGTGTTCTCTCTAGGTCCTTCAGTGCAACTTTTGATTAAAGTTGACCATAGAGTTGCGCTGGAGGACATAGATATTCCTAGAGAGAACATATTAATCAAATCCGTGAATAATCAAATCCGCATAAGTCAAAGCTGCAAATGTGGAGGGACAAGTGTAATATCCTGTATATATACACTGTATATGTACACATTCATTTGATGTAGTTTATTTACCGCTGTATTACATACACTGTGTTTTATTATCCTTTTGTTATTATTTACTTTAGTATGTTGTATTATCCTGTCCTCAGGTAGCAAATAGGGGTAGAGGATGGACCCTTCTAGAGTTCTTTTCTCCTTTGAGGAGCAGCAGCAGACAAAACTTGCTGCTACCAATGGCAGGGGTGCGTTTGTTTCTCAGAAAGGAAAAGAGCAGCAAACATGGGGCCTTTGCAGACTGCCAGAAATAGTGCACATTAAATTGAGGCACTGCCCTGGCTCAGTGCTAGGGAGTCATGGGAATTGTATTTTTTTCTGGGACATTGAGCCTTCTCTGTCAGAGAGCTCTGGTGCCACAATAAATTATAGTTCCCATGATTCCCTAGCACTGAGCCAGGGCAGTGCCTCAATTTAATGTGCACTATTTCTGGCAGTCTGCAAAGGCCCATGGTATTGCTCAGTGGGCTGCTTAGGCTGCATCCGCACTGTAGAAATAATCCAGTTTGACAACACTTAAACTGTTGTGGCTTCATACTATGGAATTCTGGGAATTGTAGCAAAGCTCTGGTGCCAGAACCAACTACAAATCCCAGAATTCCATAGCATGGAGCCATGGCAGTTAAAGTGGTGTCAAACTGGATTATTTATGCAGCTATCATCATGTTCAAAATTTCTCCTGGACAGAAGGTTGAAATGTAGGGCATGTCCTGGAAAAGGAGGACATCTGGTCACTCTGTCCAATAGCTGTGCAATTTTAAGCATGTTGGTTCAGAAGTAAGTCCCATTTGTAGTCAGTTGTGTGTGTGTGTGTGTGTGTGTATATATATATATATATTTGTTGTTAACTGCCCTCGAGTCGATCTCAACCCATGGTGATCCTATGGATGAGACATCTCCAAGACCCTCTATCCTCCACTTCTCTGCTTAATTCCTGCAAACCCATTCCCATGACCCCCTTAATAGAGTCCATCCATCTAGCATGTGACCTTCCTCTCTTCCTACTTCCCTACACCTTTCCCCAGCATTTTTCTCTTTTCCAATGAGTCCTCCCTTCTCATGATGTGTCCAAGGTATGACAGTCTCAGTATGGTCATCTTGGCCATACAGGGAGGTTTCTGGTTTGATCTGCTCTAGGACCCACTTGTTTGTCCTTTTGGCTGTCCATGGGATCCTCAGCAGTCTTCTCCAGCCCACATCTCAAATGAACTGATTTTCTTCCTATCATCCAGCTCTCACATCCATACATGTTAATAGGGAATACAATGGTGCTGAGTTGTATATCTTTGCATTTTAGGATCATTTCTACTTTTTTCATAGCCACCCTCCCCATAACATGTACATATACATACACACAGGATATTATTGTTTTTAGCTTATATGTGTGTGTATGCGTGTATGTATGTGCTGTATATATAATATTCTCAAAGCAGGCCGCTGCCACTGTGGTTTGAAACGGGCTGATGGCAGAAGTGAGTTTTTGCCGTTCCTTTTTCCAGCAGCTTTGGGCTGCTTTGGGGGTGTGCATCATCTGAACGCTATGCCCCCAAAGCAGCCAGAAGCCACTCCTTTTGGCCCATCTGTTTTGGGCCAGAGTCATTTTTACTTCCAGGGAGAGGTCAGGCCTGATCTGTTCAAGAACCCATTTGTTTGTCTTTTTGGCCATCCATGGTATCCTCGGCATTCTTCTCCAGCACATTTCAAATGCATTTATTTTCTTCCTATCTGCTTTCTTCACTGTTTAGCTATCACATCTGTACATGGTGATGGTGAATACAATGGCTGACATTACCATGTACCATGGTAAGTGGTTAAATGCTCAGTGGTTAAATGCCTGTACTGCAGCCACTCACTCATAGACCACAAGGTTGCGAGTTCAATACCAGCCAGGGCTGAGGCTCGACTCAGGCCTGCATCCTTCCGAGGTCGCTAAAATGAGTACCCAGCTTGTTGGGGGGCAACCAGCTCACAGTTGTAAACCGCTTAGACATCCCATAGCATGATATGAAGCGGTATATAAATAAGCTGCTTTGCTTTGCTTTGCTTTGCTGATGTTGTATATCTTTACTCTTCAGGATCTTGTCTAGCTCTTTCCTAGTCTTCTTATCTCTGAGCTAGTGCTCCCTCCTAAAAACCATATTTATTTACTTTCAGACTAAGGAAGATCAAAGAAGAAAGTGCTAAGGCAGGTTTACTGCTGAACATAAAGAAAACAAAAGTAATCATCATGGAGGAGCCATATAAACTCAACCTGAACAATGAAGAAATAGAAATAGTAAAAGAGTTCTCATACCTTGGATCAAACGTTGATCAGAACAGGGACAGCAGTCAAGAAATTAGAAGAAAATTAAGAATGGCGAGGGCAGCTATGAAAGAACTAGACAAAATTCTAAAGAGTAAAGATATACAACTGATATAGATATTACAGGGAAGGAGATTCCACCTAAACATTAGGAGAAACTTCTTGACAGTAAGAGCTGTTTGACAGTGGAACACACTCCCTCAGAGAGTGGTGGATTCTCCTTCTTTGCAGGTCTTTAAACAGAGGCCAGATGGCCATCAGTCAGGAGTGCTTTGATTTTCTTCCTGTCATCTTTCTTCATTGTCCAGCTCTCACATCCATACATGGTAACAGGGAATACAATGGCTTGTATGATTCTAACTTTTGTGTTGAGTTGTATATCTTTGCATTTTAAAATCTTTTCTAGCTCTTTCATTCACCTCCCCATTCTTAATCTTCTTCTGATTGCCTGACTGCAGTTGCCATTTCTGTCAATGTTTGACTCCAGGTATGGGAATTCTTTTACTATTTCTATTTCTTCATACAATGAAGTCTATACAAGTCTCTCTCTCTCTCTCTCTCTCTCTCTCAAATGGGGCTTGATCATCCGAGGATTGTGGTATCCAAGGGGTGACCTGGAACCAAACCCAGCAGATACACCAAGCTTCCAGTGTATTTCAATGGTTGATTATTTTATATATTGCCAACCATTTACATTCTGGGATTTGTAGTTTGTTGCTTCAATCGGCCCAGCAGGTTGGGAAGTCTTTCAAACCCCTCAATCCGGGATCTTCCTGGTTTTCCTGGACCAAAAAGAAGCCTAACTCTCACCCGTCAGCAAAATATTGGGTCTCCGCATGGCGGCTCCTCTACCTCTTCCAGCGCCTGAAAGTTACTACCAAGAAGGAGGCACGTGCGAGGACTACTCGGGGGGCCTTCACCGTCGCTGGTCGAATGGGCGCATACTGATTACGTCACGATAGTGCCTCTTTTCTCTCTTCCCCCCATTCTCCATAGCTTGGAGGAGAGCCGCTGCTAGCCTACCACGAAGGATAAATTATTTTTTTAAAAAAAGAATAATGTTTATAGATGAGACGGGTTTGGTTACTGAGGGCATGAGTTGAAAGCGACGGGGGTGCAAGGGGACGCGTCAGGCGCTTCGTAGACAGCTAAGCGCCAGTTGTGTGGGAGGCCCCCGGGCGGACTGGAAATAGTGTAACACAGAGAGAAAAGAGAGCGTCTCCTCCTGGAGGCATTGTTTGAAAGGGAGAGTCCGGCGCGCAGGGTTCCCGGTCCTTCTTAAGGAAGTAACGTGTGAAGGAAGGGCAAGCCACCTGGGAAGGAGGAGTGGCCGGGAGCCGTCAGGAGCTGCTCTCTGCAGGTTGCTCGGACTCTTCTGCGGCTTTCCTTTGGCCCGACGGCAGGGCGGCCATACAGACAACAGACTACAAACTGCCTTTATAGTCTCTTATCAGTACAGCACTTGAATGCAAAGGAGGACAAGGCTCCACAAAATGTAGGACCTTCCAAAACAAAAGCTAAAAACAATAATATTATCTGTGTGTGTATGCGTGTATATTCAACAGTAAGCCTGCCTTTGCACTTTCTTCTTTGATCTTCCTTAGTAGGTGTCCCAAGTTTGTGAGGTTTTCTGCTAGTATTATGGTGTCATCTGCATATCTTAGATTGTTGATATTCCTCCCTCCTTCTTCTGTGTCCAAGCCTGAGTTCAAATCAGGAAGAAATCAGAAGAAGACTAAGAATGGAGAGGGTGGTTATGAAAGAACTAGAAAAAAAAATCTAAAATGCAAAGATATGAAAGAGTCTAAAATGCAAAAATATGAAAATAGAAAAGATTCCAAAATGCAAAGCATTATTGTTTGAGATCGACTCGAAGGCAGTTAACAACAGCAGCAAATGTGTGTGTGTGTGTGTGTGTGTGTATATATATATATATATTTGTTGTTAACTGCCCTCGAGTCGATCTCAACCCATGGTGATCCTATGGATGAGACATCTCCAAGACCCTCTATCCTCCACTTCTCTGCTTAATTCCTGCAAACCCATTCCCATGACCCCCTTAATAGAGTCCATCCATCTAGCATGTGACCTTCCTCTCTTCCTACTTCCCTACACCTTTCCCCAGCATTTTTCTCTTTTCCAATGAGTCCTCCCTTCTCATGATGTGTCCAAGGTATGACAGTCTCAGTATGGTCATCTTGGCCTCCAGGGAGGTTTCTGGTTTGATCTGCTCTAGGACCCACTTGTTTGTCCTTTTGGCTGTCCATGGGATCCTCAGCAGTCTTCTCCAGCCCACATCTCAAATGAACTGATTTTCTTCCTATCATCCAGCTCTCACATCCATACATGTTAATAGGGAATACAATGGTGCTGAGTTGTATATCTTTGCATTTTAGGATCATTTCTACTTTTTTCATAGCCACCCTCCCCATAACATGTACATATACATACACACAGGATATTATTGTTTTTAGCTTATATGTGTGTGTATGCGTGTATGTATGTGCTGTATATATAATATTCTATATATATATATATATATACATTCGTCCCTCCACATTCACTAGGGCTAGGGGCACAGGACCCCTGTGAATGTGGAAAAAACGCAAATAACAAAAACACTATGTTTTTACCTGAGAGAACACCTCTCTATAAATCTCCTATGTCCTCCAGTGCAACTCTGTGGTCAAGATCTGCAACACATTGATCACAAAATTGTACTGGAGGAGCTACAAATGCTTAGTGGAGTGTTCTCTCTAGGTCCTTCAGTGCAACTTTTGATTAAAGTTGACCATAGAGTTGCGCTGGAGGACATAGATATTCCTAGAGAGAACATATTAATCAAATCCGTGAATAATCAAATCCGCATAAGTCAAAGCTGCAAATGTGGAGGGACAAGTGTAATATCCTGTATATATACACTGTATATGTACACATTCATTTGATGTAGTTTATTTACCGCTGTATTACATACACTGTGTTTTATTATCCTTTTGTTATTATTTACTTTAGTATGTTGTATTATCCTGTCCTCAGGTAGCAAATAGGGGTAGAGGATGGACCCTTCTAGAGTTCTTTTCTCCTTTGAGGAGCAGCAGCAGACAAAACTTGCTGCTACCAATGGCAGGGGTGCGTTTGTTTCTCAGAAAGGAAAAGAGCAGCAAACATGGGGCCTTTGCAGACTGCCAGAAATAGTGCACATTAAATTGAGGCACTGCCCTGGCTCAGTGCTAGGGAGTCATGGGAATTGTATTTTTTTCTGGGACATTGAGCCTTCTCTGTCAGAGAGCTCTGGTGCCACAATAAATTATAGTTCCCATGATTCCCTAGCACTGAGCCAGGGCAGTGCCTCAATTTAATGTGCACTATTTCTGGCAGTCTGCAAAGGCCCATGGTATTGCTCAGTGGGCTGCTTAGGCTGCATCCGCACTGTAGAAATAATCCAGTTTGACAACACTTAAACTGTTGTGGCTTCATACTATGGAATTCTGGGAATTGTAGCAAAGCTCTGGTGCCAGAACCAACTACAAATCCCAGAATTCCATAGCATGGAGCCATGGCAGTTAAAGTGGTGTCAAACTGGATTATTTATGCAGCTATCATCATGTTCAAAATTTCTCCTGGACAGAAGGTTGAAATGTAGGGCATGTCCTGGAAAAGGAGGACATCTGGTCACTCTGTCCAATAGCTGTGCAATTTTAAGCATGTTGGTTCAGAAGTAAGTCCCATTTGTAGTCAGTTGGGCTCGCTACTTCCCTCTGATATGTATTTAAGATTGCAGCTAAAGGCTGCTTTCCTGACATACAACTCTTAATCAGCCACTTCCCTGTGCCGCTGTTGCATCTGCCTTCTTGTTTTCATAGTTTCTGCATAGCAGGGCGGATGCCTATCTTTGCCTAACACCAGAAGGTCAGAAAGGACAAATGCCTTCCCCTGGCAATAAAGAATGCCTTTCCTCATTTTTCATTTCCTTCCCCTCTGGGGTAGACGTTACAAATGTTTGCCTTTGAAGACATCCGGTAGTTTAGGAGAAGCAGGATAAACGTGCCTGTGTTAAGGGCAGAACCTTCACACGCTTAGAAATTCATGTGCCGATCAGTGGGAATGTTTGTTAACCAACCCTTGCAATTTGGTATTTGCTTATAGCAAGTAGCAGTGACACCTGAATATATGGAAAACTATACCTACCCAGACATGAGTAGGATTATGGAACGGCCTGCCGGATGAGATCCATCAGATTACAATGCTAAACAGCTTTAAAAAGGCTGTTAAGACGGATCTCTTCCAGCAGGCCTTTCCAGAATAGATTTCCCAGCCTCAGGAACCCCCCTACTATGCTCTCTCCCAAATTGGATGCTGCTGCTACACTTGTTGCCCTATTATATTTTTTGTTGTTCTGGTTTGATTATTGTATGTTATTTTAACCCAGTGTTTCTCCATTATTTTCTGTCACGCCCCCCCCTAGGAAAGAAGAAAACATTTCGCACGCCCCCGCGCAATCACATGGGCGGGTTTGGCCAATCAGGATAGAGCTGCTGGGGCTGTGCTGGGACAATCTCCCTCTCTCCAGCCGTAACGGGGGCCCCTTTATGGAACCTCGCGCCCCCCCCTGGGGGGCCCGCCCCACTATTTGAGAACTGCTGTTTTAACCTAAGATGTTTTAATTAGTGTTGGTTTAATACTTTTTTAAGGGGGTGAGTGGGTATTGGGTTTTCTTGGATTATACTGTATATACTTTTAATTGTTGTCAGCCGCCTCAATTTTGCTCAGAGGGGCGGGGTACAAATGAATTTGATGATGATGATGATGATGATGATGATGATGATGATGATGAGTCTTTTCTCTGGAGAATCATACAGTTGGCCCTCCACATCCACAGATTCAAGCATCCACAGCTTGAAATTTTTCAAAATACTTTTTAAAAATACATAAATCCCAAAAAATGAACCTTGATTTTGCCATTTTATATAAGGGACACCATTTTATTGTGCCATTGTATTTAATGAGACTTGAGCATCCATGGATTTTGGTATCCATGGAGGATCCTGGAACCAAACGTCAGCTGATGTCAAAGGCCTACTGTATTTGCAGACTACATCAAGCTGAAATGGGCTAAAGCAGCACCATAGCAGATATATACCTTTTTAGTTATTAAACAGTCAGTGACTACATGCCCCATCAAAGGACTGTTCTGTTTCAGTGGTCAGCATTATAAGAGTTTCACAGAAGTTAAACTCTCTCTCTGTTCTAGCCTTAAAACATTGATTTTATAAGTTTAGAAGAGAGATAGTAAAAGCTGCTACACTGTGGAGGAGGGAAAAGGAATAATGTCAGCAACTGGAGCAGGTACCCCTAGTTGGCAGAGCTGGTGGTTCTAGAACTCTTACCTGTTTTTAAACACTAATCCTGAAAGCTTAATTTATTTCTCCTTTTTAAAAGGATATATATTTCACGAGGTTGCTGGTCCTATGCTTCGGTTGGAAACTACAAAGGTTGATGATGTCAAAAAATTCTTTCCAAAGAAAGACAGCTCCAACTAGAGTAAGTGAAATAAAAGAATCTTTGTTGTATTGCTCCATATGCAGGGATTATGCCTGTGCAACGATTGCCTGTTCCCTTTGTTTTGTTTAACTTGAGACTGACTGCCAGTGATTTGAAAACTCTTGTTTAATTATTCATGCTTAGTGCAACCATATGTTTGTGGATATGAAATATAAATTAATCTTTAAACTTGAAAGTGCTATTGAATTATTTCTTTCAGTGTTCAGAAATCGCTTCTTTCATGCCAGCTATATGCATGTATGTATGTGTGCTGCTTTTAAACTCTTGACTTTGCACTTTGGAACTCATGTGAATGCTAAAGTAGACATTTCCATGCTCATTAAGGAGATTATTAAGATCTGAAGCTGTTTACTGTAAAGACAAACAATAGTAAAATATTAATTGGCTTAAGAGTTAATAATTTTCATTATACTGCAATTTTTGTATGCTTCTATTTTGTCAGGTGGCTGATTGGGTGGAGCCATCTTTTAGTGATTTCTGTAAAAATACAAATACATCAACTAACATTCTTCATAAAAAGACATCTACGGGTGCCAACCACTGCTCAAAGAGAAAAGAGCATTTTCCTCTGTTAGACAGTTGCAAGAGTGAGAAGAAAAAAAGAAAACCACTTTCTACAGATGAGAGATATAAATTTCCCAAAGAAAAGCACAATCAAATTGAAACTTGGGTGGATAAATACAAACCTAAAACTCAGGTAGGATATTGTTTGGAATTCCATTCATAAATACATCAAAAACCTATGTTGTTAAAGCAGCAGATCCAAAGGGAAAGTAGTTGAACTGTCTGTTTTGGTTCTAAGTACATTAGGAAGTTAGGGCTGAAGCAGATGGGCAGGAAGGACCGTCCAGAAGCCGTTCCCAGCCCGATTGCCTGGGGGCCACAGAGAACACATGCCGCTAGATCAAGTCCCTTGGCTTTGATTTGTGGCTATAATGCAGGGGTAGGCAACCTTTTTGAGCCGGGGGCCGGGTTGCTGTCCCTCAGACAATTGGGGGGCCGAAGCACCAAAAATAAATAAATAAATAAATATAAAAAATAATTTTTAAATTTTTTTTAAAAAAAAATATGCATACACACTCTCTGAGCCCCCAAAAAGCCATGGCAAACCCCCTGTGGAGATTTTGCCAAGAAAACCCCAAGAACAAGTAATGACAACAATAATCAATATCATCATGGTGGGCGGCAGCAGCGGCAGGACTGGCCTGGGGCCGGTCCAAAGGCCTCGGGGAGCCGCATCCAGTCCCTGGACCCTAGGTTCCTACCCCTGCTATAATGCAACTGTGATAAGGAAATAGAGACTCAGAGACTTGTTGTAGCTTTCAGGGTGCAAATGGTCTTCCTCATATTTCCCTCATTTTAGCTTATTTAGCAGGGATAATGCTGTGGAACCATTTATGTGATGAAGGTTGAAGCAGAACCTCAGGCCCTGAACTCTGTTGCCCATACCATCACCTTGCCTGAGCAAAGGACCTCTAGTAGGGACGTACTAGGAGTCTGGGTGGTTGGACCCTAGTGGAGATGATGTACGTCTAAATAGATACAAGTGTGCCAGGTCACTAAGCCAGTTCATGTATAGAAAATAAAGGAAAACACAGCTGGCTACTTTAAAATCTTGCTTACTCATTTATACTTATTCAGTATAATATATGTTGAAACAATGGCCTCTGTAGGATTGAATGTTACTTTTTTCCTATGTAAATATTATCTTGTTATGTACATTTTAAATTCTTTTTTTAATTAGAATGAGCTTGCCGTACACAAAAAGAAAATTGAAGAAGTTGAAGCATGGTTAAAAAGTCACATATTTCAAAGACAGCCTAAACAGGTAGAATTTATTTACCTGACAATCTGGTTTGGTTTTTTTAAGGCTTTCTGTCACTTAAATCATACCTGTTAAATGTACAGCAGACTTTATTTTGGTAAATAGTTCTTTGTAAAAAAAAAAATTGGTGAGGAGATAATAAAAATCTTGCATGACATTTAATTTTGTAGCAGTGGTTCTTATAGTAGTTAATGCAGCAGTATGCTAGTGAGATTTACAACAGCAACCTAAGACTACAGTAAAAAAAAAAAAAAGCAAATGTATTGTAGTACCATGTACTTGACAATGTGGCTGGTTACAGGCCAGAGAATATTCAGTTGCCAATTGTTCATGTGACATTGGCAAAATTTAACCTAGTGTAGCCTATATGTAAAATAAATTTTCAGGAGGGTCTCCAAGGTCCACCAGGATGCCAATGTAGCCTCTTAACCCCTGACAGTTATCCATCTGTACTCTAGCACATCAGGATAGGAACATGCTGGATTAGATTAAAAGGTGTTCTGCAGCTGGAAAATGGCTTTATACTTTTAATATAGAGCGCTGCTCCACATTCTTCCTTTTTCACCAGTAGAAATATCTGAACTGCTGTAGTTCTGTAACAAACAACACTAATGGCTATTTTCTTTTCATTTGTTGATTCAGCTCACTGAACCAATGCAATCCAATCCCAATGCAAGTAAAACTTGTGGTAAAATTTATCAAGTATTTTGCTTTATTTGTGTGATTTTTCCTGATGTTTTATTTTGAAATTCCTTTTAGTGGGTGTGTTTATCCAATGGGAATCTTCCACTTATAGAACTGTAATGAAATGTTAACTCATTGGTAATGTGATTTGGCAACAGGTCTGCTAACAGAGTATAAGAACAGGAAAATTAACTCCTTATATCAAGATTATACTGTTTTAAAATAGAACCCTACCTTGTTCATTCTTTCCAATATTGTAAATGACACGGTGTTTTGTTGTAGAGAGGCTCTATTTTATTGTTAACTGGTCCGCCAGGATGTGGAAAGTCTGCAACTATGGAAATACTAGCCAAGGACCTTGGCATTCAAGTTCAAGAATGGATAACTCCTATATCGCTGGACTTTACAAAGGATGACTTTCATTATGCTTTGAACCATGGTAAATATATAGTTTAAAAGCTTTAATAATTTTATTTAAGCAGTTAGAATATGCTTTATTCTTTTTGTATCACTTGTAGTTATCCCATCAATTGGTGGTAAGTTCCATTGAAACTACGAGACTGATTTCTACTTAAATGGACACTAAAAGCATCATGCTTCAATTTTCATTATGTTATAAATTACTAAATTTTAAAATAAGCTGTGAAACAATGAGAGAGGGAAGTGGTAAGAGCTGACTGTACAGTTTTTACTGATTTTATCCTGTGGCCTGGTTTGTGTAATGCTAAACTAGCTGCAGCAAGCCTCAGGCTCACATTCTTCCCTCTCCCTCTCTAGTTTGGCTACAAAATAGAGATCAGAAACTTCTGTTTCCATTTCATTTTAACCAAGTTTAGTGTTGTGTCTGAACCCTGGACTGCAGCTAACCCTGAATTTGGTTTGTTTCACTAATTCTTCGCTCCAAAACACACTGCTGAAATAATCCAATTTAAGACCGTTTTAACTGGCCTGGCTCGGTGCTAGGGAATCCTGGGAATTATAGTTTATTGTGGTACTAGAGCTCACTGACAGAGGAGGCTGAATGTCTCACAAAACTACAGTACCTAGAATTCCCTAGCATTGAGCCAGGGCATTAAAGTGGTCTCAAACTGGATTATTTCTGCAGTGTGTTTTGGCCCCTTGTTAAAGCTAACTGCAGTTAGTCCAGTTTGGAACATCACAGCAGCTGTGATTAGTTTAAACAAATGAAAGTTTATGAGTTCCTTTGTTCTGTTGTTTGTTTAATTTGAAATATTAGATTGGTTCTTACACTTTGAAGAGAAATGCACATTTTTCTTTCAGTACTGCATACTGGCTTATACAACATTGAAGCACATAAAATTAATGCTGCATGGAACTTATGTGTTAAAGCCAATTTGATCTTTCAGCTTATGTGTAAACTTGTTTTCTGTATAAAAAGATATTAAGGAATCCTGTAGTATCTTAGACACTGAGAAAAAGAAATTTCTAGCATAAGATTTTGTGCATCCCAATCCAGTTCATCAGATGCTTTCTTATGATGCATTCTATGTTCTTTAACGGGCTTATCTTGCCCACTGATAAAAAGGAAATACCTGCACTTTCTTTTATCAGAGATAGACTGTATTTGTGCCTACTCCTGTATCTTACATACATGGTGGATTTCAGACTGTGATATTTGGCTGACTATCTGCTTAGTAGTCAAATATTTGTTCTAAAGTACAGAATTCAAACAGGCAAGTCTTAGAAAACTGTATCTTCATGTCCATGTGATTTTTAAAGTCTGTATGGGTTACATTATAAAATGTGCTCTTCTGCTTAGAAGCTGATTTTCAAGCACTTCCTTATCAGAGCCAGACAGCCATCTTCCAAGAATTTCTGTTAAGAGCAAACAAATATCCCCGGCTCCATATGGTTGGAGAACCCATAGAAACTAACAAAAAGTTTATTCTTGTGGAAGTAAGTAGAAATAGTTGCATGAACCATTTTACTATCTAAAGGTTCCCTATTTGTTTCCCTGTTTATGAAATAGCTTCACTGTGTTTTAAAGTAAGCTGTTGCCTTAAAAAGCTGATACATACTGATAGTCCATTGTAGAGCAAATTCCATCACCACCAACCCCCATGAGAAATTAGAAGAAGGACGTTTGCTACAAAGGACCATTATTTGTAATTGTAGTCATTCCATCTGAAAAAATTGTTTTTACTTAATAATAGTTAAGTAATAATATTGCGAGCTGCCTCTAGTCTCAGTTCTGAGAGAAAGGTGAGATATAAATCAGTTTTTACTGTGATGAAAATTAGTGGCTGTAGAGGGTTTTTTAGGGAAATTGTAACCCAGTAATGGAATCCATGGTTTTCATTCAGATGGGCTTGGGCTTAATTCGCAATATATCCACCTAGAATTGGAAAAGATTATTCTCTAAAAGCCTGTATGAGTGGTTGAGTAAAGTATGTCCCCAAGGATGCCTGTTGTTATGTGCCTTCAGGTTGATTCTGACTTATGGTGATGCCATCATAGGATTTTCTTGACAATATTTATTTTGAGGCTAAGATACTGTGACTTCCCAAGGTCAGCTAGTGTGTCTTCATGGCTTAATATGGATTCAAATCATTGTCTCACAGAATCCTAGTTCATTATTCAGAACACTGCAGTAGGCCCAGGAGAGTTTTTTTTCTCTCTCAGTAAGCCTGCATCTGCACTGCAGAAATAATTCAATTTAACGCCAGTTTAACTGCCATGGCTAAGTGCTATGGAATCCTAGGATTTGTCGTTTTGTGAGGCACTAGCATTCTTTGGCAGAGAAGGCTCAATGTCACACAAAACTACAATTTCCAGAATTTCATAGCATTGAGCCATGGCAGTTAAAGTTGTGTCAAACTGGGTTATTTCTGCTGTGCAGATGCAGCCTAAGTGATTGGAAAAAAATGTGGGCACATTTGGGGAACAAAAAACTCATTTTATTTTTTGCTGAGATCACTTGGGGAGGCCAGTGACACCCTAACTTCTGACAGTTATCCATCCCAGTTTAGATAGACATTTCATCTCACAACTAAGGGGCGAAACAGACTAGCCCTTACTAAGCTGGAGTGGGGCCATGGCAACTGCACGCCATGGCCCCGATCCACCTTTTTGCCTTTTGACAAAGAGCTGCTCCTTTTGGGGCCAGCAAAAAGCTGGCTTTTGCACCCCACTGTGGCTGGAAGCTGGGTTCATGACACTCTGGCGGCACGTGGCGTGTAAATGCTGCGTTACTGGAGCGTCATGAAGCCAGAGACTGTGTAAACTTCTGGCCAGCTTGGGAGCATTTGGTGTGTAAACGCTGCGCTCTCAAGCTGACTGAAAGGCAGTGCAAAAGGGCTGTCTGTTTGAGTCTTTAAGTCCCACAATGGGTCACTTGCTTTTTTTGTGTTCTTGTTGAATACCTAAATAATAACTTAAACTATCTGAAGCTCTCCTTCATTCTAGGGCATCTCTTGTCCTAGACATTCTGGTCAGAGTCCATGGAATTACCAAATGATTTCTGTATTCCCAAACAGGCTCTGGGTTGCAGTTTTTTAAAACAGAGTCTTCTCTCCAGTATTGCACAGCAAGCAACTGAGGAACTTTGAAAATGGTCTGCAAAATATGGCACAAAGGCACCACTGCAAGCATAAGTTGGGTTCATCTAAAGATCTTTGGATTCAACCCTATTTATGTGTTAGAGATGAAAAATAAAATGAGTCCATTGTAATTTAAATAGTCCAAAGAGATTAAGAGTCAGCCACCACAATACTAGTGCAGCAGGTATGCTAGAGTAACAGACTTGTACCTTGTTTCAACAGGATGTGCCAAATCATTTTTGTCGTGATCCTGGCAGTTTGCATGAAATTTTACGGTGAGTGTATAGCACTGTTCAGCAAGTAGTTTTGTCAGAGGGTTATTGAAGAAATCAATATAGATGGGTTCACCAAAGCTTCAGTTCCCCTCACCAGAGTGGTCTTTTACTCATCCACATCTTCCTTCACTTTTTGAGTGGGTATGTGTGTGTGAGAGAGAGCAATTAACACCCAGAAGGAAAGGAGAGATTTTCACCCAAACTTCTAAGTTACTAATTGCTAGTATAAAAACTCTTACTGATTGCTGACCACTACTAATGTTTTTAAGTTCGAAGTTGTGCTTTTTCCCCTCACTTTCCCTTTGTATTTTAGGAGGTTTGTACGGACAGGCAGATGTCCTCTTGTATTTATAATATCAGATAGCTTCAGTGGAGCCAGCAACCAAAGGTTTCTATTTCCAAAGGAGATTCAAGAAGAGCTATGTATATCTAATATTAGGTAAAGAAATCATTAACTGCATTAATCTTGACTGAAAATTTTCTTGAACCTTATCTTGATCATCTTTTTTTATTTCATTTGTCAGTTTTAACCCAGTGGCTCCAACAATAATGATGAAAGTTCTAAATCGAATAACTGCTGTGGAGAACAGTAAGGTATGACAAATTAAAATAACATGTTAATAGTATGTTAAGAATAGCTTCCTTGAGTGGGTGGAGCATAACACACACACACACCCCATTAGGAGTGCACCTCTTGTCATTGAACGGCTGGTGAAATTTGATGGCGTGGCAGCAATGTTAAAAAAAACTATTTGGTTTAGAAACAGTATGTGTAAGGGGCATACTGTCAAATCCCATGAACCTCGTTCTTCTTTGCTTTCAGCCTCCCAGAAGTTCTAATCATTATGTACCTTGTCTCAAAGGCAAATTGTAGCTTTTACCCTATGCTACAATTTGCCTTCAAATAAAAGTTCATGAGGAACATATGCTTTGATTTCAAAGTGACTAGAACTCCCAGCAGGCTTATTTTTTCTGAACATTAGTGTTTGGAGATCTTAGGGGTGCAAGATGGGCTATGCATGTAGTCAGTAAATTGCCTGTTGCAACAGCTGTTCCTGTTGTAAAGGTTATGGAAAAGTATATTGAAATGGTGTGAGGGAGTTATTTTTGCACTCCTACCAAATTATAGCATAAACTTCTAACAAGTGGATTAGATTCTGGAAACAGATGCTGACCTTTAGGAACCTTTCAGGTTACACAACCGTAACGCTGAGATTCCACCTTAACTGCCATGATTGTGTCCTATGGAATCTTGGGGTTTGTAGTTTGATGAGACACTCCAGCTTTTTGGCTGAGAATTTTTAATGCCCATCCCTTAACTGCAAATCCCAATATTCTACAAGAGGGAACCATGGTATTTAAAGTGGAATCATAGTGTTCTATTTGTGTAATGTGACAGGGTTCTTGGTTTTATGAAACCCCTCTTAACCACAAATTGTAAGATGACAGGCCCAAAGGGATCATCATTCCACCTATCTAACCTTCCATGATTGTTATAACTTAAGTGTTCAGTGTTCTGCATTCCTTTTGAGTAAAGACAAGTTTTAAAAAATCAGATAATAAATTTCAGCTTTGATTTAAAAATGTCTGGATGTACACAGAATGTCCACATAGATAACAATTGCAATGCATGATATGTCACAGCAATTGTACATATTTTGTAGGAGATGTCTATGTATTTTCACAGCACTGTTCCACTCCTGAGTTGGGACATCCTTGTGGATATCAACACAGATTTATTAATTATAAGATGGAACACTGAGGTAGTAAGAAAAGAAATGAAAACTATAGAGGTCTGATAAGAAATTATTAGATTTGAGTTATTAGATTTGGCCTGAGTTATTAGATTTGGGTTATTAATAGTAGGAAATTAGATTTGAGTTATTAGATTTGGCCTGAGTTATTAGATCTAATAATTCAGAAAACTGGAATGCTAAGTATTAATAATATCATGTGAAAGTCTATAGCAATGTCTATATTTGTGTTAAATGTTGACATATGAAGTCATAGCAGTCTTACATTGGTTGTAAAGTCTTGAAGATTGTAAAACTTTCTGGAAACTGTAAAAAGGAAAACTTTCTGGACACTCTTATTTTCTTTGTAGAATGTAGAAAAAATTGATGTCACTGACAAAGCCACATTAGAATTGATTTGTAAAGGATGTTCAGGTGATATTAGGAGTGCAATAAACAGTCTTCAGTTTTCTTCTTTAAAAGGTAATAGAATTTCTTCAACTCAACTATTTTGTATTTGAACATTTTTGAAGTATATCCTAGTGAAATCTCTTAATGATGTGGAAGAAAAATTAAACATCATAAACGAATTTTGTAAAATGTAATATTTACTTTAACATGAGCAAGTACAACATTCTTGGGTAATCCTCTCTTGCTGCAAAACTGAAGCTCTCTTCTTCCATGGCTGATAACACTGGTATCTGTTAATTCTCATCAACAGGACCTTAGGATTGCCAGGAGGGATGGTTTTGCCCATCTCTTCATTGGTGCATTTAGAATGCTGGTGCATACTTTGGTACTGCACACAAGAGTCAGTAGGCAATAAAAAAGCTATACAAATATGAAACAAATGTATAACAAAACTTTTTTTAAAAAATGTAGGAATATAATATCTAGAAAAACTATTAATAGATGCTTTTTATGAAATTAAACTGCTCACTAACTTATGGTCCATTTGCTTTTATGGCCTCAAGGCCATTATGCATTTTTTCCATTTTGTAAAATGTAATTAACAACAACAGATTTCTGGTTCTTTATTGGTACATCTTTGGCTTAATACACATGCCATGTTCTTTTATTAAATCAGGAATTCTGAAGTTCATTTTTTCTCCCCCCCCCCCCCTTTGATCATTCTTTTATGCTTATTTATTGCCAGAGTACTTGTCAGAGAACATTTTCTGGTCGCAGAGAAAGGGAGATTGTACCTTAAAATATGATACACTTTCTAAAGTAAAGAAGAAAAAGAAATCTGGTAACCCTTTAGAAAACCACGAGGTACAAGCTGTTGGTGGCAAAGATGCTTCTATCTTTCTTTTCCATGCTTTGGGAAAAATACTTTATTGCAAAAGTAAGAAATTTTTAACTTACTGTTCTGTGTTCCTATGTTAAGAAATAATCACATTATTACATATTGACAATTTGTACATTTATCTACAAGTGATCTAACATGTTTATTGTTTTACAACAATATGAAGGAGTCAGTGTTGTCAGTAGCAATTGTTTTCTTTTCCTAAGTAAATTAAGAAGACTTCATGTAATTAGCAGCAGCAGTGAATGTGCCAGAGGCTGCTGCTTGCGCCAGACAGTAAGGAAGTAAAGCAGTCCCTGTTACAAGAAATCTTACATTTCATTGTGTGGATGCCTGGGGATAGGTCCAGGGGGAATTCTGAGAGATGAAGCTGACACCTAAACCAAGCCTCCATCATGCCTGGAGACAATAGCTGTATCCACACTGCACAAAAGATCTAGTTTGACACCACTTTACCTGCCATGACTCCATGCTATGGAATTCTGGGAATTGTAGTTGTTGCTACAATTCCCAGAATTCTATAGCATTGAGCCATGGCAATTAAAGTGGTGTCAAACCAAATTATCCCTGCAGCATGGATGCAGGCAATGTCACCTTCATGACTGAAGATCATGATGCTCTAGATGTATAAATTGCCTGAAGTAGAGTAGTTCTTATAAACCAAGCTTCTAAATGCAAATATTTTTTTTAATTTGTTTTGGAGTCACACATTAACCAATTTCCTCTTCTCCCATCTCATAACATTTTAGAAATTAGACTCTTTGTCTCTCTAATTCATACCATCAAGAAATATTTTTTTATTTAATCTGTTCCCTTAACACTTTTTTTTCTATAAATGTTACTCGGCTATCCGCCCCCCCCCGCCCCCCCCGGCCGCCCCCGTCCCATGTAAACCTATGCCTGGTTTATCTTGGTTGTTTACAGAGCTCGGAGCAAGTGAATTTTTTTTAAAGTTGTAGTTTGGCACAACTTTAACTGCCTTGCTCAATGCTAGGGAATTCTGAGAACGGTAGTTTTGTGAAACATTTGGCCTTCTCTGTCAGAGAGCTCTGGTGTTGGCACAAACTAAAATTACCAGGATTTCCTAGCACTGAGCCAAGATCGTTAAAGCAGTGTTATACTGGATTATTTTTGCAGTGTGTTTTGGCCTATAGTAATCTCTCCTTGTGTGTGTGTCTAACTCAGGGGTAGGCAACCTTTCCCCTTAAGGGCCGAGGGACTTCAGCTCCCAGAAGCCTCAGCCATGTTGGCCAGTAGTCCCATGTTGGCCAATAGCTCCTGGGATTCTGGGAGCTGAAGTCCCTAGGCCCTTAAAGTGGAAAGGTTGCCTATCCCTGGTCTAACTGCTACTTTTATTAGCAGGCAAAAAGTATGCAACATATATATTGAAATTATTTGGGACTTAGTAGCAACACCAGAAGTTGGGCTTTCACTGTCTGTGCTACATTACACTGAGGAAAGGCCATTAAGTATATAGAAAGATGTGTGAAGAAACAAATACTGCATTAATTCTCAATGTAGTTCTTTGGTGCCTCCTTTTTCTTCTCCCAAAATAATTTTCACATAGAGTAAGTCTGTTCTCCAGTTAGTTTGCAGTAGTTCTTTTTGTCTCTTTCTTGCATCTTCTGCATGAATCTACAACACTTACCTTGTATTTCCTAGTGAGATAGGAATATGTACTGGCCTCACACCTTTGAAATTAAGAGGGCCCTCTGTATAGCTAGTAGGAAAAGTCCTGCAAAACTATTCTCCTTTCCAACACTTGGGGACTGCCTTTTTTCACATTGATCATCTTAGTGTTCTGTGAATACAGCATGTGCTTATACTTCATTTAAAAGAATAGACTGCAACAGCAATCTGAGCCACACACTACTGTATATACTTGACTATAAGTTGACCTCATGTATAAGTTAAGGGCAGGTTTTGGAGGCAAAATTAAAGATTTTATATGACCTATGGATAAGTCAAGGGTAAAACTTAGGGTCTGCTTTCCTGCCCCTGGTTGTCTGCAGCTGGCCTGTTTATCTCCTCACAGGAGGAGAGGAGAAAGACAAAACCAGACGGCTGCAAACAATTGTGGGTGGGCAGCATGCACCCTTCCTCCCCCTTCGCAGCTTGGCTGTCTCCTCGACAGACAGTCAGGCTGGGGAGAGGCTTGAGAGACGAGCACTTGCCCTTCCTCCTCCTTCCCACCCCGGCTATCTCCTGAAGGGAGAGCTGGACTGGGAAGAGGCTGGAGGGGCAAACGCTTGCCCTGCCTCCTCTTCCCCAGTCTTGGAAAGAGGCTTGATACCATACTGACAACCCATGTATAAGTTGATCCAGGTTTTTGGGGGTCCAATTTTTTTCAAGTGGGTGTTTTGTATAAATTTTTGACTTATACATGAGTATATACAGTAACGCTACTCAAATTAGTCTTTTAAACAAGACTTTTGTTTCTGGTCCATTGTTGTTAGTTAACTGTTTTCAAGTTGACCTCAACTCATGGTGATCCTGTAAATGAGACACATCCAAGACCCCTTATTCTCAACATCTCTGTTCAGGTCCTGCAGGTTCATGCCCATGACCTCCCTGATTGAGTCTGATTGAGTCTAGTCTGATTCTAGCCACCTTGTATGTGGTCTTTCTCTCTTTCTACTGGCTTCTATCTTTCTTAGCATTAATGTGTTTTCTAATGAGTCATGCCTTTTCATTATGTGTCCAAAATATGACACCCTCCATTTGGTCATCTTGGCTTCCAGGGACGGTTCAGGCTTGATCTGTGCTAGGACCCACTATTTGTCTTTTTTGCTGTCCACAGTATTCTCAGCACCTTTCTCCAGCGCCACATATCAAATAAGTTGATTTTCTTTCTGTCCACTTTCTCCACTGTCCATCTCTCACATCCACACGTGGTAATGGGGAATACAATAGCTTGGATTATTCTAACTTTAGTGTTCCATTAGTTGTACTCATATGCAAAGAATATATTTTAGGTATTTAACGTTCAAATATAAATGTAGGGTATCATTTCCTTTTATAGGAGAACCAGCAACAGAGTCAGACATTCCCCAATTGCCTGCTCATTTATCAGAATATGAACGAAATCACTTACTTGTTGAACCTGAGGTAAACTGATTAGTATTCACTGTTATATAATGAAGATTTCCTGCTAGTGACTTGTGCAAGTGATGAATTTATAGGAATGTTTAGAAATGTTTCAATGATGTGTAATATTGTGTATGTGTTTCCTCTGTTTAGGATGTCATAGAAAAATCACACATGCCTGGGGACTTATTTAATTTATACCTTCACCAAAACTATGCAGATTTTTTCTCCGATATAGATGACCTTGTGAGAGCTAGTGAATATTTGAGTATTGCTGATTCCATTTGCAGTAACTGGGATGTAAGTTTTTAAAAGTAAAATGCTTATATTTCAGCTTATGAAATGTATACCTTAACTTTCATGCTTAATTATATGAAAGCTTAGGTTAAATGTCATAGTGGGTAAATTTGAACTACATGCTATGGAAAGTGATTCATAGGTTCACAGTAAGTGTGCTTAATTTGTAGGCTTGATTAAGATACAGTCAAGTGCATGTTATCCAGCTTAATGAATGCTTTCTTACTTTGCATTGTAGGGCATGTTAGTGTAGGACTGAAGTTTTTTATTCTAATCTAGGGATGATCTCACTAAGTTCTGATTCACATTCCTTTTTTTATATATGAGAAACTTGTCATGTGACAAATATTGTTGCTCCCATATATTGTCACTAGGCCAAAAGCTGAAAGAGTAGGCAGTATGTTGTTGAGTGAAATATATATTAATGATTACTATTTGGCAGATGCAATGGATGGGGTAAAATTATTGATCATTTTACTATCAATAATCCTAAAAAACAGGGTGATTTGTGGCATTAATCTCAAAAGAATGTTCATGAGTACCTTCTGTGTCAATAGCTGGTTGGTTTAGGTCTTCCATGTATATTGCATATGTTTGTAGGTTTGGCATTGTCCTTGTGACACAGGTCACATGGTACGAAATACCAGTGGTCAGTGGGAATTTTGGCATGTCAGTTGTGAGCAGTCCATTGGTACACACTGCCTGATTACTCCAGAATAAGGTCTAGGTCTAGGCTGTCCTGCTGCTTTCGTTGTTTCTTGATAACAATATGGTTGTATTTTTTTAAACAAAAGAAGCCTTAATTTACATAATAACCCTTTCATGTGGGTGTTTTTAAGACAGGTAGGGGGAAAATTAAACTGCATTTACTGATCATGTATATATGCATATCGAATTTGATAATTTAACAAATATTAATGGGGATACTTTAGCCAACTTGCATCGTTTCACTCTTAGTATGTTCTTATATTCCACATGCAATTTTTTAAACTCTGTTACCACTTTCTCTAGGCACGATCTACACTCCAGGACTATAGTGTATCAGTGGCCACCAGAGGTGTGATGCATTCAAACAGAGCCAGAGCCAGTGCCCAGAGTAGAGGAAAGGGCTTTCGCCCGCTTCATAAACCACAGTGGTTCCTAATCAACAAAAAGGTGATTATTTTTTATTTTAAGAAAACATTGTCATAAACTTCAGGGAAATGGTAATCTGAGATAGAATGACATCAAGCTCTGATTTCCTAATGCTACTCTTTGAAGCGTGGTGTTGGTTAACATTGCTGTAAAATTGTCTTATCTCACATGTTTCTGATCAGCATCTAGGTTACAGGATTAGAGAGTTATTCAGAAGAATTAAGTTTCAGCAAAAAAATGTCTAATCTGCTAGTAAGTGAAAGTTTTCTAGATGAGTCATCCCCACAGTGTATTTTAGGACCAGCTTAATTGCACAAACAATCCAAGACAGAAAAATCTTCACAGCAGGGCTGGAAAATATGTAGCCCTTCAGCTGTTGATTGCTGTTTCTATCAGCTGTAGGCAATGCCACTGATGGTCAAGGAGGATGGGAGCTCTAGTTCAACAATATATCTTTTCCAACATTGTTTGTGACAATGCAAGGGTCCTGGAGTATACCCGGATTGTATGGTTTGACTAATAATAATAATAATAATAATAATAATAATAATAATAATAATTTGATACCCCGCCCCTCTGAGTGCAATCGAGGCGGCTAACATCATAAAATCGTCATACAGAAGTTAAGAACAGTTCACCCCCCTCCCCCCTTAAAAAATTATTAAATCAATTACAATTTAAAACAAAATGTAAAGGAGGTAAATTCCTCCATATAAAACAACACTAAGACATAACCGAAAAGTGCTGGCAAATGTGTAACTACTGGCTCATAACGGAGCCTGGTCACAGAAGAGGGAAGCGTCTCGGAGGGAGATCCTGGAGCCAGAGATGGTACATTAATCCGGGAAGGCCTGCCGGAAGAGATCCGTCTTGACAGCTTTCTTGAAGCTGCCCAGTGATGACAATTGGCGGATCTCCTCCGGCAGGCCATTCCACAGTTTGGGGGCAACTACAGAAAATGCCCTCTGGGAGGTCGTCACCAGCCTCGTTTTTTGAGGCTGTAACAAATTCCTCCCAGAGGACCGGAGGGCGCGGGGGGGATTATACGGGAGGAGGCGGTCCTTGAGATAGCCTGGACCCAAGCCATTTAGGGCTTTAAAGGTAATAACCAACACCTTGTACTGGGCTCGGAAACTTAACAGGCAGCCAGTGGAGGGACCTTAGTACCGGGGTGATATGGTCCCCCCTAGATGTACCGGAAATTAATCTGGCTGCCATATTTTGAACCAATTGCAGTTTCCGAACCAAGCACGAGGGTAGCCCCATGTAGAGCGCATTACAGAAGTCGAGGCGTGAGGTTACCAACGCGTGCACAACAGTCTCAAGATCCCCTACTTCCAGAAAAGGGTGCAGCTGGCGTATCAGCCGAAGCTGATAACAGGCGCTCCTGATCGTCGCATTGACCTGATTCGTCATCAGGAGCGACAAATCAAGGAGCACCCCCAGACTGCGAACACAGTCACTGGAGGAGAGTGTGACCCCATCCAGGACTGGAGGTTGCAACCCAATTCTTGGTTTCGGGGCCGCTACCGTGAGCACCTCCGTCTTGTCTGGATTCATTTCAATTTCAAAAGTGCATTTATGCTGACTGTGGAGCCATCTATCTTTGTGATCCATGGTGGGGGATGGGGAGAGAATGCCAGTTCAGAATAAATAACTAAGAGCATTTAGGACAAGAATGAGGAACTTCAGATCCCATGAGCTTGGACTTCAGTTCCCATCAGCTGTAGCTGGCACATCAGATTGGAAGAATCATGGGAGATGCAGACCAATAGATTATGGGGGGGGGGGGGGGGCACAGTTTCCCTGTCTCTTAAGATCTTGAAATGAGATATCATACAACATCTTATATAGGGCAGTTCAGTAGAATAGTTTGGAAATCAGTTTTTGGAAAGTGTTAAAGGTTTCCTAAAATAACACCTTAATTTATATAATTATACTTACTCGCTCTACTAATAGTAAAGTGACAGAATAGAGCTTCTGTGGTTCACGTTGTAATAATCCTTTCAGCTATTAGAGTTGTTTGTTTTTCCTCCTTATTTAGTATCAAGAAAACTGCTTGGCTGCAAAATCCCTCTTTGCAAGTTTCTGTTCACCACCACTGTGTCTTCAGACTGAGCTATTACCTTATCTTGCTCTCTTAACCAATCCAATGAGAAACCAAGGTATGTTTCAAAATGCAGCTTCTGTACAGAATATGCATTGGAAGTTTCTTACAAGTCAGGATCTCAGGTAGGTAAATTACATATGCTGAAATCAGTACAGATGTCTTCTAATTTTAATTCTAATATGAACACTGAGAATGAAAGGTTGATGAAGCTCTGAAAAACCAACATACTTGCTCCTGATAGTTTCCACTAATGTTACAAAGCTGGCATGATATTATATTTTGCCACTGCTGCTTTACCATATCTTCTTTGTATATTCTGGACAAAGGGCTATACATAGATACTTATTTTTAGGAGCAGTCCTAAGATCACTCTCATCCAAATCGTGCTGTAACAGCATGATGATTGTACTGATTGGAGGAAACAGACCTTAGTGACAGAAAAGCCCTGTAAAACACAGGAGAGCAATTTTGTGCATGCCCAGATAAAAATAAGTCATATTGACTTCAATAGTGGTTAAATGCCTGTACTGCAGCCAGGGCTCAGGCTTGACTCAGGCCTGCATCCTTCCGAGGTCACTAAAATGAGTACCCAGCTGTTGGGGGGCAATGAGCTTACAAATTGTAAACCGCTTAGATACTCCATAGTGCAGTATGAAGTGGTATATAAATGAAGCTGCTTTGCTTTTGATTACATACCTCTCAACATTTCACAGATGAAAACTGGGACACATATGGCCAAACAACATCTGAGTGTTATCAATTTGACAAAAGATGAAGAAGAATTCACAAGTTAGGAGAGGGTTGTGGAAGTTTGCCTCTGCCTGAGCCTACTGGAAAGGGCAAGACTTCTGATCTTCTCTCCCCTTTCTGAGTTAATTGAATGCAAACTACATTTGCACTTTAAATTTGACTTACAGCAGTTGAAGTATGCTGAAGGCTAAGGGGAAAATGGGAGGAGAGAGAAATGGGCATCTTAAAAGGAGTTGAAAATGTGGAGTTGACAGAGAATTTATGGGGACTATCACTGCCAAATTGGGACAGTTGGAGGGTGTTTTATTGCAGTCTTGCTTCTATAGAAGAGAGAGAATGAGAAAAAGGTTTAACACCAAGTCAAATGTTCAACTAGTTGATATGGCTATGTCACTTAATTGACTTCAGAAATCAATGTCTGATCAGCAGCAAACAGCCAGTCTCTTTAGAGCAGATTAAGGTTCTTTAGGGCTGGGATCAGACTGGATCCACCAGATCCATGTCCAGTCCTGGCCTGGGGCTAATGGTCTGTGTTGTCCATACAGGACAACACCAGGCTGGTGTGGGGGAAAAACACGGGGCTTTTGGCCCATGCATATAGGCCAAATATTATTCACAAGAGATCAACAGCCACTTTGGCTCTAGTATAAAGAGAGGAGGCTAGAAAGAACACAAGTTTGGAGTTATGTAGTCTACCCAGTGTATGTATTAATTAGAGTCTGGCTTTACTATCCCTACTAAACCTTGAAAAAACTTTTCTCTACTAAGTTTACCTTACTTCTTAAAGACTGGGCAAAAGACAGAAATGTGATAAATAAGTCTATGAAAAATATTTACCACTTAAATGGGGAAAAATATCTGTCAGATTTAGCATTTGATACATTACATTTTTTTACTAGAAAGTAGTTAGAGTATCTGTTTATCCTACATTCCATTATACAGTTGGCCCTCAGTATCCGCAGAGGATCCATTATGGATTCCCCCATGGATATCAAAATCCGCTGATGCTCAAGTCCCATTGTCCCCAATGGTGGCGCAGCTGGATGGTTGCACCACCATTGGCAACAATGGGACTTTGCCCCCTGGCCCCCCGAATCCTGCCTCACCATGGCAGGTGGCAGGGGGCTGCCTCTTCATCCTCCCTCCACCTCTTCCCTTTGCCAGCTCATTCTCCTTCCTCCTCCTCTTCCCGTCACCACGTCTCCTTCTATCCTTCCTCCTCTTACCCCCCCATCTCTGCCACTGCTCTTCTTCCTCTCTCCTCCTGTTCCTTCCCCCTCTTCTTCTTCCCTCCTCCTCCTCTTTCTCTCTGCTTTTCTGCCTCTGTTCTTTCTCCTCTTCCCTTCCTCCCCCCTGCCACCACTCTACCTCCTCCTCCTTCTCCTCTTCCTGTCTCCTCCTCTTCAAATGCATAAATGTGCATAATAATCTGGACTAAAGTGGGAAACAGTGATCTAATTTAGGATACACATAGAATGCATTATGGTCACACAAACCTGTGATCTTAAGAAACATAATTTTAAGTAGTAATTTTTGTGTGTTTTTTCTTAGCTCAGATTACTTTTATTCAGGATGTTGGAAGGCTTCCATTACAGAAATGCTTTGGAAGGTAAATGTTTTTATCATTTTTTATCAAACCTTTGAATAGTAAATGCCTGCATTGGCTCTATCCCGGCATGGGGAATACTGTTTTATATTCTTACTTACATTTCTGTACTGCAACATCTGGAACACAAATCAGCTAATCTATATACTGCAACATAAATCAGACAGTAAAGCATTTAAATGCAAATATAAAATATTCCTTTGTGTCAAACTGCAATCCAGCATAAGGGATTTTTCATTCTTCCTTCCATTTTCTAGCATAGCATTTTTCAAGTTCAAAGTTTATGAACTTGTATGTAGAATCATAGAATCATAGAGTTGGAAGAGACCCCAAGGGCCAACCAGTCCAACCCCTGCCATGCAGGAATACACAATCAAAGCACCCCTGAGAGATGGTCATCCAGCCTCTGTTTAAAAACGTACAAAGAAGGAGACTCCACCCTTCCCCAAGGGAGTGGATTCCACTGTCGGCAGCTCTTACTGTCAGGAAGTTCTTCCTAATGTTGAGGTGGAATCTCTTTTCCTGTAGTTTGAATCCATTGCTCTAGATCCTATTCTCTGGAGCTGAAGAAAACAAACTTGATCCATCCTCAGTATGACATCACTTCAAATATATTAATTGGTATATATATCCAATCCTTACAGTTTATGCTGTTCACCACAGGCTAGTTCCTATGCCAAACTGGATTAGCTACTTCATTTCCACACACAAAGGCTAGTTTACAATGCCCTTGTCCACAAAACTGGGCCTGCTACTTCATTTCCATACACAAAGGATTTTGAATTTGAATTGATATTCTCACATACCAATGGCATATATCTGGCTTCCACTCCACTAAATGCATCTAAGGAAGTAGACTGAAGTCTATGAAAGGTCATGCTGCCAACCTGTTTCTTTCAGTGAGTCTCAAAGGTGCTACAAGATCTCTCTACATACTGATTCCACAGACTAACACGGCTATATCTTTGAATGAGTCATCCAGCCTCCTTTGGCAACCTGCTCCTCCTCTTCACTGACTTTGGTGACAGTGGATTAAAACAAAGTCATTTAGTATTTCAGTAACATAAGAAAGTAGATGACATCATCCACATTTTATTACTTATATGTATATGCCACTTAATACATATATTGGTTAGCTTGCAATAATCATAATGATGAAATGCTACTATAATTAGCAAAATATATAGTAGAAAATAAGTACAACAGATTCAGCAATACTAAGAAGGAGATCAAATATATTTTAGACTTCAAAAATTAAAGAGACAATTGATCTTTTCATTCTAGCACTGAAAGTTCACAGAGTAGGTGCCACATGAGGCTTTCTAGGGATAACGTTGTACATTCAAAGTGCTATTGCCAAAAAGTCCTTCTCCAGTCACTATTCACTTGGCAGAAGAACATGGAAAAGGCCTCTGAGGGTGATCTCAGAATTTGAATAGGTGCATGTTTGACAAGGCTCAGGCAGCCAGGACTGAAACCCTTTTGGGAACTTGGATTTTGTTTATTTTGAATCACATTTTTAAAAATAGGGTATACAACTCATGGTCAGATAAAAAGAGCCTACCTGGCCTCAGAAATGCCACTTACGAGTTTAGCTTCAGAAGTCAATTTAAGAGAAAGAAAGATTGATTAATATTTTAACCTCAGTTTATTTCTTTATTATGACAGAGTGCTGAGGATGGTTGTTTCCCAGTCCTAGTATCTGTTCTTTCTTTTCAAGTTAAAGACTGCTTCTTTGAGTAACATGTTGTCTGCTCTCCTTAGTAATTTAACAGGATGCTATTTTTTGCATGTTGAAAGCATCATTGTGAAAGACACAGTAGTCTTATCTGAGCAGCATGTCTTTTTGAGCACCACAGTAATAATGTGCAAGGCAGGAATCATGTTTTTGATTGCTGTTTTCACAGGTTGCAGCTTGAAAATCTTACTGATAAGGATTCTACCATTCATATCCTGGACAGTGATGATGAAGGTGAATTTGCTGGCATCCAGTCCACAAGCATGCTTATTCAAATGAAGAAATCAAAAATCAGTGAGGCAAATGAGCCAGGTGAATTGCCTCTTTCTTCAAGTCAATCTAGTGGACTTGAACTACCAAGCAGTCAGCCTCAGCCTGTTGCAGCACAAGCAGTCATGGAGGAAGATGAGCTAAACATAGAAGAATATGACAGTGACTGAAAGTTGTAAAATCTCAACCACAAAGCTGTGATAGTGTTGAACAATATAGTTCTGGTATTTTATAAGAATTCTTATCAGATACAGAATAGAGCAACAATGTTAAACTTTATTTTTTCAGACCACATTTGATACATGTTTATACTGGGTAACAACTAATATGGAAAATAGTAGTGGGTCTCTGCATTTGTTTTTTACTTTTCTGCAAAATTTCAGTGATCCAAATGTTACCTGACCATAATGTGGTATGGAAATCTGAACTGCAGGGAAATGTATTTATTTCAGAGTTTTTTAAATGCAATTTTGTAGCTATTGGAGCACATTGTCAATTGTTTAGTTAGCATTTGATAAGTCTCAGTCTTATTTTCTGTGACAAACACTGTACAGAGAGTATAACGCCTGCATTGTACACAATTGAAGATGTAAATAAACCTCTGAAAAAATTCCTAATGAATGAATTTGCTGTGTGTCTTCAAGTCATTTCAAACTTAAGGTGACCCTATAATATGTTTTTCTGGGGCTGAGAGTATGTGACTCACCCAAGGTCATCCAGTGGATTTCCATGGCCAAGCAGGGAATCGAACTCTGATCTCGAGAGTCGTAGTCCATTGCTCAAACCATTACACCACACTGGCTCTTGAAATTTTAGAATTTCATAAAACAAAATAATGTACATTATATTTTATACAAATATGCTGGGGGAGAATATTTTGCTTATTTATTTAAAAGAATTAAAGATGCATACCTATACTTCAGATCACCTGGTTGAGTGTGTATGGGATTATCCAAAGAGGGC
The DNA here is from genome assembly GCA_026167975.1 of Phrynosoma blainvillii. NCBI lineage: Eukaryota > Metazoa > Chordata > Lepidosauria > Squamata > Phrynosomatidae > Phrynosoma > Phrynosoma blainvillii. The sequence continues at coordinate 55,665,413 of JANUYF010000002.1, read as the reverse complement.
TCTTTGAAATTCTGGTTTCCTGTTCCTGGATTTGTATTTCTTGGTGGCCCATTGTTGTGGTTTGTAGTTATTAAAAGGTGCTCTTTAGCTCAGTTCAGTCTCAGGCCTGTAAGAAGAAAATAGGAATTCGGGAAGTTTTAGTTAATGTCATTTCTTTTTGGATAACCCTTCTCAGAACTGCTGAGGCACTCAAGTTGAAAAGAAGTTTTACCACAAACTAGGCCTTGAAGCTAAAAGGCTGCCATCCTATACACAGATATGTGAGAGTATGCCACATTGAATGGGAATTTCTAAGTAAAATGTCCAGGGTGGTAACCATCTTAGTCTGTTAGAACAAAAGCAAACTGAGGAGTCGTAGGCTTTCATGGCCGGCATCCATAGTTATTTTGTGGGATTTTCGGGTTGTGTGGCCATGTTCTAGAAGAGTTTATTTCTGACGTTTCACCAGCATCTGTGGCTGGCATCTCTGAAGATGCCAGCCAGATGCTGGTGAAACGTCAGAAATAAACTCTTCTAGAACATGGCTACACAGCCCAAAAAAACCACAAAAAACAACCTAAGGAGTATTTCCGCACCTTAAAAAAAAGTTTTATTTGGGATAAGCTTTGGTGGATTTGTTGCCCTGATAAGCTGACTGGGGTGCCATCTCACCTTTGAGATCATTATGTATATGGGAGAGTGGGTGGACCATAGCCAGGAAACTACTTTTCAAGATTAATATTTCCAGTCTATAAGACATTTTGGGAAAATGCACAGAAATATCTTTAGATCATCAGAATTTATCTTATATCCGGTCAAGTGGTGGTGGTGTTTTTTCTGAGATGCCATTGATTTTGGCCCAACCCCAAACCCTATCTACAATGTATTGTGAAGTGTGCCAAATTATGCAAGATGCATCCAAAATAGTCTCAAAAGAACACGGAAATCAGCATGCGTAACCTAAAATGTGAGCAGAGATAGGGAAACTAGGAAAGGGATAATCCTTTTAGATTATAATAAGCATAAAAGTCTAATTCATTTACATTTGTATTAGAAGGGGAAATTAAACATTAAGTTTATGTTACATGGCCATTTTAAGTTAGGCAAAAAAGAGCAAAAATGGGAACCTCCAGTGAAATCCACAAGAGAAAAAGCAGGTATGTCTCGAGATTCTGGAAAAATTAATCCTGTGGATCTTCTTATCTTCAGGAGATTTATAGAAAAACATCGCAAAAGGGCAACACATAAATACCATGTTGCAAAGTATCATTATATATTTGCTAATAGCCTGTTGTTATCTAACCTCAAGTCAATCTCAAATCATGGCGATCCTATGGATGAGACACTTCCAGGAACCTCTATCCTCCACTTCTCTTCTTTGTTCCTGCAAGCCCATGCCTATGTCCCCCTGATTGAGTCCATTCATCTGGCATGCGGTCTTCCTCTCCTCTTCCTGCCCTCTACCTTTCCTAGAATTATGGTCTTTTCCAGTGATTGATGCCTTCTCATTATATAGCCAAAGTACATCAGCCTCAATTTAATCATCTTAGCTTCTAAGGAGACCTCTGGCTTTATCTGTTCCAAGACCCATCTGTTTACCTTTTTGGTTGTCTACGGTATCCTAAGCACTCGTCTCCAGCACCACACTTCAAATGAGTTGATTTTCCTTCTGTCTGTTAACTTTACTGTCCAGCTCTCACATCTATACATGGTGATGGGGAATACAATCGCTTGGACGATTCTAATTTTTGTGCTCAGTTATATTTTTACTCTTCAGGAGCTTTTCTAATTCTTTCATAGCTGCTCTTCCCGTTCCTAATCTTATTTCTTGACTGCAGTCATTATTGCAGTCTATATTTGATCCTAGGTACGGGAATTCTTTAACTATTTCGATTTCCTCATTGTTTAGATTGAATTTATGTATATCTTCTGTTGTCATATTTTTTGTTTTCTTTATGTTAAAGCATTAATCCTGCCTTTGCGCTTTCTTCCTTGACCTTCCTTTGTAACTATTCCAAGACTGTGATGTCTTCCACCATTATCATTGTATCATCTCCATATCTTAGGTTGCTGATATTCCTTCCTCCTATTCCTTCTGATTCCAGCTCTGCTTTTCATATGATGTTTTTGGCATATAAATTGAACAAGTAGGGTGATAGAATACAGCCTTGCCTGTACATACCATTTAAAACAAAAACTGCAGAAATATCTGAGGCAGGAACTCTGAAACTATTTACTGACAAAGTGAAAACATGTGAATAAAGGCAGATTTAAAAAAATCTTTATGAGCAGACAGTAGCAAAAATATTAACTGGTGTACAAATGTGTCTGGGATGGAGGGGGGATCTCTGAAAAATTATTTTTTTAATAAACGTGGGAGATTGACACCTTTCTTACCTAACCCTAAAGGGAACAAAGTTTTTAGTTTTAAAACCTACTCTAGTTACATTGTTCAAAACAACCTGTCATCAATAGAGTTCACCTTCATTGTCCCAAAATATGAGGTCTATTGCACCATAATGTTGCTCCAAAAAATGACTCACCAAGGAAACATCTGCTTTATTGTTCCTTGTAGTATAAGAGGTGTTCCTTTATGATTCTGAAGATGCTTGTTTTCCTCAGATGAACCTTTTGCACTGTATGACATCAGTAACAAAACAGCTGTTACAAATAGTGCAGTTGTGCAAAATATGTCTTTTCAGGGTCACAAGGTCTATGAATTCTGTCATTTTGGAAGTATACCACAGGAATGTCCTGTGGGTCTACTTACCCGTACCAGATATTATTTATACTCCTTGAAGATTATCTTCACCAGAATGTCTCCAGTATTGTTGGTTCTTTTGAATTAGACCTGTGGTCCTGACAGCCTGGTATTCTGAACTATATGCCAGTGTTTCTTTATAAAGGCCTACAGATGATTGGTAATGTGATTAAAGTCAGGCTACAGCTTAAACAGTTGGACTCTGCTGTATCCTGTTTTCTTAAGAAATCAGAACATGTTTTGTGGGCACTTTGCACAAGATCTAGACACCATTTTGCATGGGTACCCTCTTTCTGCCAGCTATTCTGTCTGTATACATGCAAAATAATGACAATGGAGGATCCACATAAATTCAACCTAGACAATGAAGAAGTTGAAATACACTCGTCCCTCCACATTTGCAGATTTGACTTTTGCAGATTTGATTATTCACGGATTTTATTAAAATGTTCTTTCTAGGAATATCTAGGTCCTCCAGCAGAACTCTATGGTCAACTTTAACCAAAAGTCGCACTGAAGGAGAGTCCTAGAGAGATCACTCTACTAGGCATTGGTAGCTCCTCCAGCACAATTCTATGGTCAATAACTGGCAGATGTTGACCACAGAGTTGCACTGGAGGACATAGAGATTTCTAGAGAGGTGTTCTCTCAGGTAAAAACATAGTCTTTTTGTTATTTTTCCACATTCACAGGGGTCCTTTGCCCCTACTCCTAGCGAATGTGGAGGGACAAGTGTAGTTAAAAAGTTGCCATACCTTGGATCAAACATTGAACAGTATGGAGACTGCAGTGAGATAAGAAAACGAGATAAGAAGAATGGGAAGGGCAGCTATGAACAAACAAGACAGTATCTTACCTAAACTGTAAAGATATGCAACTGAGCACTAAAGTTAGAATCATTCAAGTCATTGTATTCACCATCACCACATATGGACGTGAGAGCTGGATAGTTAAAAAAGAGATAAGAAGAAAATAAACTCATTTCAGACGTGGTGCTGGAGAAGAGTGCTGAGGATACTGTGGACAGCTGAAAAGACAAACAAATGGGTCCTTCAGCAGATAAAGTCCGACGTCTCCCTGGAAGCCAAAATGATCAAATTCAGGCTGTCGTACTTTGGCTACATCATGAGAAGTCACAACTTATTAGAAAAGACAATAATGCATCTCATCCACAGGGTAGACATGAGTCAGGGTTGAGTTGAAGGCAGTTAACAACAACTAAACTAGAAATCCCAGGATTCGATAGAGTAGAGCTCCAGCACATAAAGCAATGTCAAAGTGCATTGTGTCTACAGTATAGATGCACCATAACTTGTGGTGTAGTGGTTTGTTGCACTGTGATTCTGGAGACCAGGGTTCAATTCCCAGCTCAGCCATGGAAACCCACTGAGTGAAACTGGACATATTTTCAGCCTCAGGGGAAGGCCATGGCAAACCCCCTCTCAACAAATATTGCCAGGAAAACACCCGGTTGTGGCCATAAGTCAGAAACAACTTTAATGATGATGGTGATGGTGATGATATTTGTATCCCACTTTTTCCCCAAAATTGGGACTCAAAGCACAGTGCAATTAAAAACTTACAAAAGTCCCAGGGAGGCCAGAATGGCTCCTTCCTTGTTGTCCTTCCACTGCCAGGCTAAGACCTTCCCGTTCGGACAGAAATTCAAAACAAAAAGTTTTTAAAGAACGGCCTGGGGTGTTATCATGTTTTAAAGTTTTAAACATTTTTAAATCTGTTTAAACTGTATTTTATATTTTAACATGCAATCTATTTTAATATTGTAGTACAGTCGCCCCTCCGTTCTTGCGGGCTTAAAGTCTGCGGTTTTGCATATTCACAGCTTAATTCTATTTTAATTTAATATAATAATAATAATATATAATAATAAAATTTTATTTATACCCCGCCCAATGGAAACCCAATCAGGGTGGCTTACAAGATAAAACAAACCCCAATAAAATACATAGTACAAAACCCCCCCTTAAAACAGTATTAAATCAAGCAAATTTAAAACCAACATAGAGTAAAAATTATATACCTACACAGAAAGCTAATGCTCAACTAAATGATCCCCTCCATCTACCGATGGGGCCACGTAGGGGTATCATTAGCGGCAGTTGATGTCCGGGATGGGGGGGGGTAACTAGTCCGGGAAGGCCTGCCGGAAGAGATCCGTCTTAATAGCCTTTTTAAAGCTATCCAAGGATGTTAATAGACGGATCTCGTCCGGCAGGCCGTTCCAGAGGCTAGGGGCGACAACTGAGAAGGCCCTCCGGGAGGTAGCTGCCAGCCTTGATTTCTGAGGCTGCAGCAATTTCCTCCCGGAGGATCGAAGAGCGTGGGGAGGATTATATGGGAGTAGGCGGTCCCTGAGATAGTTTGGACCCAAGCCATTTAGGGCTTTAATTCTGTTTTAATGTACTATTTTAGTATGCTTTTAATTGTACAGTTGACCCTCCACATTTGCTGCTTTGATTTTTGCAGCTTTGATTATTTGCAGTTTTGATTAATATGTTCTCTCTAGGAATCTCTAGGTGTTCGAGAAGTTGACCAAAGAGTTGTGCTGGAGAACCTGGAAGTTCCTAGAGAAAATACTTCTCCAGGTAAGTCCTCCACCATGAACTTCTAGAAGATGTTGACCACAGAGTTGCACTGAAGGACCTAGAGATTCCTAGAAAAGTGTTCTCTCAGATAAAAAGAATATATATTTTTTTATTTGCAGATTTTCCACATTCACAGAGGTCCTTCATCCCTAACCCCAGCAAATGGGGAGGGGCCACTGTACTGTTTTTTAATATTGTAAACCACACTGAGTTAGGGAAAGGGTGGAAAATAATAATAATAATAATAATTAATAATAATAATAATATAGTAATATTACTAAATATAAATATATTGTTATTACTATTATGCTATTATTAAATTATTACTATTATTAATAATATATATATTATATTATTAAAATATAATTATTTAATTAATAAATATAATGTTATTATTAAATTATTATATAAATATTTTGTTATTATTAAAATATAATTGTTATTATCATTATTAAATATGAATATATTGTTATTACTATTAAAATATTATTTTATTAAATTATTACTAAATGTAAATATAATATATTATTATTAAATAGAATTATATTGTTATTAAAACATTATAAAATATACTTATTACATCATTATTATTATTATTATTATTATTATTATTATTATTATTATTATTATTTGAAGACACACAGCACACGCACACACACATCCCTTGAACTGAGGATATCAGCACCTGGTATAGAGGAAAGGCACCTTTCCTCCAAATAAAATGCGAATGGAGAGAGGGAGGAAATGGCAGCGAAGGAGAAACCCGCCTCCCTCCAGCGAAGCCGCGGCCGCCATCCCTTTGCCCTGAAGGGGCGCCCGCCGAACAACAGCAGCGCCATCCCCAGCACCGCCCTCAGGTGAGAGCGTCGCTCTACCTGGAGGCAGGTGGGCAGGTGAGGAGGAGGAGGAGGCAGGGAGGGAGGGAGGAGGAAGGCCTCCTGAGCGCATGAGCGGCGGGTGTTTCCTCTGGAAGCCCTGGAAGGCAGCCGGGAAGAAGGAGGAGAACGAGGAGAGGCGGAAGCCGGGTCCTGAGGCGAGAAGAGGGCAGCCATTCCTGGCCTCTGGGAGAGCCTTGGCCTGCGCACCCCTTCCCTCAGAAGAAGAAGAAGAGGAGGAGGAGGAGGAGGCCCGGCCGCTTTCCTTCGCTCTGAGGCGTTTTTGACGAAGCCAGAAGAGGCGAAAGGTGTGGCCCTGTTTTTTGGGAATGGCGGCTTAGGACCTTCTGGTCGCAGGGGGAGAGGGAAGCTAAGCTTCGTGCCTTTACAGACTGCCAGAAATAATGCAGCTTGAGGCCACTTTAACTGTCCTGGCTCAGTGCTAGGGAATCATGGGAATTGTAGTTTTTTCTGGGACATTGAGCCTTCTCTGTCAGAGAGCTCTGGTGCCACAATAAACTACAGTTCCCATGATTCCCTAGCACTGAGCCAGGACAGTTAAAGTGGCCTCAAGCTGCATTATTTTTGGCAGTCTGTAAAGGCTCTTCCTGTATCCTCACTGGGGAGATAATCCGCTTTGAAGCCGCTTTAACTGCCCTGGTTCCAGGCTCTGGAATTCTGGGAGTGGTCGTTTGTTGTGGAACCAGACATCCTCCTTTCTTCAGGACATGTCCTCCTTTTCAGCCTTCTGCCCAGGAGGAATTTCAAAAATGTCCTCCTCCCCCATTTTGAGCAAGACTAAGAAGGATGGATGTATATTTATATTAGTGTTTCTAGCTTTTATTTTATAATGGCCTACATTTTCCTGGAATGTCCTACATTTTGTGGTCCCTTGTCTTCCTTTGAAGGGTAACCAGATGTCCTCCCTTTACAGGACATGTCCTCCCTTTCAGCCTTCTGTCCAGGAGGGACTCCATAATGTCCTCCATTTTGAGCATGGCTAAGAAGCATGGATGCATATTTATATGAGTGTTCATAGCTTTTATTTGTTCATGTCCTACATGTCTCTTGGGTGTCCTATATTTTGCAGTGCCTTGTCCTTCTTTTGCAGGGTGACTAGATGTCCTTCTTTCTCCAGGACACATCCTCCATTTCAGCCTTCTGTCCAGGAGGAATTCCAAAATATTTTCCATTTTGAGCATGACTAAGAAGCATGGGTTTATATTTATATGTGTTTTTAGCTTTTCTTTTGTAGTGTCCAACATTTTTTCTTGAATGCCCTACAGTTTGCAGTGCCTTGTCCTCCTTTGTGATTATGACATCTGGTCACCCTGAGGCTGATACCTCACCTGGCAAGCATTTCTTTTCCTCTTGAATTGTAGGGAGAAAAGTTAAAGGTCAAAACATCTTGCTGTTTGTTGTTGTTGTTGTTGTTGTTGTTGTTGTTGTGTGCCTTCAAGTAGTTTCCGACTTCTGGCTAATCTATCATGAGGTTTCACAGGCAAGATTTTTTCAGAGGGGTTTTGCCCTCGCCTTCCCCTGAGGCTGAGAGAGTGTGCCTTGCCCAAGGTCACCGAGTGGGTTTCATGGCCGAGCTGGAAACTTGAACTCAGGTCTCCAGAGTCATAGTACAACAACAACAACAATCAGCAAGAAGTTTTGACTTTTAACATTTCTCTTTACAGTCAAGGAGAAGGGAAACGCTTGCCAAGTGGGGCATCAGTCTTCTACAATCCTGGCGGGAAGCGTCCTTATACTCTGTGCCTCAAAGTCTATCGTGGGCCGCTGTCAGCTGGCATTGTTTTCTTTCTTTTCTGTACCCTGTTAACTGTTGCTTGTGTGTGGTAAGCTCTTTAATTTTCTTCCCCTCCCCTATTTAAATATGTTTATTGACCCAGATATCACACAAAGATCAACAACCACATGGGGAGGGATGTGGGCTGTTGATGTATTGGTTTTTAACGTTGTAAGCCGCCCCGATTGACCTCAAAGGAGCAGGGTATAAATAATTTTTTTTATTATTATCATTATTATGGCAACAAAACATCACATAACATATTGTAACAGTCACAATACACAACCAGTAAAAACAGACTAGCACTTCCTGACCTCTGTATCGAGTCTTGCTCTTTAAAAACAAAAAAAAGATTTCCTTTTTAATTCTAAACACAACTAGTATATACTTCCTTCTATGCAGTCATACTTTATGTGGCCCTAAGCAGACGACTAATAAAGTCGTCTTCTGGGCAGAGAAGAGGAGGGGCAGCCGCACGAACGGCGCCCCTTCCTCTCTCCGAGGTCGCCCCCAGATGCGCCGGCCGTCCACACGACCGGCGCATTGGGGATGACCTCACGGCGCAGCGCCCACATGCGCTGCGCCGTTTGAGTCAGAGAAAGTGCGCCCGCCGCTTTTGCGGCGCACTTTCTCTGACATCTAAAAGGAGCGCCAATTTGGTGCTCCTTTTAGAGTCGCCGGCGGTGCGCCTGGATGCGGAGGCTGCAGCCCCGCGGCGCTCCGTTTGGCGGCGGCTCCGGGGCCTCCGTCTGCTGAGGCCCTGTGTCTATTATATAAATATGAATCAACTGAGGGCCTTTGCAGACTGCCAGAAATAGTGCAAATTGAGTCCACTTTAACTGCCCTGGCTCAGTGCTAGGGAATCATGGGAACTGTAGTTTATTGTGGCAACGTCATCATTTTTTGTTCTTTTTCCTGTTTGATTTTTAACACCTTTGCCTGATAAAGAAGCTGGCTGAGCTTCAAAAGCTTACATCATGCATTTTGGTTGGGCACATAAAAGTATCACTGTTTTGTGGATTTGGGATGTTATTGTACTTTACAGTAGATATGGTTAAGTTTCCAAAGACTTAGGGCCTTTGCAGACTGCTAGAAATAGTGCAAATTGAGTCCGCTTTAACTGCCCTGGCTCAGTGGTAGGGAATCATGGGAATTGTATTTTTGCTGAGACATTGATCCTTCTCTGTCAGAGAGCTCTGGTGCCACAATAAACTACAGTTCCCATGATTCCCTAGCACTGAGTCAGGGCAGTTAAAGTGGACTCAATTTGCACTATTTCTTGCAGTCTGCAAAGGCCCATAGTCCTGTTAGTCTGGAAAAAGGTAAAGGTAAGGTATTTTCCCCATTGACAAGGTTGTCAAGTCATGTCCGACCGTAGGAGGTGGTGTTCTTCCCATTACTAAGCTGAAGAGCCAGCGTTATCAGAGACTACTCTGTGATCATGTGGCCAGCATGATTGTGCAGAACGCTGTTTACCTTCCCACCGAAGTGGTGCCTATTTATCTACTTGCACTTGCATGTTTTCGAACCGCTAGGTTGGCAGAAGCTGGCACTAGTGACGGGATCTCACCCCATCATACAGCACCTGGGCCTCGAACTGTCAACCTGCCGATCTTGCAATCAACAGAGTCAGCATCTTAACCACTTGAGCCGCTGCACCTAGTCTGGATTATCAGTATGCAAAGGGATTTTTGAGGCTAACTAAGAGAAAGAAGTTGCAGCATAAACTTTTATAGACTTTGTCTACGTCAGGGGTAGGCAACCTTTTTTACCTTGGGGCCGGTCCCGCGAAGTCCATCCCGCCGCTGGGCTGAGGGGGGGGAATGGCGGCGTGTGCGCACGCACCCCCCCATGCGCTGCCTCCTCCTCTGCCATTTTGGAAATCAAAATGGCGGTCGTGGCGCGTTTGCGCATGTGCAGTACTCCTGTGCATGCGAAAATGAGTCGCGGTGATTTCCAAAATGGCGGCTGCGACTTGTTTGCGCATGCGCAGGAGTACTGTGCATGCGCAAACGCGTCGTGACCGCCATTTTGATTTCCAAAATGGTGGTTGCGGTGTGCGCGGCCGCATGGCAGAAAAGACTTAACCGGCCCCCGGGCCGTAGGTTGCCGGTCCCTGGTCTACGTTCTCAGATGCATGGATTGGTTAAGTTTTTGAACGTTTCTAAACCTTAACTTTTGTTGAATATGCAGGGTAGCATTTGTCACATACTTAAAGGGTCTGTCTTTTCTGTTATTGCCTCACCCTCCTCTTGAGTTCAGCTCTCTTAAATCCAGTCTCGAACTTAAAGTGATCTAATTAACAGTCTAGGAGTCATCAGTTCTCTGGTTTTAAAGCAGAAATGAAAACATGAGACTAATATAATCTTTAATTTTTTAAAAAAGGGTGCATTTTAGATTCTTCAGGCAAGAAATTACTTACTGTTTTCCCCCATTCTGCTGAGTATATTTGAATGTGTGTGCCCCACTCTGCTATTTTCTAGAAAACATGCCACAAAAATAATGTTTAACCTGTATTTTGGTTTGTGAAACAGGAGAAGTTGCAAATGTCTTCAAGGAATGTATCATCAGAGCGTAGACCAGGGCAACATGTTCGATCTGTCCATTATGATGAAGTATATGTGGATTCCCCTTCGCAAGAGGATTCAGAAAGGGATTTTCCAGATGTTGAACAGATACTGAATGCAGATCCTTTGCTGCCACCACCTCTTCCTCTGCAGCCACCCTTTGGGCCTGAATTTTATCCAAGTGAAAGTGAAGAACCACCTGGAAGTTCTGATCTTAAGCCTGTGAGAAAATTCATTCCAGACTCATGGAAAAACTTCTTCAAAGGAAAAAAAGAAGATCCTGAATGGAGTAAGCCAGTAGCTGCAATTTCTGGTGGAGTTCAGTGCTCTCCCCCATCTTCTCCAACACTTACTCCAGTGAGAACAGCCCAAACTTCAGCTCCAAGCTCTTATCAGGATCCATATGGCGGATCAGGGGGAACATACAATTCACGCAAAGAAGCTGAAGCCATCCTTCCTTCAGATCCCTACAGCTCTCTAGGAAGGCATACTCAAACAGTACAGACTTACAGTGAGAAAGTAGAAGCTTTTAATCTGAGATACTCTTACATGAAGTCATGGGCAGGGTTGCTTAGGATCTTGGGTGTTGTTGAATTGCTGTTGGGTGCAGCTGTATTTGCCTGTGTAACAGCTTACATTCACAAGGACAATGAGTGGTACAACATGTATGGCTACTCGCAACCATATGGCTATGGAGCAAGCAGCACCTATGGAGGCTATTACTACAGTGGACCTAAAACTCCCTTCGTACTTGTTGTAGCTGCACTGGTTTGGATAGTGACTATCATACTTCTAGTACTTGGGATGTCAATGTATTATAGGACTATTCTTTTAGATTCCAACTGGTGGCCTTTAACTGAATTTGGAATCAACGTTGCTTTGTTTATTTTGTATATGTCAGCTGCTATAGTATATGTAAATGATGCTAACAAAGGAGGGCTTTGCTATTACCAGTTATTTAACACACCGATGAATGCATCATTTTGCCGTATAGAAGGAGGACAAACTGCCGCAATTATTTTCTTGTTTGTAACAATGATTATTTATCTTATTGGTGCAATAGTTTGTCTAAAATTATGGAGGCATGAAAGTGCACGGAGGCACAGAGAATTTATGGAACAACAAGTAAGTTGTGGCAAAAAAACTTTTTTTTCTTCTTCTGCTCTTCATTTTTGGGTCCAGTTCAGACATACATGTTGAATACCTTGCAATGTGATTATACATCAGTAAGTGATGAATCACTGTGAATGTAGTTGCTTTTTACTATTCTTTTAGTTTGTCTCCTTTTTAAAAATAGCTTCCTAGGAGGCAGAATGTGAAGACTTATAACATTTGAAAATACTAGGCATTCTGCATTGGAGATGTTTAATGTTTGTAATGGCAGTCATTTTAAATGGTTTTAAATTACCAGGATGAATTTGCTCTTTGTTTGATAGCATTATTCAGTGGGCCCTCTGGCGGATGACAAACCTTCATTGTCCCCAATGGCAGCGCACACACAGCTGCACCACCATTGGGGACAAAAGTCCCTTGCCCCCCTCCTCCTCCCTTCCCTCCCTGTTTCCTTCCCTTCTTCCCCTATCCTCCTTCCTGACTTCCTTCCTTCTTCCTTGGAATCTCCAACCCAGCTTGGCTTTGGGGGCAGAGTCTTCCGCCCATTCATCCAGGGCTGGGGCCGGGGGTTGAGTCTTGGAGCCCTGTCCCCAGACTTAGCACCCGGGATGGAGCCTCTGGCTTGTATTGTTGCAGTAGCATGGCATTTTGATCAGCTTGAGATGACAGAAGCCATGTCACTACACTGATCAGAAGTAATCTGAAGTATTTCTATAATAATATAGATACATATGCAGCGATATGATGATGGGACAATAAACTTGTAGTGTTGCTGAACTAGATTATGTGCAACAGCCAAAATGTTTATTTATTTTGAAGGCTATGTAATAATGCACCCTCGCACCAAATTCCATGCTTGTGATTGCAAAATTGCACACACAGAGCCATGGTTTATAAATGTTAATAATATTAATTCATTGTTATTCATTTATAAAATATTGAATTTTAGACTTTGTAGTCTAGATTTGTTTACTTCATGTTGTGTTTTCCCCCTCTCCTTTTATTTAGATGAAGACACAGTCATTTACACCAAAAAGGATGGTAAGAACAAAATACATATTTTCAGTATCCAAATACACTGTTGTGTGTATCGGAGCTGGGCTTGCTACATTTCAGAAAGACCTGGGAAGAAATGGGAGGTTAATATTTATAGAATTATTTTGGTTCATTTTTACAATCTGTTCAGCAGGATTCCACAGACTTGGCTTGGCTTATTGATGTCACTAGTTTATTGCTCTGAGGTGGCCTCACTTTTTCATCCTGGGTTTTTTCAGGAGGGACCTGAAGTGTTTTGCTGCTATTGCGTCCTGCAAAAGCTGGGGGGGGGGGGGGGAGTAGGATGCTTGGCCTGAATCCAGCTGCTATCCCTAGAGTAGACCCACTGAAGCAGGGATTTAGGAAAATGTTGATTTACCATTCAACAGTTGATTCATGGCTGTAGGAAATTCACTAGAGGAAGAAAAGAAGCTCTCTATTGGCAAATGAATCTATTGGATTATATCCTAAACATGGGATGATTTACTATTAACTGTTAACTGAATGGTGAATTGGAACGTGGCCCTTGAGCTGAAAGTGGTTCCCTACCATTGATGTTAGGAAGATTTTTGTTAGTTGTAAAGAGCTGTGGTTCTTCTCTGAAGGGGAATGTCACCTTCCATTTTAAATGCTCTGGACTTTGTCGTTTTGTAGCAGTTAATGGTTAAGCTGAAATACTGCCAGTGTTACTGTTATGGATGTGGCTGTTGCATGTTTATTGGATGAATTCCTAGATGAAGAAATTGAAATTGTTGTTTTAGGGCCTGAACAGAGTGCCAGAAATAATCCAGTTTGAGGCCACTTTAACTGCTCTGGCTCAGTGCTAGGGAATCATGGGAACTATAGTTTATTGTGGCACCAGAGCTCTCTGACAGAAAAGGCTCAATGTCTCAGAAAAAAAACCACCTACAATTCCTATGATTCCTTAGCAATGAGCCAGGGCAGTTAAAGTGGTTTCAAGCTGGATTATTTCTGGCAGTCTGTTCAGGCCCTTAGTTTCATTTGATGTTGATGGGTTTTAATATGTTTAATGTATTGTTTGCTGGAATTTGGAGAGCTATTGGGACAATCCAAAGAGGACTTGGGGAGAGCGGAGAAGCAAGGAGAAGCATGCCTAGGAGGTATCTGCTAACCAGATCAAAAGGCCAAGACACCTTTTTCTTTTTCTGTTTTGCTACCCCAATTCTAGGGCTCCTTCAGGGATGGGGAGTCGGTGGTTTGGATGCATTAACTTCAAAGCCATCAATGCACCATCTCTACAACACCATATTTTGTGACTTTCTGCCAGTACAACCAGTGGGAATGCTGTCACTAGTAGCATTTTATTTGTTTGTTTGTTTGTTATTAGAGTGCTCTGTCTGTGGACACCCTTCCCCACTACACACAGCTTGTACAGGAGTATCTCTGCTCTGTCCTGACCACTTCATCAAGCTTGCTTTAAGAGTTGGGATTACACTCTGATTTATTTTTTACAGATATGAAAGAGTCTTTATTTCTAATTATTCCACTTCATATTAAATATTATGAGTTGGTGTTTCTCAGAGTGGAATTTTTATCCTTTTTATATAGAATGAAGATGAAAACAACAGTCCCAAAGTGACATTAAACTCAAAGAAATTCAAGCCTGCGGAAATGAAACCTGAACTACTCAATGGACATATACCAGCAGGACATATTCCCAAACCTATAGTGATGCCAGATTACCTAGCGTAAGTATATTTCTGTAGTATTTATTATGAAGCTTGTTTTTGGAACTTTGTATTTTCAGCTTTGTGTGTAAGAAGACACTTACATGTGAAGGAAACCTGTGAATTTTGTTTATACACATGAATGCGAATTTTTAATTTTGAGCTAATAGTCCCAGCATACAAGTTCTCTATACTTCATTATTATAAATAGAAATGTGATTGGCATTTTGAATTATCTCAAAAATGTGCTATATAAGCTATAAAGCCTATCTGGTTGCAGCATGTAAAGCCAACTTCCTTTTTCATATCAAGAAAATGAAGAACTATTTAGTTTTTTAATATGAGTCACTAGGTATGAGGGGCATGGGAAATAATAATCACGATGCTGAAATGTTACTAAACATCATCAACCCTTATCTATGTAAGATAAGCCCTGCATGCATTAGCTTGCCACTCCCTTTATGACAGTACAGTGAAATTATTTGAAATTCCAAGTGACTTGATTAAATGAGTGAGGTTATGCTGTGCAGACCTTACTAATGCCTCCTTTTTAAATCTTAATAGCAATATTCCATGCAATAATGCATTTTTAAAGTTACATTTTTATGTCTTAACACACACATTTGCAGCTTATATAGACAGCTGCTACCTTAGGATTGATGTGAAGGTTTCTCTTACAGTAAATACCCAGCAATTCGAACAAATGAGGAAAGAGATCGTTATAAAGCTGTGTTTAATGATCAGTTTTCTGAATATAAAGAAATCTCCGCTGAAGTTCAGGCAGTCTTAAAGAAATTTGATGAGCTAGATGCACTGATGAGGAAGCTACCTCGGCACCCTGGAAACACACTGGTATGTACCAAAATGAACGTGAATTCAGTCATTGTATTTATAATCAGCTTATGATGCTGTAGCTGCAGACTGGCCAGTATGTTGAACCATTTCTATATGGTTATCTTTTATTTTTTGGAAGCCAGAGACATGTTATGTTCATTGCTACAAAGCATAGCTTTTTAGGGGAGAGGCCAAAAAAGTACTTGGTAGTTCATTAGCAGTTGTCTATCTGAAATTATAGGTGGGGCTCAACATACATAGGGGTTCTGTTCCCAGATTCATTATGTAAATTGAGATTGATGTAAATGGAGGTTAGTCACTTCAATAGGGAAACAATGGAGACCAGGGCAACACTTTCCAACAGAACTGAAATAGTTAGCAATTTTACTAGGCCTTCTACAATATGAAAGAGCATAACACATCAGTGTTCACATTTTCCAAGCTAGAGGAATGTGGAGATGCTCTCCAGAGGATCAAAACAGGCAATAACTGCTGATCGTAAGGGGGCTTAGTTGGCATGAGTTGGCTTACCGTTAGGGCGTGGGTGGGCAACTGTGGGAGGCTGTAGAACAGGGGTAGGCAACCTTTTTGATGCCAGGTTGCTGTCCCTCAGACAATTGGGGGGCTGAAGCAAAATAAATAAATAAAATTAAATTAAATTTTAAAAACCTTTAAAAATTAAAAAAAATATGCACGCACACTCTCTCAGCCCCAGAAAAGCCATGGCAAACCCCCTGTGGAGATTTTGCAAAGAAAACCCCAAGAACAAGTAATAACAACAATAATCGATATCATCATGGTGGGCAGCGGCGGCAGCGGCAGGACCGGCCTGGGGCCAGTCCAAAGCCTTAGGTTGCCTACCCCTGCTGTAGAGGCACGTTAGCCCCAGGAGACCTTGGAGAAGGGGTGCATTCCCTGCAAAAAATAAAAAAGGGTTTCCCCCAAATATACTGTAAGATGTGGGGGGCATTTTAGCCATGCTTTCATATGATTTTAGGAGCGGGCGATGTGTTTTTTTAATAACAGGAACTGATCAGATACTTCTGTTCACCTTAAAAAAAAAAAAAAAAGGCTTCTATTGGACATAAAATAGCCCTCCACCCCCCAAAGAAAGTGCCACTCACAACCTCTGCAAGACTTCTTTTTACCCTTGGGGTCTTGGTTACCACCTCTGGGGGCAACATGTGATGTACAAGCTTCACTTTGCCCATCCCTAGATGAGACAATATTCCTCTTCAGAGCAGAACAAAGACAGAGAGCAATTAGCAAGTACTGTAGTCTTCTGCTGTGCCTTTTCCAGCACACCTCCTAGTTGGAGAAAGCATGTCAGGGAAAAGAGAGGGAGCACATCTCTTGCCAAGTCTTCTTCAGAATGCAGAAAACAATGAGAAGACAAGCTCCTTTTTTAGGGGCCTTCTACAGAAATCCCTGGAGTTGAGAACACTCTCCAAAACACAGGACCATTGAGTATCTTCTGCAGAATGTCCAAGGGGCACTACAGCAGGAATGGCAGCACATCTCCTGCGTAGTAATCAAATGCACTAAAAACAAAAGCAAAGCATTAGTGCTTGAACAAAAGATACCCCTCTGGTGCAGCATCTTAGCAGGGTTGCCACTTTTGGCATTGTTACTAATTCTTTCCCCAGCGTTACTCCCTTCCCTAAGCAGGCAGAGGAAACCCTTTCCTCCAGCCATACCAAAACTCAAGATTTCAGGACACCTTCCCCCCCCTCCCCCGCACAGGCAAAAGAAACCAGTAATGCCTAGAGTACAGTTCCTTTCTCCCCTGCCCATTCCCCTAACGTAGGCCGTTAAAAAAAACACAGTCCAGTCATCTTTTCTCATTCAAAAACTGGCCTTTCTCACCTCACCCTCCTTGATCTCTTGCCTCTTCCATCTTGATCTCCCACCTTACTCAACTGCTGAAGAGTATCAGGTAGGCTGTATGTTGTGGTTGAAACTTTCATGTATTATTTATCTCTGAAGAATTATAAATTTGAAATGTAAATTGGGCAATGTAAATTGAAACTTTACTGAAATTGGTAACTACCAAATGCTTCCTCTCCCTTCCTTTGCTTACAAAACCAGAAGGAGCCCTGTTTGTTTTCCAAATGGGGTCTGGGTATTGGGGTGACCTGGTCATAATAGAGCTATGAAGATCTGTTACTTCATAGCCTCTGCCAGCTTCATAGGTAACTCTAGGATCCTATGCTGCTGTGAAGTTTAAAATGTTAGAATAGAAACAACAGTAAGGGAAGACCATATGATAGACATGGGATTTGAAAGATGCTCTAATTTTTTTCTGTTTAATTCTTCTTAGGAACATGAAAGGATTGCAAATGTTCTGCAGCAGTATAAAAAGAAAAAGAATGTAAGTTGGCATAACTATTTATAAATGTAGTGTTGCTAATATTTGTTGCTGTTGTGTGCCTTCCAGTAGTTTCTGACTTATGATGATCCTAAGGCGAACCTGTCAGAGTTTTCTGAAGCTGAGAATGTGTGACTTGTGCAGAGGATGGCCATGGCAAACCTCATCTGAAGAAACTTACCAAGAAAACACCACGATAGGGTTGTCATAATTTGGAAACGAATTGAAGGCACACAACAACAACTCTAGTTTAGCTGATAGGATTCCTGCCAGAATATAATAAATAAATAAAATGATGCAGATGTTATATATTAGAACAGGATACAGTAAAAACAGCTTTTGATCATGTCATAACTTCAGGCCATGATGGCTGTTTCTAAGGTATGGCAGAATTTGAGGAGTGTAAAGACACTATATTATGTATTCTGATTTGGAGCTACATAGCTTTTAACAGGTGACTTCAACAGTGTTCCTAGAGCAGGGACAGGCAACCTTTTTGAGACCTGGGACGGTCTCCCGTAGCCCAGGTCTCGGCTGAGCCAAGGTGGTGTGGGGAATGGCGGTGCGCGTGCATGCATGCACGCACCCTCCGCCGCCGTGCGCAACCCCCCCCGCGCACACTGCCACCGTGGCCTTTGTTGCTGGGGGAGGGGGGGGAAATGGTGCGTGGGCCGGTTGTACCGGGGGTGGGGGTGTGCGCGCGCCCGCGCGCCCCTCACAGCCGCCATGGGGCTGTTCCAAGCCCCCCCCGCCCTGATCCTTTGGCGAATTCGCCTCAGGATCAAGCGAAGGCACCTTGGAGGACCGTTGCCAAGGTGCCTCTCCTTGATCCTGGGGTAAATTCACCCGAGGATCAAGAGGAGGAACCTTGGAAAGGTCCCCCCAAGGCCCCCCCGCCCCGATCCTTGGGTCAATTTGCCTCAGGATCGAGTGGGGAGGCCTTGGAAAGGTCCCTCCAAGGTGCCCCCCGCCCCGATCCTTGGGCGAATTCACCCTGGAAGCCCGTCACCACCGAGGGTCCCTCCAAGGAGGATTCCCTCAGTGGCGACGGACTTCCAGGAGGCCTGTCCCCGCCGAGGGAATCCTCCCCGGGGGGAACCTCGGTGGCGACGGGCTTCCAGGGAGGAGGCCCGTCCCCGCCGAGGGAATCCTCCCCGGGGGGAACCTCGGTGGCGACGGGCTTCCAGGAGGCCCGTCGCCGCCGAGGGTCCCCCCGAGGAGGCTTCCCTCGGTGGCAAAGGGCCTCCTGGAAGCCCGTCGCCACCGAGGGTCCCCCCCGGGAGGCTTCCCTCGGTGGCGATGGGCCTCCTGGAAGCCCGTCGCCGCCGAGGGTCCCCCCGGGGAGGATTCTCTCGGCGGGGACGGGCCTCCTCCCGGGCGCCGCGCATGCTCCCGGCACCACGGCCACCGTTTTGGTCTCCAAAATGGCAGTCGCGACGCGTTTGCGCATGCGCAGTAATCCTGCGCATGCGCAAACACGTTGTGGCCGCCATTTTGGAGACCAAAATGGCGGTCATGGTGCGCGCGGTCGGGCGGCGGCCGAACCAAGCGGCGGCGGCGGCCACAGCGGCAGGGGTCTGCCTGGGCCCGTAAGTCCGGGACCTGGGCCGGAACCGGCCCGCGGGCCGTAGGTTGCCGACCCCTGTCCTAGAGGTTTGTGCCACTTTGCATTATAGTTTTGAGTTCCTACCTTTTTAAAATACCTGTAATTCAGGTTGAATGACAACCTGATGGGTAACAGCCCATCAAATTTATTTTAAATTTTCCTGTCTTTCTTAATGCCAAGCCGTATACAAAATAAAATTACTTTTTTTTTTCATTTTTCAGGATCCTTCATTTTTAGAGAAGAAAGAAAGATGTGAATATCTAAAGAACAAACTTTCTCACATAAAGCAACGAATTCAGGAATATGACAAAGTTATGAACTGGAATGCTTAGGCTGCTTAGCTTTTTGTCTGTTGTTTATATATTTATTTATTGACATTGCTGTGTAAACATTCTGCTGTAAAGCGAATGCTTAAAACACTGTCATATTTTTTAAAAAATGCAGTTTAACCAAACAGTGCTAAACGCAATGATTTTATTTTCAGAAGTACTGCAGTTTTAATGCTGTGTCTGATGTATTTTGAGTCTAACATAATTGTGAAAGACAGTAGTTGGGGGTTTTCTGAAGATCCTCCCATTGGGAAGTGTTGTGGATGGGCTAGGTATTGCATAATATTGCAGTGCTTCTGCAAATAAACCAAAAAAATGTTGGAACATTTTAAGATTAACCTTTGAATGTTGCTCTGCAGTTTGATGTTTTCTTACTGATAAGTATCCTCATTATGTATGTACAGCTGAGTTGCTGCTCTGTCTATGACTGAAGTCAAGGTTTCCTGAATGTTTCTCTGTGTAGTTTGCTGTTGCTGGATAACAGTGACTATTCTGTAAATAGAAATCATGTTTTCCCACCTGAAATAATATCTAGGGGGAGGACTTTCTGTGATGCCATTGTGCCTTGAGATAAGTGTTTCTTCACTGATATACTGTCATGCCTTGACTCCTTCCTAATACAATATTTCTAGTCTATAGCAATGATTTTTTAAATCCTGCGTGCTCCCTATAATAATATTTTTTCTAATTTAAAAATATTACTAAATATCAATTTTATTCTGAATTTTTTTTATTTCATAACTTTTGTAAAGAACCAAATCATGACTGACTTGTGTTCATGTTAACAAATTCTTTAACAGATGTCATATTACTTCTGAATGATATTTTGCAAACCATAGTGTTTGTTTTTTTAACAGAATTTACAGACACCAGCGTTCAGAACTGTCAGGTCATTGGTATCATTTTACTTATTTTATAATGATTGAAGATGTAAACAAATAAATAACAGTCATGTTATTTGTTATGTGTGATACTAACATTTCTATTCTGTTCACAAGCGTGTAGAGAATTACAATTGCTAGAATAATAAAACAGTAAGATCAGCTTTAAAAAAAAAAACCTGTAACAAAATTCACAGCAAATTCATTATTTTCATTAAATATGTTGTTATTAGTGGAGGTGGCCAAAATGCAGTGCAAGGAAAGGGAATGAAATGGCTAACATGACTTCAAAGGCAATGAGTTATGTTTTCAATGTATTTCATGTAGAAATGGCCATGATTTTTTTAAAAAAATACACAGCACTAAGCAGGGGAAAAAAATCTTAAATGGAAACATGGGAAATGCTACAAATGGTTACCATTGTAGAAGGACTACATGGCAGCTAATCCAGGTGATGATCATATCTTTAAGAATGGCATTAAGAAAATTCTCCAGAGCTTGTAAATTGTACAACCTAATCATGGTTCTTTCAGAACACCAAGAAAATGCTGTTTGGGAATCTGAAATTGATTTTTTATCTGCCACAAAAACATAGTTAAATGGAGTACAATAAATGCTTATTATTTGAAAAGTAACACACTGCCTCAAATGTAGAGAGAGATACTGCTACATATTTCTGTAAGAACTGGATGAAGCTTGTATATATATATATATATATATATATATATATATATAGGCAAAAGCAGATTACAGTATTATTTATGATAGCATGGCATGTATTCTTGTATCTTTATGTTCCAAAACACACTGCAAAAATAATCCAGTTTTTAGACAGCTTTAACTGCCCTCGTTCAGTACTAGGGAGTCCTGGGAATTGTTGTTTATGGGACATTGAGCCTTCTCTGTCAGAGAGCTCTGGTGCCACAATAAACTACAGTTTCCAGGATTCTTTAGCACTGAGCCAGGGCAAATAAAGTGGTTTCAGACTGGATTATTCTCCAGCGTGTTTTGGACCCATGTCTTAGTTGTGAATTTAGCTAGTTGATAATTTGCGTGTACTTGTAATTGTTCAGAACATTTGTGTTTTAATGTCCTCAATCATGAATAATTATGACTTCCTTAGTAACATCCTTGTCCAGGGGAAACAGCCCTGTTCAACTGCTTCTGCCAAAAGAGTACCTTAAAACCTAACACATTCATTAACCTATAAGCTTTCATGCATGAAGTGGTTCTTAGGTTGGCTGACATACATATTGAAGAGTTGTAGTACAAACAAAATGAGGTCAGTTAGGGGGAAGTGAAATTTTTAAAAATAGAAACTGATAATTATGTCAAATCATGAAATTAAAATTCACAAGATGACTTTGGTATGCTAATTAATGACTACTGATTGGTCTACCAATGCCAGGATGTTTGTGATATTCTGAACATTGCAGGTGAAAGGTCAAGGTAATGATTTAATGTCACTTATACAGTCTGGGTTTTTTATTTGTATTTCACTATCCTCTACCCTTTTATCACTTCTATAGCTATATCTTTTGCCAGCTTAAAAGTACACTTTCTATATATATAGGGGTGGAAATTACATAGCCCTGTAGATGTTACTGCATGCAAGTCCCAGCTCCCCTAGCCAATGTCCAACTGAGAGTTGCAATCAAGAACATTTGATAGGTATGATTCAGTGGAATCTAATCCATAAAAGGTTATGATATTATTAAAATGTATCTTTGAGACACGACAAAACCTTTGAGGGTTGTTCCTTAAATCGGGTGGCTAAGTTTGTGGGTCCAGGGTCCAGTTTTCTGCCAAAGTCTGTGAGGGTTGGTTCTTCTCGTGGTTGTGTGACTTCAAGTCACTTCTGACTTTTAAGGCAACTCTAAAGTGACCCTATCACTTTTCCTTTTGGTAAGATTTGTTCTGAGGAGGGTTGCGATTGCCTTACTCTGAGGCTTGAGAGTGCATGATCTGCCGAGGGTAACCCAATGGGTTTCCATGGTGGAGCAGAAATTCGAATCTTGGTCTCCTGGAGGAATACAGCAACAATAATCCCTGGAGTCCAACACTCAAACCACCACAGCACACAGACTTTTCATGAGGGAATACAGGATACCAAATATGCCAAACAAATAAATGTCTGAAAGTGACCAGAATTTTTGCCTTCTAGGGCTGTATCTGTACTGTAGAATTAATGCAGTTTGACACCACTGTAACTGCCATGGCTTCATGCTGTGGAATCCTGGGATTTGTAGTCTGTTGTGTCACCAGATATCTCTCACAGATCGTTACATATCTCACAAAACTACAGATCCCAGAATTCCATAGCATTGAGCCATGGCTGTTATAGAAGGGTCAAATTGCATTATTTCTGCAGTGTAGATGCACCCTAGGAGAGGTAATTCACACTTTTCTTCCCAAACAAGATGGTATGGGGAGGGAATGAGCTGCAAAAACAACATTTCGGGCTCCAATGTTCATTCTACACCTTAAATGCTCACAATATTTTCATCCTTTCTTTTTGTTAATATGAAAAGGTATGCACACATAATAGCTATAATCTAAAGAGCAATGTGGATAATGGGAGGCTCAGCTGGTGTCCTTTCTGCTCTTTTGCCAGTAGACAATGAACTCTTTCTTTCTACAGGCAGTTGACTTTTAATTGGTTGGGGGTTTTTAAATCAGTGTACTGTGCTCTATGTTTTAAGCACACTTTAAATGCTGTTAAATTAATTTTAACAGCATTTTCTATGCAATTATTTAAAAGCTTTTCTGTTATATAGGACTGTAATCGTATTTTCTTTTTGACTTACACTGTAAGTTGCTATGGAATCCCATATTGGGAGAAAGGTGGCATGTTAAATAAATAATTAGTGTTTCCTTAGCAGTACCCTGCATGCCATATAAATAATGGTTTTGGAAATGAAGTTAGAAAAAAAGTGAATGAAGGGCTGCTAGTCAGGAGGAAGAGCCACAAATTTCACTGGGCACATGAAGTTGTTGTTGTGTGCCTTTAAGTTGTTTCTGACTTAAGGCGAGCCTAAGGGAAACTTATCATGGCTGAGAGAGTGTGACTTGCCCAAGGTCACCAGTGTGTTTCAAGGCCAAACTGAGAATCAAACCAGTGTGTTTCACTGCCCAGCCCTCAAACCATTTCGCCACACTGGCTCCTAATCATATTCTTACATATTCCTAAAGTAACTCTTTGGTATGGGCTGTTCATCATACTTTGTACAATGAAGAATTTAATGTATTGCCTTGACTGCCAGGTGCTGCTGAATTACTATTCCTACCATCCCTTGCTATTGGAGAGGATGGTTGGGTGATGACAATTGGACTCTTATCAGGATTCCTTAGGCCTGATAAAAGCAATTAGAAGGGCTGATTGATCCTATGAACTGGCAATTAAAATGTGGTGTTCTTAAATACTTGTATTCTGGCCATGTCTCCTAAAATGGAGCATTACAATTCCCTCTTGATTGTTCATTGTTTGTCACATATTATTTTGAATTCTGGGGCACCAAAGGTATTTTGTTTTTGGTTCTAACCTTAATACATGTTTTAGTGGCTTATTTACATTCTTGACTTATGTGTGTTTTTCCCCAAGGTATTTCAGAAAAGGAAGCCTAGGGAATTATTAGGTCAGATTTCTTGAACATTATGCAAGAAATTGGGAAGAACTGCCTGGGGTGAAGGGAGAAAAGTCAGCCAAAGAGATGCAATTCTTATACTCCCTGAATCTATCCATGCATACAAATGAGGATGCATCATCATCAGGCTCTTTTTAAAAAACAGAAATCTAGGAGTAGAGGAAACACTACTGAATTGAAATGCACACAATGTATACCGGTACATGTATTTTTATATTAGGGTGCACGCTCATTCATAATATAGAGGGGCACAATCTTCCATCATTGAACACTTCCCAACTGGTAAGAGGGTTTCCCCATAACCCAAATGGTCAAGTTTAAATTTCCTCCATTTAACCCTCTGCAAGAAGAGATGTATGTGCCCATATAACCCTCATCTCCTCAGTTGACATTGAATGTGGTTCTCAGCTGCTGAAGAAACTTTTCAAGCTCTGTTTTAGGAGACAGATAATTGTAGCAGGAAATGGAGAAAATATCTTCTGCTGAGATATGGCATTATAGCTTCGTTTCATCCAAAAATAAAATAAATAAACCAGTACTTACATAAATCAGTTATTCTACCAGTGAAGCTGTATATTTCGGGCTGAACAATTCTAGCTAAATTGTAGAGTTACCATTGCTCATAATCTGATTGGTTAACAGTAAAATCCTATGTAAGTATTCATAAATAAATGTCACTGAGTGTAAAGAAGGTTATATCTAGATAATCATAAGATGGTGTAATTCTCTCAGGTGTGTGGGAAAACATGACATAGGTAGTAACTGGATTATCTTTAGGATGTCAACATTTTCAAATGATCTTATGATTTAAGTGCTTTAAAAATATTTTTGTATAAATAGAGAAAACATGTAATGTTGGTGCATATTAGCTGTCATTAGTAGTAGTCCAACACAGGGAGAATTCAGGATTGGTACTTACTGGTGGGAGAACTGGATGGTCTGTTGCAAATTCCCATATGTCATTAGATAAATGTATGCCAGCAATTTTTGTGTCTTCCGTGGATGGATAGATAAACAAAAGAGATTCTGTTTGTGCTAATGTTACCAAAGGGATCATACTGTTTCAATACTTGTTTTTTTTTTCCTGCAGGGAGCATTGATTCATTCACGAATTAAGGCCCATATAATATTTGTGATTTTCTAGTTTATATCTAGAAACAGAAGGTGGATGCCAAGTTTGATTTGACTACTGCTGGAAAACTGATGTAAAATAATCTGTCACTCATCCACAGAAATCTAGAATAATCATACATTTGAATCAAAAAGACAGCATTGTTGCTGCACTTTTACACTTGTTCTTAGCCAAAAAACTAAGAAACGATGTTGCTGATACAGTTAATCATATTCTGCTCCAGTCCTACTGAGCCTTGTAGTAAGTATAGAAATGAAAGTATTTCTACTAACTTTTAGTATGCTGTCACTGAGAGTGGCTTTTTGAAGGTCCCATCTAGCATATGTGAACAGAAGTTTCAATTCTTCCAGTTCCGAAACTCATCTATAAGTAACACATCAATTGTTGTTGTTGTTGTTGTTGTGTGCCTTCAAGTCATTTCCAACTTATGGCATCCCCAAAGCAAACCTATCATGGAATTTTCTTGGCAATAATTGTTCAGTGGAGGTTTGCCATTGCCTTCCCCTGAGGCTGAGAGCATGTGACTTGCCCAAGGTCACCCAGTGGTTTTATGGCTAAGCGGGGAATCAAGCCCTGATCTCCAGAGTCATAGGGCCTTTGCAGACTGCCAGAAATAGTGCAAATTGAGTTCCCTTTAAGGGTTAGGGTTAGTGCTAGGGAATCATGGGAATTGGGTTTTTTTTCTGAGACATTGAGCCTTCTCTGTCAGAGAGCTCTGGTGCCACAATAAAATACAATTCCCATGATTCCCTAACCCTAACCCTAACCCTTAAAGTGGACTCAATTTGCACTATTTCTGGCAGTCTGCAAAGGCATATAGTCCAACATTCAAACCACTACATTACACTGGTTCTCATAACACATTAGTACTGGGGCATATGTAAACAATATTTTGTTTTAAGGTATTGGATCCAGACTTAATTATATTTAAGAGCAGACACACTGAAATAAATATGGCTTGTCATTACTTTTTAAAATTCCACAGATTTCAGTGAGAATCCTCTACGTATAACATACCTTTGGATCCAACCTAATATTAATAGTTATTATACACTGTTCAGTGCACCTGGCCCTTGTTCTAGTATTCTAGTGTTCAAAAGAAGTTGCTTATGTTCCCTTAAGCAGTTTGTAAAACTCACATTATAATAATGACAAATCAGTCAACTAAGCCAGATGGGATTTGTGGCATAAGCAGAAAAAACCAAAATGGTAGTGCATCCAATGGAATTAATGGAGGAGACACATCTCAGATAAGATTGGTTCATTATTTAAAAGCCAGACATTTTAACCTGCAAATCTGTTGAGGCTTTATAAAAGAAAGTTATAAAATATAAAGAACAGCATATAAATATGTGTATGTAAACATGACCATTCAAATCAGTTTACAATGCCTCTGACAAAGCAGCTCCTTTTTATTAAGTCTCTTTATGCTCTCCAGCATATGTCCTTTCCTTTCTTATTCTCTGTCTAGCTGGAAGCTTTTTAGCAAAATTGGCATTGTGATGATGGTGAAGGAGGGATGGAGAAAAACAGACTTTTAGTGTCAATTTGCAGTAGAGAGTTGCAGCAATAAAGCTGGAAAACAATGCGATTCTTCTCTAGCAGATCCTAATGTAGCTGTGTATAGACCAGGGGTAGGCAACCTACAGCCCGGGGGCCGGATGTGCCCCCCAAGGCCTTTGGACCGGCCCCAGGCCGGTCCTGCCGCTGCCGCCCCCCGTCGCCCCCCACCGCCACCGTCGCCTGCTGCCGCCTGCCATGATGATATTGATTATTGTCATTATTACTTGTTCTTGGGGTTTTCTTGGCAAAATCTCCACAGGGGTTTTGCCATCATGGCTTTTCTGGGGCTGAGAGAGTGTGCATGCATATTTTTAATTTAAAAAAAAATTATTATTTTTTGCTTCGGCCCCCCAACTGTCTGAGGGACAGCAACCCGGCCCCCGGCTCAAAAAGGTTGCCTACCCCGGTATAGACCTTATCACACGGAGGAAATCCCATGCAAAAATGGGATTTAAAAGGTGGGGAAAACCAGCAAAAGTGGGTAGATTTTCACACTCATAATTTTTAAAGTGTGCTTAACCCAAATGGAAAGTAGTCAAAAGCCGCTCCTTTTTACTTTCTAGATTTTCCAAAAGTAAAAAGAAGCGGTTTTTGACTACTTTCCGTTTGGGTTAAGC
Source organism: Phrynosoma blainvillii (assembly GCA_026167975.1). Classification (NCBI taxonomy): domain Eukaryota; kingdom Metazoa; phylum Chordata; class Lepidosauria; order Squamata; family Phrynosomatidae; genus Phrynosoma; species Phrynosoma blainvillii. Next base: position 55,638,020 of record JANUYF010000002.1, on the reverse strand, counting down.
ACACTTTAAAAGTGACAACGTCTGAAAATCTACCTGCTTTTGCAGGTTTTTTCTTATTTAAAACCCTGTTTCTGCACAGGATTTCCCCCATGTGATAAAGTCCTGAGTCTGCCTGCAACAAGAAAGTTAATAGTAGTTGTTTCCAACATCCTTTGCTGAGTATGTTTGAACAGCAAAAAAGAGAAAAAGGTATGGCAGGTAAACCTACCTCATTACCTATCTCCATCATGTTAAAAAAAAAAGCACAGATCTATAAGTTTGACCATGAAAATGGCAATCATAAGCAAGGTGAAAAAAATAGCCCACCCCATGTGTAATTTCACATGTGCCTGTCATTTCTGTTAAATAACTAATGTCCAATCTACTTAATTAACTGAGATATATCAGTAATACCTTTTTAAAAATAATAATAATAATAATACTGTCGCTTGACTCCCTCTCTTATGCTGCCAATATATGTTGCCAATCTGTTCTATCAGTTTTTAAAGAGACTTTATTTTATATTTTGCACATAAGATTTTTTGGCATTTGCACCAGTTTTAAATGGCAACACAGCCATTAAAGTTGGTGAAATTGTGCAAAACATATTTTGTAGTTTAAGTGATCTACAGATCTGCCTTTTTTGAACTGCAAGTAGCTGTGATGTGCACATGGATAATGTTTCCTGGGCAAAAAATACAATCTATAGAGTATTTTGTAAAGCCCATTTGTGTTCTTTAAATTTACTCCACTTCTACATATCCTTCTTGTTTTTAATTCTTGTAGATAAAATCATAGGCTTCTAGTACCGGTAAGTGTTTGATTTTATCCCAGTGCCTTTTAGTTATCCTCTCCAAGATTACCAACAGCTCTTAAAAGTTAGAATATAACCCACAGCCTTCTTGGCAGTAATAATTACATTTTCAGACACTACCTAGTCAGCAGTAAGTAAAACCAGAGACTTTAAAAAAGAAGTACAGGGTACACTGCGGTGCAATTATTGAACAATTATTTACTTTGTGAAGTTTATGTCTACTTGTGTTACTTATAGAAAGGTGGAACATAAATCCTTGAAATGAAATAAATAAAATATTTAATAGTGTCATGTAAGCAGGAAACATAGTGGCCATGTAAACCATTTCCAGAACAACTTCCTAAGTAAGCATAGCTTCAGACTCTTGTTTAGACTACACACAGCTAGCTCTATAAGGTTGGGGGTGAAATTGTGTGACAGACTTTTGAAATGACACAAAACACAGTCCAATGTTTTGGTAATTTGTGAGCTTTTTGGCATGGGTCAGTATATAAGAAGAGATGAGATAATATAAACTCAAAATAACTATTTTATTAAAAAGGCAGGAGAACCGGCATGGTGGTTTGAGTGTTGGACTAGGACACTGGGAGACCAGGGTTCAAATCCCCCATTGACCATGGAAACCTACTAGGTGACCTTGAACAAGTCACACTCTCTCAGTCTCAGAGGAAGGCAAGAGCCCTCCCCCTTCCCATTGGTAGACCAAATTCTGTTAAGAAAACTTGTGATAGGTTTGCGCTAAGGTTCCCATAGGTCAGAAATCACTTGGAGGCATACAACAACAATTAAAAGACATATTTGAAACTGGAAGGCAAATAAAATACCTGAAGGACAGGTTATGTTAATAGTTATGTTAACATAACATTGGGTTTATGTTAATTACAGAGTGGGGGAGGAGGAGGAAAAGACCCTATTGTTGGTTCTGGAAGAGACTTTTAATATACAATCAAACATTTCTACAACTGTATGTGGGGTAACTCTCCTGTTTTCCCTACGGCTTCTTCTGATTTTAATCCCTTTTACTGCAGAAAATCTATTAAGAAGGAGAAGACAAAATACCTGCCTTAGGCCACTGGTTGATAGAGCTAACAGCCATCAGTCTGGAAGTTTTCACAGAATTGTGGATAACATTTGCATGCTACCTTTTTATCTTCCCAAAGCAGCTTGGATCATGCTAAATAATCTGATAAGATTCATTTTAAAATTGATACAATGGCCGAAATCAGAAAGTACTAGTTAAGTTCATTAAAAGCAAGACTATCCAAAAGGAAAAGTTGAAAGCTTTCATGGTCGGCATCCATAGTTTTTTTTTGTGGGGTTTTCAGACTGTGTGGCCATGTTCTAGAAGAGTTTCTTTCTGATGTTTCGCCAGCATCTGTGGCTGGCCAGCCACAGATGCTGGCGAAACATCAGAAAGAAACTCTTCTAGAACATGGCCACACAGCCCGAAAAACCCACAAAAAACTAATGAAAGGAAAAGTTACTTTTTAAAAATACCACTCCTGGAATTCCCTCTCATGCGGCTGGAAGATTCTGGGAGCTGAAGCCTATTCAGATAAGTGACTTTCCCAAGTTCTAATCCAAACATTAGTTACAATCAGTACCAAAATTTCTTCAAGGGCTGTTAAAAAAAAACCCAGCAAACAGATTTTCACAGAATCATAGAGTTGGAAGATACTTTAAGGGCCATCCAATCCAGCCCCCTGCCATGCAAGAATACACAACTAAAGCACTCTTGACAGATTACCTCCAAAGAAGGAGACTCCACCACTCTTGGAGTTAGCTTCTTCCACTGTTGAACAATTGTTACTGTCAGGAAGTTCAGAAATATAAAAGTGTAATGACATTGATGGGGGGGGGGGAGAAAACCTTCAGCTTGACAGAAAGAAAACTATAATTTTCTCACTACTTGGCAAGAGACTACTTCCCAAGTCCAGTTCCAAAGGGAGCCTGCAAGTAGCTCCTGTGGGTCTTTACAATAACATCCAAAATCCACAAACAGCAATACCTTTATTGGTCAACCAAAAATGCACAGAATACATGATGCAAGCTTTCAAAGCTCCACGGGCTTCTGCATCAGGCAAAGGTGTTAACAATTATATAACAGAAAGAAAAAATGACAATGTTGGAGTCATATGCCTACATTTTATCAAGATGTTGTTATAGTTGTTCTCAGTTAACATGATACAGACGAATATTAATATAGGCAGACATTATTATTCCTCCTTGGCTGTGTGGGCTTGAATCTTGAGCTTCTCAAGATATATATTGAGCTTCTCAAAAATATATATTGCCTATATTTTGTGCAATATTTTGGTTGGCCCATAAAGGTATCCTTGTTTTGTGGATTTTGGATGTGATTGTACTTTACTTGTAGCTGCGGTTAGGTTTCCAAAGGTAGCCCTGGTAGCCTGGAATATCAATATGCAAAGGGATCTTTGAGACTAACTGAAGTCCAAAACACATTGCAGAAATAATCCAGTTTTAGACAGAAATAATCGTAGGAATCCTAGGGACTGTAGATTATTGTGGCCCCAGAGCTCTCAGACAGAGAAGGCTAAGTTCCCAGAATTCCCTAGCATTGAACCAGGGCAATTAAAACTGGATTATTTCTGCAGTGTGTTTCAGACCTGAGATAAAGAAGGGGTAGCGTAAACTTCTGTAGATTTCATCTACTTCCTCAGATGCAAGGATTGGTTCAGTTCATTAACCTTTCTAACCCTTAACTGGATGTTACTGTACTTTGCAGTATGGCCAAAACAGCGATGATGGTGATGATGATGATGATGATGATGATGATGATATCAATTTGTACCCCGTTTTCCTCCCAAAATTGGGACTCAAAGCGGAAGAGCTTACAATTAAAAACTTACAAAAGAGACAATTAAAATAAAACTGTTGCAAATTAAAACAGATTGGTTTAAAAATAGAATACAATTAAAAAGATAAATGCACTTAAAAACTATACACATTAAAACAGCACACCACCCCCAGGATGTTGTTTAAAAGCTTTCTGTTTTATACGCCTGTCTAAACAAAACGGAATATGTGGGTCTGGGGATGGGCACCAGGGACCACCCAACCTTGAGCCCCAGCTTCGAGGGCCATACTCTCAGCCTTGGCTGCTAGTCATGCTTGTGGCCGAAACTGTGAAGCAAGGGCAAAGAGGAACTTTCTGGCCTCCAAAGACATCCTTTCCCAGCTTGCTTTCAAAGCATGCGCTCTCATGGTAGAGAAATGGCAGGAACAACCTGTTTGTCCACTGCGGCCCCGAAAGTTTCAGGTTAATAGGTCACAGTCACAAAGGACGAGTATAACCACTCTCTGCCTTATGACAGCCAGCATGGCATGGTGGTTTGAGCAAGGTGACCAGACATCCTCTTTTTCCAGGACCTGTCCTACATTCCAGCCTTCTGTCCAGGAGGAATTCCAAAACATTCTCCACTTGGACATGACTAAGAAGCATGATTCTATGAATTTATATTAGTATTTTGAGCTTTAGTTTTTTGTAATCTATTGATTGACACAACTAGACAACCTTGTCAAAGGGGAAACCTTTACCTTTTTTTTTTCACTTTTCAGCTTTTATTTTGTAATGCCCTACCTTCTTCTTGAGTGTCCTACATTTCACAGAGCCTTGTCCTCCTTCACCCTGGTTTTGAGTGTTGGAATAGGACTCTGGAGACCAGGGTTCAAATCCTGTCTCCGCCATGGATCTTGAGCAAGTCACACTTTCTCAGCCTCAGAGGATGGCACTGGCAAACCTCCTCTGAAGGAATTTGCCAAGAAACCCCCATGATATGTCAGCCTTAGGGTCACCGTAAGTTGGAAAGGACTTCAAGGCACACAACAACAGCAACTGTCTTATCTAGACTGTTTTTGGGGGGTGACTTTCAGCCCATCCACAGTTTGGTTTGGAAGGAGATGCTTTGCCAATGGAGTTGCACCTTTGTGCGCAGGGTGACCAGACATCCTCCTTTCTCTAGGACATATGCTCCATTTCAACCTTCTGTCCAGCAGAAATTTCAAAATGTCCTCTATTTAAAGCATGACTGGGCATGACACACTCTCCCAACCTCAGAGAATGGCAATGGCAAAGCCCCTCTGAGGAAATTTGCCAAGAAAACCCCAGGATAGGTTCTCCTTAGAGTTGGAAATGACTTGAAGGCACGCAACAACAACCAACACTATGCAACAAGCCCTCTGGAGACCATCAGGCTCAGACTGACAGTTCCTCAGGTCACACTCTCTCAGCCTCAGGGAAGGCACTGGCAAGCCCCCTCTGAAGAAACCTGCCAAGGATAGGTTTGCCTGAGGGTCGCCATAAGTCGGAAAGGACTTGAAGGCACACAAAAACAACCAACACTGTGAAGGGAGCCCTCAGGAGAGTGCCAGGCTGGGACTGAGAGTCTTTAAAGTCACACTCTCTCAGCCACAGAGGGTGGCCTTGGCAAACTCCCTCTGAAGAAACTTGCCAAGAAAACCACAGGATACGTTTGTCATAAGTTGGAAACGACTTGAAGGAATATACTGTAACAACAACAACAAAGAAGCATGAGAAAAACAATTGGAGAGTGTTCTCCTGTTTGGTTTGTAACCTCTTGCCTAATGAAGAAGAGGCCTATAGAGCTTTGAAAGCTTGCAACAAGTATATTGTGCATTTTGGTTGGCCAATAAAAGTATCACTGATGGGTTTTTGTTTGAATTTGCTAAATGGTCAATTTGTGAGATATCACATTGTAGCTGCAACAGGGGAACCAAGAAGAATAGCCTGTGGACTGAGAACTTCAATCAAGGTAAAACAATTTTTTTTCTTCTTAAATTTGGACTGAATTCGCATGTTTTGCCTCTACATTCACCAAAATATTCCTGATGCAAACACATGGAGACAATCCATTGTTCTCTGCCACAAAGAGGCCTGTGGCCTCACTGGAATGGAGACATATTGGGGTCCCTGTTGAGATGCAAATGAATTTTAAATTTCCTGGATTTTGCCAATCTCCTTACAGCCACAGGGCCTTACAGCCACAGGGCCAGGAGAAGGAGGAAGAACCTGCCTGCAAAAGATACCATCTTAACCCCACCAAATACCATCTTAACTAAAGACTGAAACAACATGCAAGCATCTAACATCTCCAATTGTTTTTCCTCTCATTTGTAACCTCTTGCCTGGTGAAGAAGAAGCCCATGGAGCTTCGAAAGCTTGCAACAAGTCTACTGTGCATTTTGGTTGGCCAATAAAAGTATCACTGATTATTATTTTGGGTTTTTGCTTGAATTTGCTAAATGGTTCATTCAAGTATATTGTGCATTTTGGTTGGCCAAGAAAGGTATCACTGATGGATTTTTGTTTGAATTTGCTAAATGGTTTATGTATATTGTGCATTTTGGTTGCCCAAGAAAGGTATCACTGATGGTTTTTTTGTTTGAATTTTCTAAATGGTTCAAGTGTGCTGTGCATTCTGGTTGCCCAAGAAAAGTATCACTGTTTGGTGGGTTTTTGTTTGAATTTGCTAAATGGCCAACACAAGCTCCCCCTGAATGTCAACAAAGAAGCATGGGCTGGCATTTGTACGAGTGCTTTTAGCCTTTATTTTGGAAGCCCCCCCACTTTTTCTTTTTCTTTTTTCTTTTCTGGGCCTGGGAGGCTCCCTCCATCTGGCGTTGGTTGCCTTGCCTCCTTCCTTGGAGGTGAGGAGGGCACCTGGGCTTGCTTTCCTTCCTTCCTTCCTTCCTTCCTTCCTTCCAGGTGCTCTCAGTCTTCCTTGCTCTGGGCAAAGTGGGGCTGAGGGAGGGAAGGAGGCAGGGAGCAGCCAGCTTCTCCTCCCTTTCCTCAGGTATGCGGGGAATTGCGCATGCCCTGCCAGGTTCCTTGGGTGTGGTGCCCGCCTTCTTCTGCCTGCCTCCTTGGGATGCGAGGAGGGAGGGAGGTCAGTGCTGAGGCCACAGGAACCAACTCCACAGCTTGGCTGGCTGGCTGGCTGGCTGAAGGGCGCTCCCTGGTCAAGCCAGGCCAGGCCAGGTAGGCTCTCTTCGGCGTGGAGGAGGAGGAGGAGGAGGAGGAGGTTTGGGGCATGGAGGAGCTATAAAACGCCCTCTCTCTCTCTCTCTATCTGTCTGGAGCAGGTGGATGTTTTGAGTGAGATGGGAAAGGGAAGAAAGAAAGAAAGAAAGAAAGAAAGAAAGAAAGAAAGAAAGAATCAGTGAGAGGGAGAAAGAAAGAAAGAAAAAGAAAGATGAGCGAGAGAAAGAAAGAGACAGTGAGCAGGAGAGGGAGAGAGAAAGGAAGGAAGGAAGGAAGGAAGAAAGGAAGATGAGGGAGAGAAAGAAAGAGACAGTGAGAGAGAGAAAGAAAGAAAGAAAGAAAGATGAGGGAGAGAAAGAAAGAGACAGTGAGAGGGAGAGAGAGAGAAAGAAAGATGAGGGAGAGAAAGACTGAGAGGAAGAGGGAGAGAGAAAGAAAGAAAGAAAGAAAGAAAGAAAGAAAGAAAGAAAGAGAGATGAGGGAGAGAAAGACAGTGAGGGAGAGAGAAAGAAAGAAAGAAAGAAGAGGGAGTTAAAGAAAGAGACAGAGAGAGAGAGAGAAAGGGAGAGAGAGAAAGAAATAAAGAAAAAGAGAGAGAAAGAACACCAATAGCAACTTCATTTATATACTGCTTCATACCACGCTAGGGAGAGAGAGAAAGAAAGGAAGAGAGGGAAAGAAAGAGAGAGGGAGAGAAAGAGAGAAAGGGAGAGAGAGAGAAACGGAAAAAGAGAAAGAGAGAAGAGGGAGGGAAAGAAGAGAGGGAGAAAAAGAGGAGAGAGAGAAAGAAAGAAAAGAGAAAGAGAGGGAGAGAAAGAAAGAGAGTGAGAGAGACAAAGAGAGAGAGAGAAAAGAAAAGAAAATAACTGTATTTCCAGTTATTTCTTATCAAACAGTGATTTGTCTTTGGATTCCTTGGCTGCATCTACACTGGAGCAATAATCCGGTTTGACACCACTTTAACTGCCATGGCTCCATGCTATGAAATTCTGGGAACTGTAGTTTGTTGTGGTATTTCTACTGCAGTCCTTAGAATCCCATACCATGGAGCCCTGGCAGTTAAAGTGGTGTCATTATTTCTTCTCTCTTTCCCATCTCACTCAAAATAGCACAGAGCTCCGGTACCACAATGAACTACAGTCCCCACAGTCCCATAGCATGGAGCCCTGGGAGTTAAAAGTGGTGTCAAACCAGATTATTTTTCCAGTATGGATGCAGCCAAGAACCCTGATAGATCTATGGTTTCCAAGCAAGTGGTTTGTCCAGGTGTAAACCTGTGGCCAGCTCAGTCCCATTGCCTGAGTTGAGATTGTTAGCACTGATCCCTCTTGGTGGAACCAGTTCATTCAGGCTTTTCTTGTTATCTCCAGCTGGCTGTGTGTAGTATCTGTTTTTGCTTTGTGAGAGAGGCAAGGGAGAGCCATGTGGTTTTCTTCCCCAACTTCCTTCTCTCAAACTTTGAAAAGGCTTGGAAAGTTAAGTTTTTGGACTACAGATCCCAAAATCCTTTAGCTAGCCATGCCAGTGGCTGTACTAATTGGGTGATTGTGGGAGTTGTAGTCCAAAAGTATTCTAATCAAGCTCAGGGTTTATTCTGATCACTTTTTCTTTCATACCACAGTGGCTTCAGCTGTTAACCATATTTATTCCTCAATTGTTCTTATGCTAATACTCTTTCGTTCGTCTTGACGTACATATTGTACCGTCCTCCAGGCAACCATAAACCTAACCAGTTTTTCATGGTATAAACTTCTGTGGACCAGAGTCCACTTTGCCAAATGAATGAAGAAACTGTGACTGACCCACAAAATCTTATGCCATGTTGTTTGTTTTCAAGGTGCCATGAAAGGGTTTGATAATCTAGATGCATTCTTGTATAAACTTGATATATTGATCTTAAGTTGTATCTTGATAACACTGAAAAACATTAAACGTTCTAGCATTTGTTTATTTCTCAGTTGTACTCAGGTTTACCTACATGTATTTACAGCTTAACCGGAGCTGTTTTATCCAGCACGTGCTTACTTCTTGAAGAACTCGACATTTGTCGGTTTTTTCCATCATTTAAGGAGCAGTTTTCCTTTGCTCTGAGCTGTGTGCTGTGAGAATAAATGCCAGCAGACTCTATCCTTATTTATTATCGTCAGAGTACACAAAATCTTTAAGAAAACCTGGCAAGTAATGAAGTCCTTAGTATAGAATGCTTCACCTTTCATAGTAAAATCACACCATTCCAGACACTTGTTTTTGTGCCATTAGACTCAGCACTATGATTCCAGTTGCTTCAGTACTCCACTGCTTATTTCAAAAGAATTCATTTCTTTAGGTTGCATTAATTATTATTATTATTATTATTATTATTATTATTATTAATTTATTTATATCCCGCCCTTAGCCAAGGCTATCCAGGTGGCTTACAATTTAAATAATAAATAATAGAATTGCTGCCTTCCTGGCTTCTTGTTCAGTACTGTAAGAACATATTAAAATCTCATTCCTCCAGTCATGCATTATCTCAGATGCAAAAACATCACCTTTACAGGATGCATTGAGAATATGAAGGATTTTGTTCAGGAGGGGGGAGTCTGAATTAGCGTTCTGCTTACTTAGTTCATCAAGTTGCAATTCTATACAGAGATACTAGCAAGTAAGTCCTACTGAACACAGTAGGGAGTTTATCACACGGGGGACAACTGGAAGTATAAACAGTGATTAATCCATGATAATCCTGCAATTGTGCTAATAGTTTTCACACAACGTTGAGATGAAACTTGATTAAAGTGCTATTATCCCATGATTAAAGTGCCATTATTCCGTGAATAACCAGGCAAGAAACAGCAGCAAATCATTCACGGGATTTTCCCGTGAATGACTTTTTGCTGTTTCTTGCCTGGTTATTCCCTGGTTATTCATGGGATAACGGCTCTTGTGTTAATCTAATTTTAATCGCATTTTAATATCAATTGTGCGATTTTCACAGGATAAATACTGTTTAAACTCCTAATTTCGTCCCATGTGATAAACTCCTAAGACTTAATTGTAAGTACTTGCATCAAAATGCACTGTGAAACTCTGCTTGCATTAAATGAAATTACTGAAATTTTTTTCACCCTGAGGTTGTTTTATGATAAAGGTCATTGATTCTTTTTGTTGTGGAGAACTGGGATACTCCAGTGAGTTGAAGGACTCCTGTAGATCCATCAGGACCATTGTTGTTGTTAACTGCCCTCAGTTGACTCTGACTCATGGCAACCGTGTGGATGAGACATCTCCAAGATCCTGTATCCTCCACAGCTCTGCTTAGATCTTGCAAATTCATGCCCATGACCTCCCTGATAGAGTCTAGCCATCTGGTGTGCGGTCTTCCTCTTTCTCCTACCCTCTACCTTTCCTAGCATTATTGTCTTTTCTAGTGATCTGTGCCTTGTCATGATGTGGCCAAGTACGACAGCCTCAGTTGGGTCATCTTGGCTACAAGGAGATTTCTGGCTTGATCTGTTCAAGGACCCCTTTGTTTGTCTTTTTGGCTGTCCAAGATATCCTAAACATTCTTCTCTAGCACCAGTTGATTTTCTTTCTGTCTGCTTTCTCTACTGTCCAACTCTCACCCGTACATGATGATGGGGAATATAATGGTTTGTACAATTCTAACGTTAGTACTCAGTTGTATATCTTTACCCTTTAGGATCTTGTCTAGTTCTTTCATAGCTGCCCTTCCCATTCCTAGTCGTCTTCTGATTTCTTGACTGCAGTTACGATTCTGATCAGTGTTTGATCCTAGGTATGGGAACCCTTTAACTATTTTGATTTTCTCATTGTCTAGGCTGAATTTATGTATTTCTTCTGTGGTCATTATTATTTTTTTCTTTGTTCAGCATTAAGCTTGTCTTTGCACTTTCATCTTTGACCTTTATTAGTAATTGTTCCAAGTTTGTGATGTCTTCTGCTAGTATGATGGTGTCATCCCCATATCTTAGCTTGTTGATGTTACTTCCTCCTATCTTTGTTCCTTCTTTTTCTGATTCTAACCCTTCTTTTCCTGTGATGTTTTCTGCCTGACCCCTTTGACAGTTGGGAACCAATCTGTTTCTCTGAATTCTGTTCTGACAGTAGCCTCTTGTCCTAAGTATAGATATCTCATGACTATCAAATGTAGTGACATTCCCACATCTTTGAGAGTTTTATAGGACCACTAAATGTTGCAAGCAGAACATGGCTTAAGCTGGATGCTAGCAGAAAGTATGGGGTGGGGGAAAGTTTGAACAGGACAGACATCTTAAAAGATGTCTAAAAGCACTTTAAAGACTGACTAATGTATTGTAGCACAAGCTTTCATGGATAATGGAGCTTGTTTCTAAGTAAGCATGCATAGAAGAACATATAAAATCTAGCAGCTGTCTACAAATTATAATAATAGATAGTTTAAATAAAAATAATACCTCATCACAGATGTAGAATATGTGTAATTAAAATTCTGTTCTCCACGTTTCCCTTCCTAAAGAGTTTGCAATATTGTGCCTTGAGTATAATTGAGAAAACTCAATGTTTCATATAACTGTTCATACTTAGTTTCAGTTGATTCAGTATAATAAACTTAACTTATTAGAATGCTTGAGTTGCTTTTCTTTTTTCCTTTTTAGGTGTAAAATATTAGAAACAAGCAATCCAGAACATCCACTATGTCTTCCAGGCCTTTTGAAAGTCCTCCGCCTTATCGACCTGATGAATTGTAAATATATATTTTTCTGTTCTTGCCAGCTCAGATTATTTCAGATAGGTAGTGTACACTGTTAAAGATATGAATTCTGGCAGCTCTTAACATTAATTGTGTAAACTGTAAGCACATTTATTATTATGCTAGACCTTAATCTCTAAAGTATTGCTCATTTTAAAGAGTATACATAAAGCAGATATCTTTTGAATTTGGTTCTGCGTATGGAGTTATGGATTTGTCTATAAGATTTATGGGCATATATGAATAGATTGGGGTTGGAAACCTGTGGTCCTTAAATGATGTTGGACAATGATGTTGCCATCATCCTCAATCATTGGCTAAACTGTATAGCGCTGATGGGAGATAGAATCCAACAGCACCCGGAAAAAGAATCCAACAGCACCCAGAAAATGAATTGGCTTAACAAGCTGGTGTATGGATTTGCATTTCACAGTAAACTGAAATCTTGGTGAAAGAGTCCATAGTGAAATATTTACATCTGGTCATAAAACAGGGGTAAGCTGAGCAGAAGAGTGACTTTAAAACAACATTTTAATCCTACTTCATCCATACAAATGAAATTGCTTTTTAACACTTTCTCTGTGTAAGACGTGGCTTGCTATATGATAGAAGGGTGCTGGGCTGGAAACTCTTGTTTGGTATGTGTGGATCTGTTAGCTGTTGCCTGTTGCTGTTGTAACTATTCAGTGGGAACAAATTCTGGTTCTAAGTCCATTAGATTTATTTCTAAATAACATACTTAGACTCAAGGCATTCCTCTTGTTCAGTGACAGAGCTGCTAATGTTTACTGTTTGGGCACATTACGTTATGACCAGTGAAGATTAGCAGCCTGGTCATTACATTACAGCATCTTGTCTTCTCATGTAAAAACTTGTATGTTTTCTAACAAGGAGTTGCTTACTGAGTAGCCAAACATTTAATAATATTTTGCTCAGTTTTCCAAGTGAGGTGCATATAAAGTACAATGCATACAAAATATATTGGTGTGGGTGTGCACGTATGTGTGCATGCATATGCATGAGGAATCTGAGCCAACTAAGGGCCTGAACAGACTGCCAGAAATAATCCAGTTTGAGGCCACTTTAACTGCCCTGGCTCAGTGCTAGGGAAACATGGGAACTAGTTTATTGGGGCACCGGAGCTCTCTGACAGAGAAGGCTCAATGTCTAAAAAAACCTACAATTTCCATGATTCCCTAGCACTGAGCTAGGACAGTTAAAGTGGTCTCAAGCTGCATTATTTCTGGCAGTCTGTTCAGGCCCTAACTTGACATTTCAGGTTCTTATTGTCTATAAAGGGTTAATGGTTCCTAACAGGCTTTGCTGCTTTATGTCTTCCTAGCAAACCTTCACACTATGCTCCAAGCAATAATACATATGGTGGCGAATTCCATTCCCAGCCAATTTTCTCTCAGCCTGCATATTCCTACTATCCAGAAGATGAAGTGCAACACTTCTACAAATGGACTTCCCCTCCAGGAATAATCAAGATCATGTCAGTTCTCATAATAGTGATGTGCATTGGCATCTTTGCTTGTGTTGCTTCCACATTACCTTGGGATATGGACTTCTATGGAGGTCTGGGAACTGGTATGGGATACCCAAGCTATGGAGGCACAGGTTTTGGAAACAATTATGCTGGTTACAGTGGCAGCAGTGGTTTTGGAAGTTATGGTGGCTATGGTGGTGGATATGGCTATGGCATTGGAGGGAATTATATCGATCCTCGGGCAGCAAAAGGTTTCATACTTGCAATGTCCGCTTTTTGCTTTATTGCTGGATTGGTGGTTTTTGTAACTAGCATTACCAAGACGAGCATGTCTAGGACAAGGAAGTATTACCTCCTTGTGATAATAGGAAGTGCCATCTTGCTGTTCTTGGTGTTTATTGCTACGATAGTTTATATTTTGGCTGTCAACCCAACTGCACAAGCTTCTGGATCAGTCTTCTACAATCAGATTTATATGCTGTGCAGCCAGTTCTATACACCAACAAACACTGGACTCTACGTGAATCAGTACTTGTATCACTACTGCGTAGTAGAACCTCAGGAGGTATGTATATTTAATAATATTCCAAATGCAAAATATTAGTTGTATTTTAACTGAATCAGAGGCACTGTTAAAATCTAGTTCTTCATTATTTGATTTTGTTTGTACCTTTCACTGGATGGTTGTTTGCTCTTTGACAGTGTGCATGTTCTCCTGTTTTCCCATGGTAAAATGAGGAAGATGAAAATGCTTTGGATCTTATTTGCCTATGTTATACTCCCAAGTAGAAACAGATAAATGAGTCCATATGATGGATGTGAAAACTCAGATTTAAAGTGAATAGAAGGAGCGTATCGCTTGCCAAATTAAGCCAACTTACCTCTTCCGGCTTCAATCCTGGATCCAGTAGACCCCTGGATGTTATCAGACATAAATCGCCGTTGATTTAGCCGCAACGCCGCCAGCTGAATCCATCCTGGGTCGAAGCCTCGCTGAGCTGGCCAATTTTTGAAGTCGGAAGCTCCCTGACTTCGAAAAAGTGCCGGCTGAGTGAGGCTTTGACCCAGATGGATTTGGCTGGCAGCATTGCAGCTAAATTGGTGGTGATTTATGTCCGATAACATCCGGGGGTATCCTGGATCCAGGATTGAAGCCGGAAGAGGTAAGTCAGCTTAATTTGGTGAGTGATAAGCTTGGAAGTTATTATACAAAGCCAGGATTCCAATATGTGGCATCTATCAGACTGTATGTGTTTAGGGGCATTCAAGTTTCCTGTTAATTTATGGCGACCCCATCAATTTCATAGAGATTTCTTAGGGAAGAAATCCTCAGAGGTGGTTTTACCAGTTTCTTCCTCTGAAATTTAGCGTACAGCACCTAATATTTGTTGGCATTTGGCAGTCTCCCAGTCAAGTCAGATTACATCAATAAATTGTTGGTTAAAATTGTCTACTCTGGTTAAAGCTCTCTTTCAGCTATTGAAACATATGCTAGTTAACAGCTGGCACCAACAAATGCATCCATAGTTTTAACTGTTATATTCATGGACTTTCTTAAGGTGCAGCTACACTGCAGAAATAATGCAATTTGACACCACTATAGGTGCTGTAGTGCCATCCTATGAAATCCTGGGATTTGTAGTTTTAGAATGTCTTCAGCCTTCTCTGCCAAAGATGCTGGCACCTCACAAAACTACAAATCCCACGATTCTGTAGGATGGAACCATTTAAATTAAAGTGGTGTCAAACTGCATTATTTCTGCAGTATAGATGCATCCTCAGTCTTTAATTGAATAACCTATATTATTTGTCCAGGGCAGTTATGTGGATAGTCACTAACTCTAGACATACTAAAATGGTTTTGAACAAGCTTCAATTCTAACTTCTGTAGAAAGGAACAAAACTGAATTTTAATGGTTAACTATCCAGAGTTGTGAATTACCGTAACAAGAGGATTTATAAAATCCTCTGACAAAGTTGTAGAGCTGCTAAATAGCTGCAAGCATTTTGATGAATGCAGGAATGCAAGAGTGCTCTTATTCAAGGGAGATATAGACCAACCATACATGACATAATTATACTTAAATTGGATCCCTCCAAAGAGATTGGTCCTAAACATGTTTACCAAACTGGGTGTTCCACTATGTTCACTAAGGTCCTTGTTAAATGCTTAGGATTGCAACTTCAATTACTTTTCAGATGAATGCAGAATTCACCTGTTAAACTTTGACCTTTTGAGAGAGTTCTGCAAAGGTGAATGTGTAATAAATGACCCTGCTTGTTTTATCTCCTGCCTTTTCTTTGAGGCAGAATGGTGGTCTGAAGATTAAAATGATAGACTCAGAAGTGAAACAACTGGAACCACCCAAGCAAAAATGTCTTAAGACATATTGTAGTTTTCACGTAAATGTTTAGGGTTGAAAATGTAATATTTGGAATCTAATTTATGAATGTTCAAAAATTGAGTTTCTGTTTGTACAGTGGTCCCTTGGTATCCATTGGGGTTTGGTTCCAGGACCCCCTGTGGATACCAAAATTCATGGATGCTCAGGTCCCATTAAATACAATAGTAAAATGGTGTCCTGTATGTCAAATGGCAAAATCAAGGTTTGCTTTTAGGAATGTATGTATTTTTAAAATATTTTCAAGCTGTGGATGCATGAATCCATGGATAAAGAATCCATGGATATGGAGGGCTGACATACATACGTATACACCCAGAGAAAATGCATTCATTATAAGTTGTGGCTTTTGCCAGTAAAACGCATGCAAATGAACATACCTACTCTTAAAACAAAGTGGCTCTAGGATGCGTTTTTTAAAAGCCTCATGGCTAATTGAACCAAGGATTATACAAACATGGCCCTTGTAATTAGGAAAACACAGCATGTCATGCTACCCTAACATTATTACTCTCTTAGTTTTGCCAAAGCTTGAACTTCTGGAAATGGGTGTGTGTCAGTTTGATGGATTGTAAGACCAGCTACGCATGAGAAACTTCCACCTTTTGCAAAATGCTGGCCTGTTTTGTTCACACTTGATCATTAATGTGCTAATTTTTACAACAGTTCTGTGAGGAAGGCTATTTTATTTTTAGTATTGTCTATCCACCACTAGCAGTTAGAAAGGAGCAGACCTGATATTTAAACCTATTTTGTGAGCTTTAAAATGCAATAAAACAATAGTATATTTATCTGTTTCTTTTCTAGGCAATTGCCATTGTATTAGGCTTCCTGATTGTTGTAGCTTTTGCCATAATAATATTTTTTGCTGTCAAGACCCGAAATAAAATTAATTACTATGGTAAACAGAATGTCCTGTGGGATAATACAAAAAGCTACGATGAGGCTCCCAATGTGGAAGAATGGGTAAGTTAGTTGTTTTCATGTTTGTTTTGGAACCTTAAATAATTGTGGTGATTGTGGGTATTTAAATTCACTAGAGCACAGGGGTGTTGTTATCTTTTGTGGTGATGCTAATTAAAGCCTTTAATAAACACGATTTGTTGAAGCAGTGTGCTTTGAGCTTAATTCATGATAATAAGAGTAAGGCAGCCACATATTTCCCCCCCTAGATTGCGGTACACTTGAACAGATTAGTGTTGGAACATGTAAAACTATAATTCAATCTCAAAATGAGTAAGAAACATGGGTCATTTACCATGAATAAGGTACTCTCTGGGTAGAGAAAAGTGTCCCAGAGGCTTTATTAGTCAAGTAAACTGACCCCTAGATGATGGTGCTGACTGCAAAATGTAGAAATCTTATTTACAGTTTCTTGTTGCCAGTCTATCCCATTGTTGTGAGATGGCAACATCTGATATAAGATGTGGACACTGTCAATGTAAAGTTGAACATTTACATTAAAAAAATACAGCTTTAAAACTGGTCATGCTTTTTTTTTTAAAAAGCATTGAAAACCAAACTAAATGCACCTAACTTACTGTATGATTGTCTTTGTGCATGAGCGCACTATGCACTTTGATATTTTATGACTTCCATGTGACGCTGGATTGCTTTGACTTTTATCAGAGGGTTAGTGTAGAGAGACTGACTATTTCATACGGTGCTTCAAATGATATGAGGTAAATGTTTCGGTGAGACAGTTTCGGGGCGTGTTCTGTGCTAGCTAATGAACTTGTTTACTCATGTTTCACTCCGACAGGGAAGGACTGAATAAATCTCAAACAGCAGATCTCAGGGAATAACTATACCTGAGCTTTTTTGTTGATTGTTAATTAAAATTTCCAAATAGAAGATTGTAGCTAAGTGCTGATATTTGAGCTGGCCTTACTTAAGAAATGCATTACTTTCTGGAGAAAATCTCTGCTCTCTAATGCCAGGAGAATTCTTTTAATACCATAACTTCTGCACTGTCATGTTGCTTTCTTACTGTTAAATGTTAGAACAGCTGTCCCTGGCATGATAGCCCTCCAGATGTGTTGGACTGCAACCCTAATGGAATGGCCAGTGATGGCCAGTGATGCTAAAAGTTGTCCAATATATTTGCAGGGGACTAGGTTGGGATAGACTCTTGGGGTACTCTCAAATGCTGTTATTAACTGCCCTTGACTCGATCTTAGCTCATGGTGACCCTATGGTGACACATCCCCAAGACTCTCTGTCCTCCACTGCTCTGCTTAATTCCTGCAACCCCTTAATACCCATTACCTCCTTAATAGAGTCCATCCATCTAGCTTGTGGCCTTCCTCTCTTCCCACTTCTCTCCACCTTTGCCAGCATTATTGTTTATTTTCCAATGAGTTCTCCCTTCTCATGATGTGTCCAAAGTATGACAGCCTCAGTTTGGTCATCTTGGCTTCCAGGGAGGTTTCCTGCTTGATCTGCTGTAGGATCCATTTGGCCCATGGGATCCTCAGCAGTCTTCTCCAGCAGCACATCTCAAATGCATTGATTTTCTTCCTATCATCTTTCTTAACTGTCCAGCTCTCACATCCATACATGGTAGTAGGGAATACAATGGCTTGTATGATTCTAACCTTTGTTCTGAGTTGTATATCTTTGCATTTTAGAATCTTTTCTAGTTCTTTCATAGCCATCCTCCCCATTCTTAGTTTTCTTCTGATTTCCTGACTGCAGTCCCTATTTCTATCAACGTTTGATCCCAGGTGCAAAAAAGCATCAACATTTGAAGAATCCAGGGTTGCCCATTTACAGGATAGTTTTTTTTTTCTTTATGTTCAACATTAAGCCTGCCTTAGCACTTTCTTCTTTGATCTTCCTTAGTAGGTGTTCCAGGTCTGTGAGGTTTCCTGCTAGTACTATGGTGTCATCTGCATATCTTAGATTGTTGATATTTCTTCCTCCTATTTTCACTCCTCCTCCTTCTGTGTCCAAGCCTGCTTTTCTTATAATATGTTCTACAGCCTTGTCTGACCCCTTTGCCAATTGGGAGCCATTCTGTTTCTCCATGTTCTGTTCTGACAGTAGCCTCCTGTCCTGAGTACAGATTCCTCATCAGTACTATCAGATGTGTTGGCACTCTCATGTTTTTAAGGGCATTCCATATCTTTTCATGATCTATGCAGTCAAAGGCTTTGCTATGGTCTATAAAGCACATGCTGATTTTCTTTTGGAATTCCCTGGTGCGCTCCATTAGCCATCATATGTTTGCAGTGTGGTCCCTAGTGCCTCTTCCTTTTCTGAACCCCGCTTGGATCTCTGGGATTTCTCTCTCCGTGTCAGGTTGGAATCTGTGTTGCAGATTTTGAATTATGAGCGTGATTTTGCTTGCGTGGGAGATCAGTTCTATAGTTGGCTGTAGTCTCTTGTGTCTCCAAGATGTACCAAGTGATGCACTCTCAAATGTACCAAGTGAATACACAGCAGTCTATTAAGAGTTACTCAATTACAGTACTTGTCTAAGTGATAATGGAGCTATTTACAGTATACATATGTGTGCGCACTCACGCTTCAAGTCTCCTGTTGATTTATGGCAACTTCATTAATTTAAGTACTCTATTACAGCTATGACTTGCTTATCAAATCAAGCAGAGAGTGCTCTGGTTGTCTTCAGAATCAACCATAACCACTTAAAATGAAAACACAGTTAGGGTTTTACAGATCAGGGCCATTCCAGGTCCTCAGATTTCAGGGCCAAAGTCTGAGACCTATGGACAAGCTGTGATGAT
Organism: Phrynosoma blainvillii; assembly: GCA_026167975.1. Taxonomy (NCBI): domain Eukaryota; kingdom Metazoa; phylum Chordata; class Lepidosauria; order Squamata; family Phrynosomatidae; genus Phrynosoma; species Phrynosoma blainvillii. The sequence continues at coordinate 55,618,827 of JANUYF010000002.1, read as the reverse complement.
AATACATGAGGGGATCTCCAGTGAGATCATTAAATGTGATACGTTAAGAAAAAGTTGTGCAGAGTATGTCAATCAAATAAAAAGTTCCATGTCTAATAAATTAGGGAATTATAAACACATACATTTTTCACTGAAATGCTCTTGTCCCAAGATCCCCCCTCTACACACCGAGGAGCAGAGAAAAAAGTTCAGGTCCTAAGATCTGGGAATCCAACACAGCTACTGTTATTGACCACCAGTATATTAAATTACCTTTTTGTTGTTCAGTGTGTATATCAAGCTGTAGAATCTAGTTAGGTGAACAGGTATTGCTTTTGCAGAACTTTTAGGTGTATTCCTGAGGACAATAGTTCAAATGGTAAGAGAAGAAGTAGAACTCACAGTGTCCACATCTTTGTAAGGACAATATGCCCGCATGATGGTTATATCTGCATTTGTGTGAAAGGAGGCTGATGGGTCCACAAAGCCAAGGTTGTATGAAAGGTGAGGACTTTGGCAGTTACCTGTGCCATGGAACACATGATTGTCAATGTCTCCTGCAAAAATAGGCAATAGAGAACTGCTGTATCGCTGCAGCTTTCTTCTGCCTTTTCTTGCTACCATCTTATTCTCTTCACTGTTTTCACTACCACTGTAGTTATACTGCTAGTAGAATCAATGAAATCTTAATCCTAATGAGAAAAACAGATATGTTTTTTTCAAAACAAAAACTGAAAAGCATATTCTTCAGGCTCACAATATTAATTGCATAGATTCGTACAATACACTTGGCTTTGGAACAAGATCTTCCTTATGCCTCTAGAATATGTGGATGTGAGCCTCTAATCCAGGGGCAGGCAACCTTTCCCCTTTAAGAATTCAGCTTCCAGAATTCCAGGAGCTATTGGCCAACATGGAACTATTGGCCAACATGGCTGAGGCTTCTGGGAGCTGAAGTCCCTCGGCCCTTAAAGGGGAAAGGTTGCCTACCCCTGCTCTAATCTGTGGTGTGACTGTATGTCTCCACAGGGCAAATTTTATCATTAGGTCTAAAGCCAGATGTTCAAGAAAGTGCCCCCTTTTCTGTTGCTTTCAATGTCCCTTCTTTTTTTACTGTAGCCAGTGCAGTGACTCCATCATTACTAGGTCAGTTTTGTAATGCCAAACTATGATTTAATGTTGCATGATCAAGCCTCAGGCCTGTATGTTTCCTTCCCTTACATCCTCCTACCCTTCCTTGCATGCTTCCCAATTTCAGAGCAACCACAGTTTGGTGCTGCGTATTTTCATATTTAACAGCAAATTATTATTTGCCATAAACTGGAAGTGTAATTAATCAGATTACATATGAAGACGAAAAGTGCACATAACCAGAGTTGATTTCTTTTCTTTTTCTAAAATAAAAAGGATCTGCTGAAAGATTTTCACAGTTGCTGTGTATCACTTCTCCAATAAATGACACCTCTGCATACATGCCCTTGAAATCATTAAACATGTTGGCTTTGCTACTAATAAGATACACAATAGGTGGCTGCAGTCAATCACAATTCCCTGTGAAGTGTACATGCATGTGTATATATGGTTGCATTCAGATTTCATAGCTTTAGGTATGTTAGAATGAATGGTGAACCACTGAATTTCTGCACCTTTGTGCTTGATTTCAGTCTTTTTAGAACAAAGGTCATATAGTTTTCATCATGCAGGTAGGAGGACAACTTGCTCATCTAACTCCCTGTTGAGGGAAATAGTTCTGTTTATACCCACACTGATTTGTATGTTGTAATTCCTTAGGGTTGCCGTAAGTTGGAAATGACTTGAAGCCACATAACAACAAATTTCTTCTTTGCCATATTCAATACCACAAAATTCCTGCTCTTGGTCAAGATGCAAATGTTGTAGACACTAATGTGCTTGTAATATGCAAGATTGATATAGCTAATGGGGATTTTGAAGGTCTTTGCTAAAAAGAAACCCAGTGCTTGTTTTTTCCTAGTATGCCCTTGGTCAACAAATAAGCTAAATAGCTTTTGTTATTTTCCTTAAAGGTAGTAAGACTATATTTCTGTCAGTACAGTGTTTTGGATTCACTGAATAGTTGAATAATTAAAAAACAACAACAGACTGATGACTTTTGTATGATGTGTATATACATTTGAAGGAAATATAATCAGTGGAACCATGATAAGCTGAAGCATTGTTGTGTGCCTTCAAGTCATTTCCAACTTCTGACAACCCTATCAGAGTGTTTTCTTGGCAAGATTTGCTCAGATGGGGTTTGTCTTTGTCTTCCTTTGAAGCTGAGAGAGTATTACTTGTCCAAGGTCCTCTAGTGGGTTTCCATGGCCAAACAGGAATTTGAACCCTGGTCTCCTAGGGTCGTAGTCTAGCATTCAAACCACTACATTGTGCTGGATGAAGCTGCTTTCCTAAATAATTGACACCAGTAAATGATGCAGCGAAATTCATTATCAGTGCTGAAAATATTCTTTTCGGATGTACTGCTATATTTTGGGGGATGTATAAACATATCCTGGGTGTTTGTTCTTCCAATATACATATATTTCTCTTGTACAGTACTTCTCAAATGACAGTACCTGGAGCATAAGTTTTGTCTACATACAAAATAGATGCACTCTCCAGTCTGACCCATAACACTTCTCTTCTAGCTCCCAGGAAACTGGGAAGGCAACTTTTTCACATCTACAGAATAGCTCAGTTAATATGGATACTTCAGTTCAAATCCTATTGATTGGTCCCAACTTGAGTAGACCCACTGACTCAATTGTTGAAGCATAAATATAGGTAAATCCCATTGATTCAATGTTTCTTTTCTGGTTGGGACTAGTAACAATAGGATTCAAAACTTGGCGCCCTACTCTTCTTTTTCCATTCCAAGAATGGGACTGTGCTTTCTGGACAAATATGAAATTTCTGGGGTTTCCCTGTATCCCCACTAGCTTCCTTAGGGAATCTAGTGCATGCTTTTCTCACTGAGGACAATGTCACTGCTGTGTAGTTTGTGGACAGGGAAATGATGAAGGCTCTATGGGAGCCCCTCACTGTGATTGACAAAGTAATGCATGTTGACATCAAGCCTATTTAGTGGCTTAATATGGTACAATAATGTGCTTCCTCACTCAGCTTCTGTTTGTATCTCTGTTCTGCTGACTGTCATTGCTACTGATTATAGTGTCATTGTGGATTTTTAGGTAGGGACTATAATGTTAGGGTGTCTCTGGTATTACTTTGAGGGTAGATTTCAGAAAGTGGTGACATCAGGCTTCTGCTCACTGTCCCACAAATAGCTTGTCTCCCTTGCTGTTTAACAGTATGTGTAACCATAGGGAAGGATAAGCTGCTGTGTTTGCTGCAGCAGTTTCTCATATCAAGGAGGTACTAAAATGGTCTTGGGTGGAGGATAAATCAACAACTCATCAACCATCCTGTGGCACCTTTACACTAAAAATTTATTGTAGCATGAGATTTTGTGAACTATGGCCAACTGTATCAGAATGTTGTTTGACAAACCATATGAGACTAATTTACTCTTTGGGCAAGAAGCCAGTTAATCCAGTAGCAGGAATTAGTCTGTTTTGGAAGATCAGGACTCTGCTTGAAAGATCAGGCTTGAATGTTAAGGTTGCCGATGGCAGGAGTTGGCAAACATCTCTTACAAGTTTAGGCTAGTGCACTTGTTAGACACATTTTCTCAAAGCTCAGAAATATGACTTTAAAAATTAGGATAATCTTATATTTAAAGGATTTTTTAAATAACAAGGGGAAATAATTAAGATTTTGCTGTTAAATTAATTATCAGTTAATGTCAATGACAACAAATGAATGTAGAGTTCACTATGATTAAATAAATGGAAGGAATTTAGCTTTCCCCCCCTAAATAACTTTCTAAGGCCTGAATTTTCAGAAGGTAGATATGGCCATGGACACAAATGCCTTAGTTACATCAAGGCTAGTTTATTGAGAAATGCCTTTGAGAAGTGGACAGAAAATTTAGCAGATTTAAAATGTAACTTCTAACTATTTGGAGCTTGCTATTCCACTTTCATATCAACCATATCTGGGCAGAATTCAAGAGCTGATTATCAGAATAAGTTCCTGACCATTCAGCAATTCTTAGTCACCATTGACTGGAACATGAAAAAGGATGTACCTGATAGTGGTGTACAGAATGTGGAATTTCCTGCCCCAGACGATCCACACCTTGGAGGGCTGACCACTTGCCCATGGGCTTAGACTGCCCCATGGAGACTCTGGATCCTCCACCCTTTCGGCAAGTTTCTACCCCATTGGCTGGGGTGGGGGAGAGAAACATCTTTGCTGTTACCTTTGATCAGAGATAACTTGGATCCCCCCCCCCATTGCACTGCTTTGCCTCCTATTTAGGAGGAAGAGTGGTGTTTGCTGTCAGTAGTTGAATCCTGCTTCTTGTACTGTGGCATGGGAAACATGACTAATAAGACACGCTATGACTATAGAGACTTGTGGCATTTGGAGAAAAGCTTCTGGAGAATTTTGACCGAAGGCTATATTACATAGTAGTGCCACATGGAATAAACAGGAGAATGTAAAGAAAAAAACCACCCCATTGTTTCTTTTTCCTGTGGAAAAGGCTTTTGCAAATGCCCAGGTAAAGCCTGAAAAACCAGTTAAGCTGTTCGCTCCCCTTTTCCCTGTCTAAAGGAAATCCTGAGGTGAAGACACACAGGTATGAAGTTGACTGTCAGGACTATAATGCTGAAGTTTAGATGCAGTCATAGAATAAAAGTCTTTTATGAAGTTTGTTATACTAGTTTCTTGGGTGGTGCAGCCATCATAAAAATAATGGCATGTGGAGGAAAAGGCCATTTTATCTTTATTAGTGCTGTTTTCCCTTTCTTCCTCCATGTCCCTCATTGACAAGCAGATTTGTTTTCTTCACAGAAAAGGAATACTCTTCATATAGAGATCAACAATAATCTTTCTTTATAATAATAAAGAGGAGTGGGCAACTAGCGGGCCCGGGATCACATTGGCCCAAATCTATCAAAGGCTGCACCTCTACCACCAAAAATACATCAGCATTTGACCTTTAATAGCAGCATTTCCCCTTTAATACAGGATTCACATAATTGGTTAGGAAGCCTCTTAGAGAGCACTAATCTGCTTCTCAACCAATTATGTGAGTGCTGTTTTAAAGGGAAAATGTGGTGGAGGTGCAGCCCCTGGCAGGTTTGGGCCAGTGTGATCCCTGACCCACCCTAGTTGCCCTCTATAAAGAAAGATTATTATTGATCTCTATATGAACAGTATTCTTTTTTGTGCAGAAAACATTCTTTTTATCGTACGTTCTACAAAAAAAGTTTCAGGTTAGAGAAGCATGTGTGTTCTGATACAGCCTTAAAAATTTATCCTCAGTATGATTGATACCTGCACTGTGCAGATACTGCCTCACCCAGAAATGGGATTGGCTGCTTAATAGGAGGTCACACCAGGATGGCTGCCTCCACCTATGCTATACTTATCACATTACCTAGAATTTCCAGATTCTGGCACCTTGGGACAAACATTCCTGAGTATGTGAACATGTTGCTCCTAGAAACTGTTCTGGCATGTTCTTGAATATAGTATCCTGGGCTTTGCCCTCAGGTGTCCTGTCTAGGGCAAAAGCTGTCCCACAGACAGTCTAGCTCAGAAGTATCTTGATGTGGCAGATGGCCCATTGTAGGCACTCAGTGTATTGCAGAGAGTGAATGGCAGCTGTCTCTGGCACGGACCAGAGCATGGAATGGTACTCCATTGTTTCAGCTTGTTACAGTGTTTAAAAGGTAAGATGTAAATGTTGTTCAGTATATTACTTGCTACCTTTTTCTTGTTTTTATTTTTCTAAAACTTCAGCATGGCATAAAACATGAACATTCCATGTCCAAGTGTTTCTAAAAGTGCCTTTTAAATATAACTTTTAACTAGAAAATGCTACTGATTACATTCCTATGCCACTAATTACACTGGTATGCCATTTCCCCTCCTCACATTTCTTGTGAAAAAGAACTTAATTGTGCCCCCGTTACAAAAAACAAACAACCACAAATTTACTATGGGTAACTACATTACTTTTGCCATACTACTTCTAAGTTCAGATGGGTGGCTTGAAACCACAATTGTCAGAAGCTCTGGCCTATGGGTTAGCCATTCTAAATGTATGACTTACAACTCCATTCAGCACCATTATCATCATCATGATGGGCAGCAGTCCATCTGCCTGCGAGTAAGTGCAAAGGACCGAAAACAATCTGCTCAGGGCCTCTAAAACCTGGGCCTGAAAGCAGTCATCCCAAGTAAGAGGGAAAGGTAACTGGATTTTGCTTGGATCGGTTGTCTTGGGTGAAGCTGGTGAGGGTGTAAAGTTGAGCCTTCTCTGTGGAATGTGTTTCCCAGCGTGGGCCTCCTGGCTTTCTTAGTGATAGCTTTTTGTTGACAAGTAAAAATGTGCCTGTTCTATTTTCATCTAGCTGATTTCACCTGTAAGACAAGCTTGTTAAGATATTTTATTTATTCATTTATATATGTCCTTTCCCCCAATAAACCCATAGTGGCTAAAAATTGAGAACACAACATGCAAACACCATTACAGCCATAATCCTAAAACAGCAGACACATTATAAAATACATAAAACCATCAACAAAAATCAAGAGATAAATAGAGGACCTGAGCTTGCCTGTGCACCAAAAGGTGAACAAATGTTTCAGCTGGCATCTAAATGACAGTTCAGTGATTAGCCAGTTGTGTTGTGATGGCTGAGTTATTGCTGGTTTTCTGCCCAGTTTTAATGTAATAATTTAGAGTGGTTGATTTTTAACTTTGTTTCCCACATACTCCTTCCAGAATTAGAGACAGCATACTCTGAGTGTGAGTTGTTGGGACCGACAGTGACTACCATTACTTATGGGTGAGAAACAGCCAGCTATTTCACATACTGCTGTGTGGCAGAAATGTGACCAAAGTTTTGTACTGGTTCCTTTGTACATGTTGAATCAAGAAGGGAGTTCCTGGTGTGGAACTCTTTTCTGGGTGTGTTACTGAAATTCTCAGGGTGGTTTTATTTACATCAATAAATACACAAGAATCACTAGAGCTTGATTTACTTGAATGCACTGAAACATCATGATAAAGGTCAAATCCTGGAGAACTCTGGATTATCATGGATGAGGCAATATCCTGTTGTTTTGAGTACACCTGCTGCAAGCAGAAGTAGCTAGACTAACCATGGATCTTCCTCTGTGGTTTCTCATAACACTTTGAACCCTGCACTCTCTCTTGCATGGGAAACCTAATAAATTGTCCATGGTTTACTATTGGTTTCTGTGGTTTATTAGAGGATGGTTTGGATGTTGCAGTAAGTAAACCAGAGCAGCAGAGGTGATCAGGAATGATTGAGTCGGTATACAGTACTTGTAAATCATGGGTAGGAAAAGTGTAGCCCATGGGCCACATGCAGTATCTGGGGGCCAGGTTTATAGCCCTTGAAGTTTCCAGACATCCACATATTTGAGGGGGGGAAATCTGTGATTTAAAAAACAAACAAACACACACATTCAAACTACCACAAAATGTGGCAGCTTGGGTGATGACAAGCAGTCATGGATAGCTTTATCTCCATGACTAATTCATCTGATCACCTTCTATAGCTGTCTAAGTCAGCTGTCTTCACATCTTCTGATAGCAAATTCCATAGTTTATTGGTTGGTGTTGACTCGTACTCTTACATGGACCTTTGAATCAGTTAACTTGGTACAAAGTATTGGCAATGGGAAAACTGATTAATTGTATCTAAGTGAAGTTGCATATTATTACTCCTGTGGCAGACTGATAGCAATCCTCCTGTTCATAAAAGAATTTGCATAGTAAGAGGTCTACAGAAGAAGGTGCAGAAGGTTAATTTCATTTAATACCAGCAAGGAAGGTCTCTTTCTAACAACACCTTGTGACATTTAAGAATCCGGAATCCCACCTGTTAAAATGTGAAGAAATTATTCAGTTATGGAATGATAATATCCAGTTCAATGTTATGCTTTAATCTTTAATTTAACACGAGTTTATTCTTGCAGGTGAAAAATGTAAATGCAGAGCCAGGAGTACCAATGCCAGTCACCGACTATCCTGACCGGGTTGCTAGTTCAGCAGGTTACTCGGTTTCTGATGCTCCTGCACATCGGGTCTATAATGATAATAGCTACAGAGCTACTCCGTAAGTACACTGTACCCATTTGTCTGATGGAACAGACACAGTGGAAATTATCACAAGGGAGGCTTTTGTCCTCCTCCCATGAATAAACTGCATTTAAATAGTTGTAGTAGTGTGATTGGGGTTCACACTCCCGCACTTTTCTCCTGTCCTTCTCCCATAATTAAAGCATAATTGAGACTTACCAGCACACATGTTCCATCAGTAAAGTGTCATTGAGCTGTCATTTGGCAATAACAGAAGTCCCTGTTATTGGTAAATGGTGGCTCAATGACGTTTTACTGATGGGATAGGCACGCTGATAAGTCTCAATTATGCTTTAATTATGGGAGAAGGATGGGAAAAAAGTGTGGGAGTGTGAACCCCGATCACGCTATTACAACTACTTAAATGCAGTTTATTCACGGGAGGAGGATGAAAGCCTCCTGTGCAACAGGAGGTCATTGTGAGATTACAGCTAAGCAGGGAGTGGGGCAGGCTATAATATTAGTTGCTTCCTTCCTCATTCCAGCCTTAGGAAGCATGAACTAATCTTGCTTCATCAAGTCTTTCCATCACAATGGTATACCAAGCATGGTGTTGTGGGTATGGTCCAGCCCGGATGAAACAATAAGGGGGTGCACGTAGGTGTGCCACTGCCCTCCACTCACCACCTGACAGCATGTGCTCAGCTCCAGATACCCCAGATACCAGAATATGTTGCTAAGCTGTTACTGCTGTGTACATGTGTGCATGAGGCTAGAAGAGAGGGGGGAGAGAGAGCTTACAGGAGTGTGGATTGCAGAGAGCTTGCAGCAACCCAGAATCTGATTTCAAAGTTGATTCTGAATAATGGTTTAGCTTGATATCCTGATTAGTTCCAATTGTAGATAAATGTTCTGATGGTAGCAGTGTTTATCATGGTTATGCCTGGGATGGACTGAAGTACAGAATTCATCCTTCCAAACATTAGGAAATAGAAGAAGGAATTGGAAATAGTATCCCTACATATAGCCAAGCCACGCAAATGGCAGAGTAGAGTCTGTTTTTTAAAATCACTGTGGAGGTTCTTAAATCTCACAGTTAATTACTTTTGTTTTTGTGATGTGCTAGTGAACGTTTCATTTGTGGAAATTTTTATCAGAGACTTGAATAGCTGTGTATTTTTGTTTTTTACTTATCCCAAAGTAAAGCGTAGCTGTGTACTGCAGTATGTTTTCTAAGATGTATAGATCTGATAAGCATAGTGATAAGCATTACAGAACATATGAATACTTTGAGAACAAAGATGTTAAGCTTTTGACTAGCGTATGGTTTCTGGGTTACACCATTTTCTTTTCATGTGGTGTGTTTCTGGTATCTTAATAATAAGTGTTTGTATAAGGATAGCCTGTATTTGAATAAGAATAGCTAATCAACATGTTGATAACCTAGGAGGTGAACATAATACTTACAGTGTAAACTTATGCATGACTACTCAGAAGTAAGTCATACTGAGTTCTGTGGAACCTTTTCTCTCAGTGTGTGTAAGATTGGAGGCTTAGTGTACTGGGTGTCTTTTTCTTTGGCTGCAACTGTTTGGCTAAGCACTTCACTTGCTCTTTAATATTAATGGAAATATATGACAAAAGTGACAAGAATAAAAAGCATTAAGTTTATTGGAATCTGAAGTTGGCTCTAAAATTGTGTTTGAGAATTTTTAAGGAAAGTGGAATGACCCCGTGTTCTTTTCCTATATGCATCTCTTTTAAACATGAAATTTTGTTAATTTTCTCCCAAGTTCTTGGGAACAGAAGAATATTTGTAAGACCTCTTAAACGACAGCCATGATCACCTTAGGCATGTTTGAATAATGTTCACCATAGTGACCTGAGAAAGACAATTTATGCTTCATCCACATATTTGGGAAATGTCTCCTTGCAATCTTTCTTGGCTCTACTATTTGGAAAGACAGCTTGCCTTATTGATTTTTCTAGCATTGCAGTTGTTCACTGAGTATTTCTTACAAGTGATGGTTTATTATTTGTTTACTTCCTTGCAGCACATTTTCATTGTATGAGTTCAAGAGTAGTTCTGCAGAAGTGATGATCTGGAGGCATGTGAATTTTCTGTGGCTTGCTTTTTTATCTTTAGGATTTGGTTTTGAAAGACGCTCATAACTAAACCTGTTAATTATGTTTATAAATAAAAAGAATGGAGCTGGTGTACCATTTACATAAAATAGCACTCTAATGAATAGTTGTCATAGTTGACAACCACCTATTTTAAAAGGTGTGGCATATGCTTCACATCTTCATTGCAACATTTTAGTTCTCAAGAAAGAATGAGAGCACTTTGCTCTAGAGAGGCTTTGTTAAAGTAGCCAGACCCTGGTGTTGAATAAAATACCATTTATCTATAATAGGCATTCAGCTGAAAAAATTGACTACATTAACAGCATTTAGAAGGCATTAATTCATGGCTACAGCTTCTTTGTTTCCACAGTTGAAAGTCCCTCACTCATCTAGGAATTTATCAGATTTGAGTAAAAGAAATAAATCATAAATCACCCAAGGATCCAAACTTATATTGCACCTGACATGATGGACATTTTAGAACTTCAGGCTTGTTCTCTAGCATTCAAATAAATGGGGAGGGGATAATTCTTCAATGAGTTTCAGGGGATTCACTGTGGTGATGGGAGGAAGCTCCACACATATCCTCACAAGCTTGAAGTTGGAGAGTAGGGGTGAAATTGGCAGTTTTGGGGCTGGATAGCCAAGGCACTCTCCATCCACCTTGGAGCTGAAGAGGAGAGAAGCCAGGTGTCTTTAAGCTCTTACAGAAATGCAGAACAGTGTCAAGTATTGTAGCCGTGAGCCTGTAACTCTCAGCTGAGAATAAAACCCCACTAAATTCAACAAGATTGCCTTCTAATTGAGCAAGCAATTTAAACGTTAAAAAGCAACCCTGTTGTATTCAGCTGGGCTCTCAGATAGATGTTACAAGATTGTAATAAAAATGGCAAAACTTGGAGCCCATACTTCTTGGTTTTGGCCTTAAGATGACATGCTAATTCCTTACTTTGTGTACAGATGTCCCTTGGGCAGTAGTTGGAAGTTCACCTTAATAAATAAGTGAATATTATTCTAACTGAATGCAGGCATTTAATGCCTTTCAAACAGCTGTAACTTTTTGGGGTAGTTTTATGAGGGGCCAGACTTAAGTTTCATGAGATGCCCTAAGAATTCTCATATACCCCAACCCAAAGGACTAAAATGACACCAGAGAAAGGGAGAAGAAAGTGGAGGTGTAGGAAATATGAAATCATTTCACTGGAATATAATTAGACTTGGTTACAGTAGGATGTGAGTATTGGGATTGGTGCCAATGACAAAGGCAGCAATAATTTATAGTATTTAGCCACTTCCACTTGTATCTCCACCTCAGTGTGTTAGATTCTTGAAGTGAATCTCTCATTAAAACCTAATGAGTAACGTTTATTTAAATTTTAGAAGCATAGGTAGCCAGAAGCCTAGCACTTTTCCATTCTGACTGTTCCAGTCTTTTCAGTGGCAAATGCTTTCAAACCTTTCTTTTATTCGTGTGCAAAAAATAAAATAAAGTAAAATAAAAAATCAGTGTGTTGGGTTATTTGCATTTCGATTTATTCTTTAGGTTACCAAGACTGAGGAGTCCATTAGCTGAGGCAGAGTTGCAGTTCTAGGGTGCCATCGTTAGTGACATATGGGTATGATTGTTGGGCTTACATGTGCATATGTTGCCACCTTGAATTCCATCTTGGGAGAAAAGCAGGATATAAATTCAATAAATAAATAAATAAATAAAATTTTCATTTGGCTGGGGGCAGAGGGGCTATTCTCTTGCTCTTTGTGCTGTATCCAAAACAACCACTTAGTATATGTCAAGCCCTGGAATGTGCTGCTGCTGCTTACTGATGAGGAGAGAAAGGAGAAGGGGAGATAATTCACATGTTAAAGATGTAGCTACTCTGGGCTCTGAAGGGAAGGAAAAAGAAGATGCATTCCATCTGTGAGCATCCTTTCTTTCTTTTCTCTCTCTGAGCTGAGACTAGCTGCATCTTCATTGTCTGAACTGCTTCCCTCCTCTCCTGGTAAACAGAAGCAGCAGAGCCCTCTCATGTGGTTTATTAGCTGCTGGAATGAAAAGAAGACATGGAACTGCACAGACAGAATGTTATGCTCTGCATTCTCAATGTAGGTGTATTGGCCCCAGAGGATATCGGGTAAGGGTACTAGTTTAGGATGCAGAGGGAGCATCCTAAGCTGGTACTCTTTCTCCAAGAGCCCAATTCACAAATTATTAAATATATACTTAACACTCTGGAACTGCAGCTGACTTTGTTTGCTATGGAAAACTATAATGTCACATTAGTCTACCTCACTCTGTAAAACAAAGTGATTAGTAGTGTATTTCTGAAAAGCAGGGGCAATATTGAACATAGCACTCAAGAAAGCACTAAGTAACAACCTTTATACTGTCTCTGTTTTAATATATATTGTTGATGCTTTGGCCTGAAATCTCAAATGTATGTTGTTGTTTTAATTTTATAATAGAATACCAGAGCCTACTGCTCCCTTAAAGCACTCTCAGTATGGCAACACCACTAATTACAATGGGTCAGCTAAGGATCACATGCAGAAAAGAAGAGCAGGAAAACCTAAAAGGACCAGTACAGACAACTATGATGGAGATTATACCACTGGAGGAGAATCTTGTGATGAGCTGGAGGAGGACTGGGACAGGTACAGACACCTCCACAAGCCTGGATATTGCATTGGCATAGCATGTACATTACAATATTAGAGCAAAGGGAACCTGTAGTACCTTTGAGACTAACAAAGAAATAAGTTTGTAGCATAAGCTTTCATAGACTGAGGTCCCAAACACACTGCAGAAATAGTCCAGTTTGAAACTTGCTTTAACTGCTCTGGATCAATGCTAGGGAATCCTGAAAACTGTTGTTTTGTGAGACATTTAGCCTTCTCTGTCAGAGAGCAATGATGCCTACTTCATCAGATGAATGGAGTGAAGATTTCACTCCATGCATCTGATGAAGCTATAAAAGTTTATGCTACAAACATCTTTCTCTCAGTTACTTCCAAAGGTGCTATACGTTCCCTTTGCACACTGATCTAGACTAACACAGCTTTGACCATTAGAGCTGAGAGCCTATTTTTAGCTCCTTTTAATGTTGACTGACAGGAGAATATGCATATAGTATGGTGAAAGGCATAAGTAATGGAACTGAAAGCAGATTCTCTAGGCAGATTTAGTACTGTTGTATACTCCACTTGGTTTGAATTTTAATTGTTTATTATTATTGTTTATTACCTGTATAGACCCGAAGTAGATTGAGTCCACATATCTCCCAATATGAATCTGTCCAAGCTTAGAAATCTTCATGGGGAGGGCTTTCTTTTGGGCCCACCACCATCACAAGCACCTGTGGTGACAACATGCAAGAAGGCCTCTTTAGTGACTGTTTCCAGGCTGTGGAACATCTTTCCACAGAGGCAAATTTAGTCCCTTGTCCATTTTCCATTGGTCAACAAAGACCTTTTTTTATTTATATAAGCTTTTGGCTGAATCAGACCTCGCAGAGAGCATTTTCGTTGACTGCCCCCAAACTATGGAATGGCCTGCCGGATGAGATCCGTCTTATTACAACACTCGCGGCTTTTAAGAAAGCAGTTAAGACGGATCTCTTCCGGCAGGCATTCCCAGATTGATCCTCTTGAGGAATGAATATTGAATCCTCTCCCCAGACTCTCTGTTGTGTTGTCACTATTATTTTATCACTCTGTTTTTATTGACCTTGTTTTAATTTTTTTCTAGTTTAATTCGGTCTTAAGGGGTGGGAGGGATGGGTGGAGGGATCAGGATACTTAAATGTATTTTAATTATTGTATTTTAATTGTTGTGAGCCGCCCCGATTGCTATGCAGAGGGGCGGGATAAAAATAAAATTTATTATTATTATTATTATTATTATTATTATTATTATTAACATAAAGGTCTTCTAATGGGTTTGTGCTGTACTTTTATGCTCATTGTTCTGTTTTAAATGCTTTTAAATTATTTTAAGTAGGCACTCTTTTTAATAGGATGCTTTGTGTAATGATTTCCAGACTCTTTTTTTTTCTACCATTATGATTGATTTTTAGCTGTATTTTGCTTTAATCTTTATGGTAAGTCGTGTTTGATCACTTGTCAGGAGGAAAAGCAGGATATTAAGCAAGCAAACAAACACATACAAATAAAACAACTTCTATAGTCTTTTGCCATAGATCATGATATCTAGAGCTGATGGCAGTTACAGTCACCTCAGTTTTACTATGGAGATTACCACACCGACTTTTTGCCTGGCCTCAGTGCAGGACCTAACTGTTCTTAGCAAATCACAGGAGAAGTATGGATCGGGTTCGGGATGGCTAAGATTGGAAATGTGATGCCTCTGGGCTGGGAATCAAGATGTGTGTGGTAACACCCAATCTTAATTTTTTTTCAAAAGTTTCAGCCTGCGCTGAGGCTGGGCAAAAAGCCAGTGCAATAATCTCCATTGTTAGTGGAATAAACAAAGTCTGGCGATCTGCATCTGAAGTAGATGCTGTCCACTTGTTAGTGAAAGTTAGCATTTTAATTGGGAATTTAGGTGCAGTATCTTTCTTATGACAAAAAGAAGCACCACTGTTTCTCTATTTGAATTTGAGTAGAAGTATTTTATATGGGTTGTCATGAATGTTGAATGTTAGTGGAGAGAAAAATCAGTTGGTTTAGCTGCTGCACTACTTGCCTATCTGGTATCAACCCCCCCGCCCCCAAAAAAAAAGTGTGTGGAGGGAGAGGAGGGGAATGAGGGAGGTTAAGGAAATGTAATGTACATATGAAAGCAACATCTCTTGAGATGTTGCCTGTATGCTTAATCACATGTCTATGGATGTTCTAAGATCTTGCCATAAGAATATAGCAAAGAGGTTAAAAAACACACCCAATAGATTAGTGCTTAAGTGAGTGGATAAAAGAGACAAATGGCTAAAATAATTGGATTGCTCACTAATCACAGCTCCTAAAATAAAGCTATGTCATCCTATTCTGTAACAGTGTTTATGAAACCTGTAATTTCTTAAAGTGTTCCTTAACATAACGTTTATACTCCAAACATCTAGTATCCAGGAATAATAGTCAAGAGGTACAGGCAGAATGCACTTCAGCTACTCTTTACATAAGCTTAAAGCGAAACTCAATTAAGCAAGTTATGTGTAGCTATGGCAACTTGATTCAGTCTGCTAAGCTGCTGAACTTCTAATGAAACTCACATTGCTTTTTAAGCAAATAATGACAACTTCCATTCTTATGCCCACTTCCCTTATGAAGAACATAACACATGTGTTTGTGGGCATGCACATGCTCACCTTTGATTTTTTGGGGGTTGATCATGAATACATGGAGAAAAGATGCAGCTAAAAATAGTAACCATAATAGCCAAGTAGAAGTCTTGCTAAAGAAAATCCTGTAGCTGTTTACATTCTGGGAATGTGTTTGTTTCACAAAATTGTTACTCAGTATCAAAACTACAACAATATGCAGATCCATAAGTAGTTTGTTAAGCTGACTATCCAGTTCATTTTCATTCATACATTTGTTAAAAATAGCCACACTAAGGTTTCAGAACATTGTGACTGCAGAAAACAGAATGTTTATAAGTGAAGTGATTGTGCACTTCCTTTGATCAAATTGATCAAATAAAATACTGTGTGTGTATGTGCCTTCAAGTTGCCTGTTGATTTATGATGACTTGATAAATTTCATTGGATTTTCTTAGGCAAGGAATATTCAAAGTGTTGCATAAGATTCTTACAAGCATGACTAAAGTTCTAGTATAATGTGTCTACATTCTGCAGTTTAAAGTTTAAACTAACAAGTGAAACTGAAATGTTAATTTGGTTCCCAACTGAATTAGATGTTCTTTCCCTATAAGCAATGCTAGATGTATTGTTTTAAAGTTTGGCATCCCTGCAATTGAGTAAGCTGCTTCCTTTATAGAGAAATGACATTTTTAATCACTCTTCACCCAGAGAATATCCACCCGTATCATCAGACCAACAAAGGCAAACATATAAGCGAGATTTTGATGCAGGACTACAAGAATACAAGCGTTTACAAGCAGAGCTGGATGAGATCAGCAAGGAACTCTCTCGTCTTGATAAAGAACTGGATAACTATGTTGAAGACAGTGAGGAATACAGGGTAACTATTGTTTTAAAATCTGCTCCAATTCTGCATAGACATAAGTGCCACCTTATCACATACAAGGAAACTGACCACTCAGTGTAACCATCAGTTGGCTGTGTGGTTTATTTGATGCTTAAAAGGAACAACTAAAATGAAAACATAATTTATTTTAAAGATGGAAGCAGCAAATAGAATTTTTTTTTTAGAAATCACTATTGTGATGCTGATGATACAATATAAAACCTGCCACAAGTTGCCCACACTTGTTTGGCCTCGAGATGTTTGGACTTCAGCTCTCAGAATTCTTTATTATTGGCTCAGATGACTGGGGCTTCTTGGAATTGAAGTCCAAAAACCACCACTTTAGAAAAAGTTAAATCATCAGAGGAACTTTCTAACCAATTTTACCAGCATGCACCCAATACTGTTGGTAATCAGCAACATGGAAAATGTTCAGTTATGTTTATCTCTGCTGAGGAGGTTCCATGTGTCTTTCCTCAGTGTTTGCTGGCTTTTCTTCTGAATAATCTGTGATTAAGTTATTACAATCTTGTTTGCTTTTGAGCCAGCTTTTTGAAGTCAAGAAAGATAGGACACTTCCTGGCCCTTTTTCTTCAGTCCCTCATTACTCAGGCTCTCATGAAACACTGCAATTGTTCCTGGCTTTCTTTCAGCTGTCTGATTTCTGATCCCTTTTCCTTCTTCCTTTTGCAAAGCAGCAAATTAGTAACAGAAATAGACAGACTGTTAGTTCATTTAGCCTAGTAATATCATCTTATTTGGGGGAGAGGGAGTCGTTGGAACAAGGACACTGTCTTACCTCAAGTCAGAACAAATGACTATCAAGCTCAACATTGTTTACCTTGATGGTACTTTTGGTTTCAGATAGATCACTTTTTTGTGCTGCTGGAGGTGATAGAGACTGAACCCAGGATTTTTGTGTGTGCAGAGGCTGTTCTGTGCTACAGAGCTATGCTGTAGGCATGTTGCAGGCTAGATGAACCGATGTCTAACCCAACACACCCAAATAGTTTATAATCTATAATCCACACCTGTAAGGAAGCAAGGTTTCTTTTAGATCAGGGTCACATCTGTCAGTAGTTAGAGGTTGCCTTGATCCCACACTGGACTTTCCCAGATTTAGGGGTCTGAAAACAAATCATCACATTTTTCTTGGGGTGTGGTGACTCTTTTAGGTCTGTATAGGCCTTTTTTCAAAACAGGAAACAATTCAGTGTTCCTAAAGGTTGTATGAATTTAAGAAATATGATTCCTATCAGTTCAGCCAAATGGCTAATAATGTCCTCCCAAAGCTTCAAAACTCATAATTTTTAGGTTCACACAGACCTTTTTTCAGAAGTCAAAATGATCACAGGATCACTTCCTGATTTGGAAAAAAAGGCGAATAAAAAGGCTTTTAAAAAGTGACAAGCCACCCAGAAAACACAATAGAATAGCCCAGTGATTCTCAAATGATGGGGTGGGACCCCTGGGAGGGGGCATAAGAGTCACTCAAGGGAGTATAAGACTTGGAGGCCCTTATCTCTCCTCCTCCTCCTCTTCCCAAACTCTTTTACAGTATGTTTAAAATTTATACATGTGTTGAGTTAAATACTGAATTTACTTAAATAAAACTGTTATCATTTTAACAATGTTACTTCCTTATAAAATGTTAAAATATGAATATATTTGTATGGGCACATGAAAATATGCACACTAAATAAACAAAATATTTTTTTTCATATATTACGTCAAGTGGGGCAGGTACAATATCCATATGTAGATGTAAAGGGCTTAAAGGTTTGGGGTTTTAAAGAAGTTAAAAGGGTTAAAAGGATGTAAGGGGTTAAAAGGGTTAAAGGTTTGAGTAACACTGGACTAGCTGATAGCACATATCAGAAGTTTGGGGAACAGTATTGACCATTTGAGTGGAGGACCTATACATTGGAGGGGCATGGAGAGTGGATGTGGCCCATGCTTTCTCCACTCTTGTTTTAGATATAAAACTGCTCTTGCCCATCAGAATTTTACACAGTCTTAATAATTTGGCCTGCTTTTATTCTGCTTTCTCTCTGGGATAATGCTTGTTGCCTAATTTGAAACATTTTTTTCTTGTAGGCTGCTGCTGATGAATACAACAGGTTGAAGGATATAAAAGGGGTAAGTAGTTTGATTGTTACTTAAGAAAACAATTAAATTATAAGAAGTATGTTACTTGTTTTTCAGTGAAGTAAGTGTAACTTATCTGAAGACTACACAGCTTGATTCTTCCCAGTCTCTGAGGTCTTTCTCCTTCCTTTCCAACCATCCCATTTTCTCCCTGTTTGCCTTATTTATATAAGACAGGGGTCCCCACACTTTTTGATCCAAAATGGCGCCCGGAGTCATGCGCATGTGTCCAGCATCGCACGCGCATACGCAGGACTCCGGGTGCCATTTTGGAACACAAAATGGCGCCTGAGTAGTGCGCATGTGCACGCAACTCTGGGCGCCATTTTGGAACACAAAATGACGCCCAAGTAGTGTGCATGCGCGTGCAATGCCAGCGGTGGCAGGACTGGCTATGGGCCGGTTCAAAGGCCTGGACGGGCCGGGTTCGGTCCGCGGGCCGTAGTTTGGGGACCGCTGATATAAGAGTTTATCCTTGATCAGAGAGGACAGAGAATGCAGAAGAAACCTCAGATACTGCTCCGACTGCATAAGTAGTGCAAAACAACTGCCTCTACCATCTATCTTCAGCTGAACTAGGGAGTGTTGGTGGGGTGTCTGTGTGTGTCATTGGAGCAGATTTGTGCTACAAATAGATGGTTTGGGTATTTGGCAAGTGTAGAGCCAAAGCCGTCTTCAGTCTTTCCTCCATCTTTAAGCCAGGGTGCCAGGGACTTGCTGTAATATCTCCCCACACCCACCCCACTCAGTTTCTATACAGATTAAGTCTCCTTTATCTGAAATTCCAAAATATATAACTTTGTGAGTGCTGTCATGACAGGGCTGGAGCAGAAGCAGGGAGAGACATGGCTTGGCCAAGGTCACAGCCAAACTTTCCACAAGTGGCAGCTGTGGTGGCTGCTGCTGTTGATGTTCTACCCAGCCACAATGAAACCTAGAGTGGGATGCGTCAGCAGTGAATGGTTGCTGGTGACCATCTCCAGCCTTGGCCTGGAAGACAGCCCCATGGTAAAAAAAACTTCCCCCTATCTTCCTGCTGCTTTCACTGCCAGACCCTGTATCCCAGTCAGCCAAGTCAGACAGCAATAGCAGCGAGGCTCAGCTCTCTTGCCTTCAATGACTGCAGTATGAGCAAGCAACTCTGGGAGCATCCTGTCACTATCTCTCACTCCCCAAGGGCAAAATGCCCAGAGAAGGAAGCACCCATCTCCTGCAAACAAGGGCTCATGGTTGGGGCAGGGTGCACAAGCACACAGGAGTTGCCACAGCTCCAGGGAATGGGAGGTGGCAGCAGTGGTTGTAACCAAGTAGTAACTAAGTCCCCAGCAGCCTCTGCTGCTATCTTCTCTTCCTCCTTTGGCTGCTCGGGACTTTGCTGCTTCATCTGCAGTGACAAAATTAGCCAAGGCAAAGAGCAGAAGGTGCAACTCAAGTTCCTCTGCAACAGCAAGCAGCCCTTCTTCTCTTTCGTGCAACACCAGGAGCTGGCATCCAGGGTGCAAGAGGTGACCACTGTGGGCTGCGCCACCTGACACTGCTTCCTGAGCAAACCTGCATGTAGGTTGAGAAGCACATGAACTTGCTCAAGCTGCTCGACCAGTGTGATAGTGCCAGAGGCTGAAGCACAGAACAGAGGCAACACAGCTAGGGAGTACCGGTAATAGGTATGAATCAGTTCCTGCAAAGTGGCACTTTCCCCCTGAGCCTTGGCCAAGAGCCTGAGCTAGGAGGGCTTAAGTCCTGGCTGTTGTCTCCTCCTTACACATTCACTAACTCATTCATGGTGAAGGAACTTGGTATGCAGGACTGAGGGCTTGAAGGCCTTATGTATATGTAAATATTCCATAATCTAAAGAAATCCAAAGTCTGAAATACTTCTGATTCCAAGCATTTTGAATAAGAGAGACTCAACCTGTACTTTAACTTGAAAGAAAATTGCTGTTTTGTTCCTTGAGGCTTCTGGTGCATTTCAGAGACATGTTGGGGTCAAGACTCTGTTATTTGGTGGAGCAGTTGTCTTGGTGACAATCTTTTGGTCAGCAAAGTCAGCAAAATTTGTTAACCCTGTGGATTTATAACAACCCATGACTGTAGACCTGCCCCTGTAAGACATCTTGCTAGGCTTCATACTTCTGCATGGAGGTACCTTGTACCTGTTTAAGTCTTCCCGCACGTTCAGAGTTGAATAAGGCTCATCTTTCCATAAGCCTCTGTAGATATTCACCCTTTAGATCAGGGGTAGGCAACCTGTCCCCTTTAAGGGCCGAGGGACTTCAGCTCCCAGAATCCCAAGAGCTATTGGCCAACATGGGACTATTGGCCAGCATGGCTGAGGCTTCTGGGAGCTGAAGTTCCTCGGCCCTTAAAGGGGAAAGGTTGCCTATCCCTGCTTTAGATACTTTGTATACTGTTAAGAGATTCAGGAATTTGAACTTCTGAATAGGTTCTCCAAAATAGCTTCATTTTTATCAACATGCATCACATTGACTAAATAACATAGTATATAAATTGTTGTATTTATGTAATATTCTTAACATTGAAGATTATTTCTTCATCTTCCATATTAATCTTAAATTGCATTTTGTATTTAGTCAGCAGACTATAAGAACCGAAAAGCATATTGCAAGATGCTGAAGAGTAAGTTGTCCCACATCAAAAGGATGGTCACTGAATATGATAGACAGAAGTCATAACAAGAAGGAAGAAAATTGGTCTGCATGACCAAATATGTTAATATTCATTAAGCTGGAATATGATTATGTTGGACTACAGACTATGGGAGACTTTCTTTGTTTCTGCTTCACAACTATGTCACTTGTGCCTTGTTACTATGAAGTATGGACTTTGGCACTCAGTGTATGGGGCTTCATGTAGTTTCACGAAGTCAAGGAATTTCACCATCAGGTTTGTCTATTTTAATAACATATAGTGGACATTTTGTCTATTTGCCCTTCATGTTTTTCATGCTCCATTTTCCTTATCACTCTTGTGGCTCCTGACACAAATCCATCCATTTCTTTCTTTCCTGAAGAGTTATTGCCGCATTAGATTATTGTAAATGACATTTATAGTGTGAGCTGGGTGCTTTCTCTTTGTATTCAAAATGCAGCAAATAATTTTCTTCATCTGGGCCATATGTTAATGTCATGTTAATGGAAATTATATTTTGAATTGCATGAAATGTCCAAATAGAGCCCATGTTCATCATCTAGAATGTGATATCACCAAGGACAATGTGAAACTGAATGTAAATATATCTTTTTTTAAATCTCAGTTTGTATTTTAAATGATTTTATTGTACACATGTAGAATTGAGAAACAAAATGTTTTGAATTGAATATGGTATGTCTGTTAACTCTGGATGTTCCTGTGGTTTGTGTCTGTGTCTGCAAGACTGCAATTCTACACACAATTACCTGGGAGTGAATTCTATTGCGGTCAGTGGAGGTTACTTTGAGGTAAGCACATATGTGAGATGTAAGATCATAAGATTCTGCTGAAAATTATCAGCCAAAGTCAGCTTGATTCTTCTTATTTGCCAAAATGTTTAAACCACTCCGTAGCTTAACAGATTTATTATGGCCAAAGAAAATGGAAACCAAAGTAAGAAGTGCCTTTTTACAAAAAAAAATTAACGTTTCATTCAAATGCTATGATTAACAAAAAATATTAGGAAAGAAAGGAAGCAGTAAAATATAACTTTTTTTTGTACTTACTGAAATTCTGTGCTCTGTTAGCCACTGATTTTGGATCAGAGGAGGGAAATGTTCAGTTTATAATAGATGCTGTTCTGCTAGCAAGTGGACACCGTTGGGTACAGTCCAATGAATTTGGCCCAGAATATGCTGAAATCAGTGGGGCTTAAGTTAGTCATGATTAACAAGCCATTGATTTCCATACTCTATATAGTGATATGTCTGGATCCAACCCAATGTTTGTAAGGATCTTGCTAGTGAAAATATCAGAACAAGTCAACCTTTTTAAGAATGTTTTTTTTTTTAAAAAATGCTTTTATAACATGCTTTAATTGGAATATAGTAGCTGTGTACATACGTCTGTTTTTTAGTTGTTTTTAAGATACATCAATAAAATTATTTCAACTTTTGGATATGCTGAAGCATTAATAATTAATATTAGGATGAGAGTGTTTGGATTTATTACATGTACAGCATGGTCCATTGTTAAGGCCTTGAAGAGGTAAGGTAATGTTCATGTTAACTTTCAGGGGGATAATTGTGTTAGTTTGGTACAGCAGAAACAAAGAGCCTTGGGACAGCCAAAAGACCAACAGATTTGTTACAAGACAAGCTTTCATGGACTAGTGTCCACTTCTTCTGATGCAATCATTACATTCATACTCGGTGACAAACAGAATTCTACATCTCCATCTCTTCAAGGTAAGCCAGGTTGTAAGACACATTTTGTATCTTTTGAGGTAGGCTGGAAGACAGTTGCTTTTAAAATATAGTGAAATAGAGTATAGTTTTAATGAATTTCAGAAATATAAGATCCTAAGAATAACTCACTAAAGCAGTTTAGAGGTGTGGAAGATACATGGGACTTCATAGCATTGCTTAATCTTGATTCTTAACTTGCCATCTAGACAGAAGATCTCACAAAAGTTTCTTCTTTGAGTACTAGGTAATTCCCAGAGAAGGAATTTGGTTGACACTATTTTAATCATATTTTTGTGTGTTTTTACAACATGTGTTTTTATTTGTCGTTTCCTCTGTTTTGTAAGCTGTCTTTTCCTCCAGCTTTGGGTAAAAGGTTATACATGGATGGATGGAAATGAAAACTAGCCTGTCAGTAACCTGAGAAAACCTGATCATACAAATTCCTGGGTTTTCTGGCAGGTACCTGTTTAACATCAGCCTGAGTCATAATGCATCATTCCTGGACATGTAGTAATACCTTTGTGCTGTCTATAGGAACCTGGGGAGCATGTTCATTGTACAGAGGCATTTCTAGAGATCACTGGGGATAGGGATTTAGGCGTGTAATAACTATATGTTGTATCTTGCCACTTTATAAAGCTAAAAAGATAGAGGACCAAGAGACAATCTTTTCAGGATAGAACTCTGCATGAGTACTGCCCCTTGAAATAATATTTATTTGATATAAATTCTGATTCATGTTTTTCAGCTGCAGATAAAGTCATTTCTCTTTGCTCAGTTCTTTGAGCATGTTAACTGGCATCATGTTTACTGTTCTCTTCTGGTTTTTATTCTACTTTACTGCCCTGCTTTGTTTGTTTGGGGTGACTTTTATATCCTTACAGTTTATGATTCTGTGAGCTGCTGTGAGAGCTTGTTAGCAGAAACATGGCACTTCTTAAACATAAGTAAAAGCAAATACTTTACAGACAAAGGGAACTGGGCCTGTAAAGAAGTACAGCTGTGTATTCTTTGTAAGCCTTATTCTAATCCAATTGTCAACATGGGTGTGGGTATCAAAGCTTAACAACCATTTCCAGAATGTGAAGAGTCTCTTCTGGATTGCATAAGTTTCAGATTAACGCAAGCATTACTAGGAGCTTAAAAGAATCCATGGACAGGTAAAGTCATAGGCATGATAGGATACGAATCTCTGTCTCCAAAGATGATGGATTCCTGGCAGTTGCTGAGGAGTAAACAGCAGGAGGAAGCTTGTGGAGCTTCCCTGAAGCCTTGTGGTGCATTTGGAAACAGGATGCTGGACTAGACTGGTTTCATCCAGCAGGAAAGGTTCTTATGTAAGCAGTTCTGAGACCTCACACAGCACCTTACCAAGTGTCCAGAAAACAAACAAGGAACAAGTAAGTCTCTCCCCTGCAGATTGTGGACAGGCTTCTTCATAACAATAAAAAGAACATTCATAATTGGAAGAGGATGACTTTACATACCACATTGTTCTACATCAACCATAGCATGATGCATAGACAAATGATGAACACAAATATATTCTTCACCTGCTTCACACACATCTACTCTGCATTCCCATGAAAATGAAGGTATTAGAGATAACAAACTCAAAATTATAAATTAGAATTAACATGCATTTAGATAATGCCCATATCAGTAGTCAAACATATTATAGCATCCAAATGGTTAGTGAAAAGAAAAAGATGTTGGGAAGGGAGGAGGAGTTGTGGAAGCGTGATGAATAAAAAGCAGGCCTTTTTGAGTGTTTGACTATGCGTTTGACTGGGGTCAAGGGTTTGAACCCCTACTGTGTCAAGGAAACTCACTGGGTGACCTTGGGCAAGTCACACCCTCAGAGGATGGTAAAGGCAAGTCCATTCAGAGCAAATCTTGCCAAGAAAACCTCATGGTCAGTTTGCCTTAACTTGCTATAAGTTGGAAATTACTTGTTAATACACAACAACAAATGAATAAAATCTACTTCAAATAATCACACCCAATTATCATAGTATATAGAATCTTAAAGTTGGAAGAGACCACAAGAGACATCTAGACAAATAAAGCACTACTGAAAGATGGCCATGACTGAAAACACACTGGATATATTTTATATGCGTATACATTATTTTAAGCATTCAATGTTTTAGTGTTGAAGACTTGGTTTTGACCACAGTATTCCACATAATTAAGATTTTAGTACTGAAACAAAATTATCTGTGCCCTGGCACTGACACAAAGATATATGGAGATTTGCTGATCATCTATGGAGGAGAGTCTGAATATACATATATCAACTGGGTCAACTGGATATCCTACAGGTTTCCTGCACGAATTAAAAAATAAAGTTGACTAACAGGCAACTTGTGATGCTGCTTTGGTAATGTGGAATATGTAAACAGTCAGCCTACACTACCCCATAAGAAAAATGTTTGAATACCAGAGAAGTAATGCAAACAATCCTCACCCAGTTTTAGACTGAGTCAGAAAAGAAAACTGGGAGGGGACTGAGAAGCTGAACTCAAACATTTCATAATTTTGATGAATATTAACAAAATCCTACTGCCCTGCAACAAATGAATGATGCAAAAATTATTCATTACTGGGAGGGATATGGCATCTGTGGAATCTGAAATATTGCTCAGAATCACAACTATGCAAATAAACCACAGGGTGTTAATCTGAAAAGCCATTTTTAATTGCACATACCAGTGGACAGGGACATATGTTTTCAGATATATATTATACAAATGTGAAAATGTAAGTGATGAGTTATTGTTGAAGATAGTTAAAATATTTTTAAGCTGTAATAAACACATTTGCCTAGTCCTTTAAAGGAAAGATTGTGTGGAACTATAAAATTAGATGGTCATATCATGATGTGTGTTTGGATTGCTTATTCCTATAATAAAAGTAAGTATTTAAAAGATTACAGATTATAATCAGAAAATCTTAAAGTGTGTGTCTGTGTGTGTGTTTAAAGAAGGAGCCCTGGTGGTGCAGTGGTTAAATGCCTGTACTACAACCACTCACTCACAAACCACAAGGTTGTGAGTTCAATACCAGCCAGGGGGCTCAAGGTCGACTCAGCCTTGCATCCTTCCAAGATTGCTAAAATGAGTACCCAGCTTGTTGGGGGCAATTAGTTTACAGTTGTAAACCCCTTAAGGAGTGCTTAAGTGCATTGATAAGCGGTATAGAAATGTACTTGCTATTGCTTGCTATTTCTATTAAATTAAAGTTTCATTTAAAATACAATGAACATTGAGACAAATAGAATTTTGGCACAAATCAGAAGATTGGTTTCCCTAAGTCTTTTAACCACTTTCTGATCTCTGTAATAAACACTTGAGAATGGCATGTTTCAAACATGCATCTTCCATTGAAGTACTCTAATGTTTTGGTGTGTATCCATTAATTTAAAAATATTATAAATGTTTGTACTCTGAAAAGAGAGGTAGGTGGGTGTGGCACTAAAAGCACTCTTAAGAGCTGTCTAACCACTTCCAATGAAGGAGAGCCCACTATCTTTTGAGGTAGTCTGTTCTATTGTCCAGCATCTCCTATTGTCATTAAGTCCTTCCTAATGTTTGACAAGAATCTCCTTTTTTGTAGATTTGAACCAATTTGAATCCATTCGTTTAGGTTCTAGCCTCTGGAACAGCAGAAAATTCCATCTTCTTACACAACGATTCAGATATTTAGATGGATATATTATCTCTTCAAAATTCAGTCTTGATTATATTACAGCAGTGAAGGTGGCTTTGCAGCTAACCACACAAAACTAATTATTTATCCACATGTATCTAAGTTAGTATATTGGAGCAAATTGACATCTAAACTAGGGATGGACAACTAGCTCTTCAGTTGGTATCAGACTGCAATTTCATACTGTCCAACATTTCACAGATGATAACCAGGACACGTGGTGTGTATGGTCAAGATGTCAAAAGTTGATAATGAAGAAGAAAAAACAAACTAGGAGAGAATGCAGGAGTTTGCGTTTTCCTGAGCTCACTGGGAAGGGCAAGATTCTACCCTACTTTTTCAAAACTACTTTTGCACTTTGAACTCAACTAGCAATAACTAAAGTACGTGCAACACTAAAACCACTATACCACACTGGCTCAGTCTCTTACAGTTCACAAGATCTTTATTACTTTAGGGCTTGGACTAGATTGTTTTCATCACAGGTCACCAGATGTGTGACCATTTGAAAGCATGATGGTTTTAGAATACTTCCTTCTCCATGCACATCCCTCACACCCCCACGCAATCATGTAGTTATTAGATGGGTCTGTGTTGTTGCACTCTTTCTCCCAGTTAACATAGGTTGATTTGATGACTTCTGGAACTAGACTGTTACTAAAACTATGGCTGAACCCACACTGCAGAAATAATCCAGTTTGACACCACTTTAACTGCCATAGCTCCATGCTATGAAATTCTGGGAACTGTCATTTTGTGAGACATTTAGCCATCTCTGTCAAAGAGCTCTGGTGTTACAACAAACTATAAATCTCAGAATTCCATTACATGGAACCATGGCAGCTAAAGTGGTGTCAAACTGGATTATTTCTGCAGTGTGGATGTAGCCAGTGATTTTTAAAACACACCCACTTCAAGCTCAGTGTTTCAGGCATTTTTACAAGCAAAAGATTTCTAATCTGGACACCAATGTCTTTTGAAACCAGACACTAAAAACTATGCTTGTATTTGCTTCCTTGAATACTTTCAGGATAGATGGTGTGAACAATTCATTCCTCCACTGACAGAGTTGAGAAAAATACATTATTTGATCACAAGTTTATGTCATGTAAAGTACCCAAAGCATCTTGTTTGAATATGCAAGTTCATGAGTTAAATTACTGCGCAACAAAATGTATCATGATGTTCTCCACAGTGGCATTGAGCTTCTGCTTGAAAGTTATGCTTCAATGTAAGGGATGACATTTGATGGTGGCAAGAATTTGGGAAAGGCATATTTTGGTGTTCTTTTGCTACAAACTAGTTGGTTATGACTTTCTTTCCCTCTTTTCCTAAACAGTCTGGAGGGAAGACAAAATAAAAATAAATAAATTCCAACTGTGTTGAAACACACTTCATATATTCAAAACCAGGACCATCTATCCCATAAGGCATAGTGAAAGCAGCAATTAAAGGACAGCAAATGGTTACTTGTTTACATTAATTATTGTATTTTATTGTCATGTATTGGGAGAAGCAAAACAATATGGTTAGCTTTGGTTACTATGTACCTTGATGTGGGTGGCTTAGTCACCATTTTACTGCTCTGTTTAAGGCAGTAAGATATCTTTGCTTGTTGTTGTTGAAAATAAATGCCTTAAGGCATGCTAGTAACATGCTAGAATTTCTGCCTGTCTCTTTTTAATGTTATTTCTGAAAAGGATGAAATGGAGCTATAAGTATTGATATCCCTGTTCTTTCATTTAAACCAGTCAAATGGGGTAACAAGACACAAGAAAAGATGTGAAAATAGAGCCATACAAAGCTGTCTTGCCACAATAATTCCATTTTAAGCTACAAAAGAATTGCTAGACATCTTTCAGAAGTTGTGGCATTTCAAAAGTTAAATTTTTGTATGTTAAAAAGGAGAAAGTTGCATGCAGAAGTTTTAGTTTCCTGTTGACTTCTGCTGCCACACTACAGAATGAATGCAGTTTGACACTGCTTTAACTATCATGGATCCATCCCATGGCATCATAGGATTTGTAGTTTGTTGAGGCACCAGCCTTCTCTGACAGAGAAGGCTAAATATCTCACAAAACTACAAATCCCAGACTTTCACAGCATTGAGCCATGGTAGTTAAAGTGGTGTCAAACTGCATAAATTCTGCAGTATAGAAGCATCAGGCAGCTCCATAGCACTAATAATGTTGCAACAATGCTATGCCTCCCATCCGAGAGGATAGGAAATCTGTTTAAATCAAACAAAACCCTGGAAAAGAAAGACTTCAGATTAAAATTGGAGACTATGGCTTAACTTTGACTTGCCTAACAGGAAGCAAGTGGAGAAGAGCAATGAAGCCAAACATTGCCCTCAGGTATAGAAACTGTGTGAAGGAATGATGCATGACTAACTGTCCCTAGATCAATCTAACTTAAAATTTAACCACTCCCAATCTAACCTCCAAGAGAAAAGAATATAGGTCCTATATAGGGGTTTTCACCATAAATTCCAAATTACATGGAAGGAAGAGCCATATGAAGATGAACCATAAATTATAAAAAGTGAGGTGGAATCTGCAATAAGAGAAATGGCAAAAAACAAATCTCCAGGAACAGATCATATTCCAATTGAACTGTTGTAATCCACACCAACAGAGTCAACTCTAGTGTTAACCAGCATATATCAATATATATGGAAAACAAAACACTACCCAACAGATTGGAAGTGATCAATATATATCCCCATCCACAAAAAAGGAGATACTGAAGATTGCAGCAACTATAGGATCATAGCACTGATCTCCCACGTAAGCAAAATTATGCTCAAAATTCTGCAACATAGACTCCAACCATACATGTACAGAGAAATTGGTCAAGACCATGTGGCACCCTGGTCTAGAAAATGACACGGATGTGGCCACTGAAAGAAACTGGAGCAATAGTAACAGGGTTACTACAGTTCAAGTGGGAGGTGCATAAGTCAGCATTTGGTAAGCTGTGCATCATGGGAAGCCTGATGCAACATGCACAGTGGATGGGACAAGCCAGGTATGCATCATGGGAGGTCTGATGCAACAGTCCAAACGCAATAGACACTGGGATGAAACCAGCCAGGTTTCATTAGTAGATGGCTGTCACATGTTCATAAGGAGACCACCTATATATGGGAGAGAGTCAGAATCTCTGTTGTTGGTTAGTTGTGGTTGGCGAAGCACTTTGTTAGTCTGTATAGCTGTGAGTATTCAAAACGGATGTCTGATACTCTGCGTATCTTTGTAAATATTTGCAACAAAGATTAAAGCCCTCTCTGAGAAAAGCCTCGCTGTGAAGCTATTCTTTTCTCCAAGCTGAAAGCAGCAGCTGTGTGTGGGAGGTTTTTTTCCTGTGCCGTCTGGAGCAGACTCTTCACAGACGACCAGCTTCTGGGTGTTGCTGCCTATGTGCATCTACTCTGCATGTGTGTATGCTAGAACTCGCTGTCTGCATAACCCTACAGAAATCCCAGAGGTCCAAGTAGGGTTCAGGAAAGGAAGAGGCACAAGGGATCACATTGCAAACGTCTGATGGCTAATGGAGCACACCAGGGAATTTCAAAAGTAAATCAGTATGTACTTTATAGACTACAGCAAAGCCTTTGACTGCCTCAGTCAATAGCTCCTGGGATTCTGGGAGTTGAAGTCCCTCAGCCCTTAAAGGGGAAAGGTTGCCTACCCCTGTGCTAGATGGATGGACTCTATTAAAGAGAACATAAGTATGGGGTTGCAAGAATTAAGCAGAACAGTGGAAGGCAGGAGGTCTTGGAAATGTTTCATCTATAGGATCGCCATGAGTTGAGACTGACTCAAAGCAAAGCAAAGCAGCTTCATTTATATACTGCTTCATACCATGCTATGCAATGTCTAAGCGGTTTACAACTGTAAGCTCATTGCCCCCCAACAGTTGGGTACTCATTTTAGCGACCTCGGAAGGATGCAGGCCTGAGTCTAGCCTGAGCCCTGGCTAGTATTAAACTCGCAACCTTGTGGTTTATGAGTGAGTGGCATTTAACCACTAAACCATCAAGGACAGTTAACAACAACAAATGTTTCAGCACCCCAAACTATCCGTTAGAGAGCCAATGTGATGTAGAGGTTTGAGTGTTGGACTACGACTCTGGAGACCATGTTTTGATTCCCAATTTGGCCATGAAACTCACTGGGTAACCTTGGGCCAGTCACACTCTCTCAGTCTCAAGAGAAAACAATGGTAAACCTCCTCTGAGCAAATCGTACCAAGAACACCCCAGGATAAGGTTGTCTTATGGTTGCCATAAGTCAGAAATGACTTGAAAGCACACAACAACAAAGCTCTCCACTACGAGAGAAAGCAATGGTATAATAAAGAATTTTCCAAAACAATTGTTGTCTTAGTCTGACGCAGCAAGACCAACAAAGGTCCCTTAAAGATTTACAACAATGTTGTTTATTCCCTACTAGAGCAGACCTATTCAATCAGTTGTTGAAGGTGAGTCAATACAAAGGTAAATCTCATTGATTGAATGCATCTATTCTAGTCAGCCCTAATGGGATTTATGTCAATTACAATAATTATTATAATAGTACAATAGTTATTATGATAGTGCATGTATAGAGGTGGGACTGCAGACAATAAATAATGCACAAATAAAGCAGTGGTTAATAAGCCATTTCTATCACAGGTGGGTAATGTGTATCCCTCCAGAAATTGCTGATGCAAACTGTAAGGCTTGTTGTCCTTCACCATGGCCTATGCTGCTATGAAGACTGATAGGAGTTGCTGTCCAATAACATCTGGTGGCCACCAATTCCATCCCCTGTTCTATCACAATGTGTGTTACCCTTCAGGGCAAACACAAATAAATGTGTGTTTTAATTGTATTGCAAAAGAGATCTAAGAGCACCTTTGAGATTAACTGAAAGAAAGGAGCTGGTGGCATGAGCTTTCAGACTTGAGCAAATGCATCTGAGGAAGTAGACTAAAGTCTATGAAAGCTCATGCTGCCAATTTCTTTCTTTTGGTTAGTCTCAAAGGTGATACAAGATCTCCCTATGTATTGAGCCTTCTTTTGATTAGTCTCAAAGGTGCTACTAGATCCCTTTGCATACTGATTTTCCAGACTAAGGCTGTATCCGCATTGCAGAAATAAAGCACTATGACACCACTTTGACTGCCATGCAATTCTGGGATCTGTAGTTTTGTGCGACATTTAGCCTTCTCTGTCAGAGAGCTCTGGTGCCACAACAAACTACAATTCCCAGAATTCCACAGTTAAAAGTGGTGAAATAAACCTGGATTATTTCTACACTACATTATTTAATCATTATGCATTATTTAATTATTATGCAATATTATTTCATTTTTATGCATTATTATGCAGTGGATTGTTTCTGCAGTGCATATACAGCCTAACACAGTGATGTGTACCACAGTGGTGGTGTAGTGTTCAGTTCAGTTCATCTTTATTATGGTCATAGACCAACACAAGATGGTGTAGTGATTTGAAAGTTGGACTACGACTCTGGAGACCAGGGTTCGAATCCCCACTCAACCATGTAAACACACTGGGTGACCTTGGGCAAGTCACACTCTCTCAGCTTCAGAGGAGGATGGCCATGGCAAACCCCCTCTGAACAAATCTTACCAAGAAAACCCCATTATAAGTTCGCCTTAGGGTCAGGCACACAACAACAATAACAACAATGGTAGAATTCAAAGATATAGCTATGTTAGTCTGTAGAATCAGTATGTAGAGAGATCTTGCAGCTCCTTTGAGACTCATTGAAAGAAAGAAGTTGGCAGCATGAGCTTTCCTAGACTTAAGTCTACTTCCTCGAATGCATTTGGTGGAGTGGAAGCCAGGGACAGGCATATATATATATATATATATATATGTTGTAGCAGACAGTTTCTCCATCAACCACATATCCCAAATTCTAGACCACCAGTTCTCAGTTGAGAGGTCACCTGAATTCCAACATTTGGCTACTTCTAATCTGGCAGCAGTAATAAGAAAAATAATCAGTTTCCTGTGTTTGAAGTTAGAATTATTTTTAACAAATATAGAATGCAAAAGGGAAAATTGGACAGAAATTTACAGTTTGATCAGTGATACATGAAATTTGATAGAGAACTATCTCTCTACATGAAATTTGATAGAGAACTATCTCTCTCTCTCTCTCTCTCTCTCCCCCTCTCTCTGTCCCTGGCTTTCCACTCCACCAAATGCATCTGAGGAAGAAGACTGAAGTCTAAGAAAGGAGTTACAAAATGCCCTCCATTTGGATCATGACAAAGAAACATAAATGTATATTGATATGAGTGTTTTTAAGACACATATATTGCCTGTGTGTGTGTGTGTGTGTGTGTATATATATATATATATATATGTCTGTCCCTGGCTCCCACTCCACCAAATGCATCTGAGGAAGTAAGGCTGAAGTCTAGGAAAGCTTATGCGGCCAACTTCTTTCTTTCAGTGAGTCCCAAAGGGGCTGCAAGAGCTCTCTACACACTAACAACAACAACTAGGTTTGATCATGCTATCACCCATTCCCTTTCTCTACCAGGGACCCTTGCGAAAGCGGAACACTTTCTTCTCAGCACCCACGCTGCGCCCGGACTGTTTAAAGCGAAGGAACTAACCAGAGAGACGCCATTCCTAGCGGGGCCGCTGGTCTCTTGCCGGTGGAGCCTTGTGGGCAGCGGTTCTTTCTCCTCCCTCCACAGAAGGAGAAGAGTGCTCAAAGGCTGGCATGGGCTCGCTCTTGAGCAGTTGACCCCCAGAAGACATTTTGTTTGTGTGTGTAGGTATCACTTTCCTTCTAAATTCAGTCCTGGTCCCAGGAAAAAAAAAGGGTATTTAGCCCAAACGTGGTGGTACAGTAGTTATATATTTTCATTTCTTCGGGGCTCTCGAGATTTTGTTGCTGTTATTGTGTGCCTTCAAGTCGTTTCCGACTTATGGCAACCCTATGTTTAATAATAATAATAATAATAATAATAATAATTATATATTCCGCCTTTCTCCCAATATAGGGGCTGAAGGCTGCACACAGCAAATTTAAAACAATACAAAAGCATTAAAAACGTATTACTACTACTACTACTACTACTTTATTTACTCATATGTCTTGCCTTTCTCCCAATATAGAGACTGAAGGCTGCACACAGCAAATTTAAAACAATACAAAAGCATTAGAAATGTACTGTTATTATTTTATTTACTTATATATATATCCTGCCTTTCTCCCAATATAGGGACTGAAGTGGTGCACAGCAAATTTAAAACAACAAAAAAGCATTAAAAAGGTATTATTATTATTAGTAATTATTATTATTATTATTTCTTTATTTACTTATATATCCCGCCCTTCCCCCCAATATAGAGACTCAAGGTGGCACACAGCAAATTTAAAACAATACAAAAGCATCGGAAGTGTATTATTATCTTTATTTATTTATATATCCTGCCTTTCTCCCAATATAGGGACTCCAGGAGGTGCACAGCAAATATAAAACAATACAAAGCATCAGAAATGTATTATTATTATTATTATTATTAACTTATGTATCTCCCCTTTCTCCCAATATAAGGACTCAAGGTGGTGCACAGAATATTTTAAAACATTTTTAAAATATTTTAAAAACTTTAGAAAAGTATTATTTTATTATTATTATTGTTATTTTATTTACTTATATATCCCACCTTTCTCCCAATATAAGGACTGAAGGTGGCGGACAGCAAATTTAAAACAATACAAAATCATTAAAAAAATTATTATTATAATATTATTATTATTGTTAACATAATCCTGCCTTTTTCTAAATATAGGGGCTCAAGGCAGCATGCAGTACATTGAAAACAATATAAAAGCATTAAAATGTATAAGTATAAAACTAAAGTATACAACAAAAGAATTTTAAAAGTTAAAATAATTATGCATTAAAATTTAAAATGTATTAAAAACTCTAAACAAACCTTAAAACCTATCTTAAAACTTTAAACAAACCTATCACATGGGTTTTCTGGGCAAGATTTGTTCAGAAGAATTTTCCCATGGCCATCCTCTGAGGCTGCGAGAGTGTGACTTGCTGTAGGACACCCAATGGGTTTACATGGCTGAGCCAGAATTTGAACCCTGGTCTCCAGAGTCATAGTCCAACACTATACCATGCTGGCTTGAGATTCTACAGATTCTAAAGAAAGTTGTAACATCCTTAATTATTTTAGTTTTTAGTATCCCAAATGTCTTTTAAAAAAAGTACAGTATTCTCATCTCCCTATAAAACATGCTTGTGATTCTTTTCACCTATTGCTCTTAGTAAGCAACACTATAACTAAGGAGATACATTGGGCCCTTAGTATCTGCTGGGGTTTGGTTCCAGGACCCCCTGTGGATACCAACATCCATGGATGCTCAATCCCCATTAAATATAGTTGCACAGTAAGATAGTATCCCTTGTATAAAATAACAAAATAAGGGTCTGCTTTTTGGAATTTATATATTTTAAAAATATTTTCAAAGCATGAATGCTTGAATCCATGAATAGAAAATCCATAGATATGGAGGGCTGACTATATTTTGTTGTTTCAAAAATGTGATTTTATGCCACATGATTTTAGAATGTTTTATGGGTAACAGGACATGTTTTAAATAGTTGCCATGCTATTCTTTGGATAATTTGAATTGCAGGAAAATGCTTGTCAGAAACTATAAAGTTACAAATTGCAAATTGCAGACTAGGTGAGAGAGCGACTCAAAGCTTGCAATGTAAAAACAATTCAGGGTTGTTGTTGTTTTGCATAATTCTCCCAGTTGGCAGGTCAGGTTAAATTAAAATAGAGTATGCATGCTGCTGCTGCTGAATTAGGAGTTTATAGTCCACTTCTAATCACAAACTCTTTTCCTTCTGTTTTCTGATATATCAGATGGAGCTTGGATTCTGCCATACTGCGGAAATAAAGCAGTTTAACACCACTTTAACTTCCATAATTCATTGATATGGAATTCTGAGGTTTGTAGTTTGTTGTGGTTCCAGAGTGCTCTGACAGGGAAGGTTAAATATCTCACAAAACTACAAATTCCAGAATTCCATAGTATTGAGTCTTCTCAGGAAAAGTGGTATCAAGCTGCTTTATTTCTGCAGTGTGGCAGCAGGGACTTTAAAGGCTAATGGGATTTCATAAAACTTGTCCCTGACAGTTGTGCTCTATATAGAACACATATACTCTGAAGGAAATAATTGCTTTGGTGATTCTAATGGCATGCAGCCATTCATAGTGCAGTGTATGTTTTGGTTATCCATTGTGTCATATATTAGAGTGATTTGCCTTGAAATGTTGTCTGTAACTAATGATTATTTTATAAGTACCATAGGTAGAAAAACTTGGGTGTAGAAAAATGGACGATGAACCTGAAAGAACCAAACGGTGGGAAGGAGGTTATGAACGAACATGGTAAGCTTGTCTTTACAAGCCTTTTTTCATTCTTTAAAAATGTCAGACTTCTATTAGATGCATATTATATATTTCCATCTTTTCTTTCTTCACTTCTAGGGAAGTGCTTAAAGAAGATGAATCTGGATCACTGAAGGCTAGTGTAGAGGATATTCTCTACAAGGCTAAGAGAAAACGGTTAGTGTTAAGATGTAATCTACTAAGCAAAAAGCATTGCTTCAGAATAAAGTGAATTTTTGTGTGATTTTACAAAGAATGGGTTGGAAAATGTTGAGCTTCAATGAAATACTGCTTAGCTATGAAATATTTAATTGAGTATGAGTATGAATTTATATAACCAGTCATATAAATGCAATATCTGAACTTCACCATTTTAAAACTCTCTATAAAATAGGCTTAGTTTCTGAATCGTACATAAATATAGTCATATATGAACAGTGCAATCCTAGATATTATATTAAATGAAGAAGTGTTAAAGTGCAATTTGTAAAAATATTTATGAATACTTTTGTTTAAAATATCAGCATTACCCTTCATTCTGTTAGAATTCCAGGATTTAATAGATTTAATTCATAAAATCACAGTCAACAATAAAGCAGCAGCTAAAGCCCATAATAATTGAAAACATGTACAAATTAACATATGTGAAAACAGATGATATACTGATATTACAGCATGAAATGCGATGAGAACTAAGCATAAACATGTTTATTAATTTACAGAATCTTTGAACATCATGGACAAGTTCGACTTGGGATGGTAGGCTTTGCTATCTTAATAGGTTATACATTTACTTTTCTGTAATTCTGTATATTTAGAGTGATATATTTAAGGAAATAAATCTAATAGAGATGAATACTGATGACATATTTAGCTCCTTCTTTTGGCCTGAGTTTCAATTTATTTGTGGCATATTGACAATATGGGAGATCAATTGTATCATCAGTCCAGTATGTTTGGATGGGGGTGACATCTGGCCATCATCTGTTTCAGACAATTTAGGTTACCTTTGTGAACTTCCAGTAAACAGGAACTTTCAATAAACAAGAGGGAGCCTTAAAAAAATTTAACAAGCTAAAATGGCATAAATGATACATGGAGTAGTCCAGCCAGTTGTTTCCATTCAGATCATCTGGATTTTCCTAAATTGAAAGTACCATAGTTACTTTTTAAAAATAAAATGTGTTAATATTGATAGATGGACATATTTTAACTAATAATTCCAAATAGATTTATTATACTCCAGCACTTATCTGGATTGAATTTATTTTGAACTTTATCATTCCACTAATGTATAACTAAAGCCCACTTTTCTATATAATGGTTGGATAAGATCTCTCAATAAAAAAATCTTGTGAGGTACCTGTAGATGCTGGTAAATGCATCCCCCCTAGTATCTGACAACATGGAAATTACTGTGTTCGAGGGACTGCGCTGCTGAAGAGATGAATAAAGTAAATGGTGATAGTGTAAGGTAGACCTATGACATTATAATTACTGAATAGATGCCATCCAGATGTCTTATTGTCTGCCTTCTCAGACCTTCTCATATAAGATATATTCTTCATATCAACTCTGGCATTACTGGAGTTAAAAGTTTTCCCCAGGTACAGTGAGACCTTAGTATCTACTGGGGTTTGGTTCCAGAACCCCCCATGGATACCAACATTTGTGGCTGATCCAGTCCCATTAAATACAGTGGATAGTAAAAGTGTGTCACTTATATAAAATGGCAAAATCAAGGTTTGCTTTGTGGAATTTATATATTTTTTGAATATTTTCAAGCTGTGGGTGCTTGAATCCATGGATAAAAAAATCTGTGGATATGGAGGGCTGACTGTGTTAGAAATGTCCATTTGAACTGTTGTTAATAAGTGTACAGGTACAGGATAGTGATTACACTGTCCCTTTTACATAACAACATAATTTTATTAATAGATAGATCCAGTTGAAAAATATGTTTCTATGTTTTCAGTTTTCCAAAAATAGAAAGCAAAATTTCTTTACAATAAGCATGACTGAAATCTGTGGTAAATATTTGCATCTAGTGCACCATTATCTCCAGCAATTATCTGCAACTCTTAGGGGTGAAACACACGGACAGTCCAAAGTGGCTTCTGGCTGCTTTGGAGGCATGCCGATAAGACGACACATGCCTCCAAAGCAGTTGGAAGCCACGCTGAGGCCATGTGCCACTCCTTTAGACAGAAGAAAAAAGAAGCTGGAATGATCTGGCTCCTGGAAGTGCTGGTTGATCCCAGTGAGTACGGCCCGACTTGGGAATCGTGCGGTCGGTGGGGTTCGGACCCACTTCTGGCCAGAGGGGACTTGAGTTTCCTGCTCTTTTCCGCCCATCTGCTCCGGCCCTAAGACAGATCTTATTCAGCCTTTGTGGAGTCAGATACAGTCTATGCTGTAATTTATGAAAACTTTCCCTTACGTTCTGTTATGATTTAATCAAAGATATAAATTTCCGAATACATTTGCAACTGTCTATAAAGATGTATCTTTCTGAAAATATTTTTTTCACTAGGGCTCCCCCCCCCCCCCAATTTTGCTAATGGTTTATAGAAGTTACTCAGTACTCTTGCTTAATTTTTCCTAAAATGTCATTTCAGCTAGTTTGCAAATATCTCAAGTGTATTTTATAAACAACTAATTAACCATATGTTGTACCTGGATATATCGAAGTAGAGATGTTTCTCCATCATAAATCTGAGAATACATTTTCACCCCTTCATCTTTAAATGGATCTTTTAATGTTAATCCTCTTGTTGTTTTTCCAGAGCATATTATTTAATTATCCCAGTTTATGATCTCTGAGTTGACAATTTTGTGATATTATAATAAAATGCTGGGTGTCCTGGTCAGGAACTGAAATGGAAACACAGCGATCCTCTGATATTATTTTAGGCTATGTTCAAAATTATACATGAACTAAGCAAAGTACCTTGATTTTAGTGAGATTCACTCTCAAAGAAGCATGAATTGCTTTGTAAGTTAAATTTATTTTTCTAAATTTGAAAGGAGTGATAGCAAAAAAGAGCTAAAAGCATTCCATTTTCCTGTTCCTAGATTAAGTTCTAGAGGCAAGTTTCTGCATTAGTTTAATATTTAATATTATTTAATAATAATGCAAATATTACAATTGATTTTAATTCCCTGAATTATTTTGTATATCTAAAAATCTTTAAATAGATGCGCCACCTGTATGTTGTGGTTGATGGATCAAGAACAATGGAAGACCAAGACTTAAAACCTAACAGGCTGGCTTGCACCTTAAAGGTAATTATTTTTGAAAATGGTATTTCTATTTCTTTAGAATAGGTCCAAATAGCTATACGCTTGTCTCTCCCCACTTGTGGACTTGGAGTCTACGGTCTCGCTCATTCGTGGATGGCAAGTGGGGAGGGATAAAATGGTGCGTGTGCTTGTGGTGTGTAGCACCATGCGGGAGTGTGTAACCATTAAAGCAAATGGGACCCCAATATTTGCAATTTTCCTGATTCATGGGGTGTGTGTGTTCCAGAACGGATCCCCTGTGAATCGGAAGGGAAGACTGTAGTGAACAGAATGTCAGACTCAGTCTAGTGAGCCCTAGAATCGGAACCTTGCTTGCCCATGAAGATCAGTGGCTGACCATGGACCAGTGATCTTAGTGATCAGTGATCTCACCCTAGTACTTTGCAAAGATGAAAACAGTGTAATTGCTTTTTGGAGGAAGGAGTGATAACAGTGTAAAAAAGCAATCCTCTATTCACCTGTGTGAACATTGAGATTACTATTTTTATGCACTACCAGTTGTCGTACTGCAGCCATCTTATAAATCAGTTTCTGTTCAATCTGCTCTGATTAACTGATTGATTCCAGGTTTATTAAGCAGTCCCAGTAGGTTCATTGAGATATAATCCACAAAAAGTGTGTTTGGGATTTTAACATTACAGGGCAATCCTGAGCAAATCTGTCAGGAGTCAGTCCCATTTAGTGGGTATTATATTCAGTAAGTGTGCATAGGATTGTAACCATAAATGCTTATAGTTAGGTATGTGGACTGTGAAGAACTGGGAAATTACATTTGGAGATTAGCTCATTGATAGCACAGGCAAGAGGGAAACATTCTTTACTTTTGTAGCATTTTGTCATGCTGCCCAACCATAATGTGAATTAGGTTTACATTGAATTTGCCTCAAATAATAGTAGTAATCGTGGCTTTGGGATTTTTGTTACTACTGCTGCATATTAGAATTAGACCTGTGCTTCTTAAGCTGTCTGATGTGGAGGTTTGGCAGAGTTTTCCCCCCAATGTACCAGGGACCAGCACTGATGCTCAGACCACAACTTTGAATAACACTATTTTAGATAATGGGTAATCTTTTTAAAAACTCATTTTAAAAATGGCAGTGAACATCACAGTAAATCTGTGTTATATAAAACAATATTTCAGTACTAATGATCCTAACAATTTGTCTTTCTGTAGTTATTGGAATATTTTGTTGAAGAATACTTTGACCAAAATCCAATTAGTCAGGTAAGCATGCTATTCTAGAAATTTAAAAAGTCCCACAAATGTTTACTACAAATTGTAGTTGAATCCTCTGATTAAACTGAGGTAGATACCAGAGGTCATCATCCGGAGGCTACATCTTCCAGACGTCACCCTCAATTTTGATTTTTTTTCCTTTACAGATAAGGTCTCCTCATGCTTTTTAGGAGTCTTACACTTGTACAAGGTGATTGGAGGCATTCTTCACAATCCTTAAGACTTTATAGTACAGAGATGGGCAAGATATGGCCTATGGACTACACACAGCTCCCAAAACTGTACCCCTCCAGAGCTCCCCAATGTCCCCCAT
The DNA here is from genome assembly GCA_026167975.1 of Phrynosoma blainvillii. Classification (NCBI taxonomy): domain Eukaryota; kingdom Metazoa; phylum Chordata; class Lepidosauria; order Squamata; family Phrynosomatidae; genus Phrynosoma; species Phrynosoma blainvillii. The sequence goes on along the minus strand of JANUYF010000002.1, from coordinate 55,577,787 downwards.
AGTGAATTTTTTAAATTGAATTTCCCCCACATTTTGGGATCTCCAGAAGCAGCAGTTTTCAAAAACCCTACAACCTTCAAAAGCCAAATAAGCAAAACCAGATATGAAATTCTGGGTAATTTTAGTTTGGATTTAGTTTTAACTTTTTTTAGTGCAAGTGCTGGGTCCTGGGGGTGAAGAATTACTCTTCCTGACCATTTGAAGGTGCCCTCTTCTGCTGTAGTCTCTCCTGCGATTTCCCAAAAAGGCCCTTGCAGAACATAAGTATGTGCCAAGCCAAGGGACAAAGTTCCTTTATATACTGGCTCTAGAATCTTGTGCTTTGCTGCTACCACTGTACTTCAGCATATATAAATGGGATTGACATCTTTAAAAGATTTAATTGCCCTGGAAATCCTATAAACAGCAGATATCTTTCTTGCAGGTTGGCATTATTGTAACTAAGGGCAAAAGAGCTGAAAAACTTACTGAGCTTTCAGGTATGAAAAAAATATGTCTTCAGTTCTTTCTGGATAGACCAGGATTTCTTTATCTGCATCATCCACCCTTTATTTCTGACTCAAATAATACAGGTTGAGTATCCCTTATGCAGAAATCCGAAATCCTCTAAAGCTACTACAGATTCTAGTTTCAGATTGTGGCTAAGATACTGACCCCTTTGCTTTCTGATGGTTCAATGTACACAAACTTGGTTTCATTCACAAAATTATTTAAAACGTTCTGTATAAAATTAACTTCAGGTTATGTGTATAAGATGTATATGAAATATAAATGAATTAGGCATGGGTTCCATTTCCATGATATCGCCTTATGTATATGCAAATATTTCAAAATCCAATATATAAAAATCCAAAACACTGTTGGTCCTGAGCATTTTGGATAAGGGATACTCAATCTGTTTAGATGCTTGATATTGCTGCTGTTGTTGTTATATTTATTTATATCCTACCTTTCTTCCAATAATTGAGACTCAAGGTGGCTAACAATGTATTTAAATACAATGCAGATTAAGGACTATACAAAAACTAACTGTAAAGGTTAAAGTTATTTAAAAACAATTAAACAATTGATAAAGTTTTAAAAAATCATTAAAAGACTATATATAAATCTTAAAACAACACTGTATAGCATTAAAAGACCATCCCACCCCCCAGCTCAAGTTTCTAAAAGCCTGGCAGGATAAAATGTTTTAATTTGCTAATAGAAGAAGAACAAGGATGGAGCTATCCTGGCCTCCTTAAGGAGAAAGTTCCAAAGTTTCAGAGTAGTTAATGAGAAGGTCCTTTCCCTTGTTCCCACCAAAGAAGCTTGAGGAGCTGGTTGGACGGAGAGAATAGCTTCTCTCGAAGATCTCAGAGCTCAAGTGGGGAGATACAATCTTTCAAATAGCTTGTTCCTAAGCCATTTTAAAAAGTAATTAAAATTGCAACTGATGTTTATGGAGGCAATAGTTGTTTTCAACAGAATGTTCCCCTTAGTTTTGGGCAGTATAAAAATAAACCATAACTTGAAGTCTCCTCCTGAAACTCAAGTGTGCCTTGTTCAAAAGAAATAACTTTCTTCAGGCCAGAGCTGAGTTGCAGTGAGGGAGGGGTTCTTCAGATTTCCACCCAAAGTGGCTGTGAGTTAGTGCTGATTGGCTGGTACATGTGACTTCACAAACGTCCTGAGATCAGGTTTTCAACTTTTAAAAAGTTTGTGCTTCTATTCAAATAAAATAATTAATTAACTTTCAGTTTTATAAATGTACAAGCAACATTTTAAAAAACCCAGCCTGCCTGAAACTTGTTGGGAGCAGTAAGACTGGTGAATGACCATCCAGTTCACTGATTTGTATGACCACTAGTTGCATTGTGAAAGTTTCAGGCTTGTTCCTCGGAAGAAAGGGCACATCTGCTCTTGATTTTTATGATCTCTATATGCAGTCCTAAGTCATAGAAATGATACAGATTCCAGGTGTTGGCACTTTATTTAGCCTAAGTGTTTGTGACATTAGGCTTAGTGGGCATTGGGCACTAGTCAGGAAAAGGCTAGGCATAAGTACATGACTGTGCTGTATAAATAGGAATGCATGATATATATTTACTGGCAATTTTCATCAGTGTCTTAGTCATGTGTCTGTAAAAAAGAGATTTCAGGAAGTCTGATTTCTGGGACACACTGCTCCCTTGGTAACATTCTAGGCATACTTTTCATTCACTTGTCATGGTAGACTGTGGTACCTCAGGCTTATGCACTTCCTTTATGCCTGCCTGCCATTAAAAACCAGGTTTGATGCCAGAAAGGTTTTTTCCCCCTGGACAGTTGTTTCTTTTAACTTTAGATGTGTTCTGCTTGGTCTGTGATAATGGGTGAATTTTTCTCAAAGGGAATCCAAGAAAACACACAGCTGCTCTGAAAAAAGCTGTGGATATGACCTGCCTAGGAGAGCCTTCCCTATATAATGCCTTAAATTTGGCCACACAGACATTAAAGTAAGTACATACTGGAAACGTCTTTTTTAAACTACAAAAAGTACATATTTGTTTGATTGTAGTCACTCTTTAAAAAGGGAAAGAACATAGCAAAGTGATGTAAAAGAACTCAAAACAGGCTGCAAAATTATTCTGATTATTAACATGCTATCTGACATTGAGAGATACTTAAAACCCATGTGATTTGTTTCCTGTTTGCTTTGAACAACCTTGTTTGAGCTTCTAAAATAGTGAATACAAACATGCTCATACATGAGTGCATGCACCCATAATCTCTGCTTATGTTGTGGGAGTGTGTATGCCATGGTTATGGGTGTCTTTGTGCATCAAAGGCTTGAATGTGTTTCTATCACATAAGAAAGAACTTAATTGTAATTAATCTCACTACAGTTTGTGATGAACAACAGAGCAGATTGCCTGTCTAACGTGTAACCAACCAAAGTCGCATTTTTTGGCATATTGAGAAGTTCATCTGAGGGAGTAAATAAAAGAAGAGTCTGACTGTTTAATAGATGTGTTTTTAGGAGGGAGCTAGTAGTGGAGTGTCTGAGGTGAATGAGGTAGTTAGATGAGAGTTTTGAGAAGAGTAAAGTAGATATAAATTGTAACTTCGAAAAAAGTTGTCAGCATTTATTTGATGTTCTGAGACAGCCTTTTGTTCAATAAACTGTTTGAACAAACTGCTTTGAGGGGTTGTGACAGTACTAAACACACACACACATAAACCTGATCCCACAGAGAACATATGTACTAGTCCTTTGCACCCTAGGGCTCTTAAGTAATAAACCCAGGGCTTGATAACTTGCAATAGGTGATCTGGCACACGGTAGATATACAGAATAAACTTAATGTATATCATTCATTCATTGAGCTTCTAACTAATAAATAAATACACATATTGCTCTCTATAGGCATATGCCAGGACACACAAGCCGAGAGGTTTTAGTAATATTCAGCAGCCTGACAACATGTGATCCCTCCAATATATATGATCTTATTAAGGTATGAAAAATGATTTGATTTGGTTTTTTTGTTTGTTTTGTTTTTCTGTATTTGAAAATGCTAGATGAGTGCTGGAAACTTGGGATAAGCTAGAGAAATCTGCTTGATTTTTCTCACAGGTACTGGAATTTCTTGTGTCTCTTACAGTTGCATGTTTTCTCATTGCATTTTTATCTCTTTTTTTCATGCACAGTGCTTAAAGGCACTGAAGATCAGAGTTTCTGTTATTGGCCTCTCTGCTGAAGTTCGAGTTTGCACTGTACTTGCCCGGGAAACTGGTGGTATGTATGTCTGTAGTCAAAGAGTGAGTCTCAACACACACACACACACTGTTCATGTACTGAAAATGTGGGACAGTAGGCGGATGTGTGTCGAAACAATTTCCCTTATGTTATTTATTTACTTATAAAATGTGTATCTTATCCATTAATATTTGCATAAGCCCAGGATAAGTTACATTATACCGTTTACAGGAATTGTTAAGTCCAAAAACAACAGTTGAACCATCCATTATCTCAGTCAGTGCATAGGCCCCTCAAAGGCATGTTGATAGAAAATTATTTTTTATATATAATCTGAAAACTAACAAATGTTGTAACCAGTGTAACCTAGAGGAGACTGTTCTGCAGCTGAAGTATTAGAAGATCCTGTTATATAATCTGGAATAACTGACTTTGGGGGGTTGCAGACTGCCAGAAATAGTGCAAATTGAGTCCACTTTTAGGGTTAGGGTTAGGGTTAGGGAATCATGGGGACTAGTTTATTGCGGCACCAGAGCTCTCTGACAGAGAAGGCTCAATGTCCCAGAAAAAAACAACAATTCCCATGATTCCCTAGCACTAACCCTAACCCTAAAAGTGGACTCAATTTGCACTGTTTCTGGCAGTCTGCAACCCCCCTTTGTTAACTAATCTCTGCAGCTTTTTTTAGTTCTTGAGCATGATAGTACAGGAGGTTTTGGGCTGGCATCCTTTTGAACAGTTACAAATGTGTAAACTAGATTTATGCATTCGTAATTGTTTGGTATTCATGTGCACAATCACAAATGATTCTCCAACCCTATCTTAACAGCCACAGCCATACCAAGATGTGGAAGTCGTTCTGGCCATCAGGGTGCAGCACAACAATGCTTTCTCCTGCCAACAGTGTGCAGTATGGCAGTTAGAAGCAGGACCCCTATTCAAATCCATGTTGTACTGCAGATCACGGTGGAAGGGTACTGCAAACATTATCCTGTTGCATCTCAATTGTCAGCAGAACAGACCTCAGTCATTCTGTGCAGCTGCTGTCTGGTAAGGCAGGGTTGGGAGTCAGGTCAGGAGACGATGTGTAGTTACATGTCCGTGATGTGAATTCTTAGCTGTGTTCTTTAGGTAGGCTTATATTTCTCTTGCCCATGCAGTTTTTAAAAAAATATTTATTGAAGCTATTTTGTAAGATGCCTTGACAACTAGTCAATATGCTTTAATTGACTTAAGATGCTGTTTATTTAATTGAAAGTGAAGTGATTAGAAAACCAGAAACTTAAAATTTATCTTTAAGATAAGGTGTGTTTGTATGTAATATATACAAAATAATAAGTAGGGATAGTTAATATTTATATAGTTCATGCAATCAGTACAATCAGGTTTAGCCAGATGCTTTTTTCCCCATCAGTCATTTTATCTCTTTTGTTTTGTGATGAAGTTAATACAGACTTTTTCTCTTCACATTTTAACCAGTCTAATTGTCCATTAGCCTTGTAAATAACTCCATAAGCTAGTAGATAACAAAAAGTTTTACTAGCTAAGGCAGGGGTTGGCAACCTACGGCCCGCGGGCTGCACCCGGCCCACTGAGGCCTTCCGACCGGCCCCTGCCCGGTCCTGCCACCACTGCCTTTCGCAGCCGCAGAGGTTCTCCGGGGCGCCATTTTGTGTTCCAAAATGGCGCCCGGAGTCTCGTGCAAACTTTCCTGCCCTGCCCCACGACGGGAAAGGTCGCGCAAGACTCCGGGCGCCATTTTGGAACACAAAATGGCACCCTGGAGGACCCCCCGCGGCCGCTCCGGGCCTCTCTGAGGTCCGGTGCGGTCAAGGGAGCCCTCCTGGGGGACCCCTGCTGCCGCAGTGGACCTCTCCCATGCGCACCACGGCAGTGGTAGTGTGCATGCACATGTGCACGTGTACACCGCGACCTGGGGGGCATCGGGGGACAGGGGGACTGGCCCCACCCCCAAAAAGGTTGCCGACCCTTGAGCTAAGGTAAAGGTAGTTCTCTTGACGTGAATGTCTAGTCATAACTGACTGTAGGGGGCAGTGCTCATCTCTGTTACTAAGCTGAAGAGCCAGTGTTGTCCGAGGACTGCTCTGGTCATCATGTGGTCAGCATAACTGCACTGAATGCTGTTACCTTCCCACTGAACTGATAGCTATTTATCTACTTGCATTTGCATGCTTTCAGACTGCTAGGTTGGAAGAAGCTGGGACTAGTGATAGGAACTCACCCCGTCATGCGGCACGTGGACCTCAAAATGCCAACCTTCTGATCTTCCGATCATCAGAATTGGCATCTTAACCACCAAGCCACCGCATCCCTCACAAGGCTACTAGCTTACCTGCCCCCATATAGCTGTGTTAATAAAGTATGACACAAAACAACAGAAAATAATCACTTGCTCTTATAGACTTTTTTTCCTTGGCCATTTTTAGATTAATTTATCACATGTAATCATGTGAAAACTTATTTACAAGCTTTCTTTCAATTGATTTAATTTCTCTTTCTATTTTGTTTGTGTGGTAGGAACTTATCATGTCATTTTAGATGAAAGTCATTATAGAGAACTATTGAGGCACCATGTCAGTCCGCCACCTGCGACTTCAGGTTCTGAAAGCTCCCTTATTCGAATGGGTAAAAATTCTTACTTTGCTGTACCACATTAATATTGATCATACAACATTTTATTTAAAGCTGCACATGGCATTGTTCATTCTGTGGTCCATTTCTCATTAAGTGAGTGGGTCATAATGAACATCAATCTTGTATATTTCTCTTTCCCTGTTTCCTGCAAAGCTACAGGGGGGAAGGTCAGATGTCTTCACATCTGTTTTACTTTAACAATTAACAATTATAGTTTAGCAATTATCCGAATTCCAACTTTTGGTTAATCTTAATTGTGGTTTGTTGGGACAAGCCAGCTTTGTAAGTTCACTGTTAAAATTGGCTGATTTCAACAAATCATGGTTAAAAATAGCTGTAAGCCTGTCAGGTATGTGAGATACGAGTTTGTGTAGCACAACAAGCTGTTGTTAAAGAAAACTAAAGATGTACAATTGCAACAAATCTAAAGTCTTCAGGGTCAAAATAGAAGAATCAAGGATCTGAAGGTCCTTGCATCTCATTCTCATAGCATTAAACTATGAATAGCGTTACATCTGAATTGAATCTTTTTGATCCTTGTCTAATACTAAACTCAATAAAACATATTTGGGGTAGTCACCTTTGTGGATTTTGGATTGGGTTTACTAAACTCCACAATGAGACATACCTTGAATTAAGATTACACTTGCACATTGTGGCTGTAAATGGCAAAAATTCTCTCTTACTGTCCTGAATAATTTGATGTACTTAACAGTTGTGTAAAGAATCTGTAGATGTATAAAAATCGAATGTATAAAAATAGAAAACACTTGTTAAAAGGAACTGGCTTGATCCCTTATCACGAGAGAGAAATTGGACTTGCCAGAGAGATGACTGGCCTTGCTGTGAACCTCAAATACAGAGTTATGGGTTTTCTTGTACTTCTGCATTCAGTGTGCCATATCTCTATTATCAGGAGCCAGGGAGTAGCATATCCCAGGTATGGAAAGTAGGCACAATCACTGTAAAGAAAATACTATATGTATGTATTTATAATCATTTATGGATTTGCAGAAATGAAGGGATATAAATAGTGTTCCTGACCACAAGGGATTGTGCTCCAGTTTACAATATCTAAATGTAAACATGAAACACTACGTTTTTAGAAAAAAAGATTTCAAAATTGTTCAAAATTATGTTTGTGGTCTTTCCCCCTCCCCCTTTTTTCCTTAGGCTTCCCTCAGCATACTATTACATCTTTGGCTGATCAGGATGCAAAACCATCTTTTAGCATGGCGTAAGTGGGGTGTGGTTATGTTCACTGGTTACGTAGTGCACTAGTAGCCTGTGATTTCTTTGAATTATTTCATTTAGCAGTTCAGGGGCATGCGAGCTAGACTCCTGAACCCCAAATGATTGGGGGGGGATGTTTTGCGTTGCTCTGTAGTAGTTTTTCTAGGGTAATTTAAGTTTCCTAAGTCTTCAGCCTTTGTCAACAAAAAATATTGAAATATCAAAAGTTTCAAAGCCAAGCCTGTTAGCTTTAAATTAGCAGAGTAGCAGAAATGTGCCTTTGTCTAACTATGCTTCTCTTAAGAACTGAGATTGACTCAAAAGCAACAAACACATAGCTTTTCGTTTAAAACAAAAGCTTACTAATGGCTTTAATCTATATATACATAAAGGCTATATCCTAATCTAGTTAGTGAACAGTTCAGGTAAAAACAAATCTTTATCTCACCATCTTTCCAAAGAAAGTTGAGAGAGGAGAAAGATTCAAACACAACAGTTCAGTTGAAAGTCTTTGAGAGAAAATGTTTCCAAAGAGGGAGTGACCTAAATCACATGGTTAGTTTGAATGAGAGAGAAAGAGAGAGAGGGGGGAGTTTGCATGTAGGAAATCCCTATCTATCTAAGGAGGGGGGAAAGAGAATGCAAAAATCTTCCAAAAGTCCCCTGTGCACATGGCTACATTGCTTATATGCTGTTCTTGAATTTTGTATTACGAAAACCAATTATGTCCATCGTAAAATTATAAATATTACAAAAATAATTAATTTGAAATTCTTTTATAGTGTTCTGGGAAGATAATGCCTGTAAGAGTATTTCCAGGTAGTTTTATTGCACAGAAAATGCGGTTTTGCTACTGAAGATGACTAGATGTCTTTCCAGCTAGAATATCCATTGCAGGGCAACCTCATTTCCCAACAGCTTGCACGAAATTGAATCAAAATGCAGTTTCTTTCAGACATGTGATAAATGCTTATGATTTCTTTAACTGTGATGGCCCCTTTGAGAATTTAACCATGTCATTCATTCCTTGTGGAATCCTAATGGCATGTCTGAGCATTAAAAATAACTGTGCAAATAAATAAATAAATATATAAAAGATATGTAACATTTTCACCACAAAATATGCTCTTCTTTATAGGCACCTGGAAAATAGCAATGACCCAGGGCTTACATTGGGAGGATACTTCTGCCCCCAGTGTAGAGCCAAATACTGTGAACTTCCTGTGGAATGCAAAGTTTGTGGTGAGTTAACAATATATTTAGATTTGGCTATTGTAATGGAGCGTAGTGGGGGTTACCCAAATGAAAACCACCAGCCGCAGAAGACAGAAAACAAAACCAAGCACTTAATTCTTGCACAAGGTGACATTGCAGTGTAGTAGTTATTCTAAAGCATATCCACTTGTTCAGAGCCTTTTGCAACACTTGTATTATGTTTACGAGTGGGTATCGTAAACTTTTAATTATCACCTTTAAAAAAATTGACAGAAAGTTTGTTTTGATTTGTAGTTATGAACCTATATCTACGTAGTCACCATCCAGATTTACACATTTTCCCCAGCGTTTCTTGACCCTCCAAATAACTCCAATATTGTAGAAGTCTGCAGATTGCACCTTAAACCACTCTTCTACTTCAAGAATGACGTCATCTGTGTTGTCAAATCAGCGACCTTGCAATGGATTTTTCATTTTGGCAAAAAGAAAAAGTCACTTGGTGATGATGATACTGACAAAATTTCATAACTTCCAGATGATAATTATTACTTTATGATACCTCCTCGTATGTGGCACTTCTCCATATTTCATGTATGTATAATGTTCAGTAGAAAATACTTCCATCTCAGCCTCTTGCAGACTGTCAGTACATGGATGTAACAGTACCTTCAGGGCACTCCATTGCTCCTGATCACCTCACTTCTTAATAAGATAAAAATGTCACTCAGTGGAAAATGTGTATGGAGTCTAAACAGTGGTTAAAGTGCTGGCCCAAGATTAATAAAGAAAAGTGTTCATAGACTAAATGCAGTATAGTGTCAAGATTGTGGTATCTGTAAGACATCAGTTAAAACAGTAAAAGCATTGGAATCATATAGTTGATGCAGGATTTTTTGTGTATTCAAGGTCATTGAAGTTTAATGAATATCATGGGACAATAAGAACTTGGAGTTCTAGTTCTGTGAGGTATAGAGTCTTAGAGTTGGGAGGGGCCACAAACACAATGTAATTCAATCCCTGCCATGCATCTATAGCACTAGAAGTATCAGGCAGCCAGAGAGTCAACAAATAGAAACAGAATTATGTTAGCTTATTGATTGCTTGCAGGTTCTAAATTAGAGGGCAAAAATCCAATATGACTAATTGAAATAATTTGTTAAAAGTGTATATTTTGTGTGAGAAATTTGGAATGATATATCCTGAAGACTAGATATTTCTGGTCTATTAGAAAGGTAGAGAAATTGGAATGCAAAGTCTGTCTGCTTCTGAGTCCACTGTGTTACACTGTGTTACAGTGGAGGTGTATCAACCAGTTCTGGATGGATTGTAACCCGCCCCGCCCCCCCAAAAGACTGGGTTTGCAGTTTGGGAGTGCTCCTGGATCCAAATGTCTAAAAGTCAGCTCAGATAGATGCGACAGTCAGGAATATCTACAATTCTGTATGCTAGGACATGTCATCTGCACATCAATGTGTAGGCAAATCCAGCATTCCCAATGCTTAATTCCAGAGCAAAGTGGTGCCACTGATTATGTCTGTCTAGAAATTATATCTTTTGATTATTATTTTTACAAGAACCACAGGTGTGTGGAATGAGCTATGATTACTCAGTCATTGGTCAAGTGCAGTTTCCACATCCAGAGAAACCCTGTTTCTACTGTTCCTCATATATTTCTGGCATTCAAATAAGACTCAGAGCTAAGCCTTTTTCTTTTTCAAAATTACCCAGAGAAGAGTAGAACTTGTACTGTTTTTACATTTTTAAAGAATGACGTAATGGAAAGATGGTTGAAATGTCAGTAATAGGGTAATATGTGAAAGCTACTGTTAACAGAATGTTTGTGATTTTTTTTTTCCTTCAGGAAAGATGTATAAATACCCTGTTATATTTTTCTAGGTCTTACATTAGTATCTGCACCCCATCTGGCTCGATCTTACCATCATCTCTTTCCTTTGGATGCCTTTCAGGAGGTCCCTCTGGAACAGTATACAGGAGAACGGTAAGTGAAAGATGTCTGATCAGAATAATCAACTTCAGTTTGGGACAACAATCTCAATTTGGTCATCTTGGCTACCAGAGAGAGTTTGGCCTTGATCTGTTCTAGGACCCATTTGTCTTCTTGGCTGTCCATGGTATCATCAGCAGTCTTCTCCATTACCACATCTCAAATGTGTTGATTTTCTGTTGGCTTTCTTCAATTACACATTTAATTTAAATTAAATTAAATTAAGTCACAGGGACTCAGGGTTCATGTGGGGCATGCATTTTACAACTTTCTCTAATACAACTTTGTAAATATCTCTTTAAATAGCTATTGTCAAGGATGCCAAGGAGAAATCAAAGACCAATATGTGAGTTATCAGTATTCAACCTATAACTGTGAAACCTATAGCCTCTTTCTGTTAAGAGTTATCCTTACAAACAAATACTTGAAGATTTTGAAAATGTTATCTGTGATCACATTTATACATCAGTCGATGTGTCATATGAGATCATATCTGTTTAATATGCAAAGTGATACACTGGTTAAAATATTGATGTTTAATCAATGAAAACATGGAGGTTGTTGGTTAAATCAACAAAAACAAAAGTTCTGTCCATGGACAGTTGATTTTAAAGTGTTCACTACTCCAAAATCACAGGGATTTTGATGTGAAATACTCTTCAGATATTTCTCTTTATACTATTGACTTCTCGAAGAGAAATTGTTACATATTTCTCAATTACCCCAGTAACAGTAACAGTGTTTTAAGTAAAGAATATTCTTGAGGCAGTTGTGGAATGGTGCCCATTTTTGCAGAAGACTTGCAGAGACAAATCACTGCAGTCCTTTTTTATGGCTGATGACCCATTTAGAGGAGAGGAAACTCCTAGGTTTTCTAGCATGGGAACTCTCTCATTTCTGAAGATATCCTGAAAGCATATAATCTGATCTTCTACTGCGGAAACTCCACTACTAACTGCTAACAGTGCAAAGTATTTCCATGCCTCCTTGTTGACTTATTGGTATCTACAGGGGATACTTGTATATTTTATATTTCTGCAGACACACAGATGACCTACTAAATCAGCATTCCTGCTGAGTATTTGTTGTGTACTAAAAAAAAGCACATTATTTCAGAGTTCTTAGTCAGTCTCCCTCCCTTTAATGGTCATCTGGGTAGCTCATGTGTGTCTCATTTTCTGTGGATTTGTCCTCTGCACCAGTACAGAATGAGTTTCTGTCCAGTATTTCATTTGCCTTTGTTCTCCTTCTGTAGAAGAGAATGACAAAAGTAGCCAAAGACAGTCTTGTATGTGTACTTGGTGGGTAAGTGCATCAGTATGCCTTGCCTGCTCTGGCATCACTCACTATTAGATCATTTCATCAGGTTCCAGCCAATGAAATACAGTTGTGAACACAACCAAGGAAATATAAAAAGGATCTGTGCCCCAGTGCATTGAGTCAGATGTCTGTGCTGTGGAGCTTATTTCATAGTCATAACTAGTACATTAGCAGTAATCAAGCTTAGCTATACTTTGTAACAGAATGTTGATCTATAGAGTTTGCTTAATCACAGAATTGCTTCATTCTGTTGCATATGGAAGAGAGGGAGAATTTGCAGGAACATGTTTATGCAATCAGAGTATGAGTCATGTTACACAGTCAAAGTGTGTATATATGTAAAATTTTAAAAAATTGAGAAGAAAAACATTCTGCATACTTTTAAATATTTAGGATTTTTCCCCCAGCACCTAGGTACATGCATTAGAGTATGCCAGCTATGTTGCTTTTATGTGTCTTCAAGTCATCAGCATACCCACAGGCACACACTGCTATTGGCTAATATGGGCAGGGAGATCCAGTCCATGGATGGCTAGTCTACTGATACAGTGAACCCACTGTATTATTTTAATTTATTATTTAATATTTCACATAGCAAACCTGACAGGTTTTAGGTGCTAATAGATTGAAGCAACAATTAACAAAATAAAACAAAAGGACAGCACAGAAAGCATGAAAGATAAAATAATACAGCTCACTTCAAAAGCTGTCCTTGCCACATTGTCAGGCATACAGAATACATACAGATACATGTGCTCTAAAACAAATCAGTTTATGACTGTTTGCTTATAAAAGACCAAGAAAAGACAATCCAGAAGAAAGGGGGTGTCACAGTTTCAGGGCCACATCCTGGAAAGTCTTTATCCCTTATGCCATTTTACCAATCTTAACAGTGTCTCAGAAAACAATGGATGAGATTCAACATAGTAAACCTATTTTAAATTTCATTGGTTAAAGCAGTAATCATTTTGTTGCTTTTATGATGGGATGTCATTTTGATATTTCAAATCTTGACTTCCAGGTCTACATTTGTAAAGCTTGCCAGAGCTGCTTTTGTATGGAATGTGATATTTTTGCTCATGATACGCTGCACTGCTGTCCAGGTTGCATTCACAAACATCCTACTCCTTCTTCCTCTGTGTGACGTTATCCATTTCACCGTCACTTCTTGTTATATTCCTATGGACTGAGTATACGCTTAACTATTTCGTGAAGGCCTTTGGTGAAGGAGGTTAATGATGAGGAAGAGCACCTAGCTATATGCTTTGTAAATATTATTTTTACATTCTTTCTGTAATAATTGTGCTCCTGCACTGTTAATTGTGTTTATAACTTGCTTTTGAAGAGTTTAATTTCTTTTGTAATAGCCATTTTGTATTTTTGAATACAAAAGGGATAAACTGGATATGAAAGTGTTCAACTGGGGATGTGTACATATATACAATACATGTTTATGTGTTCACCACACCCACACATAGAAAGATAACTTTTTAGAAAAATTAAGGTTACAGCAAAGCTGCAATGCTATGCACATGTACATAGAAGTAAGTTTAATTGAAGTCAGCAGAAAATAGTATTTGAACGGATATGTCTTGGACCAGAAAGGATGCACCTTGTGTGATAAGTACTCTGTACCTTAATTCTCATAGGGGAACTGCTTCTCTGTTCTATTTAGTTTAAGCAGATGTTGACAGTGATGCCAGATGACCTTTCAGTAAACAGTTTTATTGTGCAGTATGTTTGGCTGTAAGAATATTAACAGGTTTAAAACAGAAGATAAGGTATTTTTCAAAAATTAAATTGGTTTTTGGTTCATAAATGATGAGACTGAACCATACAAAGTATATGCTCTGTCTTTTGTGGTGAGAAATTCTGCAATGGATTTTCTTATTAAAAATGCAAAAAAAAAAAAAAAAAGGAATTTCTTGCAATCAAGATCAGTAGGATTATGGAATACTGTATGAGACTGCACTGTGTAGTGCATTCCAAAAACTGCTCTAAGATGCACCTTTTAACAAGAAATCAAGCCATCATTTATTTAAGAGAAAGGGCTGGTCCTCACATCTCAGTTGTATTTTAGGAGTTTGATGGAGTATTACTTCTGTATATGTGTTACATATATCCTGATGGAGAGAATAAGAAGACTGATTACTTATCTTGGTTCTCGTTTTTTTTAATGAAATGTTATCTATGTTTATCAGCTGTATGGGAAAGAGACACACAAATTAGATGAGAAGGCACCTTTTAAAAAATCTAATCAACCATTTTTTATAAACAGAAAAAAACCTGTATATATACAGTTGGCCCTCCATAGTCACAGACTTTTTATCCATGGATTCAACCATCCACAGAAAATATTATAAAAAATATAACAATTCCAGAAAGCAACCCTTGATTTTGCCATTTTATATAAGGGATACCATTTTACTACACCACTGTATATAATGGTACTTGAACATCCACAGATTTTGGCATCCATAGGGTTTTGTGGAACCAAACCCAGTGAATACCAAGGGCCCACATTAACATATCTGTGGAAGTTTTCATGAATAAGCATGTCTGTGGAAGTTTTCATGCAGTCAGAAGACTGTGTTCTCCCCACCCCTTGCTCATTTAGTAAAAGTTCCCTATGTCATATTATCAGTTGCTTTTGGAATAGTTTCTGAAATGTCCAGGTGTATGGTATTGGAGGATTGTTGTTCCAAAAAACAAAAAAACAGAAACTTAAGGTTCTCTTAACAGATGAAGCTGGTTATCATGTTATTTGAATCTTAACCAAAAATATGTAAGGCATTTTTGCACACTGAAGCTCCTATAAAAATAAATGAAATTAAATTCTGCCTCTGTGACAGATTGCTGTGGCCTGTTGAATTACAAATTTAGTAGGATGCAAAAAGTTCTTGTAGTATTTTTGAGAGTAACTCAGCAAAAGAAGTTGTAGCATAATCTTCCATAGACTTGTTTTGGGTCCCCAGATGCAAATTTAGCAGAAGTTATTTGGGTACATTATTTAGATTTTCTGAGACTAAGGCTCAGGTTGACAGAAGAAAAAGAAGTAAGGGAGATGTGGAGAGCTATAAAGGAGCAGAGATTAGGAGCTGTGGTAGAATTACAAGCAATTAGACCTTGTTAAGTCCCACTTGTTAACATATGAAGCTCTAGACCAGGGATTGGCAACCTCCGGCCCGCCCCCCCCCGCTTACTGGCCCCCGACGACCCCTGCCGCCGCTGCTGCGAGTTTGGACCGCCGCGTGGTCGCGCGCGTTGCGGCCGCCATTTTGTTTTGCCAAAATGGCAGCTGCTGCGCGTTTGGTCATGCGCAGAAGTACTGCGCATACGCAAACGATTCACGGCCGCCATTTTGGCAAAACAAAATTGCAGCCGTGACTCGTTTGCGCATGCGCAGTACTTCTGCGCACGTGCAAACGCACCGTGGCTGCCATTTTGGAAAACAAAATGGTGGGCGTGACATGTGCAGTGGTGGCAGCGCACGCAGCGGGGGTCGCGCGTGCTGCCATTCCCTCCCAGCCCGCCAGAAGGAAGGACTTCAGCTGACCAGCCCCTGGCTGAAAAAGGTTGCCTACCCCTGCTCTAGACTTTCTAATATCAGAGTATAAGTAGTATACTATCCACACAATTTCTCACAGCCAAGGAGACTCATTAAAATGAAATGTTGATGTCCAGGGGGTCACATTTTCAGAATAGTCTTGGATTTGTTTTTTTCATTCATCTTGTTGCTTTGAGACTTTTGCTCAAAATGATATGAAACAGTATAAATAAAAACTGTAGGAGAACACAGATTGGAAAACCAGAGTGATGGTGTAAATAAAGGATGCCTAACCAGAGTCTTGGGTAAGCTGATGCTGGAAACATGTTCCTCTTCAGAAAACTGCTCTCCAAAAGAACAAACTGCAAGATATCATTTGCAAAAAGAAACAGTTGCAAGACAGAAAAGAAGGAGGAATCCCAGTAAAGGGTTGGTAAAAGAATAAACTACTGCTTTATTTCTGTTATTTATTTGCATATAATGTTGTCAGTTTATGATACTAGATTACAACAAGAAGATTTGAGGCTTATCCAACCTGGTTAAATGTATTTTTTACTGTTGCACTTACCATTTCTTTTTTCCAGAATCAAAATGGTATTTTTCCTCTCCTTTCTCATTCTTTTTATTCCTACCAGCAGGGTGACTTTTTAAAAACTCTTCAATATGGGTGTGACTGGTCCATTCACCCTCTCTATGTTTACCAGATGTTCTTTCCAATCCATGATCTCTTCCTGCCCCACAAATGCTCCCATTTTATTTTATTTTATTTTATTGTGATCTATCTACAGCATTATCACTATATAATTAAGCTCCAGTGATGCTTTTTCTGTCCTGGGATGAGATCATGACCCACATATGAAACCACTCCAAACATGTATAAGAGAGCATGACCCACAATCATATTCTCAGCCCTGAAACACCCCAAACAACCAGGTTTGTGAGAACCCTTATTTCCCTCTTCCTAAGAGACTCCCTTATTCCTGGATGGATGGCTTTTTAAAGAATGAAATTGTCTACTTTTTGTATCAGTGAACTTCTGTATCAGCAAATGTCAGTGAAAAGTTTGTTGTTGTTGTTGTTGGAATGCAATAAAGAATTTCCCCACAATACTTGGCAAATAGCACCTATTGGCAGTTGTGTCACACTCAAGAAAAACCTTCCCCTTGTACTCACAAAAACTCTTGAGTCAGAAAGTTGAGTATTTCACTTCCTCCTTCCTGGAAAGGGAACCTTTTTCAGTTGTTTTTAATTGCAGAGAAAGTCTGTTTGTTTTGTACTCATTTTTGTACATTTTGTTATTGGGTCAAGAATCTGGAAAAAGGTAAGCTCCATTCCTAAACCTGTTCTATTTGTTGAGTATTTGGTATTGCAATTATGTTTGTGTGCTGACTTTCTTCAGCACATATTCTCGTTACCAGTGGTTTAACTGTGTTGTTATGTGCCTTCACGTCATTTCTGACTTATGATAACCCTAAGGCAAACCTATTATGGGGTTTTGGCAACATTTATTCAGAAGTTTGCTGCTGCCTCCCCCTGAGGCTCAGAGCATGGGACTTGCAGGGAGGCTTTAAACACTACCACCACTCTAATGCAAATCAGGTAACCAGTACTGAACTTAGAGTTGGCATTGGAAGATAAACTGCTTTTAGGTTTGTTTCATGTCAGTATTACCTTCTGTAAAACTGACATGAAACAAACCTAAAATTAACATAGGACAGGGTTTTTCTTTTCTCCTTGATGTCTGTAAAACTTGCTACTGTAGTAGAACCCTGTCAGACCACAAAATACTGCTGCTTAATTCCAGGTCAGTGATGGGGAAGAGCTATATGATCCAGGACTTGATCCTGGCAGCGTGTCCCGTTGGCTGGTGTTACCCAGTGTGTGTGTGTGTGAAGTGCCATGCTCTTCCCCCACCACCACTTGCTTGCCCAGACTGCTGCAACTACCCCAAAGGCCTTCAGGGTCCTCTGTGACTGCAACTATTTTGAAGGCAGCACCCCCCCCAAGACCTTCAGAGTCCAGAGTGGCTGAAGCTGCATCAGACTCTGAAGGCAGGGCTCCCCAAAAGGCCTGTAGCAGGGGTAGGCAACCTTTTTGAGCAGGGGGCCGGGTTGCTGTCCCTCAAACAATTGGGGGGCCGAGGCACCATAAATAAATAAATAAATAAATTTTAAAAATTAGAAATTTAAAAAAAACATGCATGCACACTCTCTCAGCCCTAGAAAAGCCATGGCAAAACCCCTGTGGAGATTTTGCCAAGAAAACCCCAAGAACAAGTAATAAGAACAATAATCAATATCATCATGGCAGGTGGCGGCGGCGGCAGGACCAGCCTGGGGCTGGTCCAAAGGCCTTGGGGGGGGCCGCATCCAGCCCCCGGGCCTTAGGGTCTACCCCTGGCCTGCAGCCATGCCGAACTTTGAAGGTAGTGTCCCCAGCAGATGCTGCTAGTGAAAGGGGCAGCACCACAGCCTCCAGAGCACTTGTTTAGGGTCCTATGTACATGTAGGATAAGCATCCCACCTCCGGGTGTACCACCCTTTCTCACTCGCCCAGTAGCCATGTCAGTTTCTCTGGCTGTACTGCCCCACCAGGTGACACCCCACTCTGGAGTGTCACCCAGTGCATTCCGCACCCCCTTAGTGACACCACTGGATCCTGGACAAGCAAGCTGACCTTGAATGTATAACTGAAACCTGGTTAACTGAAGAGCAGGGATGTCAATTAGACCCAACTATGCCGATTAGGTGTCTGTATGCAGCAGCAGGCAAGATATCATAGGCAGGGAGGAGTAGCAGTGATCTATCATGAGTTCATTCTTTTACTGAAGTGCTCTGCCTGGCAAGTCTCCAAAGTTTCAAAGAATCAGAGTTGGAAGAGACCACAAGTCCAACCCCCTGAAATGCAAGAGTAGACAAAGCACTCCTGACAGATGGCCATCCACCCTCTGCTTATGTAAAAACCTCCAAAGAAGGAGACTCCACCACTGAGGCAGTGTATTCCACAACAGCTCTTACTGTCAAGAAGTTCTTCCTAATGTTTAGATGGAATCTCTTTTCCTGTAGTTTGAATCCATTGCTCTGTGTCCTAGTATCTGGAGCTGCAGAAAACAAGCTTGCTAAATATGACATTCCTCTCAAATATTTAAATGTGAATATTATGTCACTTCTTAACCTTCTCTTTCCCAGGCTAAACATACCCAGCTCCCTAAGCCACTCCTCGTAGGGCATGGTTTCCAGACCTTTCACTGCACTCCAGGTTTGAGTGTAAACACCTGGCAACAGTTCAGTGAGACAAGTTGGGGATCCTGGTGGTGCATTGTCCACTCCGCTGCCCAACTATTTCCCTGGCAGAGCTGCTGGAAATGATCTCATATAAGTGATGTTAATCTTCCCCACAATTTCTGTGTTGCAGGATTTTAACACTGATGCTGAGGTACCTTCATCAGGGCAATTCAGGGTTTTATGGTAGTGCCTTCAGGGTCCTCTGCAGCTGCAGCCATGGCAGACCCTGAAGGCTTTTGTGGGGGGCAGCAGTGCTCTGAGTGGTCAAGCAGCAGCGGGGGCCAATACAGTTCACCCCTTTTCATACCGGGTGACACCAACTTCAGGGATGCCACTGCAATCAGTCCTGTTCCAAATGTCCCCCCCCCCCCATTTTAAAGTTATGTTTGCAGTTGGTAATCACATGGATGGCACTTTCACATTTGAAAAGCTGACACAAAAGGAATTTTTATTCATATTCCTGTCAAGCAAGTCACTTGGGAATCCCCTGTTAGTTAGCAATGATTTCACCACAATTTGAAGCCCTGTCACCCAATAACAAGCCCCAAAATAGTCCAGGACAAGGCATAACACCTATGACCCATTAAATATTTTAGCACATGATATGAAAAATTCCACAAATGCCTCCTTCCGTCCCTAACAGTAAAGATACTGAAGTAGTCACTTGCTTATAGCTGAAAAACTGCATTTTAAAATGACTGTCAATGATCGCCTATGATTGCTACTTGGGGTCAGACTAGATAATCAACTGGGACACCAGATGAGACTCTGAAGAGTTTTCTGTTTCCCTGGTTGCTTCCTTTTAGCTAAGCACAGGCAATGTTCTGTACTGCAGTCAAGGTTCACTCTGATGAGACCTCCCATTCTGTAAGCATCCTCTCTGTTCTATAAACATTTTCCTATACTAAAAACAATCTGCCCAAGTAAGAAGTGCTGAATATTGTGAAACTAGTTAAGGAGGGAAGGGGGAGAAATGCTCTTTGTATATGTGTGATCCTATAAAAAGGTCCTCAGTTGCACAGTTTGAGGCTCAGCACCTGTGGAAAGCTATTTCCTGCTGAACTCGCTAGCATTACTTTATTATTATTATTTTAATAAACTGCTCACTTTCTTTATTCTGTGTAGTCTCCAGTCCCATTTTTTCTGCTACAATACAATAATATTAAACCACTAAGTTAGCAATTTGATGTTCTTTCATGGTGCCCAAAGAGTCTGAGGCAACCCATCCAAAACATTGCTTGCCCAATTCCTTGGTACCCACTTGCCCAATTTGGAGGAAAGCTGTCTGCACATTCTTGTCTATAAGAGTATTTATCTCCCAGGATTCTTGTGGGTTTTAAGTTGTATTGATGCAATCCTATTCCTGTCTGTTCAAAATTAGGACCCAATGGAAATTATTAATGGGTAAGTGGGCAAGGAATCCCCAGCCCTGGGAGTGAATCCAGCCCTCCTTGAGTTCCAGTATCGGCTTCCTCAGATGTCCATGCTCCCTGCTCTATGATAGCATCGCTGGATGGTTTCTCAGCTTTTGTAAAAAACAAACAAAAACAAAGCACATTCTAAAGGATTGAAATATTCTCTTAAGGCTTACCTATTGGCAATAAGTTACAAACCAAAATAAAAACATAAAGTATATTTGTGCCCACCCACTACTGGAATCCCACCCTTGAGAACTTTCTTGAATGTCAATTCAGCCCTCCCTGAGTGTTCAAAGGGGCAAAGTGAGGTCCATGGCCACATGTTCCCATCCCTCAAACACCAGCTCCCCCAATTTGTTGTTCCTCCCCCACACCCTCCTGGGACCCTGAATAAATATTTTTAATCCTACAAGGGCCAACTGCACCCTTTATGAGGTGCAGTTGGTCATACAACTGCAAAATAGAGTCTAAATGCAGAGGCCAGACAGTATTTGAGACTTACAACTCCTCTACTTTTTCTTTTTGGAACAGCATGGCTAACTCTACTGAGGAAAATTCTGCAGAAGGTCCAAGCAGCGACATTACTGAGCTGGACATTTCTTATCTAAAAGCTTCCTACCCTCATGTTAACTTTGATTTTGACATGCTGGCAAAAGAAATGGAAGAGGAATACCAACAAATCCGCAAGGAACTTCAAAGAGGGTTTAACGCTTCAATGAGAAGTGAAGTCAAAAGGTTGAAAACCTTCCAGTCCCAGCCTCCTGGCAACTCTGCCTCGGCCTGGGCTCCTTCAGAGATGGCCGCTGCGGGTTTCTATCACACTGGCATTAAGACGGCAATACAGTGTTTTTGTTGTGGGTTGGTTTTGCTTGCAAGAAGCATTAAACGGTCTCCTTATGTTGAACACAAGAAATATTGGCCTCAGTGTAGATTTATTTTAGGGAAAGAGGTGGGTAACATCTCTAAGTATGAGATTAGAGTTCAGAATCCCAGGAAGAGTTATTCAGAAGTCGGAAAGAGTTACAAAGAGTTGGAGTCAAGACTTCAGTCCTTTGCTGGCTGGCCATCCTATGCCAGAGAAACTCTGCCTGTTCTGCTAGCTAAAGCTGGATTTTTCTTTAGAGGTAAATTCAAAGGATTCTTATCCTGGGAGAAAACTACAATGCTTTATGTTTATATACCGTAATCACTTTTAGTAACTGTTCATTCCTATACTACGGTTATCATAGTCATTTGAATGTTAATTTCCCTCAGTTTAGGAAATGTTTACTGCATTAGAGCATTATCTGCTGGATAAGTGAATTGCGTCAGTGTGGTGCTTGCAGTACAGTACTTGAAATAGTTACTTTTTCATCCACAGTTTCTAGAATCCCATGAAAGATTCTGGCTGTAGGATCCTGAGAATTGTAATCCCAAAAGTTCAGATCCTACCAAGTTCAAATTTAGTCCAGCGCACATGATTTGATGTAGACACTGCATACATCTGGTAATTTGTGTGTGTCTCTGGGGAAAGCCCAGAGTGCCTGAGGCTAGAAATAGAAAAGTTGAACCATGTTAGAAATTACAGTCATAACAATTTCCTGCCCTTCAGTAATGTTCACAGCGTAGTAGTGCTGGTGGCTCCCATCTGACGGGGGCAGTGAATATGTGCTGGGTTTTCTCCAGCCTCAAAGGAGATTTCCAAATAGCTGGATCCTACGCCGAAATAGATTTTGCACCTTTGATAGCTCCTTTAGTGTTTAGGCTAAATCCCGGCACTGATTCACAATCACACTGACATGAGCACCACCCACCACTGATCTTTGCTTTAGGTCAGGGGTCCCCAAACTATGGCCTGCAGGCCGGCCCCGGCCCGTCGAGGCCTTCTTACCGGCCCGCAACCGGTCCTGCCACCACTTGCACACACCGCCGGGCAACATTTTGTCTTCCAAAATGGTGCCGGGCGGTGCGCACGTGTGCGTAATGCCAGGCACATGCGCACGACTCCGGGCACCACTTTGGAACACAAAATGGCGCCTGAGTCGTGCGCATGCGCGTGCACCTCTGGCCCCCCAGAGATCTGGGGGCCAGCGAACCGTCCCCCAGATCAAAAAGTTTGGGAATCCCTGCTTTAGGTGGTAGACCACCATGCCTTTACTCAAGGAGTGACTGATATTTTGTTATTGTTGGTTCCATACTGGGAAATTTCCTGTAGTTTACTTTGTTTTGTTCCTGTTTACTCAATGTATATTTTTGATCCAGGGGCTTATAGGAGGTCT
The DNA here is from genome assembly GCA_026167975.1 of Phrynosoma blainvillii. Classification (NCBI taxonomy): domain Eukaryota; kingdom Metazoa; phylum Chordata; class Lepidosauria; order Squamata; family Phrynosomatidae; genus Phrynosoma; species Phrynosoma blainvillii. Next base: position 55,555,134 of record JANUYF010000002.1, on the reverse strand, counting down.
CTCCTGTTTCTTCTTTGTGGTTTTTTGTTTTTTTTTTTACATGTAGGTATAAAAGACACAGTTCAGTGTTTTACTTGCAGTGGATGTCTGGGGAATTGGGAAGAAGGTGATGATCCTTGGAAAGAACATGCAAAGTGGTTCCCTGAGTGAGTAATGTACACAGTTGTCCCATCATTCCTTTATAGAATCACAGAATCGACCACAAGGGCCATCCAGTCCTACCCCCGTGATGCAGGAATTCACAAAGTGATGGTGGCTTTTACAACAATGAAGGTAAAAATGAAGAAAATAGGCATATGATCCTACACTGTCAGTAGTGAGGGGCTATCAGAAAAGCGACAGAACAAAAGCTGACATGCTAGTACCAACGCATTCGAGCTGTCTGCTAACATCAACCATGAAGTTGGTTGTTACCAAGAACAGAAGAAGAAGCAAATATCCAATGAAAACTGATGTGAAGGAAAGAGAGACCAGGATGTCGAAAAGGAGATTTTATGCCAAGATTTGGAGACATGTTGGCTGAGATTCATCATCATAAATGCAACTATGCTGAAGGAGCTCTGTAGTTATGTCTGATAATGGTACCCCCCAAAAAAAACTGCTTTTCACAATGCACCCCTGACCAGGAAAGCGCTGTAGAGATCATACCCAACGTTTTAGTCTCCAGCACCTTGGAAGCAATCTAGTCAAGGTAGTGCCAGGCCATACAAGTAGCTTTTAGGGGTCACATTTAGTCATTTATGACTATAAATGTGAATCCTCAGCAATTATGATATTGTAAGTCCTTTTTACGATCTCATAACTGCTGAAGAGAATGCCAGCCATATCTTCTTAATATCCCTGCAAGTCTTGTTTGAAATAGCTCTCCCTGATAATGATGAAACATGTTGAACTATCTCTTTATTTTTTTACAAATTGAGACTTGAAGGAAAAATGCCAAAATGCAGTTTAAACAGTTATACTGATTATTGTGAGGACTTTAATTAATTTGATTATTGTGCTTTTAATGGCCCTGTTGTTTATTTTGTCTTTATTCTGTTCTAATGAGGTTGTCTGCTTCCTTGAATACTTTTTCAGAAAAATAGAATAATAAGTAAATAAATAAAATATTGAAATAAAGTAATGAAAAAAAATCTGGGACACAAAAATCCATAGACTGACAATCAATTAATTGTTAATCTTTGAACGTCTTCTAAAAAGTTTAAAGAAGTTGCCAATAATATGTTTGTTATTTTATAGATGTGAGTTTCTTCAAAGCGAGAAGTCAAGAGATGAAATTAAAGAGTACATTCAAAATTATTGTGGATTTGTCGGCATTACGGTATTCGTTGCCTGAACACTATTGTTGCTGTTGTTATAATATTTATTTACATCCTACTTCCCCCCCCAAAGTTGGAACTCAAAGCAGCTAATATTTTTTTTAAAATACAATAATTTCAGTAATAGCTAAATGTTAAGTTAGACCATCTTAGCTGTGCTATAGCCATGTTAGAAGCTGAGAGTGTGTTGGGAGAGATGAGCAGCTTCAAAGGATTGTTGTGTGGGAATCAAGATCATATAGTACTTGGTTCTCAATGGAAAGAATGTCAGCTCTTGGGAGGAGGAGTGCTCAAGAGGGTTTATAGAAGCTAAATCAAACAAAAATCTACCAATAGTGACACCTTTCTTGGCCAACCAAAATGCACCATATACTTGTTGCAAGCTTTCGAAGCTCCACTGGCTTCTTCATCAGGCAAGGTGTTACAAACCAAACAGAAGAAAAATTGGAGATGTTAGTAAAATGCCTGCATTTTGTTGTTTCTGCCCTTAGGTTAAGATGGCATGGGGAGGGCATCTCTTGCAGGCTGGCTCCTATTCCTTCTGGCCATGTGGCTATTGGGAGATTTGCAAAGCCCAGGAAATTTAAAGTCCATTTGCATCTCAACAAGGACCCCTCTCTTGCAATCCAATATGCTAAGTTTAATGCTAAACTTTTTAGTTCTTTATGGAAGCTAAACTTATCCTGCAGCTTTAGATCTGGCAATGGGCCGCTGAACCTGTTTTTCAATAAATTATTTCTGGTTTCAACCATAGAAATAGTGCAGCTTGAGGCCACTTTAACGGTCCTGGCTCAATGCTAAGGAATCATGGGAACTGTAGTTTATTGTGGCACCAGAGCTCTCTGACAGAGAAGGCTCAATGTCCCAGGGGGAAAAAAATACAGTTCCCATGATTCCCTAGCACTGAGCCAGGATAGTTAAAGTGGCCTCAAGTTGCACTATTTCTGGCAGTCTGTAAAGGCTCTTAGGTAGAGACAGAACATTATAGGTCTGGAGTCTCTTCTCTGATTCCCAGGGCAAGGATGAGGGATCTTAGGGTAAGAATGCAACCCCAGCAACTGCCCAGCTAAATGTGTGACAGAAGGATAACCTGTTACAGAGCAGTCCTTGTGACTTTTTTTCCCTATCTAAAGATTAAATGCAAGCAACATGGGACTGCAACCCATTTAGTAGTAGAAGTACTAAAACATTGTAATGAATACATGCATACACTTCAAGAAGAAAAACATACTAATTTTATCTTTTAAATTTTATTTTAGGGAAAGCATTTTGCAGTGTCCTCTGGGAAGATATTGGCCTCTAATACAGGTATATAATAGAAACAGAGTGAAAACAGTTCTAGGCCTATAGGTTAAATCACAGTGCTTGTGCTGGTGCAAATAATAATAATAATAATAATAATAATAATAATAATAATAATACCGGTAATAATAATGTATCCCAAAGACTTTGTGTTGGGCAATTTGGGTTGATTTTTCTAATGGGGAATTCCTGCAATTCAGTGACCCTTCTTGAGTAGGTTTTGATGCTGAATAGTCATTTCTGCATCACCCAAAAAGAGGAAACATGTTACAAAAAGGAAAGCCCAAGTTTGCATAAAATCCAAACATGCTATTTTATATGTATCAATTAGGAATGGACAGCCTCACAGCTCAGACAGCTGCACCTGTCACAGTTTGGGCCTTGTGCTACCATTTGTGTGGAATTGGAAGTGACATTCTAGCCATTTTTGGTTTCTATTTACCGGTAGATTGACTGATCGACTGATTGATTGTTGTTTTGGTGTGCAACACTAATAGTGATCAAACAGAAAGCAATGCCTTCTAGAGATCCCTGGAATTATGGTTTGGATTTTTAAAAAATCCTCTGAAGTCTGTAGAGTTCTGCTCACAGCAAAGCTGGCTCTCCAGGCTGCATGTAAATTTGGGAGTAATTTCATAATTGAAACTGAAATATAAGACATCTCGCCATAGGTGGAAAATTCTGACTAATAGAGTGGTGCAGTTGCTGCTGTTCAGTTTCCAGTATAGAGGCTCATTGCTGATGGGCAGCTTTTATGCCCCTGTGATACGCTCTTACTCAGTGGCATCCCCTGGGGTTTGTGTCACCCAATTCAAGGGGTGGGGGCAGACCTCCAGAAGGCTTTTTGGGGTCCTGTGTGGCTGCTGAGCAAGAAAGAAAGGGACACGGTGCCCACTGGGTGTACCTCTCCACTTGGTGTCACCTAGTGCAGTCCACATCCCCCACATCCCTTAGTGACACCACTGCTCTTACTATGGTTCTTTATACTTAAACTGGACTTGGGAGTTTATCACACAGGAGGCTAAGTGCCCAAATCCTGTGCAGAAACAGGATTTAAATCCTGGAAAAATCCCACAAAAATGGGATCATTTCCAGACACATCAAGGGCATTGAGAATTAATCTGAAATTAATCCACACAGAGAGTGAACAAAATCAGCCGCTTTTTACTTTCAGGAGAATCCCGAAAGTAAAATGCGACCGATTTTGTCCACTTTCTGTGCGGGTTAATGTCGAGTTAATGCTCAATACCCCTGACGTCGTCTGAAAACGAGCCCCCTTTTGCGGAATTTTTCCACTTTCTGTGCCGGATGACCCCCAACGTTGTCTGAAAATGATCCTGCTTTTGCAGGATTTCCCCAATTTAAATCCCATTTCTGCACAGGATAAACTCCGTGTGATAAACTCCATAGATTAGGCAGCCTTGGCTGCAGTCCTACATCATAATGTTGTTCTGGTGAGCCTTCCTGTTTCCAAATTATGGTGAACCTAAGGCAAACCTATCACAGAGTTTTCTGAGGTTGAGAATGTGACTTGCCCAAGCAGGGATACTAAACCTGCTCTCCAGAGTTGTCCACTGCTCACATCACTACATCACACTGCATCATAGCATGGCATAAATACTCACTGGCAAAGATCTGCCGTGCTAACACTATGCAAACCCCATATAGTATAGCAGCACACAAATTTAAGAATCAGCTGTGTTGTGCAGTGTTCTCTTTGGTACATCCACATATACAACAGGTTTACATGAGCCACTCTGCTTCTATCACATTCTGCTTAAAATGGCTATTGCGAAATTTGGAAATAAATGCTCCATATAATTTTCTTTTCTATTATAAATCTTTAGAGCCCATTATGTGCTAATTGTTTTTCTAATTGTTATACCTATTTTTAAAAAATAGTTAACTGATGATATTTCACGTTGTTCTAAACCTCTGTGATATCTTTGGTTCCAAAAGGGGATTTAGAACTTGCTATAAACATCTATGAAGATGAAGACATCAGGCTGGACACTTTTAAAACCTGGCCAGAGGAAGCACAAATAGCTGCTATTTCTTTGGCCAAAGCAGGGTTTTTCTACACAGGTCAGTAACTTCTCATTGTTTTGGGGACTGCACTTTTAGATCAGCAGAGATGATGTTGTCATCTGCCACTCTCCTCAAATTTCCAGGTTTTCCCTCTACCTGTAATACTCATAGCAAGATGGGGTGAAAAATGGGATGGACTTTCCAAGCACCATTGAATTCTTGTCAGATTTTTTTGGTCTAAAGGTTTTGAATGGGCATCTAAGATCCATTAGCTTCACAAAAGCCTGGTGCTAATGAAAACTGCTAGAACTGTTGTTGTTTTTTAAATGTGAAATAAAGTTTTATTTCCTAGTATTGGAAACAGAGGCAGGAATTTTGTTTGTGCCAGTGTAAGGGCTATTTACATTGATGTATGTGACTTCTTTGAGCATAGCATCATCAGGGAATGGGAGCAAAGACAATCTCTGTCAAGAGATAAAGATGCCCTTTTGTGTGATCAGGAGCTGTGTTATCTGCTGAAGGATTTTTTTCTTCCACTGTGTTTTAAGATTATATATTTTTACATACTATAAATATTATAGTGGCACTATGGAATTTCTGTGCTGTGTCACGCAGAGGAAATTAATTCCTTTAGTGCTGTCTAAAGACTTTTCATGACTAAGGGAGATGGGGAATGCTTAAACATATCTTTTTATATTATTGCATCCTTCTTCCCATCAACTATTACATTTCCCCTCTGTCCTTGCAGCAACAGCAGCATTAAATTAGGCAGAAAGTGATGAAGAGGTGGTGATGATTATAAATGTGTTATTATTAACTTTATTTATACCCCAGTTTTCCCTCAAAACTGAGATTAGCCCAAGTAATTTCATGGTTGAGTGGGGATTTGGACCTAGAGTCACACTACATAATTATAGTACTATTATTCCACTTTAACTGCCATAGTTCCATTTTATGAAATCCTGGGACTGGTAGTCTGATGAGGCACTAGAGCTCTCTTGCAGAGAATTATGAATGCCTCTCCCTTAACTAGCAATCCCAAGATTCCCTAAGAGAGAACCATGGTAGTTAAAGTGGAATCATAGTGCTAGAATTCTATAGTGTGAATGAACTCCTGATCTTTAGCTAGTCTTCTAATAGCTACTTCAGTGCCAATATACTGAAAGCAAATGAAACAACTTGGAATATTGCTTAAGACTGATAAAAATAAATCCTCTTTTCCCTTTTGGTCCGCACAGTGCTGAAAAAAAGTAGAAGATAAAATCCTCAATATGAATCTGAAGCCATCATTTTTAAGTTCACTTATAGCAACCTGTTCCCCCCCCCCCAAATGATACATATACAGTATAGTAAAAATAATTGTACTACTATGTTATATCACCTTCTTTCAGGGGAAAAAGACATTGTACAGTGTTTTTCATGTGCTGGATGTCTAAATGACTGGAAGAAAAATGATGACCCTTGGGAAGAACACGCCAAGGCTTTTCCTCAGTAAGTATCTGAGCTGGCTCACTACAGTGTTATTTAGAAAAACGTGTGAAAAAGAAACCTATAAAAATACATCAAGGGAACCATTAGAAAACTGCAGTGAGATAACAGTATTAGCCTTCCTCAACACCATGGCTTTCACATGAATTGGGGCACAACAAGCACCATTATCCCTAATCATGGGGCTGATGGGCAGCATAGCTGAACACATCTGTGAGGTTACATGATGGCATCAAAACTATATTCTGTATTGTGAGTAATCCAAACAGCTACATACTTGGTTCTTAAGCAGGCTTTTCAGAGCTGTCCTCTGGGACTGATCTGCAAGAAAACCAAGAAGGCAATGTAGGGAAACCCACTTTTGCCAAGTCATCTAGAAGTTCGGTTTTTGTGAGTTTTTCAGGCTGTGAGCTGTGTTCTGGAAGAATATATTCCTGATGTTTTGCCTGCATCTGTGGCTGACATCATCAGCGAATGGTGGCATGGAGATGGGTGGGGTTATATACTGTGTGACCCTTGATTGAGAAGATTAGCATGTAAATCTGTGTATTGTTTTGTTGAGGCAAGGCCACTGGGTGGAAGGATATATGAGGAGGATTAGTGTCTATTTAATTAATGATCCATTGTCAGCTGGGAATTAGCATGTAAATTAACATGTAATAACCTAGAACTAAAACCTGGAGACAGACTAATCAGCTTTGATGTGGTCTCCCTGTTCACCAAAGTCCCCATAATGGACACTATGGCACTCATCCAACAAATTTTTCCAGAAGACATTGCAGCCCTGTTTGAACACTGCCCTCACCACAAGCTACTTCCAGTGAGACAATGGATTCTACAAGCAGAGAGATGGGGTGGTCCTGGGAAGCCCTCTGAGCCTCATGATAGTTAACTTTTACATGGAACACTTTGAAAGGCAAGCCCTGGAAACAGCACCAAAAAAGCCCACAACAAAGTTCCAATATGTGGACGACACTTTCATCATTTGGAGCCATGGAGAAGAAGAATAGATCATGTTTTTGAACCATCTGAACAACATCCACCCAAACATCCAATTCACAATGGAAAAAGAAAAGGAAGGAACATTGCCATTGGATGTCCTGGTCACCCCCAAACCAAACCAATGATTGGGCCACAGAAAACCTACACACACGGACCGATACCTACACAAGAACTCCAATCATCACCCAGGACAAAAAAGAAGTGCAATAAAAACACTGGTAGACCGCGCAAAAAAGGATCTGTGAACCCCACTACCTGGAAGATGAACTGAATCACCTAAACTGGACTCTAGAAGCTAATGGTTACTCTAGCTCAGACATCAGAAGAGAGGCCAGACCTAGAAAAAACCACAGGAGTGAAGAAAAACAACCACCCAAAGGGAAGGTATTTTTATCATACATCAAAGTAGTCACAGACAGAATAGGGAAACTGATGAGGAAACGCAACCTCCAAATGATCTACAGACCATCCAAGAAAATCCAGGAAATGCTGCGCTCAGCGAAGGATAATAGAGATCTTCTCAAGGTTGCAGGACTTTACCGCATACTGTGCAGCTGTGGACAAGTCTATATAGGGACCACAAAATGCAATGTTCAAATGCAAATCAAGGAACACGAGAGACACTGCAGACTGGGCCAGCCTGAAAAAACAGCAGTAGCAGAACACATTATAAACCAACCTGAGCACAAAATGCTATTTGAAAACACTGAAATTCTGGACCAGGCCAACAACTATTGGGTCAGAATGCACAGGGAAGCCATTGAAATCCACAAACACCTGGACAATTTCAACAGGAAAGAAGAAACCCTGAAAGTAAACAAAGTTTGGCTATCAGTCCTCAAAAACACCAAAATCAGGACTCAGCAAATGCAAATGAACTTTACCCAGGGTCAGGGGGTTCCCAGCAGATAATGCACCATTAATTAAATAGACACTAATCCTCCTCACATATCCTTCCACACTGAGGCCTTGCCTCAACAGAACAATACACAGATTTGCATGGTAATCCTCTCAACCAAGAGTCGCACAGTATATACACCCCACACACCTCCATGCCACCATTCTCTGAAGATGCCAGCCATAGATGCAGGTGAAATGTCAGGAATACATTCTTCTAGAACATGGCCTCACAGCCTGAAAAACCCACAAAAACCTATGGATGCCAGCCATGAAAGCCTTCAACTTCAAATCGAGATGTTCTTGGCAAAAGGACTAGGTTTTCTTGGTTCAGTGTATCATGTCAGCAAATGGCACCTTAAGCATTCTTTTTGCTGATTCGTTAATACATTTGCCCTTTGAACATTTATTATAGTTGTAATCAATCTGATCCAGAAAGGAGTACATCACTGGAGAAGCTACAGAGGGAGGCTGAGTTGGTGTCATGGCATGAAAAGGTAAAAGAACACCACAAGTATTACAAGATCACAAAGTATCACAGTGTCTAGTGGTACCTTGAAGTCTAACCAGTTTTATTTGGCATAAGGTTTTGTGGGCTGCAACCCAACTTCATCAGATGTGTGTAACATTGCCTCAGTTGGCAGAAATATGCTTGCATAGATGATGGATGTAGGGGAACTGAAGTGCAAAAAATTAAAACATGGATAATTATTTTTAATAATATTGATAAGCAGACTAACACATCTATGGTGACAAAAACCCTCTCTCTATTCCAAATATAAGAGATGGAGCTTTACCTCCACATGGGCTTTTGGGAGTGGGGGATTGTCATCATTAGAGTCATTGGGAATCTCCAAAGATTCTTGAACAGAAGAACTTGAAAGACAGATTCCAGTGGAGAAACAGCTGAGCCAAAATTTGTCAAGAGATCAGCTCATTTAGCATACAACTTTCAGTTATTACATTTCTGCTTCTTTTTTTGCTGCCTGTCTTTCTGATCCTTCTAGATTCTTCATCCCAAATCCTAAAAAATAGGTGACCCAAATTATTGAGTGCGAGGTTTGAGAGACAGTGTTGTTTATAACAGCTTGAGTACTGGAGTAGGACTAAGAAGACTAAGGTTCAGAGTCCTGTTCAACTATGGGAGCCCACTGGGCAAGTTACACAGTCTACCTTAGAAAAAGGCAATAGCAAGATCTTCTGAAAAGATCTTGCCAAGAAAACCCTATGGTTGGATGGCCATAAAACGGAGTCAGCTTGTAGGCACATAACAAAGCTATTGGGAGGAAATAAGTCTAATTTGTTATCTTGTCACAATCTGGAATTGTGACTGGTAGGTATAAGATATTCCTTTTTGTTAGCAACTCTCATGAACTGGCGCCTGATCTAGGCTGCTACACTAAACAGATTCAGGGATGAATCCCATTGAATTCCTATTGAGACAAAGCTATTGGATACAGTAAGATTTGTTTGATATTTTGTGGGTTATTTATAGCTGTTTACAGCAGAGTAAGCCCATCCACCTCTTGCACTCAAAATAAGATTTCACAAGATACAAGCAGGAGCAGCACTTGCCCCCTCTCCCTTAGTGAAGTCCTAAAGGATCTGCCTTTGTCCTAGGATTATATATTTCTATCTGCCATTGGAAACTACTGGCACACAGGATGGCAGGAGGAAAGTTAGTTTGTGTGTCAAAGGAAATCAACTTCCTAACAAATGAGTGGGAGATGTTATGCTGAGACAAAACCTCTGGCCCACAGTTGGGCCTGCTCTCCATCTCTTGGTGGGGTGAAGCTGCTACTAAGGGAGGTTTGTTTGCAGAAAGTCCTCATGGTTACTAGCTAACTAAGCCTAAGTAACTCTTGTTGACACATAGAATTGTAGAGTTACTTCAAGCTGTGTAATACTGCTCTGTGACCAGGGAGACACTCCAAAATCTTCCTTTGGAGAGCAGATGTCCCACTCACTACAGCAACTTTGGTTGTTACCTAGCACATAGGACTGTGATGTCAGAAAATTACACCAAAAGAAATGAAAGATACTAGCTTAAATTCAATTGTGTGTCCCAGCAAGAATAGACCCTTTGAATCAATAGGGACTTGATAAATCAACAGTGATGTAACTCATTAATTCAGTGGGTCCACACTGTTTGGGATTAACAATTGCATGCCTAAATTGAGGCTGTCATGTTTTGGCCACATCATGAGAAGGCATGAATCATCAGAAAAGACAATAATGCTAGGAAAGGTGGAAGGTGGTAGAAAGAGAGGAAGACTACATGCCAGAAGATTAGACTCAATCACAAGCCTGAACCTGCAGGAACTGAGCAGAGAAGCTGAGAACAGGGGGTCTTGAAGAATGAATGTCTTATTCACAGGGTCACCATGAGCTGAGATCAACTTGAAGGCAGTTAATAACAGTAATAACAATGTCTTGTTTAATGCATTATTATTGATATACATCTTCTTAAATAGTGTGAATATGTCCTTGATGGTTCTGCTGAATCTCTTGTGTTGCTGAGCATGGTATCTTTTCGACCTGCCTGGCTGGAATGGGACTTTTAAAAGTACTGTTTTACAATGCTTCCCATCCTTCTTGGAAGTGTGCTTTCAGAGGGCCATGCTGGAGTACTCTCACGGATGCTTCAGCCACTGGCCTTAGATATTCTTAGTGTTCCATAGTGTTCCTCGTGCTATGGAACATATCCACAGTATTTCCTCTGGGAGAGATTGCCTGAAGTTCTGCTGTTTGGTATAACTTGCATCCTGATGACACCCAACTCTGTCTCTCTCTTTCATGTGCAAGGAAACTATTCCAGTTCTGAATCACTGTCTCATCTTGGCAATGGACCAGATAAGGGCAAACAAACTATCGTATATGTTTGACTATAAGTCGACCTTGTGTATAAATCAAGGTCAACTTTTGGGGCCAAAATTATGGATTTTGATGACCCATGGATATGTCGAGGGTCAGACTTCAGGAGGCAGCCTGGTTGCAGAGAGGCTGCAGGGCAATTGGCCCCCCCTTTCCAGCCTCTCCGCAGTTGGGTTTTCTCCTGGGGATGGAGCTCAGCTGGGAAGAGGCTCCTGGGTGATCGGCTGCCCTATCTAGCCTCTCCCCAGCTGGGCTGTCCCTTGTGGAGCCTTTCCGTCTGGGGAAAGGCTCAGGTAAATTATCATATTGACCCGTGTCTAAATCGACCTATGTCTTTGGGTCAATTTTTTTACCTAAATTTCTTGACTTATACATGAGTAGATATGGTAATGTTTAATCCAGATGGGACAAAGGTGTTCTTGGTCAGCTGAAACAATTTTAAGGGATGTCTTTGATTTTATGTTTCAATTATAATTTTGTATTTTATTTGAATAAATAAACAATTTCTTTCCCCCTAACACTAGCAAATAGACTGCAAAATCAATTTGGGAGATACAGAAGCTCTCAGTTCTGCAGTGACTAGTAAGTATTCTGCCCCTTAAACTTGGCTCAAAGATCCTTTAGAAACCTTGGCATGGCGCAGTATAGGATATTAGTTCTATAGCTAGCCAGTCAATACTTCCTGGACTTACCATTGAGCTTCTACAATCCCCTACCCATAGTCATTCTGTAGCTGGTGGAAAGAGGGTGTTTAGTTATGTCACCATAGTTAGATGCAAAATGATTACATTATCTGCTGAGGTCTGCCAGGGTCCTCCGGCGCTCTCAGCAGATGATATAATCATTTTGCATCTGGCTACAGGGACAAAGCCAGATGCTTCTCCAGCTACCTGCTCTTCACCAACCATGGAATGATCATAAGGAGGCTGCAGGGAGGAAGGAAATTCTGTCTTCCACAATCACCCAAAAATGATATATATAGGCATGAGGTGGAGTTTCACCTCTGTATGCCACTAATGTGATGCTGGCTAATGTATGTATAACCTGGGTTTTAAGGTGAGTTTGAGATAATCTATAAATGCTCATGCTGTCGCAAACCTAGGGGCTTCCATGTCCATGGGTGGTAAATCTGCTCTAGGTTTTAGTCTGACCTGTAAAGGCGCTGCCTAAAGTACTGTATCCTATCCCTCAAATAATTTCAGAATCATGGCTAGCTCCTTTACATTTCACTCTAAATTCTGGAATTCATTCACTGCTCCACTTACATAAGAGCACTAGCCACCTGCCTAATTGTGCAATCCTATGTATCTTTACTCAGTAGTAAGTCCTATTGACTTAAATTAGCATCTGACAAAATGGACTGTAGTCCTTGAAGGCTTATAACAGGGGTGGGCAACTTCTAGAGGGTTGAAACCCCCGTCCAACCTTGTAGGGTAGATGATGGCAAAGCAAACCTACACCTGCACAGCTTAACTTGAGCAATGAGAAGGTCCTGGAGAAGGAGAACTGAATGCAAGTGTGCTGTTCTAAATATCAGAATCAGAAAGGGATGAGAAGAGACTTGATGCTTTAGTATGGATAGTTAAGACGAGCGGACCAGTCTCTGCATCAGTGGTGGTGTTTACACAGAATGGTAACCAGGATTAATCTGCCAAGAATAAACCCTAGTTTATGATCCTGACTTATAAAAAGCTCAGCAAATCAGGGTCCTAGATTCAGACCACACTAAGCACACTATTTCTTGCTTGTATAGCTGTTCATCCTAGTGTGGAGTGCCAAAGAGAAGAGCCAGACTTCATGCATTGTTCCATGCAAACATAGCCAGTATGGTGTTGCAAGACATGAAGGTATGTCAGCATAACATTTGAGTTCAACAAATTTCATACCATGTTTCTCCTTTATCTTTTGACAGACATGGCCTTTGAGGAACCTGAATGGCTTCAAGAACAGCTCAGAAGGGCATACAGTGATATTCATTTCAGGAAAATGTTTCCATTTGGAGATTCTGCCCATTTTGCTATTGATCTGAAGATGCTCTTTGGGGACTTAGCCATTGTTTCCAAGAATATCAGCAACCTGCCACTGCAGCAGCTCACGCTGCCTGAGGTTCTTGAAAGCTTTCAGTCCATTACCGTTGTAGAAGGGGAGGCTGGCAGTGGAAAGACTGCACTGCTTCGGAAGATAGCCATTCTTTGGGCCTCTGGTTACTGTCCCATACTCAGCAGATACAAACTTGTATTTTATCTGTCCTTGAATTATCAAGACCGTGATCAGAGTCTAGTGGACCTTATTTGCAGCCAGGTGGTGGACCTTAGAAGATTAATAACAAAAGAGTCTCTGGAGAACTTGTGTCAGCATCTGACAAATGAAGTTCTGTTCCTATTAGACGATTATGATGAAATGAATTCAGTTCCTTATGATATTGAAGACTTGATTCAAAAGAATTACTTAAAGAAACACTGTTTAGTTATTGCAGTTCGCACTAACAGGGTTAGGAGAATCCGCCAGTATGCAAATACTATTCTTGGTATCACAGAGTTTCCAGTGACAAGCACCCTCTTTCTGCTAAGGAAGCTGTTTTCACATAACGCTGCCCTTTTAGAAGACTTTTACATTCAGCTACAAGTGGAAGAAACAATGCATTCCATGTTCAAAACTCCCCTTTTTGTTGTGGCCCTTGGGACATATTGGACTCAGTATCCTAATGGCAATATGTTCCTAGGTTTGGTCATCTTAAAATCCTACATGTTGTATACCACACTGAAATATCCTCAGGAGAGTGATCGTATAAAATCTGTGGTGTCTGCCTGTGGTGAACTTGCCTTACAAGGTCTCTTCAAATCCCTCTTTGAATTCAGTGAAGAGGACCTGTCTGAAGTTGGGGTGAATGGAGATGATGCTCTCCGCTTTGGTCTGCTGAGTAAATTCACTGCCCAGCGGCTTTGGCCAATCTACAGATTCTTTCATCTTTCATTCCAAGAATTTCTTGCAGGTCTAAGGATGAGTGAGCTCCTGAGTTCAGATGTACAGGCAGATGTGGACAAAGGGTTGCAGTATTTGCAGCAAATAAACACATTTGTGAAAATCAGCGGCCGCTACCAGTATATTTTGAGATATGCCTGTGGCGAAGCTTCCAAAGCCATACCCAAAATAATTTCCCACTTGCTCCATTTGCCCAGTTGTGAGAAATCATTTGAAAGCCAGATAGAAAATGATGTTTATCTACAGCAGACTCCAAAACTGCAGCTGATGCAACAGCAGCTCTTGAGTGCTGCCTTAACTTTGCTCCCAGAGATTTATCTTTCAAAATTCACTGATGTTGTACTGGAACTTGCAACTGAACTAGCTTATCAAAGCAATATGGTGCCTGATTGTGCCCCTATGATCTTACAGTTCATTACTGGAAAAGAGTTTCCTTTAGCTCGCTTTGCTTCTAAAGATGGGGCCATCAGTCACTTCTTTCTGGACTATCCAGATAGTTTATTTTTACCAAGCAGATTTAAGGAATGTCTTATTGGCAAAGAAAGAAACACTGATCTGTCTCTAGCAGAAATATGTTATTCCAGTCTTGGGACTCCAGTTGTTGATCAAGAATATGCTTCTGCTTTTAGGCCCTTCAGTGAGGTTTCCAACCAAATAAAAGAAGATGAAGATGCTGTCAATAGCATTAGGACATTTATCCCCAGACGTCTTCCAGATTCAGTAATAGGTCCATTTCTCCATAAGAAAGGCCAAGAAAAGATCCCAAATTTAAAATTTTCTGTCAGTTTCATCAATTCATTTCAGGCTCATGACTTGAGGAATTTAGATGTGCTTTTCTCTGTTTTTGATCATATTGACTTGAGGCTGAACAATTGCAAAAGTCTGCTGGAAAATATCAAACCAGCAGTTGAACAAAATCTGGAGAATTTTAAAGCATGTAACATACATAACACTGATTTGAGTTTAATAGAAGAGAACCTCCTTCTTTCAATATCTTCACTTGAATCCCTTGAAATTATGGGAAAGGCATCAATACCAGGTACAATAGCATACCATTTACTTCTTCCTTCTTTACCTTTTAGTGCAATTTACTAAATTAATTAATAATTTAAGACTTTATCAATTTAAGTCTAAAGATATGCAGAGTTTGGGAAAGAAACATTCTCAAGATCTAAAAATATGATAGTATTCCCACTATTTTGTTATACAGATACACCTCAGTTAATAAAATAGGTGTATTCGTAAGCTTTACTTTAACAGAAAATTTGGTACCAAAGACAGAGACAACATGGAAAGAATAGGGAGAGGTTCCTCCACCAGAAAAAAGAAGAGCAGTTCAACACAGCTCAACAAATTTTTTATCCAAAACTCATAATATGTACATGTGAAATGAAACAACCAGGTCAGGTAAGCCTTGTATATAGAAACAAAAACATTTTGAGCTTTTATAGAGACCACTTAAAAGCTTCTTACAAAATGCATGCAGGGATCTTTTTTCCCATCAGCTTTCACTTTTCTTATAATATCCATTTTGGTAGCCAATACTATAAATCTGTACTGTTTCAACAGGCTGTGGGACCTAATGAAGTAGGCTTACCTGCTCTCCCTATTTTTCTCTGTTTTGTTGTTCATGTATGCTCATTATGTGATTTTAGAGGCAGCTGCTGTTTACCTTGTCTGTTGTGGTAAGACACACCCATCTACAGTAGGTTTGACTAGAACAGAATTCCAGTCTTTCCTAGCAAATGTTTCATTGCATTGTTTATTGCAGTAACACTGCTGCAATTCAGCACAATGCATCTCTTTTTTTCCACCTTTCCTTCATCATTTTCTCAGTGCTGCTGCTGCTAAAAAAATCCACCTAGACAGAGGATAAGTGAAGACATGATAGGAGTGAAAAGACTTTATAAAAAGGACCTTTGTTTTCAGATGCTTATTAAACTGAGGTATGCCTGTAAAATATAGGCCTTCATTCTATACTTTAGTTGTAGAAATACAGGTTGAGTCTCTCTTATTCACAATGCTTGGGACCAGAAGTGTTTGGGATTTTGGATTTTTTAAATTTTTGAATACCTATATTTGCATATATGTATATACTGAGACATTTTAGAGATGGGACCCAAGTCTAAATACAAAATTCATTTATATTTCATATACACCTTATAAACATAGCCTGAAGGTAATTTTATACAATATTTTAAAAATAAGTTTGTGCATAAAACAAAGTTTGTGTACATTGAACCATCAGAAAGCAAAGGTGTCACTATCTCAGACACTTATAAAAGAAGTTTTGGATTTTTTTGGAATATTTTAGATTTCAGAATTCTGGATAAGGGAGACAACCTTTTCATTTTAAAAAATGAGAGCGAATAGTTTTGTTTTGATTTGTTCTGTATTTATCCAGATCTCAGTCTCATTTGACTGAATGACATTTGTTCCTTAGAAAAGTGTGCATAGGAATTAGGATTGCATCCTATGTAGTAGCCTATGCAATAATTCATAAACTTTTGTCCTATTGCACACATCTTTTGTTTTATATTATTTAAAATTTCATGGGATGCTTCCAGATAGACAGTTCCTAGTGCTATCAATAAAAAATAATTGTGTAGCTAATTTGTCTTTTCCCCCCTAAAAGATTATTTGAGAGGGGAAAGATAGAAATAGTCAGAAAATACAGGTGGGTTAGAAATGGATGATGAGAATGTCTGGTCAAATGAGGCTGGGTGGTTATATTATAAAAGCCTACCATGCAAATGCCCCTGGTTTTAACCAAACTATCTTGGTAACTATGATGTCCTGCATTTAGTGCTGGACTAGGACATTGTCAGACTAAGGTTTCAATCCCTGTTCAGCCATAGAAACCCATTGAATGATCTTGGGCAGGTCACACTTTCTCAACATCAGCAGAAGACAATGGCAGCCTCCTCTGTGAACAAATATCATTCAAAAAACTCTATGTTAGGGCCACCTTAAGTCAGAATTGACTTGAAGACAGATAAGAGGAAGATGTACAGAAAATTTTCTTAAGAATTTCTTTCCACCCAAGTTTCTTTTGGAAGAAGAAACTGTTGTTCAGTCTGAAATTTTAAGTGTTTACTAAATTGAGTTAACGTAGACACATTATAGATAATTTAAAAAAATTTTTTTTTAGCTGGATTAGCTTTTCCATTAGCTGAAACAGATAGGGAACTTTAATCTATATTGTAAATGCTATAGACTGGGTCTGGGAGCCAATACAATTGAATGTTTGCCTTATGTGTTTCAGAAACTCTCTTCTCAAATTTGGACAAATATACATTCTTGAAGGAATTGTCAGTGGATCTTCTTGACTGTCAAAATCTGTTTGACCTAATCCCAGAAGGCTTCAAAAATCTTTGTGACATGGAGAAATTCCTCATCTGCCACGTTCAGTTTCAAAGCAGTTCTCCCAGACTCGGTAAATAGAAACAACTCTGCCTTTTACTATATAGAGAATAAATCAGAGGAATTTAAGCACAATGCAATTCTAGGCATGCCTATTCAGAAGTAAGCATCAATTACTTATTGGACTTACTGCCAAGTAAGTGTATGTAGACTATAAGGCTATAATCCATGCCTGCTTTATTGCAAGCTGCAGTGAATTCAGTGGGCCTTACTTCTGATTGAATATACCTAGGACTGTACCTGCATGCCCCATTGTTTTCAGTAGGATATAATCACGCTTGGCTTTCTTGGGGTTGCACTCTTTAGTCAGAGTCCAGTTTAAATTAGCCATCGCCAAGTCTTATTTGAACTGAAATTACAATATAAACCTAAATTGGGGTTAGGGGGAGTAAGCTGACCTGCCTCATCTGAGGATCTGCCAGTTTACAGTTGCCAGGTTGGAAAATGAGGCAGGTTTTCTTTCTTTTTCCCCACTGGGACAAGTTTTAATCCCCCTTTTTTATAATGGGATGGAAACATCTGATGGCAGCTGCAAACTGGCATAAATGAAGGGCCCAATCCTGGGCCTATTAGAAGAACAGAGCGGCTTGGGAACAGGTGAGTCCCACCACATCTGCTTAAACAGGAGATTTGTGTGAGAGGAGATGGTTGCCTGGATCCCATGGCAGGATGGCCAGACATACTCCTTTTCCAGGACATGTCCTACATTTCAACCTTCTGTCCAGAAGGAATTTCAAAATGTCCTTCATTTTGAGTATGACTGAGAAGCATGAATTTACATTTATGTGAATGTTTTGAGCTTCTCTTTTGTAATGCACTACGTTTTTCTTGAATGTTCTACATTTTGTGCTAGCTTGTCCTCCTTTGCAGTTATGTCGTTTGGTCACCCTGCCTCATGGCTGCTTTTGTTGTTGTTGTTCAAAGTCAAACTGACCAGTTAAAGCACTTTTTTTTTTTAAAGTCATAATTATAATAATGTGCATTTTGGCTGGAATTAAATCCATCAATGCACTACTCCATCCAGTTTTAGTTTCCACATTTCATAGTGTAAACCTGAATGTTTGTGGACAGCATGAGAGCAATGCACATGGATAGGGATAATAAGGAGGGGAACGCAGATCAGACTGGTTGCAAATAACACTCAAAGAGCAAGGATTTTTATTTATTTATTTATTTAGGATACTTTGCTTCTGTCTGGGTAGAGTCTGACTTCTGCCATGCTGGTTTGAACTTTGGAGGATAGAAATAGGGAGGCTTTTATTCTTATTTAAAGCCATCTACAATCTTTTATTTTACTTTTTAGCTATGTCATTAATTTAATGTGATTGTTTGCAGTGATGTATTCAAATCTTTCAGTCCAAGTCTCAAATCAAGTCTCAAGTCTCTACCTTCAAGTCTCAAGTCCTTGCAAGATACTTTTAAGTCAAGTTGCAAGTTGTGTTTCAAGTCTGGAAGCTACCTTTCAAGAGAGAAAAAAAGGGAGATAGGTTGAATTTCTCAGAAGGAAACAGCAAATGTGTTAAGCAATGGGCTTGAGGTCTGCTTGGCAGCCTATCCCCGCTGCACATCGGAGGTGGCTTCTAGAGCTTTTCAAAAGCTTTAAAAGGATCCTTCATCTTAAGCCTGTTGCCTAACCCATTTGCTGTTTCCCTCATAGAAATGGACTCTGCACACTGGGGATGGGTCTTGCCTGCTGCTCCAAATGAATTACATCAGCAAGTCAGTTGCTAAAAATATACAAGTCACAAGTTGAGCTAAGCTGAGCTGAGCCAGTGTGTCATTTATTGCCAACTCGAGTCCAAGCCAAGTTATTGAAGTGACTTGTCTAACTTAGTTCCGAGTCAATTGCCAGGAGTCTACATCACTGACTGTTTGACAGTTAACTTGCCATAATTCATGAAACCTTGCTGGCCTGATGAACAGAGTAACAGAATGGGTAGTAAAAGGTATTTTTGAATGAGCAGTCGCCAGCCCTTTTTGGTAATCTCAAAAGCTTGTCTCAGTAGAGGATTACTTTGGTTTGCTCAGTATGAATGATTACAGAAGAATTCTGTTGAGGATCTAAAGCTTTTTATCATATCCCATTTCCTGCAATTTCCATGTCTGACTAAAGATGTTTTGGCCCTGGAGGCAACTCACATACTCAAGTCATGTTACATTTTACTTTTGGCTGGTCAATTTATTTAGGCAATTGAGACACAAAATCCCAAGCAATTCTTCCTATCCCTGGCTATGAAAATACAATGACCTCAAAGCATATAACTAAACAGTTGTTTTGCTTTCATATTAACCAAATCTGCTGGCTGAAGCAACTGCCTCACTCTTCTTAAGGGTAAGGCAGACCCTGGAGCCTACTGCTTCTCCCTTACAAGTCACAAAATCACAGAATCATAGAATCACAGAGTTGGAAGAGACTGCAAGGGGCATCAAGTTCAATCCTCTGCCATGACTGGATATACAATCAAAGCACCTTCAACAGATGACCATCCAGCTCCTGTTTAAAAACCTCCAAGAGGTTTGAGGAGGAGACTCCATCACATTTCTTGCCTCAAATGACCAAAATCCAAATTCCAAAAATATTCTAGTATCAGGTTCAGAATATGTATTTGTAAATGTGATAAAGTACATAAATCCTTCTCAGAGCAAAGTTGAGGGTGTGTAACATATGCTTACATAAATAAGATTCTTCACTTTCTTTGAAGAAAATGTACACATCGGGTCATTAAAGTCCTACATGCTTGTATTTTTCTTCTTCTTTTACAGCTGAATTCATACGGAATTTTAAAAAACTCTCTGTTTTTCATCTGAAGCATTCTGATTTTTCTGATCTGGGGGTTCTTATGGATGCCATGTCTTCTTGTAAGATGCTGACAGAATTACAGTTCACTGAATTGCCTTTCAGAAATGAAGACCTGTTTTCCCTTAGTAAGAGAAGTTTGAGTAACTTTTGAAATATTGACAATACATTATATTTCTATACTGTAAAAAAGGTTGTACTATATAGTTCGTGAGATCAATGATTTACACAAAGAAAGGCAAAGCATCTTTCTTGTCACCTAGACATCTCTAGTTGATCCCCAGGTACATTCCTTCTTTTACCAATCCCTGCAAATCAATGAAAGAAACAAAAAATCCTTGAGGTCTCACACTTTTGATGTTCTTTATCATAATTAAGACAATGTCTTTTATTAGGAGCCAGCGTAGTGTAGTGGTTTGAGCATTGGATTACGATTCTGGAAACTAGGGTTTCAATCCATGATCGGCCATGGAAACCCACTGGATGACTTTGGGCAAGGCACACTCTCTCAGTCTCAGGAGAAGGCAAAGGCAACCCCCTCTGGAAAAGGCAACCCCCTCTGGAAAAAAAAACCTTGCCAAGAAAACCCTAAGGGTTACCATAAATTGGAAATGACTTGAAGCCACACAACACATATTGATTAAACTTAATGTCATGCTGACCCAAGATCATTCATGATCTTGGAAGACCTGCAGCCAGAACATAGAAACTGAAAATTGTGTGTAAGATTAAGTGGAGCAATCCACATCTAACCCACTGAGGACAGTTAAGATGGGGCAGAACTGATCCTCTGCTGGCAGGGTGGCATGTCCACCTCAAAAGCATGAGTAGTATTTCAGTGGTGGTTCCCCTCATGGTAGGGGACCAATATGATGTGTTCCAAGAGATGTCAGCAGCCACAGATCTGCCAGAGTTGAAGCCACCTTAATGCTCCAACAATGGCTTGTATTCAGTCCCCAAACTACACCAGACTGAGACTGGAGTAACAATTTCTTCTAACATCCTCCTCTGCACTATCCAGAGGAAACTATTACTGACCTCACTGTAGCAAACTAGATAAGGACGGCCTGAAAGGGGTGGCACAGAGCCGCCCCTGGGAGCAGCGAATCTGGGTCGCGGCAACCACACACTGTGACCGCGATCCTCCTTTTTGCTGCCCCTAAAAGAGGCCGCCCTTTCAGCCACCACTGTGGCTTTTTTGCGCCAAGAGGGTGTTCTGATGCCATGCGGCGTGCGAACGGGCATGCGGTGTCAGGACGGCGTGGGGGTGGAGTCAGGGTGGCTGGAGTGCAACTGCCCCACCCCAACTGCATCCCCAGGCTGGCCCTTTAGGCTGGTCTGCATCCCTCCCTAAGCAGGGTTTGGGGAGTGACAGACTTTCTTCCATCTACTCCTCTGCCTTCTTAGGACTGCTCCATAAAATTGTGTAGGATTTTCCCCCCCAGCACCCCATAGAATTGTTCTGCAAGCAAAGAGCCAGTCATTTAGAGCAGGGGTAGGCAACCTAAGGCCTGGGGGCCGGATGCGCCCCCCCAAGGCCTTTGGACTGGCCCCAGGCCGGTCCTGCCGCCATCGCCACCCCCCGACATGATGATATTGATTATTGTTGTTATTACTTGTTCCTGGGGTTTTCTTGGCAAAATCTCCACAGGGGTTTTGCCATGGCTTTTCTGGGGCTGAGAGAGTGTGCATGCATATTTTATTTATTTATTTATTTATTTATTTTTTAAAAAATTATTTTTATTTTTATTTATGGTGCTTCAGCCCCCTCAATTGTCTGAGGGACAGCAACCCGGCCCCCGGCTCAAAAAGGTTGCCTACCCCTGATTTAGAGGCTATGAAACTACCATTACAATCCAGGAGATTTTCAGAGTTTTTGTTTCCAATGTAGAATTAGACATTAAGTAGCCAAAGTGTTATCAGGTGAACATTTTAGAGACCACATAACACCAGTCTTATGAGAACTGTTCCAGTTTGCTTATGGACCCAATTCAAGGTGCTGATCTTAACCTATAAAGTTTGTGGCCAGAATACTTGAAAGACTGCCTCCTCCCATATGAACAAGCCTGAAATCTAAGATCATCAGTGAATGCCCTGTTACATGTTCTGGTATGGTGGAATGTGTAACATGGTTAGTGTGAACATGTGGCAGGATGATCTATGCAGCAGCACCGACCACTGATTTCCTCTTGAGGGAGGTCAGGCTGGCTCCATCCCTTTTGCATTGCTTGCAGGCAGTGACAGTTATGCCATTTCACATCATCTTTGGTTCTTAAAAATATTGGTGTTTGCTCTGGCTGTTTTTAAAACTTTTAGTTGTCTGCTTCTAGAACTATTTTTAAAGAGGAATTTTGGAGTTTCTCATTGGTTGTTAGTTATGTATTTAATTTAAAGATATTTTTATTGATTGTGCATTGTTTTGGGGGCACTGGTGAGTCAAGAAATGATAAATAAATGCCTTTAATAAATAAAATATAATAATGTTACACCTTATTGTATGAAAAGTCTTTTGCAACTCTATAGCTCAAATAAGGAAGTATATTTGGTGGAGACAGACTAACTATATGGTTGCAATAGCCTCTTCCTCCCTCACCCTGACATAGGGCCTTTGCAGACTGCTAGAAAAAGTGCAAATTGAGTCCACTTTACTGCCCTGGCTCAGTTCTAGGGAATCATGGGAATTGTATTTTTTTCTGAGACATTGAGCCTTCTCTGTCAAAGAGCTCTGGTGCTACAATAAACTACAGTTCCCAGGATTCCCTAGCACTGAGTCAGGACAGTTAAAGTGGACTCAAATTGCACTATTTCTGGCAGTCTGCAAAGGCCCATAGTCAACAGAATCCATTGACTATACCATTATTACAATGATGATTTTCATCTAACGCTATTTATCTTTATTGCAGCTGCTGCTTTGCCAAATTTTGCTGCACTGAAGGTCCTTAATCTCACCAGGCTGAATTTTATCAGCAAAGAAGCTGGTACAGCACTGGGTATGATTTACCGATTCATTCTTCATCACCATCTTCTAAAGTAAGCATGAGCAGTGGTCCTCCAGATGGTGCTGGACTACAAGTCCCATTGTCATCATCATTGGCTATGCTGGCTAGGGCTGATGAGACCTGCAATCCAACAATGTATGGAAGACCACAAGTTCCTCAACTGTCTAACATTTTATATTTTAGTATAGGGTGTTTCTGATACTTTTTCTTTAAAAAAAACAACACACACACATTGTGCTGAGTTTTCAGAAACTGAGATAAGTAAGGTATACATGTTTAAGTAAGGCTTCAATTTTTTTACCATTTTCTGGGGGAAATAACTAACAGACTTATGTTTGAGTAGATATGGAGTGTGTTGTAAATAGCTAATTCCAAATCTTTCTTTTTGCAGGAGAAGCTCTGGCTTCTCTTGAGAATTTAGAAGAACTTGTTTTACCCATTGGAGAAGGAATAAGTCATGCAGCTAAACTTATTGTTCAACAATGCTCCCATTTTCCAAATCTCCGAATGCTGCAGTTTAATGAGTCTTTGAGTGGTGAAGCCCTCTTGGAAATAGGTAAGAAAAAACCCTCAGAAAACCTTTCCTCTTCTCATGAGTATCACTCACTGCTAACTCAAGTATATGAAAGAGCTATCCATAATTGACCAATTAGATATCTGTATTTCTGGCCTAGCCTTCTCATTTTCTCCTAGTAATAAACCATTTTGTGTACACTTAAGGGAAGCTGGTGTAAAATGATCAAAGGATCTCACGTCCCAAAAAATGTAGAGGATTCTTATTTGATCTGGCACTTCACATTTAATTTGATGCACCAGAACAAATTTGAGGATCAGGGTCCTGAATAAGTATAATCCTCTGCTGACTTCTTTGCCAGCATAAATGTAGTATGGTTTCAGAGAAATTCAGCTTCAACATATACGAGTTACATGGTTTGGTTCCAGAATTCAGAGACATAGCCATGTTAGTCGGGAATATCATTGTGCAAAAGGATCTTGCAGCACTTTTGAGTCTAACTGTGTAACAGACCTTGTAGCAAGAGGTTTTGTTGACTTGGGCCCAAAACAGACAGGCCAAACAGAGTGGCTTCTGGCCACTTTGGAGATGTGGCATTTAGATGATGTACATCCCTGCAGCAGCTGGAAGCTGCTCCGAGGCCGCCTAAGGCAGCCTGAAACCACCGGCAAAAGGAGCGGATTTAATCCGCTCTTGCCAGCAGCCCATTTGAGGCCACAACTGCAGCCTGCTTCAGGAGTGGGCCATCCCAGAGCAATTGTGGCCAGAGCAGCGAGAGATCACTCCTTCTGGGCCATCTGCTTCAGCCCTTGGAGCCTTATCGCACAAGAAAACAAAGCAGAAACGGAGCCGGAGAGTAGCTTCTTTTTTCATGCCTTACTGCATGACATTGTAGTCCTTTTCTCTTCCCATTGGAGACAGTTGTAAAAGCACAGGTGTTACCTGTTTCACCAATTATAATTTGTCAAACAGATTTTTCCAACTAGAAGAAAGATGTACTTTTACAACTATCTCCTGTGGGAAAAGAACTGAAGTGCTACAACATCATGCAATAAGGCGCAGAGAAAGTCATTACTCTCTGACTCTGTGTCTGCTTTGTTTTCTCATGTGATAAGGCTCTTGGTCTACTTCCTCAGATGCAGCACATGCTACAACTTCTTTCCCATAGTTAGTCTCAAAAGTGCTGCAAGATCCCTTTGCATACTGATAGTTTGGTTCTGTTATTTTTCCCTGTGATTGTTCTCTTGCAAAACCTTTACACTATTCTCCTTATCATGAGCTCAAGTGTATTCCTCATCAATGAATCTCAGCTACTATTATCAGAGGCCACATTAATTTGAGCCACTTGTTATCAGATGGATGCATGTACCAGTTCCTAATTGCATAGGATGGGAGAGCAGCTATAGACAATTACCTTTGAGGCCTAAAACTTCTTGCTTACCTGGAAGTAGTTACATCATGCTACCTGAGGGATTATTACTTTTAAAATACTATCAATCAATCATTTATATTCCCAATAGTATAGACGGTTCGCAGGAATTAAATCTAATCGTTATTTGTAATGTTTAAATGGGAGAGTCCCCCCTTCCACAATAATTATATAGTCATACATAGTATTCCCAAGAGAGATCCCATTTAGTCAAACAAGCCATGGAACATGAAAGTCATATACTATGTTCCAACAGAGAGTGTAGAGGAGAGATTTAGGGTTTGGATTCAAGCCCACCCATTCCCAAAGAGGTGCTGAGTATTGAGAATACTATCCATTTGGTGCAGTGCACATGTTTACAATTTTGGCACCTATATTTTATGATGTTTCTGTTTTGTTTAAAGCAAAAGTAGCAGCTGGTGGTGGTTTCCAAAAGCTTGAACTCTTGCACCTCATGGTGAATCACAACATTCCAGAGGATTTTTGGAGAAGATTCTTTGAAACACTGCCCAGTTTGCCAAAATTACACAAGGTGGACTTCAGTCGCATTTTCACACATCAAATCAAATGCCAGGCAGCAACCGTGAAGGCTTTTGTCCAGTGTGTCTCCAGACTGCATAGCCTCAAGACAATTAGCATGATAGGTTGGTTGTTTGATGAGAAGGACCTCCAAATGTTTAATGTCATGAAGGAACAACATCCACAGTCTAAAAATTTAAACTTAACTTGGAGATGGGTGTTACCTGTTTCACCAATTATAAATGCATAGAGAAAAAGAAATGGCTCTTACAATGTAGTTGTTGTTAGCTGCTTTTGAGTCAATCTCAACTCATGTTGATCCTGTCAATGAGACATCTCCAAACCCTCCTATCCTCTACCTCTCATGCTCAGGTCCTGCAGGCTCAGGGCCATGATTTCTTCATTGAGTCTATCCATCTGGCATGCAGTCTTCCTCTCTTTATGCTTTCCTTCACCTTCCTCAGCATCATTCTCTTTTCTAATGAGTCATGCCTTCTTATGATGTGGCTGAAGTATGATAGCCTCAGTTTAGTCGCCTTGGCTTCCAGCGAGAGTTGAGGCTTGATTTGTTCTAGGACCCATTTGTCTTTTTAGGTGTCCATGGTATCCTCAGCTCAAATGAATTAATCCAGTGTCCAGCTCTCACAGTTGTACATGGTAATATAGAATACAATGGCTTAAACGATTTTAACTTTCAGCTGTATATCTTTACACTTTAGGATTTTGTCTAGTTTTTCATAGCTGCCCTTCCCATTCCTAATCATCTGATATTTTGAATGCAGTCTCCATTCTGATCAATGTTTGATCCAAGGTATGGGAAATGTTTAACTATTTGGTTACTATATTTGATAAAAAAACCCAACCCATACAGATAAAGGTGAATTTACATTAAATGATTATTGGGGAATTGACACAATTGATTGGCTTCATTGGACATAAGTGAAATCATTGTCAACTGATATCTCCTCCTACATTTCCAATCCTTTCTCACATCTAGAAAAATCTGAAACTTTAGGGAAGAACAAAACAGTAGCTTAATGAATGAACAGCTCTTTCAGGTAGTTCTGTCTTTCCAAGATGCATGGTTTCTGCATATATGGTAATTTGACACAAAGATGAACCTGTCATTCCTCAGGATACTGTAACTTTTCCAATAGGTGCCAGCTGACCAAGGTTTTTATTTTACATTGCAATATAACATTGAAGACATTGAAATGATCGTCTGGCTGCATATATGTTTAAATGAAAAGATATGTCTGGTTAAATGAAAGATGATAATTTTAATAAAACGATTGAGAAAAATACACAGTCTGGCTGCTTTCACTGCTATTTTCCACCCATCCCCAAATGAAAGATTCCTGATCAAAAACAAGTGTCTCTGTTCAACCCAGTGTCAATGGATTTGACTCTCTGAATTCTTACATACATGTGAGGTATTCACCAACATGATCCTTACTTAATTATATAAAACATGACTATCTAAGAAATCCATTTCACTTTTAGTCCAAGCTATCCATCTGTAGAATAACAGTAATTTAGTGGCTGCATGAAAGCTGTTCAGATGAGATGCTGTTGAATAATTTAAAAAAGTAGTAGTAGTCAACTGCCATTGAAGGTTGCTGTTTGATAAGTATGTCCTCACATTGTTGTACATCACAAAAGAATATGCACAGACAAAACCTTTGGATTTAACTTGGATGTAGATTTTGTCATTTGCCAGCTTCATCAGTTGAAAAAGTAGTGAAAAGGAAATATTGGATAATACATTGAATATTAGATAATACATGTGGCTACAATGCTATGCTTGGTTGACCTAATGATCCGTTTTGCAATAGCTGAATGCTTGGTTCAATTGTTTTACAATGAAGACACAAATATAACTTGTATAATTCATTCCGTCTCAGGCATTCGTAAATCTCACTGGAATACAGTGGAAACAGACTGCAATTCTATGTATATGTATTATATGTATTTACCTGGGAGTAATCCCAATTTGTTTCCCTCCTCCTGTTGAAGTCAGACGGGATTTCCTTGCACTGGTTTCTTGGTATGGAATAAATTTGTTACAGATCTAGCTGTGATCTCAGATACCTAGTATGTGCTCCTCTCTCATGCCACCCACAATTCCTTAAAACCTCCCAGCTACTGACTTTTCCCTAAACTGTTTAATTTCATATATAACCTTGAGTCTGTAGCTGGTTTCTTTGTTTCACCTTACCCAGTCATGTATGAGTTCAAATCCAGGTCTGATCTGCACCATGTACAAATTCTTTTGTCCCATAACTGCTGGCCACATGTATCTGAACCAAAAGCCCTCCAAAGTATCCTAACGAAAATTTATTAGCCAAAGTAGTCTGAAGACAGCGTGGTAACATGGCAATACCTCTGCAGTTTTGATTTCAGTCTAAGGCTGAGGAAAGTATGGCCCTTCAGCTGTCAGTAAACTATATCTCCCATTATTCTGTGTAGGGTTGATGGAAGTTGCAATCCAGCAATATCAAGTGAGTCATACATTCCTCAGACTTGCTGTAGACTGCGCACGAACATGCTGATAATCTAAATGCCTTATCATGAAGGGAGAAAAGAAGCACATTCCCTTTTCTTCTTAGATACGAAAAATATGTGGGAATGGTGATTTCTAGATTTAGTGCAGGAATCAGAGAAACAACAGGGTGAACTAGAGCCCCAACCTATGAGGATGGAAGTAGCAAGTAGGAGTACATTTTGAGATCAATGTTACAGAAGTTTTAGAAAAGTGGTGCACAAGAGTGTATATGTGTGCTATGATCACTACTATTATTCTTTCAAAGCAAGAATGGAAATAATGCAGTCCTCCAAATATTGTTGAACTAACTCCCAGCATGTCTTACTATTGGCTAGGGCAGTTGGGAATTGCAATCCAACAATATTTGTGGGGCTGTGTGATTCCCACCCATTTTGAAAGACTCTTCCATTTCATCTTTACGAAGAATGCATTAACTTCACAGACAGAATTTTGACCTGGCCCAAAAAAAAAAAAAAGGCCAGGCAGTATATGTCGCAAGGTGTGCCTTACACGCCTAATCGCTTTCTGTTCTTTCACTACTGTGTCTACATTCTCCATCTTTACATGTTTACTTCTCTCTGCTTTCCTTGGTCCATGATATGAGAAAATAACTTCTACTAAACTTCTAATGGTACCTGAGGTTTTCATTAGTCAGAATTTTAAAATATCGATAATTGCAGGTCCGATGATAGCAATAGCAACAACAATAGCATTTATATTTTTATAACACTTATCAGTGAACTCAGCACTCTCTAAGCGCTTTACAATCTGTAAGCTACTTACTGAAACAATGGGATTTGCCTACATGTTGACTCAATATTCAGTACTTGATTAAATGGCTCCACTCTAGTTTCTAGCCCACAGGCTGCTTCTGTAGTGGTTAAAACTGGTAAAAGGGCATCTGGGCCACTAGTGGCAATTCTGGAACTAGGCATATCCCAAGTTGTTAATTTATTTTTGTGTAAGTCAAATAGCTACAGATAGAATGGGGGGGGGGGGAGCTCACACTTCTCAGAGCCCCCTCTTCACAGTGCATAAAATGAGTGACTTGCTTTATTTGACTGTGCCCCAGAACCTTTGTCAGTGCTATATGTCACTTGTATAAGTTATGATTTGTCCAGAATTCAGTAATACAGGCAGATTTAAGGGGAAAGTAGATGACTATGATTGGAGTATCTCCCTAACAGCTTGCCCAATTCTTTGCTCTCAAACAATTCACTATAGAGTAGTGGTCACATGTATTTCAATTTAGCTCTATTTAAACTACAACAGTGGTGGGAAAACTGCAGCTCCCCAAACACCATTTCTGCAGTCTCTGAAGCTCCCAGATAGTTCCACAAGTGCTCTTATCTCCCCAACTGGTCTTAAAAATTATCTGTGCCAATTTTTGAACTGAAGTCAGCTCTAAATGCATGAAAACTGACTGAAATGCAGTGGCTTTAATCTCCTACTCCCACAATCCCTCCAACACTGGTACAGTGGTCTGAGTGCAGCACTAAGGCACAAAGACCAGGATGTGAATCCCTGCTTGGCCATGGAAACCTAGTGAGTGAACTTAAGTCACACTTTCTGAACATCAGAGGAAAGCAAGGACAAATCCCTTTTGAAACAATTCTACCAAGAAAATCCTGTCATAGGTTTGTTTGCTTTAGCATCACCATAAGTCAGAAATGGCTTGAAGGACTAAATCACAACAAAATTCTTAGGATACCGAAGAAAAAAAATATGTCAACAAAAGTTATGATGTGGCAGGCACATGTAAACTTGAATATACTACATAAGGATTTAAAGGTCACTTGCATTAGATGCAGTCATTATCATCTAAACTGTAAAAAAATGTTTATAACTCCCAAATAAATAATTTGTAAACTCTCAAAAAATAAACAGAGAAACAAGTTGAAAAAAATTATTTTATTGACCAATGTTTCAAACCAGTTGAGTCTTCTAAATGCTGGATAATTATTCTTATGCTTCTGTACAGTTTTTCTTCAGAACACTATTGCCATCCACAGCTATAAAGTGATACACATCAGTGTCACCCTATTGTCCCTGGAGAGCTAGATATTACATACCTTGGAAAATCACTTTAAGTGCCAATGGTAGCCTTACACATCAGGATTCATATGAAAATGCATTGTTCAATAGTCCAGAATTGGCACCTAATTACTAAGGTATGATTACCAGATAAAGGTATGGTCATCCAGTCTGTACTCTTGCTAGCAGTGAGGACACCACTACCGATCATTTGCACTTCTTTCTGTGGATTATCCATTCGGTAATCTCTGTATCAGTGAAAACTTCGTTGCTGACCAATGCAAAGGTGGAATGTCTCACTCACTATGGGAGAATTTTTTAAATATAATTTTAAAGACTCATATAGCAAAATGACACCATTTTAGCAGAACCTCTTATGCCAGCTCTATTAAGTTCATGTTACATCCCAGACAACTTACATATCAATAATAAATAAAAGTGAAACTCTGATTGTCAACCACCCTTTCTTCTTAAGCACTGTCTATGTATACTAGCAAAATGTAACACCACAGCAAGACAGCACAGTTTCCCCATCACCTTTCAGCAAATCTTGATTTACTGAGTTATTTTTATTTCTATTGTCTACCAGAAAAATATCATAGCCATCACAGAAAAGCAACTTTGTTTCAAAGCTGAGGGTCCATCTTCTGCCTTCAAGAAAAATCCAGGATAGCCTCCCCTGACCTACAGGTTAAAGCTAAAACAAAATGCAATACTTACACTGTTATTTAGAGTGGGCATGTCTCCCCAATGCAGCTTCCATTCGACTCTGCTTTAAGCCCTGCACAATAAAGGATATAGAACAGTTTATAACTGAAGCACAGTTTGTTTTGCAGCCCTATATATTACTGGGACTGAAATAAAAATGTAAATGTTCTTCAGTTAATAGTAGAGGTGAAATTACCAGCTTTCGAGTTAAAAGAAGGAATATTAGTTGGAGTGTCCTATAATTTCAGAGGTAGGAATTATGCAGCCTTTCATGTTGTTGCAACTGTAACTCTATGGTGGCTGCTTGGTTGCTCAAAAAGGTGGTTCAACTACATTTGGGGAGCTGTACAATTTCCACACCTGCTACAGACAAGAATCAGAAGGAAGATAAGAGTGCCAACTTCCTGTAATGCCCTGCAGTTTTCCAGCTACAGTGTTCAAGTTGTCATGTTTACTGAAATATTTTCCTGGTGTAGCAATCTGATTGTCAAGGCCTGATTGATGCTAACATCAGGGTCAATGTCAGTGTCATTCTAGCATCATTGTAAAACACAACATTTATTAAAAATCTCTTAGACCTAATTGATTTCATCCAAAATTTGCACACAAATTATGGTTTTAAATTGCTTTACCTGATTTTAACTACACTGTTTTCAGTTTTCAAACTGTTTAATAGGGTTTTAGTCCATTTAAATTATTTCCTACTTTTTAATACAAGCATTACTGGTTAAACTGATTTTATTGTATAGCATTCTGTGATCATATCATGTAGGATAAAATACAGTTGCCCCTCTGTTCTCGTTGACTTTATGTCCGCGGTTTCATATATTCACGGAGGGGCAACCTTCATTTAAAACAATGAGGTGCCCTCCCAAAGGCATGCTCCGTTCAAGCCTATAGGGCTTGAATATTCACAAATCTCCATTTTTGTGGGGGTGGTGGTCCAGAACGGATCCCCTGTGAAAACAGAGGGCCAATTGTATAAGTATTCAAAGAAATAAATACATAGATAAAAACATTTCATTAAGAAGAGCTTTGTTGTTGTTGCTGTGTGCCTTCAAGACATTTCTGACTTATTGCATCCCTAAGGCAACCCTATCATGAGGTTTTCTTGGCGAGAATTGGTAAGAGCGGGTTTGCCTTTGCCTTACAAGGGCTAAAGAGGTTTATTTCACATCATTAATAATTAAGTATTGGCTAGGCTATATTGTTTCTTCTTCTGTACCTACAAGTGATGACATGGTCATTCACTGCAAATGACTGGTCAAGTCTATCTTAATCTTAACTTAAAATCAAATAAAATAAAATTAGAAATTAAAAGTTAATGATACTTCACACTTTCAACTGGAAGCCCCCATTTTATTGTTTAAGCCACTCAGCAATTTTCAGTGACAAAATTTCCTTCATACAGGGACCTCCATTTTTTTCTGTCAGGGAACATGTCATATATGAGATGCACACATCTCTTCTAACAAAACATTGAAACAAATTGTATGCAGTTAATCATTGGATTTAGGTTTGAGTGGTCTATTTTAACTAACTTCTGAGCAAATGACCATAAATTTCAAAATGGGTTAAAAATTATTCTCCTCAAGCATAGCATTTCACTGCTCTGACTAGCCTTTGGACCAGGGGTAGGCAACCTTTCCCCTTTAAGGGCTGAGGGACTTCAGCTCCCAGAATCCCAGGAGCTATTGGCCAACATGGGATTATTAGCCAACATGGCTGAGGCTTCTGGGAGCTGAAGTCCCTCGGCCCTTAAAGGGGAAAGGTTGCCTATCCCTGCTTTGGACAGTGAGAACTTCATCTCTGCTATGAAGGCAGTCTGACTAAACAATACTGACTGATGTAGGCAATCTGTGGCCCTGCAGATGCTGTTGGACTGCAATCCCCATCACCCTGTACCTTTGGCTATGCCAGGTTAGAGCAGGGAGTAGCTGCAGCCCAACAAAATCTGAGGAGTCACAACTTGATCTCCTGCCACACTTCCTGTAGTACCCCTCCAAGTAAGAATGAAATTCTCTCCAATATCCTTTCTGCTTCTAGTAAATAGCAAGAAGTGGAAGTCAGAAATTCAGTGCTCCACCCTTCTCAGAAGAAGATACATTCATCTACGTAACTTGACAGATGGCTATATTTCATGTGGCTGAACATCAAGGAAACCACAGTTATGATGCTCAACCAACTATGCACAGAAGATTCAAAACCTCCTTGGGTGCAGCATCCACCATCATCCACTTCTTCCTACAACATGAGTGTCAAGGAGCTGCTGATAGGAGAACTGTGTATAAGAAAGGAACTATTGTAACTCTCATGATAACACTGAGATGCTTGATTTATTAAGGAATACTCTAATCAGAAGATATTTGTCTACCAGATTTGTACAACTGGATAAATGTAATTTTTTTTTATTATTTCTTTCTAGAGGAGCTCACTGCTTTATCTATGCATGAACACATATCTTAGAGACACCAAGTTTGAGCAGATTTTTTTCCAGTCATACAGACATCTTATTTTAATGTATATGCCTAATCTGTTCTTTTCTCACTTTTCCTCATCTTTTTTTTTAAAATTAAAGAATAATTTGAAATCTGATGTGGGGGTGGGGGTGGGAAAAGCCTACCTAACAGTAGCAGAAACTCCTGCATATGTATGGTTTTGTAATCCAGCAACCAAGAAAATGATGAATAATGTTTTCCTCACTGTCAATATTAATAAAGGAAATTCAAAACACATCGTTATTAAGTTGCTGTATCTAAAGGTTTTTTTTTTGTTTTTTTTTTGCATATCCAACATTTTCCAAAAAAGTGCCTGAAAATAAAGCCCATGTACCATTAGATACATATCCAAAATTTAGTCAGCTGCATTTCTCTAAGGGAAAGAAAGATGCAAATCTTACCAAATAGTAGCCTGTGTGATAGCCACTCATATACCAAGCAATCAGCATACTTCCCAAGGCTTCATCATCATCAGGAGAATCTTGACTAAGAATGGGGGGAGGAGGAGGAATCAACTAGGAAAATAAAGAAGATTTATGAACTAAACTACTAACTTACCTTCTCAGAAACTTTAGAAAACAACCACAAATAAGTCACAAAACAGAACAGAAATAGATTCACAGAAAAGATACATTTTACCTACACATAACCAGCACATATTGCTAAAGAAACATGTTCTAGTGCTACAACAATGCATCCTATGCGGTAGTATTTTACTGGACAGCTGAGGAATGTTGTTGTTAACTGCTGTCTAGTTGACTTTGACTTACAGCAACCCTATAAATGAGAGACCTCCAAGTTACCCTGTCATTAAGTTATGGTGCCATGCTCAGGTCTTGTAGACTCAGGACTGTGACTTCCTTGATCGAGTCTATCCATCTGTAGTGTGGTCTTCCTCTTTTCCTACTGCCTTCTACCTTACTAAGCATTACTGTCTTTTCTAGGGAGTCATCTCTTCCCATGATATGAACAAAGTATGAACAAAGTCTGTTTCGGCATCTTGGCTTCCAGAAAAGCCAAGGCTTGATTTGGTCTAGGACCCATTGCTTTGTCTTCTCAGCAGTTGATGGTATCTGTAGAACTCCTCTTTAGCACATTTCAATTAAGCTGATTTTCTTCCTGTCAGCTTTCTTCACTGTCCAGCTTTCACAATCATACACAAAATTGAAAATACAGTGGCACGGACAATCCTAAGTTTACTATTCAATGATATATATTTATACTTGATCTTGTCTAGTTCCTTCATGATTGCCCTTCCAAGTCCTAGGACTTTATCACATGGTAGGCAAACGTCCTCCTCCTGTGAATAAAGCAGCATTAAATCCCATCATTATCCTACAAAAGTGGGATGATTTTCAGACAACGTCCCCAGATGTCCCCATTATCCTGCAATTATCTCGTGAATAAAGCGACAAAATCGCATGATAATGGCAATGTTGGGGGACGTCGTCTGAAAATCATCCCACTCTTGCGAGATAATGATGGAATTTAATATTGCTTTATTCAAGGGAGGAGGACAATTGCCTCCCGTGTGATAAAGTCCACAGTCTTCTTCTGACTGATTGCAGTCTCCATTCTTATTAATGACTAAGCCAAAGTATAGAAAATCTTGAACTAGTTGAATGTCTTAATTGTCTGCTTTAAAGTTATGAAAATCATTGTCATTACTTTTTTTTTTAATGTTCAACTCCAAACCTGCCTTTGCACTTTCTTCCCTGACTTTCCTCAGTGAATGTTCCAAGTCTTTGCTATTTTTTGCTCGTAGTATGGTATCATCTGCTATCTTAAATTATTGATGTTTCTTCCTCCAATTTTCATGTTCAGCATATACATTAAACAGTGATAAAATGCAGGCTTGCCTGACCCCCCCCCCCTTGCTACTTGGAAAGCATTCTGTTTCTCTGTATTCTGTCCTGATGGTAACTTCTTGTCTTGAATACAGGTTACACATCAAGAAAATCAAATGGTGCAGCACATCCATTCCTTTTTCGTGATCTACACAATCAAAGGTTTTGCTAGAATTTACAAAGCATAGGCTGGTTTTGTCTGAATTTTTTTTGTGTGCTTCATTATCCAACATGTTTGCAGTATGATTCCCTAGTGCCTCTTCCTTCTCAGGCATTTGTCATTTCTTACTCATATAGGATAAACATCATTGTTATAGAATTTTGAGCATCATTTTGATTGCATGGGAGATAATTGCAATGATGCAAGCAGATGGCTACTATCAACAGTACATTTCAGAGATTGGGTTACCAATCTACATGTTGGTATACTTTTTCTTACCATACTTTTTACCAATCACTCACCGGTGGTCCTGATGGAAATGGTGGAGGCCAGCCTGCTAAGAAAGGTGGAGGTCCACTGAATTTCATTCCAGGCTACATTGATGTTTCAAAGGCAAGAAAAGATTTTCATTATACCAACAGTTGCAAAATTTAACATGCAAAAGATAACAATAGAACCACATTAGAAAAATGTGTAGCAATTCTTACATATTTACAATCATATTATAATACCTGAATAAACTGTTAGCAGTCCAAAAGTGACCATGTTTTTTAACAAGCTTTTCTCAAGACTTTCAAGTACATTACATATCCATATAACTCTGAACTAAAACACACTACTTTAGCTTTGTATATAAGCCCTTATACACAATCATGACACTATTGCCATGATTGTAAAATCCCCTCAATACTGCTTTACTGGGCATAAGCTACCACAAGCAGCAAGGGTTTATTCTCTCCACTGGGGTGCAGCATACTGACATTTCCAACTCCACTCCTGTTAGCAATCTCCATTATGAGGAATTGCAGCAGGGATCCTGCTTCTGATTGTTGTACTGGAAATTGCTGGAAGGAGGGGTGTGTGTGGAAACATTAGTGGACAGTAGGACAGACTTCTGTCACTTGTAGCAGCTACTGCCTGGTAAAGCAGAATTGGGGGTGTTGGGTGAGAGATGCTACTTAGTTAACTTGCTTAATCAAATAGCTGATCTAGGATGTCAACCACTGTCTTCAAACATGTTTACTAGCTGCTGGGGGTTTTCAGAATAAAAATAGAGAAGTCCCACCTGTAGCAGCTTCCTGTGTTCCTGTGCTGTGCTGAGTGTGAGGCTTCAGGGCTACTGCTATGGATGTGTAACTTATCAGCTATAGATGTATAACTCAAGGTAATGCATCTGAAACTGTGATAGTGAATTCCAGCCATTAATTTTTATAGCCTGAACTACTGGGCAGGATTCCTTCTGCATTTATTTCAATATCATAGTATAGTCCAAAGTCAGACCACTGGACCATCTAACTCAGCACTCTCTCAACAAACTGACAGCAACATCTTTCAGAAAGAAATCTGTCACAGTCTTATCTGAAAAAATCTGGGATTGAATCTGGATCTTTTTACATCCAGGCAATGTATTCTACCACCAAGCTACAGCCCATGAAACTTCAAACTAGTGTCCTGTCTATTAATATAATGGCATCTACAAATCAATTTATGTAAGAAAAAGGTAAAACAATTACCTAAAACATTTGTCAACACTACCCTGTAGTAATATGAACAGTTTTAGTTTTCTTTCTATGCTTACCCTGCCAACACCTGATATTGGTGGTGGTGGAAACTGGGAATTCCAATGTGCTGGTTTTGTATGACTATGTTTGTTACCAGGTGACTGGAAGGAGAGGTCACTTTCATCTGTAGAATACTGAGTCTCATTTTCATTCTAGAAAAATAAGTATAATTTGGACTTTATGACAGATACTTTTCCAAACCATATTTATGGGATACAACTATGGAAAACTCAAATGCGCATCACACTCTTCCTGTTTTCATGTTATCCTGTTCCTGACGTTAACAGGAACAGGCGACTAAAATGGTGAAGGGTCTGGAAACCATGCCCTATGAGGAACGACTTAGGGAACTGGGTATGTTTAGCCTGGAGAAGAGATGGTTAAGAGGGGATATGATAGCCCTCTTTAAATATTTGAAGGAATGTCATATTGAGGAGGGAGTAAGCTTGTTTTCTGCTGCTCCAGAGAACAGGACTTGGAACAACGGATGCAAGCTACAGGAAAAAAGATTCCACCTCAACATTAGCAGCTTCATTTATATACCGCTTCATACCACGCTATGCAGTGTCTAAGCCAGGGGTAGGCAACATTTCCCCTTTAAGGGCCGAGGGACTTCAGCTCCCAGAATCCCAGGAGCTATTGGCCAACATGGGACTATTGGCCAACATGGCTGAGGCTTCTGGGAGCTGAAGTCCCTCGGCCCTTAAAGGGGAAAGGTTGCCTACCCCTGGTCTAAGCGGTTTACAACTGTAAGCTCATTGCCCCCCAACAGTTATGTACTCATTTTAGCATCCTTGGAAGGATGCAGGCCTGAGTCAAGCCTGAGCCCTGGCTAGTATTGAACTCTCAACCTTGTGGTTTATGAGTGAGTGACTGCAATACAGGCATTTAACCATTGTGCCACCACCCATTAGGAGGCAGTGAGAGCTATTCAACAACGGAACACACTCCCTCAGAGTGTGGTGGAGTTTCCTTCTTTGGAGGTCTTTAAACAGAGGCTGGATGGCCATCTGTCAGGGATACTTTGATTTTGAGTTCCTGCATGGCAGGGGGTTGGACTGGATGGCCCTTGTGGTCTCTTCCAACTCTATAATTCTATGATCCTTCCAATAACTCCCACTTCCAGAGCAATTCACCACCCTTCCTAATTCTATCGGATTTCAAAAGTCTTGTCCTATCTCATACACACCTTCCCTTCTAGCCATTTCTACTTAATTCTGTTGCTTGGATCTATCTTCTCTTCTAATCTTGATTTTAAAAAAATACAGAGTATAATTTTGGAAAATCCAAACATTAAGACAATGTCTAAGCCAAACTTTCAGTAAGCAGAACTTTTGTTGTTGGAATATAAAGTCTAGCTTTCTAATTCAGCAGAAAAGCTGAAAGCACAGTAAAATATTTAAGATAACCTCAAAGGGAGCCAAAAGAAAATAAATTATGCTTATCACAATTTGAGCAACTTGCCATCTGGACAAACTCAAGGAGAGCAGCAGTATCTGCATACATAAAGAACCAAGATCACATCAGACCAAGTTACTAATAAATACAATGGATTTCAAAAACACTTTTCTTGAGCGATTCTTAGTTCAACTGAAACACATGCACAAAGCTCAAGATCAAACAAAAAGAAGTACAATTCCATCTTTCATGTGTGTTACATTTACTTCCCTCACAGATTACTTCTAATACCTCTGCAATACCTATAGCAATGGTTATTTTTCTCCATCTCAGTCAGGCATACATTTTGTATTTACCTCAGCAGCACTCCTCTCTTCATTTATTCCCTCAGTATCTCCTGGTGGTAGAAGATCTGACATATTTTGCTCTTCCCGATTGCCATATCCTTTATAGAGAACAACACAAGTCCCTTTCTTCCAGTTAATTGAGGTAATCGTTGCTTGGTACACGTTGCCATCTTCAGACCAAACTGCACTGCAAGCATCGCCAATTCTCCACTGCATTGGAGGAAAAAGAAATTTATGTTCATGTTGTAATGAAACAACCTTCTCCTTCATCCCAACATACAAACATGATTTTTCTCTTGCATAAATGAATATAGTGCATATGATATAATTTTTATTCTTTCACAATGATCTTTTAGAAACAATAAAAGCACTTCTGACAGATGACCATCCCACTTCTGTTTAAGAGGTTTGAGGAGGAGACTCCACCACACTTTGAGACAGTGTATTCCACTGTCAAACAGCTCTTACTGTCAGGAAGTTCTTCTTAATGGGGAGGTGGAATCTCTTTTCCTGTAGTTTGTATCCACTGCACCAGATCCTATTCTCTGGAGCTGCAGAAAACAAACTTGCTGCATCTTTAGTATGACATCCTTTCAAATATTTAAACAGGGCTATCAAATCATCTCTTAACCTTTTCTTATCCAGGCTAAACATACCCAGCTTATGCCGCTCCTCCTAGGGCATGGTTTGTAGACCTTTTCAGAGGAAGGAACTGGTAAAACCACCTCTGAATACCCCTTGCCTAAGAAAACCCTATGAAATCATGGGGTCATCCTAAATCCATATGTGACTTGAAGGCTTTCAAGTCACACACTTTCAAGGCACACACAGCCTTGAAAGATTTGCAAGCTAGCCTTGCAAACTTCAATTATTGCTGGATTAGGCTACCAGGATTTATCAAGTGCTGCCAGTTTAGCTCATGCTGTACTATGCCTTCAAGTCATGTTTGATTTATGGTGACCCTATGGCAAACCTGTCATGGGAGTTTCCTGGCAAGATTTGTTCAGAGAGGGTTTGCCTTTGCCCTCCTCTGAGGCTGAGACAATGTGAATTCCCCAAAGTCACCCGGTGGGTTTTCATGGCTGACCAGGGATTCAAACCCTGGTCTCGAGTCATAGTCCGATGCTCAAACCACTACACCATGCTGGCTCTAGAGCAGGGGTAGGCAACCTTTCCCCTTTAAGGGCTGAGGGACTTCAGCTCCCAGAAGTCTCAGCCATGTTGGCCAATAGTCCCATGTTGGCCAATAGCTCCTGGGATTCTGGGAGCTGAAGTCCCTCGGCCCTTAAAGGGGAAAGGTTGCCTACCCCTGCTCTAGAGTAACTCGTACCACTCTATTTTTTATTTTTAAAAACCTTGCCTAGAATTTTACTCATTTCCAGGCCTAACTACACTGTATTATTCACTCCAAGGCTTAATGTTTAATGTTACTTTAAAGCCCTAAATGGCTTTGGGACTCAAACATATGAAGAACTACCTCATACATTCTATACCACAAGTGCCTTCCTTACTGGAAAAGTGTTATGTAACTAAAGCTTCTTCTGTGATAGAAGCACAGCCTTGGAATGCCCTCTCCTGAAAAAGTGCCTGGAACTGACTTTACATTGTTTTCAGGTGTGATGTAAGACACTTTTACTGATTTTAAAATGTATAGAATGTTATAGTATTGCTCTGTGTTTTACTTGGTGCCTAAACAAAGCCAATATTGGTGCCAATTGTACCTCCAAGGGGAAGTATTTCACAAATGGTGTCCCCCTCAGTGGGACACATAGTATCTGTTTTCATGTGGGCATTTATGATCCTCCCTAAATGTCTCAACAAACACCTTGAACTAAGCCTAGAAGCATGCTGACAGCCAGTGCTATTCTTTTCAGTCTGGCATTATATGATGCCAGTATCATGCAGTATTATAAATATTGCTCCTGTGTTAAAATCAGGCTTTCTGATATTTCCCCATAAATGTTCATGTACAATGGCAACTCATGTATTGAAAAGCAGTAAGATTTTAATTTCATGATAAAAAAGAGTGATTCTAAATAATGCATTTTATCACAGTTTTGTTTAAAAAATTACTTGTTTTTGTGCTGCAGCATTACTCTTCTTCCTACTTTTGTTCTTTTTATTATTTTTTCTTTTTGTTCCAGCATTTTGTTCAGCTTTATCCAAAGACTCTGAACAATCACCATTCTTCAAAGCATTCTGTTAGAGAAATTTAAGAAAAAATATCAGAGATTTTAAAAAGGAAATTCAGCTACCTCCACTTTTTGATCCCCATATTACAACTATTTTCAATTTTATTCAAAATATACCTGTATTAATGGTTCAGTCTATCGACCTGATAAATAAAAACTCATTTACACAAACTCTAACTTCCAAAGAATTCCAAGGAAAATAACTATTAGTTCATAGCTTTAAAGATCTGATCTAAATGTATTTTGATGAAAAAAAAAACTACTTCAAAATGTTTTGAAAACAATGACTATGGGCCTTTGCAGACTGCCAAAAATAATGCAGCTTGAGGCCACTTTAACTATCCTGGCTCAGTACTAAGGAATCATGGGAACTGTAGTTTATTGTAGCACCAGAGCTCTCTGACAGAGAAGGCTCTGTGTCCCAGAAAAAAAATAATTTCCCATGATTCCTTAGCACTGAACCAGGATAGTTAAAGTGGCCTCAAGCTGCATTATTTCTAGCAGTCTGTAAAGGCCCTATGTTGTGAAGTCCTTCTCTGCTTTCTCAACATGCAAGTCATTCCAAGTCCAATCTTATTCGGTCACAGATATTTAGTCCTTCCATTGTTTTCCATTTAAAAGCAACCTACTATCTACCAAATTTAAAATTAGTTAAAATATGGCAATATTTCTTTGAAATTGAATATTTTATATACAGTGTTCTAATCACTAGAATTAAATGGATAACTATTGAATTTACATTTCTAGTACAATAGCTTGTCCAAAATTCTTGACATCGCCAAAGATTACCAGATAAATTCCTACTTCAGTCCCCTGATAATGAAGGTGTTAAATGATAATTATATAAAATCTAAATCTGTATTCAAGCAGTTTAGTAGAAACTGAATTTTGAATTTCCTTTCTGAATATGTATTTCTGTATTTGTTCTGAGTTGGGACCAGAGTTAAATGCATGTGCTATGCCTGTGACAGTCACAAGGATGTCACCACAGCACGCTTCTTCTGCTCTATATTTTGATTTAATGAAATCCAAGTCCTAGCCTAGCAACTTGCTTCTTCTGGCAAGACTCCAGCTCCCCATCACAAATGGGAAAAAATATGGCATTGATCATATACACAGTGTCCTTCCTGAAACTGGCCTGTTATCTTAAACAGGTGAGAGAGTGAACAGGTAAAGCTTTCCTTGAAACTGTATCTCTGCATTATGAAAAAATGCACCTGTGGATTTTGTACTGCAGGTCTTGCTAATGGCATTCTGCTTAGTATTTAGGTGCAATTTTCTACTCTTTCCTTCTATTCCTTTTATTTTCGCTTTCAGTCTACCTGCTCAAGAACAGAAAAGAGGCACTACCATACATGCTTGAATAATTTCACATTCTCCCCCACAGCAACTCCTAAGATGTGCTTACTTTGAATGATGCAACTGCTTTATCATATGCTTTTATGAGTGCTGTATCATCCCATATATCCGAATCATCACTCTGTAGGGATGAAAAAAATAAAACACAAGGTTGTTTTTAAATTACAGAAAGGGTTAAAATTCAAGCATTTACAGACTGCCTTCTTCAACGCACCAAGACCATCTCTGTTGTTACTGTTGTGTTGTTACTGGGTTTTCTTGGCATGTTTTGTTCAGAGGGGGCCTTTCTGAGGTTGAGTGCAATTTGCCCAAGATCACCCGGTAGCTTTTAATGGCTGAGGAGGGATCCAAACCCTGGTCTCCAGAGTCAAAGTCCAATGCTCTAACCACTACACCACACTGGCCCTCACCCAGTGTACAGTGGGACCTTGCTATCCTCTGCGGTTCCTCTGGGGATACCAAAATCCATGGGTACTCAAGTCTCGTGATATACAATGGGGTAACCCCATATATAACATGGCAAAATCATGGCTCGCTTTTTGAAATTTGTATATTTTTGGAATATTGTAAGCTGTGGATAAAAGATCTGTGGATATGGAAGGCTACTGTGTATTATCTATATATATGTTATCTCTGCTTTATTGTTGTTGTGTGCCTTCAAGTTATGTTTCCAACTTATGGCAACCCTAGCACTGGGTTTTCTTGGCAAGTTTCTTCAGGGCAAGTTTGCTATTGCCATCCTCTGAGGCTGAGAGAGTATGACTTGCCCAAGGTCACCCAATAGGTTTTCATGGCTGAGTCAGGATTCAAACCCTGGTGTCCAGAGTCATAGTCCAACACCCAAACCACTACACCACACTGCCTCTCTGCTAATGTATATTCAAGTCAGGATGGATCTAAAATACTAACAGAGATCTTCTTTTAAGTCTGCCAGTGCCATGTGGGATTATGTTATTTTAAAAAATGGACCAGCAAACTCCCCTGCCACAACATGGGACTACGGTCCCAAAGTCCTGCCAGTTTCAAGAACACAAAGATATAGCCATGTTAGTCTGCAGAATCAGTATGTAGAGAGATCTTGTAGCCCCTCTGTGACTCACTGAAAGAAAGAAGTTGGAAGCAGGAGCTTTCCTAGACTTAAAGGGTGTTGCAAACTGCCAGAAATAGTGCAAACTGAGTCCACTTTAAGGGTTAGGGAATCATGGGAACTGCATTTTATTGTGGCACCAGAGCTCTCTGACAGAGAAGGCTCAATGTCTCAGAAAAAAAAAAAACAATTCCCATGATTCCCTAGCACTAACCCTAACCCTAAAAGTGGACTCAATTTGCACTATTTCTGGCAGTCTGCAACCCCCCTTAAGTCTACTTCCTCAAAGGCATTTGGTGGAGTGGAAGACATACATTTGCCACTGGTATGTGTACGTGTGTGTGTGTGTGTGTGTGTGTGTGTGTATATGTGTGTGTGTGTGTGTCTGTCTGTCTGTCCCTGGCATCCATTCCACCAAATGCATCTAAAGCTTATGCTGCCAACTTCTTTCTTTCAGTGAGTCTCAAAGGGGCTACAAGATCTCTCTAGTTTCAAGAACAGATTGACCTGCACCAAATGGGGGCATGGCGTAGTGATTTGAGCGCTGAAGTACGACACAGGAGACCAGGGTTCAAATCCTGG
Organism: Phrynosoma blainvillii; assembly: GCA_026167975.1. Lineage (NCBI taxonomy): Eukaryota > Metazoa > Chordata > Lepidosauria > Squamata > Phrynosomatidae > Phrynosoma > Phrynosoma blainvillii. The sequence goes on along the minus strand of JANUYF010000002.1, from coordinate 55,511,242 downwards.
TTCAGCTGTGTAAACCCAATGGGTGACTTTGGGCAAGTCACACTCTCTCAGTCTCAGAGGATGGCAATAATGGCAACCCCTCCTCTGAACAAATCTTGCCAAGAAAAAAACAACAACAATCCAGGATAGGTTCACCTTATGGTCGCCGTGATCCAGCGTGGCTTGAGTGTTGGACTCTGGAGACTAGGATTCGAATCCTGGCTCGGCCATGGAAACCTATTGGACAAGTCACACTCTCTCAGCCTCACGAGAAAGCAATGCCAACCCCCCTTTGAAGAAACTTGCCAATAAAACTCCATGATAGGGTTCGCCTCACGGTTTCCATAAGTCGGAAACGACCTGAAGGCACACAACAACAACCAACACTGTGAGGAAAGCCCTCCGGAGACCGCTAGGCTCCGACTAAGAGTCCCTTAAGTCACACTCTCTCAGCCTCTGGGGAAGGCAATGGCAAACCCTCTCTGAAGAAACTTGCCAAACAAACCCCAGGATAGCATTCTCCTCAGGGTCTGCCATGAAAGGACTTGAAGGCACTCAACGCCCGCCCGGGTCCCCATGGGCCCCGCCGCCGCCGAGCCTCTACCTGCCCGGCCCCTCGTCTGAAGAGGACCCCTTCCTCCTCTCCGCCTCCACGGGAAGCCATGAGGCCTCTAGGCCCGAAGCCAGCGCTCCCTCCGGGGCCTGTATTGGTCGCTACCGCCTGGCCATCATCCGCCGCGGCCCTGAGGAGAAGACTTCCCGCGGAATAGGCCTCCGCAGCCGCGCTGGGCCTGGCAAGGCCTTGGAGGGAGATTCCGGTGCTGCCCTCTGCCGGCGGGGAGGTCTCACCGTGAGTGCAGATCCAGACCAATGACCACAATGATCCCCTCATGAGGCAAATTCAAACAAAAACCCACCAAACAGTGATACCTTTATTGGCCGAACTGTCCAGTGATACCTTTATTAACTGTCCTGGCTCAGTGCTAGGGAATCATGGGAACTGTAGTTTATTGTGGCACCAGAGCTATCTGACAGAGAAGGCTCCATGTCCCAGAAAAAAGTTAAAGTGGACTCAAGTTGCATTATATCTGGCAGTCTGTAAAGGCCCTATGTCTATTAATGGAAAGATAATCCAGCAATATGAAAAGAAATGGGGGTAAAGTAGCTAAATTATGGGAGAAGAGAAAGGAATGAAAAATAAAACCAAAAAATGTATGTAAGATAGAAGAAGAAGGTATAGAAAATAAGTTAAGGAATGGAGGAGTGCATATAATTGATTTCAGGAGCCAACTGGCGGAGAAACAATAAATTAGAATTATTGTGTTATATTACAAGGAAGTTATATGTAGAATGTGTGTAAAAAATGAATGTATGAAGATGAATGTATAATGAATGTTGTTTTATTTTATGATGTATTAAAACCACAATAAAAAAAGATATTTACCCTTTTTGTCATTCCCCTCCTTTAAATTCCAAAAAAAAAAAAAAAAAAAAAAAAGAAGAAGAAGAAGAAGAAGATTCACTCAACTCTACTCAACTTGCTTTGTTACTGCCATCTTTTTGGGGGGCGGGTGGGCAAAAATCTGTTACAGGAAACCATTCTTCCTCTATTTTTTCCTATATCTTTTTTATTCAGCCAAGAGGTTAATTATAGATTAACCATCTCTCTCATATCAAACAATTTTCATAAGCCAGTCATCTATCATTGGCCATTCTTGTTTTTGGCATTTCATGTAACATAATTTTGAAATGACTTAACAAACTAAGAATTTTATATTTGTAATAAGGATTCTGATATTATTTCAGTAAGCTTGTAAATTTGTAAAACAATATATATATATATATATATATATATATATATATATATTAAAAATCAGAATTGTCCAAGCCATTGTTATTCCCCATTACCATGTAAGGAGGTGACAGCTGGATGGTGAAGAAAGCTGACGAGAAAAAAAAATCAATTTATTTTAACAGAATGGTTCCCAATTGGCAAAGGGGTCAGGCAACGATGCTTCTTATCGCCCTATCTTTTAAACTTATATGCAGAACATATTGTAAGGAAAGCAGGCTTGGACACATAAGAAGGAGTGAAAACAGGACAAAGGAAATATCAGCAATCTAAATCAGTGATTCCCAAATTATGGTCCTCCAGATGTTTTGGACTTCAGCTCCCAAATTCCTGACTATTAGTCAAGCTGGCTGGGACTTCTTGGAGCTGAAGTCCAAAACACTTGGAGGACCAAAGTTTGGGAACCACTGGACTAAGCAGAGGACATTATAATACCAGCAGAAAACCTCACAGACTTGGAACAACTACTAAGAAAGAAAGTGCAAAGGGAGGGTTAAATGCTGAACACAAAGAAAACAAAAATAATGACTACGGGAGATCTATACAACGTAAACAATGAGGAAACTGAAATAGTTAAAGAGTTCCTATACCTGGGATCAAACATAGATCAAAATGGGGACTGCAACCAAGAAATGAGAAGAAGATTGGGAATGGGAAGAGCAGCTATGGAAGAACTAAAAAAGATCCTAAAAAGTAAAGATATACAACTGAGTACTAAAAAAACAACAGAATTGTCCAGACCACTGTATTCCCTATTACTATGTACGGATGTGAGAGCTGGACAGTTAAGGAAGTGGATAGGAAGAAAATAAATTTATTTTAAAAGTGGTTCTGGAGAAGAGTGCTGAGGATCCTATGGACAGCAAAAAGACAACCAATGGGTCCTAGAGCAGATCGGGCCTGAAATCTCCCTGGAAGCCAAGATTATTAAATTGAGGTTGTTGTACTTTGGACACATCATGAGGAGGCACAAATAATTAGAAAAGATAATAATGCTAGGAAAGGTAAAAGGTACTAGAAAGAGAGGAAGACTGCATGCTAGATGGATGGACTCAGGGCCTTTGCAGACTGCCAGAAATAGTGCACATTAAATTGAGGCACTGCCCTGGCTCAGTGCTAGGGAATCATGGGAACTGTATTTTTTTCTGGGACATTGAGCCTTCTCTGTCAGAGAGCTCTGGTGCCACAATAAATTACAGTTCCCATGATTCCCTAGCACTGAGCCAGGGCAGTGCCTCAATTTAATGTGCACTATTTCTAGCAGTCTGCTTAGGCCCTCAGTTAAGGAGACCACGGGTATGAATCTGCAAGAAATTAGAATAGTAGAGGATAGGGAGTCTTGGAGATGTCTCATCCAAGAGTCGCCAGGAGTCGGGATTGACTGGAGGGCGGTTAACAACAACAAAAGAAAAGATCCTAAAGAGTAAAGATATACAACCGAACACTAAAAAGCCAGAATTGTCCAAACCATTGTATTCCCCATTACCATGTACAGATGTGAGAGCTGGACAGTGAAGAAAACCGACAAGCAGAATATCAATTTATTTTAAATGTGGTTCTGGAGAAGAGTGCTGAGGATACCATGGATAGCTAAAAAGACAGACAAATAGGTCATAGAACAGATCAGGTCTGATATTTCCCTGGAAGCCAAGATGACTAAGGTCCAAAACACACTGCAGAGATAATCCAATTTGAAACTGCTTTAACTGTCCTGGTTCAGTGCTAAGGAATCCTGGGAACTGTAGTTTATTATGGCACCAGAGCTCTCTGACAGAGAAGGCTAAATGTCTCACAAAACTACAATTCCCAGAATTCCCTAGCACTGAGCAGGGCAGTTAAAGTGGTCTCAAACTGGATTATTTCTGCAGTGTGTTTTGGACCTAAATTGAAGTGGTTGTACTTTGGACACAACATGAGATGGCATGAATTGTTAAAAAAGACAATAATGCTAGGAAAGGTGGAGGGAAGTAGAAAGAGAGGAAGGGTGCATGCTAGATGGATGGACTCTATTAAGGAGGTCATGGTTGTGAATTTTCAGGACCAAATCAGAGCAGTGCAGGACAGAAGGTCTTGGAGATATCTCATCCAAAGGATTGCCATGAGTTGGAATCATCTGGAACGCAGTTAACAACAACAAATTGCCTCATTAAGTGGGCTGACCGTATGTACTGTTTTAAATGTGACAGTACATTTCCCCCCCCATATTTCCAGACCATCCTGTCATTTTAATATAAATGTTAATTTTGTCCCAGTTTTAAGAAAAGTGCCCTGATTAAAATTGTGGTTGTTAAAAAAAATGTGTCATGGAGTGTGAGACATTTTATGAAAAGGTGTTGAAAGACCAAAATTTGCTGCATAAAGTTATTTCTTTGGAGGAATGTCCATGGTATGATCATGGTGAAATACAGTCCCCCCCTCCCCATATCTACCTAAATTTTTGTATGAGTTATGTCACTGAAGAGTAATTGCTCAATATGTTCATGTAATAAACAGTGATGATATGTAAGCACTTTGAAGGTAAAAATCACTCAGCTCTGCAGTGACCTTGATGCTGTTATTGTAGGTCTTACTGAAGTATGCAATGTTGTGTCTAGCCAATTGTTTGGGATCAGTTTCAGTTGATGCAACCTGAGGGTATAGGCAAAGTGCTTGCAGCAGCGCATCCAACCACATAATCCTCTTATTAAAATGAATCTAAGGAGTATGGCAAAGTGGGTCCTGGATGTTGTGTATGCTTCTTTACATGAAATAGTGGTGCATTCACTCCTAAAGAAAAGCACTTTGGACCTCGTGCTTCTTGACAGCTACTGGCCAGTTGCAAACACTCAATTTCAGGTGAAGGTCCTTGATATAGCTATGGGTGTGCCTGTGCAAGTACTTTTGGATGACACCAGTTATCTAGTCCCATTTCAATCTGAGTTGAGGGCATTGGCATCATTAGCTGGGATGTCACATGGTGCAGAGTGCCACGTGGGAAGGGCATGCGTTTGCCCCTGATGCTGCTCTGTTGTTGGGCCTCCTCTCCAAGGAGAAAGCCCAGCGATGAAGCAGTCGGGAAGGGTGTGTATTTGCCCTTCTTGTACCAAAGGCTAAGAAGAGCCTGACCAGTTGTCACCCTTCCTCTGTGGTGTCACCCAGTGTGGTCTGAACCCTGCACACCTCCCCAGTGAGGCCACTGGCAGCGGGTGGATTCAGGACTGAATAGACCTTGGTGACTCTGACGGATTACCTGTATGAAAGTGGTGGGGAAGCACTATTTTGTTGTGTTGTGGTATTCTTCTGGAGCAGTTCAGTGCGATGAGGGACACTGTACTTCTACAGTTCTGTTGGTACCTACAGCTTAACCTCCAGGCATGTAAGTGTAACCAGCCTGGATCAGGATGTAACCGATCTTTTTGATGCAACAGGTCCAGCCACGGTGGAAGAAGACAACTCTCCTGAAACTGCATGTTGACTATTTCAAAAGTCCAAGGCCGAAAAGGCCACCTGAGCGCCATCAAAACCATCTCTGCTCTTTCCATCTTTATTTTTGTAACAACCTGAAGAACATCATTGTCAGAGGAAAGACAACACCCTCAGCCAAGTTATCATGAGAGAATTGAATGCCCATGTCCCTTCCATCCCAAATCTCGATACAAACTGAGGCAGTTTGTGAATGTCTTGAGAAGCAAAAAGATCCAAATACTTGTACTATCCTTTGAAACATCAGAGAGTTCAGAGCTCATTTTCCTTGGTCCAGACTCTCCCTATTCAGCTAATTAGCCTGTACTGAAAGTGATCCTCCAGGTAAACAAATCTGAGATACACCAGGTGTATTGGAGTGTGCAAGTATGCCTCCTGGAAGTAGACAGATGTCAAAGTCCCGCTCTTGCACCCCTTCCAGAATCATACACATGATTTCCACTTGTCCACAAAGCAATTGACTCTGTGAAGGTTCAGAATGGGCCTCCAATCCTTGTTTTCTTTAGGATGAAGAGTAGAAAGAAAGAACCTAAAAGGTGCTCCTGAGGGGGAAATGGCTCTCTGGCTTTTATCTGAAGCAGATGTTTTATAGCTTGAAGCATCACTGAGAGTACATCTCTGCTGATCTGGGACTGTGAGACTGAAGAAATGTGGAGGTTTTTGAATGAAATCAATGGTACAACCCTCCCTCACAGTCCTGCTCCCAGATATCTGCTCCCAGCTATGGGCAAAATACAGGTCAGCCCCAACTGGGAGCTTCTCCAAGTCACAAGGGCTGATTGGACTTTCTACCCTGTTTGTTGGAAGATGGGGAGCTGTCCTCACTGAATCCTGTAGTTCATGTTGTGCATATTGTTTTGATGAGCCCCAATTTGACATGAAACACCTTAATTCCTTTTTGCTGAAACTTGGACCTATACCTGTGAAAGGACTAAGTTCCAGGATGGAATGATTTTTTCCCCTTTTTTAGCTGATCTTTTTGTGTTTGCTATCAACATGTGATCTAAGGCAGCACCAAATAATTTAGATCCTTTAAAAGGGCATGTGGTCACATTAGCTTTGGATTTATTGTCTGTTTCAGTTTTATAGCCAAAGTTGCTGCCTGGCAGCAACATCAGCCATTGTGGCCTGCGATGTAAATTGCACCTAATTCAAACTAGCATATGCCATAAAAGCTGATGCCTTGGTCAATTTATTAATTCCCTTGTGAAATTTAGTCTCTTCCCTGGGAACAAGGGAAAGTCCTTCGCTCAGTTAATAGAAGCACTGGCAATTAATGATGTAATGGAAGTAGTTCAAATAGCCAGAGGTCATGCCTCATGACACTTGCATAAAAAATTATCATGCCTCTTGTCTTCTGGATTTTTAGGTGTGTCATCTCCATGTTTAGGAAACGGAGAACCTAAGACTAAACCAGCCACTGGGGCATCTGTCAGGTTTAATGTTTCCATCTCTTCAAGTGACATCAAATATAAGCACCTTGCAAAGGCTGGAGCTGACTGTGCCACTCAGGTATTCCATTCTCTTTCCATAACCATAACCTTAGTTAAAAAAACCCCATCAAAACCTCTGGAAAAGTACCACGGAATGGTCCTGCTTAGCCTTAGCCCTTATTTCTGGTATCCCTCCCACAACAGCAGCAGCAACCTTACTAACAGCATTCAACCCCAAAGCCTTTGCCTTCCCATAGCAGGATAGGAAACTGCTCAGATTCAAACAAACAGAGGAATATATTCAGGAAGAGCCCTTCTGCCCCCCAAATTGGGGAAAGTTCTCCCTCCTTCCTGTCATACTCTGAAGAGACAGAAGACTTTGTATCAACAGCAGAAGAAACATATTTAGTCTTTCTTTTAAATTTCTCAGGGGGAGAAACCAATGAAAAAGAATGTTTCACACAGTCCTTATTCCTGTCCCGAGAGGAAGAACAAGATTCAGTGAATGCTTTCTGGATTGTTTTAACCACTTCTGGCCACTAGAAGGCTTACGGGTATCATTTTCATGCCTTTTCTTGTGGCGCTTGCGTGCTGTTTTGGGCTAATGGCATCACAGCTGTTTTCCCCACCCTGATTCACTGGACACCACAGCCTGCCTGGCTGTGAGGGAGATCCAGTGATACTGCTCCTGAGGAAGCTATTTTAGATCTAATCCTAACCAACAGGGATGACCTGGTCAATGGGGTGCAAGTCGTGGGATTTTTAGGTGGGAGTGATCATGTTCTCCTGGAGTTTCTTATACAGTGGAAAGGAGAAGTCAGGCATAGTCAGACACTTATTCTAGACCAGGGGTAGGCAACCTTTCTCCTTTAAGGGCCGAGGGACTTCAGCTCCCAGAATCCCAGGAGCTATTGGCCAACATGGGACTATTGGCCAACATGGCTGAGGCTTCTGGGAGCTGAAGTCCCTCGGCCCTTAAAGGGGAAAGGTTGCCTACCCCTGTTCTAGACTTTAGGAGAGCTGATTTCAATAAACTTAGGGAAACACTGGGAGTGATACCGTGGTCAGAAATACTAAAGGAAGTTCAGGATGGATGGGAGGTGTCTCAAGAAACTGGGCTGGATGTCAACTGAATTAAGTTTTAAATGGGAGATGTATAAGAAATGGAAAAGAGGCAAAATCACTAAAGAGGAATTCAAACAAATAGCTAGCACATGTAGGGGTAAAGTCTGGAAAGCCTGGAAAGCGCAGAATGAGCTCAGGCTTGCTAGAGGAGTTAAGAACAATAAATAGGACTTTTTTGGTTATGTCCATAGCAAAAGAAGGAAGGAAACGGTAGGGCCACTGTGCAGAGAAGATGGAGAAATTCTAATAGGGGACAGAAAAAAGGCAGAAATACTCAACACCTTCTTTGCCTCAGTCTTCTCACAAAAGGAAAAGGGTGTTCAACCTGAGGAAAATGAAGCACAGGACACAATAGGGAAAATGCAAAGTAAGTAGAGAGGTAGTACAGGAATACGTGGTTAACCTAAATGAAGCCTTCAGGACCAGGTGAACTACATCCAAGGATCTTAAAAGAACTGGCAAATGTAATCTCAGAGCCACTGGTAATAATCTTTGAAAACTCCTGGGGAACAGGAGAAGTCCCAGCAGACTGGAGGAGGGCAAACATTGCCCCCATCTTCAAAAAGGAGAAAAAAGAGGATCCCAACAACTATCATCTGATTAGTCTGACATCAATACCGGGAAAGATTCTAGAACAGTTCATTAAACAGAGAGTCTGTGAACATTTAGAAGGGAATGCCATAATCACAAAAAGTCAACATGGGTTTCTCAAAAACAAGTCATGTCAGACTAATCTGATCTTTTTGATAAAATTACCAGCTTGCTAGATAAGGGAATGCGGTAGACATAGCATATCTTGATTTCAGTAAGGCTTTTGACAAGGTCCCTCATGATATTCTTGCACATAAGCTGGTAAAATGTGGGCTACACAATGTGACTGTTAGGTGGATTTGCAATTGGTTGACTGGCCAAACCCAGAGGGTGTTCAGCAATGGTTCCTCTTCATCCTGGAGAGAAGTGACCAGTGGGGTGCCACAGGGTTCTGTCCTGGGCCCAGTACTATTCCCTACACAGTACACTTAGGGCAAATAAATAACATCTTTATCAATCACGTGAATGAAAGAATAGGGGGCATGCTTCTGAAATTTGCAGATGACACCAAATTAGGTGGAATAGCAAGTACCCCAGAGGATAGGATGAAAATTCAAAATGACCTTAATAGATTAGAAAGCTGGGCCAAAGCTAACAAAATGAATTTCAACACAGAGAAATGTAAGGTACTACACTTAGGGCAAATAAATAAATAAAAATGAAATGAAATGAATAGATATAGGATGGGGGACATCTGGCTTAATGAGACTAGGTGTGAAAGAGATCTAGGCGTTCTAGTAGACCACAAGTTGAACATGAGTCAACAGTGTGATGCCGCAGCTAAAAAGGCCAATGCAATTTTAGGCTGCATTAATAGTAGTATCTAGATCAAGGGTAGTAGTAGTGCCACTGTATTCTGCTTTGGTCAGGCCCCACCTGGAATACTGTGTCCAGTTCTGGGCACCACAATTCAAAAAGATGTAGAAAAACTGGAGCGTGTTCAGAGGAGGGCAACTAAAATGGTGAAGGGTCTGGAAACCATACCCTATGAGGAACAACTTAGGGAACTTGATATGTTGTGCCTGGAGGCAGTTAAGAGGTGATATGATAGCAGTGTTTAAATATTTGAAGGGATGTCATATTGAGGAGGGAGCTAGCTTGTTTTCTGCTGCTCCAGAGAACAGGACCCGGAACAGCAGATGCAAGCTGCAGGAAAAGAGATTCCACCTCAATATTAGGATGAACTTCCTGACAGTGAGAGCTGTTCGACAGTGGAACACACTCCCTTGGAGTGTGGTGGAGTCTTCTTCTTTGGAGGTCTTTAAATAGAGGCTGGATGGCCATCTGTCGGGGATGCTTTGATTCTGAGTTCCCACATGTCAGGGTGTTGAACTGGATGGCCCTTGCGGTCTCTTCCAACTCTGATTCTATGAAGCTCTTGATCATTAATAACCAGGAGAGGAAGGGTAGGAAGTGTAACATATGCACATGTGCACACACACCTGAAGTCATGCTAGTCAGTTCCTTCATACAGCCAGTGCCAGAACATGACACCCTCCACTGCTGCCTAAGCAGCACCAAGACACACCACCAGAGTCTCGGAGAACACTGGCTGGCCTGAACCATCTGCACACTGTGGGCACTTGCCCATATACAAAATCAATCACACTTCTCATCTGAGAAAGCTGAACTGGGTGCACCTGCCATGACACCTTGCCTAACCATGCCTCTTTGTCATGAGGTAAAGAATGGTTCTACAACCAACAAAAGAAAAACTTTAAACTGAGGGCCTTTGCAGACTGCCAGAAATAGTGCAAATTGAGTCCACTTTAACTGCCCTGACTCAGTGCTAGGGAATCATGGGAACTGTAGTTTATTGTGGCACCAGGGCTCTCTGACAGAGAAGGCTCAATGTCTCAGAAAAAAATTACAATTCCCATGATTCCCTAGCACTGATCCAGGGCAGTTAAAGTGGACTCAATTTGCACTATTTCTAGCAGTCTGCAAAGGCCCTGAGACTGACCACCCCTCTTAGGATAGTAAAGGTTCAGATAAGGATCCAGTGGTGTAGTCGTTTAAGTGGACTGTAACTCTAGAGACCAGGGTTCAATTTCCTTCTTGGCCATGAGACCCACTGGGTGTCAGTGGCCAAGTCACATGCTTTCAGCCTCAAGGGAAGGCAATCTCTGAACAAATGTTGCCAAGGCAACTCCATGATAGGTTCTCCTTAGGTTGTCATAAGTCAGAAATTACTTGAAGGCACACAACATTCAACCAGCAACCCTGACCCAATCTCAAACTTTAGCGAGAGCACTAAAAGCTCTGTCCTGATCTCAGCTAAGACATGTTGGAACTGGAAGGTGGGCCTGCTTCTCCCTCTTAAGACTGGTAAGGTTGACTAAAAAATGTTGAAGTCCTGCATCTGAAGCACAAGGGAGGAGCCAGACCCAGTATACTTTGCCTTCTAACTGCAGAAAAAATGGATATACTCCCATCTATCAAACACATCCAGTGTTACATTCTGTGTACCACAAAAGTGGGTTAAGCTACATATGGCTTTTGATGTATTGAACCCTACTTCCAATTCTTGGAGCTTGATTACTGTATTGTAAATGAGTATGACCAAAGTAGAAGCAACACACTCAATATCAAGGGTATCTTTCACCTGTTTAGGGCTGGCCTTGACCACTGTTTATACTGGCTGGCTGAAGCCTCTATAAGCTAGTCTAAAATGTGTGAAGGAAACAACTGTTTTCCTCTGACCTAAATGAACCCTTGGCCCAGTACAAACAGTGCTTTTTTGCACTTAAGCACTAATAATGGCTTGAACATAACAGTGCTTTCATCAACAGGTTTATACATCTGACTCTGCTAAACTTCCACTCTCTCATCCATTAAATATGGTTAGTACTGAGATGTATACTGATGCAGCTGGACACAGAAACAAATTCAAGAAGTTTTAAGAAACCAAAAGCCTTTGCAGGCTGCCAGAAATAGTGCAAACTGAGTCCACTTTAAATTGAGGCACTGCCCTGGCTCAGTGCTAGGGAATCATGGGAATTGTATTTTTTTCTAAGACATTGAGCCTTCTCTGTCAGAGAGCTCTGGTGCCACAATTTCAGTTCCCATAATTCCCTAGCACTGAGCCAGGGCAGTGCCTCAATTTAAAGTGGACTTAATTTGCACTATTTCTGGCAGCCTGCAAAGGCCCTAAGTTTTGTAAGGGAAAAAAGCCAGGTCTATCACTACCCATTCCCTTAAGAATCAGTTTGAGAGCATGTTAGCTGGTATTGCTTAACTGAAATTTAGGTAGACAAGTCTACCTCTAGTTTATGCTAGCAAGTTTTGGCAAAATTCCAACATTTCTTAAAAGCTTGATCATCTACTGCACTCTTGTCACTTGTACGAAAGTATGAAGTCATAGTCTGCAGTTAGGCTTTTCAGAATATCCACCTACTAAGCTATTTTAGACGTTTGTCACTTTTAGTTTGGAGGTTCTTGTCTAAACAATCCTATATTGCAGTGTTTGTTGCATATTTAAAACAAACTAATGCAAACTAAATTTGTATGTGCTATAACCCAGTCTTTGAAGTCTATGAGAGACTGGGTCACCCTGACTGCCTCCTTCCTAATCTGCAAGTAAAGCTCAAAAGAATATTGTATGGGAGAAAACCCAACAGGGACCAGAATAATAACTTGGCACATTCCCAGGTCAACTGGTTGTTTTTTTCTCATTAGTTGAAGAGCAAGCACGAAAGCTAATTCCTAGTAGGATCTTTACTAACAGTGCAGAAAGTAATCAAGCTTAATAAAGCCAAGAATTTGTTTCCTGCCTACCAATTTTACAATCAAGCTTTAATCAAAAGATAGTTTATATATGCATTCAGATTACAGATTTTAATTGCAGTTTTACATAGTAAATATTAAGAGAATCTTGTTTTGCAGTTGTCAAGTACTCAAGCTGCAATCAGAACAAATAATAGAAGTCACGTTATTTGACTGTGCTAACCAAGAGACTAAACTCTGAATCATATCAATCTGTCAGCAACTTCTGAACACTGTTTTGCGTGCCCAATTTCAAACTACACAGTACTTCATGCAACATTTTATTGTAAAAATAATTTATGATTAACTTTACAGCTGACCTTTACAAAGTGGAAAGCAAGTACAGAAATCTGGTTTTTAAGGTGGCAGACTTCTGAATGTTAAGAGCTGCCATATAGATTTCCAAGTCTACTTTCATAATTAATAACCGGTACATTTAGATTTCCAAGTCTACTTTCATAATTAATAACTGGTACAGTTACACAAGCCACTTATTGAGCCAACATTTTAACAATGAAAACTGCAGTCAAGCTACTGCTACCATTTGCTAATAGACATGCAAAGGGAATGAATGCAATTTTATTTGTACAGATTCTAATAATCTGAACAAAGCAAAGTCAGCTGCAACTGCACTACATTAACCAGATGTCCAAAAATAAATGCATACTGGACAAGTGAGTAAATAGAAGATAAACATTAACCATTTAATGGCTGGCTACTTTTACAAATATGTCTTTTTAGGCCCTATATTTCTGAAATGCACGGCAGCATTATAAGGTCCTTTGCGTAGCCACGAATTATTTTGTTCCTGTCTGAAGAGACTTCTTCTCATCAGCTGCTTTCTGCTTCTGCTGCATAATTTCAGAGTCTCTGTGAAAGAAAAAGAGTGAGTTTGCTAGATATAGCTGTTTTTGTACTTCTTAGAAATAGTTAAGCTTTTAAAAGCTAGATGTTCTATTCCAAACCACAAAATATCTTCCAATGTTAACTTTTAGTAAGACAGTTCTATTTCTCCACAGAAAAGCACCAGCCCAAGCTTTTCTACATCCTAGCAAGTTAATATTAAACTGCTTCTAAAGTATTCAATACCATTTATTGCTGAAGAGTGGATCACCACATACTCAGAATTCTGAGAGAGCCACGTTATTTGCCTTTGCACCAAGAAATCTGATTTCCATGCAAACATACCTTTGTTTCCTCTGAGAAGCTGAGAGAGTATCCTCTTTTCTTTTGCCTTTATTCAGTTCTTGGGCTTTCTTCATGTTTTTCTGGCGGGCAAGTTCACGCTGGTTCCCACCTAGAAGTGAGAAAATGTTAGAGCTAAGTTCTAGAACACTCATTGGCAACTGATTTTTCCTCTTGGGAAAAGCCACGTGTTTCCCCATCTGCTCACTGTACAACAGCAAATCTGCCTGCCATTCCTCCACACCTCTTCTTCATACAACTTAAAATATATCAGGAGGCAAGAGCACTCCTGGGAGAGGAAGACACTTAATATTACCTGAAATAATTGAGGTTCTGGTATCCTATTTCCTTCCTTGGATTCCTAGATATATTAAAATGTTGGACAAGACTAATTCTCATGTCCTGTGGAAGTTCTTGCTCAATTGCTATATTCCATTCTTATATTAAAAAGGTAGGTAAAGCTATTCTCTGTTGACAAGGTTGTCAAGTCATGTCCGACCATAGGGGCAGTGCTCATCTTCGTTACTAAGATGAAGAGCCAGCGTTGTCAGAGACTACTCTGTGATTGTGTGGCCAGCATGACTGAGGCCCAATATGAAATATCTTAGTATCTGTTATATGCAAATACCATGCTTGCTGTGCTCTTTCCTCTGAACCAAGCATTATTTCCCCACTGCTTCCCTATCTATATGTGTGCCTTGTTCCAACTTGCAAGTAAAGGAGTAGGTGAACTACAGTTCCTAATGGACCTATCCTACACAGCCAACAGTGAAGAATGGAGAGCTACATGATTTCTGCTCCATCCTATAACATCCTCCACACAATACTGAACTAATCTGATAGATGCCACCACTCTGGTGAACAATGAATCCCTCCCACACTTTACTTTTAAGTACAATACAGTTAAGTAATTTCCTTTACCTATTTCAGGGATGTAAAGTAGCAAGCATTACCAAACTATCTTTCTTACATTCATATTTATCAAGGAGAGAGGACTATCTGAAGTACAACTTCTTCTCAAGTATCATGAAAATCATGGACCCTAGACTAGGATGCTTAGCCTTGGTTAAACCAAACTGAATTTCTGTCTCAAAAAACAAATTAAGTGTAACAGAAAATAAAAGTATTATTTCCAAATAGTTGTGGACACACATGCTTACCGGATCACTAGTTAAATTCGGAGACCAGGTTCTCCCACATGAACTCAAATATGTTTTTAATATATTCTTTTCTTTGCCTTCCAACATAAGAGGCATGCATTTGGCAGGAAATCAAACAAGTTTTCTTGGTAGCTACTCCCACCTTTCTGGTAGGCAAGAACAGCATATTTCCACTTGTGATATGCTTCCATGGGCAAACAAATATTTCAAGGGATGCCATTCTGAGGATGGAGCCAGCTTGTTTTTTGCTACTCCAGAGACTAGGATAGGGATCAATGGATTCTACAGGAAAAGAGATTCTATCAGGAAGAGTTTCCTGATGGTAAGAGCTGTACAACAGGGGAATATGCTGCTTTGGAAAGTGGTGGAGTCTCCTCTTTTTTTTCCCCCCAATAGAGGCTGGATGGCCATCTGTTAGAAGTGCTCTGACTGCATATTCCTCCATGGCAGAGGACTGGACTGGAATCTTGTGAGTTCTTCTCTGTAATCCAGGAAATACACTCTTATTCACACAGGCTTTTAGATTTTAAGCTGACTCATTTGATGAAGTATGTTTTAACTAGTATGTATTGTTTATTCCTTTATTTTAGGGATAATTTTAATTACTTCTTGTAACTTAATGAAAAATATTTCCTATATATCATCATACATTAAACATTCCTACCATGCATTTTAAGTTAGTAAACCTTTGTTTTATAAAGTATTTATACATTCCAACAGCAAATATTTTTATAGGATACTGTCTTCAAGGTCTCTGGGGAAAAAATAGTTCAGAAAAGCTGGAAAGGGTACCTGGGGATATAGTCTTTTCCAGTCCTTTCTATGCAAATCAAATGGGACTACTAAGGCTCAATATTTTTTTCCCTCTGTAAATTCTAGCCATCCATTTCCATGATTCTTTGAAATGTTTAACATCCAAACAACTTGTTAAAGAAGTGAATAGCTACACTCATGTTTTAGGATCTTCTTTAGTCTTCTAACAAGCTCAGCTCACAAAACCCTGGACATCATACTGAGGATGGAGCAAACTCAATGTTTAGAGCAGGGCTTCCCAATCAGGAGTGCGACATGGAATTTCAGGGGGTGCAACAAAAGGTGGTTTGTGTTCTTGAGTGACAAGTCACAAGTCATCACTTGGCCAGCTCCCAGTATGCCCTGAGAAACTGTAACAGGTTGTTGCGTTACATAGACAGTAGTCTCATTATTTATTTACATAATCAAAAGGAGAGAATTTTCAAACAATTGTTTATGCTTTTTCTGAATAAATTAGAATCCAACTACTCAATTTAGGGCCTTTGCAGACTGCCAGAAATAGTGCAAATTGAGTCCACTTTAAGGATTAGGGTTAGTGCTAGGGAATCATGGGAACTGTTTTTTTCTGAGACATTGAGCCTTCTCTGTCAGAGAGCTCTGGTGCCACAATAAAATACAGTTCCCATGATTCCCTAATCCTAACCCCAACCCTTAAAGTGGACTCAATTTGCACTATTTCTAGCAGTCTGCAAAGGCCCTTAGACTGGCATTTTATGCACTGAGATAAAAGCTTTTTTAAGTTCAATTTGTTCACCAATTGCGGTTCAATTTATGGTTTAAAAATAAGAAATTAGATTTCTTCATCTTCAAAAGTGGTATTAGTTTAGTATAGGGTGTGAACATTAACCCAACATTTCCTAGGGCCATGGGGCATAGAAAAGGTTGGGAACCACTGGTTTAGAAGATGTTCCTGAATGTTCTTGCTTTTCTCCACCCACCCTCTTTTTCCTTTCATGACGTATCATTTCAGTTTGGAAGTCTGAGAGTGCCATTGTTTCATGAAGAAAGCACTATGCACGCTGGCCTCAAACCAAAATATTGCACTGAATATTCTACATGCAGAAAATGTCAGGCAAGGACCTGCCATTCCTAATCAGAAAGTCTAGCTGACCACACCTGTACTTAGGACAAGAGGCGACTGTCACGGAGAAACAGAATGGTTCCCACTGGCAAAGCGGTCAGGCAAGGCTGCCTTTTTATCACCCCACCTGTTCAACTTATATGTAGAACATACTGTAAGACAGGGGTAGGCAACCTTTCCCCTTTAAGGGTCGAGGGACTTCAGCTCCCAGAAGCTATTGGCCAACATGGGACTACTGGCCAACATGGCTGAGGCTTCTGGGAGCTGAAGTCCCTCGGCCCTTAAAGGGGAAAGGTTGCCTACCTCTGCTGTAAGAAAAGGAGGCTTGCACACAGAAGAAGGAGGAGTGAAAACAGGACAAAGGAATATCAACAATCTAAGGCAGTGATTCCTAAACTATGGTCCTCCAGATGTTTTGGATTTCAGCTCCCAGAATTCCTGACTACTGGTCAAGCTGGCGGGGGCTTCTAGGAGCCGAAGTCCAAAACACCTACCTAAAGGACTAAAGTTTGGGAACCACTGATCTAAGGTAAGCAGATGACACCATAATACTAGCAGAAAACCTTCCAGACCTGGAACAACTACTAAGGAAAATCAAGGAAGAAAGTGCAAAGGCAGGATTAATGTTGAACATAAACAAAAATAATGACCATAGAAGCTACACAAATTCAACCTAAACAATGAGGAAACTGAAATAGTTAAAGAGTTCCTGTACTTAGGATCAAACATCGATCAGAATGGAGACCGCAGTCAAGAAGTAAGAAGATTGGGAATGGGAAGAGCAGCTATAAAAGAACTAAAAAAGATCCTAAAAAGTAAAAATATACAACTGAGTACTAAAAAACACACATCAGAATTGTCCAGACCACTGTATTCCCTATTACCATGTATGGATATGAGAGCTGGACAGTGAAGAAAGCTGACAAGAATAAAATCAATTCATCTGAAATGTGGTCCTGGTGAAGTGTTTAGGGTGTCATGGACCGCTAAGAAGGCAAACAAATGGGTCCTAGAGCAGATCAAGCCAGAAATTTCCCTGGAAGTCAGGATGACAAACTGTGGTTGTTGTACTTTGGCCACATCATGAGAAGGGAGGACTCATTAGAAAAGACAATGTTTGGAAAGGTGGAGGGAAGGAGAAATAGAGAAAGGCTGTATGCTAAACTCTATTAAGGAGGGCATAAAATATTGTAACCTGCCTTGATTCCCACTATGGGAGAAAGGCAGGACACAAATCATGGAAATAAATAAGTAGGAATTTGTAGGACCAAATCAAGAACGATAGAGGACTGGGGGTCTTGAAGACGTCTCCTCCACAGGGTCGCTACAGACCAGGCTTAAATTTTCCCTGGAAGCCAAGATGATAAAGTTGAGGTTGTCGTACTTTGGCCAAGTATTGAGAAGGCAGGACTCATCAGAAAAGACAATAATAGGAAAAGTGGAGGGAAACAGAAATAGGGATAGACCCAATTATTGAGGCCACAAGTATGAATTTGGAGGAGCAGAGCACTGGAGGATGGGGATCTTAGAGGTGCCTCCTCTACAGGGTTAGCATAAGTCGGGATGGACTTGAAGGTAGTTAACAACAACAGCAGCTGACCGTAGACTTCAACAATAAAAGTAAACAGCAGGACATACCAAAACAAATGACAGTCCTTGCCCACAGAGAACCACTGGAGAATACTTGAAAATAGGGAATCACTGGGGAATAAGTTGCCCATAGACACACACGGGGAAGAATTTGTTGTTAATTGGCCTCGAGTCGACCCATAGGAAAACATGGGGAATACATGCCCTCACGATTCCCTATGGGCAAGTAATCCCCAATGATTCTCTATGGGCAAGTATGGTTTCTCTATGGGCATGTACGCCATTTGTTTTAGTAAATCCCATAAACAGCAGCTGGCCGTATCCCAGTGACTTCAAACGAAGCATTAAATGGATCGCAATTCCACGCAGGTCTCTTCCAAGCGACTCCGGTTCCTGAGGAGAGAGGGACCGGGGCACCGCACTTCCCCAACCCTTCAGCGACGCCACGCGACGCAACGCAACGCAACGCAGCGCAGCGCAGGCAACAGCACAAACGACGACGGCAGCAGCGGCGCCTCCCTCTGGCCAAGAGCCACCTCCAGGCCGCTCCGCGCTAGGCCCCAGGCGCCGCCTCTGCTCCTGAGGGACGAAAGGGGAAGCTACGGAAGACCGTTATCCCTCGTTGGCGGTGACTGGGCGGGAAAGGAGGAGACAAGGCCGCTACTTACGGGCCATGGCAAAACAATAACCCCAGCGACGACAACCGTTACGCGCAAGCTCCAACACCCCACCAGCCACTCCAACTACCAGAACCTTCTGCGCGCCCCACCCGCCTGTCTTCTCCTTATATATATGAGACCGCCTCTGTGACGTCACCCCGCACGACGCCGTCTTTCCGTCCGCAGCCATACTTGTCCTGAGGGGATGGGCTTTTTTAACACTGCGCATGCGCGCTTATTTTTTCTCTTTTCCCCCCCCTCCACTGGCTATTTTGGTGTATGAACCAAATTCTGGGGGAGCTATATGCTGCCTAGGGTCTAAAACACACTGCAGAAATAAATCAGTTTGAGACCATTTTAACTGCCCTGGCTCAGTGCTAGGGAATCCTGGGAATTGTAGTTTATTGTGGCAGCAGAGCTCTCTGATAGAGAAGGCTAAACGTCTCACAAACACTACAGTTCCCAGAATTCCCTAGTATTGAGCCAGGGCACTTATAGTGGTCTCAAATTGGATTATTTCTGCAGTGTGTTTTGGACCAGTGATACCTTTAATTGGCCAGCCCAAGTGCACAAAATATGTTATGCAAGCTTTCAAAGCTCTGTGTCATGTATTTCGTGCATTCGGGTTGGTTGATTAAAGCTATCACTATTTTGTGAATTTTGAATGTTTTTGTATGTGTTCGTGTCTGTTGCGGCAAAGCTATAGTTCACTCCATGCTTAGTGTGGACCTGAGTCCATGGGAATTGTTTCTTCATAGTTTTTGGCACTGCTAGGCTCCTCTGGTATCTGTGTGTGGCATGATTTAGGCACCATCTGATTTGACGGCTCACCTTTAAATTGTGAGGCAAAAATGAAATTGATGTTGTATTCTTTAGCCCCACTGGAATTTGTGGTTCTGATTTACTTATCTGAGATTAAGCTCAATATATATGAGTGGAACTAAATTTGTCAGTTTCTGAAATCACAGTTATTAAACAAGCCCTATTCTTCAGACAGGATCCCCTCTGACTCACAAATAAATACTCAACCAGAAATAAATATTGAAAGCACATGTTTAATATTCTGAGCCTAGAAAACTTATAAATGCATTATAACTAAAACAACAAATAGTGAAGTGGCACCTTTAAAAACAACCAATTTATTTTTGGAGGCATTTGAGGTGATTGTAGCACATGTCCTACGTTGCATGGAATTTTTTCAAGCATTTAAGTATTTATACATCTGATCTAGAAGTTGGTTCCTTATTTCCAGTCCTTTATTTGTGAAATACTTTCAAACACAGTCCAGTCATGCAGTTCCCCTAGGATGTGAGGTACTCCTGGGATACTCCTACACCTCCAATTACACTCAGCAAATACCAGTCTTTATTCTTTCAGTTACACAATTATATTGAAGATGTGCACCCCAAAATAATGTGGGGCCTACCCCAAATCCACAGTCCCTTTCATTCAAAAGAGACCTTTGTATGAGATGACATCAACCCACACCTGACTGAAAGCCTTATGTACCTGTAGAATACTGTCAAGTGTGTCAATCCAAACAAAAGCAATGAAATAGAAAAGAATAAGGAAATGATGCTCTGTGATCCCATGTAATCTGTGAGCTCCTCCAAATGAATATACCTTTAAAGCCAAGAGAAGATTCTCTATGAGATAGCGGGCCTTTGCAGACTGCCAGAAGTAGTGCAAATTGAGTCCACTTTAACTGCTCTGACTGAGTGCTAGAGAATAATGGGAACTGTAGTTTATTGTGGCACTAGAGCTCTCTGACAGAGAAGGCTCAATGTCTCAGAAAAAAATACAATTCCCATGATTCCCTAGCACTGAGCCAGGGCAATTAAAGTGGACTCAATTTGCACGATTTCTAGCAGTCTGCGAGCGGCATCAACCTCATCACACCCAAATCTTTATCAACATGCAGGGTTAGGGTTGAACATTACTTTGATAAAGTTAAACATTAAAAAATGGAAAAATTAATTCACTAGGATAAAACACTAATACTTGGATTGGTTTCATTTGGTAAGTTATTGTTAACTAATTTGTTGATTAAAACACTAGTGTTGAGTCTTGCCATGGGATTTACAGAGAATATCATGGAGCTTATCACTTAGGGGAGAACATTTATTACTAGCTCTTTCAAAATATCTTTTTTTGTCTTTTTTAAAGGAGTGTGGGAATGTGCCTTTAAGTCATTTGTTTTGTTTTGACCCCATGAGTTTTATAGGGTTTTCTTGGGCAAGGGATAGTCAGAGGTGGGTTTGTCTTTTTTTAGATGTAAGCCTGAGGGCAGGGAACTGTCAAATTAATAATCTGTAAACTACTATGAGAGCCTTTGTGGCTAAACAACAAAGTATAAATACTCTAAAACAAACAAACAAACAAACAGATAAATAAATAAGTAAGTAAGTACAGCCTACAGCACCTGATGTTTGTTGGTAGTCTCCCACCCATGTACAAACCAAAGCTGACCCTGCTCAGTTGCTTTACTCCAGTGTTTCTCCATTATTTTCTGTCACGCCCCCCCAGGAAAGAAGAAAACATTCCGCGCCCCCCTGCGTGATCACATGAGCGGGTTTGGCCAATCAGGATAGAGCTACTGGGGCTGTGCTGGGACAATCTCCCTCTCTCCAGCCGTAACGGGGCCCCCTTTATGGAGCCTCGCGCCCCCCCTGGGGGGCCCGCCCCACTATTTGAGAACCGCTGCTTTACTCCAATCTGTAACTATAAAGTCCATAATAGTAATGTTGACAGGGAATCATGGGAATCCAGGACATATAGGGGCATTAAGTTTGTAAAGGGAAGTTTAAAATCATGGAATCTCATCTTACAACCCCTTCAATCAGGCCTGCATAACATATGGCCTGGGGGCCACATGCGGCCCGCCAAAATATTTCTGGTGGCCTGCAAGGATGTGGAATGACTTCAAGGTTCCTCTGCTGCTTAGCTTTCTCCTGAGGAAAAGGTCAGGCGGCGGCAGCGGCGGAGGTTGGGAAATACTTGGCGATCAAGGTTCCTCCACCACCCCACTTTCTCCTGAGGAGGAGGCTGGGCAGTGGAGTAGGAAGAGGACAGGCAAATACTTGCCCTACAAGGGTCCTCTGTTGTTTGGCTTTCTCCTGAGGAGGCCAGGTGGAGGATGAAGATGAGGATGGGTGAACACTTGCAACACTCTTCCGCTGCTCAGCTTTCTGAGGAGCAGAAGGAGAAGGAAGACAGGCAAATGCTTGCCCTTCAGGGGTCCTCCAATGCCCAGCTATCTCCTGAGGAGAAGGTCAGGTGGTGGCGGGGGAGGATGGGCAAATGCTTACCCTGTAAGGCTCCTCCACTGTCCGGCTTTCTCCTGAGGCAAGGAGCAGACCGAGAAGGAAGAAGATGGAATTAATATTTAATATAAATAATATTTTATATTTTATATAAACAATATTCAATAATTAATATTTAATACAGTAATATTTATTAATATATAATATAAATGATATATTAATAATATTTAATATAAATAATAATTACTATAATTAATTAATTAATATTTAATCAAAACCTATCTGTGGCCCAAAGAAGTTTTGCCTTTTTGAATTTTGGCCCCTTCCTACTGCCAACTTGTGCAGGTCTGCCTTCAATTCACTTTGGGCCTTTACAAACTGCCAGAAATAATGCAGCTTGAGGCCACTTTAACTGTCCTGGCTCAGTGCTAGGGAAGAATGGGAATTGTATTTTTTTCTGGGACATTAAGCCTTCTCTGTCAGAGAGCTCTGGTGCCATAATAAACTACAGCTCCTATGGTTCCTTAGCACTGAGCCAGGACAGTTAAAGTGGCCTCAAGCTGGATTATTTCTGGCAGTCTGTAAAGGCCCTTTGTCACTTATCTGCAGCTCTCATTGCTTTCCACCCACACCAGCTTGTACATGCATTAAAATATCCTTTTTGGTAAATGTTAATAAGGAAGAATTTATTTCAGGACATTAGATGGCATTGATTCATTCCAAGTACAGCAATAAATGTATAGCTACAAAGACTGTCCAGTGAATCAACAGTGGAGAATTCTTAATAAGACATTTTTGATAGTCTCTGAGTGTATGCAGAACATTTTTTTCCTGTACAGCTGAATCACTGCTCCAACTACCAGCCAAGTCTTGACAAAGTTCATAAAGCTTAAGCAGTGTCCCAAATGTGAAAGCCGCCTTTTGCCGCCACTCCCCCCCTCCTTTGCACAATGTGCTCTAACTCCTCATCCTTACCATGGTCCTAAAAGGCTGCTGGTTCTCCTTATCTTTTTTGCATGCCAATACTTTGACAGAAGGTTCCCCTGCTGCCCTCTTTTTACTCACCACCCCCACTTTCCTCATTATCCGCCTGGATATTTCCATTGCCTCCAGGGGGATGGTACTGCCCACTGTGGGAATCACAGGTGTAGATCATGTAAAATTATGGATCATCCATAAATAAATGGGTGTGCCACAACACTTGATTGTCCTGATGCATAACCTGTAATCAGGACAAGAAGCTACCGTTAGGACAGAATAGGGAGAAACAGAATGGTTTCCAATTAACCCTATGTATTTAACTTGTGCACTGAATAAAGCAAAACTAAATGTGGAGGAAGGAGGTGTGAAAATTGGAGGAAGGAACATCAACAATTTAAGATACAGAGATAACATACTATGGCAGAAAATAGCAAACACTTGGAACAGTTACTGAAGAAAGTCAAGAAAGAAAGTGCAGAGGCAAGGCTTGCAGTTGAACATTAAGAAAATAAAAATAATGACCACGGATGATTTACAAAACTTTAAAGTACATTATGAAAGCATTAAAATAGTTCAAGATTTCCATACCTTGGCTTAATCATTAATCAGAATGGAGACTGAAGCAGCAGAAGCAGCAGAAGAAATACCGTAGTTTTGTGAGATACTTAACTGAACTCTCATATTAGAGAGCTCTGAGTGGTGCCACAACAAAGTACCATTCCCAGATTCCATAGCACTGAGCCATGACAGCTAAAGCGGTGTCAGACTGGATTATTTCTCCAGTGCGGATACAGCCTAAGAAGCAGGAATTTTTACATTAATGTGAATGTTTTGAGCTTTTATTTGGTCATGTTCCTCCATTTTTCTAGAATGTCCAACATCTTTGTCCTTCTTTGCTATTAGGACACTCTGGTCCCTCTGATTCCGATCAATGGGCCAAAACACACTGCAGAAATAATCCAGTCTGAGACTGCTTTAACTGTCCTGGCTCTCAATGCTAAGGAACTCTGGGAACTGTAGTTATTATGAGACATTTAGGCTTCTCTGTCAGAGATAGCTCTGGTGCCACAACAAACTCCAGTCCCCAGGATTTCCTAGCACTGAACAAGGACAGTTAAAGGTCCAAAACACACCACAGAAATAATCCAGTTTGAGACCGCCTTAACTGCTCTGGCTCTCAGTGCTAGGGAATCCTGGGGAACTGTATTTTTGTGAGACATTTAGCTTTCTCTGTCAGAGATAGCTCTGGTGCCACAACAAACTCCAATCCCCAGGATTTCCTAGTACTGAAACACACTGCAGAAATAACCCAGTTTGAGACCCTCTTTAACTGAGTGAGTGCTAGAGTATCCTGGGAATTATAGTTTGTTGTGGCACCAGAGCTCTCTGTGACAGAGGGCTCAATGTCTCAGAAACACTACAGTTGCCATTCAGGGGTAGCTGTGTTGGCCATTTAGCAAATTCAAACAAAAACCCATCAGTGATATTACAGGTACAAGAATTCCCTAGCACTGAGAGTTAAAGGGGCAGTTAAAGTGATCTCAAACTGGGTTATTTCTGCAGGGTGCTCTGGACCCAAGACTTAGGGCCTGAACAGACTACCAGAAATAATCCATCTTGAGACCACTTTAACTGCCTTGGCTCAATGCTAGGGAATCATGGGAATTGTAGTTTTTTTTTTCTGAGGCATTGAGCCTTCTCTGTCAGAGAGCTCTGGTACCACAATAAACTACAGTTCCCATGATTCCCTAGCACTGAGCCAGGGCAGTTAAAGTGGTCTCAAGATGGATTATTCCTGGCAGTCTGTTCAGGCCCTTATTGAGGAACTGTGCTGTCGCAGGGTGATGACGTACCCAGCGCGCCGTTCTGGAGCAGCTGACAGGCCTCCTCTTGTAGCGGCAGAGAGCCAGGGCTCCGGTGCCATGAGGCGGCCTCTGCGGCCGGAGGGAGACACGGGCTTTAGCGGGAGCCGGAGAGCCTCCTTCTCCTTGTCCTTCACGGCGCCATGTTCCGAAGGGCCAGGTTTAGCGTGAAGCCGAACGTGAGGCCGAGTGCGGCGGGGAGAGGGAACAGCGGCAGCGGTCCAGTCACTCCGGCGGAGCCAGGGCCGGCACCCAACGCAGCCGCCGACGTCCAGCAGCAGGGAAGGAGCAGCACCAGCACCAGCACCAGGACCAGGACCAGGTAGGTTTCCCAGGTGTCCCCACCTCAAGACGGAGGACATTCCAGGAAATGTAGGGAGGGGAGGACATGGCCCAAGAAAGGCTGTATCAATGTCTCAACTGTAGTGGCCTCACTGGAATGGAAACATTATGGGCCTGAACAAACTGCCAGAAATAATCCAGCTTGAGACCACTTTATAATTGTCCTAGCTCAATGCTAGAGAATTATGGGAATTATAATGTTTCCCCCCCCCCCTGAGGCATTGAGCCTTCTCTGTCAGAGAGCTCTGGTGCCACAATAAACTACAGTTCCCATGATTCCCTAGTACTGAGCCAGGCAATTAAAGGGGGTCTCAAACTGGGTTATTTCTGCAGTGTGTTTTGGACCTGGTTCCGTATCAGGAAATCTTGGGGATTGGAGTTTGTTGTGGCACCAGAGCTATCTCTGACAGATGGTCTCAAAATGGATTATTTCTGGCAGTCTGTTTAGGCTCATATTGGATTGCAAAAGAGGGGGGTCCCTGTTGAGATGCAAATGGGTTTTAAATTGACTTTGCCAGTCTCCCTATAGCCACAGAGTCAGAAGGAGGAGGAGGAAGAGGAGGATCAGGATCCTGCCTGCAAAAGATATCCTCCCCACCCTATACCATCTTAACTAAAGACTGGAACAACATGCAGGCATCTGACTAACATCTCCAATTGTTTTTCTCTCATTTGTAACCTCTTGCCTGATGAGGAAGCCCATGGAATTTCAAAATCTTGCAACAAGTCTATTGTGCATTTTGGTTGGCCAATAAAGGTATCACTGATGGATTTTTGTTTGAACTGTAGTGTTTGTGAGACATAGAGCACCAGAGCTATCTCTGACAGAGACAGCTAAATGTTTCACAAAACTACAGTCCCCCAGGATTCCCTAGCACTGAGAGCCAGGGCAGCTAAAGCAGCCTCAAACTGGATTATTTCTCCAGTGAGGATGCAGCCTAAGATGCAGAAATTTTTACATTAATGTGAGTGTTTTGAGCTTTTATTTGGTCATGTCCCTCCATTTTTCTAGAATGTCGAACTTTTTGCAGTGCTTTGTCCTCCTTTGCGGTTAGGACACTCTAGTCCTCCTGATTCTGATCAATGGGCCAAAACACACTGCAGAAATAATACAGTTTGAGACCGCTTTAACTGCTCTGGCTCTCAGTGTTCCTTATTATTTTCTATCGGTATCAAAGCATGCTTTTTGATCATGCTGCAAATGGAGGACATTTTGGAATTCCTCCTGGACATGAGGTTTAAATGTATGACATGACAAAATAAAGGCTCAAAACACTCCTAGAAAAATCAATGCCTCCTTCTTAGTGATGCTCTAAATGGGAGGATGTTGTGGAATTCCTTCTGGACAGAAGGGGGAAATGGAGGACATGACTAAAGAAAAGCTCACAACACTCATATCAATATAAATGTAAATCAACATAAATATAATACCAATATCAATATAAACTCATGTCAGTATAAATATAAATATCAATATAAGTTCATATCAGTATAAATGTAAATTCATGCTTCTTGGTCATGCTCCAAATCGAGGAAGTTTTGGACTCCCTCCTGGACAGAAAGGGAAAATGGAGGATGTGTTCTGGGAAAGGAGGACACCTGATCACCCTGTGTGGGGAAGGGTGACCAAGTGTCCTCATCTCAAAGGAGGAGGATGCACCACAGAATGTAGGACGTTCAAGGAAAATGGAGGGGTGTGACTCAGAGAGATATCAATGCATCCTTCTTGGTAATGCTCCAAATGGAGGACATTTTGGAATTCCTCCTGGACAGAAGTCTGAAATGGAGACATGGCCAAATAAAAGCTCAAAACACTCCTAGAAATATCAGTGCATCCTTCTTAGTATGCTCCAGATGGGAGGACGTTTTGGAATTCCTCCTGGACAGAAGGGGGAAATGGAGGACTTGACTAAAGAAAAGCTCACAACACTGATAAATGTAAATTCACGCTTCTTGGTCATGCTCCAAATGGAGGATGTTTTAGACTCCCTCCTAGACAAAAGGGGGAAATGGAGGATGTGTCCTAGGAAAGGAGGATGCCTGATCACCCTGTGTGGGGAAGGGTGACCAAGTGTTCTCATCTCAAAGGAGGAGAAGGCACTGCAGAATGTAGGATGTTCAAAGAAAATGGAGGGACATGACCAAATCAAAACTAAAAACAGTAATATAAATGTCAGTGCATGCGTCTTGGTGATGCTTCAAATGGAGGATGTTTTGGAATTCCTCCTGGACAGAAGTCTGAAATGGAAGACATGGCCAAATAAAAGCTCAAAACACTCCTAGAAATATCAATGCATCCTTCTTAGTGATTCTCCAAGTGGAGGACGTTTTGGAATTCCTCCTAGACAGAAGGCTGAAGTGGAGGACATGACAAAATAAAGACTCAAAACATTCATAGAAATATCAATGCATGCTTCTTAGAGATGCTCCAGACTGGATTCTGCAGTATAGATGAAGTTTGGATGTTTCTTATTCCTTTGAAGCAGTAGTTTGTGTATCCAGGATGCATCTGCACTGCAGAAATAATCCAGTTTGACACCACTTTAACTGCCATGGCTCAATCCTATGGAATTCTTGGAACTGTAGTTTTGTGATAAATTTAACCTTCTCTGTCAGAGAGCTCTGGTGCTACAACAAACTACAAATCCCAGAGTTCCATAGCAATGAGACATGGCATTTAAAGTGATGTCAAACTGGATTATTTCCACAGTGTGGATGCAGCCCCAGTCCTTAATGACATCCGCATGTAAAAAACAGTTCTATGCCTTTTTTTTGGCATGGGGGCCCCCACACTTCTGCCCATGATCTGCAGTCTTCAGTTTAACCAACATGGTTTTGAGCCATATTTAAAGGTGAAGTTGAAGACCTGGTGATTCTAGGTGTTGATCATTGAGAGGAAACAATTGAAATTGTTGTATTTGGCATTAGTTGGGCTGTGAATGTGGTGTTTTGTCCTGCCAGCTTTATATGTTTGTGGGAAGAGTTTGCATCCCTTGGTTGGCTGTGATGGGAAGGAAAAAGAATAAGAAAAGTTGCAATTATTTGGTCTGCCATATCTGAAGGTGATGTTGGTGGAAGTCTAATCTATTTATAATCTAGCTAGCATTTATGGGTGTGATATTGGTATCTCCTGAAAATGTAGTGTAGGAAGGTATGTTAAGGGTAATCTTTTCCAACCTCTCCATGTGCAGAAATCTATGCTAAAGCATCCCTGACAAATGGCTATCCACTCTGTTAAAAAACCTCTAATGAAGGAGTATTCACCACCTTCTGAGGTAGTCCTCAGCTGACTATAGAACAATTGTAACTATCAGGAGATTCTTTTTAGCTGGAATCTCCTTCCTTATAATTTGAATCCATTGGTTTGAGTCACATCTTCTGCAGTAGCAGAAAAAGAAGTTTGCTGCATCTTCCATGTGACAGCCCTTCAGATATTTGAAGATAGCTATCATGATACTTCAGTTATTGTGTCTCAGTTTATACAGTGAATAGTGGTAAGAGTACACACGTCATAAACTTTGCTGTGCTGTTTAGTTGTATGAGGATATTGCAAGCATTTGACCATAAACTACGTACATAGGTGCGTCTAACTGGAATAAGTTAGCATGCATTGTGCAACACTGGCACTTGCAGTAGGATGTATGTAATGAGATATCATTGTATTTTGGAAGCTAGTGATCCAGATCTCAGGAGATCTGGATCGCTAGCTTGCAATATACAATGATTTCAGCAGTTGAAAGTTCATGCTCACTAAAATATCTCTTGCATAGCATTGGAAAACATCTTATATTTGGGAACCTGCGGTATAATTTTATATTGACAGAGTCAAAAATGTTAGTGTACAATATGTTATATGGTCTGTAATTCAAGACAGTAAGTCCTTGTGAAGAGAAGATGTTGCCTCTTTAGAATTTTATGGTTAATTCTAATTTACAGAGATCTTAGGAGATATATGGGAGTACAGATCCCTTATCTGAAAATCTAGAATGCTTCAAAAGCCAAAACTTTTTTTTCATGAGTAGCTGAGAAAGTGGTAACTTTGCTTTCTGATGGCTCAAGGTACACCAAGTACACAACAAACTTTGTTTCATACACAAAATTATTAAAAATATCATATAAAATTTCCTTCAGGCTATGTGTCTAAGGTATTATAAAAATAAGTGAATTCTGTGTTTGGACTTGGGTCCCTTCTTCAAGATATCTCATTACTTACATACAAATATTCCAAAATGCGAAAAATTCTGAACTCCTTAACACTTCTGGGTCCAAGCGTTTTAGATAAGGCAAAACTCAACTTGTACTGATACTGTCCCTTCTCTTGTCATGCTATGCAGCACTATATTACTACTTTTGAAAATCAGTCTTATTTTTTGGTATAAAGTTAAAACCACCTGTATGTGGAATTTAGGGCCTCTACAGATGGGCCCTTTGGGCCGTCCTGGAGGCAGGGATGGGAAGGGGCAGCCGCATGCCCTCCCTGAAGACGTCCTGATGCCACTTGCTGTTAGGACATCCTTCTGGCACAACCTTTTGATGTGCTGCATCGAAAGGAGTGCTAAAGAGCTGTGCGCTGGCTCTTAGGGCACCCTTTTTTCCGGCTCTGAAGGGAGCAGCATTTTGCTGCTCCTTTCCGAGGCGGCAAAAGGGAGGATTGGGGCCAAGGTGTCCGGCAGCCTCGGCCTTGATCCTCTGCTTCCCAGGGCGGCCCAGGGCTACCCGTCGCCATCCCCACTTAAAGAGCTAAAAATGTGTTCCAGTGCATTTAAAATGGTAAATCTGTAGTGGTACTGAGTTGTATTGCGATTTTAGATAAGACTAGTGCATTAGTATTATATTTTGTAATTGTTGTTTGATAAGTTGTTTTAGCTGTCAGGTAAATTATACTATATGCAGAAATTATATTTATCTCTTATTATAGGTTTTTTTGGATGAATGGCCAGGGTTCTAACTGGAGTCTTTTTGTCTTCAAATTCTTTTTTCTATCACGGAGGCTGCAATTGCATTTACATATATTTACATTTTATACTTAGTTAGCCAGAAGTGAGTCTCAATTCATTCAGTAGAGTTTATGTCATAGTAGATGTGTTGTTGCAGTATATGGCTAGGACAATGAGGAGTTGCTCCTTGAAGGCTGCGATCTGCTGTACTTTAAATTGAAGTAAGCCTGAATGAACTTATTGGCAGTTATGTCCAAGTTCATATGTTTAGGATTAGGTTGTAAGAATGCCAGATAACCTTATTCATACAAAAGGTTATTAATTAACCCATTCGTTTACTGGAGTCACCAGTCCAAATTCTTTCTTAATGTTGCATCATCAGGTTATAGTAATGTATTTTTCTGCCTGCGGATAATCTCATAATTTTTCATACGAGCTCTAAATGTGAATCTAGTGAATTTCCTGATATCTAAATTACCATATCTTGTCCCCAAAAACATCATAGATCTATATTCAATATGTAACTAAACTATTAGATTGCTAACAATGAACTGTATGTATTTCTGAAGTTGACATAGAGCTATAGTAAATGAGATGTAAAATGCTTGTATATTTGTTGAATAAATTGTGAGGTCTAGAAAAAAGGTAGCTCTAATATAGTATGATTGTCTTAATGACATGGCAATTCATTTATTTCTTTTAAAAATACTGTAGTCCAATAATTTTCTTAAAAATATTAATGAGATTTCTTTCTCTTGGAATTTTCAGAGATGAAAAGACCAATGAAGGTGATGGAGATTGCAGTAAACATGTGGAGATGCTTCTCCAGAGAAGAAAACGAATATCAACTGTGCCCAACCTTGCTAAACCAAGAGTTACGTCCCCATCTACACAACGTGCTGTCAGCTTGGCATCTAAATATTCTACAAAACAAATACCTCATCCCCCTACTCTTGGCAGCTCTGTGCTTCAGGAGACCTCTTCTTCTGAGAAAACTAATGTGGAAAATTCACCAAAGTCTCTTGCCCTGCCTGAAAAGAAAACACCGGTCCCGCAAGTACCACAGTTCTCTCCATTTAAAAAATCTGTCAGTAAAGAGCCAAGTACATGCATTCAAAGAAGTGATGAATCACTTCAGAAGAATACATCCTCACCCCTCAAGGAGAGACCCACACAGGAAAAATTAATTCAAGATGAAACAGCACAGTCAAAATCTGCTCCAGCAAAAGAGAAAAATAAGTGTTCAGAACGTGAGAAAATAATAAAAACTCAGAAGTTAAGAAAGATGCTTAAGGAAGAGCTGAAGAAAGAAAAGGTATAGTAATATTTTTGTGATAGTCTTATAAGGAAGATGTGGAAGGGAATAGAAAGGATGCCTGATCTGTGCATCGAACTAAGTCAAATCCTTTGTCTCTTTGGTTCATGTTGTTTTTACAGCAGCTTACTAGATATGAGACTTTTCAGATCTTACCTGGAAATGATAGGGATTGAACCTTGTATCTTTTGTGCTGATTGGGGTAAGGTGTTTCTACAAGAGATTATAGCTTTTTGTTATGATAAAAAATGTACTTTGCTAAAATCTCTTACTTTATAAAGGTAAAACCTATGCAACATTCAGCAGCATTGGGGTTGTCTGTGTGGGCCAAAAGGCCTGTGTTTCCCCCTGGCCTCACATCGCCCAGTTCAGACAACACAGGGTAAAACCCTGGGGCCAAGATTGGGCTCGATCCTGTCTGGGCACAGACAGACTGGGCACAGATCTGGTGGATTTGTCCTGATGCCAGGATAAACAGCCTTTACCTCAAGTCTGTTTGACCCCTGGTTTGCCGCAGAGTTTCCTGGAAACTCCATGGTAAAACCCCAGCTGTTTATTTGGCCTCCTGTACTCCTTACCTTGTTGCGCTGTCACTAGTACTGAGAAGCCTGTTGCCGTGCCTGATGTGGAAATGGGGTGCCTGGCCATGTGGGTGCAGCCAGGTGCCCCATTTCTGCATCAGACAAAGCTATGGGAGCTTCTCAGTACCAGCAATGGCGGAGCAAGGTAAATAGTGTGTGTTGATAGTGGGTGATAGGTCGGTGATAGGTGTGTGAACACCTGCTCATCCCTGTGCTGCCCTGGGTGCTCATCCATGTGAGCACCAGGCCCAGAATAGCATTGGCTCAGCTTGTGCTATCCTGACCTGTCTGCTCAGCACCATTGTATACTATTTCAGACTATAGGTTTAATTTTTGTTAAATCAGAATTCAACCAGTAAAGAAGATATGAATCTAATAGTGAAGACAGATGTACAAGCAAATATCTCAGTGATGTGCAGTGGCTTGGCAAATACTTTGAATTCCTAATTATTGAACAATAGGAGAGATAAAAGTTACCCACTGCCCTCACTTATGCAGCTGGTGAAGAAAGCTTGGCACAGTCAGGGTCCGATTTATATGTAGAAGGATTGTGAATTCTGCTCAGTTCTGGTAATGAATTTTTTAAACAGACCTATGATTGTTTGATTTAGGGTTTCACAAAGTGTACTCCTGGGGCCATATGTGGCCCACCAAGGCTGTTTGCAAAAAATATGAATTGCTTTTCCTGGAAGATTACAGGACTAGAGGTCTCATTTTAAATAGGTGATAGCCTCCCCCCATAATATTTAATACTAATCCCTTTAATTTTCAAACCAGAAATAGTTTTCTGACCACTTTTGGTAATGTTTTGTTTGCACTTTTTGATAGTCAGTGCAGCCCTGAGAGAGCCCCAGAGCAGAGGTGTGGGCCTCAGATCTGCCAAAATTTGCCTAGCCCTGCTTCACTTCAACATGTTCACTACAAATATCCTGAAGTCTATTCTAAGACTGCATGCAGAGGTAACTCCCCTTTCCATTCACCTCTCTACAGCCCTCATGCCCTCCCCAAACTGCTCTAGATGTTCCCCAACTCTCCAGATATGAGGGCCAGGGGTAGAACTGCAGGAGCAGAGAAGTATCTGCTCTGCCATCTGTTCTATGTTAATAGATAGTTCACCATATGCTTGTTATTTTATAAAACTAAAATACCAAATGCATTGGACTAAAGCTGCATTGGATTAATGGCAATGACAAAATGAGCAGATTCATCAGTCATTACAAATATAAGACAATAAGTCATTTGTTACATGTATTTATGTTCATGTGCTAAAAATCCATGTAATCTTTTACTTCTATATTCCATGCCCTTCTATTGAGCTCTGAAATGGGTCCAGTCTTCTAAATGTGAATATGAAAAAACAGCTTGTAGTTTTCTTTCTGTTTTATGAATACTATCATCCAGCCATTTTGTTCTGGGTGCTTACACTTTCTGGGCTTGGAAATAGGCATAATTGAATGTATT
The DNA here is from genome assembly GCA_026167975.1 of Phrynosoma blainvillii. Taxonomy (NCBI): domain Eukaryota; kingdom Metazoa; phylum Chordata; class Lepidosauria; order Squamata; family Phrynosomatidae; genus Phrynosoma; species Phrynosoma blainvillii. The sequence goes on along the minus strand of JANUYF010000002.1, from coordinate 55,477,805 downwards.
GTGACGCTCCCAAGTTTGTGTGTACAAGACTTTAGTGCTGGTCATTATGGCCTTGCTTCATGTTCTTGCCTGGGTACAAAGAGATAATATCTGAAATAGTTTCATGAGCATTTACCTTGTCCCTAAGCATCTGAAAGACCGTATCCTCCCATATAACTAAATAAACATCCTGTTGCATATCACACCATCCAGAGAGATAAGAGTTGTGAATACATGGCAGGGCTTTCTTTGTAGCAGCGCTTCAGTTCTGAAACTCATTCCTAAACGGAGTCAGGCTGTCTTCTTCCTTACTGAGTTTCCAGTTGGCAGCCAAGACTGTGTTTCATATGGCCTTTAGTCTTTAAAACTAGAGTTGCCTTTGGAATTATTTCAAATACGTTTTTAAACTCTTTTTTTTTAAAAGGTTTGATTTACTTTTAAAGAATGTTTTTATTTGTTGTAGATTGCCATAGTTGAATAGTCTTTGTGTATTTCTTCAAGGTATATGACTTCTAAATTGGAAAACTGTATTTGAAGCAACCAATTCTGTAGACAGTTGTTTAAATCTGAAGCTTTAGCAGAAAAAGGTACCAACAAATGCTACATTTTATGTCTAGGAACAACGGAAATATAAAACCCCAGTAACTGAAAAGAACCTGCCAGAGGATCGTTCAAAAATGATTATGAGAGACTTCATATACTATCTTCCAGAAAACAATCCTATGAAGCAAGTATACATTTTCCCTTTGATTATATTATCAGTCTATTTTTATTAACTTGTTTTGTCTATATTCTGCCCTTTCCCCCAAAACCTGAGGGTGGTATACATTCTTCCTGCACCTTTTGTCCTTTCAACAATCCTGTGAAGTTGGATTGAAATAAGGAGAATGGTTTAAGTCTTTGTGACTAAGCTAAATGAGAATTTCAGTCTCACTTAGGAATTTTAATCACATTTTGACCAATACAGAATTATTAAGTATATAGCAAAAGTAGCATCTGATCCAGTGTGATGTAGTGGCTTGAGCGTTGGACTACAACTCTGGAGACCAGGGTTCAAATCCCTGCTTGTCCATGGAAACCCACTGAGTGACCTTGGGCAAATCACATTCTCTAAAACTTAGAGGAAGGCAAAGGCAAACCCCATCTGATTAAATCTTTCCAAGAAAATCCTTTAGGGTTGCCATAAATCGCAAATGACTTGCAGGCACACAACAACATCTGAAAATGAATGGATTGGTCATTGTCAAAAAAATAATTTCTGTATGCATCTTTCACATTTCTCCTGCCTCTCTGACCATGTATTTGGCATAACCCTTGATATATATTCTCACAGATACTGGTTTCTTTCCTGCTGTGAGGAAGACTTACCTAACTATCTCAGACAAACAACTGAGGTAGTGATTAAAGGGTTTGATTGAACTTACCTACTAGGATGATTCCAAGCTCCTAAAGTAGATACCTTCCACCCACTCTTGCAAGACAGGACTTCATTATATTTAAAGTAGAGGAGGGAAATTCTAGCCTACTTAATCTGGCCTGTAAGCAGTGGTATGAAAGGAAGAGTTTTCCTATGTCAGTTTAATGCTTTGGTTTAGTATGGTTATCTATAAAATGTGCACACTTTCAAAAGCTGTTAGGTTAATTACTTTTATGGCTATAGAGGTCAGTAGAAATGCATCTCTATGTGGTTTCCTGTGCTAAATGGCTTTAGTATTTTACAGTGCAATGGTAAAGAATTCGGGAGGGAGGGAAGCAAAGAAAACCACTGCAGGCACTCATTTACTATAAATAAATAAATAAATAAATTGTGGGTAACATGGCAAATCATACAGGTAAACTGTGAGTAGAATCAGGCACTATTGAGGCAGTCTGTCTGCTATGAAATGTAGGAGATATGGAAAAGATACAAAGTTTTGAAAAAAGAGATGAATTTATTCTTAAAATTAGCCCATCACATTTTGGCCTGGAAATATTTTATGGCTTTCTTCTGGGAAATACAACTTTAAAATCAACCTGCAGAGAATGTCTCCAAAGCTTATGTCTGGCAACTGAAGAAGGCTATAAAAATATTTCCAGGTTAAAATGCATTGGGTTATTTTTAAGAATACAAGCACTTCTTTTTTCAACATCCTGAGACCTTTTCCTTCTCTCCTCTATTGGGTTTTACCAGTCCTCTTTGCTTTTTGCTATGAAATGTAGACCACATTTTTAAAGAGTTTTAAAAACTTAAATAATGAAGTGGAACTATGTTTTTTAATATCTAATAGGTCTTCATTGGTGGAAGAAAAGCGAACAGAAAAGACTTCTACAGTGACCCAAGCAAAAGAGTAATCTTTCTTTCCTTTTCTAAAAAAGTAGAATTAGTGATAAGTGGAGTAATTCATTCAAAAAGTTTTTTTTAAAAGAACAAATATTGGTTTAATTGACTGAACCTGAACAGTTGTTGTGGGAGTGTAATTTTAATTTTTGCTGAATAAATCATACTGAGGGTACTATGCCGCTGCAGGTAGTTGTCTTTATGTTCAATACTTTGCTAGGGCTACTTTTGGACCTAATACTAGTTTGTTGTTAACCACAATTATTGGATTTCCAATTTCCAACATTGCTGCTCTATCTTACAAGCCCCTTCCCTCTTGCATGCAAATTTCCACTTCCCTTTACTCTCCTCACAACTGTTATATTTACATTAAGGGGGGTTGCAGACTGCCAGAAATAGTGCAAATTGAGTCCACTTTTAGGGTTAGGGTTAGTGCTAGGGGATCATGGGAACTGTATTTTATTGTGGCACCAGAGCTCTCTGACAGAGAAGGCTCAATGTCTCAGAAAAAAAACAGTTCCCATGATTCCCTAGCACTAACTCTAACCCTAAAAGTGGACTCAATTTGCACTATTTCTGGCAGTCTGCAACCCTCCTAAGACAAACTGTGACAAATCTTAACTCTAGGGCAGGACCCCTAATCCAGCATTCAACACCTGGTTTCAATTTCTGGGTTAGAAACACTCCTGGATTAGTATGGAAATAACACTATAACTGATGGTCAGAAGAATTTCAGTAAAAGAAGTTAAGGGCTTGAGAGAGAGGGATATTCTGTCTCATGCCTAGTAGCTTAATTATAATTAATAGAAAACAGGCATTACATCTGTACTCACTCTTAATATCTTATTTGCTTTAGTGCCATACTGTAATATGGCCCATCTGTATATTAATTGGGTGCTGATGTATATATTTCCACATAGTGGAGAGTAAAAGTGAAACATAATATGAGAGCTATATAATTTATTTGCAGTTATCCAGCCATTTTCTGATATGGGCTCCTAAGAGGAGTTTTAAAGCACATGCTTACTTCAGACAGAACGTATAATGTAGCTTTCCAAAAGAAAAACAACAACACAATAACATTAGTGACTATGTCAGTGGTATTGTTGAAAGTAATTTGGCTTGTAGTTCAGGCCATATAGAATAATTTATATTTATAAATGAAATATGGAATAGATTCCCCCTTATTTGATTATTACTCCAAATTTCAGGCCTGAGGAAAGAATTGTTGCTGATCACGAAGATGAAAATGAGGAAGATGAAGATAATGAAACTGGAGAGGAAGATGGACCCCTTCTAGTTCCTCGAGTGAAAGTTGCAGAAGATGGTTCAATTATTCTGGATGAAGAAAGGTTAAGTTTTGACAATTGATGTCTGCTTCAAAAGTAGGATAAACATTTATTGAACTGCTCAGTGCTGACCTAAGACACTTTACTGTTGGAGACAAAGCCCTCTCCCAATAAGGCATGCAGCAGTACCATTTAGACACAAACCTCCATCTATTCCCATCTCTTGCCTTTCTTTCCACGTCTAAAATCTCACACATACTGCATTGGGAATTAGTCTCACTCAGTTCAGAATGACCTACATCTGAGTATAACCTGCATTAGGCATGTGTATTATAGAAGTCCTCTTTTTCTTCTTCCTCCCTGTGTATGTGATAGACACACACCGTTTTAACTAAGATTTCTCTGCTTTGCATCTATATCTAGGAATTTTAGCACATTCATAAACGTCTGTTTTCCTGCAGGGCCCAAGCCTTTTGTATGAATAAGAGAGCCCTGATTTGAACACAAACGCAGGATCATATTGCATAAATATACTCAAAGGATAACAAACCTCCCCAGCAAAGCTCTGCTCTTTCCAGAAGCTCTTAAGTTTCACACCCCATCACTTGTTTCTGTTTCAGTCCAGGCTTTTTTACATTTCTTTGGTATCTATGCCTTTTCCACAACTTGCATTGATCTGTTACCCTCACTTTGCAGTTGCTGCTAAGTTAGCCCAACATGGCGTGGTCCTTTTGGTGGGTGGTTGAATAAATGAGCACACAGGAACATACTGCAGTGGAGCAGGTGACAACTGCTCCTCCAATTGTTCCCACTTCACCTCATGCTTTATTCCTCTGTACATTTTCTCAGTTGGCCTGCAAGTAGAGGTGATGAGCAGCAGAATGAAAGAGCAAAACATATAACATCAGTGAGGAAGAGATGAGGTGGGCAGGCCACATGGTGATGGTTGTGAGTGAGATTGTTGTTTTTCTTCTGTCTCTGAAAAATGTTTCTGATCACCTAATGGACTGATTGTCCATGAAATGAGATTTTTTTGTTCCTTCAAACTATTTTGGGTGATCAGTAAACAATATTTATATTCTTGTCAGCATAGAAAGACAGTATCAATTCTATACTGATGTTCAGTATAAAACACTGATAACAGTGAAAAATTTATTGTTGTAATCTTACTAGGAAAACCACGTTGTCTTCTTATTTTGTCTTCTGAGGAAGTTTATGTACTTGGTTATCATTGCTTCTTCTTTCCCTGTTTTTTGTTTTTGAATATTCCCCAATTTCACATTTAGTTTAACGGTAGAAGTTTTGAGGACAAAAGGACAATGTGTGGTGGAAGAAAACGATCCCATATTTGAGCGTGGTTCTACAACAACTTATTCAAGTTTTAGGAAAAGCTATTATACCAAGCCATGGTCAGAAAAAGGTAGGTGTAGTCTGATGATGTATGTATGAAGTTTAGTGATCATCTTCTTTGAGATTGGCTTTTAAACAGCTGAACTCTTTAAGGCGTATTCAGCTGGGCAAAGCCTGTGAGTGAGTGGGAAGAGAGATGTTTGCATCCATTTCTTATTTACATTCCTTCAATTTGTACAAAAGTATTGAGTATGTGAATTTATACAAACAATATTTTTGACAAGTTGGTAAGGTGCAGATAGCAGGAATAGGTTTGAGTGCTATCTGCTGCAATAAAAATATGGAACTACCCATTTAAGAGACCCAGTGGTTTGGGTGTTGGGTTATGACTCTAGAGACCAGGGTTCAAATCCTCACTGAGCCATGACTCCACTGGGTGAATTTGGGCAAGTCACACTCTCTCAGCCTCAAGATGCTAATGACACCCCCCCTGGAGAAACTTGCCATGAAAACTCTGTGATAAGTTGGCCTTAGGGTCACCATAAGTTGGGAACTACTTGAAGGCACACAACAACAGCAACAAATTCATTAAAATACTTTTGATTATATAGATCTGGCAATAGAATTAGGTTAGTATTTAACTGTTTTCTCTGCACAAACCCAATTCTTTCCTCCTCCAGATTAGAAATAGTGAAATGTTTTTGACAAAGTTTATCAGCAGATTTAAAATTTAGTTACTCTTTACTAAATTTACAATCTATATCTTTATTACTAAATTTACAATCTTTATCTTTATCTATGACCAGCATTGTTCTACAGTCTGACTTGAGAATGAGCTGTTTAAAAATACTTTCCACCTAAATCAAAGACAAGCCAGTGTTCATTCAGCACACGTTTACCTGCTAGAATTTCCTCTGAAACTTCAAAGATTAACAGATTTTATATCTAGTCAATTCTTATTAAAATACACAGGAAAATATAATAAGCAATGATAGTGCTATTGTACTAATAGGGGCTGTAGGTCAGTGAAGGAACATATGTTTTGCTTGCAAAAGGTCACAAGTTTAATACCTGATATCTCTAGATAGAACTGAGACTCTGTGATGTTAAGACTCTGTGATGTTAATACCTGATATCTCTAGATAGAACTGAGACTCTGTGATGTTAAGCTGTACAGACCCATTGCTAGATAGTGTAGATTGGGGTGGAAATCATATAGTACTCCAGGTATTTTTGGACTGCAGCCCCCAGCATTCTTCACCATTGGCTAAGATGGCTTGGGTTGCTAGGATTGCAGTTCACCAATATCTGAGGCCTAGTTCTGATATAGGCCAGTGATCTGCTTCACTAGGCAGCTCCATAGTATGATATACAATCCATTTTATAATACTACAGTATATAAAGGTAGATGCTTTTATACTCCATTATATATGCCCCTTATGAGGTTAACATTGATATACTCTGTACAGTGATCACTTAAATTTTTTTCCTTACAGAAACAGACATGTTCTTCTTAGCTATAAGTATGGTAGGAACAGACTTTTCGATGATTAGCCAGCTTTTTCCTCACAGAGCAAGAACAGAGATTAAGGTAAACATTTTAAAATTACTAAATCAATATTTGGCTTGTGGATGTAATATTTTATAATGTTCCATTCCATTCTAATATCCATAGTACAGATAATTGGAATTGAGTTTGCTTCTATAAGAAAATTATCAAAGTATATACTGTGTAGACATTGCATTGCAGTGGATGAGCACATTATGTAGATCTATTTCTATCTGACTTCAGGCCCAGTTATGGGATGGAAATGACTTTGGTCACCTTGGTGAATGACCTTCTCTAGGACATGAAGAGAGGGACTGTGTCCCTTTTGGTTCTGCTTGACCTCTCAGTGCCCATGGTATCTTTCTGGGTTGCCTTGCTTGGATGTGATTTGTGCCATTGTTTTACAGTGGCTCCATTCCTACCTGGGAGAATGAACCCAGAAGGGGTACTTTGGTTCGACTCTTTAGCTATTGACCTATACTTTCCCACTGCGTCTGTATTGTCCTCCATGCTAGTTCACATATACATGAAACTACTGAGAGAAGTTGTCTGGAGTTCTGGGGTTTGGTACCATCACTAGACTGATGACACCCAATACTATCTCTCCTTTTCACCTCAACGCAAGGAAACTATTTCATTTCAAATAAAACAGCTCCTAAATATTGTTCTAATCAACAGAACAGATTGAATGATTGAATGCATGCAAATAAAATTTGGGGATGGGGGGGCTTGTGGTGACTGGCAATAGGCTTCAGGGATTGGACTAAGCAATCTCATTTGCTCAGTGAAAATAATCAACATGGCACAACTTTCTGTTTTCAGAATAAATTTAAACGAGAAGAAAAGACCAATGGCTGGAGAATAGATAAAGCATTCAGTAAGTATTGCTACATGTTAACATACTATTGCAACATCCTTGTTGAAGTATACCTACAAGATGTTTTCACCCATACAGTGTCTCCAAATTAAGGCCAATTGTTACATACAGTCTTTCCCCATTAATAAATGTCTACAACAAAAAACATCCCAGCAAATCTGTTGATTTTTGCCATTGGGATACTTTCTTTTTTTAATCCCGGCAAATGTAACATTCTAGGGTAAAGTACAGTCATACCTCAGTCAAGCCTCTGATAGCAAAGCTCCTTTTTACAAAGTTTTTTCCCCCCATACCAGCATAGCTTCCCCCCTTTCCTTCTTGTACTCTGCCTAACTGGAAGCTTTTTAGCAGCAGTAGTATTGGGATGGTGGTGAAGGAGAGATAACAGATAAGCCTGCCTTTTTTTAAAAAAATAGACCTGTAAGTTTGCCTCCCCAAATGAAATAATAAGAAAAGTAGAGGCTGGCAAAAGAACAAAAAAAATAAAAAAATAAAAAATCATTCCTGGATGCATTTAGCTTCAAACATTCAAAATGTTTACTTATGCAATGATTTCCTGTCCTCATTGTTTCATTTCACATGTGCACATTGCTAGGTTTGCATAAACATTAACTGAAACTAATTTTCTCTTAAAGAAGCAATGCCCAGGAGCATATCCAATTAGTTAACTGAGGTATACCTGTATTTAAAACAAAAAAACCCCTCCGTGTTGTTTTCCGCAAGCCATGATGTGGTGAAGCAGAACACTCCTTTGGACTTGGGGTATTTTTATATTCCACATTACATTGAGCTTCTCATTGGGGTCAGAAAATGCTCCACCTTTCAGAGTGCAGGTTTTCCTTTTTTAATTTCAGTGCATGGGTTAAATTGTTCAAGCTGCTTCTACCTTCTGCAATGTCCCATACACATTACACCACAGATCCTTTGTACATGAACTTTCTTAGGCAAGAGGTTAATGTATTGACAGGAGCAACAACAAATGCTTATGGAAGCTCACAGCACAGTATATTTGCTAGCCTCTAAGATGTGGTTGAAGTTTTGTATCTTTAAATTAAATAAATAATATTTTCCTCCTTGCTGGACAGAAGATAAAAAGCCCTTTGACTTTGATGTCTTTACGAAACTCCTTGAGAAAGTCTTGGACAATGAAAGGAAGAAAAAGGAAAAAGATGCTAAATGTCAGTGTCAAAAGGAGAAAAGTTCCAGTGAGAAAAAAGCACACATGTCTCAGAAAAAACGAAAAGGTATTTCTAAAAATATTGAAAACATATTGGAAAGCGATAATTTCCTTTGTTACAAAACCTTCAACTTCTGAGACCTTGTGGGTTCCCTAATTTCTGTGTGTTCTGTTTAGAATGTTAGCTCTCTTAAGAAGGTGACTACCTGGAATTGCCCTTACAAAGGCCAACTTCACAAAATAATTATCTTCTAGACATTTCCTATGGTCAGTAGTTGACTACTGATCTTTTTTTTTTTTTTTTTACTACTTTAGGTATTTGAAGTTTTGTGTTACCTAGAGGTGAAACAGATGGGCATGAAGGAGTGGCCTCTGGCTGCTTCACCTGCACTCAAGCCCAATTGGTGCAGGATTGCAGTGACCGGACGGCTTGCTCTGAAAGCGAGCCGCTGCTGCGGTCCTGAATGGGCTGCCGACAAAGAGCAGATTTTCCCTGCTTTTTTTGCCGATGGGCTCGGGCTGCCTTAGGCAGCCTCAGAGTAACTTCTGGCTGCATGAAGGGCATGCGTCATCTGCATGCCCCGCCCTTGAAGCAGCTAGAAGCTGTGCCTTTTGGCCTGTCTCTTTTGGGCCCTAGTTATATTAATAAACTTCTATTATTCTCAGAGAGCCAGTGTGGTGTAGTACCTTGAGCATTGGACCGCAACTCTGGAGTCCAAGGTTTGATTCCCCGCTCAGCCATTAAACCCGTTGAGTGTCCTTGTGTAAATCACAAGCTCTCAGCTTCAAAGGAAGGCAATGGCAAGCTGCTTCTGAACAAATTCTGCTACAAAAATCCCATGCTAGGTTCACCTTAGGGTTGCCATAAGTCAAAAACGGCTTGAAGTACTCAACAAGAACAAGTGTGTAATTACACTGTATACATTGATAGGTAAAGTTGTCAATGGGCAGCCTAGCCATGGTCAAGAAGATCTCCAGAGTGCTGGAATTTCTGATACAGAAATGGAAGTGGATGCTGAGACAGCTGAAAAGGAGAATGAAGTGTCTCCTAGCATCTTGGAACAGACAGAGGGGCAGGCAATGACAGAATCGGTGGTGACAAAAAAGAAGAGAAAAAAGAAGAAAAAACATTCTGAACACGAGACAGAGAATCTTCCTGAAGAGAGAACCACCTCTGAAGAAATGGCTGAGGGAGAAAGGTTGAGAAAGAAAAGTAAGGATATAAGTTATTGCTACTATGTCATATCACTGGGATAATATGCAAGGATTTTGTTTATTTCATTTCAGGGAGCAAATGGTTAAATGTAGTTGTTATTCCACTAATGGGACCATCTCTCCTGAGCAGAATAGCAGAAAAGAAATTGAGGCAATCTTTGCTGATTAGCCCCTATTTTTGCAGTCTCCATTTACTCCCTCTCCACTATTCCAGAGGGTGTCTCAATTGTTTGAAGCAAATTTTCAAGGAACATAAAGGGGTGCACAGATAAGGGGAAATGGCAAAAGATTGGCACTCCCCTTCCTGTCTAGCCAGTTGGATCTTTTTAGTGCATCAAAAAATGCCTGTGAACTGAAATAGCCCTTCTGCCTGGCTTACCTTGGGCAAACCATTGGTTGATGGAAATAGACCAATGAAATAACAAAGAAAAACAGACTTATTTAGTTCATGTGAACAGCAAGTGTGTAGCATAGATAGCATTTTAGTGTTGCATATGGGACTTGAAGATGCCTACCCCCCCGCATTTAACAATGTTTTGATCTGCATCTTACAATTAAATGGTTACAATATATTCTGTATATCCAGGGAATTAAGTATCATGTAGTTGAACAACATTGCCTAAACTTCAGGATAGTTCATGAAAAGCCAGTTTATTGTTAATGAAACTAATTATCGCCGCAATCACAAATGCATAAAAGAACAGTGACATGAGATACAAAATGCCAATGTTATTTAATTTTTATTTCACTTATTCTGTAAAATATTTTCAACAATTGCTGCAGTAATAATGGCAGTTTAAAATAGTTTCACTGTAAGAAATAATGTTTCAGCTTTCCATAAAAAGCTTCCTAAATATTAGTTAACATTAGAGTGATGGGTTAGCATGCAAAATTCTGTATATTTGTCTTGCTTGCTCATAATGTAAAGTAGTATAAAACAGACAAAAAAATTATAAGAGTAATGTCTTAAACTCAAATCATTAAATAATGTGTAACATTCAGAAATGATAGTTCAGTTTTTTCCTTAACACTGGAGCCCTTTAATGTACTTAAAGTGTTGCTTGTACAGTTAGTTGGAAATGAAATTAAAATAGATTCAAAATAGTATTTAATGTGCCAAGCCCAACTCATTTTATAGCATTCACTCACCAATAAATCTTATTCAGGAAATATTCTTTCTGATGTTAATTAAAAGCTTCCTCCATACTTTTTCTGTCTGCTTTTGTTCTTTTTGTTTAACATGGCTGGCGACAAAGAGATTGCCCTTGTTAGCCAAGGTGGTGAAGCTTTAATTAATTGTTTCTTTGAATTGCTATTGCTCTCCCCACTCTTTGCCCCAGCAAAGAAGACAATAATTAAACGTTTTCACGAACTCACTGAACAGGAACCAAGAAAACTGACTGGACTCACATGAAGAAAACTTACAATAAAAATCACAGAAGCTATTAAAATAATGTTTTGTTTGTTCATGCTAGAGAGGCTGGTGCTGCAATTGCTTTTTACATTTTTTTTTAAAAAGACCACCACCAATAAGAACTGAAAGAAAGGGAGGACAAGACAATACTGGCATTTTTAGCATTTTTACTAAACCTGATATTTGACAATTCTAAAGAAAAGAAATATTATGGAAACAGTCTTAAGATCAACCTTTTACAAGTAAATATATGTTTGACTTATGTAGGTAATGTTTTGGAGGAATTTATAATGCTTTATAATCTTTTGTCAGGAAAAAATGCACCAAGTATAGAGGTTGATAGCATTAATGAAGATGATGAGGAACTGGATGTCCCTGATGGAGTAACACATGAAGAAAGTCACTCCTTGGTAGAAGAAGATCCACAGTGCTGCATAGTGAATGAAGAGGCTAAGCAAGATTGTATATCCAAGTAATAATTTATATCTGGATTTTGTATTAAGGCATCTCCATTTAGTCTTGCAAAGCACATCACATATTTATCACATATTTACTTTGCAAAGTCACCGAAAGCTCCATATAGTACTTTTTGGCATTATTTTCTTTGCATTTGCCACAATTACAAAGTGGTATATAGGGGTGTGTTCTAAGTCAAATATTCAGTTCAATGAGCTGCATGATTATGTTATCAAAATATTATTGACACTTTTCCCTTTTATGTGAGGCCATTTCTTCTCAGGATGTTGAAAAACAAACATTTTATGTCTGGAAAGTACACAGAGTTTTCAAAACAAGTATCTTAGCATATTTATGAGGTATGGCTTAGAAGCATAATTCAAAAAGGGTGTTGAAAAAAAACTGGAACCTGTCCAGAAGAGGGTGACTAAAATGGTGAAGGGTCTGGAAACCATGCCCTATAAGGAATGACTTAGGGAATTGGGTATGTTTAGCCTGGACAAGAGACAGTTAAGAGGTGATATGATAGTCCTGTTTAAATATTTGAAGGGATGTCATATTGAGGAGGGAGCTAGCTTGTTTTCTGCTGCTCCAGAGAACAAGACCCAGAACAACAGATGCAAGCTACAGGAAGAGATTCCACCTCAACATTAGGAGGAACTTCCTGACAGAGCTGTTCGACAGTGGAACACACTCCCTCGGAGTGTGGTGGAGTGTTCTTCTTTGGAGATCTTTAAACAGAGGCTGGATGGCCATCTGTCGGGGATGGTTTGATTTTGAGTTCCTGCATGGCAGGGGGTTGGACTGGATAGCCCTTGTGGTCTCTTCCAACTCTGATTCTATGATAAACATTTGACAACTGATGTGCTGTGACCTACTTTTTACTCTGTGTCTAAAGGCTGTTGCTAGCCTTTTGTTGAGAATGTTGGGCTTTAAACTTGGGTACTGTATTTCTGACTAACTGTTGACTTTGAAAATTTGATGAAAACTTTTATTTCTCATCTTCACTTTCTGTATGTACAATGGGAACAGTGAAGGTCTTTCATGGTAGCTGTGATATAAACAAGATGACATTTTACATTAACAGTACTATGTAAATGTCAGTGTAATATAGTGAAGACATAACTGAGTATTTATCATTTATGAAATTCTTTGAGCAAGCCTCTGTCTAGATTGGCACTATGATATGAAAGCAAAAATACAAGTTAGTGATTGTCTGTGAGCCTGTGAGAGGGGCTACAATGTTTGATGAGGGGAAATAATGCATTCTTCGTGTCCTTATATTTTCAGTATTCGAGATGGTGTTTTAATAGAAGCTGAGCCTAGTGAATTGAATGTTTTGGAACCTAGTTCTGAGCACCACATTGGACAGCCTTCAGTGTCTCCAGGCACAAATAAAAACTGCTTTAAGGAGACTAGTGCAACCCAGGTAAAAATATTTAGAAGTATTTCTAGGCTGCTAATTCCCCTTAAGAGCAAACAATATTATAGTGTTCCACAGATCAGCACAAATGAGCACAAACATCTGTGTGTAGCTTTCCATTTGAATATGTCTCATTATTGACCTAACAGTGTTGCATTTTTAGGGAGCTGGAAAGATACTGCACCTGTATCTCCAGGCATATTGCCAAGTAGTTGAAGTTATCAGCTCTTAAAATGTATTTGAACTTGAGTTGATTCCAGTTATCTGCACTCCACTGGAGTAGTTGGTGCTAGGGGCAGAACTGCATATTTTGTATAGCTCCATGTTTGATTAGTTCCTTCTTTGATTAGCATTTGCTTACATGGTAAAGCAGCTCTAGTAGCTGATGTGAGCTAGCTGATGTGGGGCTCTTAAATCTTGCTTTCTCACTCCGAATTCCTCTCTTCTCAAGCTCTTTTGTCCTCAAGAAATAAAAGATACGGGGAACTTTATATCTTTTCTCTCAAAGAGTGGGGGGAGGGAGAGGGGAGGGAAATTCGTTGAGTCTGAGGGCAATTCAGAGAACACAAATGATTAGTAATAAAGGGGTTAAGCAGCTGTTGTCCTGCTCCATATAGGGAAAGTATTGTGGGACTACATGAGAGGGCCTATTCTGTGTTCAGTTGATTGAAGGATTTCTTGGGATGGGTCCACATTTTTAAAAAAAACTATTGGCGTAAATATCTAGCATTTTGTATGTGCATGATGCTGACCTTTATATTTCTACGTGGAGTAAGAGTGCCTGACATATGATATTAAAAGATTCTCCTTCTGTTTGTTCCTCCTTTCTCCACAAGAGTGAGAGTACTTGTGTGTTTCTTTCTAATCTAAACATGATAGACAAAATAAAGGTAAATGTCTGAATATAAGGGGAGCTCAGTGCTTTTTATTTTGTTTTGTTTACTGAGGTAATCAATTTAATGTTAAAAGACTATTCCTTTGTATAGTATCTCTTATGAGAAACCAGGGCTTTAAATGCATACTGGCTGTTTTGGTTTCATAGCAGAGTGACATATCTGAGTTGGATGAACTGGATGAAAATCAGAATGCAGCACTGCCAAGTCTTGATGAAGAAGTAAGGTGAGCAGAATAGTTCTGCCTCTGAGTAGCACTTCTAAATTAAAAAGTGTTTAGTGTTATATAACTAAATAATTGTTTTTATATTTTCTTAAGATTACTAAAAAAAAAAATCTTCTCTAAGTGGCTGCCCAGAGTAAATGGACTTCATTTACCAATAGTGGCTTTGCTAGATATGCTGGTGTGTATGCTACACAATGGGATAGACAGGCAGAAGAACTGTGATATTCCTGATGATCTAGAAAGTCAATTGCAATCCCCTTGTAGCTAACTTTGGAGTAGCAATGATTTATCAGCATTAGGAATAACTTTTCTGGAAACAGTTAGTGTTCCAAAGTAGTTCAACAAGGACGTGTGACATGAGATGGAGTAAAATAATGTTTTTCAATTTACCTTCAGGGAAACAGAAATAGCAATTGCCAAAAACTCAACAGTGGAAGGACAATTGCATAGAACTGCATCAGATGTCACAAGAGCATCTGAAAAAGGAGACTGTCCAACTGAAGACATATCAGAAGTCAAGATTTCTCCTCCTAAGTCTGTAGGTAGTGTAGAAAAGGTATGGGACTAAACATTTTAAAAGTAATACAGTGTGTTTTTTGTATTGCATTGCCTACACTTTTGAGGGATTTATTTTATTTTACACATAGAACCTTGATTTCACCAATCATCTCAGATTTTATAGAATATTGTTTGCATTGTTGCATATGTCGCTTAGAGGATTGTTTGCATCATTGTACATATGGAAAAATTCTTCATATTTCTTTCAATTAGAGTACTGTGGAAGATAAAATTAATGAAATAATTGGACCTGCAAGTGAGGAAACAAACAAAGCAAGCAATGGTATGGAGAGCAAATCTCAGTAAGTTTTAGATATTTTTTAAAATAATTTACTTAGTGTTGCATTTCACCACTTAAAATATTCAGCTGTGATGATAAAAGCTGTTCCCGAAGATGCACATAGTCTAACATTACAAGAATAGCTTTTTCTTGGTTAATAAGGGATAGAGAAAATGTTGACATTGGCCTGAAGCACACAGGCAAACAGCCCTGGCTTCAGGCCGATCTGGGGGCGTGGCATGCAGATGATGCACACCCTCGGATTGCCTGGGCCGCCTAAAGCAGTCCACACCTGGCCACAAAAGGAGCAGGGGGAAATCACTCCACTCCAAGCTGCTGGTCTGTTTGAACCCTTTATGAATTTTCAATCTGATTTATTCTTTTCAGATGAGAGGGTATTGTATGAACTGTAGATTTGATAGAGGTCCAAACAGAAGGAGCTGTTCTCTGAACAGTGAAGATGGAATTTATGCCAAATATCACACTTACGATAATGGCTGTTTAAAATCATGCATTTGAAATCATACAAACTCTGTGAATAATACTCTTCTTGAAAAGCCAACTGACTTTTTTTGCCCTCCCTCCATACTACCTGGTGTTAAGTCTGTTCTCAATACAGAACTTTGAATTGATTACCTCTCTGTGCCTAAATAGCACCAGGCTTTTAAAAGGTATTATTTAAATTTATTTTTAGGCGAATTCAGAATGCTCATGTAGAAAAGACAGAAGTGAGAGGTCGTCGACAGAAACCTAGACCTAACATAATGAAGGCATTGGGCAGAAAAGAGGCATCTATCCATAGCAACCTTGACAAACCAGAGCTTGTTGGTGCAGTAGAAAAGGTATTCAATATTCTGAATTTAAATGTTCAACAATGGGATTAGGAAAATATCTTGTGTTCTTTGTGTATGAAACAATTTCATTGTTTGTATAAAGGAAGGGGCGCTTCTGTTCACATTTTTGGGATGTTCCAAAACTGTTTTTGTTTGCAGGGGACTAAACAACTATTTTAGGAAGAATGCTTGTCCTGATAATCTCTGGAGCTCAGTTCTCCGTTTTGAAGCTCTCTCTCTCTCTTTCTAAAAATGCTGAGGTGTGTCAAAGCTCAAGGGTCACAGAACCTGATATAAAAGACTTTGTTATTTTCTATAATAGTTTTTAGATAGTGCCATAACTAGTTATAACTCTGGTGATGGACAGAGACATGCACTCCACTAAAATGACTTTCCTGTCAATGCCTTGCTTGGATTCAGAATCCCTCCAAGTTACAGCACACTGCTTTAAGAGCAATCAAAGCAAACATTTGAGCTACTAAATACTTTGATGAAGCTACTGAAAAGTTGGATACACATAGCTTTGTTTTGCACCTGTACTCTGATAAGTTGCTTTAATATGTCCAATGAATCATTTTGATTTCTGCATTTCAGTTTTGTATCCTATGCTTACTAAGTGTAGTTGGTGAAAATGATTTGTTTTTGAAAGGCACAGTAGTTCATTTTATTTTCATGTTTAATTCTTAGAATAATGATCAGGATGATGTTCCCAATACCACCACTGTGGATACTGCTGAAAAAGATCCCAGACATTTAGATACTGAATCTTTGTAAGTATGGGGAGAAAGTGGAAAGTGTGCTGCTATATCCTGCATTACTGATAGTATGATTAGAAAATATTAATCCTCCTATGGAAGGTATCAGATTAGCATATTTTAGTCCATTCTTAACAATTCTCCACACTGACGAAGATCCAACATGGTGCTAGTGCTACAGTGACACCATGATGGAAATTTCTTCCCTTGCTTTTCCCCTACAGCCTTTGGAGCTTCTCAAAAACCTGCTGTGGGGGAGGTATATATGGGATGTACAGAGTGTTCAGTGGAAGGGCACATTGACCCTCTTTCTTCTACTGGAGGGGAACATACTAAAGTTGCTAGGGCTTTAAAAAAAGAACAAGAGCACAAGACAAAAAATATAGGAAATACATGTTGTTGAGTTTACTTCGAGTAAATAATGAGTACAGTCCTTGGCTTTTCAATCTTCCTATGTAGGGTAATTTTTTTCTGAATTATCATATCTCTTATTTTCTTTTTCTTTGTGTCCTGGAAAGTAAAAACAAAGGAAGTATACAACTCAGTCATGGTAACTGTTGAAAATTCAAGATGGATCTCATTAAGTTAGGCTTGCTTTAGTAATCTCAGGTGGTAATAATAATAATAATAATAATAATAATAAATAATAATAATAATAATAATTTATATCCCGCCCCTCTGCAGAGCAATCGGGGTGGCTTATAACATTAAAATTTCCATATATTAATACAATCTAAACAGAACATAAAAATCCCCAATCCCACCCGTCCTTTAAGAAGTAAGGGTTCTTCTTCTTATTCTAGGCCCGATGGTGCTGGGCCTGGTGTCTCTCCCCCAGATGATATCAGATGGAGTGGAGGAAGGTAGAACAAGGAAAATAGGATGTAACACTGACATTGATCAAATTTGTCTAAAAAAATAATTTTAAACATTTACATTTGGTGTCTGTTTCATTGTATAATTTTGCATTTTGATTTACAGATTTCTTGTTGTCAGTTTTATTAGTAGTTTATCATGAGAGAGATTAGCCATTTCCATTGGTGGTTTATCATGAGAATGGATCCTCCATTGTGATAAATTTCTTGAAATTAGAAGTGGTGTCTGACGTTAGTTCAAATAATTACTTTGATTTATTATAACATGAAGAGTCTTTGCAATACTTATTCCCTCTCTGATTGCTTTAGGAATGGTGCATCATTTTTTTTCTTGAATGATTGTTCTTTAAGGTCTCATAAGAAATCCACTCTTCAAGAAAACAGCAAGCAGACTATCCTAAAACCTGCACCATTAGCAAGGGGTCGAATACAGAGGATTACACCAAATTTAGGAAGAGTAATTAGAAGGCAAGGAGGAGCTGCAAAAAACACTGCAGCAGAAAATGGCAAAACAGTGGAAATAGCTGGTGAAGCAGAGAAGACACTCATACAACCTGAGTGTAATAGTAGTGAGTTCGTGAATAAGAATATAAGTGTAAGTACACTGTACATAAAACATTATCTGTGTATTGAACAAATTAGGCGTCACCTTATAAATACTTACGTTTCTATAAATGATTATGCCGGGGCAGTCATTGTGTATTCCATACATATAGTATAATAATAAGTGTATTCAATACACTATTATATCAGATAATAAGTGTATTCTATACATAGAGCTAGTATAAAAGTGAACTATTATAAGACCAGGAACAGCTCATGTAGCATTGCCCAACAAATCATCTTAGTTCATATCAGTGTAGCCATGAGTTCAGCTGAAATCTCATTTTCTGAGATTCCAAAGTCAAAGGTGAACTTAGTACTCTCATGGCGTGTCTACCCTTGGCCTAGAGCAGGGGTAGGCAACCTTTCCCCTTTAAGGGCTGAGGGACTTCAGCTCCCAGAATCCAAGGAGCTATTGGCCAACATGGGACTATTCGCCAACATGGCTGAGGCTTCTGGGAGCTGAAGTCCCTCGGCCCTTAAAGGGGAAAGGTTGCCTACCCCTGGCCTAGGGGTAGGCAACCTTTCTCCTTTAAGGGCCGAGGGACTTCAGCTCCCAGAAACCTCAGCCATGTTGGCCAATAATCCCTTGTTGGCCAATAGCTCCTGGGATTCTGGGAGCTGAAGTCCCTCGGCCCTTAAAGGGGAAAGGTTGCCTACCCCTGGTTTAAAACATTCAAGAATACAGCACTGTTTTGCTTAAATGTGACAGAATTTAGTCAAACATCACATGTGTTTATTGTCTTAATAGCTAATTTTAGAAATGGCTTCTTATTTTCAAACTGTACCTAAAATAATTCAGAGCATATCTTTTTATTACATCAGTTCAGTTAATAAGGTAGGGCTATATGTTTTTAACCCAACTGAGTCAGACCATTGATCCATCTAGCCCACTACTGAAAACTGATTGGCAATGGCTGTCCAGGATTTCAGACAGGATTCTTACTTAGCTGTACCTATTCCCTGCTTGCTTTCTATCCATATTAGCCATGTCCAACTGTGTTTTAGCTTTTAAAATCAGATGAGAAACTTTTCTGCTTTATCATACTGATTTAGGGTGAAACAGACTGCCCCAAAGGAGCGGTGTTACACTGCCCCTTTGATCTCCGTGTTGGGGCCGCAGCAACCACATGCCACACCCCCAACCCAGCTTTTTGCAGTGGCAAAAAGGCAGCTTTTCAGCTGTGGTGGTGGCTTTTTGGCACTCGTGTGGCATGTGGCGTATAAACATCATGCCGCTGGAGTGCCACAATGCTGCCTGCCATGTGGTCAGGTGGGTAGCATGATGCCGGCTTGGGAGCATCATCAGGGCATGTGTTGTCCCAATGCCATGTCCCCATTCCACCCTGAAGCCATCTTAAACTGCCAATCTGTTTTGCCCCTTATTCTGGCATAATTACTTTAGGAATTCTGATTTCCAAGTGTCTCTTTATGTTTTATATTTGTATAAATTGGTTGTCTTAATGGGTGTTAGACCTCCAATTTCATTTATTTCCTAGGAGGCAATCAGATATGAAGCAAATATGCTGCACTGTGAAGTATTACAAAGCAAAGCTATTGCTAGTACTGAAAAAGTAGGTTCTACACCCACAAGCCCAGGAAAGACACCATTGGAATTCGAGAATCATGAATTCAAAAATACGTCTCTGTCAAGCAAGAGTCTGGACTCTGTGTCAGATCATGCTGCAAGGTGGGCTCATTATATCTTGAAGAGAGAAAATAAGAAGCATAATGTTATTACAATACTTCAAAGCATGTGGTCATCTTGACACTGTTGGACTCCAGCTCCCATTAGCATTGTCTTTTATTTTAAGTTATTATGGGAATTTTATTCAACACCTGGAAGATTATAGGTTCTCCATCTCTTCTGTTGCATATGGATTCTCTTTAACCATATCAGAAATGTGTTTTCATTTGTAATGAAATGAATTTCATTTCAAAAGTGAAAAATAGAACCCTTCCAAAATCCAGATTTGAGTACTTTTAAAAAGAAAAACATTTAAAATTTTAAAATCTGGTTTGATTTTTTTTAAAAAATTGATTGTTTAAAATCACCAGATTTTATTCAGCTTGTTTCCCATTGAGCTATTTTGGGTAAGAAGCTTCCCAGGTCTGAGACTGAGATCTTTTTCAATCCTTCTACCTAAGAATTTTTTTAAACTGGAATAAAACCTCAGGCCTTCTGCATGTGAAACATATGTTGTACTATTTTTATCTAACCATCTTGTCTTCACATGCATGTAGTGTTGACTGGTGTGGATTTTACATCTGCCCTCTTTCTTTCTTCTGTTGCTTTCATTCTCTGTATTACAGCTCAGTGAAAATGATGATTAGAGTCCTTGTTTGCAGAGAAGGCAGTTTATTGTATAAGCTTTGTGTTATGATTACTGGAATTGTTATTATTAAGTTAGGTGTGCCCACTGAATGCAAATGGCCTTCTTTGAATGGCTGCTTCTGTCCCTTTTTGTATTTGATTCATAAGTGTGATTCTTTCTCACACCCATTTTAGCACTTAATTGTACTATATAGGAAGGTTGCACACATTCACTTGGATTGTTATACTGGGCAGTACAGTTGGCTCTCCATATCCACTGCTTGAAAATATTTTTAAAAATATATAAATTTCAAAAAGCAAACCTTAGTTTTGCCATTTTATATAAGAGACATCAATTTGCTACATCATTGTATTTAATGGGACTTGAGTATCCATGGATTCTGGTATTCACAGAGGAACCTGGAACCAAACCCAGCTGATATCAAGGACCTACTGTAATGTTTATATGTTAATTTCTATTGTATTCTTTAATTTTTTAAGGATTTTAAAAGATGAAAACAAAATCTTGTGTTTTTTCTCAGTAACACATAGTCATAGGTCTATTGATTTTTCTTGACCAACCAGAGATTCCAGTCTTCAGCAAGACCAAAAATTTTTTTTTGCTGAAACAGAAGATTCTTTGAAGAGTTACTGCCTTAGTCCAAAGCAGAACTTGGGAAAGGCAGCAGAAAAAGAGGAGCCATCACAAGCAGGAAAAGAGCTGCAGGAGAACAAACAGGAGAGTGAAACTACAAAAGAGAGTTCAGTTAACATCAGTAGAAAATGCAGTGAGTCCTCCAGCCTAGATGTAAGACTTATTTTAAAGTTGGTGCATTGATTTTCATGATTAATCTAATAGTTCACATCACAATGGCTATTTAATGGAAATGAACCTACTTATTTATAAAACATACCGTATTTTCCGGCGTATAAGACAACTGGACGTATAAGACGACCCCCCACTTTTCCAGTTAAAATATAGAGTTTGGGAAGAGTATGACTTCCAAAACTGTTGTTGTTGCTGTGCACCTTCAAGTCATTTCCAACTGATGATGACACTAAGGCAAACCTATCGTGAACCTCCTTATACCTGGCGTATAAGATGACCCCCCCCACTTTAACCCCAGATTTTGCAGGTTAAAAAGTAGTTTTATACGCCAGAAAATAAGGTATATTAATTTACTTTCATCTTTAAAAAAACCCACATACTTAATAGTGAGCTTTAAAGGACCTGTCCTTTATAAGACAGCCAATTTGCATGTTTCCTATAGTAGAAAATATGATGGCTTTAGAGTATCATCATAGTAATTTAATTTTATGAAATTTTAGCATAGGTTTTCTAGAAAATCATAACTAAAGGACATTGTTAGGTCTTTCAATGTGCCTGAAGAAGTAGTCTGTGTTATATATGCAAGGGAATACAGGTTGAGTTTCACTTATCCAAAATGCTTGGGACCAGAGGTGTTTGGGATTTTGGATTTTTTTTTTTTTTTTTTTGGCATAGCTGTATTTGCATATCTGTACATAATGAGCTATCCTGGAGATAGGACCCAAGTTTAAACACAAAAATCGTACATGTTTCATACACACCTTATGTTGTTGTTGTTGTTGTTGTTGTTGTTGTTGTTGTTGTTGTGTGCCTTTCAAATTGTTTCCAACGTATCATGGGGTTTTCATGGCAATGTTTGTTTAGAAGAGATTTGCTGTTGCCACCTTATATACACATAGCCTAAATACAGTTTTATACAAGGTTTTAAATAATGTTGTGCATGAAACAAAGTTTGTGTGCATTGAACCAACAAAAAGCAAAGATGTCACTATCTCAGCCACCCATGATTTTTTTTTTTGAATATTTCAGATTTCGGGATTCTGGATAAGGGAGACTCAACCTGTATGTTGTTGTTTAAATCGCTTGTATATTTGAGATGGATTTACTATAAAATGCTTACATTTTACAAACTGAAGCAACATTGTTTCTCAGATTACTCTGACCCACTTAAACAGGAAAGGCATATAATATCTTTTTCTTACATCTGTCTTAGGAAATGATAATACTGCTTTGTGTAGCAAAGATTGAGATGTTGGTAGTCCTTGCTGATTAATGAGATCTACTTGAGTTTACTACATTATTTTACTCTCACACTTTATAATTGAACTGGATGCATTTTTGATCAGATATTGAATGTTATGATTGTATTTTAGGAAGCAGCAAATGGTGAAAATGTTCCACTGTCACATTTGTTAAAGGAGTCCTCTGCAGATGCTGCAGAGGCAGTTGCACCAAAAAAACTCCATCTTTCTCCTCCAAACCTTTCAGGCTGTGAGGATGGTGAACCTAATAAGGTGTTATGTTCTCCAGATGCTCAGAAAAACATTTCACTCAGGTAAAGATTTGCTAACTTTTTAGGACATTTATTAGAAAGAGAGAACATTGGCTTTTTTCTGTTCTCTTTAACAGGTTAAAATGTGAAGTTATAAAAAACAATACACTTAAGATCAGTTAGTGATTATTACAGCTGAGTTTTCCTTTCTGGGAAATGGGAGGCCCTTTAATAACATAATTTCAAAGTAAGTAAAGCTCCCTACTTTAATTGTTAGAGCTATTGCTAGAGCAGCTTTGGTGCCTGGCTTTCCTCTCTGTTCCATACCAGCTATACCTTCACCCACAGTTTGTATGATCCTAACTACCTTGCCACAGGTGTCCATCTCCATTCTAATTGGTTGATGGACATGGAGTGGCTGTGGGTGAAGGTATAGCTGGTATGGAATAGAGAGGAAAGCTCCATCCATCTGATCTGCTTTTCCTTGTAAAAGTGGCTTGCTAGTTTCCACTGATTTTCTTAAAAGCCAATCTCTGAGTGCTGTATTAAGTCCCATTACTGAGGGCTTCCTGTTGTTTGGAAGCATGACAGATCTGAGTTACAGTTCAAACCATAAGCATTTATACAATTAATTTAGGTTCCCACTTCTGAATTCTTACAACAGCCATTGGTCACTTTATTTCAAAAGTTCCCACTCAGTCAACTTTCTCACCAGAATGTTGTTGACAGCAGTATCCCGAAACACCAAATTCTTTCACATGGGAGAACCATGCTGTTCCCATGTTCTCATTGAGGCTAGAAGGTCTTCAAATATTTTGAACCATAAACATGTCTCACTTTTCAGACTAACAGTTTTCACACCTGGCTATAATATAAACAATCCCACAGGCTCACTAACTCACACCGTTATCCTAAGGTTAAAACTTATAAAATCTTAATTCACTAAATCAATTAAACTTATATATTTATCCATATAACATATAACAGTCTAGCATTAATTCTCTCATTAAACTTAATCAAACAATTAGCAACCTTCATAAAACCATCCTCCCATCATATAGGTATAACACATCACTAACAACAACAACAACAACAACAACAACAACAACAATAGTAATTTATAGCCCGCCCCTCTGCTAAGCAATTGGGGCTGGTTACAGCATAATTAAAACATAAAGAGTTAAAAACAGACAATCCCAATCCCCTAACCCTCCCACCCTTTAAAACTGAATTAAACTAATTATTCTGTTGGCACAATTGGCTTCTCTTAATACATTCAATTATACATTCCTCCCATTTATTCAAAATAAACTTATAATACAAGTTTATTCTAATACATGGTCATAATTGGTTTTATAACAATCAAACAAATCAAGTAACATTCTGATACATTTCTGTGATACCTAATTTCAAATTAAACAATACGTCATGACAGCAGAATCCATAAGAGTCATACACATATCCCAACAAATTAATTCTTATCCTTAATAATTTATTTCACAACTAAGCTATAACAGTCTATCTATAAATTTTAACTATTAATAAACTCTTTTCATAGTCCATCACTCATGGCTTGGCATGAAACAGTCCTGACCAGGCCAGCTTTCCCAGAGCTGTTTTAAGACCAACCATATCTAACATTTCTTTTGAATCCTCCATTCAGTCTTTGGCTGCAGTGCCCATCAATACAATCACAGTGTAACACAGACTTTAATTAGACAAATGCCAAACATCCCCCCAGGGTTCAGAAACCCTAAAACGTGGCAGGATCAATAAGAGTTATCTTTGGATTCATGTCACAGTTAACTGAGAAATGGTTATGAAAATGCTGAATGTGTAATTATGGAATATGGAAGCAAAATAGTACAAACTTATTTTTTGTGATGAATAGTGGAACAATAAAATCCATCTATTCTGTTGCTTGATATTTGAAGAGTAGTTACCAATAATTTATGCATAGTGAACTTCTGTTTTTCTAAATTGTATTCATTTAATTATTTTAAATTATCTTTAATTCATCATTATTGATGGAACCCTCTTAAGGCAGTGCACAAGACAAGAGAAACAATACAAACCAATACAATCAGTGGAAGAACTGTTTACGGATAATAATAATAAAAATATATGTACATAACTTGTTATATGGATATATCTTGAGAATCCTAGAAATAATATTTCTGAAATATAGAACTGATTTAACTGCCACATATTTTTTTAATCCTCTCTCCAGATCCCCCAGTAAACAGAACTCACAAGGAGAAAGCAAAGAGAGTGTTGTTCAACCAACACCAACACTCAGAAGCAGATTCCATAGACCCAAACCCAATGTTGGAAGGGCTGTTGGAAGGAAAGAAACACGGTCTTTCAAAGCAAATGAAGCAACAGTAACACATATTGAAGATGAGAAATCTGAATTACAAAAACCTGAACCTACTACAACTTCTACTGTAGTGGTAAGTTCAAGAAAATTGACTGGATTAATTGTTCAGTAGTTTAGCAACAAAGACAATTGGAATTCAAATTTTTGGTTTTTTTTTGCTTTTTTAGGAACACCATGCAAAATTGAGTTTATCATTGCTAAAACAATTACATACTTTATTTTTCCTTAAGAGTGACAATAAAGTCTTTCTTTCTAATATTTAATACCACCATTCCAGGAAAAGCCACTCCATGTCTCGCCTGCTGAAGCATTAGAAAAGAGATCCAAAAGGACTGAGAAAGTGAATTTGGAAGACCCTCAAGTGCCCAGTACCTCTCATAGTATTTTAGATCCACGTCCCAGGTATTTTTTCAAGCTTGATCATGACTGCTTTTAATATTTTTACTGTCCAAATGGTAGTCAGCATAAGAAAGTGAAAATTTTATGAATCTGCCAGATTTCAACATCTCTCTCACAATTTGATAATTGACACTTGCAAATGTTGAACGTCCTCTCACCTTTTTTTTTTTAATGAAGCACTTCAAGGAACGATAAGGGGAAAATTAAAATAATTATATTCTCCATTAGGCATGGAATATTAAGAGAGGGATGAGAGAATAGGCACACCTGTGAAGGAGAGACAAAGCTTTTGGCCATGGTTCATAGGAAGTATTATGGGAGCTTTTCGGTTCTTATGTGAATCCACTTATAAAATCTTAGGAGATTTACAACTCTGAAATATGGACATCTGTTGGATTCCCAGTTTCCAATGGGGATAGCTTTGGCTGGGTCCTTAAACAAACTTTTACTAATGCAGGAAGAGGGAAAACAAAACAGGAAGAGGGAGCAACTAAGGAGTGTTTAAACTGAACAGAATTTAAAAGTCTTCTTGGCTATCAAAGGGTTTTGTGCTAACTGCACTGAGATAGCCACTGGAGGACAGAAAATGGCTAATCCCAAAAGTAAGCCTTTTTAACAGGTCAAAAAAAAAGAAAATATGTCACTTTAGATTAAAATCCTGCCTTTTCTGTTGCCTTATGTGTTCGCTTGCCAAGGGATAAAGGCTCAGACATCAGTACCTCCTCAGTCTCTCTTTTTTTTTTTAGTTTCTCACCCTCTCTTCTTGCTTGTATAGTTGCTAAAGTGATCTCCATTTGCTCCTTCACTTGGTGAAGCAAGCAAAAGATATTTCAATAGACTTTCATTCTTCCACACACTTTGATTTACCCTGATCCCTTCTTTCTGTCGTAGCTCTAGTTGTCTCATTTCCAGTCTCCAGTTTCCTCCCTTCACACATTAAGAGAAAAAAGAACATAAGCCTGCAACTTTTGAGAGCATTTTATATCTAAATGTGTTAACTGTTGTTCCTACTCAGTGGTTTTTCTTTCTCCTTCCTGGATTCCTAACATTTCTGGTTAGGCCTGCTGTAATAGCCACCATAGATGGAGTGAGGCTTCTGGCAATACTTGGAACCCTTCTCATCTTCAGATTTGCTATGGTTGGTGGCATTCGAGGAGTATAGGTGTTGCTGCTTTCTTTGATAAAGAAGCCACATTAGACAAGCAGGCAAAGGGGGTTTCCTCCCCTTTGTTTTGTGAGTTATATTATTCCATCCAACCTTTAAAAACCTTTCATTTTGGAAATAACGGGTGTGCTTCTTGTGTTTTAACATGTTTCTAATGACATCTTACTCATAGCAAAGTTGAGTGCCATTTTTTTTTGGCAGAAATATGATATACATTATATAAATAAACTTAGGTAAATAAAATGAATGCACAATGCACTATTTCCAGATGAATTAGTCAGCAGCATATAATTATTTATTGGTCACAAGCAATGAGATATGCACCTTGCATTTCACACCTGATTTGCTGCTTTCCTACAACCACCTGCTGCTTTATATTATGCCAGTGTGTGGGTCATGGTGAAGGCTTGGCCTCTTTCATTCTCCTGCCCTTAATCTTCACTAGTATTTTGGATGTGATTTTTTAAATGATTCATTTAATTAGAGGGAAGATTAAATTTCAGGGTGATGCCATATCAATATTCACATAGCAATATTCCTTGAACCACTCTAATAACTTTTCCCCTCTTTGTCTGATAGGGATAAACCCCTTTTTCAAGAGAGTAAACCGTGTACTATCAAGCCAGCTCAATTGGTGAGAGGATGGTTTCAGAAAGCCAGGCCCAGCTTTGGAAGAATTAAGGATAAGAAGGAAGAACTTGTGTCAGAAAATATTAGTGCTCCAGCTGAGGGAGAAATAATGAACATCGAAATGGAGATAATCAAGAAAAGTGATTTGCACCCACCATTGAAGGTTAGCTAATGGATGAGTTTTTTTGTGTGTGTCTTAGTTTTTAGCATTGCTTTAAAAGCAGAGCAACTGTTTTGCTGTCATAGCAGATACTGCTGATTTCCTAGGTATCACATAGTGACTTGCAAGGCGGAGGGAATCTTCCCTTGAAACCTTGGTGCATTCTTCTTCACCACATGTACTCTGGTAATGTTTATCAGATATAAATTGGGAAATCCTTCACTTTTTGTGTCCTGAAATGTCTGTCCTGATTGGCTCCATATTGAATGAAAGTGTTTCATTTTTACACACAAAGGGTGGATAATAGCTGACAGACACATAAAAATGCTAAACACATACCTGCAATGTTCTTATGTTAATAATAATTCAGATAATATAACATGCATGAAAAAAATCTATCTATATATATATATATATAGAGAGAGAGAGAGAGAGAGAGAGAGTGAGTTTGAGATTTAACAAAAGGTGCAAAATGATAAAACAGTTACAGAAAACCAGTAATGAATAACAAAATTCAATAATAATAATAATAATAATAATAATAACTTATTTATACCTCGCCCCTTTGTCAACCAGTTGGGGCGGCTTATAACGATTAAAATTCCATACAATATGATCCATTCTAAAATACAATCTAAAAATCCCCAAAACCCACCCACCCCTAAAAAAGTATTAAATCATGTATCCATTACAGGGGTAGGCAACCTAAGGCCCGGGGGCCGGATGCAGCCCCCCGAGGCCTTTGGACCGGCCCAGGCCAGTCTTGCCGCCGCCGCCGCCTCCCGCCATGATGATATTGATTATTGTTGTTATTACTTGTTCTTGGGGTTTTCTTGGCAAAATCTCCACAGGGGTTTTGCCATGGCTTTTCAGGGGATGAGAGAGTGTGCATGCATATTTAAAAAAAAATTAATTATTTTTAAAATTATTTTTATATTTATTTATTTATTTATTTATGGTGCTTTGGCCCCCCCAATTGTCTGAGGGACAGCAACCCGGCCCCCGGCTCAAAAAGGTTGCCTACCTCTGGCTTAGTGCTGAGTTCACTGATAAGTGGTATAGAAATGTAAATGCTTGCTAAATACTTGCCTCAGGGTCATCATAAGTCAGAAACAACTTGAAGACACAAAACAACAACAATATGACTTATTATGGGGAAATACATTTTGGCAGCTTGTCAAGTGTAGTTATAGCTAATCTTAAGAAGATACAATGAAACAGCAGAATATCTATAAATCCTGTATTTTGGCAACTTCTTGTAATTTTAATCAGTCTGCCTCTGTAAATTTTATTATAGCACAAATTTTTAAATTAAAGTTTATTTCTTGTCTGCAACCTCGCAGAGGACCTTTTCAGTAACTGCTCTCAGATTATGGAATGGCCTGCCGGACGAGATCCATCAGATCACAATGTTAAGCAGCTTTAAAAAGGCTGTGAAGATGGATCTCTTCCGGCAGGCCTTTCCTGACTAGATTTTTCTGGCCTCAGGAGTTGTCTTAGTTATCTCTCCTTTTTGGCTCTTGTTACTGCCCTGCTTGTTTTGTACTCTTGCTTGTTTTATCATATTTTTCTCTTGTGATTTTTTTTCACATGTTTTAATGCAGGGGTAGGCAACCTTTTTGAGCCGGGGGCCGGGTTGCTGTCCCTCAGACAATTGGGGGGCCGAAGCACCATAAATAAATAAATAAATAAATAAATAAATAAATAAATATATTTTTAAAAATTAAAAAAAATTATGCATGCACACTCTCTCAGCCCCGGAAAAGCCATGGCAAAACCCCTGTGGAGATTTTGCCAAGAAAACCCCAAGAACAAGTAATACCAACAATAATCAATATCATCATGGCGGGCGGCGGCAGTGGCGGTGGCAAGACCAGCCTGGGGCCAGTCCAAAGGCCTCGGGGGGCCGCATCCGTCCCTCGGGCCTTAGATTGCCAACTCCTGTTCTAATCCATGCTAATTTATGGAGCTTAATCTAAATGAAGCCTTCAGGGCAGTGGTTCCCAAACTTTGGTCCTCCAAGTGTTTTGGATGTCAGCTCCCAGAATTCCTGACTGTTGGCCAAGGTGGCTGGGACTTTTGAGAGTTGAGATCCAAAACACCTGGAGGACTAGTTTGGTAATCACTGCTTTAGGGCTATATCCTGTTAAATAAACATTTGCTCTAATTTCTAAGGGTGAAGTCAATATCCAAGCTGCCTTGGGGAATTTGGAGAAAAAAGAAAAACCAGAATCCAGTGAATTACCAGAAAGTGTAATTAATCAGAAGAAACTGTCTTCCTCTGAGAACTCACAGAGATGTGAACCTCTGAAACACCACACAAAAGTCTGTATGACAAAAGATGCTGTTGAAGGAAGACTTCTGGATGTTCCTGTAAGGCAAGTCATTTCCAATAAATAATTGAAATACTGCCCTGAGACCATGATGCCATCACTGTTTCCTTTATATTATAGAGAACTGGATCAGAAAAGGAACCATATTTCCCTGGTCATATTTCCTCATCTCATATGTCTTGTATTTTTACATATAAGCTTTAAGAAACTCAGGGGGTCAACAGATGGCTGTAAAAGGGCGATTTAACACCATCTCTTTGAGTGCCGGATCAGGGCTGCAGCAACCATGTGCTGATTCCCGATCTGGCGGTTTGCCGGATCAAAAAGAAACAGCAAAATGCCACTTCCTTTTGGGCCAGCAAAAAACCGCCTTTCCCACTGTGGTGGCATCTTTTTACCATTTCTTCAGCCCAGCGTGTATAAACACTGGGCCACAGGAACATTCCCATGCTGCTTGCAGTCTGTTTGGGTGAGTGGCATGACGGAGTCAGGACGAAGTCGGGGTGTGCAGCATGTGACTGCCACCCCCCCCCCTTCACCCTGATGCTGGTCCTTTTGGCTGGTTTATACAGCCCCTCTGATTGGCTCAGGTTTTAAAAGGCAAAACATGAGTTTGCAGTGACACTGCAGAATTAATGTAATTTGACATTGCTTTAATTGCCATGGCACATTGCTATGGAATTCTGGGAATTGTTTTATGAGATATTTAGCCTTCTCTGTCGGAGAAGTTTGGTACCACAACAAACTCCAGATCCTAGGATTCTGCAGGAGACATGACAGTTAAAGCGGTGTCAAACTGCAGCAGCCTCTGTGTTATTCAAGCTACCAAAGGTAGCTTTTCAAAAAGGATATTTTCAAGTGTAGTTAAAAACTGGTATGATCTTTGTTTTGTTTGTTAATTTTGTTTCTTGATTAGGGATATTTCTACCTCTCAAGATGGAAGTCAATCAGAAACCATAATGCCTACCCAACACATGAGGTATCATCTTCAGAGGCCTAAACCAAACATCACTAGAGCTACTAAGAAGAAATATATTTTTTCAGAAAATGTTAGCAAAGAAGGCCAAACTGAAAGAGATGCAGAAAATAAAGCAATACTATGTGGAAGCAAACCTGGGGAAATAGCCACATCAATGGTAAGTGGTTATGAGTAATCCCAAATCTTCTTTTGGTTGACAGTTTTGTCCAGGAGAGGGCACTCAAATTAATAAAATGTCTAAAAACCAGTTTGAAAACCTGTGAAGAATGGTGGTGGGAGCTGTGTATATCTAGTTTGGAGAAGATAAGATTGAAAGGTAATATGATAGACATCTTTAAATATCTGAAGGGCTGCCATCAGATGTTGGAGCAAGCTTGTTTTCTGCTGCTCCAGAAGAGAGGACCCAAACCAATGAATTCATATTACAAGGAAGG
This sequence comes from Phrynosoma blainvillii, assembly GCA_026167975.1. Lineage (NCBI taxonomy): Eukaryota > Metazoa > Chordata > Lepidosauria > Squamata > Phrynosomatidae > Phrynosoma > Phrynosoma blainvillii. The sequence goes on along the minus strand of JANUYF010000002.1, from coordinate 55,446,621 downwards.
ACATTCTGACTACTTAGAAAGAACTTCCTGATGGTAAGATCAATTCAACAGTGAAATAAACTACTTTGGAAGGTGGTGGACTTTCCTTTGTTGAAGGTTTTTAAACAGAGGTTAGAAAGTCACCTTTCAGGGATGTTTTCTCTTTTTTATGCATTCCTCTTTCCAAGGAATGCCTAAAACTCCAGTGGGTAGAAAGGGACAGTAATTCCTGTTCTTGTAGCAGAATCTTTTCTCAAATTTAAAGCCCTAAGATTGGTGTTTTTTTAATTAAAAAAAATGTAAACTCAAGACTTCATTTGACATGTTGCTTTAAGGACATTGAGCAATTTGCAGAACTGTTTTTTCCCCCTCTCTCCTGCTCTTCCTTGTTAGGTTTCATAAAATAGTAGACTTGCTGGGCTAAATCCTAATGTTAATTCCAATTAGAGCAGACCCACTAAATCAGTAGGATTTGTATGAATGTTGACTTAATAAGCCCATTGATTCATTGGGTTTATTCTAGTCGAAACTGACAGTTTGACTTTTAGCCTATGATGGGGAGAGTCAGTGTGGTGTAATGCTGAGTGTTGGACTATGACTACAGACCAGGGTTTGAATCCCCACTCAGTCATAGAAACCCACTGGATGACCTTGGGCAAGTCACATTTGGCCTCAGAGGAAGGCAATGGCAAAGGCAAAGCCCCCCTCTGAACAAACTTACCAAGGAAACCCCATGATAAGTTTGCAGTAAGTTGGAAATGACTTGAAGACACACAACAATAACAATCTTTGTATCTGGGACCTTGATATTCAAACATTTCTGACCTATTTTTGGTAAATTAAGTATAGGCTGTGGTTATATATTAACAACATTTTAAATGGAAAAGCAAACTGTAAGCTTAATAAATTAATACATAAAATTAACACGACCTGACTTTTTCTGCACTAGTGACAAATAGCCAGCATGAATGTCTGTAGTGAAAAGGCAAGTTAAACATTAGTTGTAAATCTATTTTAGAAAGAGTGGAAATTCAGTGTATTATCTTAAGAGTGCCATCCGAAAGTCAACCAAATTCATTATGTTTTTATTTAAAAGTGGGTTGGAGCAGAAAAGGGAGGGAAAATCTTAAGTTGTTTAGAAAGAACATTGAAGAAATAAACATATTTTAACTTGGTGTATATATGTTTTTTGTTTCCAGTGTGTTTCTGGAAATTTGGTGGAAACTGTATCAACCTGTGAATCCTTGAGGCAAAAAGATAGTACAGATAGCACTGAAACAGTGTCTCCAAAAAGAAGCAGGCACTCTGAAAAATGTGACTCTTTTGAGGAAACCCCAGGGAGTAAAAGTCAAATCAAGAAAGAAATACTGAAGTCCCTTCCTGTCCATGGGAGAGCATCTCAAACATTAAAAGGGTAAAGTTTGAGGATTATTTTTTTTTAAGAAGTAGAAGGATAAAATATAAATGACTTTACAGATAAATAAATCTACAACTTTTTAAAAAAAATCTGTATTGGTATCTTACACTGGTATCTAAAAGAAGACATGTAAGCAAAGACTTGCAGTTTCTGAAAGTTTGTCCTCGTCATCTATTAGTGACATATATATAGCATGAACCTTTTCCTGCCCTTTTCAATCAATTCTATTTTATCAAATACCTTCCTTTATACTTAGAAAACAACCAAGGACACTTAAACAGAGGGAAAACATCTCTGCCTCAAGGGCACCATCTGAATCTGAGAACAACCAAACTGAGAAGAGGAAGCCTCACCACAAGATGAAACCAAAAGTTAGCAAAGTCAGAAGCTTAAAATCAGCCCTTCGCAAAAAAAGCAGAAAAGAATCTGGGAGTACAAAAGTTAGCCTAGTGACCCTTAGAGCTTCTTCTCAGGAAGAAGAAGGAGATGATGACGACGACGACTTTGAGCTGGACTATGAAGTTGAATGTTTTTCACCAGAGGAAGTAAACAAAGCGCCAGTGTTTGTTCCTAAAGGGCTTCGGTCTCCAAATCCAGTACCTGTTCAGATTGAGGAAACTATGGAAGAGGTATGACAGAAATAATGTATAACAAGATGTTTGCTGGTATTGTGAGCTATTTGCTATTTCAGTGCATGTGTCTGATTGATCATTGCAAATTCTACTTAATAGCAGTTGCCAAGCAACTCAACTTGTACTGTAAAACAACAAATAATGATTAATGAAAAAAGACTAAGGGCCTGAACAGACTGCCAGAAATAATCCAGTTTGAGGCCACTTTAACTGCCCTGGCTCAGTGCTAGGGAATCATGGGAACTGTAGTTTATTGTGGCACCAGAGCTCTCTGACAGATAAGGCTCAATGTCTCAGAAAAAACTACAATTCCCATGATTCCCTAGGACAGAGCCAGGGCAGTTAAAGTGGTCTCAAGCTGGATTATTTCTGGCAGTCTGTTCAGGCCCTAAATGTATTGATCTTAGATGTTGTTAGGCTCACTCTCAAAAGCCTCAGCTAGCTTCCTCAATGGCCAGGGATTATGCGATTTAGAAATCTAACAACATCTGGAGACCCAAGTTTGGAAACAACCTTCATGGTACAATTTTTCTGACAGGCTGGTACCCTGATATCATTAGTTTAGTCAGTGTGATCTTAACTCTCCCATTGAATCTATTTCTGTCAGCTTCAGTGTGAATACTTTACACTGGAACTGCAATTATTGGCATATTTATACTGGTATCAAAAATGGTATCATTTTTGCTTTTGCATAAAGATTTTTAGGATAGATTTGTCTTTTGAGAATGATGAAACATTTGACACTTCTCAACTTCAGATATATTAGGTGTGTAAAAAAATTGCAGTATACACAGAGAATCTTTTGGAGTGGTGTTTGGGATATTAGGTTGGGTTTTTTTTGGAGAGAAAAACTCTTGAACTGTTATGTTTCTTCCTCCCCGCTTGTAACAGCTTGAGATATATGAAGATATTGCACATGAACCATGTCTCACCAATGAACTGAACATAGATGCTCAGCCTGAGATACAGGGAACTAAACATTCATGTCCATCACAAATGGTAAGTATATGTATCCATCACACATTATTATTTCCCTGTTCATGTTGTATATCTTATTTAAAAAATTCTCATATTAAGTGCCTAGGCAAGTCAGAATGAGATGTGGACCTTTAGAAAGTCTTAATTCAGAATGTTGTCCTTAGAATATTTTTTTTATACCTGTACTTTGGTAGAGCAACAGCCAACCTGAAATAGCAATAGCTATCGGGAAGATTTGGATAATGGCCAAGTACAATCCAGGGTAGAACTAGCAAGAGACAGAAAAGATGTATTAACATCTAAGCCTAGGCATAATTTGTAACACAGCCATAATATTTTAGGTTGAAGTCTTACTGCTGTTTTTTATAAACTGTTTACCACTTCTTTTTATGACAACTTATAATTGTCACTAGCATTGCAAACTGAAAAACATAATTTACAGAATGTTAATTTAACTGAAAAAAAATCCATAAATGTAGTAATGACTTGTATTTTTTATTCCCAAGGTTGTTAAACAAGAAGAGCAAAGAAAGGAAACAGGTAAATGTCCAGATAGCATTCATTTGTGAAGTCTGTCACTTTGTTAAATTTGTGAATTTTGATACTACAGTCCTTTAAAAATTTTTTGAGTTTTCATTAAAATAAGCAACAATCACCAGGGCTGAAATCTCACTAGCCTGAGAGCTAATGCTAATGAAGATAATGCCCAGGATTCTATATGATGCTTTTCTTGATAGAATTGCTTCCATCAGTGTAGCTGGGGGTGGGGCTTATCCCCTTCTCTCTTTTTGCAGCTCCCTTTGGCCCCTAAAACTTGAATCAGAGAACTGGGAAACTGATGGAATTAATTCTATCAAAAAAGCATCATATTGATGATGGCTTTTGGATGGCATAAAGGACTGCAGGGAGAGGGGAAGCAATTTTTGTCATGCTAGCATTTGACTATTAATACAATGTTTGGTGAAGGCTAAGAAATACTTTGTTGTAGTCTTCTTACACATGTAAGACACATGTAGAATTGTCATGCAAAACAAAGACATAGGCCTAAATCGGGTGGGAGAGGGGGTGGTACATGGTTCACCCAAGGCTCTTCTGAAGTTCTCAGTCCCTCCAGAATTCCTGGAATATGCTTATTCTGACCAAAAAAACCCAACAACCAAAAAGAGCGGATTCCTTTATTGGAAGCCTTGGGTATGACAATTCAGCTTTTAAATAGGTTGCAGCCCACTACACTGTTTGACATTAAAAGAAAACTTGTTTTTCAAAACTGGTAGACTTATAACCACCTGTGGAATTTTCTTGCCATTTTTGGTAGTTAATGTGTCTGTTGGTCCCTGGACCCACAAACATTGCCCACCTCAGACAAAGTCCAGTTGGTAGTTCTATATAGAGTAAGTAGCTAAAGGTAAAGGTTTTCCCTGTTGACAAGGTTGTCAAGTCATGTCCAACCATAGGGGGCGGTGCTCATCTCCGTTACTAAGCCAAGAGCCAGCGTTGTTCGAGGACTATTCTGTGATCATGTGGCTAGTTTACTTTCCCACTGAAGTGGTACCTATTTATCTACATTTTCGAATGCCCCATATCCTCTTCCACAGGATAGTGGTTGAGCTCCATGCAGAGGTGGATGTTATCATAATGAAAGCCATCCCAATGTAGAGGAGGGTCACAGTCGCCATCTGGACACTTGCCCACTGCAGCAGCTATTACCAAACTGCCCGGCAGTTTGGGATAGGTGGTAGCTCTGTGGGAGAGGTGTTTGTGGAGGTTATCCTGGCCATAGAGAGGTGCCTACTGTCACACACCATGTACCTGGGGAATGACTGTGAGACAGGGAGAGGTATGGATTCCCATACCTTGTGGTGTGCTCATAGCATGCATGGCCACCGCATGAGTGAATCTTCTGTCATTTCTTGCCCCTATCCCTGGAGTTCCTCATATGGTGCTTAAGGTACAGCCAATCGCACATGTTCCACAGTTGTCACTGTCTTCCCTTCCTTTGCCCCCTCCTGTCACCTGAAGTTCATGGATAGTTTCCTGCAAGTAGTGGGCACGGTGGATGGGTGCCACTGTCTGATCATGCCACCTGTGTGGCAGGTAGGCCAGTTCATCAACTGGAAGGACAACTTCTCCATCCTACTGCAGGGGACCTGTGACCACATGGGATGCTTTACGGATGTGGACATTGGTTGGAACAGAAGGAATCATGACAGACATGTTATGAGCAACTCTGCCATTTTCAGTACCATATTCATGAAAGGGAACTCAGCCTTCACCCTGAGAGGCAAGCAGATTGGACCACTCCTGCTGTCTGACAGTGCCTGCCTCATTTGGAAATGGTGCATGAAGCTATATCAGGGGGCCACTAATGTGAAGGAGGCACTGTTCAACAGGTGCCTACATTGTGTGAGTAATGTCATGGAAAGGGCATTCGGCTGTCTGAAAGCACATTGGAGGTGCCTGACCACCACATTGGTGGTGGCTGAGGAGAACATCATTCCCATCATTACTTCATGTGTGATCCTGAACAGCCTTTACAAGACTCAGGGCAGGGTGCTGGATCAGGCCTTGTGCCACATTTGCTGCTTTGTGCTGGAAACCCCAGGCACCCATGGTGGAACAAGAGGCGCAGAAGAAGGGAGAGAATGAGGTAGTGTGTGAGGCCGTAGCACAGTTCTTCTCTACCGGAAGAGGCGATTGTGGGTCGTGGGACAGGCCAGGGATCGTGCCAGTGCTCCAGGGCAGTCTGGGCCTCCAGGGCTGCAAGGAGGTGCTTGCTCACTAATTTCTGGCATTCCACCTCCCTCTTCCTGAACTCTTGTTTGTGATCTGGGAACATCTGGCAGGTGAGGTGTTGGCATCATGCTGGGCACAGGTTGCATGCTCCAGGCTGCTTCCATAAACCACTTGGGCCTTCCTGCATTTACACATTCATGTTGTGCAGTTCATGCACTGGTGCAATAATGCACACTTTCTGTGTTGGTGCAGAGCAAAGCAAGGGGCAATGAAGGGTCGTTCATTGGATTTAATCTGGTTGGCACTAGCAGTTGGGTTTAGACCTTCGAAAGTACTTTGAGATTTGTAGATGGAAAGATGCTGAATTCTCTTTCTTTCTTTAAAAAAAGCCTGCTTCTAAAAGCTAGAATGTTCTAGAAACAATATTTTTCTTCTCCTTCAGAATTAGCCTAAGATTTTTTTTAATGTGTTATTGAAATATAATGTGTTTGGTTTGTTTGTAAATGCATGTATATGTCTTTCAGGGATTAATGATGGAAGTACTGAGGCAGCAATGACTTTACTTGCTATGAGAGATCCAGTGTTCCAGCTAAACATTGCCACCCAAGGTATAATAACTATTATCATGAATAGCTTTACAGGTTTCTCTCTCTCTCTGTATTTCAACATCAAAATTAGTGTTGAATAAGCCCATTTTACTAATGTTTTGCAAATCTAGTATACTACTTTTCCCTTTGTCCTCCATTTTGCTGTTATATGGAGGGAAATATGTAAACTTCATGCATCAAAGCCAAATGAGAACAGAAAAGAGAATTGTTAAAATTATATACCTTTCTGTATTATTATGTAGAACTTCCAAGGTAGTTTATAGCAATAACAAATAATTTAAAAATAGGTAAAAACAATCCCTTCAGATACAGAGGGAAAATGCAGCAAGATTTTGTGACCCAGATAAAAACATAAAACAGTCATTAAGAATAACACTGAACCTGAAAGGATTAATGAGGAAGGAAAAGCTCTATGGTCTAATCTGCATTGCAGAAATAATGCAGCTTGACACAGGTTTAATTGCCATGGCTCAATGCTATGGAATTCTGGGATTTGTAGTTTTGTGAGGTATTTAGCCTACTGTGTCAGAGAGCTCTGGTGCCAACAACCTACAAATCTCAGGATCCTACCTTGGCAAATGATGTCAAACTTCATTATTTGTGTAACACAGATGCAGCCTTTGCCGGCCACTGAAATTTATTTATTTATTTATTTATTTCATTTTTATGCTGCCTTTCTCCCAGAAAGGGACCCAAGGCAGCTCACAAGATAAAAAGATTTTAAAACTTTACAATATGAATTTAAAAACAGTTAAAATCAACCAATTACAACAGTATACAATTAATATAAAAACAAACAAGAAGTTAAAATATAACTAAAACACACACCCCATATAAAAATCACCCTGTCACTGAAGCACAAAGTGGGTGCCATACAAACTTTGATGTAGGAGAGGTGATTCTATAATAGAAGAGGTATTACCGAGAAGCCCCACTTTCCTAACAACAATAACATTTATTTGTATGCTGCTTTTTTTCTAGTCTGGGATTTGAGGCATCTTACAACTGTTAAAACAGATGCAAAAGTAAAATTCATATCATGCAAAAATTAAAAATATAATTAAAATAACAATAGAACTAAAAGGAGTTAAAAGCAAGACCATTAAAAAGAAAACAGCAAACAGTACTGCACATTCTGAAATTATTATTATTATTACTTTATTTATATAGTGCTGTAGATTTACACAGTGCTGTACATACAGTCAATAAAATAGATAAAATTAGATAAAAAATAATAAAATAAAACATATTAATACAAAGAAGGCAACAAATTAAAAATGTCAAATAATCATCATGCAATACCTGTGAACGCTTCTCTGAACAATAGTCTTTAATTCAGCTTTGAAGCTGGTTAAAGAAGTGATGCCCCATGCTCATGGGGGAAGGAGGTTCCAGGAATGAGGGGCAGCAAGTGAAAAGGGACGAATCTGGGATGGAGCAGTAAAAATCCTAGGCTGAGACAGCAGACCTTGACTACCAGAACGGAGGGCATGGGTGGGACAATAAGGGGGAAAAAGCTCTGATAAATAAGGAGGGGCCAACCCATGCAGGGCTTTAAAAGTCAATAACAGAAGCTTATACTGAATACGGAAAGGGAGGGGGAGCTAGTGAAGGGATGACAATAAAGGAGAAATATGGTTGAAACGGTAAGCAGATGTGATAATGCATGCAGCAGAATGCTGGACCGAAATTAAAGGACGGAGGTGAGAAAGAGGGAGCCCTGCTAGGAGAAGGTTACAAAAATCTAGTCATGACCAATAGGACGTGGATCAAAATCTTGGCAGTAGAGGCCGAGATAAATGGTTGAATTTTAGCAATATTATACAAAAAGAATCTACATGCCTTGACTGTGGCCTGAATCTGGGGGATACACGACAGAGGTGAATCAAAAATAAAACCAAGACTGCGGGCTTCTTGAACAGGTCATTTTTCTCCTGAACAAATAGCCATCAAAGGCCTGCTGAAACATAAAGGTCTTCATCTGCCTATGAAAAGATAGCAGGCAGGGTGCCAATATAACTTGCCAAGAAAGGGAGTTCCAGATCCTGGGAGCAGCTGCTGAGAAAGCCCCTTCGATGTTCCACCTGGTGTACCTGTAAGGGTGGCGTGACTGGGAGAAGTGCTCCTTCAGAAGATCTCAAAACACAGGCAGGCCCACATGGGAGAATACGGTCTTTCAGATAATCTAGAGACCAAAACCATATAAGACTTTATAGATCATGACCAGCACTTTTAATTGTGCCCAGAAATGGATCATCAGCCAGTGGAGCTGTTGCAACAAGGGAGTTGTGTGCTCCCTGTAGCCATCCCAGTTAACAATCTGTCTGCAGCTCTTTGGAGCAGCTAAAGTTTCGAAATACTTTTTGAAGGCAGCTCCATGTACAGTATGTTTGTTGTTGGTAACCACCGTCAAGGTGATCTCGACTCATGGCAACCCTGTGGATGAGACACCTCCAAGGCTCCCCCATCCTCCACTGTGCTTCTAAGCTCTTGCAGATTCATACTCATGATTTCCTTAAAAGAGGAACTGGGAGGAGCATCGGCGGGGGATAACCCCCCCCCCCCAGGGAGATCGGCCCTCCAACGGACTCCTGAGGTGGAGAGGCAGTGCCTGGGGCCGCCAAGGCAACTAGGGAGCCCAATTGCCACCATCTGGGCAGCCTGTGCCTGTCCTCCAAGAGGAACCGAGAGGAGCATCGGCGGGGAATAACCTCCCCCCAGGGAGATCAGCCCTCCAATGGACCACGGGGAGTCAAACATCTAACACCTGGGCGAGGCGGGGGAGGCAAGGCCAATGTAACTTGGAGGACACATGTATATAAGTGGGGTGTTGAACTGGGAACATTATCCGCCCCCCCCTTTCCAAGCAGATTAAAGCAGACACAGCTGAGGCACGAGCTACTGAAGGACTTGAGGGAGGTGAGTTGGGTGGGACAAGCATTAACATTGTTACTAGTAGAACAGCTCTGAAATAGGAAGTGTTCCTTTAAATCTTTACAATGTTAACAGCAGACAAATTGCTAGGACTGGAAAGAAGCTGCAACCTGGGAAGAGTCCTCCCGCCCTCTCTCCTCATTCTTCCTTCTTTTGTAAGACATTGCCCATATATTAGGGGGTGGGAACTAGCTGGAGCACCCACCAAAGCCATCACATAATGGAGCTGGGAATAGTCTGGGAGCGGGCATTGAGGTTGTGTGGGAGCAGGGAAGGTATGGTGGCAACAGAGTGAAGAGATGTTACAAAAGAAGAAGGGATCAATGCTTAATACCTATCCCTTCTTCAGTTCACTCTGTTTCCCAGGATAACTTGGAGAGTGTACCAACCACACCACAGACCCTTACTCTGCTCCTTTGCAATGCCAGGTCGGTCAAAAACAAGACCCACATCATCCACGATCTGGCTTGCTTTACCGAAACCTGGCTGGGGAATGCTAGCGCTGCTACTTGGGTGCAGGCTCTCCCAGCTGGGTACACGTTCAGTGAGCAGACAAGGGAAAGTGGGCGGAGGAGCGGCGTGGCATTAGTTCACAGAAACAACCTCATCTTGACCAGGAAGTCTATCCGGAAAACAACCTGCATCGAGTGTATGTACCTTAGCCTGAAAACCAGGGATAGTTTGGGGATTCTGTTAGTATACCGGCCACCCCGTTGTCTAACAGACTCCCTAACCAAGCTGACCACCCTGGTCTCCGAGGTGCTGTTGGAGTCGCCCAGACTTTTGGTTCTGGACGATTTCAACATTCCACTCGAGAGCAGTTTGCAAGATCTAACCGGTGCGGCTCGGGAGTTCATGGATACCATGACAAACATGGGCCTATCCCAATTGGTTGACAGGCCCACACACTGTGCGGGTCATACCCTCGATGCAGCTTTTAGTACGGAACAGGAATATCCGTGGGTGGAGGTCATAAAAACCTCCATATTGTCATGGACGGATCATTTCCTGGTCAAGATGGAACTAAAGGCCACTGTCTGCCCCCCCCCCCCCGGGGTGGCGGACCCATTAGAATGGTCCGTCCTCGAAGGCTAATGGAACCAATTGGTTTCCAGAAGGCCTTAGAGGTTTTGATGGTTGGTAACACCGGTGATTCTGTTGAAGCCTTGATGAACATGTGGAATACCGATCTCACCAGGGCTATCAACACAATCGCTCTCAAGCGTCCTTTCCGGCCCACTTCAAATCGTAAGCCCTGGTATACGGAGGAGCTTAGGAGGATGAGGCGAGCTGGACAACGACTAGAGTGCGAATGGCGAAGGACTCGTCTCTCATCTGACAGAACTCGCCTTAGGAAGCACCTTGATTCCTATAGGGAGGCTTTACATGCAGCGCAGAATTCCTTCTGTTCTGCACCTATTGCGTCTGCAGAGTCTTGCCTGGCAGAGCTGTTTAGGCTGGTGGAGGAGCTGACGAAGGTTTCACCTCCGCCAAATCCCCTACTCAACCCAACGACAGCCTGCTGTGAGGCGTTTAACATCCACTTTGCAGATAAAATCTCTCGGATAAGAGCCGACTTGGACGCCAGTGTTTTGGCAGAATCCGTAGACGAGGTATCCAGCAACTCCGTTGATGGTAATTTACTGGATCAATTTCAATCTGTGAGTACCGATGACGTGGACAAGCTCCTTGGAAGAATGAGGAAGATGACTTGTCCTCTCGACCCTTGTCCATCTTGGCTGGTCGCCCGGGGGGGAACGCGTTGAGAGTATTCCTTCGGGATACAATCAATGCATCCTTTAGGGAGGGTTTTGTACCATCTTGTCTGAAGGAGGCGGTGGTTAGGCCACTCCTGAAAAAACCTTCCCTGGACCCCCTGGACAGAAACAACTACAGGCCAGTCTCCTTGCTCCCTTTTTTGAGCAAGGTGATCGAGAGGGCAGTTGCTTTCCAACTCCAAGCAGTCTTGTATGAAACCGATTATCTTGATCCATTTCAAACCGGCTTCAGGACAGGATATGGAGTTGAGACGGCCATGGTTGCTCTGACCGATGACCTCCGCCTGGGCATCGACAGAGGTAGTGTGACCTTGCTGGTGCTCTTGGATCTCTCAGCGGCCTTCGATACAATAGATCATGCCATCCTTTTGGATCACCTGAGAGAGTTAGGAATTGGAGGCACTGCTCTGCAGTGGTTCCGTTCCCTACTCTCGGGCAGATCCCAGAGGGTGAGGCTTGGGGACAGTTGCTCTTCCAAAACAGAGTTTAATTGTGGCGTCCCTCAGGGAGCCATCCTGTCCCCAATGCTATTCAACATCTATATGAAGCCTCTGGGTGAGATCATTCGGAGGCATGGAGCGCGGTGTCATCAGTATGCTGATGACACCCAGATATATTTCTCCATGACCAGATCATCAGCTCAGACTTCAGATGACGTCTCTCCTCTCAATGACTGTCTCAGAGCGGTAATGGATTGGATGAGGAAAAACAGATTGAAGTTAAATCCAGACAAAACGGAGGTACTGACAGTAACAGGCCCGAAACAAGATTTGGGAATACAGTCTCCAGTCCTGGATGGAGTCACACTCTCCTCCAAGGACTGTGTTCGCAGTCTGGGGGTACTCTTAGATCCGTCGCTTCACATGACTTGTCAGGTGAATGCGGCGGTCAGGGGTGCCTGTTATCAGCTTTGGCTGATATGCCAGCTGCACCCTTATCTGGATATGAGGGATCTGGAAACTGTTATACACGCTTTGGTAACCTCACGTCTGGATTACTGCAACGCACTCTACATGGGGCTACCCTTGTGCCTAACCCGGACACTGCAACTGGTACAAAACATGGCAGCCAGGCTAATTACCAGAACATCAAGGAGGGAGCACATAACACCAGTGCTCAAATCCCTCCACTGGCTGCCAATTAGTTTCCGGGCACAGTACAAGGTGTTGGTGTTAACCTTTAAAGCCCTACATGGCTTGGGTCCATCTTATCTCAGGGACCGCCTCTCCCCGTACGATCCCCCCCGCGCACTTCGGTCCTCTGGGAGGAATCTGTTGAAGCCCATGAAGACTAGGCTGGCACAGACCTCCCAGAGGGCCTTCTCTGCGACCGCTCCCAGACTATGGAATGGCCTGCCGGATGAGATCTGTCTTATTACTACCCTTGCTGCTTTCAAGAAAGCAGTAAAGACAGATCTCTTCCGGCAGGCTTTCCCGGAATAATCCCCCGGCTCTAGCGGAGGTTACCTTACGCTCTTAACCCCCCATAGTACATGGACATGCCCAAATTGTTTACTTTGTTTTTATTTGTTTTTGTTTTGTTTTTGTTTTTATTATGTTTTTAAGAATCGTTTTAACTTTGTTATTATAGTTTAATTTAGTTTTAAGGGGTGGGAGGATTAGGGTGTGGGATATAGGAATTTTACAGTGTTTTTAAATTATGCTGTACGCCGCCCCGATTGCTGAGCAGAGGGGCGGCTTAGAATAAAACTTCTTCTTCTTCTTCTTCTTCTTCTTCTTCTTCTTCTTCTTCTTCTTCTTCTTCTAATCCATCCATCTAGCATGTGGTCTTCCTTTTTTCCTACTTCCCTCCACCTTTCCTAGTATTATGATCTTCTCTAATGACTCATGCCTTGTCATGATGTGGCCAAAATTTAGTCATCTTTGCCTCCAGGGAAAGATCTGGTCCAGGACCCATTTATTTGTTCTTTTTGTTGTCCACGGTATCCTCAGCACTCTTCTCCAGCACCACATCTCAAATGAATTTATTCTCTTTTTGTCCATTTTCTTAACGGACTAGCTCTCTCATCCATACATGGTAATGGGGAATACAATTGCCTGTACAATTCTAACTTTTGTGCTTAGTATTTGCCGGCGTATAAGATGACCCACGTATAAGACAACCCCCCCATTTTTCCAGTCAAAATATAGAGTTTTAGCACCTCTAGCCTCATTATCCTTATATCCGGCGTATAAGACGACCCCCCCCCCCACTTTAGCCACAGATTTTGCAGGTAAAAAAGTAGTCTTATACGCAGGAAAATAAGGGTTATATCTTTGCTCTTTAGGAGCTTTTCTAGTTATTTCATAGCTGCCCTCCTCAATCTTAGTCTTCTTCTGATTTCTTGGCTGCAGTCCCTTTTCTGATCAATGTTTGATCCAAGGTAGGAAACTTTTTTACTATTTCTATATCCCCATTGCCTAGGTTGAACTTGTGAAAATCCCCCATGGTCATTATTTTGTTTTATTTATGTTCAACAATACGCCTGCCTTTGCACTTTCTTCTTTGACCTTCCTCAGTATTTGGTCTAGGTCTTTGGTAATTTCTGCTAATAGTATGGTGTTGTCTGCATACGATTGTTGATGTTCCTTCCTCCTGTTTTCACTCCTCCTGCCTCTGTGTCCAAGCCTGCTTTTCTTATAATACGTTCTGCATACAAGCTCAAAGAGAGGGTGATAAAATGCCGTGTGTTACAGTAAAAATGGGGTATTAGCTAAGGAATGTGTTCTGACAGCTCTGGGAATAGATGCAGCTGGCACACAAGCATTCCTGGTCCATGCTGAAACTTGAGCTTTCAGTCTCAGGGCTGAATTCAGGAGGACACTCAAACTATGAACCTGCACCTTCAGGGGAAATGTAATCCCATCCAGCTTTGGTTGAATCCCCATTTCCTGATTTGGCTTTCAACTAATCAGAAGCAGCTCTCTCTTACCTGGATTAAGTTTCAATTTGTTCAACCTCATCTAGTCCATTACTGTCGACAGGCACTGGTTTATAATTGAGGTAGATTGCTTGGATTGAGGTGAAAAGGAGTATCATCTGCTTATCTATCATTTGCATACAGATGACACTGAAATGAACAATACATTTTTTAAAGGGGGGGGGAGTGAGGGAGAGAAGAAAGGCTAGAGCAGGTTACTAAGTACAAAAAATTGATCAATTCTGAAACCTTTAATTGAAGAAGCCCAAGACAGGCCATCATTTTGAGTTTATTTATTTAGACCTTTAGTTTGTTGGCTGATGAGTCAGCTGATTGAAAAAGTCACTCATGAACTGATGATGTACTTAGAAATGGCCATGCTAGCAATGATAATTCCTTGGCATTTAGAACATTTTGAGTTACAAATGCTTGCTGGTTATTACTTAAGCTATAAGGACATATTTTATGCTGGTTAAAGTTGGTTTAGCATAAATGCCTACAATTCTGTACTTTTCCTGTACCTTGCTAGTACTGCAATCATTTTGGAGGGTGAGAATTTGTGTACATCACTTCTTTCAAACAGGATGTGCCTTCTCAGTTGAGGGTAGGTTACCTGTGGCTCTTGAGATGTAGGACAACTTCTATCCTGATCCTTTAGTATGGAGTTTAGAATTCAGGATTTGTAAGGCCATAGTTTTCTACCCTGCCTTTAGACCAGGAGTGGGCAAAGCTGAATCCTGAGGCAGTAGGTAATCTGCAAAGTTGTTCTGTGGCCCTTGGTTTCTGCAGACTCCCCCAAACTGTCTTTTCTATCTTTTCAAAATGTGAAAAATTGAAAAAGAAGCCATTCACTTTTTTAAATAGGTTGCAGTCCCCTCCTGCACTGTTCAGCGAAACAAAACTGTTTTTCAAAACCAAAAGTTTACTTTAGCCACTTCTAGGGCAGTTATTTTTGTCAGTCTGTGTGTCAGGTGTTGCATAGGCAACTTGCCTGCCATATAATATTGGAATTTGGTGTGATGGGTTATATAATGGAATGAAATTGATTATTCATGGTGATCTCAGACACAGGTGCTAAGATAATACTAGAAAGGAGGCACACATGAGCCAAGCCTATTCAAGGTTGTTTCTGTGGAAGAATCTGGTTGTAACAGCAAATAAGTGTGTGGTATAGGAAGGAGAAGAGAAATGTGTTAATTACAATGAATAAGAATTAAGCCCATCTGAACTTTGAAATTGTGTGTAGTTTAATCAGGCAATTTTAATGCTTGCTGGTCATTTCTGACAATGAATGCCACTGGAGTGGATCTGTAGTTTCTCCAAAAAGTTTTTCTGAGGTTTAACCACTGAAGCCTCAATTTCTGAATTATCATAGAATCATAGAGTTGGAAGAGACCACAAGGGCCATCCAGTCCAATTCTCTGCCATGCAGGAACTCAAAATCAAAGCATCCCCGACAGGTGGCCATCCAGGCTCTGTTTAAAGACCTCCAAAGAAGGAGACTCCACTACTTTCCGAGGGAGTGTGTTCGACTCTCAAACAATGTATCCTGCTGGACTTGACACCCTGTGCTGATCTAGCAGCAGAAAATGGCCCTTTGGATCTGCCCACCCAATTTAAATACATGAAATAAATCAGTTTGACACCACTTGGCTCAATGCTATGGAATTTGAGATTTGTAGTTTAGGATGGGGCACCAGAGCTCTGTGGCAGGGAAGACTAAATATCTCACAAAACTACAAATACCAGCAATCCATAGCATTGAGTCATGGCAGTTAATGTGGTTTCAAACGGCTTTATTTTTGCAGTGTGGCAGCAACCCTAGGCATTGAACTTCATAGGAACTTGTGTGCAATTCTGTACATGTGTATCAAGAGCAAGCTTCATTGCAATCGATACAACTTTATTTAGTTATGACAAATCTTTAACATTTATTTCCCTGGAAGCTAAGTTCAATTAACTTAGCATGTCTTCAATCTGTGGTGTCCCATATAACAAGGTTGGGCAACTGTGGCAGTCTAGGGGGGCATATTAGCTCCCTAGGAGACTGCCATAAATAAAAAAATAAAATTTATAATTTATTGTCATCAAATACCCCCACTTTGTCCAGCTGTGCCATATAAAGTATACAGTATAAATTTCCTTAAGCTGTTAGGCTGCATCAATAGAGGTATAGTGTCTAGATCAGGGGAAGTAATAGTGCCACTCTATTCTGCTTTGGTCAAGCCCCACCTGGAATAATGCTGTGTCCAGTTCTGGGTACTACAATTCAAAAAGGATGTTGACAAATTAGAGTGTGTCCAGAAGAGGGCAACCAAAATGGTGAAGGGTCTGGAAACCATGCCTTATGAGGAAAGACATAGGGAGCTGGGTATGTTTAGCCTGGAGAAGAAACAGTTAAGATGTGGTATGATAGCCCTGCTTAGGTATTTGAAGGGGTGTCACATTGAGGATGGAGCAAGCTTGTTTTCTGCTCCTCCAGAGACTAGAACATGGAACAACGGATGCAAGCTACAGGAAAAGAGATTCCACCTCAACATTAGGAGGCACCTCCTAACAGTGAGAGCTGTTCGACAGTGGAACACACTCCCTCAGAATGTGGTGGAGTCTCCCTCTTTGGAGGTTTTTAAACAGAGGCTGGATGGCTATCTGTCGGGGATGCTTTGATTGTGATTTCCTGCATGGCAGAAGGTTGGACTGGATGGCCCTTGTTGTCTCTTCCAACTCTATGATTCTATGATTCTACTTCAGTTGCAGAATGTTGGATTTTATAATTACTGATAGTTTTGGTGCAAAATGCCATACTTTTTAAATTTATTTCTTGAAATTATGTTCCACCTTTCTCCTAGGATAGGAGATACAAAGCCGGTTGCAGCATAACCTCCCGGTCCGATCAGTTTCCGGGCCCAGTACAAGGTGTTGGTTATTACCTTTAAAGCCCTACATGGCTTTGGTCCATCCTATCTTCGGGACCATCTCCTTCCATCCAATCCCACATGCACACTATGGTCCTCTGGGAGGAATTTGCTTCAGCCTGCTAAAACTAGACTGTCAACAACCTCCCAGAGAGCTTTCTCGGAAACCACTCCCAGATTATGGAATGGCCTGCTGGATGAGATCTGTCAATTTACATCTTTAAACAGCTTTAAAAAGGCTGTCAAGATGGATCTCTTCTGGCAGGCCTTTCCAGGATAGATAATCCAGGCCTCAGGAACCCTTGTTAGGAGGGTCCCCAATAGTCCTTCTCTTAGAATTAATACAAAGCTGCCCAGTTTCATCATCACTGTTATTAGTTGTGGTTTGTATTTGTTGTTGTTTTATCTGTTAGTCTTAATCCGTATCTGGTTTAATACTTTTTTAAGGGGGGGACGGGATGGGGTTTGATGTAGTCTAATTTTAATATTTGTTAGCTGCCCCGATTGATTTCAGAGGGGTGGGATAAAAATAAATTATTATTATTATTATTATTATTATTATTATTAAAACACACACACACAATAAATTAAAAATACAAATTAAACAAATTGTACTATTAAAGCACCAAGTAAAACAGTTTCAAACACCAGATTAATAATAAATAAGCACTGAGTTCAACACATCCCTCTTAAAATGTCATTATCTATTAGGTTGTTAGTTGTAGAAGAACCTGCTTGCATAGAAGAGTCTTGCCTGCCAGCAGAATGTCAGACTTTAGAAGGGAATTGAGTATTATAAGAGCAGTCATCCAAATTATATTTGAGTTAAAACTATGGGCCTGTACAGACTGCCAGAAATAATCCATCTTGAGACCACTTTAACTGTCCTGGTTCAGTGCTAGGGAATCATGGGAATTGTAGTTTTTCCTGAGACATTGAGTCTTCTTTGTCAGACAGCTCTGGTGCCACAATAAACTACAGCTCCCATGATTCCTTAGCACTGAGCCAGGACACTTAAAGTGGTCTCAAACTGGATTATTTCTGGCAGTCTGTATAGGCCCTATGTCTCTTAGCACATTAGCTCAGTTGAAGTTGTGTAATTTGATTATTTCCATTTTAATGGTTACATATACATTAAGATGTAACTTTTTTAACATTTTTATTTTTGTGAAAAAAGAAAAAACACAGGATTTCCCCCATAACAAGGAAATGAATGTTGCCGATAGTTTACCAGATGAGCATAATGAAGAACACAGTACAGTCTGCCATAATTTGCCATGTTGTCTGCCTTCAAAAAATGAACTCGTTTCTTCAGAGGATGTGAACAGAGCTGTTATAGAGGATCCAAATACTGAACCATTGGATTTGGAAGATAGCTTACAGGAGGAAAACATTGAGTTACTTCCTGAATCTTTAAAATATGAACCAGTTTCTTCATTCAGTAGAAAGTGTTCCACTATATCAGGTTTCGAAGAATGTTCACAAGAAACAACTAGAGCTAGCAGGTTTGTGTTGCTATATTAATCATACCTCTTACTTTTTATTTAGAAATCCCACTGAGTCTTTTAAAAAAATAAGTATTATTGCCTTGATATCTTAATACTTATAGTTGTGTAACCAAGTTTCTCCAACTCATCTTCATCCAAGTTTCTCCCCTTTTTTTCTGATTTAAACACAAATACCCTCATTACTCTTCTTCATGTTAGATGCATGTCTTGAAACTGTAAAGGCTTGCAGGGCTTCCTCACCAAACAAAGTGTAAGGGCTAGTATTCTAAGGATAA
This sequence comes from Phrynosoma blainvillii, assembly GCA_026167975.1. NCBI lineage: Eukaryota > Metazoa > Chordata > Lepidosauria > Squamata > Phrynosomatidae > Phrynosoma > Phrynosoma blainvillii. Next base: position 55,427,944 of record JANUYF010000002.1, on the reverse strand, counting down.
GCAAATGTTATTACCATAATTCCAGGTGGTCAGGAACTGTTAATTACAGACATAACATATAATCAGAAACAGGAAAAGATTTTTGATTACAGCTCCCAATTTCCCCCAACCAGACTCTCAAAATTAACTTTTTCGAGCTCTGCATATAGAATTACATTATTTGAGGGAATTCATGTACCATTTTTCTGCTGTCTGCATTGGTGTCCAAGATTGCTATTTTGTTTTGTTTCATTTAATAAATGTTCAAAGCATTAAGGTTACTTGGTGGTATGCTCTGTTTGTCTGCAGTGTGTCATCTACTTTCAAAGAAAATAAAACTTTTAGACCAGCACGATTCAGATTTCGAAAACTTAAACCAAATCTTAACAGAGGCCTGGGGTTAAACCAGAATACGTCTCGAAAACCTTTTGGCCTGATTTCAGAAGTGGAACAATTTAATCAAATCCAGAATGGTAAGTGTATAGTTCATTACATTTAAAATCAGGTAAGGCTTTATGGCTGCCTAACCAGGACTTTCAGTTGTGCCTGAAAACAAATAGATAGCTAGTGAAAGTGCTGCAAGTTCAATTGCTCCCTATAATCACAGTTTATAATATGATCACAGCATTCTGGACATGATGACGTTTCTGACCACTTTTCAAAGGCAATCTATGGCACAGGATGTTTTGTTGTGGTCAGAAAAGAAATCATCAGGAATGGGTGCAAAAGCATTCTTGGCCCCACCAAAACCTGGACATAGAAGGTTTAGGACCAAATGTTATATCACCAAATTGGAGACCTGCAACTTCAAGCACACAGTGATCTTATCCAGGAAACTCTAGATTGAAACTGTATTTGTATATGTTTTACAGTTGTAAGCCACCTTGATTGGGTTACCAAAGGGCGGGATATAAATTATTATTATTATTATTATTATTATTCCCTGATCTGAGTTTTGCTGGACAAGGAACACAATTTTCTAGATTTAAAAATGTTATGTCCCTGCTCCCTTCGACTGTCTTAACATGCATGCTCACATTTTGCTGTTTTGCTTCAAATTGTTGTCAAATTACAACAACCCAAAGTTTAAATGTATCATGGGGATTTTTTTTTTTTTGGCAAGATTTGTTCAGAAGAGGCTTATCTTTGCCTTTCTTTAAGGCTGAGAAAGGTTACCCAGTGGCTTTCCATGGTGAAGCAGGAATTCAGATCCTAGTCTCCAGGGTCCTAGTCCAAAACCCAAACCACTACACCTTGCTGGTTTTCTATGCAGGCATAATGATTTCACTGATATCTGATATTCCATTATTTATTCTTCAAGTGAGCAATAATAGATATTTGGCTAGCCTTCTAAGATGGAGCCATACTCTTGTTTTGCTGGTAATAGATTATGAGTCCTTTGTAGAGCACATCACTACATCTTTATAGAACAAGATCACTTGGGGATAAAGCTAAATATGTCCTATCAAAGTTATAATTTCATCCAAAATAGCATATACTGTGTGATGTTCTAATGTTTAAAATAACAGAGGTGTCAACAAATACTACAGAAGAGCAGAAAGTTGAACTGGAAGAAAATCTCAGATTGGAAGAGCTAGCTCAGAGTAGTTCTGCAGAGAACCATGATTTACAGCTTGAAAGTGCTGGACCTGCTATGCAGAAAAACAATATTAAAAGGTATAAACATTACTTCTGTTTTATATGTTAATATATTTAATCTCTTACTTCGGTTTTATATGTTAATGTATTTAATCTCTCTCTTTGGTGTTGTGAGATAATATGTTTCAAAATATGTAGTAAAAGTGCTTTGTAAAATGGGGTCATATGCAGGATGGAGTTCACCAGAAATACTGGAAATATACCGTTACAGTTTAAAAAAATGGTATCCATGTACTTTATTATATACTGTCCATTTTCCATAAGCAACTCTTGATATACAGCAATGAAACATCTTTCTTAAATGTAACTTGATGCCACTTTTGAGGCATTGTATTCCTTATTACCTGAACTTATTTATTATTGAATTATATAGCTATTGCATAATGTAAATTCTTTAGAGCAGTTAACAATATTTTTAATCACTTTGACAAAAAATGGCCGTAAACCTGGTGTGATTTGCTTCTTTCAGACTATGCAATATAAAAACATTTTAATGTTTAACTGGTAAACATTTTATAAGTCAAGCTGTTCATTTTTCCAAAGCAAAAACCTGGTAAAAGAGACTTGGGAAGTCACATCAGAGTTAACTGCTTTCAAGTTTTCTCCAGAAGCTGAAACTTCCCCTACTAAACTACCATGTGACCTCAGTGCAAACAATGTCCAAGTTTCTAGTCCTGTTGAACATCAGTTATCTCCAGGTGAAGTAGCACAGGTAAGAGAGTTTTGCTTTGTAAGAGAGTTTTGCTTTATATAACTGAAATAATTACTTCCTGGAACTGTTTAATAAAAGACTATAAAAGAGGCCAGCAAAAATATTGATATATATATTTTATTTATAACCTTTATAACATACAAATAAAACATAGCTAATGGTATTATTTACATACTAATCATTTCTAGTAATTAGTTATATTTGCGAGAATGAAAACCTTCTACCTATATAATAGTTGAGAACCAAATACTTCCTTTTAACTCTTAACTTTGTTATTTTCTTTTTACCTTACATTGTATTTAAATCACACTATCAACAGCAGTCTTTACTTTTTCAATAAGTTTTTCGTGGATCTGCTTCTTACAAAGTTTCTATAAAGTTACTCAAAGTTACTCTTACAGAGTTACTAAGATTTCAAAATGAAAGTATAATAATCAAAGAGAAGGTTATTAAAAAAACAAACCATATGCTTATATCAAGTTTACAATCTTCTTGTAAATGTTCATTCCCTATTCACTGCAAAACACTATATAATCAAGCCATATCTTTTTCTCCTTCTTTTAATGACTTATTATTTAGTCTGCATGTAAGTTTATCTAGTTCAATCATATCCAGTAGTTGTATTAGCCATTCTTCAATTGATGGTATTGTTATCCCTTTCCAATATTTAGCTAAGAGAATGCGTGCAGATGACACCATATATAAAATTAATTTCCAATGTTCTTTTTGAATTGCTTTATCTAATAACGATGTCATGTTAAGCAAAAATAATTCAGGTCTCATAGGAATAGATTTCCCTATAATTTGTGACATTTTAGATTGTATTGATTTCCAGTATTTTTTGATAATAGGACAGCTCCTAAGTGAAAAAAGGATCCTTGTGTTGCTTTGCATTTCCAACATGTTGGGTCAACTTCTTTATACATTTTATTTAATTTATCTGGGGTAAGATACCATCTATGGAATCTCTTGATATAATTTTCTTTAAGGTCCTGAGATTTAGTAAATCTTTGTGTCTTTCTCCAAGAATCTTCCCATTGTTCTAAAGTTATTGTATTTTGACTATTTTGATCCCATTTAACCATGTTGTTAGTTACTTGTTCTTTCTCTAATTGTAATCTTAATAATGTGTCATAGATTTTGAATATCATTTTCCCCTTTTCCTTAATTAAAGTGTCTCCTAATTTGTCATATCCCATGTCAAAGTCTTCCTGTTTTTTATCCATTGCAAATCTTTCTTGAAGTTGTCGATAAGTAAACCAATGACAATTAAATCCTTTTTTCTTCAGCAAAAATATTGATATTGAAGGGTGAAGTATATTCTGGGGATTCCTGATCCAGTAATTGTATGCCACTGTACAAACTGGACATCCTTGTTTATAAGTATAGTTGACCCTTTGTATCCATAGATTCTTTATACACAGATTCAGCCATCCACAACTGGAAAATATATTTTTTTAAAAAGCCAAACAGCAAATCTTAATTTTGTCATTTTAAAAATAAGAGATACCATTTTACTATGCCATTGCATTTAATGGGACTTGAGCATCTATGGATTTTGGAATCTACCAGGAGTGTGTGTTGGAACCCAACCACAGTGGATACCAAGGGCCCACTGTATTTGTTGGTGTACAGATTTCTCTCTTTACCTTTTCCCCTTCTTCCTCTATTGTCTGTACTTTTAGTTTGCATTGCTTTGAATTTGGAGACTTGATCACACTTTTCCTAATTGTGATTTTAATGGTCATTGTCTGCAAAAGGACATGTCAGGCTATTCTTTCCATAAGTGTTCTGGCTAACTTTTTGTTTTGTTTTGTTAATAATGAACCAGAGCACTGTCATCTGTGAAGCAGTTATAGAAGTTTTAGTTTGCAGTCAAGTCTTTAATGATTAGAAGAAATGGAAGATTTTATTTTCTTTAAATTACAGTCGTCCCTCCCTGTTCGCTAACTTTGAGTCTGCAATCTGGGTCTTGTGTGGTCCAGCAAGCAGGGAGGGATAAAATGGCACCTGCGCCCTCCCGCAGCACACACGCAGAGCTGCTCACAGGAGCGTGCGGCCATTCAAACCAATGGGGCTTGCATATTTGCAGTTGTTATGAATTTTGATATGATCTGTGAATAAGTCAAGGATAAAACATAGGGGTATATAACAAAGGATCTCAAGGATGAAACAAAGGAAAACAATGCCAAAGAACTTACAAAATTCAAGCAGGCATAACTGTTTGCGCTCACTCTAAAGGTTAGATGGATGAGAGAGTAGAGGGGGGTGTCAGTGCTTCCAGGACAGATTACATTCTTGCCTTTCACCAGGGGATTAAAAAAAGAGTTAAAGTAAGTATTTACATTGGCCCCTTGGATAAGTCAGCTCAGGTTTTTTGGGTCAATTATTTAACTAAAATTTCTAGATGTATATACATGAGTATAGATACTTGAGTATATACAGTAAGTATTTTAATTCAGTAGTTATTTTTCTTCAGTTGTTACTTTTGCTGAGTCATTTCTTTCCTTTTGCTTTTTTTAAAGCAATATCATGGGATAGGAGAAGCTATTTCTATTAAAAGATTTATTAAAAAAATTATAGTTTTACAGTCTCATATTTTCTGAGCATTATGTTTGATATGTTTCAACCATGTAACATTTTTTTTACTAGGTTGGAATCAGCAAGTATTCCAGTATTTCAGCAAATACCAATATGACTTCAGGTATATTTTATGCTGTTTTATGATCAAATATTTTTGCTTTTTGAATGAGCTTTACATAAATAACATTTTCATCTGAAAGTAACTAGTAAAAAGACATAAACACAGAAGTAGATCATTTTAAAAGATCTTCGATGTCATTAAAATGCTCCATACTGGAGTGTATAATGAGATTGTTGGTCAATATTTAATTTTTTAATGTAATATTAATGAGGATTAAATAATCCTTCCTTTGAACAAGATGATCCTTTGTTAGAAGTTCAGTGGGATATATAGGTGGCTAGGACCTGTCTTTCATACCCACTACACATGTAATAATAATAATAATAATAATAATAATAATAAATTTTATTTTTAACCCGCTCCTCTGCTCAGCAATCGGGGCGGCGTACAACCTTATTAAAACAGTAAGCAATTAAAATATTCCCAGATCCCACACCCTAACCCTCCCACCCCTTAAAACTAGATTAAACCAAGAAAGAATTAAAATGAATTTAAAACATAAATACAAATGAAATAATTTTTTGGGCAGTATACAAACAGTGGCAGATTAAGGGGCAGGTAGCAGACCTCTGCCCTTGCCGGGAAGTTATTCCGGGAAGGCCTGCCGGAAGAGATCCATCTTTACTGCTTTCTTAAAAGCAGCAAGAGTGGTAGTAAGACGGATCTCGTCCAGCAGGCCATTCCAAAGTCTGGGAGTGGTTGCAGAGAAGGCCTCTGGGAGGTCTGCGAGAGCCTGGTTTTCATGGGCTGCAGCAGGTTCCTCCCAGAGGACCTAAGGGTCCGTGGGGGGTCACAGAGGAAAGAGGCGGTCCCTAAGATAAGATGGACCCAAGCCATGTAGGGCTTTAAAGGTTAGAACCAACACCTTGTACTGTGCCCGGAAACTAATCGGCATCCAGTGGAGGGATTTAAGCACCGGTGTTATGTGCTCCCTCCTAGATGTTCCAGTAATTAGCCTGGCTGCCATGTTTTGTACCAGTTGCAGTTTCCGGGTTAGGCACAAGGGTAGCCCCATGTAGAGTGCATTGCAGTAATCCAAATGTGAGGTTACCAGAGCAGGTACCACAGTTTCCAGATCCCTCATATCCAGATAGGGGCGCAGTTGGCATATCAGCTGAAGCTGATAACAGGCACTCCTGACCACCGCATTCACCTGACTAGTCATGTGAAGCGACAAATCTAGGAGTACCCCCAAGCTGCGAACACAGTCCTTAGAGGAGAGTGTGACTTCATCCAGGACTGGAGACTGTATTCCCAAATCTGGTTTCGGGACCGTGACAGTCAATATCTCCGTTTTGTAGCAGTTAGGTTCATCAGCAAGTGCCCTTCAGCATTATTCGTAAGTCTTATTTCTGCTTGCTTGGGTGAATATAAGAAGAAGGTATCAAGAAGGTATATAAAGATAATTGCTATTTTGGAAAAATAGGAGCTAGATAGATTAAATTAGGGATGGTATGGGAATTTCCCAATTTCCCAAATGGGGTTGAATTCCCAACCAGTTTGGGAATTGGTGTGGGAATTATAAAAACCACAAACTTCCACAAACTTCCCACAGCTTGAAAGATGAGGAGGAAAATTGTAGAAGTTTGTCAGTTGACCATCTATTTCTCTTTTTTCTACCACCTTACTCTGCCTAAGCTCCAGATTTTGCTGGAAAAGGCTGTGAAAAGACTTTTCAGTTTCTTCTTCCTCTAGATGGTATGACAGCTGAAAAATCTTTTTTCATAGCCTCTTGTTAGGTTTGGGGCTTGGAGGGAGGTAAATTGTGGGAAAAACAGAAAAACAACAACAGAAAAACAGAAACTAGATTGTCAGTTGCCATTTATCCACAACTCCCCCCTCCTGCAACTTCTCTCTGCAACTCTCCCCTCAAAAAACTTTCACAGAAATTAAATGCAATCTGTTGACTTTCTGACAACTTACTTCCTCCTCTGGTTTGACAGCAGTAACGGCTTTTCACAGCTGATGATTTCTGTGCAAGTTTGGAGCTGTTGGGGGGGGGGGGTTGCAGGGAGGAAAATTTTGTGGAAAAATAGTACTCAGTATGTGTCAGCTTAAAAAGCTGATCACTTTTCAATAAATGGTGCATAGTTTCCACAGGGGCAAAAATTTTTTTCTACACTTCCTGACACTGTGGGAAGAAAAATAGATGGATTTTTCTCAACAACCATTAGGATGGGGTAAATCAAGAATTACCATCCCTAGATTACATTCAACAAATACTTTAATATATGTTGTGAGAGTCATTGAATGCCTTTTAAATGGAAAGGATATTAAAAGAATTTAAAAATTTAAAATTAATTATTTAAAAGGGAAAATCAGCACATTATAAAACATGTTAATTCACGGGCATAGTTTTTAATCTAATTATATATGATTAAAGAGCATAGCTGAGTTTCATTTGTTGCCTTATGCCTTTACCAGTTATGATTGGCCTTGTTTTAAAGTGACCATATACTATAAGAATATCTGTGGCATGGTGGAAGTTGTATGAAGCTTTAATCATTTGCATGAAATTATTAAACAGTGCAGACATCTGTACAGGACATTTTCTGCTGTGGACCAATATTATGATGTATTTTTCCTAGAGAGGTTTGGTTGGAACCCTTTGATTCATTTTCAAACAGGCATTAAAATTAAGCAAACTTTTAGAGGGAAACCGCCATCTGTCTTCAGAGTTTTGCACCTTAAAAGGCAGTTCCAGTTTTAAAAAATAGGTAAAATAAGTCAGTGGGCATTTTAAAATTATATAGTTTTTATGGGCTTTTAAGGCTATGAGGCAGGCTGTGTTCTAGAAGCCTGAAAAGCTCACAAAAAACTATGGATGCCAGCCGTGAAAGCCTTCAACTTCACATTTTAAAATTACTTTTTCTTGTGCTGCTTCTCTCTTCTATTTCTGCACTTCTTGTATGGATTATTTCCTATTATATTTTATTTTGTTAGTGTATTTTCTTTCTGTGAGATGGGCATCTTGCCTAGTAAGGCAGAATATCAACATTAATGTAAAGAACATGTCTTTGAAAAAAGCAAGCAGAAGACATAATTAGCTGAACAAAGAATAATCCTACTCTTTTTTTGCTGCACTTTCATTAACCTTTGCTTGTGGTGGGCTTGGGAAGAGCGTGTGGAATGATGTGTTTAATGATCTTGTATCCATCATTTGTATATCTTGGTAGTGACTGGTGACATCAGAGAACATCCAACCACAGAGGAGGAGCCAACATTCATTTTAACTTTAGTGGAAATCCCAAATCATTCAGAAGATTGCAGGGATATACCCACTTCGCTTTCTCAAACTGCTGAGGAATTGCTTCCAGCTCCAGTATTTTTCACTCCATGTGATACAGGCTCAGCAGAACCAGAAAGAGAAGATAGGTAAGTAGTAATATCTGTCAACATGAACCAGTGTTTATTCTTCTAATTTCTTAAGATTGGGAATCATGACTTTTACTATGAGTCCAGGGCCGGTTTCTCTTTTTGCCCTACTGTCCTAAAGTTCTGATTGTGACTGGAAAAAAATTAGAGGAGAGATTATGAGCCTGATGACTCCTTTCTAGGCTCCAGGGGTGAACAATGTATGGCCCCAATGGCATGTTTCTTTTCTGTTAGCTCAAGGCAAAGCAAAGCAAGGCAAGATTTTCAGTGTGAGAACAATGCTTATTGTCCTGTTCCAATTGTACAGTAGTTATTTGAAATAAAATATTATTGAACTCAAGTGAAACTCTTTTTAAAAAAATATGGTGATGGTCACTGCAGTCTTAAGTCTACTTAAAATGCTTATGTCAGTTAATAATAATAATAATAATAATAATAATAATAAAATTTATTTGTATCCCACCCCTCTGACGAACAGTCGTTAGAGAGCTATTAGCACTGGGCCCAGTGCTGTTCAACATCTTTATCAATGACTTGGATGACAGAATAGAAGGCATGCTTGTCAAATTTGCAGATGACACTAAATTAGAAGGGGCTGCTAATATCCCAGAGGATGGGATCAGAATTCAAAATTACCTTAATGGATTAGAAACCTGAGACAAAACTAACAAATTGAAGTCCACCAAGGAGAAATTTTGGATACTACACTTGGGCAGTAAAAATGAAATGCACAGATATAGATGGGTGATACATGGCTTGGGGGCAGTACATGCAAAAGAGATCTAGGAGCCTTAGTGGACCACAGGCTGAACATGATTCAGCAGTGTAATGCTGCAGCTAAGAAAGCCAGTGCAATTCTAGGCTGCATCAATAGGGGTATAATGTCCAGATCAAGGGAAGTAATAGTACCACTCTGTTCTGCTTTGGTCAGACCTCTGGAATATTGTGTCCAGTTCAGGTTACCACAATTAAGGATGTGGACAAGCTGGAGCATGTCCAAAGGAGGGTGACCAAAATGGTGAAAGGTCTGGAAACCATGACCTGTGAGGAGTGGCTTAGGGAGCTGGATATGTTTAACCTGGAAGAGAGCAGGTTAAGGGGTGACATGATAGCCATATTTAAATATTTGAAGGAATGTCACATTGAGGATGGAATAAGCTTGTTTCTGCTGCTCCAGAGACTAGGACACAGAACAGTGGATTCAAGCTACAGAAAAAGAGATTCCATGTAAACATTAGGAAGAACCTCCTGATGGTAAGAGGTGTTTGATAGTGGAACACACTATGTTGGGGAGAAGTGGAGTCTCCTTCTTTTAAACAGAGGCTGGATGGCCATCTGTTGGGAGTGTTTTGATTGTGTTTTACTGAATGGCAGGACATTGAACTGGATGGCCCTTGGAGTCTCTTCCAACTCTATGATTCTAAAGCTCAGTCACTTTTAACATGATATTGTTCTATAGCCCTAGAATCATAACAGCTGCTGTTGAAACAAATGCTGTCATTACGGACAACAGTACAGAGAAACCAAGATTGCAAACAGCTTCATCAGAACAATTAGCAAATCTGGATTCAAGCACTTGGAAGAATTGGAAAAGGTGTGCTGTAGCCCTTGAAGGAAGTGACAGTCCTTCTGGAAAGAAAAGATCTCCTTCTCCTACAGTGGAAGACCTGGAAAGGTCAACTAAGGTCAGAGAATAATTTAGGGAATCATGAATTATTGATATGAGAATCTTTTGGGTTCCCTGTATGAAAGTAACAGAAGATGCACATGAAAAATGTTTCAAAGTGCTGTGTTTTGATTGCAGCAACAGACACAGGTTCAGTTCTATGTACTTTGCACTTTGGTGAATTTCAGGTGGACCTGTATTAGTGGCTGCAAATGAAAAGTGCATACTTGAATTTCCAAGAGAGGTTTTTAACAGCTTCTAAATGCATATTGTATAGTGCTATAGCCCATGTCAATCTGAGACATGTGTAATTAAGGATGGGGGCTTAAATATTGTAAAATCACAAGATCCTGCCTGATCTTGGAAGCTAAGCAGGGTCAGCCCTGTTTAGTACTTGGATGGGAGATTACCAATTAATACCAGGTGCTGTGGCCTATATTTCTGAGAACAGAACTGATAAAATCATGTCTAGTATTTCTTGCTTAAGAAAACTATATGAAATTCTTCGGGTCGTTATAAGGAGCCCCTTGGTGGTGCAGTGCATCATCATAAGGGGAGGAGATACAACCAAGCCTTCATGAGCCTGGCTAAAACTTCCTTTAGCTTGGCTGGTGGGAAAGCATGATGGGAACAGTAGTTTGTCAGAGCCTGGAGGTCCGTAGGTTCCCCACCCCTGCCCTAAGGCGACCCTAAGGTAAATCTTCATTCAACAGCATTTGTAAGCAGGAAATAAATTTCTGTAAAAATCTTGTATTTTTGGCAACTAGAAAATGGAGAGGAAGAGACTAGTTGCCCACATGGTGGATTATAGCTGGATATCTGGTTAGGAAATTGGCTTTCCCCCCCACCTAATGTGCCAAGGACTGGTACCATATTTGTGCTCATTGCTACAACTGTTGCTGTCTTTCCTGGAAACTCACTGTGGAGCAGCAGGTGATCATCCATGGATCACAACTTTGAGTAGTGCTAAATTACAGGCCTATGAAAGTTCCTCTTCACTCTTGCCTGCTTTGCATACACAAAACTAAAAATTATAACCTACATTCCATAATTTGCTATCTAGAATCATAGATAGGGACTATGAAGGTTTCCTCAAGGAAAACGTGGGGCATAGACTTAACTATGGACGCATTTTTGCAGGCTATGATGTGGTATGCCATGGCAAAAAGCCACCATTTTCTTCATCATCTTGCCTCCCAGTGACCCAAAATAGAGTCTAGCATCTCTTACTTAGGAAGGTAAAGTGATTGATCTTGCAAGATCTTCTACCACAATTACCTTTTGCCTATTACATTCTTGCATTTGTCTTGCTATATTTGAGCACAGACTATTAATTCAGCTTTACCTAAGGGTATGAAGCCCTTTGATTTCTGATGAAAATGCCTTCCATAAAATTATTGAATCATTAGGAATTCATTTTTATTCCTATGTCTTTTAATGCAGGAGACTTCTTTTAAATTAAGGTGTATGTCAAAGAAAGCTATAGGTAGGTAAAATTTATATTTCATTTCAAATATTTGTTTTCAAAGATGTGGTACATGTGAGTGTTTTGCAGATGGTTGTTAATTTAGGCCAGGATCTTAAGGGCAGCTGAAGTTCTCATCTAAGGAACTGTTGCTAAGACATTTGTAACTCTTATTATTTCATTCTTCCTTCTAGTTTCAAAAGAAATTTTGTCATTTGGCATGGATGGGGTGGTGTGGTGATAGAGAAATACTAAAAGAAAAATCCATACCTTTTCATGTCTTAAAACTAATTGGGCATGGGTAATAGAAAACTTTTATTTGTTTGATACATTGGTGTGGAAATGAATCTATGGAGGAAGGAGTCAAATAGCTTGCTTACACAGAGTAAAATGGAATTCTGTTGCAGCAGACCCAAGTAGCAACAACTTGGGTTTTGCTTGTTCATACTTATTTCTCTTTCTTTTAAGAAAAAAACTCAGAAAAATGGAGTATTTCAAAGAAGAAAATCTCATCTACCTCTAGATCAGTGCCTGAGCTACATGTGGGGGAAAAAGAGCAACCTCAGTCTTCTCTGAATGTATGGGCTATGCTGTTTGACAAAGCAGCTAGTACAGATAAGCAAGTTTCAAGAACACTTCATGCAGGAAAAGCAGAAAGAACTGAAAAGCAAAGACACTTTGTTGATACTTGTAAATCTTTACAATCAGAACAAGTTGGAAACACAGCAGTTCTTCCAAACACACCTTTATCCAGGTACCTACCTAGCAGCTATCTTAGCATTTTCCAGCCATTTTCCCAATGTGACATCTTTTCCATAACATTGTAGTGAAAACCAGATAACTAGAATCCTCAGTTTAAGGCTACTAGCCCTAAATTGTTTCTTGGAATAATCCTGTAGTAGTTTTGAATCCCTCCCCTCTCTCTTTCTCCTGCCACATTTGGTCAAATTGTGCTTCAGTAAGGTCTGTCTTATACAGATTTACTGCCAAGGTGTTTTTACAGGAAGGTAAATGCTATCCAAACCCAATAAAATCAGTGGAATAAGCTTAACCTGTTCCCTGAAGGAATCCTACACTAAAGTTGCATCTACACTGCAGAATTAATGCAGTTTGACATTGCTTTAACTCTCATGGCTCAGTGCTATGGAATTCTGGGATTAGGAGTTTTGCGAGAAATTTAGCCTCTGTGAGAGAGTTCTGGTGCCACAACAAACTACAAATCACGGTTTCCTCTTCATCTGTATTGATTCTGCAGGAGGGAGCCATGACAATTAAAGTGGTGTCAAATTGTATTCTGCAGTGTGATAGAAGCCTAATTCCCAATTTTGTACTATGCATACCAAATTACTTCATTCAGACCGAGGGGAAATGAATGCATGCAACTGATGCCTTTATAGATTCCTGCACTACCCAGGACAGAGTATGAATCATGTGACTCAGAAGTTTTGCCTTGGTTCTGGAGCCAGTAGCCCTTTCATCTTTGCTCTTTGCCTTGCCCAGGACTGGGCTTGTTTCCCCTATCCCATTTTGTTTTAACAGTTCCCGCACTTGTTTCTTCAAGTGTTTAATTCTTTAGCTTTCTTATTTCCTTTGTTTCTTCTAGCTTCCCTTACCATTGCACTTGTACATTTTGTAGATTTTCACTTTAAATTTGCATTGCTTTTTACTTTTTTTAAAAATAGGTCATATCAAAGATCTCTGGGATTTTTGCCTTTAATATGTAAAAATAACAATACAGATGAAGAGGAAACCATTAAAGGGAACAAAGACTCCTTCCAGAAGACTCATGAAGTGATATCTGAAAGTGCTGCTAAATGTCCAGTCTCACCACAAGACAAAAAGGAAGAAATTCAGGAAAACAGTTCTCTTCCGTCAGCCGTCCCATTACCTTCCAAATGTGAAGGTGAAAGTTGTTCTACTGTTAAGGTATGGTGGGTTAACTCTACATAGCATATCAAATGTTAAACCCAGCATTGAGATGTTGTATTTTTCCTCATTTATTGGTTCATCTTCCAGAGCACTCCTGAGGTAGGGTTAGGCTCATGGAAAGAGCACACCATTGTTATTAACAGAAGAGGAAGAGACATGTTTGCCACCTGTCTCTACCCCAGTGTACTCTAGAGGATTGGGAGATGCAGGTAGCTGCCGGGGTATGAGAAATTGACAAATCCTGCCTCTTTTTTCCACATAATGAATAGATTAAATACACTAAAACAAGCAATGTACTTGTGTAACACATTAAAAAAAAGAACAGCCACTACACTTTGATATGTACAGAAGATTATATTATGAAACAGAAGAGCAAAGTCACATATGTTAATATGTGATGACATTTAAAATGAGCAGATAACTTTAAAAATAATACATCTTGTATCTGTAAATGTTACCTGTTTTTCTTTTTAGGTGTTTTCTGAATTATTGGACCGTGAAGGTTCTTCTAAGGAGCAGGAAAAAGAGGAAGAACCAACCAAGATTTCAGAATATTTCTTCAGTGATATATTTATGGAGGTGGATGATTCAGAATAATATAGAAACTTCTCAAATATCAGATAGCCAAGAATGCACTGTAGTAGTAAAGTAATACTTTTGATGTGTCACACATTCTCAATCATCCCTTACATTTAAGGCAATATAAACAATCCTGCACAAAGATGGGATAATATTTCTCTTTTTCTGAACAGCCTGTCAGTTTTAGAAAAAGTGAAGAGACAACATTTTAAAGCACACATGATCAGAGCAACAACTGATCTGTGTCTGAATTTGGTACAAGTATTTCTAGATGCATGGCTACTGCTTCAGAAATGCAATGGAAATTATCTGCTTGCCAATATACCACCTAAATAGAGTACCTATGTTTCTGAGACTGGCTATGAAGAACCTTTACTTCTTTTTGTGGAGTAAACATTTTTTGGGGGGGTGTAGGTGGGAGGGAATCATTTTCATCTGTAAATAAGCAATTTCTGAATATTTCAGTGTAATAAGTAAATACAAAAGATTTTGAGTTGGCTTTTTAAAATGTATTTTTATAAGAAATGTATATCTAAAACGTACTGTTAAATTCCTTTAAAATGTACAGGGATGTGAAAAAATATTTATTTAATCTGAACGTATAGAAAGATAACTGCTCAAAAGTAATTCTGTGTCTTGCAGATAAAGACGAATAAACATTAGTCTGCTTCTAATAACTACATTTTAAATGGGAGGCTAAAAACAATGTAACAAAGCAGTGTTACAAAATCTTTTTTTTTTAACTACCCATAAACAGAAGGATACAATTGAAGCTAAAATCAGGAATTAGTGTCAATAAAAGATAATACAGTTAGACTGAGTGGTTCCCATACTTTTTTTTTCTGGTTAGGTTCATTTGTCACTTTTGGAAACATGTCCAGATTAGTCGCTTGGTTCAGTCTTTAAAAAAATATTCTGTAACAGAACTATGCATTCTGCCCTCTTCTTGAACTAGTGATTGCATTTTAAATTCTGGTGATCATATACTGCTGCAGTTAGTCATTGAAGGTATTTCTGCATAAGTATAATTTTATATTTTCTATGAAGTACCTATTCTCACGTGCAGTTGTTCAGTATTGCATATTGTTTTCTATAATCAAAGAACTACCTTGTTTTGTGCATTTCCCTTCCAAAGACGAAATTAGTTACTGCTAAATCTGAAAAGCATTACAGACTCTTCATTTCCCACAAAGACAATTGGTGGGATTTAGACTTAGTAATACTTAGAGTAGACTATTTAAATGAATGGTACTCACGTTAGTTTTGACTTGGGTCCCCTTAATTTCAGTGGATCTACTGTTCGTATGACTAAGTCTAGATCAATTCCAATAAATCATTGTTCATTAGTAAATCAATATCTTAATTATCACACTCAACAAACCTTGACTTGCCTGAGCATTTGATTTGTGTTTTAATCTTGTATTATCTTAAGGCACTCAGAAAAGAACAAAACTCTATATGTTAATGGGAATCATCTACCAAATATAAATTTAGATCAATAAACTCAGAAGTGTTAACATTTTTCAGTGAATAATTAAAGTGGAATCAGTCCCAGCATGGAAAAGTCTGTTTCTTTATATTAATGCTTAGAAAAGGTATTCTGAAACATTACTCAAATAATGGAAAACATATTGATATAACTTGCAGGAATGGTTTAGATTGCAATATAAAATAAATGTATCTTACATAAATTCTGTAAAAGATGAACAAACCTATAAATGTGCCTTATCTTTTCTTGCTAGATGGAAAGCACATCAGATCCTGTTAGTTTTCACTGTAAACAATATTCTCTGGGATATCCTCTTTAAAATGTCTTTAAAATATACAGATTTCTTTCTGTCATTAATATTGTATACTTTAATGAAAGAAACAAACTGACCATCCCAGATTAAGGAACAGGCCATTACATTTTGTGACAAGGAGGTGCTTTCCTAAAATATTTGACACATATTTTTCAGACGTGTGTAATGCTATGTGTAAGCTTTCTGTTTCAAGAAAGCAGTTGTGATATATATGTAAATTATGTGAATAAAGCTTTTTGTATCACTTGTCAAGCTTTTTTGGCGATGAGGGTAAATGGTACGGGAGCCACTAAGCTACACCAAGGTAGTATATATAGGTCAGCTTGGGCATTTCAGACCTGTCAGTAGAAGTCTTAACTTAAAATAACTGAATATACAGTTTGGAATTCTTGATTTCTCTCTCTACTAGGATTAGTTTAGCACTGTTTCAGAGCATGCTTTTCAGGTAATCTCTCCTCAGCATATCACAGGAATATACAAGCTATGTATTGTGGGAACCACACGCTACACTCCCCATCCTGATGGGGAGGTTTCAAAACAAATTAGATCAGATATAGCATCTTCCAACCAGCAACGAATGGATACTGCCAATAGCAGCTGCATGTTACAGGTTGAGCCTCCCTTATCTGGAATTCCAAAATATTCCAAAACCCTAAACTTTTTTCATGGGTGGCTGAGATAGTGACCTTTGCTTTCTGATGGTTCAGTGTATACAAACTTTGTTTCACACACAAAATTATTTAAAATATTGCATAAAATTACCTTCTGGATATGTGCATAAGGTGTATATGAAACATAAATGGATTTTTTGTTTATACTTGGGTGTTATCTCCAGGATATCTTATTATGTATGTACATGCAAATGCAGGCATTTCGAAATCCAAAACACTTCTGGTCCCAAGCATTTCGGACAAGGGAAACTCAACCTATATTTTGCACTATGCTCTATACCAGGGGTAGGCAACCTAAGGCCCGGGGGCTGGATGCCGCTCCCCGGCACCCCCCCGTCCCCTGCCGCCGCCGCCGCCACTGCCCGCCATGATGATATTGATTATTGTTGTTATTACTTGTTCTTGGGGTTTTCTTGGCAAAATCGCCACAGGGGTTTTGCCATGGCTTTTCTGGGGCTGAGAGAGTGTGCATGCATATTTTTTAATTTTTTTTTAAATTTTAATTTTTTAAAATTTATTTATTTATTTATTTATTTATGGTGCTTCGGCCCCCCAATTGTCTGAGGGACAGCAACCCGGCCCCTGGCTCAAAAGGGTTGCCTACCCCTGCTCTATACCTACCAGTTCCTGTTTATTTTCACCACTGCAGTTTTCTCAGGATTTGCACAGACTGATGAAGGTTATTATGCTTAAATTTAATTCACATTCCAGCTGTACCTCTCCTGAGTTTCCTAACCCTGGTCACTGAACCAGTGTGGTCTAATGGTTTGAGTATTGGATCAGAACTCCAGGAGACCAGGAGCAGCATCCTTGCTCAGCTATGAAAACCCAGTGAATGAGCTTGGCAAGATTTCTTCAGAGGAGGTTTGCCATTGCTTTCCCTTGTGGCTGAGAGCATGTGACTTGCCCAGTCACTCAATGGTTTTCATGACTCAGCGGGGCTCAATCCCTGGTCTCCAGAGTCATGGTCCAACAATCAAAACCACACTAAACCCTGGTGCCCCAACAAACTATGGGCCTTTGCAGACTGCCAGAAATAGTGCAAATTGAGTCCACTTTAACTGCCCTGACTCAGTGCTAGGGAATCATGGGAATTGTAGTTTTTCTGAGACATTGATCCATCTCTGTCAGAGAGCTCTGGTGCCACAATAAACTACAGTTCCCATGATTCCCTAGCACTGAGTCAGGGCAGTTGAAGTGGACTCAATTTGCACTATTTCTGGCAGTCTGCAAAGGCCCTGAGTCTACATATGAATGCTGCACCAGAGGTAATGGCCACCTTGAAGCAAGGTGACTGGATGTCCTAACCGCAAAGGAGGACATTAAAAAATGTAGCACATGATCAAATAAAAGCTAAAAACATATAAATGTAAATTCACACTTCTTTGCCCTGCTCAAAATGGAGGATATTTTGGAATTCTTCCTGGACAGAAATATAGAACATGTCCTGGAAAAGGAGGATGTCTAGTCACCCTGACTGTAGGATATGCAAGAAAAATGGAGGACACGACTAAAGAAAGACTAAAAACACTCCTATCAATGCGATTTCATGCTTCTTTGTCTTGCTCAAATTGGAGGACATTTTGGAATGCCTCCTGGACAGAAGGCTGAAATGTAGGATGCGTCTGGGAAAAGGAGGATATCTGGACACCCTGAAGAAAAATGGAGGACACAACCAAAGAAAGCTAAAAATACCCCTATCAATGTAAAATCATACTACTTTGCCCTGCTCAAAATGGAGATTTTGGAATGCCTCCTGGACAGCAGGCTGAAGTGTAGGATGCGTCTGGGAAAAGGAGGACTATCTGTTCACCCTGCTTTACTAGGGAAAAAACGGCAGTTTACTCAAATTTTCTGTCTTTCTCCTCAATGAGATGCAAAGGAGAGGCAGAAGTGTGTTGTGTGTACACCTTTCTCCTTTAAGGGCCGAGGGACTTCAGCTCCCAGAAGCCTCAGCCATGTTGGCCAATAGGCCCATGTTGGCCAATGGCTCCTGGGATTCTGGGAGCTGAAGTCCCTCGGCCCTTAAAGGGGACAGGTTGCCTACCCCTGAATCAAGCCATTTCTTACTTATATGGTGACCCTAAGATCAACCTATCATGGAGTTTTCTTGGCCAGATTTGTTCAGAGGGGGCTGAGAGTGTGACTCACCCAAGATGGGTTTTCATGGCTGAGGCAGCGTTCAAACCCTGGTCTCCAGAGTCATCATCCAAGACTCAAACCACGACAGCGCTTTGGTCCAAAATTCACACTGCATAAATAATCCACTTTGAGACCGCTTTAACTGCCCTGGCTCAATGCTAGGGAATCCTGGGAACTGTAGTGTTTTGTGATTCAGCCTTTCTCTGTCGAGTGCCCCAACAAACTACAATTCCCAGGATCCCCTAGCACTGAGCCAGAGCAGTTAAAGCAGTCTGAACTGGGTTATTTCTGCAGTATGTTTTGGACCGTAGGCTTTGGGAATTGTAGTTTGTTGTGGCACCAGAGCTCTCTGAAAGAGAAGTCAATATATCTAGCCCAAATCTTCATTGCTGCCAGGGCAAAAAGAGAAACCTTACGAGTAAACGTAGTCAGTATCAAACAGTAAAGGAAAAAAAAAACCAAAACACTTTTCTGAAAGAGCAGGGGTAGGCAACCTTTCCCCTTTAAGGGCCGAGGGACTTCAGCTCCCAGAAGCCTCAGCCATGTTGACCAATAGTCCCATGTTGGCCAATAGCTCCTGGGATTCTGGGAGCTGAAGTCCCTCGGCCCTTAAAGGGGAAAGGTTGCCTACCCCTGTGAAAGAGTATTAGAATCCAAATGAGGCAGAATAGATCCCAGAAATTATATATTATATATTGCCAGTATTGCTGTTGATTGCTCTGGGGATGCTCTCATTTAATTTTAGTTTTATTGTCTATATTTTAACTAAATTGAATTTTAAATCTTTTACATGCAATATGTAATTGATTTTATGTTTTACTTTTATTATGCTGTTCCTACATGTATTGTATTTTATTTTAACACTTTGTATACAAATAGCCTTTGGTCTAAGCATTCTGATGATGATGATGATGATTTATTTATAGAAGAGAAAGCTAAATGTATCACAAAACTACAGTTCCCAGGATACCCTAGCACTGAGTCCGTAGGGCAGTTAAAGCGGTCTCGAACTGGATTATTTCTGCAGTGTGTGTTTTGGACCATAGGCTTTGGGAACTGTAGTTTGTTATGGGCACCAGAAGCTCTCTCTAACAGAGAAGGCTAAATGTATCACAAAACTACAGTTCCCAGGATTCCCTAGCATTGGGCCAGGGCAGTTAAAGCGGTCTCGAAATGGGTTATTTCTGCAGTGTGTGCTTTGGACTGAAGTCTCTCAGGGTTTTCTAAAACCGTTCCTTTAACTAAAGTTCTGAGGTAAAAGTATGGCGCAGGCAGCGCCTCAGGCGAGCATAGGCCCCACTGTGGGGTGTAGGCCCCGCTCCGCCTCTCCATTAGAAGTGGCGGGGGAGTGGTCGGCTCCAGGCCCGGGAAGCGGTTCTTCTGGGCCTCCTCCTCCTCCTCCGCGATGCTGCCGGCCTTGAAATGCCGCCTGTGCCTCCTCAGTCGGTGCCCGCGAGGGGCGGCCTCCGGTGCCGGTGCTGCTGCTTTCCGCCGTGGCTACCATGGGGACCAGGTGGCTACGGTGGGCTCGCAGCCTGACGCCTCCTCCTCGCTTTATCAGGTAGGCCCAGGAGGAGGTGGAGGAAGAAGGGCCCAGCTGCTGTGGAGATTGTTCATGAGGGACCCCCCTCCGCTCCTGGGGAACTGCCTTTCAAGGGCTTTTATACACTGTAGAAATAGAATTCTAGGTATACAGTACTAGAATTCAAAGCTATAGCCGTGTTAGTCTGGAGCAGGGGTAGGCAACCTTTCCCCTTTAAGGGCCGAGGGACTTCAGCTCCCAGAAGCCTCAGCCATGTTGGCCAATAGTCCCATGTAGGCCAATAGCTCCTGGGATTCTGGGAGCTGAAGTCCCTCGGCCCTTAAAGGGGAAAGGTTGCCTACCCCTGATTAGAGAGATCTTGTAGCCCCTTTGAAGCTCACTGAGAGAAAAAAGTTGGCAGCAGGAGCTTTCTTAGACTTCAGTCTTACTTCCTCAGATGCATTTGGTGGAATGGAAGCCTGGGACAGCTGTATACACACACACACACACACACACACACACGTGGCATATATATGTCTTAAAAACACTCATGGCAATATAAATTTATGTTTCTTTGTGATGATCCAAATGGAGGGTATTTTGAAACCCCTTTCTTAGACTTCAGTCTTCTTCCTCAGATGGACTTGATGGAGTGGAAGCCTGGGACAGCCATATATATGAGTGTTTTTAAGATATATATACATACACACTCACCCACACCCACCCACCTTAAAGGTATATATAAGGTATACGTACACCTTAAAAACACTCATATCAATATAAATTTATGTTTCTTTGTTGTGATCCAAATGAAGGGCATTTTGAAATTCCTTTCTTAGACTTCAGTCTACTTCCTCAGATGCATTTGGTGGAATGGAAGCCAGGGACAAACATATGTGTGTATATATATATATATATATATATATACTTGACATTCTCACATACCAGTGCCATATATATGTCAATCCTTGGCTTCCGCTCCACCAAGTGCATCTGAGGAAGTAAGACTTTAGAAAAGCTCCTGCTGCCAACTTTCTTTCAGTGAGCCTCAAAGGGGCTACAAGATCTCTACATCCTGTAGAAATAGTGCGTGAAGAGATCTTGTGGCACCTTTGAGACTCACTGAAGGCCAAAACATACTGCAGAAATAATAATCCAATTTGAGACCACTTTTAACTGCCCTGGCCCAATACTAGGGAATTCTGGGAATTGTAAGTTTGTTGTGGCACCAGAGCTCTCTGGCACAGAAGGCAAAAATGGCTTACAGAACCACACTTCCCAGAATTCCCTAGCATTGCACCAGGATAGTTAAAGTGGTCTCAAACTGGATTATTTCTGCAGGGTGTTCCTCAGTGAGTCTCAAAGGTGCCTCAAGATCTCTTCATGCACTATTTCTATAGGATGTAGTGAGATCTTGTATCCCCTTTGAGACTCACTGAAAGAAAGAAGTTGGCAGCAGGAGCTTTCCTAGACTTAATTCTACTTCCACAGGTGCATTTGGTGGAGTGCAAGCCAGGGACAACCATACACACCCACCCACACCCCAATGGCATATATATGTCCTAAAAACATATCAATATAAATTCATGTTTCTTTGTCATGATCCAAATGGAGGCCATTTTGAAACTCCTCCTGGACAGAAGGTTGAAATGTAGGACATGTCCTGGAAAAGGAAGAGGATGTCTGGTCACTCTGGCTGAAGCTCCATAATATGGAATCCTGGGATTTGTAGTTTTGCAAGGTCTTTAGCCTTCTCTGCCAAAGCTTTCTGGAGCCTTGTTATTGCTGTTGTGTGCCTTTAAGCCATTTCTGACTTATGGTGACCTTAAGGTGAGCCTATCAAAGGGGTTTCTTAACAATTTTCTTCAGAGAGGGTTTGCTATTGCCATCCTCTGAAGCTGAGAGAGTGTGACTAGTCCAAGGTCACCCAGTGGGTTTCCACAGTTGAGTTGGAATTAGAGTCATAGTCCAGTTTTCAAACCAAGACGCCACACTGGCTCCTCAGGCTGGTGCCTCACAAAACTGCAAATCCCAGGATTCTGTGGGATGGAGCCATGGTGACTAAAGTGGTGTCAAACTGCATTATTTCTACAGTGTAGGTGCATCTTCTATGAAGTAATCCAGTTGGTCCCAAATTGGTTATCCCGGCTATCCACCCAGTGGCTCTCAGAGGTCCAGGATGACTTTCTGATATTTGTGAAGTCGAAGGCTTTCATGGCCGGCATCTATAGTTTTTTGTGGGTTTTTCGGGCTGTGTGGCCATGGTCTAGAAGAGTTTCTTTCTGACGTGTCGCCAGCATCTGTGATGCTGGCGAAACGTCAGAAAGATACTCTTCTAGAACATGGCCACACAGCCCGAAAAACCCACAAAAAACTATTTCTGATATTATTATTATTATTATTATTATTATTATTATTATTAAGTTTTATTTTTATCCCGTCCCTCTGCTCGGCAATCGGGGCGGCGTACAAACAAATTAAAACAAATATTTGCTTGAGTTTTGCCACAGGTCACTGCTATGCTTTCCTTGCACATCTTTCATGAGTTTGTAGGCGAGTAAAAAGTGAGGATTGCCTCCCTTTTTGGCATTTGCTTCACAGAAGTCCGTTGGTAAAACTTTAGCCAAATGAAGAATTGTGACCTGCAGTTCGGAAAATCTTCCCTTTGGAATGTCTGCAGGGCTTGTAAGAACTGTTAAAATATGCTGGCTAGCACTGTTGGGTTATTTATTTAAAGTCCATGTTCCAGAGTCCCAAGTTTATCCCCCCCCCCCAAACAATATATTTGGCTCTCTACATTTGTGTCTTTTGCTTTTGCAGATTCGATTATTTGCAGTTTTGATTAACATGTTATCTCTAGGAATCCTTAGGTGCTCCGGAGCAACTCTGCCAGAAGTTGGCCATAGAGTTGTGCTGGAGAACCTGGAGGTTCCTAGAGAAAGTACTTCTCTAGACATTTGTAGGTCCTCCAGCACTATTCTATGGTCAGCTTCTGGCAGATGTTGACCACAGAGTTGCACTGGAGGACCTGGGGATTCCTAGAGAGGTGTTCTAGCAGGTAAAAAGAATAGCATTTTTTTATTTGCAGTTTTCCCACATTCACAGGGATCCTTCACCCCTAACCCCAGCGATTGTCAAAGGACCACTGTACTTCATAAACTTCTTTATTAGGAAGTATTTAAACAGAGGCTGGTATATCAGCTAAAACACAAACCAGCTATGCTGCAGTGCAGTTGGCCTTTTAGACCCTGTAGTGATAAAGAGAGCCAACGTGACGTAGTGGTTTGAGTGCTGGACTACAACAGTGGAGACCAGAGTTCGATTCCCAGCTTGGCCATGAAGCCCACTGGTGACCTTGGACAAGACACATACTCTGAGCCTCAGGGGAAATTTTGCCAAGAATACCCTATGATCAGGCCATAAGTTGAAAATGACTTGAAGCCATGCAACAACAAATGGACAAGAAGATCTCTTTGCTTTACTTTCTAATTATGTGAGTCTAAGAAGACCAGGAGCCACATTTAATTTAAAAAGGTAGGGAAGAGTGCAGCTGCCATACTTTTCTCCACTCTGCCATTCTAGGTTTAAGCAGCAATGATTCCAGAAGTATATCTTGGCATTGCACTTGGCCGACCTCAGTATTGATTTCTTCCCTTTTTTTGCTGTCTTGCAAGCAAACTCACTCTACTATTCCTGTTCATTTACAGCACTGCCGTAAGGAAGTGGCTGGCAATCTGCCTAAATCAGGGAGGGAATCATGCGTCTCTTTCAATATTGTTGGACTGCAGTTCCCAGTATTCCTTACCACTGACTGTACTAACTAGGGCTGATAGGACCTGCAAGCTAGCAAGGGCTGAAGGGCTGCATGATCCCCACCCCTGACCTAAATCAAGTGGGGAAGAAGTAAACCTGTTGTTGGTATTGCTGATATGGATGGTGGTTTTGCTGCTGCTGCAGGGGATAAGGACATGTGATCATAATTCTTTTGTTTTACCAGCCCACCCTGATGATCACAACAATTGCCTTAAAATATATAAAAAGTGCTCTCTCTAGCTATAGTGCCCACTTGCATTCATACTCTTGGATGAGACTTGCCAGCCTTACTAGGAATTGCTGACTGCTACCCAGCTTAGTGTTGTACTGTACAACTCTTAATTCTTATTATGAATGTTTGATTCTTGTATGTTTATTAAAATTCATGCATATTTCATAGCTCTGGTATTGGAGTCCTGCCTTCCCACAAAGGTTACACTCCGCCTTAACAGTGCCCAAGGTGGCCGGCCGTGTTGACACTATGACAGAATTTTCAGAAGTCTTTAGATTCCATCACATTTGCACTTTTCCCTGAATCAGAGAACTCACTCAAAGGATATGTTATAGACAAAGAAATAATGCTTTAGTAGCAGCTTTTCATGAAACCCAGCGTGGTGTAGTGGTTTGAGTGTTGTACTAGGACTCTTGAGACCAGGCTCGGCCATGGAAACCCACTGGGTGACCTTGGGCAAGTCACACTCTCTCAGCCTCAGAAGATAACAGTGGCAAAACCCCTCTGAAGAAACTTGCCAGGAAAACCCCATGATAGGTTCGCCTTTGGGTCACCATAATTTGGAAATTACTTGAAGGCACACAGCAGCAGCAGCAGCAGCTTCTTTTCAGATAATCAGATTTCTCATTGAAAGAGCTGAGAAAATCGCCCATTTTCTCCTTTATACTAGTTTGCTGAGAAAATTGCATATTTGAGGACATATTTTTTCCTAGTCATAATTAGTCTCTGCCTGAATTGGTATCACTTGTGTATATGTTTATTAAAAATAATTGATGTAAGTGCCTTATATATCTGAGTTCAGCAAGCTTAGGACTGCAACATCAGATAGCAAGTCTGTATGCAAAGTCTGCAGCAGAGCTCAACAGCTAGCTGTCAAAGATGGTATGTGGTCCTCTGAGGTCTACCAGCTGGCACCTAGTTGGTTTTGTGGCTTTAGGAGTAGGGTTTATTGGAAGAGAGTTTATTGGAGGAAAGGGAAAGCTTTCCATTAATTTCTTTCCCATATGGCTCCCCCCTTGAAATTAGTTGCTGACTAGGCTTCCTGTGTTCTTTTTGTGAATTTCAGTTAGTTTGGGGGTTTCTCTTCTAATTATTTATGAAAAATTTTCAAATCAGAAGTCAAAATAAGCCAGATAAACCCAGCTGTGCTTAAGAATTGTACACTAATAACTTTGATATGACTTTTTAGGTGTAAAGTGATTCAAGTTATCTCGATGTATACTGGTACTGCCATTATTTATTGAGGCCATGATGTGCAGACCATTTTCTACCTGCCTGAAAATTGTGAGGTCCCTTCCAAGAGATGGCTATGTACTGAACAAATATGATACATGATACTGTGCCAAGTATCAGCGTAAATGAGTGCTGCCCTTCCTCACCTCTCTTGTTTATCCTTCTCTAATGCAATTTGGCGAGACACAGTGGTTATCTTAAATTTATGAAATCTAAAGGTTTAGCTGAGACCACAGGGCTAGAGCCAGCAGAAAATGTCTAGCAGTTTTTTCCCCTTCCTTGTGTGTTAATATTTACACTTTCTGACAATTCATTTTTTGCTTCTCTAGTTAACAACAGGTTCAGTTATGTTTTGCTGTAAAATCAGGGTCTTAATAGGCTTTACGATTTCAGTTCTACATGATTCACTAAATAAAAACATACACTTGTATATAATGTCAAACCACAGTTTGTCTATGAATGTTTCCTTGATTTATTCACTCAAATTTTCTCTTGTACTTTTGGCTATGGGCAAATTGTATGTTACTGTTCGATCTGGGTTGACAAAATTGTTTGCTCAATTCTACAAACTGTTCTTTTTAATTCTGATTTGTAAAGCAGACATGGCTTGCCGATTTGGAGGTAGTGGTAGGAAAATGGAGCCTGTGAGGGTGGAAGGGATTTTATACTGCTGTGTTTAGTTTGTGTTACTTAAAGGATGCCTCTCCCTTTTGTTGTTGTTGTGTGCCTTCAAGTCATTTTGACTTATGGCAGCCCTAAGATGAACTTATTACAGGGTTTTCTTGGCAGGATTTGTTCACAGGGGGTTTGCTTTTGCCTTCCGCCGAGGCTGAGTGTGTGTGGCTTGCCAAAGACCACCCGATGGATTTCCATGGCTGAGCAGGAATTTGAACCCTGGTCTCCAGAGTTGTATCCAAGCGCTCAAACCACTACACCATGCTGGCTGTCATAACAACACTCCACTTGTGGAATTTCCTTTCCTGGAGATTAGCTTGGAGCTGACTTTGAGACAAGATGAAAACAATCCTTTTCTGATAAGTCTTTGAGTAGGTAGCTGGGCATATACATTTTTTAAAAGGTGAAAATTAAACTTTACAATATCCCCTCGTATATTAGAGCAATTTAGCTGGAGTGTGGTATATGTTGTATTTTGAAATCAATAGGTCTGTGTATTTTTATTTGTTATACTGATGTGGAGTATGGTAACCAACTCTGCAACCATTTTGTGATGAGGGACAGGATACAACTTGAATGCATAAAAAGATGATCTCTGGAAAGTGAGATCATGGAGCAGGAGGAAATTAAAGAGGGTCAGGTTTGTCCTGCTGCATGGCCAATAGGCTGTAAGATCCTTAAATGGAGAAAGAGATTTGTAAGTTAGCTTTTAAGATAATAGTGATTATGGCAAAAGTAGAACCTGGTGTCAGAACCACCATATCTTGGAAAATACTTGCTCCAAAATCCATATTTGCTCAAGTAATGCATATATTGGGGGGAGGGAAGGGGGAAAACTGGAAAGAGGAAAGATGTTTACCTAAATTGTTTTTCCCTCCATAGGAACAACAGAGAATGATTCTGTTGGAAAATGTTTTAAAATGTTGTTGAAGACAAATGCCTCCATCCCCCCCCCCACCCCATACGCACTGATTCTTATGCCGTTCTTGGCTTTTGGAAATATCAGCATTATTTTAAGATGCGAATAACACATTACAGAACACATTAAAACTATCACCTCATTTCCTCTTCCATCAGTTAATGGGAAGAAGGGTCTTTTAAGTAAAGACATGTCCCTGAAAGATGAGGTGGGCTTTAATTTGCCCACCTGCTATGAGTCCTCATAATCAGAACTGATTTTTAAAAAACTGAATATCTTAATCATCTTGCCCTTCTGATTTATCTTTGTTTCTGGATGCTGTAACATTAGTCTAGTAATGGAACATATTATTTTTAATTTTTTTAGGGCTCGATGGGTATTAATAATTGAAAGAGATCTTGACCCAGGATCTTTCTTGTACATGCATGACTTCATCTCTTTCTTTCATAAATGTTCCAGTGCTCTACCCTGTGTGATTAAATTGGTGATTCAGGATGTTGTGTTAAATCAACAAGGTCTCATTGCTTGTAATTGTAATTGTGAGGGTCAAGTTAACCTAAATTCATTAAAAAAAACCAACATAGAATATGGCATCCCAAACTCTTGGAAAGAAGCGTTGATCGTCATGATACCTAAAGAAGGAAGAGACAGGAAAGAGATAAAAAGTTACAGACCTATTTATTTAATCAACGTGGATTATAAAATATTTACCAGTATAATAGCTGAAAGACTCAAAAATATTCTCGTAGAACTCATACACAAAGACCAGAATGGGTTTATACCAAAGTGTTACATTAAAAATAACATACGGACGGTGATTGATATTATTGAATATTTTGAATACAATAATGATAAAAAGCTGGCGATGTTAATGATCGACGCAGAGAAAACTTTCGACAGGGTAAATTGGACATTCCTGATGGAGGTACTGAAAAGAATGAACATTGGAAATAAGTTTGAATCCTGGATGAGAGCTATATATAAAGATCAAAAGGCACAATTAATAATTAATGAAGAAAAAACAGATTGCATAAAAATAGAAAAAGGCACCCGTCAGAGATGTCCAATGTCACCGCTGTTATTCATTATAATTTTAGAAATACTAAACATAAAAATAAGGGAAGATAAAAACACTAAAGGAGTGAAAATAAAAAAAAAAATGCAAGTCAAACTGAAAGCTTATGCAGATGACTTGATATGCTTCCTGGAAGACCCGGAAGAAAATATAGATGAGCACCTGACCAGTACTTTAAAGGAATTTGGAAGTTATTCTGGCTTCAAAATTAATGAAGATAAAACTATCATCTTAACAAAGAACATGTCAAAGAAAGAAGAAAATGATCTAAGTTTAAAAACAGGATTTAAAATACAAACCAAGGTAAAATACCTAGGAATCGTGTTAACGAAAAAGAATATGAACTTATACCAAAACAATTACGGGAAAACTTGGAAAGAAATTAAGACCGATTTAGTAAAATGGACAAAGCTACAGTTATCCCTTTCAGGAAAGATGGCTGTTATAAAGATGAATGTCTTACCCAGGCTAATGTTTTTATTTCAGAACCTTCCAATTCTGGTTAAAGAAAAATGTTTCAATATGTGGCAAAAGGAGCTGTCTTAAGTTCTTGTGGGAGGGAAAGAAACCAAGGACAAAATGGAAGATTCTAACTGAAGAGAAAACTGAAGGTGGAATGGCAGGACCAAACTTAAAATTGTATTATCAGGCCTCGTGCCTTACATGGTTGGAAGATTGGATCAAGCTAGAGAATGAAGAAATATTAGACATTGATAATAATATAATAATAATAAAATTTATTTATATCCCGCCCTTTGGAGGCCCAATCAGGGCGGCTTACAACAATAAAAACAATACAATAATCCAATCCAACCCCCCCCTTAAAACAGTATTAAATCTACAGAATTTAAAATTCACAATCAACAAAACAATTAAAACCCAATAATAAAACCCACGGCAGTAATCCTCGCCATCCTTAGATGGGGCCACGTAAGAATCACTGGGGTGGGAGTGCCCGAGGCCGGGATGATTTAATCCGGAAAGGCCTGCCGGAAGAGATCCGTCTTGACAGCCCTCTTGAAGCTGTCTAACGATGTCAACAGACGGATCTCGTCCGGCAGGTCGTTCCAGAGTCTAGGGGCGGCAACTGAGAAAGCCCTCTGGGAGGTAGCTGCAAGCCTAGATTTTTGAGGCTGCAGTAAATTCCTCTCAGAGGACCGGAGAGCGCGGGGAGGATTGTATGGGAGAAGGCGGTCTCTGAGATAGCTTGGACCTAAGCCATTTAGGGCTTTAAAGGTGATAACCAACACCTTGTACCGAGCCCGGAAGCTGATAGGCAGCCAGTGGAGGGACCTTAAAATAGGAGTAATATGGTCCCTCCTAGATGTTCCCGAGAGCAACCTGGCTGCCATATTTTGTACCAGCTGTAATTTCCGAACTAAGCACAAGGGTAGCCCCATGTAGAGCGCATTACAGAAGTCAAGGCGTGAGGTTACCAGCGCGTGCACAACGGTCTCGAGACCCCTTACTTCCAGAAAAGGGTGCAGCTGGCGTATCAGCCGAAGCTGATAACAGGCGCTCCTGACCGTCGCATTTACCTGATTTGTCATCAGGAGCGACGAATCAAGGAGCACCCCCAGACTGCGAACACAGTCACTGGAGGAGAGTGTGACCCCATCCAGGACTGGAGGTTGCAACCCAATTCTTGGTTTCGGGGCCGCTACCGTGAGCACCTCCATCTTGTCTGGATTCAGTTTCAATCTCTTTTTCCTCATCCAGCCCATTACCGCTCGAAGACATTCATTGAGAGAGGAGATGCCATTGGAATTCGAGGCCGACGAACGAGACACGGAGAAATAGATTTGGGTGTCGTCAGCGTACTGATAACACCCAGCACCATAACTCCGTATAATCTCACCCAGCGGCTTCATATAGATGTTAAATAACATCGGGGACAGAATAGCCCCCTGAGGGACCCCACAAGTGAGTTCCCTCTTACTGGAGCTACTGTCCCCGAGCAGCACCCTCTGGGACCGACCCGAGAGGAAGGACCGGAACCACTGCAAAGCAGTGCCCCCGATACCTAACCCCCTCAGGCGGCCCAAGAGGATGCTGTGGTCTATTGTATCGAAAGCCGCTGAGAGGTCTAGGAGCACCAACAGCGTCACACTACCCCTGTCGATGCTCAGACGCAGATCGTCGGTCAAGGCAACCATGGCAGTCTCGACCCCAAAGCCTGTCCTGAAGCCGGTTTGAAATGGGTCTAGATAATCGGTTTCATCCAAGACAGCTTGGAGCTGAAGAGCAACCGCCCTCTCGATCACCTTGCTCAAAAATGGCAGTAATGACACGGGCCTATACTTTCTCATATCCAGGGAGTCAAGGGAAGGTTTTTTCAGAAGCGGCCTAACAGCCGCCTCCTTCAAACAAGATGGAACATGTCCTTCCCTGAAGGATGCATTGATGATATCCGTAAGGAATCTCACCAAT
Source organism: Phrynosoma blainvillii (assembly GCA_026167975.1). NCBI lineage: Eukaryota > Metazoa > Chordata > Lepidosauria > Squamata > Phrynosomatidae > Phrynosoma > Phrynosoma blainvillii. The sequence goes on along the minus strand of JANUYF010000002.1, from coordinate 55,397,362 downwards.
GCATCCCCCCCCGGACGGCCAGTCAAGATGGGCAAGGGTCGAGAGGGCAAGTTGTCTTCCTCACCTTTCCAAGCAGCTTGTCCACGTCCTCAGTACTCACAGATTTAAGGTTTTAAGGCTGGGATTTAAGGTTTTGCATACATGCATACCTTTGGTATGACAAAACAGCTGTAAATAAAAATTTTAAGAATCATATAATTAGAAGAACATTGCTAAATGTATGGAACAAGATCAAAAAACAATACTATCCAAAAATACCTTTATGGATCTCAGTACAGGACAAAGAACATCGGAGAAAAGAGGACAAAGAACATCGGAGAAAAATGGACAAGCTATAAAGACACATTAGAAATAGACGCGGGGAAAGACCACCATTTCAAAACTATATAAATCTTACAACAGGAAAATGTAAATATAAACTGGTTCCTGCACAATCAATTAAAGGCCAAATTTAGGCAAGATAAAGAACTAAATGGATTTGCGATAGAGGATAATGAAATAGGCAAAATTATATTTCGAGAGGAGAATAAACCCATATCAAAATATTATGAGATATTTAAAAAAAGAGATCTGGAAAACGAGACAATTAAAGCCGTAATGATCAAATGGACGCGAGACATAGGAGAACCTATACACTTAGAGGAGTGGGAAAAATCCTGGAAAATTACAAACGAATTCACCTTATGCCAAAACTATAAGGAAAACTATCTCAAGATGTTCCACCAATGGTACCTAACACCAGCCAAACTAGATAAGATGTATAAAATCGGCAACTCAAAGTGTTGGAAGTGTCAGAAACCAGAGGCAAACTTCATACACATGTGGTGGGAATGTCAGGCGGCACAGAAATATTGGAACATAATAGCCAAAGCAATAGGTGAAATGTTGGAAATCAAATTAGAACGAGACCCCAGAACCTTTCTACTGAATGATAAATAAATTAGAAATCAAAATTCAGAAGAAACAAAGAAAAATGGCCCTTTATATGATTACTACGGCTAGAATACTCTACGCCCAATACTGGAAAAAAGACACCATACCGGAAGAAGAAGAATGGTGGACAAAACTACAAGAAGCAATAGATATGGACAAACTCACAGCCATGCTAAGAGGAAAAGAAGCCGACTGGACCTGCTTCCGAGATATAGGACTAAAGAAAGGATGGAAATTTATTTGAGATAAACTCTTAGTACAGAGATCAGCAGTAAGAGGAAAGAAGCAAGTCTAAAATTGAAAAAGAAAGAGATAAGCATGGTAGTTATACAAAGAGGAAGTACTCAGAAGAATGATCGGGAAGAAGAAATAGATAACAATAACTCTCAAGATAAATCTAGTACATTATCAGGTTGAATTATAATAATGAGAATGTTCACATTGTGTTTTATGTGATTGTGATTGTGTATTGTATTCAATGTACGATTTCTTTGGTTAGTATATTTTGTATATTGGGGGGAGGGGAGAAAGTGAATGTAGTGTAGGTAATGAAAGACAGACGTTGTGATGTAGTTATGTATGTAAGTATGTTATGTTGTTATGTAATGTTTTTCTTTTTTAAATTAAATTAAAAAAATAACAACATAGAATATCCAAAGCCTTCTGTCATCAAAATAGATTTTGCCAACTATTTAAATGACATTAGATGTAGACTTTGATTTTGATAGTTTCTTTGATTACATGGAAAGCATACAAACATTCCCCTAAATTCCTGCATTTTAAAAGCAACATGTCAAATGTTGTGTTGTGACAATGGAGAATCAGTTGGGAACTTTACTGCATAGTCCTTTAGATTTATTGTTTTAAAAGTCTGTACTGCTCTTCAGCTAACCTCTAGGGCAGTTTACAAAACAAACAGACCCAATAAAATATAATAACATTATTCTTTAATGTTGAAGATAATGAAGATATCTTCCTGCCACCAAAGATGTAACAATTTTGGAATAAGTGCTCTGGGTACGAAGATTGTTCTGCAAAAGTGTTTCTGGGAGATAGGAAATACCATAGATGGAGCCACTACTGAGAAAGCTTGCTATTTGGTCGCATTCCCGTACTTCTAATGCAGGGGGCATCTGTAGAAAACATCTTGTTTTAACACAAAGGAACCAACTTTTTAAATTGAAAGTGGTTACATGTATACTGTGAAAACTTCTGAAACTATAGCAATGTTAATTCAGCAGTACATCCCACTGCATTTAGGGGGGCTTACTTTCAGGAAAAATTGCATGAGATTGTGGCCACAAGGGAAATCAGTAGAAAGAAAATACAATTAAAATAGTGGATCAGTTTAAATGTATTGAATAAGCCAGTACATTTTGAGTGATGTGTGTTTGAAAAAGTGTTTGTTTTTTAATGTCATTGTTCAGTAATAGATAAAGAAAAGAGGAAAAAGACTTTGTCTCCAGTTTAATTATTTTCATGCCATTAGCCTTTTAAAACATGCTGTTTGTTTTTATATCCATCCAGGAAAATTATGAAAGAATGAAAGCATTAGTAACAGAACTCCAACAGAAATCTGAAAAAATCAGGTTAGGTATGTGTTACTTTTCTCTTATTATAACATTTTGTAGTTTTGCTTGGCTTTCAAGCAAAGTGAGTTTACAAGTGAAACAGAAATAGCAATAATACTGAGTTACATATGTTTAACATCATTGTTCACTCAACACAGTGTAGATGGAAGAGGTGTTCTATTGTTTGCCCAGAGACCTTATGCACACCTAGGAAAATTATAACATTAGCTGAGCTTGTGTTGGATACAACAAGCAACTAAAAATCATAGGAGGTAATGGAAGAGATAGATGCTGGTTCAGCTGTGATCACTGCAGAATGGTGAATGTATAATCAATCATACCAGGGTGGTTTTTATGGAGTATGTGTGTTTTAGTCATGCCTTTTAACTTTTGTATATTTTTATGTTTTATACTGTTTTTAGAGAATCTTAACTGTTTTAAATTTTTTGTAAAGCTTTTTAAAAATGTTTTTATCTGTGAGCCACCTTGGGTCTCTCCTGAGAGAAAGGTGACATGAAAATGAAATAAACCAATAAATAGCTGGAAATGTCATGTAGGTAAGTCCATGGAGTTCCATGCAGTCATACAAGAAGGCGAGGGAAGGATGAGTGGCTTGCTTTGTCCTTCTTTCAGTTTCTGTGCTAGCTGTGGTTGAAGGAAATGGTTTTAATTAAGTTGTCCCCACCACTATACCAGAGGTTCACCAGGTCCAGAGGGTCCAAGAGAGGAGCGCTGGGAGGGCCAGAAGGGAGGATGCTGCCGCCACTCCAGAGGTCCACCAGACCTATTAGGCCAAAGAGAAGAGTGCTGGGAGGGAGGGTGCTGGATTATTTCTGCCCCCAACTGTGCCAGAAGTCCACCAGGCCCAGAGGACTCAAGAGAAGAGCATCAAGAGGGAGGACGCTGGATCATCTCTGGCCCCTACCCATTGCTGCTGCAGAGTTCAGCATGGGTGGCTTCCCCCCTACCTCTGCCACCGACAGGATATAAGATATGAGAGAAACAGGCAACCAAGAGGATGGACCTGAGAGAGGGAGAGTTGGAAGGTGAGGGAGGAATGAGGGCAGCAAAGAAGGAGACACAAGGATTGGAAGGAAAAAAGTAAAAGAGGATCTGGAGCGAATCAGGTGGGTGGAAGACAGCTACTGGGAAGCAGCAGTAGTGGTGGGTGACACAGTTGGAAGATCTTTTAGAGACTACAGCAGTGACACCATAAGTAACGTGTGTTAATTGTGGAGGGAGAAGGACATATACAGAGTACTAAAAGGGCAGAACAGAATGTAAGCACAAATGGAGATTATGGACAAGGGTACAACAGAAGCAAATAAAATGATAAGCCTCACAGCACATACATTTAAAAATGAAAAAAAGGTCCACACATATTATAGGTACATGGAATATGAGAGGCATGCACCAAAGGAGATTAGACATAGTAAAAACGGAAACTGAATGTATAAACATAGCAATACTAGGAGTGAGTGATCTAAAATGGACAGGAATGGGACATTTTGAGTCAAATAACTAAACAGTATTCTACTCAGGAAATGGAAAAAAATGAAGTAGCAATAATAGCGAGGAAGGATATAGCAAAATCAGTCAAAGAATATAATGTAGTCAGACTGAATCATGTCAGTAAGGCTTCAGGGAAAGCCAATAAACGTCACCATAATCCAACCATACACACCAACTACTTAGGAAGAGGAAGAAAAAATTGAGAATTTCTATGACAGAGTTCAAGAAGAAATTGACAATACGCCATAACAGGACAGCTTGGTAATCATAGGTGACTGGAATGCCGAAGTAGGAAACAGAACAGAATGAAGGACATTAGGGAGTTTGGCCTCGGTTCAAGAAACAAAGCAGGAAAATGGCTGATAGAGTTTTGTGAGGCCAACAGTCTAGAGGAGATTGTACACATGGACCTCACCAGATGGTCAACACAAAAACCAAATAGACTACCCAATAGGTAAAAGAAGATGGAGAAATGCCTTTCTTGTCAGAAAAATGAGACTGGGTGCAGACTGCAGCACAGACCACATATTAATGATTTAAAAATTAGAATAAAGCTGAAGAACACCAAAACAATCACCTTGCCAAAGTATGATCTAAAGAACATCCCAACAGAATTTTAAAATAGTGTGATAAATAGATTCACACTATTAAGCCTATTCAAACAAAAATCCACCAAACAGTGATACTTTTATTGGCCAACCAAAATGCACAATATACTTGTTGCAAACTTTTGAAGCTCCACTGGCCTCTTTATCAGGCAAGATGTTACAAACCAAACAGGAGAAAAATTGGAGATGTTAGTAAAATGCCTGCATTTTGTTGTTTCTGCCCTTAGGTTAAGATGGTATGGGGAGGGCATCTCTTGTAGGCTGGCTCCTCCTCCTTCTGGCCATGTGGCAATGGGGAGATTTTCAAAGTCCAAGAAATTTAAAGTCCATTTGCATTTCAACAAGGACTCCTCACTTGCAATCCAATAAAAAATGTTTTACCTTGGTTGAAGGTCCCAGTCCACTGGCTCATTCTTAAGGGTTCCCCTGTTGCAGCTACAGTGTGGTATCTCACAATCCAGAAAACAAGCAGGGGTAGATGCGTTGGCCATTTAGCGAATTCAAATAAAAATCCACCAAACACTGATACTTTTATTGGCCAACTGAAATGCACAATATACTTGTTGCAAGTTTTCGAAACTCCATTGGCTTCTTCATCTGGCAAGATGTTACAAACCAAACAGGAGAAAAATTGGGGATGTTAGTAAGATGCCTACATTTTGTTGTTTCTGTCCTTAGATTAAGATGGTTTTGCTATGTTACGGCAAAAATACATTTTGCTATGTTACGGCAAAAATCAATAGTTGAAAATCTTTCCAATAACAAAGGCAGCAAAACCAGAAGGTTGAAGCTCAGAGGCTGTTTATTTGCTAGCAAAGAGTCTGTCCTCTGGATCATTCCAAAGAGAACAGCAGCAAACATAGATTAACAGCCAAGTTTTATACACAGAAGCTACATAGAGTATTCTTTATCTAGACAATGAACATCTGTCACACTGAACATCTGCCTCTCAATCATACATTCTATATTCTAAAAAAGTCATTTTGACCCAAACATGTACTTCAAACATCTTGCAATTTCAACTGGCCTGCCAAATATGTGCTAATTGGTATTTCTTATCAAAACCCTCTTCAGTTATTTCCTCATTATATTTGACCATTTTCATCCTCATTATATTTGACCATTTTCACTATCTTCAGCAAACAAGATGAAGTCATTCACTCTTTCCCCCTCCCATATTCATTTTTCCTTCATCTAACCCCAAAACAGATGTACAGTTCAAACTGCAGTCAAATGCTCTTGTAGAAATCAACTTAACCATTTCCTACAAAATTCAGTTCTGAGCCTTTAATTTTCCTCTACTATTATTGATTATCTATAGCCTTTATAATAGCAATCTTTTAACCCTATCAGCTATTAAGCCTAGTTGACCAGGAACCAGAAGAACTATGAACAAAAGTCAAACAGGAATATAGAAAGACAAAATCAGTGGCCAAAAAGAAGGAAAAGAAACAATGGATGACAGATGAAACACTACAAGCAGTTAAAGAAAGACAAGAAGCAAAAGGAAGGGGAGACAAATATAATCAGAACTGTGAATGCTACTATCCAACAATTAGTGTGTAAGGATAAAGAGAATTACTACAACAATCAATGCAGAGAAATAGAAGCTGATAAACAAACAAACAAACCCCCCCCCCCAATAGATTTCCTTCAAGATCCAAGAATTCAAAGAGAAATTCAAATTAAGAGTGGAGGTGCTCTACAATAAGAAGAGCAACATAATACACGACCATGATGAATTTCTTTTTTAAAAAGATGGAAGCTATACACAGAAGAGCTATATAGTGGGCCCTTGGTATCAGCTGGGGCTTGGTTCCAGGATCCCCCATATATACCAAAATCCATGGATGCTTATGTCCTATTAAATACATCGGAATAGTAGAATGGTGTCTCTTATATAAAATGGCTAAATCAAGGTTTGCTTTTTGTAATTTATATTTTTAAAAATATTTTCAAACCAATAAGTGGACAAAGAATCTGTGGCTACAGAGGACCAATTGTATAAAAAATATGGAAGGTCGAATGACACATTGGAATACAAAACTTACAAAGATGAACCCCAAATTTTGGAAAGCAAAGTGAAAGCTGTACTTAAAGCAGTTGGAAAGAACAAATCATCAGGAACAGATGGCATCCCAATAGAATCCACAGAGATAGACTCAAGCTTAGTTCTAACTAAAATCTGCCAACAAAAATGGAAAACAAAGCAGTGGCCCACAGATTGAAAGTGATCAATATATATACCCATCCATAAAAAAGGAGACACAATCTACAGTCCAAGTGGTTTCCAAGACCTGCCTCAAGCTGAAAAATTCCCCTTTCTTTCCTTAAGATTATTTTTCTACTCCTGCAAATCACAAGGTTACACATGGTTATTTTGTTGATACTTCTTTCTTGTACATGAGTGGTGTGCTTTTGTTGACATGGGCAATTGTTGACAGTTGATATCAGAAGGGATGATGGTGATGATAGAACTAACAGAAGATAAAAAATAATAATTTATCATATCTGTGTTGTTACTCTGTTATTGCTAAGGGATGGATGTGTTTTGCTCAATTGTTTGCACAAGTAGGCATAATAAAAGATTATTCTTGTAGTAATTCAAGATATTATGTGTCAGGTGGTGGAGAGAAGTCCCGAAATCTTCACACATCAAGAGGAAAATTGTTACCTAGAGAAAGAATTGACAGACTTATAGATCCTGGGTGGGTACTTGCTATTTCATTGTTACTATTTTAATATATAAGATATGAAACGCTACATAATTTCAGGTTATATAAAATGGTTATCATTTGCAAAGAGGAATATAGTTTAAAATAATCATGTATTATTGTTGTCGCTTTTAGCAACCTTGGCTGTGCCCTAGTTAGAGTTGAAAGATGTGATAATCCTCCCATCAATTAAAAATGCAAGTTTTGTAAGAACTATAGTTCTCCATCTGTAATATTGATTAACATTAGATTGCTTCACGTGACTAACTTCCCGGAAATCTTTTTTTCTTCTTCTCAGATCTCCATTTCTGGAATTTTCCCAGTTTGCTGGTTACCAGCTGTATGGCCAAGAAGAGGTACCAGCAGGAGGCATCATTACAGGTGTTGGAAGGGTATCAGGGTGAGAACTGCTGCTGTATTGTCTGTGGTATTGGTTTCAGTACTGATGCTTCTGCTGAATATTGGAAAACAATCCCAAGAGACTAGAATTAATAGATTCGTTATCATGGTGTCCCTTCTCTGTCTGCTTGTTCATCTCTGTGATCTAATGTTTTAGTTTGTCTTGGTTTATCAACTGATAATCAATCTGGCATTCCATTTCAGGGTTAGGCATTTCAAAGAAGCCATTCAGTAGTATTAGCGAAAACATCTTTTGTCTCATTCGTTATTGTTGGATAGTGAAATAATGGTTTAATGGGTATACATTCTATAGCATCCAGGAACTGCTGAGCAAGGAATTCTGCTGCTGTTAAAGTAAGAGTGGTGTAGTATAATAGTGATGTGAATTCTCTTGCTTAACAAAGAATCAAAATTGTAATAAATGATAAATATTGATAGACCAAAGGATGGGGGTAAGGAAAGTTGTTAATAGTGCCATATAGCATTTAGGATGCTAGGCTCATGTTTGTTTCTATTGTTGCAGTGGCTAGAGATGTTTTTTACCATTTCCAAATGCACAAAAGGTGATAGATGTGTTGGCTTCCATATGTTGGATTACATCTCCCACCATCCCTAACATTTGGCTATGTTGACTAGGACTATGGGGAGTTGCCACATGCTTTTTAACTTAATTTGTTGTTGTTGTTGCTGCCCTCAATGCTAAATCTTCACTGACTCATGCTGACTCTGTAGATGAGACATCTCCAAGCCCTGCTCTCATTCACTGCTCTGCTTAAGATTTGTAGATTCATGCCTGTGACCTCCCTAATTGAATCTAGCCTCTGGTGTGTGGTCTTCCTCTCTTTCTGCTGCTCTCCACCTTTCCTAGCATTATTGTCTTTTTGAGCAAACCATGTCTTCTTATGATACAGCCAAAGTATGACAGCTTCAGTTTCATCATCTTGACTTCCAGGGAGAGTTCTTGTTTAATCTGTTCTGAGACTCATTTGTCTTTTTGGCTGTCCCCAGTATCCTCAGCACTCTTCTTCAGCACCACATCTCAAATTAATTCATTTTTTCATTATTTCCTTTTTAAAAAACTGACCAGCTCACATCTGTAAATGGTGTTGGGGAATACAATGGCTTGGACAATTCTGACTTTGGTGCTCAATGGTTTGTTCTTTAGAATCTTATCTAGTTCTTTCATTGCTGCTCTTCCTATTCCTAGTCTTCTTATTTCTTGGGTGCACTCACCATTCTGATCAGTGTTTGATCCTAGGTATGGGAACCCTTTAACTCAGGGGTAGGCAACCTTTCCCCTTTAAGGGCCGAGGGACTTCAGCTCCCAGAAGCCTCAGCCATGTTGGCCAATAGTCCCATGTTGGTCAATAGCTCCTGGGATTTTGGGAGCTGAAGTCCCTCGGCCCTTAAAGAGGAAAGGTTGCCTACCTCTGCCTTTAACTATTTCATTTTTTTCATTATCTAGGTTGAATTTATGTATTTCTTCCATGGTCATTATTTTTGTTTTCTTCATGTTCAGCATTAAGCCTGCCTTTGCATGTTCATCTTTGACCTTTCTTAGTAATTGTTCCAAATCTGTGATGTTTTCTACTAGTAATATGGTGTTGTCCACATAACTAAGATTCTTGAAGTTCCTTCCTCCTATTTTCACTCCTCCTCCTTCTGGGTCTAATCCTGTTTTCCTTATGACATTTTTTGCATACAAGTTAAACAAATAGAGTGATAGAATGAATGCAGCCTTACCTGACCCTTTTGTTGATTGGGAACCAATATGTTTTTCCATATTCTGGTCTAACAGTAGCCTCTTGTCCCAAGTACAGATTTCTCATCATGACTGTCAGATGTAGAGGCACTCCCATGACCTTCAGAGTCATTCATAACTTTTTTTCATCTATGCAGTCAAATGCTTATATATAGTCCTTTTCGCCCTCAGAAAACCATAATATTTATTTCTATTTTTGAGGATTAAGCTAATGTAGCAAAGACTGCATTACAGGTCTCTGGCTTTCTTTTTATCCCTAAGTCTTTAATGTACTGTTGACTTTAGTGGATTGAAGATTAGAGCCTTCACAATATTGTTATTTCGACGGTGCAACAGATATTGAATGTAGCTTTGTCAAGATCTGTTTAATAGTAATACATTTTGTGTAACAACTTCTTTTATAGGATTGGGTTAATGGAAAGGTTCGTCAGATTTACTTGGAGCTGCAAACCCAAACATGCTTTATTGGATGAAAGTTCCATTGATTTCAAAGTTAACCTTAGTAATTCTTTTGGTCAGTTGTGAAGTATTTAGTTGTTGTAAATTATTTCTATTTCAGAATAGAGTGTTTGATTATTGCCAATGATGCAACTGTCAAAGGTGGAACATACTATCCAATCACTGTAAAGAAGCATCTGCGTGCTCAAGAAATTGCAATGCAAAATTATCTCCCTTGTCTTTACTTAGGTATGTGCTATTCCAAATGTAATTGTTCATTCATGACCTAAGATCTAACCATGATCTAAGCAGGTATTATTTTTAAGAGGCTGCTGTCATCATACAACAACTGTAAAATAATCTGTTTTGACCTAACTGGCAGCTTGATTAATAAGCTTCAGTGTCTTTTATTCAGTAACTTCAGTCCAGATATCTCATCAAATGATGGTTAAAGGAAGCCCAACTGTTTGGCTTGATGTTTGAATTGAGAAAATGTGAGAAAATGTGGCTTACAGTTAACTAGCAAAATCCAATAGGAAACTTGGTTTAAAGGGGGTCTGCAGACCCAATTATAGTTTGGAATGATGTCTGAATTGTTTATCAGTTCATATATGTCCATCACTTTACCTTCAGAGGTTGCTGCATCAAAGATGGGATTGAATTTTTAAAGAAGAGTACTGCAGATGAAAAACAGAATCAGACTAATTATTCTAAATTGTATTCTGTACATTTTAGAACTTGGCAGGGAATGTGTGGTCCTCCAGGTGATGGACTACAGCTTCCACTACTCCTTGCTTGTCTCACAGTACCAGGGTCTCAGCTAATAGTTTAGGAATTCTGATAGTGTTTTGAGTTGTAAACTATGGCTGGTGCAAACTGTGTTGCTGTGATACCTAAATTGACCCAGTTTGTGTTTGTGTTTCTTTTTCTTTTTTTCAAATGGTTAAAATATGTTAAAATGCAGAAAATGGATTTTTGTATACAGTACATATTGTGTAACTGTGCAGGACAGGATAGTGAAAATGATTGTGTCTTATAGCAAACTTTGTGTTAGCAAGTTTTGTTATTTTATTATTTACTAGAAAAATGCCTGAGAAATCTTGTTGGCAGATGAAAGGGAGTGTGCCTAAAGTAGCTCATGACTACAGTAGAATTGCCAGGTCTGGGATCTGTTGTCGTATTTCCTTCATATGTAAGAATAGTGGTGGAACTGACTTGAATGAAGCACTCTGAATAAAAGTAGTAGAATGATTCATCCAATAGTTGTTTTTTGAAGGCTGTTGATCGTACTACTTTAGCAACCACAGCAGATTATGTGCTTTGGGTGAGGAAAGAGAGCCATACTTCTCCCACCCCACCTCTGCCAGTCTGAGCTGCCTCACTGAAGGGAAAGATGTTTTCAGGTTATGTTGAGATAATATGCTATTTATAAATCTTCACTCTTTATTTTAAATTAGTTGACTCTGGAGGTGCAAACTTGCCTCGCCAGGCAGACGTGTTTCCAGACCGTGATCATTTTGGAAGGATTTTCTATAACCAAGCGGTCATGTCCTCACGAAGAATTCCGCAGGTAATTTTATTTAGGAATAAAAGCAGAAATAAAATGAAATATAGACTGCAAACAAGTATATATGGGCAGTAAGTATTGTAGGACTGCTCCTGGCTCCTGGAATTAAATATTAATTGTAAGCCAAACATGCACACAAATAAGCTTCTTTATGTGAGATAATGACTCCTAATGATTTCTAAAGAAATTAGCTAGTTAAGCGTACCTGTTTTTGATTTCCCTGAATGTTTCCCTTAAAAAGGATCGTTTACAACAGGGGTAGGCAACCTACTCCCCTTGGGTTCCCTGCCCGCTGAAGCCTTGGAACCGGCCTGAGGCCGGTCCTGCCGCCGTTGCCGCTGTTGATGCCGCCGTGTGTGCTGCTGCCACCGCGCTGTAGCCACCGCGCACCGCTGCCGCGCTGTAGCCGCCGCGCACCGCTGCCACGCTGTGCATACGCAGAAAGCTGGCACCATTTGGCATTCCAAAATGGCGCCCACCGTCGTGCGCATGCGTGCACGAGCGCAATTTTGAAATGGCGCCCATGCTCGTGCACGCATGCGCATGAGGGCATGCGCCATTTTGGAACGGTAAACGGCGCTGGCGTTGTGCACATGTGCACAGCGCCGGCGCCGTTTGGCCTTCCAAAACGGTGCCCGCCACCGTGTGCATGCATGTGTGAGCGTGGGGCGCCATCCAAAATGGCGCCCCACGCTCACGTGCGAGAGCGCACCATGGCGGGTTCCATTTTGGAAGGCCAAATGGTGCCCGCGTTGTGCGCATGCGCATGGTGCCGGCGCCATTTGGCCTTCCAAAACAGTGCCCGCCGCCATGCGCATGCTTGTGCGAGCACGGGGCGCCATCCAAAATGGCGCCCCGCGCTCGCGTATGCAAGCGCACCATGGTGGGCGCCGTTTTGGAAGGCCAAACGGTGCCCGCGTTGTGCGCATGCGGGACACCATCCAAAACTACAGAAATATAGCACTACAATTCCACTTTAGCTGCCATGGTTCTAAAATCTAAAGAATTATCAGCCAGAATGATCCAGATCCTCCTAAAACTGAAAAACCCAGAGTTTTGTGGGGTAGTTAATGAACTGCAGGAATTGATATGGAGCTCTTGGATTATTCTTAGGATATGGTTCCACATATGTGTTTTATATAAAGGAATATATATTGGATTTTATATTAGCAAAAATTTCTTAGTACATATGTTTTGTCACATGGTCCCTATCAATTGTCCATATTTGGAGTTGAAAAATGAACTCTCAGGGTTGTTTTTTTGTTTTCTTTTAAAGAAACAAAATAGTTTTAAAGAGTTATTTAAAAAAATGATCCATACTCCCTTAAAAAGAAATAACAGTGTAGAAGAAATACTTCATAAAACTTGTTAGAAGAAACTATGCTGACCTTAGCTGATGTTATGTTAGGATGAAGGAGCATGACAGCAAGATATCATTTGTTGTCTCTTGACCTACATGTCTTGTCCTACCCCATCACTACTTTGCTTAGAGTGTGTACTAAGATACCTGAGAAAAGGAGTTGGTGTGATTTTTTTCTTCAGCAAAATAGGCAGAGCATTCTCATACTTTTTGCACTGGAATTAAACAGGGTACTTACCTGTGATATTAATCATCATCATCATCATCATTTACTTATAACACTCTTTTCACCAAAGGGTGGGACATCAATGTATACAACCAAGGATAACATCATAAATATATATGAACTGAAATCCCCAACACCCCACCAGCTACTATCCATCTCAGCAACCTCAGGCATAACTCAACAGTTTAATCTGGTGAATCAAAGAGAAAGGTCTTCAACTCCTTATGAAAACAAGTGTGATCTTCCTCCAGCTGGAGATCGTTCCACAGATGCAGAGGCAGATTTTGAAGGCTTGTAGACTTGACAGAGCCGTGTGCATTGGTGAGACAAACAATAATCCTTTGACTGCAGATCTTAGAATCCTAGATGATACATACCATGCTGGCTGAGCTGCCAGGTATTGGAGGAGCCTTAAATACCAGAACCAAAAGTTTGGAACAGACTCTGGCCCATACTGGTAGCTTGTGAAGGGATCTACGAGAGAAGAGATGTGTGAATATTTAGGGAGATTTAAAACAACATGTTTGGATTAAAACCAGAAGAAGAAGAGAGCAGGAAGGCGAACCTTCCAGTAGGCTATTACAATAATTTAAGTATGACTTTAACCAAGATATGGGCACACAGATGGGCAATCTCAATGGTCAAAAATGTGCAAATCCTATAGATGTTCACAAGATGGAAATTACACTTTTTGTTGCTCTGATGAAGGGGCACGGACAAACAATCATCCACCAGGACTCCGAGGTTTGTGGCAGCTGAGACAGGATTTAGTTGCTGGCTCTGACCCTTTCCCTGTTTTTCACACAGACTGCCTTACCTTTAGCAAAAAAACCTGAATCAAAATATTGTTTGTAGGTCTTGGATCTACAAAAAGTTTGTTTTCTGTCTTAGTGTTTACATTTTTTTAAAAAAAGTTGAAAAACTGCTCTTTGCAGAACTGTAGGCTGGAAAGAAACAGCCATGACTATAACCACATGATGGCAAGCATGTTTCCAGAGTTTAATGATTCCTGACTTTCAATACTTCTGTATTCATCCTTATTTAAAAATATGTTAAATAGTAATTGCGGTTCCCTGCTTTTTCCTACCTGCACCCCCAAATTTGTATTGGCCATATGGGAGCCTAATGAAAGAGGATAATCCCCCCCCCCCCGATGGATTTGTATAAATTGGTGAGCAAATACATGTTTCTGTTTTTTTAAAATTAGTTTTTATTGATGCTTTAGCATAATATATACAAAATATTAATCATAAACATAAACGTATAAAACACTAAACATAAAAACACCTATTCCTTATCTCTGTTCTCTTTTACATTAATCTAAAATTGTTTAATCTTAGATTGTTTCAACCTACTTTGTCTTAAAACTATTTGGTCAAGCTAGCCTTCGAATCTTTCCCACTCCTATCTTTATTTCTTATCTCCTTTCCTCTACACACTAACCATTCCATTTCTCTCTATTTCTTCTCCTACTTACTCATATCTGTTCATCTCTATCTTTCTTCTATAAACCCATTCCTTAATCTGGTGAGCAAATAGATGTTTCTTAATGGTTGACATTAAAACATGGGGGGAGTTATTTTTCCTTTTTCCAAATGAAGTATTCTGTGCCATAAATGTCTTAATGACGTGACTATTTGCCTGTGGCATTTTGTGCTGTGTCTTCAGTAGGGATAATGGACATAATGCAGGCCTGTTCAGTTAATGATAAAGCCTAATTTACTGTCTTTCACAGAGCACATTTGCTTTTAATAAAAACCCATTGAGACAGCAGGGTGGAAGGTTACAATCTTATTATTTTTCTTCATTGTTTTTTCAAGCTCTTTCCACACTTTTTCCAGTACTTATATGTTGAAAATGTTAATAATAATAATAATAATAATAAATTTTATTTTTACCCCGCCCTGTGGCGAACCAATCTGGGCGGCTTACAATTAAAAAAGACATGTGTTATACATAATATACAAAAAACCCCCCCTCCCCCCCTTAAAATAGTATTAAATAAAGACAGTTTAAAACAATAAATCAATAAACTTTAAAATCAAACTAAAATTACAAAATTATAAAAATCAGCCTTCCTTGCCCAAGCCAAAAAGCCCAGTCGACGAACCTCCCATCTATCAGATGGGGCCACGTGAGGAACGTCTCTGGGGCGGGGGAACTAATTCAGCTATAATTAATCCGGAAAGGCCTGCCGGAAGAGATCCGTCTTGACAGCCTTTTTAAAACTGTCTAAAGATGTTGATAGGCGGATCTCATCCGGCAGGCCATTCCAGAGCTTAGGGGCGACAACGGAAAATGCCCCCCGGGAGGTAGCCACAAGCCTCGATTTCTGAGGCTGTAGCAAGTTCCTCCCGGAGGACCGAAGAGCGCGGGGAGGATTGTACGGGAGCAGGCGGTCCCTCAGATAGCTTGGACCCAAGCCATTTAGGGCTTTAAAGGTAATAACCAACACCTTGTACCTAGCCCGGAAGCTGATAGGCAGCCAGTGGAGGGACCTCAGAACCGGAGTAATGTGGTCCCTCTGAGATGTTCCTGAAACAAGCCTGGCTGCCATATTCTGTACCAGCTGTAATTTCCGGACAAGGCACAAGGGTAGCCCCATGTAGAGTGCATTGCAGAAGTCAAGGCGTGAGGTTACCAACGCGTGCACAACAGTCTCCAAATCCCTTACTTCCAGAAAAGGGCGCAGCTGGCGTATCAGCCGAAGCTGATAACAGGTGCTCCTGACCGTCGCATTTACCTGATTTGTCATCAGGAGCGACGAATCAAGGAGCACCCCCAGACTGCGAACACAGTCACTGGAGGAGAGTGTGACTCCATCCAGGACTGGAGGTTGCAACCCAATTCTTGGTTTCGGGGCCGAGACCGTGAGCACCTCCGTCTTGTCTGGATTCAACTTCAATCTGTTTTTCCTCATCCAGCCCATTACCGCTCCAAGACATTCATTGAGAGAAGAGATGCCGGTGGAATTCGAGGCCGACGAACGAGACATGGAGAAATAGATTTGGGTGTCATCAGCGTACTGATAACACCCAGCACCATAACTCCGTATTATCTCACCCAGCGGCTTCATATAGATGTTAAACAACATCGGGGACAAAATAGCTCCCTGAGGGACCCCACAAGTGAGTGCCCTCTTACTGGAGCTACAGTCCCCGAGTAGCACCCTCTGAGACCGACCCGAGAGGAAGGACCGGAGCCACTGCAGTGCAGTGCCCCCGATACCTAACTCCCTCAGGCGGTCCAGAAGGATGCCATGATCTATTGTATCGAAAGCCGCTGAGAGGTCTAAGAGCACCAACAGGGTCACACTACCCCTGTCGATGCTCAGACGCAGATCGTCGGTCAAGGCAACCATGGCAGTCTCAACCCCAAATCCTGCCCTGAAACCGGTTTGAAATGGGTCTAGATAATCGGTTTCATCCAAGACTGCCTGGAGTTGAAGAGCAACTGCTCTCTCGATCACCTTGCTCAAGAATGGCAGTAATGACACTGGCCTGTAGTTCTTCATGTCCAGGGGGTCTAGGGAAGGTTTTTTCAGAAGCGGCCTAACCGCCGCTTCTTTTAAGCAAGATGGCAGATGACCTTCCCTCAAGGATGCATTGATGATGTCCGTTAGGAGTCTCATCACTGCATCCCCCCCCTGGATGGCCAGCCAAGATGGGCAAGGGTCGAGGGAGCAAGTTGTCTTCCTCACCTTACCAAGCAGCTTGTCCACGTCCTCGGTACTCACAGATTGCCATTGATCCAGTAAAACCACATCGGCGGAGTTGGTGGACACCTCACCTACAGACTCTGTCTCAATAGTGGCGTCAAGGTCGGCTCTTATCTGAGAGACTTTATCTGCAAAGTAGTTGTTAAATGCGTCGCAGCAGGCTGTCGTCGGGTTAAGCAAGGGATTCGACGCAGGGGGCGCCTGCGTCAACTCCCTCACCACCTTAAACAGCTCTGCCGGACGTGACTCTGCAGATGCAATGCGCGCCGAGGAAAAAGCTTTCCTCGCTGCGCGCAGTGCCTCCCGATAGGAACTAAGAAAGCTCCTATGGCGAGTTCTGTCAGATAAGAGTCGAGATTTCCGCCACTCGCACTCTAGCCATTGTCCATACCGCTTCATCCTCCTAAGCTCGGGTGTAAACCATGGCTTACGATTAGGAGCGGGATGGCAAGGGCGCTTGGGAGCGATCGTGTCGATGGCCCTGGTAAGATCACTATTCCAAGTGTCAACCAGAGCCTCGACAGGGTCACCGGCATTCCCCACCATTAATCCCTCCAAGGCCTTCCGGAATCCAATTGGCTCCATCAGCCTTCGAGGGCGGACCATCCTAATAGGTCCACCACCCCCGGTGGGGCAGGTGGTGGCTCTAAGTACCAGCTTGACCAAGAAATGATCCGTCCATGACAATGCGGAGGTACTTACAACCTCCGCCCACGGATATTCCTGCTCCGTACTAAAGACCGCATCGAGTGTATGACCAGCACAATGCGTGGGCCCGTTGACCAATTGGGATAGGCCCATGTCTGTCATGGTATCCATGAACTCCCGAGCCGCACCTGTTAAGCTGGTCTCGAGCGGAATGTTGAAATCTCCCAGAACTAAAAGTCTGGGAGATTCCAACAAGAGCTCAGAGACCAGTTGTGTCAGCTCGGTCAGGGAGTCTGCTAGACAACGGGGTGGTCGGTAGACTAGCAGGATCCCCAAACTATCCCTGGCCTTCAGGCTAAGGTATATACACTCGATGTGGACTGTGTTCCGGATAGGTATCCTGGTCAAGGTCAGAGTGTTCTTATGGACTAGAGCCACACCGCCCCCCCGCCCACTTCCCCTCACCTGCTCACTAACAGAGTACCCAGCTGGGAGGGCCTGTGCCCAGATAGCAGCACTTTCCTCTCCCAGCCAGGTCTCCGTGAAATGTTGCACTTTCCACTTGCTATTTACTGCTCTGACTGCTTCAGTTGGGAGATATTTTTCTCTCTTAGTACAGGTTTTATATCAAAAACGATGTGCCTCTGTGAAGACTTAATGTTTTAAAAATAAAATGTCAAATTTCATGAAAGAAACGCTTCAGTAAAACTCTTCAATTAAAATATTGTGTATGAAGTGCAAGAAATAACATCCTGTTATTCTTAAAAGAAGTTACAACAGGAGTGGGAATTATGCAGCCTTCAATACAAAGATAAAATCATTTTAAAAACACATGGAAATATTCTTTATAAACTTCTAAAAGCAGTCTACAAACAGTCTTAGGGCCTTTGCAGACTGCCAGAAATAGTGCAAATTGAGTCCACTTTAAAGGTTAGGGTTAGTGCTAGGGAATCATGGGATTTGTTTTTTTCTGAGACATTGAGCCCTCTCTATCATTATAGCACATGTGCAGTAAGAATCAAAATATGATGATTAGTAACAGCAGGCCTAAAAGAATAAGAACTGAATATCAATCTTACTTTTTGCTGGAAGATTATTGGTAGGTCTTGAGAAATCATGAGAAGAACAAAAACCTGACTAGAAAAGAAAAGTGGATGAACTGAAGATGCCAAGAATATTCAGTATAGTAAAAGGACCTTGAAAGAAACAGAGCAGAGTGTGTCAATTGTATACTTGATTCATTTAAGTGCCTTGTTTATTCATATTTTTATCCAACATTTCAGTCAAGATTGGATTGTGATGTGGATTAGAAGGGGGAAAACCCCCAAATTAAAATATGCAATATAAGATGTTAAATTATGTCAGTATCATATGAGAGGGAGAGGAAGAAAGGGAAATACTTGTAAATCACACTTGTTTGTCATGCAGATCTCAAACACCTATTCCCCCACCCCTGTCCCTTTGCATTTTGTCTTTCCCTTGCCATAACCTTAAAGATGCTCTGCCCTTCTGTGCGTTTTTAATTAAAGTCAAGTGCTGAACTTTTATCAGATATACAATTGACATTCCAATTACTGCTGAAAAATGTCCAGTCCTGTGCTGATGATGTTTTGTTTCACAGTTAAAGATGTTTGTCCA
Organism: Phrynosoma blainvillii; assembly: GCA_026167975.1. NCBI lineage: Eukaryota > Metazoa > Chordata > Lepidosauria > Squamata > Phrynosomatidae > Phrynosoma > Phrynosoma blainvillii. The sequence continues at coordinate 55,378,268 of JANUYF010000002.1, read as the reverse complement.
GATATTTTGCAGATAGCTGTCCTGGAATGCTAAACTGCTGGTATTCCATAATACTGGAATCTTAGGTTCAAAACATACTGCAGAAATAATCCAGTTTGAGACTGGTTCAATGCTAGGAAATTCTGGGAACTGTAGTTCTGTGAGACATTTAGCCTTCTCTGTCAGAGAGCTGTGGTGTTGCATTAAACTACAATTCCCAGGATTCCCTAGCATTGAAGCAGGGCAGTTAAAGCGGTCTGAAACTAGAATATTTCTGCAGTGTGTTTTGGACCTTAGATGCTAGTCTACTGTTATCTCACAGAAACTGTAGTTGCTGATACCAGAAAATGGCTGGGTTCTAGAAGGACTGGTTAGTTGCTGTGGATCTTGAGGGCCAATTTTTTTTTCCTTAGGCCCCTCTAGGGGCTGTATGGACAGTCAAAAATAAACCCAGAAGTGGTCCTGAATCCACTCTTAGGTTTGTTTGCAGACACCCCTCCCCACTGTTTAGCATAAAAAAAACCACACCAATTTTTTCAAAACCAAGAAATGGTTTATCTTCCCTCAGGAACCTCTAGGATTCCTTTTAGCTCTTCTGTTTGAGAAGAGAAGAAACAATATAGAAAAGAATCAATAATATAGGCACAGATTTATGACATTACTGAGTGATTTCATGAGATAATGGCCTGAATCTAATCCTAGCCAGCATAAACCCCTTCAGTCAATAGGAACTTGGTAAATCAACAATTTCATCAGTTCCATGAATTCAAGTGAATACTGTTCTAATTGATAAGAGCAACAAGATTTAAACATCTGCCTGTTAATTTAAAAGTATGGAGGCTGCAAACAAGTGCTCAGGAGCAGTCTCTGTTGTGCTGATGCTTCAGTGGTCTGTTCAAGGTAAAAAGACCATGGGGGCACATCATAAGAGTTCTGATGCACACTCTTATAGTCTTTTCAAGCTTTAAAGTCACATCTTCCTGTTTTGCACCTGTCAATGCTATACAGTGACAATAGCACACATAATTTGTAGAGCTAAAATCAGAACTAGCCCTCTCCTGAAAAGTTTAGAATCTTGATCTAGATGTAGGAAGAATGATGCACATTAGATTTCAGGGTAAAACATGAATGAAGCTGCACATATGTAAGTAAAGGTATAGGTATTCCCCGTTGACAAGCTTGTCAAGTTGTGTCCGACCATAGTAAGTGGTGCTCATCTCCATTACTAAGCTGAACAGCCAGACTACTCTGTGATCATGTGGCCAGCATGAGTGCACAGAATGCTGTTTACCTTCCCACCGAAGTGGTACCTATTTATCTACTTGCATTTGCATGCTTTCGGAATGCTAGGTTGGCAGAAGCTGGGACTAGTGACGGGAGCTCACCCCATCATGTAGCATATGCATATGTAAGTACTGTTTTGTTAATACATGATTCTGTTTATTTTGTCAGATAGCAGTGGTTATGGGTTCGTGCACAGCAGGAGGAGCCTATGTCCCTGCAATGGCTGATGAAAGCATAATAGTTGGAAGGCAGGGAACAATTTTCTTGGGTGGACCTCCATTGGTAAGTGTGTGTTTTTCGACAAATTATAGGAGTCTGTTGTCTTCTTTTATAATTAAAAGCTGCGTAACTGCGCTATAGATTTCTTACAGATGTTTTTTCCAAGAAAGGAAATCTAGCTGATTTATTAAAATGCAGAAATATCATACATTACAGTTTTGTACACATTTGAATCATGGCGTGGGGCAGACAAAAAATCGGTGTGCTTCTCTTATTCTGTGCATTATTGCTAGTTCAGTTCTCTTCTTTATGCAGTCCTTTAGTTTTTGCACCTACATATGTAGCTGTCTCTGCCACAGTGGTTTAGTATTTCTTGTAGTGCTGAAGACTTTATAGGAAAACTGCTAAACTTGAGGAGGATGTGCTAATATTGCAGTGTATAGATTTCTGGAACCAAGCACCACTCAGCATTAAAAAAATTATCTCATTCTGTCATAATGCAGATTTGTGGTGAGATGATGTTCATTGGCAAAATAGATCACACATGCAAAGGCATATCGACTTTACCATGATTTACGCAGGCATAGGAAGTCTTCTGCTCTGCAGATGTTTTTAACAATTCCCACAATACCTTACAACTGGATATAGTAGGTGGGGCAGTTGGAAGTTGCAGTCTAAAACATCTGGATCCCCCCTGCTTTGTTTAAATGATCCCAAATGAGCTGTGATTTGTTCTGATGCTCCCTTTCTCTCCCCCTGTACTGAATGGAGGGAGATATGTGAGAAAAGAAAACTTTAAGAATGAAGTGTTCTCCAGTTCCATTTGGTGCATGAACTCAGGAAACTGGTATTTTCTAATGAAGGCTCTTTTAAACAAATTAGGATCAGATGATTAAAAAGGGAATGTATTTTTTCCAATTAGCTGCTTGCATGTATTTGCTTGTGAATCAGTATCTGTTACTCAGCATCAGATACCTATAAATCCCTGTCCCACTTTGTTTTCCTGTCAATGAAGTGAAGTTTGTGAAGTTTGGAATAGTTTGGATGTTCTGTTCTCTTCCCTTTGTTGTGCATAATGGGCAAAACGTAATGTGACAGTGTTCTTATTGGCTCAAGCCACAAATGGGTTTAACTGTAATTTCTCCTGCTTCTGTCTTTTAATAGCAGAATCAGGGCATTCAGAGAAGATTTAATAGATTTTTAATCCCAACATCTAAGTGTTATGCCACTGGATAGTCTTTTAAGGTACCACAGAACTCTTTAAAAAAAAAAAGAGGTTCTGACACGAGGTAATATTCTACTTATGCTTGCTCCATTGTTTCCTAGTTTCCTGCTTCAGAAATGAATCAATTAAAGGATTGTTTGGGAATCAGTTAAATTTGAGGGAATCTGTTATCCTTGACATGTGTCCAGATAGTCAAAGGAAATGCCTAACTTGTATTTTCTGTCTTCACGCCAATGTGGTGCTGGCAAGACTTTTTCTTCTTTCATATTTTTGAATGAAATGTAAATTATGATTTCTTTAACTGAGCCCAATTCTTCTTTTAATTGCTCATCATCTCTATGCTTTATTTTCTAGAATTTAGAATTTTGCTCTCCCTAAATATTACTGTTGTTCTTTTGTAAGAGGTGTAGAATATGTTCTCATTTTAAATTTTTGTTCATTGTAATTGTTGTAAGATACCTAGTCTTTTTAGAAAAAGCCCTTTAATCAATTAATTAATTAATAGACCATTCTGATGGCATGGTTGAATAGATAATGTCAGACACACAAGGTTTTGGGGCTTTTGCAGGCTCCATGTTACCCTGGGGGAGATGGGGAATTGTATAAATGTTTAAGGAATAAGGTCACCTGAGGTTTGTCACCTAAGTCATTCAACTCAAGACACTGCTTCACATTTTTTTGGTAAACACAATGTTCGATATATACAGGGTTCCAGGTTCAAAGTGTGTTATTTCCATGTAAATCTTCTCAGGCAGTGAGACTGGAAAACATCTCATTCTGTCTTACAACTGCTGAATTTGACATCCATTGCAGATTAGTGTTGCCAATACTGGGCCATGTGAACCATAGAATAGTAACTGCTTTTATCCATAATATTTGTTACCAGTTGCTGTTTCCTATTTTATAGTGTTATGTCAGTTCACTATCAAAAATACAGCTAAGCACTTTATAATATTTTAGTGTTTCCAGTTAGTAATTATAAGAAATTGCTCATCAGAAAGAAACATAGGCCTAAATCCAATTAATGGTTCCAGCCAAAGTGGATCATTGTATAAATGGGATTTATATGAAAGCTGATTTACCATTCAGCATTTTATTCAGTGGGTCTAATCTAGATTAGACTAGCAGTTGAATTTAGATAATACAGTGTAACTTCTAAAACTTTGAACATATATGGTTGTTCAAATATACTTGAATATTTATGACTACTGTTTTGATGTTTTCTGCTTATCCAAGGTGACTTGGTAGCGGCAGAGGAAACATATGCACATGACATTGCTTAGTTTGCAGTGTTAATGACTTTATTGTGGGCAGTGTTTTCTTGTGTCAAGGATAGTTTTCTGGTACAAAGTAATCAGCAAAAGCAGACATAGAAAATCAATAGCAACTTCAGGATGACGACACTTTGCAATTTAACATTAATTAATCTGTTCTTTAGATTTCCTGTTTGAATTTTGGGCACTAATTATGTCACTGTAGAGAGTCAGAGTGTATAGATTATTTGTAAGTATAAGATCTTTTTTCAAGATCAAGTATTTTTTTGTGTGTAAGTAGCTTTTGAGAGTCTACCTCTTCACAGAATTGGGAAACAAAGTTAGACAGCCATTTGTTAATGTCATTTAATGCTAACATCATATGGTAGATAAATTATTCCAGATTTGTCTTCAAAGATTGGAAAATTCAGTGTGTTGTCAAACAGGCAATTCCCCCTATTTGATCTTAATAAGTGTGAGCCTTTTTCCTGATGTTAAGATGCAGAGCTGGCTTATGCTACCATCCACTGTGTCTTCTGCATCTTGATGGTCTCAACCTCAAAGACCATTTTTTTTTTATCATTCAGCTCTTGTGAGACCCCTCCTTGTCCCTGTACTAGTTGTCTGTACATCCAGCACTGATTTCTGAAGACTTCAAAAGTCTTCCATGCTGTTGTTTTCCATTTTTCTGTCCTAATATATTTCTCTACATTTCTGTCAGTTATCAAGATCCACCACCATCCTCAGTCATCCAGAGGTCTCCAGATTCCTCAAATAAAGCTGCCATTTTTCCTTGGTTCCAATTATGCATGAAACTCCCTTCTTAAACAATGATGCAATGATGCTTTTCTTTCATCCTTCCAAACCTACCTTTTCTATGATTCACCACCTACTACAACTAACCTTAAATATGTGTAATCAAACTGGAGACTTAAGTCTAAAACACATTGCAGAAATAATCCAGTTTGAGAGCGCTTTAATTGCCCTGGCTCAGTGCTAGGGGGTCCTAGGAACTGTAGTTTATTGTGGCACCAGAGCCCTCCGACAGAGAAGGCTAAATGTCTCACAGAACCACAATTCCCAGAATTCCCTAACATTGAGCCAGGCCAGTTAAAGCGGTTTTAGGCTGGATTATTTCTCCATTGTGTTTTGGACCTTATTCTTTCTAGCTCTGTAGTTGTCTCCATTTGCCATCTTGATGACTTCTGTATTAAATTTAGACTATAAATTTCATGAAGTGGGGTGCCCTCCCCTCTTACTTTGTTAAGCTATATATTCATTAATGGTTTTAATGCATTAACAACAACAATCACTTCATATTATATCATCACTATTATCATCACCATAAATGAGCAGGGACCAAAAAACCAGGAGGCTGGGCTGGACAGAAGCATTATTCACTGCAGGCTTTTGTTGCAGGTTCCACATGTTTTCTCTAAAGTAACACATGGGAAGCCAGTGAGTTCTGATGGAAGTATTCTTGTAAAATATTTCCCAATCATTTAAACATGTTAAGAGATTGGGAGCACTCTTACAGCTTCCATGCTCTTCTCCTCCCCTCTCCTTAACTTTCTGCTCCACCTTCTGCTTGGCTCAAGTTCCCCTCTCTCTTCTCATAATTAAAGTTGGTGTGGCACTATGTCTTCACTGAGATTAATGCAAACCAACTGTAAATGAGATCATGCTACTAGCTTTAAATACTGTTTTAAAGTTAACCAACTTGGAAATGTGTTATCTGTACTAGGCCAGGACTGCAAACTGAAGAAAGTAACATGCATAAACCAAAGGCTGTACAATTTGGAAACTTACCATAAAGATAACTTAAAACAGGAGCACCAAACAATCATGAAAAGGCACCAATGATTCAGGCCAATGAAATGAAAACTTTGTTTTTGTACTCCAGGTTAAAGCAGCAACTGGGGAGGAGGTTTCAGCAGAGGAGCTTGGAGGTGCAGATCTTCACTGCAGGTAAAACTAAACAATCCTGCTCCCAGTACAATGGTACTCACTGTAAATTACATTGTTGTTGGACTGTGTTAAATAATAGTAGAATCTTTTGTTAACTGCTGTCATTTTATATCTATGTGAAGTGTTTGTCTCTTTTTCCCCTGAAATGAGCTTTGGGTATTTGCCAGTCTCCTAGTATTTCAGTTCTAGTATAGCCCCTGAATAGTAAATAGAATTTTTTTCCTTGTTGGGATGTAATAATTAGTAAAATTTTCAATCTGTGCAGAAAATCTGGCGTAACTGATCACTATGCGTTGGATGATAATCATGCACTCCATTTGGCTAGAAAAGTGGTACGAAGTTTGAACTACCAGAAGAAAATTGATGTGAGTATATTTGATTTTTTGTGAATGATTGTGAATGCTCCTTCTGTAGAATAGAGGTCCCCAAGAGTCTAGAAGGGGAAACACCTCTTTGAACCCTTAGATTTCAAACAGAACATTCAGTTTCGCTAGATCATCTATAGATAATTTCCCCCACATTTATTCCTCCTAAATAAGAAAACCATCCCAAATAATTATGTACAAAGGCCCCATTTAACCAAAACACAAGGACCTGGATCATTACTAGACCTTTCTCTTTTCTCTCACACACCTCTATTCACAGCTACAATTCATGCACCTTATTCATCACGCAAACACCAGTTTATCTTTTAATGTAACCTGTTGCTCTCCCACTTCCCCAGTTGGTTTTCTTCTACCTATCCTAGTCACTCTCCATGTTTGGTGATAATTGCATATAATGCTAAAACTCGGTAGAGGGGAACACATATGCCATGCCCCATTCCCAGTTCCTTAACCTGGATCCAGTTGGAGGGTTAAAATGACACTCCAGGAGCTGTGTAGAACAGAGCATTCTTCTAAAAATCTAGGCTGTTTAAAATGTTGTGCTAAATGAGTTGTAAATATTTGAGCCTGAGTTGATTATAGAGTGGCTCTGGAAGCTAGTAGGCAAATGCTGAAAATATTGAAGGCCTTTCTCTTTCTCTTTTATTGTTGGTTGTACTTTTAAATTATTGCAGGTGACAGTAGAACCTTCAGAGGAGCCTTTGTTTCCTCCCGATGAAATCTATGGGATAGTTGGAGAACAGCTTAAAAGAAATTTTGATGTCAGAGAGGTAAAAAGCCAAGATGCATATGGATGCTAATACAATGTAGATGCACAAAATGTAGCCATAGATTGCCCAGTGTTGCCAAGTGTCCTTCCAAGAGCTCGTTTCAGGAGAGCTTCCTACCAAGAATTCATATTACTACCACTCCCCCACCAGCACCCGTAAGGTTTTGTGGTTGTTATGAAGTTTGAGCAAGAAGTTGGGTCCCATCTGAATCAAGCATGGTTCACCATCCCTATCTCTCTTAGTCTTTCTCGTAGGGTCTATACAGACTGCCAGAAATAATCCAGTTTGAGGCCACTAACTGTCCTGGCTCTGTGCTAGGGAATCATGGGAATTTTATTTTTTCTGAGACATTGAGCCTTCTCTATCAGAGAGCTCTCATGCCACAATAAACTACAGTTCCCATGTTTCCTTAGCACTGACAGTTAAAAGGGTCTCAAGCTGGATTATTTCTGGCAGTCTGTATAGGCCCTTGGACTAAGGGATTGAGGACCCTTACCACCTGTCAGGTAATTCTAGGCCCTCTTTGAAGTCACCTTTGTCAACTTCTGGTCTCCAAAGTTCCCAACATATGACAGCTGTTAAGCCAGACAGGTCAAATTAACATCAATATTCCACTAAACATTTTCAAGTTGTTGAGTTCCAAGATATTTATATGGGAAGGAAAATATTCTTTTGGTACTATTTCAGGCTATTTATTACAGCTATTCACAGATAAATACTTATACATTCCCTTTAGGACGCTTCAGTTTCATTATATAAGGCATTATTATTCCATTATATTGCATACAAGGCATTTTATATTAAGTCATATAGCCATCATATATTCACAAGGACTTTACCTCTATATTCAACTCTTTGACAGGGTTGGCAATAAGTAGTACATGTAAGAACATCAGCCTTCTAAAACAGTTAACATGTAACATTATTCTTGTATCGTTATAATCAGGTCCTTGCTTTTCCTGTTTCTGATACAGCATTAGAATTTAGGAATAAAAGGGAGTAGCTGTGCTCCAATGTGTATGTCAGCCTACCTTTAACTGGCATTCACTCGTACTCTTTTACATGCTCACAACTCAAGACTGACCCAACACATTTTTCTATCCAAGTCAAAGCAGTTAATGGCACACCTCAAAGGGTCAATAGTATTCAAAACCAACCCAGTTATTTTGGCACATGCATGGATGATCTCAAGGACCTCACTACATTCCTGGCAGTAAAAAAATAAAGCAATACAAAATTAATTGATGAACCATTTGTTGTCATTTTATGACAGCTCCAATCTGCCTAAGCCAGCTGTCCCTTTCTGCTTTATGGCTGGATTTGTTATGCATTGGTTTCAGAACAATTGCTACCAGCCAGTTAAAATAGGACTGTAGTTGTTTGTCCCACATATCTGATTTTAAGCTCAATGGAATTTACTTCAACGTAAACATGTTTAGCAACATGCTGTGATCCCCCTCCCCCAGTCTGATAGATTTCAGAGGTCTAGATTTAAAGTCCAATTGTAAATAAGTTTCCTGACAATTAATCTTTGCTGTGTTCATTGGAAGTGTGAGAAGGTTTGCAATTTCAGAAATTCACACTTCCCTTTGAAGTCAATATGACTGGCAAAAATAACAGTTCCAAGCAATGTGTATTAATAGTTACATTCTTTGTTTTTCTTTTAAAGGTAATTGCTAGAATTGTTGATGGAAGTAAATTTGATGAATTTAAAGCTTTATATGGGGATACATTAATCACAGGTATTATTTTTAAATGATTATAAATCTCTGTATATTTAGTTTGATTTGCTTTGTTTGTTTTAAAATGTTTTAAAATATCTTGTGGAAGAAAAATAATTTATAAAAAGTATTGTGATATAGTCTGAAAATTGCATAGTCTCATACTTTCCATGTTGAAGGCTTTCATTGTGAAACATTCTCCTGATTTTTTTCATATTCTTCAGGATTTGCTCGAATATTTGGATACCCAGTGGGAATAATTGGAAACAATGGTGTTCTTTTCTCAGAATCGGCAAAGAAGGCAAGTATAATTCAAGATATTGGACACTTGCCTTCAATATTTTCATTGCTGCTAAGAACCAAATCAAACAAGGGGTTATTTGTAATAATTACTCCTGATTAAAAATGTTGTATCCTTTAAAAACAATCTACAAAGATCAATTTTATGCAAACACAAGAAGATCCAAGCTAGATAAGGCCAAAGTCTTATTTTGTCCAGCATTATGTTCACACAGGGGCCAGCTATTAGAAGATATCGTAAAGTTTTAATTATTACCTTTTTAAAAAATTGACAGAAAGTTTTTTTTGATTTGTAGTTAACGTTTCTCTAAGTAGCCACCATCCAGATTTACACATTTTTCTCAACATTTCTTGACCCTCCAAATACCATTATTGTAGAAGTATGCAGATTGTATCTTAAACCACTCTTCCACTTCATGAATGACATCATTTGTGTTGTCAAGTCAATTTTTTGATGAGAGCACCCATTAGAAATATGTTTATTTTCTGTAACTGTTGTTGTTGAAGTGCATTAGAGCTCTTTCATAGTTGTACTCAGAGAATTTTATAATGGAAAAGTTTGCTCTGAAGATGTCCCCTTTTAGTAGATGGGCCTACATAAGAGAAAAGGAGAGCAAATGGACACTAAGGGGCAAAATAGACCAGCGTATAGATGATGCATGCCCCGACACTGCCCTCAACTCGGTGTCATACCACCCACCTGACCACACAGTGGGCAGTGTTGCGGGCCACGCTCTGCCAACGTGGCGTTTATATGCTGCACGCTGCAGGAGCACAGAAAAACCGCTGCCGCCATGGAAAAGCTGCCTTTTTGCAAGCTCAAAAAGGAGTGGCTTTCTGCCGCTTCCTTTTGAGCCGGCAAACAGCTGGGTTGGGTGCGTGGTGTGCAGTTGCTGCGGCCCCAACCCAGAGCTCAAAGGGGTGTCATCACGCTGCCCCTTTACGTATGTCTGTTTCACCCTGAAGTCATCAGAAGATTGTTTTCCCCAAACTGAGATTTGGCCCTTCAATTAATGAATAAGAATAACTAAATATTTTAACAATCAAGACTTTATGTGTTAGATTGTTAGTCTGTGGGGGGATGCAGACGAGGGCGTCCAAGACGCCCTGGTCCGCAGCGCCGCGGGGCCAAGGCAGCCTCACCGCGGCGCCTCCCCGGCGAATCTAAAAGGAGCGCCAAATTGGCGCTCCTTTTAGATTTCAGAGAAAGTGCGCCCCAAAAGCGGCGGGTGCACTTTCTCTGACTCAAATGCCGCGGCGCGTGTGGTCGCCGCGTCGTGAGGTCAACCCGGAAGCGCCGTCCGTCCGGATGGCCGGCGCTTCCAGGGGTGACCTCAGGAAGAGGAAGGGGCGCCGCTCATGCGGCTGCCCCTCCTCTTCCTGGCCTCGGAGACGGCTCTATTAGCCGTCTGCCGAGGCCCTCAGTCTCCATGCCTGGATAGTACTGACTTAAAAGTTACATAGACCAGTAGGCTTAGGCCAGTAGACTTAGACCACTAGTGGGCTGTTTGTGGCTTTCCAGATGATGTTGAGCTACAGTTTCCACCATGGGGTAACAATATTAATAAGCATGTATTATTGTTGCTAAAGCTTTTAACTGTCACTTTGTAATGATTCCTATGTCTAACTGGCTTTTTGTCACTTCTGATAGCAGTAACTCTAATGTTCTATTTATAGCATTCAATATAGTAGCAAAGCTGCTACAAACTGTTGTTTTTCACATATATATGTGTTAAAAATTGCTTTACATCTGTTTTAGTGGTTTTTGGGAATGAGTAATTGTTTCACAGATCCACTGTCAAAGCAAATAAGTAACACTAACTAGTTTTATAGAAAAATAATTTAAAGTATTACTATAACTAGGAAAATAAACATATATAGATGTAGTCAGGTGTTGGGAAATGGTTGTGTCTTTTATTTAAACATAAAAGAGAACAGTTCTGTTATCAGTTAATTTTAGTTCTATGCGATCTTTGTGACATGCACATGGGTTGTTGTGCACCTGCTTAGAGCTGATGAGAACCTTCTAGAACTATCTGTTTGGCAGTCACCTCATTCACCTGATATGCATAATCAGATAAGAGTCTACTGATCCCTCAGTTTCTTTTCCTCCCCCTATAGGTGCCTCAGCTAAAGAACTAGTGCATCTCCTGGATTTTATCACTGGACAGTATTTGAGATTAGCTGTTCAACAATTATTTAGCAGCAGATCAACTATCACTCTCTTCCTTTCTTTACAGGGCACCCATTTTATTCAGCTTTGTTGTCAGAGAAATATCCCTATTGTGTTCTTGCAAAACATTACAGGTGATAAAAATTATTGCTATGATGTGTGTAATTCTATGGTTTGTGAATTCCAGAGACAGTGAATTATTTGGAAGTATAGATTCTTTATGTAGCCAGCTATCAATGTAGCAGTTATACATTAATTCCCATCCAATATTTATAAGAAATATATTTGTGTTGTGGCAAGTTTGCAGAGCAGATACTAAGTAGATGGTGGAGACAGTGATAGCTATTGTTTTTGTTGCTACTAAGTTATAACTTGACTTAAAAATTAAGCATCATACAGTGATTGGATTAAAAAGAAGAAACTGACTACAGTCTTAAAATCTACAAAGTCAGTTATCTTAAAGATATAGTTGGATAATATCCTTTATGAAGGTTGATTACTATCTCAAAGCAGTAGGCAAATTACATAGTCATGTTTTATTGGGGTCCAGTAGAGGAATGTCCTTGTTACTGTATATATTATGATAATGGACCAACAAGGCTACCTGAACATTTTGTTAACAGTAATGTTACTTCTCTTCCAAATCATTAGGTTTCATGGTTGGTAAAGAGTATGAGGCTGGTGGAATAGCAAAAGATGGAGCCAAGATGGTTACTGCGGTGGCATGTGCCAGTGTGCCTAAAATAACAGTTATTATTGGAGGTTCCTATGGTGCTGGAAATTATGGAATGTGTGGAAGAGCATATAGGTCAGTATGTATCCCTGAGTTAGTAGTAATGACTATTTGCTATGAGTTAGTAAACAAGAATTTGACATTGGTCGTAGTTAATAGAGATGGTGCTATTCAGTTTTTTATTTATCGGAAAGCACCCACACAAATACAAATGTATTAATCAGTCAAGGGAGAGAGACCTCAGAGTTACATTTTTGACTTTGTATGCCATATATCCTATTCAATCTTTTGATGCTTCCAATTACATGAAACATGTGCCATGCCATTAATGGAAATGAAACTAAAGTGTGTCTTTCTAGCTGGAGATAATGAGAAGAACCAGTAGCTTGGTTAAGGACAGTTGTAGCTCTGGAAAAAATATGTGTTTTGCTATGGGTGTATGATATTAAGTTAGTTTAATGTTTATATTTCTAGTCCAAGATTTCTTTATATGTGGCCAAATGCTCGGATCTCAGTAATGGGAGGAGAACAAGCAGCAACAGTTTTAGCTACAATAGCCAAGGACCAAAAAGCAAGGGAAGGAAAGCAGGTAAGCCTTTTTTGCTGGTAACACTTAGTAAGATTATAGAAATTCTCACATTAATACCTAATTGTGCCCTACAATTTCTCAAAATGTTGATGTCAGTATTTCATGCTTAACTGTAGTGCTTCTAAATATGTGATTCTAAGATGAAAGGCAAGAAATACTCAGAGGTGGTTTTGTCATTTCTTTCCTCTGAAATATAGCCTACAGCACCTGGTATTCATTGGTGGTCTCCCATCCAAGTACTAACCAGTGCTTTGCTTCCAAGATCAGACAAGACTGGTGCCTTTAAAGTATTTAGGCCTTTCCCAAATAAAAGGAATGATAAGAAGGAGCAGTACCAATTCCAGCTATAAATGCTAAGTAGAAACAAGTCAACAAATTGGAAAGCACCCACACAAATGTATTAATCAGTCAAGGGAGACCTCAGAGTTATATTTTTGATTCTCTCTGCCATATATCCTGTTGAATTAGATATTTTGATGTTTCCAACTGCATGAAACATGTGCCATGCCATTAATGGGATTGAAACTAAAGTGTATCTTACTAGGTGTTTTTTTAAGCACTTGTGGATAGGTATAAGTGCTATTTTTACTTGAAACTCTAATTGGTTGGAGTGGCCTGAGCTCTTAAACAAAAGTTGGGAATGTTAATTAGTGTGCATTTATATCTACTATCTAGGAACTACTTTGAAGTAATACCTAGATTTCAGTACAGTTTCAGCTGTGGTTAAAATGCAGGACTATAGTTAAGCACTGAATGCTGATAAAAATTATAACATGGAGAGGAACTACCAAAAACATGAACACTTTCCCCTCCTTCATTGTTACTTTCCTTCCAGTCCTGAACCAGACTCATAGAAAGCTGTCTTCATTTGAGTCAGGCTGTTGGTCCATTTAAAACAGTACTGTCTATGCTGAACCCCTAAAGAGCTTCTGCTAGTCATACTGAAGTCTTTTGCAGCTCTGCCTGGAGATGTCAAGGATTGAATCTGTGAGCCTTTTCATGCAAAGCACATGCTCTACCATTAGGCCTTGTCCCTTCCCCTGTAGCAGGCCAAACTTGGGTGTAGCATTTTGACTACATGACCAATGTTTTGACTACATGGCCATTGTGAACTAAACAGAAAATGCAAGAATTAATGGAGCAATGTCACCTGAAGACCCCTAGTAGTAAAGTGCACCAGTGAGCTGTAGTACAGCACATAAATTATAATAGTTAGAAATGGTATCATGAAATATGTGTAATCTTTTAATACTTAAAAATAGAGAATTACCATTCCTCCTCATATCTATTCAATTTATACTTCACAGTTATCTGAAGAAGAGGAAAAAGCTCTTAAGAAGCCAATCATCAAAAGGTTTGAAGAGGAAGGAAATCCATACTATTCCAGTGCAAGGTAATATATAGATAATTTTGGTGGTTTGTATTTTTAATGTGCAATAATTTTAAAAAAATGGGAGGTGGTAAGAATTGCGTTAATTTCTTAAGAATTTTGCAAGCACTACTTCACTTGTTCATTTGTAGAACTTACATCGGCTGATTTGCTCCCATTATCATTAGTTTGGGATTTTCTTGGGAGTAGGATTCAGACTTATATAGCCACCAAGCTGCTTTGTAGGTAAATAAATAGTATATTCATTTTATAGCTGGGAGAGCCTATAAATTAAAGATAATGATTGTAAGACAATTCCATGTTCCTGAGGAGCAGATATGAAGGCTGATCTTCCTGGTGGTGATCTTTGTGTCTCACACAAACGTGGTTTGTTCCTGCACAAAGACCTCATTCCGAAACTTTTAGAGTTGAGTAGCTTGGCAGGAACTATGTTCCCTCCTGCATACCATACATGTCCCTGCTCGCCAAGCTACTGTCCCCTCAGTTTCTCTCCATCCACCAACAGAGTGACATCGTTTGGTGCTATTCTTGGCTGAGTAGTTCCTCCGCTCCCCAGCCTTTTACTTCTTTAACATGCTTTCTTAAGTCTATTCTTTCTCCTTTTCCTTCACTCTCAATCTTATATATAGATACAAAAAATTCTTTCACTTCAGGGTTCTTCTTCTGTTTGCTCCCCCCTTTGTCCATTTCTACAGCCTCTATGGACGTTATCACACGTGGGCCAGAAAGCGAAAATAAAGTGGAAATGAGGCATTCCGAAAATAAACGGGAAATAAACCTTAATTCCGCAAACGTCATTACCTTAATTGCGAATTTACAGTAAGCGCATTGAACGTCCACACACAAGCGAAAAAAGCCCGTAAATGTACTAGAAATGAGCTTCTTGCACATGCGCAGATAGAGGAATGCTCGTTGGAACCATGGTAACAGCAGGGAAATGCTCCCAAATGCGCATTTGGTTATCACATTACAGTAAATGCGAAATTACCTTAATTGCGCATTTGCATTTCCTCCAAACAACCGAATTTCAAAAGATCGCGGTTAACACCAGTTTCTGTCCACTTTCTGTCCAGTTTCTGTACGACATCGTGTGAAAACACGGGGCACTAATCCAGTTTCTGTTTGGGTTTTGTGTGGATTAACCAGCAGATTTGCCCCCGTGTGATAACGTCCTATTTCCCTTTTCAATCTCTGTGCTTCATGCAATCGAAAGGTTTTGCTTTCTGATGGACACTCTCACTGTCTGTCCTGCTTAGAAGAAGGCCATACTGTTGAGAAATACTCCATTTATAGGGGCTTTACTTCACAAGCCCTAAAAAATTGACCTTCATGTTTAAAGATTAATTGTTTGGAGAAGTCTCTTCAAGTAGTCATTCAGGCTGCCTCCAACCAGCCTTTACTCTTGGCTTCTGCATCCATTTCCAAGCCAAGCAAGACTCCATCAGTATTGATGGCATTGGTTTGGACCACCTCAATTGAGCAACCTACTGTTCTGGTAACCAGCAGTTCTATCTATCTCAATGGCATTGCCTTCTACTTCTGCACTGGCAACCCCATTAGCTGCCATGGTTCTGACTGGAGGGGAAGCAACTTTGGCTCTAAGACCTATCAGTGGCAGGTCAGTTCATTCTAAGCCCAGCTGCAAAAGACAAGTTACCCCAGAGATGTTGGCGGAGCAGAGTAAGGTACAGCTGAAGAAGCAGGTTAAACAGTCAAAGCATAGATTGATACCAACATCAGTTGTGCCACCAATAATACCTGCAGTCCCCACAGTATCAATGGTTGCTGATCCACCAACAGTACCCTTGATACTGACAGATGCTGTGGTGTCTCCTTCCGTCCAAGGAGTGGAACTCTCTGCAAAAGAATCTCTGGCCACAGCTGGCTGATGTCCACTCAATGTTTGTCACTGGGACATGAGAGATCTCTCTTTCACAGGGAATGTTCTTACAATTCCTCTAGGCCATCCTGCATAGAGAGAGAGAGTATTGGTGTTGGGAGGATTCACCATATACATCAATGTCTTACATTGATCACTACCGGCACAAACATCTGTGGAGGGAGCACCTGGGCTCCTATCATTTATATTTGCCCTTGTACTAGGATCAGGACCACTACTATGAATACCCACACTGTTCTCACTATCTGTACTGGAATCCTTCCAGGTCTCCATCTACCTCTGTTTTTGCCTCAACACCGATCTCTCACTCCATTGAGATGGTCATCCATTTTGCCCTGGCATCCTCCTCTGTCTCTGTCTCCATGTACCACCTGTACTGTGTATCTACCCCCTCCATCTCCAGTCACTACTATATTTACATTTCTTCTGCCTTCAGTTCTAATATTGCTCTCTGCTTCCACCTCTACATTGACCTCTGGTATTCTGCATTGTACCATGTGCCTCTGTCTCCATTGTTGCCTCATCTTCTCACATGCTTCCTTCACCTGTTTCTATGATTGCCTCTGTTACTGTTATTGCTTCTGCCACTGCTGCTTTGATTACTATTCAGTCTTAACAACCAATCTCCCCAGATTCATCATATGGCAAGTGTAATTTGGACTCTCCCTCACCAGACTGACATCATCTCTGGGATGTAGAGGATATGGCACTGGCACTATCACTTATGTAGATAAAGATGTTCTCAGGATGGCCAAGTCTGATGGTCTGGATGTCACACCTCTTCTAGTCCTGATTTCAGAAGGTAGACTCCCAGGCACCTGCTGTGGCTACTATTCCACTCTTACCTGCTTTACAAGACTTTATGAAACAGTCTTTGTTGAAGCCTACATCTCTTCTCCTAGTTTCCTGGAGGTTGGAGCATCTATATAAAATGTAACAAGAAGGTGCTGCTTTTCTATTTAACCACCCAGTTCCAAATTCTGTAGTTGTGGAGTCTTCACATTCCAGAGGTGGGACAAAGACACAGAGGTGGGACAAAGAGGTAGGAAGTATGCAAGCTTGCATGGCTGCCTACCAAAGGTTATTTGGGCATAAAATACTGTCATTCATTCCACATTTGCCTGAGGAACAGTGCCATGTGGCTTTTATGTTCCAGCAAAAGGCCCATGCTTTAGCTACACAGCAGATGCTTGACACACAGTGGATTGTGCACCCAAAGTGATGGCAGGGGTGGGTAGTTCTCCAACATTATGCTTCACAGATGTCTCAAGGCATTGACATGTATAGACAGAGCAATGCTAGATTCCCCCACCAAAACTTACATTTTTTTGGGATAAGGAAGGTATTATCCAAAATGAAACCAATATGAAACTGTTTATTATGTCTGTTTATTTAAGTGTGATTTACTGAGGTTGGAAATGTGATTATTGTGACTTATTGGAAGGTGTTAACATGAGTGCCTTAAAATGCAGACCTTAAATGTTTGTTACTCACCATTCTTTCCTCATGCCAACACCAAATAATTAGACAGTGACCTAGAACAATCCATCTTGCTCTTGTAGTTGATATTGTGGGCTGATTCAGATGATGCAAAAGATGATGAGGCTCACATGCTTCACCATCCGTATCCTTATCTAGCATAACTACAAAGAAGAGATCAAATGCTTTCAGGTTTTTTTAGGTTAATTTTTATCTAGTTAGAAGCCAGCTTCAAAACATAGGAGCTTATCGCAGTGATAATAAAATCGGCTTCCCTGAGCTGGCTTAAAATTTAAAACAGGTGGCTTCCTGATGTTATCAGAAGGATTTAGCCGCCGAAATCGCCACCCAGGTTCAGCAGGGGTGCTCTTTTCAAAACCGGGAGTTTTCCAGCTTGAGGAAATGGTTGCCAGAGTGACCCTGGGAGCGGGGCTGGACCCGGGTTGGACCCAAGAGCCAATTTCGGTAGCTAAATCCTTCTGATAACATCAGGATGCTGCCTGTTTTAAATTTTAAACTGGCTCAGGTAAGCTGGTTTTATTATTGCTGCGATAAAGTCCATAGTCTATGACACTGGCTTATTTCAACTAGTCATTGTTAAAATTAATCATAATTTATGGTTGGACAACATATTGAACTTCAGTTAATCCAAAATGTTAGTTGAAGCTTTCAGTTTATTCAAAGCTGTACCAGAGGGTAGGATTAGGAAAGACTGCATGAGCCCAAACTTACTGAGACTCATTCCTATAATGTGAAACTGTGGTGTAATGTTATACACAAAGACAGCCAATGTTTACAAATTACTCATTTGCTGCACAATTATATATCTTGAACTCTTCAGCCTGTTGGTGGTCTTTATTGTACAAGAGGATGCCGAAAAGTTCTTGGTTCAACCAAAATATGAATGACCTAGAGCCATGAAACTTATATGCTATTCCACATATTCACCCCAAAGTTCGATGCACTTGGCACATTGTTTCTTAAGTTTCTTTAACCTTTATACAAATTTTAAAAAATTGGATGTCTGATCACTGAAATCCTGCTCTGTTCCCGCTATCACCTCTGAATCATTTGAAAATTTCCTTCCTTTCAGACACTTTTAAAGTTTGGACACAGGAAATAGTGAGATGGAGCAGGATCTCATGAGTAGGGTGGATGGTCTATGGTCTATGCACTCAAACCCTAAATTCTAAAGAGTTTAGAATTCTGCATTAAGGCTTAATCCCAGTTATTAATCCCAATTAGAGTAGACCCCTTGAATTAATTGAACTTGTTAAGTCAACATGTAAGTTCCATTAATGCAGGGGTAGGCAACCTTTTCCCTTTAAGGGCCGAGGGACGTCAGCTCCCAGAAGCCTCAGCCATGTTGGCCAATAGTCCCATGTTGGCCAGTAGCTCCTGGGATTCTGGGAGCTGAAGTCCCTCGGCCCTTAAAGGGGAAAGGTTGCCTACCCCTGCTATAGACCATCTGTTGGATGGGTGTATTCATGTGTGTAAATGATTGTGCAAATCATTCCATTTATAGCACACAGCTGTGATATTTGATTTGCCTTGGAACTATAACATTGCATTAAGAGATACTTGCGTGTGTGTGTGTCTGCATTTGCATTCATAAATGGAAGCGTACTTCTTTTATTACTTTTCCATATAAATTATATCTCATTCTGTGTACAAGATGTCAGGAGACTTCTCTATAGTCACATTTATGCATCTGATTTATCTGACTAGAATCTGTCAATGTGCAGAAGCCTTAATTATCAAGAGTCATTAGCCAGACATCTTTTTAATGAGCTAGATTAATGTGCTTACAGGCCTCTGAAAGGTGTTTAATCAGTTTACCTGGTAACAAATGTCATGAGCAGCTTTCTTTCCAAGCCATTCACTTTTTTTCTGTGCAGAGGCACTGTTATGAATTTTTTACAAGCAGAAGTATGATTCATGTTATCACCATGGAGTTTGATAGGCTGTTCAATAATTAATGTCTTGTCTCACTACAAAAGGCACTTTTCACTAAACAAAGAAAGGCATAGTGCTTCTGAGGAAATAATATTTATCTTACAGTGAAAAAAAATCTTTCAGTTTGTCAATGAAATCTCTGTTTGCCATAACACAATTTACTCTAAAGATTTAAAGGATGGGTCATTATTTTCTATTATTTTTGTTGTGGTAGCGGTGGTGTAAGTTGTACATAAGGCAATACAGATTGAGTCTCCCTTATGCAAAAGAGGTTTGGATTTTGGATTTTTAAAAAATATTTACATATATATATATATATATATAATGAGTTATCTTGGAGATGGAATCCAAGCCTAAACACGAAATTCATTTATGTTTAGCATGCACCTTATACATGTAGCCATAAGGTAATTTTATACATAATATTTTTAATAATTGTGTGCATGGAACAAAGTTTGTTGACACTGAACCATCAGAAAGCAAAGGTGTCATTATATCAGCCACCCACAAAAAAGGTTTTTGGATTTTGGAGCATTTTGAATTTTCAGATAAAGGATCCCCAACCTGTACTCTCTGTATTCTCATATGTCTCCTAAGTTATCTAAATTAGCATCTCAGCCACCCATGAAAAAAGTTTTGGATTTTAGAGTATTAGGATTTCAAAATTCCGGATAAGGGAGATTTTGGATTTCAAAATTCTAGATAAAGGAGACTCAACCTATACTTTCAAATGTATACTTTAGGCTGTTGAAATTTTCTAAGTATTCAGTCATAGTCAGTGCTTTAGTTTATTTTTGGTATCTTGGTTAAAATACTAATTACGTTTTTAAAAACCAGTAGAGGACCTCTTATTTAGCTCATTTTTTAATCGAAGAAGAGTTGACGGCCTGTAACATTTGCCTTTTACTTGACGTGAGTATTAGAATCTCATTTGAAAGTGATACTGAAATACAGGTTAGGTTTTATTACTGTCATCAGTTCATGTGCCATCAAATTTATTCATTGCTGGCTGATGTATCGTTGTGCACAATTTCTTAATTGTTCAGGGCTATAATAAGACATTCAAATGGAAAGCACAAAGCACAACAGATTTTTAAATCCTTTAAAAAATCCTTAAAACTACGAGAGAGAGAAAAAGGATTCAGCTGTCATCCATGCCAAAAGTATGATGGAATATAATTATTAAAGATTTCTTAAAATATTTAAAAACACACCAGAAAGAGGTTGTCTAGATTTTTGAAGCAAAATGTTCCTCCACAATCTTGGTAACAGGATAGTAAAGGACCCGTAGGAACATAACGACCATTGTTCCTTTCCTAGTAATGGAACAGCATTGAAGACCTGAGCTGGTGTATAGGATCATGGCAGGTTCCACCCCCAATTAGCTCTTTAAATGTCACATCCAGGATTCAGAGTTGTGCTTAGAAATGGACCAGGAGTCAGTTCTAGATACAAACAAAGAGCTAAAAGGGAGGAAATCACAAATAGAGAACTAAACAAGGAGACAAAATGAAATGGAACCCATAAACATAGTACTACTGGGAATAAGTGAGCTAAAATGGACAGGAATGGATCATTTTGACTCAGATAAGTACAGAGTGCTCTACTCAGAAAATGAAAAGACACGAAGCAACAGACTTGATTTTCATGATTAGGAGAGATGTAGCAAGAGCAGTTAAAGGATACAACACAAAATCAGACCAAATCATGTCAAGACTTCATGGAAAGCCTATACATACTGTATTACCATAATCCGAATATATGTGTCCACAGAGGCAGAGGAAGAAGAAAGTGAAAGATTCTACAATGAAGTCCAAGAAGAAATTGACAACATACCAAAACAGGACTGCTTGCTAATAATAGGTGATTGGAATGCTAAGAAGCAAATATAATTTAAAAACTGTAGGAAGATTTGGGCTAGGAACAAGAAATTAAGTAGGACAGTGATTGGTAGAATTCTGTGAGGCCAACAATCTATTCATTGCAAATACTTTCTTCATACAACCAGAGAGGAGACTGTGCACATGGACATCACCAGATGTCAATACAAAAATCAGATAGACTTCATATTTGGAAGCAAAAGATGGAGAAGCTCTGTTCTTGT
Source organism: Phrynosoma blainvillii (assembly GCA_026167975.1). NCBI lineage: Eukaryota > Metazoa > Chordata > Lepidosauria > Squamata > Phrynosomatidae > Phrynosoma > Phrynosoma blainvillii. The sequence continues at coordinate 55,356,839 of JANUYF010000002.1, read as the reverse complement.
GACCAAACCTAGATTAGGTGCTGACTGCAGCACAGATCATACGCTACTTATATCAAATATTCATCATACCAAAATATGGTCTAAAAAACATCTCAAGAGAATTTACAGACAACATGAGAAGCATAATCGATTGGGAACCAGATGAGCTATGGACAGAAGCCAGGGACATAATTAAGGAAGAATACAGAAAGACACTATCAGTGGCCAAAAAGGAAGAGAATCATAGAATCTAGAATGATAGAGCTGGAAGAGAATACAAGCGCCATCCAGTCCAACCCCCTGCCATGGAGGAACACAGAATCAAAGTACCCCTGACAGATAGCTATCCAGCCTCTGTTTAAAAACCTGAAAAGAAAAAAGAAACAATAGATAACAGAAGAAATGCTTGAAGCAGTAAAGGAAAGACAAGTAGCAAAAGAAAAGGGGGATAGGAAAAGAACTAGAACCATGAATTCAAAGATATATATTTAATGTCTAGTGTGCAAGGATGAAGATAACTACTATAATAATCAATGTAGAGAAATAGAAGGCAACGACAAAGAGGGAAGAACAAGAGACCTATTCCACAAGATCTGTGAACTCTGAAGAAAATTCAAACCAAGGGTAGGGATGCACTATGATCAAAAGGGGAGCATACTACATGATCAGGAAGAAATAAAAAGACAATGGAAGCAATACACAGAAGTGCTATATAGAAGAGATGAAAAAATGAACTACACATGAACCTCAGATTTTAGAAAGCAAATCTGGAATCTGCACTTGGAGAAATTGGAAAGAATAAATCACTAGGAACAGACAATATTTCAATTGAACTCCTACAGTCCACACGAACAGAATCTACTTTAGTGTTAACTAAAATATACCAAGAAACATAGAAAACAAAACAGTGGCCAAAAAATTGGAAATGATGGATATATATCCCCATCCACAAAAAAAGGAGACCCCAAAGCAACTATAGGACCACAGCATTGATTTCCCACACAAGCAAAATTATGTTCAAAGTTCTACAACATAGGCTCCAAACATTTATGGAGAGAGAAATCCCAGATATGGAAGTGGGATTCAGGAAAGAAAGAGGGACTAGGGACCACATTGCAGACATATGATGGCTAATGGAGCACAGAAGAAAACCCAGAAGAAAATCAGCATGTGCTTTATAGATTATAGCAAAGCTTTGACAGCATAGACCACCAAAAGCTATGGAATGCTCTTAAAGAAATGGGATTATTTTCTTGTTTTAATCTTATTTATTTTACTTATTTAATTTATATGCTGTCTTTATCCTGGAAAGGGACCCAAAGGGGCTAACAGGTGAAATAGTTTAATAAATAATAATTATTATTTATAACTTTACAATAAAAAATTAAAACCAATTAAAATAATCTAGCTAAAACCGCATAAAATCAGATAAAGCATACAGAAGTTAAAAATATAACTACAGCACACACCCGATATAAAAGCCTCCCTAACAATGGTTATATATTAAAAGTCTGCTGGAATAAAAACGTCTTCGCTTGCCAGCAAAAGAAAAGCAGGGAAGTGGCCAGTCCAGCCTCCTATAGCAGGGAGTTCCAGAGGGTGGGAGCAGCCACCGAGAAGGAAGTGTCCTCACCAAGGAAGCCTGTAATGGTGGAGGGATCGAGAGAACACTTTCTCTGTAGATCTTAGGACCCTTGCAGGTTGGTATGGGGAGATATGTTTAGAGTCATGCTTTTCACATTCCATGTTCCTATAATATGTGTTGTGCAACTTCAGACTCCCTTTCACCTCTGAGCACATCAGCAGCTGAACATCTTTTTGGCTTGAGTCTAGTTGTATCATTAGCCACAGCACTACTGGTATTTGTCCTCTGCTGTACCCCAGTAGCTTGTTGAGTGCCATCTGACCTGGGAGTCTCATTTTCTGGTACTATCTCTTGTTTTATTGTGGATTGTCTCATCACAGGGTTTACATTGTAAAAGATCTTCAAAAAGATTTACCACGTGCCCCTCTGTGCAGTACTAACAAATGTTAGCTATAGGGCCACTGCCATTGTCTCTGAGAAATCCTCCGCCAGTGTCAACCTCCACTACTGCTGCTGCCTAGCTGTGTGGCACATTTAGTCTGGCTCCTCAGCAAAAGCCTGTCTGATATGGGAGACCCTACCAGCAGCACTGCCATTAGCACAGGAGCAAGCAATCCCACCAGCTCAGAAAGGTAGTGCCACTGGTGGGATTTGTTTCAGCATATACCACTGTAAAGAGAGAACCTGAATGCTGAAGAGGTGGACTGCTCTAGCAAATGGCAAGTAGACCTGCTGATTCAATGGGATTTATATTAAGTGTTAACTTAGAGTAGTTGGTCAGTGGGTCTACTGTAACCAGGACTAGCAACTAAATTTATGCCTTTGTTTTTAAAAATGACTTTCACTGTTAGATGTGATAGTTTTTCTGTAACCTTTTAATAGTCTCGAAAACGGTAACTGACAAAGAACAGTTGCTGTGATTACATCATTGTGGCAGAAGGTTGAAATAAATTGTATAGTATGCATACAGATCGGATGGGCATAAGCAAGCCTGAAGTTCAGTCTGTTCTTTAGGAATATTAATATTCTGAAAAGTGGGCTGCACGTTTTCTGCGTAATTAGATTTTAAAACATAATCCTCAGACAATTAACAAAGAGGTTTGAATCTTTAGCCAGAGGAGAATACCCTGTTCTAAACACCCAGTTCTGACTGTTTATTCATAGATGAATATTCTAAAGCATTTATATTCTTCTTCATATAGCCTACTGTAGTTGCTGTCTACAATTCCAAATAAGAATCAGATAAAATGTTTAAGAGATGTACATATGATCAATATTTTTGGCTTTACAGTTGCTGGTTTCCACACACTAGTTGCTCATTTAAAGATAAATAAATTGCTTCACGTGCTCATGATTGGGTTGTTATGACCTTTTTAATTTATGCATTCCTTGTTTTAACTCAATTAGTTATGGTAGAGATTAGTTTCATCTGTTTGGAAGTATTCTTCAGCAATGAGGATTAGTGAAATTATTGTTGGCAGGGCATTGCAAAGAAATATATTGCTTCTTCATACATCTCTTGCATTTAAAACTCAAAACCATCTAGTTGATGTCTAAACTAAGCTCTAATCAGTCATAATTTACTTTTCCTCTTTAATTTATGGATATTGTGTAAAAATAAATATTGATTGGCTTATACTTCTGTTGAAATCACTTGAAACTGTTTAGGTTTGGGTTGTGCACTTTACATCCAAAATAATTTCTGGATTTGGAACACCACTGTCTCTTATGTTTACAGTAAAACCCTAAGGCTTGCTACGACTATATCCAATGATTATGGAATGGTGAACCATGTTTCAGAACAGCATTATCTTTTTAAAATGTGATAAAAGAAAGTATGCTGCTATAAATATTTGGAGCAGTGAATAATCTCATATGAAATGGATGCACTAGACATTTGGGCCCAACCCTAAGAATGCTTAACTCTGAATTGGGAATCTTTAAGTTAATAGAAAATATTTCTCCTGTTTTCACACAAATATGAAAAAATGATATTATCTTCTATCATACCTTGGTCACTTGGTACTGTATGGCTGACCCTCATTCTGTGGCAGACCCTGAATTGAGTCCTAATTAAATGGATTCTGCTGAGATTCTAGGGGCCACTCAACTTTACAGTTTAATGGTTGAGGATAAGATTTAAGTATCCCAGCCATGTGAAATTAGTGGTTTATCTCCTTGACATAGCAAAGGTTCTCACAACTGGTCCTTGCCTGTCTGTCTGGGTGTCTTAAATGTTACTTTGAGCATCATTTAAAGGCGTTTACAGAAAAATGTTCCCAATGTTGCTATGCTACCTTTTAAAATGTTCAGTTTTTCACTTAATACTTTGATTTTTGTTTTCTCCATTCCAGGCTATGGGATGATGGAATTATTGACCCAGCTGACACAAGATTGGTTTTGGGTCTCAGCCTAAGTGCTGCACTCAATGCACCTACCACGAAGACAGAATTTGGAATATTCAGAATGTGATATGAAAGCCCTGGTAGTGGTACCTCTGGATTATTAATACAACTTTTAATTAAGAAATCAAGTGGACTAAACATATCAATATATAAAATAAAGATTTGTGCAATACTATAGATGGCTTTTATTCTTATTTGCATTTAAATGAAATGAGAAATCATTATATGACCAGGCTTTAATATTCTTATGTAGGCAGCTGTCAATTTCAGTAATGTTTCTGTTCTAGGAATAATCTATTAATCATTGAAATCATATTTCTGTATTTCACATCATGCTTTTAGATTTGTTCCATAAAATCCAAATTTGAATCTAAAGCATATAAATTATTTAGAAGCCAGACACATTTTCACATCTTTAATTTAATTTAATTAGCCAGCTAGCCCATATGCATCTCCATATATTCCATTTAATTAAAACAAAAAGCACTGTTAACAAGAAAACCATATATTTTATTTTGGTGAATGGTTATCCCAGATGTTGTTCTCAATTTTGTTCAATCCTCCTTAAGCTCCCCAACATATAACAATTAATAGTAGAGCAGGCTGGCTCTGGCAAAGATGGATTGCATTTGCAGGGTCAACTGGAGCTAATATTTCAGCACTGATGAAAGCAGCTTGATGCTTGGCATTTCTGAATATCATGGCTCTTATTTAGTACCGAGGGTCCTGCTCCCACTGCTTTAGCAAACCAGTCTTCAAAGATTTAGCAATCAGGCATAGTTTTAATGAAAATGGCAGAAGTAAGATGCCTATATTTGTTGTCTTCAGAGACCAGAACCAACACGATGATGTTAGGTACTGTGTTTTTTTTTTAAGTCACAGCATGAAGTACCTTTCTTGTACTTGTAATGTAATTTAGTGTAATTTTATGACGTTTTCATGGGAATAGGCTTTTTACTGTAATATTGTTTCCTCCTCCTTTTTGCTGTCTTTTTTGGGTATCCTCTCCAGAGTTTATCACTCTGTGGCAGGCCAGGATGGTGGCAAGCAAAGTGAAAGAGACAGCAACAATAAGATCAGGAAAGGGAGAAGAGCAGGAAGAGGAAGCCCGTGATGTTGGTGATGTACTTCACTATGTAGATGTACACGTGGGGATAGGAAAGCCTGTAGACAGAAAGAGAAAGAAGAATTCAGATAAGTGGTGGAAGGCATGAAGAAGGAGGTGATTGTTGACCAACCATGAAATAATGAGACCAGACACAGTATCTGAGGTTAAACAAGGACCATCTTCATTGGCCTAAAACCTAGTTAAATATTTGAGACCTGGGGTTGAGCAAATGAAAGGGGGAGGAAACTGTTGCGGGTTTAGCTGAGGCACAGCTGTCCTGTGATACCTCACCAGCCACCCTTGGATGAAACACTCAAGAGATTGGTTGCCATATTGAACAGTCATTTGTGGAAGGCCAACCTGGGGGGGCTCCCTCTTAAGACCTGCAACTTTATAAGAGGGATTAGACACACAGATTAGCTCCAAGGCAGACACTTTCCCAACCCTCCTGATCTCATGTCCTGTGGAGACAGTTCCAGAGCTCAGCTCTCCACCATAAAGGGGGTGCCAGGGTGATCTCATGTCTTCTCCCCAATTACCTACCAGATGGAAGCCTATTTAACACCACCATCACAAGCCAATTATCAAAGTTACACCAGATACAGTGCGGGGTAGGCGAAAAACCCTAGGTAAAGGGGAAAAAAATCCTACCCAACCCCAAGATGACCAGAAATGTTCACATTGTACTCAGGGCAGGTGGGTGGATCAAAGTGATCAGGTAAAAGAGGCACATGAGGGGGTGATGGCCTTAAAATAGCCTCCCTATTGCCCCTACATATGATTTTATTTGGCTCTGTGGGCCAAGTGCAGAGCTCTCATGGAGGCCAACAAAGTGCCCCCTCCTCTGCAGTGGTGTTCACCATGTGGCTTGGGGACCAAAATTAGAAGAGAAAAGGACTAGGGGTGTGGAGAGTGGGGGGAAAACCTGAAGTCTGGACAGATAAATTTTCACAGATACAAAAGTAAAGTGGGCAGGAGATGCACATTAGATGGAGGCGATGCAAGGTGTAGGACAACATAGTACAAGGGAGAAGGACAATGATGATGACACATATGAACAATGGAAGAATTAGTGGAGATGAAGATGGAGAACAATTTCAAAGAGGTAAGAGGATGAAAGAGTGAGCAGCTGGAAGAAAGATGGAGAGAGGTTGTATTGTGTGTCTTCAGATAACATCTGACTTAAGACAACTGTAAGACAAAGCTATCATGGAGTTTTCTTGGCAAAATTCATTCAGAGAAGGTTTGTCAATGCCTTCCTCTCAGGCTGAGAGAGTATGACTTGCCCAAGGTCATCCAGTGGTTTCCATTGCTGTCTCAGAGGTTCTATTAAATAAAATTATTTTTTGATGCATTCTTTTGGGTAAAGCCAGAAGAGAGAATAATTTTTAAAAACTATACTTGTGGAATGGTATAGTCATCTTTTAAAATATTTATATTTCTTTGGAATAGAGCTTATAATAAATCATTTCTGCAGCTAACCAAAATATTATTAAATTAAATGATGCTTTCGTGATGGGGAAGATTGGGTTGAGCCTGGCTTCTTAAAAAAGTGACAAAAATATGCAAAGGTTTTTGTTTCCTGCATCAATCTTCTGTGTGTGTATTTATCATTAACCTCACTCATTCCATTTCAGTGAGGGAGAAATGTGCCTTTAAAAATTCATACTGCTGTTTTCTTCTCTCTAAAGCACAAACCAGGGAAGGAAGAAGGGAGTGGAGTAGGGGAACAAAACATTAAAATTGATTTTTCTTTCTAATTATTTTCACTCTAATTTAGTGTTATAGTATCATGCAAATTTAAAACCCAATGTTAACATTTTTAACACTTAAGTTAATTAGTGTGTATTTTTTAGTGATTTATTAAATGTAAGTGAAAACATAAATCATTTTTTAACTAACTTTTTATCTCTGGTTATCTTATGTATGTGGCAAGGGCATGATAGCTATTCAGATAACTTTAGAACGGGTAGGCAACCTAAGGCTCGGGGGCCGGAAGCGGCCCCCTGAGGCCTTTGGACTGGCCCCAGGCCGGTCCTGCTGCCGCTGCCATCCCCTGTCACCGCTGCCGCCTGCCATGATGATATTGATTATTGTTGTTATTACTTGTTCTTGGGGTTTTCTTGGCAAAATCTCCACAGGGGTTTTGCCATGGCTTTTCTGGGCCTGAGAGAGTGTGCATGCATATTTATTTATTTATTTATTTATTTTTGGTGCTTTGGCCCCCCAATTGTCTGAGGGACAGCAACCCGGCCCCCGGCTCAAAAAGGTTGCCTACCCCTGCTTTAGAACATGTCATTAGTGATCACTGAACCTTAAGAAGTGAGTAGTTTCTGTTTTACAGATGGAAAGCAGAAAACAAGCATTATGATGGTGTTCATCCAGTCAGTTCTCATTTCATGGAGTGAACATGAAAGCCCAGGCATGCATCAATCAGTGCGTGATGGATTTCTATTTAGTCATCTGCAGGACAACTAAACTTGAAATGTAAAAAAAAAGTGGATTTATAGTAGATTGATCCTGTTTTAAATTCATAAAGCTTCAGTTTATTCTGTGTAGTACCTTCCTGCTTATGAAGAAATTCACTAATCCACCTTCACATTTAACTGAGGGGCTATGCAAACGGGCAAAAAGAGGTGCTTTGAGGCTGAATTGAAGGTGTGGTGTTTAGACAACGCACGCCTAAAAGCTGGCAGGAAAGTGCCCTCTATGTGTCGTATGCTGGGAAATGCTGCTCCAAAAAGGAGCAGCTTTTTTCCACTTCTTTGGCAAAGATGCGCACCTTCACATGTGTGTCTGTATGCAGCAACATCGGTGCACCAGAAAAAGGGCACCGGAGATCTAAAATGGCTGTATAAATGCACCACCACACGTGTGATGGAAATTGAGTCAGCAATCCAGAGCATGCTCCCTACAATGCAGGGTTTAATTTAAAGTGCCCTATGCTTCCAGGCGTGGATGCACCGGCACAGGTGCGCTTAAATATTAGAATCCTAATCCTAACCCTAATTGTGACCCTACGCATGCTCCCTAAAAATTGTTCTCTATTATGACAATAAATGTATTCTGTTTCACATATGCTTGCTGTCAGCTTTTGTGACCTCTTCTGTGCAGGTGTGCAGGTGTGAACTTCCTGGCATGTTGGGGGGGGGGTCTTCTGGAGTAACCTTTGTCCGTGTGTCCTGTTGACCATGTCCCTTGCATGACCGCTAGCTACATGGATCCAGTCTGTCCACACAAACCTCCCTTGCATGTACTTCTCCCCTCCCCCCTAATCTATGTAGGACATGTTTTGTGGAGGACGATGGAGTAGGTGTCTTTTCAGTTGACAAACTCGTTCCTTCACCCCAAGGGTGGCACAATCAGACAGTGGTACCTGTCTACTGCACCCACTCCTTGGGGGAAGCTGAGGTCAGTGAATCCTTGCATGATCTGGGCGTGTATGACAGGTCCTGGAGGGAGGCCGAACTTCAGTCACCTTTGTAGAGACAAAATGACAGACTGTATTCCACCCTATGACGTCTTCTGCACAGGTGTGCAGGGATGCCGAACTTCAGTCACCTTTGTACACAGAGAGTGACAGACTGTATACCACCAGCCTATGATGTGATCTGAGCAGGTGTGCAGAGATGTGTTCCTGTGCACATGTGCATGCAGCTGAGAGCTAAAAATAAATAAAAAACTAAAATAAAAATTAAAGCAGCCACTGCTGGCCCATGCAGTTGCTCTGTCTCCTTTTGTGGCGTCCTCAGGGCCGGCGGTGTGGTTGGCGAGGCTTCAATACAGCCTTGGAAAAGCTGCATTGATTCTTCCCAATGCAATTGCTCCATCCCCATTTAGGGCATCTTCGAGGCAGGCGGTGTGGTTGCTGCAGCTTAGGGAAAAGGCAGCTTCAAGTCACCTTTTTCTGCCCGTCTGCATTGGCCCTGAATGCTGTATGTTAAATTATGCCTAGAGCTATCAAATGCTAAAATAATGTACAGAAAAAAGTGATTTTATCAAATGATGATTTCTTCTTACAAGCACACTGCTCTGGGCTGACAGGCAATGCCTCATATAAACATTTGCTAGACTATTTGTTCTTTAGGACGTTATCACACGGGGAGTCGCGGGGAGAAAGTGGAAATAAACGGGACGAGCAGAAGACTTTAATTTACAGGATTTGTCCCGTTCCGTCTGATAACTAAATTTGAATTTAAAAGGGGGTTAATTCGAACAAAAACCTGATCTTTTCAAATCCTCAAAAATCCCGAAAATGAAAAGATCAGGTTTTCATTCGAATTAACCCCCTTTTAAATTCGAATTTAGTTATCAGACAAGGCGGAACGGGACAAATCCCATAAATTAAAGACTTCCGCTCATGCCCGTTTATTTCCACTTTCTCCCTGCGACTCCCCGTGTGATAACGTCCTTAGTTACAAGCAGTGTGCAAACTAGTTCTTTCTGCCACAAGGTCTTTGTTGCAAAATTACATTCTTAGCCTGCAAGCAATCCCACAGAGAGTGGTAATTAAATCCCTTCTTGAGGAGGGAATAATTCATCAATAATCTTGAGATGTAGATAATGAAAAAAGGATGTATTTCTACAGGTTTCATGTCTCTGAGAATGTTTCTTCTTGGTCGCTTATTGCAATTTGAAGGGAGCTATTTATTTTCACCATGGTGCCTTCATAGTAAATACAGCTTTAACTCAAAGTCTGTTCTTAAACAAATGTACATAGTACCATTTCACTGTTTTCTTTTTCAAACTTACTGCTTCTAAAACATACTAGCTTGTGAAATTAAGCACTACATGAGTTTTATTTTCAATTATGTGGGCTGCCACAGTTTACCCGACAATGAAATAAAATCTTTGGTTTTTGGAAGCTGATGAAACTCATTGTAATTTCCAGGTGAATGTTTTCAAGTGTCTTGTATTTTCTGTACTCATCCCCTTTCTGTTTGCTATGATCACAGAATTATTATAGAACCATAGCATTTTGGAATTGGAAGGGGCCAAAAAGTCCATTTAGTTCAACCCCTGCCATGCAGGAATACACTACTAAAGTATTCCTGAGCGATACCCATAGAAAAAGCTTTGGTAATTGTGTTACAATAATCTTAAAACGATTGGTCCAAAGAAATATAAGTATCAAATATAAAGTAGCATGTTTTCGATCTCTCACTGAACCCTTCACATGATTTTGAGTCTTTGATTCTTCCTCTGACATACATAGTCTTATCAAAACTGTGACCTCTGTGTTACAGCTCCAGAAAAGATGTACAGTAGCCCCAATTCTTGGGGAATCTCCTCTGGACACCCCCCCCCCCCGAAAATGGCGGCTCATAAATATTCAAGCCACATTGAAAATAATAGTGTGCAGCCATTTTATCCCTACCTGCTTGTCCTTCCCGCAAAAAGTGAGACTGTGGACTCAAAGTCCGCAAACAGGGAGGGACAATTGTATTTCCTTTCTTAAACAAAACATGGAAACTAAAGTGTGCAATGCACCTCATCTGCTCTCTCTTTAGAAAACATTTCCAGTTCCTTTGTTCAAATTTTAAGCTTGCTCAATCAATGCTGAGCAAAGTTTCACTGACTGTTCTATTGATATCATTGGCCATTTGGAAATATCTAGAAAACTGCTGTATTGTTTAAAGTCAAAGAAACTGAACTGTCATTGAATACTGTTCTCTCTAACACCACAAAACCATTTTGATAGTTAAACGACGTGTTATGACAAATGCACAGAATATTAATTCTGAATGCACACTTTTAATTATTTTAACTTAATCATTGGGTGAGAATTTTCTCTTGGGTTCCACCACCATCACAGACCCATCTGGTGAGGACACAGGAGACTTCTAGGTGGCTGAACCCCAAGCTGTGAAATTCTCTATCATGAGAGACCAAAGTAGCCAGCCTCCTCTTTGCTGTCCTTTCTCCAGCAGACAAAGATTTTTCAGTTCTGTTAGGCTTTTAATAAATGATTATAGAGAGTGATTTTTGGTGTGTGTGTGTATTTAATTTTGTTACATTTTTAAATGATTTTATCCTTTATAAAATTTAACATTATTTTAATAAGATAACGTGTTTAATTATAGTATTATCAGTTTTTTTTTAGCTTTGTCTTGTTTTAGTGTTTTTGTAAGCCACTTTTGTTTCTACATTGATTGAAAAACAGGATATTAAATACCTAAAATCTATCTCCAGTAAATCCTTTACCCATGCCAGTTGAATTTTAGACTGATAGGGCCTATGACCTTCATGACTATTTTCCTCTACATTCTGCAGTTGTCATCATGAGAATTTATAACACTAGTGATTGATTTTTACTTTAGTTGTTGGTATGAGCCTCACTTCAACAGTGATCCTACTGTAGAGGTTTCTTGGCTATATTATTCAGAGGAAGTGTGCAATTCCTTTCTCTTAGGCTGAGACAATGTGACCTGCCCAAGGGAACATAAACAGTTCTGATAGCTGAACAAGGAATTCTCCTTTTATATTATTTCCACAGTTACTTATAGGAAGGATTGTCTGAAAGAGCAGAACCATATCTTTCTGGCCAATCTTTTGTCTCCAGTTCTCTTTTTCTACACCCCCCTCCAACATACATATATGGTTGCCTTTCCTCATCGGTAGACCTTGGATTCTGAGGTTGTGTTTTAGGTTTTGCACTGTGCCTTTTATGGAATGATATGGATATTTTCCCTGCCAGTGTCTAAAATCTTGATGCAAAAAGAAGAGACAGATGCATAGGGATGTGGGTGAACAATGTCATTTGGCATTTCAGACAATTGTGCCATTACATGTGAACCAACTGTGAGAGTCATTACGTTGCAAAAATAACATTCAGTTACTTAAAACAAATACTAGAGGTGCAAAAACTTAACAGGTGTGATAGCAGTGGTTTGTCTCTTCTGAACCTGTGGTGAAACACAGAATTACCAATCTTTTGTGAATTTCTGACCAGCAACTGCAGAAAGTGAGTGAGAAGGACCCAGTACAAAGTAATGGGTTTTTATGTACAGTTAACTCTGATTTTAAAAGCAAGCAAAGAAGCAAACAAACAAAACAATTAAAAATATTTAATGGTAAGCTTTTAAGTGGCTATCAAGTGCTTTCCAACCATATGTAAATCATGAAGATGGCACAAACTCATGTCCGTGAGGAACATGTTGCATTTAGTGTGTGTTGCTACACATGGTGACAAGAAAGACCAATAAAAGTTAGATAAATTTAAACCCTCTCTACAGCCAAAATGGGGACTCTCAACTTGAGAGTTTCAGATAAATGCAGTTTCAAATACATGTTTGGGGATGATTCTAGTGGTAAGTTGACCAAAAGCAAAAGGATAGGATCAAAATTACCAATGTATTTAAGTTTAAAATTCTTACTGACTGTAACGAAGCCTTAAGAAGAGGCATTTCAGCATTTTAGAATGGGAAAAACCCTTGGCAAAAACCAGGAAAGCCACCAAAATGGAATAATAGCCAAGGGGTTATGGCCATCTAAGGATCCCTACAGGGCCCAATTTGACACCAGGGCCTGAGGTAACTCTGCTCCATGATAGGCATTGATTTGAAAGTCTGGTGACCCTTTTCCTTTATTACATCTCAAGCTCTAAACATCAAGGCAGCTTTCCCCTCACCCCCATTTTATTGGTACCATCTTGTCTGGTGAAGAGATCTGGAGCTCTCAAAAGCTTGCACACCTTATTGTGTCCTTTTGGCATTGGAATTTTTCTTGGGGCCAACTGTTATTTGGCCAACTCTGGTCTGTCAACAGTGGGTTGAACAAAGAAGACAATGGCTTCCTGGTTCCTACAGTACACATAACACTGGATGCTCTTAGCCAGTTTATCATATTTTCTTTCTGGCTGTCAGCCTGCACACACCACATTCCAAAACTCCTTCCCACCATTTCGTATGGACATCCACCCACCTTGGCCATGGACAACATCTTCCTTCCTGCCTTTGTTCCTCAATGACCATTGTTAAATCTGAACTTGTCACCTCAACACCATGTCCACATGTTTTGCATTACCATAAGTATTCACACAGTCTAATTATATTGGCCTCCATTTTGCAATGCCTTGTCCTCCTTTGTGGTTATGACATCTGCACAAGATCCCTTTGCCTACTGGTTTTCCAGACTAGCACAGCTATGTCTCTGAAGTCTAACAGAGCTTGTGTTCCAATGTCTTTTACACACCTTAGTCTCAAAGGTGCTACAAGCATACTGCTATTTTGCCTACTGCTATTTGTGAGTCAAGACATGGCTATGTTGCTGAAGTCTACCAAAGCCTAGGCTCCAAGTTCTACATAAGTTAGTTTCCAAGGGGCTACAAGCCTTTGCCCACTGCTATTTGTGACTCACATTTTTGAAGGGGTGTCACAATCAGGATGGAGCAAGCTTGTTTTCTGCTGCTCCAGAGAATCTCCTCCTTTGGAGGTCTTTAAACAGAGGCTGGATGGCCATCTGTTGGTGTGTGTGTGTGTGTGTGTGTTCCTGCATGGCAGAGGCCCTTGGGGTCTCTTCCAATTCTATGGAGTTTATCACACAGGGAGAAACTGAGTGATTAACCCATCAAAACCATGCAATTAAGATTCAAGTGTGATTAAAATGCGATTAACATAAGTGCCATTATCCTGTGAAGAACCAGGGAATAAACAGGCAATAAACAGCAAAAACTCATTCACAGGAAAATTCTATGAATGAGTTGTTGCTGTTTCTTGCCTGGCTATTCACAGGATAATGACACTTTAATGATGTTTCACCACAACATTGTGTGAAAACCATTAGCTCAATTGCTGAATAATGTCAGGTTATTCCTGGGATAATAGCGTTTTGAACTTGACGTCATGTGAAAAATATTAGCACAATTGTGGGGTTATGGGTTGATCACCGTTTATACTTCCAATTGTCCCCTGTGTGATAAACTCCTGAGATTCTATATGTAGAGAGATCTTTGTGTCAGGTTCTTATGTAGCCATAGAAACCTGCCAGAAAGTGTTGTGTATATAGGAGTGGGGGGAACTGGGATGATATGATGATATGATGATATGATATGATACATAAGAATATGAGATAGGACTTTGAGTGTCATGATTCTATGATGCTCATGGGAGTCTGACACAAATGGGTGATGGATGTAGTGAATTGCGGATGGAGATTGTAAATAATTGACAGGAGGTCTGGGTCAGGTTTATGGCCGTGAATGAGGGTTTGATTTCCTTTCCCAGAGGTTGAAAAGAGATAGGTCTGGAAGAAGCTAACTTCAAAGCCCTTTTGATATGGACAAATGGACAAAGGGAGGGGGAAAAGGAGAGGATGGACAAAGGATTTTTAAACTGTCATTTTGCTGAGAGATACTCAGAGAAGATTATTGCTTGGCTTTTTAAACTGGTTTACCTTTACCCGGCTGAATATTAATTCGGGAGGCATCCTGATTTTATCAGATTTTTTTTGCCACTGGATTTGCTGCCCAAATACAGAAAGGGTCCATCCTCGCTTCCAGGAGCACTCCTTGCAGCTCTTTTCGGATCTGGAAGTTTTCCGGCTTAAGAAAATGGCAGCAAGGAGTGGCTCTGGAAGTGAGGATGGACCCCGGCTGTATTTGGGTGGCAAATTTGGCAGCAAAAAACATCTGATAAGGGATGGTAGCTATGAAAGAACTAGAAAAGATTCTAAAATGAAAAAATATACAACTCAGCACAAAAGTTAGAATTATATAAGCCATTGAATTCCCTATTACCATAGTAATAGGGAATTCAATGGCTTATATAATTCTAACTTTTGTATGTATGGATGTGAGAGCTGGACAGTTAAGAAAGATGATAGGAAGAAAATCAATTCATTTGAGATAATGTGGTACTGGAGAAGAGTGCTGAGGATCCCACAGACAGCCAAAAGGACAAACAATTGGGTCCTAGAGTAGATCAAGCCAGAAATCTCCCTGGAAGCCAAGATGACCAAACTGAGACTGTCACACTTTGAACACATCATGAGATGAGAGGACTGTTTGGAAAAAAACAATAATACTGGAAAAGGTGGAGGGAAGTAGGAAAGGAGGAAGGTCACATGTCAGATGGATGGACTCTATTAAAGAGGTCACAGGTATTAAGGGGTTGCAGGAATTAAGCAGAGCAGTGGAGGACAGAGGGTCTTGGAGATATCTCATCCATAGGGCCACCATGGGTCGAGATTGCCTTGAGGGCAGTTAACAAAACAAGATCAGGATGCTGCCCAAATTAAGATTAAGTTGGATAGAGGTAAACTGGTTTAAAAAGCCAAGCAATAATCTCAAGAGCTGATTCTAAACCAGACTAGAGTACTTTGTGTATCTTAAGATCCAGAACTATAGTTGATTTTCACTAAAATGCTGTCTTGGTTCTTCAAGCTTCTAATTACCAGCCAGGGCACTTTGAGACTCACTGAAAGAAAGAAGTTGGCAGCATGAGCTTTCATAGGCTAAAGCAGGGGTAGGCAACCTAAGGCCCGGGGGCCGGATGCGGCCCCTCGAGGCCTTTGGACCGGCCCCAGGCCGGTCCTGCCGCCGCCGCCGCCCACCATGATGATATTGATTATTGTTGTTATTACTTGTTCTTGGGGGTTTCTTGGCAAAATCTCCACAGGGGTTTTGCCATGGCTTTTCTGGGGCTGAGAGAGTGTGCATGCATATTTTTTAAATTTTTAAATGTTTTTTTAATGGTTTTTTAAAATTATTTATTTATTTGTTTGTCTGTTTGTTTATTTTTGGTGCTTCGGCCCCCCAATTGTCTGAGGGACAGCAACCCGGCCCCCGGCTCAAAAAGGTTGCCTACCCCTGGGCTAAAGTGTACTTCCTCAGATGCACATGGGACTCTATGATTAGGGTTGCCATAGCCAGGTTTTTCCTGGGACAATCCTGCTTTTTTAGGCTCTTGGAATGTCCTAGCTCTGTTTTAAGATCATGTCCCAGCTCCAGTCCTACCCCAGGCGAAATGGTTGCCTCACCTGGCCTCTCCTTCCTAGGAGACAGTGGCTACATTTGTGGGAATGGCTGGAGGGGGCAGGCTTCCAGCTCCTCCATCCCCATCCACCAGGCTCAGGCCACAAGAAGGAGACGGCCCAGCAGGCAGGGAAGGTCAGGCAGGGAGAGTGTGTAGCTGCATGGGCTGGGGCTTCTGCTGAGAGCCCCAAGGAGATCCAGAGTGGCAAGGCCCCCCTGGTGCAGCCGCATGGGGCCTTGGCTGGTCAGCCAAACCCCAAAGAGATCCAGGGCAGCAAGGCCTCCCTGGTGCAGCCATGTGGGGCCTTGGCTGGCTAGCCAAGCCCCAAAGAGAGCCAGGTGGCAAAGCCTCCCTGGCACAGCTGCATGGGCCTCGGCTGGCTGGCCAAGCCAGATGGAAGTCCAGGAGATCCAGCCCCAAGGAGATCCAGGTGTGTTTCTTCTTCTTCTTCCCCTCAGCCCTGGCTGGGCTCTGACCATGCGTGGCCATCCCTCCCTCACCTTCCCTCCAGTCAGTGGTTCCTCTGAGGTGAGGGGCCTCCATTGGCAGAGATGGCTGGTTTATATTATATTTATATTAATTTTTATATTATTATTATTATTATTATTATTATAGTTTATTTCTAGAGCGCTGTCGGTGTACACAGCGCTGTACAAAAGAAAATCAAGGATAAAACAGAATAAAACCTGCCAAAGGCGTACAATCTAAGTACAAACAATAGGTAAAATAATAAAAGTCAATTAAAACAAAAACAATTACAACAATTAATAACAACATCTGCTGTAAACCCAAGTGACAGAAAAAGTAAATGTATATCAGACATTATATTTATATTTAATGTTATATTAATTTTTTTAATCTTAGTAATATTTTTGTTTTTTAGTTGGCCGTGTTCTCCATTTTTCTCTCGCACGTCCCACATTTTGTCCCGGTTTTGTGGAAGGGAGTTATGGCAACCCTATCTAGATTCTACCTATCTTATCTATCTAGGATCCTATGATGCTGTGAAACCTTACCCTCCCTGCTTCCTTTCTCCTCCTCCCCTTCCTCTTCTCTCCCCCCCCCAGTTTTGTCCCTTCTTTTGGCTCCTTCTCTGCCCCTGAAGGAAACGGGGAACAAGGACCCAACTCAAGGGTACCTCTTTTGTGGTCCTCTCCGTTTCCATCCTCCAGTGTGACACCCCTTCAAAAATCCAATAAATAAATGAATAATGGAATCTCTTTTCCTGTGCTTTGCATCCATTGTTCCATGTCCCATTCTCTGGAGCAGCAGAAAACAAGCTTGCTCCATCCTCAGTGTGACACCCCCTTCAAAAATGTGAGTCACAAATAGCAGTGGGCAAAGGCTTGTAGCCCCTTGGAGACTAACATGTGTAGAAGCTGGAGCCTAGGCTTTCGTAGACTTCAGCATCATAGCCATGTCTTGACTCACAGATAGGAGTAGGCACAATAGCAGTAGGCTTGTAGGTGAGCCCAGCCCAGCCCTATAAATAAAGGCGGCTGCTGCAGCAGGCAGTCCTGCCTTTCAGCACCATGGAGAGCTCCCTGGCATTGCTGGCTTTGCTGTCCGCTGCCTCGGTGCTGCTGTCGGGGGTCGCCCAGGGCCAGGAGGAGGAGGAGGAGGAGAGCCAGGAGCTCCAGCCCAGAGCGGTGGACCTCTACTCCACCATGGAGGACACCTCCCGCGAGAAGGAGCTGGTAGGGAACCACCACCCGGATGGGATGGGATGGGATGGGATGTGCTGAGAGCCTTCTTGTTGGGTGCCTTCAAGTCCTTTCCGACTTAGGGCCACCCTATCCTGGGGTCTTCGGGGCAAGACTGGTTCAGAGGGAGGTTTGCCATGGGCATCCTCTGAGGCTGAGAGAGTGTGACTTGCCCAAGGGCACCACCACCCAGTGTGTTTCATGGCTCAGCTGGGATTCGAACCCTAGTCCCCAAAGGCTTCATCCAAGGCTCAAACTACTAGCCATGCTGGTCTCCTAGGAGTCTTGGCTTCAAGCAGGGATTCCCAAACTCTGGCTTCCCAGATGGTTTAGACTTCAGATCCCAGAATTCCAGACTATTGGATCAAAGGAGCTGGAGCCCAATCTATATCTATATCTATCTATATCTATATCCATATAGTGAAAAAGTGAAAAACATGTAATGTTTGTAAGTCAACAATAGCACAGTTTCAAAATATCCTTCTGCCAGTTCTTTTGTCTCAGTTTTCTAGAACTTCCACAGTGTATATATATATATATATATATATCTGTAGGACCAGAGTTTGGGGATGGCTGGAGGGAGGGGAAAGGGTCGGGAAAACTTTTCTAAAAAGGTCCCTTTAGGCAGAGGTTGCGAATCCACCGGAAAGTCGGGCGCAGGAAGCCTTGGAGGGAGAAGGGAGCTCAGCCTATTCCTGGTACCCAGATCCCCCCCTTTCCCTTTCCCTTTCCCCCTTTCCTTTTCCTTTTTTCATTTCCCCCTTTCCCTTTCCATCTTTCCCTTTCCCCCTTTCCCTCTCCCTCTTTCCCCCTCTCCCCCTTTCCCTTTCTCCCTTTCCCTCTCTCTTCCCTTTCCCTTTCCCTTTCCCTTTCCCCCTCTCCCTCTTTCCCTTTCCCTCTTTCCCTTTCCCTTTCCCCTTCTCCCTTTCCCTCTTTCCCTTTCCCTTTCCCCCTTTCCCTCTTTCCCTTTCCCCTTCTCCCTTTCCCTCTCTCTTCTCTTTCCCTTTCCCTTTCCCCCTCTCCCTCTTTCCCTTTCCCTCTTTCCCTTTCCCCTTCTCCCTTTCCCTCTCTCTTCTCTTTCCCTTTCCCCCTCTCCCTCTTTCCCTTTCCCCCTCTCCCTCTTTCCCTTTCCCTCTTTCCCTTTCCCCTTCTCCCTTTCCCTCTCTCTTCCCTTTCCCTTTCCCCCTCTCCCTCTTTCCCTTTCCCTCTTTCCCTTTCCCTCTTTCCCTTTCCCCTTCTCCCTTTCCCTCTCTCTTCTCTTTCCCTTTCCCCCTCTCCCTCTTTCCCTTTCCCCCTCTCCCTCTTTCCCTTTCCCTCTTTCCCTTTCTCTTTCCCTTTCCCCTTCTCCCTTTCCCTCTCTCTTCCCTTTCCCTTTCCCCCTCTCCCTCTTTCCCTTTCCCCTTCTCCCTTTCCCTCTCTCTTCCCTTTCCCTTTCCCTTTCCCTCTCTCCCTCT
Organism: Phrynosoma blainvillii; assembly: GCA_026167975.1. Taxonomy (NCBI): domain Eukaryota; kingdom Metazoa; phylum Chordata; class Lepidosauria; order Squamata; family Phrynosomatidae; genus Phrynosoma; species Phrynosoma blainvillii. The sequence continues at coordinate 55,337,632 of JANUYF010000002.1, read as the reverse complement.
TTCCCTTTTCCCTTTCCTCCCATAGCCCCCAACCCATCCGACGTGGCTGGTTGCCTTTGCGGTGCCTTGCCTTCCTTTGGGCTCTGGGCTCTGGGGTCTCTCTCCTCCTTGGATCCAGGTCCCTTGGCCTTCTGCTGCTCTTTGAGCCAAGATGAAGAGGAGCCCAGCTCCTGCTCCCTCCCTCCATTCGGTGGATGGAGGATGCTTTTTGTCTTCTTTTCTCCGCAGATCGAGGCGCTCCAAGAAGTGCTGGAGAAGCTCAAAAGCAAACGCCTGCCGCTTTATGAGAAGAAGTATGGCCAAGTCCCACTGGTGAGTGAGTGCCTTCAGCATCTCTCTCAGCCCTTTCTCTCTCTGTGGCTTCCAGTTGCCTTGCTATGGTGGCCACCCTTTGGATTTCCTAGGGTTTTCTTAGGAGAAGGATTGCTCAGAGGTGGCTTGGCCAGTTCCTTCCTCCGAAATGTTGTTGTTGTGTGTGCCTTCAAGTCTTTTCTGACTTGTCACAGGGTTTTCCTGGCAAGATTTGGTCAGAGGCGGTTTGCCACGGCCATCCTCTGAGGCTGAGAGAGTGTGACCTGCCCAAGGTCACACAGTGGGTTTCCATGGCTGAGCTGGAACCGTAACCCAGGGCTCCAGAGTCCTACTCCAATGCTTAAGCCATCACACCACCAGCCTAAATCGAAAGGCAAAAGTAAGTGTGTGTGTTAAAGAATAATCTTTCCCTGAGCCAAGGTAGGCAGGGGGAATGGGAAGACTATAGCTTTCTGGTGTAAATGCAGAGGAAACACCTAGATTTCCCTTTAGCCAGAAATAGTTGGCAGTGGGAACTGTCACTTTGTCGTTTGCTTGCTTTGATTATAGTAACATTTTGAGAAATAGCATCACTTCTGCGCTCTTTGTCCCCTCCCTTCCCTTGCTGACACACTGCAATTCGACACACATTTACTTGTGAGTAAATTCCATTGGACTCAGTAGGCCTTACTTCTAAGTAGACAAAGATCCAAAGCACCCTGCAGAAATAATCCAGTTTGAGACCGCTTTAACTGCTCTGGCTGAGTGCTAGAGAATCCTGGGATTTGCAGTTTTTTGTGGCATCAGAACTCTCTGACAAAGAAGGCTAAATGTCTCACAAAACTACAGTTCCTAAACGGGATTATTTCTGCAGTGTGTTTTGGATCATAGAGCTATAGAATCATAGAGTTGGAAGGTACCTTAAAGGTCATCCAGCCCAACCCTTTGCCATGCAGGAATACACAATCAAAGCACCTCCAACAGATGGCCATCCAGCTTCTGCTTAAAAACCTTCAAAGAATGAGACTCCACAAGAAGCACCTTATTCATTGCCTAGCATTGTGCTGTAAACTTACAGTCTGAAGGGAATGCATCTAAATTCAATGGGATTTACTCCCTTCCAAGTACATGGTTTCACAGTTTTATTGTTCTTTGTGTAGTTTGTTCTCTTCTATGATATAAATTGAGACGGACTCTAGAATACCTTGAAAACAGTGTTCTTTTCATTCAAAAATATATGAGAATCTCCTTTTTGAATCCAATGGAGAACTAAGAATTATGCATTTCCTTTGACTTACATATTGGACTGAGGAGAGTGTGAGTGGAAAAAAATTGCTCAGATGTAGATATGTTATTTATATTTACATTTCCAAGTGTGGCGTACAGTGGACATACTGGACTGAATTTTCTATCTGGTATAATTTCAGTTTCTGGTCTGTAAATACATTTTAGCAACAAGATCTGTCTCTTGATCAAGAAGCTAATTGATTAAATTTAGATATTGCACATTTCCACTCTGAACCAACTATCCCTGGCAAGTATGCTTGTGTGAGTTTCTCAACAACGGTTAAAGATGTATTATTATTATTTTTTTTTAATATGGTTCTTTGGAAAATCTCCAATATTATCACAGGAAGACAAATTTTGATTTCCTCCCCCCCCCCTTTCGTTGATCTCTTGTTACATTTTTGGAATATTAATAAATCCTCAAATATGAAATTAATCTGTGGGTGGAAATGCACACCTCACATATAAAAGTCTCTGGTGTGTGGATGTGTACAGAAATTGTAATGTTGCAAAAGTTTTGTTAATAGGCTTTCTCTGATCCTATATGGTGTCCTTTTAAGCAAACTCTAACTGTTGGTTTCTGCCAATAATAGTGTGATGCCGGAGAGCAGTGTGCAGTGAGAAAAGGAGCCAGGATTGGAAAGCTCTGTGACTGCCCCAGAGGAACCTCTTGTAACACTTTTCTCTTGAAGTGTTTGTAAGGAAATATCCTTCCCGCTACCATTGGAGAACAGAGAAAGACCCAGTTGTTTTGCCTGAAGAGTTTTACCTGTGACACCAAGGTGCAAAGGTGCGGTGAAGAATGGTCTCCACACAAGCAAACAAAGAAAATAAAAATAGGGGAAGGAAAACAGTTATAAAATGTAGCTGTTGCTTTTTGGATGTCTGATATTTTTGGTACCACTGGTTTTTCTCCATCTTGCCATTTGAGTTTCTTCTTTCCCCCTGTCCCCTCTTCATTCTAGTTCATACATAGCTTGTGTAAAGATGCTGAACTGATATTTTGTAAACTGTATTTTTGTATGTGGAAGGTCCTCATGAAAATTAGATTGAGACAGCACAACCTAATTCATCTGCCTTCTCTATAGTCAATGAGCCAAAAGAGAAAACAAATGGAAAGGTACAGCATATTAACAACAGATAGGACAACGTTTTTGACACCCCTCACTTTAAAGTACAAATGTTTATTTCTCACCAGTGAAAAAACATGTCATGTATGTAAGTCAACAATAGCACAGTTTCAAAAATATCCTTCTGCCAGTTCTTTCTTCTCAGTTTTCTAGAACTTCCACAATATCTTATGTTTCTCTTTGGGCAGCCAATGTCTAGAATCAATAGCAATGGGAGCCATTTGTACACTGCATTTTAGGATTTATGGAGGGTAAGTGACAAATATAGTCTAGGGATATCTTTTCTTGACAAGGCGCACAATGGACCAGCCCCTGGTGTTTCCATTTGAAAAGGCAATGATATGTAATATATAGTCAGGAACAACATGACAAAATATGTGACTAAACTTCAAGGAGTGCATCATCCACGTCTTCTCATCAATACATGCTCTGCTTTAATGTTTGCTTCTTGGCTCTTGATGCATGTGGTGTGAAAGCAGTTTTATGCTGGCATCATGTTGGGTTGATCTAGAGCAGGTCTTTAAAAAGCTGAAATAATTGGGAGGAGGTGTTTTTTTTTAACAGAGCAAAATTAAGCTTCCAGGGAACTAGAAAAAGAAGACAGGATACTGTTGCTACTGATCTTCTTTTACATTTTCATCCCATTTGGCAATTGCAGTTCTACTGTGAGAATATTATTTTGGTTTTGGATTTATCCAGCAGTTTTTATAGGGGAAAAAGTACTCTAATGGATGTATCTTTGGGTGTTGTCCAGAAGGGGTTGTTTTGGAGACCCGATGCACTCATTCTGTTAAACCTTGGCAAAATACTGAGAAGAATCTGGACAAGTGTCAGAAATGCCAAGTAGTTCACATAGCAGCATGAAGAGCCATAGCACTAAGAAAACACTTGTACAAAATCCTATGAAATATAGGCAATTTTTTGGTACTGCTTGCCATACTTCTGGTGTTCTCACCAATGCACCCAACACACAGCATGTGAAATCCCCGAGAATAGAATTGGGAATTCTGCAACTCTCCAGATGTTGTTGAACTGCAACTCTGAACATTGCTAACCAATGGTGAGGAGTGCAGAGAGTTTCACTTCAATAACATGTGGAGGGTCTCACAATTCTCACTGTTGCCTTTGATACTGACACCTTCTGACATGCTCATAACAATAATTCTCATATTTGTTTATGTATACAATTCTTCTCTTGTAGAATGCAGAGATGCATATAAATATTTTACCACTGAGATAAGTGGGAATATTATGTGTGGAGTAGGTGGTAAGTATGGCTAAACTGAATGGAGTCTAGAATTTGAGAATGGGTCAATGATGAAAGAATTCCGATGACTTAAAAGCACATGAAACATATCATCTACGTACTTTTGTAACAAACCATGTAAAATTCATTTATCTGGATGTTTTTCAGTAATGATTCATTGTCTTTAAATCTTGCATTTATTGTTAATAAAATCATTGCTACAAGACCCTTTATTTGTGTAGACTTTTTATTGTTTGAATATTTCGAGAAATGGAGATTATTGTATTCAGACATTTGGGTTTGTATGGTTGCAAGTTCTTCTCATCCAGCACAAATATCAGGTTATATGGGGCTTATAAATGGCTATGCTAAAGCCTTGGCAATGGATTTATCAAATTTTTGCTAGGTACATTAGAAATTTGGATATCAGTGCTATATCTTTAGGATCCTTGCACCACTAACTGCACTTGCCAGATTAACATTTTTAAACAGTTAGGGGCTAACATAGGTATCTCAATATTATCAGAGGGTCTAAATTAATCTTTAGGAGTTTAAATGGTCACTTGGGATGGATGGTAATATTAGGAATATAAAATTATTATAGAGATTACGGATTTGTGTCCTTAGAGCTTCACATGATCCATGAGCAGCAGTAGTAGTGTGCTTTCAAATAATTTCTGATTTACTGTGACCCTAGGCTTAAGGTTTTCTTATAACTGGGTTTCCTTCACAAGATTTGTTTGGAGAGCATTTTACCATTACCTTCCTCTTAGTAGTATGAGAGAGTGTGACCTGTCCAAAGTCATCCAGTGGGTTTCCATGGCCGAGTGAGGATTTGAACCCTGGTGCCTCAGATTCCTAGTCCAGCATTCAAACCACTACACACTGATCTGGACATTCATATCCTGTGTGATGTCCCAGGGGCACATATCTTTTGAAGTCCTGAGTTGCTTCTGGAGATCTTTTCAAACAGTGTTGTAGGTGTGGATTTATATATATACTAGCCAGTGCTTGACAAAAGTCCATTTTGGACTACAATTCCCAGAATCCCCCAGGTTGAGATAGTTTTGAGAGTTTTAGCTGAAAAAACAATGTTTCTAGAGTCCAGTATTAACATGCATTCAGGCACCAAGTACTGATAACAGACATTATACTGCAATAGATGTATGTAAGATTAACTTGTCTTGGCATCAGAATCCTGTCACTATGGCTTTTAAATCTTATGTAGATTCTTCTTCCACATGATAATTTTTGTATTTTGCTTTAATTAATCCAGGACCAGAGTACTTTCTAGTTCTCCACTCACAATCATCAATAAGCAAAAGAATTACAAATTCACATATAAGGACATACTTGAAATACTAAGAGAACAACCCTTTAAAACAATCTTAGAATTCAGAGACACATCACTGTATTAGTCTGGAATATCAGCATGCAAAGGAATCCTGCAGCACCTTTGAGACTAAGGGGGGCTGCAGACTGCCAGAAATAGTGCAAATTGAGTCCACTTTTAGGGTTAGGGTTAGTGCTATGGAATCATGGGAATTGTTTTTTTTTCTGAGACATTGAGCCTTCTCTGTCAGAGAGTTCTGGTGCCACAATAAAATACAGTTCCCATGATTCCTTAACCCTAACCCTAACCCTAAAAGTGCAAATTGAGTCCACTTTTAGGGTTAGGGTTAGGGTTAGGGTTAGGGAATCATGGGGATTGTAGTTTATTGTGGCACCAGAGCTCTCTGACAGAGAAGGCCCAATGTCTCAGAAAAAAACACACAACAATTCCCATGATTCCCTAGCACTAACCCTAACCCTAAAAGTGGACTCAATTTGCACTATTTCTAGCAGTCTGCAACCCCCTTCAGAGCCTTTGCAGACTGCCAGAAATAATGCAGCTTGAGGCCACTTTAACTGTCCTGGCTCAGTGCTAAGTATTCATGGGAACTGTAGTTTATTGTGGCACCAGAGCTCTCTGACAGAGAAGGCTCAATGTCCCAGAAAAAAAAAATGCAATTCCCATGATTCCCTAGCACTGAGCCAGGACAGTTAAAATGGCCTCAAGCTGCATTATTTCTGGCAGTCTGTAAAGGCCCTAACTGAGCAAAAGAAATTGTAACATAAGCTTTCATAGACTCAGATGAGGAGGTAGACCAAGTCTACAAAAGCTTAAGCTACAACTTATTTTGCTCAGTTAGTTTCAAAGGTGTTACATGATCCCATTGCATGTGGATATTCCATCTGTGAACAAAACTAAAAGAGGCTGATAATTAAAATGGCCTTTAGAATGAACCTTTTTAAATATTACCATCCATGTAACAGTATGCTCAAGGTCAAGCAGTAGAATTGACCCATTAAATCATCCCACTGTTGATTCAATGGGTCTACTCTAGTTGGGACTGCAAATATGTTTTTATCATTAGTTGAAAGGACCATTATTCTTTCCAGCTTCCATATTAACTTTTTCTTGGCCTGTGAACTTCAGCCAGAAATAAGTTTGTTTACATTGATTCCCAGGAATCCTTGGACACTACTCAATGTTTTGATCTCAATTTATAACAGAAGTAGCATGCAGCTAAGGAAGATATATGGATAGCCATTTGTTAGATTAGCAAAAAAGTACTGGACAAAACTAAACTGAAAGAATAGCTGAAGAAAAGCCATTCTGGATCAAACGCAAAATCTACATGGTCCAGCATTCTATTTCTATTATCATCATAATCCTATATTTATATGGCACCATCACTGTACATGGTGCTTTACAAGAAAAAGAACAAGAAAAAAAAAAAGTTCCCACTCTCAGGCTTACAATCAAAAGACAGAACATACAAGGAAAGAGGATAGTAATGTGGGAGAGGGTTAAGTCCAGCAGATATTGCCCCTTCTTCTCTCCTTATGCCAGGGCAGTGGCGGTTGGGATGGAAGGAAAACCCTTCATCTGCATCTGGGCCTAGGCATGATGGAACTGTGCCTACCTCTATTTTTATTGTAGTTAGCCCAGTCAATGTCTACGAGAAAACTGAAAATATAAGAGTAAAATGACACCCTCCAACTTATGTCCCCTAACAATTAGTACTGAGAGAGATACTTGCAGGAAATTAACAGACATGAAATCAAAATATAGTCAAGACATAAGTATGATGTCTTTATGAAGAAAGTTTTGAGCCTACTACAAACACATCAAAAGAGGAAGAAGCAAAAAGTCTGGTTTCCCCCAACTGGGAAATAAATATTACTACTGGATACTGGATCTCACCCACTAAAACCAAGTTTTATTGCATGGGTGCATATTTGGAATTAATGATACAGACAGAAAGCACATAGTTTTGCCTAAGATGCTGAATGAATGGCAGCAATCAATAATAATCGGAATGTAATTCTGGTCTGATGAACATACACATCATTGGTGGTTTATATAAAACCACACAATACAGTTACAACGTTCCTTGATATGCTATGCAAAAGTCCCATTGAAATTAGTGGCACTAACTCTCAGGTTAGTGTTTTTAGGATTGCATTCTTAAACTTATCTCCTGAAAATTCAATTTGATTTTCCATTAAAAATCTGTAAAGCTAAAGCATTGTTTAGGGAAAGAAACTCTTATTCCCCCCCTCCCTTTATTAGTTACATTTATGTTCCATTTTTCTTCCAATGATATCAGGGATGCATGTGTGACTCTTCTTTTCCCCATTTTATGCTCCCAACAACTTTGATGGGTAGGCCAGGCTGAGAGAAAATGACTGACCCAAGAATTTCAAGGATTGATGGGGACCGAGATCTCCCAAGTCTCAGTCCAACAGTCTAACCACTGCATCAATGGCTCTTGTTAATTGTCTATCTTGATTAGCAACTTAATTAGCCATTCCAATATCTACAACTAGTTATCCCAGACATTAATGCACTGAAAACTAAACAGGTGGGATTGACTGAGCTAAAACAATAGGATATAAAAATATTCAGTGTGGATGTAAAACAATAATTTGCTACATATAAAAGACTGTCTGGATGGGACCCTTTTCCGTCATCCCTAGTTCCTTGACAATGACAATGTCAAGGCTCCCTTCTCTGCAATTTCAACTATATCTTTCTCAGTAAGAAGGCTGTGCTTTCACCCAACACAATGACAAAGACTGTAGTGAGACGTCATGGGATGATTTAAGGTATAAACAATTCATAGGTAATTCAGTCTGGCATTTGCAGGAGCCTTACGTCAGTAAAGCAGTGGGCAACAACTTTCCCCGGAATAATCAGCAAGTGTGATAATAGCATCTTATGAGCATTTCTCTGTGAGGGTGATGGTGGTAAAAGGGTTAGTGTTCTTTGGAAGAACAATGCTATAATTTGCGTAGGTACAGCAATCATTGTCAAGTATATCTGTAAGCATTCAATCAACTCTCAGATTCAGATCTGGGCAATGCTTCACATGAAAGTCAACAATACGTGCGCCACTTCACATCATGCTTCTAACAAGAAAGTATGCACTTGTGTTTATGTTACTTTTGTTGTGAGTGATTAGCCAGATTAAATAGAATCCCCTGTACCCTAGGAAATCATTTATTTTAAACAAATACTTGCAAGATAAAATCACTTCACCAAATCATAACTGGCAAGTCTCTTACCGGCCATGTCTAAAACAAAGCATTCAGATTCATTCAATATGTGCATATATTTAAATGAGCTATGGATAAAATGGGAGATTGGTATTGGGTTATTCCCCATTATAGTTCACAGGGAGCCATCCAGCATTTTGGAAAACTGATATGTTTTGAGTGGATCCAAAGCAAAGTCAGGTCTATACTGATTGCTGAATTCTAGAACTTGTGGTCCAGCACCCTTTCCCCCTCTCCCCTTGTCCATGCATCTGATGAAACTGGCAGCCGTCTATGAAAATGCATGTCAAATAATATTTGTTAGTCTTTAAGGTGGCTCAAGGAGGTTTTGTTGCTTCTATAGTCACATAACTTTTCCAAGCTTTGTATAAGCTATGTGGTAAAATGTATGCTAGAATCTGTGACAAGACAGTATTCTATCGCCCAATCAAGTAATGTTGCCCACTATCCTTCATGAATGATTCTGTTCATCCTTTTTACAATTGTGATGCCTTTGTGTCCCACATCTTCCTAGCTAGAGGATCTGTACAAGACATTACCTTTTATTTTCACCTTCTTAGCTCAAATATGAAGTACCTCAGAAATCTTCAGACATTTAGTGGTTGGGCAGTGTAATGAAATCTTATTCAGAAGTTTTTGTTGTTGTTAGCTGTCTTTGAGTCGACTTTGACCCATGGAAACTCCATGAATGAAAGACCTTTAAGTTACTCTATCCTCAACAGCTCAGGTCCTGCAGACTCATGGCTGTGTCTCCCTTAATTGAGTCTATCCATTTCTAGTGAGTTCTGTCTTCTCATATGTCCAAACTATAACAGCCTCAGTTCAGTCATCTAGGCTTCTAAAATGACTTTGCTGTAGGACACATTTGTTTGTATTTTTAGCTATCTGTTCTCCAGCACTACAGCCTAAATGAGCTGATTTCCATCCTACCAGTTTTCTTCATTGTCCAGCTTTCACACCCAAACACAGAGATGGTGAATATAATGGCTTGTACCATCCTAATTTTAGTATTCAGTGATATATCTTTAAATTTCAGGATCTTATCTAATTTCTTCATAGTGGTCCAAGACCTAATTTTCTTCTTGATTTCATGAATACAGGCTCCATTCTGATTAATGATTGAGCGAAGGTTTGAAAAATCTTGAATATTTTGATGTCTTCATCATTTACTTTAAACGTTTAAAGTTAAAAATAAAGATAACTTTATTTTTGATAACTATAACAGTACTTTAAAGATACTTTAAAGTATAGTTACAGTTATCAAAAATAAAGTTATTTACCTTAAATAACCTTAAAATGGATGATGAAGACATCAAAACAATTCAAGATTTTTCATATCTTGGCTCAGCCATTAAACAGAATGAAGCCTGTATTCATGAAATCAGAAGAAGATTAGGACTTGGAAGGACCACTATGAAGGAATTAGACAAGATCCTGAAATTTAAAGATATATCATTGATATATTTTTAAAGTAGATAATTATATTGGTCAATTATTTTTGGTTGTTTAATGTTCAATGGTAGACTTGCCTTTGCCTTTCTCGATTTTCTTCAATAATTGTTCCAAGCCTTTGGTATTTTCTGTTAGCAGTATAGTGTCATCTATGTATCATAGATTATTGATGCTCCTTCCTGCAATTTTTACAACTCCTTCTTCCAAATCTAATCCTGTTTAATATATAACATTTTTTAGAATACATGTTAAACAATTAAATTGATAAAATGCAACCTCGCCTGACCCCATTGCTAAGTAGAAACCACTCAGTTTCTCTGTTCTGTTCTGGCAATAGCCTCTTGTCCTAAGTATAGGTTACGTATCAGTACAATCAAATATTGTGGCATCCCCATTTCTCTAACACTGATCCATAACTTTTTGTGATCTATACAATCAAAGGCTTTGCTATAGTCTATAAAGCACTGGCTAGTTTTCTTTTGAAACTCTTTTGTACATTCCATTATCCAACATATGTTTGTAATTTAATCCCTAGTGCTTCTTCCTTTTCTGAACCCAACTTGGACATCTAGCATTTCTCTTTCCATATATGGTAAAACTCTTTGTTGTAGAATTTTGAGCATCACTTGCATGGGAAATTAATGCAATAGTTCTGTAGTTACCTCCATTCTTTTTGTCTCCTTTCTTTAGAAGAGGAATGTATATTAATTGTTTCCAGTCTTGGGCCATTCTTTTGTTATCCATATTTATTGATAGATTTTATTAAAGATTGTAGTAGATTCTGTTTTTGTAAACTGAAGCATCTTTATTGCTCTGCCATCTGTTCCTGGCAATTTATTTCTCTCTGGTACTCTGATTGCTGCTTCCACTTCACTTTCTAATATTGGCAGTTCATCTTCATATGATTCTTATTTATATGATTCTGTTATCATTTCATCTGTTTTATATAGTTCTTTGGTGTATTGTTTCCGTCTTCTTTTTATTTCTATAGTGGACTCTTGGTATACACTGGGTTTGGTTCCAGGACCCTCCATGGATACTAAAATCCATGGCTGTTCAAGTCCCATTATTTATAATGCATAGTAAAATGGTGTCTCTTATATAAATGGCAAAATCAACATTTGCTTTTTGGATTTTTTTGGGGTGATTATTTTTGAACCATGGTTGGTTGAATCTACGGATACTGAGGGCTGACTGTCCTTGGTCATGCAATGTGTTTTCCTGTTAGTTGTATATCATCTCCATAGGCATGAATTTCCCTTTGATTTCTCAGATCTCATTGAAAAAGTATCTAGTTCTTCCTTTTTTTGTTATTGGCTTCTATTTCTCTGCATTGATTATTATAGTAGTTCTGTGCATTAGTCATTGAACAGTTGCATCTAGGACACTGCCTCTGTTACCTTTTGTTTTTGCTTCTCTTCTGCCCTTTACTGCTTGAAGAGTTTACTCTGTCATTCATTGGGGTTTTCCTTTCTTTTTGGTTATGGATAGTGTCTTTCTACATTTCTCCCTGACAATGTTCTTGGCTTCATTCATCTCGTTCCTGGTCTATTAGGTTTAATAATGCAAATCTATTTTTTCACATTGTCTTTAAATTTTTCATCTGGTGCTTCTCCATCTTTTGCTTCCATTTATGTAAGGCATCTCATTTCTATATTGGCCATCAGGTGATATCCATGTATACAATTGTTTCTTGGGTTGTTTGAAGAATGTGTTCTCACAAACTACGGTCTTCACAAGGATCAATTAATCAGTCACCTGCTTTAATTCTTGATCCTACACCAAGTTTTCCTATAGTTTTTCTTTCTGCTCCTTTTCCAGTTTTTGCTGGAAATTTTGCATTTTGCTTATGATTAAGAAGAAGTCCTGTTTTGGTGTGTGTTCTATTTCTTCTTGTACTGAGTAATAGAAATCTTTTAGTTTCTTCCTCTTTTGCTTCTGTGGTTGGTGCATAAACTTGGATTATAGTTATGTAGTTGGGTTTTCCCTGAATTGTGGTTGACATGATACAATTAGACTTTGCGTTATATCCTTTCACTGCATTTGCTGTTTCTCATCAGTATAAATGCTGCTCCATTTCTTTTCTTTTTATCTTTTCATTTTCTGAGTAAAATCTGACTCAAAATGTCCCATTCCTGTTCACTTTAACTCTCTCACACCCAGTATTACAAATGCAAAAGGATCTTTGAGACTAACTAAAAAAGAAAAAGAAAAAGAAAGCATGAGCTTTCATAGACTTGAGCTTACTTCCTCGGGTGCATGTAGGCTCATGCTACCATCTTCTTTCTTTAGTCTCAAAGGTGCTACAAGATCCCTTTGCAAACTCATTTTCCAATTTACATGGCTTATTCTTTGAATTCTGCCAGTATTACAAAGTTTATGCATTCCATTTCTTGTTTCATTATGTCTTCCCATGTTCCATGTTCTTATAATATGTGTTGTGTAGCTTTGGACTTTTGTCTCTGGGCACTACAATCACTGTAGTTTGCTTCAGATGTATATCTGTTGAATTCAGTGTGATATCCTCCCAATTAGATGTTGATTGCGTAGGACTGCAGCTTCAACTGCCTGACAGACATACATAAAGCAAAAGCAAAAAGAATTTACTCTCTCTCTATAGAATAGCAATCTAAGCCCAAAATAAGTGAAGAGTAAAAAAAAAAAAGTGTTCACAGTTTTACACTTGGCAGCATTAGACTGTCACTTTTTGCCTAGACAGAGACACTGATGCTTCTTTCTATTTTAGGATATTATTCACTCTTCCATCAGTGAGATTAAAAATAGTTCATCTTTTTCTCTACAGAAAATTGGAAAAACGGTAGCTGGTGCCTGTGGCTGGGATGTTTTAAAAGGCTTGGAGAAGAAGAGAAGGAGAAACTCACCACCTGACAACTGTGGCATCACTAGAGGTGTGTGAGGTGAGTGGGGGTGTGTGGACCCTAAGGGGTGATGGTGACACCACTGTTCCTCAAACATCTAGCTTTGTGCAGCAAAGCAAAGCAGCTTCATTTATATACCGCTTCATATCACACTATGGGATGTCTAAGTGGTTTACAACTGTAAGCTCATTGCCCCCCAACAGTTGGGTACTCATTTTAGCGACCTCGGAAGGATGCAGGCCTGAGTCTAGCAGAAATGGGCTGTGACATTCATCTGTTTCCTTTTAAAATGTTTTAAGAGATGGTTGGGGTGGGGTGAAGCTCAGTGGAGGAGAAAGGAGAGGCCCCAGATTTCTTTTTAAATTAAAAATTCAAATGCCCAAATTTTAATTTTTTGATTTTTTTAAAAAAATATTCTTTTAAAATCTTCTTTAGAAACATCACATTTTAGCCTAATCTTCACTATGTATATGTAAATCCATTTAGGTTGTGCATATGATATTGTAATTTGAAGGTACAGTTTTAATTTTGCTAGTTGCTTGTCACAACTATTAGCATTACATTCAGTGGCATATGGGATTTACGATTTACGAGTAACATTAGTGCAAAAAAGCATTACTAAGGATTCTGTATGATGTGAAATGGGAAGAGGTCAATGGGTGTGTGGTGACACCATGAGTTACCGCACGGGGTAACACCAACCCTAGTTATGCCACTGCCTCACGGGTTGCACACTTTCTCCTACAGCAGCTTCTGTGATGATGCCCCTATGTATGTCTGTTCAAAGTAAGTCTTCTTGAATTCAATAGGACTGACTCCCCCCAAAAAAAATCACAATTAGGGCTTTGTTAAATGAGCAATAGTACTAGCTATGCATGGCAAAGGCATAAATCATTTTGCAAGGGGTCAAAGTGTGGCAGTTTGTATTTTACCGATACCATTGCTGTAATGTGTGTGTGTGTGTGTGTGTGTTTAAGAACCACAACAAAAGCAGTTTCTTGTTGTGTTGATATACCCAGAAGTCACCTTCTGAATCTTAATTTGAATGTTGTTCCCACAGAGTCTTCGTCCCTAGCAGCTTAAGTAAACTGGAATGCCTCATGGATATGAAATTAATAAGACTGAATGAGACTGCCCTTTGTTCCTAGTTCCTCATTCTGAGTTCCTAATTCCTTGTTTGAGACATTGGTGCACAACCATCTTGAATAAGGAAATCAAGGCCTAAATGCAACTGCCAATCCCACCTAGAGTAAACCCATGAAATCAACTGCAAAGTGGTAAATCAACACTTATGTAAATTCCATTTATTCAATAGATATACTTTAGCTGGGACTACTGGTTGGATATTGGCTGAGTTATGGAAGTAAGCTGGGAAAGTGGCAGGATGAGAGAGAACCTGAGATGTTTTAAAAGCAGCTAAAAAAGGAGGATAACAGAATAGCCCAATCTGGGGAAAAGGTGGATTATAAATCCAATAAATAAAATAAAAATAAATATTAATCAGGCCTGCCCCTGCCAAATCAGGATAGTTAGAAGGTGTGCCATTCTTGCTGCTGTGGGGAAGGATGTGGACATACCTCTCTTCCAATTAGCTTTTTAAATTGTTTATAGGTTCACTGATTACAAATTATTGTGATGATATTGTGCCTAACCCGGAAACTTCAACTGGTACAGAATATGGCAGCCAGGGTAATTACGGGAACATCAAGGAGGGAGCACATAACACCTGTGCTGAAATCCCTCCACTGGCTGCCAATTAGTTTCCGGGCACAGTACAAGGTGTTGGTCTTGACCTTTAAAGCCCTACATGGCTTGGGTCCATCTTATCTTAGGGACCGCCTCTCCCCATATGATCCCCCTGCGCCCTTTGGTCCTCTGGGAGGAATCTGCTACAGCCAATAAAAACTAGGCTGTCTCAGACCTCCCAGAGGGCTTTCTCTGCAACCGCTCCCAGACTTTGGAATGGCCTGCTGGACGAGATCCGTCTTATTACTACTCTTGCTGCTTTTAAGAAAGCAGTAAAGACGGATCTCTTTCAGCAGGCCTTCCCGGAATAACTGTCTGCTGAGAGATGAATCCCTAATTTGTTATTCTGATTCCTTATGTTATCTTGGATGTTTTTAATTTATTTAATATTGTATTTTAATTGCTTTGTTGTTTAATTCTGTTTTAAGGGGATGGGAGGGTGGGAATGTTTTTAACTTTGTTTTGTTTTAAATATTATTGTACCCCACCCTGATTGCTGCGCAGAGGGGCGGGCTATAAATAAAAACTTATTATTATTATTATTATTATTATTATTATTATTATATTAACAGTTTTATGGTCTGAGTTGATTTCAGTAATGTTGTTAGCCGTCTTGAGCAGTGTTTGTGTGTGTGTTTATATGCATGTGTGTGTGTGTGTGTGTGTGTGTGTGTGTGTGTGTGTGTGTATTTAGTGGAAAGATGTAAATAAGGCCAGAAGGGGATGTCCAGTGGTAAAGGGAAAACTAGAACAATGTAATTCCTTTGCCCTGCAAAATAAATCTAAATTTCCAAGGAGCAAGACTGACAGGTAAAATTATGTAATCTGAACATTTGGTCAACTGGGAAATTCCCTGAAGAACATCTTTGTCAGTGTGTGGATGATGGGTGTTGCAGTGATGCTCTTTGACACCCAGCAGAATCTGCAGGACAAGCTGGCTGCTGTGATCCACAGCCACTTTGTATCTCTTACCATCAACCAGCTCAGCTTCTCTTCTTCAGGATCCTGTCTTCCTCAGTCAAGAAGACACATTGTAAAGTCCAAAAGTATAGTTTATTAATGCATATAAAAGAAAATAAGATAACTAAGTAAAATCCATTGTGATGAACTTATCCAGTTCAGCCATGAGAGATTACATCTTTAACAATCCCAAAAGCATAGGTTCCCAACTTGTTGTAGATGAAAGTTAAGAAGACGTTACAGATCATGTTTCCAGATCCAGGAGTTACATTGTAAAAGCAGTATAAACATACTCAAAAACCAAAAACCAAAAAAGCCAAATATCTCCATGGTTAAAACCACTGCCAGACATGCACACTTACTCTCTGTGTTTATAAACAAAACTAGACAAAGGATTCTCTTGGCCCTTCCCATACTCCACCTTCTGGGTGTTAACCTTATTCTAATTGGATAATGTCTATATGATGTGTATTAACCCAGCCTCTTGCTGTCCATCATCCTCCATGTGAGTGCTTTTCTCATGATCTCAGATGTTGATGTATTTGTTATCTCTTTGGCTTCTTGCTTCCCATAACAATATCTGTGTCTATGTGTTGTATCTATGGGAAAGTTCATGTTTATGTCTGTGCAGCCATCTGGTGCTAGATTTATCTTTGTTTCTCTAGATGTTGTTCTCATGAGGAAAATTCCACACACACATCTCTACATTTCACCTGGAAATGTAGGAACAATTCTTTAGACCAGGAGTGGGCATATTTCTCTCCCATTCTCTCTGTTTTACTTAGAAACCCTGGTATGGTACATCAAGAGATAGTGGCATCACTAGGGTTGATCACCACTAGGGCAGTAACTCATGGCAGCACACACCCCCCCCATTGACCCCCTTCCATATCATACCATACAGAATCCTCAGTAATGTTTTGGTACTAATGCTACCGGTACTCATAAATCGTAATTCCCCAATATCACTGAATGGTAATAGTCGTGACATAAACAACTAGCAAAATTAAAACCATACTTTCAAATTACAGTATCATACATACAGCCTAAATGTATTTACATGTACATTGTTTCATGTCGTTCAAGTGAAAATTTAGTAAGATGTGATGTGTTTAAAGAAAATTTAAAAAGCATACATTTTAATTTTTTTAAAAAAATTTTTTTTTAAAAAACCTGGGGCCTCACCTTTCTCTTCCCACCTGCTCACACTAGTTTTGATAAACTGCAGTTTTTGATAAACCCCAAAACCTGAGCCATACACTGACTGGCATCCATTGATAAATGTAAGTATACATTTAATATAATACAGATTAAGCATTCTTAACAATTTCAGCTTGCTTCCAGGTGATTTTTTTTAAAATGTGTAATACCATGCCATAGTCATAGAATGTTATGGCAGTAGTTCTTATATCTTTTTTTTACTGCTTCTTGTGTCTTTTTTCTTACCAGAAAAAAAAATCCTTTCAAGAATCATAAATCGGGATTCCTGCACTTTTTTTGTTTTGCTTTTATTGATGGCATGGGGATTCTCCATCTGGAAGTACCCCATATTAATGTGAAGGGGAAGCCTACTTGTTGTACTTGTTAAAAATTTAAGTATCGGAAAGTCTTGCTGATCAATTTATTACAAATCATCCAGCAACCTACCAGTAGACTCTGATCTACCTATCTGTTGCCTGCTGCAGCTTTCAGATGGGAAAGGGGTTCTTTGAAAGTGTTGCCAACATTGATTTCCAACTATGAGTTAACAACTTGGAAGGATAGCTGTGAAGGAACTAGACAAGATCTTGAAGCATAACAATATATAATTGAATACTGAACTTAGAATTGTCTATGTCATTGTATTTCCACTTTCTATGTATAGTTGTGAAAGCTGGACAATGAGGAAAAGTGATAGGAAGAAAACTTGATCATTTCGAATGTGGTGCTGGAGAAGGGTTCTTTGGATACTGTGGACTTCTAAAAAGACAAATAAATGGGTTCTAGAGACAATCAGCCAAGATGACTAAACTGAGAATGTTGTACTTTGGACACATGAGAAGACATGACTCACTAGAGGTGGAAGCAATAGGAAAAGAAGAAGACCACAGCCCAGATGGATAGACTCATGGCCTTGAGTCTGCAAGACCTGAGCAGAACTGTTGATATGGTGGCAGTTCTGTGAGCAGGGCCAGCTCTGTGAGCAGGAATGCATGGTGGATGGGACACAAAATGAGGACAGGGTGACTAATTATTTTCTGTTTCTTTCTCTTACTATTAACATTTGAAACACAATCTTGGGCCAGTTTGACTCTGAGCATTGCTTTACTCCAGAACTGATACCTAAAAGATATGCATGTCCTGCTCCCTAAGAGTTGGAGACTGCTTCCCTCTCCTGGCAATATGTGAGATTAGCAGCACACATTTCAATGGGCACTTGCACAGAGATGTCTTGCAAGTGTCATTTAAGTGAAGGTTGTACTCGGTGGATTGACATCCAATCATATTGCACATCTTAAACATATTGCCAGATCATTCTGTTAGTAACTTTACTGCACTCAAAATAGAGGCATTTGGGATTAAAAGGAGGTATTCATAAACATACTGCTCTGAAAATCAATACCTTTTCTAACGAAATTCACTTTTTCTCATAAATGACAACAATAGTAACAACAGCAGCAACAACAGAAAAAATGGTGCAGAAGAAAAAATACAATAATTTGAGCTTTTTATTTATGTTGTTATTGACCTGACATTAACTGTAATCTATCCTGAGACCAGCCAAATGGTATTTGTTATTACCTGCATTGATTAAGGACAGGATCCTTCTAATTGCTGGAGACTTGTTGGTCAACTAAACAGTAGAGTAGGGGTAGGCAACCTAAGGCCCGGGGGTTGGATGTGGCCCCCTGAGGCCTTTGGACCGGCCCCAGGCCAGTCCTGCAGCCGCCACCGCCACCGCCGCCGCCCGCCATGATGATATTGATTATTGTTGTTATTACTTGTTCTTTGGGTTTTCTTGGCAAAATCTCCACAGGAGTTTTGCCATGGCTTTTCTGGGGCTGAGAGAGTGTGCATGCATATTTAAAAATTTATTTATTTATTTATTTATTTTTGGTGCTTCGCGCCCCCCCCCCCCCAATTGTCTGAGGGACAGCAACCTGGGCCCCGGCTCAAAAAGGTTGCCTACTCCTGCAGTAGAGCTTTAGCAAGAAAGTGGACAAAACAGAGATGTACAGTTGAGTACAACAGGATGAAACTTAATTTGATTTAGATCTGTCTTTTGATGAACTACTGCATATAATAAATTTCCCCCCTGAATATATATCATTGTATTCATTGTAGACAATGAATTCATTGCATACAATGAATGTACAATTCACTGTATACATACTATCCCTAGAAGCCAAGATGACAAGACTTAGGCTGTTGTATTTTGGACACATCATGAGATGGCATGAATTGTTGAAAAAGACAATAATGTTAGGAAAGGTGAGGGAAGTAGAAAGAGAGGAAGGTCACATGCTAGATGGATGGACTTTATTAAAGAGACCATGAATATGAGTTTGCAGCAGCTGGGCAGAGCAGTAGAGGACGGGGGTAGGGGTGGGGGCTGGAGATGTCTCATCCATAGGGTTGCCATGGGTTGAGACTGATGCAAAGGCAGTTAACAACAACAACAACAACAACAACAACAACAACAACATACATACTGGCTGGGTAGCAGCACCTAACATTAGTTACTTTGTTTACAGTGTATTTACATTTGTGAAATGTTGAAGGATACATTTCTTGCATTTTATGTCACTGAAACACTAATTACTGATGCAGGCAGCCAGCCAACTTCAAACATGAACCTTTTGCTTTTTAGCACAGTGAGTCTAAGTGGAATGGAAAAAATGTGCTCTTTCCCCCCTGAAAACATTCACTCTCTCCTCTCCAAGGAGATTATCACACATCATTTTTTGCCCGATCCAGGCATGGGCTTGAACGGGTCAAAATGGGTCTTATTGCATGCCTCTCTGCCCAACTCAGCTGCATTACGTAACTGATCTGGACTCTTGATGTATGTTTTGAACCAATGATTCTTTCCCATTCTTTGAAAAGTATGCCAGAGTCTGGATCGGGTACGCAATGCAGCTGAGATAGGCAGAAAGGTGTGAGATAAGACCTGTTTTCACCATTCAAACCTGTGCCCAGCTCATGCCCAGATTAAGCAAAAAATGATGTGCGATAATCTCCCAAATCAATAACAGAATTATAAAGACTAACCAATTAAAGCTAGCAGCCTAGGACTCTAGAGCATATCCTCCAGCTTTCCTGATTTGACAGGAAGAGTTCCATTCCCTGAAGACTCAGGCAACAGCAAACTGCTGCACCTTCTCCTAGCTTGTCTGTTCCTTCTCATTGGTAATTTTGCCATATAGACCACACTCTGACATTGCTTGGCCACACATGACATGGTTTTCCTCTGTGAAATGCTAGAGGGTATGTTAGAGGGGTTGCAGACTGCCAGAAATAGTGCAAATTGAGTCCACTTTTAGGGTTAGGGTTAGTGCTAGGGAATCATGGGAATTGTTTTTTTTCCTGAGACATTGAATCTTCTCTGTCAGAGAGCTCTGGTGCCACAATAAAGTACAGTTCCCATGATTCCCTAACCCTAACCCTAAAAGTGGACTCAATTTGCACTATTTCTGGCAGTCTGCAACCCCCTTTGGTGTACTATTTTGCTGTGATGGGGCTTTACAGACCAGCAAGAAACACCAGCGTTGGGATGGAGTGGGGGTGTGGTGACTACCCACTGCCTGCCCTGACTCCACCCCCAAAGCTGCATCACGCCACCTGCCTGGTCAGATGGTGGGCGGCATCACGACATTTCTGCAGTGCAGTGTTTATACACACTGTGCTGAAGAAATGCAGAAGAGCTGCTCCTGTAGCAGCAAGGGTGGCTTTTTTCTGCCCTCAAAAGGAGTGGCATTTTGCAGCTTCTTTAGGGACTGGAAAAATGCCAGGTTGGGGCCACAGTGTGTGGTTGCCACAGCCCCAGTCTGGCGAGCAAAAGGGTGGCACTGAGCCACTCCTTCGGGGTGGTCTGTTTTGTCCCATAGTCATTCACTCAGGTCTAGCCAGATACCAAGTTCAGAAAAACAGGCTCCAGATGTTAGAAAACCTTTATTAAGAAACTATAGCTTCAGTTCAATGACATTCATGGCTGGAACTTACCAGCAAACATTAAAAATATCTAATTAAACTGCACACATTTTCAAACTTATTGATTACAATTAAAAAAAAACACATTTCTCATCCCCATACCATCCCCTTCTTTGTTGTTACACTAGATGCTTTCATAGAAACAACCTTGAACAGGCTTGGCTCATGCCAGCTTCCCTTCCAGTATTATCTCAGCACCTGTGTCTGAGCTCACCAAGACTTATTACTACCATTTTTGCTGCATCACACCGAATTCCCATCATTTTTACAGCAGACCAGTTGTCTATGCAGCTCCGAACACTCAGATTCAGCTTCTGAGCAGCACTTTATAGTTGTGTGTGTTCCACTTTATAGGTGTGAGAAGCCCTGAATATCTCAGCATTATTGTGGATCCCACCTTTTAACATTCTTCCTGTCACAATCATGACCAGATCCTTGAAACTGCAGGGCCGAAACTTTTCTGTTAGAGACCTTGACCACTTTCAGTCCTCTTACATTTCCCAAATTTCCTCTGGGCAGAAAGAATTGCTTTTAAAACCAATTGAAGGGTAATGTGTAGACGTAAAGAAGCTTGGTCTCCTCTGCAACTGTAATGCATGCTCTTGAGGCCAGGGCTGCTTGATGTTCAAAGCCCAGTGCAAAATGAAAGACATGGTGCACTAATCCATCCATCCAGCAGTTTCTAAGGCAGCTGCTGGCATTAACAAACAGTCTTTTCCTGCCAACATATGAACGTCAGCTGGCTGGCGCATTTTCTTAGTACTGCTACAAGATTTCTGGGAAGCTGCAACAGAATCCCTGCTCTACTACTATTTGTCTCCAGCATTAGTCACATTGCAGCACTAGCTGCCAGAGAGGGTTGTTTTTTTTTTAGTGCAGTCATTTATTGTTTCCCTGGCTTTCTTGGCTCATGTTTTCTTTGCTGCTTTTGTTTCGTCTTGTGAGGACTTAAAACTCATCTGCCTTTCATTGTAGAAGGGAGCCATGTCAAAGGAAACTTTTCTTTTCACATTGGTGTGAATGTTAGTAACCAGGGCAACAGCAGGTGGTGATATTGACTCTGATGACTAGGAGTGAATATGATGCATCTGTTTTGTTTCATGTCCTCCTTTTCCAAGTAGCTCTCAGTGGCCTTTTTGCCTCATAATGCTTCTGTGTCCACTTGGAGAACTGGGCAACTACATTGGAAGGGGTGCAAGAAGATGGGTTACCCACATGAAAGAGTCTATGGAGCTTATCACACAGGGAAATCCCGTGCAGAAACGGGATTTAAAAGGTGGGGGAAACCCACAAAAGCAGACAGATTTTCACACACATTGCTGTTAAAATGGGGTTAACCCGAATGAAAAGTAGTCAGAAACTGCTTCTTTTTATTTTCGGGATTTTCCGAAAGTAAAAAGAAGCAGTTTCTGACTACTTTCCGTTCGGGTTAACCCCATTTTAACAGTGACGTCGTCTGAAAATCTGCCCACTTTTGTGGGTTTTCCCCCCAATTTAAAACCCCATTTCTGCACGGGATTTCCCCCATGTGATAAACTCCTTTATCTTCTTACACAGAACCCAGTTTTTACCACTAACTGGCTGACACTGGAATTACAGGTAGGGCAACCAGTCACACAGTGGGCTACATACCATTCACAGTTAAGTAAAAGTGGAATTTCAGTAGATGCAGCCTGGCTAAAGCCAGCACAACCATAAGGTAGAGGTGTCTAAATGACATGTTGTTATTGTTGTTGTTGCTAGCTGCTCTTGAGTCAGCCTGATTCATGGTGATCCTATGGATGAGACATGCCAAAGACCCTCTATCCTTCACTGCTCCACTTAGATCCTTCAGATTCAAGCCTGTGACCTTCTTGATTGAGTTTATCTATCTGACATGCGGTCTTCCCCTTTTTATACTGCCTTTTACCTTTCCTAGCATTATCATCTTTTCTAGTGAGTCATACCTTCTCATGCCAAAGTATGGCTGCCTCAGTTTAATCATCTTGGCTTCCAGGGAGAGCTCAGGCTTAACCTGTTTACGGACCTATTTGTTTATCTCTTTGGCAGTCCATGGTATTCTCAGCACTCTTCGCCAGCACCACGTCTCAAATGAATTTATAATGAGTTTATTTTCTTTATATTGGTTTTCTTCTTTGTCCAGCTCTCACATCTGTATATGGCGATGGGGAATATAATGGCTTGGACAATTCTAACTTTAGTTAGAATAAAAGAAAAGAAAAAAAACAAAAACGAATGACACATGGAATGAAGAACCATACAAAGATGAACCCCAAAACCTTGAGAGTGAGGTGGAAGCTGCAATATGAGATATTGGAAAGAATAAATGACCAGGAACAGATGATATTGCAATAGAATTGCTACAGTCCACACAGGCAGAATCAACTCTAGTGACAAAATATGCCAACAAATATGGAAAACAAAATGGTGGCCAACAGTCTAGAAATAATCAATATACATCCTAATCCCCCAAAAAGAGGATACAAAAGACTGTAGTAACTATAGGACCATACCATTAATTTCTCATGCAAGCAAAATTATGCTCAAAATTTTGAAGCACTCCAATCATATCTCAGAGGTGAAAGTGGGGTTCAGAAAAGGAAAAAGCACTAGGGACCACATTGCTGACATGGTTAATGGAGTGAACCAAGGAATTCCAGAAGAAAATCAGCAATAGCAGTAGAAATAGCAATAACATATACATTTCTATATCACTTATCAGTGAACTCAGCACTCTCTAAGTGGTTTACAATTTGTAAGCTAATTGCCCTCAACAAGCTGGGTACTCATCTTACTGATGTACATAAGGATGGAAGGCTGGGTCAACGTTGGAGCCCCTGGGATCAAACTCACAACCTTGTGGCTTCAGTACCAGCATGTAATCACTGCACCACCAGGGTTCCCTTCAAAATCAGCATGTGATGAAAAGCTATGGTATGCTCTTAAAGACTACTTAAAGAGTGCCACTACATTTGATAATCTTGGTGAGAAATCTGTACTTAGGACAAGAGACTATGGTTAGAACAGAATATGAAGAAACAGAATGGCTTCCAATTGGCAAAGGGGTTAAGCAAGGTTGCATTCTATCACCCTACCTGTTCAATTTGTATGCATAAAATATCATACAAAAAGCAGGTTTGGACTCAGAAGAAGGTGGAGTGAAGACAGGAGGAAGGAACATCAACAAGATATGCAGATGACACCATAGTATTAG
Organism: Phrynosoma blainvillii; assembly: GCA_026167975.1. Taxonomy (NCBI): domain Eukaryota; kingdom Metazoa; phylum Chordata; class Lepidosauria; order Squamata; family Phrynosomatidae; genus Phrynosoma; species Phrynosoma blainvillii. Next base: position 55,313,632 of record JANUYF010000002.1, on the reverse strand, counting down.
CATTTTTTTTTACTCTTTTTCAATGGTTTTCCATGAATACAACAATCCTATTCCAGTGTGCTGGACTCTTGCACAATATTGTGCAAAGTATATCTTGGAATTTACTTAAAGCTTCTTCTGGTTCAAGAGAGTGATGTCAGAAATTGCACTAGAGATCCGTGCTGGATTAGACCACAGGCACACAACTTTCTGTCCAGCATTCTGTTAACCTAGTAGTCAACCAGTTGTCTGTGGAAAGCCCATAGGCAGGATATGAGTGCAGTAGCACTCTCTGGGTACTTAGCACTAATTTGAATTTATCTTCAGTCTTGTGTCTAGTACTGGATGCTGCAAGTATGTGTACAGATCAAAATGAGTTCAGAAGAAGGCAATAATGGTGAATGGTGATAGCAAATGAATCCTAGGAGGAAGGATTGAATAAACTACTTATATTAACCTGCAGAAGATAAGATAGCAGTGGGAATAGACGATACTCTTCAGATAATTGTAGGGTTGTCCTGAAAATGAGGGAACAGACTTTTCTCTCCTGCCTTAGATGGCAGGGCTAGATCTAATGGACATATGTTACAGGAGGGTGAATTTTAGTGGAATACTAGAAGGAAGATCTTAGCAGTTGAAGCAGTTTGACAAAGGAACCTATTATCTGGGTGGTGGGGTGAGTAAGGATTGAACTCTCCCTTCTTTGCAAACAGAGGTAAGTTTTTTATGAAGAATCCTATGATAAGTGTTATTTTTAGACGTAAACTGGTATTGATGCTCAGAAGCCCTGGTGATTGAAGGACATAAAATTCAACTAAGCTGCCACAATGACCAAAACTTAAGTCTTTTATAAAGAATTTTTTTTTAGTCCCAACCAGAGCAAATCCACTGAATCAACAGAAGCTAGTGAAGCTCAACTTGTCAAGTTCCCATTGGTTGAGTGGGTCCACTCTGGTTGGGACTGGCAACAGGGTTTAAGCTTGAGCTTAATGTTTCCATTTAATTAAATCGATAATTTTGGCTGTATAGATTACTCCATCACAAAGCTCAGAGATTCAGAAAATTCCAAAATATGTTTTCCTTCTGCCCAACTTCATTTATATGACCAATAGTTTCAGTCAGAGCATCTTTATTTCACAGAATTCTGTATCCTTTCTAATAATTCTTCCTCTAGCTTGCATTTTGCATGTATGTGTTTTCCATAGCTACAGGATGCATGGAAGAACAAGGCAGGGAGGAGAGCATTCTAGCATCTAGAGCTGCCCTGGAGGCAACCATCTGCTGTATACTCAGCAGATCTCTTGAGTGCATATGCATGACCGTATGTTACAGTGCCATAGCTATTCTCAAAGCAGGTCCAGCACTTTCCTCAAATGAGTAAAAGACAGAAGAACAACATAGTCAATCTAACATGGCCCACTCATTAGAAGTGTACCCTCCTTGCTGCAAATATTAAGTGCTAATGGCTATCTTTCCTTCTAATGATGTAAAAAGCCAATTTCTGGGACAGTATAACAGTATGATCTCACTTTAACTGCCATGGCTCATCCTGTGGGATCCTGGGTTTTTAAAGTTGACAGAGTGAAAAGTGGACAAAAGAGTTCCTTCACCTTCAATGGTGTGCAAAAGAGGAAATTTCAGCAACTGGTGCTGGTTGCCTGGCAGTGCGACAACCAATACCTGCTGAAACTGTGGCCCCATTCACATTAGTGTTTTTGTGCTGGATAGATCTGGGGAGATTCGATAATACAATACCGGATCTGACCTGAATGGAAGTTCCCACTATGTTTACCCCAATCTAGTCTCTTCTGTGCAATTTACCCCTGTTGGAGTTCATATTGGCATTAGTATTGATTTGGTTTTCTTTTTAAACTGCCAATCAAATGATGTGCACCTACGTCACACTATTTGGGGGAATTCCCCCCCCCCCCCATCAGCCTCGGAGGATGATGATGGCTGTGAGCAATAAAACCCGCAAATGGCTGCATATGTGTTTCCATTTATCTCCAACAGCCATGAATCACTGCAGGGTGCTCAGCTGGCTCCACTCCCATGTCATCCGCAGGATCCCCATCCGCCCAGAGAGACCAAGGTGACCAGACATGTCCTCCATGTCCAGGACCTGTCCTCCATTTCAGCCTTCTTTCCAAGAGGAATTCCATAGTGCCCTCATTTTGGACTTGTTTGGTTGTGTCCTACATTTTTTTATTGAAATGCCCTACATTGTCTTGTCCTTGTCCTTTTAGGGTTAGGACATCTGGTCACTGTTGTTCAGAGTGGGGTTTGCCATTGTTGTCCCTCACAGGCTGAGAGAGTGTAACTTGCTCAAGGTCACACAGTGGGTTTATATAGCTGAGATGGGATTAGAACTCTGGTCTCCAGAGTCCTAGTCCAACGCTCAAGCCACAGTGGCTCATGCTGAATGAGGGCAGGGTGACCAGATATCCTTTTTTTCCAGGACACATCCTCCATTTCATCCTTCTGTCCAGGAGGAATTCCAAAACGTCCTCCATTTTGAGCATGAGTAAGAACAGGGTAATCGACCTATATTTCAACCTTTCTGTCAGGAGGAATTCAAAAATATCCTCCATTTTGAGGAGGACTAAGAACAGGGTGACCAGATGTCCTAACTGTAAAGGCAGGCATAGCCAAATGTAGGAAATTGAAGAAAAATGTAGGATGTGACCAAACAAAAAAGTTGGAGAAGCACTCACATGAATGTCAATCTGTGCTTCTTAGGTCCTGCTCAAAATGGAGGATGTTTGGGGATTCCTCCTGGACAGAAAGGTTGAAATGTGGGACAGTCACCCTCTTCTTAATCATGCTCAAAATGGAGGACAATTTGGGATTCCTTCTGGACCAGAAAGGTTTAAATGTGGGACATGCCTTGGAAAAGACTGAAAGACACTCTTATAGAAAAGTAAATCTGTGGTTCTAAATCAAAATGGAGGGCATTTCGGAAAGCCTCCTGGAGAGAGAGAGAGAGAGAGAGAGAGAGAGAGAGAGAGAGAGAGAGAAGGCTGAAATGGAGGACATGTCCTGGAAGAGGAGGGGCACCTGGTCACCCTGCCTCCGGCCCACAGATGCTCCTTATGTTGTTCTCTCCTCCGGGGGCCACACTTGGTGTTCAGCGCCCATTTTCCTTGTGTCTCAGGGCTGCCCCACATTTCCCATTCCTGATGGAGGGTTTTATTTCTGAGGAAAAAATGATCCCTTACTCCCACTGCAATGGTAGGGTCTTTTTCCCCATCCAGATCATACACACCTTTGTTATATAGATGATGTGAGTATTTAAAGGTACTGTCTACTGCAGCCGTGCAGTTTCAAAGGTATGCATAAGCTGTCATATTATTATTATTATTATTATTATTATTATTATTATTTAAAATTACACTAATAATGTTCGCAGAATAACCCCCTCCCTGACTTTGGCTTTGGCTGGCATGGAGGGAGCAAAGGGGTGGGCATGATCTGCCCCCTGTGCATTAACCCCTCCCTTCCTCTCCACCGAATCAATTCGGCAGCAAGTTCCCATTTGTGGCTGGCAGAAAAAGACTGGTTCTTTTCAAAAGAACCTCTGAAATCCCTGTTTCTGAAAAAACTGGGTTAAGGGGGATTTGACACAGGCCCACCCCAATTCAGGTTCGGAAAACTTTATTCAAGTGTGAATAACCCACTTTTAAACGGGTTTGCAAACTGGTTTATAACGTAGTGTGAACGACCCTTGTGTCTTCTATGCAACGGTTCAAGGTACAAGAGCCGTCTCCAGTTTTCACTTTGGCAAACCTATGGTGTTTGTAGTTTGTTGAGGGAATTAGAATTCTCCTTAACTTATAGCTATAAAGCTGTAAAACTCTCCATATCAGAATTGTAAATAACTGATGAAAATACAAGTCCCAGATCCCATAGGATGGAGCCATGGCAGTTAACGCTGCTTTAATTGAGTAGTGTGGATACAACCATTGACACTCCTATTCATATTGTTAATGTTCAGGCTTAGTGGAGCAATAGTTGTGGTCTATGGGCTCTATAGAACCCACTGCTCCCAATACCAGAAATGTGTTTGTTTGTTTTAAATGAAGGCCCATGAGCCCAGCGTTGAAAGGAGAAGTGCTGGCTGATAGCCACTACAGCTACTATATTTAACTTCTAAATTGGACTGATGCCAATTGAAGCTTTCCTCCCATTATAAATAGTGGATGGACCACAGTCATGATCCAAGGCTGAGAAAAATTCACTGTTTTGGACTACCATATAGTCATTGGCCATGCTGCCTGTGGGATTCTGGGAGGTGTAGTCCAAAAGTGACATTTCCAAACTCTGTTATACTCCCCAGCTGGTAGAGTTAAACTCCTTGTCAAAAACCAAACTGAACAGGAGCATCTTAATGTTCTATATCTCATAAAGTCTTGATTCACAGGAGTTATGCATATTATAAATGAAGGTTTGGAAAACTCAAAAACTCTGTCTCAGCTTGCTTCTCATAGTTTGTTTGCCATAAGAATCCATATTGTTGTCTGGCTTTACAGAACGTAGCCACTGCATTGTCTTGAAGAAAGAGTTGCCAAAATCAAGGGGTAGATCTTGAGATGTTGATCATGGCTTATCTCTAGTGAACTACTGCAATCACTTGGATCCAGAGTATGGAAAAAGATACATTTCTTTGGGTTACATCTCTCAGAATCCCATAGCCACTACAAATCAAGCTGGCTGGGGGATTCTGGAAGTTGTAACCCTAAAAATGACTTTGGCTGTTTTGCTGAATTGTTTATTTGTTTGTTTACTAATCAGGTATGCAAGTATAAACTATGTGACAAACATAATGTCCAGTTTGGCCAAAGCAAAGCAAAGCAAAGCAAAGCAAAGCACCCCTCTCACTGATTTTGATCTAGATTTTGTTTTAAAGTTCCTTTGAGGTATTTCTGTTTCCAGCATAACCAAACCACATTCCCAGCGCTAAAAGCTTTTAAACTTCCAATCTATATGACAGAATAGATCTGGTGCTATTGATGGACTTGGGAATGAGAGAAACATTTGCTGTTGCTTTTTATAGCTGCATTGATCTATACTGTCCAAATGCAATATCTATTAACGTTCTGAAGCATGCTCTTTCAAGAACACTTTGAGAGAGATTTTAGTCAAGATGGGTAAATAATGATATATGGATATTTAGAGAAACAATTGGGTTTCGAAAATTCTTCGCCCATGCTAAGAAACATACAATACAGCATGTTTCTAAGTAACTATTTGATATAGAACAACATTGGGAGAGGAAGATTTCCATGTCCCACTTCTGGACATTCCCAGATCAACTGGCTGGTCCCTTGAGAAATGGAATGCTGGGCTGGTTAGGCTTTTGGCTTGAACCAGCAGAGTCCTTTTCTACTGAGGCTTCAGACAGATTATTTTACTCACTGTTTACAAATGTTAGCTACCCATAGTGTTATACTAGCTTCTGCCATCGAAGGGCAGCATTAACCTACTGAACAATCATGAAGAGACTTTCCAGGACCTCATTCACAACAAATCTGAAAACAGATGAGAAGCAATTGCTTAATGTACAAATGTCATTCAGATGATTGCAAGGTACTTGATTTTGTTTTAAAATATCTGTTTATTACATGCCTATCAATGTTCTAAGGTCAAATGTTAAGTTCTACTGTAGGATAGCCATTGTAGTGTTCAGATCACAATGCACCCTACTCTTCAGTTCCAAAGAATACTTTTAAAATATATGGTGTGATTTTTCTGCCTAATAGCCTGCTGATTTCTTTTGGGTTCAGGAAAAATCCTGCTGACATAATTAGAAACCACTGAAACCAACATTCAAGGTGATTTGGTACCATTTACGTATAAAATTGAAAACGATGATTCTTAAGCAAAATTTGGATGTAGTTCTGACTGTGCTATCCTATATGTTTACCAAGAAATAGTGCACATTAAATTGAGGCACTGCCCTGGCTCAGTGCTAGGGAATCATGGGAATTGTATTTTTTTCTGGGACATTGAGCCTTCTCTGTCAGAGAGCTCTGGTGCCACAATAAATTACAGTTCCCATGATTCCCTAGCACTGAGCCAGGACAGTGCCCCAATTTAATGTGCACTATTTCTGGCAGTCTGCAAAGGCCCCAAGTGTTTAGTATGAACTCATGGAGTTCAGTAGAGTTTACTCACTGGTAACTGGGCTGGCATTACTTTTCAAAACGTTTTGGCATGACTGACCTCATAGTTATGAAACACTCTCCTCAGATGGTTCAGAAGGCACCAATATTGGTATAGATTCAGCGGTTTATGATAATCCTGCTGCTTTCAGTGGTTAATACTATTCACAGCATCCTTTCTTTTTCTTCAACTGAATTCAGGATAGCCTGGATTCCCAGAATGTTTCCCATCTAGGTACCAAACCTGATCAGCTGTGGCTGACAATGGTACCTGCAACTCTGTTTTGGGTTGCTGCTACTATAGATGCTATGTGATCTATCTATCTATCCTGGTTGGGTGTTTTTTCTTGTACCAACATTAGATATTATTTAAAGCAAATAATATTGCTTTAAACATTTTCAGGTTTTTGTGCACTGAGGTGGCAAAGGGAAAATAATAGATTCAGCCTCTTGTTAGTGGAGATGTCTATGACCAAAGCTTGGAAAGCCAATTTTGTAAACTAAATAGTAACACTTCTCATTCCAAAATAGGTACTGTTAACTGTTGCAATTTTAAGAGTAGCATATTGTTTTCCCTTTCTTGAAAATATATAAAATAGTTACATATGATTTGCTATTAAAATCTGAATGTTACCAGCCATTGGCCTGTGATACAAAATTTTCTTTTCTCTCTTCCATTTTACCCTTATCTCTACATCCACAACAGAAACAAAAGACAGTAGCACAGCCTGATTACATTCTTCCTTCACTATTTAGTGAGGGCAAATCAAACAATTGTAATAATAACTAAACATTACAGATAGACCCCAAAGAGAGAGATGAATGGCTTGTAGCATTCAGATTTGCTGCTGCTGCTGCTGTTGCTACTGTTGTTGTTATTATTATTATTATTATCTCACCTTCCACCTGGTATAGAAACTCAAAGCAGCTAACAAAATTTAAAACAGTTCAAGTTAAAATGATACAAAGCATTAAAATACAAAGTTTAAAAGCAATTAAACAATTTTAAAAAGTTAATAAAACAAAGGGTAAAAATGTTTCTTTGTTAAATTTTAACAACTCCAATTGGAAGACAACTTCAGTGAGAAATGAGAGGATTTATAGACACTTGGAAGTCGTTTTAATTTGTTAGTTTGTAAATATGTTTTTTGTTAATGTCTTTGTTGGGATGTTGGGATGGTTTGTTATGTATTCAATGTTTATTTGTTTGTTTTTAATAATTGATGGAAATTAATAAAGATTATTTAAAAAAGTTAAAAATGTAACATATTAGCATTTAAAATTTAAAATCGCATTACGGAACTCTTATACAACCTTATACAGCACCCATGCCTAGTGGCCTAAAAATGTTTTTGTCTGCTGCTGAAATGAAAGCAGGGATGGAGCCAGCCTGGCCTCTCTAAGGAGGGAGTTGCAGTGCCTGGGAGCAGCCACCAAGAAGGCCCTCTTTCTTGTTCCCACCAAACGCACCTCTCCAGACAATTAATTACTTCTGAGAACCAGGAAATTAAAGAGATACTTTTAAAAAGTATGGCCAGTATTCTATATTAACAACTTAATTAAATATATAGAGAGACCTTGTAGGACCTTTGAGACTAACTGAATGAAATATTATTATTATTATTATTATGAAAGAAGTTGGCAGCATGAGCTTTCGTAGATTTCAGTCTACTTCCTAAATGCATCTGAGGAAGTAGACTGAAGTCTACAGAAGCTCATGTTGCCAACTTCTTTCTTTCAGTTAGGGCCTGTACAGACAGGCCACAAGGGTTGGCCTGGGGGTGAAGTTGGGGCAGGGCAACCACCTGCCTCCCGCCCTGCCACTGACCTGATGCCATCATCACATTGTGTGCCCCACCATACACCACACAGTGTCAGGGCGCTCCATTGGTGCAGAGTATAGACATGCTGCACCAAAGAGGTGCGGAAGAGCTGCAGAGGCAGAGGTAAGGGCGGCATTTGCTAGCTCTTTTTGGCGCAGCAAAGAGCTGGATTGGGGCCGTGGTGTGTGGTTGCCATGGCCCTGAACCCAGGGGTGGCATAGAGCCACCCCTTAGGGGCCATTTGTATGGCCCCTTAGTCTCAAAGGTGTTACAAAATCTCTCTACATACTGATTCCACAGACTAAGGGCCTAAGCAGATGGCTTAATAGGCCGTCCTCGACACAGGGAAGGGGAGGGGCAGCCACACGCTCAGCGCCCTCCCCCTTCCGAGGTTGTCCTCAGAGCCGCCGTCCCTCCGCATGGCCGGCGCTCCGAGGAGGACCTCCCACCGCAGCGTCTGGACACGCTCCGGCGGAAGGGTCGCTGAAAGTGCGCCGCAACGTTTTGCAGCGCACTTTCAGTGACATATGAAAGGAGCGCTATTTTAGCGCTCCTTTCCAGGGGCGCCGACGGTGCGCCACTGGATCGAGGCATGGGGGTGCCTCGGTCCCGCGGTGCACCTTCCCAGGGCGGCCCATGGCCGCCCGTCTGCTTAGGCCCTAACATAGCTATATATTTTAATTAAATATAGTTAACTAAGGCCCGAAACAGACGGGCCAAATAGCGTGGCGGGAGACCACACTGGTGCCATTCGCACCAGGACTGTGGCAACTGCATGTGCCTGGTCCCAATCCAGGCTGCTGCCACCGTCCTGCACCAGGCTGCCAGAAGGAACACATTCTATCTACTCCTTCTTGGGCTGGTTCTTTGCAAATGACACAGCTTCGGTGCAGCTTCAGTTCAAACACATAATTCAGGCTATGTTTGGAGTATGCATCATGTAAATGGCAGGCCTGATGCCACATCATTTTGCCTGTGTATTTTGGGCCTAAGTAACCTCTCCTGGCCTGACTCTCCCAAACCTGACAGAAATGTAATTCACCCATGCTCTGATCACTAGCAGAATGGACCTCCTTTGTCCCATGCAGCTAATGTACGTATGTATGTACGTAGGCTGGGGGAAAAGTTATAATCATGGCAATGCTGTCTCAATATTAAATTAAATAGCAGTCATAAATGTAAAACAGTTACAGATACAATTGTGATGCAGTATATTTAGCTAAGTAGCTAACACTGAATACTGTCCTGTAACTTTAACAGTTGCTGCTGTGGAAAGGCTTTGGACCCAGAACTATAAATATGTAATTCATTCTTAAATGTAACTTTCTGTGCTCTCTTTTTTAAAACCACTTAAAGCACCTTTTTGGATAGAATTGACTAACTAAACTTAACTAAATAACACATATTTCCTGGTACATCCTGCACAAATTAATGACATCTTTTAAGAATATGATTGATTATCCCTCATTTTGAAAAAGAAGAGTGGCAATTACATCATGACCAATGTAAATGTTGCATGTGTGAATACACACATATTGTGCATGCCCACATCCTAGATTTTTCTTTCTACCCTTGAAATAATGTCAAAATATTAGTAATTCCAAATACCAGACCCACACCAATGTAGAGTACATATAGAACAAGATAGATATTAATAGTATTCCTTAATGAATGTTGTGTTATCCAAAAAGGTGGGGGGACTGGATGTCCCTAACAACTATGTCAGCCTCTCCTTAAATGTTGCAGAAATTATTTATCTCAGAGGATGCCTGCAAGAGGTTGGGTAACCTAAGAGACCATTTTCACCTCTGCATACAAGTACTAACTGTGGGAAGTCTCCAAGTTTGGTGAATATAGAAGGTTTTATTTAGAAATATGCAAGAGAGTACACACACACATACAGGAACAACTCAGTCTGAGACACAATACAAGACTAACCAAAATGAAAGTATGGAAATTGGATGGCGGAAGCTTAGGATAGCAAGGGTGATATTTGCTATCCTTGTAGAGGAATCCACTGAAAGCGGGATGTGGTTCAGATGGCATCTAAGGGCAATATTGGAAGAGGCAGATATGGAAGGCTGGACAAAGTTTCAGTGGGTGCTCACCACAATCGCAAAGAAGACATGTGTGGAGTGGGTATTTATATTCTGTTTTGTGCCCTGAAGGGGTACTGAACATTGCCACACAAAGTACAAAGGGTTTGAGTGTTTTCTCCTCAAACTGACAGAAAGGTCAATTTCAGTAGGTGGCTTTAACTTCAGATTAACAAAACAGTGATTGGATCTAAGATGACTCCAGATTACCACACTACACACATATGCTGCTTTCATATGACATCGTACTATACGAACATTGTCCTATCTGGAAAGCGTGAGTGACAGTGATCATGCTAAAGCCTTTCCAAATGATGTTGCACTGATCCTGTCATTGTCCTGGCATTGAAGTGGCATTGCCCCAGCATTTTGCATTAATGGGAGTTTGCATTAATACAATGTAGTTCATTGGATTGTAATACCCCAGATGTTAGGATGAAAATTCAAAATGATCTTAATAGATTAGAAAACTGGGCCAAAGCTAACAAAATGAATTTCAACACAGACAAATGTAAGGGACTGCACTTAGGGCAAAAAAAAAAAAAAAAAAAAAAAAAAAAAAAAAAAAAAAAAAAATTGAAATGCATAGATATAAGATGGGGGACACTTGGCTGAATGAGACTATGTGTGAAAGGCATCTAGGAGTCCTAGTGGACCACAAGTTGAACATGAGTCAACAGTATGGTGTTGCAGCTAAAAAGGCCAATGCAATTTTAGGATGCGTTAGTAGAAGTATAGTATCTAGATCAAGGGAAGTAATAGTGTCACTGTATTCTGCTTTGGTCAGGCCTCACCTGGAATACTGTGTCCAGTTCTGGACACTACAATTCAAAAAGGATATTGAAAAACTAGAACGTGTCCAATGGAGGGCAACTAAAATGGTGAAGGGTCTGGAAACCATGCCCTACGAGGAACAACTTAGGGAACTGGGTATGTTTAGCCTGGAGAAGAGATGGCTAAGAGGGTATATGATAGCCCTGTTTAAATATTTGAAGGGATGTCATATTGAGGAGGGCACTAGCTTGTTTTCTGCTGCTCCAGAGAACAGGACCTGGAACAATGGATGCAAGCTACAGGAAAAGAGATTCCACCTCAACATTAGGAGGAACTTCTTGACAATAAGAGCTGTTCGACAGTGGAACACACTCCTTCAGAGAGTGGTGGAGTCTCTTTCTTTGGAGGTCTTTAAACAGAGGCTGGATGGCCATCTGTCCAGGATGTTTTGATTTTGAGTTCCTGCATGGCAGGGGGGTTGGACTGGATGGCCCTTGTGGTCTCTTCCAACTCTGTGATTCTATGATTCTAATGACAGGATCATGAAAGGATCAGTGTGTATGATATGAAAGGATTTCATGTGATTCCCCCTATGAATGGGATAAAGATGGGAGAGCGATCCCATCCCTATCCCATCTAAGTGCGACAATCTCCATGGTCTTTCTCACTTTAGTGCAATGGGATCGCCTTTGTCTCCAGTACAAGGGGATATATCCACAGTCGGGGAGGGAGGGAGGATGGCATAATCAGCAAACCAAATTTATGGTAGCTTTTAATTTGGTTTTACCTAGATCCTTCACATGTCTTTGGGTCAATGTGCCTTTCCCGTGGGAAACTTTCTAGTGGTTCAAAGGTCATTATGACCTCTTAAAAGATGCCTTTTTATGCATATTTCATATATATGAAACCACATATACAGCACAGCGGGTGTTGGATATCCTAACAGTTATACTAAAAAAGGTAAACAATGAGGGGTTGCAGACTGCTAGAAATAATGCAAATTGAGTCCACTTTAAGGGTTAGGGTTAGGGTTAGAAAGGTCTTCGAAAGGTCACCCAAAGGATGACTGAAAGCCCAGCAAATGTTCACAGAGAAAGTATTTCATGACCTTCATGCTACCCCTGAAAAGGTTCTGCCTTGAATATCCACCCATCTAATTTCATATAAAAGCAGGACTGGGACCAGATCATCTGGTACTTGGTGACCAGTGGGATAGCTATGCGCCATTCTTTACAGGGGAAAATCCAATAACAGAACCTTAGACTAGACATCAACATCTGGGTAACTAAGGGCCTTTGCAGACTGCCAGAAATAGTGCAAATTGAGTCCACTTTTAGGGTTAGGGTTAGGGTATCATGGGAACTGTATTTTATTGTGGCACCAGAGCTCTCTGACAGAGAAGGCTCAATGTATCAGAAAAACAACAACAAACAATTCCCATGATTCCCTAACCCTAACCCTAACCCTAACCCTAACCCTTAAAGTGGACTCAATTTGCACTATTTCTGGCAGTCTGCAACCCCCAATGCCTCATGAAAGGAGGCAAGAAAGGCACCAAGAAGAAAGTGGTTGATCCCTTTTCAAAGAAGGACTGGTACGATGTCAAGACTCCAGCAATGTTTAATATTCGAAACATTGGGAAGACATTAGTCACTAGGACTCAGGGAACAAAAATTGCCTCTGATGGACTTAAAGAACGTGTATTTGAAGTAAGTCTTGCTGACCTACAGAATGATGAAGTTGCCTTCTGTAAATTACTACAGAATGATGAGCTTAGCGTCTGGAGAAGGAGCAAGGAACTGCCCCTCCCACCCTTCCTGAAGCTACAAAAAGTCCTCCTTTAGCCTTGAGAGGGTGTCACCGTCTGGAGAAGGGGTAAGGAACAGCCCCTCCCACCCTTCCAGAAGTTGCTAAAAGTCCTCTACAAGCCTTGAGAGGGTCTTAGCGTCTGGAGAAGGAGCAAGGAACTGCCCCTCCCACCCTTCCTGAAGCTACAAAAAGTCCTCCTTTAGCCTTGAGAGGGTGTCACCGTCTGGAGAAGGGGTAAGGAACAGCCCCTCCCACCCTTCCAGAAGTTGCTGAAAGTCCTCTACAAGCCTTGAGAGGGTCTTAGCGTCTGGAGAAGGAGCAAGGAACTGCCCCTCCCACCCTTCCTGAAGCTACAAAAAGTCCTCCTTTAGCCTTGAGAGGGTGTCACCGTCTGGAGAAGGGGTAAGGAACAGCCCCTCCCACCCTTCCAGAAGTTGCTGAAAGTCCTCTACAAGCCTTGAGAGGGTCTTAGCGTCTGGAGAAGGAGCAAGGAACTGCCCCTCCCACCCTTCCTGAAGCTACAAAAGGCCTTGTTGGGGCCTGGACTCACAGGATTGTAAAAGGCCATTTATTTTTATTATTATTATCATTATTATTATTATTTTTAGTTAACATTTTTAAATATTATTTTAATATTTCTAATTATTACTTAATTATATTTAAATACTTTTTATTATTTTTAATTGATATTCATAATTGCTATTTTAATTGATACCTATAGTTGGTTTCAAGTATTTACTAATTCTTACTTTGATTAGTGGTAATTAGAATCCTTGCCTGCTCTTGTGTTAAAATTACCAACTTTGTTAAGATAGTCAAGCTGTGTTAAGGTGTCAGACATCCCAATAATAATTGAAAATATGGGAATTAAGAATGGGACTAAGCGGAAAAGGAGATTAGCAAAAAAAGAAGGTTGCCCAAATGTCAAAAGGCTTAAGAAACCTGCTAAAAATATAGCAGTGAGCCCAATGAATTTAGAACTGTTGGAAGCTGCCTCTACCATGAAACAACTTAAGATGGAAGAGTTATTTCTTCCAAAAGACAATGAGAAATCTAGTTCTGATACATCCCTACTTTCCTTACAGGAAGAACCTGCCCCAAACTCTGAAAAAGATCTCGACATCAATCATATGAATGATCTAGATACTGTTGCCAGGACAGTGATTGCTATTTTCGAAAAACTATCAAGTATAGACCAGAAACTTGATAGCGTAAAAGACCTTATGACCAAATCTAAATATCCATTAAACTCAGGAGTGTCACTCAATAACAAAAATCCTAAACAAATCCAAAATAATACTAAAGATAGGAATAGCGATAAGCCAGTGCTACTACAAAATAGCATAGCACTATTAGTGTTCAATAACCACCAAAATTACGCTAGATGGCATAATAAATCGGCCATACTAAATTCACTTTCATCGCTTCTCCGCCAACATCTGCTGTATAAGGACCTACTTGGAATTGATTGGCTCCCTTCGTATAATAACTATAAGAGAATTGTCTTGCGGTTCAAAAATTCCAGAATCCCTTCTCTGATACTAGAAAATAGGAAGACATTTAAGGAATTTTTCATTACACCAACCAGTGTTTATTCTAATCCCAATATACAACCGCTGTTTAAGATCAGGTTAAGAAATAAAGCCCCCTACCAGGAAGTCAACCCAAATGAGGATGCTAGGAGGACAATTCCATTTCCCGAGATTCCTCCCGAGGAAGATGGAAAACTAGTTGAATTATTTGGCTCTCTTTCTGACGAGGAACAAAACCGAATATTAAACAGACTTGATGTTGTTAAAAACATGCTCATGTCTGTAACCAAGGCAACCAAGACAATTGAAGCCTTACTATCTCCCGACTGTACCATACCGGACCCCATGTCTCAATCCAAAAATAGCTGTAAACGGCGTTTGGATGAGGTTGAGGATGATGACGATTTAATTCCTTTAATGTACATGTCACCTAAATGTGCATCGGACCGCTTGGCGGATCCTCTAATTCCCCTAACTGAAACTTCTTTTAATCATATGATAGGGAACCAAAATGAGTCCTTGCAAACAATAACATTGAATTCCCTTAGATCTGTCAAAAATGCTCAATCCCCAATGAATAAGAAAAGAAGAGGTCCCAAACCAAGTCCCCACGTAGCAAAAATATCTAAACATAATTTACCAGATGATTTAACCAATGTATGCAATGGAAATACAATAACCAATGAATTCCAAACCCCCATACAGCAGAAACAGCCTGTAAGAATCCTAGATAATTGACACTTAAATGACCTGTCCCTTCTATCCATCATCTCATGGAATGTAGCAGGTTGGAAGCCCAGATGTAAGAACCCTACCTTTATTCCATTTATAAATAAACATACCATAATTCTTCTCCAGGAAACGTGGTTATCTGAAGACATAGATTTAGAGGGTTACAAATTCACGGGTCTAAATGCTACCCCTGGCAAAGGTATCGGGAGACTATGTGGCGGTCTAGGGATACTAATTTCCCTGACACTTAAGGCCCAAATAGTTAAGTCATCTGCATGGGAGCAGTACGCCCAAGCAGCTCTTTTGAGGCTTAAGAACAACTTGATATACTTGATTAATATCTATATTCCCCCATTCCAAGGTCAGGCTAAGATAGAAGGTGTATGGAATAGACTTAATACCTATATTAAAGACCTGATGCTTGAGGAGCCATCAGCAAGCTTTATTGTTGCAGGGGACTTTAATGCCAGAATAGGCTACGATGATGACACCCTGTATATCAAATACAATTGCCAACCTCCCTCCCCTAAAATTATCTCACCGATACTGAGTCGCAAATCCAAAGATCCGTTTTGCGATTTTAAGGGCCTTTGCTTAGCCCGCACTTTTGACGAATTAAATTTAACCATTCTAAACGGGAGTTTTAAGGATGATCACCCTGCCGAATACACACATTGGGCAGGCACTAGACCTTCGGTAATTGATTACATAGGGGTTTCTTCAAATTTAATTCCTCTCATTGTCAAGTTCACTATTGTTAGCAGACCAGAGAGTGATCACTTCCCTGTTTTTTTAAGTTTAACATTTCATGACAGCCTTATTTTGCCTCTTGATAAGATCTCAATTCTTACCAATGAGGTTAGTTTAACTCGCACTAAATGGTCTCTTCAATTGTCCGATACTCTTACCAATTTCCTCTCCAGTGATTCAATTAAGCTACTTTCCTCCAAGATAG
This sequence comes from Phrynosoma blainvillii, assembly GCA_026167975.1. Lineage (NCBI taxonomy): Eukaryota > Metazoa > Chordata > Lepidosauria > Squamata > Phrynosomatidae > Phrynosoma > Phrynosoma blainvillii. The sequence continues at coordinate 55,297,771 of JANUYF010000002.1, read as the reverse complement.
TGGATTCTAATTCAGATTCTGAAATATTGATCACCTATAATTCATTAATTAGTCATCTACAACCATTATTAACTATTACAAGGAATAATTCTGTTAGATACAACTCGCTATGACATCAAACCTGGTTTGATCAAGAATGTAAAGAACAATGGGCACACCTCAAATATCTCTTCAAACAGTATAAAACTAACCCGATACAAGTTTCTGTATCCGAACTTCTGTTTCAGAAGAGAAGATACAAACTTCTAGTAAGACACAAGAAAAAGGGTGCCATGATAGACTCTTGGAATAGATTAATAATGACAGCTAGTGCAAACAATTCCAACCTATTTTGGAAAGAGGTTGCTCCCTCGTTTAACATAAATTTGAATAATACTACTGCACCGATCCCAGCTCAAGTATGGGAAAACTATTTTGCTAATCTTTATGATACTACGGAAAACAATTCTGACTCGTTAGCCTCCGATCTTACAACGGAGGTTTTGTCTAAACCTCATTGGCCCCCAGTTTCGCATTCAGAGATCAAAAGTCTCATTACTCAACTTAAACCTGCTCGTGCCCCCGGTGCTGATTTCATAACTGGAGAAGTACTCAAAAACAATCTTGATTGGTGGGTTCCGGTCCTTTCTAAATTGTTTACGGCTATTGATAGATCTGCTATTATTCCAAAAGATTGGGGTCTGGCCATTATCATTCCAATATATAAAAAAGGCAATAGAACTGATCCCTCCAATTTTCGTCCGATTAGTCTTCTGAGTCTTGTGAGTAAACTTTACGCAAAACATCTTTTAAATAAGTTTCTAGATTGGATGGAGTCTGAGGATATTTTGTCGCTAGAGCAGGCAGGTTTTTGGCCTGGACGATCTACTATCGACCATGCTCTGATATTACAATACCTTGTTGAAAAATATCAACATCAGGGACAACCATTATATGCGGCATTTATAGACTTTAAGTCCGCTTTTGATACAGTCAGTAGATCTAGATTATGGGAGAAATTGGGGAGCACTAATATAGACAAACGACTTCTATTACTCCTTATAAAGATTCATGAGAATTCCAATATCAAGGTTAGATGCAGTCCCCAAGGACATGTTTCTGAAACAATTTCTGTTAAGATGGGAGTAAGACAAGGTTGTGTTTTGGCCCCCACTTTATTTAATTTTTACATCAATTCTCTTGTCTCTACTATGGGTAATCTTTCTTTTCATCCTCCCAAATTGGCCAACAAACATATTAATTCATTGCTTTATGCCGATGATGTCGTTATTTTCTCACTATCCCCTATTGGACTTAAAAGAGCTTTAAATTCGTTAGTACAGTTCTGTAAAGAGGAGAAATTGATAATTAACCCATTGAAAACGAAGATCCTTATTTTTGCCCATCGTCCTAAACGAATGAAATGGACACTCGATAGATTTCAAATAGAGCAGGTAAGGACATACAAATATTTAGGAATCGTCTTTCAAAATTCAGGTAGGAGAACAGCACATTCAGAACTTGTTATCAGCAATGCCCAAAGAACCACAATGGCTATCCTGAGATTCTTTTTTAATAAAGGAGCTCAGCATATTCCATCAGCTATCAAACTATTCAATGCCAAGGTTCGCCCTCAACTTCTATACGGAGCTCAACTGGGTCCATACAGTAACATCAATGCAATTGAATCCGTACAAACTAAATTCCTTAGGAAGATCTTTCAGGTTGCCTCCTGTGTACCGAATGCTGTTCTCAGAAGGGAGGCTGGGGCTATCAAATTAGAATCTAGTTTGTGGATAAATATACTCATGTACTGGCAAAAATTGCATAACCCCCCCCGAGGTTTAACCAATCTAATTTTCTCAGATCCGTTTAATTCTCCATGGGAAATCTCAATTTGTAAGAAAATAGATGAGTTGGGGCTTAATAAATATGAAATTTTAAAGCTCAATATTGACAGAGCAAAGTCTGCTATTAAGCAAAAAATCTTAGAAGTAGAAAGACATAAGGATTTCGCTTCTCTATCCAAATACGCTCTGTCTAGCAATCAAACTGTGGTCCCTTCCCTAGCACCATATCTTACTTATGTTACTCTTCCGAAGTTTAGAAGGGCTTTAACCTTGGCACGGTTCAACATGCTGCCTACGGCCATGCTGGAAGGTAGATTTAAAAAAATCCCCTTAGAATCTCGCTTATGTCCATGCGGTTCGGGCGCTGTGGAGACTAACGAACATGTTTTGTTATATTGTCAATTCTACAGGGATATTCGACATCAATTAATCAGCCCGATATTGTGTATTTCCCCCAACAAGTCCGATACCTCCCATTTACTATCTTTATTAAACAGCACTGATCCAACAACAATTCACAAGGTGGCTAAATTCTATTATATTGTCTGTAAATTGCGTCCCCATATGGCAAATGGATGCCCCAATACTGTAAATGGAAATTAAGTGGAATTAGTATATCTACATTTGAATGTATTGTACTTCTCTGTTATTATTTTGATACGATATTGTATTGTACTAATCTGTTTATACTTTTATACTGGTCAATGACCGAATAAAAATTATTACAATTATTACAATTACAGAATGATGAAGTTGCCTTCCCCATTGACAAGGTTGTCAAGTCATATCCAACCATAGGCGCGGTGCTCATTTCTGTTACTAAGCCAAAGAGCCAGTGTTGTCAGAGACTACTCTGTGATCATGTGGCCAGCATGATTGCACAGAACACAATTCACCTTTCCACCAAAGTGGTACCTATTTATCTACTTGCATTTGCATGCTTTTGAACTGCTAAATAGTTATACAGTAATAGAAAAGTATATATAATATGCAGGTTTATATACAAATAATGCATAGAAGTGAATTAAGTAAAACATTTCTGCTGGTAAAAGTAAGACTTGGCACATGGACAGAACAGGGAAGATGGCTTGGAGGAGACAAGGCAAAGATGAAATGATGAGACTCAGCAATTATTTACACACAGCCATGACTTATTGTCATTTTCACAGGCTTCTTAACTATACCGCCAACAGCAGCACAGAAGAAAATCTATTCATACTTGTGCTTTTTAATAGGGATGTGGCTGCAATTTAGGGCTTAAGCAAGTTCAGATCCCATTAGGCTATTAATGGTTCTTGGTTGCCTTAGTGATAGGTGTGCCTTCCCTAAGCACACTTACCACCTCAGCCTCCATTAGTCGCTCCCTCCACCCCACAGCTTTGCATTCCTATCCATACTCTATAAATGATTAGGCAAATTGAATTATATGCAGATAAAGTGTACCCATCCACCCTGATTTTGACAATAAAAATACAGTTCCTATATCTTGTTGGCAATTTAAATCCACAAGAAAATGGAAGAAGCCTGGTTTTTATTTTTATACAAACACAAATACAAAAGATTGATTGTTCCTTTTGCTCTCAAATCCCTGTACTCTAGGTTCATTTCCTGCTTCCTTGGAGTCTTCCTATCCTTAATGTCATTTTTGGAACACTTATTAATACTGAGTGATTATATAGCCCTTTAGAATGCACCAGAAAATAAGCTGGCATTATTTCCCCCATATTGCAGATGGAAGACCTTGCTTAAAAGGCAACAGTGAGTTTATAACAGGTAAAATAGAAATTTAAAGTGGTTTTGATTTGCACTTCAGCCCTTAGCCAATATGTTACACTTGATCTAATCCTGCATATCAGGGATGGGGATCATGTAGCCATCCAGCTGTTGTTGGGCTATGGTTCGCATTATCCTTTACCATTGGCTATACTGGTTAGGGTTGGTAGGAGTTGTAGTTTTTCCATTCCTGCTGTATACTAAGAGCAAACACATTCTCTGAGTGTGGCTCTTCATGTAGCCAGTGTGACCCCAACCATCCATGCACAAAGGGAGTTATCAGCAGGAAGTTTCTTGCCCTGGCATGGACTCAGTAGCCCTGGGCTAACATCCTGTTAGAGACTTATATGTTGGTGTAAGTCCAACTTAACATCACTGTAAGTCATCACTTATACTTACATTAATATCACTCTGTCCCTATGTCTCAGGGGTCCTCTACAAGTCTTGATGGATGATGCCATTGTTCTGCACCTGGCTGTAGAGACACAGTCAGATGCTTCTCTGATGCCCCAACTTCCACCAGGCACTGAATAGCCATGGAAAGCAGGCTCCTGCTACATCTCCATCATGCAGGATCTTGGCCCTGAATACAGTAGAGGCCACTCTTTCAGTACTAGGGCTGGCATTCTCTGACATAGGGAGGAGGCAAGCTATTCTATGCATGCAGAGTTATTTGTTTGGACAATGTGAATGGTCATATGTAGCTGACAGAAGCATAAGCAGAGTTGGGACCATTGTGCATGTCTCTGTGCATTTGCCTTTGCACATGATGCATTGCCACTGCAGAGTGGATTGTCAACCATGAGATCTGACTATTGATCCACCTATACTGTGCTTTGCTGGTATTCACTATAGGAGATGTATAATGTAACTCCACCAGTGGATATTTACACTGAAATGAAGTAGGAAGTTAGCCTATGTGTGTAATATGCTGTTCCCATGCAATAGACCAGCTTTCTTCAAAAGGAAAAGCTTATGCTGGGGAAAAATTGACATGTCAACTCCTCTTCAACATGACTAGAGCAATGGCCACTACTTTGTTGCTGGAGGCACCCCTTTCCCTTTAAAAAGCACCACTACTTTCATTGCTTTTGGTGGGGGGGACATACTCTCCCCTTAACTGGAGTTCCTCCTAAATGTCATTGTTGTAGGACCCCTAACTTCCTATTCCATTCCCTTCTTAAAGCTTTCAAGTCACCATTGCTGCTTCTTCATATAAATCAAATATGCTTCCTTGTTTTTGTGTATATTCCCCATCAAAGACAGTATATATACTAGGATGATGCTGTCTGGATGACTGTTTTTATGGAAAGGGCCATAGTCCACATGCTATTTTATGCCTATGGCCCAAGGTTTAATCCCTGCTAGCTCAAAGTAGGGCCAGGGAAAGACTCCCCCAGTCAGTATACAACAACCTTCCCCAATCTGGTGCCCTCCAGATGGTCATGTGGATTTGGGGTGATGGGAATTATAATCCAAGAATCTGAAAGGCACCAAGGTCAGAAAGTACATACTGGTGTAGAAAGTACTGGACTAGATAGGCCAATGTTCTGATGGCAGTATTCTGTTTGAAGGCATATCACACATTCCAGATAAAATAAAGTTGGTTTCAGACCTACCCATTCATAATAGAAACTCCAAAAATAACTTTCTAAAAAGTAAATTTTAAAAAGAACTTGAGGAGATAAAAAAAAAGGAAAGTAATTTGTAAGGGGGAAAAAGACAGTGTGGGACTATCCTCTGTTGGAACAACTTTTTAAATGAAAGCATCCAAGAAGTGTACCAGAGATCCTGGTACAGACAGCTGCTCAAGAAAAAGGACAATACATTTACAACATTTGACTATAAGTGTTCAACAAAGACTAACCACATCCAGTTCTACAACCATAAACTTTAATGAACTGTAAGGAAATTTAGCTCACCAATAAACTACCTGCTTGCATTGTGAGTACAAATGGTTGCCAATGTGCGGCACATTTCCTCATCCTTTATCCTCTTTCATTGGTATGGCACTTTGAAATTTATGGTGTGTGTACAAACTCTAATTAGCAGTTTGCAAGCATCCCTGCAAAATCACAAAGAGACCTGTGGAACGCAGGCAGGCTGGCTGCCCAGCTGGTTGCCGGCTGATAGCCAAAGGCAAGCCTAAACCTGTAGCTATGTTACAGATTTCTTTTCTGCCAAATTCCAAATGGGACTAATTTCATTTTGATTTGAAACAAAGATTTAAGACAACCTAAGCAGAAAAGTCATGCAAACGAGCAATTATAATATTTGTTTTGATAAGAAAATCCCTATGATTAAGGCATCTAGAATTAGAACAAACTTGTTCTTTTTTTCTACTTCTATATCCATTTCCCAAATCCTATCAATATTGGAAGAAAGGAAAGAAGAAGAAGAAGAAGAAGAAGAAGAAGAAGAAGAAGAAGAAGAAGAAGAAGAAGAAGTTATCTTTTGGTTTTGCAGGCTAGTTTGAATTCCAAAATTGGGCTCTGAACTGAATTGGGGTGGGAGCTCTACAGGATGTTATACAAATAGAAAAAGCATAATGCATCTCTTATAGTCACTTATGACCTGAATTTCTTCTCACATTTGCAATCTCAAGATGCATAGAAATGTCCCTTCAAATAAAATTCCCACAGAACAGTTTTCTTTGACCTACTTCTTTCCATATATTTTGGGATACAGATGTGTTGGACAAGACAGTCCAACACATCTGGTGGGTACCAGATTGGTGCTGCTATTGAGTAACTCCAGTTTTCCCCATCTTCAGATTCAACATAGATGCTTGTCAGAGCTGAGTCATAGGGGGATTGCAGACTGCCAGAAATAGTGCAAATTGAGTCCACTTTTAGGGTTAGGGTTGGTGCTAGGGAATCATGGGAATTGTTTTTTTTCCTGAGACATTGAGCCTTCTCTGTCAGAGAGCTCTGGTGCCACAATAAAATACAGTTCCCATGATTCCCTAACCCTAACCCTAAAAGTGGACTCAATTTGCACTATTTCTGGCAGTCTGCAACCCCCCATAGTCACGTTATCACATGGGGGTCTAAAGCAGTCCCATCCCTGCACCATCCCTGCGCCACCGTGGTTCCTTTCCCTTGCGGTATAGAAAGCTGCATCATTCCGGCATCAGCAAAGTAATTCCCAAAAGAATCCAGCATTCAAAAGAACGGGGATGATGCCGGGTGATGCCGGAATGGTGCAGGGATGGCGCAGGGATGGGCGAGGTTTCGCTGCGACGTCGTGTGAAAACACGGGACAAGGATCGGTGATGGTGCAGGGATGGCGCAGGGATGGGCGGGGTTTCTCTGCGACGTTGTGTGAAAACACGGGACAAGGATCGGCGATGGTGCAGGGATGGCGCAGGGGTGGGACTGCTTTAGACCCCGTGTGATAACGTCCTGAATGGAAACCAAGAGGAAGGAGGCAGAGATCAAATCGGAAGATCAGATCAGACAATGTTAAATGACAGAGCCAGGCAAGACTGCCAGACTTGGGGAGCTGGTCTAAAAAGTACCAGGTGCTGACAGAAAATATTCTAGGATATGCAAAACATGTCTGGATCTCCAAAATAAAATCAGAAAGATCAGGAACAAAACCTAGGACTTTCTGTTTTTTCCCCAAACATTGGTCTGAATGCGTCCATACCTAGATATACATAGAGGAGCAGTTTGAAGGAGAGAAAAACCCCAAGAATAGCAAGGTAAATTTGTGACTTGACTGCATTAGAAGAGATAAAATGAAATCATGTGATTCAGCACTGAAGTAGAAAGGAAAAATGAAGTCTAGGGATATGAATAGGCATGAGACACCACTAGTGTAAGCTGACCTAATTAAAATGTGACTCCAGGTCTCCAAACATGACAGATTAATTGCTTAACTCTATGGCTACTTCATCCATCCTTCTTTTGATTAATGGAGAAATATATTTTAATAACCTGAAGTACTTACACAAATATTGTAACAGAATAGTCAGTTTTGCTGGCAAGGCAAAACCCATATGTTCAAAAGCCCCCTAAAACCAATATATTGTCTCTATTTGTTACTTTTTAATGGAAATGCTTTGGAAATGCTTCCTCTCCCCTACTGATGGTTTAATTATATTTTAACTTTTGCATGTTTTAGTGATGTGAGTTTTTAGCAGTATATCTATCTCTATCTCTCTATAGCTTAAACTGCGTTGAGCCCCAGGATTGCATAGAAAGTGGGATGGAAATAAATAAATAATCCCAATCCTATAAAATCCCAGTTCTTTTATCAGAAATCAAAAATAAAGGGTAACTAATCTTTCTGAATAACCACTTTGTACAATGATGAGCAGCAAAATGGCTTCCCTGTTTGAAATAGAAGTTGAGGCAGTTGGATGTAACCAGGAAAATGGGTTATGTAGGCTTCAGTGAGGCACAAATCCAAGGCATTTTCCTGCTTGGAAGATATTTTGGCTGTCTCTGAATCTAAGATAACCAGGTAGGAAGTGGTCCAAGGTGAAGTGAACTTGTCCCAAGATGTCAGAACTACCCAAGAATATTGGAGGGTGGGTGATTCTTTAACTAGTTTTGTCCTAATCTGATCAAAAGATTCACATATGAAAGAGTGCAGGAAAGATGGAAGCAGAAGAGAGGGACAGGATATTGTTTTGTGAGTGATAGTTCTTTAGCTATTTGTCAGGAAATGGGGTCTTAGAGTGTAATGCTTTTAGGAGACAGGTTGAAAGAACATATGGCAATTTCTGTTAATTCTCTGTTCCTTTCAAATTGCCTTTTATTTTCTAGGAGTAGTGGTGGGCAGTGTGTAAAGAGTTTATGCAATAAACTTAGTAAGTTGTAGATTTTTCCAGTATAGTATGTGGTGAAGACATCCAAACTTATGAAGTGAGCCTTCACCTTAGATCTGAAGTAAAGTATAGTGGCAGTCCAAGGATCTGAGCAAATATGCCCCTCTGGCTTATCCAAGGAGATGGCACTATAAGAACACAAGAATATCAGAAGAGACTTCAACCTTCTGTTCATGCACAGTTGCCAACCAGTTGTCTATAGGAAACCCACCAGTAGGACATCCACACAACTGCACACTCTGTCCCATGCTCTCCAATTATTGATATGTGGAAACTAATGTATCACTGCAAGTCAATGAAGTAAGCACTGCAATAGATGAACAAGGAGTCTGATGCAGTACAAGGCAGATTCCTGTGCTCTTTAGATTACATCAGAAGTGGGCAACTCTGTAGGAAACCTCTCATGTGGGTCATACCCACCCACAGCAAGCCCATATACCTCCATATTCCTCTGCAGTCTCTTTCAAATGGTGACAGGCAGTGAAATCACATCACTTTCTCTCACTATTTTGAGAGAGAATGCAGAGGAGAAGAGAGACATTTGGGACTACTACAGGGCTCTATGGTACTTGTAAGGTATTTTTATTTATATGTTTTTATGCATTGGAAACACTTTTTGTGGTGTCGTGGAGAAAAGGGCTGCATGCAGTCCAATGGTTGCAATTTGCCCACCCATGGATTACACAGTGTTGTAATCACAATATAGTGTTAATGACAGTGTTGGAGAACTAAGCTTCCTTTTCTTACTTCGTAGGTAAATTCTTTAGTAGAAGGCTGCGACTTGGCTGTGGCACTCTGCAAAAGTGCATTAAAAGGAAATTTCCACCACTTAAAATTTTGCTTGCTACTTGTTCAGTAGTGGACAAAGGCAATTGATCAAATGCTCAGTTCTGAGAAACATTTAAAAGTACAGAAAAATGCTTGTTAGTATTATTGGATTCTTTCCTTCATTTCCCACAGTCTTCCCCCCCCCCCCCCAGAGTAGTGGTAAAATTTTAGTTTTTCAAGACTGTGTAATGCATACAGCAGTTGTTATGTCCAACTTTTGTTTATTTATTTATTTAGGGATCAAATTTATTTATCCCTATCAGCAAAAAATAAAGGAAAAATAGCAAGGTGTGCATAAAATTAATATGTATTCATCTATGTGTATAGATCAAATGTATTAATAATTATAATTATGATATATATATATATATATATATATATATATATAAATATTGGCTGGAATCCTGTTTGTCAGTTATGAATATGTGAGCTACAGTTGTGCCTTTGTGACTTTTATATCCACAATCCCTACATAACCCCTAGTTTAGGGAATAAATGGGAACTGTGAAAGTGCCTTAATCTCCCCTTACTAAGAAGTAGCCACTGTGATCAATGAAGGTCTGTAACCCTTTTGTTTGGGAAATAACTGGCTGACATTTCCACTCATCTTGCACAAGCAATCTCTGGTGTGAGGGGGATTTGTGACAGCGACCCTGATTCCGCACTGGAAAACCTCATGGGAGAGAGTGGGAATGTCAGCTGATTTCTGATTGACAAGAAATCAGACTTCCATTGATCACAGCAGCTGTTGTCCAGTAAGTGAAAACTGGGGGAACTGGGACAGGATTCACTGCATAGCTTGGCAACTATGGTGCCTACATATTGGTAACTCCCCAACAGGATTCCAGCCAACATTAGCTATACTCTTGATAAAAATACAACTTATTTCACCATAGCCATGGAATAGTCTGTGACCAGGGGAGGTGTGTGCTTGCTCACTTTGGGCCTTTGCAGACTGCCAGCAATAGTGCAAATTGAGTCCACATTAAGGGGTAGGGTTAGTACTAGGGAATCATGGGAATCATTTTTTCCCCTTAGACATTGAGCCTTCTCTGTCAGAGAGCTCTGGTGCCACAATAAAATACACTTCCCATGATTCCCTAACCCTAACCCTAATCCTTAAAGTGGACTCAATTTGCCCTATTTCTAGCAGTCTGCAAAGGCCCTTAGTTACCCAGATGTTGATGGTTCTCTAGTCTAAGGTTCTGTTATTGGATTGTCCCCTGTAAAGAATGGCACATAGCTATCCCACTGGTCACCAAGTACCAGATGATCTGGTCCCAGTCCTGCTTTTATATGAAATTAGATGGGTGGATATTCAAGGCAGAACCTTTTCAGGGGTAGCATGAAGGTCATGAAATACTTTCTCAGTGAACATTTGCTGGGCTTTCAGTCATCCTTTGAGTGATCTTTCGAAGACCTTTCTACTTCAGAATACTTTCAGTATTTGATCTTACAAGCTTACAATGAATTTCCCATTGCTGTGGTTAATACTTTTAATATGGGTGCTTTTTTAAAAAAAATCAAAAGGGTAAATGGTCTATTTATATTGTCATATAAGAGTGTTTTGGATTTTAAATGGCGAATTTTAAATGCAGATTGTTTTGATATGTATATATCTTGCTTGTTCCTTTAAATTGATGTCTGTTTTAACTGAAATTGTGTTTTAATTGATGCATATTTGTTGGTCTGTCCTTGTTCCTCACCTTGATCCATGAGGAGAAGCAGGTAAGAAATAAATGTTGTTATTGTTGTTGTTGTTGTTGTTGTTGTTGTGTGTTTTAAAATAATTCCTATAAGCCACTTTGTCTTTTAATTGAAAAAGAGGAGAGAGAAAATATTGTGTGTGTGTGAGAGAAAATATTTAGCATTTAGTCATCAAGTGGATGGTGCTTGGCAGAAGAACAGCAAGCATACAAGGGGGGTTGCAGACTGCCAGAAATAGTGCAAATTGAGTCCACTTTAAGGGTTAGGGTTAGTGCTAGGGAATCATGGGGATTGTTTTTTTTCTGAGACATTGAGCCTTCTCTCTCAGAGAGCTCTGGTGCCACAATAAAATACAGTTCCCATGATTCCCTAACCCTAACCCTAACCCTAACCCTAAAAGTGGACTCAATTTGCACTATTTCTGGCAGTCTGCAACCCCCCCAAGTCTCTCTTCCTCAGAAGTTTATATTTCAAAATGTTTAGAAAGAGGGAGACAGCAGAAAGAAGAGTTCAGAAAGACATTGAGAGAAATGTGGTATATTAAATAAATAAGGGAAAGCAACACAAATGCGAGCAGGTGTGTCCACACCACTATCTCATACTAGGTGCAGTTTTTAGGACTCAAGCAGCAGGTTCTTCAATGTTGTGAAAAGACAGCAAGTAGTTTTTTGGCATTTGATTTTTTTTTTACTGGCAGAGACAAGGACAGGAGCCAGTGTCAAAATAATTTGATTTCGCTTGGGTATTATGCATCTTAAAGGGAGACCTTTTTTACTTCACCTCTGTCAGTAAAATGACAGAGGCAATTCCCCATGTGCTTGCTCAGATGTGAGCCCCATTCCGTTCAGTTTCAATACAGAATACAAACATCTGTTTTGGTATCTTTTTCAGAAGGGCTGAAATATCATAAATGAATATCTAGTGACCTTAAATACTGATTTGTTTTGATGGAGACGCACATATCGTTCAATAAGGCTGCAGTCTTGCTTAAGCCTCATCTGGTTAGGCACTCTTGTTGAGTCATCCTGCTTCCAGCTGAGTCACTTCTCTGTGTTTCCTCAGGCTCTTTGCAAAATGGATACTGCCTGAGATCATTGTGCCTTTTGGAAGGGAATGTAGAAGACATTTCTGAACTTAGTTTGTGGGCCTTCCATACAGGTGCAAAAGGAAAGCATTTTAAATTCTATTTCTTCTTTGCATAGAAAAAGGAGACTGAGGCTGCATCTGCATTGCAGAAATAATCCTGTTTGAGACCCCTTTAACTGCCCTGGCTCAATGCTATGGAATTCTGGGAATTATGGTTTGTTGTGGCACCACAGAATTCCATAGCATTGAGCCATGGCAGTTAAACTGGTCTCAAACTGGAATATTTCTGCAGTGTGGATGCAGCATGAAAGAAGGAAGAAAGGTCCAGCAATAGCTGCAGGCACTTGCTTCTGGGCTGTACGAAGAGTGGTAGACAGATGTGGGGGTACGCAATTCCTGTATAATCCTAGTTACAAAGAACCAGTCCTGAAAAAAACCATAATCAAGACTCAGGACAAGCAAATGAACATCACCATGGCTCAAGGGGTTTCCCCACAGACAACAAATACCAATTAAATAGGCACAAATCCCCCTCACATACCCCCCCAACACACCTCCAGGCTGTGCTATTCAACACAGTACAACACACAAACTTATTCCATCATTAACATGTAAACCGCTTCCTCCCGAACAAGAGTCCCACAGGTATATATACTGTACACACTTCCATGCCACCACCCTCTGAAGATGTCAGCCACAGATGCAGGTGAAACGTCAGGAATACATTCTTCTAGAACATGGCCTCACAGCCTGAAAAACCCACAGAAAACTATGGATGCCGGCTGAGAAAGCCTTCAACTTCATATTTTATTTCATTAGACCCTTGGTCAGGAAAATCTCCTAGTAGATTTTGTATCATGGGAAGGGAGGAGGCTTCTATTTCAAAATGTTCTGCCTCAAGTACCATGGCTAGTTCTCAGTCTTCCAGCTGTCTACAAAAATTAATAAGAGGATTGCTGTGTCCATTTACCAGCTGAACAAATAGAACTGCCAGAATTTCCCCCTTCACTTTGCACCCCTCTGAAGGTTGGATCCTCTGGAGCAGATGTGGGTGCACAGAGGGGAAGTCACATTTCCATGAGCCAAAGGGTGTTCCCATGATGTTGGATGGAACCCAGAAAATACTGGATAAAGTAAACAAGAAGGAGAAGAGGAAAGTGTAGTGGCACCTATGTGGCTGGCTAATGAAACACTGTTAATATATTGTTAGGTTTCCGAAGAGATAGCTGTGCTAGTCTGTCACAGCATAAGAAGGGAAATGAGGACGGTAGGAGGTAGGAATCTAGTAGCATCTTTGAGATGTAGCTTGCTTATTTCTGCATGCGAATCCATGGATTCTAGATTTCTTCTTCCCATCACCCGCATTTTTTCTTTATATAATGATTATTGTTGTAACCCGCTCGGATTCTTTGTGATTGGGCAGGCTATAAATAAATAATTTATTATTATTATTATTATTATTATTATTAGGAAACTCCTTAGTAATAGATTTAAAAAAATTACACAGTGTATAATTAAACTATAGAATTCACTGTCACAAGATAAATAATAATAATAATAATAATAATAATAATAATAATAGTTTATACCCCACCCCTCTGCAAAGCAATCGGGGTGACTTACAGCATTAAAATTTTACATAATTACAGTCCCCGTCCCATCCCAAACAACCCCAAAATCCACCCACCCCTAAAAAAGTATTAAACGGTATCACAAGTTTAAAAGCACACTTAAATACATTAAAAGGGCCACTAACATGGATGGATAATCCCCCTTCCTCCTCCTCACTGTCACTGCAATTCACTTGTACTCTCTGAACATGCAAGAAGTGACCAGAGTAAGGAGATAGACCATCAGCTTTCCCTTACCTTGCTCTCTCCCTCTGCATGCTTGTTGCGTTTGGGCATTTGCATTTGGGAGCAGGCAGATAGATGTGTAATGGACAGAAAGGGAAGGGAAGATGGTGTCCACTCAGGAAAGAGGACAACTAAAGGCTTCTTGTTCAAGAATGTGGAACTGATATTGTATATTTAATATAGTCTCAGCCCACAGTGAAAGCCATTTGAAATGCACAGGGAGCAGAGAGTCATGGAGGAGAAAAGGGCTTTGATGAGGTCTCTTTGCCAAAAAGTTTTCTGTGGAATTATATAACTCCAAAGATAAATCACAGTTCTAAATGCCTGAAGCTTCCCTTTCTGATGGATGAAAGAGTAGCTATACAGAGGTCAATAACTTTGTTCAGCCTTTTCACTCTTGCTCTAAATGAAGATGATGATGACGAAGAGTTAATCCGGAATATCATTCAATGTCTAGTCATGTTGAAATAGAAATGTACTTAGAAATAGAAATTTCACCTAGTGAATTCAGTACTTAGGTGATAGTTGAGGGAGAAGCAAGGCATTTGGTCTCCCAGATGAATGAATACAGCAGTCATCCTTCTCTGTGTCTGCTGCAGTCTCATTTGTTGCAAAGAAAATTGATAAAAAAAGCAAATACACACTTGCTCCCAAGATAATTGTTTCAAATATCCAGAGGGAAAACATGTTACACATAGGATTGCAAGTTGGGCAAATGAATGGAATGCTGTGGGTGTATCCTATCTTGATATCATACAGATTTCACAAGGTACTCATTGATATTCTTGGAAAAAAAAAAAGCTTGTAAAATGTGGCTTAAACAATGCTACTGTTTGGAGGATTTGTAGCTGACTTGACTGACTTGAACCCAAAGTCTCCTCTTCATCCTGGGAAGAAGTGACCAGTGGGGTGCCACAGGCCTGGTGCTATTCAACATCTGCCTTAGGCCTGGTGCTATTCAACATCTTTATCAACAACTGGATGAAGGAATAGAGCACATGCTTATCAAATATGCGGATGACATCAGATTAGGAGGGGTAGCTAATACGCCAGAGGTTAGGATCAGCATTCAAAATGACTGTAACAGATTAGAGAGTTGGGCCAAATCTAACAAAATGAGTTTCAACAGGGAGAAATGTAAGGCACTACAATATATACTCATGTATAAGTCTGGAAATTTTAGTCAAAAATTGACCTGAAAAACCTGAGTCAACTTATTCATGGGCCAATGTACTTTAACTCTTATTTTTTTAAAAAAGGAACCATCCCCTGGTAAAAAGCAAGAGAGTAATCTGTCCTGGAAGCACTTACCTCCTCTCATTCATCCAGCCTTTAGTGTGAGCACAGTATGAGCCTGCTGAAATTTTCCAAGTTCTGTGACATTGCTTTCCTTTGCTTTATTCTTTAGATCCTTTGTTACATGCCCCAAGGTTTTACCCTGAACTTATCTATGGATCATATAAAAATCCATAATTTTGGCCCCCAAACCTGCTCTCGATGTATACATGAGGTCAACTTATAGTTCAGACACAAATAATGAAATGCACAGATATTGCATGGGTGACACTTGGCTTGACAATAGTACATGAGAAAGGGATTTAGGAGTCTCAGTGCTAGGGAATAATGGGAACTGTAGTTTATTGTGGCACCAGAGCTCTCTGACAGAGAAGGCTCAATGTCTCTGAAAAAAAACTACAATTCCCATGATTCCCTAGCATTGAGTCAGGACAGTTAAAGTGATCTCAAGCTGCATCATTTCTGGCAGTTTGTAAAGGCCTAGATCACAAGCTGAACATGAGTCAACAGTGTGATGCAGCAGCTAAAAGGCTGCATCAATAGAAGTGCAATGTCTAGATTGAGGGAAGTAATAGTCCATCTCTATTCTGCTTTAGGCAGACCTCCCCTGGAATACTGTGTCCAGTTCTGGGTATCACAGTTCAAGAGGGATAGTGACAAGCTGGAGTATATCCAAAGGATGGCAACCAAAATATTGAAGGGTCTGTAAACCATCCCCTATGAGGAGCAGTTTAGCCTGTGGAAGACAGCACTAAGAAGTGACATTAGTCATGTTTAAATATTTGAAGGGATATCATATTGAGGATGGAGCAAGCTTTTTTCCTGCTTCTCCAGAGAATAGGACCTGGAACAATGGATCCAAGTTACAGAAAAGAGATACCACTTAAACATTAGGAGAAACTTCCTGACAGTAAGAGCTGTTCATCAGTGGAACACACTCCCTCAGAGAATGGTGGAGTCTCCTTTTTTGGAAGTTTTTAAACAGAGGCTGAATAGCTATCTGTCGGGGGGTGATTTGATTGGCTGTTCCTGCATGGCAGGGGGTTGGACTGGATGGCCCTTGGGGTCTCTTTCAACTCTGTGATTCTATGATTAGGACAATAGAAAGAGGGCAGAGAACAGGCATGAGTTTCACTTGGTCTCAAGCCCTGTCATTTTCCTCCAAGGTAATGCATTTGGGGCAGGAACAACTTAGGAGAAATCATCCAACACAACCTCCCCTGTAACATCCCCATAAATATAGGCAAATTATATATATTCCTATGATTCCCCCCCCTGATTCCAGCCAATCTGCCATTGTCTCTTTGCTAACAGATCACCTCTGTTGGCATTCTTGGGCAAGTCAGCCAGTGTATCTGTCATGGCTGCTATGTATTTCATATTCTGCCAGCACAGCAGGGCTTTAATCAAATCCTAAAGCCTCTCAACTGGCAGATTCCAAGTATGAAATTATACCTGCTGTTTTCCTCCAAGGTTGAAAAAAGAAAAAAGGAAAGGAAAGAAAAAGAAAGTCTTTTTAAATCTGCCATGCATTTGGCCTATGCTAAATCACTTCAACATAAATATTAAATTCATGTTAAATTTAAATTTCTCATGAATTAGTCTTGAAAGGGAGCAACCATAGTTTGAATAAAGCCTCTTAGCCAAGAGAAGAAATATATACCCTGATGTAAAAGGCGTCTGTATGGCAAACTATTATCAGAGGTTGAGTTCCTCATGTATTTAATCCATCCGCATTTAAACAGAGGGGAGAGGAGAGGCAGAATGCAATACTGAAATGTCAGTAGATGGTAACTGTTGGTGCTGTCAGTTGTATTACAGTAATACTTTAGGGTTGGTGTGTGTGGTCTTTTTAAATACAATGGCCACTTTGAATATATTGTTTGAAGCCTTTGTTTTCACAGTTTGTTCCTTAGATTAATGTCCTGGCTAACTGCTGAGTCACAGTCATGTTGAGTTGCTGTTTTTCCTCCCTTTTCTATCCAAAGTGCATCTTTCTTGGGTGAAGATATTTTGCTGCAGTTCATATCCCAGCATAGCAGAAATTGACAGTAGCAGCAGCAATTGGACATTGTTAACTTTAATTGAGCTGTCTGAATTTCAATGACACATTCACACTTGTTCCAGAAGCACCTAGAGCATTCTTAGCAGTTCATGCCTTTTTAGCCTTAAAAACCTGAATGTAACAGACAAGGAATGCAACCCTCTAAAGTAAAAAACTTTGCATGTACAGCATCTGGATATAGGCTAGATAGGGATGGGTTTGGAGTTGGAGGTGAACTGAAGGAGCAAATACACAGATTAGAATAGTGAATGAAGCTGGAGTAGGAGGAATAACTGATGGAGGCAATAAGTAGACAAATTCAGTGAAGAACAATAATTAATGTTATATCACCATCACACTTTCTCTCTGTTTCTGTGAACTTCCTCACATTATTGGCAAGAGGATGGAAACATGCAAGCCACCTTCCATTTTACCCAGAACACCCCAAATCTCCTTTGATGTTAAGCAGAGTCAGGTTTGGTTAGTACATGGGTGGGAAACCACTTGGTAGTACCAGGGATCTCCAGGTAGAACTTAAGAACCCTGCCTGAAATCCTGGATATTTCACTTAGTATCAGGCAGCTTCCTATTTCCAGAGCTCAATGATGTCACATCACATGTTGTATTATAGTCAGTGTTGTCAGAACTGAGACAACTTGGCCACACTGGAAAAGGCTTCTGGGAGTTGGTAGTCCAACACAGTATATCTGACAAGCCAAAGGTCCCCCAAGCCTTTTCCAAGCTGTGTTAATCTGATGGTGGAATCTGGAGCAGAAGACATCCTTTGGTGTTTTGTTGCTTGGAATCTTGCTTCTTTCTGTTTAGAAAAAGGAGTACTTTGTGAATGCTATGCCATACGTTCATGCTACAAGGGTTTGAGAAAGACATGTTGTTTACTGAATTCCAGGCAGGAACATCATGTACAGGTACTGAAGTGCAAAACAGAAGAGCAGGGCACCTTTTAAGCAAATGGTGAGCTTTTGGTACATTTCTGTATACAACAAAGAGCATCAAGAGGCAAGCACATGGCTGTTGGGCCCTGGACCTTCCTTGAGGTGCCCGAGGCAGTGACATCTTTCTATCATGAAAGTTTACTTGTGTCAGCCTCTGTGGCTGAATCAGCAGCTGCTGTGATTTGACAGGAAGAGACAAATAGGTTAGGGAGCAGCAGGGGAACACCCTGGGAAAGCAAGGGAAAAGGTATAGATATGTGAGAGTAGAGCAGGGACGAACTGGGGAAGTGGTAGGGGACAGCAGGTGGGCCCCATTGGCTGGTAGCCCAGGTATAACGCCCCTTGCAACAGTAGTTATGCCAGTGGGAAAGATATTGGCTGGCATCCTGCATTGCAGTTACAGATGCATAATGTAGAGTTACAGATCTATATTGCTCCATATTCAACCATGCTCCATATTGAAGGTCATAGGGCTACTGCCACAATCACAAATGTCCCCTCCAACTTACCAAAAGCTGCATTGCATGATGGTAGTTTGTTCTGCTGGTGATAGGTATGCAGCAGAATGACATTTCCAGCCCCCTCCCACCAGCGCAGAAGTTTTGCTTCCAATTCTCTCAGGGGGCTGGAAATGTCTGTTGCTTCCCTATCTTCAACATAAGATGGCAGTTAAAATACATCCAGGGGTAGAGACCACAGTCTTGGTAGATAGTGGTTATAAAGTATTCATTTGGCCTGAAGAGGATGGCTTTCAGTCTGATGGCTGAATTTAATTTAAAAGATATTTTGAGGGGCACATTTCAATGCTGGAAGTTTTGAAACTATTTCAGAAGCTATGCAGGTAGGATACCCCTTATTGGGAATAAGGTTAACTAGAGGTAGCATGTTCCGTCATAATCTCAGTTGGGAAGTAGTTGGAAATCTGATTGCTTTCTCCTCTTTGAATTTACATAATTATGCTTTTTTATTATAAGCTTACTGAGGAGAATTTATTGAAGTATTATGAGAGGTTAATGCAAATTGCTAGGTGAGATGTACAGTGCTAGGGTTAGAGAAAGAGAGGGATTCAATAAAAATAAAAAAAAAAAATAGCCGGAAGAAAGAGATGCCCTGTTTCCGTGCCTGAGTTTGCACAGGTATTGCCTAATCCCAAATCACCAATAAAGTAATTGAATTTCAGTTGGGTAATTTTTAATCAATACTGTATATAGTTTTATATTATGCAAAGAAAGATGGTTGAAATAAGGCATTGTCAATGTCTGCTTGCTGTATAATGAATGCCAGAGACAGCACATCTTAATAATAATGATTTTATTATATACAAACTAGAGAATAATCCTACAAGCCTCTCTAAATACAGGTGCCTCTCTCTTGTATACGAATCATTTCATTTTTTGATACATCTTTCCATGCCATATCATGTAAAACATTACCTCTCTGTCCTTAAAACTCTGTGGGAGATCATATTTACCGTATTTTTCGCCCTATAGGGCGCACTTTTTCTTCCCCAAAACGTGCGTGGGGAAGTGAGTGCGCCCTATAGGGCGAAGGGGCCGAGGCCGTGGGGAGAAGGAGCCCTCCTTCCCCCCTCGACCTCAGTCTTTGAATGGACTGGTGCTGGGATCGAAGCGATCCCGCCGCCAGCCCATTGAAAGACTGAGGCCACGGGGAGAAGGAGGGCTCCTTCTCCCCGCTGCCTCAGTCTTGGAATCGGCTGGTGCCGGGATCGAAGCGATCCCGGCCCCAGCCGATTGAAGACCGAGGCCGGCGGGGGAAGGAGCCTTCCTTCCCCCCCCCCCCCCGGCCTCGGTCTGGAATCGGCTGGGGCCGGGATCGTTTCGATCCCGGCACAAGCCCATTCCAAGACTGAGGCCGGGGGGAGAAGGAGGGCTCCTTCTCCCCCCGGCCTCAGTCTTTCAATGGGCTTGTGCCGGGATCGAAACGATCCCGGCACAAGCCCATTCCAAGACTGAGGCCGGGGTGGAAGGAGGGCTCCTTCTCCCCCCCCCGGCCTCAGTCTTTCAATGGGCTTGTGCCGGGATCGTTTCGATCCCGGCACAAGCCCATTGAAAGACTGAGGCCGGGGGGGGGGGGGAGAAGGAGCCCTCCTTCCACCCCGGCCTCAGTCTTGGAATGGGCTTGTGCCGGGATCGTTTCGATCCCGGCACAAGCCCATTGAAAGACTGAGGCCGGGGGGGGGGAGAAGGAGCCCTCCTTCCACCCCGGCCTCAGTCTTGGAATGGGCTTGTGCCGGGATCGTTTCGATCCAGGCACAAGCCCATTGAAAGACTGAGGCCGGGGGGGGGGGAGAAGGAGCCCTCCTTCCACCCCGGCCTCAGTCTTGGAATGGGCTTGTGCCGGGATCGTTTCGATCCCGGCACAAGCCCATTGAAAGACTGAGGCCGGGGGGGGGGGGGAGAAGGAGCCCTCCTTCCACCCCGGCCTCAGTCTTGGAATGGGCTTGTGCCGGGATCGTTTCGATCCCGGCACAAGCCCATTGAAAGACTGAGGCCGGGGGGGGGAGAAGGAGCCCTCCTTCCACCCCGGCCTCAGTCTTGGAATGGGCTTGTGCCGGGATCGTTTCGATCCCGGCACAAGCCCATTGAAAGACTGAGGCCGGGGGGGGGGGGAGAAGGAGCCCTCCTTCCACCCCGGCCTCAGTCTTTCAATGGGCTTGTGCCGGGATCGTTTCGATCCCGGCACAAGCCCATTGAAAGACTGAGGCCGGGGGGGGGAGAAGGAGCCCTCCTTCCACCCCGGCCTCAGTCTTTCAATGGGCTTGTGCCGGGATCGTTTCGATCCCGGCACAAGCCCATTGAAAGACTGAGGCCGGGGGGGGGAGAAGGAGCCCTCCTTCCACCCCGGCCTCAGTCTTTCAATGGGCTTGTGCCGGGATCGTTTCGATCCCGGCACAAGCCCATTGAAAGACTGAGGCCGGGGGGGGGGGGGAGAAGGAGCCCTCCTTCCACCCCGGCCTCAGTCTTTCAATGGGCTTGTGCTGGGATCATTTCGATCCCGGCACAAGCCCATTGAAAGACTGAGGCCGGGGGGGGGGGGAGAAGGAGCCCTCCTTCTCCCCCCGGCCTCAGTCTTGGAATGGGCTGGTGCCGGGATCGAAACGATCCCGGCACCAGCCCATTCCAAGACCGAGGCGGGGGGGGGGGGGGAAGGAAGGCTCCTTCCCCCGCCGGCCTCGGGTCTTCAATCGGCTGGGGCCGGGATCGCTTCGATCCCGGCCCCAGCCCATTCAAAGACTGAGGTCGCGGGGGGGGGGGGGGAAGAAGCCCTCCTTCCCCCCCCCCAGCGACCTCAGTTCAATGGGCTGGTGCTGGGATCGGTCTCCGATCCCAGCACCAGCCCATTGAACAACCGGCCTCCGGCTAAAGGGAGGAATCCTTTTTTCTTGGATTTTCCCCCTTAAAAATTGGGTGCGCCCAATATGCCGGAGCGCCCTATAGGGCGAAAAATACGGTAATTATACCTGTATGACTAAGCATGCAGTGGTCTGGCAAATCTCTCACTCCTTTTATTGGGTCTTATGTGGTAAGGGCCTAAATACCCTAAAGGACCAGATTCTGTCTTATCTTGGAAACTAAGCAGGAGCACCCTGGTTAGTACTTGGATGAGAGACTGCCAATGAATATCAAGTGCTGTAGTGGGATATATTTCAGAGGAAGGAACTGGAAAAACTACATCAGAGTACTCCTTGCCTAATAAAACTGTAAGTCCACCGGTGATTTGAAGGCACATACACACATGTGGTAGAGATTCTCAGCGGAGGATTGTCAATAAGAATGGTATTTGATTTCCATTGTCTAATGTAAATTTCAGTTTGATCACTTGTCTGTATATATGTGTGTGTGTATATATGCCTTCAGTTTGCCTACCTATACATACAATATGGTCAAACTCAGTGCAGAACAAATTCTCTTTTGTTGTGAGTTTGGGCCTTTGCAGACTGCCATAAATAGTGCAAATTGAGGCCACTTTAACTGTCCTGGCTCAGTGCTAGGGAATCATGGGAATTGTATTTTTTTTCTGGGACATTGAGCCTTCTCTGCCAGAGAGCTCTGGTGCCACAATAAACTACAGTTCCAATGATTCCTTAGCACTGAGCCAGGACAGTTAAAGTGGCCTCAATTTGCACTATTTATGGCAGTCTGTAAAGGTCCTTTCTCTCTTTTGGGTGATGTGTAGATTGCAGCCTATTATTTATTTATGTACAATATTTACCTTTTCCCAGCATAGAATACAAGGTGGCATGCAACCTTTTGAAAGCACAATGCAATTAAAAAATAACAGCACATCTAAGTACAAATGTTAAAACACAAACTGAACTTCTGTTTGGAAAAGACACTACTTAAAACAGTATTAAAAATATTTTAAAATAATAAAATTGAAAAACTAAACCCCTATTAAAAGCTCTGTCTGCTGCAACAGATCAAAAACCAAATTCCTTAAATAAAAAGGTTTTTATTGATCAGTGGAAAGACAGCAGAGAGGGGGCCAATTGGATCTCCTAAAGAAGGGAGTTTCTTCTCCAGCCACCAAGAAAGCCACTGAAGAAGACTCTTTCCTGTGTCCTCACCAAAGGTGCCTGGTGATGGGACTAAAATAAAGCCTTCCCCATCAGATTTTCAGAGTTTGGGCAGGCTTACAGGGGAAATACAGTGTTTTTAAAATAGTCAGGACGCAAGCCATTATTTGAGAATATCAGCTTAAAATCCCTTTTGTTCTTATGTAACACACACACACACATACATATTTTTCCTGAAGCAACTTCTTGGGTTTCAGTCAGATTGCTTTGGGTTATGCTTACAAGTCCAGCAATCTGCAATTCACCTGAGGGCAAAAGAAAGCCGCAAGCAAGAGCACCTGAAGATCATCTTGCTAGCATGTTTTGATCAAGGAGCAAAATTCCTTTGAATGGATCCTGTAAGTACATGGCTGCAACTCTCTTGCTGACTTTAGTTTTCTGTGTTCTCCTCTGGATTCAACAAGTCAGCTGCTAATTTTGTTTCTTGATAAGGCTGTCAGAGGAGGATCCCCTTAGGGGCAGACATTAGAATGTTTATTCTGGAGAATAGATGAGTGACTGTTAACTCAAATTGGAATGGCAGTGGGTGTCACTGCAGGCCCTTTGTGGAAGCAATCTTGCATGATAAACAAAAGCCCGCTTAGTTAAGCAAACTTTTGACAGGGGAAGGCTCTGTATCTGCAGAAATACCAAATGGAATCTGTTTACTATCAAAATCCAGTGAAATGTTGAAAGAAAGTCTAATAGCATATAGCAAATTTCTAAGGATCAGCATGATCTTATAAGGGTCAGTTTCAGCTACTATAGTGCAAACAGTAGTTTGTATTGTGCTTGCTCAAATGATACTTGGCCAGAGACATCTCTCTTTGTTCTACGAAGCCCCTTTTACTGCATACCAGGGATGGGTGACTTGTATCCCTCCAGATGTTGAAATGCAGTTCCCACCAGTCCTATCCGGTGTAGCTAATGGCGAGGGATCACTGCTGTTGTAGTCCAACAACATCTTTGAGAGCCACATATCACTCATCCCTATGTAGACAATGATGCAGCTGAAAGATTTGGCATTGCAGCAATTTAATGGGGACTGCTGGTAATGGATGTGGGTGGTTTTCAGCTGGTGTTCTCAAAAAATAAAAATGTGTCTTGTGCCAGAACTGGGTACAGTTCCAGGCCTCCTCAAGTGTTCCTTCAGTGCCAAACAGTGACACATGTTACTGCTGTAGCATCAGCTTCAATGTTGGTAAGATGCAGGAGATGAGACACAGAAGAGAAGCATTCCAGCCCTTTCACTTATGGAGTTTAACATCTCCACACTGCCAGTGGTAGAACTGGGCACCTGAATGAATTCTTCTCCGACTGTTCCTTGGCCAGCAATCAAATTCAATCCCCATCACTGGATAAATGAGGCACCTGAATTAAGATACACTTCGCCTCCCAGACTGAGGTGAACAGAAGATGGGCTCCCAGTGAAGAAGCAAACAAATGAAATCAGAGTGTGCAAGTCTGACCCATCTCCTCCAGCTCTGAGAACTGTGCAAACAGGTTCACAACAGAGAAAATGTCACTCCTCTAGTTCTCAGCCTTTATAACTTTTTCCAGAACGCAAAAAGTATCCACCAAAGTCATTACAGGTTGAGTCTCCCTTTTCCACAATTCTTGGGACCAGAAGCATTTTGGATCCCTGCCCCACGATTTTGGAATATTTGCATAGACATGAAGAGAATGGAGATGGGATCCAAATCTAAATATGACATTCACATCTGTTTCTTATGCACATAGCCTGAAGGTAATTTTACATACAACATTTTAAATATTTTGTGAGTATGAAACAAAGTTTGTGTACACTGAACCATTAGAAAGCAAAAGTGTCACTATTTTGTATTTTAAATCCCCAAATTCCAGATGAGGAAGATTCAACCTGTAATACAAGTTACCTTTTTCACACAACTGGACAGCTTTTAATATTAGGTCATTATGCTAACACAGGGGGGAAGCAGACAGCTTAAAGAGCCGTTTTGGGGGCAGGGAAGGGGAGGGGCAGCCGCACGGTGGGCGCCCCAACCCCTTCCCCAGGTTGTCCTTGGAGCAGCCGGCTCTCCGCACGGCCGGCGCTCCGAGGAGGACCTCCCGCTGCAGCATCCATACATGCTGCAGCGGAAAAGTCACCGAAGGTGCACCGGGAGGCTTTTGTGGTGCACCTTCGGCGACTTGTGGAAGGAGCGCCAATTTAGCGCTCCTTCCAGGGGCGGCGAAGCTGCGCCACGGGGCCGAGGTGTGGGGATACCTCGGCCCCGCGGTGCAGCTTCCCGGGGCGGCCCATGGCCGCCTGTCTGCTTCCCCCAACAGACTCCAAAACCTATCTGCAGAGGCCCAACTCAGTACAGTTACTTTCCATCCACTGAATTCTTGGGAGATTACTGCATGTGGCTTTTAACCCGTGAGTACACTGGATAGGAAGTGGATTTGGCGAAACTCATCACACAACAATGCCTCTGACCCGAAGCTGCCCTGTTCCCCACCTGTCCCTTTTCATTTATGGGGGAAACCCATGAATGACCTGGCAATTGTGCAAATCTGCTGGTGAAAATGTTGCCCCTGGAGCAGTTACGTGATTGCGAAATATGTGATGCCAATTTCCCTCTTCTCTTTGTTCCTCCTCCCCCTCGCTATTCTGAAACATCCTAATTATCTTTTAAAATGTTCTCTATTTTTTAAAAAAACCTATAAATTGTTAGTTTGGGGCTGCAGAGCTCTGGAAGTGTGCAGAACAAAGGGAGAAGGCATACTAAAGCTATGATGGGTAAGGCATTAGGCAGGGAGACAGGGAAGGAATAATTCAGGAAGAGAGGCAATGCAGGCAGCTGCCATGGTCACACAATTGCGAAAGGTGTGGTTATGGCTACCCAAAAGTGCTAAGTTCCCATTTTTTATTAAAAGCGTAACTGCTGAGAGAATGGGACCGCATGCCGTAATGTCCTTGGAATTGTAGTTTTTTTTTAAAAAAAGCACAAGAACTCTTTCCCGAGTTCTGATCTTAGCAAGTAAAATCATCTTATCAATTGGATAGATATGGAAGGCTGCATCCCCTTGCTGGGCAAATTGGCTCACGTGTCTCCAGGGGAACTAAGGGGGGTTGCAGACTGCCAGAAATAGTGCAAATTGAGTCCACTTTTAGGGTTAGGGAATCATGGGGACTGTATTTTATTGTGGCACCAGAGCTCTCTGACAGAGAAGGCTCAATCTCTCAGAAAAAAACAATTCCCATGATTCCCTAGCATTAACCCTAACCCTAAAAGTGGACTCAATTTGCACTATTTCTGGCAGTCTGCAACTGCCCTAAGTAACTAGCCTAGGACATTATCACATGGGGGGAATCTGTAGGTTATCCCACACAAATCCCAAAAAAAACCCACACTTGCGCCTGATGATTTCACACGACATCGCACAGAAAGTGGACAGAAAGTGGTATTATCCGAGATCTTTTTAATTTCGGGAGTTTAGAGGAAATGCATTTGCGAAATTACAGTAATTGCACATTTACTTTAATCTGAAAAGCAAATACGCACTGACAATTCTCTCTTAAAACCTGGAGGAGGGCCAAGAGGAGGAGGAGGAGGGGCTTCCAGGGAGGGAGAGTCCCAGGCTCCTCCTCAGTGCCATGCAGGGAAGGGAAGGGAAGGCAGCCCAGGAGAGGGAAGTTTGGGAGGGAGGAGAAGTTTGGCATTTGGGATGGAGGGAAAAGGAGGGGAAAGAAGGCTTCCCTTGCAGCAGCTGTGGGTGGATGTGGGTGCAAGTGTGGGGTGTGCTTGTGGAGCAACTTGGAGCTCCATCTCACCATGAAGTTCTGCCCTGCAGGTCCTACAAAGGGGAAAGGCTTATGGGGGGCATGGGAGCTACCTCCAGTTTCCCCCTCTCCTGGACATCATCCAAGGCTCTGGCTCTCCCCAGGGAACACCCAGCCCTTCCTTCCTTCCTTCCTTCCTTCCTTCCTTCCTTCCTTCCTTCCCTTTCCTCCTCCTCCTCCTCCTTCCCTGCCAGCTCTGCCTGTGATCCTGCCCTCCTTGCCCATCTCCCCAGCAGCTGACAGCCTCCAATGCCAGGAAAGGAGAGAGAGAAAAGGGAGGGTGAGCCATGCCAATCCCTCCCTTGCCTCGACTTGCCTTGCCTTTCCAGCCTCCTCCTCCTCCTCTGCTCTCTTGAGAGGTCCTAACCCCAATGGAAGGGGGTTAGGACTGTGCAAGAGGACATGACCCCAAATGGAGGACAGTCTGACATTTCCTCCTGGGAAATGCAGGACCCGCCTGGAAAAGGAGGAGTCTGGTCATGAAACACATCCATTTCCAGTACATGTACAGGTTCTTTTCACTTGTGTATGAAAGTTAAAAACGTCTTTTTTTTCGCTTTTAACTTAATTCTGTTATTACTGTAATTACGTGTGAAAAGCTTTTGCGCAATTAAGCTCTATTTTTGCTTTCTTTTCAGGATGCTTCATTTCCACTTTATTATCTCATTAACAACGAAACTGGCCCACGTGTGATAACGTCCCTAGTGCAGGCAAATATATCACTATGGTAACTAATTGTTAGACCATCATAGAATCATAGAATCATAGAGTTGGAAGAGACCACAAGGGCCATCCAGTCCAACCCCCTGCCATGCAGGAACTCCCAATCAAAGCATCCCCGACAGATGGCCATCCAGCCTCTGCTTAAAGACCTCCAAGGAAGGAGACTCCACTACTCTCCGAGGGAGTGTGTTCCACTGTTGAACCACCCTTACTGTCAGGAAGTTCCTCCTAATGTTGAGGTGGAATCTCTTTTCTTGCAGCTTGCATCCATTGTTTTGGGTCCTAGTCTCTGGAGCAGCAGAAAACAAACTTGTTCCCTCCTCAATATGACATCCCTTCAAATATTTAAACACAGCTATCATATCACCTCTTAACCTTCTCTTCTCCAGGCTAAACATCCCCAGCTCCCTAAGTCGTTCCTCATATCATGGGAGACTTACCTTTCCTTCTCCCCTGGCTGCAGGTGAAAAGTAGAGCAGATCACAAGACGAGTCCAGGGATATGGAGAGAGGAGGTTTGGGCTCTATAAATGGATGTTGAAGTACATGTCTGCTTCCTTGATCTGGAGACAATTGGAGACTTTCAGACAGGGGAAAAAGATGGGAGTAAAAGGCATAGTAAAGGTAAAGGTCAAGGTATTCCCCATTGACAAGGTTGTGCGTCTGACCATAGGGGGTGATCCTCATCTCCGTTACTAAGCTGAAGAGCCAGCATTGTCAGAGACTACTCTGTGATCATGTGGCCAGCTTCATTGCACAGAGTACTGTTTACCTTCCCACCAAAGTGGTACCTATTTATCCACTTGCATTTGCATGCTTTTGAACTGCTAGGTTGGTAGAAGCTGGGACTAGTGATGGGAACTCACCCCATCATGCGGCACCTGGGCCTCAACCTGCCAACCTGCCAATCTTGCAATCAAAGGCATACTCCCAGCATAATCGTGCGATTTCACTGAAGATTTTTAAACAATGGACGTTATCACATGGGGTCTAAAGCAGCCCCACCCCTTCGCCATCGCTGCATCTTTCCGGTTCCTTTGCCTCTGTGATCAGACGACGTCGCGGCAAACCCCGCCCATCCCTGCATCATCCTTGCGACATCGCTGCATCATTCCGGTTCCTTTGCCTCCGTGATCAGACGACGTCGCGGCAAACCCCGCCCATCCCTGCATCATCCTTGCGACATCGCTGCATCATTCTGGATCCTTTGCCCCGTGATCAGACGACGTCGCGGCAAACCCCGCCCATCCCTGCATCATCCTTGCGACATCGCTGCATCATTCCAGCTCTTTTGAATTCCTCTTTCAAAGAGGAATTACGGCCTGCGCAACCAGAATCATTCCGGTATGGCTCTGGATTGATTCCTTGCCGCTTTTCTTGCCGCTGGTGTGATAACGTCCAATGTTGCACTCATCCAGGACCTATCCTGTGAATGCTCCAGCAGCAAACTATTCATGGGGAAGTCCTTTGAATGGTTTGTTGCTGCATCATTCCTGGATCTTCACAGGATAACTCCTGGATGAGCACAAAGTATTTGAAAATCTTCAGCACGATTGCACTATTATGCCAGGAATATGCCTTACTCCCAGCTTTTTTACCTGTCTGAAAATCTCCAATGAACTGGCTGACTGACCTTTGAAATGCTAAAGCTGGGTCTCCATATGTGCTTCATTAGACTATTTGAAAACTATCCAAATATTACAAAATGCCAGAATACCTTCAACTGCATGGGGCTTTGGGGCCAATTTCTTTTCCCACCCCTCCATGGGCTGCATCTCCCCCAGCAAGCCCAAATACCTTTATTTTCCTCTGCAGTCCCTTTTAAAATGGTGATAGCAAGATGAGGCAGGAGTATTTTCACGCTGGGACTTTGTGAGCAATTTGGGGACGAAATGTGCCCCAAAACTGCAGTGCACTTAAAAAAACTGGAGAACTTAGGGTTGGTGAGGAACTTCAGGGGGCACAAAAGTGGAGTCCAAGAATGGCATGCATGCAGCCTGTGGACTGCACTATGCGAACCCAGCCTCCTGTGATCTTCCAAAGGCAACCAAATCTAGGGCCCTTTCACAATACATAGTTATAGTACTATAATTCCACTTGAACTGCCATGGCAACATCCAGAGGACTCCTGGAATTTGCAGTTTAGGAAAGGGTAAGTGAAATTTTGCCATGGTAATTGAAGTGCTATATTAGTGCTATAATTGTGTAGTGTGAAAGGATCCTAATGCTTTGCCTCTCAGGAGCTTATTGCACACCCAAATAAGCCAGCTTACGTTTGCCAGCTTCAATCTTCTTCTGGCATACCCCTGGATGTTATCATACATAAATTGCCGCCAATTTAATCACAGTGCTGCTGGCCAAATACAGCCCAAGTGAGACTCGGGTCGAAGCCATGTTCAGCCACCAAATTTTAGAAGTTGAAAACTTCCAACTTCAAAAAAGTGCCGGCTGAGCGCGGCTTCAGTTTACTTATGATAACATCTGGGGGTGTCCCGGAATAAGATTGAAGCCGGCAAAAGTAAGCCAGTTTATTTGGGCACGCAATAAGCTCCTTAAACTGCTCAGTGTTCAGAGAAGCTGTACATTTGCAACTGTAAAATCGTAGATGACAAGCAGATCATTTAAACTATTACTGTTATGTATTTTTATTTATTTACCATCTCACTTTCCCCCCAGCCCTGGGACTCAAGGTGGCTTAGCAAAAATTAAAGATAAGAGATCCTATCAGTATAGTAAAAACCAATAAGAGCTCAAATCAGTACAAAAACACACAAAAGTTAAAATATAATTTAACTACCAACAGAATTAGTAGTTCTGCTCCTCCCATTTTATGTACACAATAACACTTTAAAGTAGCATTGGCTGGAAGTGTGTGTGCATATGTGTGTGCAAGATTTGCCCATGGCTTGAAAAGTGTGCTTTTTTTTTTTGAGACTTACTCCCAGAGTCCCTGAGAACCAAAATTATTATTTTCTAGCATAATCACCTAGGCTGTGAGATTCTGAGAGCTGCACTCCAAAACAGTAATGTTTTCTGACTTTGGGTCCACATTGTTTCATGGCCAAGTAGGCCACAGAGCAGGGCTGGTGGAATGGAGAGAGGTTGTGAGATATGAGAGGGCAGGATCTGTGCATGCCAGGATGCTTGCCCTGTAACCCCCTAAGCTCCACTGATGTGGTCATGTGTAGCAGAAGACACTTTTCACATCTATTAAAGTCAGATTCTTTTGACCCATTGAATGGAAGGACATGAATTTGTCCTTTACCTCAAGCAGCAAAAAGGACAGTTCTGAAGTGACAGTATGAACCTGGATCAGCTCCTGGTCTGCTTCGTAAACTTCTCACTGTTAGTATTCATGATCTGGTTCCATTTGGTCAGATAATTTCCACCAGTTGTTTTGCTAGAGTTGGAGAATAGCTGGGCCTGTATGATATAATCTTCAATGATGAATAAGGAACTAAAGATTGCTTTGGCACATGTACAAACGTTATCATCTAAAACTGCAATCCAAGAGTTGAAATGGGGGTCGACCGGGTGGGGAAATCCCTCTTTTCTGTCCTAATGGCAAATACTTGCCGCCAAGAACACAGGAAACTAAGAAGTATATTATATTTCAGAAAGCAGCAGTTGTCAAAGATATGGATTTTTGAAAAGCTTTTCCTCAGCTACTTAACTACATTCTGCTGTTCATAGGATATAATCAATCCGCAGCATTCATGTGCCAGCTCTCCCTGTGTAATGATAACTCTTAGCATTTTCCAAGGGCAAAAGGGTCTTCGTTTAACTGTCTGGCAGCTGAGAAGCTTTATCACACAAAAAGACTGTACTGTGGTGTGGAAAATTATGCATTTAACATGAGCACTGCATAGTTGTAGTGTAGCAGAAAATACTACACAGCACTGAATTAGCCATACTGTAAACCCCAATTACAGGCATGAGCTATTTTCATACTAAATGGGTATATTGTTCAGTGCTGAAGTGTTACAAGAAGATGGGGGCCTTACTCAGTTCCCCGTGACAATAGGATGCTAAGATTTCGGGGTGCTTTCACCTGGAATTTCGGGGGTGCTTTCACCAAAAATGTTACCTATTGAAAATGGTCAATTTATCTGCTTATAGCGCAAGCCTATGGTTGTGCCTATGTATGTACGGAATTTGATTTGCTCAGGGTATTTTTCTGATATAGAGCCAAGCAATACTAAGCTTAAGTATGAGCTTGGACAAGTTATTTTTTCTGACTACAACTTCCTGAATGTACCAGCTGGCATGGACACTAGCCATACTGGCTAGAGGAATATGGGAGCTGTAGTCCAAAAGCATATTTTCCTCTAAGCTCTACATCCATTCTTTTCTAGCCTTCCTCTCTCTTCTGTATTAACTTTGCTTCTCTCTTTATTGTTCATTCACTATTGTCCCCCACTGATGTCTTTTTGCTGTTGTTGCATACATTAAATTTTTTGTCTATGGGAGACAACACATAGATGTCCTGAACTACACATGTCCACAACTACAGATGTTCTTAACTAAAATTACTTATTAATAATGAAACAGAGCAACATCTGACTTAAATACACAAAATGCAACTGAACAAGTTTTTCTTAGTTGCTAATTCAGCCATGTGTGTATGTGTCTTCATGTCACCCATGTTGTATGTTGACTCCATGATGGACGTGTGTTGACTCCATGAATTTCATAGGATTTTTTAAGGCAAGGAATGCTGAGAGGTTTTGCCAGTTCTTTCCTCTGAAATACAGCCTGCAGCACCTGGTATTTATTGGTGGTCTTCCATCCAAGTACTAACTAGGGTTGACCCTGCTTAGCTTCCAAGTTCAAATAGAATCTGGTATTTTTTAGGATATTTAGGCTCAATATGGCCATAAAGGCCCAACATTATTCAGGATTTTAAGAAGTAATATTGTCACTCACTTGTTTGCCTCTGCCCAAAACTTCTCTTCTGCCTTCTCTTCTGCTTTTTCCTACATGTCCTAATTGGAGTTTGTCTCTTACAGAGACAGTACACAACATTTATCTGAAGTGACGTGTCATCAAGTTTCCTTTATTATTGAACAACATGAGACTCTTTTATTAGAGTCAGTTGAGTCAAATCGTTAAAGAAGACAAAATGCCCGTTTCCAAACTTGATTATTTGTAAAACATTGTAGCTTTTATTTTATTTTATTTTTTAATCTCTGTTGTATATAATCACCTTTGAACAGGGTGTTTACGCCACTGGAAAAAACAGTATCAGAGCACATGATTAATTATTGTACTGTCTTCCATTAATTGTTATATTAATTATAACTTCAGCCCCAATACATCATATGACATATTTCTCTTTTAACATTATAGATTTTACTGATTTCACTTTAGTACAAGTATTGCATGGGATGAGCTGCACAAGAAACAATAGCAGTGGCAACTTCTATTACTACTTTTAAGTCATATTTTTGTACTGCCTTTTCACAAAAATCACCAAGGCATCATACAACAAATCAGATAAAACAATGAATCAAATAAAGTAAGCAGACAAAGACAAAAATCAGCACTAAAACTGTAAAAAATTAAAGAACATTAAAACAACTCAGAGCAGTTTTAAAAAGGTGTCCTCCTGAAAAACTAAAAGAGTGGGGACTGATTTTAACTTTGGAGGGAGAATACTGCCCTGTTTGGGAGCAATACAAGAGAAAGCCCTTTCATGCATGCCCTCCACAATTGGACCTCTGTGAATGATGGTGGCATTTGCTGTTTAGCACTCCTGGCAGCAAATGTCTTGGTTGGGCTTCATTATTGGGTAGAGTTCAGTGCTGCAAATTAGCCTTTTGTCATTGCTTGCCCATGTGCCAAAGGCAATCTTGACTGAAACCTTCAAACAATAATACAGAAAAAGAATTTGCCCTGCTGCTCACATAATCACCTGGAAAGCTAAGAAGCAGATGCCATTATTCTTATTCTCCCTACTGTTACAGACATCAGCTGCCTGTATTGCTAATAACATAGAGGAAGATGTGGAATGGCTCTCTGCTGTGACTGATGTCACGCAGCAAGAAACCTTTTACCTTTTACCACCCCCTCTCATTCATGGTTGCAGTCTATTCACTCTGTGTGTTTTCCTTAAATTATTGGCATTACATCTCAGCTGCTTCAGACTCTTAGCAGTGGCATTTTCTTGTGCTGAATTGATGACAGCACTGATGTGCTTATACTGTTCAGTAAATGGGAGTGAGGTTGTTGTAGTGTGTGTGTGTATGTACTTTCAATTCACCTGTCAACTTATGGAGACCTCATGAATTTCATAGGGTTTTCTTAGGCAAAGAATATGTGATCAAAGAACTGGTGATTTTGCCAGTTCCTTTCTCTGAAATATAGCCTATAGCTCCTGGTATTCATTGGCAGTCTCCCATCCAAGTACTAACCAGGGTTGATCCTGCTTAGTTTCCAAGATCAGATGGAATCTGGTGACCTTAGAGTATTTAGGCATGAGGTTGCTGTACTACTGTTTGTTGTTTTAAAACAGCACTGGACAGACTTCAGGTTGGCAGGATCCATTAGAAACCTGAGAACCAACAGAAAACTATGCAAGGAAAAATGTGAAAAATGTACATTTTAAAAAAAATTACACAGAGTTATTTTAAAAATTATGCTGGAAAACTTGTACAGCTCACTGCATCTCAATGAAGATTAAACAAAAAACTACAGAGACAGTAAATAATTATGTGACTATTATTTTCATCTTTAAATGTTTTAATAAATGCAAATGACTACAGGAATCTTTGTTTATTTGTTTAAAACATGAGAGTTAATTCCAAGAGTGAAAGACCTTAAATTCATAAATAGCGAGAGCACTTTGGAAAGGTGTGGTCGTCTTTCTATCCAGATGGTCCTACCATGGACCATCTACACTGGACACAACATACTGGCTTCTTATCTGTTCCAGGAAACTGAATTTTGAAGCTCTTAACCCCTAAACTGTGCAGAGATCCACATGGGAATCAGTAAGGTAAAGAAAGGAGTGAGCAAGAGATTATAAAGAAAGGAGAAAAGGAAAGAGGTTTTGGTGGGAGGGAAGAGAAATTGTTATTTAAAAAATTCAGGAGGGACACATGGCTCTGATAGAAAATCAGACCTGAACTCTCACTAGAAGCCAAAAAGACTAAACCAAATCAATCAGACACATCATGAGACAACATGGATTACTGGGAAAGATTATAATGCTCAGTCTAGGGGAAGTAATAGAAACAGAAGAAGATCACATTACAGATGGATTATTTCACTTTAAAGCAGGGCCCTGAGCACGCAAGACCTGAACAGGGCTGTTTATGATGGTGGCACGGGTCACCATAACTTGTAGCCAACTTGATAGCAATAAATTACAACATCCCCCCCCCCCCCAGTTTTTATGTTACTATGACTGGGTAATTAAAATTTTAATTGATTTTTCAGAGGCATTATGTTTGGACTGATCGTAGTTGGTAGTGTTACATTATTTGTAACCCCCCCCCCCGAAAAAAACATTAGCATCATGTAGTAGTTTATCTCATGAAGACTTGATTCAAAGAAAAAGGGTTGATCTATGATACAAATCTATGATATGATATAAAGAAAGAATAATCTTCATGAACTGCGTATCAGCTTGAACATGATGGCCTGAAATCTGCACAGTCTACTTCCCATGGCACTACCAGTTGGCTTAGTGAATGCAGCCATTGCATTGTCAGGAAAAAGAACATCCAAAAGTGTGGGAAAGTTCTTGAGATGTTGATTGTGGTTGATGTTGAGTGAGCCACAGCTCAAATTGGGCACTTTGGTCTAGAGCAATGATTCCCAAAGTGAATGTATGCCTGCCCCCCTAGGAAGCAAAGAGTTAGAGGACTTGGCAGCAGGGGGAAAGTGGCAGCCAAAAGAACCCTGTTTTCAAATTTGGGACCCTGCTTACCCTTTGTGAGCTTTGCTGGGACTTGGCTGGCAGGCTGAAACTGTGCTACTGCTCCTCTTTTGTTTCATTGGACAGGCTGAGAGAAGAGGCAGTTGTGTGTGTGGAGATTATCGCATTCTTTTTAAAGCAACTCATCGCTGATGGGATACAGTCACATTTAATTTTATAAACAGGTATTATTGCATTCAGTTGTGGCTGAACGAGTGCTACTTGTATGCAGCTTGGATCCCAGCCGTGCTTATCTAGCGGCTTTTCAAAAACGGGAGCTTGCTGTTTTTTAAAAAAGTTGTAGGATAAGCATGGTTGGGATCTGGGTGGCATATGGGTTGCACTCGCCAGCCATGGCTGAGTGCAATAACACCCGTTTTTAAAATTATACGCAACTGTATCTCATCAGGGATAAGTCACTTTAAATAGAATGAGGGGGGAAGCAGACGGCTAAAAGCACCGTTTTGGGGGCAGGGAAGGGGAGGGGCAGCCGCACGGTGGGTGCCCCAACCCCTTCCCCAAGTCGTCCTCGGAGCAGCTGGTCCTCCGCATGGCCAGCACTCTGAGGATGACCTCCCGCTGCAGTGTCCATACACGCCGCAGCGGAAGAGTCGCCGAAGGTGCGCCGGCAGCCTTTTGCGGCGCACCTTCGGTGACTTGTGGAAGGAGCGCTAATTTAGAGCTCCTTCCAGGGGCGGCGAAGCTGCGCCGCAGGGCCAAGGTGTGGGGATACCTCGGCCCCGCGGCGCAGCTTCCTGGGGTGACCCATGGCCGCCCGTCTGCTTCCCCTGTGAGATAATCTCCTGTGTATGTGTGTGTGGGACACACACTTGAAGCTGTTTTGGGAAGGCACATCTATGGGGAAGAAGAGGGAGAATATCCAGGATCAATTCTTGGAAAGAGTCTTTCACCTTGGAGTGGCTCCTGTAGATAAAATCTCTACCTTTCCCATCCGTGCCACTCTTCAGTCCTCTCTGTAAACTCCATATCCACACAATGGATACACCTGTCTCCACCCTAACAAAGAAAGATTGAGAATCTGTTCCTGCCCAGGAGAAGCTTCTCCCTTTGCACCTGGTCACCTTGGGAGCAGTGACCAAGTAACTGGCAGAGCACCAGCTGAGAGGTCTCTTGCCTACACTCACCTTTGCCACAAAGCTGGCATGGGTGAGAGGGTTTTTGGTTGCTGTTCAGCTGGCTGTTTGGTTGCTGCTCCCAAGGTTACTGGGTGCAAAGGAGCAGTGACTGAGATTGGTTGTTTTGAATGTGTAGACCTAATATCAAGAAATATGCAAGGTGTGTGTGTGTAAGTGTGTGTGTGTGTGTGTGCTAGGGTTGTCAGCCAAGAGGAAAGGGGTGGTAGCCAAAAATAAATTGGAGACCACTGGTTCAGAGCTTGCAAAGGTACTTTTTTTGGAGTACAATTCTCAGAGTCCTCCAGCTCCTGTGCTATGCTTTGGAAACAAAACTGAAGTAGATAACTTGTACTTCACTGTTGGCTAAGAAAAGGTTCAAATTATAAATAAAATACACTCTTCATTCCTCTCCAAAGCATGCTGATCCCCATCTTCTGTTTCAGGAAAATCTGTGTCAGCCTGAATCATTTGCAGATGGTGGGTGATAAATTGTCAACATTCAGTTCCCATAATGTCTCCATGTTCTGGCAAACATTAGTATCACACAAGAGGATTTTTGCCAATGTGAACTGACTAAACATTTTTTTAAAAAGAAGAGTAAAAAATGCCTACAGTCATATGTTTGGCTTCTAATCTTTGTTTCCAATATACAGAAAATAATTAAACTGGAGTTTAAAAAGTTTTGTTTTTATGCCTAAAAATGTGTGAAAAGGGTTGCAATCTTTTCTGTTTCCTGCTAGATTCCCTCATACAGGAGCAGTAAAAGCTGTTCTAACTTCATATGCTTTAATTTGCCAAGAGAACCATGGACAGAAAATGATTGTTTTCTGCTGCACTGTGAGCTTTACCAAATATCACTAGGGACGTTATCACACGGGGGCAAATCTGCTGGTTAATCCACACAAAACCCAAACAGAAACTGGATTAGTGCCCCGTGTTTTCACACGACGTCGCATAGAAACTGGACAGAAAGTGGACAGAAACTGGTGTTAACGGAGATCTTTTGAAATGCGGTTGTTTGGAGGAAATGCAAATGCTCAATTAAGGTAATTTCGCATTTACCGTAATGTGATAGCCAAATGCGCATTTGGGAGCATTTCCCTGCTTTTCCCATTGTTCCAACGAGCATTCCTCTATCTGCGCATGTGCAAGAAGCTCATTTCTAGTACATTTACGGGCTTTTCTCGCTTGTGTGTGAACGTTAAATACCCTTACTTTAATTTCGCAATTAAGGTAATTCCATTTGCGGAATCAAGGTTTATTTTCAGTTTATTTTCGGAATGCCTCATTTCCACTTTATTATCACTTTCTGGCCCACATGTGATAACGTCCTAAGAAACATTTGTTAATATGTAAAGGATATAGTAATTTTACACGCTTTTAAAAGATTGATATATTATTTTAAAAACCATTGTTACATCTACCCTGCTCTAGATGGGCACTGAAAGATAGTTCACATAGGGCTAACATAATTCTCTACCACAAAGCCAGGAAAATGTAGGACAGAATGTAGGACATTCAATAAAATGGAGGGCATGACCAATGAAAACCCCAAAACATTAATAAAATAAAAATACTTTAATAATAATAATAATAATAATAATAATAATAATAATAATTGCTGCGCTGCCAGATCAGGGAGGTAGCAGTGGCAGTTGAGGAGGCCTATGCATGGAAGAGAGGTGGCAGCAGTGGCGGCTGAGGAGGAAGCCCCAAGCATGGCAGGCAGCAGAGGAAGAGGAGGAGGCCCTGAAACCCCATCCCAGTGAGGCCTAGTGAGGAAACTAGGCCTCACAGGCTGCTGCCTCGCTGCCAAAAGCACAGATGTCTTGGAGAACTCTGTCAGAGGGTCACCATAATTCAAAGCCAATTTGATGGCAATTCAAAAAGGATGTTGAGAAACTGGAGCGTGTCCAAAGGAGGGTGACTAAAATGGTGAAGGGTCTGGAAACCATGTCCTACAAGGAACGACTTAGGGAACTAGGTATGTTTAGCCTGGAAAAGAGACGGTTAAGAGGTGATATGATAGCCCTGTTTAAATATTTGAAGGGATGTCATATTGAGGAGGGTGCTAGCTTGTTTTCTGCTGCTCCAGAGAATAGGATCCGGAACAATGGATGCAAGTTACAGGAAAAGAGATTCCACCTCAACATTAGGAAGAACTTCCTGACAGTGAGAGCTGTTCCACTGAACACACTTCCTTGGAGAGTGGTGAAGTCTCCTTCTTTGGGGGATGCTATGATTTTGAGTTCCTGCATGGCAGGGAGTTGGACTGGATGGCCCTTGTGGTCTCTTCTAACTTTATGATTCTGTGAGTCACCAAACTTGAGCACAACTGTGGAATGAGAGACCTCTGAACTCAAGAGGCGTCAGATCCCTGACTTCAGCCTAGAGCTTGGACCAACAGTGGTATACCTAAACCCAGTTCCACTACAGCAATAACAATAGTGAGTACATTTCTTTACTGCTTATCAGTGTACTTAAGCACTCCCTAAGTGATTTATAGCATATAAGCTAATTGCCCCCAACAAGTTGGGTACTCATTTTAGTGACTTCAGAAGGATGCCAGGCTAAGTCGACCCTGAACCCTTGGCTGGTGATTGTGAGTGAGTGGCTGTAGTACAGGGATTTAACCACTGCACCACCAGGGCTTCTCTACTGGGCAGAACATCTGTCTTCAGGAGATCTGCAGTCCACTGGCTCAGTCCACAAACACCCCAATATGCCAGCATGTGAGAGAGATGAAGCAATCTAAGTTCCAGGCCCAAAAGTTTTCCTTTGAGGTATCTCACTTTTGGAGAAAGGGTGGAATCTGAGAGGAAGCTTCATGACACAGTGGAGATGTGGGCAACTTCCAGTGGTACAGGGGGTCCCATTGGGCCATGAAGGGCTATATCCTCCATACTGCCTGAACCTACCCACATTTTTTACAGAGAGTGACATCACTGCTCATGTCTCCATGCCCAGGCAGGAGGAAAATCTCATTCTTTGCAAAGTACAGGAGAAGTCCAGATTGGGTATGGGATGCCTCCTGATAGCTTACAACCACACCTTGTCTTCTTGGAAAGAAACAGGAAAGCCTTCGGGCCAAAGATGGACTTCACATGCTGCACCGTTCCATCTCCCTTGCTGTGCTCAGCCCTGTTGGTTCCTTGCCTCAGACAGGAAGAAGCACGATTACACTGCCCACCTACAGCTTTGTGTTAAAAAAACAGCAACATCTCCGCCTATATATCCACACAGCACAACGATATCAATTTGGAAACCATTTTAACTGTGATGGGTCCATCCTGTGAAATTCTGCGGTTTCATGAGATACTTCAAATTCTCTATCAGAGATCTCTAGGGAATGCACGAGAGAATTCTAAATATCTTATGAAACTACAAATCTCAAAGTTTCATTGTATGGAACCATGGCAGTTGAAGTGGTATCAAGCTATTTTAATTATAAAGTATAGATGCACCCATAGTGACCCCTGCAGTGTTTCGAACAGTTTCAGTTATACTGAAGAGACACTCTTTACAAATATAGAGCAGCACTATAAATTTACTGAGAGCCAGCATGGTGTAGTGGTTTGAGTATTGGACTACGACTCTGGAGACCAGAGTCCACTTGGCCAGGAAAACCACTAGGTGACCCTGGGAAAGTCACACTCTCTTAGCCTCAAAGGGAGGCAAAGGCAATCCCCTTCTGAACAAATTTTGTCAAGAAAATCCCATTATAGGTTCACCTTAGAGTTGCCATAAGTCAGAATGACTTGAAGGCACCCAACAACAAGAAGAATTTTACTATTCAGGGCAATACCTTTTTACTCTCAACTGCTACTCAGTCTCTGCCCACTAGCACTCCCTCACTTCCTCCTTTTCCAGAAAAGTTCTGCCAAGGCACCACAAGCATCAATAAGGGTGGGTTGATGGATCATAGAAAACAGCCTAAACTTCTTCCTGTTGTTGTTCTTATAGAATCATAGAATTGGAAGAGACCACAAGGGCCATCCAGTCCAACCCCCTGCCATGCAGGAATTCTCAATCAAAGCATACCCGACAGATGGCCATCCAACCTCTGCTTAAAGACATCCAAAGAAGGAGACTCCACCACTCTCCAAGGGAGAGTGTTCCACTGTCAAACAGCTCTCACTGTCAGGAAGTGCCTCCTAATGTTGAGGTGGAATCTCTTTCCTGTAGCTTGCATTCATTGCTCCAGGTCCTGTTGTCTGGAGCAGCAGAAAACAAGCTTGTTCCATTCTCAATATGACATCCTTTCAAATATTTCAAGGCTATCATATCCCCTCTTAACCACCTCTTCTCCAGACTAAACATATCTAGTTCTCTAAGTCGTTCATGGTTTCCAGACCCTTCACCATTTGAGTCGCCCTCCTTTGGACACACTCCAGTTTCTCAACATCCTTTTGAATTGCCATCAAATTGGCTTTGAATTATGGTGACCCACTGACAGAGTTCTCCAAGACATCCTGTTATGAACAGCCATGTTAATATTCTGTAAACCAGAGGTAGGCAACCTTTTTGAGCTGGGGGCCGGGTTGCTGTCCCTCAGACAATTGGGGGGCCAAAGCACCATAAATAAATAAATAAATAAATAAATAAATATTTTTTATTAAAAAATAAAAAATATTAAAAAATATGCATGCACACTCTCTCAGCCCCAGAAAAGCCATGGCAAAACCCCTGTGGAGATTTTGCCAAGAAAACCCCAAGAACAAGTAATAACAACAATAATCGATATCATCATGGTGGGCAGCGGCGGCAGCGGCAGGACCGGCCTGGGGCCAGTCCAAAGACCTTGGGGGGCCGCATCTGGCTCCCGGGCCTTAGGTTGCCTAACCCCTGCTGTAAACTCAGGACTGCATCTATGTGGATCAGTCTATCAACATAAAATGTGATCTTCCTCTTTTGGGGACTTTAAGATAAATTTCTAGATTTAGACAGACCTATTAAAGTTTCCGATGCAGCATTTCTAATGTTCCCTTCTGTCTGATCGTTATATTTTTATTACAAACAAAAGGCATATGCCTAGGAAGGCTAAGCATTTTTGTTTGTGTGGGTAATGTGAGTTGCTAGACTCTGGAAAATGACTGTGATCCCTTCCAAACAGTTCATCTGTGTTTGATAGGTTGTGATGGTATCTGCAAAGGTCATGATCAAAAATGCTTTTCCTTTTTTTTCTTAGCATTGTATTGAATTAATACAAAAATCACAGAGTCCACTAAATCAGACTCATTGAAATAGTGATGAAAAATCCATATTTCCCCCAAGGACTAAGAAAAAGATGCTTTTGCAACATATTCTGTACATGCTAGAAATTTATTTTTCCTCAAAGGTGATACATGTGTCCTTATAGCTTTTTTATGCTGAAACAGACAAACATGGC
Organism: Phrynosoma blainvillii; assembly: GCA_026167975.1. Classification (NCBI taxonomy): domain Eukaryota; kingdom Metazoa; phylum Chordata; class Lepidosauria; order Squamata; family Phrynosomatidae; genus Phrynosoma; species Phrynosoma blainvillii. Next base: position 55,256,013 of record JANUYF010000002.1, on the reverse strand, counting down.
TATGTCTCTAGATATTCTGTATATGTGCATTTGGCAGCTTTCCCAATGTGAGAGAAACAGAACAAAATTTATCACTTTGGGCTTGTAGCTGGGAAGTGAGAAGAGCACAGAATTGCTGAGAGATCACTTTACCAAGCAATCAATTCAAGTGTCAACAAAGCAGTCAATGGCTCCTTGATCATGTTTTACATCAATTTTCCAATATTAGTCAAACCAAACCTGCAGATTGTCTCTTGGAAGAACCAAGTTGTTAACTGGGATCTTAATCACTTTGCAACAACTCCTGTAAAGAATTCACAAAATGTCCAGCATAGATCAGGCTAATGAAGCCATTCCAGTACTAATGGGTCACAAAAGTGAAAGAAAGGAAGATATAGCCAAAACCCACAATCTGAGGGCCTTTAGACTTGCATTTTCCCCAAATCACTCTGCCACAGGAATCATACTGGAAAGCTTATATCCCACCCAGCTCTTGTATTGTAAGGTAATCCTAAGACAAAACGGTCAGGGTTTTGTTGCTAAATCTTTGTCGGATACTCATTAGCTGAGAATAATCAGCTTACAGGAAGAATATTATTAGATGAAATTTGTGCATATTATCTTATTACTAGCATATTTATTTGAAAGAATTAAAAGAGAAATTATTATGGATTACTAAGATCCAAAATAGTACATAGTCCCTTTCCAAAGGTTATCCTTAGACAGGAGTAATTCCTCTAATCCAGGGGTAGGCAACCTTTTTGAGCTGGAGGCCGGATTGCTGTCCCTCAGACAATTGGGGGGGGCAAAGCACCAAAAATAAATAAATAAATAAATAAATAAATATACAAAAAATAAAATAAAATAAAATAATATGCATGCACATTCTCTCAGCCCCAGAAAAGCCATGGCAAAACCCCTGTGGAGATTTTGCCAAGAAAACCCCAAGAACAATAACAACACTAATCAAAATCATCATGGCGGGCGGTGGCGGTCCAAAGGCCTCGGGGGGCCGCATCCGGCCCCCAAGCCTTAGGTTGCCTACCCCTGCTCTAATCACTATGAAAGAGGAAGTGAGAAGCCAATTTTAACAGCAAACATTGGATATGCTTAGCTGCGGCTGGTGGCTCCAGAGTCTAAACTTTTAAGGAAAAAACCCAAGGTGCTGAACCTATTTGGGCAACAAAGTTCAGGACATGGAGAACTCCATACAGTTTACACTGAAACCCAGAGTGGAATGGCCTCATCAGCCTATTAATATTGGAGCTACCAGCCTCCACTAGTTATATTTATTTAAAATAAACCTATTTACTGCTATTATCCTGGTTTTATCATTAACCCCTGATGAATGGAAGGATCATTAAAGGTGTCATGGAATCAGTTAAGACAGGATGATTGAGCATCAAGACTTTCTCCCACCAGATTGTTGATGTCAGCTATTTGTATTTATTTATTTATTTATTGCCATTGAACTGTTCTTTCACTCCACTGTTGGCAAATAGAGAGTATCAAACAAAAGCCCTTTTGAAAAAGTTCCTGGCTTCTTTCTCAATTTTAGTGCAGTGTTATGCTTGCATACAGTGTCACTAAGAGGTCTTTGACTGGATCAATGTTTGTGCCATCACACTTTATGTCTTCCTCTTACAGAAGCCATTATTCCAATGAGAAGGGAAATTATTTTTAGTCTAAAGCATAGGATTGCATATATTATGTTGGTGGTTTCAAGAAATGTGACTAGTCTGATCCCATAAAATGAAAACAGAACTGAGCAACAAAGGGCCTCTACAGACGGCGCTCCAACCCCATGCCAAAGACGTCATCATGGTGCGCGCTGTTCTGCATGGCGTGCATTGTCAGGATGTCATCACGGCACAGCGTCTTAATGCACTGTGCTGGAAGAGGTGCAAAAGAGCCACCTGTGAAAGGACCACCTGTGAAAGGAGCAGTGTTTTGGCGCTCCTTTCCCAGGCAGTAAAAGGGAGGATTGGGGCCGACGTGTCTGGCAGCCTCGGCCTTGATCCTCCATTTCCCGGGGCGGCCCAAGGCTGCCCGTCTGCATCCCCCCAAAACTAATCTGCTGTTACATTAAAACCCTGCCCTCAAATATGTGTTTAGACTATGGGTGTGCAACTCAGGCTCTGGGTCTGAATTTATTCCTCCTGGAGTTCCAGTTCAGCTTTCTGGGATTCCTCACATGGCTAGTCCTTTTGCCATGACACTCTTATTTGGTAGTTTCCCAGCTTTGGTATGGATTTCCCACATTCTGTAAAGTTCAAATGACTTTCTTAAAGGCTTACTTACCAGTAAATAGCCAGTATGGTTATACTGATTTAAGTGTTGGACTCAGATTCTGGGAGACCAGAGTTTGATTCTCTGCTCAACCATGGACACCAATTGGATGTCCTTGAGCAAGTCACATACTCTCAACCTCAGAGGAAGGCCCCCTCTGAACAAATCTTGTCAAGAAAATCCTATGATAGGGTCACCATAAGTTGGAGTCAATGAGTGGCATCACTAGGGGGGTTCAGGGGGTGCGGACTGCACCAGGTGATACCCTATGGGAGAGTGACATCACTGCTCCTCAAACACCAACTTTTGGCAGAAATGTGCTGTGATATTCATCTGCTTCCCTTTAAAATGCTCTAAGAGATGGTGAGAGTGGGGTTAAGCTCAGTGGGAGGACAAAAGAGAGTCCCCAGAATTCTTTAAAATTAAAAATTCAAATTTCAAAATTTTAAACTTTTTTTTAAAAAAACATATTTTAACCAAATATTCTCTATGTTGTATATGTAAATACATTTAGGTTGTGCTTATGATATTGTAATTTAAAGGTATTAGTTTAATTTTGCTAATTGTTTATGTCACAACTATTAGCATTACAGTCAGTGGTATATGGGAATTATGACCTACGAATAACATTAGTGCAAAAAAGCATTACTAAGGATTCTGTAAGGTGTGAAATGGGAGGAGATCAATGGGATGTGTGACACCATGATTTACCGCACTGGGTGACACCAACCCTAGGGATGCCACTGGAGTCAAGTAGGAGACCGGTAACAACACCAACAACCAGCAATAAGAGCATTAAGCTAAAATACACTGGTGTTGTTGGTTCTGCCCTTTTGCCACACTCCCACAGAAATATCTCCTTCCTCCATGCATTGAATTTGGCTCTCATGATGAAAAAGATGTCTAATTTTTTGTTTAAAAGAATGGAACCCATATTTTGTGCATATTCTTTTGTGGAAGTGTGAGTTGGGGGTAGGATGGGGAATGCTGCACCCTATTCAGACTTTTGTCATCTGGCCTGAAGTAATCAGCTAGCCAAATTCCTGCACTCATAGGATGACAACAGTTCTTAATAGGCCCAAAGGGTCATTTTACAGCATCTTTACTGTTGTGGTGATAATAGTCTGTCTTTTGTAAATAATTCTGGTGCTTCACTTACTACAGTGTAGCCTTGTTGTCTGTATCATATGTCAATGGAGCTACCATTTAAAACAAAAGTACTTGTCAGACCTCAATATCTTGTGTCTATCTATCTATCCATCTATCTATTAATTTTATTTATGCCTGTCCCCCTCCACCACCACCCAGAGATGCTCAAGGCATACAGAGGTAAATGCACTAGGAAAAAAAAAATCAATTGAAACACAACAAAAATGTAGAATCAGCACCCAAACAATTAACCCCTCCTCATTCACCAGCATGAGAGCCAGCATGGTATAATGGCACGTGAAGTCAGAGATGGCACGTGAAGCCATTTTCCTTGGCACGCGGAAGTTGGGGAGGAGGAGGAAGAGGTGCGTGCCTGTTCCTCCTCCTTCCAGACTCTCCCTGGCATTCAGCTGCCTCTCTGGAGGCAGCTGAAGGCTGGGAACAGTGTGAGGGAAGGAGGAAAAAGAGGCATGAGCCTGTTCCTCTTCTTTCCCCTTACCCCCTGGGCCTTTAGCTGTCTCTGGAGAGGCAGCTGAAGGCCTGGAAGAGCGCAGGTAGGTGGTGGTGGTGGGGGAAGAAGTCCTGCCCCTGGAGGCTGGAAGTCCCAGCACTGACACTGAGTAACACCCGGTGCCAGAAGGCCTTTTAATTTGGGCACTCGGCCCCTAAAAGGTTTGCCATCATTGGCATAGTGGTTTGGGTGTTTGACTAGGATTCTGGAGACCTATAGTTCAAATCTCCATTGGGCCATGGAAACCCCCTGGGGGAACCTTGGGCAAGTCACGCTCTCTCAGCCTCAGAGGATGGCAAAGGCAAACCTCCCTCTAAACCAGGGGTAGGCAACCTAAGGCCCGGGGGCCGGATGCAGCCCCCTGAGGCCTTTGGACTGGCCTCAGGCCGGTCCTGCCGCCGCCGCCGCCGCCCGCCATGATGATATTGATTATTGTTGTTATTACATGTTCTTGGGGTTTTCTTGGCAAAATCTCCACATGGGTTTTGCCATGGCTTTTCTGGGGCTGAGAGAGTGTGCGTGCATATTTTTTTAATTTTTTATTTTTTTTAATTTTTAATTTTAATTTTAATTTTAATTTTAATTTATTTATTTATTTATTTTTGGTGCTTCGGCCCCCCAATTGTCTGAGGGACAGCAACCCGGCCCCCGGCTCAAAAAGGTTGCCTACCCCTGCTCTAAACAAACCTTGCCCAGAAACCCCCATGATAGGTTTGCCTTAGGGTACACAACAACAATAACATCAACATTCAGCTGCACACAAACGTTCATGCCAAAGTTGTGGCTCAGTAAAAATGCTTTTGATAGACGGCACAATAGATGGGTCCTTCATAGCTTCCTTTGGCAGGGAGTGTCAGAGTTTAGAGCACTGCATCTACAGGGAAGTGAAGGATCACATTTCTCTTTTGTTCTAAGGTTGTATACAATATCTGGATAGGCGAGTTGTATCCCAGTTTGCAGATGCAGCAGAAGAGAGGCTTATTTTTCTTTTTGATAATCTCCTGCCACTGGATTAGGGCTTTATTTTATTTTTTAGAGCCACAGTAACTAAATACCTTGCAGTGACATTGCATTTCCTCCTTTAGCTAAATGCAACTGTGAGTTAAATTCATCTGCTAGATTCAGGTCCCTTTTCTTACTTGCCTGATTTAAGCTTCTCTTCTTTATGCCCCAAATGCCATCTTGCCTTCATTTATAGATGATCCATTTTGTCCAGGATTATTAAAAGGCTCTGGCTGGATACTATCCTATTTGGATAGATCTATAAAGAGGGAAATAGGAAGATTGGCAATTTCAAGAGCTAAATATACAAGACTCCAAGAAATTTCCAAGTGCCTGTGATGTGGGGTTAAACAGGCAAATTTTATCTGCCTAGATATCTATATTTATGTTCATATATTGTATGGAAAATATCTGATGGATATATTTTACTGCATGAGTTCAAATATAGGAAACACATTGATAGTTTTGTGAAATCCACCCATCTCTGTAGGGGATGAAATAATGTAAAAGAAACTACAAAGCTCATGGCTAAAGCGGGGCTGGATTGGATGATCCTTGGGGTCTCATAGTCTATGTTTAAAACTGTGCATTTGCAAAGCAGTTGTAAAAGGCTTCTAGTTTTGGCTTCACTGGCTTCACTGAGAGTCCGTCGACGTAAAAATAAACTCTACTTTCCTGGATATTCCGAGGGTCTCTGTTCCTGTTTTGCCCACTACATCTCTACTTGCTAAGAAACATTTATTCAAAAGAAGCTGCAAGTATCACATCAGGCAGTAGCTGGCCCTTGTGTGTAACACTCATCCTCACAAGGCTAATAGAATCTCTCAGTAACAGGAACAGGATGAAACTAGATATTGAGCGGAATGGATATTCCCCACAATTACCCCATTTTTTTCCCAATAAAGGGATAACATTTGAAGATACATGCCTCAGAAGTCAGACGTGCACATTAAGTTTGTACTAAAATGCCAGAGACCAAAGGGCAAAGAAAGCATACTAAATGCAAGATATGTAGGTGAGGAAAGTCATGTGCTAAGAAACCAGACAGCTTCAGCACATGGGAGAGCACTTCAGTATATGATATTGAGTAGCATTATGTATTAATGGTAAAAGCACGGTAATGGGTTTGAAGTAGAGGAGGAGTCTATTATATGTGCAGAGATGTCTTTTGAGAGGGGAAGTTTAGGCTGTACTTCATTATACACTTATTTGGGATTAAGTCCCATTGAACCAATGGAACACGAAAATTCCAACTTTTCACCTCTTTTACATTGTTTTTAATTCAATTACTGTTTTAATATGATAATCAGATGAATTATATTTTAAATGTTATAATTTATTTTGCTTTTTGTTAGGACTATGCTTTTAGCATGTACAAATGGTGCCTGCAGTAAAGCGTTGCAGTATGGAATTACCCTCCAGAGTTTTCCTGCCAGCTATCCACCAACACAGTCCTCCAGGATATACCATTGTATTGCTTCCTCTCTTCTGCTTTTCAATTCCCTCTTTTTCAAAAATCAGCCTGCATTCTGTAGTCACAGAGCATGCTCTTTTTGGTCATTATCCATTAGTGTTCTCCCCACAAGATTCTTTGGACTTCTATAAACATCAGGCTTGCTGATCTTTTCCTCTTGTGCATGGATGCCAGAGGATGGGGGGCAGGGCATATATTTTTGGAGTACAATGCCCAGAATTTTGGGAACTGTAGTCCAAAAAAAAAAGGGGGGGGGAAAGAAAGAAAAAGAAAAAAAGAACACTTCCAAGCTCTGTAATAATGTTTGACTGAATTCAAAGATATAGCCATGTTAGTCTGTAGAATCAGAGATGTAGAGAGATCTTGTAGCACCTTTGAGACTCACTGAAAGAAAGATGTTGGCAGCATGAGCTTTCATAGACTAAAGTCTAATTCCTCAGATGCATATGGTGACTCAGATGCATATGATGAATGTTTGACTGTATAAGGATTCACAATCAGAGAGACTGTTGGCTCTTGGATTGCATATGTTCTCCATGATGCTGTGGGACGAGGAAGTAACTTGGCAATAACAACAACGACACCCAAAATCAGTAGACTGACAGTGCTAAAATGAGAGAAAGGAAAGAGAAAAAGAAAGTACAGACCACAATCCACAGTTTTTGCACCCATGGGTTCAACCATCCACCATCCACAGTATGAAAATATTCCAAAAATATATAAATTCCAAAAAGCAAACCTTGATTTTGCCATTTTATATAAGGGACACCATTTGACTATGTCCATTGTATGGGACTTGAGCATCCACAGATTTCGGTATCCATGTGGGATCCTGGAACCAAGCCACAACGGATACCAAGGGCCCACTGTACTGGAATACAGAGAAAGTGCTGGAACTTGAAGAGGGTTGTTGTTTTTACAGATCTAGGAATGCCATGATAAGACAGTCATTATAAATCATTCAAGGAAGTCAGTTTATGATTGAAATTGTCATCTGCTATATTTTTCTGATTGCTTTGATGTTTTAATACTGCAGATAACATGCAGGTGAATAGTGCCACCCTATCCATGCCTAGACAAAAGGAAATCCCACTAAACTCTGTGAGATATAACCACAGGTAAGTGTGCATAGTAGGGATGGGGAACTTTTCACTCATGGCCTGTTGTGGTTCATGGGAGGAGGTTCCAATCTGGCATCCTGGCTTCCCTGTTGCCCTTGGTTGAAGGAAGACCAGGGATCCCCCTCTCTACTCCTTGTGCTGCAATGGGCAGTGTTGGTGCCAGTTTTTAAAACCTCATTGCAGTGTGCGGGGCATTTTGGAAGAGTGCGGTTTGAGAGGGAATGGCTTTCCTGTCTCAAAGCCCCAGTCCTCCATCTCCCACTGCAGTAAAGGTTTTTAAATAGTCCATTGGTACTAGTGGAAGACTTTTAAAATTCCATTTATAGTGTGGCATGGCAGTTGGTGCATATATCTGCATATGAGGCCTAAATCTAATTGTTAGTTCGAACAACAGGGAACCTATTGAATATATGGAATTTACGTACATATTGCCTTACTAAGCTCCCATTAATTCAATGGGTCCATTCTAGCTGGAACTAGCCTAAGTAAAAATATGCAGTTTTAGGTCTGAGTGAGTGTGTGATTATGTGCGCAAGTGCATTTGTGACAATGAATTAAGTCTGAATCATAGAGTTGGAAGGAGTCACAAGAGAATCTGATCTCCTTCCAGCTAAAGCACTCCTGAAAGATTCCCATCCAACTTCTGTTTAAAGACCTCCAAAGATGGCAAATCCACCATCCTCCAAGTCAGTCTATTATACTTTTGAAGAGATCTTACTGTAAAGTTCTTCCTAATATTTAGGCAGAATCTCTTTTCTTGTAATCTGTTGGTTCATGTTCTCTAGTTTCTGAAGCAGCAGAAAGCAAGCTTGTTCCATCTTCAACATTACATCCCTTCAGATATTTAAAGATAGCTCAATCTGGGCATTGACATTACAGGCCCCATGTCAGCAGTGGAGTGCACTGTCAACATTCAGTACTACATCTGAAGACGTAGATTCATATCTTCAAAAGCTCATGCTAGAATAAAAACCAGTTAGTCTTAAAGGTGCTGCCACATTTCCTTTCCTTTCCCCTCTCCCTCTCCCTTCCTCCTTCCTCTAACAAAAATTTGCAAAATGGCCAAACATGTTAGAATATTTGGGGAGTTAGAGTCTAACAAAGCAAATTTTCAAGTTTTGGGTCCTACCTATGGACGTTATCACATGGGGGAAATCTGCTGGTTAATCCACACAAATCCCAAACAGAAACTGGATTTGTGCCTCACGATTTCACACGACGTCGCACAGAAACTGAACAGAAACTGGTGTTATCTGAGATCTTTTGAAATTCGGTAGTTTTGAGGAAATGCATTTGTGAAATTACAGTAATTTCGCATTTACCGTAATGTGAAAAGCAAATGCACATTTGGGAGCATTTCCCTGCTTTTCCCATGGTTCCACGACGAGCATTCTACTATCTGCGCATGTGCAAGAAGATCATTTCTAGTACATTTATGGGCTTTTCTCACTTGTGTGTGAACGTTAAATGCGCTTACTGTAATTTCGCAATTAAGGTAATTACGTGTGAAAGCCTTTTGCGGAATCAAGGTTTATTTTCGGTGTATTTTCGGAATGCCTCATTTCCACTTTATTATCGCTTTCTGGCCCACGTGTGATAACGTCCTATGACTGGCATCTGACCTCCTATGTGCTTGCTCGGGACCAAATTGGCTCTTGGCCCAAAAAAGATTTCTCACTCTTAGTATATATGATTATGGCCTAAATGTAAATTGTCTGAGATTTATTTTTCTTACAGTGAAGCAAATTGTTCTCTCTAGGCCAAAAATATACCCACTTCTCTGTGCTGTGTGCCTGATAAGTGAAGAGGGAATTGTTGAATCATAGCTCTTCTCTACTCCAGAGGCCTGAAATCGCTGGGTAAAATGGTCAATTTCATGAGCATCTCAGAAAGGATAAGAAATAATTGGACTAGGGCATTCTGAAAACACTAGGTCTGTGATCCAGTTCTGTCTGAAGGGTATCTTTCATCACTGAAGTGAGCAGAAAGGTTGCTGCTTACAAGAACTCTCCACAAAAATCCAAGTTATTATAGGGTTCCTATTTGTTTTTGTATGCCTTGAAGTTATTTTCAACTTATAGCAACCCTAAGGTGGATATAGTATATCTTGATTTCAGTAACATCTTTATTAATGACTTGGATGATGGTATTGGGGGCATAGTTTGACAAGGTTCCCCATGACATTCTTGCAAACAAGCTGGTAAAATGTGGGCTAGACAAAGTAACTGTTACATGGATTTGTAATTGGTTGACTGGCCGAACCCAAAGGGTGCTCAACAATGGCTCCTTTTCAACCTGGAAAGAAGTGACCAGTGGGGTGCCACAGGGCTCTGTCCTGGGCCCAGTGCTATTCAACATCTTTATTAATGACTTGGATGATGGTATTGGGGGCATAGTTATCAAATTTGCAGACGACACCAAATTAGGAGGAGTAGCTAATACCCCAGAAGACAGGATCAAAATTCAAAATGACTTGAACAGACTAGAAAGCTGGGCCAAAGCTATCAAAATGAAATTCAATACGGAGAAATGTAAGGTACTCCACTTAGGATGGAAAAACAAAAAGCACAGATATACGATGAGGGACACCTGGCTGAATGAAACTATGTGTGAAAGGGATCTAGGAGTCCAGGTAGACCACAAGCTGAACTTGAGTCAACAGTGTGATGCAGCAGCTAAAAAGGCCAATGCAATTTTAGGCTGCATCAATAGAAGTATAGTGTCTAGATCAAGAGAAGTAATAGTGCCACTCTATTCTGCTTTGGTCAGGCCTCACCTGGAATACTTTCCAGTTCTGGGCACCACAATTCAAAAAGGATGTGGAGAAACTGGAGCATGTCCAAAGGAGGGCAACTAAAATGGTGAAGGGTCTGGAAACCAAGCCCTATGAGGAACGACTTAGGAAGCTGGGGATGTTTAGCCTGGGGAAGAGAAGGCTGAGAGGTGATATGATAGCCTTGTTTAAATATTTGAAGGGATGGCATATTAAGGAGGGAACAAGCTTGTTTTCTGCTGCTCCAGAGACTAGGACCCAGAACAATGGGTGCAAGTTCCAGGAAAAGAGATTCCACTTCAACATTAGGAGGAACTTCCTGACAGTAAGGGCGGTTCGACAGTGGAACACACTCCCTCGGAGTGTGGTGGAGTCTCCTTCCTTGGAGCTCTTTAAGCAGAGGCTGGATGGCCATCTGTTGGGGATGCTTTGATTGGGAGTTCCTGCATGGCAGGGGGTTGGACTGGATGGCCCTTGTGGTCTCTTCCAACTCTATGATTCTATGAACATATAATGGAGTTTTCTTGGCAAAATTTGTTCAGAGGAGTTTTGCCACTGCCTTTCCTTGAAGCTGAGAACATGTGACTTGCTCAAGGTCACCCAGTGATTTCATGGCTGAGCAGGGAACTGAACCCTAGTCTCCAGATTTATAGTCCAACACTAAACCACTTCATTATGCTGGCTATCATTATAGGGTTACATACAGCACATATTTCAACCTACTAACATACTTTGGAAGCATTGTCACCTCCAGATGGACGTATATTACATATTTCAGTTTTCACCACCGATTGGCCAGCTCTTGCATCAATTGCAGAGTCACATCCTTCTCTCTATATTGGCTGGACTTCACTATCACAATTATGAATCTGTAACTTAGAATTACTCATTCATAACTGATTCATATTATTGGTCCCTATATATTCATGATCATATCACTATTGCTATGATTGTAAAAGTTCCCTGGCCCTACTTTAATAGGCAGCAGCTACTATGAGCAATGGAGTTATGTTCTCTCTGACTGGGGTGCAGCATACTGAAATTTCCACCCCTTTCCCATCAGTGATCTTTAGTATGAGGAAAAACCACAACAGGAATCTTGCTTTTGATTATTGAACCTGAGAGCAAGCACTAAGTAGCTGATCTGGGATCTCGGACAATATAATCAGAGGTAAGGTCCTACAGCACTTATTGAGTGCTTCATAAACAAAAATAATGTTGTGTTGGTCAGCATAATGACAGTGTCAATGACCACAAATGCCGCTTATTATCATTTTTTATTTTTATTCATATTAGTGCCAAGTGAGCTGGGACTTGGGAGTCTGTGCTTATTATGGTGACATTGGTGGCCTGTGGGGCTACTCTATGTGGTAGGATCTTCTTGAGGACGGCACTCCCATGTGCACCCCATTGCTGGCTATATGTCAGTTTAAAATGGATTTATTTGTGCAAACCTTTATGGTAGAAGCAAGTATCTTGCTGTTATCTCTCTTTTTTTTGGATGTGATTTTATATTCTTACATATTTTACATATATTGATGATTTTGGAATTATTATTTTCATTGCGTTTGTGTGCTATTTTGTGTTTTCTGAAGGCCATCAGGTGCTCTGAATGGTTTGAGACAAAGGGCAGCTGTAAATGAAAAATGAATAACTAAATAATGATACACATAACTAAGTTACACTATGACTGCAAAATATTGAGTGATAGTGTCACTCTTTTTCTGATGTATCCATAACTTACTTTTAAAGTTACAAGGTGTGCATGAATTCACTTCATGACACATTTTTCACTACAAGCAGGCCGCTTGTAGCATTCTGATGATTTCAAAATGTAACTAAAAGTAACCAATTTCATTACTTTTGAATGACAAGAAAGTAAAGTTACTTTTTAAAATTAAAACTTATGACAATAACTAACTATTTTCAGGGGGCTTAGAATTATGACCGTACCTAATTTGTTTTTTTTAAATCAGCCTCTGCTTGTAACCATATCCTGAGTGTATGCTTAAATTATGAACTGCCAAGAATTGTGCTAGCTGTTTAAAATGCTATTTTATAGGCTCATTTTGGGAAGATGCACCAATTTCCCCCCCTAACTGCTCGGTTTCAACCTGCAGTTTGAAATGGATGAATAATCTTATGAATTATGATGAAGGGGAAATGCTTTCCTTTCAGAAAACTGTACTAACACATTTCACAAATCTCTGTTAGAAACAGATTAAGCCAACAAGAGCTGTGTATCAATGCGTCTTCTCCCAAGGTCTTGTTTTGTTCTGAGATGCATTTTAAATGCAATCATGGCAAGTCACCTCATGTGCATCCTTTCTCTGCATACATTTTGTCATCCGTTCTTTTCTCATTGCCAGGCAAATGGAATTCGAGGGACTTCTAATGATGAGCTGGGCTCTCCTATGCCTCTGCACCTGACCTTCCTAACTAAACATCTGACAGAGCTTTCATAGACAAGTTGACAGTCTGTGTGAAGGACAGGCCACTGAGCAGACACATCAGAAGCAAATCAAAAGGCAGGCAGAGAGTGATATTTACTGATTGCTCTCTGACAAATTCAGATCCTGACATTCACCAGAATATGAAACTGCACCCTTGTTCTCTCTGTACCCATGTATGCTGCTGTCTGCCTCCCTGCATGACATTTCTATGATGACAGTTTTGAAACTAGTGGTAAAGCTAAGCTGGTTTTTATACTATGTCAGAAAAGAATGCTTGAAAGGCTTAAAAGGCGGAACTGAATGTAAACTGAAAAGAAATTCTTAAGACTCTCATGCCAATGGGATTATTTCTTAATTTTATTAGTGTTAATAGTTACAATTATATCCTGTCCTTTTCTAGACTGCTCCTCAGGAAATGACATTTACAAATCATTCCTTTAAAAACTAGACAAGGCCACAGTGTCACCCAAGAAAGTGTCATGCACATTTTGGGTCCTTTAAAAAACTCAGGTGCACAGATATATTAACTATTTTATCCTCATAAAAACCTTGTCAGATTGATCAGCCTAGGAGAGTGATTGGCAGTGAAAAATCATTCAGTAAATTTCATGGCTACCAAATCCCAGTCTAACACTCAAACTACTACAACACACTGGCATGACATATGTACTATTTAGCATTTTTAAAATATATGAAAATAACGATGCTAGATATTAGAGATACACAAGCAGATGCAGATTTTATACATGTAAACAAGCTGTGATACTGCAGAAGTTGAGTTATAGTCTTAATTACATAATTGGTCTCAGATTTCCTAGAATTCTCATGACTGAGCTTCTGAAAGAGCATATCTGGAAGGAAGTTTAATTGAAATCAATGCAACATGTTTGTTGCTGAATATTAACATGCAATTCTGTGAGCGCTGATTTAGAACTGTGTTGAATGGGGTGTAAAGCTAGAGAGGATTACAAAACTGTGCTGTAAGTTTAGAAGTTTAATAATGTTCAGAAGTTTAATAATGGAGAGGACACAAAGATCAGAGAATCACTCAACCAACATGGCCATACAGAGGCAGGTATGCTGCTGGTTTTATGCTTCCATTTTGTACTGTTCCATATTGAACCAGAAACTATACAGAAGCTATATCCAGGGGTAGCCCTGTTGAACATATAGCAAAGTATAAACTGGGTCTCAAACCAAAGATGATCAGAATCTCAAAGGAAGTAGCTTTTTGTCTTGCTAGTGGAATTTAAAGTTTATTTCCTGGACTTTAAGGATCTTCCAGTACTCTCATGGCCAGAAGGAGGAGGGATTTGCCTGTATGAATACCCTTCCATACCATCTGAACTGAGGACAACAACTACAACATCTTGAAAAAATGCATGCCTATGACTAATACTATCCTTTTTTTCTCTTTTTTTTCTCCTGCATGATTTTAAACACTTTTGCCTGATGAAGAAGCCAGTGGAGCTTTGAAAACTTGCAACATGTGTATTATGCATTTTGGCTGGTGGATTTTGGATGATATTATACTGAAGCTATAACCATGTCTGTAAGAATGTAGTTACACCTTTTATATAAGAGTAGCTGGTGAACTGAGCTGGAGAAATGCCTTATCCCAGAACTGTAGGATGAGACTCTCCACGCTTGTTTAGCCAACTAACCCCTAGTGCTTCCACATGATCAAGAACACCGATTCTGTTGGGCTCTCAATCTTATGAAGAATTGTTTTTGGATCAGCTAACTATAACTACAGTGGGCCCTTGATATCTGCTGGGGTTTGGTTCCAGGACTAACAGTGGATACCAAAATCTATGGCTGCTCAAGTCCTATTGAATACAGTGGCATAACAAAATGGTGTCCCTTATATAAAATGGCAAAATCAAGTTTTGCTTTTTGGAATTTATATTTTTTTAATATTTTCAAGCCATGGATAGTTGAATCCATGGATAGAGAATCTGTGGATACTGAGGGATGACTGTACTGCTTATTTCAAGATCTTCCCTATCAAGACATGCTTCCAGAAGGTATGTTTCATTGTGTCTTCCATGATTAGACTTTGCTTATGTCTGATGATGGCTTAAACCAACTTCTGGGAAAACTTACATAGGAATGGAGTACATATTGAACAATAAACTCACTGAATTATACATGTATTCTGTTGTAGTTTCCTGGAACACTGCTCCCAGAATGCTAGCTAGCTGAGGAATTGTTTGAATTATACTCCAAAAGCTACTTTTTCAAACTCTCCGACTCATGCTGAAACTACCTAACTTCCCTGTCATCTTATATTCCTAAACAGCATAAAAAAGGACAACTCTACAACTGTAATTCTGTGGATCCATAGCTTAACTCTGACCTTCTTTATGGAGCCATTTCAAGTGGGGAGTATTAATATGATATCTATTACTTTGCCTCCTGTATTAAATATGTGATAATTCTTCTTCTTTTGGCCAGATTTGTAATTCAATTGATAATACTTTTATGTCCCTTTAGAGTAATTAAAAAAAGAGCACTTACAGTAAATTGCATCACTTGGTTCTATTTCCATGCCAGGTTTTCTTCATTTGAACATTTTAAGCTCAAAATGAATGCATAGCAATGTGCAAACATCATTTCTTTCTTCCACCTCTTTGGGAATTCTTCAATTTTTCTGCATATAGAAAAACTCAAGAAAACATTAAAAGGAGGCCTTTAGGGAAGAGGAATTACTGTGATATCCTTTTCAATTAGTAGTAGAACAATAAAATAAGGAATGTCCGGAGTTAAGTTTAACCGGAGTTAAATACTAGCGATATTGTAGTTTATAAAAGTTTAACTCCGGTTAAACTTGCCAGAATGAAAAAATCTTCCGATATTAGATGTTGGAAATGTGAGAAAAGGGATGGTTCTTTTTTCCCACCTTTGGTGGAAATGCCAAAAAGCGAGAGATTATTGGGGAAATATAATAAAGGTAATATCCGAAATCGTGGGAACTACTTTGGAAAATAATCCACAGATGTTCTTATTGAATATGATAAAGGATCTTGATTTAGAAAAAAAAATTGGTAAAGTATTGTTCAATCTTATTGCTGCAGCCAGAATAATGTATGCTTCTATGTGGAAACAAAAGGAAATACCGTCTGTACAGAAATGGATGATGAAGGTTATGGACATAATAGAAATGGATAAACTGACAAATTTAATGAAAGGAGAAAATGAAGAGACTTTCAAGAAAACCTGGAAACCGGTGGTGGACTATTGGAAAAAAAATAGGAAATTAGTTACTACAATAGGTTTGTTATAGAATATATATATATATATATATATATATATATATATAAAAGCACAATAGATATGCTATAAAATGATAAATATAAACTAAATGATCTTGTATAATAATTAAAGCGAGATAAGATCATGTCTTTAAGTTAAATCATGTAGGGTGTGAGATGAAGAAATATATTGTAACAGAAGTTAGGAAAAAAGGGCAAAGCACAAGGAATGTCTGGTGAAGGAAGTATTTTAAATGTATGTAGGAATTATATGTTTGTATGTATGTTTGTATATGTTTATGTTTATAATTGTGTGTTCGTCTTGTTTTTTTATTTTCTGTTTTTTTGGTTTGCTTTGTTTGTTTTGTTTTTGTTTTCTTTTCTTTTTTTGCTTTATGTATACATGGATATATATATGATACGTAATTGTTGATTTAAGAATTGTTGAATAATTTTATGTAATTAACGTCTTTTTAAATAATAAAATTTAATAAAAAAAATAAGGAATGTCATGTAATAAGAGAAGGTTCCAATAATTATACATGAAAGGATATTGTGATCTTGACAACATACCATACAGAATCATAACATAGGGAAAAGGGCATAAAGTGGCCAAGTTGTTTGTGGGATTCAGGCAGCTGAAGTTCCAAAAAGTAACATTTCCAAGTACAAACTTAATTAATTCAAGTGGTGTGGATAGCTGTAGGTGTTTTTGGTGTTTTTGGTTGTGATTCTAAATCATTATTAAAAATATTTGGGTTTGTAGACTCAGTACAACTTATCTGTGATCTAGTGTTGCTGCCACTACCTTCCACAGCACTTTTAAAGTATCCATTCCTTGTCCAGTTTTTAAGGCAGCAAGATAATTCAAGAAAATATCACACATGGAAACGGAGTCAACAGATCTCAAAGCAGGGGTGAACAAAGTGTGGCAATGCCACAGTGACATGAGTTGTTAGGGAAACCTGGTTAGACCCAGCCAGTCACTTCCTTTCAAATGCTGTGAAGGTATGTGTGTCTCTCTGTGTGTATAATATAAACTAGAGGCTGGTCTGTTAAAGAGAGCGAGGTGCTGGATGAAATTGAGTCAGAAAGAGAGTGTGAGGGCTAGTCAGGAGGAGGAGAAGTTCTGAATAGGGTTTTGGGAGCTGAGAATGTGGAAGGGGTTCAAGGAGAAGTGCTGCTTTGTTTGAGGTGTTACTGGGTACTGTGTGTGGAACCAACCTAAGGCTAGATTTTATTATATCTCTCTCTCTCTTCCAGCAGGCCTTTCCTGATTAGATTTCCTGGCCTTAGGACTCCCCTTATCCCTTCTTTAATTTGGCTGCAACTACTGCCCTGCCTACTATTTGTTTGTTGGTCCTAGGACTGTTCATTTTAATTGACTGTTTTAACCATCTTGTTTTAATGTTAATATTAGTTTAATTTTCTTTTAAGGGGTGGGAGGGTTGTGGGATTTGGGATTGTATTTTAATATTGTATGAAGTTTTAAACTGCTGTGAGCCGCCCTGATTGTTTGACAGAAGGGCGGGATATAAATATTTTTTTAAAAAATTATTATTATTATTATTATTATTATTATTATTATTATATAAATCTTGAATATTTTTGTTTTCTACATCTGTCTGAATTTAATTTAATAATTAGCAAGGGCAACTGCTCATGCTTTACCACACTGAACTCACTGATCAACACAACCCCTCTCCAGTATAGAGCTCACCTGGAGATCTGAAGCCCAGATTCAGGGAGGGATCTCAAAAGTAAAAGGGTAGAGTGAGTGACAGGAGCTCTAGGGTTGGAACTGTGGGGCCAACCTGGAGAAGAATTCCATCACATCCCTTCCCCTCTCTCTGAAGCCCCATCCTCTGAGAAGGGGCAGAAAAGCAGCTCCTGAGTAAATGCCCACTTCAGGCAATACTCCTTGAAACTGTGGCTTAGTTGGCTTCATTCCTCCTTCATTGCTCAGGGAAGGTGAGAAGGGAGCAAACCAAGTTCTGAACTGATTGAAAGAGTATTCCAAAAGATATGTCTGGCTTGGATCATACAAGTTTCTGGATTCTGAAAAATCCAAAATGTCCTTAAGCAATTTCCTTTTGGCGCAGTTGACAAAGAAGACCTAGTGGACCTCTTAAAAAGAAATGACATGACTACTGAACTGATGGACTGACACCCTTTATTGTTAAGAGATTAATGCTATGAAGCAGCTTTAGGAACAACTAAAGGGCAAGCAAGCAAAGACTCAAGTAAGTTTGAGTGAGCCTCTTCTAAGACCTATTCTGTGAGAGCGATGGTTGCAAAGAAAGCAAAGCATAGAAAATATATTTTTGTCTAATATCTCCCAGAATCCTCCAGCCAGCCTGGAGGGATTCTGAAAGTTGTGGTCCAAAAAGCAGAGTTCCCAAGCTGTGCTTTTCTGTCACTACTATTTCAATGCAGTTTTGTCCAACAGAGCTATTTTTACTGATATGGGGTTTATTGCATTCTGCCTGTGGAAGAGCAGAACAAAACCTCAAGAGGCAATGGGATGTGAAAACAACAACAAGCAATGTTGATGGCAGTTGGTTGTCTTACTTTAGAGATGAGAGTCTCTAAAGTTCATCTAGTCTAACCTACTGTCAGTGTTCGAATCTGCAACTAAAGCATCCCTGGCAGTTACAAAACTCCTTCATTTCCAATATCCAGGGGTCCTATCACACTACACAATTATAGTACTATGATTCCACTTTAACTTCTATAGCAATATCCTGTGGAATTTTCGAATTTGGAATTTAGGGAGTTATGTTTAGAATTCTCAGCCAGAGAGCTCTAGTGCCTCAGCAAAGTACAAACGCCAGGATTCTGTAGGATGCCACCATGGAAGTAAAATGGAATCAAAGTGCTATAAATTGTTAGTTTGAAAGGGTCCCATGCAACACAAACCCAGCTTCATTCTCCATTGGACCTGCTATCTAGAACTTTTTTGCAATTGGTTTTTCCTTTCCAAAATCCTGTCAAATTTATTTCTATTGAAATCCATTTGGTTAGTTTTGACTCAGTTCTCCAACCTGATTCTATCTTTGTAGGTATTCAGTACGCCTCCCAGTTTGGTGTCATCTGTAGAGTTGATAGTTTGCCCTCTATTCTTTAAAGCAATCATTTATAAAAAGCCTGAACAATAATACAAGAGTTTTCATGCTACACAATTATGGTGCTATGAATCCACTTAGGAATCCACAGTAGTAGGGAGGGTACTTAGAATTCTTAACCAGAGAGCCAGAGAGCCTCACCAAACTACACATGCCAGAATTCCATCAGATACAACCAGGGCAGTTAAAATGGAATTATAGAATCATAGAATCTTTTTAGATTGTAAGCCTAAGGGCAGAGAAATGTCTAATTAACTAATTAATATCTGTAAAGTGCCATGTAAATGTATGGCATAATAATAATAATAATAATAATAATAATAATAATAGAATCATAGAGCTGGAAGAGACCACAAGGGCTATCTAGTCCAACCTCCCTGCCATGCAGGAACTCACAATCAAAGCATCCCCGACAGATGGCCATCCAGCCTCTGTTTAAAGACCTCCAAAGAAGGAGACTCCACCACACTCTGAGGGAGTGTGTTCCACTGTCGAACAGCTCTTATTGTCAAGAAGTTCCTCCTAATGTTGAGGTGGAATCTCTTTTCTGTAGCTTGGATCCATTGTTCCGGAGCAGAAAACAAGCTTGCTCCATCCTCAATATGACACTCCTTCAAATACTTAAACAGGGCTATCATATCACCTCTTCTCCAGGCTAAACATTCCCAGCTTCCTAAGTCTCTCCTCATAGGGCATAGTTTCCGGACCCCTCACCATTTTAGCCTCCCTCCTCTGGACACTCTCCAGATCATAGCACTATAATTGTGTAATGTGAAATTTCTCAGTAGAGTGAGGAGCAGCCATTGTTGAACACACTTTGGCTTCAGTCTATCAACAAGGAACATATCCACCTAACAGAAACAGGCTCATGGGTCAGGCAGTCACAGATTTCTCCAATTTTAACAAGATGAAGTTGCATTTCTCTTTTAATTATAGTAAAGATGTTTCAGTTTTCATCTAGAAATATAAATTTGCACATACAGCTCTTTGTCTTCTATTCTCTGTTTTTGTGGTCATTTCTTCTTTGGTGATGTATGTATTCTCCACCATCACCACCCTGTTGGGAGGTGTACACACATTTTTTGTACATGTCTGTAAGCAATTAACAGTGACCAATAAAATTGTTGGTGCTCTCGATAAATTAAATAGAACCATCCCAAATGAGGGTAGATTGTATCCACAATGTATCCATTATCCAAGTTAATTAAGAGCACAATATAATAATTTAGTAAAGGGTAGCAGAGAGCAAAATACAGAGAAAGTATTAAGTAGACGTAGAAAAATCTATTGGTTTTTTTGTCTGTTTATTCCTAGCAGTAGCAATATGACTTCCCATAATGTCATTCTTTGAGTTTTTAAAAATTTATGTAGCTTTCAGACACATATTTTTGGCCAGTTCTTGGGGTTATTAAATGAATGCTCTTTAATGGCTTTCTCCAAGAGCAACTGCATTCTTGTTCAGTATACAGTGGGGCCTTTTGTCTGCTGGGGATAACCCAGGACCCTCTCCCCCATGATACCAAAATCCATGGACACTCAGGTCCCATTAAATACAATGGCATAGTAAAATGGTGTCCTTTACATAAAATGGCAAAATCAGGCTTTGCTATTTGGAATTTATACCTTAAAAATATTTTCAAGTCAAGCATGCTTGAATCTGTGGATGAAGGATCTGTGGATTTGGAGGACAAACTGTAGTAAGTTCTAGTTAACACAAACACACACACACACCCCAACATCACAAGTCCAGAATTCCACACATTCATTTCAAAATGAAGGGACATCAAATAAAGTAGTAGCAGTGTTATGGGAAAAGCTGAATATCATAAATTGAATCACTGTATCATTATAGAAAACATCCCCTGTACAAAGTTAGAGATGTCTGTAGGGTTTTTTCTGCCTCCTTTTACAGGATTTGTCTGTAATTGATGAACTAGAAGAGGAAGGTGTATTATAGTGCCCTTTAAATGACAATGAAATACTGTTCAATAGCTAGAACATATCAGGATATGCTTCAGAAAGGCAAACCTAAAGTAGGTCATATGAAGTACACATGATTATAAAATTGATGGGACGACATGCCATAGAAATAGATCTGAGATCAGCAGGGAGATAGGGAACTGTGGAGCCAAGAAAACGGCAGGTAGGGCATTAAAAATGTGTTAACTCCTTATTCTAATCCTGGATAGACTCTCCCCTCATCTTAAATGTGGAGTAAGAGGAGATCTGTGCAAATGAACAAAAAAGGAGCAGGAGTTTGTCCTCTAACAATGTAGTTCAAATCTGGCTGTATATTGAAGCAGAATGAACCAATTGAATCAATTGGCTGATGCTGAGAGGCAACTGCAAGATGTTAGAGGAGAGGTCTGAATCATACAGCTTAGGTTGGCACTTACTGCATGACATCATCCCTATTCTGTTATTATCTTGTTGAAGACGGTTTTAAACGTGCTTATTTCTATTAACAACAACAACAACAACAATTAATAGCCCCCTTTCCTGCTTCTGCAGGGCTATGATTTGCAGGATAGGGGATCCATCACTTGACCATCTTAAACAGCTTTTAAAAAGCTGTTAAGACAGATCTCTTCCAGCAGGCTTTCCTGAGTAGATAACTGGCCACCAAAAATAGTTAAGCCTGACCCTGACTTATCCACTACAGTTATTTTAATTTATTTGTTATTTATTGTATTTTATTACAGTTTGTTATTTTTTTAGTTTGTTTTTAAACTTTGATGGTTTAATTGTATTTTAGGGGGGTGGGCTGTTGGGGGAAGGGATTGTTCGTTTTATTATGTATTTTACAGAGAGGCGGGATATAAATAAATTAATACATTAATAATAATAATAATAATAATAATAATAATAATAATAATATGAAAGATCAATTGCACTTTTGGGGTGTCAGTGGGTGTGTTTTGTGTGATCAGGGAGAAGGAGAAGCCTCCTTTTCTAGCCCTGTTCAGTCACTACAACATTATAATGTAACCTAAGGCATGGTGTGCTAATGGTGCCCCTCATTCTCTCTCCCTCTCTCTCTTTCACACACACACACACACACACACACACACACACACACACACACACACACTGTCACACAAGTCTGTAAATATCAGGGAGGCCCCCACCAAAAGAAAAAAAAAGAGGGAGATCTTTTTAAAGGTAACCCTCTCTCTCTGTGCATGCATATGTGCCAAACTATGAAAAGAGGTGGTACTGTGAGTAGTACTGGGTAGGCACTGCCAAATGCTGCACATGATAAGGTTTTTGCAAGAGTGAAAGCTGCAATGCCAGGAAAATTATAAAGATGTGACAGGGAGGAGAGTAGTCCAAACTGAATAGCACTTTTGAAAACAGCACAATTTTAATGGGAGAAGAGGCTCCTGAGATAAGGTTCTAAGAAGTGAAACCATGGCTGCCTGAAAACTGTTTACCCCCAAATGTTACCTTTTATGGTTTATGTGATTAGTCAGTTAAGTTCTTACATAAGTCATTTCCGACTTATGGTGACCCTAAGGCAGGGGGGTTTCCTGGCAAGATTTGTTCAGAGGAGGTTTGCCATTGCCTTCCCCTGAGGCTGAGAGCATATGACTTGTTCAAGGGTTTCGTGGCTGAGCTGAGAATCAAAGCCTGGTCTCCAGAATTGTAGTTCAACACTCAAACCACTGCATCTCACTATTTCTGCTCACTGTCAGACTGACAATCTTTGGAGCCAGTAAGCAATGAAAACCAAAAAAACCAACAACAGTGTGCAATAAGCCTTCTAGTATGAACATTTATTGGAAAGGCATTTCTGCTTGAATCCACAGGGATCCACAATCAATTTGATAAATATTTATCATTTTAACATAAGCAAAAGGTGCAAGTGATGTCAAAGAGTCCCACCCATTGCTCTCTAAAATATCTGGATTCCATCTTTTGTATTCTTGGAATACGCCAACTTTATCAATTACTATAGTTTAAGGTTTGCCTAAGTTTGTTTCAGGCCAGACCCTGTAGGAGAGGCAGGGGGTGGGGAAGGACACAGGGAAAAGTGAAGAAGTCATGATGAAGATGGCAGTGAATGTGACAGGGAAGCTTGGAAAAACAGTCTTCACCTGTCTATGGAAGGATAGCAAGGATAGCAAACAGTTGAGGTTGAAAAGTATTCAGCTGTTTATGAAAAGAGAGTAGGGAGGGTGCCAGTTTAGGAAGGAAGTTCCAGAGCCTGGGAACAACCACCAAGAAGGCCATCCTGTATGCCCAGAGATATACATATGAGGGTGATGGGAAAGAGAGAAGGGCCACTCCAAAACATGGCTCTTATGGGAGAACACAATCTTTGAGATTACACAAGTCTGAGCTTTTCTTGTGCCCAAACCCAAAAATGCATCTACAATAAAAATGATCATCAGCAACATTAAGATTCTGAGAAATTCAAACAGGGTCCCAGAACATAACTACTTCAATCTTAAATGGAGATGACAATGCCCACATGTTACATCATCACCTACTTCTTTTCATTCATTCACCTAGCATATTCAGGAAAAGTATGATGAAGGAATGTGCCTGTGTTCATACGTCATGCATCTAATCTTGATGTATTTGGCTGAATGTGCAAAGATCTGGGGCAAAGCCTATGGGCACATTGACATTGTGGAGTATTGTCCCTTTCCCCTCCCTGTATCCAGGGAACATTGAAAAGGGCCTGTTTGAGGTGTGTGTGTGTGAGAGAGAGAGAGAGAGAGAGAGACAGAGAGACAGAGAGACATATTAAAAGGGAGGAATATGAGAGAACACATGTGATCCAGTGGTCCAAATCCCCATTCCACTCCCCCTCCACTGCTGGCATGCATATTCTGGCCCCCAGAAACTGATAGTATAGTCTAAATAAATGGTTCTCACATTTAGACCTACAGAGTTTTGGGACTTTCATTCTCTAAATTCCTGAGCATAGCGATATTGGTTCAGACTTTTGGGAGCTGAAGTCATTCTTAATACAACTTTATGTACCAGGAAAATTGGCAAATTGACCAAAGGTTATACACAAACAATATGTGAGCCAGCTGTTTTTGCAGTATTCTCCAATCCTTCCTTCAATTTTTTTTTTAAACAGAGAGACAGTATTTATAGCTCTAACAATTCGATCTATTATTTGTTAGGGTATTGTCATTTTTTTAAAAAAAAGGAGAATTGATCAAACATCTCATTGGTATTCTCAGACTGTCACTTCAGAAGTGATGAATTTGCCTGGGCATATTATCACAATGGACATTGCTCTTGTTGATTCCCCAGTAAATTTCTGCAAGAAGCATTTTATAAGACAGCACTCTTAATCACTATGTTTTGGCAATGATGTCAGAATTAGATAAGGCTGAGCTGAGGAGCAAGGTCAAATGTCTTTTTCAGACAACTGCTATTTGTTCTCTCAAGCACACTTTTAAAAATTATTTTTAGCAAATAGAATATGCATGCGGATCAAATATAGTCTCTGCAACAAAATCCTGATATTTCAACTATTACATTTTCATAGTCCTCCTCATCCATCCCAGTGCCCAGGCTATGCCAGAATGAAATGGAAGATACATGTAGGCAGCTGTGTTTTTGATATCAGAAATGCTGGCAAATAAACCAATGGAAGATCCAATAATTATTACAGCTACTTGTTCACAAGTGATGCCCCTTCTTCTCCTTCAGTCCCATTCATTGTTCCAAAAAGGAACTGTCTGTTGTGTTGTTATTGAAGCCACTTCTCTGTGAGTCAGCCTTGTCTGTTGTTGGCAATATCTATATAAGGGACTCCCTTCAAAGGAAGATTAGGGTGGCTCCTTTCCTGACATCCTTCCATCCTCAGGCAAAGCCTTAAAAAATAAATAAATCTCCGGAGAGACCATTGGCAGTCAAGCTGATTTGATGAGAAAGGGCCTTCTAATGAGTGGGTACTGCACATTTTCAATTAATATACTTTTTAAATGAATGTGTTAAAATATTGCTTTTAATTTGATTGTGTTTTGCCATTATAAGTTATTTCACTATATTTTAATATTACAACTTTTGTGTGTTTACCTGTTTGTTGTAGTTAATCTTGCTGTAAGCTGCCTTAAGTTCAATTTTTGGAAGACACAAGGGATGTGAATAAAAGAAATAAATCAGATAAAGAAAATCAGATAGGATTAACTCCACATGCCACTGTCATCCTTCAGCAGTATAAGAGTTGAGGAGATTCAGATCATTTATCCTGAATTCGGGGCCTATGGATGTCATTTTCTCCAAAGGTTTTAAGCTATCATGTTAAATTTTGTTTCAGGCAGAGGGAAATTCAAAGTTGCTCCTCAATGCTGTATTATGTTGTATAATAAATCTCTTACAAGGGGCTGAAAGGTGTACCAAAGCGTTCAGGCCTAATAGGATCAGGTATCCTAAAATAATCAATAGGGTTGCATTTCAGCAAATGCAGCCTAGAATTGCATTGGGATCATCAACAGGAGTATAGACTCCAGATCAAGGAAAGTGTAAATGATACTCTCTATTGCTTTGGCCAGACCTCACTTGGAATCAGTGGTGGAATCAATGGTGCAGGGGGTGCGGACCGCACCAGGTGACACCATTGCTCATCAAACATCTCCTTTTGTGCAGAAATAATCTGTAGCATTCACTTGTGTCCCTTTAAAATGCGGTAAGAGATGGTGTGAGTAGGTGAGGCTCAGAGGGAGGAGAAAGGAGAAAGGAGAGGTCCAGATTTTTTAAAAAGAATAAAATTTCAAATTTTTGAATTTTAAATTTTAAATTATTTTTAAAAAAATATTTTTATTCTTTTAAAATTTTATTTAAAAACATCACATTTACCAAAATTTCACTTTAACTACATGAAACTATGCATACATAAATACATTTAGGCTGTGCACATGATATTGTAATTTAAAGGTATAATTTTAATTTTTCTAGTATATGTCACAACTATTATAATTAGATTCAGTGATGTATGGGAATTATGCTTTATGAGTATTATTTGTACCAAAAATATTACTTAAGGATACTGTATGGTGTATTATTGGATGATCTCAATGGTGGGGGGGGGGGGATGACACCAGGTGACATCTACCTTAGTGATGCCAGTACTTGGAATCCTGTATCCAGTTCTGAGCACCATAGTTCAAGAAGGATAGTCACAAGCTGGAACATGTACAGAGGAAGGTGACCAAGATGATTAAAAGTCTGGAAACCAATGAGGAACAGTCTGAGGGAGGTGAGTATGTTTAGCCTGGAGAAGAGAATATTGAGAAGTAATATGATTGCCAATCTTGAAAGCATATCTTGTAGTAGATGGAGAAATGTCTCTTCTGCTGCTCCAGAGCTAGGACACAAACCAACGGATGCAAAGAAGAAGCAAAAAGATTCCACCTAAACATTAGGAAGAATTTCTTGACTGTAAGACCTGTTCAGCAATGGAATAGACCACCTTGTAGAGTGGTAGACCCTCCTTCTTTGGAGGTC
Source organism: Phrynosoma blainvillii (assembly GCA_026167975.1). Classification (NCBI taxonomy): domain Eukaryota; kingdom Metazoa; phylum Chordata; class Lepidosauria; order Squamata; family Phrynosomatidae; genus Phrynosoma; species Phrynosoma blainvillii. Next base: position 55,229,410 of record JANUYF010000002.1, on the reverse strand, counting down.
TTTAAGGAGAAGTTGGATGGCCATCTGTCAGGATTGCATTAGTTCTTTATTTCTGCATGGCAGGAGTTGGACTTAATGGCCCTTGTAGTTTCTTCCAGCTCTATGATTCTATGATCTAGCCATATTTAATCAAGGGCTCCTCAGAGCAACTTATTCCTCAATGTATGGTAAATGGCTACTGAGGGCCTAGAATAGTGGTGGTGAACCTATGGCACATGTGCCAGAGGGGGCACTCAGAGCCCTCTCTGTGGGCATGCATGCTGTTGCCTCGGCACAGAGTTTGCCAGAGTCGGTTACTAGAAAGCCAGAGGGACATGGCACTTTGCGATAAATAAGTGGATTTTGGGTTGCAGTTTGGGCACTCAGTCTCTAAAAGGTTCGCCATCACTGCCTAGAAACTTGGACTGTGTTTCTGAAATGCCTTGTGGTATTGGCAAATCAGTGGGCTGAGTTTCCTCTTGACAGATGTTGCTACACGATACATTCCTGGCAATGAAAACAACTACATGGAATCAGCATGAGAAACACCAGTCTGTGTAGCTTTGGGATTCTTAGCAACAATGTAGTCTCAGCTTCCGTGAAAACTAGATTTGTATTGTGTAAGATACAAAATTGTTACCATTTATCAGTTACGTAGAAGTCATAATTTGAGGTTTCCCACCCTTAGCAATAGTGGAGTGGGGTAGGTCAATATTATTCCTGTTTTATAAGTAAAAAAGTGAGAAGGAGAAAAATGTCTTTATTAAAAATATATATATCAGTGAATTACTCTGAGGTTGGATCCAGTTTTCCAAATCTAAAGCATTTTCTCTGTCTCTTGGTCCACAAAGGAAAAATGAAAGAATGTGAAACTGAGGAATATGATTTCTTTGTTATATCAAATTAGCTGATCATTGGCTCTGATGGCCTTTTATTAACACTATCTGCCAACCAGCTTCTATAGCAGGAACTGAATTCTAATACTTGCTGTGAACTATAGAGCTTGATAACATTTTAGAAGCAATTTTTTATTTTGATGCCTGCCTTATCTCAAAAGTTTAGGACATGGAGAACACATGATTGCACACCTTTATACTATTCAACATCAATAATAATATAAAAGTAAAAAGAAAGAAGGTGAAGCCTTAAGGACTCGTGATTCTGAATTCTCCAACATTTCACAGGTGAAAACCTGGATACATGTGGCCAAGCCACATCAGAGTGCAGTCAAAATGGGAAAAGTTATTAAAGAGGATGAAAACCTAGGAGAGGCTGCAGTAGTTTGCTTTTGCCTGAGCCTACTGAGAGGGGCCAGATTCTTCCCCCTTCTGTCCTCCCCTCTCCAAGTTAACTGAATACAAACTACGTTTGCATTTGAACTCAGTTTGCATCAACTGAAGTAAGCTGAGGACAAAGGAGAAAAGTGGAAAAAGAAGAAAAAATACTGGGACATTTTAAAAGCAGCTGAAAACACGGGATGGCTGAAAATTAATAAGACTGTTCCTGCCAAATGTGGACAGTTGGTGGGTATGCAATTTACATTTTAAACAGGCCACAGCCTCCCCTTTTCAAAACTTTTTCAAAAAAGTGGACTTCTGACCACATCAAGGTGTGTAGTTGTTGTTGTTGTTGTTGTTGTTTTTTGCCAGCCCATACACCGACCATGATTTAGATTGCAAGTACTTGAGATAATGGATTCTTACACAGTACTAATTTACAACACTGTTTTGATAATGACAACAAACCAGTTATGCAGTATTAGGAAACTGATTAAACATGGAACGCCGTCAGCTGCATTCATAATATGGTTGGAAACCCGTGCTCAAGGAATCATAATCAATGGCTGTACTTCAAACTGGAAGGAGGACTCAAGTGGAGTGCCTCAGAGTTTTATTCTAGAACCATTATTCTTCCACAGTCCACACTGTTATCCAAGGAAGTAATAGTCCTACATTTTTCTGCACTGGTTAGGCCTCATCTGGAGTACTGCATTTAGTTCTGAGTGCCTCATTTTAAGAAGGATATGGTTGGAGCAGGTTCAGGGAAGGGCAACGAGGATGATAGGAAGTACGGAGAACAAAACATATGAGAGGAGACTGAAGGAGTTGGGTATGAAGAGAAGATTGAGGGGTGGCACGATTGCACTCTTTAAATCCCTCAAGGGCAGTCACAGAGAAGAGGGAGCAAGCCTGTTTTCTGCTGCCCCAGGTCTAATAGTCTGAAGTTACAGGACAGTAGATTTCAATTGAACCTTAGAAGGAACTTCTTGACAATTAAGAGCAGTGTGAAGTCATAGGCTTTCATGGCCGGCATCCATAGTTTTTTGTGGGTTTTTCAGGCTGTGTGGCCATGTTCTAGAAGAGTTTCTTTCTGACGTTTCACCAGCATCTGTGGCTGGCATCTTCAGAGAAAACTGGAATAGAAGAGAATGGGTCTATATATACTGTGAGACCCTGGGTGGGAGGAGTGGTTCCCAGGTGAACTGTGTGTTGTTCTGTTGTTAATGGCATGGCTCCAGGGTGGGAGGAAATGCACTCAAGGTTATTGTCTGCTAATCCCATGTAAACTGTGTATTGTTCTGTGTTGAATAGGTATTGTTCTGTTGTTATTGGCATGGCTTCCAGGTGAGGATATGTAATCAAGGAGATTGTCTGCTATTGTTTGCTGGGAAAGCCCCTGACCCTGGTTGGTTTCCCATTTGCATTTGCTGAGTGCTGATTTTCTTATTTTGTAGGACTGGTAGCCATATCTTGTTTACTTTAAGGGTTTCTTCTTTCCTGTTGAAGTTATCCAAGTGTTTGTGGATTTTGATGGCTTCCCTGTGCATTCTGACCTGATAGTGGTTGGCATGGTCCATAATTTCAGTGTTTTCAAACAGCATTTTATGCCCAGGATGGTTTATAATGTGTTCTGCTACTGCTGATTTTTCTGGCTGGCCCAGTCTGCAGTGTCTCTCATGTTCCTTGACTCGTGTTTGTACACTGCGTTTGGTGGTCCCTATGTAGACTTGTCCGCAGCTGCATGGTATGCAGTAAACTCCTGCAGCTGTGAGAGGGTCTCTCCTGTCCTTCGCTGAGTGCAGCATTTGTTGGATTTTCTTGGTTGGTTTGTAAACCATTTGGAGGTTGTGTTTCCTCACTACTTTCCCTATTCTGTCTGTGACTCCTTTGATATATGGTAAAAATACCTTCCCTTTGGGTGGCTGCTTGTCTTCAGTCCTCTGGGTTTTGCTGGGTCTGGCAGCCCTTCTGATGTCTGAGCTGGAGTAACCATTCGCCTGTAGAGCCCGGTCTAGGTGCTTCAGTTCCTCTTCCAAGAAGTGGGGTTCACAGATGCATTTTGCCCAGTCTACCAGTGTTTTTATTGTGCTTCTTTTTTGTCCTGGGTGATGGTTAGAGTTCTTGTGCAGGTATCTGTCTGTATGTGTGGGTTTTCTGTATACTGTGTGTCCCAGACGTTGGTTTGGTTTGTGGATGACCGGGACATCTAGGAATGGCAGTGTTCCTTCCTTTTTTTTTTCCATAGTGAATTGGATGTTAGGGTGGATGTTGTTCAGGTGATTCAGGAACCCAGCCAGATCTTCTTCTCCATGGCTCCAAATGGTGAAAGTGTCATCCATGTATCGGAACCAAGCTGTGGGCTTTTTCGGTGCCGTTTCCAGGGCTTGTTTTCCAAAGTGTTCCATGTAGAAGTTTGCTATTACTGGACTTAGAGGGCTTCCCATTGCTACCCCATCTCTCTGTTCATAGAATCCATTGTCCCACTGGAAATAGCTTGTGGTGAGGCAATGTTCAAACAAGGTTGTGATGTCCTCTGGAAAAATTTGTCAGATGAGTGTCATGGTGTCCATTATGGGGACTTTGGTGAACAGGGAGACCACATCGAAGCTGATTAGTATGTCTCTGGGTTTAAGTTCAAGGTTATTGATTTTTCTTATGAAGTGAGTTGAGTCCTTGATGTAATGGGGGGTTTGCCCTATATGGGTTTGTAATTGTGTGGCCAGAAACTTGGCCAAATCATATGTGGGAGATCCAATGGCACTCACTATGGGTCGGAATGGAATGGAATCCTTGTGAATCTTGGGAAGTCCATATAGTCTTGGTGGGAGAGCCTCAGATTTGCACAAACTTTGTCTTGTGGTTGGCTGAATTGAGGAGTTTTTGATCAGGGTGTTGGTTTTCCTGGTGATTTTGTTGGTTGGGTCTTGTTTCAGTTTTTTGTATATTGTAGGATCCAGGAGTTCCCTGATTTTTTGTTTATATTATTCTGTTTCCATGATTATTGTGGCATTGCCTTTGACTGCTGGGAGAATGATGATTTCTGGGTCTGAATTAAGAGCAGTTTGGCAATTGAACAAATTGTCTAGAGAGGCGGTTGGGTCTCTTCCTCTGGATGTCTTCAAAAGAGGCTGGACAGGTACCTGCTGGGGATGCTTTAGTTGGAGATCCTGCATTGAGAAAGGGTTGGACTCCAATGGACTATGAGGTCCCTTCCAACTCTTTGTTTATATGACTCCATGACATGATGTCATTCAGTTTTTAATAATGGATGCTTAAATAAACTTGATTTTAAAGTGCTTTAAAGAATTTTGCTTTATATTCTTTTCTTTTCCTGAATAGGCCCCACACTACAGAAGAGAGGTTAGTGAAATGAGTACAACATGGGCATAGATAACAATGCTGAATCTCAAGGTTCTAACATATAGAAAAACTGAAAGGATCATCCTAAGGCAATGAGTGTGCAATCCAGCAGACAGTGGGAGGGAACAGCAGTCTGCCTGGTGTATTAAACAACACTGAGGAATTGTTCCACAAATGTAAGTGCTCTGATGATAACTGAAGCCAGGCAATGGAGATAAGGAAGCAGAGTGAATATTAAGGAGGAAGAAAACAACATATTTCCTCATTTATCGCTTTCCTCACTTGTGCTCCTATTGCTCTGTTTCCTTTACATTCAGGTATTCTTGCCTTGATAATGTTTTATTGTATTTCTTTATATTTAACCCTCCTACTTTGGTCTTTCCAATTTCCTCCTTTTTCACTTCTTCATGTCAATTTACCTAGTTGCATTTGGACAAACAAGGATTGCCCTCTATCAATAGTAATGTGTATTATTTTGCTTACGTCAAAATACAGTAAGGCACCCCTGATGTGGTTTTTGTTTGCTTGTTTGTTTGGTGGCAGTGGTGGGAACAGATACTCCCACCCCAAAATTCAGGTCTAATTTTTTCTAACAAGGTCACACTTAAACTAATGGAAGTTAGTTTTTAGAGTAACAGTTTCAGTCTGAGAAGGAAGTCATTTTAAGACTGTTCAGCTGTAAGTCAGTGCATTGGAAGATGGTGTCCTATCCCTGGTGTTGAAATAAGGAGATTATCACACCTAGAAATCCTGCTGGGATAGACGCGGGATTTAAAAGTCAAACATGGGTGTTATCGGGTGTTAAGTGTAACCCATATGCAGCCCGGATCCCAGCCACACTTATCCAGCAGCTTTTGAAAAATGGGAGCTTGCCGTTTTTGAAAAGCTGCTGGATAAGTGTGGCTGGGATCCGGGCTGCACATGGAATGCACTTGCCTGGCCATGGCTGCATGCAATAAAACCTGCGTTTGACTTTTTAATCCCATGTCTATCCTGGCAAGATTTCTAGGTGCGATAATTCCTAAATCTCTACCAGCTTGGTTGGCTTTGGTGCACACAATGGGGCACTGTCATCTGTCCTATGTCTCAAAGACAAAGGGCCATGGGCTGGTCATGGTCATATAGACAAGGATCATAGTTTATGAGCTCCTGTCTCATTCCATATTTCAAAGGATCTCTAAAACTTGGTGAGAGATAATTGCACAACTTAATAACTGCTCATAGATTCATAGAACCTTGGTAGGGCCACCAACTCCAACCCCCTCTCATGCATGAATATACAACTGATGTGTCAGAAAATTCGCTATAGTCTCCATCCCTCCAACTTCTGGTGACTCTGCCATCTTCATCAACTCAGTTTCCCTGAACCAGAATAAGAATAAGAATAAGACTGGTTGTTTTAGAAAATAAGAATGTCCAGTTTTTATACCCAACTGCTCTAATTCTCTGGGAAGTCAGTATAGGTTGAGTCTCCCTTATCCAAAATGCATGGGACCAGGACTGTTTGGGATTCTGGATTTAGGAATATTTGCATATATATAATCTTGGAGATGGTACCCAAGCTGAAACATGAAATTCATTTTTGTTTCATATACATCTTACACACATTGCCTGATAGTAATTTTATACATAATATTTTTAATAATTTTGTGCATGAAACAAGTTTGTGTACATTGACCCATCGGAAAGTAAAGGTATCACTATCTCAGCCAGGCATGTGGACAACTGTGGATTTTAGAGTATTTCAGATATAGGAATTCTGGATAAGGAAAACCTAACCTGTATAAGCAAGAAAGAATTCAGATATGAACAGGGCTTGGGGGAGGGGGAATATCTGGTGTACACATCTTGACAGAACAAGTTGTAACGTTCACATTCAGCCTCCCACATTTCAAGAAAGAACCCATATCTCATGAACTGGAAGAGCTGTAATAGCTGAGAAAACTGAAAAGAAGGAATAGAAAGATCACATACAACTGCATTGCGAAAACTACATGTGATTGAAGCCAGCATAGTATCAAACAAAAACAAGCTAACCTGCAGTGCAGACATGGCTTAAGATCAAGAATGTATTCTTCATGTTGGATAATCCCCAGTACTTTTCTGAGAGCATATTTCTATAGAAAGGTAATATAATTCGTGGCTTTATGCCGCATTGCAGGGATCTTTTAATTCACAGTTGGCCCAACGGTTTATAAATATAGGACAAAACACAGTGAGATTCTGGCTCCACTTAATTCATGGAAGCCAAGATTTTACTTACAGAGATACAAAGGCCAAGTGTTCCCTAAATTAAAGGGGAGAGGTGTTATATGCTTAGGTTATATGCAAAACTACTGACAATACTGATTACAATACTTGCAGATCAATTGTATGAGATAAGGGGAGGAGAGAGAGATGGAGGAGCCACCACTTTCTAGGCACTGCCAACTTGTAAGGGTCAGAGCAGAAGGTGTTTCTCCTCCCTCTCATTTGGCCTTGTTAAAAAAACTCCCAATAATGCTAATGGGAGAGAAAATAGGTATCCCACCTCCAAGGCTGGCATACTTTTCTGCCCCAGTTACAGGCTAATTGGGGGAGTAGATATATTTGGGATGGTATATATCCCAGGTGTCCCTTAGCATGCACCCTTCTCTGCTATCACTCTCAACAGAGGACTGATAGCAAAGATATCTGCAAATGAAACAAGGAGAAGTTGGACAGCAGGCAGCCTTTTCTATCCACACATACAGGGACAGCAGGAATGCAGTCCTAGAGATTTTATGTACCAAAGCTGTAGAGCACGATGGCATCCAGATTATGTCCTGGAGTGGGCAGGTGCTATTGCATTCATGTCTTGCTTGGGACTTTTCCATGTCATCTACAGGTTACTGAAAACAGAGTGCTGAACTAGATGGGCCAGGGCCAGGGCACATTTTTTTTTATCCTCTTATACTACACCACCAGACTAAATAAAAACCAGAAGTTCTATATCATTTCCTGCTGCATTTTTATTTAATTTTGGATCTTCTTTTAAAATCCAGTTTCAGGTGATTGGTTGCTGGGGAGTAAAAGAGCCAAACTGCTACTTTTTGTGGCAGTTTGGGGTGAAAATCACAAGGCTTTTAAAACTTAAAAAAATATTTAGAGTATTTATAGCCTTCCCTTTAACCAAAAAGGTTCTCAGAGTATCTTTGTTGTTGTTAACTGCCCTCGAGTCAATCTTGACTCATGGAAACCCTATGGATGAGACATCTCCAAGCCCCTCTGTCCTCCACTGCTCTGCTTAATTCCTGCAACCCCTTAATACCCATGACTTCCTTAATAGAGTCCATCCATCTAGCATATGGCCTTCTTCTTCCTACTTTTCTTCACCTTTCCCAGCTTTATTGCTTTTTTTCAAAGAGTCCTCTCTTCTCATGATGTGTCCAAGGTACGACAGTCTCAGTATGGTCATCTTGGCCTCCAGGGAGGTTTCTGGTTTGATCTGCTCTAGGACCCTCTTGTTTGTCCTTTTGGCTGTCCATGGGATCCTCAGCAGTCTTCTCCAGCCCACATCTCAAATGAATTGATTTTCTTCCTATCATCTTTTTTAACTGTCCAGTTCTCACATCCATACATGATAATAGAGAATACAATGGCTTGTATGATTCTAACTTTTGTGCTGAATTGTATATCTTTGCATTTTAGAATCTTTTCTAGTTCTTTCATAGCCACCCTTCCCATTGTCTTCTTCTGACTTCCTGACTGCAGTCCCCATTTCTATCAATGTTTGATCCCAGGTATGAGAATTCTTTTACTATTTCTATATTATCTAGGTTGAACTTGTGAAGGTCCTTGGTGTTCATTATTTTTGTTTTCTTTATGTTCAGTATTAAGCCTGCCTTAGCACTTTCTTCTTTGATCTTCCTTAGTAGGTGTTCCAGGTCTGTGAGGTTTTCTGCTAGTATTATGGTGTCATCTGCATATCTTAGATTGTTAATATTCCTTCCTCCTATTTTCATTCCTCCTTCTTCTGTGTCCAAGCCTGCTTTTCTTATAATATGTTCTGCATACAAGTTGAACAGATAGGGTGAAAGGAAACAGCCTTGTATGACCCCTTTGCCAATTGGGAACCATTCTGTTTCTCTCTGTTATGTTCTGACAGTAGCCTCTTGTCTAGAGTACAGATTCCTTATCAGGACTATCAGATGTGTTGACACTCCCATGTGTTTAAGGGTGTTCCATAGCCTTTAATGGTCTATGCAGTCAAAGGCTTTGCTATAGTCTATAAATCACATGCTGATTTTCTTTTGTAATTCCCCAGTGTGCTCCATTAGCTATCATACATTTGCAATGTGATCCTTGGTGCCTCTTCTTTTCCTGAATCCTGCTTGGACCTCTGAGATATCTTTTTCCATGTATGGTTAGAGTCTATGTTGCAGAATTTTGAGCATGATTTTGCTTGCATGGGAGATCAGTGCTATGGTCCTATAGTTGCTGCAGTCTCTGTGGATGGGGATGTATATTGATCGCTTCCAATCTGTTGGCCAGCATTTTGTTTTCCATGGGCTTTTGCAGACTGCTAGAAATAGTGCAAATTGAGTCCACTTTAAGGGTTAGGGTTAGGGAATCATGGGAACTGTATTTTATTGTGGCACCAGAGCTCTCTGACAGAGAAGGCTCAATGTCTCAGAAAGAAAAATAATTCCCATGATTCCCTAGCACTAACCCTAACCCTTAAAGTGGACTCAATTTGCACTATTTCTGGCAGTCTGCAAAGGCCCCATATCTGTTGGCATATGTTGATTAGCACTAGAGTTGACTCTGTCAATGTGGATTTGCAGCAGTTCAATTGGAATATCATCTGTTCCTAGTGATTTGTTTTTTGCTATTTGTCTTATTGCGGTGTCCACCTCACTTTTTAGAATTTGGACTTCATCTTCATATGGCTCTTTGTTCCATGTATCCTTCATTTTGTCATCCCTTTTGTATAATTCTTCTGTGTATTGCATCCAATGTCTTTTTATTCCTTCTTGGTCTTGAATTATGTTATTTTTATTGTCATAGATCGTTCCAGTCCTTGGTTTGAATTTTCCTTTGATTTCCTGTATCTTGTGAAATAGATCTCTTGTTCTTCCCTTATTGTTGTTGTCTTCTATTTATCTGCATTGGTCCTTGTAGTAATTTTCTTTATCTTTCCACACAAACAGTTCTCCTGTTGTATTCATAATTCTTAGTTTGTTCCTATCTCCCTTTTGTTTTTCTTCTCTTCTTTTCTTTATTGTTTGTAGTGTTTTTTTCTGACATCCATGTTTTTCCCCCTCTTTCTTTTTGTTTATTGAAAGTGTCTGTCTGCATTCTTTTTTTATTATGTCCCTGGCTTCAGACCATAGTTCCCCTGGTTCTCCATCTATTATGCTTAGTAGTGCAAATCTGTTTCTTATGTTATCATTAAATTCTGTTGAGATATTATTTAGATCATATTTTGCTATAATCACTGGTTTTGTTTTCTTCTTGAGTCTTACTCTTATTTTTGTTATGAGTAATTCATGATCTGTGCCACAGTCAGCACCTGGTCTAGTCTTGCCCACCAGTATAGAGGTCCGCCATCTTTTACTTGAGTATATAGTCTATTTGATTTTTGTGTTGACCATCTGGTGATGTCCATGTCTATAGCCTTCTTTCTGGTTGTATTAAAAATGTGTTTGCAATGAATAGGTATCTTAGACATTGTTAATTTGCTAGTTCCCTGCCTGTAGGTTTACAATCTAAATAAGATATGGTACACAAGGAAAAGGGAATGGCAGTGGAGGATGAGAATAAATCCATTTGATATTGCCTCTTTTCCTCATCCTTTGAGGCCAGGGCAATGGCAACAGGAATGGAGAGTAGTGGTGGTGGGCTTTCATATGCTTCTGGCCCTAGGCAGGATGGAGCTGTGCCTGCCTCTTCTTCATTCCCTCTGAGGCCAGGGCAGTGGTGGTTGGGATGGAGGGAAGTCATTTCATCAGCTACCAGGGCCAAGGCATGAAAAATGGGACCTAGGAGGTCTTGGGCAATGTCTTGGGGGCTCCAAGCACTACATAAAGAGTGTGGAGAGGAACGTGTAGTCCATTACACACTTTCTCCACCATGAGATAGATTGTTGGTCAGATCCAACATGACTCTTTGTATGTTCTGTTCTTCTGCTGGAACAGATGTGAAAAATTATCAGTTTTTGTCAGTTTTTCATTTGTGCTTCTCAGAATCCTGCTACCATTGTCACCCCCAAATTGTATAGTGGGTTGTCAGACATAGAAATTTATGCATATTTTGGTACACATTTTCCTCTTAGCTGGGGCATGTTTGTGTGCATTTTCAAGCATTCTTAGTTGTGCATATTTATTTATATGCCACTGGAATTAAAAATAGAATCTCCGAATGATAATAAACTAGAAGAATGCATCCACACTCTCATTAGTAGTCTTACAAAACATAGAATTGTTTAATTTGTAAAAAGACTTGGTCAGTGTGATTTCCTTTTGTATCCCTATCTCACTATATGTGAAAATGTGGGATTACAAAACATGAATTTTGTGCATCTTTTTAAAAAAAACACATCAGCATGGCTTTTGCTGATAGAGATTAAGGCATTGCAGTTAATGGATTGATTTCTAAATGTTTATCTGCAATGCTCCAACCTTCCTTCTGCATCAGGACCCTGTCTCATCCTACATGGCCTTGCTGGTCCATCATCTTGACATGGTTTAAGCATAACTACAGTCGCCCCTCCGTTTTCACAGACTTGGAGTCCGCATCCCTCGCCTGTTTGCAGGCGGCAAATGGAGGGGGACAAAATGGAGCATGCACCGCCATTCAAGCCAACGGGGCAATATTTTGTTTTCTTGGGGGGGGGGGATCTGGAATGGATCCCCGCAAAAATGGAGGGGTGACCGTACACTTGACCAGTTTGCTTATTAATTTATTTTACCTGCATAAAACTGCAGTTGATCTACTCTGTCTTTTCTTTCCCTAGCCTTGATACATGTGACAAACTACTTATCACCTCCAGTTTGCATTCTTACAATACCTATTTTACAGGTTCTTGGCCCACCTTGGTAAAGTCCACATCACTAGCACTGGTTTTGCTTGTATTTGTACATCTGGAAGCAAGGGGCAGAGTCAGGATGGAGTTATGACCAGTTTGAGAAATGATAAACCTCTGGTCCCTGTGCACTGAAATCTTGATATGACACACACCCAACCCCAGTTCCTTAAGGACACTGAGACATAGCTGAAGACTTTGTTTGAACATCATGGCTGAGATCATGGCAACTTGAGGCCACTTTAACTGTCCTGGCTCAGTGCTAGGGAATCATGGGAACTGTATTTTTTTCTGGGACATTGAACCTTCTCTGTCAGTTAGCTCTGGTACCACAACAAACTACAGTTCCCATGATTCCTTAGCCCTGAGCCAGGATAGTTAAAGTGGCTTCAAGTTGCACTATTTCTGGCAGTCTGTAAAGGCCCATAGCTACAATGACAGAACTCTGTCATCTTAGGTACCTCAGTGCTATCCTCACAAAACCTACCTGTTGAGCCAAGCAGAACCCCAGCCAAAGGGTAATTCCTGTAACTTTCCAACATCGTGATATGCAGTGCCTCAGAATCCCTTTGGTTGGGGAGCATCCTGGCTTAAGAGGTAGATTTTTGGGGCTGTGTTCAATCATTAATGGCCATACATTGTAATCCCAAAAATTATGACATTGTAAATCCAGATTTGGTAATTTGTTGTTGTGTGCCTTCAAGTTATTTCCATGAGTTTTTCTTGTCAAGATTCATCCAGAGGAGGTTTGCCATTGCATGAGGCTGAGCGCATGTGACTTTCCCAAGGTCACTCAGTGGGTTTCATGGCAGAGTGGGGAATCAAACCCTGGTCTCCTGTGCCATAGTCCAGCACTCAAACAACTACACTACGCTGGCTCTCTACAATCTCATAAATATTGAACAGGATGCCAGCCCATATGTTGCCTGTCTCTCACTGCACAGTATTTATGTGAGAGTCAAATCTGGACAGAGGGAAGACTCATATCCTGCAGATATCTTTGTGGAATAAAGCTGGGATATAAATGAAATAAATAAATGATGATGATGATGATGATATAAAGTACTAATACAAAGTCACACCTGTATAATGAATGACCTGCACATTTTACTACATGCAAAACAACTCCAAAAGCAATGAGGGAATGAGGACAATCTGCTAAAGAAATGAAAGCAAGACCTTCTCAGTGGTTACTCCCAGACTCTGCTGGGGGAAGCCAGGTTGGTACCTTTTCTATTATCCTTCTCCCAATAGGCAAAGGTATTTTTATTCAGACAGGCCTTTAGCATCTAAACGACTCTGCTGTTGAATGGGATCTAACTGGTTGGGTGCTGTCATTTACTGTTGTGTTTGTAAAGCTTACTGTCATGTTCTAAATCATAATTTAATTTTGATCTGTATTTTTTATTGTCAGCTGTCTTGAGTGCCTTGTTTTTGACTGAAAAGTGGGGTATGAATAAAGTAAAGAATTTGAGAAAAGAGTCATGACGCAACGCGGGCCATTATGTTATTAGCAATTCTAGCAGTTTATGAAATGGAAATAAATGTTTAAAAATCTATTTTAATTTCATTTGGGAAAATCAATTACTTGTGGAAATAGGAGTTTTGTATAATAATGATGCTTTTTTAATGGTGTTTGATTGAAATACAAAAACAAACAAACATGAACACACATACATAAACCTATTTGCTTTTATAAGATAAGTGTTGACGGGGGCAGGGGAGCCTGGATTTGCAATGTGTTTCTATTTTACAGCTTAATCAGTCATTGCACATACATTATTGACATTGGATGAAGAGGGGTTTTTTTTTTGGTTCTTGTTAATCTGCTTTGGGAGTATATGCAGAGGATTCTTCAGCAGGAATTTTTTGCTGTCAATATGATGCCCCTGCCTAAATAGTCTGCCAGATCCCATCTGATCTTGGAAGCTAAGCAGGATTAGCTATGGTTAATACTTGGATGGGAGATTGCCAATGAATACTGGGGCCATAGGCTATATTTCAGAGGAAGGAACTGGGATAACCACATCTAAGTATTCCTTGTCTAAGAAAATCCTATGAAAAATTCATGGGGTCGCCATAGGTTGACAGGCGACTTTAAGGCACATACACACATACATAGCTTATAGGGTGGGGATAATGTAAATCTCATTGTGAGGTTACTTATTTATAATTTCCTGACAGAGATTGCTTCCTTACAGAAAAGCGAAGGCAGCAATGAAGTCTCCTAAGAATAGCACTGATACATTATTTAATGTCCCTGGATGTAGCCATCTGACTAATATAACACAGCTTTAGCAATATGCCCAAGTATGCATATTTTGTGAGCTTTACCAGAAAATCAGAAAAAAAGGCTGAGGTTCTAAGTTCTAAGTTTTGAATTAAGTAGGGAATTTGCTAATGAGTAGGGTAAGTTACTTATTTTTTTAAAAGTGAAGTTATTCACCTAAGTTGGAATTTCAGCATAAATATTTCTTCAGAACTCAATTATTAATTCTATTTGCCTGAATCCCAGATTGGCTTCTCAGTTAAGGAGATGTAAGTAAGGAATATCTCCTGGGCTAACTCCCCTCCAGTCCATCTTAAGAACCGGCTGCTGGAAGAAGTTCTGTTCACTTGGCATGGGGCACAAGGAGGAGCATATTTCTATCCAATTCCCATAACTAAGCAGGGCTGCAGCAAGGATTTCTGATAGAGATCCTGCTTTGTAGTGTTGTAGCCTCACTTGCTGGCAGGAGTGGGGTGGAAACATCACACTGCTTGTTCACTGATCACCAGGAGAACGGACCCACTTTGCCTGATCCAGTGGCTGGCTCTTAACGTAGACTATGGTGGCATTTATGTAGGTTAACAGTAAGACAACATAGTCTTGCTTAATACAGATCAGTTATGGATCTGTAACTCTAGGCTATGAATCCATAACTGCAATACTGAATACCAGTTGTTGTTAGTTAATTAAATGACACAGTAGTAAAGAATAAACAATTTATTGCACAGTTGGTTCTATACTCAAAGTATTTCTCTTGGATTTCTGAAGAACTACTCACTTTTTTTTAGCCATGTATTTGGGAAATGCAAGTTTTAGGTCAGTGCTACTCATGGTAGTGGCTTGTACTAGTCTGTGAGCCATCAACTGGTCTGGTGTTTCCAGGAAACCATGTAAATATCATAAAAATATGATAAAAATGTGGTACTGGTCCTTGGCATACTGAGGGAGAAATGGCTGGTCCTCCTCCTCAAATAGCTTGAGATGTACAGGTAGGGGTAGCTTGGGGGCATTTTTAAAAACCTAGATGGACCTCCTGTGTTTCACTGGACAATGCACAGAGACTGAGATCCTACATAGGGCTGGCATAGCATAAATCACTGTCTATGATTTAGGGAGCTTCTGCACTATATTGCCCTCATGCGCTTCCATCACGGTATCGTTAATTGCGCAATGATGGTAGTTGCGTCTGATCGCCATTTCCGTATTGTGGAGTCTATTCCACTATAGTTCTGAATTGATTCTTATTTCGCTTTCTTGCCACTTTGAGACCCTCGTGTGATAAGGTCCCTTGTGAGTAGTGATGTTGCACAATGAATTGTGTATCTGGCAGTAGGTATTCACTCTTTGTCCTATTAGGCAGTGGCCTAATTGTATAACATGTATTGTTGTACTGCATACAACAAAAGTTGCATTGCATTAAAGCAAAGTGTAGCTTCCCACCTTGACTGCTTACCACCCTGCCCCAATAAAAGTGGAAGTGAACTTACATCAATGTCTGGTTTTCATTTTTCTTCCAGCTCCCACTTTTTCAGAGCTGCTTCAGCCATGAGATATGGAGTTGATTACTGGCCCCTGGATGCACAGGGTTTGTTTAAACCTTTGTAATGCCATGGTATCACCCTACTCACTGACCACCTCCTCTGATTTCACACCATACAGAATCCTTAGTAATTCCCCCCCCCCCCCCACTAATGTTACTCGTAAATCATAATCCCCTTATACAGGTCCTTCTACCTTTCACAATGGAGATGGTTCATGAAAGGGGGTAGAAACGGCAGTCATCTGCTTCCCGAGTGACAGGGGAACAGGCCCCTATCACATCAGCTGCTTCCTGGTAAGTGGCGATTGTGGGGGTCAGGCTGGGAGTCACTGCACTGTATCATAATGACAGTGCTATGTATACATACCTCCCATATAGGATCCTAAATGCAATTTGGGAAAGGCTTTCTTTTCACTAAATCAAGGAAAGGGAAAGATGTACCTTGTGATAGATGCTGGATTCATGTGCGAAATGGATAATATCTTCTATATTCTTAAAAAACCAAACACAAATTCTTTCCTTCATTCTCTTAAAATGCTGTCCCTTATTTGCCAAGGGAAAGATATCTAACCATGGCCAATAAAAGACTATTCTTATTTCAGCATTAAACAAATCAGTCAAGCACTTCAAAATGTAGAAAAGGAAGAGTAATAAATATAGAAAATATTATGTTACAAAAGGTAGAGCACTGGAAGAGAATGTATATAGGAAGGGGAACTATAAAGGTATAGAAATAATGTACACTAAGATGGAAGGAAGGCAATAGAGATTTAACCACCCAAAGAGAATACGAAAAAAGAAAGAAAGAAAGAAAGAAAGAAAGAAAGAGAAAGATGTATAATATAAGTGTTGTATTATTAGTCATGGATGATCACTGTTTATACCATAAATTTTATGTATTCGGATGAACTTTTTGTAGATGCTTCATTTTTAATTTAATTTTTTTTATTTCTTATCAATAATACTTTAAAAAAAGAAAAGATAGGAAAGGAAGAGTCAACTCAGTATAAAGTATATTTGATGAACAATGTGTTAATTCCTTTAGCCCTTGAAACTCCCAAGACTCAGTCAGTATTAAGCATTTGAGCTTTCAGCTTTCCTATTACAAATGATATTGATACTGATGTTGGTTCTCATGGTACTGAGTTCATCAAAAGGTAGTTCTGCTATCTTTGAAAGACTAGAGAATTTTTCCTTCCCTATCCTCCTCACATTTAGGCAAAATGGATTTCTGCACATAGACATGGCTACTTGACTAACAGAAAGAATGACAATACATTGATGTGAAATCATGTTCCATATTTTATTATCTTTTTTGGAGAGGAGAGGCAGAATTACCAATTGTTACATAAACAGGAAGCAGTTGTGGCATGATGTAGTAAAATGCAAAATATGGGAGGAAAGGTACAGAACTTAGAAACCATAGGAAGACAAGACTATTTTTCTGTCTTCCATAGTATTGTCTGTTCAGACCAGTGGAAATTCTCTGGGGTGCTAGACAATTGTATGTATGATCTGATTCTTTGGATTGGATATAGTAGCTTTTGTGCAGCATGTATATGCTACCACTGAATTGAAGCTCCTTTCATAATGGGAAGGGTCAGTCAATTACTCCATTTGATTATTCCTAATACAAATCTTTCCAGATAATTTCTTATGGGTGGTGAAAATTTGTGATGCATCCAGAGTAGACTGAGCAGTAGAAGAAGCAAGTGCAAGATATATTTATTTATGTATTTGTTTATTGAATTATATAAGATTATATCTGTTTTGAGTCCCACTGTTGGGGGAAATGCAGTATATATATATATATATATATATATATATATATATGATTACTGATCTCACCTTTTCTTGCAAAATGGACCACCCATATTAATTAGCCTTGCATTAGCAGTTCAAGAATCACATATTGCTTGCCTTTGCAAAAAATAGTTATATATGGAGATTAATGTCAACCTACATAGTGAATTTCAACCTATCTATACGATCCTCTAATTACTTAAGAAGGATTTAACTTTTAGTAACCTTTTTCTAAAGCAATACAACACGTTTCTGTAATTGGAATCCATTTCTAGAGACATGAAAAAAGAGGAGCTTAATGACAATATAGAATGAAGTTTATTGGTAGACTTGGACGTTTTAGATCGCACTTTGATGTCAGTTTTATATTGTGTTGCCATTCCCTTGGGATTCTGCTAGAAAGAGGACAGGAATAATTTAGTTTTTGGGCTTTGATGGAAAAGTTTCTGAAACATACTGGAAAATTACTTTTCACAGTAGTCCTGTGTTACAATCCCTCCAATATTTCACAGATGAAAACCAGGACACTGGTGTGCTCAAGATGGTAAACATTATTGATAGGAAAGAACACTCAAGCTAGGAGAGGATACAGTGGTTTGCTTTTGTCTGGGTCAACTGAAAAGGCAAAATTTAGCTTTGTCTTTTCTCCCTGCTGTTGATTTAGTTGAGTTTAAACTACTATATTTTTGCACTTTGAATTCATTTTGCAACAAATGAAGTAAGCTGAGGAAAAGGGGGAAAGTGGGAGGAGAAGAGAAAGACTGGTACATTTTAAAAGTAGCTGAAAAAGTGGGACAATAGAAGATTAATCAGGACTGTGCCAGCCAAATCGGGACAATCGGAGGGTATGATGCTGAGTCCAGTAGAATGGCCAGCCCTGAAGATGTTCCCCAAGACAGCTGCTTCTTTAGCCCTGAAGCATTAGGGAAGAACATGTATTGGTTTCTCGGCACTGGGCCTGCTTGTTTGAAACAAAGAGCAAAATAGGCCTAAAGCACTTTTCTTTTAAATTCAACTGCATCTGGAGCACAGAAGGTGGCCCTAAGGGACTAGGGTTCCAACAATTCCTTGGCAGCAGCTTATGCCAGGCCCTGAAGTTGTTTTGATGTAATTTAAACCTATTACTTCTTGTCCTTCCTTCAGTGAATGTGTTCGACGATGGTTTTCACTTGTTCTTTGGTTACATGAAGGTTTATTTGATCTTCCCCAAATCAAACTGCTATCAATGTGGCAGCAGAGACATACAGAACAATGCCTTCTCCTCTAATATATGTACCTGATTACATATTTGTCTACATGAGGAAGTAAGTGCTTTTAAGCATAGCTTGTGTCGAGCTAAAATATGAATAACTCCAGGAATGGAACAATAGAGAGACAGATGGTGGCCATTGTCCCCCAGGTAAACTGGACCACTGACTCTTACTCACATTTCCACCAATTAAATTATGATGCAACACACATTGGAAAAGACATTGGGAGCTTCTAGCTTCTGAAATTAGAGACTAGGAAAGAGACAGAGGCAAACAGAGAAATGCATCTATATATAAGATCTTTTTTTAAACCTCATTTCAGTTAATCTGGAATAATTGTCACCACCCCAGGATCCATACTCACAGTGGGTAAAGTTCAGATTGTAATATCTACTTCAGTTGTAAGTATGCAAAAATATTGAAAATCACACTTATTATTGTTTCATCATCCTGTGCATGCAACATAGTAATTTAAAAAAAATGTTGTGATTATGTGGTATTCAATAGGCAAGCACCCAGCAGTGTAACTGAATTTTGATAAATGAAACTTCTGGTAGCAGTCTTAGAGGCATTTCTTGTTGGGAAATGTGTGAGAGAATAGTGGATATCTCTAGCACAGTAATCAAAATGGTAAGGCAGAATCATAACCAGTCTGACATCCATCCATAGGATCCAATAGAAAAACAAGGTTAGTTTTCTTGGTAAAACATATAAAATAGTTTTACTTAAAATTCTTGCCCATAAGTATTGGTGGACAAGTATTGGTTCCACAATTGTGAATTCTAGCATTTCATGGGTATTTCCCCTAGAGTACCAACTACTTTGTTTCCAGTGACCAACCCCCCTGTTGATTAGGATCAAGCTCAGGATAGCTGATCCCCTTTGTTCCTTCCTCTACTTCTTGAAATAGGAAATTATCTGAAAAGAACTTCAGAAATTTGTTAAATAGTCTATGCTTTACATAATTAGTCTCCTAGCACATATCAGGGTAATTGAAGTCCCCCATGAATACTGATTCTTGCATCTTTGAGATTTTGTTTCTGAAAAGCAATGTCCACCACATTGCTTCTTGATTTGGTGGCCTGTAGTACATTCCTACTACAATGCTGTATTTACTTATTTCTCTATTTGTACCCAAATGCTCTTAACAGGTCCACTCTGATCACTCACATAGAGGTGAAGCAGATGGCCTTGAACGTGATCAAGTCGGGACCGTGGCGAACACATGGCCTGCTCCCAAGACAGGCTGCCACTGTAGTCCCAAGCTGCACCAACCAACTCCTTTTTGGGCCGGCTTTTTAGGCCCAGAGCATGGCCTTGGTGTGGCTTCTAGATGTTTTGGGGTGCACATCGTGTCTACCAGTGTTTTTATTGTGCTTCAATTCGCACTCATCTAACAACTTTTTCTGAAAGAGATCACAGCCCTGTTCGAACATTGCCTCACCACAAGCTACTTCCAGTGGAACTATGGATTCTATGAGCAGAAAGATGGGGTAGCCCTGAGAAGTCCTCTGAATCCCATGGCACACTTTGAAAAGCAAGCCCTGGAAACAGCACCAGAAAAGCCCACAACATGGTTCCGATATGTGGATGACACTTTCATCATTTGGAACCATGGAGAAGAAGATCTGACCATGTTTTTTAACCACCTGAACAACTTCCACCTAAACTCCCAATTCACAATGGAAAAAGAAAAGGAAGGAACATTGCCATTCTTGGATGTCCTGGTCATCTGCAAACCAAACCAACGTTTGGGCCACACAGTATACAGAAAACCTACACACACAGACAGATACCTATACAAGAACTCCAACCATCACCCAAGACAAAAAAGAAGCACAATAAAAACACTGGTAGACTGGGCAAAAAGGATCTGTGAACCCCCCTTCCTGGGAGATAAATGGAAGCACCTAGACTGTGCTCTACAAGCAAATGGTCGCTCCAGCTCAGACATCAGAAGGGCTGCCAGACTCAGAAAAACCCACAGGAGTGAAGACAAACAACCACCAAAGGGAAGGTATTTCTACCATACATCAAAGGAGTCACAGACAGAATAGGGAAAGTGGTGAGGAAACACAAACCTACCAATATGCAAACCTACCAAGAAAATCCAGCAAATGCTGTGCTCAGCAAAGGACAGGAGAGACCCTCTTACAGACACAACAGTTTACCACATACCATGCAGCTGTGGATAGGTCTACACAGGGACCACCAAACGCAGTGTTCAAACATGAATCAAGGAACATGAGAGACGCTGCAGACGGGTCAGCCAGAAAAGTCAGCAGTAGCAGAAAACCTTATAAGCCATCCTGGGCATAAAATGCTATTCAAAAACACTGAAATTTTGAATCATGCCAACAACTATCGGGTCAGAATACACAGGGAAGCCATTGAAATCCACAAACACCTAGACAATTTCAACAGGAAAGAAGAAACCCTTAACGTAAACAAAGGGCCTTTACAGACTGCCAGAAATAATGCAGCTTGAGTCCACTTTAACTGCCCTGGCTCAGTGCTAGGAAATTATGGGAATTGTAGTTTTTTCTGAGACATTGAGCCTTCTCTGTCAGAGAGTTCTGGTGCCACAATAAACTACAGTTCCCATGATTTCCTAGAATTGAGCCAGGACAGTTAAAGTGGACTCAAGCTGCATTATTTCTGGCAGTCTGTAAAGGCCCAAAGTTTGGCTGCCAGTCCTGAAATACACCAAAATCAAGACCCAGCACGTGCAAATGAAAACCACACAGGGTCAGGGGTTCTCCCAGCACACAATGAATCACTAATTCAACAGACACAATGCCTTCTTGCCCACCCCGAGGCCTTGTTCGAAAGACACAGATGTTGGCAAAACGTCAGGAACAAAATCATCTAGAACACAGCCACATAGCCTGAAAAAACCACCAAAAAAAACAAAAACCCTCATCATGTTTGTTTCCCAAACTCTGCGCATTAGTGGACAGACATCTGAAATTTTGTTTTTTCCTCACCTATTAATTTACAGTCATTTTTTCCCTGTGGATTCCCCTGTCCCATTCAACTTCTCCTCTAGAATTTGCATCCTTATGTTCAGTGCTTGTCTTTGGGCTGATGTTTGAACTATTATTTCCAAGCCAAACAAGGGTTTAATTTAAAGCCCTCTTGATCAGACCTGCCATGCTACTACTAAAGACATTCTTCCCAGTGTTCATGAGGTGCAGTCCATCTATAGCTAGCAGTCCTCTGTCTGAGAAGTGAAGACCATGGTCCCAGAAGCCAAACCTCTCCCATCTACACCTACATACCCAATAATTCACTTAATTAAAAGTTATGGGGATTTAGAACCATGAGTATATTTTTGAAGTAAATTAGTCTCCAAAGGCTTTAATAAAAAGTCTTATTTTGGCTTGCTGCTTGAAATAAGTCAATGTTGGTGTTACCTGGCTCTCCAAGGGGAGAGCATTCCACAGCTGGTGTATCACAACCAAGAAGACCCTATCCTGTGTCCTTTTACTTCATATTTCCATCTGTGGAAAAAAAATCTCCTGAAGAGCTCAGTTCTTGAGCAGATATATATATAGGAAGAGTATCTGGGTCCTCATGATGGCATGCTATCATCAGAACCCTGAATTCAGAGCAGTAGCAAATTGTTAGCTAGTGCAGCTCCTTTAAGAGGGTGTTATGTTTTGTCATAGTCTGATCTAGCTAGAGCTTCCTAGTCATCTTCAAGGGCAACCTCATGCAGAGTGAATTACAGTAATTGGGAAGTTATCAGTTCATGGACTACTGTGGCTATCATCTTTATCCAGGAAAGGCTGTAGCTCTTGCTATCTGCTGTGGTTAGTGGTGGCTCATCAATCAAGCAGTGGTGAGGATAGACATCTCACTGTTTGTTTCATGAGTTGCCTGCTGCTCTGATGATCCTTTTGCGGTGTGGTATTTGCCAATCTTGTACTTTCTAGACTGTCTGTGGGTTGGATACAATCTGAACTCCAGAATCAGCTCCCTGACAGATGGTTGCAGACACATGGGGGGGAGGGGATATGCATGGACATACAGACAGTTTGCCTAGAAAAAATGGACACATTTTTCTAGTGTCTGCAAATTACCACTTAAGCATGGTTTAGTGATGGATATTATTGCACGTGAAATCCATGCCAGATCTGCACTGGGTTACATGTGGGTTGTAACTGTCAGTGACAGATCTCATCACACTGCCCTGTGCCTGTGTAGTAGGCAGCCTGTATCCATGGATTTTCCCATTCATGAAAAGCTGCAGGAGAAGCCCAGGTTGGATATGGGCTGCCTACTGCCCGGGCACAGGGCAGTGCGATAAGATCTGTCACTGACGGTTACAACCCACATGCAACCCACCTGCAGATCTGGTGCAGATTTCGTGTGCGAAAATCTCCACTGTTATGATGTGTGTTGTATCATAATTTAATTGGCAAAAATAATAAGGGTCAGTGGTCCAGTATACCAAGACGTGGGGTGCATATTGAGACTAATCAGGTTATAGTCAATGGTATACAAGGCATACAATCTAAAACATGAACACAAACATTTTTTTCCTAACTTTGTCTGTTTTAAATGTTGTTACCCGCCCCGATTGCCACGCAGAGGGGCGGGCTATAAATAAAAATTTATTATTATTATTATTATTTATAAACAAATAATCAGTAAAAAAAAAGTGAAACGAGGAACAGAACAACAATAGTGGAATGACACTTGTCCTGGATGTGCTGATGTAACATGGACTTTAAAGATACGCACATCCTTTCTTCTTTCTTATGAATATAAGCAAGACTTCCCAGCTGGTGTGGCCAACCAAGGTTTTTGTCTTTTCTGTGTAGTACATGCAGTTTGGCCTTAGCATAGTGCAAAAATATCACATGGAGCTTGTCTAACAGCATCACTTATCTTCCCTCCTTCCCTCCATATAATTAATGCAATTCATGTAATCTAGTTTTAGAGCAAAAACTGAAATAGTATCCCTTTGGGATTACTTTAGCCTTGCCTGTCTCACAGTAATCCTAAATGCCATGTCTTTGCAGAGCACTTTCATATCATAGAAATTTGTATTAAATAAATACACCCTATGAACAGATCCTTATAATACAGTGACATGTGCTTTATATTTATTAGTCAAACAAGGAAATATTTGCTGGTAACATCTTAAACATATGTACAGGAGGAATATCGGTGAAAATCAGGATGCTGATTTTCACTGCAGTGCTGCGTTCTGCCTCCCCCCCCCCCCGTAAACTGTTATGTTTCTGTCTGTTAATATATAACATGCCTGAAAATATATTTGTGGACCTTGGATTTTGGAGACTCTTATGTTTCAAGACATAGTTGTGTATTTTGCATTTCAATAAAGTAACTTCAGTAGAACCATTTCTGCCAAAAGCAGAGTGAAGAAAAATGGAATTGCCTATTTGCTATTGTTTTCATAAAGTCCACAGTCTTCCTTAGCTTTGGGAAAATCCACTTCATTAGTATGTACTACCACTCCTATCTTACTTACAAGCGCAGCATAAAATAATCTGGAATTCTTCTGTGAAGTGGCAGAAGGCAAACACTGACTGAACAAAATACAAATCTAGCTTAAAAGGAAAGCCAATTAGAATGAAGGTCACACTGCCCAGAAAAGCAAATTTACTTTTAAAACATCTTGAGACACAAAGGGAAGCTTTGTTTGCGTACTTCTGCAGAGCCTACAGAATGTGGAGGGGAGAATACTATGTTATGTTTTTAGGTGAGTTTTATTATTGTTTTCATGATACATAAATATTGCATAGTCATGTAGCATTTATGTGGCATTGTGCACACCACCTCGGATTTTTCTTATTTATTTAACAAATAAATAAATAACAAATAGGTAAATTCTTTTAGAACATTTTTAGTTCATTAAAAAAATAATTTCTTAGCCATTTCAGTACCTGTGTGAAGCCACTGGGCCTTCTCAGTGACTGCCCCTAGGCTGTTGAACTCCCTTTGAAGGGAAACTAGGCTGATTCCCTCTCTGCTGTTCTTCCATCAGGCAGGCAAATATCTTTTTATTCAAATAATATTGTTGGCAACTTGCTGGTTACTGAGGAAAAAATCCCTATGAGTGGATGCTGTCCTACTTATCAACATACTTTGAGTTTAATTATGTTTACATATTGCAATTTGTTTAGTTGTGCTTTTCTATTGGAACTTTTATTGGCACACATTATTCAGTACTGTGTCCCATTTTGGGGAGAAAGGCCTGCTATCAATCAAATAAATGAGACAATAACATACAATGTCAGGAAAGGCAGAGATTAAAAAAAACACCTAATTTTTACAATTAAAGTTTTTTTCTTTTTTTAATTAGAAAATTTTACAACAAAGTTTGAGTTTGCAGAACCATGGAAAGCCCGATAGCTATGACTACAATGGAAGCAAAGGGGTAAATTCCTTCTTACTCCTTACACAGTCAGATCCTCATGCTATTTGCTTAAAAATAAAAACATGCAATTGCCTATTGTGTAAAAGCTTCCATGTCTAGTTTAGCCTTGACCTTGCTACATTTTGCACTATATCTCATATGCTTCTGAGCCTATCCGCAGCCCCTTTCTGAGAAGGGGGGCATTTTCTCCCAAAAGGCATCAAATTCTGTTAATGGAAGTCTTCAGACGGGGCAATTTTGCATTTAAACAAGATTCAGGGATAGACTGTAACTTATTCTGCTCCCTCCCACACAAAATAAATCTGGAAGTAGACTTCCAGCCACTTTCAGCATTGGTTTCCTGGAGGGGGGTATTTTTGGCACTGTTATGAACTTTGATGGGACAGAAAAGTGGCTCCCTGAGCTCCTGAGTTTGCACACTCTAATGTACAATTCCTGGGAAAGTGTATGCTGGATTTCAGCCTTAATGCCTTTACACTTTTTTACTATATGAAACTTCTATTAGTAGATATTTGAGCCAGCATGTATAGTGATTTTATTTTGGTCAAAGACTGTAAATAAATTCTGATTCTGATTGTGGTTTGAGTGTTGGTTGAATAGAATGCAATCTGGCCACATTTAATTCACAAGAGTTTGGGCTTTTTGTGCCCCCCCCCCAAAAAAAAACTTCTTAAACTCCACAGAAAAAGGCTTTATGTTTTTTACCAGAATATCTGCTGAAATCCACAGAAATGCTCATTATTGCTTGTATGGCTATCTGTGTGCTTCACAAGCATTTTGATGGCTGTGCATTTTCAGCAGAGTGAGGGTGAATAGATATGAAAACCATCAAAGCAAGTGTACAAAAATGCACACCAACTTGCATAGTACACGTATGTGTAGAGTAGTTCTAGGACACTCCTACTCCTGGAGACCAGGGTTTGAATCCCTGCTTCACCATGGAAACTCCCAGTGATGTATTCAAGTCTTTTAGTCCAAGACTCACGTCAAGTCTCATGTCTATACCTTCAAGTCTCATGTCGAGTCTCGGGTCCTTGCAGGATACTTTCAAGTCAAATCTCAGGTCAAATCTCAAGTCTGGGGGCCAGCTGTTAACAGAAAAAAAAAAGAGATGGGGTGTGTTTCTCAGAGAGAACAGCAAATGTGTTAGGCAATGGGCTTCAGGAGGTGATTGAGGTTTGCTTGGTAGCCTGTATCTGCTGCACATCGGATGAGCCTTCTAAAACTTTTGAAAAGCTTTAGAAAGATCCTTCTCCCTCAAGCCTGTTTCCTAACGCATTTGCTGTTCCCTTCTAAGAAATGCACCCCGCACTTTGGGGGGCAGGTCTTGCCAACTGCTCTAAGTGAATGGTATCACTAAGTCAGTCACTAAAAATATACAAGTCTCAAGTCATGTCAAGTCAGTGTGCCATTTTTGCCAAGTCAAGTCCAAGTCAAGTAATTGAAGCAACCCGAGTCCAACTTAAGTGTGAGTCATTGACTTGAGTCAGCATCACTGGAAACTCCTTGGCTGATCTTGGGCAAATCAAGACTTCCAGAAATAGTGCGAATTGAGTCCACTTTAACTGCCCTGACTCAGTGCTAGGGAATCATGGGAACTATAGTTTATTATGGCACCAGAGCTCTCTGGCATAGAAGGCTCAGTGTCCCAGAAAAAAATACAATTCCCATGATTCCCTAGCACTTAGCCAGGGCAGTTAAAGTTGACTCAATTTGCACTATTTCTAGCAGTCTGCAAAGGCCCATAGTCTCAGCATTACAGAAAGGCAATGGAAGGCCTTCTGTGAAGAAACCTTGCCACAACCCCCCCCCCCATAGGGTCACCATAAGTCAGAGTTGATTTTGAAGACACTCAACAAGAATTAGTAGATCTAATGGTTAAACATTAACCAGGAGAAAAATATGATCAATAAATAGGAAGAAGCCATTGCCTACAATATGTCTCTGTGCTTAGATATCTTATATGAAAACATTCTCATTCCCAAATATTATATGCAGATTATTTGGCAGAGAGACACCTTTTAGCTTCTGATAAAAAAATTCAACAGCTTCAGAGCCATGAGGAATACACTGCCCTCTCCAAATATTCTCTGTGTTGAGAGTTTAGTAGCATTATTCCCTCCTTTTCATGAACACTCTGACAGATGAGAGAGTTGATATTACTGCTATGCTGCAGTAGCATAAAATGAGGTGATTACACATACGCATATATGTATATATCTCCTTTCATGGTTCATGGCTGCAGGAGAAAAAAATATTTAAAAGGTAGCAGCCATGATCTTAAACTTATCTTCCCCCTGCCTCCTATTTCAATAAGTGTTCTCTTCAAGCAAACCAGATAAATAAGCAATATGGTGAGGTATGTGTATTGTTTAAAGATTGATTTAAAAATGAGAAGTATGGGAAAAGGAGGGGAGAGACTACAAGGCAGGGGAAGTCTCATTAGAAAGGTATTTCATATCTCAGAGACAGACTAAATGCCACGTGATGTGGCAGTTTCTATAGTGACTGCTCTCTTTCATTTGAAAGCACAGTAAGCAGTTATACAAAACCAAAGCAACTGCCTGGCTGGCTAGTGTCTCCCCCCCCATCTCCCCCGCCACGCATAACCCACTACGCATAAGGATTTTCTTCACTTGCATCAAAAATGCCCTTCCCTCTGAAAGAGCTTTTGTTACAGTGCCAGAACGGAAGGCTAATATTCAGCAGGAGGACAATGGAAAACAGAAAATTAGAATACAAGACTATATGTCTCCACCAGGGTGGTGTTATCTCCTACCCCACAATTTTTTCTCTCTTTGTCCTCCCCACATATCTGTCTGTCTGTCTGTCTGTCTGTCTCTTACTTAGATCATGCATTAATGTTATCTGGAGTGCATCTCATCCCAAAGGCCATCCTTGATTAGGGCTGCATCCGCACTGCAGAAATAATCCACTCTGACACCACTTTAACTGCCATGGCTCAATCCTATGGAATTCTGGGAAGTGTAATTTGTTGCAGCACCAGTTGGAAGGGCAATATCCTCCAACTGTCCAGATTAATCCTCTCTCGTCACAATTTTCCAGTTACTTTTAAAGTGTCCCAGTTATTCTGTCATCCCCCCTTGTCCTCAGCTTACTTCCACTGCTGCAAACCCATTTCAAAGTACAAAAAGTGCCCTTCCCAGCAGACTGAGGCAAAAGCAAATCTCCTAGCTTGTCTGTTTTTCCTCATTAATAGCTGTTGCCATCTTGACCACACTGCTTGGTCACATGTGTCCTTGTTTTCATCTGTGAAATGTTGAAGGGTGTGTTGGACTTGCCCAGGTGGCTACACCATTTAGCTCAGGGGTAGGCAACCTTTTTGAGCTGGGGCCGGTCCCCTGAAGTCCTCCCCTCCACCGGGCTGAGGGGGGGGGAATGGCGGCGCATGCGCTCATGCATGTGCGCACACACCCCACTGCCGGGCGCGACCCCCCCGCACTGCCGCTACTGCTGCCACCGCCACGCATGCAGCCGCCGTCGCCTCCATGCATGTCGCGGCTGGCATTTTGATTTCCAAAATGGCAGCCGCGATGCATTTGCGCATGCGCAGGAGTACTGCGCATGCGCAAATGCATTGCAGCTGCCATTTTGGAAATCAAAATGGCGGCCACAGTGCGCGCGGCCGCACGGCAGCCAAAATGCGCGGTGGCGGTGGCAGCGGTGGCGGCAGCGGCAGGGGTCCGCCTGGGCTGGTAAGTGCCGGGACCTTGGCCGGAACTGGCCCACGGGCCGTAAGTTGCCGGCCCCTGATCTAGCTCATGACACCATGGTTTTATGGGATCCTGGCTTTTTTGAGTTTTCCCCATTCTAAGGCTATGAAATGCAATTCCTGATGCAGTAAGAGGCTTTATGCTAAAATGTGCTGTCATTTTGCCTTTGGCCTCACATACCACAGGAAAGTGGCCTCCAGAAAATGTATTCAAAAGTGAATTCAGCTCTCAGGCGTTAATGTGGGTGATCTAGAGGTGAAGATGTGCTATCAAATAAATACAGAACCAGATTTGTATGTTTTCCATATGCCTCTGAAAGCAGTATGGCTGAAATTAATTAGTAGTCCCACTACTAGATTTGGGACACTTTACATTGATATGATCTGTGACTTAGGAATCTTTCACATTACACAGTTGTAGTACTATCACTCCACTGTAACTGCTATGGTAACAGCCTACAGATTGCTGGGATCTGCAGTTTAGGAAGAAGCACTTAGAATTCCCATCCAGAAAGCTGGAGTGCCTTACCAAACTACATTTCCCAGGATGCCATATGATGCATAATGATTCAAGTGGAATCATCCCACTGGAATTGTGCAGCCTAAAAACAACCCTAGGTCTAACCTGGATGAACAATTAGCCCTATATTTCCATGCTTTTTGTCTCTTCTGGAAGAGAATGATATGGCACAAACCATTAACCAAGGGCTGTGTGGGGCCTTTTACTAGTGGCTCAGTAGGTGCATCTTTTGACAGTAAACTGAATCAGTAAAGGGAAAAGCTGCACCCATGGAATCTCAGCCAGTTATGCTGCTATATTTGCAAAACAGCAGTTCTTTTAAAATCAAAACATACTGTTTTGGAATACAGTGTCCAGAATTTCTTAGGGTAGCATGGCCAGCTGGTAGCAAATTCTGAGAGCGCTAGGCTGAAAAAGTAACTTTTCCAAGCTGTGCTTGAAGAAATCAATCCATGGAAATCCATGGAAATCAAGAGGTCACTTATGGGATCAGCACAAATTTCCCTCTGGTCCTAAATTAATTGGTCTCTGGACTTTTCCAGCTCTGAAAATAGTCTCTAATCACTATTCACAAAGTAAAATTCAAATTTGGGTACATGTGCATAAATGCTGAGATAGTATATTCACCAGCTCCAGTTTCTGTCCCTGAATACATGGCCCATAACATCATGGCACATAATATATGTGCCATATCATTCTCTTTCAGAAGAGAGAAAAAGCATGGAAATATAGAGTTAAAGCCAATTGTTCATCCAGGTTAGACCCAGGCTTGTTTTTACATTACATAATTATAGTGGGATAATTCCACTTGAATCATCATGCATCATATGGCATTCTGGGATATGTAGATTTTTAAAAATCTATTGCAGCCTGTTTGAAAATAAATAATTACTTTTGGGGGCTTCCAGAATAGGCATATTCACTTTTTTACAAAACCAGAAAAAGGAGGAGTCTAGAGGGGTCAAATGCTACAAAAACAGCCTTGGCAAAATGCATGCAGCCCCAGGGCCATAATGTGTATTGCTTGTATTATATCTAAGCACACACTTTAGATATTTTATCATTTTAGACACATAATTTGTGGTTTTAAGTACTTACCGTCTGTGGTTTTAATTGTGTTTTTATGTAGACTGCTGGATTCCCTATACTTTTATAGAGAAGGATGGAGTGTGAATCAGTAGCAACCACCACCACTTGGCACTTTTTGAGTTTGCAATCATATGGGCACTTATTTGGGAATAAGAAAGTGACATTTTCTTTTCAGTAAGTACATGTATGGTTGTATTGTAAATCTGGTTTACCTGCAGATAAAGCCAGCTGTGGACATCACACCCGATGGCTCCATTATGAGGAGAGACAATTTTAAAGTTGGGATGTTCATAGAATCATAGAATTATAGAGTTGGAAGAGACCAACTCTATGTTTGGAAATCTCTTGCTTAGATGTAAAGCATTTGTTGAGATTGCTACCCATTTGCTGTGACTTTCATAATAGTGTTACAAAGTCACACTGAAATGATAGACAGAATCAGAACCTACACACTGTCTGAAAGCAGAATGGCAATTGAGTGTGCAGTATGTGTAAAACATCTATCTCAAGAGCACATTATGATTATTTTGGACCATTTACCACCTTTGATGAGTTTATATAAGCACAGATGTATTTGTGAAATTCACTTGGAGGTGGAAGTGGGGGGGGAATCTTGGAAATAATTAAAATTAAATTGAAATTGGATGCTGCATGTTCAAACATGCAGAAGACCAAAAAGAAAAAAAGAAAAAGAAAAAGGAAAAAGGAAAGGAAAGGAAAGGAAAGAATGAAAAGATGTTGGTTGGAAACCGTGTGTTCTGTTCAGGGAAATAATTTCTTTTATAAATCTAGTGGGTATTACAGAAGGCAAATAATCTAATAGCTTGTCGGTGCTGTCCATGTGACTGTTTTGTAATGTAATGTACTCACAGCGACTCAAGAGCAATGATGCTTCCTCAGCATTTTCCGCAGCTGTAGTGAGTCAGATTTTTTGGCTGGCTCCCTGCATTAACTCAGCAAGTGGCTTAGCCTCTAAAAGACAGCATCCTACTAGTTCAGTTTTTGGAGAAACATTGCATTCACCCTATTTTTATTTATCCTATGGCTGAAAAGTCTGTTCTGCCTTCAGTTTTACAGCAATTATCTTCTAAACAGAGTGTCTAGCATAACACTTAAACCTACCTCCTTCTGAGACAGGGAACAAGCCAAGTTACAAATTCCATATTAAGATAATGCCTTTATTGGAACAAATCCAGGGTCACTGAAAGCATACAAATTACCAAATTATCTAGAATTCATCAGACAAAATTACAAAAAGCAGGTGACTATGGCATAATGTGAAGGGTAAGGCTGATTTAATGTTGAGGTTTACGTGGTCAGAGTCTCAGAGAGGTTTATGAAGAACTGGTGGAGGAGGAGGAGGGACTGGAGACATTCATATGACTCAGATGAAAGAATAGGGGGCATGCTTCTCAGATTTGCAGATGACATCAAATAGGAAGAATAGCTAATACCCCAGAGGACAGGATGAAAATTCAAAATTACCTTAATAGATTAGAAAGCTGGGCCTAAGCTAACAAAATGAATTTCAACACGGAGAAATGTAAGGTACTGCACTTAGGGCAAAAAAATGAAATGCATAGATATAAGATGGGGGACACCTGGCTTAATGAGACTACGTGTGAAAGGGATCTAGGAGTCCTGGTAGACCACAAGTTGAACATGAGTCAACAGTGTGATGCCACAGCTAAAAAGGCCAATGCAATTTTAGGCTGCATCAATAGAAGTATAGTATTTTAGATCAAGAGAAGTAATAGTGCCACTGTATTCTGCTTTGGTCAGGCCCCACCTGGAATACTGTGTCCAGTTCTGAGCACCGCAATTCAAAAAGGATGTTGAAAAACTAGAGGGTGATTAAAATGGTGAAGGGCCTGGAAACCCTGCCCTATGAGGAACGACTTAGGGAAATGGGTATGTTTAGCCTGGAGAAGAGACGGCTAAGATGGGATATGATAGCCCTGTTTAAATATTTGAAGGGATGTCATATTGAGGAGGGCACTAGCTTGTTTTCTGTTGCTCCAAAGAATAGGACTTGGAACAATGGATGCAAGGTACAGGAAAAGAGATTCCACCTCAACATTAGGTGGAACTTCCTGACAGTGAGAGCGGTTCGACAATAGAACACGCTCCCTCAGAGATTTGTGGACTCTCCTTCTTTGGAAGTCTTTAAACAGAGGCTGGATGGCCATCTGTCAGGGATACTTTGATTTTGAGTTCCTGCATGGCAGGGGGGTTGGACTGGATGGCCCTTGTGGTCTCTTCCAACTCTATGATTCTATGATTCTATATTAGAATCTCCTGGGTATTGTGATAGTTTAAGGTTGTACCTGGGACTCTCTCTGAGACTTCTGGGAACAAAAAACAAGCTGTGGTTGATCTTCCATATCAAACATCACTATTGTAGATCTGTAAAACATTTAGAAATTGTCTTATAGGCTAGCCGCTAGAGCTTGGCAGAGGTGTAATTATGGAGTTGTGTGTGAGGATTCTGCCATCCCAATGAAAATCTACTTCCATTCCCAATTTTCTAGCATTGCAGAGAGTGAGAAGGTGAAGAACATCCATCCCCCTAAAACTCTTACATTTGCCACAGTAACATTTCTTTGGTAACTTTGCCTTCCCTTTTTCTTTGGATGCCTAACTGTATTTATAAACACTGAACTGGAGTATTAAATTATGCGATGTTAGAAATGTAGAAATTGGAGAGCAGAATTGTTATTTGGGGCAGGTAATACCCTCATTTTACTTCTCCTATGTGCACACCCCATGAGTTCAGGAATTAATTTTTTGGGGGGTGGGGTAATCCCCAGTGCACTGACTTTCCTAAACTCTGGAGGAAATCAGGAAATTTATGAAATGGACTCACATGGATAAAGAGAATGACCTGGTATAAAGTTTGTCTCACTGTTCTTATGAATGATTACACAGGAAGCCTAACATTATTTGCAAATATTAGAAATCATATATGATTCAAAGGCACTGTGTCATTGTATGAAACTGCATGGCATAAACCAGCTTCTCTGGTGAAAAGCTGCAGGATGTGAAGAGATAGGAAATATTATCTTCTGTAATGAATGAAGAGTTGTCTGTGATGAAAGGGGAGGGGAACCTGGGGTTGGAAGCAATCAATCCTTGCACCATTATCTGCTGTGCTGCTAGAAGGGAGGAAATCGCTGCAACCAGCTGCCACAACCAGAACACCCTGCAACAAGTTTAAAGCATCACAATAAGATCTTGCCATGGCCAGCTGTCCAGGAGGCAACTCTGTCACGGGTGAGAGCATTCAGCTGGCTACATAGACCCAAGTAGATGGTGGCTGTTCTTGATGAGCTGGAAAGAGAAATCCCTTTGTTTCCAAATTAGAAAACACTGAAATGCATCATTAAATTTTAACACTATGTTCCAATAAAAAGGAGAGAGCTAAAGGAAATTGGACAAGTGATTGATGTAGCCAGCTGAATGCTTGGACCACATCAGTTCTATTAAGCCAGCAATGTCTGGTGAGCTTAATGCATTTTCTTACCATGTGCACCTTCTGTTTTGTCACTTGTTTGCAGCACCAAACTATATTTGTTTCTAGGAGCCTTACTGTACTATATTGCTATAGCATCATAGCAATGCATCAGTACAGCCAGCCATTATGCCTTACTGCATGATGTCGTTGGTGTCCTGGTGTCATCCCATCAGAATGCTATTGCAAATGTGCATTCTTCCACACTGGGAATACTCCCTTTCTCACTATCAAACAGGAACCTTTTGTGCTGTGAAACGGACATTTGCTTCCTTCCATGAAAACTCCATTAGGGGATGGAATGTGGGCAGGATGTGGTATAGCCAGCTTGAGGAAGAGAGGGAATGTTATCTCAAAGTTTCCGTAGGAAATCTACAACAATCCACAGACCACTTCTGGTGCTTGGGTGGCAAAAACATTTTTTGTGGCATATTTAATTTAATTTAATTTAATTTAACACCATCATTTTCACCATCATCATTTTCACCATTGAGAGCTTGTGTGAAGTATATTCTGCATTTTGGCTGACCAAGAATAGTATCACTGTTTTGTAGACTTTGGATTTTTTTGTATTTTGCTTCATGGCCAACATAGCTACCCCGACTATGTAAATCACATTTATTCCTTTCAGGTAAATACTGCAAAAATGTGAGCAGGAACAGCCTTATTGTTATTCAACCTGCCAGTTCAGTACCTGACTTTACAATAGAGCTAATTTTACTAGTGGAACAGCCTGGCATTGTTGTCAAGGTCAGAAGCAATACTGATGGATGCTCAGAACATGTGGGCAATGGTTTTAATGTTATTCTATAAGAACTCTTGCCCACTCTTTTCTTCTCTGCATTCTCCTCTATATTCTATATGGCTTTGAAGGGAAAGAAATATTGATCCCCCCCCCCCCCCGCTCGCTCTCCAGATTTGACGTCCTGCAGATATGTGCCTTTTACAGTTAATGCAATTCTAATTTGAACCTGGAAAATTTATGGTGCCTCTTTTGGATCAATATAATCTTCCTCAAGAGTTCATGGGCAAGTCAGTATCCAAAATGAGGGACAGAACAAGGTTTTTCATTATGGTCAAGTCAGCCTGTAAGAGCAAATCTTCACTCTAGAAGTGACCTCTGATTACAATGCACTCAGTTATAGGCTTCTTTTATTTACAAATATTTTTCTCCTCCTGTCCACCCCAGTGCTTTTAAAATAATTTAGGGTCCATTACAGAATGGTGTGATTTGCTCTCAGCCATAGTGCTCCAGTGCCACACCAAATTACAAACTCCAGGATTCCATAGGATGGAACTATGCACTTAAAGTGGAATAATAGTCCTATAAGTGTGTATTTTATTTATAAAGAATATTTGCAGGAGAATTGGAACACCTTGGGTCTTCCACATGTTTTGGACATCCAACCCATCAGCCCACCTAATAGTGGTAAAGGATAATGGAAATTGTTGTCAAGAAACATCTGGAGGGTCAAAGGAGGTCCAACAGTGTTTTAGTATAAACTGGGTGGGTTAATTTTTTTGGGGGGGGGGGAATGTGGGAATCAGGGCTGAATACTGACTTATGATGTAAAAATAGGGGAGGGGAGGATGAAACAAATGTTTATTTTTTTAATGCTCTACTTGTGGGCTTGTTGACCTGTGTGCTTTTAAGGCATTGTAGGATGTGTGGTGCTGGACTAGATACTATTGGTCTGATTCAATAATGTTCTTTCACATTCTTTTCATATCTTCCAATATTTCCCAGATAAAAATTGTGACCAAGCAATATCAGAGTGTGGTCAAGATGGCAAAAGTAAAGAATCAAGAAGAACACAAAAGCTAGGAGAACAAAATAATAAAATAAAACTTTTACTTGTATCCCGCTTTTCTACTATAATAGTAATGAGAGCGGCTTACACATTAAAACAAACCAATACAATACATAAGTCATATATTTTACCTCCCCCAAAAAGAATTAAACTTAGCACAATTTAAAAATATAATATGTTAAAAACTATTAATAACAATAACAAAGGAGAAAATGCAACAGTTTGCTTTTACCTGAGTCTACAGGGAAGAGTGTTCCCTCCTATCCTCTCCCCCTCTGAGTTAAATGAGTGCAAACTACCTTTACACTTTGAACTGAGTTTGGAAGTAAGCAGAGGATAACAGGGGGAAGTGGGGAGAGAGAAACAGGAACATTTTAAAAGCAGCTGAGACTGTAGGACGGCAGAGAATTAATTGGGACTGTCCCTGCCAAATTGAGACAGTGGGAGGCGTGTCATTTTTGAAAACCTAAAACTGGAATGATTTTGCCTCTGTCCATTGGCTTGTTTTCCTTTTGTGTGTTTGAACTTTACCCTATAAACTGTCCACCTTCCTTTCTTACTTGTTTTGAGAACTAAGGCTGAATGAAGTTCATCTTCATGTACAATGGGCCCTTGGTATCTGCTGGGGTTTGGTTCTAGGACCCTCCCCCCGATATACAATGGGGTAGTAAAATGGTGTCCCTTACAAAAAATTGCAAAATTTGGTTTTCAGAATTTATAATTTTTTTGAATATTTCCACACAGTCATTGTTTGAATCCATGGATCTTTAGATACAGAGGGCCAACTATATTCTTCATCTTGTCCTGCGAACATGGTTTCTTACTATAGACACTACTTTGGTTTCATAATATTAGCCAATGTCTCCTTTTATCTAGGGCAGGTATTTCTTCCATTTAACAACACTGTATGCCTCAACAATATCTTGCTTTGGGCCCATTCTCACTTACATTTAAATTGGTTTGCAATTCGCATTGACACTGGGTCTCAGATTCGATTCAGGCTGATGCATAGTTTCCACTATGCAAGTAAATTATTTCTTTATTTCATGAAATTCCCACTAGTGAGCCCCAAAGTTGCCTTTATGCCTTTGTGCCCCAGCCCTAGCCCCAGGAGGAGGAGCCCAGTGGAGCCAGGAAAGGCAGGCATCCTGCAGGAGGAAGAAGGTTTGGGGGCAGCAGCAGCAGCAGCAGGACGGGGCAGCCAGTGTCCTCCTTCGTTGCCCGGCTGCCTGCTAGAGAGGAAGGGGCACGTAGGCAATGGAGGAGCCCCAGCTCCTGTAAGCCTCCTCCTTGCAATCACAATGGTTCCTCCCTCCTTCCCTGCCTGCCTGCCTTCTTTCCTTCCTTCCTTGCTCCGATTGGGTGTCCCCTCAGCCCCTCACTCAGCCCTGGCCAGGCTGGGTGAGGGTGCCTCGGGGCTCCTTTCTGTGCCTCAAAACCAGGTGGGCTGAGGGGAGTCTCTTGGCCAAGGGGCACCAGAGGAGGGTCCCCCTCGGCTCTCTTCCTCCTCTTCTTTGTTTTTCTTCCCCATGGCTGGTGGGGAGGTTAGCGCTGCTTTCCCTGGATGTCCTCCTCCTCCTCCACTTCCTCCTCCTCCTTCCTCACCTTCCACTGCAAAGAGACGCCCCTGAAGTGGCCAAACCAGGAGGAAGATGGGGTGCCCAGGGCCCTTCTCCTTTGCCTGGCAGAGAGGAAGGGGCACGCAGGCAATGGAGGCCAAACAGCTCAGCGGCCCCGACTCCTCCCGACTCCTCCCATTCACTCTCTTCACTCTCACTTTCTGCCTTTAGTCCCTTCCCTCTAGTGTGATGCGGATGAGATTCGTCGTTCACACTTGTTGAACACGCTTGCAAATTGGTTCTTTTCAAAAGAACCGGCAAATGATCTGTCTTTGGAAAGAGTGATTTTTTTTATTTTTTATTTTTTTGCATTTGCCTCGTTTCACTGCGATTGAAGCTGATTCGGTTTGGAAACTGATTCCAATGTGAACGAGGCACATATTATCCGATCAGCAAATCGCTTTAAATCATAGTGGGAATGAGGCCTTTAGTAGCCAGTAGCCATTTATCCCTTTTGTCATTTGCGACACTTTGTAATTTATATGAATGACAATATCTTCTGGAATAACAATTATAGGCATTAAAACAAGTGTTTCTGTTCATGTACAAGATAAACACAGCCATGACATTTTCTTTACATAGCTGGGTTCTTGCTTCTTGTTTGCAGAAGGTATTTTAACAATGTACCCAGTGTTCTGCAACTTGGAATTTTGTAGTAAAAAGATTTGTTTACAATCAGAAGGGATAGATTGTGGCTAATTCAGACATATATTTGATTATAATTGCATAAGTGGAATTGCACAAGGGTAACCATTTGACATGGGTCTAAATCCTATTGTTAGTCTCACCTAGAGTATAGCCATTGAATCAACTGGATTTACCTAAATGTTGACACTCCCCCTTTCAGGGATTGATTAAACTCTAGTTTGGACTAACCAATAGGATTCTAGCCATGTTCTTCTGCATTCTTGGATAACAATTTCTCAGTATACCACTTTATTTATTGGACAATAATCTGGCAAACTGGGAGATACACAGTTGGTTGCACAATGTCAATATTAATCACAACCATTTTATAGCTGAAGTATGATGAAACATCTTGGCCTGCCTTAGACTATTCTATACCTATGCTAGTTTAATCTAATTTCACATCTGGTGATGGGATAGTATCCTTCACCACACCTGATGGCAGCAAGCTGTCTTATGTGGTGCATGGCTAGCCATGGAGCACACACAGCTCTGCCTCTAACACCTTGCTTCCCATTCACTGGACCACTTGTGCTCACTCAAACAAAAGCCAGACGTGTCACATGAGCAATACACACACACACACACACACACTTTCATTCTCAGTGGGAAAGATATTTTGATCCATTCAGACTACCCATAAAAAAGTAATAATCATCAACTGGCACAATATTTTTTCATATTTCTGGATTCTTTGTGCAAATACATAAATAAATAAATACCACCTGAGCCAAGAACCTGTTTATGCAAAGAAAACAACAGTTTTGCACAAAAAAACTGTATTTTGTGGAAAATACATTTTCTGCAGAATATTTTTTTTGTGCAAATCTAAGGGTTGTTTTTTTAAACCCACAAAATCCAGGGTTTTGCATGAAAAATGCTGAAAGTGCACAAACCCTCTCATAATATTGCTTATCAGGGGGAAAATCATTCATTATATAATATGATGAGGAAATAGGTGACAATTTACATCTGTACTAGGGAAACACTGTGCTTATCAGAGAGCATGGCTTAAGCTTACTCTCTACCTACTTGTTTGCTTGTTCACTCCATAACTTTCTGTGACAGAGAAAGCAAAGGAAACCAGTAATAGGGAAGCATTGCCACAGCAAACAGCTTAGGCCTTGTTCCCACTATGATTTAAACCAGGGGTAGGCAACCTTTCCCCTTTAAGGGCCTAGGGACTTCAGCTCCCAGAAGCCTCAGCCATGTTGGCTAATAGTCCCATGTTGGCCAATAGCTCCTGGGATTCTGGGAGCTGAAGTCCCTCGGCCCTTAAAGGGGAAAGGTTGCCTACCCCTGATTTAAACCAAATTGCAGATCGGGTGATATGACTGTCATTCCCACTTGAAACTGGTTATGATCCTGTTGAACTCGGTTGCAATTGCGATGAAGCGAGGCAAATGCAAAAAGCCCACTGTTTTTTTACACTAGTTCTTTGGCGGTTCTTTTGTAAAGAATCAATTCCAACGCATGTTCAACAAATGGGAATGATGGAATTGGATCATACTGGAAGGGAGGGACTAATGGTAGAGGAGTGTTTACCATCCTGACTCAGTTCTTGGGAGATCCGCCATTCCCCCTCCTCTCAGCACTGCCTTTGTGACCTATGGGTTTTTGCAACTTGGTGGCATGGCAGGCAATGGGGCTGACAGCAGCTCAGCGAGACAAGTAGTTGCAGTACCAATGGATTGAATCGTCTATCAATTATTATTTTTTAAAAATTTGTTCCCAAGCTGGGCTACTCAAAGGGGAAGTGGTGTACTTTTGAGCAGCCAGGTCATCCTGCTCTGGCCCCGTCCTCACTGTGTTGCCACTGTGTTGCCACTTGCGTCACCAATGACGCGTAGATGATTGACATGCATTTTGAAGTAACACAAATTAGTGGGAATGACAATCGTGCCAAAAAAGAAGCAATTACAAGAGAATAATGAAACGATCCGCTTTCATAGTGGGAACAATGGACCTTTTGGAATCGATTCACCAACATGGAGTGAAGGTGAATCAAAAACCAGTTTAAATGTAAGTGGGAACGAGGCCTCAATGGAGACAGCTGGTGGAGATGATGGGAACAGTTGGAAGAGGGTCTCCTACCTCCCCTCATTGGCCGCTGAAGTGGCTACCAGCCCTGCTTCAGCTACCATCTTCTTCTAAAGCACCACACAAGCTACATGTAGGGGGAAGTAATGCAGTATCCCATTGCTAAAACAACTCAAATGCAGAGGCAATTTCTGCTTGCATTAAATGACAGATCTGCATGAATTAACTCTTTCAGTCGACAAACTGCATACTCACTCTGCATTCACTGTGTGCAAATGCTGTAAGTTAAACAAAAATAGGAGTGGATGCATGTGCACTGTCTACAGATTTGACAGTCAAAGACCATAAAGTACAGAAGGTACTTGCGCAGTGCAAATGCTGCACTGGAACAAGGTCAGCCAAGAAAGCCTAAATGATCTCTTTTCAACTAGATCTGAACGGTCATAGAAGAAAGAGGACACCAGAAGTCATCCCCTGTTGTGTCACAGTGCTTCAAGACCATAGTAGCATAGATCTGTAGATGCAAGGAAATCTTTCATCTCCATACCTGCCTGCCTGGGACAGTACTGAGGATCTCCCTCTATTTCCTTGCTCACCTTTCCCGCTGTGGCTGTCAAGAACAAAACATATCAAAAGAGCAATGTTTAGCTGTATGGGGTGGTGGAGGAAGGATGGGTAAGGTGAGTTACTTGATTAAGAGCACAAAGGGCCTGAAAGCTGGATACCTAGTATTTATTGCAAAATTGTTCACTTTTTGTTTTTATGTATTAAAATGGGTGGAGAACCAGTGTGGTGTAGTGGTTTGAGTGTTGGAGGGAATGTGTGAAAATGAGGTGAGACTGTTCCATTTGACCTATGTAGACAAGCCCATAATGTCCATTACATATGGGGAGATATCCATCCATCAATAAGTACATCTCCATTGCTATGTCTCCTGACATGACCCTCTAAAAACTCGCCTTGTAAGCAGTGCAGCCCACAAATGCAACCATTTCCATGTTGCTGGAGAGAGGGAGGTGAGTAGGGATGCATCCAGCTATTAACTAGCTGGATGCCTTCCAACTGGCTATCTTCAGAGACCTTCAGGGGCCCTTGGGACATCCCTATTGATGTCCTCCTTGCACCACATCCAGCTAAAGGAAAGTTTGGTGCTGGAACTGTTAGCAGTTCCAAGGAGCACTTAAGACATCTATTAATTCTGCTGTAAGCCAGTTGCCATTGTGAATCAATCTTGACTTTTTATTCTAACTGTGAGGGGGGAGGGAAGTCTAACATATTTTGGGTATCTTGAAATCTAGAACACATTCAGAATGGGGAAGAGAAGGCATTTTACACATGTTTAGAAGCACTTCTCTGAAGATGCCAGCCACAGATGCTGGCGAAACGTCAGAAAGAAACTCTTCTAGAACATAGCCACACAGCCCGAAAAACCCACAAAAAACTATGGATGCCGGCCATGAAAGCCTACGACTTCACTTTAGAAGCACTTGTTTTTTAGTGACTCTTCCTATGTTCCAAGGGTGAGCTTTACTGTTAATACAGCTAATCCTGACTTGTATTAAACCATAGTATGTGTGTACTCTTGGAAATTAAAATTGACAATCCTTTGCATGGTCTTTAGTTAAAACAAAGGCACATTTTCTCTCTCTGGATTTTGCTTTAAGGGCTATAGAAATAAGCAGTGTAACTGTGAATACTACAATGAGTAATAATAGATCAAGTGATATTAACGTCCAGTAGACTTGACTTTTTCTTGGGCAATTTTGCCCAACAATTATTAAGAGCTTAATTTTCTCCAAATTAATTTCAGTACATCAGTATCCCATGCTCAGTTATAAAGCCTAGTCTTACTGTGGTAATGTAACAAACACATTGTGGCTGTATTCACAATGCAGAAATAATCCAGGCTGACACCACTTTAACTGCCATGCCTCAATGCTATGGAATTCTGGGATTTGTAGTTTTGTGAGACATTTAACCTTCTCTGTGAGAGTGCTCTGGTGCCA
Source organism: Phrynosoma blainvillii (assembly GCA_026167975.1). NCBI lineage: Eukaryota > Metazoa > Chordata > Lepidosauria > Squamata > Phrynosomatidae > Phrynosoma > Phrynosoma blainvillii. The sequence continues at coordinate 55,187,456 of JANUYF010000002.1, read as the reverse complement.
CAACAAACTCCAAATGCCAGAATTCCATAGCATTAAGTCATGGCAGTTAAAGTTGTGTCAACCTGGATTATTTCTGCAGTGTGAATGCAGACATGGTCATATAAATTGCATTTCTAGAGATTGCAGTGCTTGACTCCTTTTGTCTCACTCTGTACATTATTTTCTAGGCATTCCTGTCTACTCTCTTTAGCTTCAGGCTGTCAGTATTTCTCCTGCCAGCCTGTGAATCTTATATAGAAATTAATGGCTGCATCTGTTTATACAGATGCAAAATTTACATAGTTATGCATGAGAGCTGAACAGGGATTTTGTGTGTGCACAAGGACTTAACAAACATACTTCCAGAATAGATTTTGTTTTTTCAGAATTGTTTTCTTTTACATCTTAAAGGTATTAATTAATAGTTCCTCTGCCCAACAGGCTCTCAAAGTATTACATAAGAAAATATATTTAAAATTATTTTTAGCAGATGAAAAAATAATGTTAAAGCCACTTTAAAAAGCAAACTTTGCAGGTGGTTGTCAAATATCTGTACTTTTTCTGATCTTGTGCAGGATTTGTTGCCTTAGCTGATTAAATGATACTGAAATAATTTCAAGTATCATAAAGCAAGCCACATGAAAGTCAACATTTGCCACACTTCAGTGGCCCCAGCCACCTGAACTAAACATATGGGACGTGACATTTCATGTATTCTAGATAATTTTTTATTTATACCCAGTGGAGTTAACTATATAATAGTTTTTAAATTGAACTTTTCTATACATTGCACAGTAGAACCCTTGTGTTACTATGTACCTCTGTGCTGGTGACAGGAATATAGTTCACTGTCAAGGTGATACTGATATCTGAAATAAATTTTTTTAATTTACTACACTTACAGTGGTTTTGCTGGAGCTTTCTGTGGTTCTTATGGTTTTAATATGAGAATGCTGTTCTCTGTTGTTACCACATTTTGAAAATGTATTAAAGATTTTTTATTTCACTTTTAGGTAACTGTCCAACTGGTTTAGATGACAGCTATTCTATACTGTCATTGTATAAAAAGCTGTTGGGGCTAATTCATTATCTGGTGCCAGCCTTCCAGTATTCTGTCTGTCTAGAGAGTAATCTTTGGGTGGATGGCATTCATTCAACCAGCACTAGAGTTATATCCAAGGATCTTTTGTGGGTTTTTCAGGCTGTGTGGCCATGTTTTAGAAGAGTTTCTTTCTGACATTTCGCCAGCATCTGTGGCTAGCATCTTCAGAGAAGACTTCTCTGAAGATACCAGCCACAGATGCTGGCGAAATGTCAGAAAGAAACTCTTCTAGAACATGGCCACACAGCCTGAAAAACCCACAAAAAATTATGGATGCCGGCCATGAAAGCCTTCAACTTCACATATCCAAGGACTTACCAACTCGGTAGAACCTGTAGGACTTACACTGCTGACATAACCTCTGAGAGCTCAGGGTCATCTCCTTGCCATGAAGAGCTGCCAGCCTAGGCCTTGTGGAGGTTTGTGAGATTTTATTTTTAGAATGATATATTTCATTTAATGAAAACCATTCTGAGTGGTTTTCAAAGGCCTCAGGCTGGGATATGTCTTTATTGGCTACTAAATCATACACATTGCATCTAGGAATGCCAGATGAAATAAGGGACAGGGCTCTTGTACCTTTAACTGTTGTGTGGGGAAGGGAATTTCAGCAGGCATTACTTGCATGACAAATGACACTTGCTAAAATTCCTACTTGTACACAACTATTAAAGGTACAGGGGCTGTGTCCCTTATTTCACCTGGCAAACCTTACCTCAGCTGCAGTACAAATCCTCAACAAATTTGCACAGAAATAGATCTGTTGAGTTATGAAGGGCTAGGGCTACAATTCTATGGACTTGATCACACAGGGGAAATCCTGTGCATAAACAGGATTTAAAAGCTATGGAAAAGCTATGGAAAACCTGCAAGAGTGGGTTGATTTTTCACAAATATCATTGTTAAACTGTTGTTAACCCAAACAAAAAGTAGTCAAAAGCCACTCCCTTTTACTTTCGGGATTTTCCAAAAGTAAAAAGAAGTGGCTTTTGACTACTTTCTGTTCAGGTTAACAACAGTTTAACAATGACATCGTGTGAAATTCTACCCGCTTTTGCAGGTTTTTAAAATTTAAAACCCTGTTTCTGCATTGGATTTCCCCCATGTGATAGAGTCCTATATCTGCTTAGCTTGAATTAATCTCCTCTGAAGATGATGGGATTTCTTAGGATAGAGGTATAGGATCCTGAGGTACCTTGTCATTGTGGAAATGTCTGTCTGTGTTCACCTGGAATTATTTGCAATTATATATATAAAATTCTGATTGCATTCAGGAATGGGGTGACATTGTTCTCACCATCTGTCAGCATATGACAACCACTTTATCTACTGTCTTAACAACACACTATGGAAAGAATTTAGGGTTGTCAGGCTGAAAATTGGAGATGCCTCCTGTACCTTTAATGGTTGTGGAAAAGAGAGAATTTCAGCAGCTCTTGCTTATGATGCAACCTGGTAGCAAGCAACACCTACTGAAATTTCCTCTTCTACATAAGAGTCATCTCCAGTTTTCAACCTGGCAACCCTTCACAAAAAAACACATCTTTTCATTCTATGGTCACATTTAATCCATTCTGGTAAACTGATCCAGTCCTACTCTGGATCAGTTTACCAGAATGGATTAAATGTGACCATAGAATAGTGTCACTCTATTCTGCTTTGGTCAGGCCTCACCTGGAATACTGTGTCCAGTTCTGGGCACCACAGTTCAAAAAGGATGTGGAGAAAATGGAGTGTGTCCAAAGGAGGGCAACTAAAATGGTGAAGGGTCTGGAAACCAAGTCCTATGAGGAACGACTTAGGGAGCTGGGGATGTTTAGCCTGGAGAAGAGAAGGCTGAGAGGTGGTATGATAGCAGTGTTTAAATATTTGAAGGGATGTCATATTGAGGAGGGAACAAGCTTGTTTTCTGCTGCTCCAGAGACTAGGACCCGAAACAATGGATGCAAGCTGCAAGAAAAGAGATTCCACCTCAACATTAGGAGGAACTTTCTGACAGTAAGGGCGGTTCGACAGTGGAACACACTCCCTCAGAGAGTAGTGGAGTCTCCTTCCTTGGAGGTCTTTAAGCAGAGGCTGGATGGCCATCTGTCAGGGATGCTTTGATTGGGAGTCCTGCATGGCAGGGGGTTGGACTGCATGGCCCTTGTGGTCTCTTCCAACTCTATGATTCTATGATTCTATGATTTTACTCAGACCACCTCAGGTGTCTGTATGTCAATATCAAGAAAGGGGACCAACTTACGGTATATTTCATTTATTGTTTTATTTTTATTACCAGGGTGGGATTTTGTGGGTTTTTCTGTCTCACCAGTCAAACAAACATGACCGGCCTTGAGTTCTGCAAACCTTGAATTGTGTGCATGAGCACATGGAACTATCCACTGCTTTTGCTCATGCAACAAAATACCATCCCTGGTAGTAGGTTGCATTCATCCCAAAAGAACAAGGCATGTTTAAATCCTAGATGTGTTCTTAAGATTTATCATATTACAACAGGAAAACCCAGGCCTGGATTTACAGCTGTGTTTGCAGAACTGGCACCTTTATACATATTTTAGCAGAGAACTTAATTAGCCACATATACTGCTGTGCTGCATAAGCATTGGCATTGTGAGTTTGAAAAAGAGAAGCTCTTACATTGTAATTTGCAAGGTAAGGGAGATAATATCATCTGTGCTGTACATTTACATTGCTATAGATTGGTTTTCCAATATGTATTTCACAGTGTTTAGGAGTTAGAAACAATGTCATTAGAAGAAAATCCAAAGCCACAACCCTGAAAATCACCTCATCCACAATACTTTGAGCCAAAACATTATGCTGAGCAATACACACACTTGCAAAATGCTGCTTGATGAGCTACCTCCAATTCTTCTTTGTTGACTGTTGTACAATGAACTCATGCATACAAAGTATTATAGCTTGTGAATTTTCTGTTTGTTGGGGGGGGGGGGAATCATGCTGGTAATTATGGCAATTAATTAACATCCAATTAGTTAATAAAAAACAAGTGAATGCTGACCTTTTTCTTGCTTATATTTAAGCCTCTTTAGAGACAAGTGCACTGTAAGGACAAATAATATTTACCCATTTCCTGCATTGTCATGTTTATTTATAGCCACTTCTAAAACCAAATCAGTGTTAGGACCTACACTACCAGTTTCTTTACCCTATATAGTTCTGGTGACACAGAAAACACAGGATTATATTGATTCATGGCTATATGAAAGGAGTATAGTGAATCTGACAAGCTATGTTTTTCTGATAACAGAAACTAAATATTAATAATCTCTGAATGACTAAGATTGCAATTTTATGGATAATCTGTATGTGTGTGTGTGTGTTCAAGTCACCTGTCAACTTATGGCTACCCCATGAATTTCATAAGCCATAGACTCCATTGAATTCAGTGGAAGTTACTTCTGAGTAAGCATTCCTAAGATCAGCATAGAAAATGTGTGGCCCTCCTGATATTGCTGGACCTATCCCTCCCTTCTTCCCCCCCTCCTCCTCCTCCTCCCTTTTCAACAGACTTCCATTGGCTATGGTGCAGAGGCCTGATGGAAGCTGCAGTCCAACAATATCTGGATGACCACAGGTTGCCCATCACTGCTTTAAAGACATAGGGCCTTTACAGACTGCCAGAAATAATCCAGTTTGAGTCCACTTTAACTGCCCTGGCTCAGTGCTAGGGAATCTTGGGCACTGTAGTTTATTGTGGCCCCAGAGCTCTCTGGCAGAGAAGGCTCAATGTCTCAGAAAAAACTACAATTCCCATGATTCCCTAGCACTGAGCCAGGACAGTTAAAGTGGTCTCAAACTGGATTATTTCTGGCAGTCTGTAAAGGCCCTCCGTCAAGCACTTTAACAGCGACAAAGGGGCTATTTGATCAAACATACTGAGACAATATATTCATGTCGACAAAATGTAATACTCTTTAGACTTAAAATTCCACCCAGATGATGGATGCATGTATCTAATTAAAACTCTATAGCCATGTTTAACCACTTACCTCAAATTTAAATGTGAAAATTCAGCCTCTTTGCCCCATTTTCAGTAACAGTATATATATTCTTCAAACCTGTACGAGATGTAAATCTTTTATAGTTTTGATCATCAGTTTTTTTCGCAAGAGATAGTTCCCTTCCAGTCCCAGCACTCAGTGGTGCTGTGAATTCTGTGATATCCCAGCAGTTAGGTCAATGGTTAAAATGAGGAAACGTAGAGTCTTTGCAGACTGCCAGAAATAGTGCAAATTGAGTCCACTTTAGGGGTTAGGGTTAGTGCTAGGGAATCATGGGAACTGTTTTTTTTCTGAGACATTGAGCCTTCTCTGTCAGAGAGCTCTGGTGCCACAATAAAATACAGTTCCCATGATTCCCTAACCCTAACCCTAACCCTAAAAGTGGACTCAATTTGCACTATTTCTAGCAGTCTGCAAAGGCCCGTAGAAAACAGATATTTTTGAAAAACCTATTAGTGGCCTTAATCCTAGTTCCAAACAGAGTAGACTCATTCAATGAATCGATGTTAACATTTATATTAATCCCATTCATTTGATAAGTCTAACATAGTTGGCCGTAGAAATTAGATTTAAGCCTATGTTTATGTTTTTCGCATGTGGTGAAAATACTATTTCCAATATGGTTGCCAGGCCAAGACTATCCCTGATTCTGAGATTTCAGCACTGGAACCTGAGACCTAGAAACAATAGGGGTGTAACTATAGGTGGAGCAAAATGAAGGCATTGTTCCTTTCAAATAAGAATTTTGCTCCCTGTTAAATTTTCCATCACTTCTCAGATTTCTAACATTGTACAGAGTCAGGCTTTGAGAATTGTTCAGCACCCATAATTTTTACATTTGCTATGTTCACATTCCCTTGGTCACTGTGCCTGCGTCATACTTTGGCATCACTTCTGTGATGCCAACATACATATTTTTTTAAGGTCATTGTCAAAGTGGCTTTTTCCTCTCTACACATTTATAGTACTATGATTCCACTTTAACTTGCATGGTTCCATCCTATGAAATCTTGGGATTTGTAGTTTAAGGGAAGTAGTTAAAATTGTCAGCCCAAGATCTCTACTGCTTCACCAAATTACAAATTCCAGAATTCCATGGGATGTCACCATGGAGTAGAATCACTCTGGTGTGATTGTCTATTGTGAAATGGTCCAAATGCTCTGTCAGTAATCATATCAAATCTTGGCTTATATTGCCTTAGCTATTTCCATTGCATTGATGACTAAATATGCTCTAAAAATACTGGTAGATATGGTCAGTTTATCAGATAGTGGGAGGGCAGCAACAGTACTGTGTTCAGGACTAGGCAGTTGGGTCAGAGCGCCCATTATGGTTTTGCACAATGCCGCAATATTCTATTGCTTTAGGGAACTGTAAGAAATTTATATGGCTGTTTCCACTATCTTAAGAGCTGTAAGGCAGGTGGGCCTTGCTAGTGTGCCATGGTCTTGGAAGTATCCTGAGGGTATAGGCACTGACATCATGGTTGCAGGTCTTTCTCCTACATGCCTCAGTTAGGAATCATCAGGCCTAGGGAAAGTTAACTTTTTGGACTCAAGTTCCCAGAGCTCTCCAGTCAGCATGGTCAATGGCCTTGCTGGCTGAGGGATTCTGGGAGCTGGAGTCCAAAACAATAATTTCTCCAAATGCCAGAAATGGCTCCACTTCTTGAACCATGCCACCTCTGGCTCCTAGGTCTACTGCCTTAACCACCAGTTGATAAATATACGCTGTCCTTGAAAGAAGCAAAGAAGGAAGCATAAGTCTCTTCAATCTAGTAAAAAGTTTTCTTGTTGCATAGCACAGTTTCAGGCAGCTATCTAATGTCACCGTAGATCAGCTGGTATGCCAGTTGATATTTTCTTTCCTCATCCTCAGCTCTTGTGCTGGCACAACATCTTAGAAGTAGAATGGAAACCATATTAATATGATGCAAAAGGCAGATTTTTTTAAAAAAAATCATAGAATTGTAGAATCATAGAGTTGGAAGAGACCACAAGGGCCATCCAGTCCAACCCCCTGGCATGCAGGAACTTTCAGGGAGTGTGTTGTCTGATGTCCCAGGGGATGGGGAAGGCTGAAACAAAAAATCTTGCCTGATGAAAGCTCTAGAAATATTTGCTTTGCTAGAGATTCCCAAAGGGAGAAAAGTCCCCTGGGATTTAGTGGAGGCGGTAGCCTTGCTGCTCTGAGTTCTCAGAAACTCCTTGAACTCTTTATGCTTCTGGATGTCACCCATCCAATGTCCCAATAGCCAGGAGGAGTAAGAGGCATTCCTGCTAGACCCAATCTCTGAGGAATAAGTCTACTCCTCTCCTTTGGAGCTCCAACAGCTCCCTGACAGGTGGCAGGTAACTATCCTTGGCTACACCGGTACAACATCCTGACTCTTACTGACTATAGGGCCTTTACAGACTGCCAGAAATAATGCAGCTTGAGGCCACTTCAACTGTCAGGGCTCAGTGCTGGGGAATCATGGGAATTGTATTTTTTTTCTGGGACATTGAGCCTTCTCTGTTGAGCTCTGGTGCCACAATAAACTACAGTTCCCATGATTCCTTACCACTTAGCCAGGACAGTTAAAGTGGCCTCAAGCTGCACTATTTCTGGCAGTCTTTAAAGGCCCTATAGTTGCCTAGAATTGCATTGGATCCAGTGTTTGTTCTGCATGGATGCTTGTTCTGAGGGGAACTGACCAAGGTCCTGATTTGCAACTGCCTTCCCTTGGTCTCTTCCCAGTTTTATCCACTTCACTATGGTGTTTTAGCCACTTCTCCAATTAGACACCTTCTTCAAAGTGACTAGTATATTTGTCCAGAAATCTGGTATTTCTACAAAGCCCATTCAATGATCCTCCCATATCAGAGATGAAGGAAATTAATTTTTGACTACAGCTCCCAGATCCCCAATGCTGGCTAGGGGATTCTTGGAATAACATTCCAAAAAGTAGTTTTTGCAGGCTCTGATCTTAAACACATTAATATATTAATATTAAAACATTGATAACAACCCATTTACTCAATAATTAATATTTTATTATAAAAACAAAAGCATTTACATTTCCAAATATATCTGAAGTCCCTGTGGATCCAGATGCTCATCACAGATCTGTCCATCCTAACCTCATCACAGTAATCCTACTGTGAAGTAGGATTACATGCCCTGGACTGTAGGCTTTGAGCAGGATATAAAACACCATTAAATTAGTTCAGTGAGCTCAAGGGGACAGGTTTTTCTTTAACAAAAGCCTCTGCCTCAACTGCACATTCTAGTTACCCTTGAAATTAAGACCAGAGACTCAAAATCAGCATGCAGTGTCATGGGATGGGTTAGAGGCAATATTACCAGCTGCTGCTCTTTCAAAAATACAGGTTAAAAACAATGTACAACAGACAGACTTTGTCTAAAAGTTGGCACGAGGAAAGGAAGAGTTTTATACTGGATATACAATACCTAGTATATTGGTTTAGGTATTGTTTTGATACCAGAGCACAGATAATATAAAATTTAGTTTCTAAATGCTAGTAACCACTTCCAATCAACACTAAAGAATTAGATGTCTTTCTTTAATGTCTTTTTTTCTTTTGCTTTGTACATAAGACTGCAGCTTGATTATTAAGCTGGCATCCAGAGGCGGTGGGAAGGAGAAAGAGTAAATTGACATTTATCAGCAGGCATTGTTCAGCTTCTGGGCATGGCTGATGGGGCACAAGCATCCTTGCAAGGCATTGTTTCTAACCTTTGGAGAGATGGAGGAAGCCAAGTTGCACTGTCTCTTGTGCTTCTTAAATGCCCCAACACAAATGTTTGCTGTGTTGGATTTAACAACAGCAGTCCACTACTGCTTTAGTGTATGTCAGGAGATAATTTCAGCAAACTTTGAAATGGAAAAATACAGCCCCTGAGTGAAATGATCTCTCTCTCTCTTGCTCTGTTGTAGACCAGTCTACAATATGGTTTTGCTGTAGTGTAATAATCATAGCAATTTTATCATAACAGTTGCCAACCAGTGCAGTTCACTAGAAAGCATTCTGGATTTTGAAGGACCTACAAATATACCTATTCATTCATAATCTTTTAGTTTATTTATCCTGTTTTTGTAAGACAGAGATAAACAAAAATATTGAGATAAATAATTTTAATTGTAAAAGTATTGCAGTCAGCCTTTCACGTGGACTTGGGATTTGCGAATTTGATTTGTGATCTGTGCATGAACACCCCCCTCCTCTTTCCATGCCTGGCATCAAGGAGGAGTTTGGTGGGGCTTGCATTATTCATGAATTTTCAACATTCACGGGGTTTTTGTTCCCCTAATCCTCGCGAATGTGGAGGAACAACTGCATATAAAATGGCAATATTAGTTATATGTATTAGAAATATAAAAAATAGATTTATATCAGAACAGGCTATTTGTCTCTCTGATCCAATATTGTTTAATTGTACTGAAAGCTGATCTCCTGGGTGTCAGGCAGAGATCTTCACCATCACTGCACCTGATCCTTTTAACTGGAGATGTTAGAGGCTGAACCTGAGACCTTCTACATGCCCTGGTTTCTTTCAAAGGAAGGAATTAATATGTTTTACTACAATGTCATTTCTTTATTATTGTGTTGTCCTTGGAAAGCATAATAAGAACAAAATCACTTCTCTGCTGAGCTAGCCATTCTGAGTCAGAAACCATAGGAAATTTATAAGCAAGTCTTGTCCACAGGGTCTGGTAATCAAAAGTATATTAGCTACAATTATGGGGCTTCATTGACACTGCTAATGCTAGCCATAGTCAACAAGCCTGTTCTTCATGGCTTTGTTTACTCTTTTTTAAATAATAACATCACATCTAAAATAATGGTCCTCATTTCTGGCACTCATTTGTAAAAGCTAATTCTGTAGCATTTTTTTAACAATTCCCCGAAACAGTTCTGTCCAGATATGTTGGGACTCCAAACCTCATCAGCAACTCTTACAATTGACCATATTGATGAGAATGATGGGAGTTGTATTTCATTGTATTTGGGGGATGTGAGGTTGGGCAATCTCTCCTGAACTTCACTGGATAGCTCTGAATCATAATGTACTGAGGAGGAGGGATAGTTTCTATCTCTTCTTTTTCTCTATACTGTTAACAGTTTTACTTCATAAACCTTTCTGTTCCTTTCCTTGCTTTCCTTTTTCTGCCTCTTTTCCTTTCAAAAATGAAAAGGCCTACCTTCAGCCTTAAAATCTTTGTCTGATTGATTCTGAACCCCAGTGACTTGCCCTATGCAGAGCTGGAGATGGGGTGGGATGACCACTTATCTTTGTCTTAAAAAACAACAACTTTATTGTATCAGTCCTTTATGATTACATTCTGTTGCATTAAAAGGTAATGGCAGGAACACAAAAATAAATTAACAAGAAGGAATACCACAAGACTGATTGAGAAAGCTGTATCAGGTAGATAATGAAAACAACAGATCATGTCTAAGGTTGCTATGAATTGCTGGGGGATTGTAAATAATATTGTTACTGTTGGAATGTGCAATAAAAGGCCACCAGGTTTCCATAAATGAGCCATCTAATACTTTTTGGCTTATGCAGTTAATTTCTCCATAAATTCTAATTGCCATAGATTGCTCTGCCACTCATATAGTGAGAAATCAATCCCACCCTTCCATATATTTTTTTTGGCAACCAGTAGTTTGGCTGTACCCTGAAATAAACCTATCAGGTCTTTATTTTTACAAGTTACATTATCTCCCTAGAACATTTGTTATAAGCCTGTAATAAGTCCACTTTGGACTTTGCATGAACACATTGACTGGTAATTTTAGAGATGTCTTCAAAAACTAATAACCAACAATGGTGAACATTAGGACGGAGCCAGCATTATGAAGCTAAGAACTTATATCTTAATCTCTAATTCATATTTGCTGAAATATGACTAAATTTTCAAAGAATATAGTACCACATGTTAACTATTGTAATCATATGTTCCTTTATAGAAGATGAAATGGAACATATAGGCCCCTTTGGCCACATCTTATATCACAGAGTTTTAAGACCCAGATCCTATTCCCAAACTTATCTCATTCCAGAGGAGCTGCATAAATTAATATATTATCCATTTTTGAAATAATACATCTCATATAAATTATGCATTGTCAAGAAAGAAAGGTATCTCCAAAAAGAGGATAAAAGAAAAAACAGATTTGCAGATAATCTGCATGTTAAGCAGAGATCCTTTTAGATAGCAGCTCCCAAGTTGTGGAACTCCTTTTCAAGGGTGACTGAGCTGCCCTCGTCCCTGTTGTCCTTTTGCTGGCAGTCAAAGGCCTTTCTGTGCAGGCTGGCTTTTGGTAAGAGGGCTTTTAATAAGAGGGTGCTGTAATCTGTTGTTATGATTAGTATTTTAATTAATGCTGTTTTCACTGTTCTTAAAAATTCTTTTGTCTTTCAATATTACAGTGTCTTTGTTATTGTTGCTCTTGTTGTTTGCCTTCAAGTCATTTCTGATCCTAAGCTAAATCTATCACAGAGTTTTCCTGGCAAAATTTGTTCAGAGGGTGTTTGTCTTTTCCTTCCTCTGAGGCTGAGAGAGTGTGAGCTGCCCAATGTCACCCATGGCTGAGTGAGGATTCAAACCCATTCCAGAGTCATAGTCCAATGCTGAAACTACAACACCATGCTGGGTCTCATAGTATCTTTAATTGTTGTTTAAAAATGTAACTGTGTTCTAATTTGTACTTTTTTTTATCATGTTGCAAAACACCTTGGATTCCATGTCTTAGAGAAAGGCAGGATACAAATCAAATAACAAAATAAATGAAAATATTGGAAGCTGCTTCTTAATGAGCCAGACCATTTTTTCATTCAACTCAGTATTATCAACTCCGAAATCCCTGCCATTCCCTGGGGTTCTCCCATCAAAATATTAACCAGACCCCAATGTGTTTAACTTCCAAAGTCATTCAAACAAGACATTCGTCCAGGAGGGTATGATGGTAATCCAAAATGTATGGATGTAAGTAATTCATAGGTATTGTATTTGGGGGATGGGTATTGGTCTTTTTGGATTTATATTGTATGTATTTTTAATTGTTGTTAGCCGCCCCGATTGTGCACGGGGGGGGGGGGTTACAAATTAATTTTATTATTATTATTATTATTAGGCATAGATTTAGATTTAGAAATAATTGCTGTAAGTAGAAATACATCTCATACTAGTAGAGGAGACTATAACTTGGTGGGATGCATAGTGTCACCGGAGTGAAAATGGGACTGAACTCCTATACCTTTAATAATTGAGTAGATGAGGAAATTTTAGCAGGCATTGCTTGTCACCTGCTTGCATAACAAGCATCACCACATGAAATTCTCTCTTTTATACAAGCATTAAAAGACAAGGACCCTCTCCAGTTTTTCCTGGAAACCTTAAATGCATGTCTGCTCAGTTTGCCACTCTGGTGTTCACTGTTGATGAAAACTTGAACACACCTCTTGCTCTCCTTTCTTCCACTCTTTTAGCTTTAAACTGGTCTTAAAATGGACAGGCCTTTAAGCTGAGAATCTGCCTGACAGAGAACTACCTTCTAGCTTTCCTTCAACTAGAAGACCATCTTCCCTCAGGTATGATATATGACCACATCTGGGAGTATAGGGGCACATTAAAAGAATGAACAAGCTTTTAAAAACTCACAGTATGTTTGCCTAACAGCTGCAATATTTCACCACTTAATGTTGCCTTTCTAGAAATGAACTTTGGTGTATGTGTGTGTGTGTGTGAAATGGGGCAGTGGCTGGCATCTCAGACAGAAGCCTTCACTTGTGTGCAGCGCAGAGATTACTTTTCATGTAGCATCACTTGCTTGCAGCTTTGCTTTATCATCATGGCTGAGCTTCCAGCTGGATGGAATCCCTGAGATAAAATGCCTGCGGCGTCTACAGGAGGGTCACATTTGGCAGCAGTTGCAAAGAGTATAAAGCCTTCCAGGCTTGCTTGCTGCTGCATAATCATACTGAAAATGTCTTCAGAGAATAACATTGCAGGGATTGTCTTTCCCAAACACCTGCAGAGTTCTGGGTTGTACATTAGTGTTGGAACATGTCATGTCACTGAAAAAGGCAGCAGCATAATCCATGAAGATCTGGGTGTATTTATGTACTCCCCTCCTTTTCTGGGCATTCTGTTCTTTAATTGCAGCTGCAGATTAAAATGGAAGGGTGAGGGCTTCCAGTTCATTTATCCTCTGAAGGCAGCCTGTCTGTTAGGTCACAGGAGCAATAATAGAAATTGAAATAGAAAGTTTGCCTCAGAACCTTTCCGCTCCCTGGGCTCAAAGGCTTTCGCAACAGCAAAGGGAAGTTTAGCAGCATTTTTGCTGTTTGTGAAGTGGCTTTGAAGAGGAGACAGACAACACAAAGTTGATGAAAGTCCTCCAAATTGCATTGAGTTTCCTTTGTAATACTCATCTGAGAAGACAGAGCTATAGTATTACGGATGACAGCGTTACTATAGAGACAGAGCTATATAGGTGAACAATGTTTTACAGCACACAGCAGTTTGCAGGAGTAAATTCTGCGAAATCTGTGTTCTGTAAGACAGCTTTATAATTGGTAGGGCAAAGCTGAAAGGAACATATTTCCAGTAGTTCAAGGTCTCCACTGTTTTCCCTTCCACTGCTTCATCTTCAGGCAGCTGCTATAATCTATAAAACCAGACATTTTCTGGGTTTTACCTATAGTGCAACACACTCCTGTATAGTCTCCCAGAATTCAATGGACCTTGCTGCTTAATAATTGTGCATGTAGAGGATTCCATTTATTCTGTTTATATCCTGCACCTTCCCAAATACGACCTTCTGAAAGGCTTTCAACCTCAGCCAGGTAAAATTCATTGCGGTTAAATGTAACAGGTACAAGAAGAGCTGTCTTCAGTTTTTCATCTGGTCTTCCCAGGCTTAACACATGCAGCATTTAAACATCCAAATCTGTCTTTCATTACAGTTAAAATGTCCACTCTGCTTCCCCAGCATTTGCCCCATGAAGAAAATGTGTTGCTGCTGTGTGCTTTCAACTCATTTCCAATGTATGGTGACCCTGAGGTGAACCTATCACTGGGTTTTCAGGGGCTGAGAGTGTGTGACTCAGCCAAGGTCACCCAGTGGATTTCCATGGCTGAGCAGGGAAGTGAACCCTGACCTCCAAGGTAATTGTCCAGTGCTCAAACCATACTGGCTCTCCAAAACTGAGTAGATGCAGTAATTTTCACAAATGAATACCATACCCCTGAACCTGTGCCAAAAACAAATCATCAAGATGCTTCATAGTCTCTTGTTTTCAGACTGCACTATTGCTGTCTGTTTTATTTATTCTATATAAATTCTAATGCTGGCATAAACTGCTTTGCTTGCACACCCACCCACAGTTATGTTATACTTGATGAACAAATTATATGTTCAGTTGTTCAGCAGAAAACCTTTCCTTACACCTACTCTAGCTGGAAAGAAAACACAAGTTGAGTCTCTCTTATCAGAAATTCTTGGGACCAGAAGTGTTTTGGATTTCTGAGTTTTTCAGATTTTGGAATATTTGCATATACATGATGAGATCTCTTGGAGATGACACCCAAGTCTGAACATGAAATTCATTTATTCTTCATACAGTCAGCCCTCCATATCCATGGATTCTTTATCCATGGATTCAACCATCCATGGCTTGAAAATATCCCAAACAGATATACATTCCAAAAATCAAACTTGGATTTTGTTATTTTATATTGGGATCACCATTTTACTATGCAATTGTATTTAATAGGATTTGAGCATCCATGGATTCCAGTATCCACTGGGATCCTGGAACCAAATCCCAGCAGATACCAAGGGCCCATTATATACACCTTATACATATAGCCTGAAGGTAATTTTATACACAATATTGTTAATAATATTGTGCATGAAACAAAGTTTGTATACACTGAGCCATCAGAATGCAAAGGTATCACTATCTCAGCAACCCATGTGGACAATTTTGGATTTTGGAATATTTCATATTTTGGGATTCCAGATAAGGGCGACTCAGGGGGGTTGCAGACTGCCAGAAATAGTGCAAATTGAGTCCACGTTTAGGGTTAGGGTTAGTGCTAGGGAATCATGGGAATTGTTTTTTCCCCCCCTGAGACATTGAGCCTTCTCTGTCAGAGAGCTCTGGTGCCACAATAAAATACAGTTCCCATGATTCCCTAACCCTAACCCTAACCCTAAAAGTGGATTCAATTTGCACTATTTCTGGTAGTCTGCAACCTCCCTTAACCTGTACCTCTCTCTAGTCATTCTGCAGATATATCCATGAGCTATCAAGACTTAGAATTGGTGGTTATTCCACTACAACTAGCCATTATGTATATAGAGCAGAGGTAGGCAATGGTAGAACGGGTGAGAGCCATTTCTCCCTGGGCCCCATCTGCAGGTCACACATCTGTTTGTGGCACATTTCATGTCACTTGTTCCAGGAATCAACCAAAACATGAGCAATTTCCACCTTTTCGAAGGGCTTGGAGTACTGTGGGGCAAGGGAACCAACCCTACATGTTTCTGTGGGAGTTCAGGGGTTTGTTATTGCTGTTTTAAAAATTGGTGGACTGGGAGCTTCAGGGAGCTGAAAAATTAGCCCTTATGGTTTGCATGTGGCCTGTAGGGACCTTATCCCACGGGGCCAAAAGCAGCAAGAATCCACTAAGAATCGGGCGCTATAGCGCTATATCTTCCCGAGTGATCACACGACGTCGCTCAGAATCCGCTAAGAATCAGGCGCTATAGCGCTATAGTTTTCCGTGTGATTACATGACGTCGCTCAGAATCAGCTAAGAATCAGGCGCTATAGCGCTATAGTTTTCCGTGTGATTACATGACGTCGCTCAGAATCCAGCAAGAAACCGCTCAGAATGCAACATCATTCGCATTCTTTTGAATGTCGGTTTCAGCGGGCATTGCAATGGCGCAAGCTTATCCATAGCGCTATTATACCGCTAGCGCCATATTTATACTAGCGCTATAGTACTGCAATGATGCTCATATCGCTTTCTTGCCACTTTTGAGAGCAGCGTGGGATAAGGTCCTAGGTCACGCTTTCCAGAAAAGAAAAGAAAAATATAAAACCCATGAATCTGATAATATGGACTGTAATCTACAAAAGCTGGTGTTAAAATAAACCTGTTAATCTTAAATGTGCCCCAGGAATCGCTGTTGTTTTACTTCCTTAATGATATTGTTTTTACATTCTTTTTGTGCCTTCCCCCAATAAAATTAAAATCCATGAGAAGAATACCCCCACAAATACAGTCATTTATTTTGTTTTATTATTTGTCCTATGTGTATAATATATGTCATAAAATGAAGCTTTTAAGAGAAGGGACATTTCAGAGCATATTATAATATTCTAATTGTAATGGTTTTTAAACTGCTTTTTAACATTTTGATTGTTTGCTTTAAACAATTTTTAAGGATTTCTGATAGTTTAATTCCCTTTCCATCCTCCTTTTATGGTATATTTTAATTATATTGTACTTTGTAGGACACCTTGAGCTCTGGTATTGGTAAAGAGGCAAAGTACAACTAAAAAGGTAACAATAATTAGTAATATTCAGTTATATCCGTTTCTGTCTTTTTCTTTCTAGAGATAAATTCCAGGAGGTGAGTCAAAAAGATAAACATTAAAACAAGGACTTTTTTAAAAGAAAACTTTAAATGGCAGACTAGCGTATGCAGTTAACTTATAGTTCACATTTATAACTAAAGTATTTACTCATTTATAACTAAAGTATTTACTGCAATCGGATGCCCACTTACCCAGGATTAAATCACAATGAATTCAGTGAGTGTTTCTTCTGAGTAGACATGCATAGAATTATCCTGTAAATCCAATACATCCCAGGTACATTTCAGAGAGAGTAAGGCATATTCCCATTGAAATCAATGATGTATATCTACAAATTTGCATGTCAATCTCATTAATTTTGTTGGAACTTACTTATCTGTGGGCAGCACTCCTTCAGTGTATTCTTTTGATATGAACCTGACAATGAGTAATTATTCTCATGAGAACAATGGAAAAATCCTCGTTGCAAACATTTAGTAAAAGTGAATTGATCAGTCAAAAATTAATAAGTTCATTTTGAGACGTATTTGACCAAACATATAAGCATTAAGCAAAATGGCTAAATGTAGCTAATGAAACTTGCTGCAGACTCTAAACATTCTCTTGCTTGTTTTTCTTAACATAATATGCAATGTGTAATATCTGAAGTATTATTGGTCATGGAATAATTATATCTGAGTTAATTATCTTTCTGCCTCCTGGCAGTTTGTCATCTATAACAAACAATAAATCATAGTTAATTCTAAGGCTGATTTTCTTATATGAAAGAATTTTAAAGATGCATTTAACCTTTAAGATACGGTTAGTGCCTGTATATAATTAGTAAAAAGTTTAAATACTAATGAGCACCTTGGATTCATTCAACCATCATATAAATACATCAGTCAAGAATTTGCAGAGTGGAAACCATATCATCACTACTCAGACTTCACATGTGTAGTGTTCTCATCACAGCTGATGCACTGCAGATTATGAAGGAATTCTGATGTAAAGGATTCTGATGTAAAGGAATTCTGATGTAAAGGATGTAGGGGTAAAGTCAGAAAAGCTAAAGCGCAGAATGAAATCAGGCTTGCTAGAGAGGTTAAGAACAATAAAAAGGGCTTTTGGGGGTATGTCAGCAGCAAAAGGAAAAAGAAGGAAATGGTAGGGCCACTGTGTGGAGAAGATGGCAAAAAGTTAACAGGGGACAGAGAAAAGGCAGAATTACTCAACACCTTCTTTGCTTCAGTCTTCTCAGAAAAGGCAAAGGGTGCTCAACTTTAGGATAATGGAGCAGAGGACAGAATAGGAGAATTTCAGCACAGAATAAGTAAAGAGATAGTACAGAAACATCTGGTTAATCTAAATGAATATAAGTCTCCAGGACCAGATGAATTACATCCAAGGGTATTAAAAGAACTGGCAAATGTAATATCGGAACCATTGGCAATAATCTTTGAGAATTCCTGGAAAACAGGAGAGGTCCCAGCGGACTGGAGGAGGGCAAATGTTGTCCCCATCTTCAAAAAGGGGAAAAAAGAGGATCCCAACAATTATCGTCCAGTTAGTCTGACATCAATACCCGGAAAGATTCTGGAGCAGATCATTAAACAGAGAGTCTGTGAACATCTGGAAGATAATTTCATAATCACAAAAAGTCAACATGGGTTTCAGAGAAACAGGTCATGCCAGACAAATCTGATTTCTTTTTTTGATAAAATTACCAGCTTGGTAGATGAAGGGAATGCTGTGGATATAGTATATCTTGATTTCAGTAAGGCCTTTGACAAGGTTCCCCATGACATTCTTGCAAGCAAGTTGGTAAAATGTGGGCTAGACAAAGTAACTGTTACATGGATTTGTAATTGGTTGACTGGTCGAACGCAAAGGGTGCTCAACAATGGCTCCTTTTCAACTTGGAAAGAAGTGACCAGTGGGGTGCCACAGGGCTCTGTCCTGGGCCCAGTGCTATTCAATATCTTTATTAATGACTTGGATGACGGTATTGGGGGCATAGTTATCAAATTTGCAGATGACACCAAATTAGGAGGAGTAGCTAATACCCCAGAGGCCAGGATCAAAATTCAAAATGACTTGAACAGACTAGAAAGTTGGGCCAAAGCTAACAAAATGAAATTCAACACGGAGAAATGTAAGGTACTGCACTTAGGGCGGAAAAACGAAAAGTACAGATATACGATGGGGGACACCTGGCTGAATGAGACTACGTGTGAAAGGGATCTAGGAATCCAGGTGGACCACAAGTTGAACATGAGTCAACAGTGCGATGCAGCAGCTAAAAAGGCCAATGCAATTTTAGGCTGCATCAGTAGAAGTATAGTGTCTAGATCAAGAGAAGTAATAGTGCCACTCTATTCTGCTTTGGTCCGGCCTCACCTGGAATACTGTGTCCAGTTCTGGGCACCACAATTCAAAAAGGATGTGGAGAAACTGGAGCGTGTCCAAAGGAGGGCAACTAAAATGGTGAAGGGTCTGGAAACCAAGCCCTATGAGGAACGACTTAGGGAGCTGGGGATGTTTAGCCTGCAGAAGAGAAGGCTGAGAGGTGATATGATAGCCATGTTTAAATATTTGAAGGGATGTCATATCGAGGAGGGAACAAGCTTGTTTTCTGCTGCTCCAGAGACTAGGACCCGAAACAATGGATGCAAGCTGCAAGAAGAGATTCCACCTCAACATTAGGAGGAACTTCCTGACAGTAAGGGCGGTTCGAGAGTGGAACACACTCCCTCGGAGAGTAGTGGAGTCTCCTTCCTTGGAGGTCTTTAAGCAGAGGCTGGATGGCCATCTGTCAGGGATGCTTTGATTGGGAGTTCCTGCATGGCAGGGGGTTGGACTGGATGGCCGTTGTGGTCTCTTCCAACTCTATGATTCTATGATTCTATGATTCTATGATTTCTTCTGACATCACTTGCTTTTTCAAAGAATCATACAATTGGAAGAGACCACAAGGACCATCCAGTCCAACCCCCTGTCATGTAGGAACTCTCAATCAAAGCATACCCAATAGATGGCCATCCAGCCTCTGTTTAAAAAACTCCAAGGAAGGAGACTCCACCACTCTCTGAGGGAGTGTGTTCCATTGTCAAACAGCCCTTACTGTCAGGAAGTGCCTCGTAATGTTGAGGTGGAATCTCTTTTCCTGTAGCTTGCATCCATTGCTCTGGGTCCTGTTCTCTGGAGGAGCAGAAATCAAGCTTTCTCCCTCCTCAATATGACACCCTTTCAAATATTTAAACAGGGCTATCATATCAACTTTTAACCACCTCTTCATCAGGCTGAACATACCCAGTTCCCTAAGTCATTCCTCATAGGGCATTTTTATTCTAGTATACTTTGCAAACCAAATGGGTAGATACAGGAAATGGATAGGAGGAAAAAATACACAGCTCTGTAATTTCAACATCACTTCTATTTTAAACATGATGTTGTTATATGTATTTGTACTGGTGAAAGACCTATCATTCATTATAAACTTAAGGGGTTGAATTCAGTTGCAACTTTTCATTAATGAAAAGCATTTGATTTGCATCAGTCTTACATACCTCTTAACCATCCTACCTCAGCCTTCTATGCCATTCCCCTTGGTTTGGTGTATGTTTTGGAAGGTTTCCAGTCTTTAGAAGCAGCTTGGCCTGGTGTGGAGCTTTGAAAAGTTGCTGGTTTGGACTACAACTTCTAAAATGGCCCAGTGAGTAGGATCATTGGCCAACCTGGCTGCAGCATTCTGGATGTTATAATCTAAAAAAAAATAAATAAATAACATTCCCCAGTTTTTTCTTGGTGGTGATGGGCTGCAAAACATGAGTACTCCACTTTGCATGAGCAGATGTGCAAAGCTGCTATTAGATAAAACCCAAGATCTTCGGCTGTATACAGATCTATAAATGTGAAGTATAACACACCCACACCCACACTCTTTGTATCAAAGAGAAGCATGTAGTACCTTTATCACGAGAAAAGACCATAGCTCTGTGATTGAACATAATTTTTGCAAAGACATTTTATGGCACATTAAATATGCATCTTTTTGTATTTCTTTTGCAAGAATTATAATGTTGTTCTCCATTTGATTCATCTTCCACTTCACAGCTGAAAGTTGTTGTCAGCTTTCTTTCAGACTAATGCTGGCAATAATCTTCTTGGGGCTTGGCTTGTAAATCCTCTTGGCTTGAGGCTGCTGTTGCTTTGAGATGGTACAAAAAGGCTGAGCAAGGTCACAAGATCATTGCTACATCCCAGAAAGGAGAAATTATGGAAATGGAGATCCCTTTATTGCAGAGTTTGTTCAGGTTTCAAATATGCAGAATGAAATTTTCAAGACTACATATGAATACAGAGCAGTGATTGGGTGAGGATCATGGGGCTGGTTTAAGAATTGACTGAAGACTGTGCTCAACCTTATAACTGTTATTGTTAACTGTCCTTGTGTCGACCTTGCCTCATGGCGACCCTGTGGATGAGAAATATCCAAAATTCCCTGTCCTCCACTATTCTGCTCAGGCCCTGCAGATTCAGGCCCATTGCCTCCTTAATTGAGTTTAACCATCTGGCATGTGGTTTTCCTTTCTTTCTGCTACCCTCTACCTTTCCCAGCATCATTGTGTGTTCTAATGAATCATGCCTTCTCATGATGTGGCCAAAGTACAACAGTCTCAATTTAGTCATTCTGGCTTCCAGGGAGAGTTCAGGCTTCATCTGTTCTAGAATCCATTTGTTTATATTTCTGGCTGCCCACAGTATCCTCAACACTCTTCTTCAGCAACACATCTCAAATGAATTGATTTTCTTTCTGTTTGCTTTCTTCACTTGTCTCATATCTCTACATGGTGATGTGGAAAATGATGGCTTGGATGATTTTCACTTTAGCGTTCAGAGTAATATCTTTGCACTCTATGATCTTTAGTTCTTTCATTGCTGTCTTTCCCAGTCCTAGTTTTCATCTGATTTCTTGACTGCAATTTCCACTCAAGTTGATATTTGATCCAAGGTATAGGAACCCTTTGACTATTTCAGTTTTCTCATTATCTGAGATGAATCCCTGTAGACTTTCCATGGTTATTATTTTTGTTTTCTTGATGTTCAGCATTAAGCCTACTTTGGCACTTTCCTCCTTAACCTCCTTCAGTAGTTGCTCCAAGTCCTTGTTAGTTTCTGCTAGTAGTATTATGTTGTCAGCACATCTTAGGTTGTTAAGGTTCCTTCCCCCCAGACTTCACTCCCCCATCTCTGAATCTAAGCCTGCTGTGTGTATGATGTTTTCAGCATGTTTATTTGAATAAGTAGGGTGATAAGTATGCAGCCTTGCCTTTATCCCTTTGCCAATTGGGAACTAGTCTGTTTCTCCGTATTCTGTTCTAATGGCAGTTTCTTGTCCTGAGTATGGTTATTTGTGTCCTTTAGTTAAAACGGTTCCTTTCTTTGCTAGACACTCACAGTCAACCAGAAGCCAATGGCTCACAGATCTATGACTGGTCCATGGACTACCATTTGAGTAGCATTGCTGTAATCCACTCTCAAATGATCTATTTTCTCCCAGTTCTTGACATCAGTTATATTTAATGAGCTGGAATCAAGGTAATTCAATTAAATGTACAAATACATTGTTAGAGAAAAGCCTAGTGTCTAGGCTACATATGTAGGAGTACATATGGATATTATTAAAAAATATTTAGGAAAACCAGTGTCTCCTTCCCCACCCCATCTCATCCCTTCCATAAAATCTACATCCCAAGAGGACTGTAAATTGCACTTGACAAAAACCTGAATTTATTCTTGCAAAGAACGTTTATTAATATGTAAGGACTTAACTGGCTTCCATCATTTTGGAAGGTGGGTTGCTTTCACACTACACAATTATAGCAGCATGATTCCACTTTAACTGCCATCCCATACAATCCTCCCTGCACACTCCAGTCCTCTGGGAGGAACTTGCTACAGCCACTAAAATCTAGGCTGTCTGCAACCTCCCAGAGGGCATTTTCGGTAGTCGCCCCCAGATTATGGAACGGCCTGCCAGACGAGATCCGTCAGATTACATCTCTAAACAGCTCTAAAAAGGCTGTTAAAATGGATCTCTTCCAGCAGGCCTTTCCAGATTAGATTTCCTGGCCTCTAGAACCCCTTTATTTTGTCTTACTCTGTTTTATCCTGCCCTCTTCAAATTTATTACCACTGCCACCTTCGCTTTTCTGTTGTTTTGTTTTTGTTTTGCCATTTCCGCTGTTGCCATTTTTTGTTTGGATAATTTGGTTTTATTTAATTCTGTGTTATTCTAATGTTTTAATTGTGCTTAGTTTAATACTTTTTTAAAGGGGTGGGTGGGTATTGGTTTAGGATTTTATACTATGTATTTTTATTGTTGTTAGCTGCCCCGCTTGCGCTCAGAGGGGCGGGATATAAATTATTATTATTATTATTATTATTATTATTATTATTATTATAATAAAAAAACTTTCAGGACTTTAAGAACAAATCAATGCAGATTAAAAATATATAAAGGCAAAACAAACCAGGAGCAAATGTGGTAGAATTCAGATATAGCTGTTTTAGTCTGGAAAATTAGTATGCAAAAGGATCTCATAGCATCTTTGAAACTAACTGAAAGAAAGAAGTTGGTAGCATGAGCTTTCATAGGACGTTATCACACGGGGAGTCACGGGGAGAAAGTGGAAATAAACAGGATGAGCGGAAGACTTTAATTTACGGGATTTGTCCCGTTCCGCCTCGTCTGATAACTAAATTCGAATTTAAAAGGGGGTTAATTCGAACAAAAACCTGATCTTTTCAAATCCTCAAAAATCCCGAAAATGAAAAGATCAGGTTTTTGTTTGAATTAACCCCCTTTTAAATTCGAATTTAGTTATCAGACGAGGCGGAACGGGACAAATCCTGTAAGTTAAAGACTTCCGCTCGTGCCCGTTTATTTTCACTTTCTCCCCGCGGCTCCCCGTGTGATAACGTCCATAGACTTGAACCTACTTCCTCATATGCATGTTCTTTGGTGGAGAATCCAGAGAGAGACCAATGTATTCATATAGTTTAGTGGGCATTCAATAAAAATTGCTACTTGAACAAAATATTCCTTGTTGATTTTATTTCAGAAGTCTCTTTCGGGCCATCTCTATAGTCTCCCAACTACCGGCACAAATAATTATGTTGCTGTTTGCTTGTGGTCCTCATTACATAATAACATTGAATAAATCAGTCCATAGCAATTCCTGGAGACTAACAGCCTGATGAGATTAATTGCCTTTGGCTCTCCTTATGGCCATCAGCTCCTCCCAGTCCACCATTAATCTACAACCATTCCCCTTGACTGTGAAATCAATACCAATTTCATCATTAAACAGATGAGTACTGGGCAAAGAAACTGGAAAATGGTAAGTGTAAAATGGAGCTCCAACAAAAATCAGCTTTCTGTCTCTTATGTGGCTAAATAATTCCTCTGGTTGGTTTCAGAAATTAGCTTTGGGACAAGCATTTGCCTGCATTGGCATTTGGTTTGATTTCTTTAAAATATATATAATTTGCAACTTTCAGAATATGATTAAACTAAATTATGATATTTAGTCAATATGACTTTATAATGTTTGAATAAACCTAATGTATATCATACACCAATGGGTCTTGTGTTATGTTTATAATTATGATCATATCCATATATGGTGTATGGAACAAAAAGAAGTATTAATGCATTCCATTTTCTTAAGTACCCAGTGTAATACAGGGACATTGTGCAAAGCCATTGCACAACACAAAGAGAAAATGATTGCTACTCATAAAGACGTTTCATTGATTCAGGTGTAATCAATGAACTTCAATCAATTCTTAGCAATGACATATTGACATTCAGATAAGCTATTGTTATTATCAGTATTATTTCTTCTTCTTCTTTTTTTTTTTTTTTGAGAAAATAGAATGCAATATATATCATTAAGAAAACCAATTAGGGGAGTGGTACTCAAACCTTTTTCCCTTGCCCCCCCCTCTTTTACATCTACATGTGGACTCAGCACCTCCCTCAATGTAGTATATGAATAAATTTGTGTATTGTTATGTGTATTTTTATTTGAGAGCCAGCATGGCGTAGTGGTATGAGTGTTGGACTGATTCTGGAGACCAGGATTCAATTCCCAGCCATGGAAAAACCACTGGGTGAACTTGGGCAAGTCATACCTTCATAGCCTCAGAGGAAGGCAATGGCAAGCCTCTTCTTAACAAATCTTGCCAAGAAAACCCCATGATAGGTTTGTCTTAGGGTTGCAATAAGTCAGAAATGACTTGAAGGCACACAACAAAACAAAAACATTTTCATTTGAACATTCATATACATTCATATTTTAATATATTATAAGAAAATAACATCATTCACGTTAGAACAGTTTTGTTTAAATAAATTCAATATTTAACTCAATGCATGGGTAAATTTTACACATTAAAAAGTTTGGAAAGAGGAAGGGAGCAGGGCCTCCATGTCTTGTGCCCCTCTCCCCCATGAGCAACTCTTTTGCCCCCCAGGGGGTCCCACGCCACCATATGAGAGCTACTTCATCCCAATTATTTAAGTGGAATTTTTGTAATTTGAAACTACTGGTTCATCTTCTGGTCTCGAGAGTAGGGGAAAAAAAAGTTTGCTTCATCTTCTCCATGGCAATCCTTCAAATATTTTAAAATGGTTATCATATCTCCTCTAAGTCTTCTGTTCTCAAAGCCAAACTTATCATCTCCCTCAACTGTTCCTCACAGGGCTTGGGTTCAGAGCTTTTGCCTTCTTGGTTGGCCTCCTTGAGATATGTTCCAGCTTGCCAGTATCTTTCTTGAATGGTGGTG
Source organism: Phrynosoma blainvillii (assembly GCA_026167975.1). Classification (NCBI taxonomy): domain Eukaryota; kingdom Metazoa; phylum Chordata; class Lepidosauria; order Squamata; family Phrynosomatidae; genus Phrynosoma; species Phrynosoma blainvillii. The sequence continues at coordinate 55,161,880 of JANUYF010000002.1, read as the reverse complement.
CCCAGAACTGAACACGGTAATCTAGGTGAGGTATGAAAAAAGCTGAATAGAGTTGCACTACAGGTTGAATATCCCTTATCTGGAATTCCAAAATCTGAAATACTCCAAAATCCAACACTGTCCACATGGGTGGCTTAGATAGTGACATCTTTGCTTTCTGATGGTTCAGTGTACACAAACTTTGTTTCATTCATAAAAATATTAAAACTATAGAATGAATTTCATGTTTAGAGGGGGCTGCATTGTTAAGATAATTCATTCTGTATATGCAAATATTCTCAAATCTGAAAAAATTCAAAATCCCAAACACTTTGGTCCCCATCATTTTGGATAAGGAAGAATCACCCTGTACTATTTCCATCAAATGTTGAGTAGATATGTATTTAAATACCATTGATTCCATGAATCTATTCTAGTTGGGATTAACAATAGAATTCAGGCCTATATTGTCTACAAACTCTATATGATGGGTTTATCAAGAACACGTAAGAGAAGATTAAAAGAACCTACAGAAGTTCCTATTTGTTGCAGGTGATGGATAATCAGAAAGGGTATAAATTGGAAGCAAGTATGAATTACTTTAAAACAGATGCACACCTGTTACCTACTGACAAAATAGCCAGTAGTGGTGTGACCTGCACCTAGGATGAATATCTTATTGCTTGGTGACCAAGCTGACTGTGACCAGCAGAATCCTCTCCTAATTCTTGCATCACCTTTATCAAAGCATGAACAGCAAAAACATCAGGGATGTTAATCTTATTGACTTCTAATTTACACAGAATTTAACTTCACTGTCAAACTAGGTCAAACTCTAGTGAAATTGGTTAGAACTGGCACTTAGGGGGCAGAAGGATATTTTATTTTCAGATGGAGCCAAGTTAATTTGATAGTTACTTGGAAGGGATAAATGCAAGCATCCAGTTTTAAAGAGAGAAGATTCATTTTTGACTGATCTGCTTAAGGTCATACGTCTAGTCAGGCTGAAGTCAGAGAAAACAGCTAAAGGCTCAGTGTTGGCCTGTGAAGTGTGCCATCCACATTTTCGGTTGGACAAGCAATCATATCCAATAAGTCGGGTCATTCCTTCAGAATTCCTGCTCCTCTAAGTGACCTCCAGAAGTTCCTCCTCAAGGGATGAGAGTTCAGCTTTGATCACAGTGTACCTGATCCTGTAAATCCCTCTTAGATAGCAATGACTTCAGTTATTTTCAGAGACAGACTCCGACTGACATGTTTGGGCTCCAGGGGTATGTGTGGGGAGTATATTTATATAGCTCTCTGTGGTAGAATTCAGCTGAGATGCCATTCTCACATAAAGAATTTCATACCGTACTATAATTATGGGCTGGCTGGTAAACTTTTAATGCTAGGGGACTGGCAAATTGCTGGGAAGTAAAAACACTGAGTGTCTGAGGCAGGAGCTGAGGATTGTTATGATAGCAAAAACCTGAGGGAATAACCCTGGTCATGTATACAGAAAGGACGTGATGAGGCAAATAAAAGTTGAGCTTGAAACCTGGGGCCAGATTCCACTGTGCCTATATAAATAAATTATTCTAGTCCAAAGAACAAACAAGTCTGTTGATACACAAAACATAATTCTTTTCTTAAAAGACAGCTAAGTTCTGCCAACATTTTTGTCTTATCCATCTGTTTATCTGTTTATCCCAGTCACACCCTGCATATCCAGTATAATTGTGTTCCCATGGTGGCTAGAAGAATTATAATAAAAACAATAATAATTAAAATGGCCAAATATACAACCTTCTACCCTACTCACAAGCAATATAAATTATTGCTTATTGGGTTGGCTCCAAACTAAAGCCATCTGTACAGTCTAACTGAAATCAGTGTAAAAAGTTAGTTATAGCTTCGTGAAATCCCATCAGATTCAACTGGAAATAAGTACAATTTAGAGCTCTTCCAGATAGGACAAATGTGGTGGGACGCAGCACTATGTATTGTGGTATTTACTACTGCTGCTTCTTCTTCTTCTTCTTCTTCTTCTTCTTCTTCTTCTTCTTCTTCTTCTCTCTCTCTCTCTCTCTCTCTCTCTTTTTTTTTGATCCAGACAATATTTCTTACAGCATGTTTCCAGTTTTCTCCCTTTTCAAATGAATTTTGTTTCCTTTCTAAGAGCAACTCTTAAAGGAAAAAAAAAAAGATTGATACATTTGTTTGTCACTAGGTTTTCTTACTAGGCTATTGATCATGTCCCCTCCCTTCACACAGAGCAGTTTTGCCCAGGTGCTTTAGGAAAGGCATAAGAGGACCAGCTGCTGTCTGCTTCCCAATTTTCCTCCCACTCCAATCAATGGCTTCTTCCCCTCAGAGCAGAAATGCACTCTCGCAGTATCCTTCCTCCTCTTCCTCTCTGATCATTCTCTTTCTCCTCATCTGATCTGATAATTTTATTCCCCCACTTCATCTGCTGATCTGCTTCCCTCCTTCCTCCTCCACTTTCTCATTCCTCCCTCCTTCCCCCTTTGACCTGACAACAGATCTATCAACAGGATGGCGTGATAAAATCCTCAGTGATAAAACAAATTGCTGTCCTCAGAAAGTTCAGCAAAGCCCTCTCTAGTCTATTAGACAATTTCAATTGGGGCTGAAGATGCAAGATGAGAAAGGAGGAAGAAGTGAGGGGGTTCTCTACTTGAGTTCATAGGCTGACGTGTGTGTGGCTTTTTGGTTGAGCTTTCTAGCAGAGCAGCATACTGCTTTAGTGCTTGTGCACTACAGAATTTTTTTTAGAAATTAAAAACATTAAAAGGAAGCATGGGGGAAAATGGGAAAGGAGCAGTGGAAATAGTTGGGGGAAAAAAAACCTCTGCTTTTTTCTTGTATGCCCCCCACTCTGGTAGCCCTTTATTTCTTGCAACTATGGGGGGATGCAGACGGGCGGCTGTGGGCTGCCCTGGGAAGTGGAGGATTGGGACCGAGGCTGCCCCATGCCTCTGCCCCAATCCTCCCTTCTGCCGGCCTTTAAAGGAGTGCTAAAATGCCGGTCCTTTCGGAGCCGGCAGAAAGGATACATCAAGAGCCGCCACAAGGACGTATTCAGGGTGCGCGCCATGCAGAGGCTCTACATGAATATGTGTAAGACACATTAGCTTACAGGCATACTTCTGCTAACAAAGTACATAGGTTCCTGATCATTTTTTTAAACAAAACATTGATACCTACAGGGGGAATAAATGGATAGAACAGGGATAAGTTCCGTTGTTGCTGTTGTGTACCTTCAAGGCATTTTTGACTTACGCATATACTACCATAAAGAAGAGCATTTCAATATATTTCAGCAAACTTTTTATTTAAAACTCACAATATGCATGTATGAAATGAAACAGCTAGGTCAGGTAAGCCATGCAGAACCTTCTAGAAATGAGTTGATGGTTTCTTCCAAAATACATTCAGGAATTACTTTTTGTTTCACTATTCTCCACTTTTCTTATTACAATCATCCCTCCCCATTCGCAGACTTTGAGTCCGCTGTCTCAGTCCTTCACGGACCACCAAGCGGGGAGGGATAAAATCGTGCGTGCGTCCATGAAGTGCACACAGGACTATGCGGCCATTCAAGCCAATGGGGCTTGAATGTGTTTTTTTTCTTTTTTGCAAGGGTATCCTGAATGGATACCTCATGAAAACGGACGGACAACTGTATTTCTGTTTTGCAGGCCAAGCTTACAGTTCTATGGTTTGGTTTGGTTTTATCACGCTGGAGGTACCTTTTGAGTGATACCTCCCTTTTCTCTCTATTTTGCTGTTTACACATGTTCAGTAGGGGATTTTGGAGGCAGCCTGCTATTTATCTTGCCTGTTTTAGATAAGCATACACAGCTACAGTAGGATCAGCTACAGGAGAATCCCCTTCTTTCCCAGCTAAAGCTTTATTGTATTATTGCTGCAACCTGACACCAATAGTCCATTTCTCCAGCCCTTCTTTACCATCCGTTACCTCCATTACTTTATTGGTTAGCCCAATAAAGATATCACTGTCTTATGAATTTTGGATGATACTGTACTTTGCTATATGGCCAACATGGCTACACTTGGATATGTTTTCTGGATGTGAAAATACTGCATTTTAGCCACCACAGGGCGAATTCTAAAGAGAGAGCCAATGGACTGGGACTTTACAATTTGATGTTTTTACCTCAAACAAAACTAAAACTTTTTTAAAAAAAAAATTGGAACTGCATTGGCATGTTTTACCTTAACAATACCTAAAACTCTTCCTGATGCAAAGCATGGAGGCTTCCTGAGAAATTAAGTGTTCTCTTCCTAACAAAAAGGTTTGTGGCCTTACAAAGGATATGAGACAAACTGGATCTCAAAGGGAGTAGCTTTTTGTCTTGCAAATGGAATTTAAAGGTTGTTTCCTGGACTGAATCTCTCAGAACCCACAAAGCCAGAAGGAGGAGGGGCCCACCTGTATGAATACCCTTCCATAACATGTGAAATGAGGACAACTACAACATCTTAAGCAAATACATCAATTTTTCCCTCCTGTAATCAATTTAAACACCTTTGCCTAAAGAAGCTAGTCAAGCTTCAAAAGCCTGTAACATTTATATTGTGCATTCTGGTTGGCCCAGTAAAGGTATCATTATCTTGTGGATTTTGGATGATACCGTACTTTGCTATTTCGCCAACATGGCTACCACTGGATATAACTCCTCCCAATGTTAATGTTGCTATACAAGAAAACATCCAAGGGTAGCCATGATGGCCATTTAGCAAATCCAATCAAAATCCACCAAACAGCGATACCTTTATTGGCCAACCAAAATGCACAATATACATGCAACAAGCTTTCGAAGCTTCACTGGCTTTTTCATCAGGTAAGGTATTACAAACCAAACAGGAGAAAAAAAAATTGAAGATGTCATATCCATGCATTTTGCTGTTTCTTTTCTTAGTTAAGATGGTATAGAGGGGCATATCTTGCAGTTGGCACCTCCTCCTTGTGGCCATGTGGTAATTGGGAGATTTTCAAAGTCCAGGAAATTTAACATCAATTTACATCACAACAAAAACACTTCCTTTGCAATTCAATACATCTCTATCCCAGCTATATGAGGACAGGGATAAAAAGGAGGGGTTGGGCAGGCAAAAAAGGGCTTTGTAAAAAAGGAGTTTCTTTGTCATCAGAGATATTGTTAACCAAAGTTTGTCTATCCATTACCTGTCTGAAAGAGTCCTCCTTCTCTTGACCATAATTTCTTTTTTAAAAACAGGAATAGCATGGCCCAAGTTTCTTGCTGTCAACTTCCCATTTCTGATTATTGCAATATTCTGTGTGTGGGACTGCCCAAGAAAGTGACAGGAAGGCTTCAGCCTGTGCAAATTGCAACAACTAGATTGCTGATAGCAATAGTATATAGAAACCACAAAACATTGGTTTTGAATGAACTGTATTGGCTGCCAATATGCTTCCAGATTGAGATGAAGCTGATGATGATGATATTTAAAGCCCTAAAGGGTGTGGAGCGTCTTCCTATATATACCCAACCAGTGATATCTGCAGCAGAGTCCATCCTGTGTCCCTCCAGTGAGGCAGTATGCTACTTGGGGACATGGCAGATGACTTCCTCTTCTGAGGTACCCAGATTGTGGAATGGCCTTACCTTCGAAGCCTGATCGGCACTGACATTATCCTCTTTCAGCACCTGGCTCCTTACCAATACCTTTTAGACTCAGTAATAAATCTGGCTTTGCTATGATCTACTGGCCTGCGGGTTTATGTACATGATTCCATATTGTCAGATTGTTCTGAACTAGTTTAATTTAATTTGAATTGTTTGCGATTGTTTAATATTATTTTATTGCCTTGTGATCTGTAGGGCTGCATTTAAATAAATTAATTCCCTATTTTTTGCCCCCTTCCATACACTTTTCCATTTGATCCCTTTCCCTTCTCCTGCCATTTCAAAGAAACAGAGCTCTTTTTCATAGCCATCCCACATGAGTTCCAGATTATAACTTTATGTATGTATGTCTGTCCAACAAATACAGTAGCTGTAATGAGGAGGTTGCAGGGTGAATGGCTATTAGTTTGTCTGGCTGAATTACCCAATTTACTACAGAAACAGCAATCTAAACATGTATATCGTTTGCCTGTTGAGAGTCAGGCAGAGGGATAGCTTTGTCCCTTGAGTTTTCTTGCATTTGTGTTCTTCCATGAGTTTAAGTAATCCATCATGAGGAGACAATTTGTGTCTGGAGGGGCCTGTATCATTGAAATGGACCTCTATAATTGGCATGTTCCTCAGATTTATTGATTATTCAGACAACATCTTTCAGAATGTTCAGTATCTCACCTCATTTGGGTATTCTGAACATTTAATTTCACAGGGCTGACCTATCCATATTTTGGGAGGAATTCATGGAAATACATTGGATGATTCAAAAGGAATGGTGAAAAATTGAATAAGAACAGCTTTACTTTTGCACCATTCTTTTTGAATCATCCTGTAATTGGTAATGGTACAAACTGCCTTTATGACAGTGGGACAGTGAAACTGCTCTAGGATTATTTTGAACTTTAATGGAGCCACCCAAGGAGCTGATGAATATCCCTCAAATAGGTTCAACACAGTAAACAGCTTCTTGAAAGTTTGGATTAGAACCTAGAGTCAATTTACTGCCTCATTCACATGCAAACCACCAACTGCAACTAAACAGGGCTTGGTGGATAAAATCACCACATTTTTTAAAAAGAAGGGATGATGACATTATTTGACTCCCTTTCCAGCTTCATTCTGGGAATTATCTGTAGCTTCATTCTGGGAATTATCTGTAGCTAAGGGAGTGGGGTGGTGTAGCATATTTCTGTTTGCAGATACAGTGGGCCCCTATTATCTGCTAAGGTTTAGTTCCAGCAAACCAGCAAGTCCAATACAATGGATAGTAAAATGGCATCACTTATATAAAATGGCAAAATCAAGGTTTGCTATTTGGAATTCATATTTTTTGGAATATTTTCAAACTGTGGAAGCCTGAATTCATGGATAGAGAATCTGCAGATACAGAGAGCTGACTGTATTTATGTTGTTCTGAGGGGATGCTGGACAGCTGCCACTGTGTGTCTATGGAGATTGTCATGATGAATGCCTGATCTCAATAGTTAATAAATGCACCACTGCAAATTTTTTCTTATGTGTATTTTGCTATTTTCTCCTGTTCCTTCCTTGGCTCATCTTAAATTGCACTGATCCTTTCTGTGTATAAGAGTGCTGAGGACAGCCAAAAAGACAAACAAATGGGTCCTAGAACAGATAAAGTCTGAAACTCTTTGGAAGCCAAAATGATCAAATTGAGGCTGTTGTACTTTGGCCACATAATGAGAAGACATGGATCACAAGAAAGGACACTAATGCTAGGACTGGTAGAGGGTAGGAGATAGAGAGGGAGAACACATGCCAGATGGGTAGTCTCAGTTAGGGAGGTCACGGGCATGAATTTGCAGGACCTAAAGCAGAGCAGTGGAGGATCTTGGAGGTGTCTCATTCAAAGAGTCACCATGAGTTGAAGTCAACTCAAGGGCTATTAAGAACAACAACAAATTCAATTTTGGGGGGTTGCTGTACGTTGGCAGGCATCTTGAAGACATATACACACATACATGAACAGGATCTCTCTGCAGCAGGAGTGATTGAAGGAAGATGCTCTATAAAGAAACTATTACTGAGTTATTGATATTTTTTTAAAAAATATTTAAAGGAGGAACCACATGGATTCTTTTTAACCAGTTCAGACAAGCCCTCAGAATCTGGTCAAGTTGCAGATATCATGCAGAAATGCAAGGAATTCATTTACTGGAGAACCTACTCAAGGCTGAAGAGGGAGAAAGATGAGATTTCAAAGACTCTGGTATGTGACTAGCTACCCTAGGTCCTGAAGTAGTGGGAAAAGTAGAAAATATTTGGACTGCATTGTACAGCAAAAACAAACACAACCTGTTTGTGCTTCTATTGTGAGGAAAGAAATTCTAAGGACACCCAGAGCCAAGACAAAATTTTACATGGGCTCCAAGCAAGAAGAACAGTCTTGACTGGTAGGTGTCAAACACTTCTGTTCATTGTTCCAATGTCTTAGATGGTGGTTATGAGAAAATTAACATTTCACATTGCATGATCCTGGTTTTAATTGTTCAGTAGTTCTCAAACTCTGAATCATATGTGCCTTGAATCATATTTTTTTCTGTCACATCACCAGGCAAAACATAGTTAGATGAATCAAATCCCACCTATCAGTGGATCTTCATTGTACCCTCCAACACCAATTTGGTCCTCCAATTTGTCCCAATTAATCCTGTCATCCCATTTTTCCTTAGCTGGTTTTAAAATCTCCCAGTCTCTGCAGTGGTTTGAGCATTGGATTACACTTCTGGAGAACAGATTCCATGGCCCTGCTCAGCCATGGAAACCCACTTGGTGACCTTGGCAAATCATAGGACTTTATCACATGGGGGCCAGTTTCGTCTTTAAAAAAATAATAAAGCGCAAATAAACCATCCCGAAAATAAAGCGAAAATAGAGCTTGATCATGCAAATGAATTTCACATGTAATTAGAATAAATGCAAAATAACGCAAAAAGCGATAAAAAGACGTTTTTGCATTTCATACAGAAGTGAAAGAAATCCGTAAATGTACTAAAAATGGTATACTTGCACATGCGCAGAAAGAGAAAGCAGAGAGGCTCATGTCTGCCTGGCATGTTTGTCGCCCAAACAAAACAGGAAGTAAAAGCAGCCCCACAGAACCATGGGAAAACCAGAAAAAAGAATTAAATGAGGGTTATTGTGTGAATAAACCGAATTTGACTTTCACATTGGAGTAAATGCACAATTACAGTAATATCGAAAATGCATTTTCACTAAAATCCCGAAAGTAAAAAGATCTGGGATAACACCACTTTCTGACCACTTTAGCAGTTTTTGTGTGACGTCGTGTGAAATTCTTGCGTGTAATTACGCACTTTTTTCAGGGTTTGTATGGGATAAACTATAGATTCCCCCCATGTGATAAAGTCTCTCACAGGAAGTCTCTCAACCTCACAGGAATGCAAAGACAACCTACCTTCCTGAACAAATCTTCCAAGAAAAACTTTTGCTAAGATAACCCTAAATCTTAGGGCTACTATAAGTCAGGCATACATCAACAAGAAGTCTCTGTCCTCTTCCAACTTTCTCTTTTTGTTCTCAGCTTACTTCAACAGCTGCAAACTGAATTCAAAGTGAAAAATAAACTTGGTGGGGGAGAAGAGGAACAGAATCTTGCACTTCCGATCAGATTTAGGCAAAAGCGGACTGGAGCAAACTCTCTGAGCTTGTCTGTTAATCCTTATTAATAACTTTTGCCATGTTGACCACACCCTGATGTTGTTTGTCTACATGTGTCCCAGTTTTCTTCTGTGACATGTTGGAGGGAATGAAATTAAGGTGTCAATTTTGGCTTCACCAATGAGGTTGAAATAAACATAAAGCTTTGATATTTGTAAACTGTGTTGTAGTATTATTTTTGGTCTTCTGAGATATTCTACAGGGGTTTATAGCAATAGCATAATTTCTGAGGCAAGCTACTTCTCATTTTTCCTGTAAGATAATTTTCTCCAAGCTGCTAGTGAAATCACATTTTGTCAAATGCCATGACACTTAATAAACAAAAGATAAAATATAATAAATCAAAGGAAGAAGGTGGGGGAAAGGAGGGAGGATGGATAGAAAAGACCAAATCACCAGAAATGAAACACTAACATAAAACATAATACTATTAAGACAAAAGAAGATAATAGGAAAAATATTCTTGGTATTTTTTGATAATGCAATTTGAAAGACTACTCAACAGATCTGGCAGGAAATAAATAAGTCAGTTCAGATGTGCACGAAAATCTGTACATAAATGAAAAACATACAATCCAAGATTCAGTCTAACCCAGGGTGGACAACATACAGCCTGGTAACAGTCCCCCAAGCCTTTTTCTGGTCCCCAAGCTTTTCCAAAATTGCCTCTCAAATTTTGTTGCATACCAGGAAAACCTTTTAAGTCAAGCGAGAAATGCTATATTGTTAAGTGTTTTTAATATTGTCCCACTGAATTTCATAGGCACAGCCCATAGCAGGTTCTAGCAAGAAACTGACCTTCAGATCCATTGATGTTGCTCACACCTGGAGCTAGTATACATGTAAAAGTATAATGCAAATTGCTGTGGATTTTGCACATTTACGTTTACATGTCTTCACTTTCCTGTGCAAATTTGCATCTATTCACTCTCCCTCTGCTGAAAATGCACCGATATGTAAATCCATGCAAAGTGGGTAGATGGCCACACATTCAATAATACTTCCATAAAAATTGGGATTCCCTTTTTTGCAGAATTTTAGTGTTTTGCCGCCGCCGCCCAGCCTGAATTTCTCTGAATTGCAGGTGGAGGGGTCATAATCTATTCAAATGGAATGATGAGTGTTTTAATTGTGTAGTCAAGTGCCTGGTCTAATTCTGAACTGCTTTAGTTTGCAGAAAGGACCACTGAAATTTTCTTCCTGTGAGTATATTTAGGATAAGCAGCATTAACAGTTTACTTTGTAAATAAGAAACCAATTTGTATAGAACCTGTTACCTTTCTCTTCAAGTGCATAGATGGGCAAGGAGCAACATAAAGCAACAGAGATTTCTCATATGAATGAAAGATCTCACTGGAACTTTCTTCTTTGCATCCTGGAACTCACTTCAACTATTATTAGCAGCTTGTGAGGAAATTCTAAGCAAGGTTAAGGCCAATATTATAATGTTCAGATATAGAAATGGTGCCATAATAGCATCATTCCTAGAATTTATTGTTTGAAGGACTATACATACAGCTGCTGAAAAGTGAAATGCTTTTACGTATATCTATATTCAGTATCCTCTTGTCTGGAAAATATTGGCCCTTGATTTAAGTCTGGGCCCTAAAAGAACTTACCAAAGGGATATATAATAAAAGGAGTGGACATGAACACTCATGCAAACAAAAACACAAACACAAACAAGCATCTCCAGCATATGTATTTTCCAGGATATGTATTTTACATGCACTTTTATTTTACAGCTGTGCAGCAAAATTGTATCATCACACTGTAAAATGTGTGAATTAAAAAATAATGTCAAGTCCAATCAGAAGTGTTCCTTTCTGGATGCTGAAGACTCATATGGTGCAATCATCATAAGATAATGCCTTGCCTGATTACTTTTAGATTAGATTATTGTAATGAATTCTATCTGGAACATAACCTTGAAGATGATTTAGAAATGACAACTGGATAAAATGTAGTGGTACAATCGTTCTGCAATAGGTATCAGTCCTATCCTATAGCCCCTGTATTGATAAGCATTTCAATGACTATTGTCTGTGTTCTGAAAGAAATTCAAGATCATATTGTTGGCCTCTAAACCACAAATATCCTAGGTCCCGGATGATAATGATTTTTATCATTTTTTTAATTGGTGTATGCATATCACCTTAAGCACTTTTAAGCCGAGAATAAATCCATACATATATTAAATAAATCCAATAAACAGTATCTGGGAAAGTGCTTCTTCCAGTATGAGTCTCCTTATATGTGAAAATCTTCAAAAATTTCTTCTTTAGCTGTTTAGATGGGTAACTCACAGAAACAGGTTCTTTGAGATCATGGCCCTTTTGAAATTGCAATTCTTTCACTAAAAAAACACCCTCATTTGTCTTCTCTTTCTTCTTTCTTTTGGGATAATTAAAAAAAAAACTTTAAAAATCCTACCAAAGCCTTGAATGAAGTTAAGAGATACTGGGCTCCTTCAGATGGGGCAATGTGTTGAAAAGTTGCAGTAGTTGCTGTAATTTGGGAGACTTTCATACTGGAATTAAAAAGAAATTAAAATATGCTCCTTTCTCTTTTCCTCTTTTCTTTTTTAAAAAACTTTTACCTTTGTGTTATAACTCTGTCAGTCCTTTAAAAAAAAACAGAGAAGAGGAAAAGTTGCCTTCCAGACAGGAACACCTAAGCAAACCATACTGCAGTTTGCAGATCCAAGAAACCAATGCAAAAGGCCCCCAAAAGAATGAAACAAGAGGATGAGGAGGTGCCAACAAATGGCAAAACTGAAATAGTTATATTGTGAGAACCTACATTTCTTTAAGCCAATCTGTATATCATATTCCTTGATAAAGTATGAGGGGATATCATGAAGTTTTAATTAAATTTTAATTTAAAAAATTGACAGAAAGTTTGTTTCGATTTATAGTTGTTAACTTATATCTATGTAGTCATCATCCAGATTTACACATTTCCTCCAGCATTTCTTGACCTTCTGAATACTGTTATTTTAGAAGTCTGCAGATTGTGTGCCTTATGAGGATTTTACACTTTAGTTACTTCTGGCACAATCTGTCACAAAAATAATGGACACAATGGGCTGATTTTCTCAACATCATGCACTTAGAGAAATATGATGACACTGACAAAATTTCATCAATACACCATAATAATTTCTGGGTGATAATTATTACTTTACGATACCCCATCGTAAGGGGCAATCTGCAGACTTCTACATTATCCGGTATTTGGAGGGTCAATGGGGAAAATGTATAAATCTGGATGGTGACTACATAGATATAAGTTAACAACTGCAAATCAAAACAAACTTTCTGTCATTTTTTTTAAAGGTGATAATCAAAGCTTTATGATACCCCCTTGTACATGCCTTCACTGATGGGATGGACTCTGGGTCTCAAATATTTGTGGCATGTTACTGTAAACATAAGCATTTAATATCATGAGCAAAAATTATTCTGAGGCTGCCTCTCTCAGCCTTATTTGAATTTGCCAGGATATAAAGTTCATCCAGCCAATTATCATCAACAATCAATTGCTTTTTCTGTCATTGGACACCTAGGAGACTCACATCAATAAAACAGTGTGGTGGTATCTGGTGGTGTCAGTGAAATAAACTGAATGAGTAAAGACAAAAAAGGCCATCATGTGCTAAAAGGAGACATGCAATTTCACAACAGTAATTAATTAATTGAACAACAACAACAACAAAAACCCACTGCATAACTGTGCCTCCTCCCATTGCATGGCACCGTAGCCAACGAAGAAATAAAGGAAACATCCCTTGGTTAGACTTGCTCATAGATGCTCTGCACTAATGCTTTCCATCAGAGCTGTAGAGTTGGAGTTGGAATCATGAAGTCAGTCAGAAGCAATTTTGGGTGAAGTCAGAGTCCGTAGACATATATCAACTCCAACTTCAAGATAAAAACTTACAATATTAAATGCTGGGTTTGTTGTATATTGACTTTCATAGGAATTTAGGAAAGTTTTCTTGTTCAAAAATTTTAATCAATTAAATAAATAGTTTTTGTGGGTTTTTTCGGGCTGTGTGGCCATGTTCTAGAAGAGTTTCTTTAATGCTGGAATGGAAGAGAGTGGGTATATATATATTATATATATATACTTTGAGACCCTGGGTAGGGAGGAGTGATTCCCATGTAAACTGTGTATTGTTCTGTTGTTGAATTGGTATTGTTCTGTTGTTGGTGGCATGGCTTCCGGGTGGGAGGATATGTAAACAAGAATGTTGTCTGCTATTGTCTGCTGGGAAAGCCCTTGACCCTGGTTGGTTTCCCATTTGCATTTGCTGAGTGCTGATTTTCCTATTTTGTAGGACTGGTAGCCAAACTTTGGGGGGTTGCAGACTGCCAGAAATAGTGTGAATTCAGTCCACTTTTAGGGTTAGGGTTAGAGTTAGGGAACCATGGGAACTGTATTTTATTGTGGCATCAGAGTTGTCTGACAGAGAAGGCTCAATAACAGTTCCCATGACTCCCTAGCACTAACCCTAACCCTAAAAGTGGACTGAATTCACACTATTTCTGGCAGTCTGCAACCCCCCTTTGTTTACTTTAAGGGTTTCTTCTTTCCTGTTGAAATTGTCCAAGTGTTTGTGGATTTTGATGGCTTCCCTGTGCATTCTGACCTGATAGTCAGAATAGGCAAAACATCAGAAAGAAACTCTTCTAGAACATGGCCACACAGCCAGAAAAAAACCCACAAAAAACTATGGATGCCAGCCATGAAAGCCTATGACTTCACAAATTAAATAAATATCTTTATGTTCTATCAGTCTAGGTAACTAGATAATTCATGTGGTGGTGATGAAATGCCTTGTGCTACCATTTTACTACAGTAAATATGGTATTCTAATTAATACACATTTGTTTTTATGAAGAATTCAGAGTCAGAGTCGTACAGCAGAAAAATAGAGAAGTCAGAATCAAAGGTTCTGTGTACCAACTCCACAGCCCTATTTTCCATTCTGCCAGGTCCAGAGGTTGTTTAGTAATCTACTTTGTGGCCCCTGTGGCAGCCAAGGTAGTTACAAGATTCCCTTGGATTATCACAGAGGATGATGAAGAGCAAAGCTCAGATCTCTGAAAGACACTTGCTGCTTGGGGCTGTAGCTTTGGCATTCTTCACATGATGTAAAATTTTCTAGCAAATTATTTGGGGTTAGCTTCCAGTTAACAACCCATTTCTATTACCTGGGCTGAAATTGAACTAATAAAGTACAAACACAGCCTTATTTAATCTTGGTGGAAAGAGTGTATCTTTTTGAAAACTCTATGCAAAAAATATATGTCTATGTGGATGTATTTATTTATTAGACTGCCATTCTCCTCAAACAAGAGTGCTAAAAAAACTACAAAGAGAATGCTAAGAGAGCTTTTCTAAGGAAGTTGTTCCCATATTGGAATATTACTACTGAAAAGGCCCTCTTCCTAGTAGTCATCCACTTTTCTTTCTTTGAAACCATCCCAGAAGATCTGCTACAAAAGAAAAAGAAGACACCGTATATAGCTAAAGGTCCATCCAGAGCTTGGACTGTATCCCTAAGAATGGGGGTTTCTGAAGCTGTTGTAAAAAACAACATAAAACAGAAATGGCAAGATAAGGATCCTTAAGTGATCAGTGTCCTGGTGCTCACAGTGATCAGACTTGATGGAAATTCACAGATAACTCTCTGCTGCTGTTCCCAGGAAACTGGTATTCAAAGACACACTGCCTTTTGAACCTATAAGTCACATAGAGATATCACAACTACTAGCTGTTGATACACTTACCTTCCATTACATTTTCAAACCATCTAAGCCCATGTCTGAGAGCCAGTATGATGTTGTGGTTTGAGCATTTGAGTATGACTCTGGAGACTGGGGTTTGAGTTTCCACTTGGCCATAGAAAATCATTTGGTGACTTTCGGCAAGTCACACACTTTCAGCCTCAGAAGAAGGTAAAGGCAAACTCCCTTATGTTGCCATAAGTTGGAAACGACTTGAAGGCACCCAACAATAACAAAAGACTGTTTCTAAATTCAGGAGTGCTGGGCCTACCATTAGGCAGAATGAGATGACTGTCTCAGGCATAAGATTTAGGTGTCATAAAAGGACAGTGAGTTGAGATACATTTTAAATATATATTCCAGTTGCATTTTTATTGCCAGAGATGTGGGGAAGTACTTGACATATATTCTGCCTCAGCTGTCCAAATAACCTGGCTGGAGCTGGGTATGCTACCCCTTGACATGGCATTGGAGTCTGAGTGCCATTTTCTGGTTGGCCTTAGACAACAAAATTGAATAAATAGTATTGCTATAATCAGCTGAAGTATCATGAAAGGGTAGACCATAACTCTGAATTTTCCCCCTATTTCCTTTCAAGACTCATCTTTGTTTCCAGACTTAGCTGTTCTTCTTCTATGTATAAGCCTAACTACCTCGCTTGGGCTTCAGAAAATTCTCTCTCTCTCTAGCTTCCTCCTTCGTTCCTGCTGTCTTCTCAAAGAAATGTGCAGATTAGTCTGCTTACAGCAGAGCCATGCAACACAGTTTCTCAAATTCTATTATTTCTTTCCCCAAGGCAGCAGGTCTTCCTATTTTACTGGATGTGACAAATGTTGCTTTCTGAAGTTGACCTGACAGGTTAAGAATATTATTATCACATGGCCCCCAGCCCTAATGCAAGGAGTTAGTCAAGGAAATCATTTTTCAGTTTAACTATTTGCTGTGTGAAGAAGGGCCTGCTTTTTGTCTGTCCTGAATCTCTGGCCAAACCAGTTTCTTTGGATGTTCTGTTATTATGAGGAAAACAAAGCCTCTCCACCCACTTCCACACACCACACCATACAACAAACTGGTTGTACATATTCAAAGCCTGCCTCTTGTATCTGACAAAAGTATCAAATGCAACAGAATAGGTCTAGTTTTATACAGAGAAGGAAACCTCCTCCCTAATTTTTTTTTCTTCAGCCTCCACTGAGGAGAATGAGCTAGTGCTTTGGCTGGAAGTTCCTTTCCCTGGGTGTTTGCCTCTTGTATGCATGTGTGCAAAAAATGTCAAACCTAAACTGTAACCCATGTATTCTTTTCTGGTAAACTAGCTGCCTTCGACACAGTGGGGCTTCATGCAGAGTGAAAGAAATAAAGATATGGAATTAAGTGAGCTAAAGAAGGGATGTGTTGCAGGGTGACTAGATGTCCTCCTTTTCCAGGACACATTCTACATTTTAACCTTCTGTCCAGAGGAATGTCAAAATGTCCTCCATTTGGAACAGGATGAAAAAGCATGAATTGAGATTGAGATATGAGTGTTTGAAGCTTTTCTTGGGTCATGTCCCTCCATTTTGTAGAGCCTTGTCCTACTTTGCAGTTTTCTCACACCAGGGTGACCAGATGTTTTCCTACATCCTACATTTCAACATGTATTGATACTGAGATATGAGTGTTTTGAGCTTTTCTTGGGTCACATCCTGCATTTCCATTTTCTGTCCAGGAGGAGTTTCAAAATGTCCTCCCTATGGAGCAGGACTAAAGAAGAATGAATTGATATTAAGATATGACTGTTTGGAGCTTTTCTTGGATCATGTCCTACCTTTTTCTTTCTTTCTGGAATGCCTCTCCATTTTGCAGTGTCTTGCCTCCTTAGCAGTTAGGACATCTGGTCACCCTGTATCCTCATGCTGAAGGTCCAGGGTGACCCAGAGTACTCCTTTTCTAGGGCATGTCTATTTCAACCTTCTGTCCAGGAGGAGTTTCAAAATGTCCTCCATTTAGAGCATGAAGCATGAATTGTTATTGAGTTATGAGTGTTTGGAGCTTTTATTTGGTCACGTCCTACATTTCCCCCTTTCTGTCCAGGTGGAATGTTAAAATGTCATCAATTTGGACCAGGACTAAAGAGGCATGAACTGATACTGAGATAGGAGTGTTTGGAGCTTTTCTTGGGTCATGTCCCTCCATTTCCTTGCCCAGGAAGAGCCTCAAATGTCCTCCCTTTGGAGCATGAAGCAGGGACTGATACTGAGACATGAGTGTTTGGAGCTTGTATTTGGTGATGTCCTACATGTCCCCCTTTCTGTCCAGGAGGAGCCTCAAAATGCCATCCCTTTGGAGGACTAAAGAAGCATGAATTGATATTAAGTGATTTGCGGTTTCATTTGGTCATCTCCTACATGTCCCCCTTCTGTCCAGGAAGAACCTCCAAAATGTCCTCCCTTTGGAGAAGGGCTAAAGAAGTATCAATTGATATGAAGTGTCTGGAGCTTTTATTTGTTCATGTCCTACATGTCTCCCTTTCTGTCCAGGAGGAGCCTCAAAAATGTCCTCCCTTTGGAGCATGAAGCATAGACTGATACTGAGACATGAGTGTTTGGAGCTTTTATTTGGTCATGTCCTACATGTCCCTCTTTCTGTCCAGGAGGAGCCTCCAAAATATCCTCCCTTTGGAGAAGGCCCAAAGAAGCAGGGACTGAGACCAGGGTCCCTCTGGAGCTTTCCTTATAGGCTCCTGTATCTTTCTTTTTGCGGTGCCTGGTCCTTCTCCTGAGGGGATGGTGGTGGTGGTGGTGGTCTGAGGGCCCAAGGCCTCACTCCCTCCATCCCTCCTTCCCTGCCTTGCCTTTGGCTGTCCCTTCTTCCTTGGGGGCTGAGCTGGTCCTCCTCAGTCCTTTCTGCTTCCGGAGGCGGCAGAGAGGGAATGATTTGCTGCAGATGACATCAGTGGGGAGGATGCTGCTGGCAAAGCAAAGCAAAGCAAAGCACAGCAGAGCAGAGCAGCCATAATAAGCCTGGCTGGGGCTGTGTGTGTGTGTGTGTGTGTGTGTGTGTGTCTGGGGGGGGACCCCTCCCTTTCCCCCTCTTCCTCCTCCTCCTCCTCCTCCTCCTCTCCTGGTCCCAGCCCCACACTGTCTCGGTATAAAAGCGCCTCCGCCTCCCTTCCCGCCTCACTCCTTCCAAAGCCGGCCAGGAGCGCGGTCCTTTTTGCAGCCCTTATTAGAGGAGGAGGGTCCTTTTTTTGGGTGGCTTCTCCCTCCTCCCCAAAAAATAAATAAAAATCCCTTGGACGCCTCTCCTTCACCATCTTTGGAACTAAGCCCCTCACTCCCGCCTTTCTTGGCCTGAAAGGAAGAAGGAGGAAGAGGAGGAGGAGGAGGAGGAGGAGGAGGAGGAGGAGAGGCTCGCCCTTCTTCTTCTCCTTCTTCTTGCCAGGATGGCGACGGTGGTGCTGGAGCCGGAGCCGGAGCCCTCTTGCAGCCTCCCCGGCGCCCCTTCGCCCAGTTTGTCCCACCGCTTCCTCGACAGCAAGTTTTACCTCTTGGTGGTGATTGGGGAGCTGGTGACCGAGGAGCACCTCAGGAGAGCCATTGCCAACATCGAGAGAGGTAAGGAAGCCAGCGAGAAAGAGGAGGCGCAAAAGTCCTCCACGGAGGGCATCCGCACTGCAGAAATAATCCGGTTCCATACCCACTTTGGACGCCCTTGGCTCCAGGCTAGGGAATTCTGGGCATGGGAGTTGGTTGTGGCACCTTCGGTGCCACAACCAACTCCCATGCCCAGAATTCCCTAGCCTGGAGCCAGGGCCGTCCAAAGAGGTCTCAAACCAGATTATTCCTGCAGTGCGGATGCTCCTCTGCAGAGAGAGAGACTGGGCGGCGGCAAAGCGCTTTGCAATCCTCTCCCTCTGCAATCCCCCCCCCATCCCTCCCTCTCTCTCTCTGCATTATTAACCTTGCCTTCTCCTTCCACCGGCTTTTCCTGAGCAGCTTTTTCCTCTCCTCCTCCTCCTCCTCCTCCTCTTTAGGCACCGATTTCCTCGTCCAGCTCCTAAAAAGGAGGAAAAAACATCTCTCCTTCACCCTCCTCCTGACCGCTTTGTAGGGTCTGCCTCTCTGCATGGCTTGGAAGGAGGCAGTGAGAGAGGGGTGTGTTTGTGTGAAAGGAGCCTCCTGTCTAGCACTGCAGCAAGAGAGCTGCCTGCAGTCTCACCCCCAATACATCTATCGATCGATCGATCTAGTTTCCTGCAGTCTCACCCTTATAAATCTGTCTGTCTGTCTGTCTGTCTGTCTGCCTGCAGTCTCAACCCCTATAAATCCTATCTATCTATCTATCTGTCTGTCTATAGAGTTGCCCGCAGTCTCACCCCCTATAAATCTATCTATCTATCTATCTATCTATCTATCTATCTATCTATCGAGTTGCCCACAGTCTCATCTATCTATATATCTAGTTGCCCACAATCTCACTCCCTATAAATCTATCTGTCTGTCTATCTATCTATCTATCTGTCTGTCTATAGAGTTGCCTGCAGTCTCGCCTCCTATAAATCTGTCTGTCTGTCTGTCTGTCTGTCTATAGAGTTGCCTGCAGTCTCATCTATCTATCTATCTATCTAGTCGCCCACAGTCTCACTCTCTATAAATCTATCTATCTATCTATCTATCGAGTCGCCCATAGTCTCACTCCCCATAAATCTATCTATCTATCTATCTATCTATCTATCTATCTATCTAGTTGCCTGCAGTCTCACCCCATATTAATCTATCTTATCTATCTATCTATCTATCTATCTATCTATCTATCAAATTGCCTGCAGTCTCACCCCATATCTATCTATCTATCTATCTATCTATCTATCTATCTATCTATCTATCTATAGAGTTGCCCACAGTTTTACACCAATCTATCTATCTATCTATCTATCTGGCTCCTCTGGTCCAGCAGCCTCTCCCCAGCATCCCTTTTCTTTTTCTTTCTTGCTTAGGAGTTGCCTTGTGTCCTGGGAAGGGTGTGTTGCCTTTTTTTCTTGTCTCTGCCAGGCTGCAGTAGTTTGGGGGGAGGAGAAAGAGAAATGGCACTCTTTGTAATGAATGGCTTAGAGAGAGAGGGAGAGAGAGAGAGAGAGAACAACAATCCCAAACTGCACCTGCTTGAAACAAAAAACAAACAAACAAAAAAAAAAAGCTATCCTCAACATCCTCTCCAAGCCATCCATGTAGACCAAATTTGATCCTTCCCACTGCCTTTCCCATATTCGATGGTGGCTCTTAAGTTTTTTCAGAGAGGCTCTCCTTGTATCAGATGAAGGAGAAATCTCAGAAGCCACCTTGGGGCATTGAGATGAGGTGCTTTGGAGGGTGTTGTCCAAGATGGTGTGTACGCCTATTTTAGTATCTGAGATGCAAGGTCTGGAGATGGCTTTGGAGCTTCTGCAGCAGCCAGAAAGAGAGGGAGGAGTGGGGTGGGGTATGTATGGGGTGATATATGGGGGTGGAGAGACAGGCAGGCTGGTGCCTGGGCCTCTGGCAGAAAGATCTGCAGTTTGTTGCATCCAAATTGCAGAAATAATCTGGTTTGACACCACTTTAACTGCCCTGGCTTAATGTTAGGGAATTCTGGGAATTCTATGTCTGCAGCAAGGTGAGGATGGAGAACACAGCATCCTCTTATGCAGTTGCTTGTGAGCTGGCTCCACTTGGTCCTCCTGTGGATGGATCACCACCCTTTCCCTCCCTCTTTATTGTCATAAGGACACACATCCAACTTGGAGCAGAGGTCATTATTTATTTATTTAATTAATTAATTTGCAATGCCTCCTTCCCATTTTTCTCTTTTCTTTCTACCTCTTGTTGGTGCTGCTGCTGGTGTTACTGCTGAGGAGTCTGCCCAGAGATACCGGCTTGTGGGCGTGGTGCAGTCCGCACTGCGGTCCCTATGGCAGCCCATAGCGGACAAAGGGCGTTCACACAGTCAAGGAGAAAAAGAAGAGAAAAAGCAAATTACATTTTCAGCTCCTTTGGCTATCCATTGGTCTCTGTCTTTCCCTCTCTGAAAATGGAACTTTAAAGGAGCTGGAGAATTCTTGCCGAAGAGAAGGGGCGGCTTCTGATTTAAAAAGGATGCAGCCGTTTCCTTTGTTTCTAACTTTGAGTCAGAAATGGTTTGGGGTTTGTGTGCTAGTGATTTCAATAAGAACAAAAAGACACTTCCAGGAGGATTTTTCAGGGGAAGGAGCAATAACAGTAAAGAAAAAAAGTGCTGATTAAATAAATAAAATACATTGTGCACTTTCTCTCTCTAAACCTTAGCACTGCCAAACTACAGACAACTGCTCTTGGGGACCACTGTGTCAAGTGTATTCCAGAACTCACAGCAGTTCTGGTGAAAACAAGTGGATTTCTTTTAGGTAGTGGATATAATGCTGTGACTGTTGTGCCAGTCTGAGAAAAGCAGTTCAGCTATACATGTAGGATAAATGCTACACACTGAATATACATCAGCAGGTTGTTTTTTTTAAAGACAACACTTACTAAAGTTATGTTTTTGAACAAATACGTGTTTTGCTTCTTATGGATTGTGGCTCCATTTTGAGAGGAGGAATACTAGATTTCAGGAGTTCTTTGCCATTGTCAAAGAAGCCTTAGGCACTGACATGATGGCATTCGCGCTATATAGGTGTGGTTCAGCAGATGGAGGATTTCAGTTAGCTCTTTGTATTGTTGCCTCTCTCCCCACAAGTGGTTCTAATTTCATAGTTACTTTCAGCATTTCTTCTTGAATCTTACTGGTTTTGTAGCATTCTGGTGAAGACAGGGCTACTTTTACTGGTAGCTGTTTTTTAATTGTCATGTTTTATTGCTCCCACACCCTATTGTATAGTGATTCAAAACCTATTGAGGCTGAGCTTTGTTTCATACTCCTCTGGTGATCTTCTTTCCAATTTTACCTAAAGTTTTAGATTAAGTCTGAACTAGCTGCATTTGGCTGAAAGTTATTAATAATTCAGTATAGCAAATGGATATACATTGTGCTCTGAAGGCATTTGATGTATGTTTTTTACTCAGTAAGATATATAAAAATATATCAAGTTGCTATACTTTTTCTTTGGCTTTTTTAAACAAAAATCTTGGATTTGAAACTGAGAGTGGTATATAATACCTTTAGAAAATTTTGCCCTGGATGTATACTTGGTTTGATGTTGAACCTTGATTGGGGAAGTCTGTGGATTTCTTTCTGTAATTCATATATAAGCTTGATCAATTTTCTTTCTTTTTGGAAATAATTCTTAATGAGCTGGAAACAGTATCTTGTCACTTTAATGATACATTCACCACAAGGCCTTCAAGATTACAGGTACAGGAGTCTGCTTTTGCTGCTTGGGCAGCACCCTTGACGTTGTTCGATTCATGTGAATCACTGCAGAGAAATCTGAGACGACATTGTTGTGTAGTGATGTCTTATTAAAGGGTTATCCTAGGCGGTCTGGATGTTGAAGATTTATTCTGTATTGTAGATACTGTCTAGAGAGACCTTGAGATTGCAGCATTATCCTGCACAATTTAAGAATTTCTACTAAGTTTATTTCACTGAACACACATCCTTAAAGCCCATGGATCTCTACAAAACTCAAGATTTGTGGGTGTGCCCAGATTGCTAATGAAGAATCCATTGTCAGATCTCTGTCTCTTCTCACAGAAGAAAACAGACAATCCTCTCTTAGTTGGACTTTGCTTTATCACTCAAATTAATAGCAACATTTTCTGCATTCTGACCTGCTTCCATTAGTGAATTTTCTGTTGTGTTTTTCTTTTCTTTTCTTTTGCAGTAGTGGAGGATTAAAAATGTTAAATCATGGGGCTATAGTCAAGACTAACATTAGATTGTTACATTGAAATATTTTATTTCAAAGCCTTAGTTCTGATTTTTATCTTACTTGAAAAGTATCCCATTTGCTCCAAGAAAATTGCATGATACACAACTAAAAACGATACATGGCTAAAGTTTTATTTTTGTTAATACAGGGGCATTCTTGTATTAAAAATAAGCACCCTTAAAATTGATGAATGTGGCTGCCAAGTGCTCTGTAGCTTGATAGCCCATCTTCCAGTATTTTTTCCCCCAGCACTCATAAGTGCAAAATTTTGAAAGAAGATGTGTGCATATGCACACTCACAAATCTTAGTTTCACTATTCACACAACTGATTGTGAATCTCCACAATATCGCCTGTGTAATATAAATGGAAAAGTTTCTAATAACTGGGGGATATCTAGTCAACTTTATTATGATCATTGGTGATAAAAGAACAAAAGGAGAGCATTGTGCAAAATCAAGATAAAAAAACAGCTACTAGAATTTCTATATACAAGAATTTCTTATTAATGCTGGAAGTCATGAACTTTGAAGACTGTGCCACCATTATGTTGCAGTAGACATACTTTTAAAATAATAATAATACATTTTATTTATAGCCTGCCTCTCCCTGCGGATTGAGGCGGGTTACAACAAATAAGAATAACAATAAAATACAAATATACAATTAAAATCCACATTTCTAAATAATTCCCTACCCCAACCCCCCTCCCAATCATAAAAAAGCAAACTAAAAACAATGACAATATAAAATGAATAACAATATAAAATACTTATTAAAAGTGGAAGAAATAACAAATTAGCTAAAATTAGAGGTAATTAGAGACGAGACATCTATCTTTCTTGGGGTAGATGGGGGATATGGAGGGGAGGCTAATCTGGAAAGGCCTGCCGGAAGAATTTGAATTATAGTTAAAGGATACTAGTAAATGAAGGTGACATTGAAAAGAGGCACCAAACTTGTACATCTTAAACACTTGTACTGTACTGGCTCAGAGCCAGTGTGGTGTAGTGGTTTGAGCATTGGATTGTGACTCTGGAGGCTAGGGTTCAAATCCCCACTCTGCCATGGAAGCCTGCTGGAATCCAACTGGATAAACTTGGATGAGTCACACCCTCTCAGCCTCAGAGGATGACAATGGCAACCCCCTTCTGAGGAAACCTGCCAAGAAAACCCCATGATAGGTTCACTTTAGGGTCACCATAAGTTAGAAATGACTTGAAGACAACAATAACAACAACAGCTCTGAACAGTGTCTTTTTGATAATTTTTGATATTGGATGGAGCAAAAGATGTGAAATCATTCATTCTAATTCATTTTGACTCTATATAGACAGAATGCTATTAGAAACCTGGTGGCCTCTTGGTATTTTGGGCTACAGTTCCCAGAATCATTGGCCATTAACCATTCTAGCTGAGGCTGGTAGGAGTTGCAGTACAAAGCATTTGGAGAGTACCAAACTGTTCTAGGGTAAATGTCCTTGACAGTTATATGCTTAGGTGTAATCACATGAAGTCCTCATATTGACCTTAATGATCAACACTTGCATGTCCATCAATGGCTTTAGCAGAGGGACAGGGAGCTGTGGTTCTCTAACCACTGATGAACACTTACTCTCACCATCCCTCACTATTGTTCAAGCTAATAAACCATTTTGAATGGAAACAGTGACATCTAGGGAGCCACAGATTCAGCAGCTCTGCTGGAGCATTGTCTGACAATTTAACACAGGGGTAGGCAACCTAAGGCCCGGGGGCCGGATGCGGCCCCCCAAGGCCTTTGCACTGGCCCCAGGCCGGTCCTGCCGCCGCCATCACCCATCATGATGATATTGATTATTGTTGTTGTTACTTGTTCTTGGGATTTTCTTGACAAAATCTCCACAGGGGTTTGCCATGGCTTTTCTGGAGCTGAGAGAGTGTGCATGCATATATTTCTTAATTTTTAATTAATTAATTATTTATTTGTTTATTTATTTATTTATTTATGGTGCTTCGGCCCCCCCAATTGTCTGAGGGACAGCAACCCGGCCCCCGGCTCAAAAAGGTTGCCTACCCCTGATTTAACATGTGTGGAACTAGTTGCCACAGAGTAATCAACAAATTTAGACTCATTCATCTTCAAGGTATGAAAAATGTTTTTGGTGCTTGAAGTTCTGAGTTTGGTTCTTAGCCTGCAAGCAGAAGTGAGTTACACTTTTGAACAGACATATATTAGAACAGCTGTCAGGAGTTTAGAGGCTGCAATGACCATCTATAGGACCTTGTGGGACTACACACCCTGCCATGCCCATCACCAGCAATTTTTAAAAAAATCTCCAAGGGAGTCTCAGAGGCAATTTGTCATGTTTTACCCTCCTTTTTTTTTTTTTTAGATTTTTTGAAGGAGATGGTGAGGGCATCTATTATAGAATGGACTGTTTCTCAGTTGAATAGTACCTGCTTTGTACACAGAATATTCCATGTTCAGTCCATGGGATATCTAGTTATGAAAGGTTTGGGATTAGGTGATGGGGAAGATCAGAGCAAACAATACTGGGCTAATTGTAGAAAGTATTGGATCAGGTGTAAGACAACTTTCCATGTTCCTAATCGTAGACAGAACTTTCATATTGTACTATGGCAACTCACAGAGAATACTGTTCAGTTGAAGATAGCTTAAGAATTTGGCTGAGGACCATTAATGATGTCATGAGTCAAATTATGAACACTGAAAGATGAATCAGCTTCCCCCCCTCCCTTTTGAACTCTGACTCATTTGGCTGTTACTGAATCTCAGAGATTACCATGAAGAGATGTGCGGGAGGTCCATCCAAACTCATTTAGGTTGCAATATAAATAACCTAAAGGCACCAGATCCTATTTGATTCTAGAGGCTAAGCAGTGTCAGCCCTGGTTAGTACCTGGATAGGAGATCACTAACTAGGTGCTGTATTACAGGCTATGTTTCAGAGGAGGAAACTGTCAAAACTACTTCTCAATGTTCCTTGCTTAAGAAAACCCAATGAAATTCATGGGGTTGCCCTAAGTCAGGGGTAGGCAACCTTTCCCCTTTAAGGGCCGAGGGACTTCAGCTCCCAGAAGCCTCAGCCATGTTGGCCAATAGTCCCATGTTGGTCAATAGCTCCTGGGATTCTGGGAGCTGAAGTCCCTCGGCCCTTAAAGGGGAAAGGTTGCCTACCCCTGCCCTAAGTCAACAAGAAACTTGGAGGCATATAACAGACACATAGATTATTATTTGAACTTAAGTCCCACTAAACTAAAATTCCTCCCCAATTTATGTATATTGCAATTCAATTAGTATATACTTATGGACACAACTGGGGTTGCAGCACACACATCTTAAGGGAAAATCAGTAAAGAACAATTAATATAGTTAGTCAAGCTCATTAAGAAGTTTACTTGGAAAATACTTTTTTTTTAGTTGATTATTTTGTAAATAGTTTAAGACTGACAGTTAAAATACTTACGAAAAGAATAAGCAAAGGATGCAGCTTTCAGTCCAAATGATGAAGGAGGGAAAGATCTCAACTCTACCACCCTCCTCCCCCCAAAGCTTTAGCACTTTGGATAGCTCCTTTAAGGTTTGGATTAAAATCCAAAGCAGACTCCTGGCATGGGAGCCACCATCCACTATGGTGTACATTTGCCTAAATCCAATACACTGGGTGCTGGAGTCCCAGTGCAACTATTGCTTTCAGCCCTAGTTACAACAGAGCCTTCATCTCTAGTTACAACATAAAAACTGAGCTCTGACGGCTTTCTCAGTAATCTAGAGCACATGGGGGGGGGGGGAATGCACAGGAGTCTGCAGTGGGGAGAGGAAATCAACACCTGTTAATTCTGGTGACAAAACAATCCCACCAATAGATATCTCCTGTTGGGTTTAGAATACCCTTTCCACTTTATTGTCACAACAGCCATGTAAGATAGGCTAGTTAAGAGACAGAGACTATCCCAAGGTCACCGCCAATGAGTTGCATGGCCTAGTACACTTGGATTTCTCATGTACTAGCCTAGCACATTAATCACTGTTTGTCATGTGTATGTTCTTACTAGGAGAATATAAAAAAGTTAATTGTAATGTTGGGCAGTTTCAGTTTTACCATACTGTGTCAGTTTGGTGTAGTGATTTGAACATTGGGCTATGACTGCGGAGACTAGAGTTTGAATGCCATAGATTCCACTGGGTGACACTGGTCAAATCACACACTCTCAGCCTCAGAAAATCCCATGATATATTCACTTTAGGGTTGCCATAAGTTGTAAATGACTTAAAAGCATACAACCACCACCACCACCATTACCACATACTCATTATTTTGGTTAATTTTATGAAACAGCATATTTTAAAAATGGGAAATTTTATGCCACATAATATTAGTTTTAGCATGGAAATGATTCCACTCCATGTCACAACACCAGGTCACTGCTACATACTGAAACCATTTTTTGAAAATTATTTTTAAAAAATCATAATATATATTCACAGTTTGGTCAAGAAAAGAATTGCAGCACAGTCGTCCCTCCACATTTGTGGATTTGACTTTTGCAAATTTGATTATTCATGATTTTTTTAAGCATGTTCTCTCTAGGAATCTCTAGGTCCTCCAGTACAACTTTATGGTCAACTTTAACCAAAAGTTGCACTGAAGGACCTAGAACAGGGGTAGGCAACCTTTCCCCTTTAAGGGCCGAGGGACTTCAGCTCCCAGAAGCCTCAGCCATGTTGGCCAATAGTCCCATGTTGGCCAATAGCTCCTGGGATTCTGGGAGCTGAAGTCCCTCGGCCCTTAAAGGGGAAAGGTTACCTACCCCTGACCTAGAGATTCCTAGAGATGACAATCCACTAGGCTTTGTAGCTCCTATAGCACAATTCTGTGGTCAGTGTCTGGCAGATGTTGACCACAGAGTTGCACTGGAGGACCTAGAGAGGTGTCATCTCAGGTAAAAACATAGTGTTTTCATTATTTGCAGTTTTCCCACTTTAGCGGTGATCCTGTGCCCCTAACCCTAGCGACCACTGTACATCACAAATATCTACCATGACCCTATGATGTCTCACAATTAATTAGTAGAATTCATCAGTTAATAACTTCCAATAATGCTTCTTTATGACATAAAAACCATCTATAAGTATGTGTATGCATGTATACCTTCAAGTTGCTTGTCAATTTATGGTAACCCTATGAGTTTCATAGGGCTTTCTCAGTTAAGGAATACACACAGGTGAGTTTGCCAATTCCTTCTCATGAAATGAATGAATGAAATGTAGTACAGATATAATATGTATTTGTCATAATCAGTGTGCCATGAACATTGATCAATCATCTTGTTGTTGTTGTGTGCCTTCAAGACATTTCCAACTTATGGTGACCCTAAAATGAACCTATCCCTTGAATTTTCTTGCCAAGATTTGTTCAGAGTAGGTTTGCCATTGTCTTTCCCTGAGTCTGAGAGCCTGTGACTTGCCCAAGGTCATCCAATGGGTTTCATGGCTGAGCTGGAAATCGAACCCTGGTCTCCAGAGCCATAGGCCAACACTCAGACCACTATGCCATGCTGGCTCTCATCTTATTTATTTATTTAGAGTATTTATAGCCTGCTCTTCAGCCACAAATGCTCTCAATAGGTAAACAAAGAGAAATTAAATAAATTAATGTAATAATTAGTATAATTTGTTATTTAACTTTAATAAAGAGATTTTGAAAACAAGTGATAAAATATATGCTTTTTTGTTTCCTGTCCAGCCCATCTCATCTGTCTTACAAATTTGACAGGAATAAAACAGGGGTGGCGCTATTGACTTTGCTAGCTAAGACTGCTGGGAGCTTCAGTGCAACAGGATCTGCAAGACGTGTGTGATTCTCACCCCTTGATTAAAACTTTGCAATAAGGGATTTCAGGAAACACTGCCTACGTCAGTCCTCTTTTTGCCACCTTCATGACTTGCAGAAGGAGCAAGCAAATATCTGTGACAATGGTGGTGCAAAGCCACCACTGGGATAAATTCAGTTGTTAGTCCGCTAGTTGGGTTACACTCATTGATTCAGTAGAACTCATGTTAGTGTTGATTTACTGAGCTTCCACTGATTTAATGGCCGTATTTTAGTGGGCACTTACAACTGAGTTTAGGCCATTTTATTGCAGATTAAAATAGCCACAAATCCAGAAATAACATTGTTAAAAATGAAACAACTGGATTTTTTCCATAATGAAATTTAATTGCTGTTGCAAGCAGACTGAGTTTAGACCAGTCAATGCATGAACTTTAATTGTTCTTGCAGAACTTTTAACTGGTCACTATGATTTTCTAGGTTTCTTCTTCTTAACCACGTGGTGTTTTTAAGAAAACCAAATTGCAATAAAATCTCAGACTTAAAATGTGGTAGGAGTTAATGTTCCAACTATATGGGAATACCAGCTGGTGTTAAGTGTGCTGTTGTAGCTGTGATTCTTCCCCTTTAGCCAATCCCTTCTGCTTTCAAATGAGTACAGAGATTAAATGCAACATATGTACATGTTTGTGCAAAAAAATTTATGATCCTTTGGCTGTGCCTTCTCCTTTCCATTCACTGAAACAGTTTGGACAATTACAGTGCACATCTTCTCAAAAATAAGTCAAGCAGGCTTACTCTCCAGTAATGAGTATTGCATTATAGCCTTGAACTTTCTTTAACCTTCCTAGATGCTTCAGTTCTGTTTAAAAATTTGCCATCTGCAAAGAGGCAGGTGACCTTTTGAAATACGACATGGCAACTAGTTTGGATTTGTTTGCAAAACATCTGCATTTATCCTGCCATGTAGAATAATTGCTTGCAGGGATTTTTAGTTTTAGAAAGCTCAACCCTTATGCTGTCCACAGTAATTATGTCCATTTAATGTTTAGTATTTGTGTCTTGTAAAGTTCTGAATTGCAAGAAAGCCTTTCCTAAACAAATAGTAAACTTTTTTTTAAAAATAAATTTGGCTACTTTGTCTTGAAAAGATCTAGTGCTACACATTAACTAGGATTTATTTTTGTGGAAACAGAAGTGTAAGCTAATCATTTCCAAGATTTTTAAAAGGCAATGTTAATTATTATAAAATATAATATTTTTCTATTTGGTTTTGTTCAGAAATATCTTCCCCAGAGAGGCTCTCTGGGTACCTCTTTAAAGTCTTTTCTGCAGGTGACGACCTTTGTCTTCACAGAGACCTTTTAAATAACATATCAGCTGTTTCTTTTTTAAAGATTCAGCCTCTCAGTCTAAAATACAGTAAAAGTTTAGATAGTTTTCAGGATTGTTTGATACTGTATTTTAGCATTACATTTAAAGCTTCTGTATTTTGGACATAACATGAAATAGCATGACTCATTGGGAAAGACAAAAAAGCTCAATAAATTGAAAAGCAATTTAATAACTATAATTAAAAAAAAATTGGCGACAAATTTTCAAAGACACACTATGTTCACCAGAGGAAAATAAACTTTCCTCACTGATATCAGGCAATGTTTTCATGGATTACTTGCTGCCTAGGGCTTATCTACACTGGCTAAACTATTTTGACCTCAGCAGAAGTGATGGGGACAGAGAGGCTGTCACAGGGAACTGCTTGCCTGACAGTTTCTTTGTGGCCCATCTGGTCACATTTGGCCTGCACTGTGTCAACTTGGGGCGGCTCTGGAGCATAATACTGTGGGTTAAGGGGGGGCAGTGTAGATGTGTCCCTAGTCCCCTAGATCAGTGGTCCCCAACCTTTTTATTGCTGTGGACCGGTCAACGTTTGATAATTTTTCCGCGGCCCACTGGGGGGCCCTGCTGGCTCCTCTGAACAGCGTCAGGGACGTCACTCATCATTCACTAAAGCCGCGCACAGAAGCCCCGCCCCCACGCTGATCAGCTGGGACGGGGCACGTCGGCAGACGCAGGCAAGTCACAGGCTCTCAGCCTCAGGGAAAGACAATGGCAAACCGTCCCTGCGCTTATTGGGACTCGCAGGACTCGCAAAAGTGCAAGGACCCGCTGCTGCACAGAAGACGCAGTAGCAGGGCGGCCCGGTACCATTTGTTCTGCGGCCCGGTACCGGGCCGCGGACCGGTACCGGGCCACGGACCGGGGTTGGGGACCACTGCCCTAGATTTAGTTGAAGGAGCTCTCCAGCTTAATTTCTGATTGACACTATGCCCTCGCATTGAAGAGATCTCCAGGTGGTCTTCTAAAATTCTCCAGTTACATGAAGATTGCAGAATCTTTTTATCTTTATCAATGACTTGGATGAAGGAATAGAGGGAATGCTTATGAAATTTGCAGATGATACCAAATTAGAAGGACAGGATCAAAATTCAAAATGACCTTAATAGATTAGAAAGCTGGGCCAAAACTAATACAATGAATTTTAGCAGGGAGAAATGTAATGTACTACACTTAGAGAGAGAAAAATGAAATGCACATTTATAGGATGGGGGACACCTGGCTTGACAATAGTACATGTAAAAGGGATTTAGGAGTCCTAGTAGACCACAAGTTGAACACGTACAGTGTTTAGATCAAGGGAAGGAATAGTGCCACTCTATTCTGCTTTGGTCAGGCCTCACCTAGAATACTGCATCCAGTTCTGGGCACCATAATTTAAAAAGTATGTTGACAACCTGGAGAGTATCCAGAGGAGGGCAACCAAAATGGTGAAAGGTCTGGAAAGCAATACCCTATGAGGAGCGACTTAGAAAGCTGGGTATGTTTAGCCTGGAGAAGAGAAGGTTAAGAGGTGATATGATAGCCCTGTTTAAATAATGGATGTCATATTGCAGAGCTTGTTTTTTCTGCTCCAGAGATTAGGACATGGAGCACTGGGTGCAAACTACAGGAAGGGAAATTCCACCTCAACATTAGGAAGAATGTCCTGGTAGTAAGAGCTGTTCACAGTGGAACACACTCCTTTTGGAGTGTGGTGGAGTCTCCTTGGAGGTTTTTAAACTGAATCTGGGTGGCCATCTGCCAGGGATGCTTTGATTGTGTATTCCTGCATGTCAGGGTGTTGGACTGGATGGCCCTTGAGGTCTCTTCCAACTCTTATGATTCTGTTATTCTATGAACCATAGTTCTTGGATCTGTTTGTCTGCCTCACAACCAAGCTGACAGCTCTCTCTTCCATCAGCTGACAATATAGGGTGCCTTTGTCTTGACCTATAGGGTCTAGGCCTGTAGTCTAGTCCATAGCACAGGGAAGTACCTTTTGGAACTGCAACTCCCACTATTTCTAGGCCAGCATGACTGCCTGGGAAGTTCTGAGAGTTGCAGTCTCACAAAAAGAACTTTTCCTGTCTCTGATTTGGACTGATTGTTTGGCTGACGGATCACAGTGCCTGATGACTTATGGACTCCACTCCATCAATTTAGGAATTAGGGGGCTGGTCAGCTAAAAGTTCCTGTTGTCTCCACAGTATGGAGATGAGAGTGGTAAGACAAAAAGGATGCAAGTGTGGGGAAAGTTAGGAAAGAAGGGGAATGTCCATAGCATGGGAGAACAAGCTGACAGTTCTCAGCAATCTCTTTCCCCAAGCATTGTTCTTGGTGCTCTGGGAGTTCTGGCTTGGAGAATCACTAACCTATGGCACATGAACAGAGCACCTTCACTTTGAGAAACTCTCACCCTAGTGCCTATGCTTTAGAGCAGGGGTCGGCAACCTACGGCCCCCGGGCAGGTTCCGGCCCAGGTCGCCGGACTTACCAGCCCAGGCAAATCCCTGCCACCGCCGCTGCGTGTTTTGGTCACCGCGCGCGCTGTGACCGCCATTTTGTTCTCCAAAATGGCGGCTGTGATGCGTTTGCGCATGTGCAGGAGTACTGCGCATGCGCAAATGCGTCACAACTGCCATTTTGGAGAACAAAATGGTGGCCGCAGCGTGCGCAGCGGTGGCAGCGCGCGTGGCGGTGGGGAGGAGGCCCGTCGCCGCAAAGGGAAGCCTCCCGGGGGGACCCTCAGTGGCGCTGGGCCTCTAGGAGGCCCATTGCCGCCAAGGCAAGCCTCCCCTGGGGGACCCTTGGTGGCGCTGGGCCTCTAGGAGGCCCGTCGGCGCCGAGGCAAGCCTCCTCGGGGGGACCCTCGGTGGCGCTGGGCCTCGAGGAGGCCCGTCACCGCCGAGGCAAGCCTTCCGGGGGGGACCCTCGGTGGCACTGGGCCTCTAGGAGGCCCATCGCCGCCGAGGCAAGCCTCCCGGGGGGGACCCTCGGTGGCGCTGGGCCTCTAGGAGGGAGGCCCAAAATGGTGGGGGGGGGCACGCGCATGAGCGTGTGCGCTGGCCCCCAACGCCATCTCCCCCCTCCCCCTAGCCTGTTGGCAAAAAAGGTTGCTGACCCCTGCTTTAGAGAAACAGATGGCTCAGAACCTGCAGTCTTATCACTGTTTCCTCAACTTCCTCCTGCTGTTCCCTACATGAGCCTGAAAAAAGTACATTTGGTTGTATAATAGACATACACCATGCATACAATTTATCAACAGGATTCTGACCGAAAACTATTTTCCTCTGACAGATCTATGAACAAAAGATGAGGATGGATGTTATAAAGTGTGAAAAGAGACACTCAAATGTTGGTTATTAGTCACAA
Organism: Phrynosoma blainvillii; assembly: GCA_026167975.1. Lineage (NCBI taxonomy): Eukaryota > Metazoa > Chordata > Lepidosauria > Squamata > Phrynosomatidae > Phrynosoma > Phrynosoma blainvillii. Next base: position 55,128,277 of record JANUYF010000002.1, on the reverse strand, counting down.
TCATTCTTAAGTGCTTTAGCCACCATTTCTGATACAGTTTAATTCTTGTGACTGTTTGGATATTCATCTTCCAGCATATTTATATGTGGAGAAACTGAGATTCTAGTTCAGGTTAGAAGCTGAGCTGAGAAATGTAGCTAAGGTATTACTTCAGGCATGATGTCCTCAGACCAATATATGTTTTCAGCAGATCTTGGGAAAATAACTTGTTATTCTACACCCAGCTTGGTGAGATGTTGGCTGGGGATTCTGAGGGCTGCTGTCCAAAAAAGTAACCTTTCCAAACTCTGGTTTTTGCAGCAAATGAGAATGACTATTCTCCATTGTATTGTATCTGCATTCACTTCAGTGTTTTATTAAAATGTAGGTTCATGTTTGTTTATGATTCATGAATGGTGTCAAAGATGTCCTTGGGCAGAATCCATTGGAATTTTATGCATGTAACAATTAGTTTTGGGGGGGGTTTTATATTATGTTGCAAACTTGGTTTGAAAGTACATACAAATTGGTATCTACATAATAACAGACATAGTGAAACAGTTTCAGAGGTGGGCTAGTAAACACTGATGCTAAGTTTTGTTAATAACTACCATACTTACAAAATTTTGAGAATGTTCATGTTATTACTGAAAGACTGTGAGACAGAAAATGAGGATAGATAAAATTTTATTTTTAAAAAATCCAACATGGCATTTTAAGAATAGCAGTAGCAACAGCAATTTCATTTATACACCACGCTATGCAATCTCTAAGTGGTTTTACAACTGTAAGCTAATTGCCCCCAGCAAGCTGGGCACTCGGAAGGATGCAAGCCTGAGTCGAGCCTGAGCCCCCTGGCTGGTATTGAACTCACAATCTTGTGGTTTTTGAGTGAGTGGCTGCATTTAACCACTGAGCCACCAGGGCTCCTAGTAAGGTCTGTAGATGGGATTTGAAAAAGAAATAAAATATATAGCTACATCTAAACTTTGTTGAAGAAAATCCACAAATGTACATTGCATTTTTATCCAAAAATTTCACATTTATGTATCTTGTCTTGCTTTTTAGGAATCCGATCATGGGACACAAACCTAGTAGAATGCAACTTGGATCAAGAACTTAAACTGTTTGTGTCTCGCCATTCAGCTCGATTTTCTCCTGATGTGCGAGGTGAGTCTTACTTTTCTGTTTTTACCTGTACATAGCACAGCTGTATTGAAAACATCTATGGGCATGATGACACCTAGTTTCAGTTTAATAGAGGGTAGTGTGTGTGTGTGTGCGTGTGCATGCGCTGGTGCAAAATAATCCTTGGAGCCTATTAAATTATTTGCATGTATGTTTGACTATTATAAATAATACCATTTATGGATAAGAATAGAATTATAAATGTACTTCTTTGAAAAAAGGCCCTGCAGAGGACAGTGGAAAATACAATTAAGTATGTAAACTTAGGATCACTGCCAATGACTTGTAATTCAAATCATGCTTACTAGAAAGTAAATCTTATTGAGCTCAGTGAGAATTAATACTAGGAAATATGTTTCGATGGGCAGTAAGCCTAGTAACTATGCTGCATATTATGCTGCCCAGATAGGATTCAGATCTTAGAATAACCCATCTGTATGCTCCTTGATCACCCCTATATATTCTACCTTTTGCAATAATAGAACCAACTGTTAAGCACTGGAATTTTTTGTAAGTCTGACAACTCTAAATGCTCTAATGTAACTTTGTTCTAAATGGGCATGGAAATTTGAATTGTAAGCAAATATTTGTGGGATTAGAATAGATCAAACATGCCCTGTAGGCATATTGAAGGCCAGGTCTTTTAAAATGGGATTTAATATTTTAATTTAAAGATATTCTGAGGAAGGAAGAAATATTTCAAGTTCAGATTGGTTTGGGATGGTATATTTGCATGACTTTTTTGTTCCAGTCCTTCATGCAAACTATTTTAACAGTTACTGTGATGGGGTGGGGTGTGAGTGGAGGAATCTTGGGTTATGTGACTCATATTGATTGGGTGATCAGTGTAATCAAATTTTTACAAATGCTGGGAATTGTTCAACACTTAAAATGTTCCATTTGATAACTCTGGCATAAGTCTGGTATGCCCATTGTTTGGATCAAGAATCACACAGAATACAATGGAGATAGAAAATTAGTCTGGGTTGCTATAAACATATCCCTAGTATTATAAATTATTGATTTAAGAAAATTACTGAATTGGAATTTGATATGTTCCCAAAGGGCCTGCTTTGTGTCCATCCAGGGTACGTGGGATAGGGCTTTTTCTGTAGTAGCTTCTCAATTGTACTTTCACTACAACTGAAGATGACTGACTTAAAGCTGTTGTACTTTGAACATATCATAAGATAGCATGACTCACTAGAAAATACAACAATGCTTGGTAAAGTGGAAAGCAGTAGGAAAAGAGGGAGAGTGCACCATGGATCTATTGGCTCAATCAAGTAATCCATGGCCCTGAGATGGCAAGACGTGACCAAGACAGTTTATGACCAGAGCTCTTGGAGGTCTGTCATTCATAGGATTGCCATAAGCTGAAGTCAACAAATAACAAACATCAATTGTAGAACTACCTCCCCCAAGAGAGTCAGGATGTCATGTTTACTTACTGTATATACTCATGTATAAGTCCAGAAATTTTAGTCAAAAATTGACCCCCAAAAACTGAAAACATGCAGGGGTAGCTGTGTTGGCCATTTAGCAAATTCGAACAAAAATCCACCAAGGAGTCTTCATGTTTGTTCATTGTTTGAATTTGCTAAATGGACAACAAAGCTACCCCTGCATGTTTCCTGATTGTGATATACCACATTTTAGCTGCAACAGGGGAATCCTGAAGAGTGAGCCAGTGGATTAGGACCTCCAACCAAGGTAAAACAATTTTTTCTTCTTAAATATGAACTGGATTGGCATGTTTTACCTCAACACCTACCAAAATGTTCCTGATGCAAAAACATGAAGACTCCTTGAGAAAACCATTGTCCTCTGCCTACAAAGAGGCCTGTGACCTCATAGGAATGGAGGCATATTGGATTGCAAGAGAGGGGTCCTTGTTGAGATGCAAATGGACTTTAAATTTCCTGGTCTTTACAAATCTCCCAATATCCACATGACCAGAAGGAAGAGGAGCTAGCCTGCAAAAGATACCCTCCACCTACCATCTTAACTAAGGACAGAAACATCAAAATGCAGGCATCTGACTAACATCTCCAATTTTTATTCCTGTTTTGTTTGTAACATCTTGCCTGCTGAAGAAGCCAGTTGAGCTTTGAAAGCTTGCAGCAAGTTAATTGTGCATTTTGGTTGGCCAATAAAGGTATAAATGTTTGGTGGATTTTTGTCCAAAAAACCTGAGTTGACTTATCCACTGGTCAATTTAAGTACTATACTTTAACTCTGATATATATAAAAAGGAACCATTCCCTGGTGAAAGGCCAGAGAGTAATCTGTCCCAGAAGCATTGACTTCCCAATCCAGCTTTTAGTAAGAGCACAGACTATTATTCCTCCTGGAATTTTGTATGTTCTTTGGCATTGCTTTCCTTTGCTTCATCCTTTACATCTTTTGTTAAATGTCCCTAAATTTTACCTTTGACTTATCCACGTGTCATGTCAAAATCCATGAAGTTGACTTATAGTCGAGTATATATGATAACTTCCAAGAGGCTGTTAAAACTGTGTTATTCTGTCAGTTTTTTTAAAGTATGTGCTTCTGTTTTGCTTTTATATTGTGGTTATTGTACTGTGGTTAGGGGTTCTGGTGGGTAGAAAAGAAACCCATGAATGGGCTTAATAAATAAGTAGTGGGTAGCAATGTAGGCAGGATTAAAGAATCTGTATCTTGGCTGATACAGATTTCTAGGACTAGTTAGTAGTTTTTATCTTCTCTGTCTTATCCTTCTTTGCATTCTTAGACCTGGAAAACACTGGTAGATTCCTTTCCAACCCAGCATTTGTAGCAAAAAATGTGACTGATGAGCACAGACTGTCCCAAAAAGAAGAAAAAGGAAATGGGTTTGATTATTTTTCCTTCTGGCTTTAAAAAAAAGACACAAAATTCCAGTGTAGAGTTATGTAAATGGCTACATTCCTGGGGACAGAATAACAATTAGACTATTACCTATCATGTGCATTATGCCAAGTTGATTATGAGCAAGTTAGGGGGGATGCAGACTGGCACTTTAGGCCAGCCTGGGGGTGGCACTTCATGTCCTCCCCTGGCTACTAAATGGCTGTGGGGGTGCAATCTGCACTGGGAAGCTGACTTCTACATGGGCAGAAGTGACTGCCCAGTATAACTGCATGGATGGACCATTATCTTCTAGCTCCAAGAATGCCAAATGATAGCCTTAGCCAGTATACAGTAGCCCCTCCCAATTCATGGGGGATCTGTTCTGGACCCCCCCCCCGAAAATGGTGACTCACAAATATTCGAGTCCCATTGAAAATAATGTTGCACAGGCACGCACCACCATTTTGCCCTTCTCCACTCGTCCCTCCCATGAAGAGCGAGACTGCGGACTTCAAGTCTGCGAACAGAGAGGGACGCCTGTATTTGTATCCATGTTGAATAATAATTCAAATACATCCTGGACTTTTGCAGTGCTCTTTCAATTTTGGCACAATTCTGTTTTGGGATACTTTACCAAACCCCATTCTCCCAATGTTATTTTACAGCACACTAGATTTTAGGATTAGGGTAAACAAGGGTAGGGAATATATTGCCCTCTTGATTTCATTATATGACCCTCAAGATCTCCCATAAGCCCAAGCCATCATAGGAAATAATAGGGATCATAGAATTTGCAGTCAAATAAAATTTAGAGGGCCACATGTTAGCCCATTCCTGGTATTGAATATTTCTTGACAAACAGAGTAGGGAAAATTCTTCAAATGCAGGGTTCTGTGAACTTGTGTCAGGCTGCAAATGTGTGTACTGAAGTCACTAATTTGGATATAAATTTCTCACTTAGATCAAAGGCTGCTAAGTCTCTTCTTGTGTAGAGTGCTTGATAGCATTATACAAAAGCTTAAAATAATGCAAATCCTCTTGCTCCTATTCAGATGAATAAAGTAAGATTTTATGCACCATGTTTTGAGTGGTAAGAATTAAAGTACTCTAGGAAATGTGTCTAGGAAAAGTATTAATAGCTCTCTTTTTTGGACTAGATGTGTAGCATGCCATCATGGAGGATTACAGTTTAATTGCATGTGACTAATTCATCGCTACCTTTCTAGCATGCAATTATGCATATACGTTTCCAGTATTCAGATTGTGGAACAAAAAACAAACAAACAAACAAACAAAACCCTGAAAAACTATTAAAGATATTGAAAGGAATTTGTTTTACGTTTGAAAAATGCCTAAACATTAATAAGTTGAAATTCATTCTCAAGACTACAGTATTTCATTTGATTTTTCTGCATAATAATAAACATGATGTAGCTTGTATATTTGCACATTTCTTAATGTCTTGGTGTTGTAGCCTTTGTGTGAGCCATTTTTCTGCTATTCCTTACAACGTCATGCAAATAATGCTTTTGTGATCCTAGTCATAAAATGGACGTTGAAGCATCTAAGCCTCATGATATCTATAGATGATGAAGTGAAGTTAAATGATGAACCTTGACCTGATGTTGCTGGCAATTATTTATGTTAAAGAAATGCAAAATCTAATGGTTGCTGGAACAACAGATAGTATTTTTTACTTTGTAGTGATCCAGTGGCATTAACATTTACAGAACAAGGGCAAGCAGAACATTTTCCACAATAAATGCAGCTTTAGTGGGATAAACCTGTGCCAAATAGCCTGTCCTTGAAAGTGTCTAGCAGTTGATGATGAATTACAGTCAAACGTTAATGTCTGTGTTTTACCAGCCTGTTGCAAGACACTTTGGGAAGACCAGAAATATTGGTTCTAGTGGTATCACCACTTACTTGGGAGTAAATCAAGAGATACTTCCAAGTATTTTATTAAATCAGTATATTTTTATGCTGATCTTCTGCTCATGATATGCAGTACTTAAGTTTAATTAAAGCATGTATAATATGGTGATGTGTATTAGCATATTCAAATTTAAGCCCATTGTCTCCATTCCTTTAAATGAGTGGTGGAAAAATGTGGCCCATAGGCAGCACCTGCCCTGCCATTTTTGTGGTCTTCATTTTGTTGTTGTTGTGTGTCTTCAAGTTGTTTCTGACTTATGAATCTATCGTGGGTTTTTCTTGTCAAGATTTGTTCAGAGGCTTGCCTTCCCCCACTGGGTTTCATGGCCAAGGTGGGAATTGGACCCTGGTCCCTAGAGTGGTAATCTAGCACTCAAACCACTATGCCATGCTGGCTCTTGTAGCCTTCAGGACTCTCCGTATTTTTGGAAGGAAAACCTGCAACTCTTTTTGGCCATAAATGATACCTAGTGGGGTTAGAAGTGTTTTTGGCCTCCCTGGGCTATTTTATGCTCAGGGGAGCATTTTATCTGATAGTATGACTCAGATAGTGACTTCTGGATTACTTCCTGTTGGGAAAAAGGCATCACCTGGGCTACAAATGACTGAGAGGGGCCAAAGCATGTGAAACTGCCTTCCAGTCCCTAGGGATATTTGGAAGCATAAAATAAAATAAAATCAGGAAGGGGTGCATTTGTGGCTCATCCCAAGAAGGGATGTGATGCAGCACTCTAAACCAGGGGTTAACATCCCTTTTTTGGGGGGGGGGGGAGGCGGTTCCGCTGTCCCCTGACTGTCGGCGGGCCGAAGGGGGGGGGAAATGGCGCTGGAGGTGTGCACACAAGTGCACGCGTGCACACTACTCCCGGTGTTGTGTGCATGCATGCACGAGCATGGGGGTGCCATTTTGTGTTCCAAAATGACACCCGCGCACGCATGTGCACGATGGCAGGCACCATTTTGGAACGCAAAACGGCGCCACGCATCGCGAGCGCATGTGCACGATGCCGATGCCGTTTTGTGTTCCAAAATGGCACTTGCCATCGTGCTAATGCGAGCGCGGGTGCCATTTTGGAACACAAAATGGCGCCCTGTGTCGCACGCACGCTAGAAAGGCGGCGGCGCATGCGCGGCGGCAGCAATGGCGGCACGACCAGCCACGGGCCGGTTCAAAGGCCTCGAGGGGCCAGGTTCAGCCTGCGGGCTGTAGTTTGCTGACCCCTGCTCTAAGCTCTGACAGTTAGCCATGCTGCTTTAAATCATTTAGATTCTGGACAGAGTTGCACATCACAGTAAGCCAGCATCGTGGAGAATTGGTGCATATTTGTTGAGCACTGCCTGATCTCTCCCGCTTGGCTTCTCTTGCTGACAGGAACTCCCAAACAAACTGCAGATCTTATAGCCATAGTTTGTTTGTGGATTTACTGGAAACTCAATTTCACATGTGAAAATATCTAATTCAAAAATAATAGGACCTTGGTTTTACTCACCTGCTCAGACCTCCTTTATTTTTTCCTTTTATTTTCTGAAAACTAATTACAAACTTGTGTATACCGCAGATTTACCTTGCTCTGACAAATTGTGGAGCACTAAAGGCCCTGGCTAGCTCTTGCCTGTTTCATGAGTATATGCTCAAGATTACATGGTACACACTAATCCTAATGCTTGTACACATCAGAAAGTTGTGTTTAGTGTTGTTTCTGTAATAGATGAGAGATTATTTGGGGGGGAAATGCACATTGCAAACAATTTTTTGTGTAGTGGTGGATAGCTACAACACTTTGTTTACTTGGACCTAATGCAATCTTTGTCTTCATTGCCAGGAATATTGTTTCACAAGCATTACTACTATTGTTCTATACTTACCCAGACATATCCATATCTACTTCTACTAGTGTCTGAACATTTTAAGGATGTAGGGCCAAAACACACTGCAGAAATAATGCAGTTTGGGACCACTTTAACTGCCCTGGCTCAGTGCTAGGGAATTCTGGGAATTGTGGCACCAGAGCTCTTTGGCAGAGAAAGCTAAATGTCTCATAAAACCACAGTTCACAGAATTCTCTCCCATTGAGCCAAGGCAGTTAAAGCGGTCTCAAATTGGATTATTTCTGCAGTGTGTTTTGGCCAATTGAAAAATAAGAATAAGCCCAGATAACTGTTACCAAGAATGTGTGGTGTCTGGAAACCCAAGAACTTGGGAACTGGTTGAAAGAGCTGGGTATGCTTAGAAATATCCTTTGAAATATTTGATTGACTGCCCTAGAGAACGTGGACCAGAGGGCAAGACTAGAACTCATCGGTGGAAACAGAAAAGATGTAGATTTTATGCAGGTTGATTTTTCTCATTTTCAGTGTCTATGTTTTAATTTTTGTATGCTGTGAATTTTGCCTTCTTCACATCTTTTCTGTTGCTTTCAATTGTATGATCTTGATTTTGTATTTAAAATACTGTAAACAACCCAGCTCACTTTGTTTTGCCATGACTTACAAGTCTCATAATAAAGAAACAAATAAATTTAAGCAGGAGCCCAGGTGAGTGTCCTTATTAGGGCTGATAGGCTGGGTTTAATATAAAAAATAAATCTAGACTAATACTGAATCAAGTTAATACAATTTTTAGTCTCATATTGTGATGTGAAGGAAATTCAGTACTCCTTTGTATAGCAGTTTGATAAACATGGAAAGAATATCACTCGTTTTTTGGGGGGAAATCAGTCATTAAGTTACTACACTCATTAAAAGATTTTTGAAGATTTTTGAATGTAACAACAGCAGCAGCAACAACAATAAAATTTCCTACCTCTCCTCAAGCCTTGACACAATTGAAAGCAGAGATTGCTATTCCCAGAATAACTAGGAGTTAATCACAAAAGCCTGGTACTTTTCAGGCTACCAACCCACCTCTCATTGAAGTTTTTGATGTATGTTTTAGTACTTTCTGCCTTTGGTGAGAAAGAAAATGGAGACAAAGAGACAGGTTAGATTAATTTAGCTGACTCATGCAGATGGATCCTTGCTTCATTTCCCCCATGGAGGAGTTGCTGTTAGCAACAATGCCATAGCATCTGTGTCTCACTGCACAGTAATAAAGTAAGGAATACAGATGTCTTTAAAAGTCCTTGGATTGTGTTCATTTTGTTGCAAAAAATGAATCCCGTGTTTTCACCAGCTTAGGAACTGAGTATATAACAAAGCAAAATACAGGCTGAATTCCCTTATCTGGGATTTTGAAATCCAAAATGCTCCACAAGTCAACAGTTTTTTCATGGAAATAGTGACACCTTTGCTTTCCGATGGTTCAGTGTGCATAAACTTTGTTTCATGCACAAAATTACTAAAACTATTGTATAAAGTTATCTCCAGGCTATGTGTATAAGGTATGTACAAAACATAAATGAATTTCACGTTTAGCCTTGGGTCCCATCTCCAAGACATCTCATTATGTAAATATATGCAAATACAGCTATTTTAAAATCCAAAAAAACCAACATTCCCCTCCCCCCATCCTTCTGGTCCCAAGCATTTCAGTAAGAGGACTCAACCTGTGACATTTGCTTCAGAAAAGTTTCTGTTCCTTCATGTTCCTTGAGAACATAGTACTGGTCTTTAAATTAAAATGTCTTTTGGACACATGAGCAGAAATTTTTACTACCAAAAATATGACAAATATTTTTTTTAAATGTATTTGATGACATGATGCTACTGCAAATTTCTTTAGTATGTAATGCTCTTGCATGCAGAAAAACACAAAACCCATAGAGTAGTCTCAGAGCTGTTTATTTCACATCTGTGTGGAAACTATGGAAAGTCTGACCCACAGCAGTCTCTCCTGTTAAAAATAAAAGCAAAATAAGAGCTGCTGACAGTGGAATGCAGAGCCTTGGAGAATGATGGAGTCTCCTTCTTTGGAGGTTTTAAACAGAGGCTGGATGACCATCTGTCAGTGGTGCTTTGATTGTATGGCAGGGAGTTTGACTGGATGACCCTTGTGGTCTCTTCCAACTCCAATTCTAAAACAAAACTCAGGGATAAAATCACTGCTGAAAACACTGGTGCTTAGTGATTGTAAGCAGTTTGCTGTAGTGGCATTTTAAAGTTTTGATTTTAAAGTCCTCCCTCCATTCTCCATTAAAGTCCTCCCTCCGTTTTGGACCCCCCTGTGAAAAAATCATGTATATTCAAACCCTGTTGGCTTGAATGGAGGTGCACTCTCGCAGACATGCACCCCATTTTGCCCCCCTCCATTCGCCTCCCACGGATAAGCAAGGGATGCGGATCCTAAGTCCGCGAGAACGGAGGGAGGACTGTATTTTAAAATGCTTTCTCATACAGAGCTGGAATCAAGGGTGTACCTTATTAAATCTTTGTTGCTGCTGCTTGTTCACCTGCCCTTCCCCTTGGGAGGTGGTGTGGTTTTGGTCAGAGGGAGAGGCCAGAAGGAGGCAAGAAGGCTAAGAGGCAAGGAGGATACTTGTGTTTGGACAACTGTAGAATAGAATGGTAGTGTTATTTGTGACCCTATCTTTCTGCTAATGTGGAATACAATTGTATTGGCTTTTTTGTTCTTAGGGCAGTCTAAGCCTAAGAAGTTGTAACTTCTTATTTAGCCAGAGGGAGAGGAAAAAAGGGATGGATGCATTCTAGGAAGTTGGGCCACTGAGAAAGTCTTGCTCAGGCATCCCCCCCCCCCCCCACACACATAAAAGACTTGACGTCAGCTCTGCCTTCACTCTAAACATTTATACTGTCTCTTTGCCATTGATATTGTTGCACTACTAGTATTATGCTGACATGTATGATATCTCTTATGGATGGACTGCTTTCTTGTTTAGGCTAGCATTTATGAGTTTGTCTGTAGCATCTGGCTGGTTTTTTATTGTTGCTGTTTTAGAATGTTATTGTGTTTTATGTTTGCTTATAATTAGTGTTAGCTACCGTGACTGATCTAAAGCACCAGGAGACCAGGATATAAGTTTTCCAATAAGTAAATAAGTAAGTTTGCATTGCCTTCTATGGACAGACACAACCATCCCAAAATATGGGTCAAGAGCATGTTGCAAGCCAGGGATCCACTAGTATAACCCTGCTCCAATTAATTATATGATGTCTTTCCACCTATATAAGATTACAATCTATGTTTTGACATCCTAGTTCTTGTCTTTTCTGTGATGTAGACTAAAAGAGTATGCTGTTATTTCTTAATTCTTTTTCATCACTCTCCTCTTTAGTTTTTCAGATTAGTATATTACAAGTCTCTGGGATGATTTAACCCAGGAGTAGGCAACCTTTTTGAGCTGGGGGCCGGGTTGCTGTCCCTCAGACAATTGGGGGGCCGAAGCACCAAAAATAAACAAATAAATAAATGCACACTCTCTCAGCCCCAGAAAAGCCATGACAAAACCCCTGTGGAGATTTTGCCAAGAAAACCCCAAGAACAAGTAATAACAACAATAATATCATAATGGTGGGCGGGCGGCAGCGGCGGCAGCAGGTCCAGCCTGGGGCCGGTCCAAAGGCCTCGGGGGGCCGCATCAGGCCCCCGGGCCATAGGTTGCCTACCCCTGATTTAACCAAATATGGTAGAAGGACAAAAGAAATTAATGTGCATAGTTTGGTCAAGAGTACCATAATAAAAAGACTAATCTTTCAAACCTTTTTTGTGTTTGATAATAAAGGTGAGTGTGGGATATACTGTCTCATTGTCATGGCAAGGTGGGACAGGAAAGACTGAGGGAAAAGGAGAATATTTCACCCTCTGCTTGGCCTCTGGATGTGCACAGAATCCTCTAAAAACACTGGAAGGTATTAATGAAATACCTCCACTCCTCACTTGTGACCCAGAAGAAGCAGAAAGATATGTAACAGTCCAGTTGCAAAGCTTTTACATCCATGTTCTTAAGGCAGTTAAGTGTTATCACTGAACACTAAAGTGACAACTCTCCTCTTAAATCTTCCCACACAGAGAATCATTGCAGCCTCCTGTGTTCTTTGATTGCTTGTGGAAACTTCTTTTAGTAATACTGCTACTACTACTAGTAGTAGTAGTAGTAGCAGCAGCAGTAATTTTTCTTCTTCCTTTTGTATAACTTATAAAAGATCAAATTTGATGGATAAATATACTTCATTCTATCTTATATTTTTGAAAATGTTCAAAATGGATGCTTAATAATATTTTAGCTGTCTGAAAGACGTATTAGAGAGCCATAAAAGCCCATTTGCTCTAATGTGTCTGAAGACAGGAATTAGTAATCTGTTAATTTAATATTACTCATAGTCATTTGTCCCAGTCTATTGAATTTTTAAAGTGATCATTATAAATTGTAAGCTGCAGAGCTCAGATTCTGAGAAGTTCATTAGACTTAAAAAGATTTAAATATTCTTCAATAGGTAATAGGGAATCTTCAAAATGAAGACTTTGTTAGAGTCTGAAACTGTCATCTTTTTAGTTTATGCTCCTTTTGGAGTATGCTAATTATCTTTTTTAAAAGAAAAAAACTTTATTGTTTGTTTTTAGTGAGAAGCGAAACAGTCGTCAGCAAAAGAACAAGACATATGAAAACAATTACAAACCTGTACTGAGTTGTTTAATAGTAATACTGTATGATAGCATTTTTCTGTTTTTGGGTCTGAATCACAGTGTGAGCCCAAAACCACATGCAGGGTTTGTGTCTGCTCCATTTGTATTCATAAAAAGACCCTGGTGGGAATGGTTACTGTGCCCCTAACAACTCCCCCTCCCCATTAAACCTGTAATTACATCAAGAATTGTAATTCGTCTCTGGCTTCAATGGGATAATGTCACTGCATGTCAAGTTGGAGATTATCAAGTGGAAGGAGGCCCTGCTGACACTGTCATTTATGTTAAATAGGAGAATCTGGGATGGGTTTTTTATTATCTCATAATGATTCAGACGGGGTTGGTTAAAGGAGTATGTAGATAATAACCCTTTACCACCAATTACAGGCAAGACAGGAGGCACAAAGTACTTCTGTAAAATTATTCATTCAGTTGATTAGGGTTACCAGTGTTTCAGTCTATATACTTTGAGATGCAATGAAAGAGTTCAGGTAACTTATGCTTAAAGTCAGTAGTCTTTTGTCACTCACCTTTTAAATGGGTAAATAAACAACCACTGAAAATAATGTTGCACTGATCTAACAAAAGGCAGTCTTTGGCATTTATAGTATTTTGTCTACCTAACAGGTCAGAATTAACAACCAGCAATGACAACAACAGGGGCAACAAACTTGACAGCCTTGTACATTGGGAGTTGTGGATCAAAAACGTAATCTTTTAAAAGCTCTAACAATTGCTGTGCCTTTCCTTCTTTTTCACCGATAATCCACACACATTCTTGCCACCTCTAGCCTCATCCTCTCTACTGCATTTCTAGTCCTTTAGGCTTGGGGGATCGTACAAAGGCACATTATGATTCCATTTCTAGCACAAGTGCGGGAAGAGTATTTCTATTCATTTATTCATCTTACTGAATCTTGAAAAAGATGTAGCACAATTAGGTTGATATTTATACATCCCTGATAAACACCAGTCTGTAAGTGTTACTGTTTATTGCTGCATTTGGTAACTTATTGGCGATGTCATTTTGTTTTTGCCTCTTAAATGCCAAATTTAGCTTCTACCATGGTTGCAGTGTGCATCTCAAATTTGTGTATGGTCTTTAGGATGGTCTGTACTTGGAATTTATTTTGTTAATTGCCAGCTAAAAACAAACAACCATGTTAAAGAAAATAAATGAGTTAGATTCTGTTTCTTGTTTTGAAAAACCACAACGGTAAATTTCTTTTAAGGAGTGATATAGAAAGAAAAAGAATAACCTAATTTTTGTCTGTGTAATAAAAAATGATCTCTTTTTGTATCCAGTTATGGTTTCCTACCCCATCAATGTTGTAATTTTGGAGTATGAAAACATTACAGGAATTAAATTTGCTAACATGATACAATTGGTTAGTTTTGTTGTTCTTAGCAGTAATGCTGATTTTATCAAGAGCTTGAAAGAATTACTATTTTGGACTGCCACTTCAAGAACTGCCTTGCTCATGCTGGAGGAGTCTTATGGATGTTGTAGTCAAAATGTAACTGCCAAGCTCTTGTTTTAATATATAAGGAAAAACCTACTGGATCAGACCAAGGGTTCTACACCCTCTTTTCATCATTGGATACTTCTGGGAAGCCCATAGGAGCAGGCCAGAAGCAGCAGTCATTCTGTTTGCCAGAATCCACTATGGTTTGAGTGTTACATTATGCATTTAGCGATCCAGGCTCAAATCCCATTGTGGCCATGAAACTCACTGAGTGACCTTGGGGTAGTTATTTTCTCTCAGCTTAACATACGTCACAAAGTTGTTGCAAAGGTACAAATGGGGAAGAGGACCAGTGCTCCATGAGGTACCAATGGTCCAAAAAATGCTGCAGAAATAATCCAGTTTGAGACCACTTTAACTGTGCTGGCTCAGTGCTAGGGAATCCTAGGAATTGCAGTTTATTGTGACACCAGAGCTCTCTGACAGAAAAGGCTAAATGTCTCACAAAACTACAGTTCCCAGAATTCCCTAGCACTGAGCTGGGGAAGTTAAATCAGTCTCATACTGGATTATTTGTGCAGTGTATTTTGAACCAATGTAACAAATCATCATCATCATCATCATCATCATCATCAGGGACATGCTGCCCAATAATTCATGCCCACCAACTTTTGGCAGCATGTGTTCCACAAATTTGTATAATCCAATGTAAATCCATCCTTACCAGACCCATGTCTACATACTAAAGCACTCCAGAAATAATCCAGATTGAGACCACTTTAACTGTCCTGGCTCAGTGCTAGGGAATCATGGGAATTGTATTTTTTTTCTGAGACATTGAGCCCTCTCTGTCAGAAAGCTCAGGTGCCACAATAAACTACAGTTCCCATGATTCCCTAGCACTGAGCCAGGGCAGTTAAAGTGGTCTCAAACTGGGTTATTTCTGGCAGTTTGCATAGGCCCTGAATTCTCCTATTCTGGGGCAGGGAGGAGTTAATGTGTGTTCATTTTCTCCTTGATGATGTATTCTTCAAGTCATCTGTTGATTTATCGTAACCCCATGGATTTCATAGGATTTTCATAGGCAAAGAGTGCTCAAAGATGGTGTACCATTGCCTTCCTCAAACTATAACCTACAGCACCTGTTATTCCCTAGTTATCTTCCTTCCAGTTACTAACCATCAGATCAGAAAAGCATCAGATCATTAAATCCTATAATTGTCATCATTTGTGGGTAAAATCCTGAGAGATTCTGGATGGTATGGTCTGTAAATGTAACTTTTCCCTAGCTATGTGGCATATCCCCAGTTACAATTACATGTATTTTGAAATGAAAAAATGAATGGTAACTATTTATAAAATGTAGGAGAAAAGGAAATTTCAGTCCTCAAAAGCAACCCCTGGCATCCAAGATCATCACACTGGCATGTACAGGGCCTTTTTGGTGATAGTCTGCTAACTTTGGAGCTGTCTTTCTAAGGGTGTTATATGTGGTCTCTTATACATTAACCTCTACATCAGGGGTAGGCAACCTTTCCCCTTTAAGGGTTGAGGGACTTCTATTGGCCAACATGGGACTATTGCCCAACATGGCTGAGGCTTCTGGGAGCTGAAGTCCCTCGGCCCTTAAAGGGGAAAGGTTGCCTACCCCTGCTTTACATGGACCTTGAAAACTTTCTGGCTTCAGCATATATTCTATTAAGCTTTTACATACTGAATTGTTCTTAAAAACAGTAACGTGATTGTTATGTTTTTGAAAAAACTAAAGCATTAAAGTGTTTAAAGTGACCTTGAAAAGGTATAAATAAAAAGAGGACTATGCATTTTAAAATCAATTAAAATCCTAAATTATGGATAAAGTTGTGCCTTAAATTGTGCTCAAGAGCTCATTGGTAGTCTCTATAGAGACTTCAGAATTGGCTGAATGTGTGTCCATATTACCCGTTCCAATTCAAAAGTCTTTGCATTCATACTATAGTGCTCAAATTCCATATATGGGTAACTTTGACTCTTGATTTAAGTTATGGAATTTCTTTAAAATAATAATTCATTCTTTGTTTCTAACCAGAATGCATGCAACATATTCTGCTGTGATAGCAATGCACTAAGCTCCTATGTCAAGGGGGAACCCTCCTCCCTCAAATATATGATCAGTTACTTTCCTCCAACCCTTAATTTTGGCTTTTGTAGTCTTGGCAGCCACTAAATGGTTTTTTCGTGCAGATACTCCTCTTTAGGAATATGAGATGTTTGTGCAAAGCAAAACCCATGATGAAATATCTGCTGCCATCTTCTAAAGTTTCACTTCACAAAGAAACTGTATGCTTTTAAGTGCTGCCATGTTTGTGTAGAAGTATGTGGTTTTTGTCATTTCTGGAATCTTCCAGTCCCTTAAAAATGCCCAGAAATGCTTACAGGATAAAAGTTAAAGCCATGCAGAGACAAAAAAAAAAAAAAAATTAAAACCTCAGACATCATATTAATGCCTGGGGTCACCTTCAGCTCCTAGCGTTGATGGGATTGACTATCATTTGACTTTTTGTCGTCTATAATTTGCCACCCACCCACCCACCCTCCTTGCTATATATCTTGTGGCTGAGGGTTAATTAGAACATTTTAAAGCTGAAGTTGCAGAGGTTGATTTAAATTCCATTCATGTGGATTAGGATGTAGCAGGGAGGCAATTTAATATGCAGACGGCGTTCCCATACATATCTTTCAAATGACGTGACTTGAAGGCCCATCACAGACTGGCAGATCTGCTGTGTCTTAAAGAGGTAGCCCACACCATTGTATTAACCCAATTTAATTAGGTAATCAAAAGGACCATATTTCTAAGAGACAAGATGATATGATAAATCAATATTTATTTCAAAGGTTCTGCCAAGTATCTGTACAGCATATTAAACAGGGTTTCTCATTTCTCAGAAATACTTACATTTATTTATCCATAACAATTAAGTGTTCCTTTTCAAAGCACTGGGTATTAGGAAAGATTTACTTTGGTGGATTGATTGTCCTCTTGATTTCTGTTATATTCTCACATCATGCCATTCCAGTGCAAAAGTTAAACAAAGATTAAAGAGTTGTTGCACCTACAGAAACTACTTATTAGTTTTATTCAGCTAATAACTAGTGCAAAAACTTCTAATTGTTAAAAAGACTGAAGGTCATTTATCTGTAGTAACAAATATCCAGCTCTTAAGGCATCATTTGTGTTTTGCTTAGTTACATGAATGATGGTGGTGGATTTCAAAATTACAGCATTGTATTCAATTTATGTAATTAATAAAGGAGAACCAGCATGGTGTAGTGGTTTGAGTGATAGACTAGGACTCTGGTGAATTTCTCTTTGGCCACAGAAGGGCACTGGGTGACGAGACAAGTCATAGGGCCTTTGCAGACTGCCAGAAATAGTGCAAATTGAGTCCACTTTAAGGGTTAGGATTAGGGAATCATGGGAACTGTATTTTATTGTGGCACCAGAGCTCTCTGACAGAGAAGGCTCAATGTCTCAGGGGGGAAAAAAAACAATGGCCATGACTCCCTAGCACTAACCCTAACCCTTAAAGTGGACTCAATTTGCACTATTTCTGGCAGTCTGCAAAGGCCCATATTCTCTCAGTCTCAGAGGAAGGTAAGGACACCCCTCATTTGAAGAGATCTTGGCAGGAAAACCCAAGGAATATGTTCATTTTAGGGTTGCTATGAGTAGGAAACAACTTGTATTCACACAACAACAACAAAATCAATAAAACATGACAACTTGCATGCACATGATCCCATGAGCAGGATTTCTGCTTTAATGAAACTCTGTTCCTGCTTTACCACAGGTATTACTGAAAATGCCTCCCTTGGTGATGATGATTTACAAATATAAATTGCGGTATTCAGTTGGGGACCCTGGTTTGCTTTCTCTAGTGAAATAAACAATCTATATCTATGAATGCATCTTAATGCAAACATGTTTATAGATCAGTGTGTTGTATCCTGACATAGCATAACTTAAGCCAAGTGCTTGCCACGTAGGGGGATGAATGCTTGGTGAAAGAGGAACAGAATAGCATATTCTAATGGTTTTTATGCTGTTCCTCTTCATATAATTTTTCTTCTTTTTTGTGTGCATTGCTGTTTAATCACGTTGGCTGTGTTGGCCTGTATAATTTTGTCTGTGGTGTCAGTGATGTTGCTCTGATACAACAATGCTATGGTTGCTTGTCAACCGAAATGCTTGTATCAGCATTTTCAGTTTGAACTGATACATATTCATTCCATTTCATTTTGTGTAAGACTTATCTTAAATACGGTCAAAGTGTGTATTAGATCAGTGATTTCTATATTTCTGTAGTTTTAGAATAAATATAAATAGATGAGCTCTCAGTGGAAATACTGGACATTATTTATTGAAAGCACACATACCCTACTAAGGCCTACTGGGTAACAACAACAGCATGACCTGATATACGAAGTCTTGAAAAATCATAGGAGCTTCTGGGTAAAATTAGCATTCACCTGTCATTTATATTTGCATGCTATTTTCAGCAGATGGTGATCTTAAAAGCTTACTGAACCCCTCTCACTGCCCCCCAGTTGTTAAAGTCTAGTCAGTGCTGACACTTTGCCTTTCTGATGGAATACAATTTATGAAACTAATTACACAGTGTACATATAAATTGGCTAAAAGGGAAGGTTACATATCTAAAATAGCACTTTATCCACACTGCAGTCTAATCAAACTTGACATTTCCCAGGAAGATGAAAAACCATTTTCTCTAAGAAGCAACTCAGTGTTTCTTCTGGGGGACAAAAGTGGTAAGGGGTGGAAAAAAAGGTCTTCTATAAATATTGATGAAAGCTGAAGCTATATACAGACAAACAAAATTAAGGCTCCAGTTCTATACACACTTACTTGAAAGTAAATGTCATTGAAACCATAGGCCGTTACTTCTAAATAGACACATGTAGGCTTGTGTTGTAATTGTCTTTGTGCTACCTCCCTGTACATGAAAAAAAGTCCAAATTACAATATGTTTATTTAAAAAAAAAGTGGTTGAGATCCTGCATGATTACTGTAAATACGATGATGCAATTCTGTCATTGTAATTATGACTGATAATCCCCACCACCACCTACCTTTGTAGCCTGGTAGTGCTCTGAAGAGCTGGAAATTGAAGGCTGGGAAAGTATGTCCACAGCACTATCCCACTCACAGTATCAGAGCAACACCACTGACACCACAGCCTTGAGAACTGGAGAGACCCTTTGGAGTTCTGCCACAAATGCTTGTCCCAAGATTGGGAGCACATTGCAGATGTCACATCCCAGTGCTCTGACCTCCAGTGCCTCAGAAACATTTTGGTTGTGGTGGGGGGGGGGCTACCAGGCTGTGAAGGTGGGTTTTGGGGATTATGTGAAGCCATTAATTACCATAAATGTGAAGCCCCAGCATTCAGAATATTGTACGTCCAGCTTCAAATATCATAATTGCTAGCCAATACTTATCCTTAAAGGGGAGAGATATGCCAAACTGTGGGTCCTCGATTTTCATTTAGGAAGGATTTCAAGCAACTTCCCAGCTCATCTTAAAGAAGAAAGATATTCTTATAGCGCTCCCAGATATATAACATAACAGCATTAGGACTATTCTCTCCACAGAAGTTAGCTAATTCTTGCTGTTAGTTATCCTCAGCCTTCTATTTATAAAATAAACAGTGGCTAGCATCCTATTCAGTAATGATGGTGTTGTAAGCTCAACTGATGACATTGTAATTTTACATATTCATTTTTATGGCTGTTGCACCAGTGCAATGACCAAAGTTGCCCCCCAAATCTACCCTAGAAGCCAGCGAGCCCCTTTTTCCAACAGAGAGGTTTCCAAGGTTGTTGGAACAGGGTGTTGAGGGAAAATGCATCCAGCTGTTTCCTGACAGTGAGGCATTTTGTGATAAGGGTGCTTGCAGGTGCTGATCACAAAGCTATACCCTCCAATATTTCACAGATGAAAAATGGGACAATGGCCAAGCAGCGCTTGAGTGTAGTCAATATGGTAAAAGTTATTATTGAGGAAGAACACAAAAGTTAAGAGAGGCTGCAGCAGTTTGCTTTTGCCTGGATCTCTGGCCAGGGCAAGATTCTCTCACCTCCTTTCCCTACTTCTTAGTTAACTGAGAGCAAACTACTTTTGCACTTTGAATTCAGTTTGCAGCCACTAAAGTAAGCTGGGGACCAAGGGGGAAACTGGGAGGAGAAGAGACTCCTCTGATTTGACTCCTACCCAGAGTTCCCTTAAATAGAGCTAGCCTTAAGGAAGAGTCCCGAGAAATGTGAAATTTACAAAAAAAATTAAACCATGGAAGGGGAGGTTTTGGGAGGTAAAATTGCATTTTTCTGAATGAAAAATGCAATAATAGTACTCTTTGCAAAGTATACAGGTTGAAAACCACTTTATTATTTTATAAAATATGTCATACATAATTTGATTTTATATAAAATACCATGTTTTGTTATATGAAAAGTACTTTTTATTCACAATTGAACTTTGCTATTCCTAAGTTTTTGTGTTTTGTTTAGTTTTCTTACAAATGAAGCTACAAGGTCCTGAAGTTTAATAAATGCCTGAACAAGGAACCTCTTTGGTTATTGCCAGTTTGGGGCACAAGCAAACCCCATACAAAAATCCATAATAAAAACAGAAGAAACCATTAACGTATAAAACCAAGAAAATTATTTTGTTTCCATTAGTTCTCCAGTGTGTCAAGTAGCTATAATGCATTCATTCCTATAAAAAGAAATATGAAAAGAAAAGCAAGACCAGAAATTGTAACGATCTGGTTGTGGACATAGTTTTACATAAAATCTTTTTCTTTCCTATTTGGAAATAAATTATTTGGGGGCTGTAAGTATGCAAACGTCTGGAAACAACTTGAAGGCACATAACAGCAAGAAGTATGCAAACAGCTTATCATAAACATTTCATTATTATTCAAAAAGAAAATATTCCATAATCCAATTTCCCCCCCAATTTTTTTCCTTTTAAAAGTCTGTGCCCTATCAAAAGGTGCTCTCTCGACTTATCCACACTGAAGAATTAAAGCTATTTGACACCACTTTAACTGCCATGACTATCATACAGAATCCTGGGATTTGTAGTTTAGTGAGGCACCAGAGCTCTCTGACAGACCAGGCTGAATATCTCACCAAACTACAAATCCCAGGATTCCACAGGATGGAGCCATGACAGTTAAAGTGTTGTCAAACTACTTTATTTCAGCAGTGTGGATGCATCCTCTTACTCTTTAGAACAGTCTATGAGGTGAAAGAAGGAGAGCTGCAGGTTGAAAATTCCATCTCGCAGGAATGTCTGCTGAATCTTGGTCCATTTCATGATCAGTAGAAATCTTCCTGTTTGCTGAATGAATAGTCTGGATCCAGTCCTTTCATACGACATATAGATGCCAATACATTTCATAAATGCAATTTGTTGGGATTAACTAAGAGCAAAGCTGTTTGTGTATCATTGAAATGGAAAAGGGAAGTCATGGACTTTATTAGAATAAACAGCATATGAATAAAGGCAGTTTCTACAATTATAGATGCAGAAGCAGCCACTATAAAAGGTTAAATCTGGATTTTTTTAAAAAACAACAACAACCTGTTAATCCAATCCACTTTGTGAGTGCTGGTATTATGCTATAGGGGTAGCAGCTTCTTATTATATGATTTTGAATACATTTATTATACCTCAGCATGACACTTACCACTGTGAATTTTTAACAATGCCCCTGGGCTAAAATTCAGATTAGTGGAGCACAGTGACTTATAAAATATTGCTTCCCCCCGCCCCCCATTACAATAAACTAATAATTATAATTTAAGGCCTACAGCAATTTTCACATTTTCTGTGTCAAACTTCAAAAGTTCCTGAAAGTTATTTGTAATGTAATATGTGGTTACATGGATTTGTAATTGGTTGACTGGTCGAACCCAAAGGGTGCTCAACAATGGCTCCTTTTCAAGTTGGAAAGAAGTGACCAGTGGGGTGCCACAGGGCTCTGTCCTGGGCCCAGTGCTATTCAATGTCTTTATTAATGACTTGGATGACGATATTGGGGGCATAGTTATCAAATTTGCAGACGACACCAAATTAGGAGGAGTAGTTAATACCCCAGAGGACAGGATCAGAATTCAAAATGACTTGAACAGACTAGAAAGTTGGTCCAAAGCTAACAAAATGAAATTCAACACAGAGAAATGTAAGGTACTGCACTTAGGGCGGAAAAATGAAAAGTACAGATATACGATGGGGGACACCTGGCTGAATGAGACTACGTGTGAAAGGGATCTAGGAATCCAGGTGGACCACAAGTTGAACATGAGTCAATAGTGCGATGCAGCAGCTAAAAAGGCCAATGCAATTTTAGGCTGCATCAGTAGAAGTATAGTGTCTAGATCAAGAGAAGTAATAGTGCCACTCTATTCTGCTTTGGTCAGGCCTCACCTGGAATACTGTGTCCAGTTCTGGGCACCACAATTCAAAAAGGATGTGGAGAAGCTGGAGCGTGTCCAAAGGAGGGCAACTAAAATGGTGAAGGGTCTGGAAACCAAGCCCTATGAGGAACGACTTAGGGAGCTGGGGATGTTTAGCCTGCAGAAGAGAAGGCTGAGAGGTGATATGATAGCCATGTTTAAATATTTGAAGGGATGTCATATCGAGGAGGGAACAGGCTTGTTTTCTGCTGCTCCAGAGACTAGGACCCGAAACAATGGATGCAAGCTGCAAGAAAAGAGATTCCACCTCAACATTAGGAGGAACTTCCTGACAGTAAGGGTAGTTCGACAGTGGAACACACTCCCTCGAAGTGTGGTGGAGTCTCCTTCTTTGGTGGTCTTTAAGCAGAGGCTGGATGGCCATCTGTCAGGGATGCGTTGATTGGGAGTTCCTGCATGACAGGGGGGTTGGACTGGATGGCCCTTGTGGTTGGATTTTGACTGTATCTGAATGAGCCAGAGATTCACCTTCCTTGAATTATAGTAATGGGAGACTTAAAAAGAGAGGAAATATATTTATATTGGTGTAGATGGAATTTATCATCAGAGAAATTGAAAGATATGAAGGAGGGACACCAAATATACAACATTTATATTTAAAGTAAATGTAGGCAAAAGGAAAATTTGAAATAGGATGTACAATTGAAGCATCAAGATTAAGGTAAGACGTGCAAATGGACAATAATAGCAAAACTTGATGGAAAGGAAGTCATTTGATTTTGCTGTGATGTGATGTAATATTATTTGTTAGAATGTGTCATATTATGTAGTTTTAGATGTATTTGTTAGAATATTTGTGTGTCGGGTATACATGGCTGATGTTTTATTAATGACAATAAGAAATAATAAAAAACATGAGGGGGGAAAACAAATATGTAAAACAAAAAGTAAAACTGATAGATTTCCCCATCTTTAAAAGACTAACACCCCAGCTAATTATCTCTTCAGAAAATCCTTCTACCTGCAATATCTTACTCATTTAATTGGGCTTCAGTAGAGTGGTTGTGGAAGGAGGATGCTGTGAAAAAACACAGCACCAGATGTGCATCTTACGTGATCAAAATAATGCTTTAGCCTTCCCTGATGAGCCCTCCTCCAGCCAGTTGGGAAATTCTAGAACAGGGGTAGGCAACCTTTTTGAGCCGGGGGCCAGGTTGCTGTCCCTCAGACAGTTGGGGGGGCCCGAAGCACCATAAATAAATAAATTAAAATTAAAATTAAAAAATTATTTTTAAAATTAAAAATATATATGCATGCACACTCTCTCAGCCCCAGAAAAGCCATGGCAAAACCCCTGTGGAGATTTTGCCAAGAAAACCCCAAGAACAAGTAATAACAACAATAATCAATATCATCATGGCGGGCGGCGGCGGCAGGACCTGCCTGGGGCTGGTCCAAAGGCCTCGGGGGGCCCCCTGTTAATAATTTTTTATTTCTAGCTCGCCCCTCTGCTCAGCAATCGGGGCGGGTTACAACATAATTAAAAACAGAAAACAGATTAAAACAACTAATCTCTATTTCCCCAACCCTCCCACCCCTTAAAACTAGATTAAACTAACATGGAATTAAAATACATTATGCAAAAAAACTAAAAACCCCAAAACAAAACAAAACAAAAACAATGGGCAGCATACAACAGTTATAGGGGACACAAGGCAGATAGCCGGGTTCCTTATAACCAGAAGTTATTCCGGGAAGGCCTGCCGGAAGAGATCCGTCTTTACTGCCTTCTTAAAAGCAGCAAGTGTGGTGATAAGACGGATCTCATCCGGCAGGCCGTTCCATAGCCTGGGAGCGGTCGCGGAAAAAGTCCTCTGGGAGGTCTGTGCTGTAGCCTGAAACATCCGAAGGACACCACTTCTACACAAATTGTCTATGCTTATAATTCAGACAAATGGCTTCATAATTAGAGCTATATCTATGAAAATAATGAACCTCCATGGCTCTTGGATCACAGAAGAACTGAGTGAAACCTCAGAAATGGTTCAGCTGCCTTTGTTGCAACAGGATACTTGAAAGGTCCTTAGTCCTTAGGGACACAGTCTTTGATACCACCCATGTTGTTGGCTTTGTCTGTTAATTGAACTCTTGAGGATGGCATAAATATGAACGGAAACACCTGTGATACCTTGATGCATGCTTTTTCCTCCATTGACAAACATTCCAAGGGGATGGTGCTGTAGAAGCCTCTTGATACCTCTTTGAACTAATGGTTCACTCTTCCTCTTGAGATGAAATCAGAAGAAATAGGAGCAAGGAGAAGAAATAATGTTTGTATTCTAACCGTTGCTTCCTTACATTTGTCTCCCATGCATCTGCTGGATAGAGGTAATAATAATAGAGTCTTAATAAGAAAATTCAAGAAATCTCATCATCTAGCCATCCATCAATTAGAGTCCTTAGAGGGCAGTCATAATTTGCAGGAGAATGGAAGAGAGAACCACAGGGAACTAAGGAATTAAAGAAGCTTTTGTGAACATCTGTTCCATAGTTTCTTTCTTTTTCTTCTTTCTAGTTTTCCCCTTGGATTTGTCAGTTTTGCACCTATGTAATATTTGACATGGGTTTATCCCGAATGGAAGGACGATATATTTTGTGACCACATTTCCTGTAGGAGAAAGGACGTTTATATTTCTTCATAAAGCCACCAAGGGGAATTTGCCATTGTTATAGTAAGTTTTTCTTCTCCACAGGCAGTAGTAATTGCCTGTTCTTAATGGTTAGTACTAGATGCAGCTTTCTGTGGCCAGAATGCAGTGGAGAATAAAATACTATATAAATATGTTTAGGGGAGGGGAGAACAATGTGATGAATATTCTTAGAGCAACAGGAAAGGGAGTAGATGTGTGTTTTGGAATTGAGTTTATGAAAAAAAAACTTTAAAAGTTTAATATATTGTCAGTCTATTTTTAAACAAAATGCAACTGCTCAGATTTTCTTTTTCTTATAATCGAGGAAAATTGATTCCCCCCCCCCCCAAATAAATGCATTGTGGCAAATGGTTCAGACAGTTATTCAGCTACATCTTCAAAATCTGGAATTGCTACAGTAAAAAGCAGAGGCTGTACAGTAGTTTTGACAATGATATCAGATGTTTTCTAAACCCATCCTAATACAATATTTAACCAAACAATAATATTTCTTTAATACTGACAAAGAAATTAATGCTGTCCAGAAATTTTATTATGGCTAAATGGCTATGGTCTCACTGGGTAAGTCACACTCTGGAAAAGAATAGCAAAATTTCCTCTGAATGAACCGTGCCAAGAAGATAGCTTTGCCATAATTTGGCATTGACAAACATCTCTTGATAATCTGCAGTACATTTGCACAGATTTCCAAAGTGCAATAGTTTAACAATAGTGAACGCAAAACACTCTTCTGCCTATATGGACTACTAAAATAAAAAGGGCTTGGAGGAAAACAGGAGTAGATTTATACATAAAGGATTTGTGAGAGAGCTTTGGTTCCAGTACAGACAACAAACTCTGAGGCTAATCATGTGCTCAGAGGCAGCCTGAGCTGCACTTTTCCTTATTGAGGCTCTCTTTTGCCCAGGGTCCTGTTGGAAGCCCTTTGGGTTCTAGTGAAAAACAAAATGAATTCTGCAATACCTACTCTTTTCTGTATGTTTCTATGTCAGGGCTGGCCAATTTCAGCCCAGCTAAGGGACAATGTTCTACCCTTGAGGAAGTATATAAACAACAACAAAAATGAAAACAAAACCAGAAGTAGCTGGAAATCCAATTCTAGCTTTAGAAAATGGCATAGGAGGCTGAATTCATTTATTTAAAAAGATGAATAGCTACTCATGAAGGTTTCTATCCAGATCGTTTGAATGGGAAAGCCCTGAAAATAAGGGATCTACAAAAGAGATTTAATGAAGATCTAAGTGTGCGACTAATTCCAGTACTTGCACAATATATTGATTGGCTCATAGAACAACTGGATGTGGAAATAGATAAATTATATAGAGCTGACTCATGGGTGGCTATAAACAGAAATCTCCCAAGAGATAGAACAATTCACTTTGTAAGAGAAAGGGTATGAGATCTGATCCTTGAAGTAAACTATAAAAGAAATTATACACAGAGATCACGAAGTTCAGATCTTCAACTATATCCCAACACAGATATTATGCAAAAGAAAAGAATACTCAAAATTGATACAATATCTCAGCCAGAAGGGTATAAAATACATATGGGGGAAAATAGAAGGGGTTATCTTCTCAGTAGAGAAAAAGAAATATGTAGTAGATAAACAAAAGAAAGCCAACGAATTTCTAGAAAGAAACACGAAGGGGAAAAAGAACAAAGAACAAAAGAAAGGGAAGAGACAGCACCAGAAACAATGAGAAAAGGACAAAAGATGAGAATGAAATCAGAGGACAAAGAACAAAAGGAGAAAAACCAAGAAGAAGAAGAACAAAGAGATTTAGAAAATTCAGAAGAACAAGTTAGCGAGAATGAAGAATCGGAAGAAGAGAGAGAAACAGAAGATGAAAAAGACAAAGAATCAGAAGAAGAAGGATTGGAGGAAAGTGAAGAAGAGGGAAGACCCAAAGAGGAAACACTAGAGGATAAAAAAGTGCAGGAAGGAAAAGCCAAAAAAAAAAAAAAAAAAAAAAGGAAATATACACAAACAACAACAAGGACAAAAAAGGAAAAAGAACTAATCTAAGGTAGTAAAACAAAACAAGGATATAATGTTATTGCACGATGTCAAGTACAGTGATATCTTGGAATGTCAATGGCCTAAACTCCAAATTCAAAAGAAGGAAAATATTCCATTACCTGGATAAACAGAAAGGAGATGTAATTTGTGTATAAGAAACTCATATGAAAAGTAAAGACATACAATTCTTGGGAAACAAAAAAATTAGGTAAACTCTTCATAGTATCTAATAATAATAAATTTTCCTGCCTCTCCCTACGGATCAAGGCGGGAGCACAAAGATAAAATGTACAACACTATACAATAATACAATATGTAAAACATGATAAAAACGACAACAGTAAAAAGCAATAAAACCAATAATAAAACAGCAAATAATCAGTATAAAGACTGCGAGGCAGATCTATGCCATAGTGGTAGTCAAATTCTCATCCGGGAGGTCCATATGAGATGATAATATTTTATCTTATTATTCAGTTAGGGAGATCAGGTGGATAGGCCCACCGGAAGAGCTCCATCTTGAGTGCCTTCTTAAAGGCCTCTAGCATAGAGATAAGACAACTGTTCCATAGCTTAGGGGCCACAGGCTGTTCCATAGCTTAGGGGCTGCAGCTGTGAACGATCTTTGGGAAGTTGATGTTAGCTTGGTTTTACAATAATTTAATAAATTCTTCCCTGATGTTCTGAGAGTTCAGGGCGGATTGTGTGGGGAGAGGCGTTCCTTCAAGTAACTCGGACCCAAGTCATGTAGGGCTTTATAGGTAATGACCAACACTTTGTATTGCGCCCGGAAGCTAATTGGCAGCCATTGTAGAGCTTTTAGTACAGGAGTAATATGGTCTGTTCTAGATGATCCAGAAACCAACCCGGCTGCTGCATTTTGAACCAGTTGAAGCTTCCGAACGTGGTACAAAGGTAGCCCCATGTAGAGCGCATTACAGAAATCCAAACGAGAAATTACCAGGGCAAGTACTACTGTTTCGAGGTCTCTTCGGTCCAGGTAGGGGCTCACTTGGTGAATCAACCGAAGTTGGTTCCAAGCTCTCCTGGCCATCGCATCTACTTGAGATGATAACTGTAGTGATGAGTCCAGGAGTACTCCCAAACTGCATACTTTGTCCTTTAGGGGAAGTGTGACCCCGTCCAGGACTGGATGACAAAACTCCCTTCCCGGGCCAGGGGTACCTATTGCGAGTATCTGTTTTCTCTGGATTCAGCTTGAGTTTGTTTTCCCTCATCCAGCCCATTATCGACCCAAGGCAGGCATCCAGAGGAGCGACGCCATCCTTAGTCACCGCAGTAGTCGGAGACATAGAGAAATAGAGTTGGGTGTCATCAACATATTGATAACCTCACGCCCCATATCTCCAGATGATCTCTCCCAATGGCTTCATGTAAATGTTAAATAGCATGGGGGACAGTATGGCACCCTACGGGACGCCAGATATCAGCTCCCTTTCTGAGGAGCAACTGTCCCCCAGCCTCACCATCTGGGATCTGCCTGAGAGGTAGGACCGGAGCCACTGGAGCACAGTGCCCCCAATACCTAACTCCCTCAGGCGTCCCAGAAGGATATCATGGTCTATGGTATTGAATGCCACTGAGATGTCCAAGAGCACCAACAGGGTCACACTTCCCCTGTCGATACCCAGACAGAGGTCATTGACTAAGGCGACCATGGCAGTCTCAACTCCGTATCCCACCCCGAAGCCAGTTTGAAATGGGTTCAGATAATCGGCTTCATCTGAGAAAAAAGGGGTGGCAATCTATGTAAAAAACAAAGAAAAAGCAAAGGAAATATTCAAAGATAAGGATGGCTACTTCATAGCAGTAGAAGTAGAAATACAAGGGGAGAAATTATTAATAATTAATATATATGCACTGCAAGACAATAAAACAAATTTTATTAAAAAATTACAACAAAAAATAAGAGTATGGCTATCAGAGAATACTAATATTAGAAGATTGGAACGGTGTGGTAAACCCAGAAGAAGATAGATCCACACAACAATCCAGGAAAAAAACATCAAGGGAAACTCCCCACGACAGCATTTGAACTTATACAAGACATAAACTTGATAGATTCATGGAGGATGACACATGGAGGTGTCAAAGAAAGCTGACACATGTAGGTGTCAAAGACTATTTTCTTTTTTGATATATTTCAATCACAGTCAAGAATCAATTTAGCATTTGTTTCTAAAATAATTTGTAAGGAAATACAGAAAGTGGAAATTCTTCCTAGGACATTATCCAATCATAATCCAATTGTATTAACAATAAATCTTAACATTTTATTGTAGACCTGCTGCTGTTAGGTTGTTTGGTTAGGATAGTTTTATTGATCTTAATTTTCTTTTGGGTAACTAGAAATAATGCAAATTGAGTCCACTTTAACTGCCCTGGCTCAGTGCTAGGGAATCATGGGAATTGCATTTTTTTCTGAGACATTGAGCCTTCTCTGTCAGAGAGCTCTGGTGCCACAATAAACTACAGTTCCCATGATTACCCAGCACTGAGTCAGGGCAGTTAAAGTGGACTCAATTTGCACTATTTCTGACAGTCTGCAAAAGGCCCAAAGTACTCAAGGTGTTTTGTTTTTTTTGAAAAAATATGTAAATACAAACTGATTTTTATTTTATTTCTTTATTGGTTTTCTACCTGATATTGTGCATATGATGGCTGCAAAGATTAGGCCAAATATGGTTATTTTAAATTTAACTTTGTAGTTGATGCAACAGAATTCTTTGGAGGAAATTGCTAGAATTTGATTTTTCCTACCTTGGAAGATTCAAGGAGGCTAATTCACTTAAGAAGAATACTGTAGCATAGAGAGCAATATCTCTATGTGCTAGAGCAGAAGAAATAGGATTAAGTTGTACTAGGGAGGCTTTGTGACTTGCATGACTGAACACTGCTTTTAACAACAGGTTTGAAAGACCAGTGGATTGTGAGTGGGGAAAAGAGAATGTGGCAAGTGTTCTTCCTGCAAAATATACCGTAAATGCTGTGATATTTTTAGATACTATGTGACTCCTTTGAATGATTAACGATTGTAATACTGAAAAGGCAAATGTGAAGGAGAGGTCTGTATCAGTCTCCAAAAAAATTAGCTCAGTGTCTTCTAAATTTGTCCTCTCCAGATTTGTTTGTGAAGGACAGCCACAGGACAAGAGATATTCCTGGGTCTAAAACCAACCTGGCAAAGTACACGTCTGACACTATTTTCTGTCCAATTCATATTTTACATGACAACCCTAGACTATATAACAAGAGCAAAACCTTGCACTTTCTCTCCCAGAGTCCCAACCAAAAAAGAAATGGAAAGTACAAGTAAAAGAAGCAGCAAAGTACTGTACTCTTTTCCATACTAAAGCCCTTTGAACAAGTACAAAGGTCCAAAACACACTGCAGAAATAATCTGCTTTAACTGCCTTGGCTCATGCTAAGGAGTCCTGGGAATTGTAGTTTGCTGTGGCATCAGAGTTCTCGAAAAGAGAAGGCTAAATGTCTCACACAACTATAGTTCCCAGAATTCCTTAGCACTAAGCCAGGGCAGTTAAAGCAGTTTCATATTGGATTGTTTCTGAAGTGTGTTTTAGACCATAGACAACGTTATATAGTAGTATGCTGTTTTACAAGGAAAAAAGTGAACAGGAAATCATCAAAATAAAGAATAACAACAATAACCATAGAGAATATGTGGTGGTGGTGGTGTGTGATGTGTGGTGTGTGGCTTCAAGTCATTTCCAACGTATGGGAACCCTAAGGTGACCCTATTATGGGGGTTTTCTTGACATGTTCTGTTCATAGGAGGTTTGCCATTGTCTTCCCCTGAGGCTGAGACCATGTGACTTGCCCAGTGTCACCCAGTGGGTTTCATGGCCAAGCTGTGAATCAAACCCTGGTCTCCAGGGTTATAGTCCAACACATACACAAGCATTAAAAAAAAAAATCCAACAACCCCTATTTAGCCTAGCAATGCATACCAATGGTATTTATCTCATAGAAAACAATACAGTCAGCTCTTCATACCTGCGGACTTGTCATCTGTGGATTCAAGCATCCACGGCAGCAAGTCCACATTGTATCCAGTGGCAGTGCATGCATGTGCCGCCATTGGGGACAATATGGGCTTGAGCATCCATGGATTTTGGTATCCGTGGAGGGGTTGCAGAACGGATCCCCCATGGATATGGAGGGCCAACTGTAGTTAAAGACTGAGACCACAAGACAATAGCAAATAAGGCCCTGAGCATACATGCCCATCTCCACACCGGCCCAGGGACCTGCTACCAGCATGCACACGTTACCTTCCCCCTTGTGTCTCTGCTAGTGAATGGAACCCTGTCACAATGTCTGATGCGAAAATGGGGCACCTGGCCACATTGGTTCATTCCTGTGTCGGGCCTGGTGACAGGGGTCTGCTCACTAGTGGAGATGCATGGGGAAGGTAAGGAGTGTGTGGGACAGTCAGGGTTTGTTGCAGAGTTTCCAGGAAGCACTGCAGCAAACCAGGGGTCAAATTTTACCTTGAGACTTGGCTGGATCCATGTCTGGTCTGCCAGGATATGGCCTGATCCTGGCCCCGGGATTTTGGCCTGCATCCTCCAAACAGGGCAACACAATGCTAGGGGAACACAGGCCTTTGGGCCTGTGCAAACGGCTCATCAGAGAAGTGAGATTGAAATTTTAACTTAGAACATTACCACATAGCCCATGATTCTTGCAGCAATCACGTTAGTTAAAAACCCCTGGAAATACCCCAGTTTTAGAGCAGCCATTATTGCACCTCTTCACAACTGCACAACTGGGGCTACTTCTGCCATTGCCTCTCTTCCTGACCCCCCCCCCCTTGTCCTGCCTCCTTGCTCTATGCCCTACCTGGTTCTGTTATTTTATTTTAATTTGTTTTTAACATTTTCATGCAATTCCAGAGCTCTGCTACCATGATTCAAGTTTTTTTTTTAAAGAAAGAGAGAGAAAAGGGACAGAAGTAAAATGAAACAAAGGGAATCAGCCTGCTCGAGAATAGTGAGGGGGAGAGGAATAGGGGGACGGGAGGAGACACTATGTGAATGTCAGTATCACAATTGCCCAACAGTGACATTTTGCACCTGGGGAAAAATGGGATTGCAAGCACATTGACAGGTTTCCTTGTTAATGAAAAGGGACACCCTAAACCAGGGGTAGGCAACCTTTCCCCTTTAAGGGCCAAGGGACTTCAGCTCCCAGAAGCCTCAGCCATGTTGGCCAAAAGTCCCATGTTGGCCAATAGCTCCTGGGATTCTGGGAGCTGAAGTCCCTCGGCCCTTAAAGGGGAAAGGTTGCCTACCCCTGCCCTAAACATTTATGGGGGACCCAGTTGCTATGCATCAGAGGTGGTGTTGTGGGAGAAGTATCACCAAAGTCCCTCCCCCCCCCACCGTGATTTAAAAGCCCCATGCAGTAATCTACCTAAACAAGGAGTTTTACAACTCATGTTTTATCCTTTTTAGCCACAGCAATTTGAAAGGATCCAGCCAACCAGTCACAGGCTAAACAAGCCAGAGTTTTTCTGTCATCTTGGTATACATCTTGACTACCGCCAGAATCAGTTACTCTAATTAATGAAGGCTTGTTTGTTGAACATGAAGCTCCCAAGCTAGAGATAATGGAGGGGTTCTGAACTATCATTTAACTAATTTTATTAGGAACAGAAACTGTTGGAGGCTCACAGAATGACACAAATTCTGACATTGTTTACAGTGTTGGACTGTGAATCCAGTCCTTCTCAGCCAGCATGAACAATGGGCATGTTGGATAGGAATGATGGGAATTGCAGCCAATACATTTGGAAGGCAACAAATAGAGCTTGGATACATTATTTTTTTGGACAGAACTCCTGAATCCCCCTCTGGGAACTGTAATTTTTTAAAAAGTAACATTTGTAAGCTGTGGCGCCAGATTGGGGAAAGCTATATTAGCCTGCATTATCTCAGTGATGAGTCTTTACTTGTCAGCTTCACTGGACCTCTATCTTTTCATATTTATAATAAGTAGAGCCATAGTAAAGAATGGACATTTCATAAATTATGCTACACACTGTCCAGAGCAGTGTTTGGTATGCATTTGTGTGTGTCTTTGATAAAGAAAAGAAAAATAAGGAAAAGTTTAAAAGGATCTCTTTTGTGAAGTAATAGCCATAGTTAATGTAATCAAATGCAGACACTTATAGAAGTAGCTGCAAAAGTTATTACTGATACTTTGTGATTAACCTTCCTGAAATGATCTTACCAGGTACAGTAAGTGAAGCATCAGTTCATGAATAATCAACCCATACTGGAATTGGTACTGGCCTTTTTTTATGTTTGCATACTTATGAAGCACCAAGTGTTTTCTATATTTGGCAGAGTTTAATGTGTGTGACCATGCAGGTTGAAGAAAGCAGCTGATGTAATTTGGTAGGCATGTTAAATAGCATTTTACAAAAGCAGACTGGTACCTAGGAAAGAGCTTGAAAATGTTAACAAGTATTTTGGTACTCATTATTTTAGAAAGTAATTTAAGATTACCAGTTATTAAAGAATACCATATGATTTTAATTACTTTTAAAATTAATTTAAAAACTCACTCAAATATGTGACCCAAAATGGCAACAATCCCCCCAAATGACCTCCCAAGTAACTTTTTTAAGAATAATATTTGTTTCACTATAAATAACAGTTGTTACATTACTTTAGAAAAAACAATGATGATAGCAGCATGCTTATATGAAAATATGTATTACAGGTAGAACAATTATTAGTTATGTGTTGCTTATAAGGTCTAGAAGTTCTTTAGAGATAAAAATGCAATAGAAGTAATGTTTTGTTTTGTTTTATCTGTAAATACTGAGTTACAAGGATGGAGTGAGAAATTAATAGGCTGTAACTTCATAGATGTTTGCACCGTATGTAGTAGTAATGTCGGGCCTTTGCGGACTGCTAGAAATAGTGCAGATTGAATCCACTTTAACTGCCCTGGCTCAGTGCTAGGGAATCATGGGAATTGTATTTTTTTTTTCTGAGACATTGAGTCTTCTCTATCAGAGAGCTCTGATGCCACAATAAACTACAGTTCCCATGATTCCCTAGCACTGAGTCAGGGCAGTTAAAGTGGACTCAATTTGCACTATTTCTGGCAGTCTGCAGTTGTTGTTATATTTGTTTATATCCCACCCCTTTTTTCCATCCCAGGATTCAAAGTGGAATGTAAAAGTTAAAACAGATAACAGCTAATAAATACATAAATCACATGATGCAAAATTTAAAAATATAATTGAGATATATTGACTATAATCAAAAATATAATATAAAATATAAAATATATCAGTGTGATTGAGAACAACTAAAAATATGACCATAAAAACAAATATAAACAATATAGCACCTTATTAAAGGTCCATTCTTATTAAACAGTTAGTCCTCCAAGGCCTGCTGAAACAAAAAGATTTTTACCTGCCTACTAAAAGACAACAGGAAGCTTACCAGTCTAACCTTTTAGAACATGAGAGCAGCCACCAAGAAGGCCCTCTCCCTTGTTTCTAAAGGGTGTACCTATAAAGTTGGTGGGGTAGAAAGAAGGGGCTTCCCTGAAGATGTCAAAACATGAGTAGGTTCAAATGGAAGAATACAGTCCTTCAGATAACCTGGACTGTACCTGTATATGGTTTTATAGATCAGGGGTAGGCAACCTTTCCCCTTTAAGGGCCAAGGGACTTCAGCTCCCAGAAGCCTCAGCCATGTTGGCCAATAGTCCCATGTTGGCCAATAGCTCCTGGGATTCTGGGAGCTGAAGTCCCTTGGCCCTTAAAGGGGACAGGTTGCCTACCCCTGTTATAGATAATAACCAGCACTTTGAACCGAGTCTTGAAACAGACTGACAACCAGTGGAGCTGTTGCAACAACGGAGTTCCATAGTAATAAAACTACAAGCTACTGCTTGAATACTCCAAGGTCATATCAAAATGTGTGTGACCAAAGTAGAGAAAAATGAAGAATTAGAAGGAAAGACCCCCCCCCCCGATGAGTCGGGAGGGGTTTCTTATTGTGCTAGCCATATAAGGACAAGAGAGGCCTGATTGGTCAAGCGCACAGGGGTATTAGAGCACCTGCACGCTTGGTCCAATCACATTGCTTGCCTGTGTCTGGGAAGTCTCGTGGTGACTGTAATCACGCGAGACTTATGATGAGAGTTTGTTCTTCATAGCTCTGTGCTGCCACGTGGTGGCAGCCATTTTAGAGCTAGAACTGAGCGACCCAACCCACCCACCATTATTTAAAGAGCTATTTTGGTTACTCTCAGGCTTAGGCTGGTCGCCTTCGGGAGCCGGGAGGGAATTTTTTCCCAGGGAGTTACCCTGGGTTTTTCGCCCTCCCTGAGATTAATGTATAATTTGATGTTGGGTATGGGTCATTAGGATGATAATGGATGTGTTGTTTTATGATAATAATAATAATAATAATAATAATAATAATAATAATAATAATAATAATAATAATAATAAAAAAATTTATTTATATCCCGCTCTTTGGGGACCCAAACCGGGCGGCTTACAACAATAAAATCACATGAGATATCCCAAAACCAGTCCCTCCCCCCTTAAAATAGTATTAAATCAGATAACAGTTAAAATTACAAAATTAAACAGTTAAAAGTTAAAACAGTTAAAACATACTACAAAAATAACACGTTGGCCTACGGCAGTGTTCTTCCTCCATCCGTAGATGGGGCCATTATTAGCTTTGTCACAACTTAAGGTTAGGGTCTATAAATTAGAATTTGCTTGTCTTTGTATTGGGGGCGGGTAATGACCCCCCACCCCACAGGAAAATTAATCTGGCTAATTAAATTAATTGGGGTAAATTTGGAAAAGGTTAAATTAAAGGAAGTGACGTATGCAGTTAAATGCATGATGTCATAATTTAATGGCGTCATATGATGTAATATGTCATCATTTCTGGCTGGGAGGGGTTTGTAAATTTGTTGTTGTTATTTGTTTACATCTTTGTCACATGTGGTGAAGGACCACCCATCCGGCTGGGTCACACCTTCACACACACACACACACACACACACACACGACGAAACTGTTGGAAGTTTATTCCTTGTAAATAGACCCTGTAGAGCAAAATAAAAGTTGTTGCCTGTTTAAACCCAAAAAGAGGCGTCTCGTGTCCTTTGTGGCAGTGCAACAAATTCATTGAAAGGAAGGTAAGTAAACTAGGAGAATGAGAGATAATAAAATAATAATAATAATAAATTTTATTTTTATACCGCCCTTTGGCGAACCAATCCGGGCGATTTACAACATTAAAAACATACAATATAAAAAATATATTTCCCTCCCCCTTAAAAAGTTATTAAACTATATATCAACTAAAATCACAATAACAAATTAAAAACAGAAAATAATACCAACAATTTAAAACCCCTGTAACTACAGTTCTAAAAGGGGAGCTATGGAGACACAGCTAAGGAGGAGGGGGGAGATCCCGAGGCCGGGATATTTTAGTCTGGGAAGGCCTGCTGGAAGAGATCCGTCTTGACAGCCTTTTTGAAGCTGTCCAAAGATGTTAATTGACGGATCTCGTCTGGCAAGCCGTTCCAGAGTCTGGGGGCGACAACAGAAAAAGTCCTCTGGGAGGTCGCCACGAGCCTAGATTTTTGAGGCTGCAGCAAGTTCCTTCCAGAGGACCGGAGAGCATGGGGAGGATTGTATGGGAGGAGATGATCTCTGAGATAGCTTGGACCCAAGCCATTTAGGGCTTTAAAGGTAATAACCAACACCTTGTACTGGGCCCAGAAACCAATCGGCAGCCAGTGGAGGGACCTCAAAACCAGAGTGATGTGGTCCCTCCTGGATGTTCCTGACACAAGCCTAGCTGCCATGTTTTGAACCAGCTGTAGTTTCTGAACCAGACACAAGGGTAGCCCCATGTAGAGTGCATTACAGAAGTCTAGGCATGAGGTTACCAGCGTGTGCACAACAGTCTCGAGATCCCTTACTTCCAGAAAAGGGCGCAGCTGGCGCATCAGCCGAAGCTGATAGCAGGCGCTCCTGACTGTCGCATTTACCTGATTTGTCATCAGGAGCGACGAGTCTAGGAGCACCCCCAGACTGTGAACACAGTCACTGGAGGAGAGTGTGACCCCATCCAGGACTGGAGGTTGCAACCCAATTCTTGGTTTCGGGGCCGCTACCATGAGCACCTCCGTCTTGTCCGGATTCAGTTTCAATCTGTTTTTCCTCATCCAGCCCATTACCACCCGAAGACATTCATTGAGAGAGGAGATGCCATTGGAATTCGAGGCCGACGAACGAGACACGGAGAAATAGATTTGGGTGTCATCAGCGTACTGATAACACCCAGCACCATAACTCCGTATGAATCTCACCCATCGGCTTCATATAGATGTTAAACAACATCGGGGACAAAATAGCTCCCTGCAGGACCCCACAACTGAGCTCCCTCTTACTGGAGCTACTGTCCCCGAGCAGCACCCTCTGGGACCTACCTGAGAGATGGTTCAGCAGAAGTGTTAACTGTAACAACCTATTTTCAAAACCTTGGTTGGGGAAGTGCTGTTTTTCCTTTAAGCTCAAAAGAAAAGCAGAGGAAACACACATGACATTTCAGGTTTACTTTTCTCACTGCAAAAAAGTATCCGCATGCCATGACCAAATGAATAATTTAGATATAATCTAAGTCCCTAGTAGTAATTTTTTGTTGTTGTATGCCTTTAAGATATTTCTGACTAATGACAAGTAAAAGGCAAAACTAGTCAATAGGTTTACTTGTCAAGGTTTCTAGTGGTTCAAGTGTTGGACTAAGGCTCTGGGAGACCAGATGCATCTACACTGTAGAAATAATACTGTTTGATGACACTTTAACTGCCATGGCTCTGTCCTGCAGAATCCTATTTTTGTGAGGCACCAGCACTCTTTGGCAGAGAAGGCTAAAGAAAAGTAGTTATAAAACTACAGATTCCATAGAATGGAGCTACAGCACTTAAAGTGGTGTCAAACTTCATTATTTCTACAATGTAGATGCATCCTCAGTGAGGAATTTCTGAGTGATTCAAAAATTGAAAAAGATCTTTAGCCACATTAGCTTATGCAAAATGTGTGAAAGAAAATACACTCTGCGAATTTCCCAGAACTGTTTTAAGTTAATTTTGCAGTTTTAGATTCTGGAACGTATTTCTTTCTTCAGATAGTAGCTGGCTTTTGAAATATTTGTTTTTAGCCAAACTGCTCATTGAACAAAACTAAAACAGATGAGGATGCAGGACTCCATGGATAGCCTTCTTTTATGATTATAAATAGTTTCTTTGAGCTTTCTGGCTGAAACCAAGTATTTCAAAGTGCAAATGAGTGGCTCTTATTATCTGTAAGCACCTCAGAAAATCAATTTATAGTACTTGCTGCAGACTGACAGAAGGAACCTTTATAAATATATTAAAATGACGGAAAACCTTCTAAGGCTTTATAATATATTATTTATACTGCATAAACCCAAGTGGTTTGGTGTGAGAGAGCAGCAAAGAGGCATTTGAAACTGAATTTATAAAATAGGTTTGCTAGTAATGTGAAGAAGTAGGAAAGCGTAAGAACAGTAACTGTTCAGAAGATGCTCCAACAAAATCAGGATTTGATTTCGTAAACTTTAGGTCAATATTTTCTTTACTTCAGAAAGATACAGATTTATTCACTTTTATTTGAATTCATAAAAATCAAGCTCCTTAATGTAGTTTTATATTGACTTGTATCAAATGCCATTTTAATGACACAATAGAATCCTCATACAGGTAATCTGTACTACCTTGTCTGAAATGTGCTGATACTGCATGTGATATTTATAAGTACTTTTAGTCTGTTGTCCACCACATACATGAAATATGATTAGTCACATCCTTTGTTGGCAACATGTACTACATGGTTTTACATGGCATAGGGCAATCCAGGTGTTGTGGGAATGCAAGGTATGATGGGAGTGTGGGGCTCTCCAAAGTCACTGGGCCTTTTGGCCACTTCTATTTATCTATCCCTCCCTCCATCTATTTATATGCTTGCCTTTTCTGCAAAGCTGGGACTCAAGGTGACTCACAAGATTAAGAAAAATGCAAGTACACTACATGTAGCTAAAACATAAAAAAGGTTATGATTAAAATAGTACTGAACAGTCTACAGCAGTGGTACTCAAACTTTTCATCCTTGGGACCCCACTTTACATCTACACGTGCACATCTGTCCCCCTGCATTCAATGTAGTATATATATATATATATATATATATGAATAAAAATATTTGGTTTATTTATTGTGCATATTTTCATTTGCACATTCATTTATAAATTTAGCATTTTATAAGGATATAACATTGTTCAAATTAGAACTGTTTTATTTAAGTAAATTCAATATTTAATTCAATGTATGTGTAAATTTTACACATAAAGGAGTTTGGGAAGAGGAGGAGGAGGAGGAGGAGGAGGAGAAGGGATCAGCGCCTCCAAGTCTTGTGCCCCCCCCCCCTTGAGCAACTCTCGCAACCCCCCAGGGGTCCTGTCCCACCTCTGGTCTACAGAATTAAAACAATTTAAAATATGATTTAAAAACAAAGAATAAAAGTAGTATAGCACACTTCACTTTTCATGTGAATTATTTCCCCAAAGCCTGATGGAACAAAAAATTATAACTTAAATAAAAGGATATCTTATTTGTAGCAACCCACAAGTTAGATTGAAGCCTTGTCATCTGCTGGATCCTGTATAAGGTTGCCCCTACACACTTTGGAGGAGCAATGTGCCTCATACTCACATCTCCTTAAAATTAAAATGGATATGTCTCAAGTACTCTCTACACAAGGTTGTGGCATACTGTTATATAAACCACTTCTTATGAGATAGTAGTTGCCCACTGTTCAGGAATAATAAGCAAGTTGCAAGAAGGTAGATTTCATTTGGCCATTAGAAATGTTTTTGATGACAAAGAGAAGTTTGACAACGGAAACAGTACTGGAGCAGTAAGATGCTGCTGTTGCTTCTACTCTCCCTTGTTGGAAACTGATAATCGGAGTCTGTGGGGGGTTGCAGACTGCCAGAAATAGTGTGAATTCAGTCCACTTTTAGGGTTAGGGTTAGTGCTAGGGAATCATGGGAACTGTTATTTTTCTGAGACATTGAGCCTTCTCTGTCAGACAACTCTGATGCCACAATAAAATACAGTTCCCATGGTTCCCTAACTCTAACCCTAACCCTAAAAGTGGACTGAATTCACACTATTTCTGGCAGTCTGCAACCCCCCTGTATTGCTCTCTACTAGGGATGTTGTAGCTCTGGATTTCCTACACTGAGCAGTAGACTAAATATCCTATATGTACTAGATAGCCTGCAAAGACCATCCTACTCTCTGTTTCTGTGTGTCTTCTTCTTCTTCATGAATACACTGCAGACACTGATGGTGCTATACTGATGACATTGATAGTGTGAGGATAGTCATTCTTCCCAAATCTGTAGAGGTGTTCTTCATAACTGTGGATTTTTGAAGTAAACATTCATTTTAGATATATCTTTTTCTGTATATAGAAAAGGAACTACAGATCTGCAGTATTCAGCTGAGCTCCAGTTTGCAAGGCTGGAAGAATAATAATGCATTTTTAATAAGCTAGAATTGACATCTGCATATGTTATGGGATTCTGGAGAATACATAACCTTTCATTGTCTTAGGGGAAAGATTTTGGAGGAAGGGAATATTAAATATTAAAGCAGGAATAATCAATATTTCGTGGATGCATAAAAAGCAAAGCAGGTGTCTATAACTTGGGGTCTGTGGGAGATGCCTACTGGCAAGCAAAGGCCTCTTTATTCGTGCAGGCCCTTGGCTGCTATTGAAGGGCTTTAACTGTCTGAGTGCTGCCACTTTTGTTGCAGTTTTTAAAGTTGTGTTTTTTCATTGAATGGCTTTTGTATTCTGGTTTAATCAGGATTTGTTACCATAGTGTTTATGTGTTGTTAGCTGCCTTGATTATCTCTGTTGATGAAAACATGTGTAATATGATCAAGAAATACAGAAAGATGCACATGCACATACAACATTATAACTTTATGTATTTGTTTTGTTTTACTAATAACATGAAAAAGTCCTCTGTATTAAGAAGTATTATGAACACCTGCTCCATTAAATTAATAGTCCATGTTTGAGGTTATATCACATTTGTAGGATAATTCGTAATCTGTGGAAGGCTAGAGGGCCTTGGAAATTCATAACCTCCATCACCCTTGGTCCTGCAAAAACAAATTCCCCCAGATACCCTCTAGGAGACATGGGGAGTATTTTCACTATGTTTGGAGTCCTTAGGCCATTTTAGAATTGGCAGTATAGGGGTTTTGCTTAAGTAAATCCAGTATTAATTTGTTGTGCCCTGGAGATTACTAAATAAAGACACATAAATACTACATAAATGTAACCAACTAATGGAAGTGAACAAACAAAACAGAAGTAAAGGTGAATAAATTTCTATGTAGTTCCATTTTATTACTCATTTTGCTGCATCTAACCCTGTCATCCTTACTTCAGCTTTTTGAATTCCCTCCCCCTGAGATCTTTTACCAGAACATTTTATATAGATATCGACATCTCTTTTCCTTCAGGGACTTGCTACTCCCTCCACATCATCTTTGTTCTGGGCATATTGTTCCTTTTGTTGGTACTGTCACAGAAAATTCACAAAGTGAAGCCCTAAGCCATTTAAGGGAATTATCCCTAGAGTCATACTGGGCAAACATCCAGGCATGCATATACTCCCAAAAGACATTCTCAGCCACAAAAAAGGAGAAAAATATTTTCACTGCATTGAGGAATATCAGTCTTCAGCAGAGACTATAATCAAGGGCTACCCCGACCTCTGAAAGATTGACAGCCTTTTGTATGTGTTGCTGGAAATATGTTTTTAATCTAGGATGCATTATTTATGAAAAAGCTGCTAATGTGAAGTTGAAAGCAGAAGAGAGATATTTTCAACCTGAATATACATTCCAGTCAGTCTACAGCAGGGGTAGGCAACCTAAGGCCCGGGGGCCGCCGCTGCCCCCTACCGCCACCCGCCATGATGATATTGATTATTGTTATTACTTTTCTTGGGGTTTTCTTGGCAAAATCTCCACAGGAGTTTTGCCATGGCTTTTCTGGGGCTGAGAGAGTGTGCATGCATTTTTAAATTTTTTTAAATTATTTATTTATTTATTTATTTTTGGTGCTTTGGCCCCCCAATTGTCTGAGGGACAGCAACCTGGCCCCCGGCTCAAAAAGGTTGCCTACCCCTGGTCTACAGGTTTTAGTTGGCTAGACTATAGCTTTTGTGTCTGTGCACACTAAAGATGCAGCTGGGGTGTGTGTGTCTCTGTTGTACTTTGTGCCACATTGCCAAGCTGGTCCTGTTACAGTGGAGAGGAGACAGAAACAAAGCAGCACAGGTTTGTGAAGTGGGTTGTCCAGTAGTTTGTGTAAGCAAAGTACTGCATTTGAGACTTGGGCAAAGATGGGACAACCTATAATCTTCATTTGTTAGGAGCAGCCCAGATGTGTTTTGGGTCCACACCAAATCTCCTTATATGAAGCTGCACAAGTTTTGAGACCCTATGAGGGGGAGAATTTTTCTAGATCCCATTATCGTTATAGGCACAATTGGTGAGAGGTCTTCTTGATATATGCTTCTGGCCTCTGGAAGTCCCTCCCAAAGGACTCTGGCCTCTTCTCTGCTTGTCTTTCATATTAAAAAGGCAAAGACCTTTTTATTTTGATATGCTTCTGGCTACTAACTTGCTGCTATAGGTGTGTGTGTGTGTGTGTGTGTGTGTAAATAGGGGTGTGATGTACTTTTATCCATGTTTTTATATTTTAAATATTTAAGTTACTGCTGTTTTTAGTATGCTGCTTTTATTTTTATTTTTAAATTTAGGGTAGCTATATTTTGTTTTAATCTGTATTGTGAGCTGCCTTGGGTCCCATATTGGGAGAAAGGAGGGATATAAATTAAACAAACAAATAATATTCACTGACAGATTTAGACATAAATTAAAGAATTCTAGCTTATTGTGAACAAGGCAACATGCTGATATAAACTGCCAATTTACTCTCATCTCCCCTGAAAATGGGAGCAGGTAAGGCACCTGTCCCTGGTTAGTTATGATAAGCAAACCAGAAACACTGGCTTCCCTCTCCCCACATAAGCCAGAGTTATAAAATATAATTTGTTCTTACCTTATGACTCTATTTTTTCTTGGTAAAGATAAGCCATTATTCTTAGTTCTCATATCACAAGATATAAATGGACATGAAATCATAGTCTTGAACGGCGGCTTTGGGGTGGCGTGGGGGCATAGTGTATGGCAACTACACCCCCAAGCTGGTGTCCCACTGCCTGCCTGCCCAGACCACAGGTAGTGTTGTGACACTCCTGTGGCGTGGCGTTTACATGTACTTTACTGCAGAAATGGGAAAAAGCAATGATGGCAGCAAAAAGGGCACCTTTTTGCTGCCCCAAAAGGAGCGGCATTTTGGGGCCAGAAAAATGTTGGATTAGGACCACGGTGTGCAGTTGCTGCAGCCCTGATCCAGCGCGCAAAGGGGTGGCACAGAGTCAGCCTTTTGGGATGGTCTGTTTTGCCTCTTAGGGCCTTTGCAGACTGCCAGAAATAGTGCACATTCAATTGAGGCACTGCCCTGGCTCAGTGCTAGGGAATCATGGGAACTGTAATTTATTGTGCCACCAGAGCTGTCTGACAGAGAAGGCTCAATGCCTCAGAAAAAAATGCAATTCCCATGACTCCCTAGCACTGAGCCAGGGCAGTGCCTCAATTTAATGTGCACTATTTCTGGCAGTCTGCAAAGGCCCTTAGTCAGTTAAAAGTTACTATTCTGGATTAAATCTCCACAAATCTCCCACTCAGTGATCATGCTGGTTGGAGGATTTGGAGAGTCGTTATCCAAAAAAGGTAACTTTTCCAAGCTCTAGAAATTGTATTTCTGTAATGG
Source organism: Phrynosoma blainvillii (assembly GCA_026167975.1). NCBI lineage: Eukaryota > Metazoa > Chordata > Lepidosauria > Squamata > Phrynosomatidae > Phrynosoma > Phrynosoma blainvillii. The sequence continues at coordinate 55,083,999 of JANUYF010000002.1, read as the reverse complement.
ACGTTAGTGTATTTCTAAGGAGTGAGACAAATGTGTCCTTAGCATGCCATTTTGCCCCAATTATGATGACAATTAGTGAGTTCTGATAAAGATATTGGTCTGACCTCTAGACTCAGTACATCAATTGGATTGACTTATGCATTGACAATTCAACAATTGAGTCAATTAATCTATTGTAGTTGGGAAAGCCAATGTGGAAAGCCAATGTGGTGTAGTGGTTTGAGCGCTGGACTAGGATGCTGGAGATCAGGGTCCGAATCCCCACTTAGCCATGGAAACCCCACTGGGTGACTTTGGACAACCCACAGTCTCTCAGAAGAAGACAAAGGCATGCCCCTTCTGAACAAATCTTACCAAGAAAATTCCACAATAGATTTACCTAGGGGTCGTTGTAAGTTGGAAACGACTTCAGGGCACACAACAACGAGCTGAAACTGACCAATAGGAGTCAGGTCATTGTCTTACTCTGGATCTTGGCTTCTGAAACCAAAGCCATAGCTTTACATTACTGACTTTGAGACAGTTCAGCAAAACATAAGAAATGGTCCATTTGCTATTAAAATCTGTTAGACTGAAAAGTGCAGAAAGTAGTTTGAACTGGATTGTTTCTTGCTATTCCTTAAATATAATGGAGAAAGCAACATTTATTTATTTATTCATTCACTTAGCTTTGGCTGTGATGCTTTTGTTCCAGTGGTTGCTGCTTTTGTTTTGGGTTTCCAGCATTATTTGAATAGAAACAACATTTGAAAGTATGATACATACATACAACACTCATGGGGGGAGGTTTGTCCCCTGTGGTATCTAATGGGGGCAGAAGGTCAGTGGTTTGTCTACAGTTGATTAATGACAGCCATTTGACAGCAAATGAAATGTCACATAAAGCTGGCAAATGACACAGCAAATCAATATTTAGTACAAAAAATCCTGATGCAATTATTTTGGCAATTAAGAGCATTAGGTGTATACAACTTGATTTAAGGAATGTCATTTACTCTAGAGGTATTCGTGGAAAATGCTCTGAGTGTTCAAAAGAATCCCCAAAGTGTTATAGTGGAAAGGCAATAATCAAAACAATCTACAACAGACTATGTTTCCCTCAGGCAGCTGATACCCCTGATGAAAGTTAAGAGTAGATGGCAGGCATCGACCTTTTAAAATGTAGCAGCAAATTACAGGACACTCTTGCCTCTCTCTTGAAGTTCAGATAGAGGTCTGTTCAACTTAGCATGACATACAATCACAATGCACTGGCCCACATAGTTCCTGTTCAAGGTGCATCAAAGTCTTTGTTCCAAATACGTGTTCCCAGGCCTTTGCACCACCTGCAAGTGAAAAACTTGATTCAAATTGCACTAACAAGGTGTCAGTGTTGAGGTGCAAAGCATAATTAACCCAGTTTTTGCTTTACTCTGCAGAGTACTGGAAGGGGAAGGCAGCTTCTCAAATCATTTGTAAGTGTCACTTCAGTGGAATAAACCATCCTGCAAAAATTTTCCAGTTTTCATTTTGAAATTATACAAAGAAACTTGTGGGCTACAATCTTAAACACATTTGTTAGAGCTGTTAGTACTTGTTTCTGAATAAAGGTGTTTATGGATACTAGCACAAAATATTTTTGTTCAAAGTTTTTAAAAGGCTGAGTTATTTCAAATTCCAAGATGACAGAAACAAATCTCTAGTTGTTACCCAGCATCATATTTGCTTGGCAAGGTTAAAATGTACCTGGCATTTTGCCAGACTAGCCTAGGGGAGTTTTATCTATTATTTACTTACTATGTTTCATTTTGCTTTTACTTAAAGCTGAAAATGCTTTGTATCTGTGTTGTAGCCATTTTTCCTAACAGATTAGTAAATCTTTGGAGTTTTCATTAGGTTTATCCAGCCCACTAAACTGTTTGGCTTTTAGATTTGTTCTTTGCTGCCCCATTTCCTTAGTTCATTTTTGTGCCTCATGGACTTCAGTTCCAGAATTCAAGAAAGGACTCCCTCTTTACTATCTTCTTTCTAAAACAGTTTTTATATTTATTTTCTGGTTCATGACAGGAACAACAGTAGTGTCCAATGACTGACATTGTTTTTGATGTGTTAAAGCAACTTTGACAAATTCTAGTATTAGAGGAGATTGTTAGATAAATCAAGTGGTGGAATAGCATTATATCCTCTATGACAGGGGTAAGCAACCTTTTTGAGCCGGGGGCCGGGTTGATGTCCCTCAGACAATTGGGGGGCCAAAGCACCAAAAATAAATAAATAAATAAAAATAAAAATTAAACATTAAATATATATATATATATATATATATTAAATTTAATGTTTAATTTTATATATGCATGCATATGCAATTTTATATATATATATATATGCATGCACACTCTCTCAGCCCCAGAAAAGCCATAGCAAACTGCCTGTGGAGATTTTGCCAAGAAAACCCCAAGAACAAGTAATAACAACAATAATCAATATCATTATGGCGGGCGGCCGTGGTGGCAAGACCAGCCTGGGGCCGGTCCAAAGGCCTTGGGGGACCGCATCCAGCCCCCGGACCTTAGGTTGCCTACCCCTGCTCTATGACAACCATGGATCTGTCCCAAGTAGTATTAGTGCCACCCACACTGCAAGACACATTATGGATCTAGTTTTCTGTGCAGGGTGGGATGATGGTGATCTGAGTGTGGAGGAACTTTTTGCAGTTCTGTTGTAATGGATACATCACTACCTGGTGAGTTTTAGGCTCACTGGAACTCAGAGCCTCTGCAGGTGTGGGGAGAGTTGATTAAGATGGTCCATATCAAGAGGTTTATGGATCCAGATGGATTCCTGGTGGGTCTCAGGGAGCTTTCTGTTTCCTTGACAGGGGATCCTGTTGAAGCTGTGATGGTGATGAAATGAATGTGACAGAGACTAGAATGATGATGGCTCAAATATCAGAGCAAAAACATGGGCTAGAGCTCATTGGAAAAGCTATGCCATTGTGGTGGTGGCAGCAAAGAAATCCTTCCTTGCTGCCACCAGTTAAAAACTAGTGCACCAGCTGTGGTTATTCCCTGAGAAGTCAGATCTGGCTATGGTGACAAATGTCTAGATTGCGTACTATCTTGACTACTGTCACACACTTCGTGGGGCTGCTTTTGGAAACTTTTCAGAAACTTCTGTGAATCTAAAATGCTGCAGCCAGGCTGTTGACAAGGGCTGCGCACAGGGCTCACATGACCCTCCTCCCCCATTGAAACAACTGCATTGGTTACCAGTCCATTTCTAGGCAGAATTCAAAGTGCTGGTTTTGAAGCCTTTTAAAGCCCTACACGGCTTGGGTGCAGACTATCTGAAAGACCATATTTTCTTATATAAGTTAGGGTGTGTATTAGGATCTGCAGAGGAGAGCTTTCTCACAGTCCCACCATCCTCACAGGTTTGGTTGGAGAAGACTTGAGATAGCTTTCTCAGTGGCTACTCTTATACTGTAGAACTCCCTTCCACTGGAGGTCAGTTGGCTCCTTCCCTCCTGTCTTTCCACTGGCTGGTGAAGACATTCTTATTTAGGCAAGCCTTTTGAATTTTAATCATGGAGTTGTAATGTGTGTGGAATATGGTGTGCTGTACTTTTAAAATTTTTACTCTTTTACTGAAACTATGTTTTAAAACAGGGGTAGGCAACCTAAGGCCCGGGGGCCGAATGCGGCCCCCTGAGGCCTTTGGACCAGCCCAAGGCCAGTCCTGCCACCGCCGCCGCCTGCCATGATGATATTGATTATTGTTGTTATTGTTCTTGGGGTTTTCTTGGCAAAATCTCCACAGGGGGTTTGCCATGGCTTTTCTGGGGCTGAGAGAGTGTGCATGCATATTTTTAAATTTTTTTAATTTTTTTAAATGTTATTTATTTATTTATTTATTTATTTATTTATGGTGCTTCGGGCCCCCAATTGTCTGAGGGACAGCAACCCGGCCCCCGGCTCAAAAAGGTTGCCTACCCCTGTTTTAAAATACATTTCACTGAAACATATTTTAATTGCTTTTAACTCTTTTAACCATGTTTGTAATAAAACTGATAATCAATGTAATCAGTGTTTTAACTTTCTTTGTTTTTTAAGCTATTGTAAGCCACTTTGTATTCCCTTTTGGGAGAAAGGTGGGGTGTAAGTGCAATAAATAGGTGAATAATAATAAATAAATATATGTATCAGTAACATATCAATAAACTGATAGACACTGGAAATGGACTGATGGAAATTAGAGGGATATAATATCTGGAAGGACACATGTTCCCAGCCCCTGTGCCCCATCTAATATATATGTTTAGCTTCTTTTATTATGAATTGCTTTGAATATGCTGGTACAGAAAGGCAAGATGGAAGTGACTTAAATATATAAAGAACAGTGACTTTGTTTCTACCATATTTGCACGTGTGCTACTAATAATCTATAAAATAATGACAAGCATGATAAATGATGACAAGGGTAAAGACTGTTATAGATTAAGTATAATCCAAACTATAAAGGCTTCCAGAAAAACAAAGGAAGAAAAACTGTTTGGAACAGTGCAGTCTTCATTGAAGTCTAGGTAAATGGATAAGTCAATCAGCCTTCCCCAAGCTGGTGCAGTCCTGATGTTTTGGACCACAATTTCCAGACATCCTGCCCGTTCAGCATGCTGTCAAGAGCTGATAGGGTTGTGGTCTAAATCAGTCAGAGAGCACCAGTTTGAAGAAGGCTGCCGTAAAAAGCACTGCCTGATTCTCATACTGAACTGGAATGCCAAGTGCCCAAGTTCATGTTCAAGCCTGAGCATCCTGAGGTATCCAGTGTCAAACAGTTCAAGGTCAGCAGCTGTAAATTAGAACAAGAGTCTGAACAGGCAAAGTATCAGAGTCAGTGGGTCCAAGGATCATAAATCAAATACTCACAGTAGCTCAGGTCAAGAGGAGGACTGAAAGTTTGTTTCCAGTAATTCAACAGGAGGAAGCCAGCTTCTTATAAAAGCAGCTAACTCAGTCAAGAGCCATGTTTGTTAGGTATTGGGGGCACTGCTTTGCAGTGGTTCCGGTCCTTCCTCTCGGGTAGGTCCCAGAGGGTGCTGCTCGGGGACGGTAGCTCCAGTAAAAGGGAGCTCACCTGTGGGGTTCCACAGGGTGCTGTTCTGTCCCCAATGTTATTCAACATCTGTATGAAGTCACTGGGTGAGATTATTCGGAGTTATGGAGCTGGATGTTACCAATGCGGATGACACCGATCTATTTCTCCATATCTCGTTCATCGGTCTCGAATTCCAGTGGCGTCTCTGCTCTTAATGAATGTCTTTGGGCAGTAATGGGCTGGATGAGGAAAAACAGATTGAAACTGGATCCAGACAAGACGGAGGTGCTCACAGTAGCGGCCCCGAAACCAAGAATTGAGTTGCAACCGCCAGTCCTGGATGGGGTCACACTCTCCTCCAGTGACTGTGTTTGCAGTCTGGGGGTGCTCCTTGACTCGTCGCTCCTGATGACAAATCAGGTAAATGCGACAGTCAGGAGCGCCTGTTATCAGCTTTGGCTGATACGCCAGCTGCGCCCTTTTCTGGAAGTAAGAGATCTCGAGACCGTTGTGCACGCGCTGGTAACCTCACGTCTAGATTTCTGTAATGCGCTCTACATGGGGCTACCCTCGTGCCTGGTTCGGAAACTACAATTAGTACAGAATATGGCAGCCGGATTAGTATCTGGAACATCTAGGAGGGACCATATTACTCTGGTTTTGAGGTCCCTCCACTGGCTGCCGATTGGTTTCCAGGCCCAGTACAAGGTGTTGGTTATTACCTTTAAAGCCCTAAATGGCTTAGGTCCAAACTATCTCAGGGACCGCCTCCTCTCATATAATCCTCCCCAAGCCCTCTGGTCCTCTGGGAGGAATTTGCTGCAACCACATAGAGCTAGACTAGCGGCTACCTTCCAGAGGGCTTTCTTGGCCGTCACCCCCAGACTGTGGAATGGCCTGCCGGACGAGATCCGTCAATTGACATCTTTGGACAGCTTTAAAAAAGCTGTCAAGACGGATCTCTTTCGGCAGGCCTTCAGAAATAGATAATCCCGGCCTCAGGAATCTTTTTAGGAATTCCTTCTTCAGGTTTTTCAGGTTCCCAGTTCTGACATGTATTAATACGCTCCTATACTAGGATTAGTTTTTAATTAACTATTGTGTTTTAATGTAGGTCTTAATTATGTCTAATTTAATAATTTCTTAAGGGGGGGTATGGGAATTTGATTTTACTGTTTGTTATGTATTTTATTGTTGTTAGCCGCCCCGATTGTTCGCAAAGGGGCGGGATATAAATACATTTTATTATTATTATATTATTATTGTTGCAAACAATATTTAATAACAGTGTTTCACAGCTGTGTGTGCACTTTCTGTTTGTAAGGGAGAGTTTGTGCCAGGCATCTCGAAGCCTTTGCTGTTCCCAAGGGCTTAGAGGTCTTTCTTCTGCCTCTGCTTCTGCTCTGAATCTTGATGAGGAGAATTTGGTTGGCTGTTAGGTTGAACTGGAGTAGGACTGGCCTGACTATCAAGCATCGGCCTTGGCTGTGATATATGTCTGTTTCATCTTCAAATGAACTCTCTGACAGACTCTGCTGGGGGGGGGGGGGGTGACAGGCACTCTAGTGTAGCCTTCTCCAACTTGGTGCTTTCCAGATGTATTGCACCAAGGCTTCCATCTTTCCTATCTTAGAATTATGTAAGGTTGTAGTCCAAATACATCTGAACATCAGATGTGGAAAAGCTACCCTGATGATATATTTATGTGAAGTCCCTTGGCCCTTAAAGGGGAAAGGTTGCCTACCCCTGTTGTAGAGGATAATAAGGTAGAAGGCAGTAGGAAAAGTGGAAGACCACAGTACAAGTCTACTGATTCAATGAAGGAAACCATGGTCCCCAGTTTGCAAGATATGAGCAGAGTAGTTGATGACCAGGGCCCATTCCTAGGATTGCCATAAATCAATTTGACAGCAAATAATGATAATTTGCACCTCTTAAGTATTTTCATTTATTTCACTTGTGCATTGGGTTGAAATTCAATTAGTTTCATTCATTACTTCTTTTGAATCTACTTTTCATTTTTTTAAACATTTTAATTAAATATTCTCCTTCTATTACTCCTTGCTTTGTACATTTTCTGTAAAGCATACTACCTGTTTGCATTTATCTGCTTTATTGTTTTTATGTTCTTAGAAATAAGGCTGGCTGTGACTGGAGACAGGCTGCTGCTTTTGCATAGCCCATTGTATTGTTGCATTATGCTGGTTACAGTTAGTTTCTATTATGCTGATTAGCACATTGCATTATTTTTCCATTCATGTTCTCCCTAAGTACTTTCCTTAGGATTATCTAGTATTGACTTGCAATAAGAGCAGGGCTTTATATGAGACAGATACGTTCTGTTTTTATTCACTATAGAAATGAAGTATTGAAAACCTATCTGCTTGGACCAAAGCACACAGGGGTGAAGGAAATTTGTTAAGAGGGGAGGAGTAATTTCCCCAGCTAAATCTTTAGCTGACAGCTATGTGAAGCTGCACTGTGGGGACACCAAGACAATGCTTTTGTGCACTGTCTAAAAATAATTCTGTGTTGTCCACAGATCAGACATCATAATGGGACAGTTTGAATGATGAGTAGCATTCAGTAAGCATTCTGGCTCATCTGATATCGGAGTTAGAACTTTATCCACTGCTGTTCCAAACTGGATTCTTCAACTGTAGTTTCATACAGTGAACATAAAGCAATTCATGAAAATTTTGAAAAATGATCAGCTTTCATTAATACAGAGTCTGACTGATTGAGAAAGAGAGAGATACCAGATCCATCTGGTGTTTTATGTAATCTCTATATAGGACTGTTTACTTGCCCTCAGAATAATACCTATTCAAGGCCAATTTTCCTGTCAACCTAAAATATTCAAACAAGACACTGAGGCTGATGTTTATTATGCAAAGCATTTCCTCCAAACGTGCATGCATCTCTTATGTGTTTTTCCCCCACCTGGATCGAGAATAGACTGGAACCTTGGAAAGAGAGATTTTTGTGTACTTTCAAAGCATTCTTGCTTTTGTTTTTATACAAAATTAAAGGTGTTTCGGGAAGGCAAGACACAGTAGGGGGTCCATGTGCATCAAAGCTAATTAGCAGGTGCACAAAGGGCCCTTCCCCCATTTGCTGACAGCTCATTTTTTCTATTCACTTGTAGTGAGCAGAAGATTCATTAGAGAGCTTTGCTGACTCTTACATTTGTTAAGCCCCTTGTGGCGTCATGTCTGCAATAAACATATTATTCATACCATCAGAAATGATACAGTGCAATCATGGGCATGTCTGCGTGTGTATTGTGTGCCTTCAAGTCGTTTTCTGACTTATGGCGACCCTGTCTACTCAGATGTAAATCCCACTAAGTTCAGTGGCGGTAATTCCCAGGTAATTGTCTATAGAAGTGCAGCATTAAAGTCATAGGGAAATAGGTATTAAAAATAGCCAGGTGAAGGGACATTGTTGTAGTTTATGAATACATTGAATATTATATTTTTCCCAAAAGGGACCAAATGATTTATATTACCTACAATTATTTTTTTTTAAACAAGGAGCATCTTTCAAAGTTTAGGTTGTATTTATGTTTGTGTAATTTCTACCAGAAATTCCATAGATGATAGTTTAACCTTTATGGCTCTAACCAGCTTGGGGCATGACTTTGCAAGAGACTCATTTATTATGAACCTGGTTGCTAAGATTTGCAGGAGAGAATGTCTTGAGGATATCTGCAGAGATGGGCTTGATAAACACACAGGGTTTTGCTCCCAAATTGTGGAACGTTTTACATTCTCAGTTATGCTAGTCCTGTTGCCATTGTTTCAATGAAAGGTTAAGATGCATCTCTCCAATCTGGTCTTTTAAATGGTTTTATTTTTAACTTGTTTCTTTTAAAAGTGAATTGGTGTTGTTTATTTGATACTTGAGTGTAATTTTCTAGGGAAGAGGCACAAAAGATACAAATGTAATAAGTAAACAAAGCTTATTTTTAAATACATCGAGGAAAAAGAGAGGGAGAAGAGAATTAGCATTCAGTTCCGTGAAAGGTCATGGTGAATTTCATTTGCTGCATTGAATATAACAATTATGGCAAACCTTTTAGAGACTGAATGCCCAAACTGCAAACCAAAACCAATTTCTTCATCACAAAGTGCTGCATCCCTATGGCTTTCTAGTAATAAACTCTGGCAAACTCTGTGCTGAGGTGATGGTGCACATGCCTACAGAGAGGGTTCTGAGTGCCCCCTCTGACACACGTGCCATAGGTTTGCTACCATTGGAATATAACAGTGATCTCTGATGGAAAATACAGCAATTTAGGTAACAAAAGGAAACAACAGAAATAATATGGTAACAGGGTCAGAGCTACACCAGTGCACATTTACGATTTCAGTATGTAAACATTACAAAATGGATGACATTGTCTGTGAAATGAATGATTCACAGAGCAAAGTCAACATAAAATCAGTATTGTTATAAAGGCTCATTTGGTATCACAAGCAAAGTAACCAGAAACTGACTTTCTAGAAAAAAAAGCCAATTCATTTGATCCTTGACTTCTCTAACAGGAGGCATTGCCTCAATACAATAACATGTTTACCAATACCAAATTTGGCATACTTGAGTATTACACATTTTACCACTTTTTAAAAACATTTGGGCCAAAAAAGAAGAGCCTATAAATACAGAAGGTGGCTCACTTTATTTTATCTGTTGCAGGCAAGTATTATAAGTAAGCCAATTTTAGTTTTTAAAAGCTCACTATGCAACATAGTTGTAAGAGGTTTCTGTTTGTAGAAATCACACAGAATTGGAGAATTTGTCATTAAATGGTAGATATATGATCTGAACATCTAAGACATATTTTAGGCTACAGTTTTGCTTACTTCCAAGCTCTATATTTGCCTGCAAGTTTCCTGTCAACTTATGGTGACCCCATGAATTTTTCATAGGATGCAGGGGTAGGCAACTTTTCCCCTTTAAGGGCCGAGGGACTTCAGCTCCCAGAATCCCAGGAGCTATTGGCCAACATGGGACTATTGGCCAACATGGCTGAGGCTTCTGGGAGCTGAAGTCCCTCAGCCCTTAAAGGGGAAAGGTTGCCTACCCCTGTAAGGCAAGGGAGTGGTTTTGCCTGTTCCTTCTTTTCAAATGTAGCCCACAGCACCTCGTATTTATTGGTGGTCTCCCATCTAAGTACTAACCAGGGCTTGCTTAGTTTCCAAGATCAGACAGGATATGGTGCCTTAGAGAATTTAGCCTCTTTCAGGTAATGGTTACTTCTAATTATCATTTTACCAGCTAACAAATAGTTAATTACATTATGTCAGTGACTTAGCAGGGGATAGTTTTATTACTCTTGTGAAAGAACACAGTATAATATTGAAATGTAGTATGGCCTCACACTAAATAATGGACAAAGAATATGACACAGCTCATGTACTGGTTTCTCTTGTGCCTTCTGTAACTGATGTGCATTTTTGTTTGTGCACTGAAATGATGACAAGGTGAACAGCATAAAGCTGTGTTTTGTATGGCAGGCAGCAGCTTTTAGCATTCAGTGTTGTTGTTTTAAAACCAACAGACAATGTACAATTCTCTTGTTAGCAGTTAAGATTACAGCATGCTGTAGTGGTTTGAGTGTTGGAGTATGATTCTGGAAGACTAGGGTTTGAATCCTGAATGTCAGGAAGTTCCTCCTGAGATCTAGGTGGAATCTCCTTTATTAATCTTACTGCGCTTCTCAGAGAAGCAATAAGAATGACATCAAATGAAAGGGACAATATAGGATGGTGAAACAATGACATTAAAAAAACTATTGTGGGCTGTGGTCCTAAGGATGACAAAAGCTGTTTTTCCATTTTGTGCTAACTCCAATAATAGCTGGTGTGGGACAAAATCACACATAATTTGATTGTTTTCAACAGCTTAATGTTGTCATCTGTTCCATTTGAAAAACTTAGTACATGAATCCATAGTATTTTTCTTTAATGACAGAGGAACATGTAGTAGTACAGGACTGATCTTGCTGAAGAAACTGCACCTAGAAGACAGAGTACTTTAAGGCAATAAATAAATACATGGAATTGCAAGACTCACCGTTCATGTTTTTCCCTTTTTTCCATGTTTGCAGGTCAGAAAATTCTTCACCACAGAAGTGATGTCTTAGAAACTGTAGTCCTGATTAACCCTTCAGATGAAGCAGTCAGCACTGAGGTAAAGCCATCAAAATGTATAGCTGAACGTGTTCTATGCAGTAAACATAAAATAATTTTATTTTATTGCAGCAAGGATAACAATAACCACACTTCACTAGTTGTCATAAATTTTAAATATCCCACTAATGTATTTTTTAATCTGAATATATCTACCTATCACTCTCTTTAAGTCTAAGATTGTGTGGGTGGGTGTTCTACTTCATAAAGAAAAACCAGGTGATCAGTATATAAGAACCCTGCTGGATCAGACCAAAGGCAGAGGTCCACAAGGAGGAGAGGAAAGCAATTAATCTAGTCAACAGTTGTCCAGCAACTGGTATTCAGAGCTATACTACCTCTAAGCCTGGGGAGTAGTAGTCCACCAATCACTATCTTCCATAGATTTGTTTAATTCCTCTTTAAGCCCAATCATTATTGTTTTCTTATTGTATTATTTTATTTTTATGCTTGTAACCCGCCTTGATTCCCTTTGGAAATAGGCGGGCTAGAAATAAATTATTATTATTATTATTATTATTATTATTGAATTACATCTTGTGGTAGTGAATTCTGAAATTTGGGATGAGTAAGAAGTTAGTTGAATTCACATTTCTGTACAGAAAATGTTGGCATTGAGGAGTTGCCACAGTTCCCTGATCATTTTGGTTCCTCTTTGTAGCAATTTTTACATCTCTGCAGTGTTTTTTTGTTTGTTTTTCCCCATTTTTTTTAGAAATGCCATAGAAGTGTTGTTGCACCACAGCTTTGTATAAAAGTTTTGCAAAATTGGCAGCTATTTTCTGTCTCCTTTCTGAATGATTCTTACCATGGAAAACGCTTTTCATGGTAGCCATCCACTTGTTGTACATTTGACCTCAGATCTCTTTTCTGGTACTCATTACCAGCTCAGAACTCTTTGGATTATTTGTGAAGTTTGGATCACTGAAATAAATTTATCATTTCTTGCCCAGTTTGGAGAGATTCATATGCAGCTCTGCATAGTTTTATAGAATAATTATAGAATAATTTTGTGTCATCATCCAGTCATTACTACTTGCCCTTAATCACAATGTATGAACAAGTAAAAATTACTGATTATGATCCAGATCTTAGACTGACCACTTCATACATCTTGCCACAAGAGAAACTGCCCAATGGCAAACTCTCCATATATTCCTAATCTTGATTTCTCTGTGTTTTTTAGCTAATTATCCATTACATGATATACCCCTTTTTCTTAGGAATGCTAGGTTTACTTGGGTACCTTGGGTAAGGCCTTCTGTGAAAACCTTTTTGAAGTTCAGTTATACATCGTTTGCTGACTATCCATATGTGTGATGACATTCCAAATATTAATTAGATAGGACTAAACTTTGCATAATCCATATTGATTCTTCTTCAAAAATACCCATTTTTCTACATGTTTGACAATTTGATCTTTCATAATGTTTTTCACCACTGAGAACAGGCATTAAATTAACCAGTGTATAATTTCCTGGATCCCTATTTAAAAATTGTACCAGTCTGTTGGTTTGCACTCCATAGCTAAGTGAACAAAAATGCTCAATAGTGTCTTACCCTTTTCTGCCTAGTATAGTTTCACTGTTTCTCTGGAATCATACACCCTTAGCATCATAGAACACCCCAAGACTTACAATGACACTCGGGTAAAGGACTTTGAAATGCACACTGTCAAATGTGTCTTCTGACAGCACTGAAATGTCATTCTCTGTCAAAGTTCAGTTTCTTGAATCAGAACTCAGATAGAATGAACTGTTCCACAGGTTTGTACCAAAGTCTGTTCACTTGCACTCCACAGCTATTTAAAAATTGATGTTACACTGGCTGCTTTGTAGACCTTTGGAAAGCTATTTCATGAACAAGTGAAATATTTTGCTGAACAATTAGCAGTTTTACTTTTATATTCTTTAAAAATTCTCAGATGTAACCCAGACCAAATAGTGTGCTGATTTGTGATTTGTCAGTAGGCCTTTTTGTCACCCCAATTTATTTGAATTTTTCAGATATCACCCCCTAAAAAAATAGTTATTTTAGGCACAGTTACTTGTCCTATACCGACTGAAATAGAGGCAGGCAAAGGATCAATTCTTTGCAATCTCCTTGTTTGCATTTAGCATAGCATTAATAATTCCATTGTCATCCAGTGGCTCGGTTGCTTTTTTACCCAGTTTCTTTCTTTGCTTTTTAAAGAGTTGAATGCATCCCTAACTCAATGATGTGCCTCCTATAGAGGATCAGGAATGTAAAGAAATGTTTCTGCCAGCTGAATTGTTGTCATGATTATATATCATGGCTTGTGCCAATTGATCTCAGACATCAGCTGTTAGGAGGATCTAAGTAAAATCAAAAGGAGGTGGAGAAAAAGAAGAGTGAGAAAGGAGCCAAGTTAGGCCAGATCTGAAACTTTGCCCAGCCCAGGGAGACAGCCACTTTGCCTATGCAAACTTAGGCCAGAGCAGTCCTGAATATTTTTTTCTTACTCTGAGGATGAAAGGAATTTGGATTTAACACACTTCAGCTGACTTTGGACGTTATCACACGGGGGCAAATCTGCTGGTTAATCCACACAAAACCCAAACAGAAACTGGATTAGTGCCCCGTGTTTTCACACGACGTCGCACAGAAACTGGACAGAAAGTGGACAGAAACTGGTGTTAACTGAGATCTTTTGAAATTCGGTGGTTTGGAGGAAATGCAAATGCACAATTAAGGTAAATTCACAATTAAGATAAATTCGCCGTAATGTGAAAAGCAAATGCGCATTTGGAAGCATTTCCCCGCATTTTCCCATGGTTCCGCAGGGTCCTGGAGGCAGCCTAAGTGTCTCCTTCCCCCTCAGCAGACGGCTAATTGAGCCGTCTTGGGGGCAGGGAAGGGGAGGGGCAGCTGCACGATCGGTGCCCCAACCCCTTCCCCAGGTTGTCCTCGGAGCGCCGGCGCTCCAAGGAGGACCTGGGGAAGGGGTGACAGCCGCGGCGAATTACAGCCGCGGCAAGTGACAGCCGCGGCAAGCATAGTGCACATGTGCTAGAAGATCATTTCTAGTACATGTACGGGATTTTTTCACTTGTGTGTGAATGTTAAATGCGGTTTCAGCAGGAGCTTCCCTTAATTGTGCAATTAAGGTAATTATGTGTGAAAAACATTTGCGGAATCAAGGTTTATTTTCAGTTTATTTTCGGAATTTGTCATTTCCAGTTTATTATCGCTTTGTGGCCCACGTGTGATAACGTCCTTTGTGTTGGTTCGGTTGGCTTTCAGGTTTCTTGGTTAATTAGAACTGTGTTTTAAATCATGATGATCTAGCCCATTAAAAACAGTGAGAGAATTTAAGTCCCATTGATTTTCATGAGATCATAGCATCAACACCTTAGCTTGGATCTGCCTCATCCCCAAATTTATTGTTGGTCTTAATATTTTTAACATTATGCCTTCATGGTTTTTTGTGTGGGTGTCTCGCTTTTGTCATATCTTTGGCAGTGTTTGTGTTCCTTTTTGTTGCCTTCATTTGGTCTTATGAAGGAAACTTTGCCTGTATTAGCAACACACATAGGCTGCATCTGCACTGCAGAAATAATCCAGTTTCACACCACTTTAACTGCTATGGAATTCTGGGAATTGTAGTATTGTGAGACATTTAGCCTTTTCTGTCAGAGAGCTCTGGTTCCACAACTACAGTTCCCAGAAAGTCATAGCATTGAGCCATGGCAATTAAATTGGTGTGAAACTGGTTTATTTCTGCAGTTTGGATGTAGCCCTAGACATCTTACTTTATTAACAGATACAGTTTGCAGAGTATTTAGCAAGAACGTGTTTATTTTTAAAATAGCTCTGAGAGCCATCTATAAAGTGCAGGATATAATGAAATAGGCATGTTATAGCATTAAATACATCAACAAGAAGTTTCACTGCCCTTCCCCCCCCCCCCCCCCGAAAAAGCAATTGGCTTTGTTTGAAAAGCTGGCAACTTTCCCAGAGCTTTGCTACTAAACACAGGAAATAATAAAGCCAAGATAATTCAGTTTTTAAAATGGATTTTGTGCAATTAAAACAGATGAGATTTAAGTGACATTCATTAGACAGTTGAATCCTTTTCTCACTGTTTTCTGAAAAAGACATACAGTAAATGGACTTGACCTATCAAAAAGAATGTTACATTTTTATATCCCAACACAATTAGTGCCAAAGCAGCTTGGGATTTGCTTCTGATTAGGTGGTTTTCCTGCTGTTCCAAGCTTTTTAGTGAATACCCTTGAACTCACTATGAAAGGCGAACATGAATTCAGGGCAGTATTTTTTTTTTCCTATGGCACAAGGTAAATTTATTTAACAACAATTGAACTGTTTGATGCAGCAGGAACAGGCAAAAATGCACCACCTACATTGCTCCCCAGAATGTTTCTTTTTTCTTTAAAAAATGGCATTGTGGTTTGTCACCAGAATTTGACAGTGGATTGCTAAATGCACTCTGGTCAGTGGAAAAAAGATCTATATGTTCTACGGCCAATGAATATTCAGTATTGTAGTCAATATTATAATCCATTTGATTCCTTTTATTTCAGCATCAGTAAATATCATAATGTATATTAAGATAAACTTAAATACATATAAACCTTATTTACATATGAGTGCCAGTCAGCTTAAGCTGAAACCTGATAAGATAGAGGCTCTGTGGATGGGTAGTTCCTGGGTGCAGGAATAGGGATGTTTGGTTGGGATTGTGTTGCCCCTAAGGAAGCAGGCATATAGCTTGTGAGTATTCCTAGATGTGTCTGTCACTAGAGCAGGGGTAGGCAACCTTTCCCCTTTAAGGGCCGAGGGACTTCAGCTCCCAGAAGCCTCAGCCATGTTGGCCAATAGTCCCATGTTGGCCAATAGCTCCTGGGATTCTGGGAGCTGAAGTCCCTCGGCCCTTAAAGGGGACAGGTTGCCTACCCCTGCACTAGAGGTCCAGGTAGACTCAGTGGCTTAGAATGGCTGGGCCCAGCTTCATGATGGAAATTGCAAAGATGGAGAAAATGACCCTTCTGATTCCAGGGAAATCTATAGTTTCTTGAAAGAATGGATATTTATAGAATATATACTACAGAAGGAGGAGGATACCAGGATAATAGGTTTCAGTAGTAGTTGTTAAAATAGACAAAGGTAAGAACTGTGTGCTATTTGAAAGTTAAGGCCACAGTTTAGTTAAGGTAGATTTTTATATAATTGCTTAGCCTTTTATATGACGAGAGGAAATGTGGGAGGTTAAGTTAAAAACTCCAGCCGAAGAAAGTTGAAAATCTTCTAATGTGTCTATTATTATGTTATGTGTTTATTAATGTTTGTAGGTATAAGTATTAGATGGTTCCCCCTGCCCCGCCTCTTTCTGTGTGTGTCAGTATGTATCTTGTCTTTGGTCTTAACACTAAAGTTTCAGTTAAAAAAATAATAATGTCTAGCACCAGCATCAATTGTTCCACCAGCTGTGGCTTTTCTGGACAGGGTTAAATAAACTACAGTAGTTCATGAAGTTATAACTTTTTTACCAGAACTACTGCAATGTGCTCTGTGTGGATCTGCCTTTGAAGAAAAGTCAGAAGTTGTAGCACAATTGCTTTAAATGCATTGGTTGACAATATGGCTCCAATCTGAATGGTTGTGATGACATTCCAAGTCCTAAATTGCTTGGACCCTGGTACTTGAAGAAGAGTCTCTTCCTATATATATTTGCCTGAAGACTGAGGGCTGCTGGAAGGACCTCCTCAGCATCGCTCCAGTGGCCATAATACATTGTTGAAGGGCACAGGAGAGAGCCTTTTCTACTGTAATGCCCCGGGACCCTTTCACACTACACAGTTATATCACTATAATTCCACCTTAATTATCATGGCTATATCCGATTGAATCCTGGGTTTGTAGTTTGGTACAGCATTAGACTCTCTGACAGAGATTTCTATATACTGTTCCTTAAACTGCACATCCCAAAATTCTATAGGATGAAGCCATGGCAATTAAAGTGGAATCATAATGCTATAATTGTTTAGCATGAAAGAGTCCCCAGTAGTGGAATGTTGTCCCCTTGGAGGCCCAATTGGCACCATCATTGGCCTGTATGCACTCTCTTTTCTTGTTGTTGTATGCTGTCAAGTCATATGGCAACCCTAAGGTGAACCTATCACAGGGTTTTCTTGGCAAGTTTCATTAGAGGGGATTTGTCATTGCCACCCCCTGAGATTGAGACAGTGTGATGTGCCCAAGGTCACTCAGTGGGTTTCCATGGCCGAGGTGAGATTCAAACCCTGGTCTCCAGAGTCCTAGTCCATGCTCAAATTACTACTCCACACTGGCTCAGTAATGCACTCTCTACATGTACATGATTTTAACTGTTTTAATTTATTATACAGTCATACACTTTGTTTAAGTGGGGGTTCCATTCTAAACTCTGTCCACGAATGGCAAATTTCATTGGACCTCAAGTCACACTCTCCTCAATGGTGGTGCAATGTGCGCATGGCTGTGTTGGCGTGGCTGCATGCATTTGCTGCCATTGAGGAGAGCAATGTGGGGCCATCCATGGATTCTATATCCGATTACAAGCCCACAGATAGGAACAGCCAACTTTATAGTTCAATATGTATTAAGACTTTTTTTTTTTACTGCTTTCAGTTTTAAATTGTTTTAATTGGTTTGAATTGACAGTACTGTTCTTTATCTTGAAATCCTGGGATATAGGTTAGGAAATAAAAATTTTATGAATATTTTAAGAGAACCAGTGTAATGTAATGGTTTGAGTGTTGGATTGTAACTCTGGAGAACAGGGTTGGGATCTCCACTCAGCAATGGAAGCCTACTGGTGACCTTGGGCAAGTCATACCCACAACCTCAGGGGAAGACAAAAGTAAAAACATCTGAACAAATCTTGCCAAGAAAACTCCATGATAGATTTGCCTTAGGGCTGCCATAAATTGGAAACAACTGAAGCCACACAACAATAACAATAACATAAATATTTTAATATATAAATAAAACAAGTGTAAATTTGATAATAAGCATGAGTGGAGGAATTTTATCAGTTAATGTTTAGTTGGGAATTTTATAAAATATAATAATTTCAAATTAATTTCACATTATTTATAACCTATTTTATGTTGCAAGTTTAAAATATATTTTAAACTGTTTCTTTAAGAAAAAGAATGGATGTCTTTCTAGCACTTATCCAACCTGAAAAGGCCCTTGAGCTACAACATGGCAGTTGCCCAGCCCATTGTATAGAACGGGGTAGGCAACCTTTTTGAGCCAGGGGCCGGGTTGCTGTCCCTCAGACAATTGGGGGGCCGAAGCACAATAAATAAATAAATATATTAATTTTTTTTAAAAAAAATATTAAAAAAATATGCATGCACACTCTCTCAGCCCCAGAAAAGCCATGGCAAAACTCATGTGGAGATTTTGCCAAGAAAACCCCAAGAACAAGTAATAACATCAATAATCAATATCATCATGGCAGGTGGCGGCGGTGGCAGGACCGGCCTGGGGCTGGTCCAAAGGCCTCGGGGGGCGCATCCGGCCCCCGGGCCTTAGGTTGCCTATCCCTGGTATAGAAAGAAGAGGCTTCAGATTTTCAGATAGTTAATTTTGACTCTGTCAGCAAAAAGAGTTACGTATGACAAAGTCAGTTTGCTGATGGATGTGATTGAGAGACAGTAATAGAGAACAGGGAATAGAACTAGTGATGAAAGCAAAAAACTGGGAAAACATTTTTATTATCAGTGTTCACCTTAACTCTCAAGAAAGATTTTTCTGCCAAGAAGTCCCATCTAATTTCTATTTAAATATATATGACTGGTGGTGGTTTATTTGATGAAATAATCTCTCTCTTCATTGGCCACAGTACACACTTCCAGCATCTCCCTGGTTCTTAGGTTGAAATCCCATACTCTGTGGACCAGTCTAGATGACATGATAATCCAGGGAGGTATGGCATTCTGGCTTACTAGTTACTTTTGTTCCTGCTTCCCGCAGGAGCAACTAAACAGAAAGAAATTTAGAAGTTGTTTTAGCTTCGTTGAGAGAAACCAACCAGAGAAGAGAGCAGCCCCATTCAAATGACACAATATACAAACCATGAAACCACTCCTACAACAAACCAGAGTTCCTGCATTTCCCTGCCTTATGATAGAATCCAAATGCAGCTTGTAGCATTAAGAGTTGTACAAAAAGGAAAATGAATTCACAAGGCTTCTCTTTCTATTGCAACACTGTGATAGGGAAAAGGGCCCTTTTATTGTTCCTTTATTCATAACGGTCTCTAAATATCACACATATTTTACATAGTACCTATGCAAATTTTTAATAGCTCAGTCCTATGGACCTTTATTCAGAGACCAGTCATACTATGTTCATTGGGGTTTACTGCCTAAAAAATGTATTTAGGGTTGCAGAGTACATGGAGTGAGGAAGAGGAAAAAACACATTAAGCTTTCTGAAATTTCCTTTGGCCATTATAGGTTTTCAAAGCACTAAATATAATTCTAGTACTAAATGCAGCTCTAGGTGTGCATATTGACATTATGTCCATATGCATAGATTTAGTAATTTGGCCTTGTTAGTTGTGGAATTCTCTTCCTGATGAAACTTGCCTGGCAAAGTGCCTGGCAAAGACTGATTTCCTCAGGTCTTTTAAATATTGCCTGCATGTAGGGGCAGGTGAGAGGATTGGTGATATTTTTTTCTACCATTTTAATCTAATTAGTATTTATACAAGGTGAGGCAAAAGTTATTTGAGAGATGAATTTATTAATGAAAAATTATGTAAATTAAATTAAAATCTATAATGTACTAACAAAAAAAAATAAGTTAAACTAGCAGCACAATCAATGAAAAACCAATTAATACATAGATAGGTAAGTTATCCCAACAGTATCGGTCACTGTCAAGTCACTTTTGCCATACCCTGTATGTATGGTTTTGCACATGCTGTTGCTGAGTTTGCTTATACTTCCTTTCATTGTGTTGTAAAGATTTACTTAAGTAGAGCCTGTTCTGAAAGCTAAGCCTTTGGAACTTGATATTCATCTTCTTTATAAGAAAATTCCTTTCTTTGTTTTTGCTTGTACACACACACACACACACACACACACACATATATATATATATATATATTTACAAATCTCCCATTGCTGATCCCATCCTGAGTATTTCTGGAAACAGAAATTGGAAAATAAAAAGCAAAGCAAATGATGCATAACCTTCTTGACTCCATGATAATTTGAGTGTTTCTCTTATCACAGGTGCGCTTAATGATAACGGATGCTGCAAGGCACAAACTTCTAGTACTAACTGGGCAAAGCTTTGAAAATACAGGGGAGCTTATTCTTCAGTCTGGCTCTTTCTCATTTCAGAATTTTATTGAGATCTTCACTGATCAAGAGGTTTGTCTTTTTATTGTTCAATACTAATTACTAGAATCTTTAACAATTGGTTTATAATCTAACCTAATGTGACAAAGTTTTATGAAGTGGTGGTGGGTTTTCCCCCAGTATTAGTAATTTGTACATTTATTTCAGATTTGTTAGAGGAAATGTTACCTTTTTGCACTACAGTTCCAAGAATTTCCAAGCTGGGCATGCTGGCTGACAGAATCTGTTAACTATAGTCACCCCCCAAAAGCAACTTTTCCAAGCTGTGATATACTTAATTTTTATGAAGAGGTTGGCAAAATATAAGTCAGATCATATTAGGAAAAGCTTAATATACAGAAACTCAATTCTTTGGTATAAACAAGTTTGTGTATGTATGTATGTGCTTTCAGTTTGCCTGTCAAGTTGAGGGCAACCCCATGAATTTTGTAAGCTTTTTTAAAGGCAAAGACTATTCAAAGGTGAAATATAGCCTACCTGGTGGTCCCCTATCCAAGCATTAACCAAATGGGATCTTGCACTTTGATCACTGAAGAAAAAGATGCCTTAAGGGTATTTAGGCCCCCAAAATAAGTTTGCTTCTGTATAAATAAGAAAATTATGTTCCAGCAAGGATTGACTGCTTAGACAATTTCCTGTGGATAGAAAGGGAAGTAGATTGCTATACCTGTCTGATCAGAAAAAAATCTGTACCTGAGATACCAGCACTAAGAAGGCCTTAGATTTTATAGCCATGGCATAAGTCTAATATCATGATAGCCATCTGCTAGTGTGGTTTATTTATTTTTTGCTGCTTCTCTTGGCAAATCCTGGTATATTCATGTCAGAAAGCATGGTAAATTGTGGAAGGGCCTCTTCAAAAGATACATATGTATACACATATAGGAGGGGGTTCCCCCCTTCAGAATAAGCAATGACTATGTTCCATATGGCTTTAAAGGAAAGGTGTCTTGATTGTGTCTCAAAATACCTCGCAGCTTTCTTCTCCCTGCACGTAGACATTTTATTTAGAAACAGCCACAATAAAATGGATATGTATAACAATAAAATGGATATGTATACCATCAATATCACTAAAGAAAGCAGTGAGACACACTGATTCTGAAACTCATTATATCATGGATATGCCTCTAAGATCCCTAGAGTGAAACAGTCCAAGCAGAAGCTCACTGTCTAATGAAGGAATGGATGTGTGGCATATCTAAGAAATGTATGTAATGCTTCTCTGAAATTTTCAATACATTTTTCAGCTTAGAAAACCTCCCAAATTTTTGCATAAATGTGCATTTTATGTTTCAAATATTTTAGACTAACACTTCCATGTAGATTTATTTGCAGAAAATAACAGTTTTATTTTCAAAAGAACAGCAATAGCACAGGTGATTTTGAAAATGGAACAGATTGTCCTCCTTAATGAACAGAAGCAAAACTGGCTGGCAGTGTAAACTTTCTTATCCCCATCCCATCCAGCCCTAATTTAAATGCCATTGTCCAAATTTAGTGTTCTGTTAAAGGCATGGGGTGGTGGAAACACTGTTGCCATTACTGTTTTAGACACTAGAAGCATCTGTATTTACAGAAGACATGTACAGATTACATCTGGGAACAACTCTGAAATAAAATGAAACCTGATCTGAAAGCTCTAATTCTTCAATACTAAAATACTGGCTCCCATCATGGTTGTCATTTGATATAGCCTTCTTGGAAGGAAGGCAGCAATATTGCAAGAGTATTTCAATACTCCAGACTGAGCTTGGCAACTTTGGCCAGAATTCTTTATCACCTACTTAGCTACATAACCACCCCAACCTGTGAACTAGCAGCCACTGCAAGCAACAGGGCTCTGTTCCCCTCTTGATTGAGAATCAGCTGGTTGATATTTCCTTCTCCTCCCATGAGTGATCTCCAGTGCTACAGCCAGAAGCAGGCTCCTTGTCACAATTGCCCCTTACACTAGAGATCACTTATAGGAGGTGAGGGCAAAAATATTTGTCTGCCATTTTCCAGACCCCTGGAATAATGAACAATATTGTGTATTAAATACAAAAGAAACAAGTGCTTACATCTCCAGAGCAGATAAATCCATTTCCTATTTAAGAAACAAGAAGTGCTTAGATCTCCTAAGTAAATATATTTCTAAGTAAATATATTCCCCCCTCTTCTAGCTAATTAATGTTTTATATCAAGGTTTTCATCATAACAAAGAACAAACAACTTGATCTGAACCATCTCTTTAGTGCTGGAAAGGACAAACTTTAGACTAGTGGGATCCATTGTTTTTTTACCATCAATTGGAAACAAATGCAATAGTAATTTGGGTGGCAGATCTAATAAGCTGCTGTGCCCCATCATCTGTACTGACTTCCATAAACAAATACAATTCTTTATACAAGTTACTGCCAGTTAGGCATTCTACCAGTCTCATGTAGATGTCAAAACTGCCCTTGTTAAATAGTTGGAATTTGGTCAAATTTCTGCAGATGACTCAGAAATCTATCAGTGTAACCCAGGCTTCCTTCTGCCTACTCTCTCTTTAAAGAAGTAATTTTTTGTTGTTAAATTTTGGCTTTTTGTCCTGTTTTTCTGTATACAATATAACATGCATATCTTACATGTTTACAAATTACTGATCAGACAGCAATAAAGTGACAAATTGATTAGAACACAGAGAAATTAAAAGCAGCAATCAACCAAAAAAGGAAATTAAGAAATAACCTTGATGTCCCTACTGGAATAATAGAGATTCACAGTGTGCCTAAGAAGAAAACTATTGTTGTTAATGTCCTATATGCAGAAATCCAAAAATACTCCAAAATCCAAATTTGGGTGGCTGAGATAGTAACACCTTTGCTTTCTGATGCTACACAAACTTTGTTTCATGCATAAAATTATTTAAGATATTGTGTATGAAGTATATATGAAAAATAACTGAATTTTGCGTTTAGACTTGGTCTTATCTCCAAAATATCTTATTATGTACAGTATATACAAATATTCCACAATCAAAAAATCAATAAAATAAAATCTGAAATCCCAAACACTCCTGGTCTTGGGATTTCAGATAAGGGATACCTGTATTATATTTATTTCTATCCCACCTTTCTCCCCAAATTGGAACTCAAGGTTTACTTTAATTGAGTAATTCTGGGCTGGGTGAAAAATACTTCCATATACAAATGTGGGTGCCAGAGTGAGTGCCCTCAATCTGGATTTAGACCATAGTGACCTAAGCCCTTTGACCACCAGTGTTGTCTCAAGGTGTCTGACACCTCCTCACCAAGCACCTGCAGTGCACTTTGCTAAAAAGTTCCTATTCAATTCCAGTTTGTTTTATGTGAAATATATTTGCATTTCCAAATAAAGCAATGTATACTTCAGTAGTGGGGCTTTGAACTGTCTCTGTTGCAGACCTTGGAAACTTAATTTTTTTGGTTTCTTACTCCCCAGCCACATTTAACAGTGTTCTGTGCCATCATGCTGGCTACATGATCACAGAGTAGTCTCTGACAATGCTGGCTCTTTGGCTTAGTAATGGAGATGAGCACGGCTCTCTATGGTCGGATATGACTTGATAACCTTGCCAGTGGGGAATACCTTTACCTTTACTCCCCAGCCTGCATGACTATTTGAAATCTGCAAAGTTGTAGTCCACAAAAATAATCTTTCCAAACTCTGTAGATTCTTGAAGAGACAATTGGAAAGGCCTTCTCTGTCATGTACGGCTACCAGTTATTTGAACTGTCGCCTCTTCTGAACTATCCCCTAGATCCAATCTCTTAGGCACAATATACTGTGCACAGAGCAGCCCAACAAAAACAATTTCTGATTTCTGTGTAGAGGCTAGATATGTATACAGAGCTACATTTGCACAAATGTCTCTAGGCTGCTAGATAACTATTGGAGGTTATGTGGGATGGTAAGTGTATAAGAATAGCTATAGTTTAAAACAGACATGCACAAACCAAATATTGGCTAGAATCCTTTATTATGGTGTACTTCATGTATACTGAGCTGTGTAGCAGAGGCACTAAGAAACCTCATTGCAATGATTCATAACTGGACAAATGGCAAAAATGTTCTGACGTGCATTGGCACTCCCTACCCGTGCCAAGGCATAACATAACACAGTGGGACTGATGGGCCTTGGTCTCATTGTGCATTGGCCTGTTGTGCATCAGTCCAAAGCACATTGGTTACTTTGCTGGTTTCCCTGTGTAGTTTTCCTATGTAGTAATGTAACATCAGCTCTTTACTGGAAATGGACTTTACAGAACTGCCCAATTCTAATCCCCACACATATAACTCCACTTACAAAGACTTAATTCCACGTGATTCTGGGCATTGTTTGCAACTCACATTTAGAGGCTTTGCAGACCAGCCTAAAACGCTGGCCGGGGGGTGGAGTTGGGGCAGGGCAGCCACATGCCAGCCACCCCAACTCCACCCTGACGCTGTCCTGATGACGTGCACCCGTCCGCATGCCACACGATGTCAGGACGCCCTCCTGGCGCAGTGTGTACACACTCTGCACCAGAAGAGCATGGAAGAGCCGCAGTGCCAGCTCTTAGGGTGGTCTTTTGCCGCCCCTAAAAGGAGTGGCATTTTGTTGCTCTTTTGGGGGTGGCAAAAGGGAAGATCGGGGCTGCAGCATGCAGTTGCCGCAGCCCTGATCTGCCGCTCCCAGGGGCGGCTCTGTGCCATCCCAAAAGGCAGGTCTGTAAAGGTCCATAGTGGGTCAAAAAGGGCTTGATAAATCTACATTTTTTCCCTTCCTGCCTGCGACTAATAGGATGTGATAAAGTACTATAGTGAGTCAAACACATGAGTAAAGAGCAGTGTTTAGGCCATGGGTTAGAGGCTGCTAAATGAAGCTGCTATTGTTATAAATATTGGCCTTTCCTCTTCAAAAAAGAACTTATTTTCAGGTTTATGGTGAGTTCAAGAATAGCCATTCAGTTTCATAAGAAGTGAAGATGATTCAGTGTAAGTTACTTTGTAATATATCCTTTTGTATTTTGCAACTTCAGATTGGAGAACTCTTGAGCACTACTCACCCTGCCAATAAAGCCAGCTTAACACTTTTCTGTCCTGAGGAAGGGGACTGGAAGAATTCAAATCTTGACAGACATAATCTTCAAGATTTCATCAACATCAAACTCAACTCTTCCTCTATCTTGCCTGAAATGGAAGGACTTTCTGAATTCACAGAATACCTGTCAGAATCAGTGGAGGTGCCATCACCTTTTGATATCTTGGAGCCACCAACGTCAGGAGGCTTTCTGAAGCTTTCTAAGCCTTGCTGTTACATTTTCCCAGGTGGAAGGGGAGATTCTGCATTATTTGCAGTTAATGGGTTCAACATGCTTATCAATGGGGGTTCAGAGAGAAAATCTTGCTTCTGGAAACTCATCCGACATTTGGACAGAGTGGATTCAATACTGCTCACCCACATTGGGGATGACAACCTGCCAGGAATTAACAGTATGCTACAACGAAAAATAGCTGAATTAGAAGAGGAGCAATCTCAAGGCTCTACTACCAATAGTGACTGGATGAAAAATCTAATTTCACCTGATTTAGGAGTTGTATTTCTTAATGTCCCTGAAAGCCTAGGAAACCCTGATCCTAATTTCCAGTTAAAAAGAAGCATAGAGGAAGCCTGTTTTACACTTCACTACTTAAGCAAGCTGTCTATGAAACCAGAACCTCTCTTTAGAAATACTGGAAACAGCACTGAGCCCATTATCCTTTTTCAAAAAATGGGAGTGGGAAAACTTGAAATGTATGTGCTTAACCCAGTCAAAAACAGCAAAGAGATGCAATATTTCATGCATCAGTGGACAGGTACAAACAAAGATAAAGCTGAACTGATGCTACCAAATGGTCAAGAGATAGACATCCCAGTTTCCTATTTAACATCAATATCCTCTTTGATTGTATGGCACCCAGCAAACCCTACTGAAAAAATCATCAGAGTTCTCTTTCCAGGGAATAGTACTCAATATAGCATACTAGATGGACTAGAAAAACTCAAACATTTAGACTTTCTTAAGCAGCCAACTGTTACACAGAAGGACCTCACTGGTAACATGGCTGGTCCAGCAGTAAAACAAACAAAACTTAAACAGCGAACAGAGAGTAAGGAAAGTCTCAAGCCTGCCACAAAACCACTATCTAGCAAAACAGTCAGAAAGGAATCAAGAGAGGAGGCGCATGACACAGGGAAGACCAGTCCACCTGAAAAGACTCCAAAAGCAGAAAGTAAAGAGAAATCCACAGCAAAAAAGGATAAATCAGCAAAAGCTGAAACTAGGCTCTCTGTGACAGAAAAGGATTTGACAGCTAAGGAACTGCAGCTTGTGAAATCTGAACCAGCTGAAAAACAAGCAGCAGATGTCAAACCAAAAGTAATAAAGGAGAAACATGTGAGAAAGGATGTGAAAGTAAAATCTGAGGAAAAGCAAGAGGAGAAAGAAAAACCAAAGAAAGAGGTATCTAAGAGAGAGGAAAAAGCCCCATCTAAGAAAGAAGAAAAGCCTAAAAAGGAAGATGCCAAGAAAGATGTGAAAAAAGAAACTAAAAAAGAATCAAAGAAAGAAACTCTCCCAAAAGAATCTAAAAAAGAAGAGAGAAAAGAAATTAAAAAAGAAGAAAAGAAAGAGCCCAAGAAGCTTCTTAAAGAAACAAAGAAAACATCTGCCTCTTTGCCAGAGTCAAAAAAGACTGCCACAAAGCCTAAGCCACAAAAGAAGGAAGAGTCTGTCAAAAAAGAAACTGGGCTTCTTGGGAAACCAAAGGAAAAAGTTAAAAGCAAGTCACTGAAGAAAGAGATTAAAGTTTCAGAAACGCCAGCTGCAGCGACTGCTTTGGGGGCTGTTGCTGCAACAGTAGCAGCTGCAGGTGTAGCAGCAAGTGGAAAAGAACTTGAAGTTGAGAGATCACTCATGTCTTCCCCTGAGGATTTAACAAAAGACTTTGAAGAATTAAAAGCTGAAGAAGTTGAAGTGGTGAATGAAACAAAGTCTCAGGGAGATATAATAGAAAATGAAGACAAGTTAACTGATATAGAACGAAAGGAAGATTATGAAGTTGAGAAAGAAAAACCAGGTGGGCCCGCTGATTCTCCTGATGAAGGCATAACAACCACTGAACCTGAGGGAGAATGTGAGCAAACTCCTGAAGAGCTGGAGTCTGTAGGAAAGGATAGGGTTGATGACAATGAAAGGTTTGAAGATGAAGGAACTGGTTTGGAAGAATCTTCCGAGGCAGGTGACTATGAAGAAAAGGCTGAGACAGAGGAGGCTGAAGAACAAGGTGACAATGAGGAAGAAGGGGAACCTCTAGGCATCACACATCAAGATATGAAGGATACAGTAGATACTGAGGAGATTGAAAAAGAAATTACTAGAACACCTGAGTATGAAAAAATGAAAGGTTTGCAGTATGATGAAAAAGCAGAATTTACAGCCAAGGGTGAAGAGCAAGATGAAGAAAATGTAGATGAAACAGTTGAAAAGGCAGAAACAGAAGAGACTGAAGAAGAAGCTGAGGAGGAAGACAAAACTGAGGATGTCAGAGATGAAGAAGAAACTGAGAAAATAGAAGTGGAAGAGGACTATGTTATGGCTGTGGTGGATAAAGCAGCAGAGGCTGGTGAGATTGATACCAAATATGGCTTCCATATAATCACTCCAATGAAGCACTTTGAATCGCAATCTCCTGCTAAGGAACCAGCATCTTCAATCCAGGATGAAACTTTACCTGGTGGTTCAGAAAGTGAAGCAACTGTTTCAGATGAAGAAAACAGAGAAGAGCAGCCTGAGGAATTCACTGCTACTTCAGGTTATACCCAATCCACTATTGAAATATCCAGTGAACCAACTCCAATGGATGAAATGTCGACTCCAAGAGATGTGATGAGTGATGAAACTAATAATGAAGAAAGTGAATCCCCTTCCCAAGAATATGTTAACATTACTAAGTATGAGTCAGCTCTGTACACTCAAGATTTTACTAGGCCTAAACCTCCTGAACTTCCTGATGCTTTCAGTGGATTATCTGAAGGATCTAAAACAGATGCTACTGAAGGTAAAGATTATAATGTTTCAGCTTCTACTATTTCACCACCTTCTTCTTTAGAGGAAGACAAATTCAGCAAATCTTCCTTCCAAGATCTGTACCACCAACAAGATAATGAAGTCAAAAGCACTGGAAAATTAGAAATTTCTGAACCTTTGGATGAGAAGCATAGCCCAATAGATGAAAGTCCAATCCCTCTGTCACCAGTTGCTAGAACACCTCTTAGTGAACGTAGTGTGAATTTCTCCCTGACTCCCAATGAGATTAAAGTGTCATCTGAACCTACAGCTCTCACAGCATTGTCTGAAAAACATCATGAAGGCCAGGAAGAGCATTGCACCAGTCCTGATGATAAAACATTAGAAGTGGTGTCTCCTTCCCAATCGGTTGCTGGTAGTGCTGGACATACCCCTTATTATCAGTCTCCCACGGATGAAAAGTCAAACCAACTTCCATCTGAGATGGCTGGAAAAGCAACAGAAGCTCCAATCAGTTTTGAAATTAGTGATGCCAAAGATAATATTGATAAAAACAGAATAAGCCCAATGGATGAACCAGTGCCTGACTCTGAATCTCCATTTGAAAAAGTGCTTTCACCTTTACGAAGCCCACCGCTTATAGGTTCAGAGTCTTCCTATGATGCATTTTTGAGTGCTGATGTTAAATCTCCCCCTAGAGAAGCAGAGAGTCCCTTTGAAAAGAGTGAAAAAGATGGATCTCCCTTGCAGAAGAGCCCAGTTTCTGAGGTTACTTCTACAAGTGTTTCCCAAGAACAGCAAGGTGAAAAAGACATGCAGCTTGCACCATCAAATTCAGACTTTGTCCTAGAAAAGAAAAAGGATGACCTAGAAGCTTCTGAAACTCAGTCTGTATCTATTTTGGATGAAAGGAAGCTAGGAGAGGTTTCTCCTACACAGGTAGATATTAGTCATTTTAGCTGTTTCAAGGAAGACACCAAAATGTCAATTTCTGAAGGTACAGTCTCTGATAAATCGGCAACTCCTGTTGATGAAGTTGTAGCAGAAGACACTTATTCACATATTGAGGGTGTTGCCTCTGTTTCCACAGCATCTGTTGCTACTAGTTCCTTCCCAGAACCTACCACCGATGATGTATCTCCTTCACTGCATGCTGAGGTTGGATCCCCTCACTCAACTGAAGTAGATGATTCTCTTTCTGTATCTGTTGTACAAACACCAACAACATTTCAGGAAACTGAAATGTCTCCATCTAAAGAAGAATGCCCAAGACCTATGTCAATTTCTCCCCCAGATTTTTCTCCTAAAACAGCAAAGTCAAGGACACCTGCTCAAGATCATAGGTCTCCTGAACAATCAACCATGTCTGTTGAATTTGGACAAGATTCACCAGAGCAGTCTTTGGCAATGGACTTTAGCAGACAGTCTCCTGAACATCCCATAGTAGGTGCTACTATGCACCATATATCTGAAAATGGTCCAACTGAAGTTGATTACAGCCCTTCAGACATGCAGGAACACACTTTTCCACATAAAATATCACCAGTGGACCAAGCATGTTATAGTCATGAGAAGGATATTTCAGAGATCATTTCAGTTTCTCAGATAGAGGCTTCACCCTCTTCCTCCTCAGTCCATACACCTTCACCAGCAAGTTCTCCACTGCAAGAGGAAACTATATTAGGTGTTACCCAGCCTCATGATATGCCATTACATTCTGCATTTTCATCAGAAAAAATGCAGACCCTTGGAGAAAAACTTTCACCAAAGTCTGACTTGTCTTCATTAACACCACGAGAATCTTCTCCTTTATACTCACCTGGTTTTTCAGATTCACCTCCTGTGATTAAAGAAACAACTACCACTTGCCAGTCACCTCCTTTATCATTGCACATGTCCCCAGATAAATCATTTGGTTATCATACCTCAGTACTTCAGGATACTCTAACAAAACATAGTCAAGAGCTTCTAAGCTGTACAGAACAAGAAGATGCTGGGGAAACTACAAGGTTACCTGAAGCTCTTAATTATTCTTATAATGGGACTGGAAAAATTATGAAGTCACCAGAGGATATTAGTTATTCCTATGAAAAAATAGAGAAAGTTACAGGATCTCCTGAAGCTCTTGATTATTCCTATATTGCCACAGGGAAAACCAACAGATCTCCTGAGACTGATAGTTATTCCTATGAAACAGCAGGGAAAGCCACTAAATCACTAGAAGCCTTTGATTATTCCTGTGAAACCCCACCTAGATTATCTGAATCTGTGAGCTACTCTTATGAAATCACTGGGAAAACAAGCAAATTACCTGAAACTATCAACTACTCTTATGAGAGCACTGGAAAAACTAGCAAATCACCTGAGACAGTCAGTTACTCTTATGAAGTGACTGGGAAAACTACCAAGTCACCGGACACAGCTAGCTACCATTATGAAGTTGATAAATATTTTGCTTCAGAAAAAACAGAAACTCGTCAAGATGTTGATTTATGCCTTGTCTCTTCTTGTGAATACAAACACCCCAAAACTGAACTTTCACCTTCATTTATTAATCCTAACCCCTTAGAATGGTTTGCAAGTGAGGAACAGCCTCAAGAACAAGAGAAACCATTGACTCAATCTGGAGGAGGACAACCACCTTCAGGAGGAAAACAACAAGCACGTCTATGTGGCGAAACTCCTCCAACCTCAGTAAGCGAATCTGCTCCATCACAGACTGACTCAGATGTGCCGCCTGAGACAGAAGAGTGCCCTTCCATTACGGCAGATGCTAACATTGATTCAGAAGATGAATCTGAAACCATTCCAACAGATAAAACCATCACGTATGAACACATTGACCCTCCACCAGTCCCAATTCAAGATCGTAGCCCTTCACCTAGACACCCTGATGTTTCAATGGTAGATCCAGAAACCTTGCCCATTGATCAGAACTTAGGGAAACCTTTGAGGAAGGATTTGAAGGAAAAAACAAAAACGAAAAAACAGGGCACGAAGACCAAGTCTTCTTCTCCTGCTAAGAAGAGTGACAGCAAATCAAAACAGGTGGCTTCACCTAAGCCTGTTGGTTTGAGGGAATCATTGGATAAAGTTTCAAGAACAGCTTCTCCAAAGAAAAAAGAGTCAGTGGAGAAAGCTGCCAAAAATATCTCTACGCCTGAGATAAAATCTTCCCGCAATGAGGAGAAAGATAAGGAAACCAAAAATGCAGCCAATTCCACAACATCAAAATCAGCAAAGACTACAACTGCAGGTAAGATTATGGAAGTAGGAGCAACACATGTTTTCTTATGACATTAAGTAAAAATTTGAGCACAGTGTGGTAATATTTTTGTTATCTTTTTTATACTTTATTTTTTACAATTATAACATATATACATTTCATCCAACTATTTTACATACAAATGTTCTGTCATAACATAAATCATTATATTTTTTTTATACTTCCTAAATATCTCAGATGTGGATCACCATATATCTTCTTTAATCTTCTTTGCAGTCTTATTTTTAATTATTTTTGGTTATCAATCCATACAGTTTTCTCAGAGTCTAAACTCCTTTTTTATTGTTATTTCCCTTTTTCTTCTTTAATAAATATTTTTCTGTCTCACATTGTTACCTACACCTTACTTCCATCTAAGTTTACAAAATTCATTTATTGGGAACCATTCTTCCTCTATGTCATTTGTATCTTTCTGATTGAGGCGACAAGTTAAGATGTCCATTTCTATCATTTTTGCTAAATTCAACAACCAGTCATCGATTGATGGTGTTTCTTTATTTTTCCAGTTTTGTGCGAGAAATAACTTTGGGGGGTTGCAGACTGCCAGAAATAGTGTGAATTCAGTCCACTTTTAGGGTTAGGGTTAGTGCTAGGGAATCATGGGAACTGTTATTTTTCTGAGACATTGAGCCTTCTCTGTCAGACAACTCTGATGCCACAATAAAATACAGTTCCCATGGTTCCCTAACTCTAACCCTAACCCTAAAAGTGGACTGAATTCACACTATTTCTGGCAGTCTGCAACCCCCCTTTGCTGCTGTAATCATATATAATAAGATTCGCCAATGTTTTTTTCTCAATCTGAGGCGGTATTTTATTCAGCATGTTGAGAAGGTCTCAGTTCATAATTTATTTTTAGTGTCCTTTCAATCATAGTATGTATTTTCTTCCAGTACATCTTAAGTTTTGGGCATCACCACCACACATGAAATCATGATCCTGTCTTCTCCTGGCACTTCTAACATTCACTAGAATTTGTCTTGTAGATTTTTGCAATTTTTATTGGGGTCAGGTGCCATGTTTGCTCCATTTTCCAGTAGTTTTAAATCTTGTGATTCTGTGAAATTTTTTTTGCTTTTTGTTTTTGTCCTGGCATAATTCCAGCTTTCCAAGTCAATAACTTTGTCACAGTCTGAAGCCCATTTTGTCATTGCATTGGAAATAAAATCATCTTCCTGTTCTCGATTCATTGATAATTTATATAAACCCACTGTTTTCTTGTTACATGAGCCAAGAAGGATCTTATCGAACTCTGGGGCATCATCTCCAAATTTTTGTATTTTTGACCCTTTATGAACCTTTCCTTTACTTGCATATATAGGAGCCAGTGCATTTTGGGGTCCAGTTGAGTTAATTCATTTAATGGTTTCATTTTGTAGTTGTTTGGTTCTACTTTATAGTCTTGGTAGGAAAGCCATCTGTCCGGTCACTTCCCTCTTCCTAGAAATGCCTCCTGGGGTGAAGTCCAGAGAGGTATTTTCCTTCTTAAAGTTTTCCCCATTCCCATTCTGTTCAAGATTTGTGTCATGCATCTCCAGTTCATGTTGTTGAATGCTTTTTTCACATCAACAAAAATTAGGCCTAACATTTTTTGTTGTTTCTTTCATAATATTCTAAAACATTCAGGGCCAATCTAATATTTTTCATGATTGGTAGTTAGAGACTTGAAGAACCAGGACAGCATTTTAGTGAAAATTAACTATTGCGTTTATTCTGGATTCTAAGACATGCAAACTACTCCATAGCTGGTAAAATGGACTCTGAATTTTCCCAGGTTAAACAACATTTTAAAATCCCTTTGTCCAGCTCCCCTTCCCACACTTGCAAGCAGGGCCATTTGTCCATATGAAGAGAGCTTTGAAGTTCACCCCTTTCATTCTTATCTTCCCCATCTCCCAAGGAAGGAAGGAAGGAAGGAAAGCATCCTCAATAAAGGTCATAAAAAGCTCCAGGTTTCCTGCTCCAGACATCTGTTCCCCCCCAATTCACATTTGCTTTGTCAGATCCCTATCACAAGCACATTTAATTCCTCCCTTATCTCCATCACATTTTGTTTTCCCCCTTACATTCATCACATTTTGTTGTAAGATCCCTATGAGAATCATAGGATCATGACACTTTGCCATCCCTGAAATATCTTTTATATTCAAAACATATCAATCCCCTCCCGACTTATCAGGAAATTGTCCATGAAACATGACACTATTTTCTTTCATCTGTTTTGAAGAAAGGAAACCCGTTTGGTCTTCATATATATATATATTCTATAATAATGTTTTTTAGCCTTTCTGCCAAAGTAGCTGCCATAATTTTATAATCAATATTCAGAAGGGATATGGGCCTATAATTTGAAACTTCTTTCTCATCTTTTCCTTCTTTTGGAATCAATGTAATGTTGGCATTCTTCCACAGATCTGTTATTCCATTGTTCTTTATGTTGTTTAACATTCTTTGGAGAGGTATTTTTTTTTTATCTCATCTTGGAATTTTTGTAATACCAGGCAGTGAATCTGTCTGGCCCTGGTACCTTGTTTACTTTTAGCTTCTTTATTGCCTCAACGATCTCTTCTATGGAAAAAGCCACATTTAGTAATTTTTGATGTTTCTCGTCTATTTGCACAATCTCTTGTTTATCCAAATATTCTTTTATTAAATCCAGGTTCACCTCTTCTTTATTATTTCAAATTTCAAAAAAGCATTTTCTATGTCTTTTTGTTTGTTGATTATTTTCCCCTCTTCTTTTAGTTCTATTATTAGTTTCTTTTCCTTTCCTTTTCTCAGTCTGTTTGCCAACCACTTTCCAGGTTTGTTTGCACTCTCAAAATATTGTTTAATGTATTTCATTTGCTTCTTGATTTCAGCAGTTAAAGTCTTATTTGTTTCTTCAGCCACTTCAAGTGTTTGTTTTTCCTGTCGTTTGTTGGATCTTTGAATAATATTTTTGTTGTCTTTATGTAGCTATAAGTGTTTGACAAAAGCAGTTATTTACAGAAGGACCATTACTGCAATCTGAAATCAATTTATACCAGAGACTTTTGCTTGTATAATTTTTGTGTCATCCTTTATGACTGCTCAATTGCATTTTGATGAACAGATATTTATCTAGGTTTTTCATTTAAATAATAATAATAATAGCTGCATTTCTGTACATTGTGGGAATTAGCTACTACTTTTTATTAACAGCCATGATTGTTTTAGGAATAGTGGAGTTATGCTACTGTTTTTCCAGCTTGTAGCACATAGACAACATCAATATATTCATGCTTGTGCATATATATGATGCAACCCCAGTCCAATTAATTGTTCTGAGACACTCGAGTTTAAAGACTATACAGTATTTTGAGTGCAGAAGTAATGCAGGTGTGTGGAATGTTGCCCCCTGATCTTCCCATGTTTTCTAGACTACAGTTCCCACAATCACCTACCTTTGAATATGCTGTATGGGGCTTCTGGGTGTTATAAGCCAAAACTGTTGGAGAGCCAATAGTTCCTCACTCCTGTTTTACAGTGTGCTGTGGAATCCATCCCAGAAAAGGGGAAGACCATAGCTATTAAATTTCTCATTTACAATGTTGGTTTTTTGTGAAGAATATGGGGTAAAATGAATGACCACAGTGAACAATGAAATGACTCAGATTCCTTCATGAAACCCTGACAACTGCACATGATGACTAAAATCATGTGCATTTTGTTGCTGCTATTTGCCATGAAGTTGACTTTGATTTACGGTGACCCTATCAATGAGAGTCCTCCAAGATCCTCGGTTATCAACTGCTCTCCCCAGGTCTTGCAAACTCAGAGCCACTGCTTCCGTGATTGAATCAATCCATTTTTAGTGCAGTCTCCCCCTTTTCCTACTGCCTTTTACTTTTCCAGCATTCATCTTTTCCAGTGAGTCACATCATCTCATGATATATCCAAAGGATGACAACCTCAATTCAGTCATCTTCACTTCTAGTGAGAGCTCAGGCTTGATTTGCTCTGAGACCCATCAATTTGTCGTTTTAGCAGTCCATGGTATCTGTAGAACTCTTCTCTAGCACCTCACTAGAAATTAGTTTATTTTCTTCCATCAGTTTCCTTCACTGTACAAACATAAGCATTAGAAGTTGCCAATATTAAGCAATTTCTGTTATGATAGTATTTCTGTATTGCCCATAGTTTCCCACATTTCTTCAGTACAATTGCAGTTAATTTGTGCTATCCATATTGCACATTGTATCTTTATTACTACTATAGCTCATTGGATTCTCCTGATCTCTGATCTCCTTTGAAGAGGTATAATTACCCTGTATGCCACCACTGTAAGTCTCATTATCTGTGCTTTCTTCTTTTGGACTTTGATTTGATGTGTTCCTTCTGTTTGTCTTGTTGATCCTCCTTATATTTCATCTCCCTTTACTAGTGGGTGTCTGTATCATAAGCACCACTTACTGGGAGTGTCTTTGTATGAAAGGAGCATTAAACAACAACAACTACAACAAACTGACATAGGGCCGATGCAGACGGCCTGAAAGGGGCGGATCTGTGCCGCCCCTTGGAGCGGCAGATTGGGGCTGTGACAACCACACATTGTGGCCCTGATCCTCCTTTTTGCCATCCCCAAAAGAGCAGGCAAATGTTGCTCCTTTTGGGGGCAGCACCCTTAGAGCTGAAGCAGTGGCTCTTTTGTGCCCCTTTGGTGCAGCGTGTGTGCACACTGCACCAATGGGGCACTCTGACTCCACACACTGTGCGGACGGGCGTGTGGCATCGAGGCGGAGTTGGGGCAGCCGGCATGCGGTCGCTCCACCTCAACTCCACCCCATAGGCTGGCCTAAAGTGCTGGTCTGCATCCTCCCATAGTAGGAACCAGTGAATGGTAAAGAATTGATGTTGATGAGACTAGAACTGAAACCTGAAACGTTGATGGCATTAAAACCTACCTTAACAACTTTCAAGATATCAAAGTGATTGCTTTCCTGTAAAGTTCTTGCCACTTTCCTCAGAAGTTTTTCATTCATTACAGGAGAATACTTCTTTCATTCCCAGACTGGGGT
The DNA here is from genome assembly GCA_026167975.1 of Phrynosoma blainvillii. Lineage (NCBI taxonomy): Eukaryota > Metazoa > Chordata > Lepidosauria > Squamata > Phrynosomatidae > Phrynosoma > Phrynosoma blainvillii. The sequence goes on along the minus strand of JANUYF010000002.1, from coordinate 55,046,943 downwards.
TGCATCATTAGTATTATATATGTGTGTGTTAGAACAGGGGTAGGCAACTTATAGATCTCAGTTGCAGACAGCACAGCAAATGGTAAGGGATGAGAGGAATTGTGGAACACCTGGAGAGCTTACTCCTGTAATTAGAAGATCATGTTTTGCCATGGTTCTGCTTGGTGTCCTTTTCTTAAAGGATTTTGTCAGTTTTCTTTTGGTTCTGAAACCTAATCAGCCTTTCAACTATCATTATGAATAGTGATCATTCCTGTTTCTTCCTGTTTGGCAGCAATGCCACAAAAAGTATCACCAGGCACAGAAATTGCATGGTTAAGGACTCTGCTATAAATTATATTGAATAATTACATTCATTGTTTTCTCACTGCTTGGTGTGTGTGTATGAACTTTCTTTATCTGTCTGTCTGTCTCTTTATCGGAGACCATGTGTGTTTGTGTGTGTGTGAGAGAGAGAGAGATTGAGAGAAATAAATACAGGAATATTCTACAGAGGAGGCAAAGTGGATGCATTGGGGGCCCCTGAGATTTCTGCCACACCAAATGAAAGATTCCTTAGCCCCTGAATTTCTAGCATTTCAGTAACTTAAAACTTCATTTGAAAAAAAACTATTTCTATACAGTTAGGCATCCAAAGAAACAGGTGCAATCACCAAGGATATGAGAACACAGCAAATATAAGTGTTCAAGGTGTGAATACAGTTGTCCCTTGGTATCGGTGGGAATCCATTCCAGAGCCCCCGCGGATACTACGTTTGCGAATGCTCATCCCATTGACCCCAATGGCGGCGTGTGCATGCAGCTACGCTGCCATTGGGGACAATGGGACAAGTCTTCCCTCCCTCCCTCTGTGAGGCTTCCCTGGGGACAGAGGCTGCAGCCCTGTCAGCTGCAGAGAGTCATTGCTGGTGCAGAGCCTTGGGGTTTGGGGGCAGAGACTCTGAGACCCAAGCCCCTATGCTGGCTCCCTGCAGCTGATGGGGCTCCAGCCTCCATCCCCAAAGCTAAGCCCAGGGCAGAAGCCTCGCAGGGGGAGGAAGGTGGTGGTAAGGATAAAAGGAGAGAAGGGTGGAAGGAGGGAAAGAGGGAGGGAGGACTTGTCACATTGTCCTTTCTTCCTCCCCTCCCTCCCTCCCTCCCCCTGTGAAGCTTCTGCCTTGAGCTTAGCTTTGGGGGTGGAGGCTGGAGCCCCATTGGCCGAAGGAAAATGGCGTAGGGTCTTGGGTCTTGGAGCCTCCACCTCCAATCCCAAGCCCCTGCGCGGGCACTGACTCCATGCAGTTGACCAGGCTGCAGCCTCCATCCCCAAAGCTAAGCCCATGGAAGCTTTGCAAGGGGAAGAAGGAGGGAAAGAAGGCGGGCGGGAGAACTTTTCCCATTGTCCCCAATGGTGGCATGGCTGCATACATGCGCCGCCATTGGGGACAGCGTGGGCTTGCTATCCGCGAATGATCGAATCAGCGAATGGCAAGTCCATGGATACCGAGGGACAACTGTAATTTTCTCACTGTCTACAATGCTAGAAATTTTGAGAATGAAGGAAAATTTCATTGAGAAACTCTTATGGGAGGTAGTGCCTGCAAACTGCCCTGCCCCAGTATCTACACCCTTGAATGAATAGAGTATCTATGTCTCTGTCAATATCTACAGTATTTTGATGTCACCAAATAACAAAACAGGGTTGTTTTTTTCTTTCCCCCTTGCCTTATTAAACCTTTGAGTATACAATTTTCATATGCGAGCAGTCATTTAGAATCAATAGAACGGCAACACAAATTGGCAAGGAAAAGTGTTTGAGTGTCACAGTTGGGGAGGGTGTGAGGAACTGATGCTGTGTACAACTTTGAAATATATCATTATTATTTCTTTTTCCTTTTTTAAAATAAGGACCTGGAAGTGGAAAACCAACAAAATCTATAGCTGTGCCTCCAGGACCACCAGTGTATTTGGACCTGGTCTATATTCCCAACCACAGTAATAGTAAGAATGTTGATGTTGAGTTTTTCAAGAGGGTGAGGTCCTCCTACTACGTGGTGAGTGGGAATGATCCTGCTGCTGAAGAACCAAGCAGGGCAGTCCTGGACTCCCTGCTGGAGGGAAAAGCGCAGTGGGGAAGCAATATGCAGGTAAGCTGTCCAGTATTCCCAAATTGAAATCTAAAAATAAAATAGCGTCAGAGAGCTGGGGGAAACTTACTAAATTTAGACATTGAACTTGGACTTGTTATTTGATACCACTCTATCTTTGAACTTTATCTAGTCAAAATGGGGGGAAATGGTTCCATCTCACATGCTGATTTTTTTTTTTTAAAACTATTTGAGTAGGGAGGGAATCTTCTGTATAAAAAATATCTCACTATTATCTTTCAGGAAGGATGGGCAGGAGCAGTTGGATGGACTGACAAGATTTCTGTTGAGGAAGGTTGAGCAAAGAGGATTTAAAGAAGGGATCTGTTGAAGGGTTTAAAGCAGGGATGCAGGCAAGAGGAGGGTTTAAAGCAGGGATGCAGGCAAGAGGAGATGGAAAGAGAGATGGTAGCATTTGGATGGACTGACAAGATTACTGCCAGGGACTGAGGGAGGATGGGCAGGGGGAAATTAAGCATGAACTATACAGCAAGGAGGTAGAAGGAAGGTGTGGGATGGTGTGGGAGCATCTTGGTGTTTCAGCAAGCAGAGGATTGTTTACATCAAGGTGTGGCAAGTGATGCTGGCTATTTCAAGTAGCAAGAGTCTCTACGTTTTTGCAGGGAAGGGTTCCAGAAACTTGGGGGACCACACTTTTGGGTCTGGTGGGCTGCATGTAGCCACATTTTACCCACCCTTGAACTAGGGTTACACTACACACATAGTGAACTGTTACTGTTTCTAACTATTAGGTTATTTTAGAAAGGGTTTCGAAGTTCTGCCCCCAAGAGCCATTGGATTTAGTAGATCTTATTCTCTGCCTACAAAGAAGGGGTGATGGGAGGAAAAGTAGGAATATCAGGCCCAGGAAAGGAAGAGGCATCTAGCAGGGTTTTGGATATGGTGTTTTGTGATCTAAATCTAATATTTTGAATATTCAGTGAGAAGTTCTTCACCTTAAATGTTTGAGAACTCTTTTCTGAGGTAATATTTCATTAGCAACATGGGAGGGTCAAGTTATGGAAAAGCAAAGCTGGGGTGTGTGTTACTTTTTGAACTGCAGCTTCAAGAATCCCCCAACCAATATGGTCATGCTTTGTGAAGATTCTCAGTTGTCCAAAAATGTAGCCTTTTCAAGCACTATATGGCTTAATGTTAGCTTAATCTTGAAGCAATATAAATATATGGTAGTGGTTTACACAGGCAAATTTAGAATTCTGAAAAATTCTGACATTCAAGAGCTTGTCAGGTAAGAATGGCTTAAGTAAGAATGATGCACCTTGACTGGCTCCTTGGCATCACGGTATGATCCACAAAGATTTTATTCTTTTGTTAACCATGAGTATTTAAAATATATTAATTTAACTGTAAGTACTTAAGGTACATATTTTCCAAAAGGGGTGATTAGGATTTAGTGGTGAGACTTCTCACCATGATTTGTTTTTAATGATGATTAATGCATTATGTCTAATCTTAAATGTGCCCTATGTTCTTGTGTTGCAGGTGACTTTAATCCCAACCCATGATTCAGAGGTGATGAGGGAATGGTATCAAGAAACCCATGAGAAACAACAGGATCTTAACATCATGGTTTTGGCAAGCAGCAGCACTGTTGTCATGCAAGATGAATCTTTCCCTGCATGCAAGATTGAACTTTAAAAAAAAGCAAAGAGCAAAAAGCAATGCTTCGCAACTTTAAACTTTGTTTCCAGAAATTCTTCAATCTGAAAACACCTTTTCTAAAAATGTAATCCATCTAATTCAGCTGCCGAACTATATATACCTGCCAAATGCTATACTGTATCACAGTGATGCAAGTCATTAATTTATTTTCTTCAGTCTTTGCTGATTGCTAAGGGAAATAACTTCCCACCATAGGGTTCAAATTATTGCAAAAACCGCAGATCCAGGTTCATCTCTGCTGAAAACTTGGAAACCATGCACTAGCAAACACTGCTGACTTCTGCCAGGTTAGAGGCATTTGCCCTTGAGAGAAACAAGGAGAATAAAGGGGGGGGGGGGGGAAGAGAGATTGAGAAAGAGAGAGAGAGAGAGAGAGAGGAGAATAAAACCATTAGTCCTGCATTACTCTCAAAGCAATAAATGTATTGCTTCCTGACGTCTGCCATCACATAAATAGAAAGAAGTGTGTTTGCATCAGTCTGAGTTTATTGCAAGATTGAGCATTAATTTATTGGTAAATTATCTGAAATATTTAAGTGAAACTGAGCATGGCTTTGAAAGGACACGAGAGCCAAAACACTCCTTTACTGTTAGCAACTTCACCTTTAACGCTTCATACTCACATAACATAATTCTCTTAGGCAATACTGTGCAAATTGTTTCAACTCCATTTAATTTGACATGCAAACATGTTGGTCTAAGGCATGCTCCCAGGAAAAGCCCACCTAGTCCTCTTAAATTTGACAAAAACGTGTGTGCTGAAACACCCAAGTCACAGTCAAGTTTACTGAAGCAAAATACCAAAGCAGTTGGGAGCACATATGGTTGAGAATTTGCCTTAGAAAGTGACTTGAATGTACAAAGATACTTGATGCACTTATTTTTTAATGCAAAATAGGACATTTCTAAACCATCTGTGTAGGATTATAGTTACACCAGTACAGAAGTATGCCTGTGCATGTGTGCTACTGGAAATCTCTCTAATTGGTCAGTTTGGTGCTATGAATTATGTATGTAAGTTGAACACTTCATTGGTGCACCTGAAGAGCAACCCCTTTTTTTAAATGTTTTTTCTTGCTTTCCTTTTTTCCTGCTTTATGGAAGTATGGAAGAAAGGGTGCCCAGTACCAGAAATGCAAAACTTAACAAACATATACAGAATGTTGCAAAAAGGTTCTCCGCACATCTGTACAGTCTTTTGAAGCCTTCCTTTGTCTTATGTCATTTTGACTGTTAATTTAAGAGTGAATATGGAAACAAACATACAGAAGGATTTTTTTTAGCTCTGCACAGACTTTTAATAGTTGAATTTTTAAACAGAAGTTTTGTTTACAGGAAAATGCAAAGAAAAAAACATTCAGGTGAAGGCAGTGTAATTTCCTCTTTTTTTTTTGTAAGGTAGCTTTTAAAGACAATGCATAGGTTCGGTGAAAAAGGAAATTTAATGTAGCAGTAATGTATTTACTGAACACAGTTTAGTACCAAGAATTATTTTGCAGGGGGCATACTAACAAATATTGTTATGTGGTAATGATTAAAGAACTTAGGATGGAGAGGCTAGTTGTCTTCCTTTTAAACAGAAGGTAGTCTAGATTCTGAGGTGGCCCATGGATGCAAGTACATTAAATAGTTTCTTGTTGCAGCAATATCTTTTCATGGTATCAGTGAAAGCATTGTATGTTCAGATGTTGCAGCATACATCCTCAGTGATGCTTTGAGTAACCCTGTTGTACTTCTCTCAAACTGCCCAGTGCTGCTGATTGAGGTTAACAAAGTCCCCTAGACTTTGGATTTTCTTTCTCTTAAGTCAAATTAGCACAAGGAAGTAAAACAGTTTGTTTTCTCATAATTTACACAGCTCTCTGAAAAGTTTAACTTGGGCAGTGTATATGTTGCATTCGGTAAGAACACAGACCAATGGCAGGATTTGGTTTGGAACACAGGATTCAGCTTCCTAAAAATCAAAACTCTTTAAAAAATAAAGAAAAGTTTCTAACCCATAATGCTAAAAGGAGAAGGCAGATTACTTGCTGTTCAGGATTTCTGGTAGTCAGAGTGTAGGTTTTAGGTACCCTGTAAAGCCTTTCCCCAAGAACAAGAACAAAATATGCATAGTTTAGGTAGAATTCAACCTTAGTTGTTACAGAATTGGGATTGCCCACAATTTTGATTAAATCATGGACATTCTGAGTACTCACAGCCTAAGTAAAACCTACCAGTTATGAAAATTATTAAATTCTTAAAGAATTGGAAAAGCATAAAATTTTTCATAGCTGAATCTTCTTAGAGTTGTTACTGGTGCTGATACAGTACTTTTGAGGACCAGGCTGCATGTTATCACTACATGTATTGAAAACCATTCTGTTTACGTTGCAGTTCTCTAAAGGATTTACATAAACTCGTTTCTTCTGTAATAGGAATTTGTATTGTTCTGTGCCAATAATTTTTGCAGAAGGCTTTGATTCCATTAAATAGTTGGACAATGGCAGCATTTTATTTTCTATTTGCTGTATTATTTATTTCAATTGTTAACATTTGTCTATTTTTGTTTTATTTTATAAATGTGCATTTGCACTGCTAATTTTTTATATTTTTAAAATACTACTCCAGACTCCTTTTAATTTGTGTCATGTTGCCCTGTTAATGCTGTGAAATATTGTTTGTTAAATGTTTTGTGCATTTTAAAATTCTAATATTTTATTTTTGTTTGACAACTTTAGAAATGCTGCTTTATTTATTCTTTTATCCTGATGGTACTTCAAATACTTGTGTTCTTGTGGGTTCCTGTGATTTTTATGGGAAAAATAGACATGAAAGCACTATTAAGTTTGGCCCAAGTTTGTAAAAAAATATCCCTGTGACTGTGGTTCAAAAGATGAAAGAAAGCACATTGTGGAAAGAAGCAGAATTGCTGAGTTCATGGTTCTCTACGCTTCTAATGTTAGCATCTTGATGCTAAACATGGCTTTGCACCACAGTAAAGAGTCCCAATATTCAGACTCTTGTGCAGGGCACATTTATCCTGCTTTGTTGCCTTTATGTTGAAGTACGTCTTGTACCAGGAAGCTCAAATTCCCACCTTTGTTGCTATGTTATTAAATATTACTTATTGCTTGCTCCTATCCCAGCTCACCAGTGGCTATTAAACAGATAGCTTTGCTGCATCTACTGAATGGTGGTGCAACCTTAACAGAGCATTCAACCACACTGGATGAACCAGCACACTCCTGTCAATAATGCATTATGTGCTGTTGCTGGTAGTCCTGTGCTGAGTATATATATATATATATATATATATATATATATATATATTATTGTATTGCATCCTGAGCTTTGCTTTGCTATCAATTACCTGCAAACCTTTTACAGCCTAATCCTACACTGAATGTTTACTTAGAAGCAAGTCTTGCTAAGATCAGTGGGGCTTCATCTTAGATGTCCAGGAATCAGAGCTCAGAACAATTATTTATTAGGGAGAAAGCTCTCAGAATTCCCCAGTCCACCTTTCTGAACTTGGCCAGAAATAGAAAGTTAGTCTATCTAGTTACTAATGCAATATTCCATATATTCATTTTCCCCCCAGAAATGATTTTATTTTATTGTTGTTGGTTTTTAAAATCCACTTTGCAATTAAGCAGAATTTAAAGCATTTTGTCAGGTGGGAGTATATTTCACTAACTTGTTGCCAAAAAGAGAGAGGAGAATGTAGTTATATCTGAGCAATGATACTGTGGCTAGTCTGAAAATTGTCACTTGAAAGACTGCTCTTAACAAGGCTGCTTCTTTTAATGAAAAAAATGTTATTTTATTCATTGTTCAGCATTAAAGAACAATATTGCAGGCATATGCACTGCCTTGCAGAATTATTCATCCCTCTCTGATTGTTCCACATTTTGTCGTGTTACAATCTGGAGCTGAAATAGATTTAATTGGCATTGTTACCACTTGATATACACTAGGTACTGAACACTATGAAGGCACAAAATATTTTTTGTGGCACAAAAATTAAGTAAGCAAAACCAGTCTGGCACTTGTTGGTTGTCTAAGGTTTCCCTGAGTCAAAACTTAAATGAAGTACCTTAGGAAGCAGTTGCAGCTATAAATCATCTTGGGTAGCTTTGCTGTAAAAAAACTTCCTGTTCATTTCCTGCTCCATCTCTGTTAGGTTGGGTGGGGACTACTGGTGATCAATAACTTTTAAGATCTGTCACAGATCCACAATTGGGTTGAGGCCTAGGCATTGATTTGGTCCATTTTATGACATTCCAGTTCCTGCTTTTAAACCATGCCAGTGTTATTTTGCTTGTTTGTCGAGGGTTATTGTCTTTCTGGGAAGGTGAACCTCCACCCAGTCCCAGGTTCCTTGCAAACTTAAACTTGTCGTCTTCAGTGTTGCCCTATGCTTATCTCCATGTCTTTTACCCTCAATCTTGGCCAGTTTCCTAGTCCATGCCAAGGAAAAAAATCCCCACAAAATAATGCCACCACCATGCTGCACCATAGGGATGGTGTTTTCAGGACTATGTGTACTGGTGGCTTTGTGATGCACATAGCATTTTGTGAAATTACTAAGCAGTCCATTCTTGTCTCATCAGACCGGAGAATCTCTTTGTACGTTTGCCTAGCCTCCCACATGCCTTTTTGAAAACTCCAAATAATTTTTGATCTGAGTTTGTTTCAGCTGTGACTTTCTTCTTGCTACTCTTTCACAGAGCACAGCTTTGTAGACTATCTGGCTGATAGCTGTCTCATGGATGATTTCTCCTATCTCAGCTGCAGCAACCTTAGGCTTCTTCAAAGTTAACACTGATCTCTTGGTTGATAATGCCCTCCTCACCTTGTCAATGAGTTTGGTGAAGCCCTTCTCTAGCACAGTTATGGTTGAGACATTGTTTCCATTTTGTAATAATGAATTGAACGGTACTCTGGAGGATGCTTCTGCACAATTTGATCCTAAATTTTTCCTTTGATAGCCTTTTGGTCTTCATGACACTTTGTTTAGATATACTCTCTAGTACACTCCAGAGCCTTCCAGAAACAGCCGTATTTAATCTTAGATCATATGCCACTGAAATGACATAGATGAATTCCTTTCAGCTACTTCTGAAAGCAGTGAGTTGCACCAGAGCCTGCTGAGGTGTGTGTGGTTAATTGGGAATATTAGCCACACACACCTCCAAGGGTTCATTTTGTACTACAATGAAATGCTACAATTTGGCAATTTCAGTTTTGAGTATCTTTCATACGTTAAATGAGAACTATGCCAATTAAATCTATTTCAGTTGCAGGTGGTAATTACATATTAAAAAGTTAAAGGGAGGGAGATACTTCTGCAAGGCAGCCCTACTGAAAGAGCATGGAAAAGATTACTATTTGGGATCCTGGCCATTCTGCCTAGGAGATTGTCCCAAAAAAATGTGTCTGGGGGATCTTTTCCAAGCTTCAGTCTATTAGCAGTCTCATTGCGGTAACTTGTTTGAAATCATCGTGACAATACAGTTCTGTAGGTCTACTCATACATAAGCCCCCTTGAGTTTGGTGGGATTTATTCCAATATTTCAGAGGAAGGAACTGACAGACCATCTCGGAGTATTCCTTGCCTAAGAAAACCTGATGAAAATCATGGGGTTGCTGTAAACTGACATGACTTGGAGGCATATATACACACACAAATGAAGTTAGGATTGCTGCCTTAATGAGGTTCAAATTTGGCCTTAACACTCTTTCACTTTAAGCAGATTCTTGATCACTCTCATATTTTTTTTTATTTATTGTAGAAGCAAAATTGTAATTAGGTTATTATGTCAGCTGCTCTTTTTTATTTTATGCTTCAGAGTTTTTAAAGCCCCACTCCTGCTCTTGGATGTCAGCTAACTTTTGCCTTTGTAATAGTGTCCTCCTATGGCTTGAATTCAAAGATCATAATTGTGTAGAACTAGTGTCACTGATTCCAATTACTGCTGGCATCCGAGGGCTGGCAAGCCATCCGGAGTTTCTTTTTTGAGGATGCAGGGTGATACAGTGGGAGTGAAAGTGACAACTTCCTCACATGTGTGGAAGTGCCTTCCTTTTGTATTGATCTTTGGATCTAAGCCTGTGATAGCCATTTCAGGTTTCTTTAATTAAATCTGCAAAATTTGGGTATGCTATACATTTTACAAAACAATACACATGTAGACACATTTTATGCAGCAGCCAACTCTGGTGTTCTGCTTTGCTTTGTTTTATATATATATATATATTTTTAAAGAAGCTCCTCTTGACCAATTTAATACCTTTCTTGCCTGTGCAACTAACCTGATTGTGTTAGTCACAGCCATATACAATTAGTTTAGCAAAAGTCAATCAGGAAGTACCATGGACACCAACATTGAGTTTCATGGCTCAGGACAAATCACTAGAAGCGTGGTTCAATATTGATTAGTCTAATTTTAATGTTGTCAATATTTGAGTGTTAAGAACACTCTAGAAAATACTACCCACTGGTAACGTTCCCTTGATCATGGCCTTTCCAATAGTACTGGACTGCTGGATAAAGTCCAGTGACACATCAGTTGAGGTCACAGTTCATTTTCAAGCATAAAACAGATCTTTTCCATATCTTTTCATTCTCCTATGGTGGGTCTAATTACAACAATCCCTATCTTTTAATCCCATTGGTTCATTCTTCATGTTTTCATTTTGATTTCACATACTATGGCGAATGGATCCAAATGTGTATATGAATGTATTTAGCTGTCTTTCATAGCTTAAGCAGTTTAGGAACCTTGCAACACAGAATCAAGATGATAAATTTGCGAAGGGAAACTGCCCTGGGAACTCCCACTCCAAGGAGTTATTCTGCATTTTCAGATTTTGTCATAAGCCTTTCTTTTGTCCATATGTAACCAGAATTTATTGCTCAGAGGGAAATAGTAATTGTAGTGGTCTGGCATTATTAGCAATGGGAAAATATATTTACACTTACCCCCCCATCCTGTTTTTCTCCCCCCCCCCCCACCACTTGAAAGTTGAACAAACCATGAAAATCTGTCTAGGTACAAGCAGTTCTTCAAATGCATTTGCAGTTACATTGCTTGCCTTGTTAAAGATGTTCACTATTTAAAAAAACAAACCCTGTTTGTTGTGATCTAACAAAATAATAAAATGAAATAAAAATGCAGCATCAAAACCTGAAACGTTGGGGGGGGGGATGCTTCTCTGCACTAAATTAGCTTAGGAGCACCATATGCCCAGAGCTACCATTATAGTCATGCAAGACTGGGCTGTAACCATGCCAGAAAAAGCGCAATTCTGAAGTTCCAGGATGCTTTCACATGTTTGCATGCAGCCATTTATTCTTCGAAACCATGGAGAGAAAGTCTTGTTGCTGGCTGAGAAGCACCTCACACACTCCTCTCTCTTGTTCTGAATGGTCTTGTTTGTGTCGGTCTGCAGCTGTGTATGGTTTTGTCTTATAATCCTTCATCACTCTATTCTATCCAGTCATATCTAATGTAGAAAACTAGTTTCCAGTGAAAAGTAATATGTAGTGCTTTTATGATATTTGTGTGCAATATCCCCTCTTCCATTGAGGATATTTGATGTAAAAGAAACAGGCTCAGTTCCACAATAAAATACAAAAATAGTGCAAGTGGTGTTGGTATTAATTTTTGTCTGTAGAAGGAGATGTGTATTTAACTCTCACTTCAAGTAGCGGGGAGGAGAATGCCCACTTTAACTATTTCCCACACCCAGTTACAAGTTGCTGGAGACAAGAGGGAGGTTGGGGTGGCCATTCCCATCATCACATTTGCAAACTTCTCAGGACATCCCTTTTCAGAGTATTAGATTTGGTCAGGCCAGGGAATGTGTGGCTCTCCAGATGGTGTTGGAGTGCAGCTCCCATCATCCCTCACCACTGGTTAGGGCTAAAGAGAGGTTTGCAACTAACCTATTGCAATGGATGTTTCCCCAATTAGGCTGAAGAAAAATGCTGTGACTTACTCGTTCTACAAATAAATATTTTAAAGGAATAGGGAGAGTGGTGTTCTTGGTGGTTTTTACATCTATACACTCAGCCAAATCTTCCTTAATTAATCCTGAATGTCTGACTGCATATTATAAATCTCTCAGGCATGAAGGATCAGATGGATATCCCATCATGCACATACTGGATGACAATCAGGTTTCCATTTTAGCCAGATTTGGTACCAATAGATCTTCTGCAACAGAATAACAAGTGAATGACATTTCCTTAGATCAATTCTTTAGTATTGATTATGATTTATGCAAATCTGGCTGATAGGAGGACTAACAATGTTAAAACCGACAGATCTTTTGAGGATGGCAGTGAACAGTTCCAAGGGATTTCTTCGAAGTTTAAAAGGCTGCACCTCATCTCCCTTTGAAGTTCAGTATTCATAATGAAGCCACTACACAAGCGACAATATGTTGAAGACACTTAATGTTTGTTCCTCTTTCTTCTTTAACCTCCCCAGAGCACAAGAGTCAGTGTAAGCCTTTTTACACAAGCCTGGCAGCAGCAGCCATTACTTACTCATATTTATTTCTTAAATTATTTGCATCCCACTCTATAGCATAGGGTCAGTATGGTGTTATGGTATAAGTGTCAGACTAGGCTCCAAAAACAGGTTTTGAATCCCTGCTAAGCCACAGAAACCCACTCCCACTTAGATGAAGGCAATGGATAACCTCCTGGAATAACTATTGCCAAGAAAACATATGATAGAATTGTCGAAAATCAAAGTTGACTTGAACACATGTAACAAAAGCCCAAATTATACAAACCCAGGACAATACACGATAAAATCAGTAATAAAAATCATGTTGATGGAACAAGGACTGTGATGTTGATGTACCAGATACATATAACGTTGCTGACAGTTTGACTTTACTCTGTTTCCACTGCATTGCTTAAACTAGATTGGCTCCTCTTTTCTGGGTGACTGAAGGTAGAATGACTAAAGCTGAAGTTTGAAAAGATCAGTTTACCCATGAGGAAACAACATCTTTAATTGTGGGTCTTCACCAGTCAAGGAAAATGTGGCCCAACAAGGCCATTTTTGTAGTACTAAGTTGTCCTCCCCTCCCAATTTTTAAAACAAAAATGCTATCATTTATCTTGGAGAGGTTGAGATTCAAGGACACCAACTGATGCAACACCTTCTAGAACAGAAACCAATGTTTAGTGTAAATAGTCTAGTACCCTAGTCACATTCTGTTTTGCTCAGCTATAGTCTGCAGCTTGGACCTTGTGGTTCATAACTAATCTGAATGTGAATGGACTTACTAATATTCTTTTACCAGCTGTGTAGACAGTTGCTTGATTGTAGGACAGCAAAAGACTGTCTGACACTGAGCTGAAATGAAGGGGAGTAAATGTGTAATTTTCCTCTTGTGAATAATGGACCTTTCTCTGTTGGATTGAAAGTGTTGTGAATAATAAAGCGAAGGGAGGGTTGTATATTTGCTTACTTATTCATTAAAGTATTTGGTGTCTGCTTTGAATTTGAATCAGCAATTTGCATTTCAAATGAAACAAAAAAAAATTAACTCTTTTGTAGGCATTACTGGATATAAAAAGCTCTCAATCAAGAGCTCCCACTGGATTGAAGCAAAAAGGTTTTTTAAAAGCAGGGCACAGAGTGGACACTTCACAATGTGCTCACCCATTTTCACTTCACACCCTGTAAGATACAAAGCATGTATACAAAACAATCACTAATCGGGAAATACTGAATATACAAAGTGTTGATTCTTTCTACAGCACCCTCACTGGTTCTCTGCCTCTTATTCATGAATGGAGAATTCCCTTTCACTGTATAAAGCAATACAGAAAATTGTACAGGGAAAGGATAGACCACAATCTTCTATTAATTTACCTGGGAATAATCCCCATTAAACACAATAGAATTTATTTCCGTGCACTATGCTTTTCTTAAGTGTTAAAGACACAGGGCCTGTTTCTGTTGGAGATGTTTTGCTGTGTGCCTTCAAGTCATTTCCGACTTATGGCGACACTTGAGGTGAATCTACCATGGGGTTTCTTGGCAGGATTTGTTCAGAGGCTTGCCCCTACTGTCCTCTGAGACTTAGAGAATGACTTGCCCAGAGTGGATTTCTGTGGCTGAACTGGGATTCAAATCCTGTTCTCCAGAGCCCTAGTCTAACACTCAAATCACTGTGCCAGATGCTACCCTACATGAATATGAAGAACAGTTTAATGTATTTCCAAGCATCTACATATGTATAATTGACAAGAGTCATACAATGGAATGTGTGGTAATTTATGAGTTAGTGTTGCGTCATGTATACCCTCCACTTTTCTTGTCTATTGCTCTTGTATGAATGCCTCCATGTCCTCCTCAGAACTTCATACACACACACATGCACCCCACTGAAAGCTAGGCTTAGCCTACTAATGCTGTGCAGTGAGGGAAGAATCAAAGGCTTTTCCTACTGGGAGGATGAAACTGTTGGTAGAAGCAGAGAACTGGGAGCTTTGTGGCAAATAGTCTCTGTAGAGTCTTGAGGCACTGTTAGAAATCAGCCAGACTCCTTTGGAAATCTTGGAGCAAAAACCAGGCCAATCCCTGTTGAAGCATCAAGTACAATGGCTGGTTTATGTTTAGTAACTTATTTTCAGTAAAAATAATACTCCACATTCCACCAAAAGGATTACTATGCTAGGCAAATGCTGTAACAACCACATGTTCTCAGCCATTTATAAGTAGACAAATACACTTGTATTCCTGGAGTTCTCTGCCTACTGTATGTGCATTTCATTATAAAATGGCAGGTTATTCCTGATGAGCTTTAAGGAAGAGTATCCCTGAGTATTACGTTGCCCATGTTAGTCTATACACAAGACATCTAGAGCAGCTGGCAGTGAGTACCCTTCCCTTGTCTAAGTAGTGATCAAGTAGCACTTAGGATCACATAAAACACAGCCAAAAGATGGCATCGGTCAAGATAGTTCGATGACTATTACTCTTTGCAGCAAGGCAGCTTCATGACGCCATAGGCCGAACTGATGAATGTTCCTTTCAGTAGCATACTTGGCACATATCTCTTGATGCTTGCAAAAAATAAACGGAGAACAGATTTTCAGGCACTGTAGAAAGGAAGAAAAAAGCCCTGATTTTTAGACTAAAAACAAACAAACAAACAAACAAAAAACCCCAATCATTTTTAGGCAGTGCAGGAAGGCAAAAAGCAGCATACAAAGAGACTGAAGACTTGGTAAAGGTTTCAGAAGGACAGAAAGAGCACATTTGATTGGACATTTTCTGCAAAACTAGAAAAGTTACTGAGTTGAGTGCTTCTATAAAAGATAGATCAGTCAGAAAATATGAAGAGGAGTCAAACATGGAGTGAGGAAGAAGACAGCATTCTAACAAAATCAAAATTGGTGAAGTGCAAACATTGGTCTAAATCCAGTGTTTCATCAGTACCCAGCCACTAGCACAACAGAACTTCATTTTTCTTTCAACTGCAGCACTCTGCATTATCTGAAAACTGGGTCTGGAGGATTTTCCAGTCCTCTAGAGGTTTCCAGATTTCCTGGTTAGCTGTGAGGCTCGGTGTAGCTGCGAGTAGGCCACTGTACTGGGTACTGACCTACTCTGGAAACTATGATGTAGTTTGAAACACACAAATAATAATAAAACACAACATCACAGAAGCACAAATATTTCAGGTGACAAAGAATAGATTCTTGCAATAAAAACTCAAGACAATGTAGGACAGGGTAGCATAGTAAGCAAGCTGGTTATGTGATATATATATAAAAAAAGAGCCTAAGAAAGCATCATGATAAAGTTCTTCAAGAGTATTATGCATTTGCAACTGTTCAGAGGTTAGTATGTAAGCTGAAAAACACAGTCAAAGACAGGAGCAAGCTGCAAACAGAAAAGGTCAAAACTGATCTGCACAAGCATTCGAAGATTATACCTAAACGATCTGGAATTTTCAGTTTGAGCCACGTAGCTTATCTTGCTAAATGAGTCTAAAAGCATACTTAAAGCAGAACTCAGATTCCCCAAATTGGATAGATAAATTGCTTGTGAAAAACTTGGAAGCAGGCCATGGAAGAAAAACCTTGTGAGGAAAAATTGCCTTCAGTTCACAATTCTACTTGAAGGCTCTGGGGCAACAGAGCTAGAATGACTATCCAGGGAACCTGGAGAGCTACCGGGGCTTTGGATAGATACTGCCAAAGATAGGCAAACCAATGTTTTGAGCTAGTTAGACCCATGGTTGGTATTAATATAAGACAGATTCAAATGTACTGCCACAAAATGAGGAAGCTCCATCTTTTTAAGCACACAGGTCAGCCTTCTCTAATGCAGTGCCCTACAAAAATGTGGCCAACAACATTGCTTTTCAGGCTGTGCCAAGGGCCAGCCTATTGAATACAATTCTTTCTTTCCTGAAAACATGAGGGATCAGCACCAAGCCAGGGACCAATTTTAAGTAACACTAGTTTGCAAATTCTATCTGTCCCAGAGATCATAGCTGCTGGCCATGCTAGCCAGTATCGCTATAGGGTCAGCAGTCCTATACAACTGTATAGGATCAGCAGTCCCATACATTTGTAGAGTGCCAGGTCAGGAAAAGTTAATGCAGGTTAATAACCATTAATAGCTGTTTGGATAAGTGGATACAGTGGGCCATTCGTATACACAGGGGATCTGTTCTGGACCACCACCACCCCCATGTAAGGCAAAAAATGCAGGACCTCATTTGTTTCAATGGTCGTGTGCTCCACAGGTGCGTGTGCCATTATAATGTTAGGCGCTTGCCATACGCATAAACTTGAAGCTGCGTATGGTGTGGGCATGCTGTACTTGTGGCCCCCGAGTCATAGGACGGTTGGAAGATGGAGCCCAACAAGTATAAAAAGTTTTTAATTTTGTGTGTGTGTGTGTGTGTGCATGTGTACACAACAGCAAATAGTGATTGTGACCATAGCATTCAGACTATATGGTCTCACTGAGCTCATTTTAGAAATGAGTTCTTCTATTACATGGCAGATCTTTGCTTCTAGACACAACAGAGAGAAAATGAAGATATTCCGGGGAAGAATCACACAGCTTTTACGGGGGTGAGGAAACAGTTTTACCAGACAAATAAGGAAGATGGGTTTGAAAAGGTTTAATTGGAATATAGTCAAGGCCACGTGGCAACATAGTTTCTGGCCTATTTCATAGCATCTCCTGTTCACTGCCAGGAGAATCTCTGTCACATGAGAAAGTTCATAAGCAGGAATATCATCAAGCAGATGCTTTTACTGCATCGCGCGCTTCCAGCTCCTGCTTGGCCTTTTCCCTCATCTCTCTCTCCCTTTCAGTCAGAGCAGCTCGCTCTTGCTCCCACTCCTTTAGTCTCTGCTGGTATTTTGTGGTGTCTTCCACTTCAAGTGCTGGCAGCTCCTTCTCAACAAGCTGGGTGGTCAGTGTCAACAACCGCGCAGATTCCACCTTGCCAAGCAACTGCAGTTTAGAATTCAGTTCCTGCCACAGTAGGAGGGGAGAGAAAGCAAGAAGAAAACAGCAGCTTATCAACCTGTCACAATACAGAAACAACACAGTTACCCAGCTCCAATAATCTTGTTTTCACTGGAACTGGAATATGAAATTTCTACCATAGTACAGCTGGATTGGATTTTGTCTTGGAGAAGTGTGTGCCAGCTGCAACAAAGGCTTGCTTGTACCTTCCTCCCTTCCATTCTTCCTACCCCCCAAAAAGAGAAGTAGAAGCAGTGGAAGGAGGAGGAGAAGAATTTATAGACTGGATTTGTATTATTTAGCAATAACAAAGCAGAGACAAGAATGAATCAATTTTTAATTCTACTAAGTGCTTGGGTGGGCCATGCTTCCACAATGAATGAAAAACATCACTAATAAAAATGTTTTAAGCCAAGAAATGATGATAAATGACTAAGCTAGCAATCTTTTAGAGTACAATGCTGTCACAAAGACATGCCCTGAGTAGCTTCAGCTAACCTTCCTCTCAACAGATGGGAATAATTTAAATAGTCTTGTGCTAATGGCATACTAAATAGATCCCGTGAGCCCCCACATGTTTGCCCAGGACACTCCTCTATGGCCTTTTTTTCTAATGCATCATGTGATTTTAAGCTCAGCTGTAAGCACACATCCACTATAAATGCTTTCATTCTGCTTGGATGTGTGCTGGAGTTGGGGGTGTTCCACTTCAGTCATGCTGCACTTGGCCAGACATCTGGGCAGTATATCTTATCAGAGTTCCACTTATATATGTGATGCAGTATTTCTTGCAACACACCCGAATGAATCATAAAAAAATATTAATTCACTTAAGTGCTTTAAGATGCAGAGCCATTTGTGGTTATGGAAGTTTTACTGGACAGCTTGATGTTCCCCAGACAAAAGCAAATTAATTGCCCTAATGGAGAAGCTTCCCAGAGTGTGGAAGAGAGCTGCCTGGGAAGGAGACAAGATGCCAGCCAGAAGCTCTTGCTTTTTAAAAAATGGTTTGCTCTAACAGCAGAAAGAGTCATTTCCTCATACTGGATAGATTTTAGGCAGCTAAGGATTAGGTTATGTTGATATCTAATGATGTCAAATAATATTGAACAATGAATCCTCCACCTCAAGATTCTTAAGCTGCAGCACATCTGAATGCAACTGATCTTACATCTGAGTAGACATGATTAGAATGGCACTGTTATTTACTCAATAGTTTATTTATTCAATTGTTATCAAAGCAAGGAGGGCACGTCAGGAGGCACATGGATAAGGATTTTCCAGATACTGTGGCACTTAACTGCTATCATATCCACCACAAAGCATGGCTAAAGGCAAGGAATGACAGGGACGTTAGGATGTACCCAACATCATTTGGAGGGACACCAGTCCTGACCGCCTCCCAGTGTAACTAGTACACTTTTGCCTATATAATATAATCTTTGCAACAAAACGGTGTAACATGTAAGGCTAAGAACTAGCCCAAATCATCTGCTGAGGTTTATGGAAATGTGGATATTTGAAGATCAGTCACCCCAGCTCTAGCCCATCACCCTAACTCAGCAAAAGGGAAAGTAAGGCCCTCCCAATGCAACTTTCATCATTCTTCGTCTTTTACTATGCTGGTAATAGCTCATGTGAACTGTCATCCAACAAAATCTAGAGGAATGCACTTTGCCCACTTATGTTCTAACCGAAACTTCACATTGGCTTGCTCTGCATGTCATAATAAAGGTATGTAGGATGCCTATATGGCAGAGAAGATTGAAAAATGTCAAACCACAGGGTAGGTTACTATATTACTGGATTGCAATTTCTGCTCTCAATAGCTACAACACTAGCTGTTTCAAAGACCACTTATGTCTGTACATCTCCCTTGTACTCCTTATTTTATGTAACCTGTAATTTCCATCTGACACGCAATTCTGATCTCCACAGATGCTCACAACCATCCTCTTCTGCAGAGTATGTTTCAGAGCAGAGACAACCATTTCCACCCATCTGGGACCTCACAAACCTATATAATGCCACCAAGGTGGCTCTCCTGGGGTAGAAGTAGCTTTGATATATAATGTGTCAACACTCTTCATCTTCCTTTTTGGCCCCAGATGAAGCAACTAATTGTGAAATCAGACATGCTGAAAATGAAGATAAAGTAGTGCAACAAAATGGCCTGCTCCACAGAACATTCCATACCATTAGAGCACTTCTCTATAACCCAGCAACCTCTAGTTGTGTTGGACTACAACTTTGGTGGGGCTGGCTGGAGGATTCTGGGAGCTTTAGTCCAACACTCCTGGAAGATGCTGGGTTAGGAAAGGCTGTAGTAGAGCAGGACTGAAATGTTACCTATCTAGAAAGTGGCTGTGGGTCAAGCCCGGCTGGTTTGGCTTTGGACTGGAAAGACCAAGACTGATCCTTCCAAGCCCAGTCAAGTTATGGAATCTTCTGACTGGCACTTGATCTCTCAAAAGATCCCTGTCAGGTTAATTGTGATAAACACTCTGGGTAAGTTCTTCAGAGAAGATAAATAGGAGAAGCCCTGATGGATCAAAGTCCAGGGGTAGGCAACCTTTTTGAGCCGGGGGCCGAGTTGCTGTTCCTCAGACAATTGGGGGGCTGAAGCACCATAAATAAATAAATAAATAAATAAATAATAAAAAAAACTAAAAAATATGCATGCACACTCTCTCAGCCCCAGAAAAGCCATGGCAAAAACCCTGTGGAGATTTTGCCAAGAAAACCCCAAGAACAAGTAATAACAACAATAATCAATATCATTATGGCGGTGGCGGCGGTGGCCTGGGGCCGGTCCAAAGGCCTCGGGGGGCACATCCGGCCCCCGGGCCTTAGGTTGCCTACCCCTGGATCAAACCATCAGGCTATTGAGTCCAGCAACCTGCTTCTCATACCAGCTCACAGGAAGCCCATGATTAGGACGCAAGGGCAATAGTGCAACCTATGATGTTGCTTCCCTACAACTACGACTCCAGCTAAACACTGTGAAAGACTTCCTGAGAGTAAGAGCTGTTCAAGAGTGGAACACACTACTTTGAAGTGCTGTGGAGTCTCCTTCCTTGGAGGTTTTTAAACAGAACCTGGATGGCCATCTGTCAGGTTGCTTTCCTGCATGGCAGGGGGTTGGACCAAATGGTCCTTCAGATCTCTTCTAACTCTAATTCTGGGAGCTGTAGTTCAAGGAATAGCTAATACCCCAGAGGGCAGCATGAAAATTCAAAATGATCTTAATAGATTAGAAAGCTGAGCCAAAGCTACTAAAATGAATTTCAACACAAAGAAATGTAAGGCACTGCACTTAGGGCAAAGAAAATGAAATGCATAGATATAAGATGGGGAACATCTGGCTTAAGGAGACTACGTGTGAAAGGGATCTAGGAGTCCTAGTGGACCACAAGTTGAACATCTGTCAACAGTGTGATGCTGCAGCTGAAAAGGCCAATGCAATTTTAGGCTGCATTAGTAGAAGTATAGTATCTAGATCAAAGGAAGTAAGAGTGCCAGTGTATTCTGCTTTGGTCAGGCCCCACCTGGAATACCGTGTCTAGTTCTGGGCACCACAATTCAAAAAGGATGTTGAAAACTGGAGCATATCCAGAGAAGGGTGACTAAAATGGTGAAGGGTCTGGAAACCATGCCCTATGAGGAACGACTTAGGGAACTGGGTATGTTTAGCATAGAGAAGAGATGGTTAAGAGGGGATATGATAGCCCTGTTTAAATATTTGAAGGGATGTCATATTGAGGAGGGTGCTAGCTTGTTTTCTGCTGCTCCAGAGAAAAGGACCCGGAACAACGGATGCAAGCTGCAGGAAAAGAGATTCCACCTCAACATTAGGAGGAACTTCCTGACAGTGAGAGCTGTTCGACAGTGGAACACACTCCCTCGGAGTGTGGTGGAGTCTCCTATTTTAAACAGAGGCTGGATTGCCATCTATCGGGATGCTTTGATTTTGAGTTCTTGCATGGCAGGAGGTTGGACTGGATGGCCCTTGTGGTCTCTTCCAACTCTATGATTCTATGATTCTATGGTATTCAGAAGCTGATAAGGACTAGTGACCATTCAACTGGTATCATTCAGCTGTTGTTGCTAACTGCCGTCAAGTTGACTTTGACTTATTGTGGTCCTATGCATAAGAGACCTCCAAGTCAACCTATTATCAACAACCTTGCTCAGGTATTGCAAACACAGAGCTTTGGCTTACTTGACCTAGTCATTCAGCTTGTTCATTTAGCTACTGCATATCATATCTGTCTTGTGTTGCCTTGCTTAGCAGATTTTTCTTACTCTTGCCCACCACGTTTCTAGCATTCACGTTTACACAGAAAATGCCAGAAAGGATCAGAGACATGAATGCTGAGAGACATGAATGCTGTTCGAACATTTGTTATCCAAAATACAGGCAGATAAGTGTAAACACTATGTGGTGCTCCTCCCTTGGTGCACCTGGTCCTGGATGGCACAGGTCACCTGGCTTTTTTTAGAAAGATATGCCCCCTTCTCAGAGTTGTGTAACATGATATGGACCACATGGGATGCTGTCCAAACTGTGACAAAAAATGACTCCAAGCCACCTGGAAGGCTGTATGCAGATACAGTTGTAATCCACACAAAGAGCAAGGCAAAATCTATTGGAGGCTGGGTTGGAGGGAGGAAGAGTTCCTGGATGCAGATAATATTTTATTTAAAACAAGCAAGCAAGCCAACATTGCTGCCCATCGGAGGATTGCTTTTAAAAAACATTTCCTCTACACAGGCTGCAGGACTAAGGCTTGTACTGAGAGTATAACCTGCAAACCTGGTTTATTTCCATCACACTTTCCCCATTATGTACTTTTCTTGAGCCTTCCTCTCCCTTAATAATAAAGACCCTGAGTAGCCCTGAGGGCAAGATAAAGGAAAGTACACATCATTCAAATTCAGGAAAATCCCTTGTTTAGTTTAGTGGAAATGATGTCCTGGTCAGAAATGTGGTGACCCTACAGAACAAAAAAGGGAGCAATACCATCTAGGATACCCTTGCACATGCATACCATGCCAACTTGTTCAACTGAGTCACTTTTTAAATTGGACTATGCCTGATGTCATTCCTTGAGTTTTGTGTGCTGGGAGAGTTAAGAGACAGTGCTTTGAGTCATGGCAATACACCAGACAGTTTTGTATGAAGTAGGTCTGAAGGAGACACCGATAGGGATGGGATTCAGTGCAGTCTAGAGCCAGGACCTAAATCTTGATCATTAAATACATTTACCATTATATAATTATGTTAAGCATTAACAAAATACATTTTAATGTTATAACTATCAAATACTGAATTCCTAGTGCTTGACAGTTATCTTAGTGCCTTTGCACTCATTAAAATTACTCTACAAGCCAGAGACAAATTTATGTCTTACTCTGCAACTGAGAAGAGTATGTCCCCCACATTTTGCCCAAATTTCCTGAAGCAAGCAGGCTTGCTGGGGGAGGGGAGTGGATTATTTCTGAGGTCCCTGTATCTGGCCTTGAAGAATCCTTGTTTTGCACAAGCAGTTGATATCATAGCATTAAGGTGGATAACCACAAAATACCCATCTAGCTCTTAGGGGTGTCCTCTTCCCACAGAACACCATTGTTCTGTAGCTTCCAGCTTGTGCATAGTTTTTTTCTTCCATTGTAATGATTACCTCTTACTGTCAGTAGGAGCATTAAGCTCAAATATGCTAGTATTTGAGGTTCTACAAAGCAGGCCGACACGCTGACAAAGTTCCAAGATAGCCAAGGTTTAGTTTATTGTTTAACAGAAGAGCACCTTGGATGAAGTTCAGCCAACACAGTGTGTTACCTATTAATTACTGAGAAGTGTCATGATAGCTATCTAAATACCTGAAGGGAAATCATGTAGAAAATGCAGCAAGCTTGGTCCACAAACCAAAACATGAACCAATAAATTCAAATTACAAGAAAAGAAATTTCTCCTAAACACTAGAAAGAACTCCCTGATGGTAAGAACTGTCCAATAGTGGGACACACAGCCTCAGAGGTTGGGATTCTGATCTGTCAGAAATGTGAGACAGAAATAGATTTCTTTTGTTAATGTTGGATCCCTGATATATCACCATGGTATTCTCATTCTCCCTAGAGAGGTTGGGATAAGCACTTCAATTTCAGACTTTCATTCACTGGAGGTTTTTAGACAGAGATTGGACGGTCCTCTCTCAAGAGTGCTTTGGTTGTGTATTCTTGCATGGCAGGGGGCTGTACTAGATGGGCCTTGTGGTCCCTTCCATTTCAATGATCCTGTTTCCATACTCTTCAAGCATACTGAAAGGAGATCAGCATTAAACAGATATTATACTGCATCCACTTTTTGTATTTGCTCACTGCTGGAACTTCTCCCCTCCACCCATATTCCCAAAGCTTCCTATCATAATGTCATACTGTGAATCATACTAATTGGCTATGTACTTAGTCCTGGCCCACAGCAAGCAATTATTCCATCTAAGCAACTAATGTTACCAGCTTCACTGTTAAGAATGCCCTTTGATAGACAGACAAAAAGGAAGGTGAGTGGGCTGTGACATTTTTACAGTGTAGTTATGATTTTTTCAAAACTGAAAAAAAAGTTGGACAAAACAGTGCTAAACTCAAGAGGCAAAAGAGAGGATAAAATCAATCACTTGTGTATTCCTGCATGGCAGGGTGTTGAACTGGGAGGCCCTTGTGGTGTCTTCGGATTTTCTTATTCTATGACTATTATTGAGAGGCAGTGTGGCATAGTCATTTTGAGTGTTGGACTCTGGAGACCAGGGTTCAATTTCCCGCTCAGCCATGAAATCCACTGGGTGATCTTGGGCAAGTCACATGCTTTCAGATTCAGGGGAGGCAATGGCAAACCTCCTCTGAACAAATCTTGCCAGGAAAGCCTCATGATAGAGTCGCTTTAAGTCAGAAACAACTTGAAGGCACACAAAAACAAAACTATTATTATCCCCCATTTTGCAGATGGAAAGATAGAGACAAAGAAACAGAGAACCTATTGTGTTTGTGGCAGAAGTGAACTTGAAGCAGCAGGCTTTCTGACACATAGCTTAGGCTTTTACCCATTATATGACAAGACCCATTGAATTCACTGGGAGTAAGCTTCTGAGGAAGCACTGAAGTAGAATCCTCCCAAATCCTCCATACAGCACAGTAAGTGGAAAGCAGGGGCCACGCAGGCTAGCTGTAGTGGAGCAATAGTTTTTGTCAGCAAGCCTTCCAAAACCTGAGCACTACTGCAGTTTTTATTCTAAGTTCATTCAACCCCCCGCATACAAAGCTCAAGGTACCAAGGAGGTGCTTCTCCCTGATCCATCCACCACCATGTGTTACATGGCCATACAGAGCACCTTAGGAAAAATGGACAGCCTCACTAACTGAAGATACATTGGCACTATCTCTGAGGTACAATGGCACTGTGGACCAACAGAACTGACAAAATATGTATAATGGTGAAAGCCATGATGCAAAAGCAATGCATCATGATGATGCGTCCAGCAACAGAAGTGGATCCAAAGCAGCTAGACACGTCTTGATTCATGTGTCCTCCTTGTCCACAGACAGAACATAATTACTGATCCCAATAATTTGTTGTTGTGTGCCTTTAATTTCTGACTTATCGCAACTCTAAAATGACCCTATCACTAAGGGCTGAAACAGACGACCCGATAAATCTGGCTTCCGGGAGGCTTGGGGGCATGGCGTTTGCATGCCTGGAAGCCACCCTTGCCAACCAGATGTAGCCGGCTTCACAACACTCTGGGGGTGTGGCGTTTACGCACCACACACCACTGGAGCACCAAGAACTTGGCTTGAGGCTGTGGCACGGACAGAAAAGCCGGCTTTTTGCCAGCCCAAATAGGAGCAGATCTTTTCTGCTCCTATTTGGGCCGGCTCTGTGGTGGATTGAGGCCGTGGTGTGTAGTTGCTGCCTAAGTTATCTTGGCAAAATTTGTTCAGTGGGGGGTTGCCCTTTCGTTCCGCTGAGGCTGAGAATCCATGGCCAGGCAGGGATTTGAACCCAGATCATCCAGCGTCCTAGTCCAACACTCAGATCAATACACCACACTGACTCTCTTACCCCAGTAAAAGGTTAGTTTAGATCAAAAGATAACAGCAATTATTTTCAATTTTTATTTCCTTAGCTTTTTCTCATCTACTTGATTTAGGAATACTTTGTTCCTGATTAAAGCTCATATTGCCAAACACACAGAAATCTAGT
This sequence comes from Phrynosoma blainvillii, assembly GCA_026167975.1. Classification (NCBI taxonomy): domain Eukaryota; kingdom Metazoa; phylum Chordata; class Lepidosauria; order Squamata; family Phrynosomatidae; genus Phrynosoma; species Phrynosoma blainvillii. The sequence continues at coordinate 55,021,363 of JANUYF010000002.1, read as the reverse complement.
GCATATTTTATTCTCCCACAGCACAAAATTTGTCCAGCTGTACATCACTAAAATGCCTGCACTGTTACAGATATTGATTTGTAAAGCACCATCTATGCCATTTCTAAAAAGGGCCTTTCCAGTGCTAGGACAAAAAAAGGAATGTAGAAAAGGCTTAGGCTTCGTTCTTTTGTTTTTTTTTAAACAATCCATTTCATTTATTATTTTAAGGTCTCCTTAGAAATAAGCCAGAACCAAAATATATCCAATTACATAAAGAAGCAACAGTTATCAGCTGATTACATAGAAGAGTGCAGGGGTTCACAAGAGTATTATGTTGTGGGAAAAGTCTTCCACACTTTTTATAGATGACTAGCAAGAAAAAATTTACTTCATGAGCAGATATGAAGAAAAGGCAACAAATCTTTGTCAGAGAACCATTTTAACCTGAGAGGCAGAGATGAAACACAACTTGCCTGAATGAGCCAGATACAGAAGAAGGGCAAGTAAATAATCCATGTTAGGACCTTTGCAGACTGCCAGAAATAGTGCAAATTGAGGCTACTAAGGAATCATGGGAACTGTAGTTTATTGTGGCACCAGAGCTCCCTGGCAAAGAAGGCTCAATGTCCGAGAAAAAAATACAATTCCCAAGATTCTGTAGCACTGAGCCAGGACAGTTAAAGTGGACTCAATTTGAACTATTTCTGGCAGTCTGCAAAGGCCCTCAGTTAGCAGGGGCCTGTCTTCATAGAGTCATAGAGTTGGAAGAGACCACAAGGGCCATCCAGTCCAACCCCTGCCAAGCAAAAAGTCAACATCAAAGCATTCTTGACAGATGGCCACCGAGCCTCTGTTTAAAGACCTCTAAAGAAGGAGACTCCATCACACTCCGAGGGAGTGTGTTCCACTGTCGAACTGCTCTCACTGTCAGGAAGTTCCTCCTAATGTTGAGGTGGAATCTCTTTTCCTGTAACTTGCATCCGTTGTTCCGAGTTCTATTCTCTGACACAGCAGAAAACAAGCTTGTTCCCTCCTCAATATGACATCCCTTTAAATATTTAAAGAGGGTTATCATATCACCACTTAACCATCTCTTCTCCAGGCTAAACTTGAAGAGTCCCAGTTCCCTAAGTCATTCCTCATGGGGCATGGTTTCCAGACCCTTCACCATTCTAGTCGCCCTCCTCTGGACACACTCATTTTTCAACATCCTTTTTGAATTGTGGTGCCCAGAACTGGACACAGTATTCCAGGTGGGGCCTGACCAAAGCAGAATACACTGGCAGTCTTACTTCCCTTGATCTAGATACTATACTTCTATTGATGCAGCCTAAAATCGCATTGGCCTTTTTAGCAGCTGCATCACACTGTTGACTCATGTTCAACTTGTGGTCCACTAAGACTCCTAGATCCCTTTCCCACGTAGTCTTGTTAAGCCAGTTGTCCCCCATCTCATATCTATGCTTTTCATTTTTTTGCCCTAAGTGTAGTACCTTACATTTCTCCATGTTGAATTTCATTTTGTTAGCTTTGGCGCAGCTGTCTAACCTATTAAGGTCATTTGGAATTTTCATCCTGTCTTCTGGGGTATTAACTATTTCTCCTAATTTGGTGTCATCTGCAAATTTGGTAAGCATGCCCCCTATTCTTTCATCCAAGTCATTGATAAAGATGTTGAATAGCACTGGGTCCAAGACAGAACCCTGTGGTACCCCACTGGTCACTTCTCTCCAGGTTGAAGAGGAGCCATTGCTGAGCACCCTCTGGGTTCGGTCAGTCAACCAGTTACTAATCCGCCTAACAGTTGTATTGTCTAGCCCACATTTTATTTTCTTGTTTGCAAGAATAACATGGGGGACCTTGTCAAAAGCCTTACTGAAATCAAGATAGGCTATGTCTACTGCATTCCCTTCATCTACCAAGCTGGTAATTTTATCAAAAAAAAAAAAAAAAAAAAAAAAAAAAAAAGAAAGAAAGAAAGAAAGAAAGAAAGAAAGAAAGAAATCAGATTAGTCTGGCATGACTTGTTTTTGAGAAACCCATGTTGACTTTTTGTGATTATGGCATTCCTTTCTAAATGTTCACAGACTCTCTGTTTAATGAACTGTTCTATGATCTTTCCCGGTATTGATGTCAGACTAACTGGACGATAGTTGTGGGATCTTCTTTTTTCCTCTTTTTGAAAATGGGGACAATGTTTGCCCTCCTCCAGTCTGCCGGGACTTCTCCTGTTCTCCAGGAGTTCTCAAAGATTATTGCCAGTGGCTCTGAGATTACATTTGCCAGTTCTTTTAATATCCTTGGATGTAGTTCATCTGGTCCTGAAGATTTAAATTCATTTAGGTTAACAAGGTATTCCTGTACTACCTCTTTACTTATTCTGTGCTGCATTTCACCTATTGTGTCCTCTCTCCATTTTCCTCAGATTGATCACCCTTTTCCTTTTGTGAGAAGACTGAGGCAAAGAAGGTGTTGAGTAGTTCTGCCTTTTCTCTGTCCCTGTTAGAATGTCTCCATCTTCTCTGTGCAGTGGTCCTACCATTTCCTTCTTCTTTCTTTTGCTACGGACATACCCCTAAAAGCCCTTTTTGTTGTTCTTAACCCCTTTAGCAAGCCTGAGCTCATTCTGTGCTTTGGCTTTTCTGACTTTACCCCTACATGTGCTAGCTATTTGTTTGAATTCCTCTTTAGTGATTTTGCCCCTTTTCCATTTCTTAAACATCTCCCATTTAAAATTAAGTTCAGTTGAAAGTTCTTTTGCCATCCAACCTGGTTTCTTGAGACACCTCCCATTTTTCGTTCTCATTGGAACAGTTTGAGATTGTGCCTTCAGCATCTCCCTTTTGAGAAACTCCCATCCATCCTGAACTCTTTTAGCATTCATGGCCATGTGTTTCCCTAAGTTTATTGAAATCAGCTCTTCTAAAGTCTAGAATAAGTGTCTGACTATGTCTAGCTTCTCCTTTCCACTGTATAAGAAACTCCAGGAGAACATGATCACTCCCACCTAAGGATACCACCACTTGCACTCCATTTACCAGGTCATCCCTGTTAGTTAGGATCAAATCTAAAATAGCTGATCCCCTTGTTGCCTCTTCCACCTTTTGGACAATGAAACTGTCTTCGAGGCAAGTGAGGCAAGTCTTACTAACTGTGATGTATGAAAAGCTAAAGTAACATTTGAACAGGGCAGGAGGCCTACAGCATATTTTCACAAGACAATTTTCCATCTGCAAGACCAAGAACACAATTCACTAGCAGTCCTAAATCAAATTGTTACCAAACTCTCATTGATTTCAATAATTTCCTCTAGTTGGGATGAACAACTGGACACAAGAAAGGGAAAAAGCCCTGATATGCATTATGGGTGGAGTACTAAGACAGCCTCTGTGTAAGGAGAAGCAAGCATCCTCTTTACTAGAAATCAGTTAATGCCCTGGAGAAAGGAAACAGCATACCGTAAATCGATGCAGGTACTCAGGCAGCTGAGATATCTCTGTTTCTTCGGATTCTGCTTGCTTCAGCATTTCTTCTGAATCCTTGTCATCCTCTTGAGAAGCTTCTGCCATAGGAACAGGCTGCAAAATGGCTGCCAGAACATCCATCTTTCCAACAGAAATGAAGAAAGACAGTAAATGGCTTGGAAATACACAAAAGAGTGTAACAGTAGCCAAAATTATAGGGATGGCCAATGTGCCACTCCCATGGGCATCATTCCAAAGTTAGCTGATCCTTGTTAAAATCCTGAGAATACAGCCAATTATTTTTAAAGGAATATTTCTACCCTTCATAAGTCAAATGTGAAAAAAACAAAAGTAAAATGCTAGAAAGCTGAAAATGAGATGTCAAGCCATCAGTACCCTAATTTATGGTTTTCCAACACTTATAATTTTCTGTTCCTATTGTTGTTTTTTCCTCCTTTAGAATGAACTATAGAACAGCTGCTTAAAAAGACAGTCTGCTGCCGTTTGAATCACATTTAAAAACAGCAATGCACCAACAGAAAGGAATCAACAATGGATTCTCTGACAACAGTTGTGGGGGGGGGGGGGCACTGGGAATTTAAAGGTAAGTTTTGCTTTTCTCTTGAAAGTGCCCACAGGCAGATCAAAGATAGTTGATGAAACTGTGTCTTTCTGAAATGACTATTGATTGTCTTATTGGCTTCAGACAGGTCACAGATTCTTTTGCTGAAAATCAGTGAAATGTTCCACAATGATTACATGAAGAGGAAGAGATTGCTGCAAGCTTATATAGTGTAACAAAACAATTCTTGTTTTGTCAAAATGCATCATGACCTTATCTTGTCTTGTTTGATTTTCAATATAGTCATCTATTTGTTTCCTCAATTTGACAACAGGAAAAAAAAAGAAAGAAAAATGAAATGAAAAAAAAGGCCTTCCAGGTGAAGGAAAGCGACACATTGACTCTGCATTAACACTTTTGTTTCTCTCTTATGGGAAAGATGCAAATGTTCCATTTCAGTCAAGACATAAAGGTGGGATTACAGGACACACAAAGAACATGCTTCCCCTGTTTCTTTGTATCAGTGCCGCATCCAAAATCACTCATTAGGAACCGCATGTATTGATTCTCATTGTGCATATGAACATTCTGTTCCCATAAGGATGGGAAGTGATATCCAGTGGAGCTGAAATGGCTGCAGAAATCATAGCAGCTAAGGGTGTAGCCACACTGCAGAATTAAAGCAGTTTGTCACCACTTTAACTGCCATGACTCCATCCGTGGAATCCTTGGATTTGTAGTTTGGTGACTTAATTTAAGCTGGTTTTTCGAAGCTCTTGTGCCTTTTTGACAACTGGCTGTTTTTAATCATTTTTATTATTTATTTTCTTAGTTTTGACAACTGGCTTTATGTTATGTCTTTTTACTGAAAATCACCCGGAGGTTACTAACATGAAAATCAATATAAACTGTCCATAAATAAATAATTTACTTTAACATTCTGTTTCCCATAGTGGCTAATCAGATGTCTGTGGGAATCCCACATGTAGGAGATGAGGGCATCAGCACCTTCCTGTTGCCGTTCTCCAGAATCCAGAAACACAACACAAGAATCTGCAATGGAAGAGAAACTGAAGCTCTGCCAGGCCTCTTGGGTGTTCTCTTATGTCAGAAATTTGGGCTGTGGGAGTTTGCCCTTGTGCAACAGTCATATTTTTCTGGCTTTTCAGAAATGTAGACCAGCAACCTATTAGACATTTACATCACCATAAACTGGCTTACTATCATGTAAAGGCGAATTGCAACATTGTGCAATGCTCGTATTCTCAGGAAAGGAACAGAGATTAAACTAATTGTCTCTGGGACAACTATGAAAAGGGGCCCCACAATGTGGCTGTTGCACCATGAGTGGTGGTATTATTTATATATTTATTTATTTATTTATATCCCAATCTTTTCTCAGAACTGGGACTGAGAACAGCTTCACAATCTTAAAAACAATACAGGATGTCCTGATGCACATTGTTGCAGTTTACTAGAAGGGTTGTGTCCTTTGTCAGGGACATAGCTAAGGCATCGTAAAGTTTTAAACTGTAGCCTCTGTTGCAGGATCTCAGCCAATGTTTGCTTCTCAACATGCAAAGAAAGACAAAGGAAATGCAAGAAGTTCAATATATATTCATAGAATCATAGAGTTGGAAGAGACCACAACGGCCATCCAGGCCAAACCCCCTGCCGTGCAGGAATACAAACAATATAAAATAGGGAGCAACATTTGGCAAAGTGAATGTTAAAACAAAAGTTCCTAAAATCCCCTAGTCAGACTGGCCAATAGCTTTTCTAAGCTGTAAATAGGACCTACAGGAAGCAGCAACCATACTGGATGTCTGCTTCTGAGCATCCACTTTTCCTCTCCACTTACAGCTTCCTTGCAGAGCTTGATATTGTTGTCAGGAAGCGACACCACACTCTCCATCACTTGCAAAGCTCTGTTCAGGTACCCGGGAGTCCACATAAGGGGCATCTTTCGGTACACAGCTCGCAGTCCCTTGTTCAGCTCCACTTTTCCTGTTAAGAAACAACCACTCAGAAAGTTACTATATATCATTTAAAGGTGAAAACAGAGTTAACAGCTTTCTCATTCTTGGGGACAAAACTAGACATGACAGTGAACATGTCACTGGGTATCATGTACATGTTTGTTTGTTTTTAAAAAAATACTAACTATAGAGGTGAGGGGTGGCCACAGCATTTAGGAAGGACAATGTTTTTGTCACTGGATGTTCAACATGGGGGGAAAAGTTTAAAACCCCACATGACCCAAAACACTCCTCCCTCCCATGCCTAATATTAGTGTCAGAAAGAAATCTCCTATCAGGAAAGGTGGTGGTAGGACAATTGTCAATAGGATCATGCTGAAGGAAAAACTTTTCCTTTGCTCATGATTCTCAGTGATATATTTAACATCATTCAGGATGGGGCTTTCCTGCATCTTGCATAAAACTGCTCTTGAAGGACAGGGGACCCTCAGGAATATCATGGTGCCTACAGCTAGAAGAGGGGAACATTCTTATAGATTTTCATGTGAACTGTTCTCTACTTTACCTTGTGCATAAACTGCCTTAATTTTGTGAAGTGCCAATACCTCTGAGGCACCAATGGCTTTGAAGCAACAAGCATCATTAAAAATATGCACAATTTGGGATTGGGTGGATGCTAAGGATATAATAATTACGTTCTAAATGTGTTTTAAATAGTTTTAACTATGTGCTTATAAAATAAAATTGTGTCATTGTTTTTTATCATTTGTAAAATATGATTTATTTTATATTGCAATGTTGTAAGCTGCTCTGGATCCTGTGCTGTGAGAATAGGTGTGATATAAATCTAGTAAATAAATAAATTACATAGTATAAATGAAACTTAATTTGCACATAGCTTCTTTGAAACAGACTTGTTTTTATATGTATGGAGAATTACACACATAGGATTTCTTGCAGACTGATATTATCAATTTTTCCACATGGAAAATGCTTTTGATGTTTTAAAATCATGACATGTGAATTAAAAAACAACAACTCAGTACTTGTTGAGTTAAAATTTGTTATTAGCAGGAACCAACCCTTGCTGCTACCATGCAGGTAAACCTGGTATTTGATGTTAAACATTTCTGATGTGGATTTGCTTCCCTTACTGGAGTCTGTTATCACCTCTAGCTGTCTACATTAATCATACAAGTACATCTAACAATGCAAACGACTGCAACACACCTTCACCTTTCTTGTCTAAGCAGGGGGTCCATGGGGAACTGCGGGAGTGTATGTGCAAATAAGAGCTCACCGAGCTGAGGCTAAATATAAACTGCTAAGGTGCCCACAGGCCAGGCGGTACCCACAGACATCTTTCACTCTTTGCAGAGTTCTACTCCATTTGAGTTGGCAAGACTTCAGAATGTGTGACATTGCAGAAAATAGCTTTTGATCTTCTGAATGCCAGTGTCAAAGGGGGAGGTAGGGGGGTGTCACTTGCACACAGTCAATAAAATGATGTGCTAAGTGCAATACTTTCCCATATTATTCAGGGTGCATTTTAAAATACATATATATAAAACGCTGACCAAGCTGGGGGGAAGGTTGTTAGGGCAAGCAAGTTGACTGCTCAAATGAATATTAAACCAATACATCTGGGGAAAACCTGCTGTCAATTCATTTATACTTTTGTTCTGGAGGATTGAAGTTTTTTTTTTTCTTTCTTGTCTTACAGTCAGGCAAAATTAGACTCAGCATCCTTATCCTGTCACATCATGGGTGCTCTTACTGTTGTTAACAAATTATGATATGTAAGGAGAGGGCAGCTGTCTGACACTCTGGGCCAAAACTGTCTCACACCTGAATGTAACATGCCAATGAAAAAGTATTTATAGGGAGGACAAAGCTTCCATAGGCTTGTTTAACCTTGCATGAAATAAATTAAAAAGAAACATTAAAAGAATACTGGCAATGTAATCCAATAATGTTGTTGTGCTCAGAGAACTGTTTCCTTCAGCAAAACCAGGTGGTAGGCGATTCCCTATCCTCTGTGCGTTATCAAGATCTACCCTGAAGGCTAGGAAGAACCCTGAGGAGAAGGTTTTGGGGCAGCTTGGAAAAATGAAGGAAGGAGAGGAGGAAAGGAAGGCCTGTGATGCTAGAGGACATCTGCTAGAATGATCTTGGATTTAGGTCTGAACTAGGGAACTGTACAAGCTCAGTGACCTCCAAGGGCTTCTTTGTGTCAAAAGAATCCCCCTGCACTATTTACAGCTTACCCATTCCTAAAGTAAGCCTTCTTTCCCCCAGGGGTTGGGTTGTGGGGCTGGGAGAGAGACTGGTAGGACCTGCAGTTGAACCTTTGGGGCTTTTCAAGCATTCAACAGGAAGGCACAGAATGCCTGATTGATATCCTGGGCTTGTCAGATGGGCCTCATATTGCTTTGTTCGTATGCCAGCTGAGTGAATTTGATTTAGTTCCAATTTTGTCACATGTCAAAGGCTATATTAGAATTTAATTGAAGAATTTAACTTAGCCCACCTATTCTGAACTAATCAATAAAGCAGTAAGAAATACTTTAATTAAATACTTTAAAACCTACCAAGAAGTGCATGGCCGTACAGCTGAGAACTAAATCCCACAGTGTTGTTCTGCTTCAAACCTGTTAACATGAGGGATGCTCCAAGATTTCTCTCTTCCTTCCACTAAAAAAAAAAGAGAAGAACAAATATCATTTGAAACAAATGATAAAACAATATGGGCTACAGCTGGCAGTGCTCTGACTTTTGTTAACATGCTCTGTGTGTTCTCTGCCATAAGCATTCTTCTATGTGCTACAATCAAGATTGACAAGTCAAATAAATGAAGTACAATGCCATAGCAGCTGCATGTGTGTTATTACTCTCATTTTAATGTTTATTGTTGATTGGCATCTATATTTTAAAAAGCAATACAAACATTAAACAAGTTCCATGGATTCTCAGGGCTAGCATTTACATTACTAATTTTCATATCCATTCTTCCTATCTGATGCTCATAAAAACTAACTACCTAATAAACAACACAAAGTAACATAAAAAGCAAAAGCATACATATTGGCCAGAAGGAAAACTGCATTGCTTCATCAGCCAAGGGGCAACAAATAACAGATACTTCCAGTCTGAATTCAAAATGTTAGTAATGGCTTGGGACTGCTACACTTGAAGGAGCACCTCTCCATTTATGTGCCTGCCTGAGGTTTAAGGCGGGGTAGGCAACCTTTCCCCTTTAAGGGCCGAGGGACTTCATCTCCCAGAATCCCAGGAGCTATTGGTCAACATGGGACTATTGGCCAACATGGCTGAGGCTTCTGGGAACTGAAGTCCCTCAGCCCTTAAAGGGTAAAGGTTGCCTACCCCTGGTTTAAGGTCTTCTGGAGGAGGTCTTCCTCTCTGTCCCATCAGTCAGGGCAATATGCTTTCGGAGGACATGGCAGAGAGCATTCTCTGCTGGGGCACCCCAGTTATTGAACACCCTCCTCTTGGGGGCCCAACTTGTGCCGACATTGCTGCTGTTTCGATGCCAAGTGAAAACATGGTTGTTCATGACATCTTTTGTGACTTTACTCACTTTACTAAACCAGGGATAGGCAAACTGTCCCCTTTAAGGGCCGAGGGACTTCAGCTCCCAGAATCCCAGACTATTGGCCAACATCCCAGACTATTGGCCAACACGGCTGAGGCTTCTGGGAGCTGAAGTCCCTCGGCCCTTAAAGGGGAATTGCCTACCCCTGACTAAAACCGTTGCATGTAGATGGGCTTTACTTCTTTTTAAACTATTTTAAACTCTTTTAATCTGTCTGATTTATTAAATTGTTTAACATATGCTAAGCTTTTAAAAATAATTTTAATTATTCACACTGAGTAAATTGTTGGATTGTTTTATTATATGATGCCCTGAGATCTCTGGATAGAGAGTGAGACAGAAATATTTAAATACATAAGGGAGGGGAGAGGGACAGTAACTACAGGGAGAAGTGGGAGGCTGACCTGATACTAAAATCATGGTGACTGCAACATCACACTCTGTAGCATTTCAAACTAATAGGTATTTCTTAGATTAAAAATCTATATTACTTATTTCATCTAAAAAGCAGCCTAGTATCTAAATCCACATATATAATAGAACATAACAGCAATATAAAAGGAACAAAAACAAAATAAAAAATGGGAATGGACAGAAACTAAAAACTGTAACCAAAACAAAAGAAAAATTATCTTATATTTCATCTATATAAGAAGAAAAATTACTTACTAGGAAACCTAGAATCAAAGGTTTTGACATATAATTGCCAAACCCTCTTCCCTTCATTCACTTTGTACATAGCTAAACATGTAGAGAGGAGATAATGTTTGCAAAGGATTATGCAGGCATATGGGGGAACAAACACAGAACTGGGACAATCAAACATTCATATAATGCAATTTTACTGTATGCTCTGCCAATACCACTGCATTTTTCTAAGCCTCATTAGCAGTGGCCACAGGCTGGATAGAGACATGGTGATATTCTATGGAAGAAGAATTTATATATAAGCTTGTCATGAAAAACAAGCCACAAGTGACACTAGATGTAACTTACATTAAAAAGAAAAGTAAAATCCCAAAGTAGATTCACCTCACAGAGATATTGTTGTATACTAAATTCAACATGAATAAAAGTAGATAAAAAGGAATTAATGTTGACTGAGTGAAATGAAACAGGGATGAGAAGAGGGGGAAAAACTATCACATTCATACAGATTAGACATCTGAAGAAAAACCATAGCCTTCTTAACCACACATTGCAGGTGGAGAGGGATATAGCTTCCAGGAAAATTTTATATAAAACACTGTAGATGTACACAAATGTTGCAAAAATCTACCCAAACATGTCATATCATGTTATATATTTATATCAGAAATACATAAACACAACAGGAATATGTTTCCATAAATCTGTAGGAGCAGGTGAAAAAATTGTATGGATATTGTTTCATGTATTTTAAAAAAATATTGGATATGAGATACAAGCAAGTCCTAAATAATCCTGTTAGTAAGAAGGGCATACATTGGAGAATAACTTGTAGTACTTGGTTGAGTTCTGTGTATATTATTATGGCCCAAATGCCTTTTACTCCAATTCTTGGTCAAGGGCCTAGGAAAATCTGGAACATTATGTTAATTAATAAAAATATGAATATTTCTTGCTTGTTGTTAACTGTCCTCGAGTCAGTCCTGGTTCATAGCAACCCTGTGGATGACACATCTCCAAGATCCCCTATCTTCCACTGTTCTGCTTTGGTCCTGCAGATTCAGGCCCATGACCTCCCTTATTGAGTCCCACCATATGACATACAATCTTTTCTTTTTCTGTTACTTTATACCTTCTCTAGTATTATTGTCTTTTTTAATGAGTTGTGCTTTCCAATGATGTGCCCAACGTATGGCAGTGTCAGTTTCATCATCTTGGCTTCCAGGGAAAGTTCAGGATTGATCTGTTCTAGGACCCATTGTCTTTTTGGCTGTCCATGGTATCCTCAGCACTCTTCTCCAGCACCATATCTAAAATGAGGTGATTTTTTTTCTGGTGGCTTTCTTCACTGTCCAGCCCTTACATCCTCATACACGTGGATGGGGAATATAATGGCTTAGACGATTCTAACTTTAGTACTCAGTTGTATATATTGACACTTGAGGATTTTGTCTAGTTACTTCATAGCTACCCTTCCCATTCCTAGTCTTCTTCTTATTCCATTCTGAGCAATATTTGATCCAAGGTATAGGAAATCTTTGACTATTTTCATTTCATTATCCACGCTGAATTTATTTAGATTCTCTGTGGTCATTATTTTTGTTTTCTCAGTGTTCAGGAGTAAGCCTGCCTTTTCACTTTCTTCTTTAAATTTCCTTTTAATTGTTCCAAGTCTCTGATATTTTCCACTAATAGTATGGTGTTGTCTGCTTATCTTGGACTGTTGATGTTCCTTCCTCCTACCTTCATTCCTCCTTCTTCTGGGTCTAAGCCTGCTCCCTGTATTATATTTTCTGCACACAGGCTGAACAAACAGGGTGATACAATGCAGCCTTGGCTTACACCTTTACCAACTGGGGACCATTCTGTTTCTCCATATTCTGTTCTAACAGTAGCCTCTTGCCCTAAGTACAGATTCCACTTCAGGATTATCAAATGTAGTGGCACTCCCATTTCTTTAAGTGCATTCCATAGCTTTTCATGGTCTATGCAGACAAAGGCTTTGCTATAGCCTTTACGGTGAGCACAACGAGTTATGCCTGCCAGAATTTTGTAAGTTCTTTGCTTTGTCCTTACATACTTTGTTACATGCGCTAACCTGACTTATCCATGGGTCATATCAAAATCCATAATTTTGTAAGTTAAAGAGTAATAATTGATTAAAGTAGAATGGTAAGTCAAATAAATAGAAAACTGATATCTTATAATCAATATGTCTAATAAAATATGAGGGTGAGTGAATGTGAATAAAATGTAAGAATAAAGACAGCACAAGAAGAGAAATCATAAATCACGTGGGTAAATGGAAGCAGGAAGTTAAATGTATGTCTTAAGTGTAAAGGTTAAATGGGAGAGTGAAAGAAGGAATGAATGGGAGGGTAACTGGATTTGTGAGATTGGGGTCTATTGTATGTGGATTGTTATTTTATATAGTATTGTGTTCAAAAATGGAATGAAAATAATTTTAAAAATCCATAATTTTGGCCCCCAAACCTGCCCTCAACTTATACATGAAGTCGACTTACAATCGAGTATATACAGTACTTAAAAGTCTAAAACATCTGGAGCATAAATGGTTGAGGACCATTGCTAATAGCAGGGTTTGGAAAACTGGGAATGCTGCATCTGAACTTCACCATTGTCCTGGCACCTAAGCCACAGCAACGCCATGTTCGTTATGGAAATAGCTTACCGTTAATTCTGATTTGGTTGCCAAATATTTGTACATGGCATGGAGTGAGAGAAGCTGTGTAGACACTTCCTCAAATTTTTCCTGTATCATGATCTCAGTGACTACAGTCATAGCATCTAGCAATTGAACAAACAACAAAAATAATAAAGCATTTTAAAATGGGTAGTTTTCCAAGACATTTGACTTAGAGACATTTGGCAGTATTTTTTAAACATCATGAATGCCTTGCCATTTCTGACTCTGAGACACATGTTGTACCAAAATAATGCATTCAGAAAAGAAATGGATGTACCTGTTGCATAGGTTAAGAGGCATGAAAAACATATTGAAGCATTACTGAGTCAGTGCTTCTTTTCAATGAGAAAGTCCTGCTCTGCGCCAGGAAACATCAAAATGAGAGGGTATAAGTGAGCTTTGAAGGTTTGGTGGACAACTATGGAAACCTATGCAGTCACATTAGACCCCAAGGAGATCTTGGAGTGCTCCACTGCCCCATTATACCCTTCCTTGCCAAAAAATTAAAAAGGATTTTTGTCTTCAAACACTCTCTGGGGCATTCTGATTATGTTTTGGCTCTTCCTGTGTCATTTTATGTCCAAAAGAGTCCTTTTTTAAACAACAGGAATTGAGTCAGTTACTTCCTGGTCACCTCTCGCTTCAAACAAAGCCTTCCCCCTGTGCCTAAATTGATCCAGCCCCCCCCCCCCGAGTAGAAATGCATTGATATCTCCTAGAGGGCATTTGAGAGCAAAAATGTTTTGAAAAAAATTGCAATTTTTTTCACTCTTGTTAGGGCCCAAGGGTCCACCAAATACAGTGGAAATGCCCTTCCTAGAGGACATTTTAGAGCAAAAAAAATTTTTTTTTAACCCCAAAAGGGGCAAGGGGGACCCATGTGGCCCATTCTTGTCCAATTCTCCTTCAAGGCAAATTACTTCACTGTTTTAACTTGCATGATGTAATGTACGGACATACTGCGTGGATGACTGATTCTAGAGGACAGAAGGCTGTATCAATTAATATTTTAGAAGTTCCTTTTTTATATACCGAAGACTTTATATGACGGAACACTGTGAAATACTCTGGACAATTTAATAGCTGTCACCTACTTTCTCTCCTTCACTTTTCTGTTTTTGCTCTCGACTGGGTACCAATGAAAGCATGGCAGGTAAGGTAAACAGGCAGAAAGCAAAAGGGGCCCATGTTATTCAAATAAGAAGGGACATGATATATGACCAATTAGTAGATATCTTATTTCTTACCTTCATAATTCTCATCTTTTATAAAGGAATCCAATAAAAGATTTAATGTAAAATTATCTGGGAATATTCCATATTGTACCTGGAATAAATGAACAGAAAGCACTTAAAATGTGGAAACTTTATACATCTGGTATGTGATAGTGGAAAGCTGGAGTATGATCTGAATGCATAATACAATCTGGCAAGGCAGAGGATATATGAATATGCTTTCCACTTCTCTTCTGTTATCAGTGATTAAAACAAGAGCATCAGCAATAATATTTCTGGAACTGATAAAATGTCACCAGCCCATGGCAAGAGGCAAGTAGTGTTAGGCAAGTGTAAACTGCAGCTGGCCTTCCAAGTAACTGGCTGTCTCAGTGATTCTTGACCTTTTTTGTGGTCATGAACCTGTTTGAGCATCTGATGAAAGGTATGGGTCCTCTCCCCAGATTAACCTTAAATACAATTTTCAAATTAATAGGAAGGAAAATGAATTATAAAGACAGCTCTTTTGCACATAGTTCACAGACCCCTGAAGTCCATCCATGGACCCTATAGAGGCTCACAAACCAATGGCTGAATCCCCTGGCCTGCCTCTTTGAGCTGCCATGGAGACTTAGGCAATAGCAATACCAATAGCAAGTACATTTCTATACCGCTTATCAGTGAACTAGCATTCCCTAAGCCGTTTACAACGTGTAACTCTGTCACAATGTGTAGGCAGTCACTGAAACTGGGAGAATGAATTGTCTTGAGCTTCAAGTTGTATTTTCAGATTTGCAGTTCTCTCACTTCCCTTCCCTTAAGCCAATCCTTTAAATTAAGAAAAGAAACAAAACTATACATGCAGCAGACATAGCACTGCCACAGATCTCCTGTATCATCGTTCATGGTCTAAAGGCACTGTGTATATACTACTCAAAGTTGTTGCCTGTGGACCAGTACTAGTCTGAAAGCCATTGACTGCCAGTCTGTAGTGAATTTCCAGGAAGAAAGAAATTGTTGTAACCAATGGATACCTATAATGGTGCTGGTCCCTGGCACATTGGAGAAAAATACCCTGCCAATCCCTCACATAATAGCTTAAAAAGCATTGTGAATACAACCACTCAAGTACCTTATGGGGAGACACAGCCACATTTATTGCTACCAACCTCTCACTATTCTGGCTCCTGAAAGTTTCTGTAGGAAAAAAAATTCTTCCACCCTCACCTTTCTTTAATTAGATGGAATGAGATTTCATAGGCATACATCTCTCAACATTTCTCTTTTATGTGCAGTGTGTAAAAAGGATTTTAAAGGCTAATCTGGGACAAAGACTGTTTAGCTCTGCATGCCATTTCAATCTGTTTTTGCCAAGGTATGGATTTTCAAGACAAGAAGGGTCTGCCTAGCAACATTTCCCTCAAACCTTTGTTTAGCAGCAAAGCCCATTTCCTTTGTTTGTACACAAACATCAAAATAACTCTGCATCAGATATCAAAATATGTCTATAACGGAAGACACCATCCACCTCAACTTTACAGTCTAAGCTATAGCTATAACCTTATATACATGTGAGACATATGCTCACACTTGTCCACAGAGGTTATGGGCCTTAGTGAAGACAGTTTGCGTTATACCACACTCAAAATGAATGAAATAATGACTTGATATGTTAAATAACTTATTCACAGGCATTGGGCACAATCGAGGCAGAATTACAGCTTTAAGCCCACAGACTTTAGTGGATCAGGAAACAGTGAACATGGCTGCCATCACTGGAATCAAGGGAACTTGTTTAACTTTGGCTGGATTTTCTCCAGTGTCAAATGGAAATGAAAGAAGTTGTGCCACATTTAATTAATACACTACACTATTATCTTAAAAATGAATGGAGTCTTTGAAGAGGAATCAGACCCGCTGCAAGGTTCCTGGTATATCCCATTATGTTGTTCTTAAAAAGACATTTTAACACCACCTGAAAAGTGTCTCTCTCTCTCTCTCAAAACATTACCTTGTTTTGTAAAGTGTACAGGGCTTTGTCCTTTGCCCCAAACTTAAGGCATTGCCTGATCCAACTGTGGATTATCCAGTCTCTTAAGTAAAAGCAATTAGGACTGTGACGAAACCTAAATGATGAGACAAGCATAAAGTATTAAAGAGACCAAAACAAAGGCTGACCTCCAAGATATGTACATTAATTAAACATGAGCAGTATAAAAGGCTAAACACTTATTTTATTTGTACTTACATCAACACAGATTTCTAAATGTAGAATTTAGATCCATTTTCTAATTTCTCAGATGTAATAAAAGGAAAAGGAAAACTGTATCTAGCATAATTTTCAGATCCAACTCAGACACAATTTAAATTTAAATTCACTGTTCTCCATAAGCAAATGAAGTGCTGCTTCTTTCCACACTTAAATCTAATTTATTTATATATTTTCTTGTGGCTGCTGGTAGTGGGGGAACCCCTCATTTTTGTCTGAATTGGTTAGGGCTGTTTCACATGTTACAATGCAAAATCTCCAACATACAATTACAGACGCCTCAACTGAAGCTCACTGGAAAATCAATTTCCATATAAATATAGCCTGAAACACATGTTCATTATGTTAATACTTTATAATTTAGATATACAATTTTAAAGAACTCAGCTGTACACCTAAACAATGAAAAGGTGTGAAGATGGCCTCAGAAGCAACAGGAAGACTCCAGTTTAATGTATTATCCAGCCAGAGAAACACAAAACAAAAAGCTACAGCAAACTGAGACAATAGGTTGGATCAATAAACCAATAAATAAATCAATAAATAAATAGGACTCAGTTTCTGAAATATGGAAATCATAATTAACATCCATATACTAGTTCTATTATCTCAGTTTAATCAGTCTGGGAGGCATACATAAAATTAGTCCAATGTAATGTTTTGATGGATAAAAAAATTGTTTATAAAGGGAACAACAGGGGCTGCCACAAAATCTGTAGAAAGTCACCCCATGAGACATCTGGAATCCTCATCAAAGAACCATTTAGACACCATGTGAAGATCTTCTTCCAACAGGTATCCAAGTCTTGATTTTTTTTAAAAAAAATTAGCTTTGTTTCGGTGCTAAATTTTTATTGTAGACTTTAAAATTTTGACACTGCATAGGTTAATTTTTCATTATAAAACATGTAATTTTATTGTCTCTGTTTTTTATATATGTAAACCAGGCAAAGTGCATTGCTAGTTGGGCAGCAGATAAACCTTTCAAATAAAATACATACAGTAAATAAAATGTTGCTGTTGTTCAATATTCTAGCCTATAATCCATGCTCTTTTCCAAAATGCCCCATTCTATTCTGCCTACAGCCACCAAATCTATCATTTTCCACTGGCCAGTAAGCATGCTTTGTCCTCACTGGGATATATCTGAGTTTCCCTCTTTACACTCAGGTATTCTCCCCAATACCACCACCACCACTAACCCCCCCCCCAAAAAAAAACACCAAAAAAACACACATCTTTTTGGTACTTCTGCCAATCTTCAATTTTCCTCAAGCCTACTGAGGTTTCCCTTGTGCATATGGATAGTGTTAATTTGGCTACACAAAGATCCACTCCAAAGAATGTGAATCTTTGCTTGTTCTCCTCCTCCAGAGCCATGGGCCACATGTAGTCCCAATGCAATTTCTGCAGTCCCTGGAAACCCCAGGAGCAAAAAAAGTTTCCTTCCATCAACAAAACAGGAGACCTGTGGCTTTCAGGGAGTGAATCCTCTATAAAATTATGTGTGTCCTCACAAATACCCTGCTGTATGTATTATAAGGGATCTAGGGTGAGGAAAATGGCCTCCAGTTCCTTGGAATCTGTCCAAACCTGGCATATAGGATTCAATAAAATGGGATTATTCAGGAAATGGACAACGAACTGCTTCTTTATGCATGACACAGTTTTGCAGTGGAACTGGCTTCAATGCTGGAGGGCTTCACAATGCTTATTCCAGACTCTGGTATGGA
Organism: Phrynosoma blainvillii; assembly: GCA_026167975.1. Lineage (NCBI taxonomy): Eukaryota > Metazoa > Chordata > Lepidosauria > Squamata > Phrynosomatidae > Phrynosoma > Phrynosoma blainvillii. The sequence continues at coordinate 55,003,192 of JANUYF010000002.1, read as the reverse complement.
TTTGTGTGGATTGGAAATAGGAGGAGATATACAAAAATGAGCAATTGCAACAATGGCAAAAGCGATGAATTGGGCACACTCATGGAACAAGGGCTAATGACAGATTCTTGTCCAGCATTTCCCATCACCACCATCACAAAAAACATATCAACACCCTGGAACTGACACTGATTGTTATTGGCCATGCAGTTATAATAATGTTCTTGTTCATGCACTAAGACTATACTATACATGCAGGTTATGCATCCATGAATTCAGCCACATTCAGTCTCAAAAATATTCCCTTCCCCCAAAAAGCAAACTTTGATTTTGCCATTTCATATAATGGACACCATTTTACTAAACCTTTATATATCACTTGATCAACCACAGATTTTGCTATGCATAGAGGGTCCTGGAACCAAATTTCATCAGATACCAAAGGTCTACTGTATTTTGCAAAGAAAGGGGAAATTCCTTTTTTAAGGACTCTGTAATGTGTTCAACAACCCTTCCTTTGGCTTAAAGGGTTTTGACATTAGATCAGGGGTGCCAAAATCTGTAGCCTTCCAGATGTTGCTGGATTGCAATCCCCATCAGCCCTAGCCAGCATAGAGAAAAGTGAGGGATCATGGGATATGCAATCCAAATTATGGAGGGTCAGGTTTCCTTTCTCTGCAACAAAGGTCCTGTCTAAGATTCACACATAGCAGTTGTGATACAGCCAGTACCTAAAACCCTCTTTTGTACTGCTGATCCTGGAGCAACAGTTTTGAACTGACCACATGAATCCAAGAGACACCTTTTCATGGGTAATGGATGCCTATGCTTCTGTGCACAGAACCTGGAAAAGCTGTATTTTCAGGCTGTCTCTCTCAAAATCTCCTAGAGAGCATGACTATAAACCATGATGGCTAGTCCAAAGGAGCTGTAAAATAGTCCAAATAAGTAGCTTTTCCAAACTCTTTCAGTGTTACAATACAGGTCTCCACTAAGCAAGAGAAAGCTTTGTCAGCAATATGCAAAATATTTATTAGGCCCTGGCGCTTGGAATCAGCCTCCACAATGCAAGCCAAACTACAGAAAGTAAAAGGATCAAATCTCCTGGGATAAACTCTGGTGAACCAAAGTTATAGCTCAGAAAAAGTCATCTGATATTGACAAAAGGCATACCAAAGAAAAACAAAACCAATGGAAGTGCTGAAACACCACAAGGTTTTATAACCATGCAACTACTTTCTAGTGAATGCCAGTGGTTTAAAGAATAGGATTTGGAAAGGGAAATGTTGGTTTAGGTTGTAGAAAAACATACAATTATATTCTCCAACTCTTTCTCATAAACCCTCAGGCCTTTAAGAATCACAGTCTTTACAAGAGTGTGGAAGTAAGGGAGGACATTTCTTAACATGCACCCTGATCTTTGAGCAGCAGAATGTAGCTCTTAGATTAGAATAATGCAACCTGTAAACAACAAGGGGCATAAAGCATTATCTCTAAACCAGAATGTGGAAATATTACTCTTTTGGACTATAATTCCCAGAATTCTGGAAGATAACTTTTCTAAGATCTGAATCTCTGAATATTTTAGCAGGGTCCATTTCCCAAAACCAAACTCTGAAACTTGATCTGAAGCTGTAAAACTGCACACAGCAAATGGCAATTGTTTTTGGAGTAGAGAAGGGAAAACATACATTATAGCCTGTGTAACCACACACTGTTGCCTTCTCTTATAATTAGGAAAGTGGACCTTGTCCAGACTTCTAAAGCAGGTGCTGAAAGCGGTGCCAAACTTTTCACATTGTGATGCAGACATTGACCTCGGAGGTCGTGGAAGATGGAGTCTCTTTTCACATTGTGATGCAGACATTGACCTCTGAGATCGTGGAAGATGGAGTCCAAAACACACACACACATCTCTTATCTAAGATCTGATCCATACCAGAGTGAGTTGTAGCCCGTAACTCCTTCCTGCAGAACATCAGGATGAATGAATTGCACTAATGTGCAGATGCTAGCAGGAGCCTGGAGCCAAACTGCAGCACCATTTAGTGGCAGGATTGGTTCTTCCATCTGAATGAGCATCCTTTCCAGAACATTTACCAGACTAATAGCCACCAACTCTTTTCACTTCCCTGTAGTGCATTTCTGAGAACTGTCCCTTATGGCTAACAGCTACAGAGATTACTAAGGGGAAGGGGGATGGGGGTCTGCTTTAGCCTACAGTGTTGAGAATATCCAGTTGCTAAGTACAGGAGCTTTTAGATGAAGACACGACAAAAGGGGAAGTGTGTATATGTATATATATATATATATATATATATATATATATATATATATATATACTGTGTCTTAAGTGGCAGACTAGCTTCTTCCCCTCCTTTCAAATTAGTCTTACAGTAAAATAAAATAAAAAAGGCATACTTTCAGCATCAAGCTACGAATGCCCATTTGGTTGATCTAATTGCTTCCCCACACTCTTCACTTGAACTCTGGTATTAAGAACAGAAATATCCCATATTTGCTTTCATTAAGGGTCTGCCTCAAAATGCTTGCAGGAAACATCAATTAGAGGCAATCAGATTGAATCATATTATGATGAATCAATTATCTAATTGGTACTGACTGGCTCACTTGCCATATAAGAGGTCAGAGAGTTAAGCTCCCTCTCTAGACTCAAAGCAAGAAACATCTCTTTATAGAGCCCCAAATATCTCCTTCAAATTCCAGCAAGGCATGGCAAAAGATCAGGCTGCAAGTTGTCAGAATGATGGACTATTTATTTATCACTCTTTTAGACCAACCAACAGAGTTCTCTGAGCAGTGCAGAGTAAAATATCTAAAATGCCTATATGAAAGCATCACATAAAAAAAAATCAAGACACAACCAGCAAAGGATAAAAACACCATGTCAAGATAAAATTGTTCTGAGTTCTATAAGCACTAAAAAAAAAAAACCTTCTTAAAATCCATAGAAGAGTTGAACCATAAGGATGGATATAAGATACAGCATCACCTAGGGAATCTGGAGAGATGCTCCAATACTGAAGTCAACTGAGGATTAATGTAATATTGCAGAAAGAAAGATGTGTGTGAAGTTCTGTTTTTCTGGTTAAGGAGTTAAGAGGGTCCACACTATTACACACATATAATTTCCAGCTGGGCTGGAAAGGTTCTGGTGGACCCAACACTCAGCTAGATACTATATAGTCATCCTGGATTACAAGCAAGTAGAAAGAGAAGTCTGCTATATCCATTAGAAAACAGATCAGCTCAGAGTAGAGGGTGGGCACCTCAATGTCCCCAGCTCTTTCTCCATGGAAGTATGTTGTTATTGTTACTTACCTGCTATGGACTGAGGCGGGGAACAACAACAAATAAACAATGCACAACATCAATTAAAACACATTAATTAAAACATGCAACAGTTTAAATTAAAAGGACAAATAAGACATACATATTCTAAAATGAGTTTAAAAACTCTTAAAATTAGTTATGTTTTTATAGTGCAAACATGACGAAGCTGTTAAGGTGGACAGAACTAGGGAGTATTCCACAGCATTGCAATTAAAACATTGATTTGTAATACAAAAATACCTATCGTTATTTGCATCAGGTATTTGCTTCTCTTAAAACTGGAAGCAGCAACAATCATACAGAACTGTGGAAGAAATGGCTTAGGAAAGAGGCAATTTAGGTGAGGCACAATATGAATAATGTCACGCAGAGTACGAGAACTTCCACCTGGCAATGGATTAATATTATACAAGGAGAAGGGATTTCTTTAAAAGGACTGGAATATCGTGTGCTAGGTCTCTTGTTGTAAGCTGCTGTCAAGTGATTTTGACTTATGGAGATCCTGTTAATGTCGTTGTGTGCCTTCAAGTCATTTCTGACTTATGGTGACCCTAAGGCAAACCTGTCACAGGTTTTTCTTGGCAAGATTTGTGCAGAGGGGATTTGCCATTGCTTTCCTCTAAGGCTGAGAGAGTGTAACTTGCCCAAAGTCACCCAGTGCATTTCCATGGGCAAGCAAGAATTCAAATCCTGGTCTCCAGTTGTAGTCCAATGCTCAAACCACTACACTACACTGCCTCCTATGAATAAGACATCCAAGTCAGCCTGTCATCAACACCTTACTTGGGGCTTGCAGACTAAGGGCCATGGCTTCTTTGAGTAAGTCAATCCATCTGAAATGCGGTCTTGCTCTTTTCCTACTGCTTCCTACCATATTATTATCTTTTTTAATAAGTCATGTCTTCCCATTATATGGCCAAAGTATGGCAGTCTCAGTTTAATCATCCTGGCTATGAGTTCAAGACTGATTTACTCTACGACCCATTTATATTAGCAGTCTACAGTAGCCATATAACTCTTCCCCATTACCCCATTTCACATGAGTTGATTTTCTTCCTATCAACATTCTTCACTGTCCAGCTTTCACAACCATACACAGAAGTGGGAAATATGATGGCATGGATGAACTTATGTATTCAATGACATAACTGTATACTGGAGGACCTTGTCTACTTCCTTCATAGCTGCCATTCTAAGTCCTAGTCATCTGATTTCTTGATTGCAGTCAAGAAACTCTTGAACTATTTCAATGTCTTCATCATGTACTTTAAAGTTATGTGTGTGTTTTGTTTCTTGTATAGTCCTATTTTTGACAGATAGTAAAGGATAGGTTATTTATTTGTTGTTGTTGTGCCTTCAAGTTGTTTCCAACTTATGGTGACCCTAAGGCAGCGGTCAGCAACCCGTGGGCCGCACCCGGCCCGCCAACCCCCGCTGCCAACCCCTGCCGCCGCTGTGTGTGCCACCGCCGTGCGCGTCACAGCCGCCATTTTGTTTGCCAAAATGGTGGCCATGACTCGTTTGTTCATGTGCAGTACTCCTGGGCATGCACGAACAAGCTGCGGCCGCCATTTTGTTTGCCAGTGACCGGCCCCAGGTAAAAAATCCTTGCTGACCTCTGCTCTAAGGTGAAGCTATCATGGGATTTTCATGGCAAGTTTCTTCAGGGGGGGTTGCCATTGCTCTCTTCTGAGACTGAGAGAGTGTAACTTGCTCAAAGTAAGCCAGTGGGTTTACATGGCCAAGCTGGGATTCAAATCCTGATCTCCAGAGTCACAGTCCAATGCTTAAACCACTACACCACACTGGCTCTTGTTACACAAACACCTAGCAAATGGCTGACAGTGGTTACACAGGATTTGAGGCCTTATTAAAAACTGAGCTACTCAGGTTTTGTTGACCATAAACTGAAAACCAGGTCATTGTGCATTATGTACATCACACCATCTCAAAATTCATCTGTTTCCTTGAGCAATAAAAATAGAATAGTCACAGAATAAAAAAGGAACAGACACAGAAAGAATTGCCCTGCTGAAGAGCTGCTGAGTGTTCAGATGCATTATAGACTCCCTTACCTTTTCCAATAAAGTTCAAGCTCATATATCTTAAATGTTTATAACTTTCAGTACAGCCTAAGGTGAATAACAGTTCCCACTCAGCCCACTGCTTTCCAGACCTTGTAAGTAGCATTCACTCAAGTTCTCTGGTGAGACTGCAGTTTACAGTGCAGACAGATTTATTTATTTTTTCTCATCTGCAAGACTGAATCATCTCTCCTGATACAGAAGGGAATTCTTTTTGTTCCTTGTACATGGCAGGACTAAGATGAGGGTTGGTCCCTTCTAATGTATGTATTTTAAATGTGTTTTTAAATTTGTGATACTGTTTTAATATTTTTTTAGGGGTGGGTGGGTTTTGGGGTTGTTTGGGATGGGATGGGGATTGTATCTGTGTAAATTTTAATGTTGTAAGCCGCCCCGATTGCTCTGCAGAGGGGTGGGGTAAACATAAATTATTATTATTATTATTATTATTATTATTATTATTATTCCTGATTTAGGATTCAAGCTGAAAGGGAACATTTCAGGGGTTTTTCAAGAGACACAGGTGCCTCCTATTCCAACTTTCTCTTCTTCTTTTTTAAAGGTGTCTTCTTAGACAATAAACCCACAGCCTGATTTCACCTGAAGCACCAATGTTTTTTAGTGGCTGAATAAAAAATTATTGATCACTTGGTAACTAGAGAAAGAGTATTATTTGCTAAAAGGAAGGAAGGAAGGAAGGAAGGAAGGAAGGAAGGAAGGAAGGAAGGAAGGACAAACTAGTTACTTAGGTAACTAGTAATTGGCTCCAGGTAACCAACATCACAGCCATTGTTGACATAATGGCCATTTGCACACAGCTTTACCCTACTCTCTCCTCTTATTCTTCAGAGGCAGCTAGATTTGAGAGTGAGTGGACCAAACTTCAATGACAAATGGAACTATACTGGGCAAACTTCCAAACGCAGAAACATCAAGCATCTCCTGGTGATTTCACACAAACAGCTGAGGTACACATATAGATTGTTACAGACCTCACCAAAGGCATGAAGGCTTATGTGAACATGTGGCTTCTCACTGTCAAGCACTAACACTGAAGAATTCAAGGAGCACTAGGGTATCAGTCCTTAATTTTTGCTCTTCTAGATGTTTTTTACTACAACTCCCATGTTAACTTACCATTGGCTATACTGGTAAGTAACTGAAGTTTAGAAACTGATGTTCAAAAGATGTTGAGAGTCAATGATCTAGGCAGTCTCATCTCTCAGAAGTAGAAAAGCAAGACCTTTGTGCAAACAAATATCCTTCTATGATATCACCATGTCCCCCAGCTGTGTGAATCCATCTTCCTTTTGATGGGATAGTGCACCAAAGGGTATTCTGCTGACTTCAGTTGTTTAAAAAGGTTATCAGCTATGGTTGTGCATGTGCATATAAGAAAAAACACAGAAAGAAACTATTACCTCCTTGAGTCAGGGACTGAGTCAGTAGGCCAAGGGTGGGGAAAGCGTAACGTAAAGTCCAGTATTGTACCAGTATTCAGAAGGCAGGGCTGTGCTATTACATGGGACTGCACTCCTCAAGGGTGCCTAGAACTACATTGTTGGGGGTTTTGGCTGTTTTCCAGCAATTTCCCATAAGTGTCACATCAGTTCAGCCCATTTTGGCTGGGTAATGGCTAAAGAAAGAGGTTTCTGGGATGTATCAGAAGGGTGGGGGTTTGAAGGGGGTTAGCATGATTTGGGGATGAAAACTGCTTGAAAATTACACCCCAAAACTGGGTGGTTGGAGATTTCAGGGCCACAAAAATGGGGTCTGAGGGCCACACATGGACTTTACGTTACGCTTTTCCCACCCTTGGCCTACTGACTCAGTCCCTGACTCAAGGAGGTAATAGTTTCTTTCTGTGTTTTTTCTTATATGCACACACACAACCATAGCTGATAACCTTTTTAAACAACTGAAGTCAACAGATACATTGACAAGAGATAATAACAAAATATAATTAGCTGGTGATGTATATTCAGGGACAAAAACTGCAAGCTACTATTCCCTGTTTCTCCACAAAAGTACTGAAAGGAATGGAGGCTTGTACAGAACAGTACTTGGTGGACTGTGCTCTAAGATTATGGAAAGACAGCTACAATAAGCCAAGGGATAAAACCCGAAGTAAACGAAATGGCAAACTCCAGCAGTTCTTATGTACCAAACGGAAAGACTAGGTGGTTTCCCTATGGTTTTTGGCTACCTATATTCTTCCAGATTCTAATCACAGACTTCTACAAACAAAAAGATAAGCCCAGTATTCATTCTGTTTGTTTTATTTAATTTAATGCACAGCAAATCAATACAGCAGATCCTCAGAGCCACTGGACTGGAAGCTATTCCAAACCTCCCTATCCAGCAGGAAAGGCCAATTCAAGAGCATTCATCACCAGGGTTACACTGGAGCTGCTTTGACCCAGAAAGAGACAGTTCTATGTAAGAAACAGCCCAGACTTGATTTCTTCAGGCCAGAAGACTTGCCTTTTAAGGTTCTCAGCTCTTCTGGAATGGTTCAGAGCCTGGAAGAGTAGTTTCTGGTCCATGAAAGATGCCTCAGTTGAGTTTTATACCTTGGTAGAGGAAATTGACAGATTGGAGCTAGCCAAGGTGCTGCAACTCTAACCTCACTACACAACACTCACACATTGTTCTTGCATATGATCAGGTGCTATATAAAACAACAACAGTGCCCCCCAAATAATTATATTATTGTTGCTGTTGTTGTGTTATATACCACCATCAATTCACATAGCATTTCAGAGAATAAAACAAAGGAGACAGACAGCTTTGTCAAAACTCCCTAAATCTACATTTGAAGGATGACACTGAAGAGGATGCCAATAACTGGTAAAGAAACAACTGCTTCAGTCAAACTGGTCCCTCCAACAGACCTTCACTCACACAGAAGTGAGAAAGACAGAGTGTGTGTAGGCTGGCCAGCCAAAGTGCAGCTTGTGGGCCACCTGCATCCCGCACAACTGTTTTGGTAGCCCCCTGGGCCACCCAAGGGTCCAAAGAAATTGTCCACAGATCTCCTTTGAGGATGGGTGGATTTTCTGCATGTTTTTGGCCTTCCTGGACATTTTAGGCCCAGGAGAGCCCTTTTTCTAAAATAGGAAGTGACTTCTGTTCACTTCTTTTTTTTAAGGCCTCTGCTGGGCCTAAAATGGCACGGGTGGTCCAAAAACATGGTAAAAATGCTCCCTACACTACCAGGAGGCACTTGGGGACATTGTTGTTGTTGTGTAACTTCAGGTCATTTCTGATTTATGGCAATCCTAAGGCAATCACAGGGTTTTCTTGGCTAGATTTGTTCATAGACAGTTTGCCTTTGCCTTCATCTGATGCTGAGAGAGGGTGACTTGCCCAAGGTCACCCAGTAAGTTCCTATGGTCAAATGGGGATTTGAACCCTGAAATCTCAGTGTCCTAGTCCAACACTCAAACCACTACACCAAACTAGCTCTAATAATAATAATAATAATAATAATTATTATTATTATTATTATTATTTGTATACCGCTCTGTGGCGAACCAATCCGGGCGGTTGACAACAGTAAAATATAACAAGAGTAAAATATAACATTAAAACATTATAATCCCTCCCCCCCTTAAGAAAGTATTAAACAATATGACAAATTAAAAACACAATATCAAAACATAAAACCATAATTAAAACAAACCAAAAACCCTGGTGTCCCTCTGGAGATCCTCAACCATCACTAAAGATGGGGCCACGGGAGGAATGAGGGGATCAGGGAGCCTGGGCCGGGATGGTTAATCTGGAAAGGCCTGCCAGAAGAGATCCGTCTTGACAGCTTTTTTAAAGCTGTCTAATGATGTCAACTGACGGATCTCATCCGGCAGGTCGTTCCAGAGTTTGGGGGCGACAGCAGAGAACGCACTCTGGGAGGTCGCTGCAAGCCTAGATTTTAGAGGCTGCAGTAAGTTCCTCCCAGAGGACCGGAGAGCTTGGGGAGGATTGTACAGGAGGAGGCGGTCCCTGAGATAGCTTGGACCCAAGCCATTTAGGGCTTTAAAGGTAATAACCAACACCTTGTACCGGGCCCGGAAGCTAATGGGCAGCCAGTGGAGGGACCTCAGAACTGGAGTAATGTGGTCCCTCCTAGATGTACCAGAAACAAGCCTGGCTGCCATATTTTGTACCAGCTGAAGCTTCCGAACCAAGCACAAGGGTAGCCCCATGTAGAGCGCATTACAGAAGGCCAGGCGTGAGGTTACCAGTGCGTGCACAACAGTTTCGAGATCCCTTACTTCCAGAAAAGGGCGCAGCTGGCGTATCAGCCGAAGCTGATAGCAGGCACTCCTGACCGTTGCATTTACCTGATTTGTCATCAGGAGCGACGAGTCAAGGAGCACCCCCAGACTGTGAACACAGTCACTGGAGGGGAGTCTGACTCCATCCAGGACTGGAGGTTGCAACCCAATTCTTGGTTTCGGGGCCGCTACCGTCAGCACCTCTGTCTCGTCTGGATTCAGTTTCAATCTGTTTTTCCTCATCCAGCCCATTACCTCTTGAAGACATTCATTGAGAGAAGAGATGCCATTGGAATTCAAGACCGACGAACGAGACATGGAGAAATAGATTTGGGTGTCGTCAGCGTACTGATAACACCCAGCACCATAACTCCGTATTATCTCACCCAGCGGCTTCATATAGATGTTGAATAACATCGGGGACAGAATAGCCCCCTGAGGAACCCCACAAGTGAGGTTCCTCTTACTGGAGCTACAGTTCCCGAGCAGCACCCTCTGGGACCGACCCGAGAGGAAGGACCGGAACCACTGCAAAGCAGTGCCCCCGATACCTAGCACCCTCAGGCGGTCCAAGAGGATGCCGTGATCTATAGTATCGAAAGCCGCTGAGAGGTCTAGGAGCACCAACAGGGTCACACTACCCCTGTCGATGCTCAGACGCAGATCGTCGGTCAAGGCAACCATGGCAGTCTCAACCCCAAAGCCTGTCCTAAAGCCGGTTTGAAATGGGTCTAGATAATCGGTTTCATCCAAGACAGCTTGGAGCTGAAGAGCAACCGCCCTCTCAATCACCTTGCTCAAGAATGGCAGCAGTGACACAGGCCTATAATTTTTCATATCCAGGGGGTCCAGGGAAGGTTTATTTATTTATTTATTATAACCTAAGCCGGCCATGAAGCCATTGTCTTCGTTCAGACCTCTGCTAATGGATTACAATTTGTGAATATAATTCAGTTAGGCAGTTTCTGTTTCTAGTCTTCCTTTGTAATTTTCTTGTTCAAGTACCATAACTTGTAATCACTTACTGTATGTCCAGGAAGGCTGAAATGTTCTGCCCCTAGTTTTGGGGTATTGCCATTTTTAATGTTAGATTAATCCTCTTGTACAGAAACTGTGCTGTTTGTCCAATGTAGAGTACAGAGAGGCATTGTTAGCATAGGATGGCAAGGACAATGACTCCATGGCACATTACATATGTTACATATAACAATAGGAATCTTCTCAGAGAGAGTTCTGAAACTCAGGAACCTGACTTTTAGTAAGCAGATTTATTGCTTTCACATATCAACACTAACTGACCACTGTAAAGATCTGAAAGATCTGTGTCAGCTTGCCCAGTCCTTTGTAAATTTAGGGCCAGGGTCATGATTTGCACCTTTCCGGATCCTATTAAATTCCATCCCACTTTGACAACTGTATAATCCAGTTTGTATAAATATGCTTTATACCTGAGGTCTTAATACTACTCACTTGGACAGCCAAAAGGACAAACAACAGATCAAGCCAGAGATATCCCTAGAAATCAAGATGACAAGACTTACGACTGTCATACTTTGGATACATCATGAGAAGGCATGAATCATTGGAAAAGATAATAATGTTAGGAAAGGTGGAGGGAAATAGAAAGAGAGGAAGGCCACATGCTAGATGGATGGACTTTATTAAAGAGGCCATGAATAAGAGCTTGCAGGAGCTGGGCAGAGCAGTAGAGGACAGAGGGGCTGGAGGTGTCTCATCCATAGAATTGCCATGGGTTGAGACTGACACAAAGGCAGTTAACAACAACAACAAAAACTGCATATGAAGAAGTTTATATCCACAAAAGCTCTTGAGAAAAAACCAGTCTGAAAAGTGCTGCCATGTTTTTCTTTCCCTTCCTTTCTCTTTTTTGTGGCAAGAGACTAACACAGCTACCTCTTTGAAAACTGGTAAAATGGAGAATGGTCAGAGAGCCATAACAAGGTGCTGAATTGTGCAAAAGAGCAGAACAGAGATTCTAATTTCCATTAGGGACTGAGAGTTTGGAGTTAAAACCAATAATTAAGCAAGATTAACAAGGAGAAGGTTATAAGATTTTATGCATATGACCTTAAAAACAAAATATGAAATTTGTCCTCCTCTCTGTTACTATTGCCTCTGAGCATTCATTTTGCCCAATTTTGACATTATTCACTGGATTCCACATTCTAAAATGTAGATATAAATTTGGTAGATGTCTGTTGTACTGAGTTGGGCCTCTGCCAGCAGGCAGGTGGATTTTGGAGTCATTGTAAGGATCATGGCCAAGTGTTAATAGCTGCCCAGCAGAAAGTGTCAACCTGTATTAGTGACCTTGTATGATACCTTTACATTGGCTTGGTGGTTTGAGGCCAGGGGAAAAACATGAAGGCTGAAAACAGACCGGGGGAGTGAATTTTCCTGTTTAATCTGCTTGCAAAATTCTCATTGCTAATGGAGGGAAAGAGATGGTTATGCTTGCACACTTTGATTTTCTTTGTTTGCTTCTGCACTATATAACTTTTGGGAATATCTTCCACTGGTCTCATCCTGTAGATGGTACACCCTAGTCCAGGGGGAATTTGCTCCACAGCTGGGAAAAGTCTAGGTAGAATTGGTTTGGAGGCCCATTTCTACCATTGGCTGTGAGAAGATTCTGAACCCCAACAGCAAAAGTGATGGAATACTCTTTTCCTGTGTACCATCTGTTGTATCATTTATCATCAACAAAGCTTATGCTTAAGCAGTAACATGTTTAGATCCAAAAGAACTCTTTGGAAAACCTGGAACTATACCCATTACCATCAAAGAAGACTGTGAACCTTCTTCTATGGTAGCCCTCATTCTTTTCAGTATTACAACAAGCTTCCCTTTCTCATTTATTTTTACCGATCAATGCTCTTAAAAGTTCTGCAAAGTGCCACCATGTGGCAAATTTCTGTACTGACATGCTCATATATAAACTATTCATACTGAAAGCATGCAGTATGCGGGCAGAATTGCAAGTACATAAACGTCAATACTACACCTAGAAATGTACACACACAACCACCAATTTCATTGGAATTAAGCTCATGCAGCCAAGAAAAAGACTGCCAAACAAAGGGAGCACTCAGTCTTTCTCTAACTTAAAAGGGGAAAGAAAACAAAAGAGAGGGGGAAAGAATTCATAACAAAGACAAAGAAAACTGGAATTAGCTGGAGTCTGTGCACAAATTACAGCCGTCTGCTGCTGAATTATTTTATTTGTAAGCTTTCAAATGCTGTTTGAATTAGCCTAATTTAGGATGGGGGGGAGGCACAATGGAACAAATGACATTTTTTATGCTTCTTTGGCGTTCTAAGGCCACTTCCGCCATTAAAAATTGAGAGCATACAGGGCATGTCTACACTGAGTATGTAGCATACTCAGCCATATCCAAAGTAGCCTGATGTCTCAATGTCTCTATGTTGGACACTGACCAGAAAACCAAGTCTAAATTGTACCTCAGGATGAAAGAGGTCCCATGGAGCCACTTGAAATGCAACGACATACACTGTATGTATACCTTCACTGCAAATCTGCACATGCTCATTTACTTTCACAAAACGGATTTTCTCCCCAGTTCATCTCAGATTCTAAAACGTTTTGAAAGAACCCTCCCCCAAAGGAATAAATACTTCAATTGCTGATGAAAGTTTTAAACAGCCAGAAATAAGCTGATCTCTTGGAACAAATCCAAAGCTACTTCACTTTCCAAATGCAAGTCGCAGCTATGTGTTAAAGCTTTAGCTTTAAAAAAACACACCATATTCTTTCTTCCCAACATGTTTTTAGGTACAAAGCTTAATGATCAAATAGATTCTAGGCAGACTTAGCTCAGAGGGCTGGGGAGGATGTCACCAAGAAATCTCCTTTGTCCGACATTTCAAGCTGCAAGCAGTGGGAGAAAGCCCAGAGGCGACGGATCATGCCTCACTGTCAAAGAAAAGTGCCCCACAACCCCCTTTGCTCCTTTTTAATCATGCATGAGTAAAAGAAGCTTTCCTTTTATTTTCTCGCTTATGTCAACACTGCACCCTTTCGGATGTATGCATGTGCATACCCTGTACTTCTTTTCAAGTCGTTGTACAACCTATTCAATGAACAAGTTGTTATAATAAAAGTTCCAGCACACATTTCAACTTAACAACTCTATGTTCCAGTGACTAGTAGAAGTTGTTCTGGCAACAAAATAAATAAATAAATAAATAAATACATTCCCAAATAGCACTGAGGGAAACCCATCATCTGAGCAAAGATTTTTAACAGCTACAGCAATGGTAGAAGAATAATTGCAATTTACGCAATTATAGAACTGGGGGGGGGGGGGGGGAGTCTGTTGTACTTAAACACAAAGACACAGCTTCCTTCTTTGCCTCCTTCCCTACCCATGGAAGCCAGTCACTAACATTTTTTTTCCAGCTAATAAGCCTTGGAAAGTTAATCATTAGTCCTCTCCTTCTGAAAAGGAGCTATCAAGCCTGCTAATATTTTTGTCCAATAATTTAAAGAAAGAAATTTCATTTTATTTCTTATGCTTCAACCACAACTGGTTGATAGCTATTGAAATCACCATCACCATGTTGTTGTTTTTTACTATCCAAGGGAGAATCTACACCAAAATTATCTTTACTTTCTTGATAAAATGTGTTGTCTAAGTATTAAATTTAATGTTGCATGACCAGTGTTTCAAAAATATAAAGGAACTGCACTGCTTTGTCTTCACAGCCCCATGCTCTCCCCAAATCTGTTCTGGAACCTTCTAGATCACTTTTTTTTCATTTTGGGGGTGAGGTGGGGGCAGGCGGGCGGGTGGGCAGACAAAGAATGGGCTGCAGGGGGCCTGCATTCCACTGTTGGTAGACATATAAAATTGCATTTCACCCTATGACTACTAATGCATTAACAGTCTAGTTAGGATCTCAAAGGCTGCATCCACAGTGCAGAAATAATCCAGTATGACACCATTTTAACTATCATAGCTCAATGCTATGAAATTCTAGGAATTGTAGTTTTGTGAGACATTTAGCCTTTTCTGTTAGAGAGCTCTGATGCCACAAAAAATACAGTTCCCAAAATTGCATAGCACTGATCCATGATGGTTAAAGTGGTGTCAAACTGAATTATTTCTGCAGTGAGGATGCAGCCAAAGTAGGCAGTCTTTGAACCAGGTCTGTGATATGATGCATGCTTAAATTTGGCTGGACAAACTCTGGACAATTACAGCTTGCAATATTCTTGACTTGTGGTCTTCAAACCAATGTTTATTACACTCAGTTTTGACAATATTTGTCACACACTGGAGGCCAGTAGGAAATGGGATTATGAACCCAGGGGCTGAACCACTCAGATTTGCGCAAAGTCCCAGAAACTCTTCTAGAGATTGTCTCCTTCCTTTTGCATCACTGTCCCATTCATTCACACCTTCAAACAGAAAGGGAGAGGTATTTGCAGAAGCTGTTGCCCACAGCTGTGGAGCTACCTTCCCTGGAGGCCTAGATGTCTGCTCAAGCCCATGCTTCTGTCAGGAACCCCAGGGCTTAAACTAAAACCAGCACAGCTTGATCATATACAGATGAGCTGAGCTAGTCACGCCTCTTCAGCCACAAAATGGTACTACGTAGCCTATGGAACAGCTACATCTGGTATAAACACCAGGTATCTAACATTTAGCCCTTGCCTGATCTCCACTGTGATTATTCTCACTGCACTTAAATTTTTTGTTTAGTCTAGGGACCAAAGTACACATTATCATAGCTGCACATACTTCTGGCCTTAGGCACCAGGGCTGTCCCAGATAATGACAGTGACAGGACCTCCAGTTTACAGCAAGACCTTAGAATGGGTGGGTGGCATCTTTAACAACAACAACAACAACAGCTGCTGTCTTGATACAAATCTTCCCATCCTCTGCACCTGCAATTTGCATTACTAAAAAAAGTTTCTCATGCATTTCTATGCATCTTCTTCTGCCAAGGCAAATCACAGGCATAGAAGTAGTAATCCAGTTCTGAGGGCAAAACCTAAAACCCAGGTCTCAATGCACATCAATGGCTTCAAAACTGCAAATTTCAGGCAGGAAACACTTACACTTAAAGACTAGAACTACTCAGCTAAGATAATATGTTGTTAGCTTTTCCCTAAGATGACAAAGAAGGCCTGGATGTATCAGGAAAAGATGTTTGCACAAAGGTTTTGACAATGCAAACATATGCACCAATGTAGAGCCAGAAAGCTTTATCACACAAGAAAAGAAAGCTAAAATGTATCGGGAGAGTAGCAGCTTTCTCCTTGCCTTTCTGCATGCTGTTGTAGCACTTCCGTTCTCTTCCTTAGAGAAATGGTTGCAAAAGTGTGCCTTTTGCCAAACGGGTTTTTTCCAGCCCAACGAAAGTCACGCTTTTACAACCATCTCCCTTGGGAAGAGCACATAAGTGTTTTGATGGCACAGAGAAAGATGCTACTTTCCCAATCTGTTTGGCTTTCCTCATGTAATAAGGCCCAGAGATTTCACTGAACTAGGATCGGCAGTATGGTCTCACTACCCCCCCCCCACCCTTTTACATGTATAGGAGGGATGGGCAACTTCTGGGGCTAGTGGACCACAATAGCCCTTCCATGGAAACCACTGTGAGTTGCAACCTGCCCCCGGTACTCATTTTTAATGTGAATCATGCTAAACTTGTTTTTAAGTTGAATCATCCTCCCAGGAGAGCTATTCAGCTTGAAAACAATGTGTTTATTCCAGTATGCCTTGTTTCAAAGGTCACGTGCTGAACTTTTGGGAATTAATATGCTACTGGAATTTCAGCTTGGTGGCACATGGCACATGTGGTAGCTGTGGGGCAAAAGATGCAAAAGAAAGAAAGAAAGAAAGGGCAGCAGGACTGTGATGTCATGGATTTGTACTTGAAAATGTTGACTGATTTATTGACTGTATATTAGAGATAAGGTAAGGAGCTGCTAGGAAGGGGGAGAGAAAGGAATGCTGCAGTGAATACTAATTGGTGGAATGTTTGAGGAGGTTTGCATAAAGTTGGTGAATGAGTTCAGTTTGAGTGAGAAATTAGTTAGACTAGAGTCCGAATAGATTGCAGTTTAAAAACGGTTTGAATTCAACTAGGACTGAATTGAGAGAAGAGAGGCTGTTGAGTGATGGGAAAGAGTTAGTTTAAGAGGAGTGAGAGAGTATTGTGGTATTTTAAATGTAATAAATAGCAATCTGTATTATGGTTCTTATTAATGTATGCCTTCAAGCTGTTTCTGACTAAGGGTGACCTTAGACAAACCTATCAGGGTTTTCTTGGCAGAATTTCTTCAGGGGTGTGTCTGATCTTGACTTCTGAGGCTGAGAGAGAATGACTTGTTCAAGGTTACCCAGTGAGTTTCCATGGCTGAGCAGGGATTCAAACCCTGGTCTCCCAGTGCCCTAGTCCAACACTCAAACCACTACACCATTTGCTGCTAACTGTTGAGGAGACACATTGGTTGCCTTCGCACCATTGATTTTAATGGTGGTCGCCCCTCCGTGAATATGCAAAACTGTGGACTTCACGTCCATGAGAACAGAGGGGCGACTGTAGTGTGAATAGACCCCTGGTGCTTTCAGGGCATTTGAGCTATTGAAGAAGCAGCGTCCATCATCCCCTGCTTCAGAAACACAATGTCCAGGTTCCACCTAGATCTGCCTCGGCTTGTAAGTGAAATAGGTTGGATCTTGGTTACATAGAGAACAGTTTCTGAAATTTGTTTGTTTAAAAAGAAACAAACACAGCTTTCTTCTTCTTAAAAAATCCTTATAGGATAGAAAACAGGAATGGGGGGGGGGGGAAGTGATCAAGGTTTCTCTTTCTTGACTCAGTGTTCAGGGAGGTAAAGCTAATGAAATAACAACCTGAAACTAGTTTCCCTGTGGCTTTTCCTCCCATTTCAGCCACCCTCCCATCCTGCTTCTCCTGGTGTACAAAAAGAATCATACACAATCTGTCTTTCACCTATAAATAAAAAATCAAAACGACTCTTCATCGCAGAACTAAAATCCCCCTTGCAGTTGAAATGCATAAGGAAATAGGCAGAGAAATAATATTGCTTAAAAGATGCTGCTGACAGTCAAGAAAGCAGTCAGTAAAGATTTCCCTCTCTTGGAAAGACTTACTGGATTTGAATACAAATTCCTTTAATAATCTAGTGTTAGAACACACTACGCTAGGCCCAGGAAAACACTGGAGGATGATGGAGTGAGTTGTTGCTATAGCAACCTGATAAGAGATCCTCTGGTGCTTTCCACAGTCCCAGCACAACCACAATAAAGCCTCATTTGCAACAAGACACTTGCCTGAATAATATTTTCCCTTGTTATTTCCGTCCATTCTTTTTTAAGGAAGCTATCCAAATCATTTAACTTCTTACTCTGGAAATGTTATCCAAACATCAGCGATGGCAGAATGCATCAGATTAAAAACTTCTGTCGTCTTTTCCAGTTAAGCTCCAAGTCAGATTCACTTCTTAGCTGCATTTTTTCTCCCCTTCTCAAATGAAATTACGCATAGCCTCAACAGCAAATAAAGAATGTGTTTTTCCAATCTGCCCCCTGAGTCACTGCAGATGTCTGTTGTATATTTAACCAATTCCACATTACGCCAAAAGGAACGTTTTCTTCAATAGCCCCTCAACATGGAGGGAGAACTCATCGCACAGTTAGAGGAAACAAGGGCTGCCTCCGCACTGGAGAAATAATTCAGTTTAACACCACTTGAACTACCATGGCACAATGCTATGGAATTCTGGGACATGTAGTTGGTTGTTATCACAAAGTTCTTCCCATCAATGCCTCAAGGTCACCTTTTTTACCTCAAGAACATCCAAAGATTCCTTGTGAATGACATTTTCCCAACATCCAACCTTAATATACTTTTCATAAATGTAGAAGGACTAGGGTCCCCAGTGTCTTCCTCTTACAAGTTTTAAATCTGCGAAAATGTGTTCCCTGTGCTTTTATGGTTATGAACTCACTCAGGCAGAAGCTTTTCTTGAAACAAACCAACCTTAACTTTATTTAATAAACATGAAGCAAGAATGTAGCTTATGTAGGATAGTTTCACAGATGGTAAGTTCCAGTAGTTGCAATAATGTCTAACCATTTGTAAGCTGCTCTGATAGCCTTTTGGCTGAAAAGTGGGGTATAAATACTCCATAATAATAATAATAATAATAATAATAATAATAATAATAATAATAAAAATCAGCAGTTGCAGGTACTCCTCCATCAATTTATTTCTCTCTTAACTCTTCTAAAATTAAACACAGCTGGTGCCACAACCAACTACATTCCCAGAATTCCATAGCATTGAGCCGTGGCAGTTCAACTGGTGTCAAACCGGTTTACTTCCCCAGTGCGGAGGCAACCAATGTGTCTCCTCAACAGTTGGCAGCAAATGGATTCAAGCCTACAACCTAGTAACTAATCACATACTCTTCCTAGCAAATGCTTTATGTCATGCCCAAAGGTGCATGTCCTAAATGTTTAAACAAGGTCTTTAAAATCTGCCAATATTTTAAAAGATTCAAAATCTTGGAATGCATCCGTAATTACCAGCAGTGTGCAAAAAATGTGAAGACAGGTGGTCTGCATTATGCAGGAAGAGAACCAGCAACATCCCACTCTTGGAAAATGGGCCTGAATATGTTATCAAAATAACATATTCCTTTGCTCAATAAAATACCATCACAATTAGAAAGAAAGCATTGGCAAGTCCTACTTTACATGATAACGGCAGCAAGGATTCTTGTGGCTCAGAGATGGAAACAAAAAGAGCTACTGACAATTGATGAATGGTTAATGAAATTAGCAGAAATGAAAGAAATGGACATTTTAACAGCCCGGTTGAATCAGAGAGATGCAGAGATTATGGAGACAGAGTGGTTCCCTATAACTGAATTTTGCAATAGCAGGTGAAGTTAGGATACAAGTATCAAAAAGTAAAGAATTGTGAATCATAGGGAATATTTGGTTAGGAAAGAAAGTTTATGAAAAGGATTGATATATCCTGTGAGTACGGTGTGGATAAGTGAAAAGTAGTGTGTAACAATAAGACAGAGGAAAAATGTGTGTGATCAAAAGTGAATTACGCAGGAGACACTTAGGAGGTATTAATTTATGTAATTACAAAAATGTGATTTGATTGTGATTTGGAGATTAACGTTGTAGAATCAAAAAATTTTTTAAAAAAAGTTTATAAAAATATTAACAACATATTCTTTGACTAACAGTGCCCTAAAGATAGCTACAAGGTGTGCTTACAGCACTGCTACAGATCGCTACTGAAGTCAGACTTCAGACTGATAAATATGTAATTAATTTTAAAAGCTTTATTGTCCCGAACAAAATTACACTGCCTGAATTATACCCAAGAGGTAATAGCTTCTAACAGTAAATTGTTATACGATTAGCTCCATCTGCCTGTTTTGGTTGTTAGTGCTGTTGACACCTTCCTTCCTATACTTCAGGAATAAATGCTGGAGATCTTCTTTAACAGAACCAAAGGCATCCCACATGTCTATGCATCTGAGCATGAAAAATAGAGGGGGAATAACTGAGAAAGGCAACACAGCTGGCTCAATGAAAATAAATAACAGATAAATATGTGGCACATTTTTGAGCAGGTGAGCTGGGAGGAAGCTGGACATTCATTTCAGATAACCAGCTACTGTTGGTTAAATACAATGGAATAAGAAAGTTTTAATGGGAAGATAAAATATAAAAAGGAACTGGTGTGAATCAACATAAAATCAATGAACACTGGTCTCAGCTGTACTTGAAGCAACTTCATTCAGATGTCACTGAATATCCCGAGGACACAGAAATAATGACTGATGGGTCTAAATGCTAAGGCCTCATTTGGACCCAGAATACAGGAAGAAGAAAAAAGAGTTACCCAAATCCATTTCATTATTATTATTATTATTATTTGTATCCAGCCTCTCTGTGTAACACAACTGGGTCAGCTTACATGCTAAAACATACAATCCATCTCCCAACAAATAAATTAAAATAGCTGTAACCGAAGTCAGGGGTATGACAAGCACAACTTTTTCGGTAGCCAGTTGTCTACTCAGGAAAGGCCTGCCGGAAGAGATGCGTCTTAACAGCTTTTTGTAAAGTTGTTTAAAGGGGTAACGTGATGGACCTCATCGAGCAGGCCATTCCATAATCTGGGAGCGGTAGCCGAAAAGGTCCTTTGAGCGGTTGCAGACAGTCTAGTTTTTATAGGCTGCAGCAGATTCCTCCCAGAGGACCTGAGTGTGTGGAGTGGAATATATGGAAGGAGGAGGTCCTGAGGATACGTTGGACCCAAGCCATTTAGGGCTTTAAAGGTAATAACCAACACCTTGTACTGCACCCAGAAACTGACAGGCAGCCAGTGGAGCGATCTTAAGATTGGTGTTATATGGTCTCTTCTAGTTTTACCTGAGACCAGCCTGGCTGCCATGTTCTGTACCAATTGAAGTTTCTGAACTAGGCACAAGGATAGCCCTATGTAGAGTGCATTACAGAAACTGAGTCAAGAGTTTACCAGCACATGTACCATGGTTTCAAGGTCCCTAACTTCGAGGAAAGGGCACAGCTGGCGTATCAGCCGAAACTGGTAACAGCTGCTCCTGACCATCACATTCAACTGATTTGTCATCAGAAGCAATGGATCTAGGAGCACCCCCAGACTGCAAACACAATCCTTTGAGGAGAGTGTGACCCCATCTAGGTCTGGGAATTATATCCCAATATCTGGGTTCGGGGCTGCTACCGTTAGTACCTCTGTTTTGTCTGGATTCAGTTGCAATCTGTTTCTCCTCATCCAGTCCATTACCACTTTAAGACATTCATTGAGAGGGGAGATGCCATCTAAAGTCAAAGCTGTAGACCGAGACATGGAGAAATATATCTGGGTGTCGTCAGCGTACTGATAACATCCTGCCCCATGTCTCCGGATGATCTCGCCCAGTGGTTTCATATATATGTTGAATAGCATCGGGTACAGGATGGCGGTCTGAGGGATGCTACATTTAAACTCCTTTTTAGTTGAGCAACTGTCCCCGAGCATCACTCTCTGGAACCTGCCCAAGAGAAAGGAACGGAGCCATTGAAGGGCAATGCCTCCAATTCCTAATTCTTTCAGGCGTTCCAAGAGGATGTCATGGTCTATTGTGACAAAGGCCGCTGAGAGGTGCAGTAGCACCAGCAAGGTCACACTACCCCTGTCGATGCCCAGACGAAGAGCATCAGCTAAGGGAACTATGGCAGTCTCCACTCTATATCCTGTCCTAAAGCCAGTTTGAAATGGATCCAGATAATTGGTTTCCTCCAAGACAGCTTGGAGCTGAAGAGCAACAGCCCTCTCAATCACCTTGCTCATAAAAGGTAATAAAGAAACTGGCCCATAGCTGTTCATGTCCAGAGGGTCAAGGGAAGGTCTTTTCAGAAGTGGCCTGACTGCCACTTCCTTCAAGCAAGATGGAACACGACCTTCCCTAAGGGATGCATTGATGATATCCCTCAGGAACATCCTCAAGGCATCTCCCCCCTGGACAGCCAGCCACGAAGGGCAAGGATCAAGAGGACAAGTTGTCTTCTTCACTCTACCAAGAAGCTTGTCCATATCATGAACAGCTATAGCCTGGACATGAACAGCTATAGGCAAGTTTATTTATTACCTTTTTTGAGCAAGGTGATCGAGAGGTCTGTTGCTCTTCAGTTCCAAGCTGTCTTGGAGGAAACCGATTATCTGGATCCATTTCAAACTGGCTTTAGGACAGGATATGGAGTGGAGACTACCATGGTTGCCTTAGCTGATGACCTTTGTTTGGGCATCTAAACGTTCTGGGTACCAAGCATGTAACAGCAAAGTTAAAGTTAGGGTGCATGTACACTGTAGAAATAATGCAGTTTGACACCACTTTAAATGCCATGACTCTATCCTACAAAATCCTGGTATTAGCAGTTTTGTGAGAGACCAGCACTCTTTGACAGAGAAGGCTAAAGATCTTGCAAAAGTACAAATCCCAAGATTCCATAGGATGGAGCTACAGCATTTAAAGTGGTGTTTAACTGCATTATTTCTACAGTGCAGATGCACCCTTACTTTTAACAAGCAAGTGAAAATAAGAACTCTTTCAGATAACAAACATTTGTTAAATTCTATCTTGAAACAGAATGGATTACCATTGACAGAAGAGATATAGTGTTGTGTTAACAAGACTAATATCTAGACAAAATAATTCCTTGACAAAACACCAAAGCAGCTTTCTACCAGAGAACACCTTTTTTAAAAGTTTTGTAGTGTATGCTCAAGTCTCTGACATCAGTCCACAGTATTTGCATTGGATACCTCTTCCTCTTTGATCAGTCTCCCATCACCAGATGTTAAAAAAATATACAACCGGCAATGGTTTCTCCAAGTATAACATAATGTCTATGTGTACAAAATGGAGGCTGCATGGCGGGCTAAACATAATTACCTCCCACATTGGCCAGCAAATCTGCTAGTAAATGCAGATTTTAAGGTGATCACAATAGCTGATAAAATTTTACTTTTCACTAATTTGGGCTTATTTGGCAGTAAAAAAAAAAAGATGCTTAATCTTCTCAATCAACCAGTTTAAAGTTCTTCATGTATTTATTTTTCTTACAGGTCCTAAAAGGGAGGACTGTCTGGAAGGGTCTAATCTTAGAGGTGTATTACATGATTTGTCTGCAAAATGTCCCAGGTTCAGACCTAGGAATCTGGACTGAAAGTAGGGATGAACTACTTCTACAGATTCACAAACACCATCCAGTTGGAGGCACTATCCTGCTCCATAATTTGCTACAGTAGTGCGGGGGGGGGGGACACACACAATTTGTGTGTATGAAAATTATGAGTCTAATACCCAGCTTGTTGGGGGGCAATGACCTTACAGTTGTAAACCTCTTAGACACTCCATAGCGTGGTATGAAGCGGTCTATAAATGAAGCTGCTTTGCTTTGCTTTGCATTTGTTTTCAAGGCAACCTCCTCAGCCAGCCTTGGAAAGAAGACGTGCCCTATTCAGTGCTTCATGGAGACTTAAGGAGCACTTACAGCCTCAGAAACAAGCCTGAATGTCTTATTTCCACTAAAAGAGAAGGACTCATCTCTTCCAAATACTTATATCGAGTCTATTCTTATGTACTTTAGCCCCAAAGCACATGTGTTGCCCACCCAGATTTAGAGTCATTTAAGTCACAAGGTGAAATGTTTTGTATGACATTTCAAGAAAGCTGCTAACAGGTAGAAAACACTAAATACTGAGTTAAATGGGCCAATGGTCTGCACAATATAAGGTAGTTTCAAACATTAAATTTTTAGCATCATTTTGCAGATCTGCGGTTGGGTGGAGGACTAATGCAAAGGGTTGGACTTGAAAACAGAAACACTATTTTAACTGAGGAGTTTCTACTCTGAAGTAGCACACTAAAATGTAATTAGATCATTCACATATGTCAATGATAAACCACATCCCCCCTCAGCTATTTACCTCTACTTATTATACAAGATGTATTCCAATAATGCACTTCGATGCTGCTCTAATTGCACCCCAAGCTATTTTTAAAAACAAAAATTAAGCGAACAGCCACCAAGAAAAAGGTGACGAACTATAGTCTAGAAATATCATGCTGTGTTAAACAAACCTGAGAAATGTATTCCTACACTTCTTTTTTTCCTTGGCAAGTGATCTTCACTCTGCATTTCTGCATAACATTTTTCTTTTAAACACAGGATAATATTAAAGAGCCAGACTACTTACATTTACTTTTTTTTATTATTGCTGGAATGTTACACTAATTTTTACTGATTTTATTATTTATTATTTACAAGAGCCAGCATGATATAGTGGTTATGTATAAGACGGTACAGTTGCCCCTCTGAACTCGCAGGGATCCGTTCCGGACCCCCTCTCGAAAATGGCAAAATGGCAGCTTAAAAAAATATTTGAGCCCCATTTAAACTAACGGCATGCCCACATAAACGCAACCATTTAAAAAATAGCCCTTGTCCCGCCATGCGAAGAGCAAGACCACAGTCCACAAACAGGGAGGGACAACTGTATATGACTTTGCATTTGGCTATCTTATCACTAGGGACAAGACTTCTGATGTTTTCTCTGCAGAGTTGATGCACAGATCAAATAGAAATTAATGACTTTTTAAAATATCAGTGATAACTACAGGATATATTGAACATGGCATAGAAATGTGAGCATTGGACTAGAGCTCTGGAGACCAGGGTTCAATTCCTTGCTCAGGCATGAAACTCAGTGGGCGACCTTAGGCAAGTCACACTCTCTCAGCCTCAGGGGAAAGCAATGGCAAACCTCCTCTCAACAGATTTTGCACGCACGCACACACACACACAATAGGTACGCCCTATGGTCACTATAAGCTGGAAGTTACTTGAAGGCATTCAACAACAAAAATTCTTTATTAATTTGGTGATACAATGGCATATGCTTTTGGGATTCTAGAACTTTGTTGTTGTGTGCCCTGGAGACCTGGTGGCACATTAATTAAATTCTGGTATTGCAGCCACAACGTTGTGAGTGTGATCCCAGGGCTCCAAGGTTGACTCAGCCTTCCATCCTTTCATAGGTCGGTGAAATGAGTATCCAGCTTGTTGGTGGCAATTGGCTTACAGACTGTAAACCGCTTAGAGAGTGCTGAGTTCACTATTAAGCATATAGAAATGTAAATGCTATTGTGTGCCTTTAAATTGTTCCAACTTATGACGACTTTATGACAAACTCATCACAGGGTTTTCTTGACAAGAGTTGTTCAGAGGGCATATGCCTTTGTCTTCCTCAGAGGCAGAGATAGTGTGACTTTCACAAGGCCAAGTGCAGATTTCAAACCTGCTCTCCACAGTTCCAGTCCAATGCTCAAAGCACTACATCATGCTCAACATATCCTGCCATTATCACTGCCATTTTAAAAAGTCATTAATTTCCATTTGATCTGTGTATCAGCTCTTCAGAGGAAACATCAGAAGTCTTGTCCCTAGTAACAGGACAGCCAAATGCAAAGTCATATACAGTGAGTCCTTGGTATCTGCTGGGGTTTGCATCCAGGACCCCCCAAAATCCATGGATACTCAAGTCCCATTATATACAATGGTGTAGTAAAATGATATTATCTACATAAAATGGCAAAATCAAAGTTTGCTTTTTGGAATGTCTTTAAATATTTTTTTCAAGCCACGGATGGTTGAATCCCAGGATATGGAAAGCCAACTGTAACAGTGACTAATATAGCAAATTACTCATTGGACACTAAGAAATCACATGCCAGTTTAACAGTATTATTTTATGTTTCTTTCTCCATTCCCTCCTGGCCTTCAGGAACCTGTGAATACGAATGATTCTACATCTGCCATCTGTATTCACTGTTTGTAGAAAATAAGTATAGAGGTTGCATTCTGAATTGGGAAAATGATGGGAAGTTTAGAATGGTGAAAAATTTAGTCCAGCCTGGTGTGTGTAGTTGTACACATTAACTTTTCTGAAATGCCAATTTTTAAGGGACTATGCCATTCTGCACAGTGACACAAGTTAATTTCCCACCAAGTATACATTTAATAGTGAATGACAGCAAACCACAAACACCTACTGAGTACGTCTGTATGAGTGCATCTGTCACATTTATGCATGCTTCTGTACAAACTGAATGAGCCTTGTTTTAAAAAACAAAGTGATTTCTCTTCTTTGTGCTTTTCTTGTTTCATTTTAAAAAATTAATCTAATCATTCCACTTTGTAATTTGCATTTGACATTACAACAAAAGAAACCCATGCTAGTTTTGAGCAGTAAATTTGAAACAAAGCAGAGTGAAACTGAAGTGGAAACATTCTGGAGACACCTCAGCAGATCACAAATTCTGGAAACTGATAAATTAACACTTAATTAAAAATAAATCAATTAGCACTTTAAAAAAAACTCTTTCCATTTGCCAGTTGGTGCTAAGCTTGGCTTGTAATTAGCCTCCCAAGCAGGCACAGATGTTTGGCTGTGTACATAATGGACAACAAAATATCATTGACCCTCTCCATTCCCACAGATGCTGTGGATCATTTCCAGAAAGCTAATCTGTACTCTTAGATCCCACACTCTGTTCTCTCACTAACTCATAGCATCAAGTCACAAGTGCCTAACTGATGTAGGTTAACTATAAAATCATAGATTCTCCCACTAAATTGTAGCTCAAACACATAATTACAATTGCAAATGAATCTAATGAAGCTTATTTCTTTTTTTTAAAAAAAGTGTGCATGGTTCCCTTGTACATTATTCAGGTATGTGCGCTTGTTAAGATCACAATTACTTATAATACCTGCTGTAGGCAGGTGGCCAGGCATATTCACTGCACCATCTTGGCTGCCATCTGTGTTTTCCAACTATTCCTGACCTTCCTGTGACATCTATACCCCATTTCCCAGCTGTTACTACATAAGTAGAATAGCTAATAATGAAACAATAATTAAATGTTTCTGATGCTGAAAGTATATGCAAATGAAAACAGTCTCTGATGTTCAAACCAGCAAGATGTTCAAACTTTTGTTTACTAGGTCACCACTTCACAGTACATTTTTTCCTAGTGCCTGAAATCTCATTTTTGTAGCAACTAGTCTTCAATGCAATCTCTGATATTTGGCAATGCATTTTAAAAGGTATGCAAATACCCTTATTAATAATGGTGTGTTAGGCCACAGGTGAGGCACTTTCACAAGGTTTTCTACCTTGATAACTACATTGTATCAGGAGGATATTTAGAAATGAGCAAGGAAAGATGAGCCAGCAACTGACTGATCCCTGCACTGGCTATGTCACAAACAAATGAAGCCTTAACTCCAGATCCACTATATGATCAACAAAGTCTCTGAAATTTTGTTGCAAGGCATCTCACCTGCTCTCTCTCAAGGCATCTCTCAAGATGCATCATGACAGAACTCTGTCCCTTCCATTATAGAACCAGTCCTGATTCTTATGGACCATCACCTCTCTTTCTACCATGGATCCCTTGTTGTAAAATGGGGATAATGGTGGTCTACGTTGCAACAGCATTTCCAAAACAAGTGAAGCACTCTGCAATACATGAAGCCCAAATTTTGATGTATAGTCACTTGGAACCATTAAACATAGTGGGATTATTTTTTCTGAATAAACATGGACAGGTCTGGGCTTCATGAGTACTATAAATCCATGATGATATAGGGGGGAAGCAGACGGCAAGCCGTTTTGGGGACAGGGAAGGGGAGGGGCAGCCGCACAATCGGCGCCCCATCCCCTTCCCCAGGTCGTCCTCGGAGCAGCCGGCCCTTCGCACGGCCGGCGCTCCGAGGAGGACCTCCCGCCGCGTTCGCACACACTGCGGCGAAAGAGTCGCCGAAGGTGCACCGCAGCCTTTTGCAGCGCACCTTCGGCAACTTGTGAAAGGTGCGCCAATTTAGCGCTCCTTTCAGGGGCGGCGAAGCTGCGCCGCGGGGCCAAGGTGTGGGGATACCTCAGCCCCGCAGCGCAGCTTCCCGGGGCGGCCCATGGGCGCCCGTCTGCTTCCCCCCATAGTGAAGCTGTCTCCAATATTTTGGGGTCTATGTGCATATTTGGAAATCTAAGACATTGTCCTGGACATCACAACAAAATGGCTATCATGCATGGTCTGAGCCTCAGTACAAAAAACATCCTCTCCCTGTATTTCTGAATTCACAATGATATTAGAGATTATCCTTTAATTTTTCAAGGCATATAAAATAGGAGGTTGATTGTGATTCTTTGATTGCACTATGCCAAAGTATGTACTCTCCAATGATGAATTGGTGAATGTATTTGTGGGTCCTTAGTTCCTGATAATATGATGTGATGATCTATAATCTATTTGAAAGCAACACTTTACTGATCCTGACCAAGAACTGGAAGAAAAATCATGTATTGAATTTTTCTAAGTTCTCTAGCTTAGAAATGAATCATAACAACAACAACAAAGATGCTTACTTGTAGAGATAATATTCAGCTTGATCCACATGCTCACGAGAAGAAATGTTGTCTATAAACTGAGGGAGAGGGGAAAAACCTTTAGAGATACATAGCACAATACTGTATAACTTAAGCCACATGCAATAAAACTTAAGCTGGGAAAGAATGGGACTCTATTCTAGTCAACCTACCATAGCTGTATGTGCTTTCCTACAACAGTCAAGATAAACAGCAGATACCTCTGAATCCCTTATTGAGCATGTGCAAACAGCATAACAGAAAAAAGGAAAGAATAGATAAGCCTGCCTCAACAACTACAGCCACCATGTTAAAAAAGAAGAGATCTATTAGTCTGGCCATCAAAATGGAAATCATAAACAAATTGGAAAATGGGAAATGGGAAAAAATCATCCTTGGATTCATTTTGGAAAAAGTTTTCAAGTGATCTCTAGAAGAGCCAGAAAGCTGCAATCCAATTACACCTATGCAGCCAGGATTTTTTTTAAAAATACATATATTTGTATATTATTTTAGTATTTTAGCATTTCTAATCAAAAAGGACAATAAATGTCTGATGTTCCACTCTTTGGTGGAAAGGGCATTATAAATAAACATTATTATTATTAGCCACAAATTGCCCGTCCTTGCCCTAAAGGGAGAGCACAGGGGATGTAGAGATTCATGCTTTTCTTTGTGACTCTTCTTTTTGGGAGCTCAGAGTAGGCAGGTGAAAGGGAAGCAAAAACAAGCAGTAGGAGCAACAACTCTATTGACACTCACATGACCTCTCCATGCCAGTAACACTTTATTCATGCTGCAAAACTCAGAATCTTATCTGATGGCCTAAGGGACTGGGAAGTAGTGCTTATTCTAGAAAGCATCAATCCTATATCAACAGAAGGTCAGCTCAAGAGTTGGATGAGGAATGTGTATTCAAAAAAAAGAAAAAGAAAAAGAAAAAGAACGAAAGAAAGAAAGCATGACAATAGAGATTGCAGAAAAGAACCACATCATACCAAAGCAAATAATCTCAGCTGATCTGCATAGGGCCTTAGAATCATAGAGTTGATTGATGAGTTGGAAGATGTCTCATCTACAGGGTCTCCATGAGTCCAACCCCCTGTCATGCAGGAACTCCCAATCAAAGCATCCCTGACAGAAGGCCATCCAGCCTCTGCTTAAAGACCTCCAAAGAAGGAGACTCCACTACTCTCCGAAGGAGTGTGTTCCACTGTCAAACAGCCCTTACTATCAGGAAGTTCCCCCTAATGTTGAAGTGGGATCTCTTTTCCTGGAGCTTACATCCATTGTTTTGGGTCCTAGTCTCTGTATTTAAATAAATAAATACAAATCACACCTATGAGTGTGGTCTCAGCAAAATGCTAACCCAGCTGTAGAAAGAAACAGCATAAGCAATACAGCAAAAAATATTTCAGTGAAAATTCTCATAGAAGAAACATGCCACATCTGTCCTTGCACACCTTCTAATCCAAATGGAAGCTTATGTTCTTACCCGAGATACAGTTAAAGAGCTCACTGGAAGCTTTCTCTCATAGGTTCTGTCCATCAGATTGGCCAAATCAGCTGTAGAAATAAAATAGAAATCTTCAATTCACACTAATTAATAGTTATAGTGGGATTAGAGGGAATTACGAATGCTAGCCTTGCAGTGAAAATGTAGTATGCTTGTGGAGAACCAAGTGCTTACTTGCCTCTACACCACAGGTAAAAAAACAACACCTCCCAGGGAAGAAGCAAACAGAAGCCCATTTGTCTTCCTGTTGCTGTTGTTAACTGTCCTTGAGTCAATTTTGATTCATGGAGACCCTGTGGATGAGACATCTCCAAGACTCCCTAGCCTCCATTGCTTTCCTTAGGTCCTACAGACTCATGCCTGTGTCCTCCCCAATGGAGTCCATCCATCTAGTGTGTGGTCTTCCTCTCTTTCTGCTGCCTTCCATCTTCCCTAGCATTATTACCTTTTCTAATGAGTCATGCCTTCTCATGATGTGACCAAGTTGTATTACTCCACCAAAGCACAGCTCACAAGCTAATTACTACTATCCCTATTCCCAAGCAAGTCAGTGACTGTGAAGTCAAAGGCTTTCACAGCTGGCATCCATAGGTTTTTGTGGGTTTTTCAGTCTGTGAGGCTGTGTTCTAGAAGAACGAATTCCTGATGTTTTGCCTGCACCTGTGGCTGGCATATTCAGAGAATGGTGGCATGGAGGTGTGTATGGTATACATACTGTGTGAACCTTGGTTGGGAGGATCAGCATGCAAATCTGTGTAAGGGGCTATGCAGATGGGCGGCTCTGAGCCGCCCCTGCTAGTCGCGGATCAAGGCCGTGGCAACTGCACGCTGTGGCCCCGATCCTCCCTTTTGCCACCCCTGAAAGAGTGGCAAAATGCCGCTCCTTTCAGGGGAGGCAAAAGGCCGCCAGAAGAGTCAGTGCACGGCTCTTCAGCACCCTTTCCAGCACAGCATGTTTGAACGCTGTGCCGGAAGGGTGTCAGGATGGCGTCGGTGTGGGGTTGGGGTGGCCAGCGTGCGGTTGCCCCACCCCATCTCTGCCTCCAGGCCAGCCCTTAGTATCTAGCAGTGCTCATGCAACAAAACCTACAAAAGCTCAAAATAAGGATTCCAAACAACTTTATCAGAGTTCCACTGGTTTCTAGTTTGTTCAAAGAGAAATATATGTTTGGGGTTCTGACCTTTCAAAGTTCACAATGACTTTATATAGGCCACTTACTTCCCCTTATGATTCCACTTAAAATTTTTGAAGAGATGTTATTGTAGGTCTTGGAGGCTGGTGAGGAAGTCAAAATTGTAATCTAAGAATGGAGCACTCTCACAAGTTGACTCCCATTCTCTGGAACTTCCTTTTGAGAGAACCACATGAAGTAAATATCCTTAACTCTCATACGCCAACCTTTATAAGAGTAAACGTTTATTTTGGAGGGTGGGGGCAGGTCAAGCTTCAAATTGGTTGATCCCCAGCTGCATGCATTTAGCCTCCTATTAGCTTCAGAATGTATTTTATTGCTGCTATGTTTATGGCGCTATTGTTTTGTTGAGTTTACTGTTTGGCTATTTCTGTGCTGCTTTGGGTACTGTAAAGTTGAAATGCAATTTATAAACATACAAAATAACATGCCTAGTAAAAGGCAACCTAGCCAACTGATATTTTAAGACAAGTAGCCCGCAAATAATTTTACCAGCTTCCATTTCAAAGGGTAGATGAAACAGACAAGCAATTTTCCTCAATCAGGAAATTGTGGTATATTTCTTTTCCTGTCAGTGGGATCCTCCAGGGCCCACATACAGTGGCAAAAATGCCAGAAAGAAAGAAAAGAAAAAAGAAAGGAGGAACAAAACAAAACCAGAAACATCCAGAACTCTGTTCCTCATTTTGAAAAAAAAGTGGGTTTTTTTTTGTTTTTTAATAATTATAATAATAATAATAATAATAATAATAATAATAAAATTTATTTTTATCCCGCCCCTCTGCAGCGTAATTGGGGCGGCTTACAACAGTTAAAACCACCAATACATATATCAATTCCCAAACCCACCCTCCCCTTAAAACAATATTAAACTAGTTAAGATTTAAAACATCAAATAGAATAGATAGAAAAGGGACATTTTAAATGTTGAATGGAATAGGGAGGAAGGCTGTGACTCATTTAAAAGGAAGGAACAGTTAAAAGGGTCAGAAAAGGGGAATTCAGGAGAGCTGGAGCATTAAAGATGACAAAAATATCTTAGGGACCACTTGTAGCCCCAGTGTCACATATTTTTCCACATCTGGCCTGCCCTGTATTGTATACCATCTGAGTTTATACATATTTACTCAGTGGTTAAGTCCCAATGTATTCAGTGGAATTTATTCCCTGTTAAGTATGGGTTGAATCAGAGCTTTAATTGTTTCACTCTTATTCAGAAACAGGCAAATCTATCTAGGTCAGAGAGCCATTCACAAATATCAAACTCCTCAAGCATTCCCAACCTTTGTGTAAGTGAAGTTCCCCAGCTTTACATACTTCAATTTAAAAAAAAAAAGGATAGTACACTTATCTTGTTTAGTAGTGAAAAGGAACTATTTGACTAGCCCTTACACACTCTCTGGAAATGACTTTGTGGCTAATATCTATTTAGTCAATATCTATCTGGAATCCCCAGCTCTCCATAGTACTCATGGATCAAACTGCAGCATGTCATATATTGCCCTTCTGCAAAATGGTGGTATGGAAATGTCATGAATCAACCAAAGAAAATCCTAACTCATTCTAAATTCAGTTTGGCAATATTACCTTCTAACATAATGGGATCTAGGATTGCCTATTGATAAAATTCACCTTGAAACTGCCTATGGAGATTAAAATTCCTGCTCTCTGTAAATGCATGGCTCAAGGGACTAGTAACAAGATATAAACCTTTTCACCTCCCCAAAATTGCTGGTTCAAATCTAGCTCAGGTCAGCACAAATCAATAAAGGGTTACTGTATAATAATGGTTTGGTATCCTTTTAAAAATAAATCAGTGGTCTCAGTTTAAGTTCTAATGGACAGTACAAATATTCTCAGCACAAAGAGTAGCTTGCAGGTAGTCACTTTACAGCTGTCAATACTCAGTGAGAATGCAGTAAGATTATATTGCACATATAAATAAACTCTTGTGCAGCAATCTAAGTCACTGTAATGCAGTAAATATATCTATCTTTCAAGCAGATTTGTTGTTGTTGTATCTTCAAGTTGTTTCTGACTTATGGTGATCCTTTCACAGGGTTTTCTTGGAAAGATTTGTTCAGTGGGGCAAGCTTCTGCCTTCCTCTTAGGCAGATACAAGAAGGCAAAAACTGTTTCAAACTCTTTAGTCCATTATTTACACAGCATATCACTATATGTTTTTATCATTTAGTACTAAATGCTTTAGTTTAGACTATTTTAATCCAATGCTGAGAGATCTTGTAGCACTTTTGAGACTAACTGAAAGAAAGAAGATGGCAGCATGAGTTTTCGTAGCATCTGAAGAGATAGACTAAAGTCTGCGAAAGCTCATACTGACAACTTCTTTCTTGTAGTTAGTCTCAAAGGTGCTACAAGATCTCTCTACATATTGATTCCACAGACTAACACATGTTTGTTTGGGTTTTTTAAACTATTTAACTATTTTTTAACTATGATGTTTCTTTGGGTTTTTTTTACTATTATGATTGATTTTACTGTATTTTGTTTTAAACTAAATAAATAAATTAAATAAACTACTGTATATACTCATGTATATGTCTAGACATTTTGGTAAAAAAATTGACTTGAAAAACCTGGGTCGACTTATCCACAGGTCAATGTAAGTACTGTACTTTAAAAAGAAACCATTCCCTTCTCTGAGAAGAATGGCAAAAGGAGAGAGCTTTGTCTGTCCCGGGAGAATCTAAAAGTGACACTTCTGGATATTTTGAAATAGTGGTAGTGGCACCTCCCTTCAAAGGATCTCTGAGAGAATAGAGTGGGTCAGTGTTTCTTTTAATAATAATAATAATAATAATAATAATAATAATAATTTGGATTTATATTTCCCGCCTCTCCCTATGGATCGAGGTGGGATTACACAATTAAATGAATACAATATGCAAAATACAAACAATAAAATAAGTGAAATTTTAGGTTCTCTCAGGATGGATAAGCTTTCATCTTTCACCACTCTACTCACAGAAGGGGATGGTTCCTTACCTGCCCACACCTCCCCAATACATTGCACATCCACTATTTATTATACTGTAGTTCCCTCCTCATCCAGCAAGCCTTTAGGGTGAGCACAAACAGTTACGCCTGCTAGAATTTTGGCATCATTTACCTTTGCTTCATCTTTTACGTTTAACCCTTGATTTATCCATGGGGCATATCAAAATCCATAATTTAGGACCCAACACCTACCCTCAATGTATTCATAAAGTCGAATTATACATGAGTATGTATGGTACATTGTAAGCAACCTTCTTTTAAGTCCACACTGAGAAAAGGTCACACTGTAAAATAAAATAATAGTCGGCCCTTGAATCTGTTCCAGATTCCTCCCCCCCCCCCCCCATGGATATCAAAATCGGTGATGCTCGAGCTCCGTTGTCCCCATTGTCAGCGCAGCCACACAGCCGTGCCGCCATTAAAGACAGCCCTGGTTGATTACCAGCTTGCCTTCCATCATCCTCCCAGCAGCGGCAAAGGAGGAAGCACACTGCTTCGCCTTCCTGGCCCTGGCCAGAAAAAGCCCTGGGCAATGAGGAGTAGCCTTTTTCCGAGAGCAGCGGCCAGCACAACCACAGTGGTGGTGGTGGTGGCCATCACCCAGAGCGCCAGGCAAGACCAGCGCTGAGGGCGGATGGGGGCCAACCAAAAGCTGACCTGGACTGGCTGCCCAAGGACACACTGCCTGGCAGGTAAAGGAAAGGGGTAACTAGAAGTCACTATGCAAGGGTGGCTGCTGGTTGGCCAGTGTACCTCTGCTTGTCACTGTGGGAGTTGTAGTTTAATTGCATATAAAAGGAGCTGCAGCAACCAATGGAATAAGCTATACCTTTTTTGGGACCAACCGTCAACATGCTTTTTCATTAGGGGGCTGCCCCTAATGGCAGCACAGGTATGTGCAAATGCTGCCATTGGGGACAACACAGGCTTGCCGTCCGTGGATGGCTGAATCTGTGGATGGCAAGTCTGCAGATATGGAGGGCTGACTGTACTCAAAAGATTGGTGTACATATTGCTGTGCTAGATAAATCTCAGTGAATGCCAACATGTACTTTTTGCAAAATGTGGGCAATTAAAACATGATACAAGTTCAGATTCTCTATCAACCCTCATGAAAAACTTAAGAAAAATTCCATTGGACCACATCAAAGGCCACTCTTGCCCACAGCACCCTGTTTTTTATGGTGGCAAACCAGATGCCCATGGAATGCCCACAAGTAGGGGAAAGCCCACATTTAGGGCACTAACCTGCTTTTGTTTCCCAGCAACTGGTATGCTGAATCCTAATCCCTCTGATTCGGAAGGTGGGGAGATAAGCATACAAAAGCCACAACTAGTGACCATTTCATTGTCTTATTTGTCTGCTTCACTTTTAAAGCCATAATTCAATTGGTAGCTACTCAATGGTGGCAGATTACACAGTTTAACCATTTGCTCTTTTGAAGACTCTTTTGTCTGACTTGAGTCTTTCATCACTTAGCTTTGTTGGATGACTCTGGGTTGTAGCAATATGAGGAGTAAAACAATCCAGTTTCTTCCCACTGTGTGCATTTTCATCAATTTCTATCTCGCCCCCTCTTACCCACATTTTTCTCCAAAAAAAAAAAAAAAAGAGAGACAAAAAAGACCCAGATGGTGCAACCTTTCTTCGCAGGAGAGTTGCTCCAAACCCCTGTCCATTCTGTGACTTCTCCTACACATTTCTCAGTGCAGAGGACTGGAACAATCCTACATTAATCCTTACTTTTGTTCCTCCAAATTAATAAACCTGCTGTGTAATCACAAAGGTATTTTGTGAAATCACAGCTCATTTTAATGTTCTTTAAAAGACTGATCAAATCTAGGCTTTAACGGCTCTGGGTGTGAACAAAAGGGTGCTTAAATAGTGCTAAGAGAAAAGTTGTCCTTTCTAACAGCCACTTCACACACAAAATAATTATAGCAGCTTCTGAATAAGTGGATGTACAACAACACACACACTTTGTATGATTTTTCACATCTGCTTTAACACTATCCCCCCCATACACAAGATTATTTCTACTATGTGTAATTGTAAAGCTTCCATGAGTGACAATTGTTACAAAAACAATTAAATCCCTTGCCTGAGTGTTACCATCATCCACAAAGACAACAATGCCATCTAGTGTTCCAGCCACATATGTTGCAAGACTGCCGTTTGCAAACTGACAGGCTCTGAAATTTCAACCAAACTTCAGAGAAAGTTGTTTTGATGCATGCCTTGATTGATCTATGTTCACTTATTTATCCAAATCTCTTGGGATGTCTATCAGTGTAGAGTCCTAAAATAGTTACTTGTCTCCAACATACATACCAGGGTTTTTTCTACCTGCTCAACATGTGCTCAGTGAACTCAGAGCCCTGCAGAATGTGTCTGATCAATTTACTACTTGAGTTTTGGGGGAAATAATATTTTTAAATATAATATAAAATTATATTACAAATATTAAGACACTGTTCATAGATTCACATAATATTTTACTGTGAGGGTTTTTTGTATGGTGATTACACTACTATTGGCAGAAAAGATGGAGTGCTGGGATGAAAGTATTTTAAATGTAATAATTGATGCATTATCAACCACCATAGATACAATGGGGAATATAGGCTGGTGGAGACATTGGGTCATATCCTTAACAGCTTAGCACACAGGCTGCCTCTTGACAAACAATAGTGTAGAGTGGGATTGGGGCAATGCTAGAAGTTGTGAGAGTACAATGGAGGCAGAGCACAAAATGATGCTACATCTCATGGAAAAATGAAAGGAGAGAACCCAGCATCGGAATGTCTTTTGCAGTGGCAGCTCCATGTCTCCCAAATCTATACCATAGTTTGGCTTTACAGGACCCTTTGTTCTTCTTGCAACTGAGATTAATACAGCTGTTCTTCTGTAATTTAATATCTGCACACTATGCTACAACCTGTTCCTACTCTTTTTAAATATGTCACCATCAAGGAATCCAGCACTCTGCTTTGGGAAACCCTTAAGTACGGATTTGTAAAATGCACACATAAGTGGACAGATAATTATTCAGATAATTTATTATCTCATTATTTGAAACTTCAATTGTCCAAGATTAATGAAGTGTTTCCTTACCCAGTTTGTGTTGTTCTTTTTCTCTTTGTTCCCATGCCGTGTTGTCCACATAAGCTGCTGAAAGAAGACATCTTTTACCTAAGTGGGGGAAAAAATCATGATCATTATGTAAACAAGATAATTTTAAAAGGTTCACATTTTCAGAATGATTTTTTTATCTATTCTCTAAATTAAATGCAATAAATTTTACAGGCTCATATATATATGAGGACTCATAAATTTCCATCATTCTTTAGAATCCAAACTCTGTAGAAGGCAGAACCATAAACTATCTGTGTCAGCTTTACCAAATACTATTTTAGAGATGTATTCCTACCACAGCATAAATTAGATTTCCATAAAACTCCAAAAGATCTTGTAAATCATAGACTATTATGATCTATTCTAGACAGTTAATTCTCATGAATGCATATATACTATTCACCAACATCTGGAGGATATTGACTAAAAGATGAAATATTTATAAAACTTTTATATGGCCAAGAAGTACAATCAACATTATAGTTACATCTGGACTCCAAGCAATGGGAGATACAATGAGGTAGTCCTTGATACAGAAATCAGCACTTTATTTTTCTTTCTTTCTTGAAAATAACCAAACACCATTGCTGACTTCCACAAACTGGCATCAGATGTACTGGACTACAATCCTCACCTCAGTTGGGAATGAAGGGCAGGGTAGTCCTACACAACTGAAAGGTACTAGCTGTCTGAGTTATTTCAAAATAACATATGCACTGGCAGAGATGTAAATAGGACCTCAACACCCGAAAGGCACCAGATCTTGGAAGCTAAGTAGGGTCAGCCCTGGTTACTACCCTGGATGTGAGACCACAAATCAATACCAGGTGCTGTAGGCTATATTTCAGTAGGAAGGAACTGGCAAAACCACCTATGAGTATTCCTTGCCTAAGAAAATCCTATGAACTTTGTGGGGTTGCCGTAAGTTGACAAACAACTTGAAGGCACTTGAAGATAATATCATTTAGATTCTTAAACATAACACCATACAACTAATTTAGTTACTTTTGAGAATCAGAAAACTAAATAACTACTTTTTAAAATTGCAACAGTGATGGTAAATACTAACTACTTATTGTCCCTTGGGATTGTTGATTGTTCCCACTCACACCCACCCTAGAATGTTTTATTATTTAAAGGAGCTATTATGCTAGATTAGGTGTTCCTGGTCATTTTGATTACATGTGTATGGTTCCAGCGCCAAGTCTCAATACAGAATGTTGCCCTGAGCACACATTTATGGGGTGGGTGGGTGGGTTAGGGATTGGGGGGGACGGAATTGTTTTAACTGCTGTCTTGTTTTAACTTTGTACGCTGCCTTGATTGCCTTGCAGAGGGGCGGGTTAAAAATAAAATTTATTATTATTATTATTATTATTATTATTATTATTATTAAACATGTTACTCAGATGTCTTAGTATCTGGAAAGCGATCGACAGAATACAGGACAGTGGAGGAGTTAAAATAAATGCTTGCTCACACGGTGAGCATCCGTGTGTACTGATGATCTATCCTTCCTTGTTGATAGTGCACTTGAGGTGGATAACAAAGGTAAAAGTCCATTAGGTTGTTACACTACATCAATACAAA
Organism: Phrynosoma blainvillii; assembly: GCA_026167975.1. Taxonomy (NCBI): domain Eukaryota; kingdom Metazoa; phylum Chordata; class Lepidosauria; order Squamata; family Phrynosomatidae; genus Phrynosoma; species Phrynosoma blainvillii. The sequence continues at coordinate 54,963,971 of JANUYF010000002.1, read as the reverse complement.
ATAGAAAATTGAACGATGGTATCTCTATCTTCCTCCCTCTCTCTGCTATTAGCAATTGATTATGTTGAATAATGGTTCCACATATGACAACTGGCAAATGGAAGCAGATCTTGCTTTCTTCTCTGCCATTTTGATGTTATAATCCTATCATAGGGTTTCATTAGCAAGGTTTATTCAGAGGAGGTTTGTCATTGCCTTCCTCTTAGGCTGAAAGTGTGACTTGCCCAAAGTTATCAAATGGGTTTTCACAAACAGGTCTCCCAGAGTCTTTGTCCAAGTACACCATGTGGCAAACGTTCTTGCACTGGAACTGAACAAGGCAACCAATAGCATCTAAACCATTGGTTCTCAATCTTTGGCCCTCCATTTGATCTGGACTTCAGATCCCAGAAGCCTCAGACAACTTATCTAACAATCAGGAATTATGGGAGCTGAAGTCTGAAACATCTGGAGGTTGATGGCCTGCAACTCCCATCAGCCCCAGCCAGTGGTGAGGGGTTCTGGGAATTCCAATCCAACAGCATCGAGGCTGCATGATTCTCATCCCTGTATTAGCAGCAGATGGACATTCTTGCCCTGGAACTGAACAAGGCAGTGGAAGGCACATAAGAGGGAATGGGGATTGTAGAGGTCATGTTGTGCATTCAAGTGTTGCTGGACTGCAACTCTCATAGACCTTTCCAGGAGAGCCAACGTTTAACGATAACAATATCCTGAAAGTCACAGATTTCACCAACCACACAAAATGGCACCGGAGTAGTGTGCATGCGCCTCCGCCCCCCCCCCCGGGAAGATCTGGGGGCCAGCGAACTGGCCCCCGGATCAAAAAGTCCAGGGACCCCTGCTCTATAGCAATAGCATGTACATTTCTGTATCACTTATCAATGAATTCAGAATTCTCTAAGTGATTTACAATGTGTAAGCTCATTGCCCTCAACAAGCTGGGTACTCATTTTACCAACCTACAAAAGAATGAAAGGCTGAGTCAACCTTGGAGCCCTGCCTGGGATCGAACTCATAACCTTGTGGTTGCAGTACTGGCATTAACCACTGCACAATCAGGGCTCCTCCAGAGCAAGTATATGGCCATCTTTTGCCAGAGGTTGGCAGAACCTCTGTAGGTCCTCCAGCACAATTCTATGGTCAACTTCTGGGGGATGCTGACCATAGAGTTGTGCTAAGGGTCTTTTCTCAGGTTTTTAAAAAAGTGTTTTTAAAAATTTGCTATTTTTGCATTCATGAGGGTCCTGTGTCCCTAACCCCAGCAAATGTAGAGGACGCATTGTATGTCTTTTATTCCTCAACTAAGATCTTAATTATGAAAACGTATACCCCACTTGGGTTTATATTATCACTTTATTCCTAGAAGAGCCAAACATAAACATCTGCAGTACCAGTAACATGAAATCAATAGATGTGCAAATGCTTCCTTCATCTGAATACACCAAAGCCCTCAAAGCAGCAAAATCAACTTTAAAAAACACAAAATACATCATGGTCCAAAACACACTACAGAAATAATCCAGTTTCAGACCGCTTTAGCTGCCCTGGCTCAATGCTAGGGAAGTCTGGGAACTGTAGTTTCGTGAGGCATTTAGCCTTCTCTGTCAGAGAGCTCTGGTGCCACAATAAACTACAAATCCCAGGATTCGCTAGTACTGAGCCATGGCAGTTAAAGCAGTCTCCAAGTAGATTATTTATGAACTGTGTTTGGGACCCCTGTAAGCTTTCGAAGCTCCATTGACTTTTTCATCAGGCAAAGGTGTTAAAAATGAAACAGAAGAGAAAAAAATGATGTTAGAATCAAGTCTTAAGAATCCAAAAATCATTTTGTCTTAAGATATTACTTTTTATATATATTACTGTGAGATATATACTGTATAAGTCGACTCACGATTTCTGGTTCAATTTTTTAAACTAAGATTCTAGACTTATACATGAGTATATACAGTACTTCTGTTGTCAGTTAAGATGGCCAGGAGTGATATCAATGAAGGCAGAGGCCACTGTCTTTTTTTGAGCCATGAAACAAAGAGCAGTAAAATCCAAGTAATCCAATTTCAACTCCATTAGCAAGAGAAAAGTAGCACCCCCTCCCCTTGAAATCCAAGCTGTCCATACCAGGCCCTTTCTTAGACTGAGAACATATTTTCGTCTCCTGTATGATTTTGATTTTTGCCTGATGAAGAAGCCAGTGGCACTTCAGAAGCTTGCATGATGTACTGTGCTTTTTAAAAGTTGGCCCAATAACAGGATTGCTGTTTTGTGGATTTTGGATTGTGTTCTATTTTGCTGCATGGCCAACACAGCTACCCCTGGATATATTTCCTTCACCTGAGTTTCCTAAGAGTCCTTTTACACCACACAATTATAGGGCTATATTCCACTTTAACTGCCTTGGCAACATCCTATGGAATCCTGGGATCTGTCGTTTAGGGAAGAGTCATTTAGAATTCACCAAACCCCAGGATTGCATAGGAAGCAGCCCTAGCCATTAAAGTGGAGCCAAGGTGCTAGAAATATGTAGTGTGTAGACTCTTACATCTCTTGATTAATTGGATTTATGTTTGTTGAACTTGCAACTATGAACAGTTACATAACACACGGAACATAAGCCAGTGTAGTGTAGTGGTTTGGGTCTTGGACTATGACTCTGGAGACCGGCTCGGCCATGGAAACACACTGGGTGACCTTGAAAAAGTCACACCCTCTCAGCCTCAGAGGATGGCAATGGCAAACCTTCTCTGAAGAATCTTGCCAAGAAAATCTTAGCGTCACCATAAGTCAGAAAAGACTTAAAGGAACACAACAACAACAACAACAACAACAACTGCAATAAATACTATTAAGACTGGGCAAGCATCCCATTGTACCCACCCTATAGATTTATATGAGCATAACAAAAGTTGTAACTCATCAGCCATTTAATTCATGGCAGCCCAATTGACTTGGATGGAACTGTGTGTATATACGTGCCTTTATAGAGACTGTATGGTTTAATGGGTTGAGCACTGGACTCTGGAGACCTTAGGGTCACCATAACTCAAAACAACTTGAAGACACACAACAACAACATGTGCTTTCATGTCGCCTGTTAACCTCTGGCAACCTCATGAATTTATAAGTTTTCTTAGGCAAAGATCATCAGAGGTGGTTTTGCTGCTTCCTTCCTTTGAAATATAGCCTTCTTGTTGAACATCAAGAAAAAAAGACAAGACAAGAATCCTAGATAATGAGAAAATAGAAATATTCAAAGCGTTCCCATACCTTGGAACAGCAACTACAATCAAGAAATTAGAATGAGACAAAGACTGGGAAGCATGAAAGAACTGGGTGAGATACTGAAGTGTACAGATATAAATCTGAACACAACATGAGGATTGTCCAAGCCTAGGGTTGCCATTTGTCCCAGAAAATGTGGAAAATCTCAGATTGAAGGGACTGAAAAATGTCCTGGCCAGGTGGGCCAGTTGAAACAGCAAATCCTGGATTTCTCCTTCATTGCTGGCTGATGGGTAGGTTAAAATGTGGCAGTGGCGATGAAGCAGGAAACTGCAAGAAAACTGGCACTGGTGGGAGCCTCATCCCACCTCCAGGCTCCGGTCGCTACTGCATAGGGGTAGTAGCACTGTCGCCTTATTCTTCCATTTCCTCCCCGCTTTCCCCCCAATAGGCCCAGAAGGCAGAAAAGGAATGGAAGTGAGCAGAGATGGCCTTGTGTTGTTTGGTGATTGTGTTGGTGACTTGAGTCTAAGGCTAAGCAGCATAGTGGAACCGCTTTCAAGCACCTTCAGGAGAGTAATGGGATCCCCTTTACTTTCTGGGGCTCCCTCCCTTCTCATCAGCTTGGAGGAAAAGGAAGAAAAAGAGAGCTCTTAGCTTGGTACTGGAACTGAGGTTGAAACATAGCAAAGAAAGCCGGCATGAAGAAAATCAACTCATCTGAGATTTCGTGCTGGAGGAGAGTGCCGAGGACACTGTGAACAGCCAAAGAGACAAACAAATGGGTCCTAGATGAGAACAAGACTGAAATCTCCCTGGAAGACAGGATGGAAGAACTAGAAAAGATTCTAAAATGCAAAGATATACAACTGAACACAAAAGTTAGAATCATACAAGCCATTGTATTCCCCATGACCATGTATGGATGTGAGAGCTGGACAGTGAAGAAAGCAGATAGGAAGAAAATCAATTCATTTGAGATATTGTGGTGCTGGGGAAGAGTGCTGAGGATCCCATGGACGGCCAAAGAGACAAACAAATGGATCCTAGAGTAAATCAAGACTCAAATCTCCCTGGAAGACATGATGACTAAACTGAGACTGTTGTACTTTGGTCACATCATGAGAAGACATGAATCACTGGAGAGGACAATAGTGCTAGGAAAGGTAGAGGGAAGTAAAAAGAGAGGAAGACCACATACCAGATGGATAGGCTCAATCAGGGAGGTCATGGACCTGAAACTGTAGGACCTAAGCAGAACAGAGGAGGACAGGGGGTCTTGCAGAAGCCTCATCCACTTGGTCGCCATTGAGTTGAGGCCAATTTGAGGGCAGTTAACACAACCTGGTATTGATGAGTATGGCATAGTAGTTTGCGTGTTGGATTATGACAGGAGACCAGGGTTTGATTCCCTGCTCAGCCATGAAACCCACTGGGTGATCTTGGGCAAGCCACACTCTCTCAGCCTCAGGGGAAGGCAATGGCAAACTTCCTCTGAATAAATATTGCCAAGAAAAGGTTCGCCTCAGGGTCGCTGTAAGTGGGAAACAACCTGAAGACACAAAAACAACCACCTGGTATTGGTCAGCAGTCTTCCCTCCAAGTACTAACTAGGGCCGACCCTGTTTAGTTGGATGGTATCACTCCATAATAAATAATTAATTACAAGCTAGGTAAACTCCAGGAGGATCAACACCATTTCAGGTTTCATTCCCACGTGTTCCTCATGGCAATCCTAAAAGGAAAAACACATCCTGGCATGCAGAGCTATTTTATGCATGGACTATTTGGGAATTCGCACAACTAAATTCCAAAACACACTGCTGAAATAATCCAGTTCGAGACTGCTTTAACTGCCCTGGCTCAACGCTAGGTAATTTTGGGAACTGTAGTGTTTGTGAGAGACATTTAGCCTTTTCTGTCAGAAAGAGCTCTGGTGCCACAATAAACTACAATTCCCAGGGCAGTTCTCAAAGCTGTCTCAAAGTAGATTATTTCTGCAGTGTACTTTGGACCATAATGTATTTTGTGCTTTTTAAATTTGATACTGCTGTTTTGAGGGCTTTGGTGTATTCAGATGAAAGAAGCATTTGCCCATCTAGCTCAGTGGTCCCCATACTGTGCTCTTTAAGAGATTTTTGACTTTAGCTCCCAGAATCCCAGACTATTGGTCAACATGGCTGAGGCTTCTGGTTGCCATATCCCGATTTTTGCCGGGACATTCCCGGTTTTTAAGGGTCTTTGGGATGTCCTGCCCAGTTTTGGGATCATATCCTGGCAAGGGCAAGGCCTCCCTGACCCTGGCGCAGCCGCATGATGCCTCGGCCAGCCGGCCAGCCAAGCAAACCCCAAAGACATCCAGGGAGCAAGGTTTCCCTGGCGTGGCTGCCTGGGGCCTCTAGCCAGCCGCAGACGTCCAGACAGGGGCAAGGCCTCCCTAGCGTGGCTGTGTGGGATCTTGGCCAGCCGGCCAGCTGGCCAACCTACAAAGCAAGATCACAAGGAGGTCCAGGGCGATAAGGCCTTCTCCTGACCTCAACGCTGCTGCTGCCATCATCACCTTCTTTGCTGGAGGAGGCGTTGGCGTTGTGCAGCCTTTCTTCTTCTCCTTCCTCCACAAAACCGTGACCTGGTGGCGGTGGCCAAAGTCAGGTAAGGAAGGGGCTGGAGCAGGGGGCATCCTCCAGGACATGTCCTCAATTGCAGACTTCTCTCCAGGTCCAGGAAGGAGGGATGCCAACCCATCCTCCATTTGGAACATGGCTTTGTGGTTGTGGTGTGCCTTCAAGTCCTTTCCGCTCCCAGATTATTGAATGGCCTGCTGGATGAGATCCGTCATATTACCACCTTAAACAGCTTTATAAGACGGATCTCTTCTGGCAGGCCTTTCCTGATTTCATGCAGTCATTTGATGATGATACTTCTTTTAGTCAAGTGCCATATTTTCCGGCGTATAAGATGACTGGGCGTATAAGGTGACCCCAACTTTTCCAGTTATAATATAGAGTTAGGAATATACTTGCTGTATAAGACTACCCCTCTTCCAACGCACACCAAATAAAAATTAAAAAACATCAGATTTGATTTCAATATAGTAATTTTAATTCAAATGCTTATGACATGCAGGTACTAAGCAGGAAAACTGTCACTTATAAACACAACAAACTACAGCTCCCATGTTCCCTAGCATTTATTTCTGCAGTGTGTTTTGGACCTTACTTTTTTAAAAATAGTCCAGATTTAAATGCTGATTTAAAAATTATTTCCATCTCCCAGCTATGAGATGGTTGGGGGGGAAATGAGAAAGTGTTGGGGGGAAGGACTGCCAATATACTAGGTCAGGGGTAGGCAACCTTTTTGAGCCGGGGGCCGGTCCCCCAAAGTCGTCCTTTCCAGCGGGCCGAGGGGGGGGGGAATGGCGGCGCGCACACTGACGTGCGCACAACCCCCACCACCGTGTGCGACCCCCCCCGCACGCGCTGCCCCCGCCGCCACGGCACATGCTACTGCCACCACCGCCCCGCATGTTGCAGCTGCCATTTTGATTTCCAAAATGGCGGCTGCGACTCGTTTGCGCATGCGCAGGAGTCCTGCGCATGCGCAAACGAGTCGGCCGCCACTTGCGACCGCCATTTTGATTTTGACTCGTTTGCACATGCGCAGTACTTCTGCGCATGCGCAAACGCGGCACGGCCACCATTTTGGAAATCAAAATAGCGGTCGCAGCGCACGCGGCGGCAACGGTGTGCGGTGGTGGCAGCAGGGGTCTGCCTGGGCCAGTAAGTGCGGGGCCCTGGGCCAGAACCGGCCTGCAGGCCGTAGGTTGCCGGCCCCTGTACTAGGTGATGCATTCTGGGGTATGTACAATTTGCAGCCAAGTAAGTGACCCTGGGCATGTCACACACTCTCAGCCTCAGAGGATGATAATGGCAACCCCCATTTGAGGAAACATGCCAAGAAAATCCCATGATAAGGTCGCCATAAGTCGGAAAGGACTTGAAGACACACAAGAACAACAAAAAAGTCTGCAATTGTTTCATAGGTAGTACATGGGAATAGAAGCCAGCATGGTGTAGTGGTTTGAGTGTTGGACTACCACTCTGGAGACCTGGGTTTGATTCCCCACTCTGCCATGAAACCCACTTGGTGAACTTGGACAAGTCACATACTCTCAGACTCAGGGGAAGGTAATGCAAACCTCCTGTGAACCAGTCTTGCCAAGAAAACCCCAGGAGAGGATCGCCTTAGGGTTCCTCTCGTTCTCCTCCTCTCCCAAAGTTTCTTCCTGCCCCCACCTCTGTCCTCCTCCTCGTCTTTATACCCAGTGAATAAGACGACCCCCGACTTTAATCCAGATTTTCCTAGGTTAAAAAGTCGTCTTATATGCCGAAAAATACGGTAACTGAGCCAGAGGATTACAAACTAAGACATTACAAGCCATTCCACAAATTCCTCTAAATAGCAGAAAAGACTACTCTAGCAAGAAGTGCTAGAAACTTTGGGGTGTAATTTAAATTTCCAGGGGTTTAATCCTTTTAAAGGAAAGTTAAACATACAAATATGAAAGATACACCTGTTAGAGCCTGTCTTCCAATAGCAGAACAGTGGAAATGTGACCCTGAATATTTTTATCTAAACTTGCCTTTCTAGAAACACAGAGTTTTCTAAGCAGAATGCAGTGGCACTGTTACTTCCTTTGATCTAGACCAGGGGTCGTCAGCCTACGGGCCGCAGGCCACACCCAGCCCACCGACCCCCGCCGACCGGCCCCCACTGCGCGCTCCCGCCGACCCCCGCCGCCGCACGTTCCCACCGCTGTGCCGCCGCCACCATTTTGTTTGCCAAAATGGCAGCCGCAACTTGTTTGCGCATGTGCAGTACTCCTGCGCATGAGCAAACGAGTCATAGCCACCATTTTGGCAAGCAAAATGGCGGCTGCACCGCGTGCAGCAGCGGCGGGGGGCTTCATGCACGCGTGTGAGTGCGCGTGCCGCCATTTCCCCCTCCGACCCGGCCCAGCGGAAGACCTGGGGACCAGCAACCGGCCCCAGGTATGCCAACGTTGCCGACCCCTGATCTAGACACTATACTTCTATTGATCTACCCTAGAATCGTATTGGCCTTTTTAGCTGCCGCATCACACTGTTGACTCATGTTCAACTTCTAAAGAATTAAGACTGATTCAGAAAGACAACATGTAGTTTGTAGTTTAAAAACAAGAACAACAATAGCTTTAATAAATGATTACATAAGAAAAACAAATCCTAATCTAATTAAAGATGGTTTGGGTAAAGAGAGAAAGCATTACCATTTTTTCTATTATAGCAGGAAGATGGAAATTAAATTAATGTTAGACTAGCAGTCAGGCTACAGAGAGTCTCTCTAACTGTGAGATAAAGACAGTTTTGAGTCTTGAAAAAGAGGCAGTCTTAAAGAGAGAGAGAGAGAGAGAGAGACCTAAATATAGGAATCCCTATCTATATAAAGAGAATGTGTTAAATTTCTTCCAACAGAAACACATCCAGCAGCCAAAATATCCCTCAAGGTACCCAATTCCATCTGATCTTGGAAGCTAAGCAGGGTCAGCCGAGGTCAGTATTTGGATGGGAGACCGCCAACGTGCTCTATTTCAGAGGAAGGGAGTGGGGAAAAACACCTCTGAGGATCCCTTTCCTGAGAGAACAAGGAAACCAATGGGGTCCGGCAGAGGACATGAAGGTACACAGGCATACACGCGAACGCGCGCTCACACGTGCAAGGACCCACTTGGAAGCAGGACCCAGGTCTTGGCTCTTCTCTGGCTCCGCAGCAGCAGCGAAGCCGCCATTTCGGGACGTACCACCTCCTTCGCCGGAATGGGGGTGTGCGTGTGTGTGTGATGACGCAGCTCGGAGGCACTCACAGGGTCTGGAAATGGAGGCGGAGGAGGAGCGTTGTGGGCGGTCCCTGCGTCGTGGACCCCCCCCCCCCTCTCTCTCTCTCTCTCTCCCCGAGGCCGCTCTTGGTACGTCCCGAGGAATGGCAGAATGGCCACCGCAGCGGTGGTGGAAGGTTCCAACCGACTCCTCCTGAGGGGGGCGATGCGGAGGTCCAGGCAGAGCGGGATCGTCGCGGCTTCCCCTGACTGCTGCTGGCAGCTCTCACAAGGAGGTAGAGCAGAATGGAAAGGGGAAAGAAGGAGATTTGGGCTCCTGACGGCATTAAGACGCCTTAATTAATAGTAGGACTGCTACTGCATATCCCATCGTCCACTGCTGGCCCTTTGGATCCCAGGAGTTAGTATTGTTATTGCTATTATTGCTCCTGATGGCATTAGGACTCTTTAATTAGTAGTAGGAGTGCTACTGCACATCCCATCGACCACTGCTGGCCCTTTGAATCCCAGGAGTTAGTATTATTGTTATTGTTATTGTTGTTCCTGATGGGCTTAATTAGTAGTCGGAGAACTACTGCATATCCCATTGTCCACTGCTGGCCCTTTGAATCCCAGGAGTTAGTATCATTATTGTTATTATTATTGTTCCTGGTGGCATTAATAGGGGTTACAGACTGCCAGAAATAGTGCAAATTGAGTCCACTTTTAGGGTTAGGGTTAGTGCTAGGGAATCATGGGAATTGCTTTTTTTTTCTGGGACATTGAGCCTTCTCTCATTGAGCTCTGGTGCCACAATAAAATACAGTTCCCATGATTCCCTAACCCTAAAAGTGGACTCGATTTGCACTATTTCTGGCAGTCTGCAACCCCCCTAAGACTCCTTATCCTGGCTGCAAGGAGACATTTCCAGCAGAGGACTGCTACTGCACATCCCATCGTCCACTGCTGGCCCTTTGAATCCCAGGAGTTAGTCTTATTGTTAATATTGTCCCTGATGGCATTAAGACTCCTTAATTAGTAGTAGGAGAACTACTGCATATCCCATCATTCACTGCTGGCCCTTTGAATTCCAGGAGTTGTTGTTATTATTAGTTATCAGTTATTTATGAATATCCCACCCTTCTCCCAGGACTGGGACTCAGGGCAGCTTACCACATTTTCAAAAACAAACAATACAATTAAAAACATATAAAAATGATACATCAAAAAACAGACTGAAACTACTAGAATAATTAAAACAGATTACAAGTACTTTAAGAAGACAAAAATGTTTAAAATACGCTAAAACATGAATTGAGCCCATGAAAGAATGGATACATCCTCACTGCAGGCACAGGTCCAAAACACACATTGCAGAAGTAATAATCTAGTTTGAATGCATCCGCACTGCAGAAATAATCCAGTTTGAGACTGCTTTAACTGCCCCTGGCATTGCCAAGGCTTGTTGCTATGGAATTGTGGGATTTGTAGTTTGTTGTGGCACCAGAGCCCTCCGACAGAGAAAGGTAAAGGTCTCACAAATCTACATTTCCTGAAGGTCCGTAGCAGTAAGTCATGGCAGTTAAAGTGGAATGAAACTGGATTATTTCTGCAGTACAGATGCAGCCTCAGGGCTGTGGTTTCGTGGGTTGAGTCTGTGCACTTAAAATGCAGTTTGACACAGATTTAACATGGCTCAAGGCTATGGAGTTTGGGGATTTGTAGTTTTGTCCAATATTTGGCCTTCTCTGACGGAGAGCTCTAGTGCCACAACAAATACAATGACTTGGATGAAAGAATAGGGGGCATTCTTCTCAGATTTGCAGATGGCACCAAATTAGGAAGAATAGCTAATACCCCAGAGGGCAGGATGAAAAATCAAAATGACTTGAACAGACTAGAAAGCTGGGCCAAAGCTAACAAAATGGATTTCAACACGGAGAAATGTAAGGTACTGCACTTAGGGCAAAAAAATGAAATACATAGATATAAGATGGGGGACACCTGGCTTAACGAGACTATGGAAGTTCTCACACGGGGGAAATCTGTTGGTTAATCCACACAAATCCCAAACAAAAAGCAAATTTGCACCTCATGATTTCACACGACGTCACACAGAAACTGGTCAGAAACTGGATAGAAAGTGGTATTATCCGAGATCTTTTTAATTTCGGGAGTTTAGAGGAAATGCATTTGCGAAATTACAGTAATTGCGCATTTACTTTAATCTGAAAAGCAAATACGCACAGACAATTCTCTCTTAAAACCTGGAGGAGGGCCAAGAGGAGGAGGAGGAGGAGGAGGGGCCTCCAGGGAGGGAGAGTCCTGGGCTCCTGCCATGAAGGGAAGGGAAGGGAAGGGAAGGAGAGGGAAGTTTGGGACGGAGGAGAAGTTTGGCATTTGGGATGGAGGGAAAAGGAGGGGAAAGAAGGCTTCCCTCGCAGCAGCTGTGGGTGGATGTGGGTGCAAGTGTGGGGTGTGCTTGTGGAGCAACTTGGAGCTCCATCTCACCATGAAGTTCTGCCCTGCAGGTCCTACAAAGGGGAAAGGCTTATGGGGGGGGGCATGGGAGCTACCTCCAGTTTCCCCCTCTCCTGGGCATCATCCAAGGCTCTGGCTCTCCCCAGGGAACACCCCGCCCTCCCTCCCTCCCTCCCCTTTCCTCCTCCTCCTCCTCCTCCTCCTCCTCCTCCTTCCCTGCCAGCTCTGCCAGTGATCCCACCCTCCTTGCTCATCTCCCCAGCACCTGACAGCCTCCAATGCCAGGAAAGGAGAGAGAGAAAAGGGAGGGTGAGCCATCTCAATCCCTCCCTTGCCTCGGCTTGCCTTGCCTTGCCTTTCCAGCCTCCTCCTCTGCTCTCTTGAGAGGTCCTAACCCCAACAGAAGGGGGTTAAGACCTGTGCAGGAGGACATGACCCCAAATGTAGGACAGTCTGACATTTCCTCCTGGGAAATGCAGGACCCGCCCTGGAAAAGGAGGAGTCTGGTCACGAAACACACCCATTTCCAGTACATGTATGGGTTCTTTTCACTTGTGTATGAAAGTTAAAAATGTCTTTTTTTTGCTTTTAACTTAATTCCATTATTACTGTAATTATGTGTGAAAAGCTTTTGCGCAATTAAGCTTTTTTTTCCGCTTTTTTCGGGATGCTTCATTTCCACTTTATTATTTCTTTAACAACGAAACTGGCCCACGTGTGATAACGTCCTATGTGTGAAAGGGATCTAGGAATCCTAATAGACCATAAGTTGAACATGAATCAACAGTGTGATGCTGCAGCTAAAAAGGCCAATGCAATTTTAGGCTGTATTAGTAGAAGTATAGTATCTAGATTAAGGGAAGTAATAGTCCCACTGTATTCTGCTTTGGTCAGGCCCCACCTGGAATAATGCTGTGTCCAGTTCTGGGCACCACAATTTAAAAGGGATGTTGAAAAACGAGCGTGTCCAGAAGAGGGCGACTAAAATGGTGAAGGGTCTGGAAACCATGCCTTATGAGGAAAGACTTAGGGAACTGGGTATGTTTAGCCTGGAGAAGAGATGGCTAAGATGGGATATGATAGCCCTGTTTAAATATTTGAAGGGATGTCATATTGAGGAAGGCACTAGCTTGTTTTCTGCTGCTCCAGAGAACAGGACTCGGAACAACAGATGCAAGCTCCAGGAAAAGAGATTCCACCTCAACATTAGGAAGAATTTCCTGACAGTGAAAGCTGTTCGACAGTGGAACACACTCCCTCGGAGTGTGGTGGAGTCTCCCTCTTTGGAGATCTTTAAGCAGAGGCTGGATGGCCATCTGTCAGCGATTTTGAGTTCCTGCATGGTAGGGGGTTAGACTGGATGGCCATTGTGGTCTTTTCCAATTCTATGATTCTACGATTCTAATACCTCTTCAATGACAGGATCATGAAAGGATCAGTGTGTATGATATGAAAGGATTGAGAGTTCCTACATTGGCAAGATTTAGTATGAGAAGATTGCAGCCATAGGGTGCTAGAATAACTCTGCCATAAAGAGGTTTGTGACCTCACTGGAAAGGAGCCATATTGGATTGCAAAAGAGGGGTCCCTGTTGGGATGCAAATGGATTTTAAATTTCCTGGTCTTTGCAAGTCTCCCTACAGCAGGGGTAGGCAACCTTTCCCCTTTAAGGGCCGAGGGACTTCAGCTCCCAGAATCCCAGGAGCTATTGGCCAACATGGGACTATTGGCCAACATGGCTGAGGCTTCTGGGAGCTGAAGTCCCTCGGCCCTTAAAAGGGAAAGGTTGCCTACCCCTGCCCTACAGCCACAGGGCCAGGAGGAGGAGGAAGATCCTGCTTGCAAAAGATATCCTCCCCACCAGATACCATCTAACTAAAGACTGAAACAAAATGCAGGCATCTGACTAACATCTCCAATTGTTTTTCTCCTGTTTGGTTTGTAACCTCTTGGCTGATGAAGAAGAAGCCCGTGGAGCTTCGAAAGCTTGCAACAAATATCTTGTACATTTTGGTTGTCCGATAAAAGTATCACTGATGGGTTTTTGTTTGCATTTGCTAAATGGTTCATGTATCTTGTGCATTTTGGTTGACCAAGAAAGGTATCACTGATGGATTTTTGCTTGAATTTGCTAAATGGATCAAGTATATTGTGCATTTTCTTAAGCTTCTTAATTTTAATATTTTTTAAGAAAATGATTTCCTTTACACAGCATATTTAAATAAAAACTGATCCCAAAGCCATAAATAAATGGAGTACTATACCTGTTTTAGAGCCCGTGTGTTGCAATTATTTATTTATTTATTGCCTGCCTCTCCTGATGGATCAAGGCAGGAAACCACAACAGACCAACCAATATGTGTCAGTTTGTTTAGTGGTTTGAGTGTTGGACCTAGGACACTGGGAGACCAGAGTTTGAATCCTAGCTCAGCCATGGAAACCTTTGACAGATCACACACTCTCAGCCTCAAAGGGAAGCAAAGGCAAAGCCCCTCTGATCAGTTCCGCCAAGAAAACCCTGGGATAGATTTGTCTTTGGGTTGTCATAAGTCAGAAATGACTTGAAGACACACAGCAACAGATACCTATTTTCTTTTTGTCTTCCATTTCCAGCGAGGCGTTATTTGCTAACAGAAGATACTGTGCAGTTACAAGGATTTCAGCAGCAGAAATTGGCAACTGGATATAGAATATATGGTGAAAAAGGTATTCTTTTCATGTACACACTAATTTTCATTAATTCATTCACTGATACTGTGGAGCCTAACTGTAAACATGGATTTACCAGATCTACATTTTGAGTACACATTTTGCAGTTGCATATCCAGTCTGGGATTATTCCTTATTTCTTTCTCTTTTTTATGGGGAACCACTGCTTCCATATTAATTTTGAAGCATATGTGTGCTAGCCATCTTCTTCCCTTGGCTTTCAGTGAGGAATGGGAGCTAAGGAAAAATTAATTCCCAGTCTCTCTGTTTTAGGGACGCTCTCATCCCCAAGTGTTATATTATATTATATTATATTATATTATATTATATTATATTATATTATTGGGACATTATTCCATCAAGGCAGACTTCTTTTAAATTTTTATACTGAAGTTTTTAAAATGGTTTTATTTCTAGATTTCCCCACTGATTTCTAATATATGTTTGTACTGGTTTCCAATCACTAAGACCAGGGGTAGGCAACCTTTTTGAGCCGGGGGCCGGGTTGCTGTCCCTCAGACAATTGGGGGGCCCGAAGCACCAAAAATAAATAAAATAAAAATAAAAATTTAAAATTTAAGAAAAAAATTAAAAAATATGCATGCACAATCTCTCAGCCCCAGAAAAGCCATGGCAAAACCCCTGTGGAGATTTTGCCAAGAAAACCCCAAGAACAAGTAATAACAACAATAATCGGCAGCAAGGGGTAGCAGTGGCGGCGGCGGCAGGACCGGCCTGGGGCCGGTCCAAAGGCCTCGGGGGGGGGCGCATCCGCCCCCCCCACCCCGGCCTTAGGTTGCCTACCCCTGACTAAGACCATCCTCTTTATTTCTCAAATAATTTGTTAATACATCCATTTCAATTGCTTCATAAAGTTTAAGTAGCCAATCTTTTATACTTGGTATATTTTTTGGATTTCCATTTTTGTACTAGTGTGATTCGAGCCGTCGTGATCAAATAGAAAAGGATTTTTCCTGTCTCCTTATCTACTGCATTGTCCCACATATTTAATGGAAATATTTTGGGGAGGTTTTTAATTTTTCTCCAGAAAATCTGATTTATGATTCCTTGAACTTTGGTCCAATATTTTCTAATTACCTTGCATGTCTGTAACAGTGATATAGCGTGCCTAATTCGTTCCCACACTTCCAACACATATTATTACTGGATTTATATATTTTAGCTATTTTTTCTGGGGTCAAATACCAACGAAAATAAATTTTGTAAAAGTTCTCTCTAAGGTTTTGAGAGGCCGTATGTTTTAGTCTTTTTGTCCAAGCATTTTCCCATTTTTCAAACTCAATTTGGTATCCAAAATTCTTTGCCCATTGGATCATGTTTTCTTTAACTAATCACTGAGTGTCCATCAGTTATAGCCAGTGATGAGAGATAATTGAAGATGCAGCGAACAACATTTGAAGGACCATACATTCTTTTTCCTTATGAGAATAATCCAGTCCTGATGGGGTAGGCAAGCCAAGGTATAGCAATTTGCATGTAAGATGAACAGAAATAAGTACATGTAAATATCTCAATTCCAGGTACGTATTTTAGAACTATTGAAGAAAAGTTAGCAAAAAATAGGCTGATTCTCAAAGACGATTTGAAAACATTACTCCATTTGTGCCAGACGAAAGAGGAAGTGGAATTAGTCAAGAGAGTTATTTACAGGTAAAGTCTGTACAATAATGTGTTATTACTTTGTTTCTATTTTGCTTTAGTTTAAAATATCACAGGACATGTGACCATTGTGGATTTTTGTAAAAGGGATTAGCTTTAATTGTTTTATGCTTGAAATGTTTCAATCCATGCTTGCTTTAAAAATCATTGGGCACAGGCGTTGGAGACTTGCATAAAGCAAAATGCTTTACATATCACTGCCTCGTCCGATTTCACATCATTACATGTGGTTGTTTAGAGACAAAATGCGGTTTTATCATAATGCATTGGATTGAAATTGTGGGCATAAATTTAATGCCTGAGAAGCACTGCACTAGACCTCTTGGCTTTTCAAGGTGTCATGTGCAAATAAATTACATTTATTAGCAAACTAGAATGTGCTGAAGATGCTGGAAACCAAGCCTTATGAGGAATGGTTGGGGAATTAGGTATGTTTAGCTTGAAGAGGAGAAGACATGATAATATCTGAAGGAATGCCCTGCTTTTCCAGAGACAAGGACATGAGCCAATGAATTCAAATAGCAATTAAAGATATTCTGCCTAAACATTAAGAAGAAACTTCAGACAATAAGTTTGCTTGACAGTGCAATGGATTTAACTCAGAAGTTGGTGGACTCTCCTTCATTGGAGGTCTTTAAACAGGGGCTTAGTGGACACATTTTGGGAGTGCTGTGCTTATGTATTCCTGCATGGTAGGAGGTTGGACTGGATGACCCTGGGGTACATTTCACCTGTATGATTCTATGTCTGTTTCCAGCTCTTAGATGATGCCACTTCCCATTGATTCTTTTCCTTCTTTTAACCTGCTCTTTAAAACTAGACCAAAACCCAGTCCATGTCTTTTATGCAGGTACCATGCAGAGAACAAAAATGTGGCCTTTGGAGAGTTCAAATTTGGTCCACTTTTTATGAGGCTTTGTTATGAACTGGACCTTGAAGCATCTGCATTGGAACTAATCAAAGACCAGGTAGAGTTTGGAACTATGTATGTCTTATTCTTCTTCATTTTAGGGAAATGATACTATCCAATGGGAACTCTTTATTATGTAAGCCCTCTTAAATTCACTGGCAGTTCTGCAACAATGGCTTGGCACCAGGATATCTTAAGGATCATATCTCCCTATATAAGCCTGCTCAAGCCCTAAGATCTTTGGAGAACTCCCATTCTCTCAGTCCCACTGCCTTCCCATGCATTCTTGATGGGTAGAAGGAAGAGGGCCTTCATGGTGGCTGCTCCCAAACTCCCTCCTTGAAAAGGCTGCAGTAATTCCCTCCTTCCTTTCCTTCGTCCACCAAGTGAAAACTTTCCTATTCCAACAGGGTTTTACGAGTCCACAGTTATGGGATTTTAATGGTGTGTTGTTTGGTTGTTCTTTATATCATATCTTCTACTGAATTTTGAAATGGTTTTAATTCTATAGATGTTTTGATTTAAAAAAATAATTTGTATATTACTGTTGCCTTTGTGTGCTTTTATTGTGTCCTAGTTTTCATATTCTGTAAGCTGTCTTGAAACCAGTATTGGGAGAGAAGGAGGATATAAATCAGGGGTAGGCAACCTTTCCCCTTTAAGGGCTGAGGGACTTCAGCTCCCAGAATCCCAGGAGCTATTGGCCAGCATGGGACTATTGGCCAACATGGCTGAGGCTTCTGGGAGCTGAAGTCCCTCGGCCCTTAAAGGGGAAAGGTTGCCTACCCCTGATATAAATGAATAAAATAACAACAGCAGCAGCAGCTACCACCACTACATTGGATTTAACTGGAAACAAGTGGCATTCATTTTAAAGCAGAATGTTCCTACTGATACTAGTACTCAGCTCAGTAAGCAGTTGCCTGATGCTGTGGGAATTTATTTTCCAATATTTAAAGATTTCTGCCATAACAGTAAGGCATATGGGGAACATGTTGTCCTCCAGCTATTGTTAGATGGGAACTGCCATCAGACCTATCCAGAATACCCAAAGGTAAAGAAGGATGGAAGTTACAGCCAATATCTGAAGACCTCCCAGTTCTCCATTCCTGCATTAAATTCTGAATCTCTTCATCCGTGGTTGGGCACCTATTGGTGCTACAGGTAGTGTTGGACTACAACTCCCTTCTCCCGTCAACATTGACTATACTAACTAGGGCTGGTAGGAGCTGCAGTCCAATACTAATTGGAGCGAAGCCAATTGCTAGCCTGTGATTTGGTTGATAACAGCCTTCTACTCTCAAAGTTTGTTATAAATGAATGAGTCAACCATATTAGCACAATTTCAAGTTTGTCAGTTTTTCTTGCCTTCACCTTGAGACATGGGCGTATTTCTACGGTGCATCTGGCTCTCTTCCTTTGCACCTATATTGGTTTTTTGGATTAACAGCCTTATAATGCAACCTGAACTTCAGTATTCATATCTATAATAAAGTGGGTTTATTCATAACATCAAAATCCACATGTAATAATATTCCAGAATTGCTGCCTGGAGAAAACAACTTCTCCCTTCATGAATAGGTGCATTTGCTGTATCCCATTCACAGATCCTTAAATTTTATATAGAATTATGAATAGTTATTTGGAAAAAGTTCCCTACAGTTCTTTATGTGTCATTAGTATGAGTATTTTATTGATATAGTCTGTACTAGAGCAGGAATTTCAAAGAAAAATTCAGTTTTACTTCTGGAAGCCTACAATAGATGTTTTTAAAAAGTAGGAATAGTCACATAGGTTTATTTGTAACAATGGTTTTTCCTGTTAATCTGGAGGCACTGTAATCCTGGGCATGTCTTGTCAGATGTAATCTCATGGGGTTCAAGGAGATTTGCTCCAAGGGAAGTATATTTAGGACTGCAACTAAGACTGGCATCCAAAAGGTTGTCCACAATGATCTCTGTGTGGTATGGTGCTTTGGGGGTTTCTCATCCTGCTATACTAATAGGGCTTCCTACTATATTAATATTCTTCCCAGTATTATCTTGTGTTCTCTGAAGTTTAATCTTGAATATTAGGATCAATAAATAGGAATTTATTTATTTTCCTTTTAGATTATGCTATTTTCTTCTACAGACTTTAATATGTCACAAACAGTTTGGAAATTTGCAATTAACATCATAGGTTTACTCTCAAATGTTAAGAATAGAAGGGTAATTTGGTTGCAGATATTACCAGTACTGAACAGTTGTAGCAAACCATTTCTATTTGTATTCTTCAGGCTCTCCATGGCTTCTTTTCAGACAGCACATCATTCAATATTTTGATGGATATGCTGTTTACCAAAGGTCATTATGAACGTAAGTAGCATATGCCCCAAAGGCACACACTATTAACAGTAAACTTTTCTTTAACATAGTATTAAGAAGCTGTAATTGACACTGAATTGTTTGATCTTTGGAGATAGCAAGACCTTATGTAATCACTCTTGGGTGTTAAAAGAACTCTTAGCACATTTTGTAAATATAATTGAAGAGCGCTCTTAGTGTTATGCTCATTAAGCTCTTGCTGTCTTTCCGTAAATGTAATCATGCAGCCCTGCAACTGTTTTGTTTTGTCTTCCTTTAAATTCATCCATGCTTTCCTGTGTTTGGTCTCAACTGTGCAGCTGGTTTCTTTGAGGATATTGGGAATTTTATAAAATCTTTCAGGAGAGCTGAATACCACACTGGAGCACTGCATGGGTGAGGGAGTGGATGTCAGTGGCACCGAATATACAGTGGAATCCTATGCATGTCTACTTAGAAAAAAGATCCACTGAGGGCCTTTACAGACTGCCAGAAATAGTGTCCTGGCTCAGGGCTAAGGAATCATGGGAACTGTAGTTTACTGTGGTACCAGCGCTCTCTGACAGAAGGCTAAATATCCCAGAAAAAACTACAATTCCCATGATTCCCTAGCACTGAGCCAGGACAGTTAAAGTGGCCTCAAGCTGCACTATTTCTGCAGTCTGTAAAGGCCCATAGTTCAGTGGATGTGCTGAGCTGAAATTGGCTGCAATTCCAGGTCTGATAGAGAAAACTGGCACATATCACTTATGTATTTATTTTATTTATGTAGTTACTTTATATCCTGCCTTTCTCCTAAAAACCCAAAGTAGCTTACAAAAAAGTTAAAACAAGACACAACTAAAAACCAGATACAAACGTTAAAAATCAATTAAGGTAGCTATTATGGAAAACCACTCATACTTTAAAACAATATAAAATAATTTGAAAACATAGCAATAGAGACAATAATGCAGTAAACACACACCATCATAGGCTTTATGGCTGGTTAGTTGTTTGAGGAGGTGCTCTACAGCACAGGAGAACATCACAGCCCTTTTAACTGGTGGGTTCTATTATCCTCTCACAACATATAGAGTTGGGCCTCTAAACAACAAACCCTACCTAGTCATCATAGGGCTAACCCTACAGATCCCCACATCTGGATAAGAGGTTCACTGGGTTGTGTTGCACCACTACACCAGGATAAGCTGAGTGAAAGATTATCTGGGGTTATAGAGGGCAGAATCAAACAAACAAAAGGAAAATGCAGGTGTGGCCTGTCTCCCATCCTAACAGATATATAGTACATACAAATTACTAAAAGGAAGGTTGACTCCTCTGGTTTGTTCCCAGCCAGTTGTGCATCCTTGAACTGCCAGCTAAAACATAAACTATCTAGCAAGGACTTTTTAGGTCACTGGACAGTTGTTAACATTTGGCCATGAGGCTGAAAAGGATTTCAGAACCCTTCTGCCTGGTGGGAAGGAGCCACGTTCACTACATATAGATTCATTTCCAGATAAATGTAGCTTTACTAAAAAATGCTAGTCTGTATCAACCCTTAATCTAGGCTGGGAGCAAGCTACTCTAAAGTATGCTACTACACTCGTCCCTCCCCATTCACAGACTTGGAGTCTGTGGTCTCACCCATTTGCAGATGGCAAGCGGGGAGGGATAAAATGGTGCATGCCCCTGTGGTGTGTGCACAGTGCTGCGTGCAGGAGCATGCAGCCATTAAAACAAATGGGACCCCAATATTTGCAATTTTCCCGATTCAGTGTGTGTGTGTCCAGAACAGATTCCCTGCGAATAGGCAGGGACAACTGTATAGTCATATTTAGATTACAGTGTTTAAGTTACAATGTACTATTTTGTATTCAAAATTTTTCAAAATAACAGAGGCTGGGATCTTACTTTGCTTAGTGAATGTTGATGCTCTTAAGTGTTTCACTATCTTCGCCACACAGATAAAACTTACATTTAATTAGCAAGATTTAGCAACTAGATTACAGCTTTCACTTTTTAAAAAATCAGGTGACAATGTATCTCATCTGTAAAGTATTTTCTACAGATTATAATTATTTTTCAGAACTCAGCTTGCAGTTCTCTGAAATGTTATTAATTAGCAGTTGGGGGTATGTGATTATCAGAATTAATCAAGTAACACTAATTGAAAATCTGTTTGGCAGGTGCTCTGGAAGTGCTATTAGAAATGAAGCGGCAAGGCATAAAATTCAACAGAGATACCTATTTGCTTGCATTTGCAATATGCTACAAACTGGTAATAATATTGTTTAAGATATGTTTCCAGGTTTTGTTGATAGAGAGATATACCTATATACCATCTGTCTTATATATGCACTTTCCTAATTTAGGTGTTTGTTTCTTTATTTTATTTAGTACATTTCTATGATTCACCTTAACAAACATAAATTCTGAGGCAGCTGACAAGATCAGTACAGTGAATAAAAATTGATAATCTAACAATCAGATGCAGGTGAAATTTCTCAAAAATAAGTGAGCTGTGCTTTAAGGGGTGCTTTGATTAGAGCAGGAAATTTCCAAGTAACCATTATAAAAACTGGAACCTATTTGGATTGAAGCATAATACATTTTAGGTATCTTGCTAGCTAAATAGCTCTTTATCATGAATGATGTTTGTATAAAGCTATGATATAGTGTACAAGAATTTGTTTAGATTTTATACCAGACTATCACTTGATGTTTGCTCAGTCTTAGCATAAAGTAAATAGATGGGCAGTTCATAGTTATTGCAGTCAGTTATTTTACCATTTTTATGTGTAACAAACATAGTAATTTTTTAATTAATAGAAGCTGCCCCTAATAAGTATGTACTAGTAATAGGATGTGAATGGAGGGAGGCTTATTCTGCCATGTTGGGTTGAGCTGTTTTTTGTTTGCTCACTCCATGGGCAAATAAATGAAGTTTGTATTCTGCCAGAACAGATACATGCTCCTTTTTGTATCTGGAATCGTCTCCTACCTTGAATTGAAGTCTAAATGGAACTCTCATAACTCAATTTTCTCTCTTACATGCAGTTGGACCTGCTCTGTGATGGAATGTCAATCACTAAAACACTTCTGTCCAATAGTTTGATACATGGATCTTAAAATATCTCATTTTTTTCAGACCTTTCTTGTTAGCAGTGAGCTCTGGGTTCATATGTATGGCAAATTTCAGCTTTCTGAGCAGTATGAAAATATCTAAATCATTTGGGGATGCACTTTTTCCACATTTGCTTCCAAGAAGAGGCTTACAGAGCTGTTCCTTTCTAGAGATTTATAGAAATCAGTGGGCTGTATAATATGTCTGTGTCAGGTTCCAGCTAACTCAGTAGTCTTAGAAATTAAGAGGTACATTTAGTTCCCCTTTTTGAGGGGGATGTCTCCAAATGCTGTTTTCTTGATTTTTATCATTATTAGAGAATTTATGTGCATAAGATTCTAGAGAAATTTCTGAACAACTTCTACTCCTGGAATTATGTCCTCGGTAATTCAGTAAGAGCCTAGTATCCTTATAAAGTAATCTGAACTGTAATCAAACATACATTATAACCTTCTATTCCACAGAACAGCACAGAGTCTTGCAAAATTTGTACCACACTACTTGAAGAAGCCCAGCTCAAAGGAGATCAGATGCTAAGAAGAGCATACTATTTTGCAGTTGCATTTGCTCTAAAACAGGTACTAGATTGTTTGCTTCATTATCTATGTTAATTGTTGCTGAGCAGTTAGAATAACATGCAGTGCAGGTATTTGGTTACTTGTGCCCTATTCCTAGGAAACTGTTTTAATATATAGTAACTAAATATATATGTATTTATGATATTTCATTTTGTTCATGCAACATTACCTGAGAGAGCATTTTTTTAATTGCGATGGTAGTTTCATTTTGTTGAAAGAGGTTTAAATCTAACAGAATTCAAAGAAAGAAAATCAAGAGGAAGCATGATATAGGGGAAGCATCATAATAGAATAGTATGTGGTATCGAGTAGTCAGCTAACAGTTTATGGATAGTGGCCCCTGGAGCATCTTTGTCTGGTTTCCTAGTGGCCTTAATGTTTTTGTAGCTGTTATTTTGAGTACATTCTGGAAAGGTGAAGGAGGTACCTGAGAAACCCCGAACTGAATCTTGGAAATTTCAAGTTTACATGCTTCATAGTAGTGAAGCCCTCCCTAGTAAACAATACCAACATAGCTCGTAGAACTTAACTATCGAAAATGGGGTCAAATTATTTTATTCCTCAGAAGACAATCTGAAAGACAGTTTTCCCAACAAGAACACAGAAGTCGGTTATCCCTGCTGTATGGGATACTTTCTTTCAGCAGGATTGCTGTGAAGAGATTAATCAAGATGCACCCCAAAAGTGATCATAAAGTAGGACTATTGAAGAAAAGCTAGTTGCTTTAGGGATGAGCTTTGGGATAGTTTCTGAAATAAAATGCATGCTGAGGGAAAAAGATTGCCATGGATAACTTTAAACTGGTGTCTCTTTTGGGGAGGCTATTCAAAAGGAGTCAGTTTATTGTCCTAAAAATGTGTATCATGATGGATATATTACTGAGTGATGTGGAGTATGGTGTATCTTGGGTACCAAAAATTGGACCCCTGGAACATTCTCATTCCTGACTTAAATGAAATGCTTGGCAACACTTTACCTATGAGTATAATCTGACTGCTGTCTGTTCCTTCCTTCTAGAATGATGTTGCAAAAGCTTGCTCCTATTTTTCACAGATCATAAATACAGAAAGTAGGATATGCAATAATCTGAAAGTAAGTGTGTTGAATGCTCATTCTGAACCCTGAAGGCATGTTGTTTTAGTTTTAAAGATTCTCCAGGGGTAGGCAACCTAAGGCCCGGGGGCCGGATGCGCGCCCCCCAAGGCCTTTGGACCGGCCCCAGGCCGGTTCTGCCACCGCCGCTGCCCCCTGCCACCGCCCGCCATGATGATATTGATTATTGTTGTTATTACTTGTTCTTGGGGTTTTCTTGGCAAAATCTCCACAGGAGTTGGTACTTTGGCCACCCAATTGTCTGAGGGACAGCAACCCAGCCCCCAGCTCAAAAAGGTTGTCTATCCCTGCTCCAGTGCTTTGGAAAATCTTAGGACATGTAAGAACCTATTGTATTTCAACAAATCTGGACAAATTACCATTGCCTTGCCTTGCTTAAGATTACTGTTTGACAGACTTGCATTGCAGTGAATTCAATAATTACCTTTCTACTACTGCTCTTCAGTTTTAAAGTATGTTAACTTTTAATGTGCTAGCAAAGCCTGTGATGCTGCTTAATATCAGGGAAATGGAATCATGAAATAGTCTCCACCTCCTGTTAGAAAAGGGAAAGGGTAGTCTGGAGGAAGATAATGTGAGAGGTCATTAGAATGGAATAGTCCAGAGAGAGAGAGGAGGACCATAATGGCAGGTCAACTAGAGGATAAGCAGCCCACTTCTAGAATGTTCCAAGGACAACAGACGTGTAAGAAATAAACTAAGAGAAAGTAGAGAAGATTGGTAGGAGAGAAGTATAGGGTAGGAAGAAAAGGTATGTAGTGGAAGGTAAGAGGATGTTGAGAAGGGGGAGAAGGTAGGAAGGAGGAGAGAGGTTGAGTAGAAGAATGGATGAAGAGGAAGGGTAGAAGATATGAAAGTAATGAAAGGAAGGGAGTATGTAGAGGATGTAAGAAAGAGATAAAGGAGTGGAAGTAGGATGTCAATGAATTAAAAGAAGAATTTGAATACATCCTAAATTGAGTGTGTAGAAAATATGAACTATGTGTAAGAACCCTCCTTGTTAGTTTTTATATGTATATCTATATGTGTGTAAATGTGTTTGTTTGTATGTTGTTGTTTTTAATTAATAAACTTATTAAAAAAATATAAACTAAGAGGCAGGATCTTGAAGGAGGATGGACATTGTCTGACACAGAAACCTGAAGAACAGGTAGAGAGAGAAAGAAAGACAGAGCTGAGGAAAGAACAGACAATGAAACTGGAAGCAGCTATGCAAAACCTCCATGCTAATGACACGAAGAGAATAAGGAGAAAATGAGACTAAAGATCAGTTAGTATGGCTTCTGTTTATTTAGAAATAAAGCTCGCACCTTCCATTTTCGACTATTCTGTCCCAAGCAGCATAAACTTCCTGGCCTGTCATAATGACATAACATGAACTTAACCTTGGGTTTTAATTCTGACCCAGTTGCTTAAAAATACTGCTGTAAACTCAATATCAAAGGCCAGTCTGCTTCTGAAAAACTTGTTTAATTTACTAAAGTCATTTCTGTAACATTTTGAAGGGAAACTCTTACAATGGGCAGAAATTTCTTAAATAATGTGTTATTTTCACATCAGGATCTTAAATCATACAGAAGTATGAAGGCAGAAAGATCTTATTGCAACTTTTGTAATGGAAAAATAATATATAAAAGTTATCTGGACATTGCTTAATGTGCATGGCCAGTACAATAAAGCTGTTGAAGATTAACTTAGAAGGGCAAATCATTATCACCTCTCACTGCCCCTGGCCTTGAAAATGCTGCTGTTGTGTGATTTCGGAATCTAAGCAAGGTTAGGCCTGATTAATATGTGGATAGGAGACCACCAGTGGTCTCTGAGAATTGGGGGCCAGGAAAGAATCCTACCTGAAACTCTGGAGAACTATTGCTGCCAATCAGAGCTAACAGTACTGGGATAAATGGATAAGTGGTCTGACTCAGCATGAGGCAGCTTCCTATGTTCTGATCCCTTTTAACAATCATCCTATGGTTTACTATGGAATCACTATGGTTGGTGTGAGGGAGGTGGCAACGTTGTTTAGATCAGTGCTACTTCGAGTGGTGGTCCATGAGCCAGTATCACTGCCAAAGCCATTGGCTGCCAGTCCCTGGTGATTTTCCAGAAAAGAAAGAAAAGAAATTGTACCCAGTGGGAGAAATTATGGTACTGATTCTTGGCATCCAGGGTGGTGGGGAACGCTGGTCTCTAACATCAAGTTAGCTTAAGATTTTTTTCAGCTTTGAACATGTTTTACTTTCCAGATCTTGTGGAAGATTTATTAATTATGAATGTTTTTGTTCAAGCTTCTTGTTCAGGCTGCATCTGGGGACCTGAATAACCTTGTTCAGACCTTGGAAAGAGCAGCTGATCCCAGTACTTCAGATTTTGTGAAAAAGCCTGAGTTCTGTTTGCATGTGGTAAGTGGATGGCTGTTGTGGAAGCAATAAATGCAGTCGAGCTTTTTTATTGCTAGGAGTCTGGCCTTTTTCCTCCCTTGACAAAAGAAGCTTACTTTCTTATGTCATGGATTCTGGATCTTGCAAGACCTATAGTTTCCTATTTGTGTGTGTGTGTGTGTGTGTAGTGTGGGCAACTTGTGATCAACCAAATTCTGTTGGGTTCTGTGCTTATTGAATGATGGGAGCTACAGTGAAATGTGGAAAACTACATGTTCCCCAGCCCTTCTGTTCTCAGTTTCTTTAACCATTAGCTAGGCTGGCTAGGGCTGATGGAAGGTACAGTGAACATCTAGAGGCCCATATAATATAGATTTAGATAGCATAGGGTGCACCCACACTAGACATTTATAGTGCTTTGATACCACTTTCAGTGCCATGGCTCCATCCTATGGAATCCTGGGATTTCTGAGAGACTTCTGTGCCAGAGAGCTCTAGTGCTATAGGGAAATGCATTAAAGAATTCTAATTTCCTCAACAAACTACAAATCCCAAGATTCCATAGGATAGAGCTGTGGTGGTTAAAGTAATATCAAGCTGCTGTAATGGAGGAGTGTTTATCAGAAAACCACCAATCATGTGGACAGCCCTTTTTTGCCATATTGGAGGACTAATGATTTACTGCCTACAACCTCCTAGTTTTTAGCTACCCAGGGGAATATTTCTTGCTCATATGATCCATCCCAGTTACTGCTCATTCAGGAATGGCACGCTGGTTTGAAAGCCAGCATGCTCTAGTGGTTTGAGGGTTGGACTAGGGACTCCAGCAGACCTGGATTTGAATCCCTGCTCAGCCATGGAAACTCACTGGGTGACTTGGGCAAGTCACACTTTCTCAGCTTAAGAGGAGGGCAATGTCAAATCCCTTCTGAACATAATTTGCCAAGAAAACCTGATAGATTTGTCTTAGATTTGCCATAAGTTGGAAATGACTTGAAGCACACAAGAACAACAGCACTGATTTATCTCTAGTCATATCCTGTTTTTACAGCTATCTCTAATCTCTCCCCACTTCCCTAAAAAGTAGATTCTGTGGATCAGCTGAAGCTGGGCATGGAAGGGCTTGGTTGCAGCTGAATTCAAACCACAAGAGAGTTCTGTGATGTCCTGTTGGCCAGAGGATGCTGCATAAATTGGGGGCGTGGAAACAAGTTTCCCTGCATGACTCTTGATAGTTATTGGTTTTTTGATGTATGGAAGATGCAGATTCAGTTTTATAGATGTTGCCCTGATCTTTGCCCTGATCTTCTCACAGCTGACTACAGTCAGGGAGAAGTTGGAAACCAACCCAGCCCTCTGTATCTGGTTTGAAGAAATCTTCACCAAGCTGCAAGCCTCAGGACAGGTGACCTCCCTATCTCTTGATGACTTGCTCTGTCAGACTCCACAGTCAAAGAGACGCCACTTGCAGCTGCTGAAACAAAAACAAGTGAGTCAAAGGACTCTGAAGCCTCTACACTCTGCTCTCCTGGCTGAGTAGATCCCATGTTCGGACTGTTCTTTCTCCTGATAGAACTAGGATCCAATAAAATATCTTCTGTGCTTAGAAAAGTGGGAGTTTATTTTGTCTTTTTTCCTTGGTGAATTCTGATGCTCCAAAAAAAAAAAAAAACCCCAAAAAAACACCATCAGAATTTGGCAGCATTATGCTTTTGAATGCTGCTTTCAAAATCCCATAGAGTAGTATAGTAACTTTTGAGGGGCCTGTAAGTCCCAGAATCCCTCAGCCAGCTTGCCCTCTAGCTCAGGAATTTAATTCTTACCCCCAAAAAGAAAGAATAGGAAGAAGATATTGTAGCTTTACCAGGCTCTGCAAACTTAAGTGAATAAACATTGTATAAACAAGTAACTAATAAATACACCTAGAAATGTCAAAAGCAGTCATTTTGTAATAAAGGTGGCATGGTGATCTCCAGAGGAGAGTAGCCATTATCTGTGCCCTTTATTTTGTCCCTTTCCTGATCACAGGCTTCCAAGTCTTTGTAAGCCGCTTTGATCATATCCATGGAAAGGCGGGGTAAAAATAAAATTTATTATTATTATTATTATTAAGTCAGAATAATCCAGCTCCAGCCATGTTTCTGACTTTAGGAGAGATATAAGTACTATTGATCCCTATTTGGAAGTGGGGGACTAAAGTGTTGCCAGTGGGCTGTGTGTCACACAATTTGTGGTACCTTAAACTGAAAACGCCAAAGTCCCCAATACTTTTTTTTTAAATGACCTGCTTAGCTTCTAAACAGTGTTAGTGCTTAAAAGTAGAGATTCGGGAGATTTTAAAAAATGGTTAGTTTCAAAATGGAGAAGATGATTCTTTGGGTAACTAATATTTTCAAGGAAGTGAATACTTGCAAGTACCTGAAAACTAATAGGAAGTTAGTGAAAGCTTTTTCATACCAGCAAGATATGTCATGATGAAGTCTGGTGGCCATATTCTGCATCATTCAAGTTTCTGTGCGCAATGCAAGGATCACAGAATCAAAGCACTCCTGACAGATGGCCATCCAGCCTCTGTTTAAAAACCTCCAAAGGAAACTCTACCACACTCCAAGGTGGATATTCCCTTTGATTCAGTGGTTCTTCAAGTCAACTCTTGACTAGTCTAAACCCATTGAATAAATGGAAATTTGATTTCAGCACATATACCTTGTAATGATTCAATGACTACATCAGACTTAGGCTTTTATTTCTACCAGGGGAAAGCATTAAATTAAGGTTACTTACTTTTGTAAGCACCCCTATTGAAACAGGAATGAAGGGAAACTCTCCCCCGCCCCACATGCGTGTGCACACACACACACACACACACACAGTTATCCAATGCTATATAGGTTTTTCTCTTCCAGTGGGCTGTACTGGAAAACTGGTAAGAAGCAGATGAACAAACCTTTGAGACCTGCTAGTCCAGAGCTGTAACCTACAGTATTTCCCTGTCCATGTTTTCATCTTAAGAACAGAAGGAGGGGGGGAAACAGAAAAGAAAACCTAATTGAAGGAAAGTATTGATGCATCTGGATTTTAATGAGCCATTTGCTTGTATCTTAGAATCATCTTTCTACAAAACAGCACTATTTGCTGGAAGGAGCATATGCAGAGAATGATCACAGATGGGAAAATAAGTAATTGGCAGGACATGATGCTGTACTGGAAAATTGTATTAGATCTAAAATAATATATGACAAGAAAAGAGTTCTCAAGGTTGTAATCCTAAGCAACGCACACCTGGAAGTCAGTTCTACTGAAATCAGTGGGACTCATGTCCAAGCTGACATACCTGGGATGAGTTAGATCTGACTTTAATACCTATACCTCTAATAATTCAGTTAGTTTAAAGGTAATTTGCTTAGTTTGAAAATATATAACCCTGATAAATTTGTGGCTTCTACAGGTAAATCTGGCCTCACTTACTGTAACAGGATTCCCCTTTGCCAATGTCCTTGAGATCATACATTCTTTCCTGGTTCTATTAATGGAGAAATAATAGCTAGGAAGAGTTTTCCCACCATCTCCCCAAGAGATTCTCATACAAATTACTCTTTCCTTGCATGGGGTGGAGTAAGAGAAGATTCCTTGGATGTAGGTGTATATGTGCATTTGGCCCTAAACCAAGCATCGTGCCAGCATAGTATAGTGTTGAACTCAGAGGCCAGAGTATGGATCCCCACTCAGGTATGGAAACCCATGGAGGCCTTTTCTGCACTAGCCAGGATACTCTAGGGGTAGTTAGAAATGTCCTGGCCTCACAGCTGGCCCAACCTGCTCCCTTACCTGACTCTCCATTCCCATGTCACCACAGCTGTCTGCACAGCCATCCTACTGTTCCCACATCTCACCACGGCCACAGGTTCTTGTTTTTGAGGTCAGAACAAGGTGCCCAGTGATAATCACAAGTTGGCCACCTTGTTCCGATGTTAGAATGAGTGACCTATGATGGATGCATCAGGTGGCCCAGTGGGATGCCCATGCAAACAGCCATGGCAGCATGGGAACGGAGGGCTCCAAATTTTCCCAAAAGATCCAAAGCAACAGTTAACTTATTGTAAACCATGTTAATATGTTATACCCTGGTTCTGGTGTGGAACATGCTAGACATCATCCAGAATGTTTAGGCCATGTGTCATCCAGACAGGATGACACTAGAATGGGAGGGATGGGCACTTTGGCCCATGCAGACAAGCCCTACATGACCTTGGGCAAGTCACACTCTCTCCTAAAATGAAGGCAGTAGAAAACCTCTGAATGAGTCTTACCAAGAAAACCCTATGATGATAGGGTTTCCATGAGTCAGTATCAGCTGTAGGCACACAACAACAACAACAACAACAATAAGCATCACATGTAAACTTTTGGAACCCAAATCTCCAATAGAATAATGTTTTTCAAAAAAATTTTTAAAAGCACACAGTTTTAGAAAATAAAGTTTATGCTGATGAATTCCAATGTCCAAATAGTATAGAGTAGACAGCAGAGGGCAGACTGGATCACGCTATGTGGAACAATACATCTGGTTTCAACAGGGAAGTATAAGAAATCTGTACACAATATCAAATAAACTTCAATATTACACTCAAGATTCTGAGTTACCTATTACCTATAAAATAATGAATTGGAGGTGTTAAAAACTCAAACATTTATAAGTCTAAGAATTGTGCCTGATTTTTAACAAACTATATTCTGAATCCATACATGGAGATGCATAATGGGCTTCTCAGGAACGCACCCCCAAATCTTACAGCCTTTCTCATCTTGGATTCCTCTAGGTTTCACAGATTCCAGTTCCTGTCAAATCTGGCCAGCATGACCAATGGTCAAGGACGACGGATGTTGTAGGCTAATGAGGGGCTCATATTGGGGAAAGCTGTCTTAGAGCTCATTTGGAAACAAGAACGGATTAAGAGACATCTCAATAGGCTTGTATTAATTTTAATAAGTTTTCCATAGTGAACCAGAAAGTAGGTACATCCTGTTATGCTTTGATTGTCACTCTAAATATTCTAATCTTATGCTGTACTTTTGTTATCTGGCTGAGTGCCAAGTACTGTATCTAAATATCTTAGTATACCAAAGCCTCAGCATGAAGACTTTTAAACAAAGTCAAGTATCTCTCTCTAGCATAGCAGATGATCATGTGAGAAGGGAACACAGCTAAAGAGTTAGGAGATTATCACATGCCTTTTTTTGCCTGATCTAGGCACAGGTTGGGCACGGGCGTAACTGGGTGAAAATGGATCTTATCTCATGCCTCCATGCGCAACTCAGCTGCATCACGAACCCAATCCAGACTCCTGGTGTACTTTGCTGGCGAACTGGAAAGTATCGTTCTTCGAAATGTCTGCCAGGAGTCTGGATCAGGCATGCGATACAACTGAGTTTGGCACAGAGGCATGGAATAAGATCCTTTTTCACCTGTTTAAGACTGTGTCTGGAAAAAAAGGTGTGCGATAATCTCTTTAAACAGGCAAAGTATCTGAATAACAGTAAAGAAAGATAAAGATGGAACTATAAGTCTGCAATCCTAATCATTCTGAGTAGGAAGCAAATAACATATTGAGTTCTGCAAGAGCTGCAGGAAACATTTAGGATTGGGCTATATGAGAGTGACTAATATTGCACCACAGCAGAATAGTTGCACTTGTGACCTCTCTTCTTGCACTTATGGTTACAAAAGACAATATTCCATATATTTCATTGGTACTGTTTCTGATCAATGGAGAGAAACTATTATCTTCCTGGAAAGAAGGGAAAATATCAGATTTGATTAAGAGGATTAATCAACAAGTTAACAAAGGCTGGGAAAGAGGTCAAACAGCACAGCCAACTGAATAATGTGTTTCAGAGTGTTGTGAATTAGACTTCTGCCAGAAATTTTTTTAAAATATAACATTTTAAAAGAGGTAATTAAAATAAACAAAAATAACACTGAGTTTGAAACAAAGGTCCTTTTTGAAGTACCACGTATATGTAAGAGACTCAAAGTGAGGCGGCAGACAGGGGAAACCAATGTATTTACATTAAATAATTTAAACACTTGCTTTAAAACCATTTGCAGTGACAGAAAAAAGAAATGGCAAAAAGCTAAAGTGTAAATGGGAAATGGGCCTACAGGGAGTTTATCAATTGATTTTTATGTCACCTCTGTTTTTTTCATCCATTTTCATAAATAAGCTGGAAAACTGGGCCTTTTGCTTCATTGGCCATCTATGAGATGATGCATTCCATCATCTTGCACCTCTTCATAGCCTGAGTTGCACTATATACAGGGCTATTCCCCCACCATTAGCTTCAGTGGCAATTGGTGAAGGCAGCTTGTCATGTTTATTTTATACTGCTGGTTCTCAGCTGCTGTTAGGGTAGCATCTAGCATTTATTTGATACATTTCAAGCATTCAAAATGATTCACAAATATATTCCTTATAAACAGTCCCTCACCCTATGACCCTTTGTTATTTCCTTACTATAAATTTGGGGGTGAGCTTGATAGAATAAGACTAGTCAGAAGCCTAAGGGTGCATGTACGCTCAGTTTGACACCACTTTAACTCCCGTGGCTCCATCCTACAGAATCCTGGGATCTGTAGTTTTGTAAGGCACCAGCACTCTGGCAGACAAGGCCAAACACCTTGTAAAACTACAAATCCTAGGATGTCATAGGATGGAGCTGCAGCACTTATGTGCTATAGCAGTTCAGACTTTGTAGGGAGCTCATCTCAGATTCAAGTATAGATCTGACTCACTGCTCATTCAGTCTCCTGTTACTGGACATCAAGCTTGCTCCATCCTCAAGATGGCATCCCTTCAAATGTTTAAACATAGGGCATGATTTCCAGACCCTTCACCATTTTGGTTGCCTTCCTGTGGACACACTCCAGCTTGTTCCCACTGTAAGGTGGGAATAGAGGGAAAGGGATCAAACAGGTTCAGGAGCAAGTGACTGGAACCAGACAGGAGATGGACATGAAGAGGATGGAGGAAGGATATGAATCTACTTGGATGGTGATGGAGTAGGAGGGGATGTCTTCTCAGAGCAGAACTTGGAAAATATCAATTCTTCAACAACAGATTGAAATTCCCCAAGCTAGTCCAACCACTGCCTATGCTGGCTGGTGGTTTCTGGGAGTTGGGAAAGTAACATCTCCAAAATCTGATCTTGCTTAAGGCCCCTACAAAATCTAAGCACAACGATGCTATTCAGGGAGTAACTGCATATCACTGGACTACAAATACATTTCCCACAAACTTTCATTTTTCAAACAATGGTATGAGAGGGGAAGGAGAAATAAAAAGACACCGTATTTTGGGAAGAACTTCTCCTTTATGTATCAGGTTCTGTCACTTCTCACAGCAACATGCCCAAGAAAAAGAGAACTGGGATAGAGAAAGACTGATACATGTACAAAACCCACGCTGTGGTTAAGCAGTTTCAGGGGAAATTCCAACCACAGGGTCTGGTCTTCTGCGCTTTTACTACCTTTCAGAGAGGTGTTAGTTTTAGAAGTGGTGATAAATTGAGGCTTTGAAAGTCTTACAATTTCATCTGAAGGATGAAGATTCTCTTTTTTTAACAAGAATAAAGCTATATTTGCTATGTTTCTCTAGCCTTCATACAAACATCTTGAGATTTATCTCATTACCCAATAATGCCATACCCTCCAGCTGTCCCAGTTTGACATGGACAATTGTGACTAATCCTCTGTTGACCTAAATGTACTAGTAAGTTTTGGTTACAACATGGCATAGAAACCTAGTATGGTCTGGCGGTTTGAGGGTTGGATTATAACTCTGGGAGATGAGGTTCAAATTCATGCTCAGCCATGGAAACCCACCATATGTCACACTCTCTCAGCCTCAGAGGAAGAAAACGGCAAACCTCCTCTGAATAAATCTTGGCAAGAAACTGTAAGGGTTCCTGTGAGCTGGGATTGGTGGGAAAGCACATAACACATTTTTCGTCCCATGGTCCCAGGATCATATCCAGCAGTAGACCAAGCACACACATCACCCCAACCATGATAACTCATCCCATCCCCTTCTTGCAAAATATGCTTCAGGGGGAATTCTATAGCACCCAACTCATTTTTAAAGTTAAAAAAAATCCCTTTCCTTTCTGTAATCCACCTGTTTATGATCCACCATTATCCACGAAGCAAAATGAACATTTATATCATATGCCTTTTACAGTAGACATTATGTTACAAAGCACAGTGCTTGACTACAACCCCAAAGCAAGCCAAATAGCCCCAGAACTTTTCAATATTTAGGCCAAACTCTCTTTCATTACCCTATCCTGCCAGTCCTTTTAAAATTGATTTGAACAATTCACATCAGTATTTTTGAAAATTCTAAAATCAAATCTAGTTCTGTACTGGCAGGACAAATCTGTATACAGGAATGGACAGATTTACATTCGCCTTCGTTTTTTTCCATCTAAAAGGGGCCTTTAATATTGCAATATTATAGTGATATAATTCCCTTTTAATTGCTGTGGTTTGATCTTATGGAACCCTGGGACTTGTAGTTTAGGGAAGGGTATTTAGAATTCTCAGCTAGAGAGCTCTAGTTCCTCACTAAAGTACAAACCTCAGGATTCCCAGGATGCAGCCATGCTAGTTAAAGTGGAATCATACTGTTATAGCTGTGCAGTGTGAAAAGAACCCAGTTCATGTTCTCAAACATATTAGCATATTTTTTATATAAAAAAACAAACTGAATGAAATTCCCAGTCCTCCACATTGTCCATCAGTTTAGAAAGGATTCTTTTGTAATACCTGCATGTTACACAGCTGCTAAAGATGTGGAACTTGTCATTTAAAAAGGGTGGCAATTCAAATACATTACCACGAACATATAAGCTTATCACACGGCACTTACAGGAATGGGAACAGAATGGAAAGGAACAGAACGGAACAGGTCGAGAACGCATGTTACCACACAGGAGAACGCCACCGATGCTGCCGGGAGTCCCCAAGCCGTTCCCCAGCCATTTCTGGCAGCTGATTTTGAAGAATGATTTTGAACGGTTCTTCAAAATCAGCTGCCAGGAATGGCTGGGGAATGGCTTGGGGACTCCCAGCGGCATTGGTGGCGTTCTCCTGTGCAATAACGTGCATTCTCGACCTGTTCTGTTCTGTTCCATTCCTTTCCGTTCCATACTCATTCCTGTAAGTGCCGTGCGATAAGTTTAATAGTTGAACACACAAGATTTCAACTCTTGTAATCCAGAGTTTTAACAGTAAGCATTAAAACCTTCTATGCAATTGGACAAATCTGTCAGTTTTACCTTATGCTTTTACCACTGAACTCATTAAGGAATTTGTGTTGCTTAGCTTTATGTTGCAGAGCCTGGTAAATTGTTTTGGACTAAAGGCTATATTGGTTGCAGATTCTGGGAGTTGTAGTCCGTACAAGTTACTTTTCCAAGCTCCAATCCTTTGTGGCTAATAAAATAGCTGATAACCCATTTCATCATCTAGTCTTTACAAAAGCTGCCACCTAAGGCGAGAAGAACTCATATAGCCCTATACTTCAGAATGACAAAAACCCAGACTTCATTAACTGAATCAATCACCTTAGCATGTAGGGCTGTCAAATGTGTTTGACTTCAATTCCCATCATAATAGTCCTGCTGTCTGTGAATAGTAATAGTAGCTGTTAAACACATCTGAAAGCAACTAAGGTGCATAATCCAAGTATATGCACCAA
The DNA here is from genome assembly GCA_026167975.1 of Phrynosoma blainvillii. NCBI lineage: Eukaryota > Metazoa > Chordata > Lepidosauria > Squamata > Phrynosomatidae > Phrynosoma > Phrynosoma blainvillii. The sequence goes on along the minus strand of JANUYF010000002.1, from coordinate 54,927,831 downwards.
CCACAGATGCAGAAGAAATTGAGAGATTCTATGATGCAGGCCAGGAAGAAATTGATAATACATCAAAACAGGATTGCTTGATAATGATAGGTGACTCGAATGCTGAAGTAGGAAGCAAAGAAGATTAAAAAACTGTAGGAAGATTTGGACTAGAAACAAGAAATGAAATAGGAGAGGATTGGTAGAATTTTGTGAGGCCAATAATCTATTTATCGCAAATACATTCTTCATACAACCAGGGAGAAGGTTATATGTGTGGACATCCCCAGATAGTCAATACAAAAATCAAATACACTATATAACTGGAAGCAGGTATAAAGAAAATTACTATAATAAACAATGCAGAGAAATAGAAGACAACAACAACAAAAAGGAAGAACAAGAGTCTGTTCCACAGATTCAAAGGGAAATTCAAGCCAAAAGTGGGGATGCTCTACGATTAGAAGAGGAACATACTAAACATTCAAGTCAAAACAAAAAGAAGGAATACACATAAGAGATATATAAAAGAGACAAAAGTGAATGACAAATGGAATGAAGAATCATATGAAGATGAATCCCAAATTTTGCAAAGCTAAGTGGAAGCAGCATTCATAGAAACTGAAAAGAATAAATCACCGTGAATAGATAATATCCCAACTGAACTGTTTCAAACCACACTAACAGAATCGATTCCAGTGTTAACCAAAATATGCCAACAAATATGGAAAACAAAACTGGCCAACAGATTGGAAACAATATACATCCCCATTCACAAAAATAGGAGACACAAAAGACTGCAGCAATCATAGAACCATACCATTAATTTCTCACCCAAGCAAAATTATGTTCAACATTCTGCAGCATAGACTCCAATATGGAGAGATAATTGCCAGATGTCCAGATGTCCAAGCAGGGTTCAGGAAAGGAAGAAGCACTAGGGACCACATTGCAAACATATGATGGATAATGGAGTGAGCCAAAGAATTCCAGAAAATAATCAGCATGTGCTTTATAGACTATAGCAAAGCTTTTGACTTCATAGATCATGAAAACATATGGAATGCCCTTAGAGAAATGGGAGTTCCACTACATTTGATACTCCTGATGAGGAACCTGTACTTAGGACAAAAGGCTATTGTCAGAACAGAACACAGAAAAACAAAATGGTTCTCAACTGGCAAAGGGGTCAGGCAAGGCTGCATATTATCACCCTATTTGTTCAACTTGTATGCAGAAAATATCATATGTAAAGCAAGTTTAGACACGAAAGAAGGAGGAGTGATGATAGGAGGAAGGAACATCACAATCTAAGATATGCAGACAACACCTTACTAGTAGTGGAAAGCATCACAGACTTGGAACAATTGCTAAAGAAAGTCAAAGAAGAAAGTGCAAAGGCAGGCCTAATGTTAAACATAAAGAAAACAAAAATAATGACCATGGAGGACTTACATAAATTTAACCTAAATAACAAGGAAATCGAAATAAAGATTTTTCATACCTTGGATCAAACATTTGATCAGAACAGAGACTGCAGTCAAGAAATCAGAAGATTAGGAATTGGAAGGACAGCTATGAAAAAACTAGTCAAAATCCTAAAGTGTAAAGATATACATCTGAACACTAAAGTCAGAATCATCTAAGCCATTGTGTTTCCCATTACCATGTATGGATATGAGAGATGGACAGTGAAGAAAGCAGATAGGAAAAAATTAATTAATTTGCAGATATCATGCTGGAGAAGAGTGCTGAGGATCCTGTGTATGACCAAAAAGACAAACAAGTGGGTCCTAGAACAAATGAAGCTTGAACTCTCCCTGGAAGCCAAGATGACTAAATTGAGGCTGTCGTACTTTGGCCAACTCATGAGAAGGTATGACTTATTTAAAAAGACAATGATGCTGGGGAAGGTAGAAGGAAGTAGAAAGAGAGGAACACCACACACCAGATGGATAGACTCAATTAGGGAGACCACAAGCCTAAGACTATAGGACCTAAGCAGAGAGGTAGAGGATAGCAGGGCTTAGAGACATCTCATTCACAGAGTCGCCATAAGTCAAGGTCAACACGAAGGCAGTTAACAACAAACAACAACAAGGTGCAGAAGGCTGATTTATGACTTCTCTTTTAGGTTGCACATAACCCATACACTGTGTCAGATAAATATATCTTCAGAATAACCCATATCCTGTATAATCAAATATCACAGCTACCTATCAGTTTTCATAATAGGCAGTTGACTAATCAGTTTGATACAAAAGCATTGCTAAAGACTGTATCCATCTCTTCCCCCACCGTCCCCTATGCTCCTATTGGGAGTTCTTGGTCTGTTTAACAAAACTGACTCCATCAGACAGAAATGATTACAGTCAGCCCTCCTTATCCACAGATTTTTTTATCCACAGACTCAAGCATCCATGGCTTGAAAATATTAAAAAAAAAAAAAGTATTCCAAAGAGTAAACCTTGATTTTGCCATTTGATATAAGGGACACCATTTTGCTATGTCATTATATTTAATGGGACTTGAGCATCCACAGATTTTGTTATCCACGGGGAATCCTGGAACCAAAACCCAGAGGATAACCAAGAACCCAGTGTATAGTTGCCCCTCTGTTCTCACGGCCTTCAAGTCCACGGTTTTACATAATCACAGAGGGGCAACCTCCGTTTAAATCGATGGGGCTTGAATACTCGCTAATCTCCTACTGTATTCTGTTTTAATACTCACAAAATCTGTCTTTTGAAATCAACTACAGTTGGTGGTATTCCACTTCAGGAGGCAGAAAATCCTTGTTTAAGCACTGAATCGCAGCTTACTTTCTCTGCCATAATATTGAATCTGAAAGATGTGATTTGGATGGCAAGTACCTGGTACTAATAACATTTTCTCTTTCCTTGTTCTGTGGCCTGTCCCTGCAGCAAATTGTCTTAATTGGCTGAAACATATAACTGCAACTTGGCATGAAATATCCTGAGAGATTGGAGAGCCCCCAGAAATCATTGCTCCTTTCTCAGTCTACAACATTTATACTAGTTGTGCTGGGCTGCTGTAGCAATATGCAGATTTGTGAGAATAAAGGCACTCTGCAAATCTTCAGTGCCTTTTTTTTTTTTACTGTCATTTCAGTTATGTCCAGTAATGTCAAAAGGTTCTAGGGGCTAAGTCCAAATAGACCCGAATCAAAGCCCTGACATGTTCCCTCAATATAAACACATTGCCACTGTGATTGTTGTGTTAGGCCACCTTTTCCTGAGGACACTGAGAAAAAGCTACACTGTGCTATGTTCATGTTTAAGGATTACATTTTCCCTCATAACAATGGTCAAGATCAATAGTTCCCAACCTTTGGTCCTCCAGATGATTTGGACTTCAGTTCCTACAATTCCTGACTGTTGACCAAGTGGGCTGGAGCTTTGGGGGCTGAAGTCCAATACAAATGGAGGACCAGAGGTTGGAACCAATGGTCTAAATCAAACTTCCCCAGCCTGGCACCCTTCAGTTTGGTTGGGCTGCTATCCTCATCATCCCCAACCAGTATACTGAAGGCAGGGGTGGCTGTATCGACTAGAAGGCAAATTCCCAAATCCATATTGTGATAATGCCAAGCTTTCAGGCTCTGAAAGCTACAAGTCACTTGAGGCAATGATGTTTTTAAAAGCAAGCAGAGAAAAGTTGATAGGAGAGATTATAATCTTAACTACATATTTATTGGGATATTACTGGAAGGAAGGCCAGCAAACTCTCAAATTAGACTCATCAGGTTATATAACCAGGAAAGGCAAAAAAAAAAAAAAAAAAAAAAATCAAACAAAAAAACAAAACAAAAAACCCAAATGTTGAGTCTCCATTTTGAAAATACAAGACATGCACATCCTTTGGAAACTCAGGTTCTGTCTTTCCAGTTCAGAACTCACACTCCACTTTGTAGATAGAGAGGAGAGAATTTTTGGGTGGTATTTCATAGGTGGAAATAAATTTGGTGCCAGAGCAGACAAAGCAAGTGCATAGAAGTCAATTGGGTAGCTTGGAGGAATGATTTCTGGGTGGGAATAGTCCCATTTTAAAGTAGTGTAAACTCCTCTTCCTCCAGTGTTGAACTAGTAAATGTGGTAACGTATTCTTCAAGTCATACAAAATGTAGAGTAGCTGTGTTGACCAGAAGACAAAGTACAATATCCATATTGTAATGGCTTTATTAGGACAACCACAAAAGGCACAAAAATCTCTGGTGACACAGGTTGAGATAAGAGATGTATTCTGAAATGTGCTGGGTCAGGGATGAAACACTGAGACTTGTGTGAATGAGGTCACAATCCCATATTTCTCCATGTAAAAGAAAGAGTCACTGAAGACAGATTTGTTTCTGTAAGTAAACATGCTTTGAATTTAATTACTCATGCTCAATAATCAAAACTGAAGCAAACAGCCATTCATGTTTCACAGGAGCTGCTCAAAAATGATGGATGTTTCTATATTTTTCAGCATAAAGGTCATGTCTTTTAGCTGAATACACTATTTAGATGACATGATATTTACTTGCACATTTTCAGCAACAACTCAAAGAAACGACAGTGTGTTTCAAAAAAATATTGCATGAAATTTATCAAGGCAGTTCAGCAGGCAGCACAGATAATGCTACTGCTATGCTGCTGTAACTGAGCGTTTTGAGTTCTCTTCAATTAAAGATGAATAATATTTTTTGCAAGGTAATAAAAAGTAAGAATCATACTGACACTATAAACAAACTGCACAGAAAATGCAGTCAAGCATCTGGCAGTTGCAAAGATTGGTTTGAATTTCTGCCTTATATTAATTAGGGCATAACATGTGATAGGTGGGGAAAAACAATAGTCATTCATTTTGAAACAGATAGGTCAGGGTCCCTTTAACATTAAACAATAGAGTGCTATGTTTCCACTTTAGCTGTCATAACTGCATCCTATGGAATCCAAAAGTTTGGAATATGGTTAGGCACCAGAGCTCTCTGCTTGAGAACTTAAATACCCACTGCAAAAAACTCAGGGCTCCATAGGATTGAATCATGGCAGATAAAGTGGAATCACAACATAATGATTGTATAGCATGAAAAGACCCCCGAGGTGAACAACTGCAGACCAATTTGACCCCTGCCCAGCTGCCAAAGCCCACCCATTTATATCCCAAAATTGCAATGAGATATTACATCTACCGTAGTTTTAGAAGCTTATCACATTCTTAAATAATATGACTTATCTGATCCAGTTTAAAATTTAAAGCAGGCAGCATCCTGATATTATCAGAAGGATTTAGCCACCAAAATTGCCGCCCAGGTCCATCTTGGGTCCACCCTTGCTCCCAGGGGTGCCAGCGCACCTCTTTTTGAAGCCGGGAGTTTTCCAGCTTAAGAAAATGGCCACCGGAGCAGCCCTGGGAGCGGAGATGGACCTGGGATGGACCGGGGCAGTGATTTCAGTGGCTAAATCATTCTGATAATATCTGGATGCCGCCCACTTTAAATTTTAAACTGGATCAAGTAAGTTGTATTATTTAAGAATGTGATAAGCATGATATACACTCAGGACATTATCACACGGGGTCTAAAGCAGTCCCATCCCCGTCACATCCCCGTCCCAATCCGCTTCCTTTTCCCCTGTGTTCACACGACGTCGCAGAGAAACCCCGCCCATCCCCGTCGCATCCCCGTCCCAAACCTCTTCCTTTCCCCGTGTCTTCACACGATGTCGCACCCATCCCCGTCACATCCCCGTCGCATCCCCGTCCCATTGCGGCATCACCCGGCATCATCCCCGTTCTTTTGAATGCCGGTTTCTTTGGGAATTACATTTTGCCGCGACCAGAATGATACCGGAATGATGCTGCTTTCTGTATGCCGGTAAGTTCTGGATTGAAAAGGAACCGCAATGGGACGGGGATGCGACGGGGATGGGACTGCTTTAGTCCCTGTGTGATAACGTCCTCAGTCGTCTGTATCCACAGATTTCTTATCAATGGATTCAACCATCCATGGCTTGACAATATTTAAATATTATATAAATTCCAAAAGCTAAGCCTTGATTTTGCCATTTATTTAAGGGACACCCTTTTATTATGCCATTGTATGTAATGGGACTTGAGCATCCATGGATTTTGGTATCCATGAGGGGTCCTGGAACAAACGCCAGTGGATAGCAAAGGCCCACTGTACATGTTTTACATGGGATTGAGGGTTTGGGGTTTTTGTTGTTGTTATTATTTTAAGCAAATCTTCAATAATTTTATCTTTCTAGGTATCTTGTCCACAAATTTGGGAGGCTGGAGGCCTCAAGAAAGGGATTGGGGCTGCATGTGACCTGCAGGCTATTCCCCACTGACATACAATGAATGACTTGGCTGTGCTTTTGAATAGCTTATTGCAACCAAATTAAAATCCTTTGGGCAGAGTTATAGAAAAATGGATGTTAACTCTAGCCTATCACACCATAGTAAAAAACAAAAAAACAAAAACAAAAACCTCTTCTAAAGAAAAGACAACCATTAATTTGTCCTTATCTCTCTTATTAATGGTTAAATGGTTTCATGAGTTAGTTGTGTCTTAATCTATGTTGTACCCCAGGGTAAGAATGTTGTTGTTGTTGTTGTAAATGTAACTATAGGTATATATTTAATTTGTTTATGCTTTCTTCTTTCTTTCTTCTTCTTCTTTTTTGAAAACTGGAACTCAAGAGTGGTACAGAATAAAATTAATCTTATAATTTTAAAATATTTACAAATTTTAAAAATGCAGTTAAACAAATAAATATAACACTATTAAATTAAAAAGAAGTTTAAAATTCATTGATTAACAAAAGTATAGCACTTGTTCATTAAAAGTCCCTTTCTCAGCATATTTATTTGCTTTTATAGTTTCATATTTCTTGTAAAGCTGTGGTTGGTGATTGGAATGGGGCAATTTTTGCAACAAGAACACAACCATTATTTTGAGAAAAGCCAAGTTTTTTTTTTTAAAAAAAAACAAAAACCTCAAGCTCTCTTAGCCATAACTGAGCTAAAGTTACCTAGTTTTGTACCTTTGAACCATGAAACAAAAATAGAATTATCCTTTGAAATTGTTGTTGTTGTTGTTGACTACAGTCGAGTGGACCAACTTGTGGTGACCCTATGAGAGGCTGAGTCTATCCATCTGGAATGCAGTCTTCCTCTTTTCTTACTGCCTGTCCTTTCTAGTGAGTCATATTTAATCAAAATTCATCCAAAGTACAGCAGTCTAGTTTAGCCATCTTGACTTCCATGGAGATTTCAAGGTTGATTTCCTCTAGGACCCATTTATTTGTCTTTTTAACTGTCCATGGCATCCATACACATCTTCACTAGCACATTTCAAACAGGCTGATTTTTTCTCCTATCTGTTTTATTCATTGTCCAGCTTTCACAATCATAATAGAAATTGGAACTGTAATGGCATGGACAACCCTGACTTTTTTGTTATTCAATGATATATTTTTTACACTTCAGGATCTTGTCTAGGTCCTTCATACCTACCCTTCCAAGTCTTAGTTTTCTTCTGATTCCTTGACTGCAGTCTTCATATTGATTAAAAACTGAGCCAAGACATAGAAAAACTTTCCACTATTTCAATGTTTACTTTAATGTTAAGTGGTCCTTATTTTTGTTTTCTGTTCAACTGTAAACCTGCCTTTGCATTTTCTTCCTTGATTTTCTTCAGGAGTTGCTGAAAAAGTATAGGTAAACAAATACCAAGTATTTTCTGCTAGTAGTATGTTGTCATCTGCATATTTTAACTTGTTCCTTCTTCCAGTTTTTCACATCTCTTTCCTCAGAGTCTAATCCAGTTTTGCATATGATACATTCAGTATAAATTTAAACAGACAGGATGATAAAATTGCTTGCCCCCTTGTGTGACCCCTTGCCACTTGGAAACTACTCTGTTTCTCCATATTCTGTCCTATTGGTGGCCTCTTGTTCTGCATACAAGTTATGCATTAGTATAATAAAATGTTGTGATACACCAATTTCTTTCAAGGTGATCCATTCATTAATTTTTAGTGCACATCTCCAAATTTAAAAAGTGCATCCATCAGTTTGGGAAAACTGCATATAAAAATCCACCAATTGTCACTGGCTATTTTAAAAATCCACCCTACTAAGAAAATGCCTTGTGAAAACAGCATATTAGAGTTTATCAGAAAAGGTACACAGCAACCCTTGAATGCAACTTCTTGCAAAAGAAAATTAAATCTCAGCATTTGGGAAAAACTGAGTGGAAACTTTCTCTAAATGAAGGATGAACCAAATGGTGAGAAGCCAAAACTGCCAGATTAATCCATTCCTAGTATATATGTCTCATGATTATTAATGGAATCAGATGAAATAATCAGAAATCAAATCATTTTGGGCCTCCCTGCACTGCAGATTGCACAGATGGTACATTTCAGAGCTTTCTACCAACAGACAATAATCATCAGCCTCTCCACCACCACCAGTACAGGAGGCATGATTTGTTTCAGTCATTTCCTCTATTTTATCTAAGCATTCCAGCGTTTTCCCCAGGAAATTCTTTCCTATTCATTTTGAGTATCTTTCAGGGAAGCCAACAACATGAAAGTTCTGAAAAATGTTGTCTTATTTTGACATCATAATCAGATGTTTCCCCTTTCTTGTGACTATGTGAGAAGCAGCCCTTACAGTCCTTGGGACAAAAACGAGAAAGAAAAGAGGAGCTATTAAAGGCGTGGCAACACAAGTGAAAACTTGGCAGCCTAACCCATTGGATAAAGATACCCTTGGAGGCAATATAAGAGCTTAAAGATTTTCAAAATTAATATTTTCTACATGCCATTTCAAATTCACAGGTCAGATATGTTGGCCTTTTTAGACAGCAACTTCCAATGACCATACTGGCTTGGGACTTTCTGGGAACTTTAGTCTAAAAAAGTAATTTTCCCAAGTTCCATGCAAAACTAAATAAGGGACTCATTCTAGTTCAATAAAGCTGATTATTTTCTCTTAAAGAGAAGTCATAAAGTCCATAAAGTGAAGAGAAATCAGACCAGAACCAAAGACCAATATGCTTCTATTATCTGGGATGGAGAATGCATGGCCTGTAAGGTGTTTTGAGATTGCAAATCCCCATACCACAGACAACGCTAGCTAGGGCTGGTGGTAATTGGAGTCCAAGAACTTCTGGAAAGCACAAATTATCCGCCCTTGTTTTGGCAGAATTAGAGGCAGGCCCAGATCAGTGTCTAAAGTATAATCTGTCTTTCACTGCAAGACTGTAGGAAACTTGTTTTCTGAAAAGAAATATTATTTTCTGTATAGAAAATGCTGTTTGTCTAAAAGAAATATGCTTTTTGGCACGAAAAATGCTATTTGCTGTGCAAGAAAATCCATGTGCATTTTTTTGTACACATTAATAATGAAACTATGAAGATTCACCCCTCTAGGATTTTCCTCATCAGTATTTCGTGCTGCCTGAGAAACGTGTTTTTGACAATTTTTTGTATATTTCTGTACATTCCTTCCATCACTAGTAAATTAAGATGCTGCACTTTAACAGTTGGTATAGTGGTCCCTCCACATTCACTGGGCTTAGGGGTGAAGCACCCCATGAATGTGGAAATAAACACAATTAAAAAAAAACAAAACACTATTCTTTTTTACCTGAGAAAGCCTGTCTAGGAATCTCCAGTTCAACTCTATGGTCAACATTCAGGCTCTCCAGTGCAACTCTATGGTCAATATCTACCAGAAGTTGATCATAGAATCATGCTGGAGGTTCTACAAATGTCTAGAGAAGGGTTTCCTCTAGGAACTTCTAGGTTCCCCAGTATAACTCTATGGTCAACATCTGGCAGAGTTGCACTGGAGGACCTAGAGATTCCTAGAGAGAACATGTTTATCAAAACCACAAATAATCAGATCTGCAAAAGTCAAACCCACAAATCTAGAGGGCTAAGTGTACACACTAGTATTTCTCACATCACCATATCATCCACATCAAAGTAAGGATGTTCCCCCGTTACATGGACACTATAGAGCAGGGGCAGGCAACCCTTCCCCTTTAAGGGCCGAGGGACTTAAGCTCCCAGAATCCCAGGAGCTATTGGCCAACATGGCTGAGGCTTCTGGGAGCTGAAGTCCCTCGGCCCTTAAAGGGGAAAGGTTGCCTACCCCTGCTATAGAGTGACACCAGGCAGCTGTTTGCAAGTGCATCCCGCTGTGTTGCCTGCCGCGACCGCTGCCACCACCAGCATGGGTTGCTCCCTCTGAGTCCGAAAATGAAGCACCCAGTATTGATCTCATGGCTGGGTGCCTCATTCTGGCCTCAGAGGGAGTGACTCTTGCTGGCAGCAGGTGGCACAATGGGATATGTTATAAAGAAACTGCTCGGCATTGCTCCAGAGAGCTCTGGATCTCAAAAAGGTGAATTTTAAAATCTGTTGTAAGGGTGATATACTGTGGGTTTGGAGCTGAACTGGCCAAATGTCATCCAAACAGTTTGCACTAGAACCAGAGATTGGGCCCTGCATCATCTGGACAGAGAGAGAGCGCATGATGTTTGGATTGTGTGCACATAGCCCCAGTTTCTCCCACTGAAGGGGGCTTAGAAATTAGAAGGCCAGGCCTGGTAAATCAAGGATTCAGCTTTATTTAGAGAAATAAATGTATTTCTGTCTCCCACGCTGACAGACCTGTACTTGAACAGAATAGGAGCCATAAATCAGAACCAAAGGCCCAAATATCAAGGATCCAACTCCTCCTTCACCATTCTCCCAATGCTGATGCTGCTAAAAGAAAAAAACAAAACTGTACCTAAATAGAAGGCAATGTGGGAAAAAAGAGGGCTGAGCCGAAATGACATCTGATCTTGGAAGCTAAGCAGGGTCATCTCTGGTTAGTACTTGGATGGGAGACTACCAATGAATGCCAGGTGCTGTAGTAAGCTATATTTCAGAGGAACTATCAAAATCACTTCTCACTAAGAAAACCCTATGAAATGCATAGGTTTGCCATAGGTCAACAGGTGACTTGAAGGCACATACTTGTGCAAGCAGGCATGAAAAGAATCTGTGAAAATGAGCTTCTTTATCACAGGTTTTCTTAACTGAGATATTCCTGTATGAGCATTTGGCATTTAAAAAATCTACCGGTATTTGTAAACTGCTTTACAGCTTTTTTATTGAGATACATATTCAAGGAAAAACATATATGTTTTCTGATATGTCATTGTATAATGTCTCATACACTGAGATACATATACAAGGAAAAACAAATAAAACGGACAGGAAATTGGTATCTGATCTGAACTGCTTGTAAATTGAGGGAAGATGTTTAGTTCCATGAGGTAGTTAAATGGAAGATTACTACAATGCAAGAGGTACATACGTAGGGTTCTTTCATAGGATGTTGCCACTTTAACTGCCAAGGCAACAGCCTATGAAATCCTGGGATCTGCAGTTTACAGAGTGATACTTAGAATTTTCTACTAGAAAACTGTAGTACTTCTCTAAACTACCAGATCAGGATTCCACAGGATGCTGCCATGCCAGCTGAAGTAGAATCATAGCACTGTAATTATATAGTGTGAAAGGCCAACCAGGACTGAAGGTATTATCACTGGTGAGGCTTGCTGTCTAGTCAACCTCTTGGCTTTTGGTGTTAAGCTGATTGTCAATAACTGTTTCATGGATGCAAGCTGTCATTTGATGTTCCACGTATGAAGATGGTTATGTGACCAAAGGCAGAAAACATCCAGGTGCTATTAGATGGAGTGCAATGATACTGTTGTGAAGTTTGAGAGAGCCAGTAGAGTCATGATGCAGGGACTTCAGCTCCCAGAAGCCTCAGCCATGTTGGCCAATAGTCCCATGTTGGCCAATAGCTCCTGGGATTTTGGGAGCTGAAGTCCCTCGGCCCTTAAAGGGAAAAGGTTGCCTACCCCAATCTACACTGTAGAAATAATACAGTTTGATACCACTTTAAGAGCTATAGCGCCATCCTATGGAATCCTTGGATTTGTAGTTTTGTGAGGTCTTTAGCCTTCCCTGCCACAGAGTGCTGGAGCCTCACAAAACTACATATCCCAGGATTCTGTAAGATGAAGCTATGGCAGTTAAAGTGGTGTCACACTGCATCATTTCTACAGTGTAGCTGCACCTACAATTGGCAGTGCCTTGCAGAAGCCAGCTTTTTTGTACAGAAGGGGATTACTAGAACAAGTTCCCCCTTGCCTCATTTTGTTCCTGCAGCAGTAGTCTGCTCACTGTACAAATGGAACAGAGGAGGACCTCAGTGAACATTTTAAAAGATTTGTGGTAGTGATTGGGGAAAGATGTTTGCTTCATTACTAAAACAAATCCAAGATATCTACCCTGACTAGGGTAGAGCTGGTTATACTACTTACCTAACCACCCTCCTCATATAGATGTCCAGGTGTATTCCCCCCCCCCAAAGAAAGCCATTTAAGAACAGTAAAAATTGCACGAGTCTCCCCCTCCACACCTGTTAGACAAAATGTTTAATAGTTGTCTATCAAAATCTCACACTGGGAGAGTTTTACCTTTGTAGAACTGGAAAGATAGTTTTAGATTGTAATTCTTTATTTCTGTGATGCTATGATAGCTATTGACAGAAGCACAGCCCAATAACAACAACAAACAATAGCATGAAAGTTGAATGCAATAAAAAGAGTCATCATTCATTCCCATGTTCCCTGAACTTTTTTTTCTGTCCAAGCCCAGAGACAAACAGATTCAGGAGGCTAATTGGGAAGAAAATAGATAATCATGGTGTCTGCCTGGGATCTCATTGTCATGATACACAGAGAGTAAACACAGTATTGGGGATCAGCTATGTGTTCAAATCATGCAGTAAAGAGTTGATGCCTTTTTCACACAATGGAACCTCTTTGTTTCTGAACAGGTATTTCATTCTCTCTCTCTTTCTTGTGTGTGTGTACACACACACACACAAACACATATATACATGCACTCATGCATGCACGCACGCACACACACAAACACACGAGAGTTTTGCCTAGCTCCAAACAGAAAAAGAAGGAAGTTTGTACATCAGAGAAATTGCTTCCTATTGCAGTGTGAATAACCCAACTGGTAGCAAATTGGCTGTTTGCCATTTCAAATTCAACTGCAAGTTGAATGGTGGCCCACTTCTTCTCTCTACCAGCACTGATGCTATCAATTCAGACCTCCTGTGCAACTGTTTTTTGGCTGTTAGCTGTGGAACAAGAACAGAAGAAAAAGGAAGCTTGTCAGACAACATATTTTGTTATCTTTCATTATGTGGTAGCTGGCAAGTCATTCAAGGTTCAAGGGTCCTGAGACACCTTTGTTAGATGCATCCAATTGTATAAATAAGAAGACACTTGTGTGCTGAAAACTGGTTATTCATCTGTTCTTAAAATGAAACTTTCTCATATTCTCCAGGCATTCTGCAGGTGATGAATAGCAAAATGAAGCTTTTATTCACCAAATGTCAATGCTAACAGCTCTACTGTCCACCCATAAGAGATTTTCATAACCTTTCCAATGTAAAACTTTATTGGCTGCATAATATCATATGACAATGTTTACAGAATCCATTGCTAGACAACAATATTGGAGCGGTCAGCACTTAACAGCAAAAATATTGGAAAAGTCATTCAACCATATCAAGATTCTGTGGTTAAATATAGCTCACTCTGTGCTGTCTGAGGAATCCAACACAGAGGAGTCAGAAAGGGTTCTGGCTCCAGATGATAGGTTCCTCCTAGAATCTGAACAACTAGTATCAGATACAGCTAATTAAGACCTTTAACAATATAGCCTACCTTAGCCAAAATTGAGTGACAAGGAACCTCCCCTCTCCCCCCCAAAAATTATAGTGCATCAACCTGAAAAGCAGCAGTATAAAAAGCCTCTTGCAGAAAAGCAGCAATATTTAAGCCTCTTGCAAAAACTTAAATAGGAAATGCTGGCAATTAACCACCTGGCATCTCAAGGTGAAGGAGCTATAAATTTCATAGCAGTTGCTGGAAGTTCTTATAGTAGGTATTGGTTCCTTCCGACTGTCTTGCAGAACACTCATGCTCTTGGAATTATTTGAATTCTTGACTTCAGACTTCTATAAGTGGCTTGTTGTCTTCCCCTTTTGGCTTTGGTTATCATGACTGCTCACTTCTTGTGACTGATTCTGGTGGAGACCTTGCTACGTGCCTCCTTTCATATCTGGTGAAATCCTTAGATTACTTGTGTCATCTGGACTTGCTTGACTCCTCCATAATTGTCTCCCTCTGTATATGTTGCCTTTCCTGGCACTTGCCACCTCTAGGCATAGGGCAATATATATTATATTATACTTCAGCTGGCAAGTTAAAACATTCTTGTGTCATCAAGCTTTTAGAAACAAATGGGATGAGCTTTTTATGGTCTGCATAGTTTCTCAGTGTACTGTAATGGTTTTAACATTATAAATTGTTTAATTGCCTTTTCAATACCTTTAATATTTATATATTTTCATTGGAGCTTGGTATAGTTTTCAATCTGTACTGTTTTAAAATATGCTATAAGCCACTTGGAGCCCCATTATTGAAAGAAAGGTGGGATACAAATGAATAAAATAGTAATAACAAATAATATGCATTCACCACATGCAAGTTGTTTTTTGGTTTTAAGGACTGGGGACACTGGCTTGACTGCCATTGCAGATTCTATGGTAGAATTGGAGAGACTGGGGAAGGAACCCTTGCTTCAGGAAACAAAAAAATAACATAGACCCCCCAAACTGTTAATAATATTATTCACAAGTAACAGAAACTAATAATACATTATTCATACATTTTGAGAAGCAACAAAATATGTGTTCATAATAGTATGTCTGTAATATAAAGGCAAGGAGTTAGGAGTTGAAGATAGAGGAAAAGGAAAGGTAAGTAGTGGGACAGACAGCCCAGGTAAGACTGATGGTTTGGACAACTTTTTTTAAAGGGGACTCTATTATGCTTAGCTTAGCTTAGCTTATAGTTTATCAAACAGACCTGCTGCTCCCTATTCTTTGTCAGACGACTATTTGTTCTGGAGAATATGTCTCATAAATAAAGATTCTCATACCCTTGTTTTGGTCTGGAAGCTGTTTTGAATTCAGGGCTGGCTCTTCCATTAGGCACACTGAAGTAGCTGCCTCAGGAATTGGTGAGCCAAGAATAGTGATTAGCACTACTCCCATCTGTTACACCAGAAAGTGAAATTCTTAAGAATCCTCTGAGCCTGGCTCTGAGGAATTCTTAGTGCCAGGCTTCATGGAGAGGATGCCCTGGGAACTTACCTGTGTTATAAGCACAGTAAGTCTCCTAGAGCAGCGGTTCTCAACCTTTGGTCCTCCAGATGTTTTGGACTTCAGCTCCCAGAAGTCTCAGGCAGCATGATCAATGGTCAGCGATTCTGGAAGAAGAAATCTGAAAGACCAAAGGTTGAGAACCATTATCCTAAAATACCCCATTCCCCAATGCTGGCCCTGTGGAAAGTCCTTTATAGAGACCCAAGCTGGCCACAGCTGGTATAGATCTCCTTCCCATCTCTGAGAAAGTTATTTTTTGGAGCATGTCATGCTAATGAGGATAATTCTGAAACATGACATTTTCAAAAAGATTGGTATCCCCAGCCAGCATGATATAGAGCTGCCCTGCTCACAGTCTCAAAGCAAGGCAAAAGGGAGCCAGGAGTGTCTGCACTGATAGGGATGTCAGGTAAGAGAGGGAGCAGTGAAGGTGATTTCCCTGCCACCTCAGGTGAGGAGAGAGTTTGTGTTGCTGCTTTTCAAATTGTACAACCAAAATTTACAAGAGAAAGTCTTCCTACTCTCTGCATACAAGTAAGTGTTGGCAGAGGCTTATTTTACCAAAGGCATAAGGGAGTTGTCTCAGTGGCCTGTCCAAGTAGCTTGTACGATCACATCTGGGGGCCGGCTCTTTGAGAGGGACTCAACTATTGGTTCCAAAGTGATGAGAACCATAGAATCAGTGGAACTGGCATAAATGTTGGCACACCAGTTTCCCCTTGATTCAATGGATCTACTCTGTTTAGGACTACAATTGGATTTAAACCTTGGAATGTCACAGTATCTAACCACATGGAAGGAAATGATTGTTTATAATATCTACATGTCATCTTTTCCTACTGAGGCTTAAAGACAAGCTTCGTTCCAGACATTGACCTTAGCCAAACCCATTTAGTTATAACCTGCATGCTGTGCTACATGCATCAAGACCAAGGTTTACACATCCAGCATGGGCTGGAATCAGCCAATTCAGCAGCAAATGCTCTTCGCCTGAAACATAACAGAAGGGATCTTGGTAGCACTACTTCAGTGGAGAAGGAAAAATCCAGCTGGTAAGAAGCTGGAACTTTTCTATTACCTTCCCATCTCTGAGAAAGTTATTTTTTGGAGCATGTCATGCTAATGAGGATAATTCTGAAACATGACATTTTCAAAAAGATTGGTATCCCCAGCCAGCATGATATAGAGTTTTGAGTGTGCTGTAGAGGTTTGAGAGTTGAGAGCAGGATTTGATTCCCCACTTATGCATAAAAACTCACTGCATGACCTTGGCCAAGTCACACACTCTCAGCCTCTGAGAATAGCAATGGCAAACCCCTCTAAAGAAACTTGCTAAGAAAACTCTATGATAGGTTCATCTTAGGGGTACCATAAGTCAAAAATGACCCAGAGGCACACAACAACAACAAAGCTCCATATCATTCATTAATACTTGACTTCAGTAATTCAGTAATTAAATGCAAGATAATGGACTATTAAGTCCATTATCTTGCATTTCCTAACTGTACCACTGCTGAAGTCAAGATTCAGTGAATGGTAAGGTGGATTTATCCCCCAGCACTCCCCATCAGCATGGCATGAACTTATAGTAGTCATGGTGGCAACTCTTTAGGCAGATAACAAGTTCAGTCATATTTGGAGCCCTCCTGCTAATGCTGCTGTTCTCATTTCAAAGTCCTGTCTGATGGCACCAATAGACATATGTGTAGATTGGCAGAGATGTGTTAAATCTTTGTCTGTATATTCCCAGGCAATATATTTCACAATTGTAACAATGATAAAATGAAAATACTTGTACACAAACCAAAGTATTTCTTTGCGTTTTTTTAAAAAACGCATCTGGATGATTATTATTTGACCATGATCAAACACATTCTCAGAACTGGAAATGCTCCAGCAAAGACCTCCAGCTGTGCACTCCAACATACAAGTATTCAGGTGCCAACATCAACAGGCTGAATACTCACGTACATCTTGCGTTCAGTTTTGAAAAATAACTCCACCTGTGACACATCTATAGCTGTATGCACAATATGTGGAATGCTAAAAAAGACAAATGAATGGGTTTTAGGGCAAATAAAGCCTAAACTCTCACAAGAAGTGAAGATTACTAAACTAAGGCTGTCATAATTTGAACATATCATGAGGCGGTGTGACTGGTGAAAAAGATAATGTTTGGTAAAGTGGAAGGCAGTAGGAAAAAAAGGAAGACTATACTAGAGATGAGGAATAAGATAGAGATGAGAGATGCGGTGGTTCAAGAGGTTAAAACACTGACTCTGTTGACTGCAAGATTGGCAGGTTGGCAGTTTGAGGCCTGGGTGCTGCATGATGGGGTGAGTTCCCATCACTATTCCCGCTTCTGCCAACCTAGCAATTCGAAAGCATGCAAGTGCAAGTAGATAAATAGGTACCACTTCTCAGTGGGAAGGTAAACAGCATCCTGTGCAATCATGTTGGCCACATGATCACAGAGTAGTCTCTGACAACTCAGGCTCTTCGGCTTAGTAACGGAGATGAACACTGCTCCTTACAGTTGGACACGCCTTGACAACCTTGTCAACAGGGAATACCTTTACCTTTACTTTATACTAGAGACAGCTTGATTTATCCTTGAGTTTGTAAGACCTGAGTAGGGCAGTTGACAACTGGGGCTCTTGGAGGTCTCTCACTCATCAAGTTGACATAACCCAAAGTCAACTTCACAGAAATTACAACAAATATATGCTCTAGTTCCTTCTTGGAACACTTCCTAAATCATTGTGTTATTGATGCTACATTGTGAGAAACTAAGCATAACAAGGTCAAGCACCTCCTGTCCGCCATATGGATATCCAGATTCCAAGCCCCCAAGCCCTCATGTACACACAGTGGCATAGTGATAAATTTTGAAGTACAGTACAGTACAAGTGTTCATCATGACATTCTCCATAGCTACACAACCAAGGGAGAGCCAGTGTATCAGCGTAGTTTGAGTGTTGGGCTGGGACTTCATGAGACCAAAGTTTGAATCTCTGCTCAACTGTGGAAACCCAGTGTGTGATCTTGGGCAAGTCACACTCTCTCAACCTTGGAGGAAGGCAATGGCAAACTTTCTCTGAATATATCTGGCCAAGGAAACTACAAAATAGATCTCCACGCATCATCATCATCATCATCATCATCATCAAACATACCCAAAGAGAATCCAAAAATACAAGCAGCTGTGCTGATTTAAATCAACAAGCCAGCTGTGACAGTGTTCACCTCTACCAGTGAGAAGATCTTCCATTAATCTAGTACTCTCCAACTGTCCCGATTTGGCAGGGACAGTCTCAGTTAATCCGCTTTCATCCCACATTTTCAACTGTCTTTTAAATGTCCCATTTTTTCTTATACTGCTTAAAGCCTCTGCAGTTTTTAGCTTTTGCTTTTTAATGGATTGGTCTTTGGTGGTTTTAATTCTGTAGTTTTGCCACATTTTACCATTTTTAAAGAATATCTTATATATAAGTGTTTGCATGAGTTTTTATCTGTTATCTCTTTTAATTTCTGTACGCTGCCATGAGTACTCTGTTTTGGGGGGAAGGTGGGATCTAAGAATAAGAAGAAGATCAAACCACTTTCAGGGACTTTGTGTTACAATAGGAATAGCTCATTGCTATATGTTGTTGCTGAAAAAATCCCACTCAATAAGCATACAGCTGTTTTGTGGATTGCAGCTATGATCAGAGGGGGGCAGAGAGGCCTGTGTGGGTGGCAGATCACATTAGCACTCACCTAATCAAAAGGGTCCAGAGTTTTTCATACAATAGGCCCTGACCACAGCACACTTTTACATATAGTCTGCTCCTGCTCAGAGTGTGTGATAGGCCACCATAGAATAAATCAGTTCCCCTATCATGCTCTAATCATCCCAACCATATAGTCTTTTCACAACTGTTGGTCACTCCTCCATCACAACTTCTCCCCACAGTCTTTTCATCATGGATATGTTTGTAGGGTCTCCCCAATCTTTCTGAGTTGAAAATACACTATTCTTACTCATCTTCCAATGAATAAGCAGAAGCAGAGAGCTTGCTTCTGTCCTGGGTGCTAACTGCTAACTCCTAACCCTGATGTTGCAGAATAGAGGCGCTCCTTCTCTGGTTCCATCTGTTGACCACTGAGTAAATGGGGATGGGGTGGGTGGGTGTGCATTGTACAAATTTGGCAGCGTCCATAACTGTGGAGCTTATTGCATTAACTATTAAACCGGCTTACCTGAGCTGGCTTAAAATTTAAAACAGTCAGCATCCTGATTTTATTAGAAGGCTTTAACTGCCGAATCCACCACCCAGGTCCATCCTGGGTTCATCTCTACTCCCAGGAGCACTCCGGCAGCCATTTCCTTAAACTGGAAAACTCCCGGCTTTGAAAAGAGGCATGCTGAGCGCCCCTGCAAGCAGGGATGGACCTGGGCGGTGATTTTGGTGGCCAAATTCTTCTGATAGCATCAGGATGCCACCCATTTTAAATTTTAAGCTGGCTCAGGTAAGCCGGTTTCATAGTTAATGCGATAAGCTCATGTGTGTGTGCATTATTATAATGCAGTGGGCTCTTGATATTCACTGGGGATTGGTTCTAGGATCCCTCATAGATACCAAAATCTATGGATGCTCAAGTCCTATTAAATACAATGGTTTAGTAAAATTGTGTCTCTTATATAAAATGGCAACATCAAGCTTTGCTTTTTTGGAATTTATATATTTTAAAAACATTTTGAAACTGTGGATATTGACTGTATGTTGAAGATGCCCTTGAGGGTCATTCAACCAAAAAGTAGATATAGATGGAAATAAATTATCCTGCACTGCATATTGTGTTTGTGAGAATTAACTACAATGCTTGCAATAATTACTTTTTAGACTAAAGCTCTTCACCCTCACCCCAGGCAAACCCTCAAAGCAAAGATCCAATACTCCTGAAGATATACATGAGTTCATAGTGATATCAAGACAGAACCTTTGGACAGAAATCCAGGATGCTTCTCAACAGCAGGAGGGAGCACGGGTTCCCCAAATGCAATTCTTTCCTATCTAAAGAGCATCATCTTCATAAGGTCTATTGTCAAACATTATCTAATTGTACTACTGCATAAGTATAGAATTAATGAATGGTAAGGTAGGAGGATTCTGAGGAACCTTTCAAACATCTGAGAAATTATAACTGTGAGAAGACGACACTGAGTTTCATATCCATCACTGCATCCAGATTTGGAGGTCTTGTATATCTCAGTTGAATACAGGCCAAGTTTGTACAAGTAGGCCAGAATCCTATATCACATGACTAGAGCACAATCTCCCACCCCCCAAAAGGCAATTTCCAACTAGTCAACACAGCATACACTGCATGCACTGCCAAACCTATTCACTGGCCAGGGAGAAGCAGGAGAAGAAGGACAAAAGGTGCCCAGGCAGCCCTCATTTGGGAGAAGAGATCTGATGTCAGCTTTCAGCATATCCAGCTTCAGATGCGGCTTCTTTCTCCCAGCTGTGCAACTGAATTGGGTGCTGCATGGGTGTCTCTACCTCCCTGCAGCCAGTAAATGCTGATGGCAGCATATTCCAGGGGGTTATAATCTTCTTGTGGGAAGGGAGGGGTTGTTGTGCAAGGAGGTGTTGAATATTTCCTTCCATAATGTTAAAGATATACACATGCAGAACTCCTGGTTATATCTGTATATGTCATCAATAAGATTCTGGCTGAAGTGTGTGCAAGTGGATCTCTGCTTCAGCAGTGGGTTAGGCTTTGGGTTACTTCCTTCCAGGCCAACTACAGGATTCCAAAGGAACCCCGTTCAAGTTTAACTGAAACTATGAAATAAATGAATTATGAAAAGGTTGCTCAAGTGCTTTTTCCCATTAAAATTTTATTGTTGAAGCTAGCAAAGAGGAAATACCGAGAGCCACTGATACTGAGCCACATGGGACTGTGCTGGTCACTCCCAGCTATCAAAGACACAGAGCTTCCTCCACATGCCGAATGAGTTTATAGTGCCAACAAAACATACAATCAAATGCTTTTCACCATTCATGTTGTTCCCTGAAATGAACTATATGCAGAACTACAATTACTAACCTTTGCCACAAATCTATCCTATTGTTGCTATGTGTTCCCTTACGTGTGTTCACGTTATTGTTTACATCAAACCATTCTCTTTTAATCATGGTTCTGTTGTCATTTTAACAGCTCTATAAAGATATAGGCATGAGCTTAGTTTTGACATTATAGGTTGCTTTAGGAATTTGGAAGGAAGTGTCCAGTAAAATAACTTGTGTTGTTTCCTGAGACCCAGAGCCAGCACTTCCATTCAAACAGCAGATGCTATAAAGTGGGGGCAAGGAGCTGGAAGAGGAATCTGTGTGCCACGCAGCCTGCTATATGCCCCAAGCTAGCTTGCTGCCTTCAGTAGCTGTGGAGGGCACTGTCCTATTATCAGTGCTGAAGAAAAGATCCAGTTGGCTTGGATACATAGGGCTCATTTCCACTTACATTTAACCCGGTTTGCAATTCACTTTCGCTCTGGATTGGTGAATCAATTCCAGTCCATGCATTGTTGGCACTATGGAAGCGGGTGTTTTCTTTATTCACTTCTTTTTTGGCACGATTGTTGTTCCCACTAGTTTGTGTCCCTTCAAAATGCCTGTCAATCATCTATGCGTCATCGGTGATGCAACTGGCAATACATTAAAAAAACAAACAGGAGGGAGTCATGGGTGCCATGGCCAGAATCCCATCTCTCACTAGTATCCAATCCCTCACTAGTTTTTGGGGAAATCCACCATTTCCCCCCTCTCCTTTCCCAGGACCCATCCTACATTCCAACCTTCTGTCCAGGAAGAATTCCAAAACACCCTTCATTCTGAGCTTGACTAGGAAGCATGTCCTCCAAGTCCTGCAAGGCTGAGAGGGCACCACTTCAACTCCCCATGTCCTCCAAGTCCCCTGGGATGCATGCAGCCATGGGTGTCATATGGAGGACTCTCCCCTGGGATGCATCAGCCATGGGTGTCATATGGAAGACTCTCCTCTGGGTGTGGTGCTGTCCTCCCAGCCTTACAGGACTTGGAGGACATGGGGAGTTGAAGTGGCGCCCTTCTAGCTTTGCAGACTTGGAAGACATGCTTCCCAGTTAAGCTCAGAATGGAGGGCATTTTGGAATTCCTTCTGGACAGGTTTGAATGTAGGACAGGTCCTGAGAAAGGGGAGGGGGGAAATGGTGGATTTCCCCAAAAACTGGTGAGGGATGTGCCACCCCTCTGCCACAGTAATCCTTCCCCTTCAGTTTGATGCGATTTGGGTCTTTCGTTCCCACTTGCTGAATACGCTTGCTAATTGCTTCTTTTCAAAAGAACCACCAAAAAACTAGTGTCAGGAAAGGGTGTCTTTTGCATTTACCTCACTTCAACACGATTGAAACCAAGCGCAGCCAGTTCAGAACCAGTTTCAAGTGGGAACGATAGACATATAACCCGATCAGCAATTTGCTTTAAATCATATGGGAATGAGGCCATTGAAAGGAAGGGTACATAATCTTGATCTTCACTTCAGGAGTGAAACAAACAGGCACCTCCCATGAATATTAAGCCCACCTTCCTCACATTAGTTCATTGTTGGGTGTAGCCTGGGTCTATTGCCTTCCCTCTTTAGGAATAGCAGAAGTAATTGATAGCTTACCTTGTAGCTAGTTTGCTGTGGATCAGTGGGGCATTCCTAGCAATTAGGTGCCTAACAGTGATGAAAAAGTGCCTTTTCTAGGATCTGACCCAGGAAGAGCTATTGCAATGTCATCTTCATCATGCCCCTAATTAATTTTTGCACTACAACAACTATCTGAATCTGTGGCCAGCACTGCCACTGACTATACTGGCTGATGGATTCTAGCAGCTGTATTCCAAACAAGTAACTTTTCCAAACGCTGACCTTATCAGGTCTCCCTTTTCTTTTTTTTCTTTTCTTTTTTCTTGAACCAAGCAAGATCTCTTTAACAAGGTATCCATTTCTCCCAGAGTTGTTCATTGGGATGTTTGGACTAAACATTATTTAGTTATAAGCAAGGATACTCAAAAGAAAAATAACATTTTGTTCTTTAGCAGATAGTTACAGCCTGACATTTTGTATGTTACCCACTTTGTTTTTTTTAACCAGCTTTTGGTGGTCATTTGTCATCCAAAAGAGGGGAGAGGAAGGGGGAGAGGAAGGCATATGAGGAAATCTTGCATAATTGAGAATATAAGTATATAATATAAATGTGTAGATGCATATTTAGAAAGAATTGATGCAATTTAAAAAGTTGAAGTACACTGTGGTTTTGAAAAGATTCTTTTAGCAGCCCTCACAGCAGTTCCTTCACTGTAAGAGTTTAGCACTCATAAAGGGTGAACACTTTATGTTAAATTGTTGCACCACATTACTTCAGATATTGAGAGATGGCTATTGTACCAACTTTTGATCGTCCTTTGAGGCTGAACACAAAAATACAAACTCTTTCAGCTTTTCTTGAAAAGAATTGACTTCCAGGTCTTTTACCATCTTTACCACTTTCTTCTGGACGAGATATTTAAAGGCTTGGAAAATCCAGGGGGAAGGGAACAGTACGGTATTTTTCTGGATTTCCCCCCCTGAAGACTTTTTGTTCCAGAAGAATAAAGAAAAATGGATTATAGAATAGTTTCTTTTAGAATGCTGAATAAAATATAAGACAAAATAAAAATAAGACAATACATGTATGTATGTATTCCCTCACCCACCCACATTATTTTTAAAAACTATATAACAGTTTGGCATTTAGGTAAGACCATGTACAGTTTCTCCCATCATTGCAATCTGTGGTCTTGGTTTTAATTTTCTCTGTTTTTTTATGGGAATAATTGTTCACGAGGACGAGAGGAGATAAAATTATTTCCTTTGTTTTAATAATGCTGATAGCTTCTTCTTTTTTAATTTGCCTGCACCGTATAGACTGGAAAAAACCAAAGAGATTCCTAATGATTCATGTATTTCCTACAGTTCAGCACCATATATCTTCATTTGTAATGTAAAAAAAATAAGAAAATAAATTCAATTTATAATTATTGATTTATGTGGACAGAGATAATGGAAATGTCTAGGGGTGGGGTTGTTGATAAAAAGTGGAACAGTACTTTTAGTATACCTTTATTTGTTTTAAATTAACAAAATAATATTTTACATGTAACTTTCAACTGAGCTACTGGCTATCAAGAACTATATTGGAACTTTGGTAGGATTCCTCTTTTAAAGTGTCTACAGCACACTCACCCACATTTCCCAGTAGACAGACTACAAGAATACAAATTGTTAATGCTCTTACTTATTCAGCTACACAGACATGATGTATCATTCATTGAACAAATGGTAAGATATTAACAAATACTCTCCTTGGCATTAAAAATATTGCATTTGAAATTGCGCTTTTTAAGATTTGAACCATCTACAACCAAATGCAGAAACACCACAAAAACACTAAGATGGAAAAGATGGAGAACCAATGACAAAGTCTTACCAGAAGAGCAGCAACAGAAAATCAACTTGGAGGCAAATCATTTAGATAAAATATGTGCAAATATTTTTTTTTAAAAAAAAAGAGGACAGAATCATAACTATGTAGAACAAATTCATCCTTAAATTAATTGGGGTCTGATACTTTTTTTTCACATAAGGGTGGAAGTAATTTTATAATCTATAACCTTATCTGAAAAAAAATTCTGAAGGTGGTTCGATATGCCTCAATAAATCAGAGTTTAAGATTTCATATTGTGCACCAGTTTATTCTGGACATAGGCAGCCTCCAAATGCATCTGAGCTCTTCTGAGTCAGCTGTTGTAAGACCAAACTCATTTGTTAATTGATCATCATGTTACTGATACCCTTTGTTGACCTAGCCACATCCTTTCAACATGAGCTGCAATCAATACTTCCTTGGAATTTTCCACTTGTCTGTTCTGCTGTATCTGGCAAAATCCTACGTAGCTTCCCAGAATCTCTGTGCTGTGCACGCTTAGGTAAAGTATTTACCAATTCTGATGAACTATTTAGATGCATCTTTGCATCTATGTCTCTATATTACAGACTTACCATTATCAAGGCCCAGAAAAACACGATTGCTCTCAAAGAATCCTGAATACTGCAATTGTATGAGGGTACTGCTGTTAGGGAGTACAAGCCCTTTCAACAGGTCTACCAGCTACAACTCCAAGGGTGCGCTGTAAGGTTGTTACATTAGTAGGTGCACACCCTGATAACTCTGTGAGTAATCAGACTGTACAATAAAGTTGGCATTTTAGTCAAAGGATGTCATAGTTATAGAACACACATGCTCTGGCCTTACTATTAGAAGAGGCTCAAGGCTAACATCATTAAATATGTCTTTGCATTGAATGCACAGATTTAAAAGATGCATATATAGTGAACAGATGCAGTGGGCCAGGGAGGGAGAATTATGCAGACTCAAACAGGCTTGGAGGAAGCATTTAATCCTTTCCCTCCTTGCTGCCATCCTAAGGAAAAACCCCTCTCTACTGCTATTGCTATTCTCTAGAGGTGCTATTAGCTTTGGGAGAAAAATCCCCCATAGATGCCTATGGGGATTTCCTTTAAAAAAACACTTCAACAGAAAGTTTTATTCAGGATGACAGGAGCAACGAAAGAGATTAAATTCTTTGCCCTCTCTGTTATCATCTCTCACTTGTAAGTACTACCGGTATTTGCTTAAAAATAATAAAAACACCAACTAAATGCAAAGCCATATTTAACATCATGTCTTGTTCACTCTAAGCTGTACTGAACTCAGTATAAACAATACATACCAGGTGATATTATTACAGAGCAGGTAGGAATTCTGCTGTTTTATGAGCTAATACTTGCTAGATTGTCCCTGTTTTAAAGCCCCCACTGAATTCTGGTCCCAGGAGGGGAATACAGTCTCATCCCAATACTGTATTACAGGAAAGTCAGGTTTGTTTCCTAAGGACGTTATCACAAGTGGCCCACAAAGCGATAATAAACTGGAAATGACAAATTCCGAAAATAAACCGAAAATAAACCTTGATTCCGCAAATGGTTTTCACACGTAATTACCTTAATTGCGCAATTAAGGAAAGCTCCCCCTGAAACTGCATTTAACGTTCACACACAAGTGAGAAAATCCCGTACATGTACTAGAAATGATCTTCTAGCACATGCGCACTACAGCCGCGGCTGTCACTCGCCGCGGCTGTCACCCCTTCCCCAGGTCGTCCTCGAAGGAGCTGGCCCTCCGCACGGCCGGCGCTCCGAGGAGGACCTCCCACCGCAGCGTTCTCCGAGGAGGTCCTCCTTGGAGTGCCGGACCTGCGTCGGATCAGCACTCCAAGGAGGTCCCCCTTGGAAAGTCAGCCCTGCGTAGGGTCAGCGCTCTGAGGAGGTCCCCCTCGGAGAGCTGGCACTCCGAGGGGGACCTCCTTGGAGCATCGACCTGACGCAGGGCCGGCGCCCCAAGGAGGACCTCCTCGGAGAGCCGGCTTTCCAAGGGGACCTCCTCGGAGCATCGACCAGACGCAGGGCTGGCTTTCCAAGGAGGACCTCCTCGGAGAGCCGGCTTTCCAAGGGGGACCTCCTCGGAGCATCCACCCAATGCAGGGCTGGCTTTCCAAGGAGGACCTCCTCGGAGAGCTGGCTTTCCAAGGGGACCTCCTCGGAGCGTCAACCTGACGCAGGGCTAGCTTTCCAAGGAGGACCTCCTCGGAGAGCCGGCTTTCCAAGGAGGACCTCCTCGGAGACCCAGCTTTCCAAGGGGGACCTCCTCGGAGTGCCGACCCGACGCAGGGCCAGCGCTCCAAGGAGGACCTCCTTGGAGACCCGGCTTTCCAAGGGGGACCTCCTCGGAGCGCCGACCCTCTTCCAAATGCGACCCTCTTCCAAATCCCCCTTCCAAATGCACATTTGCTTTCCACATTACAGAGATTTTACCTTAATTGCGAAATTACCTTAATTGCTCATTTGCATTTCCTCCAAAGAACCGAATTTCAAAAGATCTCAGTTAACACCAGTTCCTTTTCACTTTCTGTCCAGTTTCTGTGCGACGTCGTGTGAAAACACAGGGCACTAATCCAGTTTCTGTCTGGATTTTGTGTGGATTAACCAGCAGATTTGCCCCCATGTGATAACGTCCTAAGTCTTGACTTTGACAATTGGCAATACAGATTTAACCAAACTGCAGGACTTACAGTCCCTTGGATTGTAAGCAGTTCTCCATTCTTGATTAGTAAATAATTTAATGTGCATGAACATGTGCACACACACACACAGTAAGATCCAGTTTAGGTCCTGCTGTAGTGGGAAATGTTTTTATAGAAATCAGCTAGCAATGGACAGGGCAAGGGAAGGTGTCTGAGTCTAGCAACTCCCAGTTTCTCCATTCTGCAAGCATGTACTACTGAATCTTTGCTAAGCAAGAGAAATGTTGCTTTAGTGATAGCAGCAAAGGGCGTTGCTATGCTATCAACATAAACTGATGCAATCTGTGGCCTTCAGACATTATATGATGAAGGAGCTAAGTGCAATTAAGCAAGAGGGAGGTTGTGCTTCTGGTTGTATCTCTGATATTGGGCACCTTCACAAGCATGTCCTGCCTGATATCCATACCTTGAGTGTGATTATCTGAAAATGGGAACACTGTGTGCCTAAAACTTAACACTTAGACTTCCACATAACTTGGGGCACTGTGTGATCCAGATTCAAGACTGTGTAGATGGTTATGAGCATTGGTTTTTCTCCTTCAGAAATCAATGTCCATCAAGGAGTGGGGATTAGGAAATGTGCAACATTATATATGAAGCCAGCAAATAACTCAGAAATATTACTTTTTAGATTAGATCAGACCCCTTCATGCAAACAACATGCAAAGTGGACTATAGTAATTCCTTTTTCTGGGATAATTGTTATTTTAGAGGAGATTGGGTCAAGGACTTCTCAGCATACCAAAAGACTACAATTACCAAAATTTCTTGTGGGATGCCATGTTAATTAAAGAGATATCAAGCCTATATAACTGTGCAGTGTAGATCAGGGCAATAGTTGTTTTGAATAAGCTTTGAAACTGACTTTTGGCTGGTACATTTCAGATATAGGATTTCTAAAGTTAACAGATATCAGATTTGAATGCATCATTTTATTTACCTTACTAGCACTGTTAATAGCTCATGAAGCAACAGCAAAACTTTCAGCTAAAACAAACATTATGAAAATTAGAACTGCTACTGCAAGATATTAGTGCAGCAACCAAGTACACCAGGCTGTTTCTGCACATGTGTATTTAACAACACTTCTCCACAGTTCTCTGCTAATCTTGGCAGATAAGCATCAGCGATTGGTCTTAAGTCAAGTAATAACTCTAGCTGTCTCTACTCTACAACTGCATAATCTTTGTACCAACTTGGCTGTAGAATCCTGGGAAATATAATTTAGGAAAGATCTTATGAATTCCATGTTAATGACTGTTGGGACCCAAGTCAAGCATCAGCACCAGGTTCCTTTCAGGGCCCTGGGGGGACCTAATAGTCTTGACGATTGCCCTGAGCAGTCTGATCAATGATCCATTACAGAAGCCTTCTTAACCTGTGGTCCATATCCTTCTAGTGGGTCCACTGATGGTGAGCTTCAGCATATCTATCAACTAAGTGCTAAAAATGAATTTTCTTCTACAGTGGGCTCTCAATATCTGTGAGCTTGCCATCCATGGATTTTAGCATCTGGGGATGGCAAGCCCTATTTCTTTCCATGGGTGCACATGCACTCAGCTGATTTAGTGGCAGTGCATGTGTTGCACCCACCATTAAGGACAATGGGACTCAAGATCTTTAACCACGGGGGCAGAGGCGGTCTGGAATGGATCCCCTATGGATATGAAAGGCAGATTGTATTTCTTTCCTGTTATTTTTAAAATCATCTTGGCAGTAACAGAGGAATCTTTTTTTTATGTCACCTTATGTTATTAGGAAATTGCTTCACTCTCATGACATGTAAGTTGCCATGGCATGATACTGTGCACTGTCAGGTAGCACTGAATTGTCATTGTTACCATGATAACAGTATAGCTTTCATCATATTCTCAGAGTGGCCCAAAAGAAGGCTAAGAACCTCTTTTGTAAGGTAATATCTTCTCAAGCCATGAAAGCAATTCTAGGATGCTTAAAATGGCGGTTTGTTAGCCCAGCCATTGCTGTCAAGGAAGGCTACTATGTAAAGCCCACTAATGTAAGAATGGACCAGACTGAAGCCACTTTCCTAGAACACTTTTCAACCCTGACCAATCTGCCTAGAACTCAACCCAACCATAGTTCATAGAATTATAATACTATGATCCCACTTTAACTGTCATGGCTACATCCTATGGAATCCTGGGGTTTGTAGTTTGGTGATGCAAAAAACCCTCTCTGGCAGAGAATTCTTAATACTGATTGTTAAACCACAAATTCCAGGATTCCACAGAATGAAACTGTGCCATTTAAAGTGTAACCATAATGCTATAATTCTATCATGTGAAAGGGCCCATAGAATGACAGTTACATCCATGAAAGTCTGCAATGAAGCTATGTCAACAGATTCCATATGGCTGGTAATATAGGAAACTTGCACTGGTTTCTGTTGCTTACATGACAGGAAGTTAGGATAATGGGTTAAAGTCCTGGCCTGTTCTATATATCTAACAGGAAAAAAATATCTTCTGATTGAATGGACTGTAGTATTCTAGGATGTAAGTCAGGACAGCCATCTCTGATTGCTTTCTTGTGTACCAAGCTTCATCTATGTAAACAAAAACAAAACAAACCTATCTTAGTGAAATGTTCCAATGACATTTTAGATGGAAAGAATTCAAAAATTTGACACATCTTACATACTTTGCTCAACTTGTTGCCTAAAGATTCTTCCATATCACTCAGCTACACTGATAGTCAAGCCACAATGCTAGGACAGAATATCGGGGACAGCTTTATCGATTGGGTTAATACCTATGGCATTATTATATAAAGACAGAGAAGAATAACAGTTGAATGATAAGTGAAATTATCTTAAATCATATCTGCTCATTTGTGCTTGTTCTCTTCTTCTTCTTTGCCAGTCCTGGTTGATTCCAGCTCATGCTAATGAAACCTATGAATTAACATCTCTTTCTCAAGAGTAAGTTAATATGTGTTCATTTAGATACCAAGAAAAACTGATTGTTTTTCCATTTTTCCTTCCAGTAGTTCCTTTAAACTTTTGTTTCTGTGTTGAAAATACAGGTAGTCAGAGAGAGACTGAGTAAGTCTATGATTTTCAAAGTGGCTGAAGCCCAGCTGTTCTTCACTATTGTTCATAAAGTTTCTTTCTGTCCAGCTGTCTTTCCCTTTGCTTTCTTTCTTCTCCTCATGTTCTCTCCTCTCCTCTTTCCCATTCTTCAGCCGCTCCTCTTTCCCATTGTTGTAGGGCTCTCTGAAGTCTTTCATGTGATGTTGTGACTGGCTTGGAAGCTCTTGCATTAAATACGGCTTGTTGCTGTGGTACATGCCAGGGCTGTACGGTTCTGCTCCATAGCAGTTGTCTTCCTCTTCCTCATGACATGAGCTTTCCTTGGCACTTTCACCATCAGAGTGAAAGGAAAATCCTTTTTCTTGGCTTTTTTGAGAAAGGTCAAAAGGTTCTTCCTGTTCCAAGCCTCTTGACACATCTGTATGTGATGCTCTCATTCGTTCCCTTCCAAGCCCTATAAATATTTTTTTTAAGAAAGTGAAAAATACAGAAAGAGAGAGAGAGAGAAATTTGTTAACAGAAACAGTCACATTTCCACACCCATTTTGCAATTAAAATAATTCTGATTTATGATTTCAGGAAGAATATTTTAGCTATTTTCTACCTTTTTTTAATTAATGGGGGAAGGTAAAGGGGTCTCCTATTGGCTCATTAGACATCCCCAGCAGAGTGAAAACAACATTAGTTCCAGCAGTACTTAGGGCTGCATTAGTCTTCCTTGAAAATTTTTATGTAAGATCCAGTGACTCTAAATAGAGATAGATAGACAGATAGCATTTGTAGTTGTGTGCCTTTAAGTTTCTGACTTATGGCGACCCTAAGGTGATCCCATCATGGAGTTTTCTTGTCAAGTTTCTTCAGAGGGGGTTTGCCATTGCCATCCCCCTGAGGCTGAGAGAGTGTGACCTGCCCAATGTCACCCAGTGGGTTTACATGGCCAAGCTGGGATTTGAACCCTGGTCTCCAGGGTTGTAGTCCTATGCTCAAGCCACTACACCACGCTGGCTCAGCCAGTGAGGTGTAGTGGCTTGAGCATAGGACTACAACCCTGGAGACCAGGGTTCAAATCTCAGCTTGGCCATGTAAACCCACTGGGTGACATTGGGCAGGATTTAAGCTGACATGTACAGCAAGCCCAGGAGAACAAAATATGTTTCCAGGGTCACTTTCTCAGACCTGTACTTTAAAAACGGTAGAGACCTTACATATCATTTTCCCTCAGCAGAAAATAATCATGACCATGTTGCAAACTGCACACAACAAGATGGTAATTATTTTTGGAGCTGATAAGAAAATACTTTTTTAATTATATTACATCCCACACGTGGGAACACGCCACCATAGAAGCCAATGGGATCTGAGCATACACAGTTTATCCCATATGCGGAGGGTGGGGTCCGGAACAGATCCCATGCATATAGGAAGGACCCACTGTATTACAATGGATGTAATATAATTCAGAAAATATTTTCTTATCAGCTTCAAAAATAATTGCCATCTTGTGTGCAGGTTTACAACATGGTCATGGTTATTTTTTGCTGAGGGAAATTGATATGTAAGGGCTCCCCTGTTTTTAAAGTACAAGTCTGGGAAAGTGACCCTGGAAACATATTCAGAGATGTAGCCTTTATGACTCATTCTGTAGAATTTATTACAGTATTTTGCAGCTAGTGGACAATCTTAATTAGAATATCTATCTTAATTGGAATATCCATTTTCTCTATACAGGTAGAGAAGTGTTCAAACAAATCAATGTAGAATAATTTAAATCCAATGTAGATCATTCCATTTTATGCATCAAATCACATCCAGGTATTATGATGCAACAATTCAAGGAGCCAATAAGAGATTATGTTCTACCCTGACTATCAGTTACAAGCCTCATGATAAAGTGTAAAGTGTACCACCAAACATTGGTATCATGCCAATAGTAGTCTTGAACCAACATTTTTAGATATGACAGACTATGGAGTTTATTGCTTGGCTTTTTAAATCGCTTTATCTCTATCCAGCTTAATCTTAATTCAGGTGGCATCCTGATCATATCAGATGTTTTTTGCTGCCAAATTTGCCATCTGAATACAGCCCAGGTCCATCCTCACTTCCAGAGCTGCTCCTCGCAGCCATTTTCTTAAGCCAGAAAACTCCCATATCTGAAAAGAGCCGAGAGGAGTGCTCCTCGAAGCAGGGATGGGCCCATCCCTGTTTTTGGGCAGCAGATTCAGTGGCAAAAAAACATCTGATAAGATCAGGATGCTGCCGAAATTAAGATTAAGCCAGATAGAGGTAAACTGATTTAAAAACCCAAGCGATAAACTCCTATATTTGTCATGTGCAGTGATTTCTAACAATACCTGTCAGTCCTTTAAGAATCATAAGAACTTCAGAAAGGCAAGAAAAGGTCATGTGACAAAACCTGCTTGCAGTTCATGTACTGTCGTGGTGAATGCACTCTGGGTTTTAATCTGAACTTTAAAGGAACTATGCAAAGTGCTGTCCCTGTTTTAGAGATAGGTTCTAGCCTTTGGATAGCAACTTTGAAGACTAAACCCTGAAAAACAGAGCAGATTCAGCACCGCATTAATGCAGAAGTAGCCAAATGTTATTGCCCTTGGTCAATAACATTTCTTTCATCTGTGCTACAGTTTGTCCTCACAATTTGACTTGCTAGCATTCCTACTTGGCAAGATCTGAGGTAATTAGGTAGAGATGACTCAAGACAGAAGTGGAGGAGCAAATTGCTGCATCTATCCAAATCCAGCTGTATCATCATCATCATCATCATCATCATCATCATCATCATCATCATCTTGCCACTAGGGAGAGGAGTGAGATTTTGAATAAAATAATGAAATGACAGTAAGTAACACAATTTGTTGCCTTTTTCTAACACCTCAAACTTGCTACCTGAGATCGCTGCCTCACTCTGCCTGATGATAGGGCTGATTATGTATATAGGATGCCAAGCTCTGGTGCACACAGTGCCTTTCAAATGGTAGAATTCAAAGACATAGGTGTGCTAGTCTGGAAAGGTAAAGGTAAAAGTATTCCCCATTAACAAGGTTGTCGAGTTGTGTCCAACCAAAGGGAGCAGTGCTCATCTCCATTACTAAGCCGAAGTGCCAGCGTTGTCAGAGACTATTCTGTGATGATGTGGCCAGCATGATTGCACAGGACGCTGTTTATCTTCCCAACGAAGTGGTACCTATTTATCTACTTGCATTTGCATGCTTTCAAACTGCTAGGTTGTCAGAAGCTGGAACTAGTGATAGGAACTCACACCATCATGCAGCACCCAGGCCTCAAACGGCCAAGCTGCCAATCTTGCAATCAACAGAATCAGCATCTTAATCATTTGAGCCACTGCATCCCATGGAAAATCATTATGCAAAGGGATCCTCTAGCACCTTTGAGACTGATAGTGCATCCACACTGCAAAAATAATTGTTAGAAATCAGTGCAGTTCAGTGGCACAAGATCTGACTAAGGAGTAAAGACACCAATGGCTCAGAGAACAAGTCTTTATTATATGAACTCTATTCTTAAAGGACGTTATCACACAGGGGATTTTCTGCACAAATCCCGAACAGAAACTGGAATTGAGACTCACGTTTTCATACGACGTTGCACAGAAACTGGACAGAAAGTGGACGGAAAGTGGATCTTTTTAAGTTCGGGAGTTTGGAGGAAATGCATTTGCGGATTTAAAGTAATTGCGGAATTGGCTATCTGAAAACCAATTCCGGATTAAATGAGGAGGAGGAGTGGCCTCCAGACAGGCAAGAGTCCCGGCTCCTCCTCCTCCTCTCCCCCCCCCCCCCCCCGTCTTTCTCTCTCTCTCTCTCTCTCCTCCGATTCTAGGGACTCTGCCTTTTCTTCCCTGGCAAGAGATTCCCCTTCTCTCCTTGGACCCTTGGAAGGGGGACTTTTGGCTTGGCTTTTCCTACTAGCCTCCTCTCTCTCTCTCTCTCTCTCTCTCTCTCTCTCTCTCTCTCTTTCTTTCTTTCTGAGAGCCATGCCCTGGTCTTCCTTCCTCCTTCCTCCTCCTCCTCCTCCTTCTGTCCTTTCCTATGGGTCTCTCTTCCTCCTTCCTCCCCTTCGACCTGCTCTATGCGGATGGGGTCCAGGCCTACTTCGCGGGGGACTGGGGCTGGGCGGCAGAGCTCCTCCAGCGCGCCCTCCACAGCTTCTCGGGGCTCCTCCAGGGCCGCAGGGAGTGCCAGAGTCGGTGCCGCAGGGAGGAGGCAGCCTTCTTCTTCGGCTTAAGTGCCTCCGGAGAAGAGGAGGAGGAGGAGGGCCCCGGAGCCCCCCATTCCTGGGAGTGGAAAGAAGGGGCCTTCTGGGGGAGTCTCCTCCAAAGGGCCGGGTGCCTGGAGGGATGCCTGGCCCAGAGCCTCAGAGGGGAGCCTCCCTCTCTCTCTCTCTCGGGGCCTGGTCTGGGGACAGAGGGAGCGGGGGAGGAGGGCGCAAGGCCAGAGATAACCCCCCCGAGGCTGAGAGAGTGTGCAGCCCCCGCAGCCCTGACAGCTGCCACAGGAGCTGGAGGGGGTGGGGGGCGGCCGAGGAGGAGGAGGAGGCAGCCGGGAAGGTGGAGCCTCTGGGGAGGAGTCTGGTCACATTTTCGGATTTTCTTCTCTTGCGTCTGAAAGGTAATAACGCTTTTTATTCGCATTTAACAATCCCGCAATTAGGCTCTTTTCTGCTTTCTTTGTGGGATTGTTCTTTTCCAGTTTCTGTCCGCTTTAACTGGCCCCCGTGTGATAACGTCCTTAGATAGGAAAATTACTGAGGCAGCTATTCTAATCTAGAAGCATCTCTAGCATGGTTTGGGAGAAGAGAGAGAATGTGAAGAGGAGCGGAAGTTTTCCTTAAGAGTATCCATTTACATCACAGAGGGGTCAGGATAGGTAGACAGAGAGGGAAGTCACTGCAGATCACTCGAACTATCTAATCCTATGACTACTGCTTTAACTCTTTCAGTGCAGAGCGTTGTTGCATTTCCAACACCCCTTCTCAATGACGCATCCACAAGTCCACATGGTTCATCTTTTCTTGTAGAGCTTGGTAACAATCTCTGGTTAATGGCTTGGTAAGAGCATCTGCAATCATGTCTTCTGTTGGGTAATATTCCAGTTTGATAAGCCCTTTGTTCATGTGCATCCTTTATGAAGTGATACTTGGTTTCAACATCCTTAATCTGAGGATTTATCTTTTCTGTCTGAGAGATCTTTATGCTTGCTTGCTTGTCTTTATATATCTCTATTGGAGTTGGCACTTCTATTCCAAAGTCTAACAGCAACATGCATAGCCACTTCAGTTGTTTACATGCTTCTGAGGCTGAGACATATTTGGCTTCTGTAGAAGAAGTCATTATTGTCGTTGTTTCTGTGTTGTCCAGTCAATCATTCCATTTCCATAGAAGAATACGTATCCGCTTGTAGATTTTTGATCCATGACATCATTGGTCCAATTTGCATCTACATATCCAGTCAGTTTAGGATTGCTGGTTGCTTGCAGTCAAAATTTTAGATGTACAGTTCCTTTCAACCCATCGGCCAGAGATCATTACCAAGTTCTGCAAGAGAAGATGAATCTTGTGGACTTGTGTATGTGTCATTGAGAAGGGGTGTTGGAAATGCAACAATAATCTGATTTGACACCACTTTAACTACAATGGCTCCATACTATGTAATTCTGGGAGTTGTAGTTTGTTCTAGCACCACAGCTTTGCTTTGTTCTGGTGCCAAAACAAACTACAACTCCCAGAATGCTATGGCATGGAGCCAAGGCAATTAAAGTGGTGCCAAACTAGATTATTTCTGTAGTGCGAATGCAGCCTGAAAGAGAGAAGCTGGGAGCATGAGCTTTTGAAGACCTGAGTCTACTTCCTCAGATAGCACTCCTTATGGAATGCATCTAAGGAAGTTGACTCAAGATCAGGGGTCGGCAACCTTTTTGGGGGTGGGGCCAGTCCCTCTGTCCCCCGATGCCCCCCAGACCGTGGTGGTGTGTGTGTGTGCGCGCGCATGCACCCCAGGCTGCGGTGGCATGTGCGTGCATGCACTACCAGGAGGGCTCCCTCGACCGCACCAGGCCTTTCCCATTCCCACAATGGGAAAGGTCACGTGAGACTCTGGGGCTGCGAAAGGCGGCGGCGGTGGCAGTGGCAGGACCAGGCA
Organism: Phrynosoma blainvillii; assembly: GCA_026167975.1. Taxonomy (NCBI): domain Eukaryota; kingdom Metazoa; phylum Chordata; class Lepidosauria; order Squamata; family Phrynosomatidae; genus Phrynosoma; species Phrynosoma blainvillii. The sequence goes on along the minus strand of JANUYF010000002.1, from coordinate 54,891,025 downwards.
GGGGCCGGTCCAAAGGCCTCCGCAGGCCACACCCGGCCTGCGGGCCTTAGGTTGCCGGCCCCTGCTCAAGACTATGAAAGCTTGTGCTACCAGTTTCTCTCTTTCAGTTAGTCTCAAAGGTGCTACAAAATCCCTTTGTATTTGAAAATATTTGTATTTGTTATTTGAAAATGTTATACTTGGTATTACTAACTCTAAGGTAAAATCAGCTTGGTTGATAGTCACTTACCTTGAGAACGAAATCCTCTTTCCATGACTCCATGTTTGACTTTCATGTGTCTGGTGAGGTTCCCCTTCAAGGTGAATTTGCTGGGACAGTAGAGGCATTTGAATGGCTTGCTGTCTGAATGCAAGTGCATGTGCCCCATTAAATTATGCATTCGATTAAATTCTTTTCCGCACAGCTGTCAAAAGAGCAATGACAATCACAGTGATTTATTCTGCAGACACACTTTCCAAAAGACATCATTTTGTTTTCTTGAGCCAAGCAGCTTCTGTAGCTGAACCAGTTCAGCAACTTAACATTGTGTCTATGAAAGAAATCTGAACACCTTCAGTTGTGCATATAAGTTCATCAGGAGTCCAGTTCCACCCCTTCTTTAAAGCTGGGTCTCTTGTGAATTAATAAACCTAATGAAGTAATTTTATGTCTTGATTAATTCTAGTTTTAACCCACCTTTCTCATGCATATGGTTTTCCTCCTCCCTACTTTTTCCTATGAGGTAGCTTAGGCTATGATACGGTCACTGGTCCAAGGTCATCCAGTGGTTTTCACAACTCAGTGGGAACCAGAATCTGGATTTCCTAAACACCAGTCTAGCATTTTAACCACAGAACCACACTGGTTCTAAATGCTGCTTAAGGAAATGGGGTAAGAAGGCTTTTGTGGATTGACTGATTTGAATGTGATGAAGCCATATGGCTAGTATGGTCATGGAAGTGTCCCACAGAGGTACCACCATATGTAAAACAACAACAACAAAAACAGTACAAATAGAACAGAAGGCTTTGCAAGATCAAGACATACAAACCACAGAGAGATGCAAAAATTGTAAGGTTATGCTTCTTAAACATCTGCAGGATGCCAATGTACCTTAGAAACAAAATTGCCCTGGTCTATCTCAGCTAATCAGAATTGCTGAGGGTAGGTGAATGCCCACCTTTTCCTCAGAAGCTGGAATAAGTTGGGAAAACTACTTTTTGTACCTCAATTCAGGCAGCCTTGGCAATGCTGGCTGGCTGGCTGGAAGATTTTGGAAGCTGCAATACAAAAAGCTTCGTCCTGATACATGTATTCTGCAACAGACTCTTTTATTGCCCAGTTCTCTTTTGAAGGATTTGTCCTTCATTGTTTCTGATTCTCTTTAAATAAGTAGGTAGGCATTAGTAGGATGGCAGTTACTCATCCATGATATTGTGATCTGGAAATCTAGATGCAATATTTTTTAAAGGAACACCTCTTAGTGTATTCCTAGAAATGAAATATGTGAATAACAACCAAATGTTTTCACCAGAGTTTGGCTGTGGCAGCTTGATGGCAAATCTAGGTTTGCTGCAGTACAGTGCTAGAAATATACGATGCTTTGTTTGGAGTTTTAGAAACTCAAAAAGGGCTTTAATAGGAAGTGCAGCACTGCCTCATTCTAGAAGTTGGATCCTCACATCCTAAGGATGTGGGCTTTGGAATGTCTGGAATGCTAGAGGAAAATAAAACAGATGAAGAGAACTGTTGTGCATTTCCTCTCTAGGCATCTTGATACCTCCTTTTCTTCATTACTTTTTGATGTGGTCATGTTTCTGCATTCTGTAGCCCAAAGCAGTCCCACCCAAAGCCATTATTTCACAACCGCTCAAATATTTCTTCGCTTGGAGTACTTAAAAGTGCCCTTGCTCTCCTGGATGCCTTTTTTGTGTAAAAAAAAAAGGGAAGTAAGCATCTTTAAGATATCATGGGAAAAAAGAAAGATGGATTCTCCCTGGGCACACTACTATTGCATATGGCAGAAGTTCTATCTGTATATTGTGGAGCTTGGAAAGTTAATCTTTAAAAACAATTTGCTCTTCTACACACTACGATCTTTTGAAAGTAGCCCACTGCTCTTACTTGTTTCAACAATGAAAGCAAATAATTCATTGCTTACTCATCACACTTCTCCTTGCTTTTACCTTTTTGAGAAACAAAGCCCACAAGGTTGATATGAGAAGGGCATAAAATTTGAAAAACTCATCACAAAATGCCTTTTAAAACTGAAAGTAACCATAAATTGTTACATATTAAACCAAATCAATAACTTTTGCTTATTCATTATGCTTCTGGAATTTTATAGTTTAAAACACCTCCTTATTTAACACCCCCCATCAACTAATTACATGCAGCTCTTACTTATAACCAACTGTTTCCAAACTCAGGTGGCTTTTTGGACCTAGTGACTGAAATCGATTTTGCCCATTCAGTACTCTGGCTCATGGGTTTATTGAAGCCTTAAAACACCTTTAAACTGCTCCCCCGTGCAGATACCAAGAAAGTTCACTATAACGGGCAAGATAATGTTGGAATGGGGTCCCTGCCATAGCATCAAAGCACTCCTAGATCCAGTTGTCCTGTCAGCAGGATGGAAACAAGGAAGAAGTAGAATTCATTTCTGTCCCTCCCATTTTTAAAGATCAACCCTCCACCCCACACGCTGTTTGTAGAAGGAAGTAAGGAAGTCAGATCAGCTCCAGCACTGATCTATATTTTCAGCATAGTCTGGAACAAGGATCCAGAACCTCCCTTACTCCAACCATGCCATATCCCCAATCCTGTCTAATGTCTCTGACATTAGAGGTCTCAAATTCACAAGGGATGCACACTACACAGTAATAGTGCTATGATTCCACTTTAACTACCATGGCAACTTCCTACAGTATTCCTGGAGTTGGTGTTTAGAGAGAGAGATTTAGAATACTCAGCCAGAGAGTTCTAGTGCTTCACCAAACTGCAAATCCCAGGGTTCCCTAGGATATAGCCATGGCAGTCAAAGTAGGATCATAGTGCCATAACTGTGCAGTTTGAAAGGCTCCCAGATCTTCTCTTCTCAGATCTGAGCTCTATTGTTTACATGATTTAGGGGTTCAACAGATGGCTTCTAAGGGCCTGCTCTGTGCCATCCCTGGGAATGCCGGATCAGGGCCGTGGCAACCGCACACCGTGGCCCTGATCTGGCACTTCTTTTCTAGAGAGCTCCAGCCTTGCCATGGCAGCGGTGGCTTTTCAGTACTACTTTGGCACAGCGTGAATGAACACTGCGCCAAGGGAGCGCCCTGAAGCCACTCTCCATCTGTTTGGGTGGGCGGCATGAGAACAACATGGGGCAGAGTAGGGGTGGCTGGTGTGCAGTTACCACACCCCAACTCCACCCCCAGGCCGGCCCTTGTAGCCACTTTGTACAGCCCTTTAGTTATGCTATGGCCACCATTCCCAAGACCATAGAGGCCACAGTAAAACAAAATAAAAATAAAAACATAGCAAAGCTTAAAAATATCAGAACAAATTATGCAGCCAAAACAATAAACCAGTGAAAACCAGCCAAATAAAATGCTTGGAAGAGTAAAAATGTTTTGAGCTGGCCAAAATAACTGCAGTGCCAACAAAGAGTTTCTTAAATCTGATGGTTGTGCTTCCATCCACCCAATCATGATAAGCTTTCTTATAATAATATCCACACTACATAATTATAACAGTTTGACACCACTTTCATTGCTATGACTCTATCCCATGGAAACTTGGGTTTAATAGTTTGCTGAGATGGGGAGAGTTCTCTGCTAGAAGGCTTTGCTGCCATAGTGCAGAAAAATAATAATAATAATAATAATAATAATAATAATTTATATCCCGTCCCTCTGCAACACAATCGGGGCAGCTTATAATCATAAAGAGTGAACTGGAGCTCTCTAGAACAGAAATACCTCCCCACACTATAAAGCCTAATATTCTATAGGAAGTCTACATTTCAATTAAACTGGCATAATACAGTTCAATCAAATTGCTGTAATACTACTTACTTAGTGACAGACACTAGAGTTTGTTATTGTTTTTATTTGCTGTCCAGTCAGCTTCAATTCATGGATACTCTGCTTATCTGAGACCTCCATGAGCCCTGGCTGTCAACAACCTTGCTCAGGTCTTGCAAACTCAGAGGCCTACTACCTTCCACTTTACCAAGCTTTGTCATCTTTTCCAATGAGTCATGTTGTCCCATAATATGCCCCATGTTATGTCCCTAGAGTAGATCCATTGAAATGGAATTCATACCGATTTAGGCACCATCCAATGGGGCGTGCTAGGCATTACTATTCTATTTGGGAAAGTCAGATTTAGTTAGATTTCTACAATATGGAAATCTAAACTAGGTTATATTCAGTGGTACAAGATGGTAAGATTAAGACAGTGTCATTTCAAGGATTCAATTAAATCATTAGAAAAAGCCTGTATGGTATCTGCCACTCACTTAGGAGTTGATTGCATGGAGGCACAAAGAGACAAATCCCGTGTAGAAACAGGATTTTAAAATCCCCTAAACACCCGCAAACGTGGGTTGTTTTTCAGATGCATTGGCAGAAAGAGAAATAACTTGACAATAACCCAAACGGAAAGTCGACAAAAACCATTCCTTTCTACTTTCAGGATTTCCAGAAAGTAAAAAGGAGCAGGTTTAGTTGGCTTTCCATTTGGGTTTTCGCATTATTTCTCTTTCATGCAAACGTCGTCTGCAAAACAACCTGCATTTGCAGATTTTTTTTCTATTTTCTGTTCAGGTTAAACTCGAACGTCATGTGAAAAACAACCCACAAAAACGGTTTGCTTTCACTTTAAATCTAGTTTCTGCACGGGATTTGTCCCATGTGGTAAACTCCTTAGAGAGCTTTGAAAGGTTATTAGACAAGTTCATGGAATACAGGTCTAGCAGCACCTTATAGTATTCATTTTTTTTAAAAAAGTCAAATATAATATATGTGCAAAGTTTTCATTGTATGACAACGTACATTTCAACCAAGCTAGTGACCCATGGCTAAAATCCATAACATATTTCTGCAACTCAGTGGATTTTGGTGGGACTTCAGCTGAACTAGTCTGGAGTTCATGTTGAGGGGGAAAAAATCAAACAAGGACAGTCCTTTGTGAAAGAACACCTCACCCCATCAAGAGACATTGGCTGGGTGTGAAATCTCTTTCCCCAAGGGTCTGCATACTGTTGACTACACTGACCACAGGGCTGAATCAATGACAAAAGGATTTTTTTTTAAAGTGAACACCGTGGACAAAAGCTTTTTCGGTGAGATTTCGCATTGGCACAAAGACTGTGCTTAGAAGCAAAAATCTGTTGAATTTTTTTAAAAAAGGAATAACAAGACAAACCATCTGGATGTACTAACATGAAAGGCAACAGGTAGCACGGTCTTTAGAGAGGAAAAGCCAAAATGGCTGAGGAAATGTGAGTGCCAAAGGTTTTCTTCTGCTTTTGAGTCAAGCCACACATGGCTGGTCTCTGTGTGGCTGCGATTAGCTCTGTAGGAAAGCCGGTGTTTTCTTTTGCTCTGAGAAACAAGGTGAAGAAAGCTGCAGCCTGCCGTGAGGTAGAAAGGCCACTGCTGTGCTGTCCTTCCCTTGTATTCTTCTTTAAGAAAAGAAAAGAAAAAACACTAGAGAAGGTTTAATAAGAAGGGTGTTCCTTTCCTGAAAGTAAGAGAGAGGGAGGGAGAGGGAGAAAGACTGTAAACTGTCCAAAAGGGCCGTGAGAAAACAGGAAGCTCTGAAAAGTACAAGAGAAAGCAAGATGAAATCTATTTGCAGGCCATTCCCGGGGGACACTGCAGGCCATTGTTAAGCAAGCTGTTCGTACAGCTATATCCTTCCTTCTGTTGAGGAGGAGCATGGTGCCAAAAAGGGGCTATCTGGTCATTGCCCTAACTTGCTGAATGCCCGCCAAAGATTCTTTAACTGAGACCAGCTTCCTCAGGGGGTTTCTCGGGGCAAAGAGGGGCTGTAAAAGTTGGTTGGTGAAGATTCCCTGTTTTCTGAGATGCAGAAATCAACACCATTGATTTTAGTCTGATTTATGTAGTTATTTGGTTGGTTGTTTTGTCAACTTAGAACCTGTTCTTTAGTTAACAGGACTCTCAGGGTGTGACGTTAGTAAATGCAGTGCAGGGGATAAAATTAGCATCCAAAATTCTGTATCACAGACGTAAGGCATAAATGTTCTGCACCTGGAAATGTGTCATGTCTCCTGTCTCCTCTTTAAAACCACATATTTCATCTCCCCTCCCTCAACATGGCCATGGAGTTGTTGATGGAGTTGCTGTCCTTGTAGCCAGAAGCATTATGGTGAAGGTATCCTCCTGGAAGATCTCCCGGAAGCCCTCTGAAGGTCCAAGAGGATGATGTCATCATCATTCCCAGACATTCTCCACTCTCCACCAACAATTATATGTCTGTGTCAGGAATGGACAGCATCCATGTTGGATTTGGCCATGTTAGGTGTTTACATTGGAGTTTAGTCATTGTGTGAGGACACAAAGGATTCAGATCTCTGTAATAGAACTGAATAGATATATTCAAGAAATGAATAGAAATCTGGGATATAAATAAAATCATAGATGGGGTAATCCACCCCCAGAATGACTTAGCAAAAATGAGGCCACCCAACTTAGTGGGCTGGCCTGGTTGCTGTGGAGGGGTCCCCCCGACCCCAGCGCTCCCTCAGCAGGCATGAGGATGTACTGAGAGGCCCAAACTGGCTCACGGGGCCAGGGAGGGTGACACTTCCAGCCCGGGGCCAGCACTACAAGTCCCCGAGTGCACTGGGGGAGGAAGTGTTGTCTCACTGGTCAGTGCCTGGGGATTCCAGCAGCGGGATTGGTTGGGGAGGTTGGAAGGGATGGGACATCCAGGCCTCCAGGCTGGTGATTAGTAGATGGGCCTATTTAAGGCCACGTGGCATGAGTGGCCAGTGCCATTTCAGCTTGGCTCTCCCCACCCTCTATCCCTCTATTTAGGGTCAGGGATGTGCTGTCACAACTTTTCCAAGGGTGGTAGCATGAGTCTCGGATCTGTGCTGCTGAGCAATGGATTGGGAGTCCATCGGGGTAGAGATCAGTGGTGTACCTAGGGTTGGTGTCAACTGGTGAGGCCATTCATGGGGGAGGGAACTTATGGGGGCAGGACTGACGGTGCACAACTTCTGGTGCACTTCCGGTGGCGTAGGAGTGCAAGCGTGCAGCTGGAGATGCCACACGTGGCCCCAGTGAGCAGCTACTGTGCCCAGGAAAAGGCTTTCGGATCCACGTGCCCCCAGGGAGAAGCCACTGGGCCCTGGGGAGGGCTGGAAATATCCCACACACCCAAGGGAAGGGCTGAGGAGAAGCCACCAGGCCCTGGAGAGGGAGCAGACTCGCAGCTGCAGGGAATCCTGTAGACCAAACTCGCAGCTATGGGGAGGCCCCACGGGGGGGTAGGACTGGCAGGATATCACTCCCTCTTCTAGGGTGTCATCCCCTGCACCCCCTCAGTGATGTTACTGGTAGAGATGCAAACATGTGATTAACCGGTTACCTGAGATGTGAACATATGATCAGTCGGTTACCCCTTTGTCATCCTGAAGCCTGGTCATGACCAGGCAAACCGGTTCATCAATCAACAAGGGTTGGTTGATGCCAGATCCAGACCTCATGCTTTTTGGGCCAACCTTATCTATCAGCTGTATGCAATAAATTTGTGGCCTTTTTCCTTCCAATTGGGTTTATTGTGGTTATTCCTTGCAACACCTCCCTTTCCATGGCAACTGGATCACCAAGACTCTTGTGTAGTTCAGCCCCCTCAGCCATTGCCAGTCACTTCAATCACAAGTGTACTAAATGATCATGCACTCAGAAATTTAAGTTAAGACAGCTATTGCTGTTGAGCTCTCAGAAAAATAATAAAGACTGCCTGCAATTTATCCTTTAATCATTTACTTGGGAGTAAACTACACTGAATGCATGGAGGAAACTTCTATATATATATTGAGTTTGTAAGAGTCTTCATATTTCAGAATACTTCAATGATAATGGATGAGGAAAGTAATAGGAAAAGTAATGTGCCCTCTCCCTGCAAGTACCTGATAGCAACCAATGACAACCTGCCTGCCAGTGTTGAGCTCCCTCTATTTTAAAACAGTTTTTGGGTCCCTGTTTTCAGATCAATGTCTTTCACCCTACCACTTGAGAATTTTTAATGATTTATTAGACTCCTACACTTCTCAGTGCTTAGAAGTCACTACCTACAAATTAGTTACCTGGAATTAATACTTTTGAAAGTAACGCATGCATGTATTGCATTATGGTCATAACATAGGACGTTATCACACGGGGAGTTGCGGGGAGAAAGTGGAAATAAACGGGATGAGCGGAAGACTTTAATTTACGGGATTTGTCCCGTTCCGCCTCGTCTGATAACTAAATTCGAATTTAAAAGGGGGTTAATTCGAACAAAAACCTGATCTTTTCAAATCCTCAAAAATCCTGAAAATTAAAAGATCAGGTTTTCGTTCGAATTAACCCCCTTTTAAATTCGAATTTAGTTATCAGACGAGGCTGAACGGGACAAATCCCGTAAATTAAAGACTCCCGCTCGTGCCCGTTTATTTCCACTTTCTCCCCGCGACTCCCTGTGTGATAACGTCCACAAGGAAGGATAACTTCGCCCTTTTTGTAAATGTTTTTGTTATTTTTATTGGAATTGATGGGGTGGTGACCTCAATACTTTTAGCACTCTGACGTTTTGTTCCAAAGGTCACAGAAAGATGTGCCAGCTACACAGAATTTAGGATGAGAAAAAAATACACTCTCTGAGTGACACAAATGTTTTTGTTACTTTAGGTACGGTAGGTAGATAGTTGTGCCTTCAAGTCACCTATTGACTCATATTATTCAAAGAGTTTGTTCCAGTGCCCAATTATGGGGGTGAGGACAGTGACTGAATAATAAGTCAAAGAATTATGTGTAAATCCAAAAGAATATTATAGGAAAATAATATGATAGTAGATAATATATGGCTCATATATATATATATATATATATATATATATATATATATAGTCTTCCCATTCATGGACTTGGAGTCCGCAGTCTCGTTCTTTGCAGTGACAAGGTGGGGAGGGAACAAAATGGTGTGCACACTTGTGGCGTGTACACATTGAAATAAATGAGGCCTCAATATTAGCAATATTTCCAATTCGTGGGGGGGTGGATCCCCCATGAATCAGAAGGGATGACTGTATGTGTGTGTGTGTGTGTGTGTGTGCGCGCGCGCGTGTGTGACCCATCATGGTATATTGGTTTGAGTTTTGGACTAAGACTGAGAGTCCAGGGTTGGAATTCCAGCTTGGCCATAGAAACCCACTGGGTGACATTGGGTGAGTCATGCTCCCTCAGTCTCAGAGGAAGGCAGTGGCAAATAAATCTTCCCAATCCTTCTCTATGATAGGGCCACCAAAAATTAGAGTCAACAAGAAGGCATACAATAAGGACAACATATACAGTATGATAATATTGATAGATGTATTAAATAAATAATATGGCAGAGGACATTTTGGAGAAATGCAACTTGCACTAAGTATATGACTGAGCCAGTTTAGGCTTTACCATTGCCTATGTACAAACCACACCACTTTGCACATGTCCATATTCACTGTGGAAACTGCAAAACTGAAATACTGCTTTCCTGATGCAACACTGAATATGCATGCCATGTTATCTTTGTAATATGGAAGCCTAAACTGTAAAGCAGTCTTAAGTTGTATTTCACAAATTAGCGAAGTGGTTTCTTTTTTTGTTTAATAAGCAGATTCTAAGTGATAGAGAGTTGGAGGCTAGAAATGTATTTAGATGTAATTGCCAAAGAATGGATGGGAGCCTGGGACACTGAAGTGGATAAAGAGTTGAATTCCTAATTTATATTATTATCCTTTAGTTTACTACAAGGTTTTGGCTATTTACATAAAAAATAGATACAGACATTTAAGAGTTTCATGGCAGCTTATGTGCGAGTTGAGCTGGAGTGTAATTCATTTATTTTGATTCTCTCTGAAATATCATGACACTTAAACTAATTTTGCTAATATACTTGCCCTAAGGTATAGACATCATTAGTAGTTGGTACCAATCAAAAGTGCAGCACGCATGGATTGACTCAAGTGTTTAGCCAGTATATCAGATTGTTAAGCATCCTTGACCTCCCTTTGGGATGAAATGTGCTATGCAAATGTCAGATGTATTTATCATCAGCAGACGAGCAATTATACTAAGTGCTGTGAAAGTGCAGTTTCAAGATGAAGAATCAAACTGAAAGGAAACAGAAAGATAAAATCTTGGATTCTAGTTTCAAAGAATTGTTGTTTAGGATAAGAAGGTAAGGGTCAAAGGAGGGCATGACATGGCCATGCCAATATTTCATTAGCCCCAAATCTCACCCCAGGTGCCATCATGGAGCAGGTACATTCTACAGATGAGGAGGACTGTACTACTGCTCCCAGGACTGGGCAAATGGCTGCTCAGTTATAAGCCTGGGAAGAAGTCTCACAATGGTTGTACTTCCTGGCCATTGAAGACTTGACTGCATGACCTTGACTAAGATCTCATGCAAAGTCCCGCAACACTGCAAGCCTCACAAGATTTGCCCAGGATCTGAGAGGGACCGTATCTATTTCTTCTGGCTTCCTGGACAGCCATTTTCAGCATGACCCACCCTCCCTCCATATACTTTTCCAGTGGTCTCTTGGAATTCCCCTTGCTTGTTTGGGGGAGGAACTTTTCTGTGTTATTGTAACATGGTTTGTTTGTGTTTCCCTTTCCTTTGGTTTCATCCACTTCGTGTGGGGCATCATGAGTTCTATCTGCACTGGACAACATTATTTTTACTGTACTTGTTCTTTGACTTACCAAGAAGTTGTTTGGGGGATGCTTTGTAACAAATGTTAGGTATGGAGAGAAGAAAAGAGAACACTCTGCTAGAATCTGCCAGATGCTATACAAATTTGGAAAGAGGAAGTCATGTGGGCTTGGAACAACTGATTACTTGGCACAAAGTACTGACACCCTGGGATAAAGGGAGAGCTTTTGAGTTGGGCATCTGCAGTTTGGCATACCTCTGTTGGACTGTTCGGACTGCTCCTCTGATTGGCAAATCTCAGCAAACATTAGTGTCATTTACCAGACATCCTAATAGCTTCCTACTCTGCTTAGACAGACATTGGTCTAGGTAACCTAGTGCATTATTCTCCCTTTTTCTTCCTCTGGTTACGAACTATTTTGGTTTATGGGTAACATACGGTAGTCTCCAAGGTGCTACTAGATCCTTTTTCAGGCTAAAGAGGAAAGAGCATTCTCAATGTGTAGAGAGCACTCAAGTGTAATGGAGGCTCTCCTCTTCAGATTACCAAATTTGACATGAGCAAAGGGAGAGGAAGAAGAGTACCACAGGCCCTTCCTCATATATTTAGGTATTCCCTAAGAGAAGAGATATGCACATATAAAGTCCATCCTCAAATGCTGCTATGTGTGCATGGCATGTTCTTAGACCTTCACACTAATTGCGTGTGTAGGGTGTGTGTGCTTGAGCACGTGTGCGTGCGCACATGCCTTCCCAATACTTGTTGACTTATGGTGACCCTATGAATTTTATACAGTTTGCTCAGGCAAGGAACACTCAGAAGTGGTTTTGCCAGTCCCTTCCTATGAAATATGCCTAGAGTATCTGGTATTCATTGGTGGTCTCCCATCCAAGTACATACCAGGGCTGACCTTGGTTAGCTTCCAAGATCATACTCAACAGGTCTTTGTAATTGCATTCTGCTCCTTTCCTTCCTCCCCGACCTTCTTACAGGGCAATTATTTAGGCGCAATTTTGTTTCACTTGACTAGAACATTGAGAATTACTCACCTTACATTTGAAGGGTTTGACATCTGAGTGGACAATCATATGGGCTTTGAGAGTCTGTTTTTGGACAAAGCTCTTGAAGCACAGGTGGCATTGGTAGGCTCTGATATTGGTGTGAATTAAAACATGTCTTTTCATATTGGCAAGTAGTGTGAACTCCCGACCACAGATCCCACATTTGTGCTCTTTCACACCCTTTGAAAACATAATAGCAAGGTAAATAAGAGTATAGTTATCAGAGTAGTTTCTTTTTAACAAAAACAGTCTATTTCTAATTCCTCCCTCTAGTGGAAATGACTATCTTATTGTTTTCTTATCCTCTCATTAAACAGGTTTCTAGTCCTTATGGTCTCTGTCAAAATAGTAATCAATACAACTCCCATTAGCCCCATTCAGCATGGCCAATGGGAAGTGATTGTGAAAAGTTTCAGTCCATGGTTAACCACGGTGGCAAGTCAAAGGGAATCCTAAGTTCTAGGACCTGAAACTGGGATAAAATTCCATTACAGACCTCAAAAACTCATACAAACTGAAAAGCAATGGGACCTGGTGGTCTTCATGTCAATGAGGCACTGAATCTTCTCCAGGGACCCTTTCACACTACAAAATTTTAGTGTTATGATTCCACTTTAACTGCCATAACATCCTAGAGAATTCTGGGAACTGCAGTTTAAGGAGAGCTGTTCAGAATCCTTAGCCCAAGAACTTCAGTGTCTCACCAAACTACAAACACCAGGATTCCATAAGATGTAACCGTGGCTGTTAAAGTTGACTTATTGTGCTATAGTTGTGTGGTGTGAAAGAGATCATGCTTTCAGTTCAGATTTTGAAGGGACTGTCAAAGGTGCTGAACCCACATTGGAAATGGGTTTCAGCATCTGGTATAACTCACATTAAAACCCAGAGTTTCAATGGAGAGTTTCAGCTGTCACTAAGTGTAACAGAGGATATTTTTGCTTAATTGGATCTATAGCTTCCTGATAAATTAAATGGTAGGTCTGAAAAGGTGCTACTATAAAGGCAAGACAAATCTCTAAAATCCTATACATGTTTATTCCAAAATATAGTCATCCTTCCACATTTGTGGCCTTGAGTTTTGTGGATTTGGTTAATATGTTCTTTCTAGGAATCTCTAGGTCCTCCATTGTGTCTTTATGGTTAATGTCCATCAGAAGATGTGCCTAGAGCTTCCTAGATAGAATACTTCACTAAGCATTTGTAGGTCCTCCAACACAATTCTATGTTCAAGCTCTGGCAGATGTTGGCCACAGATGTTCTGGAGGACCTAGAGATTCCTAGAAAGGTGCATTTGTGGGTTTGTTTGTTTTTCACTTTCATGGGGATCCTGTACCCCTTACCCCAACAAATGTGGAAAGAGCCCACTGTAAGCCCCACTGTATCCAACTGGGCTTAGTAAGAGTGATTAGGCTGGCAGCCCTGCAGTGCAATCCTCTGCATGCCTATTCAAAAGTTAAGTCCCATCAAGTTCAGGGTAAGCAAGTAAAACAAGGTTAGGAATAATGTGTCCCCTCCCAGTGGGGACGGACTGCAACTTCCAGCAGCCCTAGCAGCAAAACCAATGTTAAGAAATGCTTGGAGCCATAATTCCACAACACCTGGAAGGCCACTCATTTCCCACCCCTGAGTCAGTTTACAAGTGCCTCATCCCAAATAAAATATTCAAGGGTAGCCATGTTTACCATGCAGCAAAATACAACAAAATACAAAACACAAAACAGAGTGATACCTTTATTGGCCAACCAAAAATGCAGACAATACATCATGCAAGCTTTCATACCTTTACTGGATTCTTCATCTGATGAATCCAGTGAAGCTTCAAAAGTGTGTGTGATGTATTTTTGGCTTTTTGGTTGGCTAATTAAGATATTGTTCTTTTGTGGATTGTGGGGTTTGTTGTATTTCACCCCAAATGGTTTCTGTAGCCTGCCATTTGGTAATCCCCAGTACAGACTTACCTTATGAGTCAAAGAGTGCTGCTTGAGGTGATGGGGCTGCACAAACTCCATACCACATTCAGAACAGATGTACGGCCGGATGTCCTTGTGTTTCATCATGTGATTCTGCAGCTGGCTTGGGTACTGGAATGTTTTATCACACTCAGTGCAGTTGTACTGTATGGGCCCTCGGTGACTAGTCAGGTGTCTTTTGAGTTGAGCCAGGGTTGGGAAGTCAAGGCCACATTCAATGCAAATATTCTCCCGACCATTCTCATGCTTGGACTCATGGGCTTTCAATTCACTGGGATAGGCAAAACCTCTCCCACAGATCCTACAGCTATAAGGCTTGACATCACTGTGCTGCATCATGTGTCGTTTCAGGTGGCTTGTTTGGGTAAATGCCTTGTGACACACTTGGCACTTGTGGGGCCTGGTGCCCTGGTGAGTAAGCATATGGGTGTGCAAGTGGCTCAGCTGCTTGAAAAGCTTGCCACACCGGGAGCAAGCATGTGGCTTGATGCCACTGTGGCCCAAAATGTGAGTCACCAAGTTGTACTTGGATGTGTAAGACTTGTCACACATCGGACACTGCCAGCGTTTTTGTTCCCCTCCTACATCAACATAATAGCTGTCATCGATCTGGATGTTCACATCCACCCTTTCTACCTTCTGCTTATTTTCCACATGTTCTCCTAGATCAGCCCTATGGAAGAGGGGCTCTGGAGGCCTGTTGGGTGGGATGGGGCTTCTAAAATGAAAATTGGGGGGCATAATAAAAGGAAACATTAGGGCTGGGTGAACTTTGGGATAGTATGGATAAGGAGTATGCAGAAATGTGGGTGGTCCAGGCCACAGGACACTGGGTGTAATCATTTCTTCCTTTATAGGCTGGGCCCCAAAGTGTTCCAAAGTTCTGTAGTAGTGAAAGCCAATGTTACACAGGTCAATCATGTGGGCATTGTACTTTGGCTGTGGGTGGTGTTGCTGGTGTTGCTGGAACATTAAAGGGAGGCCAGGAGAAACTCTGGCTGTATTGTGTTCAGATCTCGGCAATAGGGATGTGGGATCTCCTGGAGAGATGGCAGATGGCATTTTTGTGGGTATGCTCTTACGTTTACGTGACCCCCCTTCTAAAGTCCCCTGAAAATTCTGTAGCTCTAGAGGAAGAGGACTGTATCCACACTGGGCATGCTGAATTCTGAATTCTTCATTGACAGGTGATGTGACATCCATAGGGTCCAAGCAATGGGGGAAAGGAAAGTTCTGTATGCCATCCATGTCGCCATGAGTGTCTTCTTTCTTCATTGCATCTACTTCCTCTTGCATCGCCTATCTTCCTTCAAATAAACATGAACAATGCTTAAAGCCCTCTTCTCTCTGCTTGCCTTGTCTTAAATCAAGGATACGGAAACCAAATGTTTTGGCATACAATTCCTATCCATGGTCAATGATTAGGGATTTTGTAAACCAAAAACTCATTTTTCCAAGCTGCCTCCAGGATCCTTCTTTTAGAAGTCTCCTTCCTAACTCAAGCAGCTTTTAGTGGAATCTGCTTACAGCCTTGTCTGTTGGTGCTGTTTGGAATGGCTTTTAGTAATAGTGGATGAGATGCAAATAATGAAGTCCAAAGAATGGTCTCAGCTGCCAGAATAAAGAAGCAGACAGTTCATTCAAGTAAAAGGGAGATGCTGGAACTGTGCTCTGAAGGCTTCTTTGGTGGCAGTTGAGAGACCACATTCCAGCAGCCCCACAAAATGGTTTGATGCATACTGGCTACTCCTCTCTTATTAATGGGCAAATCTCCATGTGAAGGCATGCACATTCACAATCTCTGTGTCTAGGTGTTCAAAGGGTTACAAATATAGCCACCACATGCAGTGCATTAGTTGTGCATGTGTAGTGCTTCCTAGGGTTTTATGGGGCCACATAAAGGAATATTGCAACATGCATCCCACAAAGCACCAATGCACGATTTTCTTGTAGAAATCATGCTGTTCAGCAGTTACTGTAACCAACCTTAAAGCCCTAATTCAAAGTGACAAGGGCCTAAGTCTTACCCCTAGCAAACACAGCTCCTCTCTTCTTCACCTTTCTCTTACTCTTTATGGACAGAAGTAGTAAATACAATCTCTTCTTAAGAGCTTCCTCATCCACTGGGCCAAACCAATAATTCATAGAGGTTGCAAATGTTTGTACTGTGGTGAGAGCACATGTCTGCTCTAATGGCAACACATATTAGCCACCATCATTGTTTTCCTGGACTTATTTATTTTCTTAACAATATACCTTCCCCCTTCTGTCAACCAGCCAATATGATGACATATTGATCAAACCTGTAAACTTTTCACTAGCTGGGCTCCAAGAAAAAGTTAGTTGACATTACTCATGCCAGAAGCAGAAGGTATTCTGGAAAACTGTTCTCCTTGCACACCCTATAGTTTGGTGACAAGGCCTCATAATTGCAAGCAGAAGGCACCAGATTTGATTTCTGGCATTTCCAGCTAAGGCTTGGAAAGAATTCTTTCTAAAACCTTGGAGACCTGTTGCCTATCAGTGTGCTAGGTGGGCCAGTGGTCTGTCTTAACATAAGGCAGTTTCCTATGTTACTGTGTTCTGATTTCACATGTCCACTGTGGTGTGTGGACTAGAAATCCAACAACAATAACTGGTGCTGAAATAATAACACCAGGGCTCTAAATAAAAGACATCTGTATGTAGCCTTCAAAGTCTAGCTTCAGCTGTGCCCTGCATAGTGATTCAAATCAAGCCCAGGATCTGCATTAGCTATCTGGCCTAAAGTACATTGTCCATTGAATAAATGTGCATTTAGTATAAGAATCAATAGTGCAGCATTTGTACTTACATTAATTCTTCTCCTTTGTGCCAAATATGCTTTAAATGCTTTTTCATGGGCTCCAGAAGGCACTTGTGTCTAAAGAATAAACAGAGAACAAGCATTATGTAAATTGTGTTATGCCTGTTATTGATTATATAATATGTGTGTATGTATGAACAAAAATGAAATGACACTAATTTTAAAGCCAAGATTCTATCATCATTTTACAGTGCTAAGTCAGAAGCTGTAACACAATTGTCTTGGCTATTACTATTTTGCATAAGTCATTGTTTTTCAGATTATGTAATTATTGTAAAGTCATTTTCAACTTATGATGACAAGGTTTTCTTGGCAAGATTTGTTCAGAGGAGGGTTGACATTGCTTTCCTCTGAGGCTGGGAGAGAGTGACTTGCCCAGGATCCCCCAATAGCTTTCCAACTCTGGCCTCTCAAATCCTAGTTCAACACTCAAACACTAGATCACATTGGCTCTCAGTTCATATATAGACCTATATCCAATTGCCAGTCCAAATTAGAGTAGACTCATTGACTCAATTACTGAATGGTAACACTTGAGAGAATGCCATTGGTTTTGAAAGTAACTAGTTGGGACTACAAGTTAGCTTTAAGCCACAGATTACTATTTTACCTTTGTTGTGTTTTTCTTTTCTACTGTGTCATTTAAAAAAAAAAAAAAAAGAAATCTGTGGCTTTATTTTACATTATTTTGAACATAAAAAACATGTAGTGTTTAAATCCATTTCACAAAGCATGTTAAGTTTTTATTAACTTTATCAATAGGGTTGCCTGGTAAATTAAGGCAGAGGGCTCTTGTCCTTTTAATGGCTGCATCAAAAAAGGAATTTCAGCAGGTTTTACTTGTGGACCAACAAAATCTGCTGAAATTCCCTCTTCTACAAAACCATTAATGGGGCAGATTTATGGTGCTGTGTTAGAAGCAATAGCACAGTTGCCTTGGGTATTACTCTTCTGCACAATTTGCTGTCTGGCATTTTATGTAGTTGTTGATGTAAAATCATTTTCAACTTATGGGGGGTTGCAGACTGCCAGAAATAGTGTGAATTCAGTCCACTTTTAGGGTTAGGGTTAGAGTTAGGGAACCATGGGAACTGTATTTTATAGTGGCATCAGAGTTGTCTGACAGAGAAGGCTCAATGTCTCAGAAAAATAACAGTTCCCATGATTCCCTAGCACTAACCCTAACCCTAAAAGTGGACTGAATTCACACTATTTCTGGCAGTCTGCAACCCCCCCAAGATCACCATATCACAAAGTTTTCTTGGCAAGATTTGTTCAGAAGAACATTGCTATTGCCTTCCTCTGAGGTTGAGTGAGAGCCCTTCTCTTCTTTCACCTGGGAACCCAACTTGTCAATAACACAGGCCAGGTGATAAAAACCACATGACAATCAGGGGTTTGTCCAATCTACCTAAAACTCTTTAGTTTCAAAGAACATTTCATTTACAAGAAAAACCTCATCATAACAAGATAATAATAATAATAATAATAATAATAATAAGTTTTATTTTTAACCCACCCCTCTGCTCAGCAATCGGGGCGGCGTACAACCTTATAAAAACAGTAAGCAATTTAAAACATTCCCAAATCCCACACCCTAACCCTCCCACCCCTTAAAACTAGATTAAACCAAGAAAGAATTAAAATGAATTTAAACATAAATACAAATAAAATTATTTTTTGGGCAGTATACAAACAGTGGCAGATTGGGGGGCGGGTAGCAAACCTCCGCCATTGCCAGGACGTTATTCCGGGAAGGCCTGCCAGTAGAGATCCATCTTTACTGCTTTCTTAAAAGCAGCAAAAGTGGTAATAAGACGGATCTCGTCCGGCAGGCGGTTCCAAAGTCTGGGAGCGGTCGCAGAGAAGGCCCTCTGGGAGGTCTGCGAGAGCCTGGTCTTCCTGGGCTGCAGCAGGCACCTCCCAGAGGACCTAAGGGCGTGCGGGGGGTTATACGGGAAGAGGCGGTCCCTGAGATAAGATGGACCCAAGCCATGTAGGGCTTTAAAGGTTAAAACCAACACCTTGTACTGTGCCCGGAAACTAATCGGCAGCCAGTGGAGGGATTTAAGCACAGGTGTTATATGCTCCCTCCTAGATATTCCAGTAATTAACCTGGCTCCATGTTTTGTACCAGTTGCGGTTTCCGGGTTAGGCACAAGGGTAGCTCCATGTAGAGTGCGTTGCAGTAATCCAGATGTGAGGTTACCAGAGCGTGTACCACAGTGTCCAGATCCCTCATATCCAGATAAGGGCGCAGTTGGCGTATCAGCTGAAGCTGATAACAGGCACTCCTGACCACCGCATTCACCTGACTAGTCATGTGAAGCAACGAATCTAGGAGCACCCCCAGACTGCAAACACAGTCCTTAGAGGAGAGTGTGACTCCATCCAGGACTGGCGACTGTATTCCCAAATCTGGTTTTGGTCCTGTGACTGTCAGTACCTCCGTTTTGTCTGGATTCAGCTTCAATCTGTTTTTCCTCATCCAATCCATTACCGCTCTGAGACAGTCATTGAGAGGAGAGATGCCATAACTTTAGGGCATGATTGCTTTTGTTCTAGTATTTCCATTTGTGTCTCTGACTTTATGTTTCAAGGTTAGCTATGTTGGCTATAAGAAAAAACAACCTCCCCATCCATCCTGTGGTGTTACCTTCATTGGGCCATCCTAAAGATGCAAACTACATCACTCTAGTTTTCAAAGCTTCACAGAGTACTTCATCAAGCAAATATGGTAAAGTAGTACATGGGGAAAGAAAGTGACAGTTTTATGGTCACAGTATCTTCATTTCAGCTGTTACAAGAAGGAACATGTAAAATAAAAGATACACCCTCCCCTGTCATAAGCTGAGTGGGAACAAAGGCAATAAAACAGGGGCAGTTCTGGACTTCCAGGTGAGGACTAATGGCGGGTTGACATCCCTGCCTAAGCTCCATGGAAGGGAAACATTATAGGGGTTGCAGACTGCCAGAAATAGTGTAAATTGAGTCCACTTTTAGGGTTAGGGTTAGGGTTAGGGAATTCTGGGAACTGTAGTTTATTGTGGCACCAGAGCTCTCTGACAGAGAAGGCTCAATGTCTCAGGAAAAAAAAACAATTCCCATAATTCCCTAGCACTAACACTAACCCTTAAAGTGGACTCAATTTGCACTATTTCTGGCAGTCTGCAACCCCTCATTAAGCAGCAAAATAAGTCAGATAGGAGGCAAGCAAATCTCTCTTCAGACAAGGAATGAGCATGAGATTACCCACATATGTTCCAAAATACTGGCCCTCACAAGGAGACTGAGGAATTTGTTACAGTGTGAAGAAAGTTCTGCAGCAGGGAGCCTTCGGGATAACACTCGACTGCCTAAACAAGCCTTTAATGGACACTGGACCTGCAAAAGTCCTCGCTTAACATACAGTTGGATGAATGGGGAAATGGTCAATGGTCAAAGGGATTGAGATTTGTCATGATTTTTAAGAGGATGTTTATAAAACTAATTTCCAGAAAACAATGTAATGTTGCTGCAAGGTGTTACAAATTGTTTAAAATGTATAAAAGGATTTAAGATGTATGTTGGAAATGTGTTTTTATGAAGGGATGTTGGATATGTTTTTTCCTGGATTTAAATATGCATATTGATATAGAGGATTTCAACAAAAAAATAATAATTTAAACTGAAACTTTTCCCTTTTGGAATGATAGATGTACAGAGAGCCATGGAAGATTCCTTTAGTATACAACAGGAACATTTTTATATGTGAAAAGATGGAATAATTCAACACTACCCACTATGGAGGAATGGTTGTGGAAGCTAACAAAATTAGTAGAAATTAATAAATAATTTGATCTGATTAGAGAATGGTTGTTTGTGACATTTCTTAAAGATCTGAAATCCCTTATGGAATTTTTGTGAAAAACATAAAAGAAAATGAATTATTAATTTGTTTTTATTATTAGAGAGAACAGGTTATTGAAAGAAGAGAATAGCTGTAATTTATAGATAGTGAGGTATGAATAACTATATACATATACAGCCACTGAAAGGAAAATAGGAAGTCTTCTTTTTGTTTTTCTTCTTTTCTTTCACTTTTTCATTTTTTTTTACTCTTTTTCATATTTTTTCTGTTTTTAATTTCTGTAATTTCTAATGTACTTTTAAAATTCTTATTTAAAATGTTGCAGTTTGGCTTCTCCATTTGAAGTTACAAAGCAATCCTTAACTGCTAGACTTTACCTGTTCCATCATCTCAAGTTAACTGTATACCTGAGAACACAGAGACTGTCCTAAGAGACAAAATGCATTCTTCCATCACAGGGACCTGTGGCTTCAGACTGGACAGATGCCAATCCAGTTCTCAGAGTGGAAACTGCTTTGTAACTTCAAATGGAGAAGCAAAAGTTTATTGCCTGTTTTGTGGCCTTTGTTCCCTCTCAGCTTATGGCTGAGGTGAAGGGGGATTCACTTTTCACCTACATATACTTCCTGTAACATCCAAAATGTTGACACTATGACCACAATGCTGTCCCTTTCTTTCCCCTGTATGCTATTTTATCATCTTTGCCTGATGCCTGCAAAGCTTTGAAAGCTAATGTGATGTATTCTGTACCTTTTGGCTGGTGCAATAAAGGTATAATAATTGGGATATTGTTATTTCATAGTCTTGCTTTGTTCTGTAATTGTTAAATCTCATTAAAAAGAGGAAGAAAAGAAGTAGAGGAGGAGTAGGTGAAATCCAAATCATTCTGGTCAGCATTGTAATTGATGGCAGCATACATCACTGAATCTCACCTGTCTGCCTCCTAATGTGAGGAGGGCACTATCAGAGCTAACAGCACTGGCTGTTATTGGTATTGATATTGGGAGAATAGGCTTAAACAACTACTATATGCACCATGTCTTCAAAAAAGATAGGCAGAACTTGGTAAAGTAACTGTAGAACAAAAATTTCCATAATCTAGTCACTAGTGGCTGTGCAAGCTGGTAGATCTTGGGAATTAAAGTCTAAAAATAAAATGTTCACGCTATGGGGAAAGCCCTGTTGGATGACCATCTTAACCAGCCACTTGTTTCCAAGTGTGGCTTCCAGGAATCCTTGAAGCAAGTCAGGATGGAGGAGAATTTAGTTTACCATCTTTAACAACATCAGACACTAATTTGGAACATGTTCCTTGGATTAATATGGAAAGCAGAGATAAGCCTGGGTTTTATCAGCATAGGACGTTACCACACTGGCCCTAAAGCAGCGTCATTTCAGCCTCGTTTCAGCCTCGTTTCAGCCTCGTTTCAGACTTTTTTTCCGTGTGTTCACACGACGTCGCAGCAAACCCCACCCTTCCCTACCTCATTTCGGCGTCATTTCAGCCTCATTTCAGTCCTTTTGAATTCCGAGAGTTTTAAGGAATACACTCGAGCGGTCGGCACTATGCCGGAATGACGCTGATCTCGGCATAGGTATGAACACGAGATCCTTGTCATGCCGCATTTCCTCGTTTTATGGCTCATGGTTCCTCGCGGTATTCCCCAAGGATTTGAGGAAGCATCTTATGACGTGTACTTCCTGGAGCGGGCAACAAACGGAACGGGTAAACAATGTTCCTCTCTTCAGGGGTTGGGGGGGGGAATCATTATTAGGGATGGCTTTGTAGCCCAGAATTCGGGGGGTTGCGGTAGGGATCTTTCAACTTGTGTGTGGACAGGAGATCCGGGCCCCCGGAGCGGAACCATTCCGGCATCTCACATTCCTCACTGATTCCATTCTAGTGTGGTAATGTTTTCCGCTTGCCGGGCACATTCCGGCATGAGCCCAAAATGGTTCCCAAATGATTCCGACCAGCTTTCTCGCCGCTCTCTTGCTGCAAGTGTGGTAACGTCCATTGTCATAAAAATGAATCCCCACACTTTGGATAGACAGGGATAGGGCAACCATAACTGTTCATAATATTCTCATTGTAACTGCACCATAGATTTTTAATAAATGCATTCTGAAAGAGCTACTCTTTCATTTTCACTTTTTCCCTCTACACAGTGGCTTCCCTCTCTCATTGCAATTTATGATTTATGTGCAGGTATTTTCAGTGAGGTGTGAAATACAACCCCAAAATATTTTTAGTCACAGCTAATTCAAATCAATTAAGCATGGCAGACAGGCTTTTTCATGTGTTATATAGGGCCATAATTTCCCCAATCCCCCAGCCAAGACACATTGGTGTTTTGTTTTGTTTTTAATGGTATTCCTTTGCTAACGATAAACTGCATATTTTTGTTAACAACAACTTCACATTTATGTCCTTTCAGATTTCTTAGGTGAATTGCATTTGACCCTATTTGCTTGTTAGTTCTGAATCTGTACATTTGTGTTGATTAGCTCTAAAGTTTCACTTTGCTGTCCCTGTTTGAGAAAATTCCTTAGATTCTTTCTTTAAATACAATCACTGGGTTATGAGTCTCTCATGTACTAAGGAACGGAAAACATTATTCAGCTTCCCCACTACCTCCCTATCAACCATTGGTATTTATTTCATACATTTGTGTTACTGAATTCATACCACCTCCCTGGCTTGTTTCCTGCTCTAAATATATTTAAATAAATATATGTTGCTATTTTTACTCTTTCAGCAATTTGTTTCTCAGAGTCACCCTGTGATTACTGTTTTCATCCAGTTAAATGTGTTTTGTTTTTTGTTTTATTTTAAATTTGATTTTTATGTTCCTTTTTTTTGGTTTGCTTTAAATTTGTTTTATATGTTTTCTACTTGTTTTCCCTACTATATGGGTAAGGCATTGGAAGGTTCCTGCTTTGTTCTCCTTTCACTGGCAAGTAAAAACTTCTCTATTCTAACAGTCATTTAGAAATGGACTGTAAAGGCTTTTAATAGTGTGCTATTTCACTGACATAAGTATTTTTAATTAATGTATTTTTAAAAGTTTTACTGCATTTTAACAATAACTGTTTGTATGCAGTCAGCCCTCTGTATCCACAGATTCAATTATCCATGGTTTGAATATATTCCAAAAATACAAATTCCAAAAAGCAAACCTTGATTTTGCCATTTTATATAAGAGACACCATTTTACTACACCATTGTATTGTATTTAATAGGACTTCAGTATTCATTGATTTTGGTATCCATGGGGACTCCTGGAACCATACCCCAATGGATATCAAGGGCCCACTATACTATTACATGAATCCCCTGCTTATCTGACAGGTTAGGGACTGAAGCATTGTCAGAAAATGGAATTGGTTGAAAAGTGGAATGCAGGCATTATTTTTTTTAGCTTGCAAATGTATTTTGGCCACCAAAAAATCATAAATAACATACTATATATTGCATTTGAATGTGTGCAAAAGCTTAATAACAGGCTATACACACATATACACACACTTTATTATAAGCTCTAGTACTGTACAGTAGATACTATAACAGATGCACTGCTTGTAATCTCAGAAGCACCATGGACTGAATGCAGAGAGAGGGGAGGAAAGGTGCCAAGCAGCACTCTCTTTAGACTGCTCCAGAGGATCACTTCGGACTATTTGCATGCAGTGCTGTCATTAACTATGGTGTCACCTGGTGCAGCAAGGTCATGCACACACCCCTCCTGCTCCTCCAGTCCTGGGCTTCCTCTCTGGAGAGAAAGCCTTGGAACAGAGCAGCTGGCAAGGGTGCATGCATGCCTCTCCTGCATTGAGGGGGAAGGAGGACCCAACTGGGTGTCACTCCACTTCTGGGGGTCACCCAGTGCAGTTCATACCCCCTGCATCCCCTCAATGATGCCACTGCTCTCATGCACAGGGGAAGGTGCCAAGCCTGTATAGTTGGCTTGGCACCTTCCCCATCCCCAGCTCACTTTGCAAGCAGTCCCCCACTTTTCAAGCAAGCCTGTTCTTTCCACACTTGAAAATTACACAGACACGTTCCATTAATTCAAGGAGGGTTCTGCTCTTTCCATTTCACTTAAGACCATGCACGTGTGTGTGAGTGGTTCCAAGCAAGCCTCATAAGCAAGAAGAACTGATGAAAAAGTGGACCCCTTCTCAAATTAATAGAATTTGACCATAATTTGCAAGCATCAAAAGAGTGAGGCGTAAAAAAGCAAGGTGTTGAAAAGTAGTGTCTTCCTGTAATTTTTATGTCTTTTCATGTGCTTTTATCTCTACTTGTTTCATTTTTTTGTAATTTGTCTCCAATGCTAGTTTTGGGGAAGAGGTGAAAAATAAATTAATAGATGATGCTAGCTTTGTTTGTGGCTTCTGTTTGTTTGTTTCCTTTTTAGGGTAATAATTCCAATTGTCACAAGAAAAATGTTGGTCTTCTATAGCACACCATATATATATTGTTGTTAATACATGAGTCCTTCCTCCTACATATGTAACAAAAAGGAATCTTCTTAGTTTTGTACCCAGTTCTGACTTTTGCTAAGCAGATTTGTTGCTTTCACACTATCAACCCTGACCACTGTAAAGATCTGAAAAACCTGCTTCAATGCACTCAGCCCTTTGAAAATGTAGGGCAAGGGACATGATTTGCATCTTTGCATCCTATTACATTCCATACCACTCTCACAGCTGTGTAAATATGTTTTATACCTGAGGCCTTACTATCAATCATTACTTCATCCAAAGTAGTTTGTATCCATGAAAGCTCATGCAAAAATCAAAACCTGTTAGTCTTGAAGATGCTGCCTCATTTCTTTTTTTTTCTCCTTTCCCTGCCATTCCCTTCTTCCTTTCTTTGATATTGTTATCTAACTACATCCTCTTTGACTTCTAATCTGTGGTATATGTTTTATGTGACCCTCTATGAAAATGGTTTGACAGAACTTTTAAGCTTCCTGAAAGTATCCGGCACTACCGCACCAATTTTCTCCAACTTCTTATTAAGAAACCCCCTCACTGTACAAAATTTCCCTGTTCTAAAAATAGATGTGACAGTTCTGGGCTTTCTAGGCAATTTTAGAAATGTATGCATACACACACACACACACACATATACACACACATATTTTGAAACCGCTATAGTGTTTTTTTCAAAATCTGCCAACACAGCTCTAACCAGATCCTGGACATGTCAATGCAAGCGTGAAAGATTACTTCAGAGAGAGGCCAGACCCCTGTTCTCTAACAGAAAAATAGTTCTATTTATTATGCAATAAAGGGATGGGCAAAGTGTAGCCTGTGACCCCCCAGGATTTTAAAATAAAATTTCCAAATGGAGTGCACTTCAATCGTGTTTGGAGGTTCCCTGTCCCAACCCTGTGGTCAAAAAAACATTTTGGAAAACTTTTTGACCCCAGATGCCTAGTGGTGTCCCTGCCCTGGGTGTCACCTGGTGTGGGAAGATGGAGCTTCTGTGCAGGACTTCCAGCGGGACTTTTGGGGGGTGGGGTCACACAGAAAGCGGCCACGTGGGCCATGGAAACAGCCGGCCGCCAGCCGCCCAGGCTGGAGAACCCTCCCCTGAGGCCTGGAAGACCCCCCCAGCCCGTGTAAATGGCTGCATGGGCAGGAAAACAGCCACCTGCCACCTGCCTGGCCCACAGATACCTCCTCTGAGGCCCAGAGACCCCCTCCAGGCTCGTGAAAACGGCTGCATGGGTGGGAAAGCAGCCACCCGCCCAGGCTGGAGACCCCCAAAGAGTGCCTGCGAGGGGTGGGGGCAACTGGGTGTCAACCCCCTCTTCTGTGGTGGCACCCCTTTCTGGGGTGTCACCTGGTGAGGTCTGCACCCCCCCCCCCCAGGGATGCTAATGCAGATGCCCTCTATCCACAATAGGTTGCGGGGGGCAATTTAGGTCTTTTTTGAAACAGGAAATGAATAGAAGGTAACTTTTGCTCACTTCCTATTCTTTTAAAAATGCCTTTCCTAGGCCTAAAATGTCCTGGGAAAACCCAAAAATATAAAAAAAAATGCCCCAACCCCCCAAGAGCATTTGGGGACAAAACAAAAACTTTGTGAGAAGGTGGAGGGGGTGCAACTCCCCAAGATTTCCTGAAGGACTACTTTGGCCCTTTAGCCTCCCACATTTGCCCATCCCTCTCTAGAACCAGAATATAAGTACGGTACTGTAACTGTTTCAGACTTTACACAGGGCCACATATAGCTTATAGCAATACTGAAATACATAGCAATACTACACCACAAATCCCTATACATCAACTCCATTAGTAATAGTTATAAGGCGCAAGGCCTTGGATGCTGAGCCAACCCCAAAAATTTTGTTGTCTGAGGCACGGCAAACAATGGCACCCAAGCCCAGAAGCCTAAGAAAACCCAACTGTATGCAAAGGGATCTTGTAACACCTTTGAGACTTACTCAGAGGTGCTACAAGATCCCTTTGCATACTGATTTTCCATACTGTGGAGATCATCACACTGCCCTTTCCCATCCTTTCTTCCTGAGCTAGGCACAGGATGTAAACTTTTAAATGCGGATTTTATCCTGTACCTGATATGACATCCCATACTCAATCCAGATTTCTACCTCATTTTTTGAATGAACAGGATTTTCCCTTTCTTTGCAAGGTGTGGGAGAAGTCTGGTTTGGGTACGGGATGCCATGATTGGGTATGGGATGCCTCCTGTCTGGATACAGAGGCGTGAGATAAAATTTAAAAGATTACATCCTGTGTCTAGCTCGGGATGAAAGAACGGGAAAGGGCAGTGCAATAATCTCCTAACATGGCTGTATTTGAATTCTAGGACCCATTTGTCTTGTGTCCAAAGGCCTCTATTGACTGTGCTCCCATCAGCTTAAGGGGTACACAGATGTCTGTGGGACACTCAGACCTCAGTGTTCTGACGTCTTACTGTCACTCTTCACCACCAGCATCTTGCTGCCCTTTTGTAACACTCAAAATCTGATACCTATGAGAGACCATCTCACTCTGTGCCTTGATAGAGCCAGCATATTCCTGACAATGTGCAACAATCCTTATATCAGTGCTAAACTATTACACATGTAATTATAAAGCTAATTTACTTTGACTGTGCTGATGATATGATAAAGCAATTGAATGTTCTGCAAATGGGAGATGTCCAGGATACAGATATTGTGGGATACTTAAATTTTCAGCTTCTGTTTCCCTCAGAGGAAACTACCAGACTGGGGGGATTGATTTCCTGCATGTACCTTTTGGAAAAATAAGAAAAGACTTGAAATGCTCCACTCAAAGTCCCTGATAACACTAAAGGCAAAGGTAAACAAAGTGTGTATGTGTGCATGTACATGTGCCTTCATAAATTTCATAAGGTTATCTTAGACCAGAAATGCTCAGAGGTGATTTGCTAATTCCTTCCTCTGAAATATAGTCTACAGCATCTTGTATTTTTGGTAGTCCCCCATCCAAATACTAACCATAACTGATCCTATTTAACTTCCAAGATCAGACTGGAGGGCAAAATATTTAGGGTATTTAGGCCATAGGCAAAGCAAACCCTCCAGCCATTCCTATTTAGCAGGGATAATCTCAATCCTCTGTTGTCCCACTTTTTCATCAGCTTTTAAAATGTTCAAGTTTCACCCTCTTTCACCCACCCACCCCCTTGTCCTCAGCTTACTTCAGTTTTTGCCAGAGTAATCTGCACTTGGTTAAACTCAGTGGGAGGAGAGGAAGGGATGGAGTTTTGCCCTTCCCAGTAAACTCAGACAAAAGCAAACTGCTAAAACCTATCTTTCACTTCTGTGCTCTTCCTAATTAATACCATTTGCCTTCTTGATCACATCATTTTCTTGGTGCATGTTGCCAGTTTTCATCTGTGTAATGTTGGAGGGTATTGCAAAGTGCAGCCTATGGGCCACGCAAAGTCCCCATGGCATGTATTGGCGGTTTTCCAGGTTTCAAATTTTTACCAGAAAAATGTGTGTGTGTGTGTGTGTGTATCCCCAAATGTCCCCAAATCATCTCTAGTGGATGTGGGGGCAATTTCACCATATTCCCTGTGCCCCCCAGGCCATCTTAGGCCCAGGAGACACATTTAAAAAAACAACAACCCAGAAGTGTGCTGGCCTTATGAGTCACTTCCTGTTGTAAAAAAAAATGGGCAATTTTAACGATTTTTTTCTAATTATTTGGGTGCAGAAGCAACCATCCAAGATTGTCTGGGGGCCAACTAGTCTCTGACAATCACTTACCCATGGCAGAACCATATATCAGCAGTCTAATACATCTATACAGTTGGTTGGTTGGAGTGAATTAGTATTAAGTGTTAGGGATCATGAGACAAATACAGGACAGGTGCCAGTGGTTGTGGATTCTGGGGGAGTTTTATTTTACTTTTTTAATCTTTACATGACATCAAATTGTGCAAATAAATAAATCAAGCAATCAATTAATTTATTCTTATAAAGAATATAAAAGATCCATGGTGTACCAAACCAAACAGCTACCGACTTCAACACTGTGAAGCTTATCGCATTAACTATTAAACTGGCTTACCTAAATTGGCTTAAAATTTTAAAAAAGTAGCATCCTGATTTTATCAGAAGGATTTAGCTGCCAAATCCGCTGTCCTGGTCCAGCCAGAGTCCATCCCTGCTCCCAGGAGCACTCTGGCGGCCATTTCCGTAAGCCGGAAAATTCCCAGCTTCAAAAAGAGGCATGCTGAGCGCCCCTGCAAGCAGGAATGGACCTGGGTGGCAATTTTGGTGGCTAAATCCTTCTGATAACATCAGGATGCTGCCTGTTTTAAATTTTAAGCCAGCTCAGGTAAGCTGGTTTAATAGTTAATGTGATAAGCTCGTCTGTTTTCATCCTTGCCAGCAACAGCAATAGCATTTGCATTTCTATACTGCTTAATAGTGAATTCAGCACTCAAACGGTTTACAATCTGAAGACCAATTGCCCCCAACAAGCTGGGTACTCCTTTTACTGACCTACGAAAGGATGTCCTGGGATCGAACTCACAACCTTGTGGCTGCAGTACCATCATTTTAACCACTGCGCCACTAGGGTTCCCTTGCCAGCTCTTATCCTCCAACATTTCACAGATGAAAACATGGACTTGTCTGGCCAAGCAACATGAGAACATGGTCAAGAGGGCAAACAGTATTAATGAGAAAGTACACATAATGTAGGAGAAGCTGGAGCAGTTTGATTTTGCCTGAATCTACTGGGAAGGGCAAAATTCTAACCCTCTTCTTACCCCTGCTGAGTTAATTGAGTGTTAACTATTTTTGTATTTTGAAATCAGTTTGCACTAATGGATATAAGCTGAGAACAAAGGGGGAAAGTGGGAGGAGAAGAAAGAGACATTCTAAAAGCAGATGAAAGTGTAAGACAACAGAAGATTAACTGGGACTGTCCTTGCCAAACTGGGACAGTTGGAGAGTCTGCCAACTAGATATCTATAAGGAGAATATGAGTCCAGTAATGCTCTCCTGTTCCTGTTTTCGAACAACTGATAACTGAAGTATATTGTTTCAGATACTGGATGTAATATACAGCTATCATGACTAATATAAGTAGGAATGGAGGATGGAATACTGAAAGACATCACTATACATCACCTATCCTTACTGCAGGAGGAAAAAAAGAGATACAATCACATTTATTCCTGGTCTTTCTAAACACTGATGATCTTCTCCTAGCATGTTCTTATTTGTCATCCTTTAGAGAAAGGAAGATCCATTCTCTACTTTGCTTCTGTACACAATGTTCTCATTTATAAGTATGGGAAGTAGGTGTTAAATGCTAAAAATGCTGCCAAATGCAACTGCAATAGCAAAGGAAGACATGCTTCCTGTACTTTGAATAGCTATGCAGGAGAAGGATAGCTTTGATTACTCTCTTTTACAAGATTCAACTCCAAAATTCCTTTGATTGTGCTCCTGTTTGATTTATAGGCGTTCTCCTGGGTTCCTGGATATGTTATGCTGCACAAGCCAGGAATTTATCTTCTATATTTGTTGACAATGTCGTGACTTGTAAAGTGTGGGATGCAGCAATTCTGTATCAGTCATTATTGTTGTTGCTGTGTGCCTTCAAGTCATTTCAGACTTATAGTGACCTTAATGCAACCCTATCACAGGGTTTTCTGAGGCAGACCATATGCAACTTGCTCAAAATCACTCAGTAAGTTTCCATGGCTGAGTGGGGATTCAAACCCAGGTCTCCAGAGTCATAGTCCAACACTCAAATACTATACCATACTGGCCCATATCAGTCATACAGTGGCTTAATTCTTAAGCCACAATTCAACAGCTCTCAAGTTTTTGTTCTCTCTGTCCTTTTGTTACCAATTTTATTTTACCCTTCCCATGAGAATAAAGGTAACACATACAAATATGAATAAAGATCTAACTCATCACGTGCATTTTCACAGAAGCAGCTTATATTTACTATGAAAAGTTGAGTGTCACTAGATCATGTACAGCTCTTTGTCTCAGTGAGTTGCCTTTTCACACTACAAAATTATACTGCTATAATAATAATAATAATAATAATAATAATAATAATAATAAAATTTATTTATACCCCGCCCTCTGAAATATCAATCTGGGCAGCTTACAATTATTCCACTTTAACTGCCATGGCAATGTCCTATAGATTCCTGGCATTTGCTGTTTGGGAGTTAAAAAATTTTCAACCAGAAAGCTCCTCACTAGACTACAAATCCCAGGATACCACAGAATGCTACCATAATGCAATCATACTGCTATAACTGTATACTGTTAGAAACAAACTACCCCTTTCTGTCCTCCAGATAATTCCTGTCATCAACATCTGACATAGTGATTGTGGGTTAGGTTTTGATGCAGTAATAACTATCTATAGGTTGTAGTCAACAAATATAGGCAAGGCCAGTGCACAGAAACATTACAAGAAGTTTTAAACTAGTGTCTAGGATTGTAGTCACTTGTGTAGGATTTATGCTTCATAAAATATTTTATGAATGTGTAGGATTTATCCTTCATAAAAGACACCAACTTGTGATTATATATCTCAATGTGCTTTTAGCAATTTAAGTGGTTTTTTAATCATCAAGGTTTTATAATTTTGAAATGTTAGTATTAATTTTGTCTTGCCTGGAAGATTATTTCTGAGGGTGAATTAGAGGTACTGGCCAATATCTGCATTCACTTTGCAAACGGATCTTCTAAGAAAATGCATTGTTAATTAGATCACATGTCCAATAATGTATATGCATACTTCTTCTTGTTGTTGTGTGCCTTCAAGTCGTTTCTGACTTACGGTGGCCTAAAGCCTAAATCTATCATGGCTTTTCTTGGCAAAATCTGTTAAGTGGAAGTTTGCCATTGCCTTTCTCTGAGGCTGAGAGCATGTGACTTGCCAAAGGTCACCCAGTAGGTTTCATCGCTGAGTAAGGAATCAAACCCTTCATCAACTTAAAATAAGTAAAATGGTATCAGCCATGGGGCCAGTATAGAACTCATCAGCAGCACCACATTTTTTCCTTATGGAGGTACAAATGATAATAATGTGAGTATCAACACACTCACATGAGTGGGTATCAACTCATTCTTTATCATCCTAAAATATGTTTTTCTACAGCAACATGGGCATGAGCCTCTTAGGTGCTGATGGCAACTATACACACATCTATTACAACAGAGAGGAGCAGGCTCAGGGTTCCCAGACCTCAGGATGTGGCCCTGAGTCTTGAAACTTCCCTTCTCTTCTCCAATTTCCATGACAAGAGGGAGACATGAATGCTTTCTTAGAAAATGAGCATATTCTTCATATGGTACACTTGGTGGGGGTTTTGTGTTTTTTGTTTTTTTTTAGTGTTTTGTTTTTTGTTCTGTACCACAACAGTTGATACTTAATGTGCCATGCTTAATGGTTTGGCCAGGGACTCTCTCTTGTAATGATACATTATAATTTCACCCTTGTAACATCACCAGCAACTGCCCCCTGTGCTGTCAAAGTAATTGCTTAGATTTTGGTGCTGAAATCTTGCCATAATCGTGATCTGATAACCTTTGGTGGGAGGCTGCCAGAAGCTAGTTTTGGTTCTTTCCATGAAAAGCAAAGGTGGGACAAGGTATCTGGGGGACTGTAACCTCCAGAATTGTAGTCTGAGTGCTGAAGTGCTGAAGTAATCCGTAAAACAAAACTAAACAAGAAATACAAAATCCTGGAAACTTGATTTAATCAAAGCCAATATTCCTTATACAGTTGCCCCTCCCAATTTGTGGGGGATCTGTTCCGGACCACGCCCCACGAAAATGGCGGCCCACTAATATTCGAGCCCCATTGAAATTAATGGCATGCGCGCCTATGGTGAGCGCACAGTGCCGTGCACAGGTGCGCACTGCCATTTTAGGTATGGCAGTTGTTCCCTCCCCATGAAGAGCAAGACCGCAGACCTCAAGTCCATGAACGGGGAGAGACAATTGTACAGGTTTTCATTCTGCAATCCAGATGAGGTTTTAGAAGTTAAAATTTGGATTACTTTCCCATAACAACCCAGTCAACATGGCTAGTGCTTCTGCATGGCCAAAAATTAACATCTCCGAACTGTTCAGTAGCCTTGCACCCCGCATCCCTGGGCATTCAGGCTCCTCTAAAGACTTTTGCACACTTTGTGCTAACATATGCAGAAAGGATTAACCCAAGATTTTTTGCTGCTTAAGGCAAAAAAGCAAGATTTCGCCTTTTGGCTAATCTCCACTACTCCTCGTGTACAACACAACAACAATAACAACAACAACAACAACAACAACAACAATCCCATCAATGTACATGGACTTGTACAAAAAAGTGGAACATACATCCCTGTGCAAGGTCTATAATCTTTTTTTAAGGAATACCGAGTATGGAAGGGACTCATGCAATCTGAATATGCAGAATTGGAGAGCCAGCACAATGTACTGGATGCTAAGACTAACACTCTGGGAGACCAGAATTGTAATTCCCCACAAGGCCATGGAAACCCACTGAGCAAGTCACACTTTCTTAGAATCCTAAAAGGAACACCACTCTGAGCAAATCTAGCCAAGACCCCTCTCCCACCATGATAGATTTGCCTTGGGCCATAAATGAACACCAATTTGAAGGCACACTATTGCAGCAGCAACAATAACAACAATGGTAAAATTAAACTCAAGTTGCAAAAGACTTTAGAAAAAGGAAAAAAAAATAATTGAATTTTTAAAAACAGCAACTGAAGGCTATTTGGAATATACATATAAAATCCTGCCTGAAATTCATGATCAAGGAGCAAAAGATCTACAGAGGAGCCAGACAGGTAGGGATGCTGGGAGAAGCCCCTGGCTGAATGCTCTCATAGAATCATAGAATCATAGATTTGGAAGAGACCACAAGGACCATCCAATCCAATCCCCTGCCATTCAGGAACTCACAATTAAAGCATCTCTGATAGATGGCCATCCAGCCTCTACTTAAAGACCTCCAAGGAAGGAGACTCCACCACGCTCCAAGGGAGTGTCTTCCACTGTCGAACATCTCTCACTGTCAGGAAGTTCCTCCTAATGTTGAGGTGGAATCTCTTTTCCTGTAGCTTGCATCCATTGTTCTGGGTCCTGTTCTCTGGAGCAGCAGAAAACAAGCTTGTTCCATCCTCAATATGACATCCCTTCAAATGTTTAAACAGGGCTATCATATCACCTCTTATCCATCTCTTCTCCAAAGCAAAGCAAAAGCAAAGCAGCTTCATTTATATACCGCTTCATATCACGCTATGGGCCGTCTAAGCGGTTTACAACTGTAAGCTCATTGCCTCCCAACAGTTGGGTACTCATTTTAGCGACCTCGGAAGAATGCAGGCCTGAGTCTAGCCTGAGCCCTGGCTAGTATTGAACTCGCAACCTTGTGGTTTATGAGTGAGTGGCTGCAGTGCAGGCATTTAACCACTGCGCCACCAGAGCTGCAGGTGAAACATACCCAGTTCCCTAAGTCATTCCTCATGGTTTCCAGACCCTTCACCATTTTAGTCGCCCTCCTCTGGACACGCTCCAGTTTTTCAACATCCTTTTTGATTTGTGGTGCCCAGAACTGGACACAGTATTCCAGGTGGGGCCTGACCAAAGCAGAATACAGTGGCACTTCCCTTGATCTTGATACTATACTTCTATTGATGCAGCCTAAAATCACATTGGCCTTTTTAGCTGCTGCATCACACTGCTGATTCATGTTCAACTTGTGGCCTACTAGGACTCCTAGATCCCTTTCACACGTAGTCTGATTAAGCCAGGTGCCCCCCATCCTATATCTATGCATTTCATTTTTTTGCCCCAAGTGCAGTACCTTACATTTCTCTGTGTTGAAATTCATTTTGTTAGCTTTGGCCCAGCTTTCTAATCTATTAAGGTCATTTTGAATTTCCATCCTGTCCTTTGAGGTATTAGCTATTTCTCCTAATTTGGTGTCATCTGCAAATTCGAGAAGCATGCCCCCTATTCTTTCATCCAAATCATTGATAAAGATGTTGAAGAGCACTGGGCCCAGGACAGAACCCTGTGGCACCCCACTGGTCACTTCTCTTCAGGATGAAGAGGAGCCATTGCTGAGCACCCTTTGGGTTTGGTCAGTCAATTAGTTACTAATCCACCTAACAGTTGTATTGTCTAGCCCATATTTTATTATCTTGTTTGCAAGAAAATCACGGCTCGAGTTTGTCAAAAGCCTTACTGAAATCAAAATATGCTATGTCTACCGCATTCCCTTCATCTAGCAAGTTAGTAATTTTATCAAAAAAAAAGAGATCAAATTAGACTGGCATGACTTGTTTTTGAGAAACCCATGTTGACTTTTAGTGATTATGGCATTGCCTTCTAAATGTTCGCAGACTTTCTGTTTAATGAACTGTTCTGGAATCTTTCCCGGTATTGATGTCAGACTAACTGGGTTGTTGGGATGCTCTTTTTTCCCCGTTTGCCCTCCTCCAGTCTGCTGGGACTTCTTCTGTTCTCCAGGAGTTCTCCAAGATTATTGCCAGTGGCTCAGAGATTACGGGGGGTTGTAGACTGCCAGAAATAGTGTAAATTGAGTCCACTTTTAGGGTTAGGGTTAGTGCTAGGGAATCATGGGAATTGTTGTTTTTTTCTGAGACATTGAGCCTTCTCTGTCAGACAGCTCTGGTGCCACAATAAAATACAGTTCCCATGATTCCCTAACCCTAACCCTAACCCTAAAAGTGGACTCAATTTGCACTATTTCTGGCAGTCTGCAACCCCCCTATATTTGCCAGTTCTTTTAATATCCTTGGATGTAGTTCATCTGTTTCTGGAGACTTTAATTCATTTAGGTTAACCATGTATTCCTGTACTTCCTCTTTACTTATTCTGTGCTGCATTTCACCTATTGTGTCCTCTGCTCCATTTTCCTCAGGTTGATCACCCTTTTCCTTTTGTGAGAAGACTGAGGCAAAGAAGGTGTTGAGTAGTTCTGTCTTTTCTCTGTATCCTGTTAGAATTTCTCCATCTTCTCCACACAGTGGTCCTACCATTTCGTTCTTCTTTCTTTTGCTATGGACATACCCCCAAAAGCTCTTTTTATTGTTCTTAACCACTCTAGCAAGCCTGAGCTCATTCTGTGCTTTGGCTTTCCTGACTTTATCCCTACATGTGCTAGCTATTATTTGAATTCCTCTTTAGTGATTTCGCCCCTTTTCCATTTCTTATACATCTCCTGTTTAAAACTTAGTTCAGTTGAAAATTCTTTTGTCATCCAACCTGGTTTCTTGAGATACCTGCCATTTCTCCTTCTCATTGGAACAGTTTGAGATTGTGCCTTCAGTATCTCCCTTTTGAGAAACTCCCATCCATCCTGAACTCCTTTCTCCTTTAGTATTCCTGACCACAGGATCACTGCCAGTGTTTCCCTAAGTTTATTGAAATCAGCTCTCCTAAAGTCTAGAATGAGTGTCTGACTATACCTAGTGTCTGCTTTCCACTGTAGAAGAAACTCCAGGAGAACATGATCACTCTCACCTAAGGATCCTACCAATTACACCCCATTTACCAGGTCATCTCTGTTGGTTAGAATCAGACCTAAAATAGCTGATCTCCTTGTTGCCTCTTCCACCTTTTGGACAATGAAATTGTCTTCAAGGCAAATGAGGAATTTGCTAGACCTTGAAGTATTTGCTGAGTTTCACTTCCAGAAAATATCAGGATAGTTGAAGTCACCCATCTTCATCACTACATCTCTCCTTTCTGAGTGTATGGTCATCTGTTCTAGAAAGGCATCATCCAATTCCTCAGTCTGACTTGGGGATCTGTAGTAGACTCCCACTATAACATCCCTGTTTTTTCCTTCCCCTTTAATTTTTATCCAGATGCTCTCCACCTGATTTTCAGGATTTAAGTCCTAGATCTCTTCACAGGTGTAAATATCCCTGACATATAATGCTATTCCTCCTCTTTTCCTGTTTGGCCTATTTCTCTTAAAATGGTTATACCCCTCTATTCCTACATTCCAATCATGAGACTCATCCCACCAGTTTTCAGTGATGCCTATTATATTGTATTTGTCCTCATCCTTGGTGTTCTGGCTGAATTAATTTATTAAACCTATAGCTTTGTAATATACATTCCAAGTTTCTGAATATTGACTGTATATAGCCAAAGAAGCACCACTTTGTTGGGCTACCTCATAGCAGCTTATTTTGCATTGCTTTTACAGTTGTGCGTGATTAATGGTGCTGGCATTGGAATCTCAGCTGCTCATGCTCATCATGACCTTGCAGGAGATGAAAGCAGGAAGCAGACAGCAACAAAGTTATCCCCTTGCTGTGTCAGAGGTCTGCATGGAAAGGCTGACTGACATCTCAGTTCTTTGTGGGAAATTACCTTCAGGTACTGATTCAGTCTACAGAGTATAACTTTTTGCTGGCAAGAATCACTTCCTATCTTCGTCTATTCCCTGTCCATATTATTGAAGTGGAACTGAAGATCTGACAAACATTTTAAGGGCTGGCATAGAACACATCATTCAAGTCAAAAAGTGATTCATATTGACTTGAGCAAGTTAATAGTAATGTCCATGACTGGATCTACGGTACATGCAGAGAAACAAAACACTCATAGAAGGCAATACAATTCAAGGAGCATTCACCATTTCTCATTTTATAGTAGACACAATGGGCTTTTGTACTGCTTGCACCAAGGAAGACAACATCCCACACAAGCCTAACATATGAGCTAAAATCTCCTATAATTGCTGCAGCAGTTTCTAGACCAAGCTAAAACATAATGAGCACTTGTTTTTGTAAAAATGTATTGTTGTTGTTGTTGTTTTTAATGAGATGAGACATCTCCACGACTCCCTGTCCTCTACTGCTCTGCTTAGGTCCTGTAAACTCATACCTGTGTTTGCCTTAATAGAGTCCATCCATCTAGCATGTGGCCTTCCTCTTTTTTTACTTCCCTCCACCTTTCCTAGCATTATTGTTTTTTATAGTGAGTCATCCCTTTTCATGATGTGCCCAAAGTATGACAACCTTAGTTTGGTCATCTTGGCTTCCAGGGAGATCTCTGGCTTGATCTGCTCTAGGACTATTTGTTTGTCTTTTTGGCTGTCCGGGATCCTCAGCACTCTTCTCCAGCACCACATCTCAAATGCATTGATTTTCTTCCTATCTGCTTTCTTCATTGTCCAGCTCTCACATCCATACATGGTAATAGGGAATACAATGGCTTGTATGATTCTCTCTTTTGTGTTTATATATCTTTGCATTTTAGAATCTTTTCTAGTTCTTTCATAGCTGTTCTCCCCATTCTTAATCTTCTAATTTTCTGGCTGCAGTCTCCATTTCTATCAATGTTTGATCCCAGCTATGAGAACTCTTTTACCACTCCTATTTATTCATTGTCTAGATTGAATTTGTCTAGATTCTCCATGGTCATTATTTTGTTTTCTTCTATGGTCAACAATAGCCCTGCCTTTGCACTTTCTTCCTTGATCTTAGCATTTGTTCCAAGTCTTGAAGGTTTTCTACTAGTATTATGGGGTCATCTACATTTTTGCCCAGTGCAAAAACTAATGCACCCATTCATGACTGGGGGAAGAAAGAGTTGTGAATGGAGCCAAAAATATTCCCTCAAATGTTTTTTCAACTGAAGGAATAGTGCTTGCACTTTGATTTATGATTCTGCCATGTAGTCATATGTGATGGAACTGATTTTATGATAAACATATAGAGACAAGTCAGAGAGAAGATCAAAACATTTGGTTCCATGATGATGTCAGGCAGCCATTGCAGTGATTAATTCCTGCCCTCACTCTTGACATTGTTGTTTTCACAGCATGATCCCAGTGGTTTCTTTGCTAATGAATTCCAGAATCATAGAGTCGCAGAATCACAGAGTTGGAAGAGACCGTAAGGGCAATCCAGTCCAACCCCCTGCCATGCAGGAAATCAAAATCAAAGCATCCCTGACAGATGGCCATCTAGCTTTTATTTAAAGACCTCCGAGGAAGGAGACTCCACCATACTCTGAGGCAGAGTATTCCACTGTTGAACAGCTCTTATTGTCAGGAAGTTCCTTCTAATGTTTAGATGGAATCTCTTTTCCTGTAGCGTGCATCCATTGCTCCAGGTCCTATTCTCTGGAGCAGCAGAAAACAAGCTTGCTCCATCCTCAATCTGACACCCCTTCAAATATTTAAACAGGGCTATCATATCACCTCTTAACCATCTCTTTTCCAGGCTAAACATACCCAGCTCCCTATGTTCTCTCTGTTGA
The DNA here is from genome assembly GCA_026167975.1 of Phrynosoma blainvillii. Taxonomy (NCBI): domain Eukaryota; kingdom Metazoa; phylum Chordata; class Lepidosauria; order Squamata; family Phrynosomatidae; genus Phrynosoma; species Phrynosoma blainvillii. Next base: position 54,851,568 of record JANUYF010000002.1, on the reverse strand, counting down.
CTTCTTTAAAACAGACTAAAAAAATCAGAGAAGCATAGCAGGATATTTGGAAAACAACCATTTTTAAAGACCTGTTTAATTTTTCCAGTCCCATTTTCACTGGTCTCGTATTCTTCCCCTTATATGTACAATACAACCTCTGTATCCATGAAGGGGATACATTCCCAGACTTACCATGGATAGCAAAAATAGTGGATAATGGTGAACCCTGTATTTCTGCTGGAAGTTAACCATAGAGTCATGCTTGAGGACCTCCAGATGCCAAGAAAGACCTTTTTTCCAGAAGCAGGTAAGTGAAACCACAGTTACCAGTCCCACAGATATGGGGCCCATACTGCATTCTAGTATGGTTGTTTCAGGGTCAGCCATTCCCTAGTTGTTCAAAATAGGCTAACATTCAAGTGAAGCACTACATCATGATAAAATGATAGCATCTGATCTTTTAGAATATTGAGAATTCCCAATGAGCTCATATGCTTTCGCCACTCCCTTGCTCCTCACTAGAGCTTGGAAAAATTACTTTTTTGTACTTTAAAGTTGTATGATCCTCCAACTAGCATGGGACATTCATGGAGATCTAGTCAACTACTCACCCTTTCTTTGACATGAACAGACAGATACTTGAAAAGAAAACTGGAATGGAAATAAATAGTCCTACCTCTCATCACTAACAGAACATTATTGAGATGCAATGGTTTAATTAACTGTCAACATCTTTAAAGACTAAATGCATCTGAAAATTATTTTAAAATTATTATTATTATAAATTAAGTAGTAAGTTAAGACTACATTGTTAATGATCCGTTGCTGTGATCTTTCCACTCTTGCTCTCTCTTTTTACTTCTTATTGTGAATTTATTATTTATTATTTTATTATGCATATCTAACCATTCCTTTATTACTTTATCATTGATTGACCTTGCTTTAATTTTTCATTTTATAATGTTGGGCCCTTATGGCTAAACTATTCTGCCCAAAGATGATGATTTATTCTTGTCAAGCAATAAGTCACTGTGAGCGTACTCCCCCTAACAAAACATCTACTTTTGTTTGATTAGAAATTACCCATTCTAGTTTCAGAAACAAATGCTGAAGTAAATATTTATTTCTTGACTTATTTATTTCATTATTTCTAAGGCATCCTCTATCAGTAGATTTCAGGGCAGGGTGCAATCAGTTAAGGCATTTTAAAAACAATTTAAAACTGTTTAAATTATGTACGTGATTCAAATAAGCTAAAACTGGTACATTGTAAGAATCTACAAACTAATGTAAAGGATTAATAAAACAGGAATATATTATCTAGGTGTCAAAATACTGGTATCATTATTGAAGTCATTGAAATTTATTAACTATTATTAAATAAGTAATTACAAAAGAGCAGCCCCATTTAGTACTTGGATGGGAGATCATCAGTGAATACAATTTGCTGTAGGCTGTTGGAGTTGTTTAACTGAAGGCATCCATGGGGTGCGGGTGTTCATATGGAAAACAAAACTAGAGAATGCTTTGCAAGAGTCTAGGACAGGTTTCAGTGCTCTTTTGCTTACTGTATAATAACATCTAGAAGATAACTTGCCATCTACCCCTGCCTTAACAGAATGCTATACGTGTCTGCTCAGAAATAAGTAAGCAAGCCCCTTTGGGTTCAACAGGGATTACTTTACACTCAGTAAAGACTGCAATCTCATATTTACACCTAGGTGTAAATGAGGCAGTTCTCCCCCCCACTTTTCCCCTAACAAAATAGATTTTTAGAATGTTTTCCTTTAGAATGATGAATGACATGTTTAAAACAAGAGTGTTTGTATATTTACTACCCTAATATTATTTCTAAAAACTATATAACATGAACATTTATATGCAAGACAATGCATAGTATCTAATCGCTAATCATCTTGGCATCCACAGTTTGAAACTATGGAAGACTGGAGAAGATGAAACAGTTTTCTCTGTTTTACTAATTTTGATGGTTTCTCCTGCTTGTATTGTTGCTGCCTAATCCTAATAATGTGGCAAAACCAAACAGATTCCTTATAATTCAGGACCTTGTAGCTCCATTTGTAACAAAAAATTAAAAAGGGAATCAGTTCATAACTATTGTCTGAACTATACCATTAATATACCAAACATGTTTATTTGATGACCAAACACAAAATAGCAAGACCAGGCACAAGAAAATTTATTAAATAAAGGCCATTTTATTGACTTATAACCTATTTAAGTGGGTTGAACTTGGGATAAGCAAAAGGGGGGAGCAACCTGATTAGGTCAGTTGTCAACCCGTGTAACATAAAAAAAGGGAATTCAGTTTGTAACTACTGTATGACTGAATACTATGTCGAGTATGATTATTTTATGTCAAACAAAATTGTGTAATGACATCATATTATACCTACCGTATATAATACATTTTATATGTATAAAATAACAAAGAGATTTTCAGTCTGGAAAAGACTCAGTTTTTCCCAAAAGTTCCATCCCTGTGCCACAAAAGGACTTTAAATTTTTAAGAAATTTTACATCTCTAGAGCTCAGATCAGGTGTAATGCCCATGTGTATAAATGCTACACATGCTGGCAGCCTGTGGTCTGAATGGGGAGGGGTTAGATTTATCCTCACCCTGTTCATGCCATAGGCCACTGGTGATATTTTAGAAGCCACCACTAAACTATCTTTTATAAATTTATTCTCTTTTTAATTATTTCTTTTTAAAAACATTAATCACTTCCATTCCTACTGCACTTTGGTGGAGAAGTGAGGTTTCAGCTTGATTCAGGGTTTCTTGATTTATTACTATGTTCTGAGTAACTAAAAATTGCCATGAACAAGACCTGAGGAAGGCATGATTAATGCATGAGCATACAATACCTTGTGATTCAGAGGCCTTTGTTGTTAAGACTAGAACTTACCTAACAGAAAAATTACCACTGTTTCCCACAGCATGCACTTGAAGACAAATGCCACCACATGTAATTTGGTTGGTTTGTACATAAATCATTCTCTAACTCCTTCTCTGCTGATGCTTTGTGGTGATATCTCAAGAATGAGATCTAGTGCTGGTGCTATCTGATACTATTTGGTGCTGGTGCTGTCTCAGGAAAAGGACGATCAAGCTATTAACAATATGTGCATAAAAGACACTGTTTGTATATGAGAACCTCCAGTTTCTTCTTGGTCATACAAGCAGAATTGCAGAAATAAAGGGCACTTTGGCGCTACATGGTAAACCATTCATTATGATCAATGATCTGCAAATGTGCTTACTGTCCTCTATTTGGCTGCCAAATAGGAACAATCCTTTAAAATAAAGGAAATTTGACAAAAATGCAGACATTTTTATCCTTAAGTCTTAGAACACTTGCTTTGGTATCTAAATATATATATATAGACTAGCTAATTACTACCAACCTCAACCAAATTGTCCTTTGATCTATAAAATATGTATCTGACAGCTCAGATTTTATTTATTAAGGATTCACAGCTTATATTAAATATGTTTGGACTGTCAACTTACCGGTTGCTGATACTGCAAGGATGGGTGACCCAGGTTCTGTGCTTGCTGTGGCCTAACTGGCAGGTTCTTTCACTTCTCCTATAAGGACAGAAGTGGATTCAGATAATGTGGAGGGACAGTGTTCCAAATGACTTAAGAAAGAAAACAGGAACAATCAGTTTGTTCCTCTCTCTCTCCCTCTCTTTTTCTCAGATGAGTTCTGTACCTTCAGAAAGAAGGAAGGAAGGGAGGGGAGAGGAAGTCAACAACCCTGAGCTTTCCTGCAAAAAAATAAGGAAACGGCAGATAGCCATCTCATTTTCTCTCAAACAAAATGTTTGGAAAAATAAATATCACCAAACCAAAAGAAATTCCTCAAGTATTATATCTTTATGATGGATTTCATAGGCTGTAATTTATAACTCAATGGGTGGAATGCCATCAAAACAAACACAATGTTCCAAAAGCAGAGTGTTGCTTGAGGAGTAAGATGTTTGTATCTAGAAACATTTAGCTGCCTTAGCAGTGAAAATATATAAGGTGACAGACAGACAGAAGAAAATATCTTGGTGTACACAGTTAAAACACAAAGCCTCTCTCATTACTGATCAAAATAAACACTTGTGAACACACACATATACAGTAATTTCAAGTGCCTGTCTGCCTGACGTTTATACTTATAAATCCACATTTGTTGTCACCTAGGACCAAAACAAATACCATAACAATGTTTTGAACTTATCTGTCAATGACTTCATATACCTCCTGAACAAATACTTGGAATTCCTGTAAAAACATTTTTGCTATAGAATGCATACTTATAATCAATTTTGTGAATCTTTGCATGTGTGTCTGTGTGTATATATACCAGAATGTCAACATATGACTCTGAGTGAGAGAGGAGACAGAAAAAGGAAGAGTGAGATCTGAACAGATAGATCCCAACTGCAACCATGAGCATTAGTCCCATGTGTGTGACTAATTTATAGATAAAATATCAGTTAAGTTGGAAATGTTTTAATGTAAAGGGCAACTTAATTGCATTTGCTATTAGCTTTAATTGACAGATTTAAGTTGGAATTTCAGCACTAATATAACTCCAGAGTTAAGTTATTTTTTTAAATTATTTTTATTGATTTTCAAGTCTTTATAAGATAGTCAAACATTACAGTGCAATATAATAACAAATATAACAATAAGTATAGGATGTGATGTTACTCAGTGATCATTAGTTTGCAGAATTCCATGAATGGGATTCATCTGGAGTCAGTTCAGTCTTTGTGTTGAGTTGTAAAGGGTACTTCCAGAAGTTGCTGTGAGAGTTCAGAGGTTGGGGGTGGTGTGAAGGTTCATTTACAAACACAATAAAGAGTCTTCAATCCTCATTAAAAGTGTCCTGTTTTGAATGTCCATTACAAAGTCTCGTTGTAGTGGAAAGTTTCTCCATTAACCATAGGTTCCATACCCTTTCCCAACAACCTTCAATAGACAGATCCCCATGTTTCCGACATTTAGCCACCTCAAGTCTTGCAGCTGCGATGAAAAAAGCGTTCAGTTTTCTATACTTAAACGTGGCATTTCTATCAATAAATATCAAGAGTAAAATTTTGTCCAGGGCTGGACAAAAGTACAGGGTTTGATGTGTAATACATAAGATCTGGTGTAGAACGAGGAGCCAAAATTCCTGTATCTTGGTGCATTCAACCCACATGTGGATATAGGAGCCAGTATCCTTGCACCCTCTCCAGCAGCTCATTGGGTGACTCCATACCATTTTTGGATAGCAGGATGGGGGTAAGGTACCACTTATGTATAGTTTTGAGGAAGTTTCCCTTGTGGCTGCTGACCTAGACTTAAATGAGGGTGAGGACCATATATGTGTCCATGTGGATTCTGGTATTGATAGCTTTAATTCCAATTGCCAGAAAGAATGGACAGAGTGGCCCTTTCCATATGTGTGTTCCAGCAACTGGATTATATGCCACAATTCCTTTAGTCTGGGCTGTAGTTTTTTTTTAGAAAAAGTATTGTATTGGGTAAGTGGCCGTGAGAGTTCCCTGATAGAGCCTATTCTTGACATGGAGGTAAATTGGTGCATTTGGAACCAAGTTAAGTCTCTAGTTTGGAAGGATGCTTTTAAAATATCAGGAGATTTAGGTTTTCCAACTGCAAATAGATCAGCAATATATTGGTGGCGCAGTGGTTAAATGCCTGTACTGCAGCCACTCACTCATAAACCACAAGGTTGCGAGTTCAATACCAGCCAGGGCTGAGGCTCGACTCAGGCCTGCATCCTTCCGAGGTCGCTAAAATGAGTACCCAAATGTTGGGGGGCAATCAGCTCACAGTTGTAAACCGCTTAGACATCCCATAGCGTGATATGAAGCGGTATATAAATAAGCTGCTTTGCTTTTTGCTTTTATAAACACCTTCCTGTTTCCAGGTTCTATCGGGGAGGAACTGACCATCTCTTGGAAAGTTTGGGTGTAAGAAGAAGGATTTCAAGGGGAAAGGGTTGGGAGCAAGGGCATGCCTCCATTTATTCCAAACTGTGAGAGAATTATGAAGAAAGGGATTGATAATTGCTTTAAATTTGTGTTTTGTGGTCTGATTATGAAGGAAAAAAGCTTCTATTGAATTGAATTTGCCAATTTCCAAGCTAACCCATTTCGTGGAATCGTCATCCTTGATCAGTTGTACAATTTGGCTTAATTGGAAAATATGAAAGTAAAGTTCAATATCTGTGACAGCCAGTCCACCATCGGTAGAGGCAGTGTGTCTGATGTGTTTAGAGAACCTAGGTCTTTTTTTTTTATTATTAAAAATAAATAGGTTAATTTTGCAAACCTGGAAGAGGAGGGGATCAATGGAATATTTTGGAACAAGAAAAACAGGCGGGGAAGCAAAAACATTTTGACTAAAGCAATTCAGCCCAGGATGGAAAGTTTTAGTGTTTTCCATACTTTCAATTTTTGTGTCATTCACTAGGTGAATGAATTGTAATTCCTGGATATAAGTTTTTGAGTGTCTTTAGTTATGATTATTCCTAGATAGGTAAAACTTGATGAATGGATATGCAAGTTTGTGAGGGATTGCCAATGCTGCTGCTGCTGTTGGTGGGATGCATTCAGGGTCATCATGGTAGATTCATCAAAGTTAATTTGGAAACCTGAGAATTTGCCAAACACTTCTAATACCTCTTTAAGTGAGGGAAATTATGTTTCTAAGTTTTGTTTTTTTTTAAAGCATATCATCTGCGTAAAGGGGAGCTTATGAATTTGGCCATTAATATTGAGCCCAGTTATACTTGTTTCAGATCTGATGAAACTTGCTAGGGTTTTAATCATTAGGTCAAATAAAAGAGGCAACAGTGGGCATCCATGCCTAATTCCCCTAGTAAGGGTAAAGGGTGTAGACTCATACCAATTGACTAAAATTGTTGCCTCTGATCTATCACAGATGTGGCACAACACTCCAATAAATCTTTGGCCAAAATTCATTTCTTTTAATATACCAAAAAGATACAGTCATTCCATTTAGCTGAATGCTTTGAAAGCATCCAGTGATAGAAGCGCCAGAGGCATTTGCAATTGCTTGTCATAGTGCAGGATGTTTAATACCCTACAGATCGGGTTTGCTAGTCGCCTACCTGGCATGAAGCCCACCTGGTCAGGATTGACGTACTCGAAGATAAACTCATTTATCCTAGTGGCCATAATTGAAGTAAATAATTTGGCATCCTGGTTAAGGAGAGCTATGGGGCAGAAGGATTTAGTTTCAGGACTGTCCTCTTTTATTTTAGGAACTGGGATTATTCAGGTTCTGTGCTACGACATGGGAACAGGATCTCCATTAAGCACAGAATTGAAAAAAATAGGAGATGGGGTACAAGCTGATGATAAAGGAGCTTGTCAAATTTATCTGAAAATCCATCTGGACCAGGTGATTTGGCTGGTTTGAATTTATCAATTGCTTTTTTAATCTAAACTAATTGGATAGGTTTGTTCAGGAAGATTTGGTGAGGTTTGATTTTTTTCCTAGATTCAGTGATTTTACAAAGCTATCCATTGGAGTACCTTGAGGCAACTCTTAAGTGTAATTGGAATAAAAAGCTCTAAATTCCTCTAGTATTTTGTCTGGGGCTGTTACCACAGTTTTGTTGTGGGAAGTAATAGTGGAAATAATATTTTTCCTAGCCTTGCATTTAACTGCTCTGGCCAGGAGGCATGAGTTTTTGTTGTTAAACTCATAATACGCCTTGGTATAATGTAGGGCAGTTTGTATGTTCCTAGCATCTATTGATGCTAACTCTGTCTTTTTCATTTGGAATTGGTGAAAGATCTTAGAATAAGGGCCTTTACAGACTGCCAGAAATAATGCAGCTTGAGTCCACTTTAACAGCCCTGGCTGCTAGGGAATCATGGGAACTGTAGTTTATTGTGGCACCAGAGCTCTCTGACAGAGAAAGTGCAATGTCTCAGAAAAAACTACAATTCCCATGATTCCCTAGCACTGAGCCAGGGCAGTTAAAGTGGACTCAAGGTGCATTATTTCTGGCAGTCTGTAAAGGCCCTAAGTGATTCTTTGTGGGTATATGACAACTGAGCTATGTCTTGAAGGAGTTTGGTTTTGGTGGCATCTTTGAGCCTTTTATGTATGGCTCCCTTTTCCTATTTTCCAAGTAAAACTGCTTAATTTCATCTTGAATCTGGGTTTTGTACTTTTTGTTAGTAAAAAGGCTGGGGTTAAACCTCCAAATGTGAGGTTTCTGTGAGTCTGGGTTTAACTGCCAGGTCAGCACTGTGGCTGAATGGTCGGAATAGACTATAGGTTCTATCTGGACATCAATGACATTGGAAAGGGATGATTGCAAAACAAGGAAGTAATCAATTCTACAGTAAGTGTGGTGTGTGTGTGTGTGTGTGTGATAGAAGGTGTAATCCCTAGCTGATGGGTATAATGTTCTCTATGGATCTAACATCCCTTCTTTAGATATAAGGTCCACAATTGGGGACAGCTTTCTTTTAGCCTTGAAAAGATGGTGGGGTTTGTTCATCTTATAGTCAAGCACCTCATTTGCATCTCCCCCAATAACAGTGGTCCCTTCTGCCATCTCCCTCAGGGTTTGTAGGAAAGACAACATAAAAGCTTGTGGATTAGAGCTGGGAGAATAAAATATTGCCAACATGAGAGGCTATGGTTCCTTTCAAAACTGGAAAGCAACCAGATGGGTCATATATTATCATGTCAGGCTGGAATGGGCATAAATCAGGGGAAAGTATTGCTACTCCCCTTGACTGAGTCACCTGTAGTGTATTGAGTTGCAAAGAGGGACCTGGGGAGGATATTTCCCATCCCTTTCCTATAAAGCAAAGCAAAGCAGCTTCATTTATATACCGCTTCATACCACGCTATGGGGTGTCTAAGCGGTTTACAACTGTGAGCTCATTGCCCCCCAACAGCTGGGTACTCATTTTAGCGACCTTGGAAGGATGCAGGCCTGAGTCAAGCCTGAGCCCTGGCTAGTATTGAACTCGCAACCTTGTGGTCTATGAGTGAGTGGCTGCAGTACAGGCATTTAACCACTTGCCTACCCCTGCTTTAGTTCATGATTAGAGTACAATAGTTTAATTTATTCTAAGATTAAACTCTTTTAAACCAAAAAGAAGCAATTGCAGCTTGGAAGGGTGGTTTTCTTTGCATCTGGACAGTCCATTTGTGCTTTACACTAGACATGACAGAGAAGTTCCCTATTTCATTCATAAAGCTGCATTTTGAAGCTTTTAATTATGGGGATTTTGTTGAGAATCACAAAGAAAGAAGAGATGAGATAGTTATAAAGGAGGGGGAAAGGAAAATATTTGAATGGTTTTGGTGAAGTGGATGAGAAATGGGGTTTTCAAACATTCATGCAGTTGTTTCCCTTTCTCCCTGGCTCAAAACAGGGACAATGAGTGAATGAGATGTAATAGTGACTCATCCTCCTTCTAACATATATGCAATTGAATTATACAAACAAACACACACACACACACACACTTAATAACTATTAACTGTACTCATTAACCCTTTTCTGTTAATGTTCCTGTCTTTAATATGATGCACTGTCAGTATTCTTTAAAGGCAAAGACTGGCAAGTGTGATTATCCAGATGCTTTCGTGTAAGTCCCATGTAAGTCCTGTGATTTCTCACCTTTCTTTAAGTTGGCTAGAGCTTATGGGCATTAGAGTAAAAAAAAACATCTGGAAAGCCAAGAGTTCCTCTCACCTTCTTTTTAGGGTCAGGTCAGGTGAACACCTTCAAAGGTTCTTCAGGCATCATCCAGCCAAGCAGAGGTAGTCACAGGCCAAGATGCAATCATACCCTGATGGAGCAAAATTCCATGCTGGAGTCAATGTGGTGTAGTGGTTTGAGTGTTGGACTATGACTGGAGAACAGAGTTTATATTTCTGTTCAGCCATGAAACCCTCTGGGTCACACTCTCTTGGCCTCAGAGGATGGCAATGGCAACCTCCCCTCTGAAGAAAATTGCCAAGAAAACCCTGTGACAGATCCACCTTAGGTTTCCATATGTTGGAAATGACTTTGAAGGCATACAATAACAACATGCTTCTTTTTATTATTTTTTAAAACTTTTTATTCAGTTTCAAAATATAATTGCAAAAGAAAAAAGCAAACAGAAAGAAGGGAAAAGAAGCATGAAAAGGTAAAACAAAACTATATAGAATATTGTCACATTCTGAATATAGACACTGATATAATTTGATCATATGTCCAAATGAAAGATTGGATTTAGTGTCAATAGAACACAATTCTTGTTCATAATAATTAGATCAATACTGTCTATTTCAGCACTTCTGGCCTTTCCAAGCAGAGGGGGAAATCTTTTGCCTCTGCTTTCAGGGAAGGTTACTGCAAATGTTCTTCTATCTGACTAATTATAATATAATTTGAATGTTGCAGCAACTAATAACTTGTGATATCTCCTGCAATATGCATGGCTGCTCTTTGCAATGAGAGCTGCAGAGCTGGAGCCATTGTAATTTGAATCACATTTCTCCAACCTTATGACTTGATGGACTTGAACATCCATCCTATCTAGTAGCAGAGACAATGGCTATGCTGACTGGGGAAGACAGGAAATCCCAACACATCTGCAGATCACCTGGGATAAGTCAATTGTGATCCATGTTTTCAGTAAGCTTCTACAGGGAACACAACTGGCCTTTGATTCAAGCAAACAGTGGGGCAGGTCACCCCCAAATGGTAAGTGAGGCTCTATGCCTCTTGAACCATGGAGGATCAGTGGCAATGGGGGGTCAGAGTATATGGCTTATATAGCTATTTCATTGAGTACCTGTGGAAGAGTCCTAATGCCTTTGCAAGAAATTTGGAATGATTTTCAAGGGATTCTATAGTTCGTTAATTACCTAATGTTTCCTTTATATTTTTTTCTGTCTGCTATTACAGATATCATACTGTGCTCATCAAGGCAAATTTATAAATGTGGGAGGAAATTTAAGAGTAGATGCCATAAAAGAAAAAGAAGAAGAATTATGACTTGCAACCTAATGTTTTGTTCCCTGAGCAAGGCAAATTGGCACTTTCTCACATGAAAATAAAACAGATGATTCACACAACTCTTTTATGAGAATAAAACCTATTGGTTTGATACATCTAAGCTCATTATAGTTATGGAACAATAGAAAAACAAAAAGTAATAAAGGCTTTACCTCTTTACTTCATCAAAAGAATGGAGACCGATTGCCATCTTACAAGTCAATGTTACACCTGTCTCCTTTCTGTTTTCAGTTTGAATTCAGGTTGTATACAGAGTTGGCAGAATTCGTAAAGATTTGGTTTTGAGTCTTCTGGTGTTTCCTGGTCACAATTTCTATATTTTTGGCACAAGTGTGTTTTCTTTTCTTTTCTTTTTCAGAGTTTCATGAGGGTTTGGGGTGAATAGAAAAGCTCTACCCACAAATAGTGGAGTCAGGTGAATTTTTTGTTATGATGAGGCTAATATTTCTCTATGTGAAATTATATCAGGATGGCCAACACCGGCTGGTGGCTACATTTTTTTTTCAGTGAATGGAACAGTTTTTGGTCTGTAACTCCTATGATCCCCCAGCCAGAGGATTCTAGCTCCAAAATTAACATTTCCAAATTATGAATAAAATGGAACCATTAGAATTATCTCCCTACCTATCGTGGATTTTCTTAACGGTATATTTTTATATTCTGGCATTTTAAAAATGGACCATTTTATTGACATGTGCAGCAAATGAACTGATGGCAGCTTCAAAACAATTATCATCAGTAGCTAAAAGAGGTCATCAACAAGAATAATTATGTAGGTGAAAATAAGAGTAGAGCCTTTAGGTCTGTAGCATTTCCTCAAAATGTACAAAAGCCAAAACATATTAAAAGAAGGCATTTTTGAAGTGCCATCTGCTTATACCAGCATTATTTAATGAAAGCGAATTTTGCTGAAGCTTAAAGCAAAGGGTGGGGGTGAGGAAGCTCATTTACCGGACACAGCTTAGACAAGTATTGGAAAACTTAGCACTGGGCTCCCCCCTCCTTTTTTTGTCTGGCTTACTGTGAACAAGTATAAGCATTTTTAATCAGATAATGCTATCTTTGTCCATCATGAAATACATAATAATATTAAAGCATAGTAAGAACAAGAAAGCAAACAGATCTATACCTTTTGTCACAGTGACAGTTTTATTTTTTATAGCTGAACATTTCTTTAAATAATAAAAAGTGGCTAAATCAAGTTACGGTATATTTCACTTTCAATAAAATAAACTAATTTTAAAAAATGCCCAACACTTGTGAAAGTGTCATGGGCATTTCCCCCTGATTTATGATCTCCTTTTACCATCCAACCCACTCAAGATGTGGGGGGCAGGGGGTGGGGAACACTATCTATATTTTCTGTCTTTGATCTTCCATAAGGTCTAAGTGAAAGTTCAAGCTCGTAATATGAAATGTGCATGATTTTTACAAGGAGACCAAAACTATAATATCACTAAACTTATACTGGTGCCTTCAAATTATACTTTGAAAACCACAGATCTGGTGCTGGAAGAACCATCATGGAAGAATAATATGGACCTGTGGCAGATGTTGACAAAGTGCACCCTGTGAACCATTTTGTGGTGCCATGGGTCAAAACATGCTCCAAATGCCCCCCAAATGCCCTCTAGAGGGGCAGAGGCATTTCTGCCATATTTTGGAGGATCCTGGGCCAATTTACTTTACTTAGGGAAATGGGACAAGGAACATTTAATCCAGCCTACTTGCTTATAGCCAGAAGGAGAATACAGAGCAGAGTGGAGGATGAGCCCTAGCACCACAAAGACTGCAAGGAAAGGAGTTAGCCAACCAAGAGCCTTATTGTACTCTTTTCTTGTGAGCGGTCAGACAGGAAAAGAAGGTGGCCACACTGCTCCCTGCCATTTCTTTCCATTCTGTGTAGATGAAACTGACTTGATTTTTCAACTGTGCCAATTTTTTCTCTTAAATGCATGACTCTGTCTTTTGTGTGATTAAATGCATATATGTTCCTTTTATGTGATAGGGTGCTCTTGTGTCCTCCATCGTTCCTCTACCATTGCCCTGGAATACATGCTTTGGGGGGGGGGGGCGAAAACAAACTTGTAGATTAGTCATGCATTGTCCTGGTGGAAAGTTCCATAAAGCTGTTATATTGTGAGGCTAAACTATTAACACACTATAATATTGCAATATTATAATGTATTAATATTTTAATACACACACTTAATATTTTAGCATGCAAGCACATTAATATTTTAGATGGCCCAATGGAAAGAGGGTTTTTAAAATTAAATTAAATTAAACATGCCACAAAAGTTGTCTTTGCCACCCAAGCACCAGACATGATCTCTGGATTCCCTGCACAGATCTGCTGGGGAGTCTTTGAGAGAAGAATAAGCTGGCCACCCCCACATCCCACCCACTAATAGAGTTTTCATGGAAGGAAACACAATGAGTGTTCTGCAGCACAAAATGTTAATGTTTGGTAGCGAGAAAGGGGACCATTAATGGATTATTTCCATTATGAAAAAATATACATTTGCAATAGTGCTATGACAGGGTTGTTGTTGTTGTTGTTATGCAGCCCTTCTCCCAACACTGGGACTCAGGGCAGCTTACAACATTAAAAAACAGTACAATTAAAAGCATACAAAAATGATACCAGGACATCAACAATGTCATGTGCAGTAGGGCATAATTGCTTGCAGTGCCAATGTGTCACTATGATGCTATAGTAACAGGATGCAGTAAGGCCCCATGTGAATACATAGACCTCCTGAAGAGTCTTTGAAGTTGCAGCAACAAATCAATTAAGCCATACAAATGGTAGGAAATTGCTACTCTGACAGCTGACCTGGAGATCTGCACACAGTCCTTTAATCTAGCTTGGAGCTGAGCTCACCCAAACTTGCACCTTGTCTCTCATCTGGAGATGATCTATGAAGACTGGATCATCCTACCCTTCCACGGTTTCCCCTCCCCTTGCTCATCTATGGAGTTTATGACACGGGAGGGATCCCATACAAAAATGGGATTTAAATGGGAGGGAGGGGGGAACGCAAAAGCGGATTGATTTTCAGATGACGTCTGACATTAACCTGGACAGAAAGTGGGGGAAAACCACAAAAGTGATTGATTTTCAGACAACATTGGGGTTAATGAGCATTACCGCGACGTTAACTCGGGCAGAAAATCCCAAAAGTAAAAAGCGGCACGTTTTGTTGACTTTTTGTCCAGGTTAATGTCGTGTTAATGCTCATTAACCCTGATGTGCCTAAAAATTTTGTGGGTTTTTCCTGGGTTTTAAATCCCATTTCTGCACGGGATTTGAGCACTTTGCCTCCCACGTGATAAACTCCTAGGACAAGGACAAAGAATAAACAAGGACAAAGGAGAAAAACATCTTCAATTAACAAAACCATTATGATGCTAATTTGACTTTTTCAAAATCATGGAAATTAATAGGAAAAATCAGTAGGGATTCATGTAGTGGATGCATGTTTTTGCATGATGGCAGCACTGGAAAACACTGAATCTTTGACTTTTACATTTGAGGCCTTGCAGACAGATGTGATTGGTCAGTTGGTAAGGAAACCTGTGTTAAAGAGTGTTTGCAAATTCAAGAGGATCTAATTTTACTTTTGTTGGGTGGGGCATCCCTCATACTCATTTCTCTATGCAAAGGGGTCTTGTTGTACCTTTGCAGCTAATTCAGTGAATCAAATTGTAGCATTAACTTTGTATCTATCAACAAACACTAGTGCATCAGGTTGAACAGAGACAGTGGTTTCCTGGCACTGTACACATGCTGTAATACTAGTTAACACCCCAGCCTCATAAGGGTTCTCTTTATGGTAGTGGCAGGTAGCTAATGCTTATTATTAAGCATTATAATTGGTCCATAGGAACACCTTAACCGTGATCAGATAATTATAATAAAAGCATTATAATTATCCTTGGTCCATAGGAACACCTTAACCGTGATCAGAAAGCCTATCCGGAAAATGACCCATATCGAGTGTATGTACGTTAGCCTGAAGACCAGGGATAGTTTAGGGATTCTGTTGGTATACCGGCCACCCCGTTGCTTAACAGACTCCCTAACCGAGCTGACCACTCTGGTTTCTGAGTTGTTGTTGGAGTCACCCAGACTTTTGGTTATGGGCAACTTCAACATCCCACTCGAAACCAGTTTACAAGATCTAACTGGCACGGCTTGGGAGTTCATGGATACCATGACAAACATGGGCCTATCCCAGTTGGTCGACGGGCCCACACATTGTGTTGGCCATACCCTCAATGCAGTCTTTAGTACAGAGCAGGAACATCCGTGGGCGGAGGTTAAAAAAAATTTCTGATCAAGGCAGAACTAAAGGCTATTGTCTGCCCTCCCAGGGGTGGCGGACCCATTAGAACGGTCCGCCCTCGAAGGCTAATGGATCCAATTGGCTTCCGAAAAGCCTTAGAGGATTTAATGGTTGGTGACACCGGTGATTCTGTCAAAGCCTTGGTGGATGCTTGGAACACCAACCTCACCAGGGCTATTGACACAATCGCTCCCAAGTGTCCTTTCCGGCCCGCCTTAAACCGTAAGTCCTGGTATACAGAGGAGCTCAGGAGGATGAAGCGAGCCGGACGACGACTAGCGCACGAATGGTGAAGGACTCGTCTCTTATCAGACAGTACTCGCCTTAGGAAGCACCTTGATTCCTATAGGGAGGCTTTACGTGCAGAGCAGAAATCTTTCTGTTCTGCACGTATTGCGACTGCAGAGTCTCACCCGGAAGAGCTGTTTAGGGTGGTGGGGGAGCTGATGAAGGTTTCCCCTGCGCCAAACCCCCTGCTTAACCTGACGACAGCCTGTTGCGAGGCATTTAATACATACTTTGCAGATAAAATCTCTCGGATAAGGGCCAACTTGGACGCCAGTGTTCTGGCAGAATCCGTAGACGAGGTATCCAGCAACTCTGTTGATGGCATTTTACTGGATCAATTCCAGTCTGTGAGTACCGATGACGTGGACAAGCTGCTTGGAAGGATGAGGAAGACGACTTGCCCCCTCGATCCTTGTCCATCATGGTTGGTCGTCTGGGGGGGACGGGACACAATCAACGCGTCACTCAGGAAGGTAGTATACCATCTTGCTTAAAGGAGGAGGCGGTTATGCCACTCCTGAAAAAACCTTCCTGGACCCCCTGGATAGAAACAATTACAGACCAGTCTCCTTGCTTCCTTTTCTGAGCAAGGTGATCGAGAGGGCAGTTGCTTCCCAACTCCAAGCAGTCTTGGATGAAACCGATTATCTTGATCCATTTCAAACCAGCTTCAGGACAGGATATGGAGTGGAGACTGCCATGGTTGCTCTGACCGATGACCTCCGCCTGGGCATCGACAGGGGTAGTGTGACCCTGCTGGTGCTCTTGGACCTCTCAGCGGCCTTTGATACAATAGATCATGCCATCCTCTTGGATCGCCTGAGAGAGTTAAGAATCGGAGGCACTGCTTTGCAGTGGTTCCATTCCTTCTTCTCGGGCAGATCCCAGAGGGTGAGGCTTGGGGACAGTTGCTCTTCTAAAACTGAGCTTAATTGTGGCGTCCCTCAGGGCGCCATCCTGTCCCCGATGTTATTTAACATCTACTTGAAGCAGTTGGGTGAGATCATTCAGAGGCATGGAGCGCGGTGTCTTCAGTACACTGATGACACCCAGATATACTTCTCCATGACTAGATCATCGGTTCAGACTTCAGATGGCGTCTCGCCTCTTAATGACTGTCTTAGAGCGGTAATGGATTAGATGAGGAAAAACAGACTGAAGCTGAATCCAGACAAAACAGAGGTACTCACGGTTACAGGCCCAAAACCAGGTCTGGGAATACAGCCTCCAGTCCTGGATGGAGTCACACTCTCCTCTAAGGACTGTGTTTGAAGTCTGGGGGTACTCCTTGATTCGTCGCTTCACATGACTAGTCAGGTGAATGCGGTTGTCAGGAGTGCCTGCTATCAGCTTCAGCTGATACGCCAACTGCGCCCTTATCTGGACATGAGGGATCTGGAAATTGTGGTACATGCCCTGGTAACCTCACATCTGGATTACTGCAATGCACTCTACATGGGGCTACCCTTGTGCCTAACCCGGAAACTACAACTGGTGCAGAATATGGCAGCCAGGTTAATCACAGGAACATCTAGAGGGGAGCACATAACACCGGTGCTGAAATCCCTCCACTGGCTGCCAAATAGTTTCTGGGCACAGTACAAGGTGTTGGTTTTAACCTTTAAAGCCCTACATGGCTTGGGTCCATCTTATCTTAGGGACCGCCTCTTCCCGTATGATCCCCCCCGAGCCTTTCGGTCCTCTGGGAGGAATCTGCTACAGCCAATAAAAACCAGGCTGTCTCAGACCTCCCAGAGGGCCTTCTCTGCAACCGCTCCCAGACTTTGGAATGGCCTGCTGGACGAGATCCGTCTCATTACTACTCTTGCTGCTTTTAAAAAGGCAGTAAAGACAGATCTCTTCCATCAGGCCTTCCCAGAATAACAGCTGTCTGTTGGGAGATGAGTTTTTATCCTGTAGGCATAACTGATTCCATGTTGTTGTTTTATTGTTTTACGGCATAGTTACATTTTAACTTTCTCTTGGTTTAATTCTGTTTTAAGGGGTTGGGAGGGTGGATTGTGGGATGGGGGAATGTTTTAACTTTGTTTGTTTTTAAATGCTGTAACCCGCCCCAATTACCGCGCAGAGGGGCGGGCTATAAATAAAAAATAATAATTGTTATTATTATTATTATTATTATTATTATTATTGAAAAGAGGGAGGCATAGCAAACCTTCTTTTGAAGATCTTTTACCTATGATGTTACAATCCAATATGACACAAGTGATAGTGCCAGAAGATCCCAGATCTAATGGCATTCAACAACCTACTGGGGCAGAGTGGTAGCTTTGTGCTAATGACAAAACTGGATTCAAGATGAAGGGATATTCAGTTCTTGAGGTACTCAGAGGTGAAAGGAAAGTCCAAAGCTACACAATATGTACTATAGGAACAGAG
The DNA here is from genome assembly GCA_026167975.1 of Phrynosoma blainvillii. NCBI lineage: Eukaryota > Metazoa > Chordata > Lepidosauria > Squamata > Phrynosomatidae > Phrynosoma > Phrynosoma blainvillii. The sequence continues at coordinate 54,833,450 of JANUYF010000002.1, read as the reverse complement.
AAGCACCGATCAGGGGGCACTAGACGTAGGATTTTATCGCACAGATAATAAAACCAGCTTACTTGAGCCAGCTTAAAATCTAAAATGGGTGGCAGGTTTTACCTGTATTGCACCTAAAGTTAGAATTGTTCATGCTATTGTACTTCCAATTTCTATGTATGGTTGTGAAAGCTGGATGGTGAAGAAAGCTGATAGGAAGAAAATCAGTTCATTTGAGATGTGATGCCGGAGAAAAGTTCTGTAGATACTCTGTACTGCAAAAAAACAAATAAATGGAACTCAAAGCAAATCAAGCTGGAACTCTCTCTAGAAGCCAAAATGACTTGTGGACATATCATGAGATGGCATAACACAGTAGAAAAGACAATGATGCTTGGGAACGTAGAAGGCAGAAGAAAAGGGGAAGACTGCATTCCAGATGGATAGACTCAATCAAGGAAGCCACGGCCCTGAGTCTGCAAGACCTGAACAGTGTTGCTAATGATAGGGTGACCTGGTGGTCTCTCATTCATAGGGTCACTATAAATCAAAATCAATTTGATGGCAGTTAACAAAAACTGACATGGTAATTATTCTAAAATAATAATTGTTGTTCTGATTGGCTGGAATAATCAGTATGATCAGTCCAAGAAACACAGCTGTGTTTCAGTTGGTTTGAATGGCTTTAATAACATCATTACATAGGCCTGAAACAGATAGACAAAATAGAGCAGTTTTTTACTGCTTTGGGGGCATAGTATTTAGACAACTCACACCGCCAAAGTGGCCAGAAGCTGTTCCAAGGCTGCCTAGGATAGCCCGAAGCCACCAGCAAAAGGAGCAGATTTAATCTATTCTTGCTGGCAGCTTCTTTGGGACCATGGCAGCGGCCCGCTTCAGAAGCAGACCATCCTGTCATTGCAATCCTGGAGCAATCGCGTCTGGAGCAGCCAGGGATTGCTCCTTCTGGACTGTCTGCTTTGGCCTAGAGTCAACATTGTTGGCTACACAGTATCATGATATCACGTGAAGTATGATTAGTGCAGTTCATCGAGAAAAGTGCAACCATGTGGACTAGCAAGGAGGGAAGGGGGACTTTCCAGTTTTCTAAAAGGGCTATATATACATAGACTTTGCCAATGGTCCAAGAAAGAATGCACACATACCAACTGTCATCTGTTTATACAGTTCATCTTCCAGGTTGGGATACACATTCACTCAGATACATGCTTAGATATGTTTTTTGGTGTGTTGTCTTCTTTATTTTCAAGAATGTTAGATACTGCATAGACACACTCTTTTTTTTAAAAAAAAAAATCATGTTACAAAAAGCCAGCATTTACATGAGCCATGCTCATTATGCGCAGTATGAATTATTTTAATTCCATTGGGACAAAAACACTATCAATAAGGGGTTGTGTGTAGTGTCAAAATGTGCATGAAGAGCTGGCTCCAAAATCAGTGTAGTGGGAAGTGCTCAACATTTAATTAGTCTTCCTGAGGCTGTCAAAGCAAGTAGAAATGACAGAGGAAGCTTAGAGGAAGGCAAGGCAGAAAATATGCTGAGGAATAAGAAAGGAAGAAGGGACTGTATATCATGCAGCCTGAAAAGCAAATGGGCATATCTGTTAGAAAGATCAAGCTGGCAGGATCTCAGTCAGCTCACAATTTTAAACAAATATGAAGGCAAAAAGAAGGACAAAAGGCAGAACTATAGTTATGCCTCAAATAAAAACAAGTATCTCTGATACCAAGATGTCACTACAACAGAAAACTAAAGCCCAAGTGCATTAACTGCAGATTAATCCATTACAGTTTATTTTGTGTATATGTATGTGCCTTCAAATCACTTGCCAATGTATAGTAACCCCATGGATTTCATTGGGGTTTTCTTAGGCAAGGAATACTCAGAGGTGATCTGGCCACTTCTTTCCTCTAAAATATAGCCTATAGCATTTGGTATTCATTGGCAGTCTTCCATTCAAGGTAGTAATCAGGGCTGACTCCAAAATCAGATGGAATCTGATGCCTAGAGTATTTAAGCCCACAGTTTATTTTAAGTACTTCATATTTTAAAATCCACACTGATATAAATATGTAGAAATGTAAAATGTTGCACCAGTGTTGTTGCTTTCTTCCCCTTCTCCATCCCTATAATCTTTCATTTTGTGTCTTGTCTTTTAGATTTTAAGCCTTTGGGCAGGGATGATTTCATTTCTATTTATTCATTTTTATTTATGGGAATTATATCCCACCTTTCTCCCAAAATAGGATTCAAGCCAGCTGATATTTCTGGTATTTGCAGGCCAGATATTTCTGATTTTTGTAGGTCAGTCTAAGAAATTTGGGGGATGAAAAGAAAGGTGAAACTCGTACCCTCCAACTGTCCTGATTTGGCAGGGATGGCCCTGATTAATCCTCTGTGATCCCACTTTTTCAGCTACTTTTAAAATGTCCCAGTTACTCTCTCCTCCTCCCACTTTCTGCCTGTGTCCTTAGCTTACATCAATTTCTGTAAAGTAAATTCAAGGTGCAAAAGTTGTTTGCATGCCATTAACACAGCAGAGGGGAGAAGAGAGATGGTAGTGGAGACTTGTCCATTCCAGTAGACTTTGGCAAAAGCAAATTGCTACAACCTCTCCTAGCTTGTGTGTTCTTCGCCATTAATAACTTTTCTCATCATGGATCCTGTCTGCACTGGCTGGGATACTCCAAGAGCAGCCTGGAAAATCCTGGACCCAGTGCTGCCCTGACCTCCCCTTTTACTTAAGGCCCTCCATTTTGAAGCCAGGCAGCAGTTCACATGCATGTCCCACTGTGCTGCCCAGGGTGATGGTGAGTTGCTTGCTCCAGATTTCAGAATTAGGTGCCCAGTGTTTATCATGGCTAGGTGCCTCATTCTGGCCTCAGAGCGAGTGACTCGCTGTCACTTCCATTGTTCTGGGTGGCATAGCAGGACACGTTTTAAACAGCCATCCAGCATCAGAGTAAAGGCTCTAGATCTTTCTGGAAGATCTGGAGCAATAGGGACTTTTGATACCATTTTAACCCTGGTTTTGGCACTGAATGGACTGGATGTCATCCAGACTGTTCATGCCAGACTCAGGATTGGGCCCTGCATTGCCCAGACTCCCTGCCAAGAGGAGGGGGGCCGAGTTGGAAGGAGGCTGATTTATTTGGTCCATACAGACAGAGCTTTGGTCATACTCTGTTGTTGTTTGGCCACATGTGTCCTGGGTTTCATCTGTGACATTTTTGAGGGTTTGCATACCCTGGTTTAAATAACAAACAGCAAAGCATTTTATTGGATCTTTTAAAAATATTATTATTTTAATGGGGAACAGAAAGAGATGGAGGGAAAAATGAGAAGGGAGGTAGTGTATAGCATAAGAACATGGACTAGGCAAACACATACAATGCAAGCTGACCATATTTCCAAAACTACAATTTCATAAAGATGACCACTGACCAAAAAAGCTGCCAGAAAGCATGTGATATTATTTCCAGTGTCCTCAGATGGGCTGGGGGGAGGACTGTGGAAGTGAAAATATATTAGTAGTTATTTTATTAGTAAAATAAAATATATAATTGCCTATTCCTCCTGTAAGTACTCTTCACGGAATTAGTGTCTCTACAGTGTGCTCTAAGGAGAGAGAATAAATATTTAGTGAATTGTCTGTGGACCAGTTTGGCCTATAGTTGGACCTTTTTGCTTCCAGAATGACCTAACACAATCATTTCTGTTTGGAACAGCACAGAGACATTCACTGGGAATCCAATGCAAATGACCTTTTAGCATTTAGCCATTTTTGTTGTCTGAGAGGGTCAGAATGATGCCTTGCATTCTAAAGGAATTATGCCAGACAATCCTTTACTTGCAGCCAGACTCTAGAGGTGTGTTTGGAGGGAGGATTGTATGGCTTTATCTTATAAAAATGCTCCACACATCTTTAAGGGAAAGAAAGAAGACAGCTGCTGAAACTTCATATTTATGTAGGCTCTGTTCATGCAGAATGTTCAGAGCATAATGCATTTTACATGCTGGCGGCAGACTGATCATCACTGTCTGCAGTGAAGGATTCTCATCTCATGGGGCTAAGGAACAGCATGATACATTAGCAAGACTTCACAACAACTGTGTATTAAGAAGGCAGAAGTGAAAAGTTAACATTCATGCTGAAACTTCTGGAGAAAATGTAGGTCAATACAGCAGAGACTAAATAACTAAACTGGAAGCTGCCTGGGACATATAGTGCAACACTGTACTGCTCTGCTTGGAACAATTACTTTGATAGAATTGCCACCTTAGCTACATGTTTTTTTTCCAAAAAGTTCCCGAGGATCTCTTCTGACTTATGTGTCATTTCCACTTTAGGTATCATTTTTACATTTTGCAATTACATGTTGCAATTAGTAATTCACTTCTATAATCTGTCCTGTCTAGATGATGATACATTTGATTTTTAAATAGATCACCCTTGCTTTGCACTAGCAACATGAAGGAGTGGCAAAGACAGGAGAGTAGCTATGGAGGGTTTGGGGGGGAATAAGGGCATTTCCTCTTCCTCTCAAATAGGTATGCTGCCCCCTTCCCGGAAATGTTCCTTCAGTATCCAGATTTCCAGCATTACAGTAACTTAACATGTCAGTTGAACTTTTATAAATAGTTTAGGCATCCAAAGAAAAGAGTCAGGCAGAATGTCCAAAAGAATGAGAACACAGCAAATATGAGTTCTAAGTGTGGATGTTCAATGTCTCACTGTCTGCAACTGAAGGAAAATTTCATGAGAGGAAGAATTCTTATGAAGTGAGAAATATATTCAGGTGTAGCCATGTTGGCCTTGAAGCAAAATACAACCAAATTCACAATCCACAAGCAACAATACTTTTTTGGGGGCCAGCTCCAAAGTATAAAACACATTATGCACACATTATGCACACTTTCTAAGCTACACTGACTTCTTCATTAGGAAAAATGTTAAACATAATATAGGAGAAAAATGGTGAGGATGTTAGAGTCACAGACCTACATTCTGTCTGAGATGTTTTCAGTTTAGATGGTGTTGAAAAAAATCAGCATTCGGTGCCTAGGGAGTTTATCACACAGAGGCAAATTACTTAAATCCTGTGCAGAAACGGGATTTAAAAATCCGAAAAAACCCACAAAAGCAGGTTGTTTTGTGTAAAGGAGAAATAACACGACATTAACCCAAACAGAAAGTCACAGAAGCCCCTTCCTTTTTACTTTTGGAAGTTCCTGAAAGTAAAAAGGAGCGGATTTTGGCAATTTTCAGTTCAGCTTAATGACACGTTATTTCTCTTTGATACCAACATCATGTGAAAAACAACTCACTTTTGTGAGTTATTTCTACTTTCTGTTCAGGTTAACCCCGAACGTCGTGTGAAAAACAACCCACTTTTGCATGTTGTTTTCACTTTAAATCCAGTTTCTGCACAGAATCTGCCCCATGTGATAAAGTCCTAAGAAAGGTGCAATTAACTTTGCATGGGACAGGAACATCTGGATCACCAGAGAATTTACTTTTCTGTTACCGATGAAGCTGAAATTTTATTACCTGCCTGTTATTGCTCTTTGTCCCTAGTCTCACTCGGCCAGTATCTGCCTGCACTGAAATCCCTCAATACCATGTTAACTGACAACATCTCAGACAGAATGTATGCCTGTGACTCTAACGTCATCTCCATTTTTTCCCCCTGCATGATTTTAACAGCTGTGCCTGATGAAGAAGCCAGTAAACCTTCAAAAGCTCGCATACTATATTTTATGCTTTGTAATTGGCCCAATAAAGGTATTGCTGCTTGTGGATTTTGAATTTTATTTTAGGGAAAATGCTTTCATTTTGCTTCCCCTGGAGCTATATCCTGGAGCTCAACTGAAGTGCTCTTACCATTACTCGTGAAAACCACTGAGCTTTAAAAAATGAACATTTAAATCACAACTCCAAGAATCCCCAGCTAGAATGTCTATCTGGGAATTCTGGGAGCTATGGTTCCCAAAAGTAACTTTACCAAGCTATGGAAAACAACAATAGAAAAAGAAAGTACTTCCTAAAATTGATAGCCACCAATCATCATTCTAGCCTAGGTCAGTCCTTGTTAGTTCAAGGACAGAGTGCCATCTATTGACTTCAAGCCTAGCCAACAGCTATATTCTGGATCCAGAAGAATCAGAAGAGGCATATTTCAGTTTAAGATAGACAGGATATTTATTATTGCTATGACTGACACTTAACCTATAACATCTGTTCAGTAGCATATACTTTAAAAGATATTTTCTCAATTTTGCAGTTGAAGGAATGTCTTTCAGTTACAAATAATGTGGATTTGGTATATCTCCTGGCACTCTCTGACTTTCTGTAACACTGTCCAAATACTTTGTCCTTGTAGGTGAGTCCTTGGGCTCTTCCCAAAAGAACGACCTCCAGCCAAAGGCAGTCTATGTAGAAAGACATCAGTACTTTCACGTTCCTCTGAATGAGTCACCAGCTTCATTCACACTGTAGTCAGGAGATAGTGAGCAGTAAAGAACCACTTTTCAAATTGAATCCAGTTTGACAGAACTAAGAAGAGAAATTATCTAGTCTATTCATAATGAAGCAGGCTCCAGATCTATTAACTGGTTATAGAATAGCATTCAAGCAATCTACATAAAAATGTAAAGCCAACATCACTATGCCTAACAAAGGTTGCATGTACATCGTAGAATTAGTGCTGTTTGACACATTCCCACCACTCTTCCACCAGCTATCTCCAGTGTTAGGAGGAACTGCATCCAGGATCTTGCTTCTGACTATCCTATCGGAGATGGCTTGTGGGGTGGGGAACATTAGCCAGCTGTATGTCAATCAACAGGACAACAGACTACTGTTGGGCCAGGAGTTGCTACTTAGCTATGCAACCAAGGGGTTATTCAGATGGTGAAAATAATCCTGGTTGAATCTTTGGTGTTTATTTGCAGATGCTGGGGTTTTTTGCATCCTTAGCTGTGTGAATAACCAATGTGAATAGACCCGGGATAAAACTCTGCATGCTTCCAGTACATTCACATCATCGACTCCATCTTTGTTCGAGTCCTGACATATGTGAGAAACCTGAACTTGCAGAGGTGTGGAAAGATGTGGTTCCATAGGGTGAACAACAAACCCAGAATGAGTGAGTGAGATTATTCACACAATCACACTAAAAAAAATATGTGTGAATGACCCCTAAGATAATTATACAGTCGGCCCTCTGTTTTCATAGGGATCCGTTCTGGACTTCACCCCCCCCATCCCGCAAAAATGGAGAATCAGCAATATTCAAGCTCCATAGGCTTGAATAGGGGACACCCACGGGGGGGGGGGTACCCCATTGATTTTCACAGCCATCACCCCTCTATGAATATGCAAAACCACAGACTTTAAGTCCATGAGAAAGGAGACGCGACTATATAACTAAAGTACTGGCTGATATTAGTAGGAGTAGGAGTAGTAATGTTGCTCCGCTGCCCCCACTCCAGCACTGGGATTCAAGGTAGCTTATAAAAGATAAAACAGTTAAAATCACATTACTAAAGGCTGTCACCTGTAACATCTCTGGGTCTTCTCCTGTGCAATCATTAGGTGTTATTCCTAGGTCTCAGGTTTGGGGTCTGAAATCTCAGGACCTTGGATGCTGCTGATTTAGCAATCCTAAAGTGTATGCTTGCCTGACCAAAATAAATGGCAATGAAAATTGTCACTTCAAAGGATGAGAGGTTCTCTATCTGTGCTGTAAGACTTTGCAGGGATTCAACCATTTTTGTTACTCAGGCTTTGTTTTTCAGGCGTAAACATAGCCTTTTCTGTTGAAAATTGCCTTATGGAGTTCCAGGGGCAGGAAGCTGCCATTTTGGCATGAATTGCCTATATTTTTCAGGAGATTTGTACCTCATCAAAAGGGCTACTTAGGATGGAATAACTGAAATGGACTCTTGTTTGTTTATAATATCCAGAATTCCTCCTTCTTGCCCACAAGTAGGCTTACAGTTATTAGTGGTTATCACAATGTGACACCTAGTGTTCGGCTTCAGTGGCGATAATTTCAAACATGCAAAACAGTAAACTTCAAATTGTCTCAGATCTTCTCTAAAGCAAGCATGATCTCAGAATATGCTAAGGTCATATTGCCATTATGTTAGCAAAATGTTTGGTTATCCCTTACAGAGATTATAATTAAATTATTTCTGCTTTAAAGAGAGAGGGGGGCAGAGGTATTACAGGAATAAACAATATGAAACAGGATAACACTGCAGTTATGAGCTAAGATTAAAATTATTCTGTTTTTGTTGTTACTGCTACTGTCATTATTATTCTTTCCATGCTTTCCACTTTGTGAAACCCTGTGGGGACTTACCATTTTAGAAATATCCAGCCATAATGAAAACAATGGAGGAAAGAGAGGGAAATGGAGGTGAGGTAAACAGAAAAACATACAGGTAATTCAGGCACACATATGATGTCTCAGTTATACAAGGCAGCCTTTGCTAATCTTCTAAACTGGCTATTGCAGGGTGGGGCGATGGGAGCTGTAGTCCAATGTAGCTGGAGGGCATCAGATTAGAGAAGGCTACAGTACAGTACTGGGACTAAAAAAGATGTTTCAGATTCAGAAATGTTGAGTTTTAAGGAGGGATTTGAAGGATGTTACGAGTGTTGTATAATGGAGAATGTGTACTTTGCATTCCAGGTTTATTTCTCCAGGGTGAATAAATGACTTATCAACTTGTGAGAAAAGCCTTTTAAAACTTGATCCAAATTTTCGAAGGGGTAGCTAAATAAGCCTGTTCCAGGAAGAACAGCAAAATGTTTGATGGTATTTTAAATTTTAAAATTAACAAGTGTACTGATTAACAGTTTATTTCAAAATACTTCTACTATAACAAACCTGTTAATTTTTAAATTGATAGGTTTATTATGTTAAAAGTATCTTTGTTTTGCACCTGTACAGTAGCATAATGGAGGGTGAATGTGTGAGAACATAACGTTGGGAGTAGAGAAATCATTCACCAGAGAACCCAAGGTAAAAGATGCTCTGGTGAGTGAATGAGGTGATAATGAAACATTCAAGATTCACTAGTCTTTGGGGCAGGATTAGGAAAATAATCCGGCAAGGGCTGAATAGTTCTCTCCTTTTCATTACTCATACAATATTTGTTGTTGTGTGCCTTCAAGTCGTTTCCATCTTGGGGCAACCCTATCACGGTGTTTTCTTGGCAAGTTTTTTCAGAGGGGGTTTGCCATTGCCATCCTCTGAGGCTGAGAGAGTGTGACTTGCCCAAGGTCAGCCAATGGGTTTTCATGGTTGAGCTAGAATTCAAACCCTGGTCCCTAGAGTTGTAGTTCAACACTCAAACCCTTAACAATTTTATATTACAATGGGCCCTTGGTATCCGCTGGGGTTTGATTCTAGGACCCACCCACTAACATAATTAGTCCCATTATAGACAATGAGGTAGTAAAATATTGTCCTTTACATAAAATGACAAATTCAAGGTTTGCTGTTTGGAATTTATATATTTTTACAAGTATTTTCAAGGTGTGGATGATTGAATCCATGGATACAGAGGGCTGACTGTATCATCAAGTGCAGTGGCCCTTGTTCCGGACCCCCTCCCCGCAGCATAAGGCAAAAAACATGGGACCTCAAGTCCCATTCTTTCCTATTGCTGTGCGCTTCTGCGTGCAGCACAGCTCACTCACCACAGGCACACATTGGATTATAATACCCAGGGGCTTGCCATCCACGTGAGCTCAAGTCTGTGGATGGCAAGCCCACAGATGGCATGGGGACACTGTATGGTGCATAGATTTGTTTGGTCCACATTTTAAAAATATCTTAAGAAACAAGGACCTGACATTTCCTGAAGGATGGTTCAAATTTGTTCTTCAAAATTGGCTGCCAGGAACGGCTAGGGAATGTCTTGGGGACTCCCAGCAGCATCGGTGGCGTTCTCCCGTGCAGTAAAATGCATTTTTGCCCCATTCCGTTCCCTTCCGTTCCCGTTCCTTATGTGCCGTGCGATAAACTTACTACTGTTGCTGTTGTGTCTCTTAAAGCCATCTCCAACTAATCGTGACACTAAAGGGAAGTTATCACAGAGTTTTCTTGGCAAAATTTGTACGGGGGGGGGGGGAGAGGTTTGCCTTTGCCTTTCTCTGAGACTGAGAGAGTATAACTTGCCCATTATGTCTGGAATATGTTTAGGCTTCCTTTGAAAAACTTGTGCCTTAATTGATGCATTTGTGTGAGAAATTTTCCCTAATAGATAACACTTCTGTCTGTTATTTTCATAAATGATAAATCTTTAAATCAGTAATAAAATTTTCCATCTTTAGACATCACTGGGTAGAAACCCTACCAATGTTATTGCTTCCTGCTGAGGAGTGGCAGAGGCACAAACAGAAGAAAAAACTGTGCTAATGCTTTGGAATGGGAAGAGGATTGCTTGTTGGCTTCCTTTAGTTCTCTCTCCAGGAATGGATCCTCAGCAAGTATTCTAATAATCTCAGGCACACAGAATGAAGACTTAAGTGTGGGGACTCCCAATTTATGTATGTGGTGACTTTCAGAAAACAGTGCCTTTAAATCAGAAACCTGATTACATAGTGAGGACAAATGCTTCTTCATCAGAGAAGGCTCTTTCATCATGGTTATAAATATAGCCTGCTTCAAATGTGCCACAGTGACAAATCAGTCCAAATGCTCTTCCATTTGGATTAGTGTACATGCAAGGGGAAACTTTACATCTCCTATAATGTAACACTGGCCTGATTTGGCACTTGTCGGTGTTGCTCATTAGATGAAGTATGCACTGCTCCAGACCTTGGAAATCGTTGTTGTTGTTGTTGTTGTTACTACTGCTATTGTTGGTGTAACATCCACAATTGCCTAGCCAGCTTGGCAAGTCTACAAAAGGAACTTCACTGCAGTAACTGGATGCTGTTTTATCTTTACCACTTGTATCACCCGGAGATGTATATGATGTTTTTCTCAAGAAAGCCCAGGTAGTCTACATAACAAATATAATGGAGGAGGCAGAAGGGATGGAGGAACATATATGGCCTTCTTTAACTGGCCAAAAGAGAAAGCATCTATGTTTCAGTGGCTGCATGTCCACCTAAGCAACACAACCATATTTTGACACCTAAAGCAAATTATTTTCCAGCATCTCTTAGGGAAGTTCACACCTCCATCCTTTGTTTTTCCCATGGGCTGTTGACTTATGTGAATATGGGATATTACAGAATTGCTTCTAATTCTCATTTTGTTGAGTTTCTTCTTTAGGTGATCCAGAACTAGAGTGACCTGTGCAGTGTGATACCTGGAAGGTACTAGTCAGCCTTTGAACTTTGGAAATATGATGTAGCTGTGAAGGTGAAAAAAATCTTTTATCCCACACTCCACCAGCCACTGTCCATGGTTGCAGCTATATACAATTCCCATTTTACCAATTAAGATAAAGAGATGGACAATTTTCTTCTTACAACCAGTTCTGTATAGTGGTTAGTGTGCAGGACTGAGGAGTTGCTGGTTAAAATTTCCAGCATTTCCCCAACCCTATACAAGGGAATTGTATATAGCTGCAGCTGTGGACAGTGACTTGTGGAATGGGTGTTGAATTTATAGTATTTTTATTAACTTTACAGCTACATCATGTTTCTAAAGTTCAAAAGCTGACCAGTACCTTCCAACAGTAAAGTTCATTGGGTCACTTTGGACCAGCAGCTATCTCTCAAACCAATTTACCTCATAGGATTGTTCACTGGGGAGAGAATCCAGTTTTTTAAAGGTTTTTTTAAAGGTACCAGAGTCCTTATAGAAGTTCCAGAGTCAGATAAAATATTTATTTACAGGGGACATGCACTTTCTACATTCACTCACTTACAGAGATCTTCTGCTTATGGTCCCTCATCCAAACAGCTCCTGCTTACAGAGTGGAGATTATCGTTTGGCTTTTTAAACTGGTTTACCTCTATCTGGTTTAATCTTATTTCAGGTGGCATCCTGATCTTATCAGACATTTTTTTGCTGCCAAATTTGCCTCCCGAATACAGCCGGGGTGCATCCCTGCTTCCAGGAGCACTCCTCGCGGCTCTTTTCGGATCCTGGAGTTTTCTGGCTTAAGATAATAATAATAATAATAATAAGAAGAAGAAGAAGAAGAAGTAGTTTTATTTTTAACCCACCCCTCTGCTCAGCAACTGGGGCGGGGTACAGCATAATTAAAACAAGAATAGTTAAAACATACCATCAACCCACTCTCTCCCCCTCCCACCCCTATGGCCGTGAGGAGTGGCTCTGGAAGTGGGGATGGACCCAGGCTGTATTTGGGCAGCAAATTCAGCAGCAAAAAACATCTGATAAGATCAGGATGCCGCCTGAATTAAGATCAAACCGGATAGAGGTAAACCAGTTCGAAAAGCCAAGTAATGATCTCCAGTGTCTGTTCAAGATATAACAATTCCCTTAAAGGAGTATCATCATATCATGTAAGTTGCTTTAAGCTTTTTGGCAGAAAAATGGGATATCAGTGCAATCAGTAACAGTGCCTGTAATAATTTAAGAGCAACATAAGACACATTCACTGTGGCACACAAGAAACCATGGCCTAATTCTAGTTTAACACTCTTGGTGCAGGGAAAAACTGGCAACACAGTTGCTCTGGATTACACTTTTGCCCAAGTGTTGTGCAGGAGGGGCAAGATGTAGAGCTGCATGGGACCGCTACAACTGATCACACAACCTTTTGCCCAACTGCTTTGTACAGCTGCTTTCACACTAAAAAGTATACTAGATACCACTTGTGTACTATTGCCATATAAATGTGAAATCACTAGTAGAGCCCCAAAAAAACTCAAGGTCTGTGCTTTCCTATGAGAGTCCTAGAACCTTTGCACTTAGGAGGAAACAGACGATAGCACTTTCTAACCTATTTTGGATCATTGGGGAGCTTTTTTCAAAACTGGAAGTGACCAAATAGGCCTAAATCAGGACACAGGCAAAATACAGGCAAAATGCCCTGTAGCTAACAGCAATTTGGCACTACATTCATCCTTCCACATTCACTGTGATTAGGAGCACAGGACCCCTGTGAATGCGGAAAAACCACAAATGACAAAAACACTATGTTTTTACCTGAGAGTACACCTCTCTAGGAATCCTAGGTCCTCCAGTGCAACTCTGTGGTCAACATCTGCCAGACATTGATCACAGAATTGTGCTGGAGGAGCTATAAATGCCTAGTGGAGTGTTCTCTCTAGGAATCTCTAGCTCCTTCAATGTGACCTTTGGTTAAAGTTGACCATAGAGTTGCGCTGGAGGACCTAGATAATCCTAGAGATAGCATATTAATAAAATCTGTGAATAATCAAATCCACAAAACTCAAAGGCGCAAATGTGGAGGGATGAGTGTATTTGGAACCCTCAAAATATGGGGTATATGTTGAGAGCAGAGGGAAGTCATAGCAATGGTATCACTAGGGTTGTGCCACTCCAGTGTGGTAACTGCCACCCCTAGGCTGCCTGGCACCCCTCAGCCAGGCCAATAGTCCCACAGTAATAGATTTGGCCACTGTGGAAGAAAAAGTTGCTCCGGACTACTTGCTGCCAATGGCTGGTGGACTGGGGACTGGCTATCCCCCGGCTTGTCTTGTTCTATCTACCTTTTTCACAAGTCCAAAGGGGTCCGGGTGCCATTCGGCAATGAGAAGAGCCTCCAGGAGTTTGCCATGTTGTGCCAACAGCATCCCGGCCAGCCTCCTTGCAGTCTGCAATCAGGTGGACTTGATCCTTCCTGAAAAGTCTCTGGGAGTCCCGGTCTGCCCACAGCAGTACGCTCCACACCAGAAAGCAGACACCCCCCTTTGAGGTGCAGTCTGCATTCCCCCCCCCCCCCCCCATAGAAATGCCCTTGCCTTTAATAATTGCATAAAAGAAGGAATTTCAGCAGGCGTTGCTTGTCATGCAATCAGGTCACCATCAACACCTGCAAAAATTCACTCTTCTACACAACTACAAAACATTCAGGAGCTCTCTTCAGTTTTTACCAGCAGCACTAACTGCAAGTCATAGTTATAGGAGTTAAGACAGAGAACAGAGGGGCAAGCTGGAAGCTGGGGCAGAGGGTAATAGAACACCACTATCCCAATGCTTTATTGAAATATCCCTCACCACAAAGTCCATTATACTGATTGTATAATACAGTATTTAATTGCAGTCTCAGTTCAGCTAGAGAGAGAAAGGTACACATGTGATCATGTGGCAGATCAAAAAGGATTTTTTCTAGCAGTCGAAAAAAAAAAAAGAGAGAGAGAGAGAGAGAATAAATCCACAACTGATCTTTGTGCAAGAGATTTATTATCAAATAATGTTCTTTGCCTAGATGTAGGGACCAGGACCAGCCTAAAGCATTTTACTGCCTGAGGAAGAGTAACAGGTGTCTCCCCTCAAAGTTTCCAGTATGCAGGGCAGGTCAAGTTATTTTGACACCTTAAATTGAAACCAAATGTCCTCTTCCTGCTGCTCCCCAATTTCAGTAAAATACCGTTGATAGCAAACCCACAGGCTGCTGCCTTTTTAGGGCACCCTAAATTGGCTGTGCAGGGTGCATTGACACTGTAGATATAATACAGTTTCACACCACTTTAAACAAAGTAGCTCCATCCTATGGAATCCTAGCATGGGTAGTTTTGTGAAGTATTTAGCCTTCTCTGCCAAGAGTACTAGTGCCCACAAAACTACAAATCCCAGTATTCTGTGGGATGGGGTCATGGAAGTTAAAGTGGTGTCAAACTGCATTATTTGTACATTATAGATGCACCCTGCCTGAGTTGGGTGCCTGGCTCAGCTCAATGACAGGGCCAACCCTAATATGGGATAATAACATTGTACTGTACTTTCCCATATGGTTGTCCTAAACCAAAGTAAAGATGTTGCTGCAGTTGGTGTCACTTGGTGTGGGTGCTCAGAAAGGGCTGCAGTAGGGGGCATGCCGACAGGCTACCCCACCCTCCCTCTCTTGCCTGCCCCCTGGCCAGTTAACCACTGCCTGGCCAGACTGCTACGGCCTCCCAATTGCCTGTTCAGACTGTGGCACAGCTGCTAGGTAAGCAGCCATGCCAGACCCTGAATGGAAACACCACATTCCCCCCCCCCACCAGCAGTGATTGCCACCAGGAGGACAGTACTGTGGGCTCCAGTTGACCCATTCAGATTCTGGCACAGCTGCTGGGTAAGCGAGAAAAGAAGGCAATGCCATCCATCAGCTGCACCAATCCATCCAATCTCACTGTGTGTACCACCAAACTCAGTTTACACCCCCCACTGGTGTGTTATCCAGTGTGGTCCTCACCCCCATGCACCTCTCTAGTGACGTCTCTAGGTTAAACGGGTGCACGCAGTTCTACAAAGTCTGGAGACCCCTGGGCCTCTGGATGTTGCCTGTCTCCATTCTAGCATGACTGATCTTGTGCAAAGTGGTATAGTCACATAACTGGATACAGGGCACTGAGTCATCACCCATACTGAATATTAACAGCCAGTTCAGGGACATAGAAATAGATTTTTTTAAAGTTTGGAAATTTGCAAGCTGTGATTGACATCTCATATGAAGAATAAAAAGGGAGGGTCTATGAAAAAACAGCATTTGATACTCACTTTGCATTTTTCCACTTTACTTTTCATATATTCTGTTCTTATGCATGTTATTCTGCTCTCAATGTATTCTCTCATCTTTAAATTATGTATGGCGGAATATTCATGGTCCATTAAAGTGTCATTCTTTAATAAAGGGACGAAGAGTTTCTTCATCAGTGCTGTGGGATCCTGGAATAGCTTCTTGTATTTTAACAATGTCACAGAATTACTGTGCAGAAAATGGTTCAATCAAACATTAAACTATGAAGTAGTAACTGTGGCTGATGCATTCCAATCTTTGCATGGTAACAGTTGTTGATCAATGCTGTATACAAAACATGTATTTTTTTCATTACCAGTAGTGAAAACAAATTGTTATGATTTGGAGGTACTAGATATAATACCTTGTGGAATCAATCAACAAAACCTTAATAAATTAATGAAACCAGTAGGCAGCTGTACTGCCTTCTGAATAATAATGTGAATAGTTCACTGCTTTTATCATAATGTTCTTTTTGCATGACTCATATAGTTTAGCAGAACATTCACTTCTCTAAAACTATCTTGCCTTCTTCCACATTTTTAAGGTTCAGCCACAAAATTATATAGAAAAGGAAGGATAAAGTGAAGCTCTGAGCAAATGCACATGGGGGCTTGGCATGAGTCCTCAATAATAATAATAATAATAATAATAATAATAATAATAATAATAATAATACTATCCCACCCCTCTGCAGCACAATCAGGGCGGCTTACAACAATTAAAACTACAATAAAATACATACAACCCCAAAAACCAACCCACCCCTTAAAAATTATTAAACTTAAACAATTAAAAACATTATAAAATAATCACAGAATAAAAACAAAAGCATTGTGACAGCAGCAGCATAGAAAGGGAGAAGAATTAGCTATCTCTTGGGCAGGGATAATTATTCAGGAAAGGCCTGCCAGAAGAGATCTGTTTTAACAGCCTTTCTGAAGCTGTCTAAGGTGGTAATAAGACAGATCTTGTCCAGTAGGCTATTCCATAATCTGGATGCGGTAGCAGAGAAGGCCCTCTGGGAGGTTGCTGACAGCCTCGTTTTCATAGGCTGTAGCAAATTCCTCCCAGAGGACCTGAGTGCGCGGGGTGGATCAAACGGAAGGAGGACTTTAAAGGTCACAACCAAAACCTTGTACTGTGCCCAGAAACTAATAGGCAGCCAGTGGAGTGATTTTAGCATAGGTGTAATATGGTCTCTCCTAGATGTTCCCGAGACCAACCTGGCTGCCATATTCTGAACTAACTGAAGTTTCCCGGTCAAGCACAAGGGTAGCCCCATGTAGAGTGCATTACAGAAATCAAGACAGGAGGTTACCAGTGCATGTACCACAGTTTCACAATTCTTAGTTTCCAGGAAAGGGTGCAGCTGGAGTATCAGTCAAAGCTGATAACAGGTGCTCCTAACCGTCGCATTTACCTGATTTGACATCTGGAGCGATGGATCCAGGAGCACCCCCAGACTGCGAACACAGTCCCCTGAGTGTGACCCCATCTAGGACTGGAAGTTGTATTCCCATACCTGGTTTTGGGCCCGCAACTGTTAGTATCTCCATTTTTTCTGGATTCAATCTCAGTCTGTTTTTCCTCATCCAGTCCATTACTGCCTTAAGACAGTCATTGAGAGGAGAGACGCCATCTGAAGTCGAAGCTGAAGACTAAGACATGGAGAAATATATCTGGGTGTCATCAGTGTACTGATAACACCGGGCCCCATGTCTCCGAATGATCTCTCCCAGCGGCTATATATATATATATATATATATATATATATATATGATGGCGCCCTGTGGAATGCCACAATTAAGCTCTGTTCTTGTAGAGCAACTGTCCCCGAGCCTCATCCTCTGTGCAGTGCCTCCAATTGCAGTGCCTCCAATTCCTAACCCTCTCAGGCAATCCAAAAGGATGGTATGATCTATTGCAGGGGTAGGCAACCTTTCCCCTTTAAGGGCCGAGGGACTTCAGTTCCCAGAATCCCAGGAGCTATTGGCCAACATGGGACTATTGGCCAACATGGCTGAGGCTTCTGGGAGCTGAAGTCCCTCGGCCCTTAAAGGGGAAAGGTTGCCTACCCCTGATCTATTGTGTCAAAAGCCTCTGAGAGGTCCAGAAGCACCAACAGGGTTACACTACCTCTGTTGATGCCCAGGAGAAGATCATCAGCCAGAGCAACCATGGCAGTCTCAACTCCATATCCTGTCCTAAAGCCAGTTTGAAATGGATCTAGATAATCAGTTTCATCCAAGACAGCTTGGAGTTGAAGAGCAACCACCCTCTCGATCACTTTGCTTAGAAAAGGTAATAAAGAGACTGGCCTGTAGTTGTTCATATCGAGGGGGTCCAAGGAAGGTTTTTTCAGAAGCAGTCTATCCTTTGCTTCCATAAGACAAGATGGAACAAAACCTTCCCTAAGGGATGCATTGACAATGTCCTTGAGGAACATTCTCAATGCGTCTCCCCCCTGGATGGCCAAGCCATGATGGGCAAGGATCAAGAGGACAGGTTGTTTTCCTCACTCTACCAAGGAGCTTGTCCACATCATCGGTATTCACAGGTTGAAGCTGATCCAGTATAATTTCATCAATGGAGTTGCTGGACACCTCGTCAGTTGTTTCTACTCAGCTCTTATCCAAGAGAGTTTATCTGCAAAGAAGTTGTTAAACGCATCACAGCAGGCCGTTGTCGGTTTAAGTAAAGGGTTCTGTGCAGGTAAAACCTATAGAAGTTTGGGCTTGACTTTGTGGTAAAAGAAGGTCAAGATCATGAGTCTGAGGAAAGGTCAAACAGAAGGTCTTGAAGTCAAAAATAATACCTGGGTTCCTTTGGACCTGTGATCTTGTGCCACCGTATTTCATGCTCAATGAATGGCCATCTGTGGAGCTTAGAAAGGATTCTTTAGAGCAAATGAGCTAGTCTACCAATATTTACAACAGCATGCCTCAGGATTAGTGTCTTTATGTTGAAAACTTTGAAAACAGTAGTGGCTGGGGTGATGAATACATGATGTGGTGGTCAATCCAAATTGTCTTTTAGTCTGAACTAACAAAGGCTATAAACCTATTTTTTATAGAGTTCCGTGTCTTGACTTCATTTATGTTCCGGCTTAAAATGCAAAGTAATCCACTGATCCACTGACATAGAAGCCACCAGCTAGCACTGCTTGAAGACCTGACATTAAAAATGTCAATATCCCAAAACCAATTGCAGAATGTTTCAGCCTTCTTAGACATACAATATAGGATTTAAAGATTCTAGTCCTGGAACAAGGAAATTATCAAGGAAGACTAGATTGAGAAACAGTTGAATTTAACTATATTTAGAAATGCCAATCCATTAGCAGAGGTATGAACACTACATATATTAAGAGTCCTCACTACTGTAACAAAATGAAACTTCTCACCCAAGGAACTGACTTTTGTCAGCACTAACTGGCCACTGTAGAGATCTAAAAGACATGTATCTCTGTACACAGGCTTTTGAAAATTTAGGGTAAGTGTCATGATTTACATCCTTTTGGATCTATTGCATTCCATCCCCCTCCCACAACTATAAATATTTGTTTTATTCCTGAGCATTTATTATCACTTTGTAGGCATCCAAAAACTGAGTTTAGATCCATGAAAGCTCATGTAAAAATAAATACCTCCTGTCCCCAAAGTTTCACAACATGATGTCAAACAACAATGAGACGAAAATACAGTTGACATTGAGAAGAATGCAATGCCATGGACACTGATTTTCATCCCTGTCTAGCACTATTCACTTATGGACCTTATCACACGCGAGCCACAAAGCGATAAGAAACCGAAATAAGAAGAAATCCAGAACAAACCGAAAGAAACCGAAAGAAACCCCACAATACGTAAATGGCTATCACACGCAATTACCGTCATCACGCTTTTATTGCGCTTCCAAGAAAGCGCATCCTGGACACGTATTTGCCGTTTACACACAAGATTGCCTTAAAGCAGAGAGGACCATGTTTACCTGTTCTGTTTGTTGCCCAATCAAAACAGGAAGTACACATCATAAGATGCTTCCTCACAGATCCATGGGAAATAGCGCGGGGAACCATGGGTCATGATGGGGAAATGCTCCACAATACGTATTGCCTGTTCATATGCATATCGGACTTATGGTAAATGCGAAATGATTCCCGTCGCGCACTTCTACTTCCTGAAGAAACAGAAATTCAAAAGATCTTGATTCTTTGCGGATTCTGTCGGAGTTCTGTCGGGGTTCTGTGTGGTTCTGTGTGACGTCGTGTGAACACACGGAAAAATAATACGTATTAGGTCGGGATTTCGTTTGGATTCTGTCTGCTTTGGACCCCGTGTGATAAGGTCCTTATATAAATTAAGTTAACCACAGAACATGAAATCCCAGATTCCTTCTTAAATTCCAACCTTAAATGCCCATATAATCAGCTTCTCAGCATCTTAAGGATGTCTCATCCAAATACCCAGTACATTTGAGCATTTTCTCCCCCAATGAAAATCTTGTCTAGATCCTGATGTCAGAGTTTAAATCTCACAAGATGAAATGGATAAAAAAGGATGTTTCTCAATCACTCATGCAATTTTAGTACAGACTTATTGAACTATTCTGGAGTTCCTTTTCTCATTTCTTATTCCAGAGTTTGATCTGATATAATTGATCTACATAATATTTTCAAATAGTCAAAATAACTACCAGCCTGCAATAGTTTTTAAAGACTTCACAGACCCCCATGGAAAGAAATCCCCTTCAGTTGCAGGGAAGCTGCAGTACTTTTGCCTTTACCTAATGTTCCAGTTTGATGCAGTCTAAAATACTGATAGTGAGATTTGGCTTGAATTTTATGAGTGCCGTAGGGCATCAAATTAAATAACTGCTGATAATCTTTGCTTTTACAGATTCATGCTCTTCAGCTTCAAAGCAATGATGGTGGGGTTTTTCCACCTCTACACTCTATAACAACAGCAACAGCAACAACAACAACAATAATTCTTACACAACTCTCACTATGGATTAAAGCAGAGAATAAATTAAACACAAAATACTGGAAGGAACCAACAAAGCCACTTCTGAGTATTCTTTGCCTAAGAAAACCCTTTGAAATTGATAGGGTCACCATATGTTGACAGGAGACTTGAAGACACATACATACACACATTAAAAGAAAATAGAAAACCAATACATAGTTTTGAAAATTGTTCATGTAAAAACCATCCAGGTAGGCCTGCTGGAATAGACTGGTCTTTAATGTAATAGAAAGCTGACTGCAGTTTTCACATGATTAATTTATTTTAAAAGAGAGGTTAGAATGGAGTCTTATAGCGTCACACAATCTTATGAATTACTTCGATGTAAGTACTACTGTGTTCGATGGTGCTTACTTTCACAAAAGTGTGCATCATAACATAAAAGGGAGAAGGATAAGACTGATGAGGATGATGATTCATCTCTTCCCCTCATTCACTGCCAACATCTCCCCTTTCTTTGCTTGCTGCAGAAATTTCCTGATTCTTCCCAGCTTTCAGACATGTTCTGACTTTATATATATTCTATGGAAGCATTTAGAGAAGAAACAGTCTATTGGCTAATTATAATGTTGTCCATCATATGGTTTCAAGGAGTAAGCCAAATGAAATCAGAAATGAAGGACACTGAAAATTATCACAATTGTTTTAAAAGCCTAAAAGATGAAATCCTACATAGATTGCTATACAGTACACATATAGCAGCCTGTAGAAGCTTTTCATGATGGTAAAGAGAATTTTTCCTCCCACTGATACATTTTCTTCTGTAAGGGACAATTACATAGAGGCAAATCTGAAAGAAAAGAACACCTACACAAAATGAAATGCAATTTGCTCAGCTACATTCCCTGAAAGGAGAATAAAACCATGATGGACTCTGGACCAATTCTCTACTATTCGGTGAACCATTCATTCAGGCACCCCCTGTGCCTTCAGGACTCCAAATGCTATTATGTTTCATTTTAAGGGGTGGGAGAGAACCCATTTTTCTTTACACTCTTTTAGACACTTCTGTAGTTTTACATATCTCCTTATCAGCTTCTGCCTACTCAGATTATGTGGCAACACAGAAGCAGAGTCATAAAATTGGAAGAGACCCCAAGGGCCATCTAGTCGAACTCACTGCCATGCAGAAATATACAATTAAAGCATTCCTGGAGGATATTAAAGGCCTCCAACAAAGGAAGCCTTTTTATAGAACAAGTTGGTTTATCCAAGCCAATCCTCCAAGCCAATCTATTCTACTGTTGAACAGCTTTTGCAGTCAAGAGGTTCTCCCTAATGTTTAGGTGGAATCTCTTTTCTTGTAATTTGAACCTGTAATGTGGCCTCTGGAGCAGCAGAAAACAAGCTTATTCCACCTTTTATATGACATCCCTTCAAATATTTAAGGATGTCTATCATCATATCACAATATACTTTTCTCCAAGTCAAACATACCCAGCTGCCTAAGCTGTTCCTCACAGAGCTTGGTTTCCAGAACTTTGACAATTTTGATCACTCCTCTTTGGACAAATTCCAGCTTGTTAATACCCTTCTTGAACTGGGGTGCCTGAAATGGGCACAGTCATATTCCAGGTGAGGTCTAACCAAAGCAGAATAGAGAGAGATCATGGAGCAATTATTTCCCTTAATCTGCTGGATACTATGCTCTTGTTGATGCATCCAGAACTGCAATGGCTTTTTATATTTATTAATGCTTCACTGCTCAGAGTACCCTAGAAAATCTAGTGCCAGACAAACTATGCTTAATATCTTAAGTATGCATCCTTAAAAATGATGCTGAAAGGATAAGTTCCTAGAGTGTACAGTCAGCCCTCAGTATCCACAGATTCTGCATCCATGGATTCAGTCATCCATGGCTTGAAAATATTCCAAAAAAGAAAAAAAATGCAAAAAGCAAGGCTTGATTTTGCCATTTTATACAAGGAACACAATTTTACTATCCCATTATATACAATGAAACTTGAACATCTACATATTTTGGTATCTACAGGAGGTCCAGGAACCAAACCCCAGCAGATACCAAGGGCCATTAATTTAGCAGCCTCTTATCTGATTGAAGGGCTAAACTAGGCATTACTTAAACTGCATGGTTATTAAGATGCCATTAAACTGGAGGTGGGTAGGGTGAGGAGATATATAAGGCAGCCAGGACCACTGGTGAGAGGAGAGGTTTAACCCTTCTGTTGTCAACACTGATGCCAAAGCAGCCCACAGTTCTTGACTCCTTACTGCTTCATAAATTCCCTTCATTAAGTGCCTATTTTTCCCCTTCTCTCTTGTTTTGCATGCTTATATTTATTAGGATAGGTGAAGATGAGATGGGAAGAGAAAGAGAAACAGCTCATAAACACCAATCCAATTGGCTATGCAATGCAAGGAATACATTTGGTGTAGGATATTTCTATGCAAAGTGAAAACATATTCATCATGAGAAAGGAGAGGCCAATTAAAAAGATAATACAATAATTCTGGCACTGCTAGTTAATATCTGCTGTGGGAGATAAGCCTACTTTCTTGATTAAATCTAAGTATAATACAATCAAATTTGCCAATGAATTCTAGTACAAGAAGGTTACAGTGAAGATATTTTTTCTGGCCACATTCATTTATTATCTAAAACCATTTGTTAATTCCCCACTTCAACAATCCCAATTAAATTTTATGAGATTTCACCCTTCTTTGAATGATGGATAACCCTATTTCTATAGGAAACATATTCCCAGCTTTTATTGCCAGTTATTTTAATGTAGGATACAAAATAGCCTGCAGAGGGTATATATTCTGGTTATTTTTTAACTATAACCAGTAAATATATATGTAAACATTTTGTAAAAATAATTATCCTAGCTGGAAATTCCTCTTTCCTGTTTTTATATAATCATGGCTGTTAACTTCCATTCTCAAAAAGTGGAATTTGGAAGATAGAATAATAGAAATATTTACTGGGGTGTTCTTTTCTGCATCATTCAGGAAGCCTGTTGTCACATTAACCATAGATAGTTCTAGAGTTCAAAGATATAGCCATGTTAGTCTGTAGAATCAGTATATAGACAGATCTTGTAGCACCTTTGAGACTAAATGAAGAAAGAAGTTGGCAGCATGAGCTTTCGTAGACTAAAGTCTACTTCCTTAGATGCTGAGGAAGCAGAGGAAGCATCTGGGGAAGTAGACTGAAGTCTACGAAAGCTCATGCTGCCAACTTTCTTTCAGTTAGTCTCAAAGGTGCTACAAGATCTCTCAACATAGATAGTTCTGTAATTATAAAGAACGGAATCTTTTTAACAGAATTAGTGTCTGGCTGTCTGTGGGTGTGTATCTTAAAGTCATTTGGTCTACTTCAGATTAAAAATTCACTGTGACATCATTTGCCCAAGCAACTTTTACTTAATACAGATAGGAGAAGTTGCTTTTTGTCTTGCAAAAATAATGTATTGGCTTCTGAAACTGGCATACAACAATCCCAAAAGTAAAAAAGAAGCAGTTTTTGATGAGCTTCCATTCAAATTAACCTCATTTTAACTCCATTTTAACAGCGACGTTGTCTTAAAATCTAACCGCTTTTGTCGTTTTTTTCCCAATTTAAAGCCCCATTTCTGCATGGGATTTCCCCCGTGTGATAAACTCCATAGTGTTTTGAAGTGATGTAACTTCACTTCCTATCACCATTTTGAGAAGGATCCTTCTCAACTGGCCCCTGATCCCCATGCAGTTAACCATCCTTGTTTTGAATCATTCTGTTATGCAGCAACTATGTAAAAGAAGACATCATATTAGGGCAGTCAGAGGCAAAAAAGATTCTGCTACAGAAAGCCTCAAAATTCTTTTGCTTATAAAAGCACTACCTTTCAGGAACTTTAGCCTCTAATTTTTAAGATCCTTAAAGTCAAGAAGAAAGCACTTTAATTTGGTCTCAGAAACCAACAGGCCACCTGTGCAGCTAATGCCAAATCAGTATAAGGTAGTTGCAGCTGTCTGTCATCATTCATCAATGTTAAATTTCATGACAGAAATTAAAGAATTGGGGTCTGCAATGTTGAAGTGTAAAGTGGTTTTTTACAGCCTTTTTGCATGAGAAAAGAAAGATAAAAT
Source organism: Phrynosoma blainvillii (assembly GCA_026167975.1). Classification (NCBI taxonomy): domain Eukaryota; kingdom Metazoa; phylum Chordata; class Lepidosauria; order Squamata; family Phrynosomatidae; genus Phrynosoma; species Phrynosoma blainvillii. The sequence goes on along the minus strand of JANUYF010000002.1, from coordinate 54,808,634 downwards.
GGAGTGAGAGAGTAGCGACTTTCTCCGTGCCTCTCCACATTGTAGCACTTCTGTTGTCTTCTCAAGGGAGACAGTCACAAAAGCTTGCCTATTGTCAAACAGATAGAGATGATAAATAGATATAAACAGATAGAACAAATGGATAGAGATGATAAATGGATCACTTACAAAGATTTGATAGACAAACAAGGAGGGAGGATTAAAATAGTGAAACAAGAAATAGTGGAGAGTAAAGGGTATAATCTCGGATGGTTCCAATACAGACAGATTTATGAACAGGCTACACTAGATATTAAAACCCAAGGAATAGCAGAGGGAAAGACAGAATTAGAAGAAATTTTGCTTGGGAAAAATAAGAAGGTAATAGGATTATTATATAAAAAATTGCTGCAAATGCAAATGGAGGAAGAGGTGGTAAAGGATGTAATGATAAACTGAGCAAAGGATGTGGGACATCTGATTCAGTTGGACCAATGGGAAGGAATTTGGAAAAAGGGATTGAAATACACAGCTTCACAAGGACTGGTATAAAAAGGTTTTAGATGGTATTTGTCTCCAGATAAAATAGCTAAAATGTATAAAGGGGTTAAAAACTGCTGTTGGAAGTGCAAGGAGTCACCCAGAACCTTCTATTATTGTTGTGGAAATGCAAAGAAGTCACTAGATATTGGAAAATGGTCAGTAAAATAGTTAATGAAATGTTAGGGATAAAAATGGAAATGAAACCTGAATTTTTTTTGTTAGGAATGTTAGAGGAGAGATTGGGAAAAAAACATGGGAAAGTATTATTCTATTTAACTACTATGGCAAGAATTACCTTTGCTCAAAATTGGGGAAAAAAGGAAATACCCACAAAAGAGGACTGGTTATGGAAGCTATATGATATAATAGAAGTAGATAAGTTAACTCAACTATTGAAAGATAATACACTGAAAAAAATTAATAAAGATTGGGAACCAGTAATCAAATACCTGAGAGAACAATGGGGAGAACTGGCAACGATAAGCCTGTTAGAGAAGAAAACAATGAAAAATAAAAAAGGAAATAGAAAAAGAAATGAAAATGAGAAAAAGATTATAAAGTCATATGTAAGGTTACAGTAGACTAATATGGGGAATAAGTAAATATAATAATGGATTCAAGAGAAAGAATTGAAGAGATATGATAATAGAAATGAAACGCAGGAAGAATAGTAGTAAGGAAGAGCAATAAATAAATAATAATAATAAGGACACAGAATAGTGTAAAGAATAGAAAGAAATTGGAGGTGTGGAAGTTATGAACGAAGATGTGAAATCAGAAGCAAGTAAAGAGGTTAAAGAATGTAGATGAAAGTTTGAGTAGGTAGAAGGAGGGTCAGTGTAGGTAGGAGAGAAAGAGAGAGAACAGACAGGCGTTGAGAGGAGGAGGTGGAAGGGAAAGGAGAGGAGAGGACGGGAGGGGTAGGAGGAGAAAGGTTAAAAGGTATAAAGAAAGGTTATCAAGAAAAAAGTAGATGGGAAGATGAAAGATAAGTAGGAAGTAAGAGATGCAAATGTGAGAAAGATATGTCTATGATTGTGTGTTTTGTATGATGTCTTAAATAATAAACTATTTTTTTTAAAAAAAGAAACCAACAGGCCAACTGTGCAGCTAATACCAAATCAGTATAAGGTAGTTGCAGCTGTCTCTCATCATTCATCAATGTTAAATTTCATGACAGAAATTCAAGAATTGGGATCTGCAATGTTGAAGTGTAAAGTGGTTTTTTACAGCCTTTTTGCGTGAGAAAACAAAGACAAAATGGAGTGAGAGAGTAGCGACTTTCTCCGTGCCTCTCCACATTCTGTTCTCTTCTCAAGGAGACAGTCACAAAAGCTTGCCTTTTGTCAAACAGATTTTTCCAGCATGCCAAAAGGCATGCTTTTATGACTGTCTCCCTCAGGAATAGAATAGAAGCCTATGACATCATGCGGACAGGCACGGAGAAAGTTGCTACTCTCCTGCCCTGTTTTGCCTTTCATTTCTCATGCAATAAGGCTCTTAAGACATTCCATTTACTTCCATTGCACTGTCCCACTTGACTACAATAGTTAGCATTTTGGATGCACCAAGCATGCTCGGTCTTCATGATACTGGAGGGCAGATTATCCTTCTGAGTATTTTTTAAAATTATTCTGCAAACATTGGGACTTTCCCAAGCCTGCTGTTAACTCTGTGTGTGGGAGAGTGTTACCATTTGGGCTATATCAAGTATGACACTCCGAGAATTGCAATTACTTTACATGGTTTCTTTACATTCAGTATTTCTTTAGTTGAAACCTCCTGGGTTAAAAAAAAAAAGCCTCAGGGTATGCCAGACTTTATTCCTGTATAAACTGATTTTATTTTGGGGATCCATATGATGCTTTCTTCATCTTGAAGTATTTCCTGGGAGCTTCTGGCATTACAAAATCCTTTTTATTCCACTCTTAGATCAGTTTAAATTAACCCAATGGCTTCTGAAATAAAATGTAGCAGCTACATTGTACTTCTACTGCCTTGGAGCCAGTAAAGGTTGCTACCCAGTAAACATAGCTGTTGTTTCCAAGACACAGATTCAACAGACATCAGGCATGAGAAAAGAGGAATGTTGGCACTAACACAAAATTGTCCTAATGCTTAACTAGTAGAATATTGCTAAAGCACTTTAGCATGCTGACTGTACCTCCTGAAGTTAAGGCACAGTGGAAATTAATGAAAAACAATTTCCAAAATTTTTCATGAGACTGCATGTGACATGTGATCAGTGGGAGGGATGGAAAGGAAAGACATTAGAGAGGGAAGGAGGGATGAATATGCAGCATATTTCAAAGGAGGGCTAGATGTAAATCCATGTATATGCGGATACTATTGAAACAAAAAGGAGAAAATCCTGATACTTTGAGGCAATCTGGTTGAGTCCCAATGACTCATTTTAAAAGCTCATGGCAGCCGTTTGATCATGAACAAAGACTTCAGTACATAAACAATGACGAGATGACAGAAATTGGTGCACTGTTTTTCTCTCTGACATGAACATGTTTCACTTTGTAAAAATGTAAACTTGAATGATTCCCATAAATTTCTAAACGTTGTGAATGGTGAGATTTTAACAAATGATGACAATACCAAGTATATATTTGTGTAACAAATATTTTTAAAAATGAACTAAAACATTAGAAGCAACTGTGACTCTAATTTCACTGCTATGCACACTTAGTTCTGACAATCAATGGAACTTAACAGCAGCCTAGCCAGGGTAGCAATTTGGAATGGTTCCAGTGTTGCGACTAATGAAAGTGCATCAGGTTTCAAAGTTACATTTAGCTTTCATGGACAGAGATTGGATGTCCCAGCTCTTTTCTGAATCTCATTTCCATGAACTATGACAGTTATTAAAGCCCTGGGCATGCCTGGTTTGGCTGCTGTCTGAGGTATGCCAAATAGGTGCACCTGTCAAAAGGAGTCAAAATGTAATATACCATACTGCCATAGTATATTACATTTAGGTAATATCAAGTATATAGATGAGGATCAAATTCCAGTTCAGTTTTATTTCTTATTCTTCCTTCTTCTTTTTTTTCCTGTTTTAGTATCCATGGTTTAATCTTTATGTTTCCTCAACCTGCTTATTTTTAAGGGTTACATGCAGTCATACAAAAGTGATGGAGCTTGCCCTACAAATGGTGTGCGTCTTAGGGGACATTTGCACTGTAGAAATAATGCACTTTGATACCATGTTAAATGCTGTACCTCCATCCTATGGAATCCTAGGATTTATAGTTTTATAAGGTCTTTAGCCTTCTCTGCTAAAGATTGCTGGTGCCTCACAAAACTACAAAACTATAAGATGAACCCTTATACACAATTGCTGGGATAAGTGACATACACAGAAGGAGAAATTGAATTTACTAAAAGGAAATAAAGGAAAGTCATCATGCTGCTAGCCTAGGTCAGTGTAGCACTCAAAAATGGCAGGTTGCAGTTTACAGAGCAAATACTAAATATCCTTCTAGCAATATAACTGCTCATATATATTGTTCCTCATGTAACCTGGTTGGATAGAATCCAGGGCAGATTTTATTGGACCATATTGCTCAGATTTGCACTGCTTTCTGTTATCTTTCAACACTGAACCTGACATATGCATATTAAAATAATTTATGGGTGGATGGGGCAACTAAACAAAGCACTTCTAAGAAGAAAACTACCATGCAGGAAGTAAGAGAGCTTCAAATCACAATGTGCAATATTTGGTTCAGGTCTCTTGCCAACCTCAGGGAAGCCAGTCAAAAAGCTGCTACTGAAATCAGCTCTCTCAAACAAAGAAAAAACAGAGACATCAATAATAAATGCTAACTCACATTGAAATAAATACATATGTATCAGAGTGTTTTCCATCACCTTTCAGTTTAATCTGTTGCTAAGCCTAACTCTTAAAAGAGACGGGAGCTAATGGTCATATGTGTTCCCAGGTGATTTGCAATTGTATCAGACTTTGCACTCCATCAGAATAAAAAATACTAATGTGTTCCAAAATAGGAACTAGAAAGAGGGGGAAAGAGGATAAGGGAATTGCAGAATTGCAGGTTAAGAAAAAGGAAGATGATGAATTGCTCAAGTGTGAAGCAGAAGGATGTAGATCTTCATTTTAGTCTTCATCACGAAAAAAAAATCTCACTGGTGAGAGCTTGATTTTTTCTAAACCAGATTTGCCTTCTTCAAGCAGCAACATTCTGTCATTCCAGTCTTGTAACCTGAAGCAACAGCAGCAGATTCTCACTAGATCAGAGCCAGAAATCAAGCTTAAACAACTCTATCATTAACAAAATTCCATATTATAATTGTACATTATACATAAAATGGTGATCATCCAAGTGCTCATAATGCTTACGCTATGGTGTTATTTCATCACAATCTGCTAAAAAACTTCTACTGAAAGGAAATTAAACCTACTCCAGACAGAGCTTGAAGAATTGTTCTTAAAAGTCACTTCTTTATTGAAGCATAATTTACCTCATCTCTGGCCACCAAGGCCTCTGAAGCAACGTACAAAACACATAAAAATTAAAAAAAACTGTTCTTTAAAAAGTTTTTTTTAATGATGTCATCTAGGAAATGTTAATTCAAAATCAAAATCCTTTGTGTATAGAAATGAAGTAGCAAGTCCAGTTTTAACTATAGTTATTAGTGAACAAAGACACTGGGAACTGGCCAATGCGTATGGAAATGAAAAGGCAATACCAGTTTGGCATTGGAAACTAGCCTATAGGTGAAGAGAATAGATGAGTGTAGGATGCCTCCCTGAGGATGGGGTCAGATAGTGTTGAAATGTGTGTAGGGATCCAGGAAGACATTATCCTTATTCAGCCCATTGCTGAGGGACTGTGGTTTATGTATGAATTCCAATTCTTCTGTTTCTCTTTCCAATCTACCTTTGTAGTTCTTTGTTCAAGGACCGCTGCTCTGAGGTCTGAGATAGAATGCCCAGAAAGATTGAAATACACCAGTTTTTCTGTATTTCCAGTCCCAAAGTCTGATTTATAAATCCTTCAGAAAGCCGCCACCCTCCCACCACCATCATGGGAGGTATTAAAAATGGCACCAGAAAGGGTCAGGCCAGCATCTCTCTCCACGTTGACTGTACGCTCTTTTAGAACATCTGAATAGGGAAAGTAATCCCAAAGAAGGATATGTTCTGTCCACACTCTTCCAGTCCTGTTGGTGGGCGCCAAAGGGTTTAGAATGTCAACAAGTTTTTGCCTTCATCAAGCTAATGGATTGTACTGCTTCCCATATTTTAGCACTTTGCAATTATCACTCCAAATGAAGCATTTCATAGAGTTAGAAGGTATTTTGGAGATTATGTAGTCCAGCTTCTGTCAACTGGCTGCTTCCAAATGTATCGTCATCCACCTACTATCAGACCTGGCCAGTAGGTCAGGGTGTTTGGAATAAGTATTACAGAAGATCTGTACATTTGGGGAAGAATGGTGGTATTGTCCAGCCTGCTGTTCACTTCAGGATTTACAACAACAGCATCCTTTTCCCCCCATTATGCAAAAATTATATAAAGACGGAGGGACGGACACCAAATATTTTTTAAACAACACTCAATAAAGGTATAAGTAGGATATTGGAAAAAACATCTCTAGGAGCCTTATTGTATGTCAAAAGCAAGCCAACATGCATTGAGAGAGAAACAGCTTTCTGCTTACCTCTCTGCATGCCCTCAAAGCACTTTCATTCTCTTCCTGAAGGAGACAATTGCAGAAAGGTAGGCAAAAAGCCATTTCTCTCTCACTGCATGTCAGCTTACTTCAGCAGAAGTATCCAAAAATTATCTATTTAAACTTGCCATCTGTATGCCATGTGTTCAAATGTTGAAGGGACTGTAAGATCCTCATTCCATTGAATAATAAGTGATGGGTACTTCTCTTTCCAGTGTTAACAGTATAAAACTTTAGCTGCAAGAATGGTGCAGAGAATCCATTTTTGTTGACCACTATTTAACTAGCAAAAAGCAGGCTGGTAGTCTGGACCTTCACAAAATTCAAAGATTGCTGTAATGCAACATCAATAAGCAATAACCTCCTGCTGATCCAAGAAGCTATAACTGAGCATAACCCACTCATATGTTTAAAAGAAGCATCCAATTTACTCAAACCTTCACAGAAAAGGCCTTGCAGTAGGTAGCGTACACAGAAAATAGGGTTTTTTTGCTGAATAAATTGTAACATAGAATCCCCAGATACAGCAGGTGTAGATTGCCAAGTACCAAGCCCATTGATACAGAAAAACAGGATAGTCCAATGCCTCATTCCATTCACTCATTAGATCAGGGCCCTCTGCACATATACACTCACCTGCATGTCCAGCTGATGTACCAATAGTGACACTACACTTCTGGTTACCATTTTTGGTCAAGGTAATGGGCAAGGGCTCAGTGGCAAAGCATACCATTTTTGGTCAAGGGTTAGAGTTCAGCAATTTGGATATTTCCTTTAAAGTTCAGACAAAATCCTGGAGTAGAATGGATTCAGCACCCTACTGACATGGGAATGACCACCTGCTAGGAATTATGAAGGATTATAGGCTATTGGCTAGCATTCTGTTCTCTGTCTTTTTAATAATCAAGAAGGAAAATACATATGACCTCTGAGGCTGTTTTTTCAGGATATAGGCACTTTTCTTCCAGCAGCTGATAATCATAACATGAGAGGCAGCAATTCAACAGGTGCAATTCCTCACTTCATTAAAAAAACGCAAAGCAAGATTGGAAAGGCAGCATCACTGTTCAAGTTGTTTCCAACTTATGGTGATCCCAAGGTGAACCTATCATGGGCTTTTCTGGGGCTGAGAATGTGTGACTCTCCCAAGGTCACCCAGTGGGTTTATATGGCTGAGTGAGGAACTGAACCCTTATCTCCAGAATCATACTTCATTGCTCTAACCATTACACCATAATGACTCTCACTGAACAAGTAGACCAAAGAAAATTACTTATCTGGACAAAAAAGAAGACTATAGTAGTTTGTAGTTAACTGAGGTGAAGGCCACAAAAAAGCAGATCCAGATATTGGTTTAATGAAGATGATGATTCAGTAAAGACATTTTTTTTAATCCCTTGGTTTTCTAAAAGCTTTTTTGGCATCATTTAAACTTACTGATAACGATTATGTGAATTTGGGGGAACCCCATAAATATACAAGAAGCTTAAGTGACAGATAGCAAAACAGCATCTCTTGCTTTAAACAAAATTAAAAAGACAGTCATTCTGCCATTCTCAAACAGATGAAATGGAGAAAACAAAAATATATGGAACATATGCAGAGTTTCATACTAATCATTGTCTATTATTATTCTCTCTGCCTCATCATTGAATTAAAATATATTCTATCAAATTCTGTCAGATGTCTTGATTAAACAGAAGTAGAGCCCAAGCATTATATTCATTGTTTTGTAATTTCATTTTTACCTTCCAGAGTAAGATCCCCATTTATTTAGTAGCAAACAATGATAACCATAGACAGACTGATAGAGACAAAGACAGAATCAAAGATAAATACTATGTAAAATATATGGAAGACAAGAATAAAGGAACTGCCATACTAGAACGGGCTATAGAAAATTTCCTATTTAGTACACAACAGAGTTCTTGCCAAGCTTGAAAGTTGCTTTTTGGAGTTAGAGAGATTTTATTGTGTAGTCCAGAAAACGCGCTTTTCTGTGCTCTGGCTCCTATCAGAGGCAAGTTAGATAACTCTGAAGTTCACAAGCAGAGTACGAGTATGGTGGCTCTTTTCTGCTTTTGGGTTCTTGTACCTGATGGTACACTACCATTGCATATAGATATTCCCACTGAGCTGTTATATTGATACTTCTTTGTATAGAAGATTATTATACAATCGGCTCTCCATATGCATAGATTCTGCATCCACGGATTCAGCCATCCATGGTTTGAAAATATTAAAAAAGAAAATTCCCAAAAGCAAGCTTTGATTTTGCCATTTTATATAAGGGACACCATTTTACTGTGCCAGTGTACATAATGGGACTTCAGCATCCAAAGATTTTGGAATCCACATGGAATCCTGGAACCAAATCCCAGCATATACCAATGGTGCACTGTATGTTGTGTAAAGTATCAGATTATTTCAGAGAGAAGCCAGACCAGTATATCTTTATCTAAAACCACTTTTGGGCCTAAGCAGACTGCCAGAAATAGTGCACATTAAATTGAGGCACTGCCCTGGCTCAGTGCTAGGGAGTCATGGGAACTGTATTTTTTTTCTGGGACATTGAGCCTTCTCTGTCAGAGAGCTCTGGTGCCACAATAAATTACAGTTCCCAAGATTCCCTAGCACTGAGCCAGGGCAGTGCCTCAATTTAATGTGCACTATTTCTGGCAGTCTGCTTAGGCTTTTTATTTAGCTAAGGAACCATTCCGAAGAAGAGTACAAGTGACTGCTTCAGACTGATCCCAACACCTCATATAGCTTAGTACTAATGCTGTAGTTAAAAATCTACATCAAATAAGGAAACATTTCCCTCTATTTGCCCTGCACCTACTACCAATCAATTCCACTGGGCTATTCAGAGTTTTGGTACTGAGATGAAGATAAATCTCTTTCCTTTCCAATGTCCTTTCTTTCCTCCACCCATTCATAATTATATAAACTACTATTACACCCTCTGTAGGCAGAAATCCTATGCACACATACTGGGTATAAGCATAATTGAAAATGGAAATAGCCCCTGAGTAGACATCTACACAATTGCAGAGACCCTGTGGCCTTCCAGATGCCATTGAATGAAAGGTCCCACTATCCGTCTTAACACTGGTTCCTTTAAGCTAGAGTTGACCTTTAAGAAGAAAACCCAACTATATTAAATGCAATTTTCCCCTTTTTTATTTGCCTGATCTAAATCAGGGCCATCACTCTGTAGGTAGGGGAGCCTTGAACTTCTCCTTCAGTTCATTTTAAATGTAAAAATATATACCTCTGTAAGTAAGTATCCTACTACACTTTAAATTACTGCATAGTTTAACTCTCAAGAGTTCAAGGTCTCCATTTCAATGATGTTTGGACAGCCTGTCATTTTTATTTTAATGGCCTGCTCCTTTATATGCGCCAAGCTGGTTAATCATAAGAGAGCTTTTTCTAAAAATCATTCTACTTTGTACAAAGACTGTTCAAACTCTCTAGCTACTTGTCATGAAGAACAGTTTTGCAGGGTTTTTTAATTACTAGGAAGATAAATTGTGTGTGCTGGATATTAACTTCAATTAAAGCTATGAGGTTGTTACATATGTAACATATTTTGTACAGTGTTATCTGTGCATTATATAGAAAGCTTTTGCAAGTGTATGCCTACTGCAGAATTGGACTTCTGTCAAGAATATTATCCTATGAATGTGTGTGTGTTTCTGTATTTTTCTCTTACATGATGTTTTACAACTTCTTTTGTTAAACAAAATTTGAATGTTATCTGCCATTTCAGAAAATATAGTAGTTCCTGTTGATAATGGTAAGAACGAAGGCAGGCAAGAGTAAAGTGCAAAGTGCAAAGATAATATGTTTTACTGGAGAGTCTCCATAATGATGTGAGTCACTCTCTACACATATCATGGCAGCTGTGTCATGCGACTGCCAAACATAACTTCTTTCACTGGATTCCACAGGATGGTAGCCACAAGACCCATTGTATTTGGAAGATAAAATCCACAACTTGGGAAAGTTATTTTTTTAGGTCAGTTTCCAAAACCCTCCAGCCAGCAAGTTCACTAGGACTTAGTAGTGCAAAAAAGGAAGACGATCTAACGAGTATATTTTATTCTACTCCATACAGGGAGGCAACAAATCTCAGTGGCAAAGCATGTGCTCCATATGAAGTTGATCACAGATATAAGGGTTTGCGTGTGAGCCTTCAAGTTGCCTATCAACATATGGTGGTCCCATGAATTTCATAGGGTTTTCTTAGGCAAGGGATGCTCAGAAATGGTTTTGCCAATTCAGGCCCTAGTACCTCCTGTTTAAAAGTTCCTGATGCAGGTAATGAAAGGACTGACCAACTGTGGCTGATGGCTTCCATGTTAGTGGGGTGGAGAATTTGTTCCATGTTTTAGTCTGAAATTTAAAGTAAGCAACCAGTTCATGATAAAGCCCAGAGCTGATTCGCCACCCCATTGACATGAAGGGCCCAACCACTCCTGGCTAGGGCAGATCTCCTTTAACCAAGATCCAGGTTTTGGGATCCCCTCTCTACCAAAAGCCTATACTGCTGTTGTATGCTTTTTCAAGTCATTTCTGGTTTATGGTCACCCAAAAGTGAATCTATCACAGGGTCTTCTTGGCAAGTTTCTTCAGCGGGAGTTTGCTATTGTCATCCTCTGAGGCAGAGAGAGTGGGTCTTGCCCAAGGTCAACCAGTGGGTTTCATCGTTCAGCGGGGATTCAAACCCTGGTCTCCAACACTCAAACCACAACATCATGTTGGACGTTATCACACGGGGGGAATCTGTAAGTTATCCCACACAAATCCCCCCAAAAAACCTCACTTGCACCTGACAATTTCACAAGACATTGCACAGAAAGTCGACAGAAAGTGGTATTATCCAAGATCTTTTTAATTTCGGAAGTTTAGAGGAAATGCATTTGCGAAATTACAGTAATTGCGCATTTACTTTAATCTGAAAAGCAAATACGCACAGACAATTCTCTTTTAAAACCTGGAGGAGGGCCAAGAGGAGGAGGAGGAGGAGGGGCCTCCAGGGAGGGAGAGTCCCGGGCTCCTCCTCAGTGCCATGCAGGGAAGGGAAGGGAAGGCAGCCCAGGAGAGGGAAGTTTGGGACAGAGGAGAAGTTTGGCATTTGGGATGGAGGGGAAAGGAGGGGAAAGAAGGCTTCCCTCGCAGCAGCTGTGGGGGGATGTGGGTGCAAGTGTGGGGTGTGCTTGTGGAGCAACTTGGAGATCCATCTCACCATGAAGTTCTGCCCTGCAGGTCTTACAAAGGGGAAAGGCTTATGGGGGGGGGCATGGGAGCTACCTCCAGTTTCCCCCTCTCCTGGGCATCATCCAAGGCTCTGGCTCTCCCCAGGGAACACCTAGCCCTTCCTTCCTTCCTTCCCTTTCCTCCTCCTCCTCCTCCTCCCCTGCCAGATCTGCCTGTGATCCTACCCCCCTTGCTCATCTCCCCAGCAGTTGACAGCCTCCAATGCCAGGAAAGGAGAGAGAGAAAAGGGAGGGTGAGATCCCAATCCCTCCATTGCCTTGCCTTGCCTTGCCAGCCTCCTCCTCCTCCTCCTCCTCCTCCTCCTCTGCTCTCTTGAGAGGTCCTAACCCCAACGGAAGGGGGTTAGGACTGTGCAGGAGGACATGACCCCAAATGTAGGACAGTCTGACATTTCCTCCTGGGAAATGCAGGACCCGCCCTGGAAAAAGGAGGAGTTTGGTCACGAAACACACCCATTTCCAGTACATGTATGGGTTCTTTTCACTTGTGTATGAAAGTTAAAAACTTTTTTTTTCTTTTAACTTAATTCTGTTATTACTGTAATTACGTGTGAAAAGTGTTTGCGCAATTAAGCTCTATTTTCGCTTTCTTTTCGGGAAGCTTCATTTCCACTTTATTATCTCTTTAACAATGAAACTGGCCCACGTGTGATAACGTCCATTGTCTTTCAATAATGAGTTACCTAATGGGCTATATTGGGGCAAACAAAACATGCCTGCCTAAAGAGCTAGGTGATGTGATGGGCCAATTTGGTCCTTTCCAGTTTTGAAAATAAAGCTTCTCTAGGCCATAACATAGTCCTATAGACTGCCACAAAATAACCTGAATTGGCCTGGTGAGTTTTCTAGAGATTTCTGGGGATGCATTTAGATAATTTGGGGGTTACACTTAATCTTCTAAAATCAGGGTATGTTCCCCATCCAAACCATTAAGCTTGATGGACAAATAGTCTGAACAGTTATAGTTTCATATCTTAGCTAACAGCTTCCGAAAAGGCTACACACACTCATGAGGGAGGGGGAAAGCCTATTCAGTGATACTTCAAGTTTACATTTTAATACATTTTCTAACCACACTAAATGATTATAACAGAAATATGGCCTCATTCAAATAGAAGATCTCAGAAATTATGTATGTAATTGAAGGTGAGAGCATTCTATTCCTCCAAATAATAATTTTGACATTAGGCATTATTGACTCTCTGGGTTTTTTTAAGTAGCATGTTTATGAGTGAAAGGTAGGGTTGAAATTATGATTTCTAGTGGCCGGGTGTCTGCATTATTCTGATAACCCCTGTTAGACAGAGGATCATAATCATGATCATAACCAGTTCTTTATATAATATAATCTTTATATAGCACTTTACCAATAAAACATCAGTTCTTTATATATCATCTTTATATAGTGCTTCACAAGTAAAACAAACTGTTTTTAAGGTTAGGATATAGATTTTAATGCATATTAATATTCTTAATGGGTTGTGTTTTAACATCATAAATTGTTTAATTGTTTTTAAATCTATATTTATATTTTTAATGTGTTTGAAGTGTTTTTAATTTGTAATGTTTTAAATATGATGTTAGCCACCTTGAGTCCCATTATAGGAAGAAAGCTGGTATGAAAATGAATAAAATAAATACATCATCATCAATGAAGGCACACAGAAATGAAATGAAGCAGGGACATTTACTTTGGCTCTAGTTTAATCTCATATGTCATAATCGTGGCTCTCACTACAGATAGAAATGGTCAGAGCTCAGATTCAGGAAACCTGACACTGAATATATGATTCTGGCAATTAAAAGTCAGTGGATAATATACACACCAAAAGAGAAAGAGCAAGTTAGATAGGACTATCTAACACAGGGGTAGGCAACCTTTTTGAGCCGGGGGCCGGGTAGCTGTCCCTCAGACAATTGGGGGGCCGAAGCACCAAAAATAAATAAATAAATAAATAAATATTTAAAAAATTAAAAATTATAAAATTAAAAAAATGCATGCACACTCTCTCAGCCCCAGAAAAGCCATGGCAAAACCCCTGTGGAGATTTTGCCAAGAAAACCCCAAGAACAAGTAATAACAATAATAATCAATAAATATCATCATGGCGGGCGGCAGCGGCAGCGGCAGCGGTGGCAGGACCGGCCTAGGGCCAGTCCACAGGCCTCGGGGGGCCGCATCCAGCCCCCGGGCCTTAGGTTGCCTACCCCTGATCTAACACAATCTAATACTATCTAGGATGGATGGGTTTCCTCATCAGCAAGATGGAATCCTTATAGTTGATGGCAACTCCTCCTCTCCACCCCAACTGCCCAATCTAGGGAGATTATCACATTGGATTTATCTCATCTTTTTCCAGACGGGATACATGCACATTTAACTGTCAATAATGAATTGTATCGCATTCTCCTGAGTCCAGGTGTATGCAGCCCATATGCAACCCGGGCTTATCCCACGGCTTTTCAAAGACAAGAAAATCCTATCCTTGAAAAGCCATGGGGTAAGCCTGGGTTGCATACAGGCTGCATATGGGCTACATATGTCTGGCCTCAGGAGAATGCGATAAGATCCGTTATTGACTATTAAACGCACATGTATCCCATCAGAGAAAAGACAGGATAAGTTGCATGTGATAAATTCCTAGGTTGGTGTTGCACTGAGTACCCAGGTGGACAAAGCTGAGACAGATTGACTCCACCAAGTTAATCCATCCATATCTCAGTAATGCATAAAAGGTCAGGCCTTCAGCCACAACCAAATCACGGATGATGGTTGTTTTATGGTGGACTGACCTGGCATTCAGCAGCAACACCACCAGACCAGAAGACGAAATGACAGGGTAACCTGGATCTTGAAGGATGGGGGAAGGACCAACACATGGGATGGGTTTTAAATATCTATCTCAGCTTTCTCTTACCTGGTCTGTAAAGGTAGTAGTTATGCAGTTGCATATTTTCTCAGTGTCAAGAGAAATTACAAGTTACAGCATACACTTTCCCTCTGCATGTGGCAGAGAGACACAACTTCACATAAAAGCAATGCCACATAATTAGTACAGAACAGGGACAATGTGTATTCTTTCATATGTTCTTGGACTGCAGCTCCCAACACTCCCCAGCATTAGGTACTCGTATGTTGGTTAGGCCTGATAGCAACCCAACAGTATCTGGAGGACTGCCCTTTGCTTATCCCAGCGGTTCTCAAATAGTGGGGCGGGCCCCCCAGGGGGGGCGCGAGGCTCCATAAAGGGGGGCCCGTTACGGCTGGAGAGAGGGAGATTGTCCCAGCACAGCCCCAGTAGCTCTATCCGGATTGGCCAAACCCACCCATGTGATCGCGCTGGGGGGGCGCGAAATGTTTTCTTCTTTCCTGGGGGGGCGTGACAGAAAATAATGGAGAAACACTGGCTTATCCCAATGCAGAATCTAGGATATGATGAGAATTCTGTCCTATATCAACAAGCCATGTGGAAGCCAATGTGATAATTTTGCTGACTATCTGAACCAACTCTCAGGCAATCCTACATTAGCTGCATTTGAATTGACATACACAAGCTGAACATTTTGTCTCAGTGTCTACTTTTCTGGTAGATGTCACCTCTATTCTTGGCTCTAGAATACCAGCTGTCCATCCGTGCTCATTAAGCAGGCCATCAAGCTATACAACAGCAGAGAAGGATGGCCAAATCCTCATTTTGTACAGTCATAACAAAATTATATCTGCTAATTTGGTGCTGAGCCAGACTCATCTAACATTCCTAATAGCAACGCATGACTGTTATACCCAGGCATCCTGCCTGAATCTGCTTGTACCATCTTTCAAGTGGGAAGTTCCTTCTATTTGAATTGAATGTCACATTGACACACAACTCCTTTGCTCTGTTAATCTTTGGGAATATTCTGATATGTTATAATGTGATTGCAAGTTTTCAAAAGACTGTTTTTCTGAGAACCTTGCATGTGCAGAAAGAATACGTCAGGGATGACAAAGCCAGAATGGCCTCTGCAATTCTTAAGAACTGACAAAACCTAACAGCTGGAATTTCAGCCTTTAGCCCAAGCACAACAAAATAATTTTCTTTTAAGAAAGCACAGATTCTCAGGTGGTCCCCCAAAATGTTCATCATGTAGAGCATACTAATATGGGGATTAGCCATGGAAATTTCAAGGCTACTCAGAAATTGCTACAAAGACAATTTTTACCTGTCCAGTCTGGGGGGTGGGGTGGAATATGGTAGCAGATTTTTTTAAGGGTCACACTGACTGCTGACTTCTATTCCTAATAAACTGTCAGAGAACTACATAATAATGGCTGCTATGTGTCAGCAACTGCAAATAGAAGACCATGGGGCGGGGGGGGTCAATGCTGATTCAGAATGTAAAATGCTCACCAAATATTCCAGAAAATATTTCAAAAACATTAATCAGTCATACAAAAGCATTTTGGGGGAGAGCAAATTTGTTTCAATTGAAAACAAAATCAAAATATGCAAATACTTGAAATATAAATGCAAATGTATAAATAGTTGCAAATAACTATATACTATAAAAAGACTTTTTAGAAGGCCAACATTTCCAACTAAACATCAATGCAGAAAGCACAGAGGCTTCATTTACCTGAACTGCATGCACCTGTCTTACCAACACAACTGATGGATTGTACCCAGTGAGACTTGAGTTAAGTGTTTCTTCATCTCTCAAACCTCATGGAGGTCTGGAAGACTAAACCAATCTGAATATGTGATTTGGGGAAAGCCATTTGAAGTAAAGCAGGGAGAAATGTGCCAGCGCTGTGACTTGGGAGTTTTCCTCCCAAGCTCCAACAGCAGCAGTGCAGGATCGAAGAGGAAAACACCTTGAGGGCTGCCACTGAGCCTTCCATAAGTCCCAGCAGCAGTGCAAGACCTGGAAAAATTATCCACATGCCATGTGTAATACAGGCCATATGAGATGCAAGCCCTATGAAGAATGGTGGCAACTTCTGTAACTATTTGGTGTATTTGGCTGCTTTTAGTCACAGAATCAGAGAATCAGAGAATTGGAAGCAACTACAAGGGCCATCCAGTCAAATGCCCTACCATGCAGGAATACACAATTAAAGCACTCCATCTAATCTCTGTTCAAAAACCTCCAAAGGAGGAGACTCCATGAAGCCAGTGTGTTCCACTGTCAAACAGCTCTTACTGTCAGGACGCTCTTCCTAAAATGTAGATAGAATGGTTTTTCTTTTCTTTTCTTTCTTTCTTTCTTTCTTTTTTCTTTTCTTTTCTTTCTTTCTTTCTTTCTTTTTTTTTTTTTTTTGGTAGTTTGAATCCTTGCTCTGTGTCCTAGTCTCTGGAACAGCAGAAAACAAGCTTGCTCCATCCTCAATATGACCATGATTTCAAATATTTAAACAGAGCTATCCTGTCACCTCTTAACCTTCTCTTCCCCAAGCTAAACATATCCAGCTCCCTAAGTCACTCTTCATAGGGAATGGTTTCCAGACCTTTCACCATTTTGGTTGTCCTCCTCTGGACACACTCCACTTTGTCAACATCCCTCTTGAACTGTGATGCCCAGAACTGGACATGGTATTCCAGGTAAGGTCTTACCAAACAAGAACTGAAGGAGGGGATACAGTGGAGATGTGGAATTCCTAGGTCTGAGTTGCCTTATCTACCTACCTGGTTACCCAAATTCTAGAGTCATCTATCTGGATTGTCCTCATGCCCATTTCCACAGTCAGCTATCCCAGAAGCAGTTCCAGCTTACCTCTCAACCCTTCCCCGAACCAACGTCTGTGATACCACAAGGACCTGTCTCATGGTCTTAGGTTTTAGCCCCAAATCCTCAGGGAATGGGAAGTTGCTGACATGGCAATCCTAGTTGTAACAAAAGTTCCAGAACTATATAAGTACATGAGGCATAATTTAACCCTAAATACATATTTTCCTATCTAAACCGGACTAGATTAATTTCCTCTATATCCCACTCTGTACATGAAGTATTGTATCAGTTACAAACATATAGAATGGAATCTAAATACCCTAAAGGCATCAGAGATTTTGGAAGCTAAGCAGGATCAGCCCCGGTTAGTACTTAAATGGGAGACCACCAATGAATACCAGGTGCTGTTGGTTATATTTCAGAGGAAGGAACTGGCAAAACCATCTCTGAGTATGTCTTACCTAAGTAAGTCTTGTGAATTTCATGGGGTCTCCATAAGGTGATAGGTGATTTGAAGACACATACACACACTGAGTCCATTGTGTTCTGATAGCTTAATCTCAGCTATGAGCAGGATTGTAGGTAATAACAGGTGCCCCAAGCATACTTGGAAGAAAGTTCAGTAAGATAAATGTAACTTACATGAGTAAGTATGATAACATCATGTAAGTTGGACCTCTCAATGACTTCTGATACCATTGACCATAGTATCCTTCTGAGTTGCCTCTCTGGGATGGGGGCTTGAAGGTACTATTCTACAGTGGCTCCATCTTTCCTGGAGGAGCGCTCTCAGAAGGTGGTGGTTGGGGATTCCTGTTTGACTCTTGTGGGCTCTCTCAGGGCTCAGTCCTGTCCCCTATGCTTTTTAACATCTACGTGAAACCACAGGGAGAGGTTGTCCAGAATTTGGGAGTAAGGTGTCACCTGTACACTGATGATACCCAGCTCTATTACACCTTTCCACCTAATTCCAAAGAAGCTGTTTCTGTCCTAAACCAGTGTCTGGCCACTGTAATGTATATGGCTTGGTTCCAGGCTGTTTGAAGGACCGTATCTCCCTGTATGAGCACTCTCATTGGGAGATGCCGTTCTCTCTGTCCCACCACCCTCTCAGGCACGTTTGGTGGGAACAAGAGAGAGGGCCCTCTCAGTGGCTGCTCCTAAGCTCTGGAAATCCCTCCCTAGGGAGGCCAGTATGGCTCAATCTTTGCTTTCTTTTAGACAGCAGATAAAAACGTTTTTATGCTGCCAGGCTTTCGCATACTGATATGGATACTGTTTTGTTTTTGTTTTAAAGAGTTTTAAATTGTAATAATGTAATGTTTTAATTGTTTGAAATGTTTAATTGTTTTCTAAACTTTGTATTTTTAATGTTTCATACTGTTTTAACTCAGACTGTTTTAAATTTTGTTAACCACCTTGAGTCCCTGTACTGGGAGGAAGGCAGGATTAATAATAATAATAATAATAATAATAATAATAATAATAATAATAATACAACATCTGGAATACAGTAGATCTGGAAAAGAGCTGAATGAGTCCCATTGTATCCCAAGCTTGGACAGCACGTGCTTGGCAAGGCAGAAACGGGGAGGTAAGGGACTCTTTTCCTCAGTGCCAGCTCTAGGATGCTGTAGATTATAAAGATTGGGTCCCCCAGATCTAGTGCAGACCAGATCCTATTGGTCTACAACTTCCAGCATTCCTCATCATTAGAGATTCTTAGGCTGATGAGAATTAAAGTACAATACTTGGCTGGCTACAGTTGCCTATTGTTGATCTAATGAATCAAATGTCTCTCTCCCCCTATACTCAGATCATCCATGAAATGCCACATTTGGGGGGGTCGTCCCCTGTAACCACTGGTGGAAGAATGATCAGTCATGGTTCCCATCTCCTCTAGTATCAGAGGATCTTCTCACATCAGGCAAAAGCTGGGGGAGAGCAAGGCCTTCTACATCTTAACCACCCCAACCAATCAACAATCAAGTATTAAGACTGCACTATTAAATGTGGAGATAACGATCCTTCACCTACTGTGAGTAGCATCCAAGAAGTGGTGGCACTGTAGATACTATAACTCTCATCAGCCCAATGCAACATGGCCAGTAGTGGGCACTGAAGTCCGAATCATCCAGAGGGCTGTTTTTCCACTCCAGACCTATGTATTCCCCAGCCTATACCTTTAACAAAATGTCATTTTAAGAGTTATTTTTATCTTTAGTAAAAGGCGAAAGATTTATACGATCTGAAGAGAAATTATTTTTAATTTTTATTGTATTTATCAATTTCTAAAAGTTAATCTCGGCCCACAAGATTCTTGAAGCAGGGCTTCCCACTATATATTATATAAACAGCTTATCATTAAATCAATTCTACTAGAGAAGAATGTATGTTATTCACAGGATGGCACCATCAGTGCACATGATGTAACAAGACCAAATAAAATACATTGTGAATTTAAGCTTCCAAGAAACTATGTTTTGCACTTGCAGAAGTATTTACTATGGTGCCTTTGCCACAGTAATGTCTTTAAAATAAAAATAAAAATCTTTAAAATAAAGAAGTAGAAATGTACTCTCTAGCCTTACACTTTCCCTCCACCTTGCTTTGAATGTGATCATGGATATCATAAGAGATATCATTTCATGGCACCACCAGCATACATATTTGCAGGATTTATTACTGAGTTCATGCCAGATGAATTATGGATGTCAGCCAAGAGATGCTTGAGCACAGAACTCTTGGAATGTCTCCCTTGTGTGGTTCGGAGGCAGTGAACTGCATTGGGAAACAACACTGACACCGAGCAAGGCAGCAACTGTTACATTCCTGCATAGTTTGATTTAGTGCAGAATTTTTAAGAGATAGATTCAGCAGTAACCATTTCATGTCCAGCATCTTGCATGATCAGGGATTAAAATGCAGCATACAAAATTGCTGCAGTGTTTGGAAATACAATATTGTTGGTGTTCTATGGAACCCCAAGGATGAGATACTTTTGAGGTTGCTTAAAGTCAGTCTTTCATTCTTTCATTCTTTAAAAAAATTCTTTACTGTCTTTCATTCTTTCATTCTTTAAAAAAATCTTTTTAAAAAAAGATACAGAGAATGAACCAAACATATGAGCTTATTACATTCTTAAATAATAAGAATGATCCAGCTTAAAATTAAATTTGGGCAGCATCTGGCCCCTATCGCAAGGGACCACCCGAATGCAACCTGGGGCCATCCCCACTCATAGAGCCGCTCCGGCAGCTATTTTCTCAAGCCGGAAAACTCCCAGCTTCGAAAAGAGCCACACTGAGTGACCCTAGAAGCGGGAATGGCCCCTGGTTGCAATCGGGTGGCCATTTCAGTGGCAAAACCCTTGCAATAGGGTCTGGACTCCACTTGAATTTAATGTTAAGCCAGATCAAATAAGGCGAGTTATTTAAGAATGTGATAAGTTCCATAGAAAATGGAAGTTATTTATCAGAAATAAAAAGACATTGGATGCAATACAAGGAAGAGTTATATAAGAGATGAAAAATGAATAACACATGGAACAAAGAACCATATGAATATGAATCCCAAATTCTAAAAAGTGAGGTGGAATCTGCAATAAGAGAAAATAGGAAAAATAACAGGAACAGATGATATTCCAATTGAACTGCTGCAGTCCACACAGACAGAATCAACTCTAGTGTTAACCAATATATGTCAACAAATATGGAGAACAAAATGGTGGCCAACAGATTGGAAATGAAGAATATACATCCCCATCCACAAAAAAAGAGACACAAAAGATTGCAGCAACTATAGGACCATAACATTAATTTCCCATGTGAGCAAAATTATGTTCAAAATTCTGCAACATAGACTCCAATCATATATGGAAAGAAAAATCCCAGAGGTCCAAGTGGGGTTCAGGAAAGGAAGACACACTAGGGACCACACTGCAAACACACAATGGCTAATGGAGTGTACCAAGGAATTCCAGGGAAAAAATCAGCATATGCTTTATAGACTATAGCAAAACATTTGACTGCATAGATCACAAAAACCTATGGAATGCTCTTAAAGACATGGAAGTGCCACTACATCTGATAGTCCCAATGAGAAGTCAGTACTTAGGGCATCATGCTACTGTTAGAACAGAATTTGGAGAAACAAAATGGTTCCCATTGGCAAGGGGGTCAGGCAAGGTTGCATATTATCAACCTACTTATTCAACTCATATGCAGAAAATATAAGAAGAGCAGGCTAAGGGCCAAAACACACTGCAAAAATAATCCAGTTTAAGACCACTTTAACTGCCCAGACTCAGTGCTAGCGAATCCTGGGAATTGTAGTTTATTGTGGCACCAGAGCTCTCTGACAAAGACTAAATGTCTCACAAAACTATAGTTCCCAGAATTCCCTAGCATTGAGTCAGGGCAGTTAAAGCAGTCTCAAACTAGTTTATTTCTGCAGTTGTGTTTTGGCCTTTAGACTCAGAAAAAGGAGGAATGAACACAGGAGGAAGTAATATCAACAATGCAGACGACACCATACTACTAGCAGAAAACATTACAGACTTAGAACAATTATTAAGAGCAGCAGGACAGTCCTCAGGGACAGTGCAGGGGACCCTAAGAGTACCACCACAGAGAACAGCCACTGCTAAGCCTCGGAGGAGGCGTGTGCTGGTGGTTGGGGACTCCTTGTTGAGGGGTACAGAAGCAGTGATTTGTGGGCCAGACAAGATGTCCCAGGAGGTATGTTGTCTCCCTGGGCCAAAAATCTGTGATGTGACAGCGAGGCTGACAAGACTTGTCATGCCTACTGACCATTACCACTTCCTCTTGGTCCATGTGGGAACCAATGATACTACAAGGCACAGTCTTCAGAATATCAGAAGGGATTATGAAGCTTTTGGCAGGAAGCTGAAAGAGCTGGATGCACAAGTTGTTATCTCATCTCTTCTCCCAGTTGAAGGGCATGGTCCAGAAAGGGAGTGGAAGATAGCAGACATGAATAACTGGCTCCGTAGATGGTGCCGCCAAGAACGATTTGGATTCTTAGATCACGGGCTGCGGTTCCATGAGGGTGGACTACTAGCAAGAGATGGGCTGCATCTCACACCAGTTGGAAGAAGCATTTTTGCCAATAGTCTCAAATATTTGATCAGAAGGGCTTTAAAATGAGTCATGTTGGGGAGGGAGACTGTATCTTAGAAGATATCTTGGAAGGCAGGAATACATCATGGGCTGGAAATTATAGTCAAAGTGTTAAAAAGGGAACAAGGCAAATGATGCCAGGGTCCAACAGTGGGAGGGAAAAAAACCTCACACAGGCAGCAAGTGGGGAAGACGCATGCTCTTAGATATCTCTACACTAATGTACAGAGCATGGGAAATAAACAAGATGAACCTGAACTCCTAGTACAACAAAGCAAATACGATATAATAGGCATCACTGAAACCTTTGGGATGAGTCTCATGATTGGAATGTAGGAATAGAGGGGTATAATGTTTTTAAGAGAAATAGGCCAAACAGGAAAGGAGGAGGAATAGCATTATATGTCAGGGATGTTTACACCTGTGAAGAAATCCAGGACTTAAATCCTGGAAATCATGTGGAGAGCATCTGGATAAAGATTAAAGGAAAAAGAAACAACAGGGATATTACTGTGGGAATCTACTAGAGACCTCCAAGTCAAACTGAGAAATTGGATGATGCCTTTCTAGAACAGATGACCACACATTCAGAAAGGAGAGATGTAGTAGTGATGGGTGACTTCAACTATCCTGATATTTGCTGGAAGTCAAACTCAGCCAATACTTCAAGGTCTAGCAAATTCCTCACTTGCCTCAAAGACAATTTCTTTGTCCAAAAGGTGGAAGAGGCAACAAGGGGATCAGCTATTTTAGATCTGATCCTAACCAACAGGGATGATCTGGTCATTGGGGTGCAAGTGGTGGGATCCTTAGGTGGGAGTGATCATGTTCTCCTGGAGTTTCTTATACAGTGGAAAGGAGAAGCTAGGCATAGTCAAACACTCATTCTAGACTTTAGGAGAGCTGATTTCAACAAACGTAGAGCCTTTGCAGACTGCCAGAAATAGTGCACATTAAATTGAGGCACTGCCCTGGCTCAGTGCTAGGGAATCATGGGAACTGTAATTTATTGTGGCATCAGAACTCTCTGACAGAGAAGGCTCAATGTCCCAGAAAAAAATACAATTCCCATGACTCCCTAGCACTGAGCCAGGGCAGTGCCTCAATTTAATGTGCACTATTTCTGGCAGTCTGCAAAGGCCCTTAGGGAAACACTGGGAATGATCCTGTGGTCAGGAATACTAAAGGAGAAGGGAGTTTAAGATAGACAGGAGTTTCTCAAAAGGAAGATACTGAAGGCACAATCTCAAACTGTTCCAATAAGAAGGAAAAATGGGAGGTGTCTCAAGAAACCAGGTTGGATGACAAAAGAACTTTCAACTGAACTTAGGGGCTAAGCAGACGGGCGGCCGTGGGCTGCCCTGGGAAGCTGCGCCACGGGACCGAGGCATCCCCATGCCTCGATCCTGCGGCGCACCTTCACCGCCCCTGAAAAGAGCACTAAATTAGCGCTCCTTTCACAAGTCAGCAAAAGTGCGCCGCAAAAGGCTGCGGTGCACTTTCGCTGACTTTTCTGCCGCAGCGCATGGAAAGGTTGCAGCGGGAGGTCCTCCTCGGAGCGCCGGCCGTGCGGAGGGCCAGCTGCTCCGAGGACGAATTCGGGAGGGGGAGGGGGCGCCGAGCGTGCGGCTGCTCCTCCCCTTCCCTGCCCCCAAGACGGCCTTTTAAGCCGTCTGCTTAGGCCCTAAGTTTTAAATGGGAGATGTATAAGAAATGGAAAAGGGGCGAAATCACTAAAGAGGAATTCAAGCAAATAGCTAGCACATGTAGGGCTAAAGTCAGAAAAGCCAAAGCACAGAATAAGCTCAGGCTTGCTAGAGGGGTTAAGGACAATAAAAAGGCCTTTTTGGGGTATGTCCGTAGGAAAAGAAAGAAGAAGGAAATGGTAGGGCCACTGCACAGAGAAGATAGAGAAATTCTGACAGGGGACAGAGAAAAAGCAGAACTACTCAACACCTTCTTTGCCTCAATCTTCTCACAAAAGGAAAAGGATGTTCAACCTGAGGAAAATGGAGCACAGGACACAATAGGGGAAATGCAGTACAAAATAAGTAAAGAGGAAGTAATAGTGCCACTCTATTCTGCTTTGGTCAGGCCTCACCTGGAATACTGTGTCCAGTTCTGCGCACCACAATTAAAAAAGGATGTGGAGAAACTGGAGCGTGTCCAAAGGAGGGCAACTAAAATGGTGATGAGTCTGGAAACCAAGCCCTACAAGGAATGACTTAGGAAACTGGGGATGTTTAGCCTGGAGAAGAGAAGGTTTAGAGGTGTTATGATAGCCTTGTTTAAATATTTAAAGGGATGTCATATTGAGGAGGGAACAAGCTTGTTTTCTGCTGCTCCAGAAACTAAGACCCGGAACAATGGGTACAAGCTCCAGGAAAAGAGATTCCACCTCAACATTAGGAGGAACTTCCTGACAGTAAGGACTGTTCGACAGTGGAACACACTCCCTCAGCGTGTAGTGGAGTCTCCTTCCTTGGAGGTCTTTAAGCAGAGGCTGGATTACCATCTGTCGGGGATGCTTTGATTGGGAGTTCCTGCATGGCAGGGGGTTGGACTGGGTGGCCTTTGTGGTCTCTTCCAACTCTATCATTCTATGATTCTATGAAGTACAGGAATACCTGGTTAACCTAAATGAATTTAACTCTCCAGGACCAGATGAACTACATCAAAGGATATTAAAAGAATTGGCAAATGTAATCTCGGAGCCACTGGCAATAATCTTTGAGAACTCCTGGAGAATAGGAGAAGTCCC
Organism: Phrynosoma blainvillii; assembly: GCA_026167975.1. NCBI lineage: Eukaryota > Metazoa > Chordata > Lepidosauria > Squamata > Phrynosomatidae > Phrynosoma > Phrynosoma blainvillii. The sequence goes on along the minus strand of JANUYF010000002.1, from coordinate 54,783,508 downwards.
AGCATATTGGAGGAGGGCAAACATTGTCCCCATCTTCAAAAAGCGGGATAAAAAGGATCCCAACAACTATCACCCAGTTAGTCTGACATCAATACCAGGAAATATTCCAGACCAGTTCATTAAACAGAGAGTCTGTGAACCTTTAGAAGGCAATGCCATAATCACTAAAAGTCAACATGGGTTTCTGAAAAACAAGTCACGCCAGACTAATCTGATCTCTTTTTTTGATAAAATTACCAACTTGCTAAATGAAGGGAATGCGGTAGACATGGGGGGAAGCAGACGGGCGGCACGGGGCCGCCCCAGGAAGCTGCGGATTGGGGCCGAGGTATCCGCACTCCTCGGCCCCGAGCCGCAGCATCCCAGGCCCAGGAAGAAGCGCTAAAATAGCGCTCCTTTCGCAAGACGCCGAAGGTGCACCACAAAAAGCAAAAGGCGCTCCGATGACATATTCAGGAAGGGGTTGGGGTGCCCAGCGTGAGGCTGCCCCTCCCCTTCCTGGCCTCGAAGATAGTGCTTTGCGCCGTCTGCTTAGGCCCATAGTATATATTGATTTCACTAAGGCTTTTGACAAGATCCTGCATGATATTCTTACAAACAAGATAGTAAAATGTGGGCTGGACAATACAACTGTTAGGTGGATTAGTAACTGGTTGACTGACTGAACCAAAAGGGTGCTCAACAATGGCTCCTCTTTATCCTGGAGAGAAGTGACCAGTGGGGTGCCACAAGGTTCTGTCTTGGGCCCAGTGCTATTTGGCATCTTTATCAATGATTTGGATGAAGGAAAAGGGGGCATGCTTCTCAAATTTGCAGATGACACCAAATTAGGAGGAATAACTAATACTCCAAAAGACAGGATGAAAATTCAAAATGACCATAATAGATTAGAAAGCTAGGCCAAAGCTAACAAAATGAATTTCAACATGGAGAAATGTGAGGTACTGGACTTGGGGCAAAAAAATGAAATGCATCTATATAGGATGGGGGTCATCAGGCTTAATGAGACTATGTGTGAAAGGGATCTAGGAGTCCTAGTAGACCACAAGTTGAACATGAGTCAACAGTGTGATGCTGCAGCTAAAAAGGCCAGTGCAGATTTAGGCAGCATTAGTGGAATATAGTATCTAGATTAGGGGTCCCCAAACTATGGTCCGCGGGCTAGACCCGCCCGCCAAGGCCTTCTTACTGGCCCGCACGCCGCCCCGCCACCGCCACCACTCGCACCTGCCGTCGGACGCCATTTTGGAAGACAAAATGGTGCCCTGAGTCATGCTCATGGACGTGTGCATGCACACACACATCCAGCCCCCCAGAAGATCTGGGTGCCAGCAAACTGGCCCCCGAATCAAAAGGTCCGGGGAGCTCTGATCTAGATCAAGGGAAGTAATAGTGCCACTGTATTCTGCTTTGGTCAGGCCCCACCTGGAATACTGTGTCCAGTTCTGGGCACCACAATTCAAAAAGGATGTTGAAAAACGAGTGTGTCCAGAGGAGGGCGACTAAAATAGTGAAGGGTCTGGAAACCATGCCCTACGAGGAACAACTTAGGGAACTGGGTATGTTTAGCCTGGAGAAGAGATGGCTAAGAGGTGATATGATAGCCATGTTTAAATATTTGAAGGGATGTCATATTGAGGAGGATGCTAGCTTGTTTTCTGCTGCTCCAGAGAACAAGACCCGGAACAATGGATGCAGCTACAGGAAAAGAGATTCCACCTTAACATTAGGAGGCACTTCCTGATAGTGAGAGTTGTTTGACAGTGGAACACACTCCCTCGGAGTGTGGTAGAGTCTCTTTCTTTGGAGGTCTTTAAACAGAGGCTGGATGGCCATCTGTCGGAGATGGTTTGATTTTGAGTTTCTGCATGGCAGGGGGTTGGACTGGATGGCCTTTGTAGTCTCTTCCAACTCTATGATTCTATGATTAAGAAGGTCAAAGAAGAAGGCTCAAAGGCAGGCTTATTGCCCAATATAAAGAAAACAAAAATAATTGCCATGGAAGAAATATATAAATTCCACATAGAGAATGAGGAAATCAAAATAGTAAAATAGTTCCCATACCTTGAATCTAACATTGATCAGAACAGAGACTGCAGTCAAGAAATTGGAAGAAGACTAAAGCTAAGCAGGGTTAGCACTGGTTCATACTTGAATGAGAGAGTGCCAACAAAGATCCTGTGCTTTCAGAGTTAAAAACTGGCAAAACCACCTCTGAATATTTTTTGCCTAAAACTCCTTTGAAAAATTCATGGGCCACCATAATTCGACAGGTGACTTGAAGGCAAACACACACACACACACACACACACACACTTTAAATACTGCTAACTTTTTTAAAAATTAAAAGAACATTTGAAAGAATTAATCACTGTTTAAAAAGAAAAGTACAGTTCCCGTCTGTTAAATCTTTCTCAACAGTCACTCAGTTGTTGGAAGGCTACCTGAATAAAATGTCTCTTTGCTTTCTGGCAGAGCAACTGGAAAGGGGCCAGCCTAGCCATCCTTGGCAAGAATCCACAGCCTGGGAGCAACCACTGAGAAGGCACTGGTTATAATTACAGTCATATTCAAATAGAAACTTGCCATAGCTATAGTTATTATTTCTGACTTATGGTGACCTAAAGGTAAACCTATCATGGGGTTTTCTTGCCAAGATATGTTCAGAGGGGATTTGCCTTTGCCTTTTTCCGAGGCTGAGAGCGTGTGACTGTCTCAAGGTCACCCAGTAAGTTTCCAATGGCTGAGCGGGGATTTGAACCTGGTCTCCCAGAGTCCTAGTTCAATGCTCAAACCACTGCATCTTGCTGGCTCTAAATAGGAACATAGACTGTCATTAATGACAAAGAATCTGAAATTGTCCATCTTGCCTTCTGCAGAAACCAAGAAAGATTCTAAATACGTGCTGAAGCTAAATACGTGCTATTGGTGCTTGAAGATTTGGTCTGCTAATACATCTAATACTTTAAAGATATTTGATCATTTTTATAATATCCTGCTGGTCAGCTGACCCTCCCCCCCAAAAGGATGGAACGTCCCTAGATAAAGGGATGTGGGGCCTACAAATGAAAGCTAATTCTGCAAATAATGAAGTAAGTGTACAGAGGAAAATACAGTTACTTTGCTCTGGTGTCTAGGACTAACTGTCCAGTTCAGTGGCATGGAACACTTCATTTTAATCTATGAGCATTTGTTTTCTCATTGCATTAGAAATTATTTGCTAGCATGACTCATTAAAGGGCAAGAAATCATTCCTCCTTTATTTTTCTGTTGCACAGCTTGAATGTTTGGAATTGCACGCACTAATGAATCCATGCATGTTTTTTTCACTTCTGACAAAATGCACCTATTCTATGCCTACTCAATAGTTATAAATCAAATATTATATAGTTTTGCAGCACATATGGAGTACATTTCAATTTTATTTAAGTCTGAAAGGGTTTATAAAGATGTCCCTGGGCCCTTTCAAACTATACAATTATAGTTCTATATTCCACTTTAATTACCATGACAACATTATAACCTCCTGGGGTTTGAAGTTTTATGAGGCAAGAGAGCTCTCCAGCTGTGAATTCTAAATACTCCTTCCAAAACTGCAAATCCCAGGATTCCATAGATAGTTGCCATGGCAGCTCAAGTGAAATATAGCCCTCTAATTTCTTGTTGGTAAAGAGTCCCTGGTCAGTTCTTCCAAGTTATTCAAGTGATCAACTTCCCTCCAATCAATTCGGTTTATTTCTAAAGGCACCTCTTCCAAAAAAAAAAAAAAAAAAAAAAAGGAAAAAGAAAAAGAAAAGAAAAGAAAAGAAAAAAGAAAAAGCAATAATTAGAGCTGGGCTACATTCACTCATGTATAGCATTAATTTTGAAATATATAATGTAATATAATGGGCCCTTGGTATTTGCTGGGGTTTGGTTCCAGGACCCCCTGTGGATACCAAAATCCATGGAGGCTCATATCACATTAAATACAATGGCATAGTAAAATGGCATCCCTTAAATAAAATGGCAAAATCAAGTTTTGGAATTTATATAATTTTAAAATATTTCCAGGCTGTGTAATAATATGTAATAATAATGAAATTAATGTCTCTAAGGATAAAATGTGTAGGCCAGAAGTCATGGTTCCAGCATTGCTCCACCACAGCCAAAGACTGAGAAAATTATTTTTTGAACGATAGTTGGCCCTCCACGTTTGAGGCTTTGACATTTGCGGATTTGGTTATTTGCGGTTTTGATTAATATGTTCTCTGTGGGAATCTCTAGGTCCTCCAGCGCAACTCTACCAGAAGTTGACGAAAGAGTTGTGCTGGAGAACCTAGAAGTTCCTAGAGAAAATATTGCTCTAGGCCCGTGTTGGTGAACCCATGGCACGCGTGCCAGTTCTGGCACTCAGTCCAGGTCTCCATAGCATGGCAGCCACCAGTGGAAGGGGTGGGGGGCATGCACACATGTGTGCACACAGCCTGACTTTTTGTCACAGCCCGGTTTGCCCCAGAACAACCAGCTGGGCAAGGAAGGGTGGGGAGGCATGTGCTGCCAGCTGGCTCCTTGCAGCAGTCAGTTTTCCCATAGAAAACTAGGCTGCTTCAAGGAGTCAGCCGGCAACACCGGCATTCTGTCCGGATGTCCTGCCCCCTTGCGATGGGGTTCTGGGTACTGTAGTTGTTTGTTACTGTGTGCCTTCAAGACATTTCAAACTTATCGACCTTAAGGCGAACTTATCATGGGGTTTTCTTGGCAAGGTTTGTTCAGAGGAGGTTTGCCATTGTATTCCTCTGAGGTTGAGAGAGTGTGACTTTCCCAAGGTCTCCCAGTGGGTTTCGTGGCATTTGTTCAGAGGGGATTTTTGCCATTGTCTTCCTCTGAGGCTGAGAGAGTATGCCTTGGGTTCCCCCTCCCAGAATTCATGCCCCTGCAAGGTGGACGTCCCACCCCGGGAAAGTGGATGTCCTGCCCCCAAAAGTCCACCTGGTGAAACTGGTTTGGGCTGAGTTTGGGCACGGGCCTTTGCAGACTGCAAGAAATAGTGCAAACTGAGTCCACTTTAACTGCCCTGGCTCAGTGCTAGGGAATCCTGGGAATTGTAGTTTATTGTGGCCCCAGAGCTCTCTGACAGAGAAGGGTCAATGTTTCACAAACACTACAATTCCGAGAATTCCCTAGCATTGAGCCAGGGCGATTAAAGTGGTCTCGAACTGGATTATTTCTGCAGTGTGTTCTGGGCCAAACTGGTGTGAAACCGGATTATCTCTACAGTGCAGGTGCAGCCTAAGTGGGCTGAGTATAAACCAGAACGCCCTTCTCTGTTGGTGCATCTGCACAACAGAAATAATCCAGTTTGACACCACTTTAACTGCCAGGGCTCAATGTTATGGACTTCTGGGAAGTGTAGTTGATTGTGGCACCAAAGTGGAGCAAATTCTGAACAAATTCTGAACAAATTCTGCCAAGAAAACCCTGTGATTGGTTTGCCTTGGTGTTACCATAAGTCAGTAACTTGAAAGCACACATCAACAAACCAGTGTTCTCCTTTCAACATAAAAATTAATATGTTCTCTAGGGTTGCCTGAGTGAAAACTAAAGAAGGTTCCTGTATCTTTAATGGTTGTGTAGAAGAGGGGATTTCAGCAGGTATTGCTTGTTATGGCACCATTCCCTTTTCTACACAACTATTAAAGGAACATTCTCCAGTTTTCACTCTACAAGTCTTAATATTTTGGTTATGGAAAATAGAAGGGGAGCATTTGGTAGTAACATACTTCAGTAGTGATAGACTTTCTTTCTTTCTTTCTTTCTTTCTTTCTTTCTTTCTTTCTTTCTTTTAAAGAAAGATATGGTGTAGTTTTTTGTAGACCAGGGTTCAAATCCCACTCAGCCATTGAAACTGTCAGCCTCAGAGGAAAGCAAAGGCAAACCTCTGATGAAATCTTGCCAAGAAAACCAGGCTGTAGTCAAACTGAAGTTATATAACAACAACAACAACAACTTTCTGCCAACATACTGTAAAATAGTCCAGCAAAAAAAGATCACTTATTTTGTTTCTTTAGAAAGGGCAATTTGTACCACTACACATGTTATTGGATTAAACTCCTAGTCCTAGCCAATGTAACTAATGGTGATGGATTGTAGTTTATCAGCATCAATGCTATAAATTCTCTCCAGCCACAGCTGCCCTAAACCAGGGATGATCATATGTAGAAGAGCAGAAGGCCAATTTTCTTTTTGCTACCCCTGCATGGGTTACACTGTAATTCCTATTCTTGAGAAGAATGAATGTTGTTCTGGTCAATAGGAGTGGAGGGACATCACACATCAGGGGAGCTTTCTAAAGCTTTTGAAAAACTAAATTTTGAAAAGCTTTATGAACATCTTTCCACTTCAAGCCCATTGCGTATTGCATTTGCTGTTCCCCTCCCAGAAACATGCCCCACACTCTGTGTGATGCCAGCAAGTCAGTTGCTAAAAACATACAAGTCACAAGTCAAGTCGGTGCATCATTTACTACTGAGTCGAGTCCAAGTCAAGTAATTGAAGTGACTTGAATCTGAGTCAATTGATTTGAGTCTACATCACTGGGATGTACAGACTAATCCCATGCAAATTTTGAAAATTTTTTACTTGTTGTTAATGGTGGGGGGGGGGGGGGAGAAAAACACAATTGACAGTTTGCAGCTTTAAAGATATCTATTGATAGTTGACATAATGGTAAATAAACCACAATGTTCATGTATATGTGCTTTCAAGTCACTTGTCAACTTATGGCAACCCCATAAATTTCATAGTTCTATATAATTAATCCTTTGAACATTAACCATATAAAGTATAAATAGTACAAATGGTTATGCTCTGAAACCCCAGGGAAGCAATGAACGTCTGTAATCTTCTTAGATTGGATTAAGTGGTTTGATGCATACAGCAAATTATTTTTCATCTTTAAAATAAATTTGTGGCTTGCTGCGAACATGGACTAAGAGTTAAATAAATAAACAAACATTGAATGGCTACAGAGAGCATGCAGTGTCGTGCTACAATATCCTTTAATCTGGATTGTGCCCAAAATGAGCTCATTATTGCTCAGGACTAATATCTTGCATCTATGATGCAGAATCCTGAGACCATGCTAGTACAATCTGCAGCAACTACTTATCCATAATAGAGAGCCTTTTAATCTGCTATATCCTTGTTTTGTCTGAATGTTAATGGTATTAAATTCTGGGCATGTGTACCTCAGCATGATTCAGGGATCTTATTTTGTCTTTATTGCTGTCTTAACTGTTAACCTAGTGTTACAGTAGTAAACATTTATTTATTAATTATCGGTTTCCTGCCTTTTAGCCCTCAGACTGACCCACAAAGCAGCTTACAACCCGTTTTAAAGATATACGACACAAAAACAGAGCCAGTGAACAAATAATAAGCAAGCATTTGAAACACTCAAGGGCCTTGGAGAACAAAATATTTAACCAACTATGTACTCTGTACATGTCATCAGAGAAGGGATCAATTGAATCTTTCTTCTGAGGGAATTTCAGAGGGCACGGTTTCACAGCCAAGAAAGTCCTGTACAATGTCACAGTATACCACACTTCTGTGTGGCTATAGATAGCAATAGCAACTACATTTCTATACCACTTATCAGTGTACTTAAGCACTCCCTAAGTGGTTTACAAAGTGTAAGCTAATTGTCTCCAACAAGCTGGGTACTCATTTTAGCAACCTCAGGATACCAGGCTAAGTCGACCCTGAGCACCTGGCTGGGATTGAACTCACAACCTTACAATTTGCAAGTGAGTGGCTGCAGTTCAGGCATTTAACCACTGCACCACATATAGAGAGGATCTTCTGGTGATAGAAGCAGTAGACTTGCAGGTTCACATGGGAAGTGGTGGTTCTTCAGATATCTTCATCCCAAGCCTTTTTGGCCTTGGTAGGTGATAGCCAATGCCTTTCATTGACTCCAGAAGCTAAGTGAAAGCCAATGAAGCTGAAACAAATGGTAGCAGAAAATGTATATGTGTGTTGGGGAAGGAATGGAACAGAGACGCAATGGAAGGGAGGAAGGAGTACTTCACTCTCCCTCCACACATCATTTGTCCCTGCAAGTCCCCCCCCCCCCACGCCAGTTCCTCAAGGGTGTTTTCCCTACAGTTGACCTGGGTTTTGATCCATTCCAGGCTAAAGAAAAACTGATAAAAACTACTCAGGAGGTATTTATACGGAAGAATAATAAAAAGAATTTCCTGCTGATTCTAATCTGGAAGCACTTGTTCTTCCCCAGCTCTAGTTCTCCTGTTAGCATAATGAGGGAGAAACACAAAAATTGAAAAGTTATCTGCACACTGTAGGCTAGCAAAGCAAATTCCCATTGAGCTGTGTGTTGAACAGTTTACATTCAGTGCTTGGTTGTCATGCAAGATCATATGGTGTACATGTGAGAGCATATGATGTCAATACGGGTATTCAGAAATGCTCAGTAGTGGCTGAAGCTGAGCGATATATACAAATCATTTGATCTTTTCTATTAAGCTGGCTTTGTGATTCCAGCACTAAATGCAAAAATGTAATGGTTGTGCTTCAGCTTTCATCTGCCACAATCTGTATTTACTTTTGCATGTCTGATGGAAAACAAAAACATATCAGCTGCTGTAGTTGCCGTTGGTGATATTTGAAAGAAGAAAATGATGGAACATAATACACTTGTTGGATCTGATAGCTATCTAAGAGGAGGGTTGTTGTTTTTTAATTGCATAATGCCTTAACCCAGGGGTCAGCAACCTATGGCCTGGGGCCGGATCCAGCCCCCTGAGGCCTTCTGGAGTACTGCGCATGCGAGCGCGAGCGCGCACTGCACCATCCCCCCCCCTCAGCCCGGCGGAAGACCTGGGGACCAGCGACCGGCCCCAGGTAGGGAAATGTTGCCGACCACTGCCTTAACCTATTGCCTAAATATCCTAAAGCCACCAGATCCTGTCTGATCTTGGAAGCTAAGCAGGATCAGCCCTGATTAATGCTTGTATGGGAGACCACCAGTGAATAGCAGATGCTGCAAGCTAGTTTTCAGAGGAAGGAATTGGCAAAAACACTTCTGAGTATTCTTTGCCTTAAAAAAACATGTGAAATTAATGGGATTGCCATAAATGCAGGCGACTTAAAGGCACACACACACAATGCTTTGCCATTCTAGATAATCTCTGGTGTGATTACCATTATCTGTAAAGATGAGCCCTATTCATATGCTCTATATAAAATACCAGTTTCTGCATGCTTAATAGAGAACAAGCTACTGAGATTGGTAGAACTTACTTCTAAGTAAATATGCAAATGCTGACACCGTGATGGGCAAGGATGGGCAAGGATCAAGGGGGCAGGTTGTTTTCCTCACTCTGTGAAGGAGCTTGTCCACGTCATTGGTACTCACAGATTGGAACTCATCAAGGATAATTTCATTAACAGAGTTACTGGACACCTCGTCAGTTGTTTCTGTCAAAACTCTGGTGTTTAAGTTGGCTCTTATCTGAGAGATTTTATCTGCAAAAAAGTTGTTAAATGTGTCACAGAAGGCCATTGTCAGGTTAAGTAGCGGGTTCTGCGCAGGTGGAACCTGCATCAGCTCCCCTACTACCCTAAACAGCTCTGCTGGACGGGACTCTGCAGACGCAATACGTGCAGAACAGAAAGATCTCTGCGCTGCATGTATTGCATCTCGATAGGATCAAAGAAAGTTCCTATGACGAGTCTTGTCAGATAAGAGTCGATTTTTCCACCAAGTGCACTCTAGTCATTGTCCAACCTGCTTCCTTTTCCTAAGCTTTATACCAGGGGTAGGCAACCTAAGGCCCGGGGGCCGGATGTGGCCCCCCGAGGCCTTTGGACCGGCCCTAGGCTGGTCCTGCCGCCGCCGCCCCCCCCGCCATGATGATATTGATTATTGTTGTTATTACTTGTTCTTGGGGTTTTATTGGCAAAATCTCCACAGGGGTTTTGCCATGGCTTTTCTGGGGATGAGAGAGTGTGCATGCATATTTTAAAAAAATTTTTTTAATTTTTAATTTTAATTTTAATTTATTTATTTTTGGTGCTTCGGCCCCCCAATTGTCTGAGGGACAGCAACCTGGCCCCCAGCTCAAAAAGGTTGCCTACCCCTGCTCTATACCATGGCTTTCGGTTTGAAGCGGGTTGGAAAGGATGCTTGGGAGCGATCGTATTGATAGCCTTGGTAAGATCGGTGTTCCAGGTGTTAACCAAAGCTTTGACAGAATCACCGGCGTTACCAACCATTAAACCCTCCAAGGCTTTCTGGAATCCCATTGGTTCCATTAGCCTTTGAGGGCGGACCATTCTAATAGGTCCACCACCCCCAGAGGGGCAGACCATGGCTCTTAGTTCAGACTTGACCAGGAAATGATCCGTCCATGACAATGTGGTGGTTTTGATATTCCTGATTCGTATTAAAGATTGCATTGAGGGTATGACCCGCACAATATGTGGGCCCGACAACCAATTGGGATAGGCCCATGTTTGTCATGGATTCCATGAACTCCCGAGCCGCACCTGTTAGATTTGATAAGCTGGTCTTGAGTGGAATGTTGAAGTCACCCAGAACTAAAAGTCTAGGCGACTCCAACAGCAACTCTGAGACCAGCGGTATCAATTCAGTTAGGGAGTCTGCTAGGCAATGGGGTGGTCAGTATACTAGCAGAATCCCCAAACTATCCTTGGTCCTTAGGCTCAGGTACATACACTCAAAGTAGACTGTGTTCCAGACAGGTATCCAGGTCAAGATCAGATTATTCTTATGAACTAGGGCCACTCCACCCCCCACCCCCACCCACTTTCCCTTACCTGTTCACTGACAGAATACCTGGCTGGGATGGCCTGCGTCCAAGTTGTGGCACTATCCTCTCCCAGCCAGGTTTCTGTAAAGCAAGCCAGGCCGGCATCCTCATCTAGGAGGAGCTTGTATATAATATGAGTCTTATTTTTAACCAGCCTGGCATTGCAGAGGAGCAAGGTAAGGTTCTGTGGAATGGTTGGTACACTCTCCAAACTATTCTGGGGAACAGAGTGAACTGAAAGTGGGATAGCTTTCAACCAGTGATCCCGCTTTCTTTTGTAACATCTGTTCACTCTGTTACCATCGTACCTCCCTTTCCCCTGCACAACCCCAATTTCCGCCCCCAGGTCATTCCCGGCCTCTGTTGGTAAAGGAGTCAAAGAAGCTAAATAACCCTCCCCACTAGGGTGCCCCAGGTGGTAAGAGGACAGGACGGGTTAAACAAACAAAACTAACAAAAGACCCCACCCAAATACTACTCATGGCGTCACCCCCTCTGTAGTGTCCCAAATGTTAATAAAGGGTAGCCCAGCACTACTGCCGCTAAAGGAAGGAGGGAGTGGGTGGGTAGTGATGGTGAAGGGCTGGGAGGGCAGGCTGGAAAGTCCCCTGCCCAAGCCCGATGTTCGGCCTCGACTCCACGTCTCTCCCAGCCCCGCTGATGCTGCTACCCCACGCTGCCAGAGGTGGTGGGGTAGGGCAGGCCTTCTAGCCTCAACCTAAACCTCTCTTGGCTCAGCCGCTGCTGCTGCTGCTGCGTCGCCAGAGAGGTTGGAACTGGTTGTGCTTTCCAGCCTCCTAGAGCTCCGACTGCTGGGAGGAGGTGTTTTTGGTGAGCTTTTTATAGCTCTGCCTGGGCCTTCCCAGCTCCGTCGCCGTAATATGTGTGAGATGACATTATGCTGAAGGGGCCATATGACTAGAAGTGATTTATATTGAAGCAAAGGCAGGGGGAAGCATGTATGGAACTATGAGAGGAAAGTGCATGTTTTTAGCTAATGTGAAAAATATATAGAAATTGGTAAGGCTATTTGTTACAGAGCTGGAAAGAGGGCAATTATATAGTATTTGTGCAACTGTGTGAAGTGAAAAGATACCTGAAAATAGGGAAAGTATGAGTGGGAAGAGGGGTTCCTGGTTTGTTTTGACAGATTCTGAAGTGCTTTACAAAAAAAGGCACCTTCATTTTTTAGATAAATTACAGAAAAGAAACCCTATTGTGAAAATTGTGTATTAATATACCATGTATCTTTTCTAACTTCTTTTAAGTCTGTTTACATAAATCTTTGCCCTAGTTTAACTAGATGGGTTTTAAGTTTCTGTCAGTGAAAACTGTACAGTGAGAGGCCTCAACAAAGTGGTTACAGTGATCAAAGTAAAAGCAAATACACAGCCCACTATCTCACACAGAGTTATTTGTGTTTAAGCCCATTGATTTTATTGCTGGATTGTAGCCATAGGCTGCAGTAAAGTGTAAAGTGTCTTTGATCTCATAAAAAGCTATTCTGAGTATGATATGCATATCAAAATGTTTTAATATGCACAGTATCAAATATGCAGAAACTTACATTTTAAAATGTCTGGAGAAATTAAGATATTAAGGACTAGTTGGACTCTTAAAATTTCATGGAGGAAACATGATATGGCTGGGATGGGCTTTCTCTGAGCCCAGTTCTCCAATTTCAAGAATTCATTTCATTACATGGGCAGTACTTTTGGATTCCATTTAATATAATAAGGGTTGCTTGAATATATGTATCCACATTCACTGCCCCAAGGGTTCCTGTTCCCTGAATGGAGCTAGAGATCAAGGATGACCTTGTTGATGCATGCTGTGAATATGATGAGTGGTCTCGCCCAGTGCTCCTCTGTATTGGCAGAAGGGAAGCAAGGTGTCCCACCCAGGGTGACCAGATGTCTTCCATTTCCAGGACATGCCCTACATTTCAACCTTCTGTCCAGGAGGAATTCCAAAATGTCCTCCATTTTGAGCATGACTAAGCAGCATGCATTTATATTTATATTCATGTTCCAGCTTTTATTTAGTAATGTCTTCATTTTTCCAGAATGTCCTACATTTTACAGTGCCTTATCCTCCTTTATGGTTAGGATATCTGGTCACCCTGCTCCCAGATGCAGGAGCTGGGACTGTGCCCAACTCTTTGTTGTGAGGAATGTTCTCCAGAGGCATGTAATCATTGTTCAGAGGCAGCTTTGAGGCAAAGCAGGATTTGTTGCAACTTCCCAACATTCTTCTGCAAGAGTAGGGTCTTCATCAGCATGAATGGGAAACTGACCCACACACTAAGCCAGGGGTCGGCAACCTACGGCCCGGGGGCTGGATCCGCCCCCCCCGAGGCCTTTGGACCGGCCCCAGGTTGGTCCTGCCACCACCGCCACCGACCCCTGCCGCCGCCAGGGTTTTCCAAAATTTTGTTTTCCAAAATGACAGCCGCGACTCGTTTGCGCGCGCATGTGCAGTACTTCTGGAGTAATGTGCATGTGCATGCGCACGAGCGCACAGGGCACCATTCCCCCCCCCCTCGGCCCGGCGGAAGACCTGGGGACCAGCGACCGGCCCCAGGTAGGAAAATGTTGCCGACCCCTGCACTAAGCTTTCACAACCCAATGTTATTCAAAACTTGGTGTGATGATTGTACTTGCTGTCTTGAAGTTCCATTGAACCAAGTATGGGCTTTCATTCCCCCCCAGCTGCTTACAGAACTATAGGTTTTACAGTCTGTGTTGTGCACCTCTTGATGCATATTGCTACTAGATGTGCTATTGAAGAACTAAATCCTGCAATAAATCATATATGAAATTATGGGAAGCTCTAAATTCATTTTGATATCATTCTTTGTACAGCTTTGTACAGGCTGACATCTGCTATAACATGAGTTAATTTTCCTTGTGTAAAGCCTGAAATCAGTGTTCTGTTATAAAATATTTTCCATATAGTAATATTTATAGTTACATCAGATATATTTATACCCTAATTTAAAGTCTTTGTCTGTTATCACACTATCGTCTGTCAGGAAAACACCTGGTAGCACTTTATAAAAATAAATTTAGAGGCTAATGGAGTACACAACAAAATGTACTTGGTTCTTGCTGATTCAACAGGATTAGAATAGGGCTGGGCCATCCCTACTGTAATATTGGTTGTGACAATGCTCATGCTGGTATCTGTGAAGCAATAAATTTAACCTCTGTTCCCTATGGAGTTTTATCATCCTGTGAGTCTGCATTACAGGAACCATCACAACTGATATCACCTCTCCCCCTTTTTTTCCTGCTTAGATTATTTATTTATTTATTTATTTATATTTAAATTTTGTATTTCACTTCTCCCCTCTCCCCCGCTTCCTCCTTCTGCCCCTTTCCCTTGACTAAACTTTTCCTTACTAAATCTCTTCTCCTTCTCATCTCCCTCTTGTCCAAGTTCTTCTTTTCCTTCTCCACCTTCCCACTTCTGGCTATATTTGTCTTCTGCCTTCTCACTCTTCTCAGGCTCTTTCTTCTTCTACCTCTATTTCTCCTAGCCATCTCCCTCATCTTCTCTCTTTCTTAAGCTTATCACACAAGTACCTGTAACATTCTCACCGAGTCCCTGGAACATAACGATATGGGAATGAGTGTTACTGCATTAGACTATTGATAACATGATAGTAACGTTATGAGAACACATATTATCACACTGCATTTACTGTTGTACTGGTACTGGCGCTAAAGTAGTTCCTCAGCCATCCCTCATTGGCGCATGCTCACTGTTGTGAAAACCCCTATGTCTGCATTTGAAAGAATGCTACCGAGAGGTTTAGGTAGCGAGCATTCATTGTTTTTTCTCGTAAACATGACGCAATTCAATCTACAAAAAAAAAAATTACCTGTGGCACCTTCCTCACATCAACACCGGAAGAGTTGAGTTTGTGGAGGTTCTAGGACAGGAAGGTAGGAGGGTAGGATTATAGCACACACATCATATCGAACGGTCTGTAAGCGTTCTTGCTGGCTAAGGACGCATTTTAACAGTTCTCCTGCTGGAACGGGCTAGGGATTGTCAGAGCATGGAACGGGAACTCGATGAGGATCAAATCGTGCGATAAAATAAGTTCCATTCCGTTCACATTACGTACCCATTACGTTAAGAGAACATAGTCCGATAAGCTTCTCTCTCTCTTTCTCTTCCACTTTTTCTCCTTTTCCCTCCTCCTTGCTGTGGTTGTTCAAGTCCCATTAAATACAATGGCATAGTGAAATGGTGTCCCTTATATGAAATAGGAAAATAAGGTTTGCTTTTTGGAATGGTTGAATCTGTGGGAACGGAATCCATGGATACAAAGGGTTGACTTTACCTACTTTCAATTGACGGTCAACAATTGTATGCTGAACTAACAGTAGTTTCTGATTTTAATCTGGAGTTTAATCTGAAGGTTATGAAAGCATGAATAACAGAAGCCAAAATCTCTCTATCTCTCTCTAGGTAGAGATCTAACCGTTTGCAACATAAATTGGCAAAAGAAACACTGTTCCCTGGAAGAAGCCTCTGCCTTTAATGATATCCTCATATTAGGGAAGTGTTCGCAGGCATTGCACGAAGATTATTTGATGCTTTAATTTGTTGCCTCCTTTGTATAAATGTTTTCTTTTATTATTTTGTAGAATGTACGCCACCGGCAGGCTTTTTTTTATCTATTTTTATCTATTTTATTGACTGTATGTACAGCGCTGTGTAAATCTACAGCGCTATATAAAAAACTGTAATAATAATAATAATAATAATAATAATAATAATAATAATAATGTTCTTTCAGAGCAAGTGTGTCCTGTCCATAATAGAATGAGCAGCTGAATCACCACGAATAGCAGCTCTTTCAAAAGTAGGCAGGCTGATTATAAATTTTAGTAGTGAGTTGTCTAATTTATACTTTGGTCACATCTTCATTGCAGAAGAAAAATCTAGTTGATTAATATGAAATTATTCAAATATTTCATTAAAGTAAAAACTGCTTTTCATTGTGTAAAGAATATCAACTAGGAACCATGTTCATAAGTAAAACATGAACTCATCATTCTGTCAGCATTGCTAATCTAGACTTGTTTTTCTTAAAGGTTTATTAATCACTGGAACATTTGGCACTACTGTGTTGTTAGATTGAGTATATTTTTTTGAAGTCTGCAATTTCTCTGTTGACAGGAAGCCTTAGT
Organism: Phrynosoma blainvillii; assembly: GCA_026167975.1. Classification (NCBI taxonomy): domain Eukaryota; kingdom Metazoa; phylum Chordata; class Lepidosauria; order Squamata; family Phrynosomatidae; genus Phrynosoma; species Phrynosoma blainvillii. Next base: position 54,767,463 of record JANUYF010000002.1, on the reverse strand, counting down.
CAGAATTTACCTCCTGAAAAAACTTTTTAACTGTATTTTCCTTTGATGGAGGCTGAGAAAGTCATGACAACTGAGGTTTGGAAAATGAGGATGGTATTAACTGATTAGAGTGATCTTGCAGATTGTTTTAAAATGTTGCATTATAAATGTTACCATGCCATATATAGTGTGTGAGTGTGTGTGTGGCCAGATTAGTTAATACTATTAATCCTATAATACCTGTATTATAATAAAATTTTATGATAGGAATTTCAGTGAAATTCAAGGCTTGTTAAAATCCTGAGAAATAATTTCATTTAAAAACAAAGTGAATTCTTGCATAGTTAGAAAGACTTCCAATAAAATCAAAATGTAATGGCAAACTCATACTCCTTGGTAAATTGGGGGGGGGGGAACACATGTAAACTCTCCTATGGTCCAAAACATACTGCAGAAATAATCCAGTTTGAGATTGTTTTAACTGCCCTGTCTCTGTGCTAGGGAATTCTGGGAACTATAGCTTTGTGAGACATTTAGCCTTCTCTGTCAGAGAGCTCTGGTACCACAGTAAACTACAATTCCCAGGATTCCCTAGCACTAAAGCAGGACAGTTAAAGTGGTTGGAAACTGGATTATTTCTGCAGTGTGTTTTGGACCTATGTTAGCAACAAATTAGAAGCAGTTGAGGTCTTGGCTTTGTATGCAGCCAAAGAGGCTTTATTTAGACAAATAAGGAGATATACATATGCTGCTGATGTCAGTAGCCAAGAAACATACTTTTTTGTGTTTGTGAACCATGTTAAAAACTCGCTGTAGGGCTGAGAAGTGGAATATAAGTATTGAAATACATTAATTCAGGCCTGTACATGGTTCACATATTTTGCACAATATTCAAGCTAATCAATTGCTGCTTCTCATTAGAATCTAAGACAGTGCTTATTCATAAAAGATTGCTGTCACCAATTGTTAAGCTGGCATTTAGACTCAGAAAATTATTTACAATGCTAGCTTTCTCTCCCACACGTATACAATAAACTAACAGGTCTTGTGTACATTCTTATTCAACCCAAATAATTTCCCTATAGTTATGGTAGAGTTTGGGGGTTTTTTCTGGTTTTTGTTTTTTTGTCTTTTCAGAGCATATTACTAGCTCTTTAGAGTATGCATATGTTTTGGAGCATCCACTATTATATTTATTATTTATTATCCCATTTTTCATCCACAAAGGCCCTCAGACCAGTTTACAAATTGTTAATTTGACAGTTCCCTGCCCTTGGGCTTACAATCTAAAGGAGACAAGACACACGGGCAAAGGGCAATGGCAGTTAGAGAGAGGATTAAATCCAGCAGATACCACAGGTTCTTCTTTCCCTCTGCAGCCAGGGCAGTGGAAGTTGGGATGAAAGAGGGTTTTTTATATGCTTCTAGGCCTAGGTATGATGGAGTCATATCTGCCTTCTTCTCTCCCTCTGAGGCCAGGGAATGGCAGTTGAAACAGAGGAGCTTATCGCACGGCCGAGAAGCATTGGCTTACCTTTGCCAGCTTCAATCTTCTTCCAGGATACACCCAGACGTTATCACACATAAGTCGCTACCAATTTTGCCACGATGCCGCTGGCGAAATGCAGCCTGGGTCAGACAGGGGACGAAGCCGCGTTCAGCCGCCAACTTTTCGAAGTTGGAAGGTTCCATTTTTGAAAATTTGGTGGCTGAATGCAGCCTCGTCCCGCGTCTGACCCGGGCTGAATTTGGCCAGTGGCATCGTGGCAAAATCAGTGGAGACTTACATGTGATAACGTCCGGGTGTATCCCAGAAGAAGACTGAAGTCGGCAAAGGTAAGCCAGCATTTTCAGTCGTGTGATAAGCTCCAGAAGGAATATTGGACTTGCATATCACTAGTATAAATAACTAAGGGCCTTTGCAGACTGCCAGAAATAGTGCAAATTGAGTCCACTTTAACTGCCCTGACTCAGTGCTAGGGAATCATGGGAACTGTAGTTTATTGTGGCACCAGAACTCTCTGACAGAGAAGTCTCAATGTCTCAGAAAAAAATACAGTTCCCATGATTCCCTAGCACTGAGCCAGGACAATTAAAGTGGACTCAATTTGCACTATTTCTGGCAGTCTGCAAAGGCCCTAAGTGGTTATTCACACTGTGAAAATAATCCAGGATGAATCTGAGTTAAATCTCTGTTGTTCACATGCATCCTGAATGTACCCGATTAAATTTTTTGGTGAGAGCTGCCAAAAAATCCCACTTACTCTAGAATAATTGAGATTGGGTTTCCCCCAAAAGTTTTAAAAACATCAGTGCTTGGGTCTCGAATTGCCAACCTGCCAATCTTGCAATTGTCAGAGACAACGTCTTAACCTTGAACAAAGACTTAAAATTCTTAGTCTACCAAATATTGCTTCTGGGGGGAAAATACTTTTGACTAGCTGGCATACTGTGGACACATCATGAGAAGGTATGGATCATTGGAAAAAACAATAATGGTAGGAAAGGTGGAAGGAAGTAGAAAGGGAAGAAGGCCACATGCGAGATGGATGCACTCTATTAAAGAGATCACAAGTATGAGTTTGCAGGAGTTGGGCATAGCAGTAGAGGGCAGGGGGTCTTGGAGATGCCTCGTTAGCAGGGTTGCTATGGGTCAAGATGGACACGAGGGCAGTTAAAAACAATATCTTTATGTAGTTCATCACAATTATATTGATTTTATCACTCTTTGTTTTTCACTTTTTATATTGAAGTGCAAGGCAAAGAAAAAAGTACACTATACAAAAATAGCAACCTGCATCCATGTAATGCAGCTTCCTAGTGAGCTTCACCTGTTCCTCACTCCAAGCATATGTGTGTGTGTATGTGTAGTGTCAGTGGAGGGAAATAAAAACCAATGATAACAAGTGAAAAGTACGGTTGCCCTACTGTCCAGCTGGTTGGATTTTACTTAAATTGTAGCCAAGTTACCTGATGCATAGCCTGCAGTCCCCTTCCATTAAAAAATAAAATAAAGGTGTATCTGCACTGGACAGTTACGTCAACATACCCTCCAACATTTTACAAATGATAACTCGAACCACCTTTCTCCTTCTTTTCTCAGCTATTCTGGAAGCAACTGCTTCCACTTGTTGTTTCCATTGAGGGTCTGCATTCTCCTGTCACTGCTGCCATCTCCTCCCTCCTCCAAGCCCTGCCTAAGCATGGGCTGTTGTTGCTCCTCTAGCAACCAGTCACCCAGCTGGAGGAGAAATGTGGGTTCAGGCTGGAGTGGCTGCACCACAAGCTTGAGTGGCTGTTCCTGAGGTTGTGGCCACTCAGTATGGCTGATGAAATCTCAGCTAGGCCCAGTGGAGAAGTGGCACTGGTGGGATGAGGAGGAAGGCAGCAAGTCAGCACTTAGCAGTGCCTTGCCAGGTGGAGAAAGTGGCAGCAGCAAAGATGACAAGGAGGACAGAGATTTGGACCCTGACAACATGCTGTTGTTGGTGCATAGCAGTGCCCATGCTGATAGATGCTGCGTCTTCCTCCTCCTCTTGAAGGCGAAAGTTCTGGACTTAATAATAATAATAATAATAACAACAACAACAACAACAACATTTATTTATATCCTGTCCCTCTGCAGAGCAATCGGGGTGGCTTACAAAATTAAAATTTCCATACAGATATATTAATACAATCTAAACAATCCTGAATCCCACCCGTCCTTTAAGAAGTAAGGATTCTTCTTCTTATTCTAGGCCCAATGGTGCTGGGCCTGGTGTCTCTCCCCCAGATAACATCAGATGGAGTGGAGGGAAAAGGAATGATTTTTTAAAAATCTTATGCTGAGGTTGTGAAGATCTATGGTAAAAACACATCTCTATCCATTAAAATGCTTACATTATGAAAAAGGAAAAAGAAATTCATGCTACTTTTGCTGTTGCACCTCAAATCGCAAACATTACTATCACTGTGCATAATAAGTGTTTAGTAAAGATGGAAAAGGTATTAAATTTGTGGGTGGAACACATGGCCAGAAAATTAATTGCCATTGATGGTGACGTGTTGTGTCACAAAACATTGAGCCTATACAAAGGATTATGTTTTAATTGTTCTAGTTTAATATCTTTTTAGGGTTGGGTGGGTTTGGGTGTTGATGTACCTATTGGTGTTTTTAATGTTGTAATCTGCCCTGATTGCTCTGCAGAGGGGCGGGATAGAAATTATTATTATTATTATTGTTATTATTATTATTATTATTATTATTACTTCAGCAGGGAGTCCCCTCAAATGAGTACCACCAAGCCATTTATTGCAAGTAAGGGGTGGTGTATGACTCTGGAGACAAGTTTGATTCCCCTCTTGGCCATGAAACCCACTGGGTGACCTTGGGCAAATCACACTCTCTTAGCCTCAGGGGAATGCAATGGCAAACCTCCTCTGAACAAATCTTGCCAAGAAAACTCCATGATAGGGGCACCTTAGGTAGGGTCGCCATAACTCAGAAATGACTTGAAGGCACACAACAACAACAAGGGATGGTTGCACAGATTTTGGAATAGGTATGGACTTAAAAACATAAATCTGACTAGAGAGGCTGCATCTGCCACCATATTTCCTGAAAGCTTTAATAATTTGATTCAGGAGGAAGGATACCATCCAAAACAGGTATTCAATTGCACTGAAACAAGGCTCTTCTGGAAAAAATGTCCATTACTACCTACATTCATAAAACTGCAAGGCAGTACCAGGGCATAAAGCACGAAAGGGCAGATTAACTCTGGTCCCATGTGGCAACTCTGCAGGGAATGTGATAGAGCCAGACATAGTGCATACACTGAAGAACTCACACTGTCTTAAAAACAAGATCAAGCTTTATCGACCCATGTTTTGGCAAAACAATAAGAAAATGTGGGTGACAGCTATTTTGTTTATAGAATGGTTTCACCAATGCTTCATCTTAGAAGTGAAGAAATATTTGTGAAAGGTTTGGAATTTAAATTCTTCTTAATAACAAATCCACCTGGCCATCCTGAATCTGCTTAATATGGAATTGAAAATGTTGATGTTGTTTTATTATCTCCTTCCACAACCTCATTGATTCAACCCCTTGATCCGGGCATCATTCATTTTGTTAAGGCCGTGTACACCTGCCTTGTATCTGAACAAGGAGACTCTAACACTGATATTATGCAGTGCTGGAAATTATTCACTATTGCTGATGTAATAACATTAATTGAAGCTGCAATGGATGAATGAAAGCCAGAAACTGTAACTGCCTGCTGGAATAATGTATGGAATGATGTTGTGGATGATTTTCATGGCATCCTAGGGATCAATGGACAAGTTAAGAGAACCACTCACTCAGCAAGGCCAGTTGATAGCAAAGGATTTGTCAACCTGCTGAATGAAGAAGTGGAGAAACACTGGTGGCACAGTGGTTAATGCCTGTACTGCAGCCACTCACTTACAAACCACAGGGTTGTGAGTTCAATACCAGACAGGGGTTCAGGCTCAACTCAGGCTTGCATCCTTCTGAGGTTGCTAAAATTAATACCCAGCTTTTGGGGACAATTAGCTTACACTTTGTAAACCACTTAGGGAGTGCTTAAATGCACTGATAAGTGGTATAGAAATGTACTTGCTATTGCTATTGCTATATATTGATAGCCATAAAATGATAACCAAGGAGAAATTGGAGGAACTTGTGCTATGCATCCCTGCCTACCCTGTGCTGCATTTTGGGGCCCCAAATGATTCCCACTGAAGCCCCAGGAGGTTATTAGAAATTCCCTTTCCAGAATAGGCCAGTTGTAGAACAGAACAGGTCGGACATGGATAGGAACACTGATGAAGGAACAAAACCCCTCCCCTTCAAGGATAGAGTTCTGCTTTTCGCCATCCTCAAATTGCAGGACAAATCAGTCAAATGATCCAGTGCAATCCACTTCTAAGGCAGTGGTGTACTCTTGCTTTCTCCACTTTACCCCAACTGACATTAGCACATCTAAATCATCAAGATACTGCTGGGCAGCTAGTAGCAATCAGATCCTTCTTTTCTTATTGTTGCATCTCAGGGTTCTCCACACTGGATAGTGCCAAGTGGAGATCTTAATCTGCCTTTATACCCTCATATTCTGTCATAATATTTAAATCTGGACACTCTAGACCACACTCTGTGGTCCTCCAGATGTTGATGAACAATAGTACCCACCATCCTTCACCATTGGTCAAACTGGCAAGGGATTATGGAGTTGGGAATCCAACATCATCAGGAGAACCATAGCTTTAATATCTGCATTCAGAAGCCATATGAATAGCTTGTACTCTGACAATATATTCTGTTATTTTCTAGGCAATTCTAATTAATTATACTTGGAGACAGAAAATCCCTTATATCTGATAATGGAGCTGAAGTACTTACTTTACTCACTAAAAATGGGATCATGAGGTTTTTTTATAGCCAATTTGATTAAAATATGATCAAAAGTGTGACAATCATGGAAAAAGTAAATTCAACAATATTGATAATTAGGAAAAGTATTGAAAATGCAAATACCAATACCATAAGGGTGTTACACAAATTGTAGTATGACAAGCTACACCTGGAATACTGTTATTTCTGTCAAGATGAGTTTGACTTAGGGTGATCCTATGAATGAGAGGCATCCAAGAGCTTTAGGTCCAAAACACACTGCAGAAATAATCCAGTTTGAGATCACTTTAATTGCCTTGGCTCAATGCTAAGGAATCCTCGGAAAGTAGTTTATTGTGGCACCACAGCTGTCTGATAGAGAAGTCTAAATGTCTCACAAAACTATAGTTCCCAGAATTCCCTAGCATTGAGCCAAGGCAATTAAAGCAGTGTTGAACTGAATTATTTCTGCAGTGTGTTTTGGACCATAGACTCCAACCATATATGGAAACAGAAATCCCAGAGGTCCAAGCGGGGTTCAGAAAAGGAAGAGGCACAAAGAACCACATTGCAAACACACAATGGCTAATGGAGTGCACCAGGAAACTCCAGAAGAAAATCAGTATGTGCTTTACAGACTACAGCAAAGCCTTTGATTGCCTATATCATGAAAGGCTATGGAATGCCTGTCAGGGATGATGGGAGTTGTAGCTCTTCACCTCTGGCTCTAACTCACCACCTTGTTATGCAGCAGAGCTGACCAGCTTTGATCAGTGGTTGATGCTTCTTTCCCAAGCAGCAGAGTTTCAGAGAATAGGCTGAAGACCCTGACAAACTCTCCAAGCCTTCTCACTCTTCTTCCTGAGATGTCTCCAAACTTCTCCAGGATTCTGCTGGCTCTTGTATCTTCCCTCAAGACACCAGACAACTCAGTAGTCTTATATAAAAGATCTACTTTATTCTACTATATACATAAATACTATATGCCCTACAAATCACAATATCTCCAAAAAAACTACACCACTACTCCACAATGTACATTAGCCAACATTGCAATTTATAGCCATTGTTAGACACCACCCACCAGTCAGTTTCCACCCAGTGGGTGTGTACATACATCTTGATTGGTCCACATAGATCATCCCATACCTAAGACCAACCCAAGTGTTTCATCACTTTACCTTGACCACTTAATGAGTCTCAGGTGTTTGCAATCTATCACAGGTGTTCTCAATATACCTTCTATAACTTTGTCCTTGGCTCTCAAGGCTTCTTAATTATATTATCTTTTTCACCTGTGTATCTTCCTGATTGCTCCTGCTTAGTCACTTTGACATTCACATAAATATTTTTATTTCTATTACTGTATATCCCATGTTGCTTTTTCCTTAACAATGCCCTGAAAGACATGGGAGTGCCAACGCATCTGATAGTCCTGACGAGGAATCTGTACCTATGACAAGAGGCTACTGTACAGATAGAACACAGAGAAACAGAATGGTTCTCAATTGACAAAGAGGTCAGGCAAGGATGCATCTTATCACCCTACCTGTTTAATTTGTATGCAAAACATATTATAAGGAAAGCAGGCTTGGACACAGAAGAAGGAGTGAAAATAGGAGAAAGGAATATTGGTAATCTAAGGGCCTTTATAGACTGACAGAAATAATGCAGCTTGAGGCCACTTTAACTGCCCTGGCTCAGCGCTAGAGTATCATGGGAACTGTAGTTTATTGTGCACCAGAGCTCTCTGACCGAGAAGGCTCAATGTCTCAAAAAAAAACAACAACCTACAATTCCCATGATTCCCCAGTTAAAGTGGCCTCAAGCTGGATTATTTCTGTCACTCTGTAAAGGCCCTAAGATGTGCAGACGACACCATAGTACTAGCAGAAAACCTCACAGACCTGGAACACCTACTAAGGAAGATCAAGGAAGAAAGTGCAAAGGCAGGCTTACTGTTGAACAGAAAGAAAACAAAAATAATAACCATGGAGAATCAACACAAATTCAACCTAGACAATGAAGAAATGGAAATAGTAAACGTGTTTTCATACCTGTAATCAAACATTGATAGGAATGGAGGCTGCAGCCAAGAAATCAGATATACCTATATATCTATATATCCTGCTCTATTCCCAGAACTGCGACCCAGAGCTGCTCACATTAAAAGAACAATACAATTAAAAACATAGAAAAGTGATATATTAAAACAGAATTAAATTGTTATAATATTAACTACGGGCCTTTGCAAACTGCCAGAAATAGTGCAAATTAAGTCCACTTTAAGGGTTAGGGTTAGGGAATCATGGGAACTGTATTTTATTGTGGCACCAGAGCTCTCTGAGAAGGCTCAATGTCTCAGGAAAAAACCCAATTCCCATGACTCCCTAGCACTAACCCTAACCCTTAAAGTGGACTCAATTTGCACTATTTCTGGCAGTCTGCAAAGGCCCATAGATTGCTTACAATATTAAAACAGATTGCTTAAGATTAAGAATGGGGAGGGCAGCTATGAAAGAACTAGAAAAGATTCTAAAATGTAAAGTTACACAACTAAGCACAAAAGTTAAAATCATATAAGCCAGGGGTTGTCAACCTATGGCCCGTGGGCTGGTTCCGGCCCGCCCCCCCCCCGCTTACTGGCCCCCGCTGACCCCTGCCGCCGCCGCCTGCCACCGCTGCTGCGAGTTTGAGCCACCGCACATTCGCGTGCGTCGCACCTGCCATTTTTTTCAAAATGGCGGCGGTGACGCGTTTGCGCATGCGCAGGAATACTGCGCATGCACAAACAAGTCACGGTCACCATTTTGGCAAAACAAAATGGCGGCCACGACTCGTTTTGCGCATGCGCAGTACTTCTGCGCATGCGCAAACGCGTCGCAGCCACCATTTTGGAAAACAAAATGGCGGCCGCGACATGTGCGGTGGTGGCAGCCACGCATGGTGGCGGGGAAATGGCGGCGCGCGTGAGTGCGCATGCCGCCATTCCCCCCCCCCGACCCGCCGGAAGGGAGGACTTCAGCGGACCAGCCCCTGGCTGAAAAAGGTTGCCTACCCCAGATATAAGCCATTGTTTTCCCTATTACCATGTATGGATGTGAGAGCTGGACAGTGAAGAAAGCGGATAGGAAGAAAATAAATTCATTTGAGATGTGGTTCTCAAATGAGGATCCTGTGGACAGCCAAGAGGACAAACAAATGGGTCTTAGAGCAGATCAAGCCAGAAATCTCCCTGTTACCAAGATGACAAAACTGAGGCTGTTATACTTCGGACACATCATGAGAAAAGAGGACTCTTTGGAAAAAACCAAGAATACTAGGAAAGGTAGAGGGAAGCAGAAAGAGAGGAAGGCCTCATGCTAGATGGATGGACTCTACGAAGAAGGTCTCCTGTATGAATTTACAACAGGAACTGAGCAGAACAGTGGAAGACAGGGAGTTTTGGAAATGTCTCATCTGCAGGGTTGCCATAGGTTGAAATCGACTTGAGGGTGGTTAACAACAACAAACGCAATGCTAACTCCCAAAAAGCATATTGTAAGGAAATGGGAAACCAGCATGATCTGAACTTCTCTACAAGATTATTTAGTTGAGGTAAAATAATGAATAAAGGGTGAAGGGGTAGAAATATATAGAAATATACATGGTGCAGAGAAAATGGAGAAGCCCCTCCCCCAATTATAATAAAACCTGAGGAATCCAATGAGACCAAATGCTAGAAATTCAGACCTGACAAGAGGAAGTTCTAAATATTGTGCACAGTGGTAAAACTATGCAATTTCCCCCATGGGATGAAGTGATGGCCACTGACTTAAGGTGGCTTTTAAAGGGTGGCCCACGGGCTTCCAAGGTCTCCTGGGAGGACCAATGTGGCTTCCTAAACCCCAACAGATGCCTGCCCTAGACTAGATGCTACCCAGTGATGTCAGCTATTATTGTTACAATACTCTTGTTGAATTTCTTGTAAAACTGACAACTTGTATCCTATCCTTTTTAACTGTTGTGAAATGATTTTGAGTTTGAGGCCTAAATCCAATTCTTATTGGCAACTAGAGTAAACCCCTTGCATCAATGGAACTTAAATATTGATTTACCAAGTTCCCGCTGGTAACTTCCAGGCTCACACAGCCTTTGCAGACTGCCAGAAATAATGCAAATTGAGTCCACTTTAACTGCACTGACTCAGTGCTAGGGAATCATGGGACCTGTAGTTTATTGTGACACTAGAGCTCTCTGACAGAGAACGCTCAATGTCTCAGGAAAAAATACAATTCCCACGATTCCCTAGCACTGAGCCAGGGCAGTTAAAGTGGACTCAGTTTGAACTATTTCTAGCAGTTTGCAAAGGCCCTGAGTCTACAAAAGCTTATGCTACATACTTCTTTCTTTCTGTCAGTCTCAAAGGTGCTACGATATCCATCTGCATACTGATATTCCAGACTAAGAGGGCTATGTCTTTGAATTCAAGTTCCCATTAATTGAGTCTACTCCAGTTGGGATCAGCAATTGGATTTCAAGACACACATACCAGTCTCACAGATGAAGAATGTATGCATGCGTGAACTGAATAATTGAAGGATATTCAGAAATTGGTACTTTTAAAATTCTACTTGTGATATTTTAACTGAGTTCATTATTGTTATTGCTGCCATAGCTCACCCACTCAGTTAAAGGGCAGAATCAAAGCAAAAGCCAAAGCAAAGCAGCTTCATTTATATACCACTTCATACCGCATTATGGGGTATCTAAGCGGTTTACAACTGTAAGCTCATTGCCCCCCAACAGTTGGATACTCATTTTAGCGACCTCGGAAGGATGCAGGCCTGAGTCTAGCCTGAGCCCTGGCTAGTATTGAACTCGCAACCTTGTGGTCTATGAGTGAGTGGCTGCTGTACAGGCATTTAACCACTGCGCCACCAGAATATGTGTTTTTGCGCAGAATGGGTGTTGCTTTTACACAGCTGGTTTCCTGGTGCACTGGAAGAGTACCTAGGAAGAGGTTGACTCTTAACTGTTAGGGGGGTGACAATGCTCATTAAAAGTGACAGTGGCGTTCCCCTACCAGGTGACACCCGGTGCAGGGGTGGGAGTCCCGGAACAAGACTTCCAGTGTACTTCTGGGGCACAAGCCGCACAGGAGCGCATGCAAGCCAGAGAGGCACCAGCATGCCCCCAGGGAGCAGCCGCACGGCCCCCAGGAAGGCCTAGAGAGCAGCTGCATGGCCCAGAGCAACAGCCACGCGGCCCTGAGGAGCACTCATGCAGGCCCAAGAAGCCCCCATGTGGGCCTAGCACCTGCGGGGGGCCGCCTGCGTATCACCCCCTATTCTGGGGTGTCACCCATTGAGGCCCACACCCCTCCCCAGGGATGCTACTGCTCTCTAAGTTGGTGTATAAACATATGGTATCTTAAATGAGAACATTATTTTGCACCTGCATACAGTTCCTGCATATGGGTCTGTTTCAGCTTGCCTTCACTTCAGAAATGGTATGGATTGTGTCGCTGTTACACTTGTAAAAAGTGAGGCATAAAACATAAGTTGCTATAGAATATTTTATGTTTTTTTTTAAAAAAAAAAAAAACAACAACTTTTGGCACACACCTTTTTTATGACTATATTTTAATAAAATATTCCCAGTTTCCAGTTCCTTGGGTAGTTTGACACTAGGCTTGTATCCACCTTAAATAAATAAATAAAGAATACATCTGTCCACATAAAATTTAAAATGGCATTTTTTTACTAAATATATATATATACATTTAATGATTTGATTGATGGTGTTTAAATAAATGCAAGACAAGTAGGTAAAACGAGAATTTAGCAGAGTAGAGCAAAGTTTTAACGGCAAGCCTAGATGCGTTTACTCAAATTTCACTGTCTTCAAAGGGATTTGTTCCTTAGAAAATGTGTTAAGTACTGTAGATTCAGAGTAAATTATGCTTCCCTGGAATTAAAATACACTTCCTTGAACTGAGTAAACATACACAGTGGCCAGTCAGCTCAGGTGACAAAGTGATGTGGGACATGATGACACTCCACCTGACTCTAAGAGCCAGATTAGTACACCAGAAGGGAAGGAATGGCAGCTAGTCTATAATAATGTTCCTAGGAGTAAGCCTCATTGAACTCAGTGGGGCTTATTTCTGAGTAGACAAGTGGGATGCACTGCACAAGGATGGATGCTGGAGAGCTGTGCATATTGTATTTGCAAGTTGTTGTCTTGCAGTAAGGGGGGCTCTTTCGCATTGAGAAGAAATCAATTTGCCGTTTTGGGGCTGAGAAGTTTTCCTCTAAGTTCCAGGAGGGGGATCTGCTTCTAGTCTGGTGCATAATTTGACTTGGTTTTTGTTAACTGCCCTCCAGTAGACTTCAACTCGCAATGACCTTGCGGATGAGAGACCCCTGTCCTCAACATCTCTGCTCAAGTGTTGCAGGCCCAAGCTCATGGCCTCCCTAATAAGTCGACTCTAAATCATCTGGCATGTGGTCTTCCTTCCTTTCTACTGCCTTCCACTTTTCCTTGCATTATCTTTTCTAACAATTCATTTTTCATGATGTGGCCAAAGTATAACAGCCTCAATTTAGTCATCTTGGCTTCCAGAGAGATTTCAGGCTTGATCTATTCTAGGACCCATTTATTTGTCTTCTTGGCTGTCCATGGTATCCTCAGCACTCTCCTCCAGCACATTTCAAATTAATTGATTTTCTTCCTATTGGCTTTTTTTATTGTCCACCTCTCATATCTCTCTACATGATGATGGGCAATGTGATGGCTTGGATGATCCTCTTTAATGTTCAGAGTTATGTCTTTCTTTACTAGGCTGACCATATGTACCATCTGAAGTGGGACAGCACCAGTTTTTATATTTCCAAACCATCCCATCCTTTTAGTATTTCAAGAAAAATGCCCTATTATGTTATAAAAATGGTTTGAAGATCCCTGTTTGAAACTGTGACTGTCAAAAAACAAAACAACAAAAATTGTGTCATGGAGTGTGAGAAGTTTTATAAGGTGTTGAAAGACCCAAATTTGCTGCGTAAGATTACTTCATTGGAAAATATTCATAGTACGATTGTGGTGAAATACAGTCCCCCTCTAAGTCTACTTAAATTGTGAGTTATGTCACTGAAGAATAACTGTTAGTTCAATATGTTCTTGTAATAAAACTTTTGTTTTTGCCATCCCAATGTCCTGTTTTTGTCTCAAGGAAATATGGTCAGCCTAGTCTTTACATTTTATAAACTTGCCGATTTTCTGTTGCTGTCCTTCCCGATCCCAATCTTCTGATTTCTTGACCACAGATTCCATTCTGATTAATATTTGAACCAAGGTATGGGAATTCATTAACGATTTCAATTTTCTCATTGTTTAGGATGAATTCTTGTAGATCTTCACTGTCATTGTTGTCGTCATCATCATCATCATTTGTCTAGCATTAATCCATGCTTGGCACTTTCCTCCTCAACAAGGATGAATTCTTGTATATCTTCCCTGGTCTTCCTCCTCTCCTTCTTATTGCTGCTATATTATTATTATTATTATTATTATTATTTAGTGTTAATCCATCCTTGGCATTTTCCTCCTTGTCCAGGATGAATTCTTGTAAGTCTTCCCTGGTCCTCCTCCTCCTCATTATTGCTATTATTGCTATTATTATTATTATTATTATTATTATAGCATTAATCAAACTTGGCACTTTCCTCCTTGACCAGGATGAATTCTTGTAGGTCTTCCCTGGTCCTCCTCCTCCTCCTCCTTATTATTATTATTTCGCATTAATCCAACCCTGGCACTTTTCTCCCTGACCAGGATGAATTCTTGTGGGTCTTCCCTGGTCCTCCCCCTCTTACTTCTTATTGCTGCTATATTATTATTATTATTATTATTAAGCATTAAGCATTAATCCAACCTTGGCACTTTTCTCCTTGTCCAGGATGAATTCTTGTAGGTCTTCCCTGGTCCTCCTCCTCTTCCTTATTATTGCTGCTATTATTATTATTATTATTATTATTCAGCATTAATCCAACCTTGTCCAGGATGAATTCTTGTAGGTCTCCCCTGGTCCTCCTCCTCCTTTTTATTGCTATTATTATTATTATTATTATTATTATTAAGCATTAATCCAGCCTTGGCACTTTGGCCTCCTCGACCACCTTCAGCAATGGCTCCAGGTCTGTTTAGCTTCATTTCCTAATCCGACTGCCTCTCACGAACAACCCCAAGCAATCCGCGGTGAGAGTCCCAGGCGACAGTCCCTTCTTTTCCAACCTGCTCAGAGACCATAGCCTTCCCTCTCTCCCTCCCTCTTTCTCTCTCTCTAAAACCGGACTACAACTCCCATAATCCTTCGCCAGCAGCAGCAGGGCCTTTCCTGAGAGGAAAGCCACTGAGGCGGCGTCGAAGTAGTGTCGGCGGTGACCAGTGGGTGTGCGAGGGGGCTGTTTTTAACCCTCGGCCTTGGGGAAGGTGTGTGAGGGGCCACTTCGTGAGGTAAACGGGGGTCCATTTCTGGGCCTGAGGTGGGCCTAGTCGTCGTCGTCGTCGAAGGAAGGGAGGCCTGCTCTTCCGCGTGGGAGAGGCGGCGCTAGGGCCCAGAGGGAGAGCTCTCTGAGCAGCCAGATTGCAAATTTCCCCTCCGTCGTGACTCAGTCGGCGGCGGCTGAAGCAGAAGAAGAAGCGGCGGCAGCAGCAGCCTCAGAAGAAGAAGAAGAAGCAGAAGCTGGGCCGAGAGAAAGCGGGGGACGGAGGCAGGCAGGCAGGCAGGCGGGACCTTGCGACCCAGAGGCCCCCTACTTCGGGCCTAGCCTCTTAACGGCGCCCCCTGCTCCTCCTCTTCCTCCGCCTTCTCCTCCTCAGAGCGCCGCCAAGATGGAGTACGAGTGGAAGCCCGACGAGCAGGGGCTCCAGCAGATCCTGCAGCTGCTCAAGGAGTCGCAGTCCCCGGACACCTCCACGCAGAGGGCCGTGCAACAAGTATCCTCCCAAGGAAAAGGGGGAAGGGAAGGGAGGAGGCCAGGCTGGGTGAGGCGGCGAGGCCTGAGGAGGAGGAGGAGGAGGAGGAGGCCCAGCCCCAGGCGGGCAAGGGGCAACGGCAGCGGCTCTGCTTGGTGGTTCCCCTGAGCCGTGTGGCCCCGGCGGCGGAAGGAGAGGGAGAGAGAGGAGGCCGCCGCCGGCGCCTCAGGCCCAGCCTCCCTCCACTCGACCCCGGCGCCGGCATTGAACGGAGGAGGGAGCCCCTGGGAGAGAAGAGGTTAGGGGGAGATGGGGGGCAACGGATAGGGGCCTCCCCTTCCTCCTCCTTTTCCTCTTCCTCCCTTCTTTCCTTTTCTTTCCTTTCCTTCCTCCGCCGCACCTGTTGCGAACCTGGCGCCGGGCCCTTCCTTCCTCGAGGCTTAGCAGCTCCGGTGTCGGTCGCTTTCCCGGTTTCTTCAACCCCCCTTCTTTCCTTCCTTCCTATCTACCTTCCTTTCTACCTTCCTTTCTTTCTATCTTCTTTCCTTCCTTCCTTCTTCCTTCCTTCCTTCCTTCCTTCTTTCTTCCTTCCCCTTCCTTTCCTCCTTCCTTCCTTCTTTCCTTCCTATCTTCCTATCTTCCCTCCTTCTTATCTTTCTTCCTTCTTTCTTCCTTCCCCTTCCTTTCATCATTCCTTCCTTTTTTCTTTCCTTCCTATCTTCCTTCCTTCCTTTTTTCCTCCTTTCTTTCTTTTCTCTTCCTTTCTTTCTTTCTTCCTTTCTTTCTTTTCTCTTCCTTTCTTCTTTCCTTCCTTCCTATCTTCCTTCCTCTTCTCTTTCGTTTCTTTCTTTCTTTCTTCACATCTTCCTTCCTTTCTTTCTTTCTTTCTTTCTTCCGCCTTCCTATCTTCCTTCCTTCTTCCTTCTATCTTTCTTCTTCCTTCCTTCCACACTGCAGAAATAACCCACTTTGACTTCGCTTTAACTGCTCTGGCTTAGTATTGTAGAATCCTGGGGTTTGCAGTTTTGTTGTGGCTCCACAGCTCTCTCTGACAGAGAAGGCTCAATGCCTCACAAAACTATAGTTCCCAGAATTCCCTAGCACTGAGCCAGGGCAGTTAAAGTGGGCTCAAACTAGGATTATTTCTGCAGTGTTTTTTGGATTTATGGCTCCATCTACACAGCAGAAATAATCCAGTTGGACGCCACTTGTACTGCCATGGCTCAGTGCTGTAGGATTTGTTTTATTGGGATACCAGAGCTCTCAGACAGAGAAGGTGAAATGCCTCACAAGACTACAGTTCCCAGAATTCCCTAGCAGTGAGCCAGGGCAGTTCAAGTGGTCTCAAACTGGATTGTTTCTGCAGTGTAAAATGCAGCCCCTCTCTCTCTCTCTCTCTCTCTCTCTCTCTCCCCTCCCCCCCTGCCAGCCTGGCCCTCTATAAGCCAGTCTGTAGGAGGCTTTAACTGTCATGGCTCAGTGCTATGGAATGTAGGGATTTGTAGTTTTGTTAGCCACCAGAGCTCTCTGATACAGAAGGCTAAGGCTCCATCTACACGACAGAAATAACCTGGTTTGACACCACCTTAATGACTATGGTTCAGTGCTGTGGAATCCTGGGATTTGTAGTTTTGCTGTGGCTCTCTGATACGGAAGGCTAAGGCTCCATCCACAGGGTAGAAATAATCCAGTTTGGCACCGGTTTAACTGCCATGTGGAATCCTAGGATTTGTACTTTTTTTAGGCACCAGAGCTCTCTGACACAGAAGGCTAAAGCTCCATCCACATGGCAGAAATAACCTGGTTTGGCACCACTTGAACTGCCATGGCTGTGGAATTCTGGGGATTGCAGTTTGTTGGGCCACCGACAGAGACAGCTAAATGTTTCACAAAATTTCATAGCATTGAACCATGGCAGTTAAAGTGGTGTAAAACCAGATTATTTCTGCAGTGCAGATGCAGCCCCCCACCCCCCAGCCAGTCCAGCCTTCTATAAACCAGCCTGTAGGAGGCTAACCGCCACAGCTCAGTGCTATGGAATCTAGTGATTTGTAGTTTTGTTTGGCACCAGAGCTCTGTGACACGGAAGGTTAAGTATCTCACAAAACTACAGATCCCAGGATTCCATAGCATGGAGACATGGCAGTTAAAAGTGGTGTCAACATGGATTGTTCCTGCAGTGTGGATGCAGCCTCTCATCTCTTTCCTCACCATCCAGGCCCTCTATAAGCCAGCCTGCAGAAGTTTGAACTTTTAGTTGCCACCTGGGCGGGCATCTATGGATGCAGGATAGGACTCTCCTTGTTCCCTGAGTGCTTCCTTGCCTGTTAGGTCACAATAATGGGGGCTTTGTGGACTCTTGGCTTTCTCGGCCTACAGTTTCATAAGTAAAATTGGCAAATGGAGCACAGTGTTGCTGTAGTAAATGGAAGGGTAAAGGTCACCTTTAGATGAAGAGAGAAACAGATTTTTTAAAAAATAAATAAATAAATCTTGAGATTGTTTTCCTTTCAGTGCTTTGGTAGTAGTTGTCTCTTCCAAGCTCACTAAAGAGATAATGAAAGGTTTCTTTGTGGAATATGTGCAGGGAATAGTTTCAGGGTATACAGTTGTATTTTGGCAAAGGCAAAGGTAGCTGATAGTGTTTGGATATTGTGCACTGATACCACAATAAAAGGCAGTACTTGTTTGGTTAGAGAATTTGGAACCAAAGCAATTGCTCAAGTATTACTGTCACATCAATATGGTTCTTTAGATTCTTGATTTCTGCCACATTCTTCCAAAATCCACTATAATATTCCTGTGTACACACATTGAGTTGAGTGCATATCCTGAAAGAAATGTTTAAAATGAAATTTCACTGCAAACATTGGTTAGTGTATACCTGGAAAAATGGCAAAAAATGGGGATGATGTGCAGTCTTAGTTCACTGCTTGGCATGTGCAGCCTTCCCATCTTGTCATATTTATTTTCCCCTTTTCCTCATGATTTTGTTGGGAATAAGAAACTAATTCTAAGCTGCCTTAATTACAGAAAACATCTGGTGCATAGGTTTTTCCGTGTGCAAAAACCAATGCTGACTGAGGGTGCAGGCTTTTAAATAAGCAAACCTGAACAAATGGGTTTTTGATGAGGTCACTGTGTTGTCCATTCTGAAAGGGATCACAAAGATGACCTTCTGTGGTCCCTTCTGAGATTCTTATGCTTTGAAAACCATTGGGGGTGGTAATGGGAAGTTAAGGAACTCCCTCCATATCTGGAGTCTCGTAGGAGTCATTTTGGAGCAGGAGTCAAAGATGTTATTGGATTGCAAGACTGAGCAGCATAGCTAGCATAACACCAGCGGTGAAGAATGCTGGACACTGCATGAGACGCATGATTACTACCCTGGTTGAAGAACTGAGTACCTTAATCTACTACTAGCAAGAACCTTAACTACTTTAAAAATGGCATAGGTTACACACAGATTGATCCTTTTTGTTACATGACACATTCTCCTCAGTTTAGAAATAATACATTTTAATATAAGGAGAAACCAAAAGCAGTGTGGGGTGGATGGAATATTTGCTGTCTCCTTTGTCCCCTTCGATTGGGTACAAACAGTGAGGCTCTTTTTAATAGTCCATTTTCAGATGTGATGTTCTGTGTCCCCCTCAGCCTATCACCCACTGAAAACAATGAGATCAGAAAACTTCACTGAAACTGTCCTGTATGCGCTCATCATACTGTAACTGCTTTCTCCCTTTCTGAAGTGGTCAAGTAGGAATGCTGCATCTTTTTAGTGTCTGCAGCTTCCTTACTTGATGTTTTGGCTAGCCTCTATTATCAGTCTTTAGAGCAAATGTGAGCAACTTGTGACCATCCAGATGTTGTTCAACTGCAACTTTACCAGCCCTAGCCCTTATAGCCAATAGTGAGAGGTCTTAGGAGTTGCAGTTGAACAACATCTGGAGGCCCCAAGTTGCTTGCTCCTGCTTGGGAAAAGAGGCTTCTGATTTTGATACCAGAACCAAAACAAAACCAATTTAATAATAATTTTATAAGAAAAACCCTACTCTGTATATGGCTGAAATTTAAAATAAGATGGTGTGTAAAGATTCCCTTATGGGTTTTGACAACTAAAGCCTTAATCAGAAGAGAAATGATAGATGATCAAAGATGGATAACATATACTGAAATCACTAAATCGTATCTAAATAAAAGAGAAATGAAAACAAAAGAATAACTAATAGCAGAGGGTTATAATTGTACAGTCATCCCTCCCTATTTGTGGGGGATCCATTCCAGACACACACACACCCTGTGAATCGGGAAAATCACAGATATCCAAGCCTCATTGATTTCAGTGGCGGTGCCTACCTGCGCCATTTTGTCCCTCCTCACTTGCAAGTCCGCGAAGTGGGGGATTAATGTAATTGGTTTTTATATCGTCAGCGAAAAGAAATGGACATGAAACTATGTGGAATAGGAATGGCAGATTCTGAACTAGAAAGAATGATAAAAGAAGATACTAAACATCAGATTTCAAAATGGTATAAATTATTACTTAAACATGAAACGGAAGATGAAACAAAGATTTACGGTAAAATGGGCAAAAGATTTTAAACAAAATATTAGTTTAGAACAATGGGAAAGAGATTGGAAAATAAGAGCTAAATACACAATAAGTTATGATATAAAAGAAAATTTATATAATAGTCAATATACGGTAGATGGAATTTAACTCCATATAAACTGTCAAAAATGAATAAGAAGATTAAGAATGTATGCTGGAAGTATAGAAAAATTTTCATAGTTGGTGGCGATGTGAAATAGCCAAAAGATACTGGAATGTGGTTCATGAAAAAAAAATTAGGTATAGAAGGGCATGTAGACCCTAAGATGCACTTGTTAAATATTATAAGTAATGAAGAACTGGAAAGAAAATTTGGGAAACTTATATTTTATATGAGTGTGGCAGCCAGGATATTCTATCTGAAATATTGGAAAAGTACAGAAATTCCCAAAATAGAAGAGTGGCAATTAAAATTGTATGAATATTATGAGATGGACAAACTAATGTTTTTAGTGAATAAGAAGTTGATGGATAAATTCAGTATAGATTGGAAACCATGGATTAATTATATTAAAGAGGAGGAATATAAAAGCATGTATATTGCACTAGAATGAAGATAATAGAAGATAACACAGATAACTAATATTATAGATACTATAATAGAAAATTATATTGGTGGTAAGATGTCATAAAATAGTAATAGTAAAATAAGAAAGAAGATAATAACTTATGAGTCTGTTTATTATAATATATTAGATTTATATTTACATTTACTATGATGCATTAGATTTACATTTTGGGTATGGAGTAATACATAAAGCATATAAAGAAAGTAATTACTAAATCTGTGAATAGAATATCAAGAAGTTAGGAAGTGGATATGTTAGCTTAGTGTGGTTAGTTCTGTTACTATGGATGTATGAATGTATGTTTGTAATGTTTGTTGTATGTTGTATGTTTGTAATGTTACTTTTGTTTCATTTTATCGTGTTTTTGTTGTTTTATGTTTTTTAATATAATAAAATTTTATTTTTTTTAAAAAAAAATCAAAACAAAATTTAAAAAGTCCCACCTTAACTTTTTAAACAAGAAAACAAAAGTAGGCAAGGAGAGCTATATATTGCACATATAATTTTAATGTGAACTTGGTTTCTTGGTTAATTAACAGTAAATAACATAAATGGTGCCATAAGTCAGAGCTTGCAAGTTTCTAGTAGGCTGAACACATAGGCCTCTTGGGCACAAAATATACATATGTGTGGCAAAAAACAATGTTGGTGCTTATAGTCTTACAACTGAGTGCTGGCATTTTCTTCTTCCAAAATCCACTATAATAGTCCTGTGTACACACATTGAGTTGAGTGGGACTTGATGGGCATAAAATGGGGAGGGAATACTCCAGCTCCCCTGATGTTGCTGACCTGCAGTTCCCAACTTTCTTCATCATTCACGTTACTGGTTAGGGATGCTAGGACTTGTGGTCTAACAACACCTGAAGGGTCACATGATTCCCACCCTGGCATAAAATTCTATAATTATGTGAACACTCTAAAGTGTGAATAGGTATACTTGGATATTAGGGAATCTTTGCCCTCCACTCTTCTAGCTAGCTGTTGGAATAAGACAGGTGACACAGTGGTTAAATCCTTGTACTGCAGCCACTCACTCACAGTTGCAAGGTTGTGAGTTCGATATCAGCCAGGGTCTCAGGGTCGACTCAGCCTTGCATCCTTCTGAGGTCGCTAAAACCCGAATTGCTTGTTGGGGACAATTAGTTTACATTTTGTAGACCGCTTAGGGGGTGCTTAAGTGCGCTGATAAGCAGTATAGAAATGTACTTGCTATTGCTGTTGCTGTTGTGATGGTCTCAGTTAGAGGTTGCACCAACACACAGCTGTGAAATCTGGAAGCAGTTTTCAGTAATTGCTGTAAAAGTCAGAAAACCTAGAGGTTGTATCTTGTCCAACTCACAGGCTGAGTACAGTGAGGAGAATTTGCTGCCATTTGCTTAGGATCTAGTAAAAATCTGAATCTTGCCTGTATATATGCCACCCCTAACAAAGAAGGGAATATAAATGGCTTCTTTTGTATATGAATATAGCTCCTGTCTACAGAACAGTGTTGCATGGGTGACTCTTTAAGACAAAACGGGCGACAGAGTCATGCATGTATCCCGCATTGTGCTGGCCTAGGTTTCTGCTGTTTCCCATATTCATTTTTGTGAGCAGATACTACCAGCAACCAGTTGACTGGTGGTTAGTGAGACTGTATGAAATATGTGCTGGACAACAATGAAATATGTGCTGTATTGTATTTGTGGTCCTAATTACTCCTGGACAATGGTTAAGACATTTTAGCTTTCCAGTTTTGTTTTAACTGTATATTAAGATTTTTCACCTCTTGCATGACATGCTCTTTAACAGAATGCTCTACTTTAGAAATTGGAACAACTCAATCAGTATCCAGACTTCAACAACTACCTGATCTTTGTTCTTACAAAGCTAAAATCTGAAGGTGAGTCATTAGTTTTATACCATTTTTATTATCTGCTGACAGAATTAGACAGACAATTTCTAGGTTTCTGGGTTCTTTAATCACAAAGACTTTTTGTAGCTAGATTAGGCCATCAGACTGGATTACATGCAAGTATCTTTTCTTGATGCTATGGTCTCAATAACAGTTACTTTGAATTAAAAAGAGCTGGCTTCCAGGTAAATTTGTTTTGGCCAGGGCTCTTGAGTGCATCAGACAGTATATAAGTTTGAGGGTTCCAGGAGTCTCCAAGAGAAAAAGAGAACAGAACAACACCCAGTAGCAAATGTGCCAGTGCCAATAAAACATCTGTGTAGGCTCTCATGGCTACTATATTATATGGAGAATCAACATTTGTTTAAGGGCAAAGTCGGTATTTAACTTAACATTTATGAAAATGGGATGCCTGTAAAATGTTTTAATTGTGGAAGGGAGAAGCAGAGGATCTCTCTGTGAACGGATGTACAAAATAATTCAGTGATTCTTCTAGCTTCTGTATATCTTATACTTCAGTTCTTTCTGTTAAAGTCATTGAGACTAATTGTTTAAATATTGTATGCTTTTTACTAATTGTTTAAATATTGCATGCCTTTTTAGTAGTGTAGACGACTAAAATTTAACAGTGACAAAGCATAAGATGCATCATGCTCCTGCTTTCTTAATAAAATAAATCCTCCCTTTGATATATGGCCCCTTGCTGAGAACTGTTAAAGGCCAGAGATTTGATCCATAGCCAAACAAGTCCTGCTAAATCATATCGTTTCAGATTTTAAGTAAATGTGGCATTTGAATAATCAAAGATGCAGTGGTTCATGTGAAAGTAAGATTTGGTCTGTGAAAAAGGAGCATACCTGTGGTTGGGTTTTGTACACAGCCTTTTATGTGTATTTTTTAGGAGCACTATCCTTTGTGTTTCTGCTCAGAACTATTAGGTATGCGTGTCTGCACTGAGACTTGTAACAACATAAATGAGTACAGAACTGTAGCCCAGGTCTGATTGTTCAGGCCTTGAACACTTTTTTCAATCGAGCTTGATATTTTAATACCCTTGAGGCACATATAACCAGATTAGCAGTGGGGTACATTCTGAGAGCAGAATTTAGAGTCGATCTTAATTAACAGAATTGTTTAGCAGATCAAGGGTTAACTAAAATATCCTATGCCAAAACTCCAAAATATAGTTAGAAGATTTCTTCATTGGGTTGCTTGAACTGGATTTCTTCATTGGATTGCTTTTGAGGAGAGGTTGGGATGTGCACTAAAGCCTTCTTTGTTATACTGTTTATGTATATATAAAGTAGTTATTAACTAAACTTTACTGTACTTCATATTATCATCTACAGTTCTACATTAATGTAAATCCCTTGCTTTCTTTTATGCAAAGAAAATGGCTTTTTTTTGTTGTTGTTGTTGACATAGTCATATATATTATTAGAGGCTTATTAGCACAACAAGATGCTTTTAGTTTGGTGTGAAATTTCTGGAAACTTTGAAGTTCAAGGAAAGTTCTCAAGCTCTAGTATTTTGTACATGATTTACAGCCATATCTTCAGAGCACAAAATACTTAGGACTGAATTAATTCTGAATAGTGTGTGGCATTATTCTCAATGTGTTACTGTAATATTGTGTCAATTCTTTAATGAGAGCTATGAAGTAGAGCAGTGGTTCTCAGTCTTTAGTTATCCACATATCAGTTCCCACAATCACTAACCATAGACGAAGCTAGCTGGAGTTTCTGGGAGTTATAGTCCAAAACACATGGAGGACCATAGTTTGAGAACCACTAAAATACAGAAGAAATGTGATGTTTATGACTAGAAATGTAAATATTGACACAAGATTGGTGGTGCAGGTATCTTCTTTAAGAGGTGGTGTTTCAAAGCAAGAAATTGTTTGACACACTGTGTAGGATCAGGTCTCATTAAAACTTTTACTGTTATGTAATGGCTACCTTTCTCTCAAGTTCTTGTGTTTTTAATGACAAATTTGAATAACTGGCCTTCGTGTAATTAATACTTTAATTACATTTTAAACCTTTGGTATGAGGTAGATTTTTAGCTATGCTTATTTTAAGTGTTGTAAGCTGCCTTGAGTCCCAGACTGGGAAATATATACAATCAATAAATAATTGATATGTTATTTCATTCAAAATAGCGGAGTGCTGGCAATGTTTAAAGCTCCTATAGAGTCTTGGCATTTGATTTTACAAAAACATTTAATAGTGCAACTTTATATCCAAAGGGGCTAGCTCAGAAGCTAGTCTCACTGAGTTGATAGCACTTGTTCTCAGATATGTTTGTATAGGATTGTTGCCTGAATGTTCTTTTTTAAAAAATTGTATAAATCTTGTTACAGATGAACCTACACGGTCATTGAGTGGTCTTATTTTGAAGAATAATGTGAAAGCTCACTTTCATAATTTTCCTAATGGAGTAACTGACTTCATTAAAAGCGAGTGTTTAAACAATATTGGTGACTCCTCTCCACTAATCAGAGCCACCGTAGGTGAGTTATGGATATCTAGAATTATTTGCTATCTTTTTTCCCCATGTTGTGCCAGATTACTTCAAATGTTTTAGTATTTCTTAAGTTTATTTCTGAAACACATGTATCTGTTGGAGGAACCTGGGATTTCAAATATACCAATGTACTTTAATACATTAATGCAGAGGTAGGCAACCTTTCCCCTTTAAGGGCCGAGGGACTTCAGCTCCCAGAAGCCTCAGCCATGTTGGCCAATAGTCCCATGTTGGCCAATAGCTCCTGGGATTCTGGGAGCTGAAGTCCCTCGGCCCTTAAAGGGGAAAGGTTGCCTACCCCTGCATTAATGCATATAGTGTGTGTGTGTGTGTGTGTGTGTGTATTAAACAAAAAGTTGCTTTCAAACTACTCTGTTCATATCATCATAGAACAAGTTCCCCTTAAGGTGCTCTCACTCTGTTTTGACTGGTTATGGTTTCCCAAAGATGCCTGTTTTAAAATATGTTTTCTCAGGTAAATACAGGGTTAGAGCAGAGAGCAAAAGGTTAACTCCTCTTTGGTTGGGTGTATGTGTCAAACTGAAACAAATTTTATGTCCTTCCTGAACAGGATAGAACGTTTCCCTATTTGATTCTGCCTTCTACAGAAGACATAAGTGGATGTGCTGCTTCCATGCTTTGTTTGAGAGTTGACTTACTAGATAGAACATTTATTTTCTTTCTGCCCTAATTTTTGTATAGACCATTAAAATACTTTTGAATGTGAGCAAGGCACACTCTCTCAATCTCTCACTCCTCTTTTTCTTCCATGATCAGTTGCCTTAGAACTAAACCTTTGCCAAAAAATATTATCTTAATAACTAAAAATTATAGTAGATGATAGATTTTAGTTGAGTATAATATATATATTTTGACTGCATAACTAATGAAATCAGAGTACTATATATGTAATTGTAAAATAATTGCATATTGTTTGTCTTTTCTATGGAACAATAGTCCCTTGTGTCAGCAGTATGGTGTCCTTATTTTGACTTGTGGAAGAGAAGGGTACACCGCAGTCTGTTGTGTACACTTGAAGGAAGCAATTACTTGAAAATCAATTACATTTAGCGATATACAGTTGGCTAACTCCTGAAATGTTTAAATAACTTTTAGGAGGACAGTTGAATTTTTGATAGTTCATTCTCTTGTATGCCTTTCCCAGTTTGATAAGTAGCTAGTGTCAAATTTTTGTATGTGTAACATTCTGAAAACAAAATGTAAGATTATGTAAAAATCCATTGTGATAATGAAAGTATGCAATTCATTTTTTTTAAAATTTTATTTTGCTGCAAAGGACATTTCCTTTGTTACTGCCACATTTTGTAAATAGAAATGTTTCTTTGGCTGCATCTATAAACTACAGTATTAAAGAAGGATTATATGAATCAGTGTTCCACAAATAGACAGTTTAAGAGAAGCTATTTATATTAGTAGGTTGATCCTGTTGACCACTACTTTGTGTAGACATCTTGTGGCTTTATCCCAAGCATCTTTAATCAGAAGTAAGTCTCTTATTCACAAATAAATGTGCATAAGATTGTAACATTACTTTTGGGCCACAATCAGTTCTTGTGAAGTCTTCATAGAAAGAGGGATTTTTTGGCACATGTTTTGTTGGGATTCATTATCTACTCTGTTTCCCTACTGTATGTTACGTCTTCAGAAAACAAACATTTGTATAGTTTTATAATGTGGATGAATGTTAGTTTTTTAACTTTAAAAATGTTGTCAGTAATAAAATGATTGGCTTGTTCCTGTTTTGATTGCTGTTTGTTTCTATACAGGATGGCTTAGCAACTCTGCTTATAGCAGAGGTGTATAAACCCCAGGACATAGAAGCAGCCCCATGCCTCCTGTTGTTTCTGCCACAGAATCCCAATCCTCATCTCTACATCTACATTGTTAATGGTGACAGCAAAGTAGAACCCTGGTTTGGTTGCTGAAACCAGTAGCAATTGCTGCTTCTATGCCACTAGCAAATCACTGGACAGTGAGCAGAGGGTCACGTTTTCAAGGAAAGCCCAAAAGCAGTTGTGAGTGCTTCAGTCTCAAAGCAGCTTGCTACCTCTCTGTTAGTCATGGCAGGGATCTACAGTTGCCACTCTCAATTCGCGGGGGATCCGTTCTGGACATCCCACCCACCCATCCCGAAAATGGCGGCTTGCAAATATTTGAGCCCCATTGAAAATAATGGTTTGTGGGGTTGAGCGCAGGCACATGCCACCATTTTATCTATAGCCGCTTGTCCCTCCTGCGAAGAGCGAGACCGCAAACTTGAAGACCACAAATGGGGAGGGACAGCTGTAGTTGCTAAGCTTTTTCTTCTCTGTCTGTTTCCAACATGAAAGCAGCCAAGATAGTTGCTGTAGGTTCTTTCACATGATAGCATTAAAACAAAGATCCTGGTTGGGGAGGGGGATTTAACCATGCCCTCTTTCTAGCACCTCCATAATTGTTGAGTAGAAGTAAACAATCCTGAAGCAGGGATCACATTTTAATACTTTCTGCACCAAATCTATCAGTCCATCTTTCTGTATTAAGTCTTTCTGTAAAAGATAATATCTGTGTAATATCTAATCTAAGGAAGAATATTTTGTAATTTTCCCCATCTTGTTTCTATTATAACTTTTTTTTTAAAATTTGTACAACAGAAAATTGCTGTCAGAACAACTCCAGTTTGGCGAGTTTATAATAATTTTTTTTTATTCTTCCCAACAAATTCAAGGTATCTTGATTACAACTATTGCCTCAAAAGGAGAATTGCAGAATTGGCCTGAACTCTTACCAAAGCTTTGTAGCCTGCTAGATTCTGAGGACTACAATACTTGTGAGGTAAGTTTTTTCTCCATCATCTCTGATAACTGAATTTTAAACTTAATTAAAATGATATTTTAAACTAATGTTTTTCTTAGCTTTTTGTTCTAAAATTTGCATTAATCTATTATGTTTACCTCTTGGGGTATAATCTTATTTAAATGATCCCACCTCCCAAATTCATTCATGTTGGATTTTTTGTCCATAAGAATTACAGTTTCTAGTGAAAACAGTGTAAACTATTGGAATCATCATATACCATATATACTCAACTATAAGTCAGCCTGATGTATAAGTTGAGGGCAGGTTTTGGGGCTAAAATTATGGATTTTGATTTGAACCATGGATATGTCAAAGTGGACGTGTAACAAAGGATGCAAAGGATGAAGCAAAGCAAAACAGTGCCAAAGAACTTACAAAATTCTGACAAGCATAGCTGTTTGTGCTTACCCTAAATGCAACATGTGGGGGAGGCTAACAGGGACAGCTGGGCTAAGAAAACACATGCATGTTGAAAAGGATGAAAAGAGAAAGCAAAGAAAATGGCAACTAACAGGCTAAGCAGACTGGTAAAAAGAGCCAGCATTTTGGCGGCTTGAGGGTGCGGCAACCAACCACCAACCAACCCCAAAGTGGCTTCACGCTTCCTGCCTGCCCAAATGGCGGGCAGCATGGGAACGTTCCTGCGGCGCAGCAATTACATGCCGCAGGAGCATACAAGAGCCATAGCAGCGGCAAAAGGGACACCAGAAAAATGCCAGATCAGGGGCGCAGTGTGTGGTTACTGCAGCCCTGATCTGGCAAGCAAAGGGACGGCTCAGAGCCGCTCCTTTGGGGCGGTCTGTTTCACCCCTAAATTAGCAGTGATTATAACCTTTAACTTCACTGTGATAACTTTGCCTGATTTTAAGCCAGAAAAGCTGACAAACATACACAAATGTTTTATTCACATCTTTCAAAGCCTGATTCCTCTTGGTGCTCCTTTGAAGGTAAGCACCAAAGAGCTGCCATTGCCACCATTTTCCCACCCAGGCATTCAAAGTGATCAGAAATGACACCACAACACAGAGACTAGTGGAGATTGGTGCTTCTTTCAGGTTTTTCCAGGGCAAACTAAATTATCCCCTTTCATCACTCTACTCAAAGAAGGGGGTTGTTGCTTTTTTGAGTTAAAGTACAGTACTTACATTAACCCATGGATAAGTCAACCCAGGTTTTTGGGTTGTTTTTTTTTTGTTTTTTTTTAGACTTACACATCTATGACTGTGTGAGTATATACAGTAATATTTCTCAAGTATCCTAGTACCTTTTCCCATGCCAGTGTAATTTTATATACTGAATTCCATTTATTCAATATTTTGAGTGTAAGAACAATGTAGGGACATCCCAGAGATTAGGGCAAAGGTGTCTATATTTTTAAAGGGTTATGTTTATTCTATTTTACTGATTTATTTTTCTCAGGGGCCTGGGGAGACATCAGAAGTCTGTGTCTTGACAGTCAAAATTAAATTACAGTTAGACTGTCATTACTTAAACATGTGTGATTGTGACTCTTTCATAGACAGTCTTGTGAATATATATGTGTTACTTCATTTTTAAAAAAGTATTTTTCACTGGAGTAGTAAAACTTAAAAATGCTTAAATTGTCTATTCAGCTTGATAGGCAGTAAGATGAAAACAGCAAATCATATATCATGTTTCATCTTAAAATAAATAGAGCTAATTTAAAAAGTGGTGCTTATGTCTGGATTCCTTTCCTATAACAGAAGAACACATTATATTGAAAACCATGTATTTTTTTCTTAGTGGTCTCAAAATGGATTTCTACTGCTGGTGGTATGTGGAATCCTAGAAGTGACAGTGTTGCCCTCCAGAAGGAAGAATGTCGTGTTTTCCCACAACTGTTTCAGTGGCAGAAGAACTCCCATTAAACTGACATTGCTGTGTTAGTCTGGAATATCAGTATGCAAAGGGATGTTATAGCACCTTTGAGACTAACTATGCAAAAGAAATTGCAGCATCAGCTTTTGTAGACTTGGTCTAGACTTGGTTGCCCAGTTAGTCTCAATGGTGCTACAAATATCTCTTTGCACCCCATTAAAAATTAGTTCTTTCTCTTTAAACAAAGCAAAAAACATTTTCCTAGTGAACTTATTCAAGGCTTGAGGGAAGACTCCCTTAGACTTTATTGTGAATCTTATACCAAGTCTCTCCCCTAGCATTGGTAGAACTGTAGGGTTTTTCTTTTGCAAGCACATACATAGTGTGCCCCTTTCTTAACTTGCTTGAGTTTGCTAGCAGATATATTTTGGTACAGCTATCACTGGCATAAGAAGGTAAGGATTTTAAAAATAGTAGTGTGTTTGACTGATCACTTGAAGTTTCTGAAAAAAACCAAAACACGAATGTATTTGACAGGGTGCATTTGGAGCTCTTCAGAAAATTTGTGAAGATTCTGCTGAAATTTTAGACAGTGATGCATTAGATCGACCACTCAATATCATGATCCCGAAGTTTTTGCAGTTCTTCAAGCATAGCAGTCCAAAAATAAGGTAAGCAACATTCTTCCTCATATGTTTCCCCCATTTCAGCTGCTCGAGTCAGTAAGATTTTATAGCAAGGCATTTTTTTAAAAGGGTTAACTTGAATGCCAGATCCTGCTAAATATTTTCTTTGGCTAAGTTAACTGGATCTTGTCTGGTTCCTGAAGCACTGAGAAGTTGGCCTCTGCTTTACTAAAGTTTCTTTCTGACACTCTAATATGGAACACATTGTTTTTCAAAGCCATTGTCTTTTATCTGGCCTCTAGGCAGGGAAGCATTTGTAAATTGGAAACACCAGTAGATTGTGCTTTGAGCAGTTGATTATTAAATAGAATATGTGTATTGTTGTGGACTTACCTGAAAGGTAAATTGTGTCTTTCTGGATATTGTCAGTCAACCAGTTGAATTCTTCAGTATTCTGCTTGATTTTGGATTAAAACAGTCATTTGCAAACTTGGTACCTCACACTTCTCAATAAACCACATCTTGGATGGGGAATCTTTGGAACAGCCTTGACTGCAGACCTTTGACTCAGAATTAAATAGTTGAACTTGGATGCAGACCTCTCCAGATTCCAAAGGAATTGCTGGTTATGTTTAGTAACTACAATATCAAATCATGAAGCTGCTTATTTAAATCAGTATAATACTTTAGTGACTAGAGGGCGAAGCAGACCATCCAGAAGGGATGAGGTCATGCCGCCCCTGAAAAAGCCAGATGGGTGCTGTGGCAACTGTACACTGTAGCCCCACTCTGGGTTTGTTCCAGTGCAAAAAGGAGCAGCAAAATACCATTCCTTTTTGTGCCAGAAAAAAAGCTGCCTTTTCCGCCGCCACTGCTGCTTTTCAATGTTCTTGCAGCATATGGCATCTAAATCAAAAAGCTGCCTGCCGTGTGGACGGGTGGGTGGTGTGACACTGGTTTGGGGACAGTCTGCTTCTCCCCTAAATTTCAGGCTACAGCTCTGAAGTCAAGGCACAATGTTTCTCACACTTGAGTATTTTCTGGGAGTGTTTTCTTGACATACTTTGCACATATTGAATTCATAGTACCAAACAGTAAGATATCTGCTTCTTTTACAAATGAGATTATAATCTGGTTTGATTCTAAGAAATGGGAAATGCAGCTTCTGTTTTGATTTTTTCTTCATCTAATATTTGATATCTGCACTTTTTAAAGGAAAATTTTACCTTTTGTAGGTCCCATGCAGTTGCTTGCGTTAATCAGTTTATCATTAGTAGAACTCAAGCCCTTATGTTGCACATAGATGCATTTATTGAGGTAAGTGGCTCTCTTTTCATTGATTAATATCAGCATGTGTTAAGAGTTTTGGAGGGATTACAAATTTTCTCTTGCAAATAACTATGAACACCCCTGCCCCACTTTTGCTGAGTCTCTGTCTTTAAAATTGATGGCAAAACTAATTATATTTATTATGGAAGCTGATGCAGCCTTGTAACTCCCTCTCCCCCCCCCCCCCCCCACACACACACCAAAAGAAGGAAGTTGATGGAAGTGGTGAAGCTTCTTAGTGTGTTATACCATTGTAGACTATAGAGATCTAAAGTATAGCTGATATATATATATATATATATATAGAGAGAGAGAGAGAGAGAGAGAGAGAGAGAGAGAGCAGGGATGGATGGGCAAAGTATATCCAACAGGCCATGTGTGGCCCTTGGGACCACCCCCCAAAGCCTCAAGCACATAAGATCCTCCCCCCGGTGACTTGGATGTAATTTTCCTCCCCCAGATCATCCAAAACCTCATAAAATGACAACAGTTAGCTCTCTAAACCTCCCCCAAAACAGACAAAATGTGAAGACTTGTGAGCTTTCTCCAAGCTCAGTAAATCAATCCTCTATAAATTAAACAGCAAGGCTTTATTTCTAAAGTTGCAGATGTTACCAGGAAAATGTCTTGGACAGAACTGGGTACCAGCTCCCACAAACAGGAGAAAAAGGTTTCTTCTCCCAATAAATTTGGTGGTCTAAGGCTTAATGCTACCATTCCTATAACGTGAAAACCACTTTCAATATTGCCAGTGCTTTGCCTTCTCTTCTCACTATTAGCTAAAGCTAAGAGATAAAACTGTCAGTAGAAACATTCCTTCCACACACGCAGCTGGAATTCCAACTGTCTTGATACATTTCGGTGCCAGTCTCAGCCTGCTCCACCTTATTAAACAGCAATTTTACCAACTATCCATGAAGGAAATAATCAAACAATATAACATATGAAGTATAACTTGGTTTCACATATAACCAAATATTTTATTCCATATGATATTGACAACCAAACAAAGTCTCTATAAGTTGTATAATTGAACTTGTTTATCACATGATGCTGTTACCATTAAACATGAATAGCATGAATAATCAGAATATACCAGTAGCCAAATATAACATACATATACCAGTAAACATGAACATAAACATTTATAATCCAGCAACACAATATGAATCCTGCATTGAATTCTCCTATTCATCTGGGTATTTAGATTCATCAAAACATTAACATTAACATGGACACTATATTACATCATCTTATTCATCTGGACATCTAATTTCATCAGAACTTGACATTGACATTAAAAGATGACATTAAAACATGACAGGATTGACCAATCCTGACACAAAAAGAGAGAAAAATTGCCCAAAGATTTGGTTGAAGGGCAGCCAGTCTCAGCTTACTGAAATGTTCCGTTACAGCCTGCCAGACAGGCACAGGAAAGTAGAATAGCCCCTGCCCTGTTTGCAGTTACCCACCTGTCATATATAGAGGAGGATATGTTGATGATGACTGTAATTCTCCTTTAACATATCTGCAATGGATCATCTTTCCTGCCTGCTGTGACTTCCTCTATATTCCACTCTCCAATCACTCAGTTGAAAAACTACTGTTGCTCAGTTTAGTACAAACTATGGTAACGTGTTTGAGTGCAAAAATCAGCAGGTCTTGAATGTCTAGAAAAAAGTAGTCATCACTTTGCTACTTTACAGCATTATCAACCTACAAAAATTGTTACATTGGAAAGAAAAGATTTATCTTCACCTAATTCCCCTTGTATTATTATATATCTTCCTTCTTAATCTCTTAATACATTGTTTATTATAAAATTACATTTTTTTGTAATTAATATTGCCACCCCCTTTGATTTAGAATTCCCAAATACTTTTTCATAATTTTTTACCCAGTTGAATTTCAATTCATTTTCCCCATCTTTCCGTTGATGGGTCTCTTGTAAAAAGATAACATCTGCGGCATCCTGTTTTAATAATGCTTCAATCCTTCTTCGTTTAATCACAGAACCAAGACTTTTGGTGTTTAAAGTTGAAATTTTTAACTTAGCTTTTTAACTTAACTTTTTTAATTTTTAACTTAGCTTTTAATTTTTGAAGAATTTTATAAAGATTTATATCAAGCAGGAAAAAACCCATTAGATAAAATAGAAAAGAATGTAGAAGAAAATTGGGGACAAATAATAAAGGAAGAAGATAAAGAA
Source organism: Phrynosoma blainvillii (assembly GCA_026167975.1). Lineage (NCBI taxonomy): Eukaryota > Metazoa > Chordata > Lepidosauria > Squamata > Phrynosomatidae > Phrynosoma > Phrynosoma blainvillii. Next base: position 54,733,657 of record JANUYF010000002.1, on the reverse strand, counting down.
TTATTGGAACAACCCATAGAAAAGGAGGAGATAATTGAAGTAATCAGAAAATTAAAAAATGGGAAAACTCCAGGAATGGACGGTTTGGGGCCTGAATATTATAAAGTGTTTGAAAAAATATTAGTTCCAAAATTGTTAGAGTTATATAATGGAATAATAAATGGAGAGAAAATTCCAGCATCATGGTATCAATCATTGGTAATATTGATACCCAAAACAGATAAAGATTTAACTGATCCAGGGTCATATAGACCAGGGGTTGGCAACCTACGGCCCGGGGGGGGGGAGGCCCCAGCCCCGCAAGGCCTTTGGACCGGCCCTAGCCCGGTCCTGCCACCGCCACCCCCGCGCAATTCGTGGCTGCCATTTTGTTTTCCAAAATGGTGGGCACGACTCGTTCGCGCATCTGCCAGAGTACTGCGCATGCACAAATGAGTCGCGGCTACCATTTTGTTTTTCAAAATGGCGGCCGCGACTCGCTTACGCATGCACAGTACTTCTGGCGTACTGCGCATGCGCGAGTGAGCATGCGCACGCAGCACCATTCCGACCCACCCCCCCCTGCCGCCCACGGAATACCTCTGGACCAGCAGACCGGCCCCAGGTAGGTAAAAGTTGCCTACCCCTGATACAGACCTATATCATTAACAAATTAGGATGCAAAGATTTAACTGCTGTTAAATAGCAGATAGAATGAATAAATGTATGTATACACATATAGGAAAAGATCAATGTGGATTCATAAAAGGAAGACAAATGTCTAATTTAGTAGGGAGAGTTTTGAGTAAAATACATGTAATTGGGATAAAAAAATTAAAAGCAGGAATTTTGGCATTAGATATATTTAAAGTTTTTGACTGTGTGGAATAGCCGACATTAAAAATAATTATGAAAAAGTTTGGAATGGGAGAAAAAAATAAGGGGATTAATAGATCAATTATATTGTAATAATTCAATAAAAGTAATGATAAATGATGGAATAACAAATGAAATAAAAGTAACAAGAGGTACAAGACAAGGATGCCCACTTTCACTAATATTATTCGCAATGGTTATAGAAATGCTAGCAAATGTTATAAGGAAAGATACTGCTTGGAAGGAATAGGATTGGGAAAAAACATAAAATCAGTTGATTTGCTGATACATTATTAACTGTTAAGGATTTAAAGGATAAAATGAGAAAAATAAAAGAACATTTGAATTTATTTGGAAAGGTGACAGGACTTCAAATTAATTGGAATAAATCAGAAATGATCATAGAATCATAGAGTTGAAAGATACCACAAGGGCCATCCAGCCCAACCCCCTGCCTTGCAATTAAAGCATTCCCAACAGATGGCCATCCAGCCTCTGCTTAAAGACCTCCAAGGAAGGAGACTCCACTACTCTCTGAGGGAGTGTGTTAAATGATGTTATTATACAAAAGAAGAGGAATTCGAATTTATGAAGCAAAAAGATTTAGAGTTATGATTAAAAAGTAATATAAAATATTTAGGAATAAATATTACGAAGGATTTTTAAAAATGGAGAAGAAAAATTTAGTGGTACTAAGGAAAGAAATTGGAAAAAAACTGATAGAATATAAAAAAATTCAATTATCATGATTTGGAAGAATAGTATTAGTCAAAATGAAAATTTTACCAAAATTAAATTTTTTATTTAGAATGATACCATTAAAAATATCAGAAGTGGAAATAAGTAAATGGCAACAGTTATTAAATGTATATTGTAATGGAGGGAAAAGAGATTAAATAAACAATTTTGGTATGAATCTCAGAAAAAGGGAGGGTTAGGCTTCCCTAATATAAAGGGATATTATGAGGCCAACCACTTAAAATATGTGATAGAAGATATGTTAGATATTTTAGATTTGGATTGGTTAGAAATGGGAAAAGAAGAAATAGATATGAAAATAGATTAAAAAATTAATGAATTTAGTAGGAAGGAAATTAAGGAAATTGAAAACCCATTTATGAAAAATATATTAGAAATTTGGAATAAATATAAAAAAGTTTAATGAATGAAAATTCAATGGTAGTACCAATAATAATGGAAAAATCATTCCCAAAAAATTTAATAGATTTATTAGATAAGGAATTAAAGGAAAGGAGAATAGATAAAATAGAAAATTGGATAGAGTTAGAGATAGGAAAAGAAAATATAAAAGAAAAGCTTAGCGGAATAAAAATGTCCTGGTTTCATCATATGCAAATAGAACAATGGTTTAAAAATTGGAAGAAAAAGAATATAAGAAGGGAAAAATATACACAGTTTGAACAATCCAGCAAGGGAAAGAAAAGGAGGAAAATGAAAATATGAAAGCAATAACAAGTAAAATTTACAAAATATTAATGGAGAGCAAGAGGGAAAAATTAAACCAAAATATTTTGAAAGAAATGTGGAAGATGAATTAGGATGTAAAATTTGTGAAAATGAATGGAATAAAATTTGGGAACAAAGACATTTGAACAATTTATCGATACAAATTAAGGAAAATTATTACAAAATTGTTTGAAAATGGTATTTGACACCAATGAGACTACATAATATAAATAAAAATAATTCAAAATATTGTTGGAGAGGTTGTAATGAAGCAGGATCGTATATACATATGTGGTGGCAATGTAAATATGTACAAAAATTTTGGGAAATAGTAATATTAGAAATAGAAAATATTATGAATATAAAAATAGATAGAAAACCAAATATAGTATTATTATCATTATAGAATGATGAATTAGAATGGAAAAAAGAAGAGAAAAACCTTGTAACAAACCTGTTTACGGCTGTGAGATTAATTATAGCTAGAAACTGGAAAACAAAAATGTGGAATTGGAGGATTGGTATAAAGAAGTCTGGAAATTAGCGATTAATGATAAATTAACATGTAAATTGAAGGTAAAGAAAGGTTATGGGAAAGAAATGATTTTGATGAAATATGGAAAAAAATTATTGAAAATGTACTAAGAAAAGAGGATGGGAAATTACCTCCATGGGAGGAGCTAAAATTGTGGATGGAGTATAAAGATGGGATTGGCTCCGGGGGAGGGGTGAACTGAGGTGATATATATGTATGAAAAAAATATTATAATTTGTTTGTTTTGTTTGTAAACATTTCAAAATGTTAAATAAAATTTAAAAAAAGGAAAGAAAACAGAACTCTGCTGGATTCCTTGACCATGACAAAAACATGGAAGGAACAGATTTCCTTATAGCAACTACTTTTGTTTATGAGGTTGTCTAACTTCCACTGCCATAAATCTCTTGAATTTTCTTGGTACCATTTATAATACTGCCTACTTTAAAGTATTTTTATAAGGTTTGAGGATTAATGTAATCAGTTGAGATAGATTTCCCCTCAAGTAGGTATGGCACCTTGGGGATGTATCAGTCTGTCCCATATGTGTGAGCTTCTGTTATTGTATTCTGCTTCTGATTTTTGGAAGGTTTTTCTTGGAGCAAAAGAATAGCAATAGCAAGGTTTTCCACTGCTTTGAAAGGATTCTGTGTTTTTCAGAGAGACTGCAAGCTGTCAGTATCAGGTGCAAGAGAGCCCTTATTCTTGGAGTAGTGGTTTGCTTTTCTTTATCCTGACAAAATGTACACTACTTTGAGATGCAGCTAAAATGTTGGCATCAATAAGGACTGAGTCATAATATAAATACTTGCCCTGCTGACGTTTTGTTTTTGATCTCTTTGTGAAACTATAGATAGGCAGTTTGCAGAAAAATGGCAGTAAACACTTGAATAATAATTTTTTAAAAAAATCCACACACCAGTTATTTAAAAAGAGCTATGGTAATAATTAACCAACTACTTTGAAACTGGACCAGCAGATATAAAGGCCGAGAATCCCTTCCCCCAAAATCTGATTTTTCACTTTTAGAGTTACACTGCTTTTGCTTTACAATAGTTTGTAGCTAAAAGGACACAGTACTATCATGAATAGCCTCCTTGTCCCAGTAAAAGCATGTCTATTTGGGTTGACAAATACTTTGTATAACAGATGTTTTCCCCAAAAGTAAACTTCCATTGTTTTATATTATACAATAAAAATGTCTACTGTTTTGAATTAAAGCTCACAATAAATAAATGTACTTGGAATATAGTGGTTCTAAAAACTGAACCCTTAGGCCAGTTTATTTACTTCCAAATAGTGTGGGCTATTAGGGAAAATCCCACTTTTTAATAAATGCAAAAAGTCACCTTTTCAACCTGTTAGATTCAGGAAGCAATTTAATTATCTCCTGTTCACAGTTACTGTTTCCTTTCAACAGAATCTGTTCGCATTAGCTGGTGATGAGGAGCCTGAAGTACGTAAAAATGTATGTCGGGCTCTGGTGATGTTGCTTGAAGTTCGAATGGACCGCTTGCTTCCTCATATGATTAGTATTGTTGAGGTAATTTATCCTTGGCATTTTGTTTAAACAGAGATGCTTAAATAACAGGTTTTTTTATAATACTTAGAAGAAGAGAAGGACTAGATTGGTAAAATTCAGAATACGTTTGCTTCAGTGTTTGTTTCAGCACACAAAGATACATCAAATATGAAAGATTTTTTAAAACTAAGAATGGGTTTTAAGCAGTTGTGTCTTTCTGCACTAGACTGAACATAGTTGACTTCTCATTTGAATTGTACTCATTGTTCAGGATTATTTTAAATATTCTGTTCCTTTTTGGGGGAGTTGATGATCCATTTACCATCATCTGAATAAAGACTTAGGAGCAGGAAGAAGACACAAATAGCAATAGAATACTAAGTGCTGGTACACACATTATATATTTTCTCTAAGCAGTCCTTCTTGCATATGGGATCACATGGAGAAAACTCATGAACTCAGCCTGCAGTGACCAGCAAACATTTTTGCAGTGACAGCAGTACTATATCCAGCCACTGGAGATGACATAGAGAAAATGAATGGCTAATTAGATGTGTGAACCAATCCCAGGTCAAGCACGCCACTTTCTAACATTGCAAATACAGTGTTAGGTGGCAGTCAAGCAGTCTGTAAAGTGATACTATGATGCAACATATTTAGAGATTACCACTGTCAATTCAGGTATCTAGAGTGTGTACTGATTAAACTGGAAGGCAGGGGAAATTTGAATCTAGGTGAAGTAGAAGAGTTTAAGGGAGGTGTGTAGCAAACTTTTTCTTGACAGAATGACTATAGTTAGCTGTTTAGAAGATCTAAGTTTGAATATCAGATTACTGACCTGCTAGGACAATTAAGTACCAAGTGAAAAGAATTAATGGTACTGTTCATGCTTAGCTATCCCTTGCAGTGACTAGAATCCAGTGGTAGTATCCATGTCTGTAACTTGTAATATGAAAATAACTTTTTGTAAGCAACCCCCTTTGGTAGAATTATATTGAGTTGTTTTAAGTAGATATATTACTTATACAAATAAACTAACATCTATACCTTTCTGCTTCCTTTGTGTGTAGTATATGCTACAGAGGACACAAGACCAAGATGAAAATGTGGCTTTGGAGGCGTGTGAGTTTTGGCTGACATTGGCTGAACAGCCAATTTGTAAAGATGTATTATGTCGGCATCTTACCAAGTAAGCTAGTTTTCTTTATAATATTGTGGCAGCTTACTTAGTATTTCTATACATTGTGATCTCAATAGGTTTTTAAAATTCTGTGCGTTTTGTGAATATGAACAAATTGTCATATCTCTCACTCACTCACTCTCTCTGGGCCTTTGCAGACTGCCAGAAATAGTGCACATTAAATTGAGGCACTGCCCTGGCTCAGTGCTAGGGAATCATGGGAACTGTAATTTATTGTGGCACCAGAGCTCTCTTGACAGAGAAGGCTCAATGTCCCAGAAAAAAATACAATTCCCATGACTCCCTAGCACTGAGCCAGGGCAGTGCCCCAATTTAAAGTGCACTATTTCTGGCAGTCTGCAAAGGCCCTCTGTTTATTTCTTTTTCTTGCTTCTATCCTTTGGCAGCAGCTTAGGTGAAAGGTTTACCTTTGTGTGTCACTAAGCAAAAAAACAAACAAAAAACATGGAAACATCTATTTGCTCAGGCACTGCCACATGTTTTTTATTCTGGGAATGTATTTATTTAATCAAACAGCAATTCTGTACTGCCATTCATGTATATCCAGGCAGTGTGTATTTATATGTGCCTTCCAAATATAATTATCACTAAAACCAAGGGAAAACTATATGATATAATAAGTTGCTACAAACTAAAAACATTTTAAAAAATCATATCAGGCAGCATAAATTATTGAATGCTAAAGTGAATAAATAAAACAAGTTTTCAACATGAGCCTAAACTAACAAAGTTGATGCATGTTTTATTTGTCAGGGCAGGTATACTACAGAGGGGGCCAGTGGGGAAAATGCTCTTTGTGGCTGTGATGATGCAGCTATCTGCAAAATGCAGCTAATCTGGGAAGGCCCCTGGTGATGATTTACAGAGGCCAGGTATATCTGTATGGGAGAATGAATTCTCTCAGGTATCCTAGTTCTAAGCTCTGTATATGCAGAAAGTAGAAGCTTCCACCTTCCAGATTATTTGAAGTGGCAAACGATCTGCTGAGCACTTTTAGACACTCTGCAATGATATGTCTTCCTAATATGGTTTAGTAGCTAATAGTCATCGTAGAAGGCTTCAGAATGCTGAGTGAACTTCCTGGACTTCACCATATGAGTATTAAAGGATGAAGAGGAAATGGTGTTGAAGCCTTTAAAGCTTCAGTAATCAATATGGAGACAAGACTATATATTTTAGGCTTCAGTATGGGATGAAACAGATGTTAAGGGTGTGATTTTAAAAGTCATAGAACTATGCAGGGATTTGAGATGTTTGGAAGAAAATGAAAGATGTTACACACACAGACTGAGTATCACTTATCTGAAAATCAGAAATCCAAAATGCTCCAAAAATTTAAATTTCTTGAGTGCCAACATGGTGCTTTAAGGCTTCAATTTTGGAATAATTTGGATTTTGGAATACACAAATAGCATAATAAATACTGTATTTGCAAGGCTGGAGAGAGACATAAGACTAGCAAGAGACATAGCTGGAGAGAGATGTGATAACTGTAAAATGGCAGGAGGATTCGTGCCAAGCACTGTGCTAGGATTCCCATCATTTCACAGATCTTCACGTCTCTCTCCAGCCACATCACTCCAGCCTTGCATCACCCTCCAGCCTCCCAAATACAGTACAAGTATGTACTACACTACTTGTATTCCTAAATCCAAAAAAATCCCAGCTTTGAAGTGCTTCTGGTCCTAAGCATTTCGGATAAGGGATACTCAACCTGCATAGGTAAATGGCAGAAAAGCACCATTGCCATGCCTGAAGTGCTTACACCAGCTCGCATCCTGTTGATTATTGTCAAGTAGAAGAGACCTAGTCAATCAGTTTTTGAATAATGAGTCAGCATTATTTGGTAAATCTGATTGAATGAATGGGTTTACTCTGGTTGACTCAGGACTAACAACAGTATTTAGGCCACTGTTTTTTTTTCTGGACACTACAGCAAAACAAAATATTTTTATTAATTTTAGATTGTATACATCTTCTTTCAACTATTTTATACTAAATTGTTGGATTTTTTTGGTTTGTATCTGGTTCTGAAACTTTTGATGTAGGGTGTGACAAAATATTTTAGTACACATTACAAAGAAAATATGCTAAAATCAGTAAAATAATGAAATGTTCCTTTAGAGTGAGTGATATTTTGGAGGTCCTATGTCTCCCGAAATATTTTTCATATACCACATTTTTCACATATCACATTTTTTAAAAAGAAACTTATTTTATGTTAATGTGTAGGTCCGGGATTATATGTTATTTAGGATGCCATTCAAGTCCAAACTCTTATCTATTAATCATGGAGCTCTTGGACACTTGAATTGATTTTAGTGACATTTAAAAAGCTTATAGTTTTATAACATTAAAACTATAAGCTTTTTAAATGTCACTAAAATCAAAAATGTTATTTATGTTTCAAGCTTTACCCATTATAAACAGTAAGTCTCCTTTTGATAATTGGAATAGAGATTTATCTAAGTTTATATGGCAGGGGAAAAAAACCAAGGGTCAGATTAAAAGTACTACAAGATGCACAAGAAAGAGGAGGCTTGGCTTTGCCAGACTTAAGTATTTATTTCAAAGCTAGTGTGTTGAATTGGATAAAAGACTGGCTAAAACTAGAAAATAAGAGGCTTTTGGAATTAGAGGGAGAAGGAATAAAATTTGGTTTGCATGCCTATTTGGCATATGATAAGGAAAAAACAAATCAGGCTTTTAATAACCATATTATAAGGAAAACCTTGTTGAAAATTTGGAATAAATATAAGAGTAGGATAATGGATAAGACCTCTAAGTGGTTATCCCCACAAGAAGCATTCTATAGAAAAGAGATGGATAGAGATGATAATTGGGTTACATATAAAGATTTGATAGAAAGACAAAAAGGGAAGGTTATGATAGCAAAACAGGAAATTTTGGAAAACAAAGGATTTAAATTAGGGTGGTTTCAATATAGACAAATCTATGAGAAGGTTATATTGGATATGAAAAATCGAGGAATAGCAGAAAAAACGGAAATAGAAGAAATTTTGTTGGATAAAAATAAAAAAGTAATAGGGTTACTATACAAAAAAATCTTACAAATGCAGATGGAGGAAGAGGTTGTTAAAGATGTCATGATAAGATGGGCAAAAGATATAGGACATCCGATACAAATGAGTCAATGGGAGAAGATGTGGAAAACAGGAGTGAAACATACTGCATCACAAGGGCTAAAAGAAAATTGGTATAAAATGTTTTATAGATGGTACCTATCCTCAGATAAAATATCAAAAATGTATAAAAAGGTGAATAACGAATGTTGAAAGTGCAAGGAATCTCCAGGGACTTTTTTCCACTGTTGGTGGAAATGTAAAAAGGCGATAGAACAGGGGTAGGCAACCTTTCCCCTTTAAGGGCCGAGGGACTTCAGCTTCCAGAATCCCAGGGGCTATTGGCCAACATGGGACTATTGGCCAACATGGCTGAGGCTTCTGGGAGCTGAAGTCCCTCGGCCCTTAAAGGGGAAAGGTTGCCTACCCATGCGATAGAATATTAGAGAATGATTAGAAAAACGATTAATGAGATCCTAGAAATAAAAATGGAAATAAAACCAGAATTTTTTTTATTAGGAATATTAGAGGAAGAATATGATAAAAAAATATGGGAAGGTCCTATTTTATTTAATCACAATGGCTAGAGTGGCATATGCCCAAAATTGGGGGAAAAAAGATACACCTACAAGAGAGAATTGGATGTGGAAGTTATATGATGCAATGGAAGCAGATAAACTAACTCAATTATTGAAAGATGAAACGCCAGAAATTTTTTTTAAAGACTGGGGGAAAGTAATTGAATATATGAGAGAGCAATGGGGAGAACTAGCTATAAAGCATTTGGTAGAATAAGAGAAAAAGGATATATGTATTTAGGTACAGGTAATAGAGTAGGTACTTACATATATATATATGTATTTGTAGAAAGGGGATAATAGAGTTGAAAAATGAGAATAAGGGCAGTAAGAGTTGTAGAAGTATTTAGTGATAAGATGGAAATGAGATAGGTTATACAATGTGGTAATTGGAAAGATGAAGTTAAAGTATTTAGTATTGCAGGTTAAGACAGTTTAAAGTTTGATTATAAGTTATGAAAAATGACTTGTTAATAGGATCGATAGGGGGAAAGTATAGTAGTAAAGAACATACATAAATAAATGATTAGATTGATATAAGGATTTTAATATATGTAAAAAAAATATCCATGATTAATGAATTAGATACTAAGAAGTTCAACTAATAGGTATATATAGGGAAGAAATCAGCTGGGAGGAAGCGAACCAACTTGGAAGAGTAGGAAGAGGGCTGAAAATAAGGATGAGGAATGAGAAGGTAAATGAAAGTAGAAGAGGGTATGAAGGTAGGTAGAAGAAGGTAAAGATAAGAATGGTAGAGAAGGTGGTAAGTTGAAGAGTGGGAAGTGAAGTGTGAAGAGAAGGAAAGATAGGGGAAGGAAAGGAGGGTTGAGTGAGAGATATGGATAGGAAAGATTAGGGGGATAGAAGGGAGGAACTGGAGAGGGTGTAAGAAAGGTATAGAAGAGAGAATGAAGAAAGAGTTGAAAAGAATGGAAGAAATAAGTTTTTTGGTAGATTAAAGGGATAACAGAATATAAGTTTTGTGGGGATATAGATTTTAAATTGGGTAATTGATAGATGTTTTTGTAAGTTGTTTGGTAAAATATGTAATATGTTGTATGTTTGAATATGCAATAAAAATTTAAAAAATAGAAAAAAAGCTTATAGTTTTAAATCCTACTCACAGAATTTTTCCTTGAGCAGCTGATACTCAAAATCTAATTAAATTCTTTTTCTATAGGTTGATACCTGTTTTAGTAAATGGTATGAAATACTCAGAAATCGATATTATTCTGCTGAAGGTAAGTGTTAACTTTCCTTTGCCCCATTATTGAAAGAATGCTGCTTTGCAGCCTCTTAAATGTGGTTCCCTTTGCAGTACTTGCCCCTAGACATTCAGCTAAATATAACACATTTTTGTTGCAGTCCTGTACTTATTTACATGGGAGTCAGCATTTTCAAACTCAGTGGGATTTGCTTCTTGATAGACATGCATGGGATTACATTTTCCTCTTAGAAGAGTGAGACAGCTGCCTCAGCCAGCAGATGCTGGAGGACAACAGTAGCAGCCACAGGCATTCCTCTGCTGCCTCCACCACCATCCTGGCATTTACCTCTCTTGGAAGATAGTTGCCACAGATCCTACCAGTTACCTCTTAAATTATTTTACTGTCCTCAAGAGTGATACAGATCTCTACCCTGATGACAATGCTGAAGTAATTTTTATCTTCCTGGCCTGTATACATGGAGTGGAAAGGGGTACCATCACTTCCTTTGATTTAGGCAGCAAGGTATTGTGGTCTGGCCTTTGGTTTCATGGACCATTTTATATCTTTTGAAAAGTTGCAGTAAAGCAGACTGGCAGCTTGGAGTAGCCTCTGGCTGCTCCAGCCCTGGTTGGCCCCTGATCATCCCAGCACCACTGCAACCAGATCGTGAAGCTGGCTGCTGCCACAGTCCTCAACAGGCCATCATCAAGAAGTGGCTTTTCGCCACTCCTTTTCTAACTGGCTTCAGGCCGCTTTAGGCAGCCGCAGAGCACTTTCCAGCCTATCTGGGGGCCTGCGTCATCTCCATGCCACACCCTGAAGTGGCTGGAAGCCGCACTTTTTGGCCCGTCTATTTCAGGCCAAAGTCTGCATCTTTCCTGCTGACTTTTTTTTCCTTTGAAAGCTCAGTGTGCTCCTGCACGCACTGGGTTTCTACACTTGGTTGGCTCTGATGTTAAAATAAAAATCATTGTTAATGTATTCCTTTAGTTTCCCCTTTTGTACATTTTTATTTAAATTACCATGCATCTGACAAAGTAGACTAAGGACCTTTGCAGACTGCCAGAAATAGAGCAAATTGAGTCCACTTTAAGGGTTAGGGTTAGTGCTAGGAAATCATGGGATTTTTTTTTTTCTGAGACATTGAGCCTTCTCTGTCAGAGAGCTCTGGTGCCACAATAAAGTACAGTTCCCATGATTCCCTAACTCTAACCCTAACCCTTAAAGTGGACTCAATTTGCACTATTTCTAGCAGTCCTAAGTCTACATAAACCTATGCTACAGCTTCTTTTGCATAATTAATCTCAAAGGTGCTAGAAGATCTCTTTGAATATTACTGATAAGTGTTAACTCAGGGTTTTACTGGATGTGTAATGTAAGTGATGTGTAGACTCACAAAATAAAATTGGCAAACAAGTACTACTTCTGCAAGAGACAGAAATAGATTTCTTTAGGCTTCAGTCTGTCTATAGACTTTGCTGTTTGGTTTCTGGCAACAGGGCGATGTTGAAGAAGATGAGGCAATCCCAGATAGTGAACAAGACATTAGGCCTCGGTTTCACCGTTCACGAACAGTAGCACAGCAGCATGAGGAAGATGGCATTGAAGAGGATGAGGATGAAGAGGATGAGCTGGATGATGATGACACTATTTCAGACTGGAATTTAAGTAAGTAAAATTCCCACATAAAATACTATAATTTCCAGATACTACATGGGTACCTCTGCTCTTCCCTATGTCAAGTATCTTAACAGTTGTTCTGTGGCCATGGTTATAGTCTTTTGAGAAACAAAGTGGTTGTAAACCATTTTAATTTCTCTTAGTTTGGCAGTTTTTGTTGTAAAGTCCTCTGAATCTTGTTCTTCTGTGCTTTTATTCCTTGATAACTGGCTGTAAATAGAACACCAGCCTAAAGCCTCTTACCCACTGCCACATTGTAGCCCTTGCAGTCCACATGGGGACAAAAAGATTGTGAACCCTTATTTTCTAAGTTGCTTCTCATGAAGGCATTAAATTTTTTTCCCAGGGAAATGTTCTGCTGCTGCCCTTGATGTTCTTGCCAATGTATTCCGTGATGAACTGCTGCCACATATATTGCCCCTCCTAAAAGAATTGCTTTTTCATCCTGAGTGGGTGGTGAAAGAATCGGGCATCCTAGTTCTAGGAGCAATTGCTGAAGGTATGCCAATGCTTGTAATAGAAACTATAGTTTTATGTAATTAATACATAATATTAGTGTTACTTATTTACGTAATGCAGCATGTTCCTACCCCTGGGGACTTACTGGGAAAGAACAGAGGAAGGGGGAAACCATGATATGACTAAGCAAAAGAGGAATATGTGATTAATCCAGTTTTCCTGAGCACTTCTAATCTGTCTTCTGTTCTCACAGGTTGCATGCAGGGTATGATTCCATATCTTCCCGAGCTAATCCCTCACCTCATTCAGTGCCTCTCTGATAAAAAGGCTCTTGTGCGCTCCATTACTTGCTGGACTCTTAGCCGCTATGCACACTGGGTCGTCAGTCAACCCCCAGATACATACTTGAAGCCATTAATGACTGAGTTGCTAAAGCGAATCCTTGATAGCAACAAGAGAGTACAAGAAGCTGCCTGCAGGTAGGTCAAAACCACAAAAATATGAGCAGTGGCCCTCAAAGTACATAGGGAAAGTAATCATTTTTCCATTGTGTTGCGGTATTCCATTTGTTTTTGTAGAACAATTCTTTTTTATTGTAGATTTCTAGAAAGCCATAGAAGTTTCTCTTCTGTTCTAGATATCCTGCTTTCTGTAATAACAAATTTAATGAGCTTTGAATATTTTTCACTTTGCATTTTTCTATCAAGCATACAAGATGAATGCAAAGTACTATCAAATGAGGGTTTGGGGTTTTTTTTTACATTGGTGTTATATTAAGAACTGCATCCAGAGAAGCATTCATATAATTAGGGACATGTGTTGGAAATTCTGATTTTTATTTCTGTTGGAACTACAGCTTTCTACATAGTGTTGCTAGCATCTCTGTAACTTGGGAGATTAAAACACTGCTTATGACTAGGAAGGCCTACTGTTCAAATTTTAGAAAGGAATTTATACAAACATGCTGAATTTTGCACTGATTGATGATGATGTAGCAAATACTCAAACGTGCTGGGTGTTAAAAGTAGAAGCATAATAATTTGTAAAGAGTATTTCAAATAAGACTCTGAAATGTGGCCTTTCTTTACAGGACTTGATAGTTTGTTTGACAGAAAGTGGTGTATTCCTTCATTGTGCAGACTAACTTTTTGTTTTGCCTCTTAGTGCCTTTGCTACTCTAGAAGAGGAGGCTTGTACAGAACTTGTTCCTTACCTTGCTTATATACTTGATACTCTTGTCTTCGCATTTAGTAAATACCAGCATAAGAATCTGCTCATTCTTTATGATGCCATAGGAACTTTAGCAGATTCTGTAGGCCATCATCTAAACAAACCAGTAAGTACTGTTCTCCTTTAATTTTAGATAAAAGATAATTATTTCTCTTTTAGAACTATATTCTATAAGTTATTTGCTTTCCTTAGTAAAGGGAAAATTTCAACATACATTGCTTAACTGCAAGAAATTTGCCCTGTTAAAAATCATTTTACCAATCTTGATGGATCTGAATTTCACTTGCTTTGTGTTAAGTCAGTTATGAAATATTATGAAGTACCTGCTGCTTTGTTCACAAACCGTAGCTTGATAATAATACACAGCTGTTTTTCTCAAGACTATTTCACTTAGCAACCTTAACAATAGTGATATTCTGTCACATAAGGTAAGTCTATAATATTCCCCCTATTACAGAGGGGATACAGAGGCTTGGCAGTGATGTTGGTTGCCTTGTTAGGCAAATCATTAAATTTATGGCTAAGGTGAGTTTTGAAATGTAGGCTTCCAGTTCTAAGCCACTGTGTCACACCAAAACCTATAATATTTAAAAGAACTATGAAACTGGGTTTACTGTTGTTGTTGTGTTCCTTCAAGTCGTTTCTGACTTACGGTGATCCTAAGGCAACCTTATCATGGGATTTGTTCAGGGAAGTTTGCTAATGCCTTCCCTGAGGGTGACAGCATGTGACTTGCCCAAGGGTACCCAGTGGATTTCATGTCCAAGCTGGAAATCAAACCCTAGTCTCCAGAGATGCAATTCAACACTCAGACCATTACACTATGCTGATTTCTCACCTCCAAATTCTTTATTTTTTTTCTTAATTTGCCATGTGGCAAATTGTTTGTGGAATATCCCCTTCTGCTTCCAAGCTGTGTGTCAAAGTGCTGTTAAAACAGGAGAGAGGGGCAAAGCAGACTGGCAAAAAATGCCCACTTCGGGGTGATGTGGGGGTGTGGTGTATACATGCCCTGACGCCACCCCCAAGCTAGCGTCACGCTACCCCACTAATTGCACAGCGGACAGCGTCACTGCGTTTCTGCACAGTGGCATAACACAGGAACATGGAAAACCGCTGCTGCGGTGAAAAAGCCAGCTTTTTGCTGGCTCACAAAGGAGTGGCTTTCTGCTGCTTGTTTTTGAGCCAGCAAATAGTTGGATTAGGGCTGCAGTGTGTAGTTGGCGCAGCCCTGCTCCAGCGCTCAAAGGAGCGGTGGCAGGCCGCTCCTTCAGGGTGGTCTGTTTTGCCCTGGAGTTTCAGAAATTGTGACATAACTTGTGAAGCTGTTCAAAGAATAAAACTAGGAGTTATCAAGGGATAATACAAGCTCCTTGTTAGGAATTTATTTCCTGTTGTTGTAAACACCAGTTAATTATCTGAATAATAGGTTCAGTTTTTCCTTTGAAATTGCATAAAAGAGCTGCAGTATGCTAGTGCATCATACGCAGTTCAGTTCATAAGAGTATTTGCAACTAAATGTATTTTCAGTTGGAAGGTGCATAGATGGCATCGACTAATCTATGCCTATGATTTCTGATCCAGCAAGTGCTATGCACATGGAAGCTTGCTTCTGCCCTCACATTTTCTTACATGAAACAAGACAGGTACATTTATGGAACTAGCACTGGTATTGACTTCTTGAACAACTAGGTATATATTGTCAAACAGAGTAGTTTATATGGGTCCTAGTGAGGCAAGAAAAATGTCAGCAGCTGAAAGAACCTGCTTGGAATCTATTCCCCCTGAAGGGAACATTGGGAGTGGATGGGTGGGAGGACTAAAGTTGCAAGAATTCACTTTCAATGATAGCACAATCATGATGGGGGAAACTGGCAGTAAATTCAGGTATCATGGCAGTTGACACACAAAATGCCTTGTGAGGAAGGGCCTCATGCAGGCCGTCATTTGCACAGCGCTACCTTGAGAGATGGCAGATGATGGTTTCTAAGCTCTCCCACTAACAGCAGTTCCAGATTAGAGGCAGAAGCAACTTTCCCCTCAAAAGTGTCAATCTGTGCATACAGTATGATGAACTAGTTCCACTAATGCACATGGGAGAGAAGTTGTTTCAAGCTTCCTATCATACATATTGCTGTGGGAAGTAATTACCGTATTTTTCGGCATATAAGACGCACTTTTTCTTCCCCAAAACGAGGGTGGGGAAGTTGCTGCGCCTAATGAAGTGAATATAAAAGCTGAGGGCAAACTGCCGAGGCCTAGGCTAAAAGTAGGCCTCATTGAAGCCTGAGCCTCGGTGCTCCAGTGGGCTCCTCCCATCCCAGGAAGAGCCCATTGGAGCAGCCAGGACGGGGGTGGAAAGAGTCCTCTTTTCCTGGCTAGTTGAATGTGCTCCTCCTCTTTCCACCCCCATCCTGGGTGCTTCAATGGAGTCTTCCTGGGGTCAGAGGACATCCTCCCATCCCAGGAAGAGTCCATTGGAGCACCCAGGACGGGGGTGGAAAGAAATTACTCCAAGGCACTGGATTAGTACCCTGGCCAAGTTACACTGTCTCAGCCTCAGAGGGTGCAAATTGCAAACTCCCTCCTCTGAGGAAATCTGCCAGGAAAACGCTCATGGTAGGATCCAAATGATCCAGAAATTACTCCAAGGCACTGGATTAGTACCCTGGCCAAGTTACACTGTCTCAGCCTCAGAGGGTGCAAATGGCAAACTCCCTCCTCTGAGGAAATCTGCCAGGAAAACGCTCATGGTAGGATCCAAATGATCCAGAAATTACTCCAAGGCACTGGATTAGTACCCTGGCCAAGTTACACTGTCTCAGCCTCAGAGGGTGCAAATGGCAAACTCCCTCCTCTGAGGAAATCTGCCAGGAAAACGCTCATGGTAGGATCCAAATGATCCAGAAATTACTCCAAGGCACTGGATTAGTACCCTGGCCAAGTTACACTGTCTCAGCCTCAGAGGGTGCAAATTGCAAACTCCCTCCTCTGAGGAAATCTGCCAGGAAAACGCTCATGGTAGGATCCAAATGATCCAGAAATTACTCCAAGGCACTGGATTAGTACCCTGGCCAAGTTACACTGTCTCAGCCTCAGAGGGTGCAAATTGCAAACTCCCTCCTCTGAGGAAATCTGCCAGGAAAACGCTCATGGTAGGATCCAAATGATCCAGAAATTACTCCAAGGCACTGGATTAGTACCCTGGCCAAGTTACACTGTCTCAGCCTCAGAGGGTGGAAATGGCAAACTCCCTCCTCTGAAGAAATCTGCCAGGAAGACGCTCATGGTAGGATCCAAATGATCCAGAAATTACTCCAAGGCACTGGATTAGTACCCTGGCCAAGTTACACTGTCTCAGCCTCAGAGTGTGGAAATGGCAAACTCCCTCCTCTGAAGAAATCTGCCAGGAAAACGCTCATGGTAGGATCCAAATGATCGAGAAATTACTCCAAGGCACTGGATTATTACCCTGGCCAAGTTACACTGTCTCAGCCTCAGAGGGTGGAAATGGCAAACTCCCTCCTCTGAAGAAATCTGCCAGGAAGACGCTCATGGTAGGATCCAAATGATCCAGAAATTACTCCAAGGCACTGGATTAGTACCCTGGCCAAGTTACACTGTCTCAGCCTCAGAGGGTGCAAATTGCAAACTCCCTCCTCTGAGGAAATCTGCCAGGAAAACGCTCATGGTAGGATCAAAATGAGCCAGAAATTACTCCAAGGCACTGGATTATTACCCTGGCCAAGTTACACTGTCTCAGCCTCAGAGGGTGGAAATGGCAAACTCCCTCCTCTGAAGAAATCTGCCAGGAAAACGCTCATGGTAGGATCCAAATGATCCAGAAATTACTCCAAGGCACTGGATTAGTACCCTGGCCAAGTTACACTGTCTCAGCCTCAGAGTGTGGAAATGGCAAACTCCCTCCTCTGAAGAAATCTGCCAGGAAAACGCTCATGGTAGGATCCAAATGATCGAGAAATTACTCCAAGGCACTGGATTATTACCCTGGCCAAGTTACACTGTCTCAGCCTCAGAGGGTGGAAATGGCAAACTCCCTCCTCTGAAGAAATCTGCCAGGAAGACGCTCATGGTAGGATCCAAATGATCCAGAAATTACTCCAAGGCACTGGATTAGTACCCTGGCCAAGTTACACTGTCTCAGCCTCAGAGGGTGCAAATTGCAAACTCCCTCCTCTGAGGAAATCTGCCAGGAAAACGCTCATGGTAGGATCAAAATGAGCCAGAAATTACTCCAAGGCACTGGATTATTACCCTGGCCAAGTTACACTGTCTCAGCCTCAGAGGGTGGAAATGGCAAACTCCCTCCTCTGAAGAAATCTGCCAGGAAAACGCTCATGGTAGGATCCAAATGATCCAGAAATTACTCCAAGGCACTGGATTAGTACCCTGGCCAAGTTACACTGTCTCAGCCTCAGAGGGTGCAGAGGATGGAAATGGCAAAAAAAAAAACCCTTGAAGAAATCTTACAAGAAAACCCTCATGGTAGGGTCAAAATAAGCCATAAATTACTCCATAAGACAATGGCCTAAAAACTCCAAAGGTACCAGTCCATCTGATCTTGGAATCTAAGCAGGGTCAGCCCTGGATAGTCCTTGGATGAGAGACCGCCAAAGAATCCCAGGTGCTGCAGGCTGTATTTCAGAGGAAGGAACTGGCAAAACCACTTCTCGAGTCTTTCTTGCCTAAGAAATCCCTAAGAAATTCATGGAGTCACCATAAGGCGACAGGAGACTTGCAAGAAAGTTGGGCAGGGAATTTGTGCAATACCTGGCCCTGCTGCTGGCTTAAATTTACATTTACAACTTAAAATTGTTCTTAAACTGCTGTTAACTTTATACAGTTGATATAAAATATTTTACTACAGTATTTGGTTAAGAATCTTTTTTTTCTAGATTTTCCTCCTTTAAAATTGGGTGCGTCTTATATGCCGGAGCGTCTTATATGCCGAAAAATACGGTAGCTGCCCCAGATGGCACAGTGGTGCTCTCTCACTGGACTAGAAGCTGCTCTCACAAGGAGCCATTCATGCATGGAAATGCTTAACATTACTAGGTTTAAATATGAGGTCAATCTGATACCTAGTCATGATAAGTGAGCCTTTTAGCAAAAGAGTGGGAGAAGAAAAGGACCACCAAAAAGAGAAATGGGATCATTCACTGAGGCTTGCTTTTCTGTACATTTATGTATGATTACAACTCTTACTGAGTATTAGTAATCTCTTCAATTTATTTATCCAATGCAGCTCACTGACTTTGACATGCAGTTGCAGAATAGCCTCTGCTTTTGCCCCAATTTCAATACAGATTTTCCCCTTCTGATGTTGAAAGTATGCCTAAGAATATGCCTATATTTATGCTGGTAAACAAATACAGTTGGACAGATTTATGGTGGAATCCAAATTGTATTAGATCCCTAATTGTATGAATTGTTTGTCCAATAGCATCATGTTCCTTAAACTCAGTACAGTTGAAAATGCATTTTGGAGAACGTTTTGACTCTGATGCATGATAAATATTTTTTTGGGATAATGTCCCACAATTTTGATAGCATTAAAAAATTAAAAAATGGTCTCAAGCTTCTATTTCAGTGTCATTTAATTGACTTTTCAATACTGCTTAATTACATAATTTCTCTTGACTGTAGGAATATATTCAGATGCTTATGCCTCCACTAATACAAAAATGGAACATGTTGAAAGATGAAGATAAAGACCTTTTCCCTTTATTAGAGGTAGGCAGCACTGTTTGTTAGTATTTTTTGTAGTTCTCTTTCACATATGTACAACTTTATAGTTTTTTAGCCACTCTGCAGGGATATCTTACATTGCAAGACTTTAAGCTGCAATCATGTGTATATTTGCTTGGGAGGAAGCCCTAATGAATAGAGATGAATAGCATTGGGCTGTAGGAACTAGTAAGGTAGGTAGTTAAATGGTCCTGTCCCATTCCCCCCCCCCCCCCCCCCCCCGGATTCCTGCACAAAATACATGATGCAAGTTTTGCAACTCCACTGGCTTCTTCATCGGGCAAAGGTGTTAAAAATCTTACAGGAGATTTTTTTTTAAAAAAAAAATGACAATAGTGCATGATAAACACAGGCCTGCTTTTTGTCATGGTACTATTGGTGTATTTTTTTGTGTTGAGATACAGTGGAGGGACATCTATGCAGGCAGGCCCCTCCTCATTCTAGCCATTTGACATTGGAAACAGCACTCCAAAGTCCAGGAGATAAAATTTGAATTCCATTAGCAATACAAAAAGGCACTTCCTGTGAGATCCAAGGTGTCTCCATCCTTTGTGAGGTCACAGCCCCCTTTGTTAGGCAGAGAATATTGAATCTCTCAAGAGAAGCCTCCATGCTTTTGCATTAGGAAAATTTTATGTACTGTTTTAGTGAAACATGCCAAATATATTCTAGTTTAAAAAAAAATTGTTGGAGGTAGAAACCTCAAATAATAAAGTTCGAGACCATTAACTTCCTCTTTGGAATTTCCCTGTAGCGGCTAAAATGCAGTATCTTCCCATCCAGAAAACATATTCAGAGGTATTAATATATTCAAATATTCATTAGTGTTTGTTCTGTATTTCAGTGCCTATCTTCGGTTGCCACTGCCTTGCAATCTGGCTTCCTTCCATACTGTGAACCAGTGTACCAGCGTTGTGTAAACTTGGTACAGAAGACTCTTGCACAAGCCATGGTATTGTTCTCTTGTTAGATTTCAGAGAATAAGGAGATCAGTTTCAGTGGGATTTTGACTCCATGATTGTTTTCTAGGGTGGTTTCTAACATTCTTTGACCAACCATTTTGATATAAATATGTAAACATGAAAAAATACATAGTATAGTATCTTGATTCTTTTACCTCTGTGTGTGTTTAATTACAGTTGCACAATGCTCAGCCAGATCAATATGAAGCTCCAGATAAAGACTTCATGATTGTGGCTCTTGATTTACTTAGTGGTTTAGCTGAAGGACTTGGAGGCAACATTGAACAGCTTGTGGCTCGGAGCAATATCCTGACACTTATGTACCAATGCATGCAGGTGAAAAAGCTAATCCTTCCCACCTTGCCATCCCAATTATATAAATAAAATGTTAAATTAGGACATCAGAACTTGATTCTGTTTTTCTCTTCTAGGATAAAATGCCTGAGGTACGACAGAGTTCTTTTGCCTTGCTAGGTGATCTGACAAAGGCATGTTTTCAACATGTGAAGCCCTGCATTGGTATGTTACATAACAATGCATACTCCTGTCTTGTATAAAAAAGACTACAAACTATATTGCATTTTGGGATTTGAGTTTTAAATCGTCGTGCTCGGTAAATCACTGTGCCCACTAGAGTGTCTGGAAAGGTTCTGTTTCCTTATGTAAAGGCACATCTTGAACCTACTGTTTTCTGACAAGTAAGAAAACATTATGGACAAGCATTAAGGGGAATATTTTTCAGCCTCATCTATAATGTGTTTCTTCCTGTATCAGACAGAATATGAGCTAGATTTTGTATAACACCAAGTCATTTTCATTACTAGTTAGCAGCCTACCATTAGTTCCCCATTTCCACACCTAGGTCTGAGTTCAGGGCATGTCATAATACTTACATGGATTTGACTTAGTTATCTAGTTGTTTACTGACTTTACACAATGGGGGAAAGTAGCTTTGGTCTTACGAGTTGAAATATTTTCCCATCTAATAAGAGGGACTGAGTCCTTGGCTACAATACTCTTCAGAAAGGGGTATGATTAACTACAAACCTGTAATCCTTTCTGACACTTCAATTAAAATAGTCGTAAATTTATTTTTGTTACATTCCCTTGTCTCCATTACGTTTCATCCCCATGCCCTCATTGCTGGTTAATAGTTTTTGTAATACAAAACAAATGCTTCCAAACAGCTCTCAGAATTTGCATTTGAGAAATCTTGTTTCTGGCTAGAGCAGCCATGGGGAACTAATTGTATGAGTTATATCCCCTTTCAGGGGATATGGTAAGGAGGAGTGAACCATCAAGTGGTACTTGAGTGGGTGGCTGGCCTGCTTACCTGTTCTTCTCTTAGGGAGGTTGATGCAGCCATGCATGCAACCCTCTTTTTCAAGCAGTAGTTGAATGCACACTGAGGTTTCAGTCCTGGCCCATTTGTATGGCACATGAATAAAAACACAGCTGCAATAGCTAATCACATATTGGGAATAGCAGCAAGGATTCCACTCCATTGGGAGTGGAGGGACTGGTAAACACCATGCTTGTTCCACCAGAAGGTTATGCTGCAGTTGTTATTAAAACTTGTTAATTAGAATCCTCAGACAGCTAAACAGCTCAGGCAGTATCCATATCTATATCCTATATTGCTCAGGCAATATCCATGGTTGATCTCATGGTGGGGGTCACATTTTTTTACTTTTGATTTCATATTGTTTGGTAGTGCTGTCCAGATGATGAAATGGTATCTGTTCTTTAAAAGAAGTGGTGGTGGTGGTGGTTTTTAAATTTACAACATGCTGGTGATTTTTTTTTTTAAGTTCTGGCAATGGAAAACAAATTAACATTGTGTTTTCCTTATGTTCTTTTCAGCTGATTTCATGCCAATTTTGGGAACCAACCTAAACCCAGAGTTCATTTCTGTGTGTAACAATGCCACTTGGGCAATTGGAGAAATTTCTATTCAGATGGGTAAGATTTGTTGTTCAGTGTAAGTTTAGGTTTTACATTTCGTTGAATTATTTTTGCTTTTATTACCAGTTGTAAGTTCTGCCCTTTGATTGCGCTAATGTGCTCATTATGAAAATACATACTCCATTTTTAATCAGTTATTTATGTGTTATCTCTTTCTAGGTATAGAGATGCAGCCTTATATTCCTATGGTCTTGCACCAGCTTGTAGAAATCATAAACAGACCCAACACACCAAAGACTTTGTTAGAAAACACAGGTACCCCACAACATAAATGAAATTATGACACTGTCTATCTTTTAAACCTGGTTATTGAGACTTTTAGTGAAACTGCAAAGTGGTAATCTTTTTTATTTCACAAATTAATTTTTTAATTTAATTTGAAAGGCTTCCACTTTAACATTAAATCCTCCTTTAATACAGACCTAAAGATAAGCTAGGACAGGGGTAGGCAACCTTTCTCCTTTAAGGGCCGAGGGACTTCAGCTCCCACAATCCCAGGAGCTATTGGCCAACATGGGACTATTGGCCAACATGGCTGAGGCTTCTGGGAGCTGAAGTCCCTCGGCCCATAAAGGGGAAAGGTTGCCTACCCCTGAGCTAGGATTTGATGTTTTCTTATGTTCAGGCAAATTATATCTGCACATAGCTAAATTTCAGAAGCCTCATAACTATAATTGGCACTAGCAAACTGACTTTAAAAAAATCTAACTATCTGCCCATTATATATCTTGTTAATGTACTTTAATCTAAGGATCTCATTTTATTAAAAGGAGCTTGTTAATAGTTGCAGATTGGTTGGAGATTGTGGGACTCCTGATACTTTTGTATTTATCAAAAAGTCTGTCCTAATTAGAAAAAAAATCTTGAATTTCCTAGAAAATTTCAGTTTTTATTTTCCAAACACCTGTGTCTGTATAGTAATCTGATACCAAGCCCATTGATGTATGTTTATAGTCAGTCACAATTTTTAGTGAAAATGAGCAATTACCAGAATATCAGTTAAAAGACTGATAGATCTGCTGTGGACCTCAGGGCTCTGGATGAATGTTCCATGCATGTATGTTAGATATCTAGCACAAAATACAAACATCCTTAGCAGTATACTACTGTGTGTAGAAGGTAAGAAAGATAGACCACATGGTTATTTGTCACTTACAGATATTGCGCTATTCACAATTAGTTTGTGAATACTTTTTGTCTTATGGAACATTTCTTAAAAATCAAAGAAACCTGAAAAATAACAGGGAGTAAAGTCATTAACCTTTTTCTTTAATCATTGTTGCATTACCTATATTGTGTGCGTACTTAATTACAGCAAAAGTTCAGAAGATAAGAAAGATCAGATCTCTCACTATTTCTTTTAAATATTGTAAATAAATACCTGAATAGTTGATAGCAGCAATACATGTTGAATGTGTTGTGCCTAGGTTTGTTGTGGGATATTCTGCTTTGTACTGCAGAATGTTATAATACAATACTTCAAATCTTAATACAGTATGCACAAATCTAGCAGTTCTGGCATATTATGGTGTTTTTCTTATGAACTAGGTAAGAATACCTACCAGAAACAGATTGTGCAGTCTACACTCTGTTTTCAATTCTCAACCAGTAATAATCCAGTGATAAATATAATTGAATCCATCAAATGTGGCTTTGGGGCCAAAAATCCCCAGCCCCCAAATTGTAAGCTTGTATTGTTAATATCAGACTTTGATTCATATAAAACACTATCAATAATTAGAACATAAAGCTAAATATTTTTTTTTAGCATATAAGTTACAGTGCGTGTGCGTGTGTGTATGTATATATTTCATTTTATAGTGTTGGTATATCCTACACCAAATCTCATAGTGATAAGAGCATCATCTGCTTTATTGCATGTGTTCATGAGATTGTTCACAAATGCCTGTTCTGGAGTGTTGCATAATGTCTTTTAAGCATAGGCTTCTCTGCTTCATATGAATCTGCTGGATTTTAGTACTCATGTAGTTTGCTTCAAATAATCCTTAAACATACCCACACTCTCCTTTTTCTGAAGAAAATACTCTGTGAGTTGAGATAACACCATTAAAGCACACACTGCCACTGTTCAAGCAGCTTTTTCAAAGGCAAGTGCCTGTTAGACTTGTGTTCAGAGGAGACAGATCATCTCCATAATTATGCAAGTTTTTAACATCTGAAAGAGATATTAACACTAGTAACTGATTTTTTTGTGAGGTAAGAAAATACAAAGCTGTGAATTCTCTTACTATGAAAAGCTATATGGCTATATCCCAGTTTCTTGCTGAACTTAGCTTTGAATTACTACAGTTCATTCCTCTAAGTACTATGAAGTAGAGTTTTAATCTTCTCTCTTACTAGTCTCAAAGGCCATGTATTTTTTTAAGTTTTTGAAATTTGAATTCAAAAAGTTAAATAACTTTTAAAAGAATATTACAAACCCTTTAAAAAAGCTTAAATTGCTGAAATTACTATAGATGTCTGAAACGACATTGAATAGTTTTGTCATAGGTTGAACAAATTTAAAATGTTGAGTTAAAGTAACACTTGGAATTTGATCATGATTTTGGTGTTCTCTCACTCACTGAATTCCTTTTTCCTTTATCCTGCTTCCCTCCTCCAAATAGTATGCCACATGTTGCTGCTCCTTATTTACAGGGGTGGTAATGAACAGCACTGGTGAAATCTTATGTTTATTATCATACACAGGTTCTGTTGGTTTCTGTTTCTGAGTTATTTGTTGTTTTTTCTTTATTTTTCTCCTTCCCCCCTCATTTGCTCATGTCTTGGTTGGCGTTTGGTGGTGTATAACCGTGATTGCGTTACCTTAGCAATAACAATTGGTCGTCTTGGTTACGTTTGTCCTCAAGAGGTGGCCCCCATGCTACAGCAGTTTATAAGACCCTGGTGTGTATTATTCAATCTTTTTTTTATTCATTTTTCTTCACTTTCTTCTTTCTTTCCTCTCTCTATCTCACTTCTAGATATACTTTTCAGTTGGTTACAAAAATCACTATTCTTAATCATTGCCAACCATGTGACTAATCTTGTCCTATCAGGTTTGTGAGTTTTTTAGCAGTACTGTCATGTATATACTTCATGTTGTGGCTAACAACTAATGGATGCATGGGATAAGATTGTCACATGCTTGATGTGTTAAAGCTTGATTATTAAAAGCATTTTAAAATCCATCAGAATGATGATATGCATGCAAATAGCATAAAATGTTAAACATCGCATCACATTACTTCAAACTCATTTGCAATTTGACTTGCTGTCCAAAATATATGTTTATAGATTTGTATCAAATAGCTTGCTTGCTGCTGTAACAAGTGAAAATGTTTTGTTATTAGTATTTGGTATATTTTATACTGTGGCAGTATATACTGCTTTCAACAGTGGAATCTCCTAAATATATGTATAATTTATAGAGGTATTTAATGGAATATAGGTCACCCTTAATATTGGTTGTATATTGCAAGAAGGAATGATGTGATATTTACAAAACGTATGATTTTGAAATCAGGTTAAACGTACACAAAGCAGAACATACAAAGAGTATAAGAGATGTGAAGGTTATGTTGCATAGTCCTTTTTCCCCATTGTGACACTTATTCCATCAAATACTGAGCAACTCAAATTCTAAGCAAAGAAAACTCATAATGTCTGGTTCTTTGTTTGATTAGGTGCACCTCTCTCCGAAACATAAGGGACAATGAAGAAAAAGATTCAGCTTTCCGTGGGATTTGTACCATGATTACTGTCAATCCTAGTGGAGTAGTCCAAGTAAGTCTGCCTTTGGTTTTGATATGTTTATGCTAAACTAGAAACAAATACTTCTTGTATTTTGCAACGAGGAATTGATTAAAAAAAACAACTGGGAGATCTTCTGGTAAAAGTAATGCACTGTCAATATTATTAAGCAGATAATGTTGACTTCAGAAGCACTTGGTGAACCCTGTAAAGCAGGGGTAGGCAACCTTTCCCCTTTAAGGGCCGAGGGACTTCAGCTCCCAGAAGCCTCAGCCATGTTGGCCAGTAGTCCAATGTTGGCCAATAGCTCCTGGGATTCTGGGAGCTGAAGTCCCTCGGCCCTTAAAGGAGAAAGGTTGCCTACCCCTGTTCTATAAATTCAACAGAAAATTATACACCCCTGTTCTATAAATTCAACAGAAAATTATACACCAGGGCATGCAGGTATAACCCCTGGCAGAAATAACATGAAAAGAATAGGGATAGGTTCTTTCACCCCACCCCCCCACCCCCCACACACACAAAAGAGCATGTCAACAGGCTTAAATAAACATGTTTCATGTTTTTTATCTAAAACTAATATGCACATCTGAAATAAAACAGGTCAGGTAAGCCTTGCATAAGTAAACAAAAATATTTTGATCATTCTAGAGACGACATGAAAGATTCTTCCCAAATGTATCCACAAATATTACTTCTCTTATATTTTTATTCATAGCAGACAAGATCCAAATTGCTGCAATTTGGACACCAGTGGTTTGGGATGTTCAGTTTAAAGATTGTGGCTAGGATCTAGCAATGCCCTTTGACTGAATCCTGCTGCTTCCATCTGAGACAGTGATAAAATTTCTTCCTGTGTCCCATCCTCCTTGCACACACACACCTAAATGTTCTAGAGAGTTGGGAAACCTCTGGAGTGAATTTTTTGACACCATGGAGAAATGCAGAAAAAAAGGGGAAGGGAAGAAAGTCTCACTTCTGTATCCAGAAAGACCTGGGCACAGCAATACACCAGCAGATATTGGACTGAATTTTAATTGATTGTTTTATTGTGCTGTGATTTAGCTAGTATGTGTTTTATTTTTAAAAAATTGTATGTCGCCTTGAAAAGCTATTAGCTATGGGGTGACTAATAAATTTCATTCATACATAAATAAATAAAATGACACAGAGTGTTAGATTTGTAAACATCTTAAATAAGCTGAAAGTACTTAGAAAAATGGTATTGGACCAGAACATTTGTTGGGGAAAGTCTGCTCTGTTTTAAAATTAAGGTATTATTTCTAGAATTAGTAGTTTAGATCAGTGGTTCTTAACCTGTGTGTTTGCAGATCTCTGTAGGCCCCTCACAGGGGTCCTAGAAGGCTTGACAGCTGCTCTGCCCACCTCCTCAGAGCAGAGGAGCCAAGGCAAAGGCTAGCTGGCTGGCTGGGACTATGCATTGCCTGTCATGTGACTGTTCTGCTGTGGGGAGGAGACGGACTCAGTGATGGTGGAGTTGACAGCCAGCCTGTCTCTTTTTTCCTCCTTCTCCTCCTTTCCACCTGGGAGCAGTCCAGTCTCCCATCAGAAAAACTTAACACCTCCCCCCCCTTTTTTTTTCTTTCTTCATCAGAAGAGGAGGAGACTAAGGGCCTGAACAGACTGCCAAAAATAATCCATCTTGAGACTACTTTAACTTCCCTGGTTCAGTGTTAGGTAATCATGGGAACTGTAGTTTATTGTGGCACCAGAGCTCTCTGACAGAGAAGGCTCAGTGCCTCAGAAAAAACTACTGATTCCCTAGCATTGAGCCAGGATAGTTAAAGTGGTCTCAAGCTGGATTATTTCTGGCAGTCTGTTTAGGCCCTAAGATAGGAGAAGGAAAGACGGAGAGAAAGAAAGCAGGCAGACTTGCTATTAAGCAAGCAACCTCTCCTCAGCACTGATGAGCACTAATCCTAACCTATTCAAAGTTAACTGGGACATTTACACATAATGCAGCTCTATCCCCCTGTCTGGCTGCTCTGTATCCTCCACAGCCGCCTCTTCTCCATCTCGTTTCCTGCCAGTAGCCCCAAACTTCCCTTTCTTGTTTTGGCACTGTGTTGTCTCTGCCTCTTTCTGAGACCATCTCCATCTCTGTCAGACCTCAAGCCCTTCCCCCTCTGCCTCTTTTCCACTTCCCAATTCATTTCAGATCCCATCAAAACATTGTGAGGGGTATGAGAATCACAGAATCTTAGACTTGGAATGGGCTGCAGGGGGAGCAGAGTTGCTGACTTCCATGTACACAAATTTCTTTTTGGATAGACCTTCATGATCACCATTTCTGGGGAGCAGAGTTGTTGACTTCTATGTGCACAAGTCCCTTTTTGGACAGTGCTGTGTGATCCATTGCTTCTGGATAGCAAAATTCAGTCTGTTCCAGCTTCTGAGCAGATTGAACAGCAACATGCAGACCCAGCCAGCCCAGCTTATCTTTGCCTTGGCTCCATATGGCAACTCTGCTGTTGCTCATCTGCTCATCCTGCTTCATCTCCAGAATGGAGCAGCCACATAACAGGAGCCAAGGAAAAGCCTGCCTGACTGGCTGGGTCTGTGCATTGCTGTTCAATCTGCTCCAGTAGCAAACTGGTAGGAAGAAGCAGAAAAAAAGTCTTCCTTCCTTTCCAATGTCTCTGAGGGAAGGTTTAACTGGTGGTGTAATTGTTAATGGCTCAGTGTTCACATTTTAGTGTTGTTGTTGTTGTTTGGGTTTTAAATCTTGAGTTAAGTCTAGGGGGTCTGCAGCATCAAAAGATACTTATAGGGGGTAACTGATAAAGAAAAGGTTAAGAACCACAGGTCTAGATTGTAACTTTCTTGCGTTTGAAAAAAAATCCTCCAATTTTTCCTTATTCTTGAAAAGACCTATAAGGGAAGGGAGTGTGTTTGGTTTGGGCCCATGGGAGGAGGCTAAGACTAGCTCTTGTCTTTCCCCCTTTTCTTGACTTGAGCCATTACCAAGTGCAATGGCTGTTAGCTCTGGAGAGGGGAAATGGGCACTTTCCCCTGTTCCTATTTCTGCTCCATGGCTACTAATGTGTGTAGAGGAGGCATTGGAGTAACATTTATATGGGGATTGTGAAGGGTTATACCTTCCTTATGCTAGGGCTCTGATCCAGATTTAAATTTGTTGACTGCAGAGAATCTGTGTGTATGTGGAACTTGCTTCTAGCAGTGTATAAATGGACATTTCTTATACTAAATTATTTTAAAAATAGAAGCACATACAGTTTCATTTGAAGATCAGCTGTTTTCCCTTTGGGATATATTCCTAGATTAGGAATTGCAGGTGTTGACTTCTGTTTCTGATTCTTGGGAAGTTTAAGCAGAATATAAGTCTATTCTTGAGTTCATTACTATTATGTTTGTTCATTTATAAATAACCTATTCTAACTTGCATATTTTGTAAACATTTATAGGACTTTATATTTTTTTGTGATGCTGTTGCATCATGGATTAGCCCAAAAGATGATCTCCGAGACATGTTCTGTAAGGTAATAAACTTTCTCACGAGACTATATATATATTTTTTTAAAGTGTATAATAGTGTAGTGTATTCTGGTATGAAATAATGTCCTATACAGAATTTATAGCTGAGGATTCATAACTAATGACAAATTCACTGTGATCTGCACAATAGATCAACTGTTTGAATTATTAAAGTACATGAAGATCAAAAGATATGTGTGTGTGTGTGTGTGTGTATTGTGCATAGTATATATATATATATATATATTTGCCAGCACAGTTAATGTTGAATTCTACATTTACTCTAGATAGTTACAAACACCAATATCTGAAATTAATCTCTTTCCACAATGATCAACTAACTTGCCATTCACCAATTCAGTAATGAGAGAAAGAGCTGTTTGTGTAATGAGTGGCTTCACTAGGAACTACAATCATACAATCTCTGAGAAAATGCAATCACTGGAGCAATATTTTTATGCTAGTGTCATGTCTCAACCAGATTCCTGCAAATAGTTCTATTACTGTCCTCTACATGAAACACCTTTTTGATGGTATGTGTGCACCAAGAGAAACGAACAGGCCCAGCCAGAGAGAAAGGTGATCAGAGAGTAAGGTGACCTCTCAAGGGTTCACCTATTGCTGAAAGGAAAATAGCAATTCACAGATAAGCTATTTGAACACACACACACTGCACCATCACTAAAACTGCCTTTTCAGTAATTTTCACAGCTTTAAGCTTGAAATTGTGTCTGTCTTAGAAGGATAGGTTTAACTTTATGCTCACCTGC
Source organism: Phrynosoma blainvillii (assembly GCA_026167975.1). NCBI lineage: Eukaryota > Metazoa > Chordata > Lepidosauria > Squamata > Phrynosomatidae > Phrynosoma > Phrynosoma blainvillii. Next base: position 54,703,101 of record JANUYF010000002.1, on the reverse strand, counting down.
AGATCCTTCATGGATTTAAAAATCAAGTTGGAGATGAAAATTGGAGGCGTTTCTCTGACCAGTTTCCTGTTCCCTTAAAAGAGCGCCTTGCAGCTTACTATGGAGTTTAACCATGTGTAATCAAGCTGCAGTACCATAATTAGAGGTAAGTTGTCCTGATCCCCAAAGTCCTTCTCTTACCAGTCAGTCACTGAAGAAATAGTCAGAGAAGGAATTCACTGTTTCCCTTGTTGTGGTTATTGATTGCTTCGTAACTTGGAGTGTTAAAGTTCTCCTTCAGATGAGCACCTGTTCCTTCATATGTTTGGCAAGGGCCATGGGCTACTCTTTATTTAGTGGATTTTGGATATGCATCTTTCATTTCATTTTCATGGAACTTGAGGAGATTGTGCTGTACTAGATGAGGTATATATATCTTGAATTAATTTGGTTTTTAGCAGCAAAAGGATTCTGCACTCTGAAGGTTATTCAGGTGTTTTCTCTTCATGCTTAGAGGAAAGGATCATGCGACAACATTGCTGCTTTGTCTCTTCCCCAAGCTCTTGCCCTTACCTTATTCAAGACCCAGGTGTTTGTTTCTCCAGAAACACCAAGCAGTTTTTATCTAATTTCTCTTCCCTTCCAACTCTTAAATGCTTTCCCCACCTTCTTTTATCCTCACACTAAAATGAAACAAGGATGCTCCCCTTCTCCTGGTCTTCTCTGCATTTATTTTTATTTTTATTAAATCGAAACACAGCCACAGCCACAAACAAAATTTATCCGTAAACTACTAAACAAAAGCAAATATACACTACTGACTCCCCCCTACACACACTGAGGGATATGTACCACTTCTTTACATAGGAAACTATTTATTAGGAAACTATATGTATATCTCTATAACATGCAAACTTTGTTTATTTTACAAAACCCAAAACTGATTGATATTCTCAAAGAGGCTGCAAGTATGTGATAAACAGTTCCCAATTGTTCTTAAAATTATTTGAAGATTTCACTTTAATCAATGTTGAAAATGTGTTTTTTTCAACCAGTTCAATCATCTTCATCAGTCAGCCTTCTTGATTAGGATATCCATGACTTTCCACCTCTGTGCTAATATTATTCTTACTGCTGTGCTCATATATAGCAAAAATCTTTCAAATTTGAGCAGTCAGCATTCCAAGCAAAAAAACCAAACGCCTCTTTCAATTATATCTTTACTTTAAAAATATCTTTGAACATTAAATGAATTTGAGTCCAATAATTCGTTCATTTTTATTTTCATTGGGTCTTTGAGGGTTTTGTTGAGAAAAAGGCCTGAAGAGTTACCTGCCTGCAAGCAATTGAAATGTGTGTCTTGTCTGTGGCAGAGGTCTCACAGGAAAAGGTGGTGTGTGTGCCTTTCCCCCAATACATGTATGATTACCACTATACAGAACCAGTACCAGGTGAATGACTCCACCTCACATGAAATATATCTGATATGTTTGGCACAGTTTTCTGGTCAAACATGTAAACTTTAACCTTCCCTTGATGTCAAATTTGATATTGGGCTTTATCTGGTCAAATTTATGCACTCCCTAACCTAGATGTTCAGTTCATTCAGAGAATTAAGGAAGTGTTATGGAGTGAAAATTCTACAAAGCTGCATGAAAACGGAAAAATGTTTCTGTAAACATGTCAGGCTTTCTTCCAGTCTCAGTCAAGAAATTCTAAATCCAAGCAGCGTTGTGCCAACTTCCTTCCCCTTTCCTCATTAGACTGAAAGGATGCGAGCACCAACCAGTGAGAACTGCAGGTGTGGTATGTGCCATGTCTTTCATGCTCACATCACACTTAAAGATACTCCACTTTTTGTTTATTCAGACAATGAAGAAGATAAATGTTTAGTTGAAGACTTTTCCACCAATGTCCTGTTATGATTTTTCTTCATAATAAAAAAATCTTGTCATAACCTTTATATCCTATCACTAAATTAGGCGTACAGCCATCTACCCAGAAGTAATTTGTGCCCTGTTCAAAGGATTCTTTGGTACCTGAATTTATAGTGCCTCAATGTAAAATTTCTTTTCCTTCATGCTTAGTAAGGTAGTGAAGTAATAATGGAAGATCACTCTGAATAGTACATAAATTGGCAACTTCGCTCAGAAGTACTACATTCTTGTAGTCTGCTTTGGATGAGCTTAAGGTCCTTCTGGGTAGATGTCACTATTGTTGCCTTTTAAGGGTAGAAGTTCCCAAAGATGGAGACACATTCAAAGATGGAGAGATTTGGTTGAAAAATTATGAAACACAACCTTATATAAAGGCAGCAGGTCCTTGGCTCTTACAGGTGGCACTTCCATAACTGCTACCTATTTTTGACAGGATATCTCTTTTTGTAGGGGCAGAGTGGGTTTCTTAGGATGTAAACTGATATATATCAAAAGTATGCAGCTTGTCTATCTCCACTAATCCCTAGTGACAATCCATTACGCAAGAAGTAATGGGAGCAGGGGTCAGTAGTCCTGAAAGCACTTTTCTGCCAAGGTGAGATAATACACCTAACATAAATGCAACCATGGCCTGTCCCTCCCCCAATAAAACAAACCACTTGGCACAAGGCTCTGGATGAGGATTTAATAGGAAAAGTTTCCAGGAAAGATTTAACCAAACTATTTAGCAAGACCATCCAAACACTTCCAAAACCCTTATTTGAACCACCACCACCACTAATACTAGTACCAGATCTTCTTCTGTTTATTTCTATCTCATCTTTTCTCCCAAAATTTGGACCCAAGGGGCTTACAATTTTAAAACACAATATAGCTGAAATACACAAAAAGTTAACATTAAAATATGATTAAACATCAGTCTGCAGTTATTAGAAAAAATTCCAGAGACGTTTCCTCTCTTCTATTTTTAATTTCCAAATACTACTTCCAATAGTCTCCAGGGTGTTTTTTGCCCACCTGAAGCCTATGTTGTTGTTAACTGCCTTTGCATCAGTCTCGACCCATGGCAACCCTATGGATGAGCCATCTCCAGGCCCCCCATCCTCTACTGCTCTGCCCAGCTCCTGCAAACTCATATTCATGGTCTCTTTAATAAAGTCCATCCATCTAGCATATGGCCTTCCTCTCTTTCTACTTCCCTCCGCCTTTCCTAACATCATTGTCTTTTCCAATGATTCATGCCTTCTCATGATGTGTCCAAAGTACGACAGTCTAAGGGCTTTTACAGACTGCCAAAAATAATCCAGTTTGAGACCATTTTAACTGCCCTGGCTCAGTACTAGGGAATCATGGGAATTGTAGTTTATTGTGGCACCAGAGCTCTCTGACAGAGAAGGCTCAATGTCTCAGATAAAACTACAATTCCCATGATTCCCTAGCACTGAGCCAGGGCAGTTAAAGTGGTCTCAAGCTGGATTATTTCTGGCAGTCTGTAAAGCCCCTAAGTCTTGTCATCTTGGCTTCTAGGGATATCTCTGGCTTGATCTGTTCTAGGACCTATTTGTTTGTCCTTTTGGCTGTCCATATTTGCAATATGATCCCTGATGCCTTTTTCTTTCCTGAACTCTCACATCCATACATGGTAATAGGGAATACAATGGCTTGTATGATTCTGACTTTTGTGCTGAGTTGTATATCTTTGCATTTTAGGAACTTTTCTAGTTCTTCCATAGCCGCCCTCCTCATTCTTAATCTTCTCCTGATTTCCTGGCTGCAGTGCTCATTCTGATCAATGTTTGATCCCAGATTTGAGAACTCTTTTACTATTTCTGTTTCCTCATTGTCTAGTTTGAATGTGCGTAAGTTCTCTGTGGTCATTATTTTTGTTTTCTTTATGTTCAACAGTAAGCCTGCCTTTGCACTTTCTTCTTTGATCTTCCTTAGTAGTTGTTCCAGGTCTGTGAGATTTTCTGCTAGTATTATGGTGTCGTCAGCATATCCTCAGATTGTTGATATTTCTTCCTCCTATTTTCACTCTTCCATCTTTTGTGTCCAAGTCTGCTTTCCTTACAATATGTTCTGCATATAAGTTGAAAGGTAGGGTGATAGGATGCAGCCTTGTCTGACTCCTTTGCCATTTGGGAATCATTCTGTTTCTCTGTGTTCTGTTTTGACAGTAACCTCTTGTCCTGAGTACAGATTCCTCATTAGGACTATCAGATGTGTTGGCACTCCCATGTCTTTAAGGCTGTTCCATAGCAGCCTTTCATGATCTATGCAGTCAAAGCCTTTGCTATAGTCAATAAAGCACATACTGATTTTCTTTTGGAACTCCCTGCTATGTTCCATTAGCCATTTCATATTTGCAATATGATCCCTGATGCCTTTTTCTTTCCTGAACCAATGCTTGGACCTCTGGGATTTCTCTCTCCATGTGTGGTTGGAGTCTGTGTTGCAGATTTTTGAGCATGATTTTGCTTCCTTGGGAGATTAGTGCTATTGTTCTATAATTGCTGCAGTCTCTTGTGTCTCCTTTTTTGTGGATGAAGACGTATATTGATCACTTCCAATCTGTTGGCCATCATTTTGTTTTCCATATCTGTTGACATATGATGATTAGCACTAGAGTTGACTCTTTCAGTGTGAATTGCAACAGTTCTATTGGTATATCATCTGTTCCTGGAGTCTTGTTTTTTGCCATTTCTTTTATTGCAGCTTCCACCTCAGTTTTTAGAATTTGGGGTTCATCTTCATATGGCTCTTCACTCCATGTGTCCTTCATTTTGTCATCTCTTTTGTATAGTTCTTCAGTGTATTGCATCCAACGTCTTTTTACTCCTTCCTGGTCTTGCATTATATTATTTTTATTGTCGTAGAGCTTCCCGGTCCTTGGTTTGAACTTTCCCTTGATTTCTCGAATCTTGTGGAATACGTCTCTTGTTCTTCCCTTTTGTTGTTGTCTTCTATTTCTCTACATTTGTCGTTGTAGTAATTTTCCTTATCTTTGTGCACTAGCTGTTGTACTGTTGCATTCATGTTTCTTAGTTTATTCCTATCTCCTTTTTGTTTTGTTTCGCTTCTTTCAATTATTGCTTGTAGCATTTTATCTGTCATCCATGGTTTCTTCACTTTCATTTTGTCTGTTTGAAGTATCTTTATGCATTCTTCTTTTATTATGGCCCTGGCTTCAGACCAAAGCTCTTCCTGAAACCTATAGAGGGGATGAAACTAGGGGGAGGGTTTTTGTTTTGTTTTGTTTTTGGTTTTTTTTTCAGGAGTCAAAACAGGAAAACGTTAATTGTATGTTCCTTGATCTTTTGAGTTCAGTGGATGGAGTAAAGATCAATCTGGTTACCTCTGCACATCAAAAGATTTTCTATCTGTTTTGTATTTCTGTTACTTCGCAGAGTCTGCAGTGTCCCTATGCCTATTTTTTATGGTGTGGCAGCCTTCATTTAAGAAATACAAACATTGCAAGGCAAACCCTCCAACCTCCAGAAGTTATACTTTTTTCTTCTGGTGACGGTACTGCTGGTTCTTTTTTCCAATTAATGGAAGAGATCTGCCCCCCCCTTTTTTTTTTTTACTTCCACTTACACAAAGGAGCAAGGCTGACAGCTCAGGAATATGTGCCAGCTCAGGACGTTTTGTTTGCTGAATGCCACAAGCAGGCAGATACCTTTGTGGAATCCTGTGCATGCAGTGATTTCAGGAAGTGAGCTCAGTTGCTGGGCAGAATGGCAGAAAGGAGAGTTGGGAATCTTAATCTGAATCATAGCTCATTTTCCTCAGGCAGGCAGGACTGAAGTAGCGTGAAAAATGACTGAAGATATGTGAGACTCTAGTAGTTTTGCCTGTGTCTGTTGTCTGAAACAAACGACTGAACATGAGATGAGCTTTCAGGTCGGGTTTTTCAACCAGGAGTAATTTAAACTTACATATTCACCATTGTCTAAAGCAGGATCATTTTAGGTGGTTACAGCTTCTCTGATGAGGTTTAATTTGGCTTTAGAAGAGGAGAACACCATCCAGGAGAACCGATAGTCATGTTTTTAGGAAAAGCTCAAAGCAAGAAATCAGACCTTTGCTCTGAAATACCTTTAATGCTGTGAACCTTTCTTGGAAGTGTGTACTGGCAGAACTAATTGTCACTTTAGATTTCTGATTGTATCCATGTATTACGTTTTTAGCAATAAAAGTGTTAAATTTTTAAACTGCTTGCATTCTGAATACTAAATTTATGAATTATTTGCTTTTTTCAGGTCCTTCAGTCTGGAAGACTGGGAGGGAGCCTCTGCACCCAGGGAAAAAAATGTTACCCTTTACTGGGGGGAAGGGTAAACCAGTAGGGAATACAGTACAATCCCAAGCCTACTGGGAGGGGCGGGAGGGAGGTGTTGCCGTCACTGTATTAAGCCGATGTTGGGAAATGTTTTAACATCTGGAGCTTTTGTGGGTGGAAATCTGTCTCCTGTTACAACTCTGCACTGGATGTGAAGAAGCGCAAAAAAAAGTCTATTCACAACAGCACATTCTGCAATATTATGGGGAACTGTACCAAAATGAAAACTATAAAATTGAACCATAGGGGATATATAAAGAGAAAATACATTGTGTTCAAGTGATAAAGGAAACCGAAGAATGAGGATTACAGACAGTAAAAGGTGTTGTAACAAGGGGGTTTCTACATTGTTTCATCTTGATGGGATTCCTAGGTATTGCATGTTGATGAAGAACTAAACAAATGAAGTTAGTACAGTTAAAATTAAGCTTGCTACTGGTATTAGGAGCAAGCACTTGCAGTGTATAAATTTAAATAACCCTATGATAAAGTAATAAAAGTTAGTGCGAACAAAATGAAGCAACCTGCAAGATGCCAAATGAGTCACTCCGTTTCATTTGAGGGAGGGGGGAGGGGCGTTTCAGAAGAAAGGTGAATATTTAATTTTTACATTGAAACTTTAAAAAAGGTAGTGGATATGATTTGATGGCTGTACTTCATTAGATTTAATTTCTAGAATAAATCATAATTCTTAATGTGCAGTTTAAGGTTCAGGCATGCATTTTGGATCATAGTGGTCGAGCGTGTTTTTAGTGGGAAAGTAGCATGCTTGCATCAAAGAGTGAGAGTGGTATACATTTACTTATGTTGCGCCAGTTTTGTGTTGCAGTTTACCAATTTGGTATAGCCCTGCATTTAAAATTCCTTTAAGATTCTGTGGAATTTATTTTTTTATTAAGCATATAGGTAAAAAAATACTGTAGTTACAATTAGGCCTCAAAATATCTTTTTAGGATCTCTTAGGAATAAGATTGATATTGTATTGTGTAACCTGCACAATGTGGAAAGCTGATATAGCTGTGCAAAGTATTGCCTCTGTGCTGTCAGTGTGATGTGCTTTCTGCATGGTTATACTACTAGTGATTTTTATCAAACCTTCTAAAATGAGTTACATGGTAAGATCTGTTTAAAGCTACATAAATGTTAGTTGGCGCATAAAGACAATTGTAGAAAATTGATGACATGATTGCTACATTTCAGTGTTTATTCCCACCAAACATATTATCTATTATTTCTCCTCTTTCCCCCTCCCTCGCAAAGCATGATCATAAGAGATGCGTACATTAGTAGATGTAAAGCAGGGTATCTACACTATATCAGCGCATGTTGGTGGCCCTTTGTGTCCTAGAGAGAGCGCACAAGGGTGCAAGTTTAAAGCTACAGAGTGAAAGTCAGTTTGGATCCTTTTCATTTCATTTGTTTAGCTTTTCTGTTTTCCCCCCTCTTCTCGTATGTATTCCTGTGAATAAATCCTTGTTAAGTTAACCCTTTACTTTTCTTTCCATGTGTATTTTCTTATGTACTGTGAATGTGAAAACCTAACTGGTACACTTGATCTTGTGTTACTATAAAAGTACAAGTTGTGATTAATTTAGAGTGCATAAAGAGTATCCCATGATGATAGAGTAAATTGGAGAATAAATAACTCTGCTGGTCAGAGCTGAAGCCACACTTTTCCATTTTCTCTTTAAGTGCTGCAAAATTAATCTGTACAAAAAAAGAAAAAAAGACAAGAAAAAAAGCCATAACAGCCGCCTTACATTTTAGCTTCTCATCTTTGCATTGCAAAAATGAATACTGGATAACAATTTTTTGTAGGGACTGACTTTGCATGATTTGGTTCTTTTAATATTGTATGATTTAGCCATTGCACTGAAGTTCAGTCTTGTATGAGTGTGAATTTATGAAATCTAACTTCAGGTTTTTGTTTAATGTATGGGAGCATGCACAAGTCTTATACATTCCTTTTTTTCGCTTTGCAAATTTGAGTGGTTTAAATATGCTTGAAAGCTACATTTTTAATACATGTCCTGTATTAAAGCCTGTAAAGAATGAAATTGTGATGTTACTACACCATGAAATCCACTGGAACAAAACTGCACGTGGCAATCTGCTTTCATATTAACTCGCTGTGTCAGAAGCCACAGCATCTCTTGGCTGAGAACATTTAGTTGTAGCTTTTCTGATCAAAGAAGTGATACAAATTCCCAAGAAAACGAATCTGAACATTTAGTAAAGGTGGAACTTGCCTTAGATGAGGATTTACATTCAATAACTCTGGACGGTGCCCAAGCTTTTTCTTTGGACTCTAAAATGTAAACTATTTGTTTAGGCCAGGGGTAGGCAACCTTTCCCCTTTAAGGGCCGAGGGACTTCAGCTCCCAGAATCCCAGGAGCTATTGGCCAACATGGGACTATTGGCCAACATGGCTGAGGCTTCTGGGAGCTGAAGTCCCTCGGCCCTTAAAGGGGAAAGGTTGCCTACCCCTGGTTTAGGCCCTTGTAAAGTTGAACTGTTAAGTTGCAGATAACATTAAATACTAGCACACTGTAGCCACTTAAATAAATAGATACAATTTTATTATATGGGCTAATATAGAGGGATATGACTGTTTTACTGTGACTAAGCTGATCACGCAGAAAAGTATCAAGAAAGCAATATTGCAGTTAAAATTATAATTCTTGTTAATAAGTTCATGCTTTATAACAAACAGATCCATATTCATACCAAATAAGGTATAGTATAGTTGTGGAAGCCACTTCAGTTAGAATTTGAGGTAAGGAGAGCTCTGATACAACACTAACAGTTGTAAATCAAATATATTGCATCATGGGATATATAAAACATCTTAATTATTTTCATGTAATCTTGACAGGTTTTGAATGTTGATAACTGGTAGACTTGTGAGTTTGTCTTTGTTACATTCCAGTGTTCTTTGCCTCTTGGCATGCTATAAGCACGGCTTACTAAATTTGTTCCTTATACAGTGAATAAAGTGCTTAGTGTGCTAAACTACAGAAATAGCCGCTGCTAAGTGATGTAGATTTTCTACTTGAATATTTTGTTGTAGGAACCTCAGGAGGTCAGTGTTTACTGTTTTTATACATGCTTTTGTTTTCATGTCTAAGGCCCCCTGCTTTTGAAGGATTCTAACCGTGAACAAAGCTGCCGATCAACCTAAGTTGGTAACAGAAAGTGTATTTTAAAATGTTTAAATGCATCTCTTTTGCAGTTAAGCTTGTCTAATACAGTAGGATTTTCTAGGAAAAGGGTCTCCTTTAATGTCTTGTTTCATTTCTTTCAGTCTAAAGAGAATAGATCATTTTGTAAAAATTTTTAGCTCTATTTTCTTTCTAAATTGGTGTGCACACATCAGTTATAAGATTGAGATCCTAAGACAGCCTTCCTCAACCTGGCCCCCTCCAGATGGGGCCTAATCCAATATATCTGGAGATTGCTAGGTTGCAGAAGTTGGCTCTAATGTTTTGCACCCTGGTTTTTAAAGAGGTTTACTATGATGTAAGTTCTGTTCACTTCATTGGGACTCGCTTCCAACTAAGATAGCTTAGGATTGTAGCCTTGGCTTAATGCCATATAGAGGGTGCAGTCATGGAAATATGCGTAGAACAATGTATGTTAGAATACATAGCCAATAGGATTTTTTAAAAACTTAAGAATAATTTTAGTTTTGTAATAAAACACTATTGATACACACTGTGATAATTATGAATTTTTCTTTAGCATTGGCATGAATTACTTAAGCTACATGAATACTGTGTAATTTAGATTTATACTACTTGTAAGAAGAAGCTGACATTTCTGTTATTTGGATAAGAAATATACTAGTTTTATCTCAGGTAAATACTCTTGTACCCCTTTGTTTTTTGTTTAGATAGAGGCTTCTAATATGTCTTAAGTGTACCAGTTTGTCTTTCATATAGGAACTGCCTAATGTCTTAAACTCTCATACCTAAATTAACTTACTGTGGAACAGCAATGACTTTGCTTCAATATAAGTCACCTATTTTATTCATATTGAATGTATTAACAAAGATGTGTAACATTCTTCTTAAGAGAAGAATGCATCTGTGCGAAATAGCACCTAAAATCACCATAAAGAGTGCTTTATATTGTGCAGTATAAAGTTACGTTCCTGATTTTTTAAAATCAATTTATGACTTGGCAAAATTACTTCTGATATATTTTCCTGTATAGATGGCTAGACCTTTTTAGTGTCGTATGTGGAATCTAACAAACAACACTTCTTAATGCAGCTCTAGGCAGAAAACTTTAATCAAGATCAGACTCTCTATTGCTCTAAGCAAATGAATGCTGAGCAGTAATAAAGTTCCTGTTTGCATATGAATTTATTGTGTATGGTGTAAGCATTGGGCTGTCTGGGATGCTTCAGTCTTGGGAACATAAATTTCTACATTTTAATGCAGTTAACTCAACACTGAACTCAAAATTCAGATACTGTCCAATTCGGAATGATAACTGTATCCAAACTGCTCTTTCGACTTCTTTGTCAAACCAATTCAGTGTTAGGCTATCCTGAATGAAACTGTAATAAGCACATATATTGTGGCTTTTTGTCACAAAGATACCTAACTAAATCAGTGCAGAATACTTAGATCTGTATGTGCATGACAGGAAGACTCTTAATGGTTATATTGAAGTAAACCTTCACTCCTTTCGTTTTTCTGGACAAATGTACAGTTTAAAAAAACTTAAATTGCAAATCAGTTTTGATACTGATGATGTCTTTTCTATCCCTCTACTACTCCATTCATTTAACTGTTCTTTTTTGGACTGATGTACAGTGAAACTACAGATCCTTATTAAAAAAAACTTTTGAGGGTGTTCTTTCCAAAAAAAATTAAAGTGTTCTTTCTCTCTTGTGCCCTCTTGTTCCTGAAAAGATAATCAAGATTTCTTCTGTCACTTAACTCTTCTCTAACCTAAAATGTACTAGAGTTGGATGTAATCACAGTAGTTGAAGTAGCAAAATGGCCAGATCTTTCTGCTGACAACTTAGGTTGTGTGCGTTTTGCTTGAAAGCTTTAAATTGGATGTGTTTTTCTGTGTTAGAATATTCCCTTCAAACATATCCTTCAACCTGCTTTACTTTGATTTTATCTTGTCTGCCTCTGCTAAAACAACTTCATTTTAAATAGAATATGATTTTGATTTTTTTGATAAGCTGCTGAATTCTAAAGAGTTTTTTGGGGCCACCAAATATTTTGGATCATGCAGAGAATATATATTGTAATGTAGTAATTTTGTATTTACATTTGTATGATGTGACAATAGACGTGAATGTTAATCACTTGCTTGACTATGTTAATAAAATTTGTTTAAATATAGATGCTGCACTCTGATTTTTAATGGATAAAGTCTTCATCCAAGAATTTTGGTTTGCTGTTAACTGGATCACACATTTGTGTAACTCTTTGAGTTCTTGGAATTAGGAAGCTTTGGGATTTGAAATTAACTTTCAGGAAGATTTTTTCATATGTAATTCTAAAACTGCATTGTGATTTATATCTTTTCACTTTTTTGTTTTTTGTTTTTTGTCTGTAGCAGCAATCAAAATCAAGTAAATTTGAAAAGGTAGGCCTTTGACACACTTCTATGCATCAGATTTACAACTTTATCAGAAGAGGAAAATATAGCTGATTCACTTATGAGCCAGTATTTGCATATGTATTAACATTTTCAGCAGGGAGAGATTTTGCCATGGCTAAGTAGGTAACTGTACCTTATTTGGATCGCTAGTGACAAGAAATAGAATTGCATTGCCCCATCTCAGCAGCAATGGCTGTAGGATAAACTGTCCTCATGTAATGGATTGTGAAGGAATTATGCAAAGGCTGCCTGTCTTTTTCTTAAACAGAAAATCATAAGGACTGGAGAGTTTTGCAAAATGGGGCATTGCTGCAGATATGAGGCAGGGGTCTTGTCAGTATTCTCAGGATGGCAGGTGAAGCAATGCACCACGTACGGGTTTTCCCCATTTTCTAACCCAATCATGCAGGAGTTCAAGTTCTTTTTTGTTGTTGTAGAGATATACGTGGGGCCCCCAATTTGATAAGGAACCAGATTCAGTCTGGTTCAGTCTGGACAGATGAACCAAATCAAGATTCAGAAATTGGAGTAAAGATTTAGAGATTCATTTTGCCAGTCCTCCCTCACTAACTTATGTTGGAAAATGAAAATTATTTTAATTTTTTGTTTTTCAGTACATATAATTTGGAGACATGGTAGTCCCTACGGAGATAAATAACAAAACTCCAAATTTCAGACAGGTAATTCAGAGGTTTTTGTGCTAGGCAACTGTTAACATTTGCTTTTTTAGAAAAGGACAAAAACAAATTTTAAAAATTGTTGGTTGCTCAGCTTTGGCAATTCATACTGCTTTTTATTTGTGCACTGTCCCTAATCTTGGGATGACATCCTGTGGCACTTAGAAGTTCCTAAACCTGTACAGTTAAAGAGCTGCATCAAATCAGAGCAAGGGCATCAGGGGACATGGGAAGCCCCACATGACAGAAAGTCAGAGCATCATGTATCACATTTGTCTAATCTACATGGCAAGCATAAAGCATCAGTCACCTAAATCTGTTAAAGTTTTAACTAATAATTAGGTCTGATAATGCAGTGGAAGTTTACTTGAAGAGAAGATGTGTTTGCTTTCATCTCCTAGCAAGATACTGTAATGTAGCCTAAAGAGGTAGCAGGTAGTGATGAGAGGATCCTTTACCAGCTGGTGAGATTCCCTCCTGAGCATTACCCTGTTAAGGCATTCAGTCAACTAGGCTGCAGTTGCAAACTTCCATCTCTTGACTTTATACTTCCCCTGGCCCATCTCTTCCATAGTTGGATTCTTAAGCCTCTCGGCTCAGGGGAAAGCAAGCTACTGCCACAGAGAGATTCAGCACTCTTTTTTCCCCCTGACCTGTGGATCTTGCTGCAGTGCCTGGCTGCTCAGACCTTTCTGTCTCTGTCCTGAGCCTTCTGCTTGGTGTTGCCCCTTAAGGTGCTTGGCAGGTTGCTCATGCTGACAATTTACCTCTGCCCATTGCTTTCTAAAATGGCAGCCGATAGGAATCCTGGGATCTGTTTGCTACCAGGCTGCTTGCTTTCCATCTCGGAGGTGACCTCATGCTGCTTCTGCTTTCTGCCTACCTCTGATCTGCACGCTCAAAGAGCCCTCCGATCAGTAGAAGACTTGTTCCCACTATCAACACTGAACAATTAATAAGGGGCATCATTTATTAAGTTTCAGTAATGCTCAGAAATAATAATTATTGTTAAACAGAAAATAATATGTAAGAGGAGATCAAATGGAAATTGAATTGAGTGGTTTGCTTGCTCTAACAAATGAGCAATAAAATAATTGGGCTTTGTTGGCTTCATAGTATGAATTAAATGTGTACTATAATAATGAATGTGCTTTGTGAAATAAATAAATGTACTTGGCAGAATAAAATTTTGCAGACACAGACAGACCTAGTGAAATTGTACAAAATTAAATCAGATGTCTCAGAACAACTAGAGCCAATGGGATGAGGGTGAATAAGTGCCATTATCTAAAACAGGTGGGCAACTGTCAGACACTAGTGGAGCACATTAGTCCCCTGGGCAGCAAAACGTCACCACAAAAAGGCCCAACTTTTGCCCCCAAATGCCATCTTGGGGGCATTTTACCTTGTGTTCAGCTCCAGGAGGCCAACAGGAAAAGAACTCATTATTCTCATGTTGTAAAATTTAAACACAATACTAAAAACGAGTTTTGGAGGGAGACGGGTGAGTGGTAAAGGACTACCTCCTTCCCATTATATATATTCTCCCATTAGAAATCCCTACATCTTTTACATAGAGGCACTTTGCCAATTGGATTAGAGCAGAGTTATAGTATCAGGCAGAATCCAGTACAAAAAGGATGAGTTGTGCACAGGCCAGAGGTTGGTGTCTGGTATCTTTCATTTCAGCCACATAGATCTTTGAGATGCAATATATGGAGTGCAGAGTCAGAATACAGTAACACTTCTCACGAATTAGCAAGCTAAATTGTTGTGTGCCATCAAGTCATTTCTGACTTGTGTCAAGCTTAAGGTGAACCTATGACAGAGTTTTCCTGGCAAAATTTGATTGGGGGCAGGGTTGCCTTTATTGTCTTCTAGGGCTGAGAGAATGTAATTTGCCCAAGGTCACCCAGTGGGTTTCCATGCCTGAATGGGGATTTGAATCCTGATATTGAGTGTCCTAGTCCAATACTCAAACCACTACATCAGTGTTTCCCAAACGTTGATCCTCCTGATGTTTTGGACTTCAGTTCCCAGAATTCCTGACTGTTGGCCAAGCTGGCTGGGGCTTCTTAGAGTTGAAGTCCAAAATATCTGCAGGATATTTGATAACCTTTGCTAGACATTGGAAAAAAGAGAAAGAGCACATAATAGAAGAATGGAAACAGAAATTAAAAGACATGATGAACATGGATAAATTGACGATGATTAATGGTAAACGAGAGTCAATATATTAAGAAATGGGGAAAACTAGAAAGGTTGTGGAAGTAATAATATGGAAGGAATTAAATATCCAGATTTATAAGGATTCAAAGAAATATGCATATAAAATAATGTTTATGATACGAAAGCATGCACCTAAGGCATGGAAAATAAGTTTAAGATACATAAGCTCAAAGCTGCGTAGACAATTACAAATAAGATATTCTTCCAACCAGCCTTTCTACTAAATGACTATGGTATAAATGTCTAATATATTATCTGAGAAATGAGTTGACTTGTAAAATTTTATGACCCTAAAATTCTCTGGACTTATGTATGCTGTAATGGAATGTATGTATACTATATTATAAAAAATAATAATAAAAAATAAAGTTAAAAAAAAATATCTGCAGGACCAAAGTTTGGGAACCACTGCACTAACCATTGCTACTATGTTGCTGTATCATCATTATTATTCTATTTAGCTTGAAGAGCGCTATAATAATGATGATGATACAGCAACATAGTAGCAATGGTTAGGGGCGATGTTTCAACACATTTAGCTGCAACAACAAAAATGTGAAGGTTAGCAAATGAAAAAGCTGTTAGGGCACTGGCCAGTAGCTCCTGGTGAACCTCCACCTTTTTCATGCAGGGAAGTCTTGCTGATTGCTGGCAGGCTTCCTTACTTTTTGCTTTACATGGGGTGATGTGAACACTAATCTGGAACACCTGATGTAAGAAGATAAAAGTGCACTAAGTCAACAGTAATCTGCTCTGGTATAAAGTAGCATCCTTGGTAAGGTTGGCCCTCCGTATCCACAGATTCAACCACCAATGGCTTGGAAATTGTCAAAATAATATATAAATTCCAAAAAGCAAACCTTGATTTTGCCATTTTATATAAGGGACACCATTTTACTTTCATTGTATTTAATGGGACTAGGGACCACACTGCAAACATATGATGGCTAATGGAGCACACCAGGGAATTCCAAAAGAAAATCAGCATGTGCTTTATAGACTACAGCAAAGCCTTTGACTGCATAGATCATGAAAAGATATAGAATGCCCTTAAAGACATGGGAGTGCCAACACATCTGATAGTCCTGATGAGGAATCTGTACTTAGGACAAGAGGCTTCTGTCAGAAGGGAACATGGAGAAACAGAATGGTTCCCAATTGGCAAAGGAGTTAGACAAGGTTGTATCCTTTCACCCTATCTGTTCAACTTGTATGCAGAACATATAAGAAAAGCAGGCTTGGGCACAGAAAGAGGAGAAGTGAAAATAGGAGGAAGAAATATCAACAGTCTAAGATATGCAGATGACACCATAGTACTAGCAGAAAACCTCACAGATCTGGAACAGCTTCTAAGGAAGATCCGAGAAGAAAGTGCAAAGGCAGGCTTACTGTTGAACATAAAGAAAACAAAAATAATGACCACCGAGGACCTTCACAAGTTCAACCTAGACAATGAAGAAATAGAAATAGTAAAAGAATTCTCATACCTGGGATCAAACATTAATAGAAATGGGGACCGCAGTCAGGAAATCAGAAGAAGACTAAGAATGGGGAGGGTGGCTATGAAAGAACTAGAAAAAGATTCTAAAATGCAAAGACATACAACTCAGCACAAAAGTCAGAATCATACAAGCCATTATATTCCATATTACCATGCATGGATGTGAAAGTTGGACAATTAAGAAAGATGATAGGAAGAAAATCAATTCATTTGAGATATGGTGCTGGAGAAGAGTGCTGAGGATCCCATGGACAGCCAAAAGGACAAGCAAGTGGGTCCTAGAGTAGATCAGACTGGAACCTCCCTGGAAGCCAAGATGACTAAACTGAGGCTGTCGTACTTCGGACATTCATGAGAAGAGAAGACTCATTAGAAAAGACGACAATGCTTGGAAAGGTCGAGGGAAGTAGGAAGAGAGGAGAGGAATAAGAGTGGGGGGAGGTTGGATTAGGTGTCTTCAAGATGCATAATGTTAAGTGCTACCTGAGGTGTCTCCTCTCCCATGGCTTATGAAGTGAAAATAAGGGCAGAGGGAGTAAACCTGCTTTTAAGGTGTGCCTTGCTTTTTAGTGGCTTACTTGAGAATACAGCAAGTCCTGGGACTCCTTTTGTGTTGAATAGGAATTTCATTCTTATATCTTTCCCTGCATTTCTCAGTTCATAGTTGCTGGGAAGCCTGGAGATGGAACAGAAATTGTATTTGTTCATGTGCAGTATTAATATTCTATCTTGACAAAGAGACCTGATGATGGCTTACATAACAAATCTTTGTATAGGTGTAAAAATACATAACAAAACTGAAAATCATCAATATATGGACAACAGTTTTTTAAAACCATAACACCTTATCAGAATAGGCTCCTCTTTGCTTGATACCTAAAAGAATAACACTGTTGTTGTGTGCCTTCAAGCCATTTCCAACTTACAGTGACTAGGGGGAACACATCACAAGATTTTCTTGGCACGATTTGCCTTTGCCTTCCTCTGAAGCTAGAGAGTGTGACTTACCAAGGTTGCCAAGTGGGTTTCTGTACCTGAACAGGGATGCGAACCTTGGTCTTAACAGCGTCCTAGTCCAGTACTCAAAACACTACACCACCCTGGTTCAACAGTCACTACTGCTACCTGGCAAATATGCCTCTTGAAAATGTTGGAATTTGGGCGCCACCATAGAAAAGGCTCTCTACCTAGTAGCCAGCCACCTAATTTCTGAAGACTGGATTAATATGGAGAAAAGCTTCTGAATAGTTGAATTACCTAATACAAAAGTATTTTGGCAGGCACTTAAAACTGGCTTAGCTTCAGCCAGTAGCAGCTGCCAGAATTGCTGTGTCTCTGCTTCTACAGTTCATATTCCTGGGGCCCAAAGAATTCTGTGTGCTCTGAGTGATTTAGTTAACTGAAGTCCAAGAAATGAGTGTCTTCCTATGAAACTGAAGTCAGAACCAGAGTATGTTGGAAGAACTGGTTTGAAAGCTTAATCTGCTTGTTTCTTGCGCTCCTTGTTTTATGCTGTACACCACTTGGAAATCTGATTAATAGGAAGGATAGTTCTAAAATGTTCTAAACAAACCACCAGTCCACTGTTACCATTGGCAACTGTATCATTGGCACTAAAATTACTTAAATAGCTATTTATTTAAAAACATGGTTGGGAGAATGTATTTCTATGTTTACACTGTGAAGGAAGCTTTCTGCAGACAGAAAATTTAGAAAGTGGTTTGTATAATGTTACTCCTGTTTTGGGGATCTGTCGGAAAAGAAAGGTCACTCCTGATTAGACCTAAACCATTTTTTCCATTCCAGAGGTACAAATGCATATAGAATCATATATTTGGAAGAGACCTCAAGGACCATCCGGTCCAACCCCCCGCCATGAAGGAAGACACAGCCAAAGCACTCCTGACAGATGGGCATCCGGCTTCTGTTTAAAAACCTCCAAGGAAGGAGACTCCACCACTAACATGAAACCATGAGTGTGACCAAGGGAGAAATATTAATTCTGAGCTGAGGTTGAGAATTATATTTTCAGTGTGAGGGGGGCAGCAGATTCGTCCCGTGTGAAACCATGTTAGTGGAAAGGTCTGTGGAGAGGGGAGAGAAGGAAGCAGCAGCAGTGGAGACAAAGTGGGGGATGTTGTAAACTTAAGCCAAGATCTGACATTACATTTAAGGGAGCGGGGGAATGTGACAAAGCAAATGGAGATATAGAAGGTAAGTTCAGAACGACCTTGGAAAGTAGAGAAGCAGGGAATCAATACTGTCCCTTGTCTTTTAACATTTGCCAAGAAGACTACAATCATTATTGTAGGATGTGCAGGAGAGAGATCTGCAAATAGCAGCAATACTAGAAGGCAAAGCCAAATATCAGGGAAAACTGAGTCAGGAGGAAAAATAACCATTTTCCTAATGGAGGAGGAGTAGGAGTTCTGTAACAAGAGAGAAGGCAGAAATAGCACATGACCAGACAAGCAAGGAGAGTGCAGAACAAGAGGCAAATCAAAATCTGGATGAAATGAGAGCCATAGAGCGTAGCAATATTCTGTAGCATACAAAGAGCATGATGTTTGCTTGTGGTTAATAGTGTGAATCCTATATTAATGTTGTGCATGTGAGTGGAGGACAACCTATCAAATCTGTAAAACAATAAAATGTGAGAAGGGAATGAGAAAAACACTTTCATGTCTTTCAAAAAGTACCATAGGGATTTGTAAAGAAAGGCCATGCATTCTCAAGGTGTACAACAAAATATGTCTCTCATGTTAATGTGGTATGTGAAGAATGCAGCTTAGTGAACAAGATTTTCAGCCTGGTTGAGAACAATTTATTAAATTTAGAATAAATCACTCAACCATTTGATTACTTTTCACAATAAGCATAGCTTCGTAATTGAGTTTATGAGAATGCAAAAAAAGGCTACGATATTTTAGAAACAAAGAAACCATTATATTCTGTCAATTAATAAAATGTCTTCAAATTATCTCTCTGCTTTTTCCTTAAAACCAAAACCAAGAGTCTGCCCATTCCATTTTGTTGGATACCCTCCCCCATTTGGTGTGTTTTATTTTTCAACCACTTTCACAAATTACTTTGTTTTTTCGATATTACAGGAAAGCAGGAACAAGTGGAATTCACTAATATACAATTGTATTGGTTTTAAGATGTATGGAGGCACTTATGGGATTTTCTAGACAAAAGTGAATAGGACAGTCCTGTGGCACCTTAAAGATTGATAAAGTCATTATGGTTTTCATAAACTACAGTCCATTGAATCAAAGCATACTGTATTTTGCACATACGTTTTATATCATGATAAATATTACTAAAATAACTGATCAGTATCAAATTGCCTAGTGATAATAGTGATCAGTATCAGATTGCTTAGTGATAATAGGACTACTATTGATGAGGACTTTAATGATGGCAGCATACACAGTGAAACTGTTCTAATAACTATAGTCAGTATCAATATTGCCTGAAATAGTGGAAGATATTAGCTCAGTATGAAACCAAGGAGGCTGGTATCAAAGATGTTAGTACTGCTAATGCTGGTATTAAGGAAATGAGTAGTGGAGTTGCAACTGGATGAACTGGGAGGAGGTCAAAAGTTGTACTAATCAAATGCATTTTCTAAAATTAAGGAGGAAGTCCTGGGAATTATTAAAATAAGACAGTTATTTTCTGAGAATTGAAGCAGAGTTAATGTCTCATGAAGTGAAGTAAGAACCCTCGATGGGTAAGCTTGAAGCCAAAACATACCTATCTCAATTTGGAGCAGAAGGTGCTATAACAAGCCAGAAATGCTTAAAAGTTCAACCACCCTTCATTATCAAGGTATCAGAAGAGTGGAAGCTGAGCCTGTTCTCCATGTAGCCATGGGTGAAGGGAAGTGGAGTTGTAGACACTAAGAGTATATCTACACCACACAATTATAGTAATTTGATCCTGTGTTAACTGCCATGGTTCCATCCAGTGGAATCCTGTGATATGTAGATTTGTGAGAGTTAAAATTCTCTGCTAGAGAACCCTTGTGAATATGGAGGGTTTTGGGGGAAACTACAGAATTCCAAGTTTTTCCCTAAATTAGAAATCCCAGGATTGCATGTGATGGAGCTTTGGTCGTTACAGTAAGATCTCCAATCAATTTTCTTTTGCTCTAATATGCCCCCTCAAAAGCCCTCTAGCTGTTTCTACCACATTTGTAGTCCCCTGTTCCTCTAGGGGTCAATTTTTTATTTGTTTTACAAAATCTTTCATAACCCCCCTCCCCCCAATTAGGGTCTGTAGGAACATTTTCATCTTGTTTTAGACACATCCTGGGCCAATTTAAACTGGAGAGAGGTTTGGTTTTTTTAAAACCAGGAAGTGATTTCAATTAATGTCAATTAACTTTCAATTAATTTCAATTAACTTCTTTAAAAAAAAAAGCTGTGTCTGGGCCTAAACTGGCTAGCCCTGAACTGGCTCACCACATTTTTGAACCCTGATCTCCTAGAACTGATAACCCTAAACTGGTTCAAAAACTAGGTGAAAATGCCCCCTTATTCCTCTAGAGCGCATTTGAGGGCAACAATTATTATTATTATTATTATTATTATTATTATTATTATTATTATTATTATTATTTGTGGAGTGGGTGCAGCAGGGGGTACAACATTTTAAATTCTCCGAGGGGTGGATGCGTGCGTAATAAGGTCCCATACCCTTCCACAGTTGCCCAATCCAAGTCTAAAGCACAGGTGGAGAACCTCCAGCCCCTGATCTAAATTTACCCCATTAAAGTTTTCAGAGATGACCTAGCTGGAAAAGGGAGAAGTGACAGAAGAACACAGATGTCAACAGGTAGCTTCACTCTTTCCTCCCCTTCATGGACTGGAAAGGTTGTGTTGGTTGAAGCCTACTAACTGAGCCTCAGTTCAGTTGGCTTTCACTCCTGCTCCTTGATTAGGGAAGGTGAGGAATGAACAAAGGTGACTAGTGTGATGAATCAGGTGGTTGGATGCAATTTTGCAAGAATAATGGCAATGTGGCCCCTGGCATGCTTATGTTTGCCCTATCTGGCTGTTGGGCTGGAAAGACTGCCCATCCTAGTCTAAAGGCTTAAGGGGAAAGAGAAGACCAGTTAGAATCAGAGAGATGGCTTTGAGACGATCTAATCTGAACCTATTTGATGCTAGACATCAAGAGCTAGGGCATTTTTGAAGGTTCTCCAGACTCTTTTTAATGTCCTCTAGAGCTCTAGGGCAGGGGTAGGCAACCTTTCCCCTTTAAGGGCCGAGAGACTTCAGCTCCCAGAAGCCTCAGCCATGTTGGCCAATAGTCCCATGTTGGCCAATAGCTCCTGGGGTTCTGGGAGCTGAAGTCCCTCAGCCCTTAAAGGGGAAAGGTTGCCTACCCCTGCTCTAGGGTGTTCCCAAAATTCTTTTGCATAGGTACAGAACTACATATTCAAAATAAAGCTCCTGAAAGAGAAACAGGGAAGCTCAGGATGCAGCTTCAGTGCTTTTGTGTGCACAAAACAATACAGCTAAAAAACACTGTTCTATAGAAACACCTTACGCAACTATGCTTCAATCAATACTGCACAAATAATTCAGTTTGAGACTGCTTTAACTGCCCTGTCTCAGTGCTAGGAAATTCTGAGAACTGTAGGTTTTTTGGTGAGACATTTAGCTTTCTCTGTCAGAGAGCTCTGGCGCCACAATAAATGACAATTCTTCTTCGCAGTCTCTGCAAATCACACAAATGGGTTACATCTGCGCCTGAGCAGCTAGCTCGGAAAGTTCTGGTATCACTGGGCAAATTTCCAAGTGCAACTTTTGGGCGGTAGCTCTGTCCCCCTCTATAAGGCCCCCTGGAGTTCCCACTCTTTCCTCAGTTCCAAAATGTACGCCGCCAAGCAGCGAGAATTTTAAGTAGTGAGCAGGACACGACTGAGGGGAGGATGGGCGGGATTTGTGTGAATTCGCAGACGACCACTCGAAGAAATACTGTTACAGGTAAGCAACCTGTCCTCCTTCTTCGTGGTCTCTGCAAATCACACAAATGGGTTATCTAGACTGACAAGCTTCGGTGAGTGGAGGAGGGAGTGTCCTGACACCAATCTTGTAAATTTAAACAAGAGAAAAACTTTTATTAACAACAATAAACCTCTACCATTTGTGTGAATTTGCAGATGACCACTCGAAGAAATACTGTTACAGGTAAGCAGGATTGCATAGCACTGAGCCACGGCAGTGAAGGCAGTTTCAAACTGGATTATTTTTGCAGTGTGGATTCTTCTCTCTCTGAGTGTGTAATTGCCTGTTGATTTATGACATCATCAGTAATTATAGGGGTTTCTTAGGGGGGTTGCAGACTGTCAAAAATAGTGTGAATTCAGTCCACTTTTAGGGTTAGGGTTAGTGCTAGGGAATCATGGGAATTGTTATTTTTCTGAGACATTGAACCTTCTTTGTCAGAGAACTCTAGTGCCACAATAAAATACAGTTCCCATGATTCCCTAACCTTAACCCTAACCCTAAAAGTGGACTGAATTCACACTATTTTTGACAGTCTGCAACCCCCCTTAGTCAAGGAAACCTCAGACATGGTTTTGCCAGTTCCTTCCTCTGAAATACAGCCTACAGACCCTGGTATTAATTGATGGTTTTCACCCAAATACTAACCAGGGCTGACTCTCCTTAGCTTTCAGTATCAGACAGGATCTGGTGCCTTTAGGGTATTTAGTTTTAACGGGGGAAAGCCTATCACCTTGTTTGAAAACAACCAGCTTAACCTAAGTGGCAGGATACACATTTTCACACATATTGTTCTGCCCATGTCCTGATACTGGAATAGAGAACAGAAATGCAGTGGGAAAGGTCTGGATTCCCCCAAACACATTTCTTCACAAAAGAGATTAAATTCAAGTGTCACAGCTATGCCCTCCGATATCATTCTGCTCCTGCTTTAAATGCTGGGTTGAACCTTTCCTGCCTCCTGCCTAGGGTCGCCAGGTGAAATAAGGAACTGGTGTTGTTCTTTGTAAGGGGCAGGAGTCAAGTTCCTTATTTCATCTGTCAACCCTACCTCTACACTGTGCAGTAAGGTTGGTGGTGGTGGTGAGAGACACTTTCAGGTGGTTGAGAGTATTTAATTTCACTCCTCTGCCTCTCTCCTGGCATGGGGAAGTTCTCTGCTTCTGGAGTATTCCTAGAAGGCACATACTGAGAGCAGGAAAAGGAGTCCTTGCTATCTTCAATTGCTGATCAGAAAGAAACAGAAGGGTTTCCCTTTCCCAGCTGGGAGATGCATGGCAAAGATGAGGCAGGCCAGATGCTAAGATACTGCATATGCAGTTAAGATAGATTAGGTATAAGCACAAAGAAAGAAAACTTTTTGTGGTGCGGGTTTCTGAATTGTGGGACTCCCTTCCAAATGAATTATGCTTCCCTCTTCTAGCACAAATTTTTATCCAGTGCTGGAATGCTTGTGTCTTTGGTGCTGCCTTTGATTAGCCTGTATGCCTTTGCAGACTGCTAGAAATAGTGCAAATTGAGTCCACTTTAACTGCCCTGGCTCAGTGCTAGGGAATCATGGGAATTGTATTTTTTTCTGAAACATTGAGACTTCTCTGTCAGAGAGCTCTGGTGCCACAATAAACTACAGTTCCCATGATTCCTTAGCACTGAGTCACGGCAGTTAAAGTGGACTCAATTTGCACTATTTCTGGCAGTCTGCAAAGGCAGGTAGTGTATATTGTCTTTTGACCTCCCCTGCAAGCAGCTTACACTTTGAAGAAATTTTAAAAAGTATTTTAATACCTAGGAATAAATAAAATATAGACTAAGAGTTATCAATATGTTATGTTTAAACATTGTCTAAATCATCAAGAGCTCTGAGGCATATATGCTGCCTTTACTTGTACTGCACTGAAGTAGAATCGATGGACGTTTTCACACTGGCCTTTTTGAGGAGGCAATCCTACCTCCGTCCGGCCCCACTCCGGCTCCATTTCCGCGTAGTTCACACGCACGCTGCGGCAAACCCCGCCCCTTCCGGTGCCATCCCTGCATCCGTCCGGCTTTTCGCTCCGTGTGTTCAAACGCACGGAGCCCTAAGTCCGGCGTCACTCCGGCCGAACCAACGATAACTCCGGCTGAAGTGGCGGAAAGGTAATTCCGGCTGTCCAACAGGAATTAGCCTTTCGGTGGCGGAGCCATTCCGGAATTGGCGGCACGACCCGTTCCGGAATGGCTCCACCCGGCTTTAGGAGGACAGTATGAAAACGTCCATAGTATAACTCCAAGGCTACAGGATGATGGCTCTGCAAGATGATGTGTCTGCTATGAAAATGCATGGACAATTGTACTAGTATGGCTTGAGATAAAGGGTGCTTTGAGATCGATAGCACTACCAGTGAAAAGGCACTGTGGAGTTATTTTTTAAAAAATGAGAAAACAAATGGAAGAAACAATGAAACAACATGGGGAGGTTGCAACTAGAAGACAAAGTCCAGAAACCTTCCATCCCATTTTGTAGCTTACATTGTATGTGAAGCAGGATGATTTCACAATAAAGGCCTTGTCTCCATGATTTTCAAGTTTATCTACTATCTGTTATCTAATGGAGGACTGGTTGGCAGTGTTAGGTCGGTTGCACTAAAAGCAGATACGGTAAGTCTTTAATAAATTCACTGTGGCATTACCATTCTTTAACTGAAGTCTGCTTAATCTATTTTGACCATTAGCTTTGCTACTTTATTCACCCCTCCTTTGTCCTCTTCTGCATCTAGATGAGCTAGAACAGGGGTAGGCAACCTTTCCCCTTTAAGGGCCGAGGGACTTCAACTCCCAGAATCCCAGGAGCTATTGGCCAACATGGGACTATTGGCCAACATGGCTGAGGCTTCTGGGAGCTGAAGTCCCTCGGCCCTTAAAGGGGAAAGGTTGCCTACCCCTGAGCTAGAACCTGTTTGAAAAGTCAGTGTAACCTGTTCACAACAGATAAGCCTGTTTTATTTCTAGATTGGTTTTGTTTGCTAGGTAAGTTACTTTTCCAGTTAAGGTGTTCAAGGCATCTCATGTACTCTAATACCTCACTATTGTGGCTCCTTCTACTGCTTTGGGCAGGATTTAAGAATCTCAGTGTCTGTAAAAGTCCTAGGACTGACTTTGCCATTAGGCACAGTGGGACTGTTACCTCAGGCACAACTTTGGGAGTCACAAAAAGATAGAAAATTTAACATTTTGCTTTATTATTATTATTATTATTATTATTATTATTATTATTATTGGCAAAATTAATGTCAGGCCCTCCCAGCCAGGTACTCCGTCAGTGAGCAGGTAAGGGGAAGTGTGTGTGTGTGTGTGTGTGGAATGGCTCTGGTTCATAAGAATAACTTTACCTTGACCAGGATACCTGTCTGGAAAACAGTCCGAGTGTATGTACCTGAGCCTGAGGACCAGAGATAGTTTAGGATTCTGCTAGTATACCGTCCACCCTGTTGTCTAGCAGACTCCCTAACTGAGCTGACACAACTTGTCTCAGAGTTATTGTTAGAGTCACCTAGACTTTTAGTCTTGGGCGACTTCAACATCCCACTCGAGACCAGTTTATCAAATCTAACAGGGGAGGCTTGGGAGTTCATGACAAACATGGGCCTATCTCAATTGGTCGTCAGGCCTACTCATTGTGTGGGTCATACCCTTGATGTGGTCTTCAGTACAGAACAGGAATATCTGGGTGGTGGTAATAACAACCTCTGCATTGTCATGGACAGATCATTTCCTGATCGAGGCTGAACTTAGAACCACTGTCTGTCCTATCGGGGGTGGAGGACCTATTAGAATGGTCTGCTCTCGAAGGTTAATGGATCCAATTGGATTCCAGAAAGCTTAGTTTAGAGGGTTTAATGGTTGGTAATGCTGGCGATTCTGTCAAAGCTTTGGTTAATACCTGGAACCAATCTTGTCAAGGCTCCCAACTGTCCTTTCCAGCCCGCTTCTAATTGTCAACCATGGTATACAAAAGAACTCAGAAAAATGAAGTGGGTTGGACAATGACTAGAGTGCGTCCAGTGGAAAGCTCGACTCTTATTTGACAGAACTCGTCATAGGAAATTTCTTTGTTCCTATAGAGAGGCAATACATGCAGCAAAGAAATCTTTCTTCTCTGAACATATTGTGTCTGCAGAGTCCCGTCCAGCAGAGCTGTTTAGGGTGGTAATGGAACCGACACAGGTTCCTCCTGTGCAGAACCCATTACTTAACCCAACAATGGCCTGCTGCAACGCTTTTAACAACTTCTTTGCAGATAAAATCTCTCAGATAAGAGCCGACTTGGACTTCGGTGTTATAGTAGAATTGATAGATGAGGTATCCAGCAACTCCACTTATGAGATTATACTGGATCAGTTCCAACTGGTGAGTATTGATGACATGGACAAGCTCCTTGGTAGAATGAGGAAGACAACTTGCCCTCTTGACCCTTGCCTTTTGTGGCTGGCCATCCAGGGAGATGTCTTGAGGATGTTCCTGAGGACATCATCAATGCATCCCTTGGAGAAGGTCATGTTCCATCTTCTTTGAAGGAAGTGGTGGTTAGACTGCTTCTGAAAAAAACTTCCCTTGACCCTCTGGACATGAACAGCTATAGGCCAGTCTCTTTGTTACCTTTTTTGAGCAAGGTGATCGAGTCGGCTGTTGCTCTTCAGCTCCAAGCTGTCTTGGAGGAAACCGATTATCTGGATCCATTTCAAACTGACTTTAGGACAGGATAATAATAATAAAATTTATTTATATACAGCCCAATGGTTGCCCAATCCGGGCGGTTTACAAGATAAAAACAGTTACAATAAGGAATTCGAGGCCGACGAATGAGGATATGGAGTGGAGACTGCCATGGTTGCCTTCGTCTGGGCATCGACAGGGGTAGTGTGACCCTGTTGGTGCTCCTAGACCTCTCAGCAGCCTTTGACACGATAGATCATGACATCCTCTTGGAACGCCTGAGAGAATTAGGAATCGGAGGCATTGCATTGCAATGGTTCTGTTCCTTTCTTTCAGGCAGATTCCAGACGGTGATGCTCGGGGACAGTTGTCAGCTAAAAAGCTTAATTGTGGCGTCCCTCAGGGCACCATCGTATCCCCGATGCTATTTAACATATATATGAAGCTGCTGGGAGAGATCATCCAGAAACATGGGGTGGGGTGTTATCAGTACGCTGACGACATCCAGATATATTTCTCCATGTCTCGGTCTACAGCTTTGACTTCAGATAGCATCTCCTCTCAATGAATGTTTTAAAGCGGTAATGGACTGGATGAGGAAAAACAGATTGAAACTGAATCCAGACAAAACAGAGGTACTAACAGTAGCAGCCCCGAACCCAGATATTGGGATATAATCCCCAGACCTAGATGGGGTCACACTCTCCTCAAAGGACTGTGTTCGCAGTTTGGGGTGCTCCTAGATCCGTCACTTCAGAGGACAAATCAGGTGAATACGGTGGTCAGGAGCGCCTGTTATCAGTTTCGGCTGATACGCCAACTGCGCCCTTTCCTGGAGGTTAGGGACCTTGAAACTGTGGTACATGCGCTGGTAACTTCTCATCTTGATTTCTGCAATGCACTCTACATGGGGCTACCCTTGTGTCTAGTTCGGAAACTTCAATTGGTACAGAACATGGCAGCCAGGCTGGTCTCAGGTAAAACCAGGAGACACCATATAACACCTATCCTAAGATCGCTTCACTGGCTGCCTATCAGTTTCCGGGCACAATACAAGGTGTTGGTTATTACCTTAAAGCCCTAAATGGCTTGGATCCAACCTATCTTCAGGACCACCTCCTTCCGTATAATCCACCCTGCGCACTAAGGTCCTCTGGGAAAAATTTATTGCAACCTATAAAAACTAGATTATCTGCAACTGCCCAGAGGACCTTTTCAGCTATCGCTCCCAGACTTTGGAACGGCCTGCCGGATGAGATCCGTCATTTGACCACCCTAAACATCTTTTAAAAAGCTGTTAAGATGGATCTCTCCCAGCAGGCCTTTCCTGAGTAGATAACCGGCCATATGAGTGCATATGAGTGTACTTCAATGGTTTTATAGTACTGCACTTTAACTGTCACTTTTATGTGTTTTCTTTTTAATTTCTTATATTTTAATATGTTGCATCCCATCTTGAGCCTTGAAGAGAGGTGGGGAAATTTGTTGTTGTTGTCGTCATCATCATCCCACAACAAATTTTAAATAATGTACATATTAAAGAAGAATGTACCCATATGAATGTACTTCAGTGGTTTTATAGTACTGCATTTTAACTGTCGTTTATACATGTTTTCTTTTTAATTGTTTGCATTTTAATATGCTGTACCCCACCTTGTGCCTTGAGGAGAGGTGGAAAATAAACTAACATTTATAATAATAGTAACATTATCCCACAAGAAAATAAAATACAAAATTCCAAGTCTTCCAGAACTCTTCACCAAACTGTATGTTTAACATATAACTCAATTTGAATGTTCCTTCTTAAAAACAAACTGAAAAAAATTAACCCAAAACACACTGCAGAAATAATCCACTTTGAGACCTCTTTAGTTACCTTGGCTCACTGCTATGGAATCCTGGGAAATGTAGTTTAATGCGGCACCTGACAGAGAAGGCTAAACGTCTCACAAACACTACAGTTCCCAGAATTCCCTAGCACTGAGCCAGGGCAGTTAAAGCGGTCTCAAATTGGATTATTTCTGTAGTGTGTTTTGAACCATAGGAGAGGGATGGGATTTTCATTTATTTATTGGGACTTTTTTTTTAACTGTCAGGAACCGAAGAAGCACTCAAAGGCTACTGGTTGGCGTGAGGGAGCCATCGATGGGTCGCCTTTACAAATCTCCTCAGAAACGTCCTGCAAGGCTGGGCCTCAACCCTTTTTTCCTTCGCTTCCAGAATCCCTCATACCCGCCCCATTGCGCATGCGCATTGTCGTCGTCGTCGACGTCACACGGAGGGGGCGGGGTCCCAGCCTCCTTTCTGTTTATTGTGTCGAGAGTTCGGTGCCGCCTGCGCCTTGGCGGCCGGCAAAGTTGGCGCATGCGCCTGGCGGGTGGGTCGCTCGCTGGCTCTCTGAGGGAGAGTTGTCGAGGAGGGAGTTGGAGAGGAGTTGTTGGAGTCGTGAAGGGAAGAAGGAAGGGCGGCGTTTGGAGGCCGTTTCCTCTTTCGGAGGAGGACCCTGAGGCAGCAAGATGGTCATGGCGTACTTCGTGGAGAGTTTCTGGGTAGGTAGACCGGCGGGGGACGGCTCGGGCCTGCCATGGGAGGTCTCTGGGGTTGGCCATAGTCGCCTTGGACGAGGGGCTCCCACAGAGGGAGGGGGCGAAACCACTTCGGAGGGGGGGGAAGGGCATTATTCCCCCCCCTCCGAAGTGGTTTCGCCCCCTCCCTCTGTGAAAGCCCGTCGTCCAAGGCGACCATGGTCAACCCCAGAGACCCCCCTCCTTTCCTAGGCCAGAGCCCCAAGGTGCCTTCTGCCCCAACCCCCCTCTTCCTGGGGTTGGGAGGAACCATAACACTTGCTCCATGGGGCTCCCCACTTCGTCCAAAAATGCCTTCAAGTCCTTTCCCACTTATGGCCACCCTCAGGCGAACCTTTCATGGAGTTTCCTTGGCAGGTTTCTAAAGGGAGGTTTGCTATCGCTGCCCTCTGAGGCTGAGAGAGTGTGACCTGGCCACCCTAAGTCGAGCCTTTCATGGGGTTTCCTTGGCAGGTTTCTCCAGAGAGGGTTTGCTGTTGCTATCCTTTGAGGCTGAGAGAGTGTAACCTGCCCCTCCTGAAGGTGAACCTTTCATGGGGTTACCTTGGCAGGTTTCTAAAGGAGGGTGCTATTGCTGTCTTTTGAGGGAGAGAGAATGTGACCTAGCCACCTTAAGACAAACCTTTCATGGGGTTTCCTTGACTGGTTTCTTCACAGAGGGTTTGCTATTGCTGCCCTTTGAGGCTGAAAGAGTATGACTTGGAGACTCTCAGTCCGAGCCTAATCTGAATCTCCTGAGGGCTTCCTTCACAGTGTTTGTTGTTGGGTGCCTTCAAGTCATTCCCCACTTATTGCTATCCTATGAGGCTGAGAGATTGTGACTTGGCAGTCTCCTGAAGGCTTCCTTGACACTGTTTGTTGTGGTTGTTTTTGTATGCCTTCAAGTCGTTTCCGACTTATGGTGACCCTAAGGTGAATCTATCCTGAGGTTTTCTTGGCAGGTTTCTTCAGAGGAGGTTTGCCATGGCCATCCTCTGAGGCTGAGAGAGTGTGATTCACCCAGGGTGACCCCAGTGGGTTTCCATGGCTGTGTTGGAATTCGAACCCTGGTGTCCAGAGTCACAATGCAATGCTCAAATCACTCACTACACCATGCTGGCCATATAACAAAGTACAGTAACATCCCCAAAATAGCAAAACAACCAGAATGCACATTATACATTATAAAAGCTTTCCAAGTTCCACTGGCTTCTTCAGCAGGTAAAGGTGTTAAAGGAGGTTTAACCTTTGCCTAATGAAGAAACCAAAGGAGCTTTGAAAGCTTGCAACAGGTATAATGTGCATTTTGGTTGGCCCAATCAAGGTATCCCTGTTTTGTGGATTTTGGGATCTCATTACACTCCTCCTCTGGGGAGGAATGGGGCCAGGCTGGATGGGATTGTTGACTTTTCCTCCCTCCTGCACTCTCGGTGGCAAAAGCCTAGAAACTAGGGCTTTGCTCAGTGGAAGTTTACTTAGGAGCCTCCTCCTCCCCTTCTCGGTCTCTCTGGCTAAATAAATGCCACTCTGCTGCTTTTTGGAATCTGAGACTTGTTCCTAGTTCTTGTTTGTTTGTTTTTTAAAAGGGAAAAGCTCATCCTTTATTTATAACATCCAGAATTTCTCATGGATATCTGTAAACAAGGCAGCCAAAGGAACAAATCGAAGTCCTAATAGTAGCCTTCAACTATACCGTAATTTGAAAGCGGGCTTTTATATACTGTACTTATTTAGAGAGGTTTTTTTATTATGACCTTGAGTTGCATCTAATAGAACCGTGGTGGTTTTTAATACTAAATAGAAGGGAGGTGGTTGGTAGCTGTAAAAAAGGAGGAGGAGGAAATGACAAATTCATTGTGGTCCAAAACACACTACAGAAATAATCCAGTTTGAGACTGCTTTAACTGTACTGTCTCAGTGCTAAGGAATCCTGGGAACTGTAGTTTATTGTGGCACCAGAGCTCTTTAACGGAGAAGACTAAATATCTCACAACTGCAGTTCCCAGAATTCCCTAGCATTGAGCCAGGGCAGTTAAAGCAGTCTCAAACTGGATTATTTCTGCAGTGTGTTTTGAATTTGTGTTGACATGTTGTTGTTGTATGCCTCCAATTTATTTTTGACCTATGGCAACCATATCATAGGGTTTTCCTGGGAAGTTTCTTCAGAGGGGGCTTGCTGTTGCCATCCTCTGAGGCTGAGAGAGTGTGATATGTACTATTCATTTCAGAATTCGGGGAAAAAGCAAGATAGATCTTTCTTGGAATGATGGATCATCATTTTAAGTAACATGAATAGTAAAAACAGTTGTTCAAGCTAGCAGAGAGTTAACTGCTGTCTTTACATCTTGCCTGATGAAGAAGCCAGTGAAGCTTAGAAAGCTTGCAACCAGTATATTGTGCATTTCGGTTGGCCAATAAAGATATCACTGTTTGGTGTATTTTTGTTTGAATTTGCTAAATGGCCTACACAGCTATCCCAGCATGTTTGCTATCTTTACAGTGTTACAAAAAATTCTGCCTTAGGTGTTAGGTTTCTAAGTATACCTGTGCAAATTTGATATATTTAAACTGGATTTGCTTTTCTCCGAAAACTCAACAAGAAATAACTCATCCTGATGTTTTATGATTCCCAATTAAGTTTATGGCCTGGAGAGTAAGTCCCATTGAATCTCATGGAACTTACATCTGAGCTGACACATGTAGGATATTGCACTGCAAGCAATGGAAACTAAACACCTTTTCTCGACCTTAAAATTCTGCTCATACCTATCCGTAGTAATGTTTTGAAAGGCTACTCATGTGAAAGCATTTTCCTTACATAGTGATGACTTGGATATTCTGAATTCTACAGCACAGTTCTCTGTATATTTTGCTTCAGTGTTAGTCCTGCTGAATGCACTGCATATAAAGTGTGGATAGGATTGCAGTCTTGGCTATTTTCAGATGCTTTGGGTTTTCATGAGCCACTTGTGGTAGCAACTGCTGTCAAAATCAACCAATTGTTGAATGTGCTTTTTTTTTTTTTAAACTGAAAGGAGACTTTTTAGAAGAGAAAATAGCTTTACTGGGTAGCATCATGATGTTTGTAAATTCTTTGTTAGTAATTCTTTTAAGTATTTGTGCAGTCCATGGCTTGCTATTTCTGTGTTCTAGGCTTGTAAAAAATTGGGATATAAACATCCTGTTTATTCACTGTCATTGGCAGTGTTGTTGTTGAAGATTAATGGTTTAGTTTGGAGATATGTGACATTTGCCAGTTCTGGAGTAGAACATTTAGAACATTTTGTCATGCCAATATCTTGATGATTAGGAAAAGTTCTTGCACCAAGTTACATTGAACTTGATATCAAAGACATAACATGGATTAATCTAAAGAAACTAACATTTTAGGCTGCATCCTCACTGCAGAAATAATCCAGCACTGCTTTAACTGCCATGGCTCAATGCTAGGGACTTCTGGGAATTGTAGTTTGGTGAGACATTCAGCCATCTTTGTCAGAGAACTCTGGTGCCACAACAAACTACAGTTCCCAGAATTGCATAGCATTGAGCCAGTAGCATTGAGCCAGTTAAAGTAGTGACAAACCGGATTATTTCTGCAGTGTGGCTGCAGCCTCAATCCCTTGAAATTTTAATGTAACCAAGGGACTATTTACTCATGACTGTTCATTATGAAAGTGACTTGCAAGTGAACTGTGCACTGACTGAATCTTTGTACTGAGAAGGGTTCTGTTTGAAAATTTGTGACAGTGATGTGAGTGATGTCAAGATCACTCAAGATGTCAAGAAAATTTGTGACAGTGATGTGAGTGATGTCAAGATCATAGTGATGTCAAGATTTTTCTGTAGCTGTAACTTTAGCTTTACTGTATTTTCCAGTGGAAATTCTTTAATTTCTAAACTTCCTTTCTTTACGCCAATAGTAAACTTGGGTGTTTGAGGTGGACATCACTTTTGAAGCAAAATAGATGAAGAGTGAACTCTTGTATATTAAAAAAAAATGACATGAAAAATCTGTAATATTATGTGAATTTACAGAATTTTGAAGTCAGTTGAACCTATGGTGGGAGTGGGAAGATTTAAAGAAATTAGAAGTTTAGATAGTTAAAGAATTTTGAGGCATTGAACTGGTTGATAGATTAAGACGCAGAATGTTTGTCAGTTATGGAGAAAAAGGAAAGTGGAGGAAGGGAGTTACTCAGCTCGGCCCCTGAATGCTTATTGTAAATAATGTGCAGATGAGAATAAATTGAGAGGATGCTTTGCCCATTTCCAGAACTGCATGCATCCTGCTACATAAAACATGCAGGTATCATGCTGACTTCCATCTAATGTTTTGTAGCAAAGGAAGAGAAGGGTGGGGGAGAGGAAGTTCTTGAACAGACATACTGAGGGGAAAGGGGATATCAATTCTTACAGTGTGTTGCAGGTCCAACATGTTTGTTCTTACTGGGTTCATTAGCAATATAATCAAATGCATAAAATACCAGCCTGTTGTATAGATTTAAGATTGTAATAAACTTTCTTTCAGAGTCATTGGTTTTAACCCTAAATGTGTATACCATATAGATTAGATCAGTGGTGGCGAACCTATGGCACACATGCCAGAGGTGGCACTCAGAGCCCTCTCTATGGGCACTTGCACCATCTCCCCAGCACAGAGCTCGGCAGAGTTCATTACTAGAAAACCAGAGGAAAGTGGCACTTTGTGATAAATAAGTGGGTTCTGGGTTGCAGTTTGGACACTCGGTCTCTAAAAGGTTCACCATCACTGGATTAGATCCAGACTTTGTCCTACCAGCAGAACAGGGAGAGGTGGGCAACTCGGCTACTTTTCCTGCACCAAAAAGAAGGGCATTGGCAAAACTGAACTTGCTGCAAGGAGAACAACCAGGATGGTAAAGTATTGGAGATCTGAGTCTTACGTATAATGGTTCAAAGAGCTGACAATATTTAGCTTGGAGAAGAGACAAGTAAAGGGTGATATGATACTGATATAGGACCTTATCACGCGGGGTCTAAAGCAGAATTAATCCAAACGAAATCTCGTCCTAATACGTATTATTTTTCCGTGTGTTCACACAACGTCGCACAGAACCGCTCAAATTCCGGACAGAACCCCGAACTAATCTGCAACGAATTGAGATCCTTTGAATTTCGGTTTCTTCAGGAAGTTCAGGAAGTATGAACAAGCAATACGTATTGTGAAGCATTTCCCCGTCATGACCCATGGTTCCTAGCGAGATTTCCCATGGGTCTGCGAGGAAGCATCTTATGACATGTACTTCCTGTTTGGATCGGGCAGCAAACAGAACAACAAACAGGTAAACATGTCCTCTCCTTTGTCAGAATTTATCACTTGTGTGTGAACGGAAAATACGTGCCCAGAATGCGCTTTCTTGGAAGTGCAATAATTGCGCAACGACTGGAATTGCATGTGATAGCCATTTACGTATCGAGGCAGCTCTTTCGGTTCTTTTCGGTATAGTACTGGATTTATTCTTATTTCGGTTTATTATCGCTTTGTGGCCCGCGTGTGATAAGGTCCATAGTGAACGATGTACTTCAGAATCCAATACCAAGAGAATTGGGACTTCCATTCCATTCTCCTTTCTGCTACATTGTTCCAGGATGTGCATGTGTATGCACATGCATGCATGTGCACACACACAAAACAAAGTATTTCCCAACCCTTAGGAACATTTTTTAGATTTTTCAAGAAGATTATTGATTCAGGCAGAAGCAGTGAGATCCTACAAAAGAACCCCATTTGATCTTGGGTACACTCTCTGAAGAACTAGCACATAGAAGATGGAACAGACTTATTTTCTATTTCTCCAGAGGACAGAAGTAGAACCAATACAACTAAAATTCACTTCAGTTTTATTTTTGCAGCTCTAATTTGGGATTGTATGTGTAAAGCTAGAATTAATTTTATTATTATTATTATTATTATTATTATTATTATTATTATCCTACAGAGCAACCTGCCCGCCTAGGGTGCACTTTATTTCTTTTGGAAAGGCTCTCTTTGGGCCTTTGCAGACTGCTAGAAATAGTGCAAATTGAGTCCACTTTAAGTGTTAGGGTTAGGCTTTGGGAATCATGGGAACTGTATTTTATTGTGGCACCAGAGCTCTCTGACAGAGAAGGCTCAATGTCTCAGAAAAAAAAACAAAAATCAATTCCCATGATTCCCTAGCACTAACCCTAACCCTTAAAGTGGACTCAATTTGCACTATTTCTGGCAGTCTGCAAAAGCCCTTTGTTAGTTTGTAGCTTTTTAGGGTGAAACTAAAGATCTTCACTGTCAATGAATATTGTAAAAGTGAATTGATCATATGGGACAATGCTTTGTCTTTCAATTTGCCCTGTTGCTCACTTATTTGTGGTGTTACACAACATCCGCTATCAAATTCCATCTAGAGTTTTGAGACCTTTGATAGCAGCTCTTTTGTAATGACTTTTTCATATTTTATATCATAAGGTCTACAGCTGAAATACGTCAAGAGTGTAAATTTGATGTATGTTTATATACAAGAGCATGTTGATAGTAAATTGGGATAGCTGCAGATCTCGGTTAAATAGGCACACTACAGTTTGATTGTGTATAATTTGTGAAAATGCCCTGTGGTGATTATCAAGAGAATAAGTTACAGTATCAAAAGGAAATCTGTGTTTTTTGGTTGTTACTTTGAAACATACACCTTTCAGGAGGAGGATGGGGAAATATAATTTGGGTAGGGAAAAACCCACCCTTTGTTCCCAAGGTGCCTAACATTTTACAAGACCCAGCTTTGTTTATATGAAAAAATGTAAGGGCAGCTGTGTTGGCCATATCACAAAATCCAAAATACACATTGTGATGATACATTAAAAGGCTAACCAAACGGTCCCAAATTTATCATGCTAGCTTTTGAAACCCACTGGATTTTGAATCAGACAAATATGGGGAAAAGTCATGGGCACTGCTTCATGTAAAATGTTGTTTGTTGTATTTTAACTATTGTATGTTTTTAATTTTTTCTGGTTTAATTCTATTTTAAGGGATGGGTGGGTTAGGATATTTATTGATGGATATATGTATTGTGGAATTTTTAAACTGTAAGCCGCCCCGATTGCGTTGCAGAGGGGTGGGATAGAAATAAAATTATTATTATTATTATTATTATTCAGTACAGTCTTACTTAGTATTTTATTTTCCTCCCTTTTCAAATCTTCAGCAAGCACTTTAGTATATTACTATAGCTGAAATTCAAAGCACTACATAGGTTCTCACAATTAACATGGTTGGCTGGCCCCAGTGGATTTTTATTTGTTTTTCTTTGGATAGACAATGGGGCTAAAGTCCCGTTTGGCTCAAAACAAAACAGTATGGCAAACAGAAAGGTCTTAGGGGAAAGTAATGAAAAATTAATACATAAGAAAGTTTTATTTTCTAAAATATACAGTTAATGTAGAAACAGTTATCTGACATCCAGGTGAATAGTGTGCAGTCAAGGCTACACACTGTGCCAGAAAATAAAAACAACAAGTGATGTATATGCTTCCTGTATATATGCAAATAAAAAGTAAATGAACTGCCAATATATATAGAAAATTAGAAATATCAAATGGCATATACAATATAAAAATATCCAACATTCAAAGTGCATTTTGACTGAACGTCTTCCTCAGTGGAAAATTAAACTAAAAATGGGAAAATATAATATAATTAGTATATTTATTAGTAAATGAAGACAATATTGTAAAATAATAATCTAGCAGATGTACCTGTCGTAACAGCACAATAATTTGACTATTTGCAGGGAGTCATCCAGAATAAGTAAGGAGTTTATCAGGCAATAAATTCCTGTAGAAAATATATACAGACATGTATATGTTTAGGATTTGATAAAGATATTCAAAGTTATTAAAGATATTATTTCCCCATACTTACTGTATCCTGGATGCTCCAATAGATTGCAGTGCTATTTTGGATGTTTCAAATGGAGGCCTTTCTCTTTCTCTTCTAATTTGCAATTTATCCCACTGTTACAGAGTAATTCAGATTGCAAAGCATTACACAAACTACAGCCTCAATGCAACCAAAGTAATACAAAAGATCAGGGGGATTTTTTTTTATAACATCTCTGCCCTATTGCAGCTCTCATTTAGTCCAATAGGTTTCTGGGTCTGTAAGGTGAAGATCCAAAAAAGCTCTCTTCTTTTCAATTTACTCTCCAGGTTCTCCTCAGTGCCAGTCACTTTCTCAATTGTCCAAAACTTGATATCCTTTTCTGTTTATATTGTAGGAAATGCAGGACCATTGATGCAGTGGTTCTTTGATTTCTTATACAGCTCTTGTGTTCACAGATCCTCATTTTTATTTTCCTAGTGGTCATTCCAACATATAGAAGTTTACAGGGACATTGGATTACATATATAACACTCTTTGTATCACAAGTATACATATCATTAAAAAAATAGGTTTTATTATCGACAGGATTGGTAAATTCTGTGGTTTTACACAATTTCTACAAACATTACAATGTTGGCCTACACTTTTTTGGCAGGATTGCTATACATTGACACTTGGGGAAAGAGGGTTACACTGACTGACCTTAGGTGGCAGCGCAAAATGCTACAGGCAACAATGTGTATGCTTAGGCTGTACAGTAGATCTATAGAAGCCATAAGGTTTTTGAGAGAATATGACCAAGATTGTCACTGAAAATCATTTCGATTCAATAAGTGCTATGATCACCAAGAACAATAGTTGACCTTACAAGGGAGTATTGTAAAGTAATAATTATCACCTGGACGTTATTATGGTATATTGATGAAATTTTGTCAGGGTCATCTTTGGTCCCTAAGTGCACGGTGTTGAGAAAATCAGCTCATTGTGTCCTTTATTTTTGTGACAGGTTGTGCCAGAAGTGACTAAAGTATAAAATCCTTGTAAGGTGCAATCTTCAGACTTCTACAATAACTGTATCTGTAGAGTTGAGAAACACTGGGAAAAATGTGTAAATCTGAATGGTGACTACATAGAGATAAGTTTTAACAACTACAAATCAAAACAAACTTTGATTTGTTATCCCTGGTAACATCATGTTATCTATAGATTAGGATAGTGTGTAAAACTGTCATCTGGAGTGTCATTCATATATTTGTGCAATATTGCTTTCAAGACATCTTATTTGCCTGCTTGTTCTGGGGAGGGGTAACCCCAGTTGAGCAATAGCCATTCTACTTTTTTGTTTTTGTTTTAGAGTTGTATTAGTGACTGTTCTGTTGTGTGACTGTAATACGTTGCAATGCTCAGGATTTTTTACATTGTTGATCTCAAATCCTATCCCTGTTGTATGTGGGTAGATGTTTAGTGATTGAAAAGCTACTAACTGACTTGTACAGTCAGCTCTCCATATCTATTGATTCTGCATCCACAGATTCAACCATCCATGGCTTGAAAATATTCCCCCCCCCCAAAAAAAATATTCCAAAAAGCAAACCTTGATTTTGCCGTTCTATGAAAGGGGCACAGTTTTACTGTATGTGTATGTGCCTTCAAGATGTCTGCTAACTTATGACATCCCCATGATTTTCATAGGGTTTTCTTAGGCAAGGATACTCAGAAGTGGTTTTGCCTGTTCCTGAAATATAGCCCACAGCATCTGGTATTTGTGTTCTACCATCCAAGTACTAACCAAAGCCAACCCTGCTTACCTTCCAAGATCCTTTTAGGGTATTAGGCTGTAGTACATGATCATTAAAGGAAGAGGAGTCCCCTCCACTTTTCCATTTGGCCACCCTGCTTCTGGGGGGCTAATGTGGCCCTCTAACCTCCCACAGTTGCCTGGCCCTGCTAAAACCAAGTGGTACAAACACTGAATGCATCTAACATAGAAACTCAGTCATACATTTTCTTGACTCATCCAAAGCTCATTGCAATTCTCTTGAAGGTAAATGACCCATACCCTGCCATAAGACATATTTACATTGGAGTGCCAAGCATGCTGCACTATTGTATACAGTGAGTCCTCCTTATCCATGGATTTTTTATCCACAGATTCAAGCATCCACAGCTTATTTTTTTTTAAAAAGTATAAATTCCAAAAAGCAAACCTTGATTTTATCATTTTATATAAAGTACACCTTTTTACTATTCATTGTATTTAATGGGACTTCAGCATCCAAGGATTTTGTTATCCACGGGGTGTCCTGTAACCAAACCCCAGTGGATACCAAGGCTCACTGTATAATGGGGCTTGAGCATTCATGGATTTTGATATCCACGGGGGTGGGGTTTACTAGAACTAAATCCCTACAGATGGGAAGGCCGTACTGTACTGGGCTGTAAATTTTTAGATATACAGTTGGCCCTCCATTTGTGTCTGGACCTCCCCATCACGAAAACAGAGAATTGCAAATATTCAAGCCCCATAGGCTTGAATGGGGTGTGCCCCATTGATTTAAATGCAGGTCACCCCTCCGTGAATATGGAAAACTGTGGACTTCAAGTCCGTGAGAACAGAGGGGCGACTGTAATATGGTTTGTTCCAGTTCTTATCAGAACACTTTGAAGTGTTACTTGTACATTAGCTTATTATAGTCTAGGCCAGGGGTAGGCAACCTAAGGCCCAGGGGCCGGATGCGGCCCCCCCGAGGCCTTTGGACCGGCTCCAGGCCGGTCTTGCTGCAGCCGCCCGCCATGATGACATTGATTATTGTTGTTATTACTTGTTCTTGGGGTTTTCTTGGCAAAATCTCCATAGGGGTTTTGCCATGGCTTTTATGGGGCTGAGAGAGTGTGCATGCATATTTATTTATTTTTTTATTTTTTTAAAAAAATATTTATTTATTTATTTATTTATTTATTTTTGGTGCTTCGGTCCCCCGATTGTCTGAGGGACAGCAACCTGGCCCCCGGCTCAAAAAGGTTGCCTACCTCTGGTCTAGGCTATGTTGACTTCATATTAATGTATTGTGTTTAATTGTTTTGATTTCTAACATTTCTGAAGGTGAGTATGCATGATACAGTCTTGCTTCAAGTTTTCAAACACCATGTAGGCCTGTACTTGATTTAAGTAGCTGTTTTACCACATAGTCAGACAGTAATTATTATTTATGCTAACTCCTCAGCCTCATATTATCTATCTTGGACATTCATATTTAATAATAAAGTTATGTCAGGTTTCGTGGTAGAAACAGAAAGTCTGTTATTATAACTAGAGCATAGTATAGAAATACACATACTTTTCAAAATATGACCAAGCTTTCTCTTTAGTAAAATATATTGTAGGCCCAAAGAAGGTAAGGATTTGTTCACCATTCTCAACTCCAAGACAATAATTCATTCCTTTGTTTATCCTGAGTACTGTGTATATATGCGTGTGGTCAAGATTTGAAAGGAGAATGGGTTGGATCCAGATTTCACATGTGCAGTTTGTCTGGCAGATGCAAACTCCCTTCTGCCTGCTCGCCATGGCAGCCGTTTCATCCCCCTGAAAATGCTGCACTGAGAATGTGGTGTATATGTATAATCCCCCAAAACTGGATGGAGTGATTTTCCACTAGAGGAGGCCTTCTGCTAGTACAAGGCAGATCCTGGAAGCTACCCATTGGTAATATGTCCTATCTCCCATAAACCTATTTTTCTCTGCAAAAAAACAAACATTGCTTTTGCTGTTCCCAAGAGCTACATAATGGCCCCTATTTAGTTATATAAGAGATAAGTAATAAATAATGAAAAGTTTTGGAATGTTCTTAAAGACATGGAAATGCCACTACATTTGATAGTCCTGATGAGAAATCTGTACTTAGGAAAAGAGGCCAGTTAGAACAGAATTTGGAGACACAGAATGGTTCTCAATTGGCAAAGTTGTCAGACAAGGCTGCATTCTATCACCCTATTTGTTCAACTTGTATGCAGAAAATATAAGAAAAGTAGGTTTCAACTCAGAAGAAGGAGGAATGAAGATAGGAGGAAGGAAAATCAACAGTCTTAGATATGCGTACAACACCATACTACTAGCAGAAAACATCACAGACTTGGAACAATTACTGTGGAAGTTCAAAGAAGAAAGTGCAAAGAAAGGCTTAATGCTGAGCGTAAAGAAAACAAAAATAGTGACCATGGAAAAATATATATAAGTTCAACCTAGACAATGAGGAAATCAAAATAGTTAAAAGAGTTCCCATCCCTAGGATCAAACAATGATCAGAATGTTGGCCGCAGCCAAGAAATACAAAAATGACTAGGAATGGGAAGGGCAGCTATGAAAGAACTAGATAAGATCCTAAACAGTAAAGATATACAACTGAGCACTAAAGTTAGAATTGTTCAAACCATTGTATTCCCCATCGTCACGTACTGATGTGAGAGCTGGGCAATGAAAAAGGTAAATAAGAAGAAAATAAACTCATGTGAAATGTGCTGGAGAATAGTGCTGAGAATACTGTGGACGACCAAAAAGACAATCAAATGGGTCCTTGAACAGATCAGGCCTAAAATCTCCTTGGAAGCCAAGGTGATCAAATTGAGCCTATCATACTTTGGCCATATCATGGGAAGATAGGACTCATTAGAAAAGACAACAATGCTAGGAAATTAGAGGGTAGTAGAAAGAGAGGAAGGCTGCACATCAGATGGATGGACTCAATCAGGGAGGACATGGGTCTGCGTTTGCATAACCTGAGCAGAGCAATGGAGATGATATTGAAGACTTCTCATCCACAGGGTCACCATGAATTGGCGTTGACTTGAGGGCAATTAACAACAATAAAAGGTCATCTTTAGAGGAATAGTATAGTAAAGCAGACTTGATCCTGTAGTCAAAGAAAAAGGTTTAGACCAGGGGTAGGAAACCTAAGGCCTGGGGGCCCGATGAGCCCCCCCCCGAGGCCTTTGGACCGGCCCCAGGCCGATCCTGCCGCTTCTGCCGTCCCCAGCTGCTGCCGCCGCCCGCCATGATGATATTGATTATTGTTGTTATTACTTGTTCTTGGAGTTTTCTTGGCAAAATCTCCACAGGGGGTTTGCCATGGCTTTTCTGGGGCTGAGAGAGTGTGCATGCATATTTTTTTAATTTTTATTGATTGATTGATTGATTGTGCTTCGGCCCCCTAATTGTCTGAGGGGCAGCAACCTGGACCCCAGCTCAAAAAGGTTGCCTACCCCTGGTTTAGACTAAACATTCTCCCTTGCCTGTCTCTAGTCTTGGCATTATCTGGTCCTGTTTCAAGATCACTCTATCAAGTCATGAAATGTTGGAAAGTGATGTATACTGTGGTACAGAATTACAATTAATACATAATTACTGAAGAACAATGATGTATTGTGTCCCCACAAACTAAAAGGATGTTCCTTTTTGGGGTGCAAGGTAGTCAAGAACCACTTCATTTTGAGGTATCTCAAGAAGGGAAAGTGCAATTTAGAAATGATTATCAGGATTCATTTAAATT
Source organism: Phrynosoma blainvillii (assembly GCA_026167975.1). Classification (NCBI taxonomy): domain Eukaryota; kingdom Metazoa; phylum Chordata; class Lepidosauria; order Squamata; family Phrynosomatidae; genus Phrynosoma; species Phrynosoma blainvillii. The sequence goes on along the minus strand of JANUYF010000002.1, from coordinate 54,660,085 downwards.
TCACAGAAGGCATAGCCAGCTAGTTAATGTCTTATTTCGATCACCTCCAATAAATTTAATTCTTTAATTTGCACCTGCCCTCATAGAATAATAGAATCGAAGAGTTGGAAGAGACCACAAGGGCTATCCAGTCCAACCCCCCGACATGCAGGAGCTCACAATGAAAGCCCCCCTGATAGATGGCCATCCAGCTTCTGTTTATTTTTTCTATATAATTTTATTTTCAACGTTAAAAAAACACATTTATAACTAACATTGTAATATACAAACAAACATAATGTGCAAACATAACAACAACGAACTTTGTCTGTACATACATAACTACAACAACGAACTTTGACTGTACATACATAACTACTAACAAACACCTGAATTACTTCCTCACAGGTTGTAATCACCATGTTTTGTGTATTAGTCTTGATTTTCTCTTATAAAAAATAATCCTCAAGGCTTCAATTCTTGGTGCACTTATATTGTTTAGGTAAACTTGTCTCTAACTTTTACTTTAATCCATTATTTAACTCTTATTGCAGTTTATCATAACTGGAATTTGCTACATATATATGTACAACTATTGTATATAATATATCTGCAACTTATTCTAATTTACAATCAATCATTATTTTCTAATCACTTAATTTTCAGCTATTCCAAGCTTGACCATTTTCCAGTCCAGTATTTTTTTATTGGATACCATTCCTCATATATCCAGTCTATTGATTTGTCCTATATTAGGGCTGTTAAAATGTCAATGTCCCATTTATTCCTTTAACTTCACTAGCCATTCTTCAACAGAAAGTATTTGTCTGGTTTTCCAATATTTGGCATATAGAATTCTAGCAGTTGATATTATATATAACAGTATATCAGCTTCTGTTTAAAGACCTCCAAAGAAGACCTCTACTATACTCTGAGGGAGTGTGTTCCAGTTCCAAACCAGTGGATCCTTTTTAATTATAATTAATTGGTAGTAGTGCAAAAGTGAGAGCCAATGTAGGTTGGAGTGTTGGACTAGGACTCCCAAGAGACCAGGCTGCAAATACAATTCAGCTTGGAGACTCATTAGATGGCCTTTGGCAAGTCATACTCTTTCATCCTGAGAGGAGGGCAATGGAAAAGCCACTTTGAACAAATCTTGTCAAGCACACCCTGCAAGAGTCACATTAGGATTGCTGTTAAGTCAGGAAAGACTTGAAGGCATGCAACAAAAACCATGCAAGAGTAAACAATAGGTAGGTGGTAAAAGTTTTATTGATGATCCCTTTGTTTCTCATACACTTAAATGACAACTTTTGTACAGAAACAGTTTCAAAAATGTGGAGTGCTAATTAAAAAGTGAGCCAAGTGCAAATCAAGAGGTCACACCAAATTAATTTCTTCACTTCCACCTAGATCTTGCTTCCAAATTTTTGCAGTTTGCCTTCAAACTTACATCATTATCCAACCAACCTTCTTCTTCATGGTCTCTGTGACTCACACAAATACACAGTGCATCTCTTGGGACTTTTTAGAGCTATGCAATATGTGTTTAGGCAGTAGTCCCTTCCATCTGCTGTGTGTGTGTGTGAGAGACCAATGAATTTGCCACCTAAATCCTCCATTCCTTTTTGTCTGCCACAGCATCATCATTGATAGGAACAGTTCTTGAGCATTTCTTTTGGCTTTTTTGGATAGTGATAGTTGGTTATGGATTACCGTATTTCGTCCACTCTCTGTATTTTGGCTTCAGTATTTCGGCTTCTTGTTTTGGTTATTGGGCTGCGGACTTCCCTCACAGCTTTGTGACTTGGCTTTGGTCTTTTGGGCTCTACTCTGTCGAGTTGCATGTGCCCTCATAGCTACCACCTCTTCCTTCGAGAAATGCACTTCTTGTCAGGGTAAGATCATAGAGAAGGATGGACATTCTAAGTGCCTTTTGTGCCTGGGAGAAGAGTACAGCATAAGACCTTGTACGCATTGTCAGGCATCAGGCCAAAATTGCTCATCTCATCTTAAAGCACTCTTGTGGGAGAATGCCTTGAAAGCAGTGGACCACCCAGCTGAGAACAGGGCTTTGTATGTGAGCTCTGTTGAAATCTCCTCTCATTGTCTTTTTCACAACTCCATGTTTCACCAGAGCCCACCGAGGGATGGACTCACTCAGTGATGTGTTCCTCTTTGATTGGGGAGGTCACAATGTGTATGCTTTTCCTCTGTTTCCCTTGTCACCAGGATGATAGACAAAATACAGTGAGACAGGTCGAAGTGCATCCTGGTCACTCCTTACACCCTGGTTCATTCCTTTCTTCTACCTGTCCTGAGAAGAGTTCCTCCGACAGCCACCCCACCTGGATCTCCTTACCATTCCTGAAGGCAGGGTGAGGCAGACACTCAAGCTGACAGTGTGGAAGGTCTTTCTATAGCCTCATTATCTGTTTCTGTCAGGCATGTTCTTGAAGCAGCTCACAGACTTACCACCCAGTGTTCCCATATTTACAAGTGGAACATATTTCTTTCTTTTATATTGTCTCAAGGTATCTCTATGGCTCAAGTGCAGATTAGTCATATTGTGTAGTTTCTCATTTCCTTATCAGGCAGAATTTTTCCCTTTCATCAGTCAGATGCTACTTGTTGGCAGTCTTGTGGATCTTACAGAACATTGGCAAGCCTTCCTGTTTTCGACACCCTTTGGGTTAAGAGGCTTCTGAAGAGATATAAAAATCTCTGTTCATCTATTGCCCACTGGCGCCGTGAACTGGTTCCTTCCCGGCTGTCTAAGAAGCCCTTTGAACCAACGGCCTTGTGTAATCTATGGTTGCTTACCAGGAAGACACCCTTTTTTGGTGGCAGTAACATCAACAAGGAGGGCAAGAGAACTCTACCCCCTTAGGGTTAACCTTTCTTCTCTTCATTTCCATTGAGATAAAGTAGTCTTCAGGCCTGATATATCATTCTTCCCTAAGGTGGTTTCTGCTTTTCATTTCTACCAAGACATTGCGCTTCTTGCTTTTATGCAAAACCCTGCTTCTTACTCAAACATCCCTCCACTGTCTGGATGCATATCTAGATTCCTCTCCAGCTCTAGTTCCATAGTAAGGGTGCGTGTGTGTGTGTGTGGGGGAATTCTTACATAAGCAGTGGAAGGACTTTTTCTAATCTTAATAGTCATACAGGGGGCTTTGGGAGTAGTGGTTGTAGCATATCATTTGTGGACAGTTACTCACAATTAGGGTTGCCAGATTCCAGTCCCTTATATCTGGGCATCTAATTTGCTAATGGCACATATTATTAATTTGCATTCTGAATATCTAAATTCAACACATGAATCATTACACTTTTTCTACCATTATGTTTCAACCTCAGTAGCAGTAACAAACTAAGAGCTCTTTTTCTTCTTCTATGCCCACCCCACAGCTGTTGTGAAGAGAAGGAGGCTTCCAAGCAACCCCAGAGAGTAGAGGGACTTCCTTTAATCTCTTGAGGCTGTTTGGAAGCAAAGTTCCACCATGCTGCTTAGCTCTAGCTAAAGCCACCAACTTAAGATAGGTGTTCCTGTCTTTGACATTTAATATGAACCCTAAAGCTCTGTCTCCAAACAATGAGATGCATTATTGTATTTCTTTTTATTTCTGTGCCTTCAGTTCTAAAATCAAAGAAATGGCTTGCTAGAAAATTTGGGATTGAAATGCATTCTATAACCCTAATTTGGTATCTGCTTTGGCTTGTTTATTTAACATATGTACAGTTGGCTCTCCATATTCACTGGTTCTCTCAATCTATGGATTCAACCCTTCACGGCTTGAAAATATTCAATAGGAATATATAAATTCCAAAAAGCAAACTTTTATTTTTGCCATTTATATAGAACACCATTTTATTGAAGCATTGTATTTAATGAGACTTGAGCATCCACGGATTTTGTTATCCACGGAGGGTCCTGGAACCAAACCCCAGCAGATACGAAGGACCTACTGTAGTAAACAAACTAAGAGTATGCCATCTTAATATTTCAGTGCTATATAAATTTATTAAAATGTTATAAGAATAGTTTTTCTAATGGCCAGAATTGAGCAATTTGGGCAAAGTGAGCAATTTGTCAGATTTATTTGCCTGGGTACTATAATTATGGTGACAACACCTGATCCTCATTATTCTGGCAACAAGTGACTGAAGTGATAAGGACTGGACCCAGGGATGCTTTTACATTTCAGTATTGCTTGTGGTAATTAACTCATATTCAAAAGATTTGGAATTACTGGAAGCTGATCCAATTATCCCCTAGGACAGGGGTAGGCAACCTTTTTGACCCGGGGGCCGGGTTGCTGTCCCTCAGACAATTGGGGGGCCAAAGCACCAAAAATAAATAAATAAATAAATTAAAAAAAAATTAGAAAAATTTTAAAAATATGCATGCACACTCTCTCAGCCCCAGAAAAGCCATGGCAAACCTCCTGTGGAGATTTTGCCAAGAAAACCCCAAGAACAAGTAATAACAACAATAATCAATATCATCATGGCGGGCGGCGGGGGTGGCGGCAGTGGTGGCGGCAGGATCGGCCTGGGGCTGATCCAAAGGCCTCGGGGGGCCGCATCTGGCCCCTGGGCCTTAGGTTGCCTACCCCTGCCGTAGGAGAATACTTGCTCAGTTCTTTTTCCTGAGCAGTATGAGCAAGAAGGGATCCCAGATTAAAGAGAAGCAGGACTTGATCTTAGAGAATGGAAGTTATTTACTCTGCAATATTTCTGTTAAGTCATTCATCTTTAACAGTTTAAAACAATATAGTTTTAACAGAAATATAGAAAGGGGTGGGATAATTTTGCAGAAGTCCTTGGCTTCTTTAAAAATGACAAATGTACAAGTTAAACATATGAATGTTCACTTAGAAGTATAGATGTAAAAATTCTGGCCACTTTGAAACCATGGGTGTCAACTTTTCTCCCCTGTGTTTGGCGGGGTGAAGGGAACTGAACCTTTGGGGGAAAAAGAAAAATGGGCAATACTTTTTAAAAAGCACCTTTATAGGTCTAAACCACTTTGTTAAACTGTGTTTTGGAAAACTTGGTTTGCTCATTAAATCATCACCTTTACAGTAAAAGACCAAAACAACATGGTATGTGGGGGGAAATGTTAATGAATAATTTGGAGCTTAACATAAAACATATTCTTGCAGGAGACCTTCTTAAAAATATGAAATGGAGGGGGGGGTATGACAGTAGCTCAGGAGGGAGCCTCAAGTTAAAAGTTAAAGAAATCAACCTTAATATAGTCAGATAATTTCAGCAAACTCTTAAATGGGATCACTGAGATGATTGGCTTCACACCAGCCATGCTGCTGGGTTTTCAGCCAAGTGTACTTTTAAAAAAATAAGTTAAAAATAAGATGGCATGGACAATCTTAACTTTAGTATTCAGTGATACATCTTTACACTTCAGGATTTTGTCTAAGCCCTTCATACTTGCCCTTCCAAGTCCTAGTCTTGTTCTAATTTCTTGACTGCAGTCTCCATTCTGATTAGTGATTGAACCAGGGTATGGGAAATCTTGAACTATTTCAGTGTCTTTATCATATGCTTTAAAGTTATGTAAATAATCTGTAGTCATTATTTTTGTTTTTTTAAAGTTCAGTTGTAAACCTGCCTTTGCACTTTCTTCTTTGACCTTCTTTGGTAATCATTCTAAGGGCCTTTGCAGACTGCCAGAAATAGTGCAAATTGAGTCCACTTTAAATTGAGGCACTCCCCTGGCTCAGTGCTAGGGAATTATGGGAACTGTAATTTATTGTGGCACCAGAGCTCTCTGACAGAGAAGGCTCAATGTCTCAGGAAAAAAAAATACAATTCCCATGATTCCCTAGCACTGAGCCAGGGCAGTGCCTCAATTTAAAGTGGACTCAATTTGCACTATTTCTGGCAGTCTGCAAAGGCCCTAAGTGTTGGCTATTTTCTGCTAGTAGTATGGTGCCATCTGCATATCTTAAATTGTTGATGTTTCTTTCTCCAGTTTTCACATCTCCTTCCTCCTAATCTAATCTTGGTTTACATATGACATGTTCAGTATATAGGTTGAACAGATGGGTGATAAAAGGCAGCCTTTTCTGATCCTCTTGCCAATTGGAAACCATTAGTTTCTTTATATTATGTCCTGATGGTAGCCTCTTTTCCTGACCATAAGTTACACATTATGACAATCAAATTTTGTTTCAGAGCAATCCATAGTTTTCGATGATCAGATTTTCTTCTAAAATTCTTTGGTGAGCTCTATTAACCAATATATGTTTGCAGCATGATCCCTACTGTTTCATCTGACATTTCACACTCCACATATGGTAAAGGTTTTTGTTGTAGCATTTTGAGCATCACTTTGCTTGCATGGGAAATTAATACAATGGTCTTATGGTTACTAGAATCCTTTTTGTCTCCTTTCTTGAGGATTGGAATGTATATTGTTTCTAATCTGTGGGCCATTGTTTCATTTACCGTATTTGTTGACAGAGTAGATTATTTCTATGTAGCTTGAAGCAGTTCTATTGGTATGCCATTATTGCTGGTGAATTATTTCTGCCAAGTGCTCTGAATGCAGCTTCGCCTTCACTTTCTAAAGTTATAGGTTCATCTTCAAATGTTTTTTTCCTTGAATGAATGTCAATTTTTCATCTCTTTTATATAGTTCTTCAGTATACAGTGGGCTTTTAGTATCTTCCAGAACTTGGTTCTAGCCCTCAGGGAGATGCCAATATCCATGGGCACTCAAGTCCCCATGGCATAGTAAGATGGTGTCCCCTATATAAAATGGAAAAATCAAGGTTTGCTTTTGGGATTTTTGGGGGGGAATATTTTCAAACCATGAATGGTTGAATCTGTGGATGCAGAATCCATGAATACAAAGGGGCAACTGTATTGTTTCCATCAGCTTTTTATTTTGACTTAGGGCCTTTACAGACTGCCAGAAATAATGCAGCTTGAGTCCACTTTAACTGTCCTGGCTCAGTGCTAGGGAATCATGGGAACTGTAGTTTACTGTGGCACCAGAGCTCTCTGACAGAGAAGGTTTAATGTCTCATAAAAAACTACAATTCTCATGATTCCCTAGCACTGAGCCAGGACAGTTAAAGTGGACTCAAGCTGCATTATTTCTGGCAGTCTGTAAAGGCTCTTAGTTATATAATGTGTTCCCCTGCCGGTTGTAGAGCATCTCTATTCTTTGTTTAAATTTCCCTTTAATTTCTGAGATCTCTCTGAAGAGGTCTCTTTTTCCCCTCCTTTTTTATTATTATTTTCTGTTTCTTGGCATTGCTTATTATAGTAGCTCTTCTTGTCCCTGCATACAAGTTGCTGAACAGTTGCATTCAGAGTTCTGACTCTATTTGTGTCACCTGTGACTTTTACTTCTTGTCTGTTTTTAACTGCTTGAAGAGTGGTTAGGCTGGCACCATCCTCCATAATTTTCATGTTTCCTATCTGTAGCCTGTGCTCTAAGACTGATATGAAGAAAAACTGTGTAGGAAATTCAATTTAATTTTTAAAAAATCATTATGAAGGGAAGAGTTTCTATGAGACTATTTTATTTTAACCTTAGAGAAATTCAAAAGGAAAAACACCTTGTTTTTCTAATAGGAGAAGGGAGGATTTTTTTATTTTTATACTCTTATTTAAATCTCTTTCAAACACAACAACTGCAATTGATTTCTTTTGTCAGGTTTGGGAATGAGATTGTTTCTCTTGCACAAAATAGCATAAATAGGATATTGGAGAGCAATTTCCAGTATAGTCTTGCACACATGTACCCAAGTGTATTTTATTTAGAGTGTTTGCCTTGGGGTTGCCATAAGTTAGAAATGACTTGAAGGCAAACAACACAAACACACATTTTTATTTAAAATGTTTCTGTACTGCTTCCCAGCCCACAAAGGCTCCTGAGGCAATGAACAAAAACAAAACAATGCAAAAATAAAAACATTTTCAAACACATTGCTTCCCCAGGCTCTACTTTCAAGATGGAGTCCATGTCAGAATGAATCTGAGTGATTTTTCTCTGCAAAGTTTTATCAAATTCATCACAGCACTTTTCTGAGGGTTTCTCTTCAGAGGTCTGAGGTGCAGCATGTAATAATAGCCCTAATCCAGTGATGGCGAACCTTTTAGAGACCGAGTGTCCAAACTGCAACCCAAAAACCACTTATTTATCGCGAAGTGTCACATCCCTCTGGCTTTCTAGTAACGATCTCTGGCGAACTCTGTGCTGGGCGATGATGCGTATGCCCACAGAGAGGGCTCTGAGTGTTCTCTCTGGCATGCGTGCCATAGGTTCCCACCACTACTCTAATCTAATAGCGACAGCAAATAATTATTTCTTTGGTGCAATCTTTGTTGTGTAGTAGGTTTTAAAGTGGGTCCTAACTCTGCTCAATTGGATATATCCTGAGCCTTTCTCCACTGTTGCTCTAGTCATTTACCCAAGCACTTCATTGCCCTGAGCTGTTCAGAAAACCAAGGAGCCTGTTAACCTAATTACTGTACTTTAATATCACTTGGGACCAGAAACCATTGTCCAGCTGTACACGTTAAGAAAGTGCAGTTTATAGGGAGATGCAGTGACACTCTGCATAGTCATTGTTGTGAAGGCTGGACTTTCATTTCTTTGAGATCCACTAGCTCTGTTCTGCGTTTTCCAGGTTTGAGAGTAACTTCAGGTATTGTAAGAACAATCTCTATGGACAACTTCTGCACCAGCAAACATGGCCAACATATTCACAGTAAGGATTTTCAGATAGCAAGTTTTCAGATAGCAAGTTCCTGTTGGCATGCCAAAAGGAGTCAGGAGCTGCCTCAGTTCCTGCCTTGTGGTGAGAAATTTTGGACATCATGCTGCTCTTTCCAGTAAGATTTATTATCAGGAAATACATATAAGAGTACAACCATAGTTAACATAGGGCCTAAGCAGACTGCCAGAAATAGTGCACATTAAATTGAGGCACTGCCCTGGCTCAGTGCTAGGGAATCATGGGAACTGTAATTTATTGTGGCACCAGAGCTCTCTGACAGAGAAGGCTCAATGTCTCAGAAAAAAATACAATTCCCATGACTCCTTAGCACTGAGCCAGGGCAGTGCCTCAATTTAATGTGCACTATTTCTGGCAGTCTGCTTAGGCCTATAGTTAACAAGCTAATACCCCCTCCCCTGAGTCTTATGAATCGATCAAATTCTGTGCTCTCTTCCAATCATTTTTCACCACATTTTAAAAAAGGAAGCATTGGTTCTTTTGGAAGAAACATGACTGAACACTGAATGTAGCACATCATTTTTGTCTAACTTGATATACGTTGGTTTAGAACCACAGTAATAGGTGCTACATAGTCTTGATTGGTTTTGCTTGCCTGCTATGTGGTTTGTCTACGTTGCTTGCCTTCTTTGAACCACTAAAACTTCTAACCCAGAATTACAGGGTTGGCAATTACTGCTCCCGCAACTTGTATTCTTTATGGTTCATCAGTACTCTTCAGGCTTCTGGAACTTTTATTGCCCTCTAATAGGACATTACTCAACAGTGAAGGTATTTGGAATTGTTATAAGCTGTGGTTTGTACCAATCATAGTTTAAAATGCAAACCATGATTTCACATTCTAAGTCTGTGTTGGTGAACGCATGACACACGTGCCAGAAATGGCATAGGGGGCACCTGCAATTGTTCAAGATTCCTTTCATTCTTTTGGCTTGGCTTACCATTGGCTGGAGGAAGTGTGGGCAGGGAGTTTGAAAATCCCAGTGGCTAGGAAGGGCTGTTTCCTTCCTCCAAGCACCCATGCTTCCAGGGCCCTGGAGGAACCTCGCTGGCCTCAGATGCTGCTGTCACTGCCTCTGGAGGGAAGGCTTGAAACCTGGGCAGGAATTCAGAGCTTCTGTGGTTTTTAATTGCTTGTTGTTGATGTTGTTGTTGTTGTTGGTCAACATATGGTGACCTTAAGGCAAACTCATGGGGTTTTCTTGGCAAGATTTGTTCAGAGGGGATTTTTTGTCATTGCCTTCCCCTGAGACTGAGAGTGTGTTACTTGCCCAAGGTTACCCGATGGGTTTCCATGGCTGATTGGGGATTCAAGTACTTGGGAAAGGAAGGGAGGCTATCCCTCCAATTTCTTGGAGGACTGAGAGGACATGGGGAAGGATGACCTCCACGTCCTTGGAGAACTCGGAGGGCATGGGGATGGGAGGAAGGCTGTTCTCCGAGTTGGAGTCCTGGGGGAGTCCTTGGAGGACTCAGAGGGCATGGGGGAGGAAGGGAGGCTGAACCCACTGAGGTCTTGGAGGGCAACCTCCCTTTCTCCTCCCATGCCATCTGTGTCCTCCACAGACTCGGAAAGCTGGGAGAGCTGCCCTTTTGGCCTTGCCCCCGGAAGCCCACCTCCCACACCACGCTCAAAACACTGCACCACGTTGGATCTTTGTATTAAATATTTGTTGTTGTTGTGTACCTCCAAGTTGTTTCCAACTTATGGCTACAGTCTTTGCCTCCAGGCTGCAGGGACGCTGCTCCTGCCGAGAGTGTGCTTATTTGGCCCATCCTTGATGCCAACAACGGTGTGTATGGGGTGTGTATAATGTATCTCTTGGTGTGTGGGTGTGTATGTGTATGTTTCTCTCTTCCTCTGTGTACAGATACATGTGTGTAAATAGATATATGTGTGTATATGCATGTATGCTTGTGTGTCTGTATATATGTGTGGGTGGAGGTGGATATAAATGTATGTGTGTGCATATGGGTGGTTGGGTATATATGCGTGTGGTGTGTGAATGCGTGGTGTGTGTGTGTGTGTTTGTATACATACATATATATAATATAGGAGGCAGACTCTGCCCCACTAAGTCCAAGAGGGAGCTGTAAAGAGTTGTTGTTGTTGTGTAGTTGTGTGCCCTTAAGTCCTTTCACGAATAAGTGGCAACCCTATAGTGGGGTTTTCTTGGCCATTTTCTTTAGAGGAGGTTTGCCCTTGCCTTTCCCAGTGGAGAGGGTGAGATCCTCCTTAGACTGAGATGCTCCTCCCATCTTGATCCTAGAGGCAGGAAATATAAAACAAAATACCTCCCTGCCCTCAAGTGGGAGGGGCAACCCAGGAAAGGTCAGTTGTTTTCTTGCCTTGCTCCTAACAGGACATGGACTGATCTCTCTCTTCATTTTTCTTCTTAGATCTTCCAACTCTCTACTTACCATGGACAACCCTTATGCAGAACCATCTGCCCCAGCCATTGACCTCAACTTTGGTGGGAGTGCAGTTAGCTACAGAACTGGGGCCAGTGGTGGGTGTGGGTGCCTGGCCAATAGAGGGGTTTCTTCTCCAGGCTGATGAGGGTCAATGCCACCACCTAAGCCATTTTGGGTCAGGTACCAGGGAGGCATCAGCTGCATTGGATCTTGGGGTCGTGAGTATAGAGGGCCTCTCCAATCCACCCCAGCCCCCCCCACCCCCAGAGTAGGCTGTAGTTTTCTGAGTGCTCCTTGCCAAGGAGGTTCCCCCACTTCCTCTGAGCCCAGGACAACTAGCTAGAGGGGATGTGGATGAAGCCGGATGGAGCTCTGTCACACAACCAGACCAGTAGGTGGGGGGACTTGGACTCTGGTACCGCCTCCCTGGCTGTCCTCGCAGAACAGAGCCACTGGGAATCCGGTCGAGGTGGCCTCAGCCCCCTGGCCCCTCTTTTCCTTCTCTTGACACCATTCAGATTATCACACCGGAGATCTCCCCTGGTACAGCATGGCAGGTGGGGATAGGGGCCACCATCTTGAATGCGGTGATAGCGACCACTATCTTGGCCTCCTTGGTGGTGGCCACCATCTTGGATGTGGGCATGGGAGCTACCATCTTGCCTGTGATAGCTGAGCCTTCCTCCCCTGTCATGTAGAGGAGGCCTTGCAGAGGGGCCTGCCATCATGGTTGCCCACATGGGCGCAGCCATCTTGACTCCATTGATGAGAGTTTGCTTGCAAGGGCCCCCTGGCAACCACTGCCTGGCGGATCCACCGGCCGCCACAACGGGAACCAGGGACTCCACTAACCAGGTAGGGGCTGGAGTTCAAGCCCAAAATGACCAACAAGATCCCCAGGGCATCTCCACTGCCACAAAAACTACCAGAGCAGATGAAGGGGGGACGGGCTTTCACTCCATACTTGGACTTCATAATGTTCAGAGACTCCCTCAACCCTGTCTTGGTGGAGGACAAAGAGAAAAAGAAACCACTACCCACCGCTAAAGGAGGGGATGATAGGAGGCATTCAGAAGCCAAATACCACTCCTTTCGTTCCTCCAGATACTCCTATTCAGCTCTTCTTCCTTTCAATCAAGGGACTCTAGACCTTCTAAATAACGTTGGGAGAACTTCAAGTCATAGCCAAAGTTCCAAGACCACCTCCTCACCATCAGCAGGAAGGGAGCAGCACAAAAACAACCAAGCCTGATGGGACGCTGCCAGCCTTTTTAAAGCTGTTTAAGGTGGTAATAAGACAGATCTTGTCCGGCAGGCCATTCAGTAATCTGGGAGCGGTTGCTGAAAAGGCCCCCTGGGTGGTTGCCAACAGTCTAGTATTTATAGGTTGCAGCAGATTCCTCCGAGAGAATCTGAGTGTGCGGGGTGGATTGTACGGAAGGGGACAGTCCCGGAGATAGGTTGGACCCAAGCTATTTAGGGCTTAAAAGGTAATAACCAACACCTTGTACTGTGTTCGGAAACTAATGGGCAGCCAGTGAAATGATTTTAAAATGGGCATAATATGGTCTCTTCTTGTTGTTCTTGAGACCAACCTGGCTGCCATATTCTGTACTAATTGGAGTTTGCGGACCAAGCACGAAGGTAGCCCCATGTAGAGCGCATTACAGAATTCAAGATGGGAGGTTACTAGCGCGTGTACCACAGTTTCAAGGTCCCTAGCTTCCAGGAAAGGGTGCAGCTGGCGTATCAGCCGAAGCTGATAACAGGCACTCCTAACCGTCACATTTACCTGATTTATCATCTGGAGCGACGGATCCAGGAGCACCCCCAGACTGCGAACACAGTCCTTAGAGGAGACTGTGACCCCATCCAGGACTGGAGGTTGTTTCCCAATACCTGGTTTTGGGGTATTAAGTAATACCTTAAGTAATACCTGTATTGTGATACCATTTTAGCATGGCCAGCATTTGTGTTTTCCCACTATTCTTTATCGAACATGATGATGTAGAAATTAGGGAATGTAGAAGAAAGAAGACATCAACAGATTGAACTGTAGATTGTGCATTGTATAGATCCGATGCTTCAACTGGTCAGAGATGGCCATTGTCTCAGCAGACAGGCAGACTTGCAAGATGGAGGCATCATATTCAGCAGTGAAGAAAGGTGTCAAGGATATCACTTTACAATTTGTCTTTCTTCTGTTGGTTGGTATGCATGTGGGATCAAACTTTGCCTCTCTAGATCTTCTATACTACACTTCTGAGCATTTTTCACTATTGGTTATTCTTGGTAGGGTTGATGGGAGTTACAGATCAGCAATATCTGGAAGGTCACACTTTGGCAACCACTACTGTAGACAAAAGCCTGGCTGTAACTCCAGAGATATTTCTGTTGCCATAGAAAAGGCATCTAGACTTCTGAATTTGCTTTGAATACTAAGACATTATATGCCATATCTTATCTCCCCCTAAAAACAAGTTTGGACTCCATTTTTATTTTTCACTTGTATCCTCATCTTCCTCCATGGAGGTTTGAGCAGTGTGTGTAGTTCTCCCTTTTATCCCCAATTTTATCTTTATAACAATCTTGTGAAATAGGTTAAGCTAAGAGGTGGTGACCGAATGGAGATTTGATTCCAGGTTGCTGATTCTAGTCTAACCTGTTAATCCATATAGTGTTCTGGATTATGGTTTATTATTTTGTGGGAAAATATTGTTCTGACGTTTAAACCATATTTATAGCAGCAATGAGGCACAGAAAATTTTCCATAATGGAAGATAGTCCATAATGTTATATTTTTCTGTGGAAAACATTCCTTTTCTAAAAATGCATTGTTTCATAAAATTAATAACATACGAATGAGTATTATACTATAGTAGTTGAACCAAACAGGTTTTTTTAAAAAACAACTGCATGGAAAAATACATTAAATATACATGTGGCACTCTAGACATGCAGAAATTAGTATGTTATAATATTTTTCAGTTTCTTAATTTCTCCTGAAAATATAAATTGTTTTGTATACTAATGAGTGGTAAATATTTTAAGATGTTATAATTTCAATAAAATAATTTGGAAAGTGAACTTGAACCCCCCCCCCCCCCAATAACATTTTTGGTTTTATTATGTATGTTTTATTACTTTTTTGGAAAATATTTCAGTTGAGAAACCTCAGACTTTGGGGAAAACATTTCTTATATACCATGTAAAATCTATATGACATAGTTTTTGTTAACTATCAGTCAAGCATTCCAACCATTAGGGGATTTTAATTGGGGGTGTGTGTCCTGATTCATATCTACCTAGAAACCCCCCAAAAGTGATTATTGGCATGGCCTTTGCGGAATATTTTTTTAGATATAATCATTGTGTTCACTTCTGTAGTGTCTAGGCATGTATATGCAGTGAAGCTGAGTGTGCAGGCTGAAAACCCTTTGAGTGAAGGTATGCTTCTGGACCCAGAGATAGAAATTATCCATTTGCTATACATAAAATATAAAAAAATCACTTTAGTTTTTTTTAAATGTCTTATCTTGTTTTTGTCCTTTTCTAGACAAATGTATACATAGTGGTATAAGTTTCTGTTTTTAGAACAGAAAAATTGAGGGAGACGTGTGTGTGTGTGTGTGTGTGTGTGTATATATATATATATATATATATATATGCAAGAAACACAGTTTTTCCTGAAGAAACATTGCTGTACTGCTAAACAGGAGTTTAAAAATTCAGATAAGCAGTTGGGGGAACAAGGTGATGCCGTCTATCTTTTCTTCCAACTTTTACATATATTTATCACATTAACAAAACAAGGAGTTCCTGTAATATGTTTCCTGTTTTCTACTGATTGTGCAAATACTCTGGTCACTTGATAAGTGCTTGCACAGCTATTTTTCTTTCCATGCTAGCTTTAGGTTTAACAGAGTTTATTGTGTAGATTGTGATATCTCAGTATAAACATTTATTTATTTCATAATTGTAGCCCCCACCCAGTTTCGTAGTGCGTTGAGAGGATGAAAATATATCTTTGTTCATTCATTTTCACACTAAGATTCTGCCTACATAGGGTCTTCTGTAGGCATTATACATGCTCATGCACTACACATGATCTCTGTAGGGCACATGACATCAGTGTGAACCATCTGACTGCATGACAGAAGTTGAAAATATTGGGCAATATATCTTCACAGAACACCACATTGCATAGCATAGTTTCTTATTTTCTAATTCGTGGTGTATTGAGGTGCTGATTCAATACTTGGAATTCTCTGTGGATGAGAAACTGTTAGTGACATAAGATGGAAGGGAAGTTAGAAAGAAAAGAAGCAAACAACATTATTAAACTTGACTTTTCATTCTAAATTAAAGTGTTCTAGTACCTAATGGTACTAGAATTTTTCCCCCCTAATTTTTAAAAAGCATACCAGCTTTCTCCTAAAGACCTAAGGCATCTGGCAGACTTCTTACAGCCATCATCACTACTGCCAGACAAAAACTTGATCTGTTTTGGGAACATGGAAGATTCAACACTATAACTCTGTTTTCATTCTTGGCTTACCCCATTTTTCCGGCATATAAGACGACTGGGCGTATAAGACGACCCCAACTTTTCCAGTTAAAATATAGAATTTGGGATATATTCACCGTATAAGACTACCCCCTCTCCCAATGCACACCAAATAAAAATTAAAAAACATCAGATTTGATTTCAATATGGTAATTTTAATTCAAATGCTTATGACATGCAGGTACTTAGCAGGAAAACTGTCACTTATAAACACAACAAATTACAGCTGCTATGTTCCCTTGTGTGTTTTGGACCTTACTTTTTAAAAAATAGTCCAGATTTAAATGCTGCTTTAAAAATTATTTCTATCTCCCATCTATGAGATGGTTGGGTGGAAATGAGAAAGTGTTGGGAGGAAGGACTGCCAATATACTAGGTGATACATTCTGCGGTATGTACAATTTGCAGCCAAGTAAGTGACCCTGGGCATGTCACACACTCTCAGCCTCAGAGGATGGTAATGGCAACCCCCATTTGAAGAAACCCCCATTTGAAGAAACATGCCAAGAAAACCCCAATAAGGTTGCCTTAGGGTTGCCATAAGTCGGAAAGGACTTGAAGACACATTAGAACAACAAAAAAGTCTGCAATTGTTTCATAGGTAGTACATGGGAATAGGAATCAGCATGATGTAGTGGTTTGAATGTTGGACTACCACTCTGGAGATCTGGGTTTGATTCCAGTTCAAAAGATAAACTTTTCCAGTTCAAAAGATAAAGCTAAAAGAATTAGTTTTCTGTCACCAAAAGTTTCCAGAAAAAGATGAAAGTTGGCCAGGGTTGAGTAAATTTAAGGGCACTGATTTGGAGAAAGTAAGAGAATGTGTGAATAAAGAAGAATAGGAAGAGAGCAAGGAATCAAACTGAAATCTTTAAAGGAATATTGTTAGGAAGCACAGTCTAATATAAATAGTGTGGTTCTTGATAAATAAAACAATTGGTGTGTAATCCTTCGTTTGGGTGTGTGCCTTAGTCTCTGCTTTGTATGCAGAAGGTCCCAGGTACAATTCCTTTGGTCTTGAAGTAAGACCGAAAAATAAAATCATGCTAGAAACCCTGAAGAACAGATGACACTCACTGTCAACAGTCCTGAGCTAAATGGACCAGTGGTCTGATTAAGTATAAGACAGCTTCCTGTGTCCCATTGCAAAATGCATAGGTTTCATTAATTTTGTTTTGCATAACTGGGACCTGCAAGTGCCTTTCCACACAAAGGTTGTCTTCAGTTCAGTAGAAGAGCATGAACAAATGGCAATAAAAACAAATGAGGCCGCCTGACTCACTGGGACGGCCTTGTTGCCGGGGGGGCGGGGGGAGCCGCCTGCCATTTGGCACTGGGTCGCCCGGTGTCAGTGCCAGCGCCAGCCTGATGGGCCTTGCACTGGGCTGACTGGGCTACCATTGGCTCTTTGGGCTTGGGAGGGCGGTGCTTCCAGCAATGGGACTACAACTGCCAATGGCGCCATGGGCAGAAGTGCCGTCCTATTGGTTGGCGACAGGGTAAAGAACACTGGGGATTGGCTAGGAGGCCAGAAGGGGTGGGAGCTTCTGGGCCTCCTGGCTTTTCATTGGTACAGGGGCCCATAAAAGGCCACGTGGTGCAGGCGGACGGTGCCATTCTTAGCTTGGAATTGGTTACAGGCCTAATGTAACATAGCTCCAGTACATTTGTTGCATAAAACCTGTTACTAGCAAATATGCACAGCAAGCTTGCAGAACAGCACTAATTGAGTGAACTCTTTCTGCACTGGTTTCTTTGTATCCAACCCTATATAGCTTGACCACCACCACCACTGTGGTTAAATTGTAATGGTTTTTGTTTTAATCTTAGGGGGAAAGGAACAATGGCTTTGATGTCCTCTATCATAATATGAAGCATGGACACGTATCTACAAAAGAACTAGCAGATTTTATAAGAGAAAGGTAAGTATCTCTTTTGTCTCCTTATTCTGCCATTAAAATGTTTGAATGCTTTAAAAGTGTGATATAATAACATTGTCCAATATTGCACTACACTATTATAGTACTATGATTCTACTTTAACTGCTATGGCTACCTCCTGTGGAATCTTAGGATTTGCAGTTTAGGGAGGGGCATTTAAAATTCTCAGCCAGAGAACACAGGCCTCACTAAATTACAAACCCTAGAATGCCACAGGAGGCAGCCTTAGTTACATCTCATTTGGATTACTGTAAAACACTCTACCTGGAGCTGCCTTTGAAGAGTGCTTGGAAACTTCAGCTGGTCCAAAGAGCTGCAGCCAAAGTGTTAACTAGGGCAAGTTACAGAGACCATACCGAGACCACACAGTGCCACTGATGAAACAGTTCCAATGGCTGCCAGTTTGTTTCTGCACACAATTCAAAGTGCTGGTTATGACCTATAAAGCCCTATATGGTGCATGTCTAGGCTATTTGGCAGTCGGTATCTCCCTTTATGAGCCAGCCTGGGCTATGAGATCATCAAGAGAAGCCCTTCTCTCAGTCCTACTACCATCACAGGCATAGTTGGTGGGGATATTAGAGAGGGCCTTCTTAGGGGCTGCCCCTAGATGCTTGAATTTCTTTTTGCCAGGAGGCCAAAATGCTCCCCGTCTCCCTTATCCTTCTGTCAGCCCGCTTAAGATATTTTTATTCAGACAGGCTTTTAAAACAGAAAATCTTTTAAAGAACGGGCTGGGCGGTATTGTACTGTTTTAAAGTGTATAGTTTTACCATTTTTATCTTTTTAAACTGTATTTTATTCTCTTAATGAGTGAGAAGTTTTAATATTAATTTTTAAAATTTAATTCTGTTTTAATGCTCACTTTTAAATTTTTTAACTGCACTGTTCTTTTAAATTGCAAGTCATTCTTGAGTCCCAATTTTGGGGAAAAAAACTGGTATCATCATCATCCTGATGGGCGACTTTAATGTTAGACTTAGGCATAATAATGAGGTTCTTTTCTCTTCCTGAGCTTGAATTCTGCAAGAAATGGAGGATTATATTCTTAAGAATGATAGGCACTCCAAAGATTTTGGGATCAATTATGCTGGGATATGGGATGCAGTGGCTCAAGTGGTTAAAACACTGACTGTTGATTGCAAGATCGGCAGGTTGGCAGTTCAAGGCCTAGGTGCTGCATGACAGGATGAGCTTCTATCACTAGTCCCAGCTTCTGCCAACCTATCAGTTCAAAAGCATGCAAATGCAAGTAGATAAATAGGTACCACTTAAGTGGGAAGGTAAACAGCGTTTTGTGCAATCATGCTGGCTACATGATCACAGAGTTGTCTCTGACAGCGCTAGCTCTTTGGCTTAGTAAAGGAGATGAGCACCGCCCCCTTCGTTTGGACACAACTTGACAACCTTGTCAACGGGGAATACCTTTACCTTTTTTTACCTTTATGTTTTGCTTTAAGAATACTCAGTGGGAATTTGCTTTTTGAGCCATGTGGTGAATATACATATATATTCTGACATGGCAGCTTTATTATGGAATTGCCCCAAGAAAAAGTTATCTATATAATTCTCACTCCCGGTTGTACACTTACTTGGTGCAAGTCTTTCAGGATTATTAAAATTCTATGAAGATATTTACAAGCCTGTGTATACATCATTTATAGTTCAGAGAACTAAACAGAGGACTAAAAGGCTCCTCATTCACAAAAGTTTTTACTAAGAGGCCAAAGACCACTTCCTGAAACTGTTTATGTTTTACATTGAACGTTAATTAGGAAAGCCTTAATGACAGACTTAATGAGTATGTTGTAGCAACAGTGAATCAGTATTTGGAACTCAGCCAAGGAAAGATGGGCAAGAAGATTACAAGTAGTGAACTGTAAACTGTCATGTGGCTGTCCTTATTATCACATATAGTACTACATACAATATTGACACCATCATTAGCAAAGTACAAATGAAGCCTTTTATATATCATGAACCATATTCAATTTTCACATAAAACTATTAAGTACTGAAAACACACCCACACCTGTCCCTAGCATAAAATGATCCTATACTTTCCTACAGCAGGTTCCTTCTTTAAAACTGATATAACTGAATTGAAGATTCTTTGTGTGTTGGTCCACCATCTTTTTTCCACCTAAGGATTTCTTTTTGTTTATACTGTTTTCTACCTTATATGTTAAGAAACAACATATGATTTATTGAAGCAAATTAATGGGAATTCTGGAGCCTGCAGGTTGTACTTAGCTTTTTGGAAGGATCCAGTGCAGTTCTCTGGACCCCTAACACTCTTCCAAGCTCCTAGCTCTCCCTACTCAAAAAATCACTGAAAAACATTCACAGAAACTTTAAAATTCCATGAAAAGGTCTAGAAGACTGTTGGGGGGAGAGGCATCCCAAAACAGCAAAATCCGCCCCTTAGAAGAGGCCTGGCAAAGCACTTGAGAGTATTGTAACATCATTTCTTTTGGGTCAGATTGGTGGCCAACAGTGCACTGTGGCTCAAAGGAAAAGCCAGAAATGCGATGGTGTGGCCTTCTAGGTTCTGAATCAAGGCCCAACCTCACCCCTGTTGCTGGGTTTTAAAATGTAGTACATTGCACAGGTCAGGTGCTGGTCCTTTGATCTACTAAGGGTAACAGTCGTGTTTAAGTTAATAAAAATTACTACTACTACTACTACTACTACTAATAATAATAATAATAATAAAATTTCTTTATACCCCGCCCCTCTGTCAACAATTGGGGTGGCTAACAACAGTTAAAATTCCATACAATATGTAAAATACAACCCTTGTCCCACCCTCCCCTTAAAAAATAGTTAACCCTTGATTTTCTTGGGCCTTTTATTTCATTTTCATTATTGGCACGAGATTTAGTGGGGTACTTTTACCCTTTTAATAATTATAGAGGCATTTTTGCACCAGGGCTTTGTTATTTCTTACATTATTGTTTTTGAATTTAAAATTTATAGACAGCCTTGGTTTATGAATTTTCATTTTACCTTTTTCTGCATTTGCAGTTTCTTCAGTGGGGTAAATGTTACCCTTTTAGTTATTTGGCCTTGTTTTGAACTATAAGTGCTTTTTAAGCACATTGTTATTCTTTTATAAATTCAGCCCTAGATTTTTTGTGCCTTTTATTTCATTTTCATCATTGGCACGTGATTTAGTGGGGTACTTTTACCCTTTTAGTAATTATAGAGGCTTTTCCGCTCCAGGGTTTAGTTATTTCTTATATTTTTGTTTTTGAAGATAGGAGGGCTATTGTTCGATTTTATTCTTTTGGCACAACCCCTTTCTTTGGTTTTTTGGTTCACGTCTTGGTTTTTGCCTTGGGAACTTTTGTTGGTTTTTTACATTCTTTATCAAACCAGAGGACAATCCCTTTACATCTAAATTTTGGGGCCTCCTCTTCTAGTACAGAGATGAGCTGAGAATAATTTCCTATTGCACCATGGGTTGCAATAATATGATATTTAAACCGAATGCACAGCATTCAGTTTAAGATTACTGAGATCTCCCAATTCAGGTGCTCTGTCCATAGCAAACTTTTCTGCCCAGCCACCATTACTGATTGGTAAACTAATGTCCAAAACACACTCCAGAAATAAATCCAGTTTGACACCGCTTTAACTGTCTTGGCTTAATGCTATGGAATCCTGGGAACTGCAGTTTTTTGAGCTGTTTTGCTTTCTCTGTTAGAGAGTTCTGGTGTCCGAACAAACTACATATCCCAAGATTCCCTAGCACTGAGCCATGAGTTAAAGTGGTCTAAAACTACATTATTTCTGCATTGTGTTTTGGACCTAAGATTGTATCTGTAAATGGACATTAATAAGAGTCCCAACAATGGAGGTGGGTGGGTAAATGATCACTTTCAAATCTATCGGCTATGTCAAATTTATCTATAAGATGAAAAAAAGTGTCAGAAGCTAAAATGATAGTACTACCACCTTTGCTTGATATCATGCCCAATCTTTATGATTATAGTCACATGGAAATGTGCTGTACCAGCCAGGATAGCTGCTTCCATAGTTACAAAAGTAGAATTAGGAGAGGACAAATGCAAAGGTTTTAGAGACAAGCCAAGACTTGTAATGCTTAACCAAATACCAGAGTGTAAAGAGTTCTTTCCATCACAGCTTATTCTTAGGAATGATTTCAAATGTGTAAATTTGTTTTTTAGTTAGCAGAAAAATAAAGAGTCCAAATTATATGCAAGTCTCGTTTGGTTAAAAGAATAAACTGTTCTTCACCAAGAAAATCACATTTTGCATTCAAATCAGTTGTTTATTTTATTATATTGTATTGTATCTCTCCTTTCTTGATTAAACAAATTATATTGAAATGCCATTAGTTATGAAAACTATAAAAAATAACAGTTGCGAACACAAAGATCCTATTTAAAAAAGACTCCCCACAACCAACTGATCATTAGAAGCCTTTTTAAATAAGAAAGCCTGCCTGCAAGTGGAAGGAGAGCAGAGAGGGAGCCAACTTAGCCTCGCATGGAAGTGAATTAAAAAACCTGGGAGCAGCCACCAAGAAGGCTGTCTCCTATGTCCTTATCAGATAAACCTGTGATGGTGATAAGACCAAAGAAAGACCTTCCCCAAGAATCTGAAGACTTTGACATGTTCATATGGGGAGATAATATTTTCAGATGATCTGGACCCAAGTTGTGTAGGCCTTTATAAGTCATAAACTGCACTTAGAATTGTGTCCAGAAACAAACCAGTAGACAGAGAAGCGGTTTCAAAAAACAAAGTGAAATGTTTCCTGTAACTGGCCCCAATTGGTATGCTGGACACAATATTTTGGACCACTGAAATTTCTGAACGGTTTCCAAAGGTCGTCCCATACATTGACAAACAGACAGACACCTTTTTTGCAGCCATCGACCAATAAATACAATTAATAAAACAAACAGTAAATTTATAAAGGCCCAAAACATCAACCAATAAATACAGTCAGTAAAACAAACAGTAAATGTATAAAGGTCCAAAACAGATGGGCTTAAAAAGCAGGCTTGTGCATGGCTTGGGGGCATGGTGATTACATGATACACACTGCCAACCTGCATGAAGCCATGCTGAAGGAGACATACTAATCAGCTTTGATGTGGTCTCCCTGTTCACCAAAGTCCCCATAATGGACACCATGACACTCATCCGACAAATTGTTACAGAGAAAATCACAGCCCTGTTCGAACATTGCCTCGCCACAAGCTATTTTCAGTGGGACAATGGATTCTGTGAACAGAGAGATGGGGTAGCAATGGGAAGCCCTCTAAGCCCTGTGATAGCAAACTTTAACATGGAACACTTTGAAAAGCAAGCCCTGGAAACAGCACTGAAAAAGCCCACAACTTGGCTCTGATACGTGGAGGACACTTTCACCATTTGAAGCCATGGAGAGGAAGATCTGGCTATGTTCCTGAACCACCTGAACAACATCCACCCTAACATCCAATTCACTATGGACAAAGAAAAGGAAGGAACACTGCCATTCCTGGATGTCCTAGTCATCCACAAACCAAACCAACGTCTGGGTCACACAGTATACAGAAAACCTACACATACAGACAGATACCTGCACAAGAACTCCAACCATCACCCAGGACAAAAAAGAAGCACAATAAAAACACTGGTAGACCGGGCAAAATGCATCTGTGAACCCCACTTCTTGGAAGAGGAATTGAAGCACCTAGACCGGGCTCTACAGGCTCAGACACCAGAAGGGCTGCCAGACCCAGAAAAACCCAGAGGACTGAAGACAAGCAACCACCCAAAGGGAAGGTATTTTTACCATACATCAAAGGAGTCACAGACAGAATACGGAAAGTGGTGAGGAAACACAACCTCCAAATAGTTTACAAACCGACCACAAAAATCCAACAAATGCTGCTCTCAGTGAAGGACAGGAGAGACCCCCTCACAGCCGCAGGAGTTTACTGCATACCATGCAGCTGCGGACAAGTCTACATAGGGACCACCAAACACAGTGTCCAAACATGTATCAAGGAACATGAGAGACACTGCAGACTGGGTCAGCCAGAAAAATCAGCAGTAGCAGAACACATTATAAACCATCCTGGGCATAAAATGCTGTTTGAAAACACTGAAATTCTGGACCATGCCAACAACTATCAGGTCAGAATGCACAGGGAAGCCATCGAAATCCACAAACACTTGGACAACTTCAACAGGAAAGAAGAAACCCTTAAAGTAAACAAAGTTTGGCTACCAGTCCTGCAAAATAGGAAAATCAGCTCTCAGCAAATGCAAATGAGAAACCACCCAGGGTTAGGGGCTTTCCCAGCAGACAGTGATCACCAATTAGCAGACACTAATCCTCTTTTGCATATCCTCCCACCCTGAGGCCCTGCCATCAACAACAGAACAATACACAGTTTACATGGGAACCACTCCTCCCTACCCAGGGTCTCACAGTATATATATACCCACTTTCTTCCATTCCAGTATTCTCTATAGGTGCCAGCCACAGATGCTGGCGAAACGTCAGAAAGAAACTTTTAGAACATGACCACACAACATGGCCACACAACCCACAAAAAACTGGATGCCGGCCATGAAAGCCTTCGGCTTCACACCTGTTCTGTTGTTATTGTTGTATGCCTTCATGTCATTTCTAACTTGTGGCAACCCTATCATGGGGTTTTCTTGTCACATTTCTTTGGTGGGTGGGTGTCCTTGCCATCCTCTAGATTCAGTGGAAGAATGCTGCTTTTAGGCAAAGGATATTACCCTTTGATTGTCTTTAGGATATGTTTAACACAAAACATGATGGCGGTTGTAATTTGAATCCCAAGTTTCTTGAGCATTGCCAAAGGTGTCTTGAAGCTATGTGAGTTTATTTCTTACGTATGACATTTCTCTTCCTTCTCTCAAGTTGTCTAAATTAATTTTGAGTTTTCATTCAAACCTTTTTTGACATCATGGACACTTTTTAGTACCTAAAGTACCTTAATTAGATAACACGTGTTTTAAAAGGCATCCCTGAAAACCAAATGTCTCCTAGTGTTGGATGAGACCTGCATTTAAATGTCATTGCAACAGCCTTGACATTAGGAAATCAATGATGCAACTTATCTGAAATTAGTTACTTTCTATAGAAATGTATCTGCATTGTATATATTGGATCAGATTGTATAGAGTCGGAACTTCGTTGAACAGATTATCTCAGTTTATTGTTGACATGGTTGTTGTTTTTGTTTGCTTTCCAAGTTGATTCTGATTCATTGTGTAGCTACATCTGATAAGAACCATTATATGATCAAAGTTCATGGCACTGTTGTTACTGTTTCACGTTGATCTGATGCTCAAGATGAATGCTTTTTGCATTTATTTTGGCTAGTAGGGATTGTGATAAGATTGATATTGGTCTATCTTGTCTGTAAACTCTGGGTGACATTGTAGATGTAGACTCTCCCATTTGTGGAACACTATCTTTGATACATGATAGTGTAGTATAGCTACTTACCATTGATAGTAGTGTACCCATGTTGTAGCATAAAACAACATATCTTATTTACATTATATTTTTATTTTGCTATGTTAAAAATACCTAAAGCTATTTGCCTTAATAATGATATCTGTGTGTATGTGTATGTATGTATGTATACGCACGCATACAGAGAAAGATACAGAGAGAGAGAGAGAAAGAAACCAAACCAATGTTGAGTACAACAGTTAGCAGAAGACTTAAATAATCTTTAAAAATCTGCTCAGAATGAGATGAAAATACCAGCACTCACTAAATGTGTGTGTGTTGGGGTTTACAGAGGCCACATGCTCTGAATTGGAAACTGATGTAGACAGGGAAAGGGAGAGATTTTAGCTACAGGAGCCACTCTCAAGGTGAAGGACTCTTTCCAAAAATTGACCTCCTACTCCTCCCCCAGAGACATGTCTTCCCCACAGAGCTTCAAGTGTTCCCCCCTACACATATACACCAACACTGTTTCTTTTTCTACCTCTTCCCTCAACCTGTCTGATGAATGAAAGCAGCTGCAGCCTCCCAGCCAAGTCCCAGCAAAGCTCTTAAAGCTTGAGCAGAGTCCCATTTTTATTTTTTTTATTTATTTCTGCCACTTCTCCCCCACTGCCACATGCTCTAACTCCTTGCTCCATTCAATCAGTCTGTGCCCAGATGGCGCCACTTTGGGCCACAGAAGTAATCCCCTGGCCCCAAGCCTCGCAAGTTTCCCAACTGCCACTGCCACTACTAGTAAAAGATGTGGCTAAGGGAGTGAGCTCACATGGGCAGGCAAAGAGCAGGAGACATCACCACACAGAGCAATCAGTGAGGCTGCGTTGTGGTTTTAAGGGACCCTGAAAAGATGTTTCATGCAGCCTTCATCCCCACCATGATCCTAAAAGTTGATTGTTCCTCTTGTCTTTCTTGCACACTAATACGTTGACTGGAGCCCCCCTTCCACCCGCCTTTCCCTTACTGATCTTTCCACCACCCTCTGGGGGGGCATACTGCTCCCTTTGGGAATCACTGCTCTAAAGGCACCAGTTCCTGTCTGATATTGGAAGTAAAGTAGGGTTGGCCCGAGTTGGTGCTTGAATGAGAGACCACCAACAAAAACCAGATGTGTAGGCTTTTATTTCAGAGGAAGGAACTGGCAAAAGCACCTCTGAATATTTCTTATCTAAGAAAACCCTAAGAAATTCATGGGGTAGCTATAGCTTGGCAAGGCAACTTGAAGGCACCCCCTTCCATACTCAGAGTAAAAATATTGCCTTCCTTCTTCTAGACTTTAGGAAAGCTGGTTTTACTAAACTTAGAGAAATACTGGGGGTGATCCCATGGACAGGAATACTAAAAGAGAAGGGAGTTCAAGACGGATGGGAGTTTCTCAAAAGGGAGATACTGAAGGCACAATTTCAAACTGTTCCAACGAGGAGGAAAAATGGGAGGTGTCTCAAGAAACCAGGATGGATGACTAAGGAACTTGCAACTGAACTAAGTTTTAAATGGATATGTATAAGAAATGGAAAAATGGGGAAATCACCGAAGAGGAATTCAAACAAATAGCTAGCATGTGTAGGGGTAAAGTCAGAAAAGCTAAAGCGCAGAATGAACTCAGGCTTGCTAGAGAGATTAAGAACCATAAAAAGGGCTTTTTGGGGTATGTCAGCAGCAAAAGGAAGAAGGAGGAAATGGTAGGGCCAGTGTATGGAGAAGTAGGGCCAGGGTATGGAGAAGATGGCAAAAAGTTAACAGGGGACAGAGAAAAGGCAGAATTACTCAACACCTTCTTAGCTTCAGTCTTGTCAGAAAAGGCAAATGGTGCTCAACCTGAGGATAATGGAGCAGAGGACAGAATAGGAGAATTTCAGCACAGAATAAGTAAAGAGATAGTACAAGAATACCTGGTTAATCTAAATGAATATAAGTCTCCAGGACCATATGAATTACATCCAAGGGTATTAAAAAAACTGGCAAACGTAATATCGGAACCATTGGCAATAATCTTTGAGAACTCTTGGAAAACAGGAGAAGTCCCAGCGGACTGGAGGAGGGCAAATGTTGTCCCCATCTTCAAAAAGAGGAAAAAAGAGGATCCCAACAATTATCGTCCAGTTAGTCTG
This sequence comes from Phrynosoma blainvillii, assembly GCA_026167975.1. NCBI lineage: Eukaryota > Metazoa > Chordata > Lepidosauria > Squamata > Phrynosomatidae > Phrynosoma > Phrynosoma blainvillii. The sequence goes on along the minus strand of JANUYF010000002.1, from coordinate 54,632,774 downwards.
ACCTCAATACCAGGAAAGATTCTGGAGCAGATCATTAAACAGAGAGTCTGTGAACATCTGGAAGGTAATTTCATAATCACAAAAAGTCAATATAGGTTTCAGAGAAACAGGTCATGCCAGACAAATCTGATCTCTTTTTTTGATAAAATTACCAGTTTGGTAGATGAAGGGAATGCTGTGGATGTAGTATATCTTGATTTCAGTAAGGCCTTTGACAAGGTTCCCCATGACATTCTTGCAAACAAGCTGGTAAAATGTGGACTAGACAAAGTAACTGTTACATGGACTTGTAATTGGTTGACTGGCTGAACCCAAAGGGTGCTCAACAATGACTCCTTTTCAATCTGGAAAGAAGTGACCAGGGGGGTGCCACAGGGCTCTGTCCTGGGCCCAGTGCTATTCAATATCTTTATTAATGACTTGGATGACGGTATTGGGGGCATAGTTATCAAATTTGCAGACGACACCAAATTAGGAGGAGTAGCTAATACCCCAGAGGACAGGATCAAAATTCAAAATGACTTGAACAGACTAGAAAGCTGGGCCAAAGCTAACAAAATGAAATTCAACACGGAGAAATGTAAAGTACTGCACTTAGGGCGGAAAAATGAAAAGCAGAGATATACGATGGGGGACACCTGGCTGAATGAGACTACGTGTGAAAGGGATCTAGGAATCCAGGTGGACCACAAGTTGAACATGAGTCAACAGTGCGATGCAGCAGCTAAAAAGGCCAATGCAATTTTAGGCTGCATCAGTAGAAGTATAGTGTCTAGATCAGGGGTAGGCAACCTTTCCCCTTTAAGGACCGAGGGACTTCAGCTCCCAGAAGCCTCAGCCATGTTGGCCAATAGTCCCATGTTGGCCAATAGCTCCTGGGATTCTGGGAGGTGAAGTCCCTCGGCCCTTGAAGGGGAAAGGTTGCTTACCCCTGATCTAGACACTATACTTCTACTGATGCAGCCTAAAATTGCATTGGCCTTTTTAGCTGCTGCATCGCACTGTTGACTCATGTTCAAATTGTGGTCCACCTGGATTCCTAGATCCCTTTCACACGTAGTCTCATTCAGCCAGGTGTCCCCCATCGTATTTCTCTGCTTTTCATTTTTCCACCCTAAGTGCAGTACTTTACATTTCTCCATGTTGAATTTCATTTTGTTAGCTTTGGCCCAGCTTTCTAGTCTGTTCAAGTCATTTTGAATTTTGATCATCCAAGTCATTAATAAAGATATTGAATAGCCAGAATCCCAGGAGCTATTGGCCAACATGGGACTATTGGCCAACATGGCTGAGGCTTCTGGGAGCTGAAGTCCCTCGGCCCTTAAAGGGGAAAGGTTGCCTACCCCTGGTCTAGATCAAGAGAAGTAATAGTGCCACTCTATTCTGCTTTGGTCAGGCCTCACCTGGAATACTGTGTCCAGTTCTGGGCACCACAATTCAAAAAGGATGTGGAGAAACTGGAGCGTGTCCAAAGGAGGGCAACTAAAATGGTGAAGGGTCTGGAAACCAAGCCCTATGAGGAACGACTTAGGGAGCTGGGGATGTTTAGCCTGGAGAAGAGAAGGTTGAGAGGTGATATGATAGCTGTGTTTAAATATTTGAAGGGATGTCATATTGAGGAGGGAACAAGCTTGTTTTCTGCTGCTCCAGAGACTAGGACCCTAAACAATGGATGTAAACTCTAGGAAAAGAGATTCCACTTCAACATTAGGGGGAACTTCCTGACAGTAAGGGCGGTTCAACAGTGGAACACACTCCTTTGGAGAGTAGTGGGGGCGGCGGCGGGTGAAGCCGCGCTCCAGGGCCCCCGCCCTTCCTTCCTCCCCCCGGCAAGCGGCGTTTGGCGGCAGCGGCGGCGCAAGCGGCCCCAGAAAGGCCGGAAGACCTGGGCCTATAAAAAGGCCCCAGCAAGCCCTCCTCGGTCGGCGGTGGCGGGTGAAGCCGCGCTCCAGGGCCCCCGCCCTTCCTCCTCCCCCCGGCAAGCGGCGTTTGGCGGCAGCGGCGGCGCAAGCGGCCCCAGAAAGGCCGGAAGACCTGGGCCTATAAAAAGGCCCCAGCAAGCCCTCCCCGGTCGGTGGCGGCGGGTGAAGCTGCGCTCCAGGGCCCCCGCCCTTCCTCCTCCCCCCGGCAAACGGCGTTTGGCGGCAGTGGCGGCGCAAGCGGCCCCAGAAAGGCCGGAAGACCTGGGCCTATAAAAAGGCCCCAGCAAGCCCTCCCCGGTCGGTGGCGGCGGGTGAAGCTGCGCTCCAGGGCCCCCGCTCTTCCTCCTCCCCCCGGCAAGCGGCGTTTGGCGGCAGTGGTGGCGCAAGCGGCCCCAGAAAGGCCGGAAGACCTGGGCCTATAAAAAGGCCCCAGCAAGCCCTCCTCGGTCGGCGGCGGCGGGTGAAGCCGCGTTCCAGGCCCCCCGCCCTTCCTCCTCCCCCCGGCAAGCAGCGTTTGGCGGCAGCGGCGGCGCAAGCGGCCCCAGAAAGGCCGGAAGACCTGGGCCTATAAAAAGGCCCCAGCAAGCCCTCCTCGGTCGGCGGCGGCGGGTGAAGCCGCGCTCCAGGGCCCCCGCCCTTCCTCCTCCCCCCTGGCGGAACGCCGAAGGAGTTAGCAGAGGAGGTGGCAGAGCGTGAGTGCCCCCTCCCCCCTCCCCCTCCCCCCTCCCAAAGAGAGCCAGCTGGGAGAACCGGGCCCTGAGTGACCAAGCCAGGCCAGGGACGCGGCGGTAGTAGCAAGGAGGCAGTCCCACCCATTCCCCTCGCAAGTATAAAGGGTGGCTAGGGCCCCAGGTGGTGGCAGAGTGTGCAAGAAAAACATAGAGAATACCATGAGTAAAAGAAAGAATTGCAGTGATAATAGTCCAGGTTCCCCTACCTTTTCTATGCTAAAAGTAGCAAAGCAACCCAAAATGGAGGATTTTTTTAATAAGATACATAGGAAAACAGTTAACGGCATGAAAGTCCTTACTGCTACCTTTTCACCACCTTCGAATTCAATAGAATTGATTGATTGGAATTCTCAAATTGAACTTGAAAAGCAACAAATACCAGATTTACCATCTCCCTTACACACCTCTAGGGATGCCCTAAAGGGAAGCCAAATTGAGGATTTCAATAATTCCCATCTGGGAGCATCGATTCAGCTAGCTAGTTCTCCTGGTCCTAAAGAAAATAAGCTCTATAGTGAAATACGGAAAAAGAACTTGAAGAGACTCCCCTGGGAAAACTCAACAGAATTTATGGCCAGGCAATGCTTATTAACTGCCCAAACGGTTATTGCATTATTTGACCAACTATCCGATATCAAACACAATCTAGAGTTGTTAAAAAAAGATTTCGAATCTTTAATCCTTAAACAGACCACCATTCCCATTAATCAAAGTACAGAGCACATAGGGAAGGATAAGATCTCAATTATAGGTTCAGAGAAGAGGCAAAACATTAGCAGCAATATGAATATAAATAGTGAATATTATTCTAAAGCTAATAATTCCAAGAGGCCCAAACCTATCGATAATACACGAAGAGCCAATTTATGCACTAAACCTAACAACAGAATAGAGAGATGGCCAATTACTAAGCAGACATGCATACTAGAAACACAGAAGATCGCGTTAACAGTTTTTTTGAATAGGATCAACTTGGGACGTTGGAATTCTTTGATAGCAGTAAAATCTTCATTAGAACAACTGTTGCATTGTCATCAGAAACTGTTAGATTTAGTTACTATTGAGTGGCTTCCTTCAGTTCGAAATCAAAAACGACTTGTATTATCATTCAAAGAACCCACTATCCCAGCTATGATATTAAAGATAAGACCATATCTAGCTTCTTTTCAAATTTTTCCATCTAGAGTGTTTCAGACAGAATCAATGAAACCATTATTCAACCCTCCTATAACAACAAATAGAGCACCTGCTGAATGCTCAGTCCAACCTATTAGATACTCCTCCCCATATAAAATTCCCCAAAAACATAATAGAGGAACTCAACATTATTCCCCAATAGATATCAAGGATGACTTTGATGATGACGAGATCATCACTGCTTTCAGTTTGCAGCCTAAGCATGAGCAAATGGATATCCTGCATAGGTTAGAAAATCTTAAGAAAACCTTAAAGGCTACTATGATGACAGCAGGACCGCTTATTGACCTTCTACCATCATCAACAGTCTCCAGTAGTGTCTGTACTAAGAATATCTTGGTTGATGATAAACAACCCTCAATAATCTGCTGCCCCAGCTTATACGAAACAAATAATCTTCAGTGTGTACAAACAAAAGCGAAGACTAAATCTTCTATCTCACAGACAGAACCTAACCAATGTTTGGACAGAAATTCTACCTTGCAGAAAAATTCTCAGTCTCAGTGTCCACACACAATCTGCCACCCTTTATTGGAACCCTGGCAGGCCGCCTTTGATCCTTTAGCCCAGCAAAAGGTTGATGTCTCTTCTATTTCTCATAATCATGACTCTTGACAATCCTCAAAGTATGTTTCAACTTCCCTGAACATGGTGGGACGGCCAGGATCCCTCAAGGTACTGCATTTACCTGACAATGTTCTGTTCCTGACATCTAACAGTTTGAAAGCTCCCTCTCCACAAACATCTCTACTTAAGTGTGTATCATGGAACGTGGCTGGATGGATCTCTAAGATCAAGTGAACCAGATTTGATAGACTACATCAATAGATTTAATGTGATTTTTCTTCAAGAGACTTGGTGTACAAATGGAATTGATTATAATGGTTACACCATACTCGACTTGCCAGCTATCCCACCTCTTAGTAAAGGTAGACCCAGTGCTGGTCTCGCAATTTTGGTCTCTACAGCGCTCAAAGTCACTATTAAGCGCTTGCCACACTGTGAGACAATTGCGATGGCCTGCCTAATTGATTTTGGCACTCTTTGTCTGTTGATGATAAATGTTTATATCCCCCCTAAGTTCCACAAAGACCGTAGTAAAAAAGTATGGGAATTACTATAGGATTATATAGTAAACTTAGAAGGTCAATTTCCCTCTGCAGTTTTGGTGTTGATGGGGGACTTCAATGCCCAAATAGGCCAGAATAACGAGGCCCTTTTTTCCTCTCCCACCTGGGGCTTAGATGAGGTAGAGGGATGTTTTTTGAATTCAGAAAGACACTCCAAGGATCGGGGTATAAACTGGGCAGGTTTATGCTTTATTCAAATGGTGGAACGCCTAGCTTTGAGAATGTTAAATGGGAATCCCTCATTTGATCCCGGGGGGGAGTACACTTATATATCAGCTAATGGTAGCACAACCATTGATTATGTATTAGTTTCTGAGACCTTTGTTGATCAGGTAACTAACTTTTCTGTTGATACTAGACTTGACAGCGACCACCTTCCTCTTACTTTCTCGCTTAGGATCCCCTCGAATATACATTCCCAGTCACATTCGCACCTTACTGATTCAGCTATGATTATCAGTCAGAAAAGACTCAGGTGGACTGATAATCTCCATGAGGAGATTTCAACACTCCTAAACTCACCATTGTGCCTTCGCTTTAAAAACCAAATTATTGAGGCCCAAGATGTTCACTCAGCTATAGAGAATTATTCTCATCTCCTCAGGATGTTAACACCCTCGCTGACTTGTACAGAGAAGAAATCCAACAATCCTAAGCGTAGAAGAACGGCGCATTGTTTCGATAAGACCTGTGTTGAAGCTAGAATCCATCTAAGGAAAATGTATACCCAGTACAGGAGAGATAACTGCCAGACATTGCCCCGATTGTATTACATTACTAGAAGAAAGTACAAATCATTGTTAGCTAGAAAAAAGAAAGAGGCAATTCATAAACAGTGGACATTACTAATTAATTTTTCTTTACAAAAAAATACCAAACTTTTCTGGGCCACAGTTACAGGGATGCTAGGAAATAGTGCTGGTTCTCCTCCTTGTAACATCTCGGTTAATGTTTGGGAGGACTATTTTACCACCCTTTATAGGGACAACGAGGATCAATCTACAGATGTCTCTAATCTGTTAAACCAACTTTTTCCAAACTCTGTAGAAATTCCCCAGTGGCTCCCTGTTTCCCATGCAGAAATAAAATCTTTAATCACTCAAACTAAATCGGGTAAAGCACCAGGCCCCGACTTAATCTTGCCGGAGCTTTTGAAAACTAATATTTCCTGGTGGGCCCCATTACTTGCTTCTCTGTTTACTCTTATTAACCAAACAGCTAAACTTCCCCCTAGTTGGTTGTCTGGGACCATAATTCCCATTTATAAGAAGGGCTCTAGGAATGATCCATCTAACTATCGCCCCATAAGTTTACTCTCAGTTGTGGGTAAATTGTATGGCCGTTTTCTTAATAACCGACTCGAGGAATGGATTGATAATGAGAATATCATAGGTAACGAACAAATTGGTTTCAGAAAAGGTAAAACAACTTATGACCACTGTTTAGTCTTGAATCATCTAGCTGAAAAGTATTCTATCTCTCAAGGTAATGGCCTATATGTGGCCTTTATTGATTTGAAATCAGCATTTGATTCAATACCTAGAGAAAAGTTATGGATAAAACTCTTTGCCTCCTCTATCGATAGAAGGCTGTTATGGCTAATTATGCACTTGTACAGTGACACAACCATACAAGTAAGATGCGGTACCCAAGGGAACTTAACAAAACCTATTGTTGTCCATAAAGGTGTACGCCAAGGATGTATTTTGGCACCCCTATTATTTAATCTTTATCTTAATGATCTTTCAGACTTTATTTCCTTGGAAGCACACCACTCTCCCAAATTGGCTTCTGTTAATATTCCCCTGCTCTTGTATGCAGATGATGCAGTTTTCCTTTCTTTTTCAAAAATAGGTTTGAAACAAATCTTAAGAGCCTTTGGAAGTTACTGCAACAAAAATTCTTTAATAATTAACTATTGTAAAACTAAAATTATGTTTTTTTCTAAAAACAAGAGACGATTTAAGTGGACTCTTAATGGACATACCATCGAGCAAGTTAACTCCTTTAAGTATCTAGGGATAACTTTCCAATCTTCTCGTAGCTGGAAATCTCAAAGGTTAATTGCTGCTCAGTCAGCAAATAATAATGTCAGGGCACTGATTCGTTTTTTCTTTACCAAAGGAGGGCAATTCCTACCAGCAGCATTGAAGGTGTTTCAGGTCAAGATCATACCACAATTGCTATATGGTATTCCCATTTGGATCCAAGGCTTTTCTGTAGAATTAGAACGAGTTCTTTCTGTTTATCTTCGAAAATTATTTGGAGTACCCAACTGTGTTCCATCAGCTGTTTTACGCCTTGAGGCGGGTTGCCATTCAGTTGAATGCATTGCCTGGAAATGGACCCTAAAGTACTGGCTGAAAATTTTTTATGCTGGCACTGATTCGGCTTTTTTGCATTTAATTAAGGAAGATAGCTATACAACTCTCTGGTCTAAATGTATCCAGGAGAAATTGTCGAGATTAGGCCTTTCCAGCAACTTTCTTATTACACAAGATTTGTCGAAAGCCCAGCACATTCTTTCATGCCACATTAAAGATATTGATAATCAATATTCTTTGTCTTCTGCTCATACCTCCTGTTCTCCTATTACTTTAGGGCTAAAATTTAATCTTGAAAGGGAAGCATTTTATCTGCAAAACTTGACTATTTCAAAGTACTGGGCTGTGTTCTCTAAAGCCAGATTCAATGTAATTCCTTCAGCGGTTTTAGAGGGCCGCTATAAGGGAATTCCCTACCACGACCGGGTTTGCCCTTGTGGCGATGGTTCTGTTGAGTCCTTAGAACATGTTTTGTTTTTTTGTAATTTCTATAAAGATGAGAGGCTAAACTTAATCTCTCCTCTCTTGCTTAAGTTCCCGGGCAGATCAAACAGCTGGTATGTGGAGTACCTGTTAAATGATTCTACGAAAAACAAAACAGAAATAGTCGCTAAGTTTCTCTTTTCTGCGGTTAAAGCACGTAAGGTTATGGTTCAATCTAACTGAATGGTCTCGTCTCTTCTTCTCCCATTTATATATGTATATGTGTAGATGCATATATGTATGTATTTATATATATATATATATATATGTATAATTGTTATTATTATTATTATTATTATTATTATTGTATTGCATTGTATTGTATTTGGTTTTGTTTTTTTTTACTTAAAGGATTGCATATATTGAATGTTTATTTTGTAAATTTAAGTAACCTCACTTTGTAAATTATGTATTTAATGTTTTTAAGGTTTTATATGTTTTATATGTTTTACATGTGTTCTTTTGCCTAATGGCCTGTTGGCTGGAATAAAGGCTGATTGATTGATTGGAGAGTAGTGGAGTCTCCTTCCTTGGAGGTCTTTAAGCAGAAGCTGGATGGCCACCTGTCGGGGATGCTTTGATTGGGAGATCCTGCATGGCAGGGGGGTTGGACTGGATGGCCCTTGTGGTCTCTTCCAACTCTATGATTCTATGATTCCTCTTATTTAAAATGTTTATTGACATTAACGCATTCCAGTGGCTAAACTGCAAGTCAGTTCACATATTTACTAAAATCAATTAAAAAATACAGTGTAACTATAAGCAGTAATTTACAAACCAAGCAATGCATTTATAAGATCATAATTATTAAAAACTCGAGCTTTTCTAATTCCCAAAAGATCTGCTTAAAAATTGACAATTTAGACAAATATCTCAAGGCCAACCATGAAGTTGGAGAGGGAATTGCTACAAAGTCCCATCCCACACTGTCAACCTACTATACTTCAGGTACAGTAAGTAAAATGAGGAAGAAAGCATAAGCATATGTTCACATGAGAACAGGCTGTCGTTAGCTTATATTCCTTCCTCGGCTAAGTTTAAATAGAGATGAAAAGATAAAATGCAAGGATGTTCATCCAACTAAGAAGAAAAAAGAACTGACACTAGAAAATCACTTGTGTTCATGTAAATATTACTCATAGGGATTGTTCAATAATCGACTTGCACTATTTGCACTGCAGTATCTTACTGGATATATGTGTTCCTGAAAAAGTATTACCTTGCTCGCTCTACGCTTTTGTGTGTTTGCTTTCTGCTTGGAGTCAGATGAACTTTTCTGGGGAAAATCCATGTTTTTCTTACACACATGCTGAGATCTTTTTATATACCCATGATTATGTTCTTCCACAATACCTGCTTATGAGACTGTTACAAAACACACACCTGAGTGGCGTATTAATGATGTGAAGGCTATAAATCCTGGAGTTGTTCATCTAGTGCAGGGGTAGGTAACCTTTCCCCTTTAAGGGCCGAGGGACTTCAGCTCCCAGAATCCCAGGAGCTATTGGCCAACATGGGACTATTGGCCAGCATGGCTGAGGCTTCTGGGAGCTGAAGTCCCTCGGCCCTTAAAGGGGAAAGGTTGCCTACCCCTGATCTAGTGGATGTTAAGTAATGGCTTACTTAAGACCTGCATTGATTTTATATTTAGAATATAGAACATGAAGATTATTCTTTCTTGTTAATAGGGCTGCAATAGAAGAAACATATTCAAGATCAATGACGAAACTAGCCAAATCAGCAAATAATTATTCACAAATTGGGTAAGTAGATGTGTAATAGCGGGACATCTTCATGAAGATTTTCTTTTGTATGTTGAGAAATGTTGAACAGATAAACTGAATGCTGTTCAAGTTTCTGCCTCTTCTGCTGTTTGAGTATTTAGAAATATTTCTAAAGATAGAAGACATTATTTCTGTCACTTCTACCAGTAATCAGAGTCTCCTTGCAAACTTTTGAGCAGGAATATTTGCTATTTGTGAGTGCCCTCATTGTTTCAACCTACAGTACTTAGTCAACATGTCACAGTTCTGATATTATATCAAAAATCTCATATCTGTAAGGAATCAAAAGACTGAAATTACTATTTCTGTTTTAAAAGTTATGGCGGAATTAGAATGTCATTGTTACATTTTTACTTCAATAAGATTTTAACAAGTTGTTGAAAGTTCAACTGCATTGAATATTAGCAGCTGTGGTAGTACCTATTGCATGTTTGGTTTATATCCCATTTGAGCAGGAGAATATACAAACAAGAATCTTATTTACATAGGTTCTGTTTCTTGACAGGTAAAATTTAAGTAGGGTACTATAAAATATAATATCAGCTATATTTAACTTTTTGCAAATGTGTTTAATATATTACTTTGCTTTCAGTCTGCTTCAGTGCTTAAGTACATATCATTTTTCTTCTTATTAGAACATTTTCACCAGTCTGGGAAATTTTCAAGTCATCAACAGAAAAATTAGCAAGTTGTCACTTAGAACTTGTTCGTAAGTTGCAAGAACTAATTAAAGAAGTACAGAAGTATGGAGATGAACAAATAAAAGCTCATAAAAAGGTTGTGTATACTTTTAAAATATATTTGAATGACTTAAAATAAAATAATTATTAGTAATGTTTGACACGCATGTAATATTTAACAGACTAAAGAAGAAGTTTCAGGGACTTTGGAAGCAGTGCAAAATATTCAGAGTATTACCCAGGCCCTCCAAAAAGCAAAAGAAAATTACAATTCAAAATGTGTGGAACAAGAGCGTTTGAAAAAGGAAGGTGCTACACAGAGAGAAATAGACAAGGTAACTTTTCTTAAACTGTTTTCTTTATGGTACGTTCATGCAAAGCTGAAAACTTACTTGCAGGGTTGCTGTTCCTGTTTTGTCTTGTTTCTTTTTTATTTTTCAGAATGAAAGTAATAAATACCTTCTGCATGAAATAGCTGTCAGGAAATGACATGTATGTGACCACAAGATGGTGCTATAAGATTAGTAATAAAAGTAGTTAAGCTCCAGTGGGCAGGTGTGTGTGAGTCACACCTGGGATGCCTGATGCAAGAGGCATTGGTAACTATCTATAAAAGGTAGATGGGAAGTATCTCCAGTTTGGGTTTGTTGTGGATGGTGGAGCAGTTTGTTGGTTAGGAGAAAGATTTGTGAATATTAGAGACGGCAGTCTGATACTCTGTGTATGTATTGTAAATATACTGCAAACAAAGATTAAAGCCCTCAAGTTGAGTGAAGGATGGCCTTGTTGCTGTCTTTATTTGTCAAGCCAGAGCTCAAGGCCATGTGCTGCAGAGAGGGAATTTTTCCTTCTCAGCCTGAAGTCTTTTGCAGACATCTCTCAAGAAATCTTCTCCTTGGCGTTCTGTCGACATGGATCAAACTCTGTACATGGTTGTGGTGGACACAGCGTGTCTTTCTACGCCCCAACAACAGCCAATACTATGTAGAGTAATAACATGTTAGCCTATCTGCTTATTTGGCTAGGTTGCGTGTGCATACATTTATATTCAATTCTTTGCAGAATCTGTGCTAAATTTTAATCTTATGAAAATATTTCCCTCCCTCAAGGAATTTTCCCTGGGTGTGATAAAGGACCTTGGCAGTGGTATCACTAGGATTGGTGTCACCCCAGTGTGGTAATTCGTACTGTCATCCCCAGGCTTGGCACCACTAGACCTATAGTCCCTCAGGAGTAGATTTGGCTGCTGTGGAAGAGAAAGGCTTCGGTCTACTTGTTGCCAAGGTGGATCGGGGCATTAATTAATTAATTAGATTTCTATGCTGCCTTTCTCCCAGAAAAGGGGCCAAGGCAGCTCATAAACAGTTTAAAAACTTACTACAATAAAACTATCAAAACATCACATAAAACAATATAAAATTATAAATATTAAAACCACAATACCCACTCCATATAACAAACATCCCATATAAAAAAGCCATCCGATGATTACACATTAAAAGCCTTTTGCATATTCGACATCTTAAGATCTGAAGGGACTGTCCATATCCTGGGTTGTTCTGGTCTACCACTTTGTTTACAAATCCCAAAGGGGTGCAGGTGCCATTTGTTGACAGGACATGCCTCCAGGAGTTCGCTGTGATGTGCCAACAGCCTCCTGGCCACCTCTGGTGGGTGAACTGGGTCCTTCCCAGAACCTTCAGTCTCCGGGAATCCTAGTCTACTTGTGGAGAGGCGTGGCAGTACACTCCACACCAGAGGAAGACTGTGATATATTAGCAGATATTTGGGCGGCATTATCTGCCATCTGCAGGTTGATCTCTGCTAATCCCCAAGGGTTTCTGACTCCCAGTTGTTTTAATAAGAACAATAAAATGACTTTTTCCATCTAAATCTGGCCACTGCTGAAGAACACTTGGTAACCAGCAATGAGTTTAAGCATGACAGTATCCTGAAAAGCCAGTGGTTTGGCTGATAGCCAAGGCAAAGGGGAAGTCCCAAATAAAGTCCTAATTACCAGTCCGAAAGGGCAGCTGGCAAAGAGTCAAACACAGTCCGTAAGTTGAGGGTTTCAGAGAAGCCGATAGAGAAAGCAGTCTGAGGTCCAAGGATGCAGGAGTCCAAGAGTAGTCAGTGGTCTGAAGGTCAAGGATACCAGGGGTCCAAGATAGTCAAGAGTCAAGGGTTCTAGGCGAGGAACAAGGAAACCCAGGGAAAGAGGCTTTCACCAGGAAGCTCATATATCTTCTGACACCGAAGCAGCGTTTCCACACTTGCTTAAATCCCCAAGCTGCCAGAGCTCAGCTGGGGCTGATCACCTTGATGACCTCAGCGTTTTTCATAAAGCCTCCTCGAGCACTGGAGACCCACCCTTTCGGCTCTATGCTGACTAAAGGTAGGCACAGTCCCCTGATCCTCGTCCATGTCCGATGCCTCTGTCGTCGGAAGGCTTGGCTGCGGAGTCTCTTGAGAAGCCACAGGCTTGCTGGAGACTCTGCTGACAAAGCAGAGCTGCTAGAGCCAAGCTGAGGCTGCTCCGCTGCAGACTCAGGACTTGGAGGAAGTTTTGACTTGTCCTCTGGGTCTTTGCCCAGGCAGGGCATGACAGACAGCGAGTTCCATTCAGTTCTGATGCTAAACATGATTTTTTAGTTTTACAGTGTTCTCATAGGCACTCTGTTCTTTAATTTGAATTATACATCCTTTGAATATGGCTTTATTTGCAGGTTTTGAAGTTCTGGTAAACAAACAAGCGGATTAATCTAATAATAAAAAAATTGCCCACTTGTGTCTTAAGATGTCAAATATGCAATATTCTCTGATGCCACAAATAGGCAAGATTTCTTCAACTTGTTGAAATTGTAGAGCCATTTGAGGACATTATATATTTTATTCCTTTGCTAATCCCAGTTTTTTGTTTGAATCCAACATCTGAAGCCAAATTTACCCAAAATGCCAATTGGTATTTAAAAAAAAATGAATGTATTTCTATACTAATTAAGTACAATGTGATTGATACAACAAATTTCTTAATGAAAATTCAAATATGTATACTGCAGCTCAAATATGTATACTGCTCTATTTAGAATATAATTAAAATGGTGAATTAAAATGTGGTGTAGAGAAGATAAGAAGTGCTGTGTAGAGAAACTGTTTTATTTTATGTTATACTAATGAAAAATATTGTGGCTATGTAAATAGTAACATGTTTAATTTTGCTTTTGTTGATCTCAGTCCACTTCATCAGATATTTTTCCTTTCGTAGTTAATTTCTGAGTTAGTTTTAAATTTTTTAGAAAATATTAGCTTATTTTGGCTTTATGCATTTGCTTTATGCTTTATGCATTTTGGCTTTATGCATTATCTTTTGGCTTTATGCATTTCATTCCTTACTTTAGATAGTACCCTTGACATTGATATGTAAGTTTATATTAATATGCTGCTTTGAATATGGGAAAACCAAGGTGATTTTATATGGTAGGTTGTTTCCTTGAGCCCTCATGTGGCAGCAACTGGTATTTAATGTGATGGAGTTGACCATTATAGATGAAATTAGTGGGGAGTAGACGTTAGGCAAGTCACACTTTCTTTACCTCAGAGGATGGCTACAGCAAACCTCTGAAGATTCCTGCCAAGAAAACCCCATGATAGGCTTGCCTTAGGATTGCCAGAAATCAGAAATGTCTTGAAGGCACAGAACAGCAACAAGAAGCAGGGCTAGTCCTGGTTAGTACTTGGATGGGAGATTGCCAATAAATATCAGGTGCTGTAGGCTATATTTCAGAGGAAGGAATGAGAAAAACCATTTCTGAGTATTCTTTGCCTAAGAAAACCCTATGAAATTTGTGGGGTCACCATAAGTTGACAGGTGGTTTGAAGGTGCACATGTGCATGCACGCATGCGCACACGTACACGTACACACCCTAGGCTGAAAAAATGTTTTCCTTACTTCATTGTCCTACTCCTCTTTTTTTTCTTCAGGCAGCAGTAAAATCCAAGAAAGCAACTGATACTTACAAACTTTATGTAGAAAAGTATGCTGCAGCAAAATCTGATTTTGAACAGAAAATGACTGAAACTGCACAGGTAAGCTGAAGCCTTATTTTCTGTCCATACTTCATCTTGCTTATAATAGACCCATTGAAATAGTTGGTAAGTAGGTCGTGACTGATGTAAGTACCATTTATTTCAGTGTGCTTAATCTAAGCATGAGTAAATTTGGATCAACCTTAGTCTATATAACACTTTGCATAAGATTTTATACACTTTCAGTACAGTGTAAATATACCACAATGTAGTAATGCTGGATCCCACAGTTGTGAAATTGATTGTGCACTGGTCCTCCACGCCAGTTCAAAAGTGAGAGAAAAGTGTTTGTTTCCTTACAGGATGATGGACTGCATAACAGGCTGTACTTACAGAATCTCTGGGCAAACAGGATCCTTTGGTCTTTTTAGTGGTCCTGTGAGAAAAGTAGAGAAAATGTAAGACTAGGTTTCCTTAGGACTATATTAAAAGCTCTTCCTCAAAAAGAACAATAGTATATATAGCCCCACCAAATACTTTGAGACCACAATTGTTTGTAATGAATGTAAAAGAAAAATCGATAAACCATTTAAACATATTTGCTGTTTAAGACAAGCTGCTCTGACACATAATGTTTTAAATGCAAAGCAAATGAGTGGCAGTCTGCTCTTTTGGTCTTTGAGTTTTATTAGAACAGGAACTTACCTTTGCATTATATATTTCATGAAGTGTAACAATTTATGCCTCAGTTAATGTGTCTGTTTTTGCCAGCTCCGAGCTGGGTGATTAAAGTATTAAGTTCAACTTTCTCCAGACCAAGTGTCTCTGCTAGGCAGATGCTAAGATCTAACGGAGTAGAAAAACACAGTTTCATACATACAGTTGCCCCTCCCAGTTCATGGGGCATCCATTCCAGAACCCCCCCTGCAAAAATGGCAGCTTGCTAATATTGGAGCCCCATTGAAACTAATGGTGCACGTGCACAGGGCCATGTGCAGGTGCATGGGGCCATTTTAAACATAAGCACTTGTCCCTACCCATGAAGAGTGAGACCGCAGACTCGAAGTCTGCAAATGAGAAGGGACAACTGTATATCAGAATCTCCTTGTTCAAATAATTTCTTTACTTTAAATATATTTTGCAATATGAAACAAGATTTAAAGAATATTATGTATTGCATTTTTTGAGTGCAACACATCAAGAATAAATTTAAGTACAAGTCTAACAATCTTATCAGATCTAGCAGCGCAGCCCCAAAATCACAGCTTTCAAGGAAGGAAAGCTGCATTCTGTCTTTCTGTCTCGGCCCTTTTATAGGATTTTGCTGTCATAAAAATGTACCTTAAAGACTTCAGACACTGAGTGTCCCTTGCTTTTGGACAGTCCTTAAAATTGCTGCTAAAGCTAACTAATTATATGTTTGCTCTGTTCCCCTGCATCATATGTGACAAGATTTAAATAAGTACAATGCAGGTGTGTCCGTGAGCAATGATTGGAATGGTTAGGTCCCAGTCTTTTTGTCGTCTTAGCTAGTGTCTTGTGGTTGGCCTACCTTGTTAATATGCTGACAAAAGAACCATCTTTAGTGTCATAGTGGTATTGATAAAATTCCACTTCATTTCCTTATTAGAAGAATTAGTAGAATCTTAGAAGTCAGGAGGGCAAGCATATAACTTTTAGTCTGCATCTGGTAAACTTTTGTAAACTTAGTCTTGTACTGAGGGGCTCTGCAGACAGCGCTAAGCGCCCTCTTGGACCCAGGGAAGGGGAGGGGCAGCCACACGCTGGGCGCCCCAACCCCTTTCCGAGGACGTCAACAGAGCACGCGCTGTTGCACACACTGAGTGCTCTGATGACATCCTCCCGGTGCAGCGTCTGGACACGCTGCGCCGGAAGAGGCGCAAAAGAGCTGCATGGCAGCTCTTTAGGCACCCTTTTCGCTGCCTGGGAAAGGAGCACTATTTTGGTGCTCCTTTCCCAGTCGCAAAAAGGGTGGATTGGGGCTGAAGCGTGGGGCAGCCTCGGCCCCAATCCTCCCCTTCCCAGGGCCGCCCATGGCTGCCTGTCTGCATCCCCCCTGAGTTTACAAACTCAGTCTTATACTCTTGTAAACTCAGTCTTGAGATAATTTGCCAGCATTTCCTTTGGTACTTTCAGTGATTGGTATTTCAGGACTGATACATTTTGGACATAAATTGTAGAAATCTGAGGAAGTTGCTAAATTTCAGGAAGATTTTCCTATACTTTGACATAAGAATGTTTGCCTGCCCCCACAGTTTTAATTTTCTCTCCAGTTCTCATTTTTTATTAAATATGTCTGTAACTTAATATAGTAGAATAAAATATGAGAAATGATAATTAATACATTGTTGTGTGTATCTTTAATACAATTTTTGCTCATCTGCTAATAGGGAGATCTTGTAGCACCTTTGAGACTAACTGAAAGAAAGAAGTTGACAGGCTAGTTTCCAAGGCCAAACTGGTCTTGCCACCTCATTTCCATATCCAATGGTTATGTCTTTGTCCACAGACAACCATCATTAAAACTGAATTGCTAATTCATTTCCATACCCAAAGGATTTTGAATTTGAATTGATGTTTTCACATACCTATGGCATATATATGTCTGTTCCTGGCTTCCACTCCACCCAAAACATCTGAGGAAGTACACTGAATTCTACAAAAGCTCATGCTGCCAGCTTCTTTCACTTAGTCTCAAAGGTGCTACAAGATCTGTCTACATACTGATTCTACAGACTAACATGTCTATATCTTTGAATTCTACTAATAAGGAACATAAGTTTTAATGTTCAGATTTATTGTATTTTCATTGATAGTGTTTTAAAATATTAAGCAGTTAAAAGGGTGGCAGAAACCAGGATTATTATTTTGGTAGCAATTGAATTCTGTATTTTTTTTTTTTTTTTGTTTGTGGGTTTTTTCGGGCTGTGTGGCCATGTTCTGAAAGAGTTTCTTCCTGACGTTTCACCAGCATCTGTGGCTGGCATCTTTTCTCTGAAGATGCTAGCCACAGATGCTGGCGAAACGTCAGAAAGAAACTCTTTCAGAACATGGCCACATAGCCCGAAAAAACCCACAAAAAAAACTATGGATGCCGGCCATGAAAGCCTACGACTTCACATTGAATTCTGTATGTTCTTCTAACTGATGTCTTTCATATTCCCAAATTTGAAAACAAACTACTTATTAGATCAGAGAGTAAAAAACCCAGTACTTGAAGTTCTGTTTTGTCATAAGCTGTTTTCCTCATTTTACTAAACTATGTACTAAACATATTTATGGTGCAGAAATTTCAAGATATTGAAGAAATGCATCTCCTCCACATGAAAGAGATTATTGAGTGTTTTTCAAATACAATAAAAGAAGTTCATATACAAATTGATGAGGTGAGTTTTTTGGTTGATTTTCTGGTTAATCAAGTTAGGAAAGTGGATGAGATTGGAAGAGGGTGATGGATTCAGTTTACTTGTGCTATATATAAAAAATAGTTGGGGTAATTATTTATTTCTAGAATAAGAGGAAATAATGGGCACAGTTATTTTTTCAAGTCCTACCAACCCTAATTGACTCTATTTCTAATTTTCAAAGAAGTAACCATCTTAAGTCATTTGTAATCTACATATATTCATAAAAGAGTCCTTGCTACCTTATATATAGCAAAAGGAATCTTCTTAGAGAGAGTTTTGAACCCAGGGAAACTGACTTTGGTAAGCAGATTTATTGCTTTCTATACTACTTTAAAAATCTGAAAGACCTGTATCACCTTGCCCAGACCTTTGAAAATATAGGGCAAGGGACATGATTTACATCTTTCTGGATCTTACTAAATTCTATCCTACCCCCATGTCTGTATAAATATGCTTTGTACTTTAGGCTTTAATATAGCTGTGTACTGCATCTGAAGAAGTGGATTTATATCCACGAAAGCTCAAGTTTAAATAAAAAGCAGTTAGTTTCAAAGGTGCTGCCACAATCCTTTTTCCCTCCACCTCCTTTCCTCCTTTTTGTGAATTTGTTACGTTGCTAGTACATATTACTTTTCTTTATGTCACACATCATTTAAGCAAAGCAGCTTCCAGTGCCACTATTCCCCAGAAAGGCAGGGTATAAATTTAATCACATTGTAGAAAATATCTGATTTGTCACTTACTGTACAGGAACACTTGTATTCTGCACCTTAGAAAATTATGTTGTATTATTGAGTAATGAGTTTTAAACAAAGAACAAGAGTAATTAATTTATACCAAATTAGATAAATAAAAATCTTTGAGGAATAAATTTGCTGGAAACTAGTGATTGTGTTGTAAGTCACTTGAGTCACCTGCTAGGAAAAAGATAGGATACAAATTAAATAAATACATAAATGGTGATGCATATGATTCTCTGCCCACCCTCCCCAAGCTCGATTCATAAGAAACCAAACTCTGACCCATTACAATTTGACATGCCCCCTGTAGTCTACTATACGTCTGTCCCAAAAGCCTTCTTGAGTAGGTCAGAGTCCTTCCTAAACTGTGAGAACTGAATTCGAAGACATAAACTGGATCAGTATGCAAAGGAATCTTGTAGGACTTTTGAAACTAACTGAAAGTTGGTTACCTAAGCTGTCCTAGACTTAACTTTACTTCATCAGAGTGCACTTCACTGCACACTAAGTCTACAAAAGCTTATCCTACCAATTTCTTTCTCTCAGTTAGTTTCAAAGGTCTTCATGTGGGAACTGAGTCATAGAGAAGTGCAGAAGAAATGGAGATCATCTGAAACTGAGTCAGAAAGGTCTTACAATTTTTGTAATTTCCTCCTTGAGCCCCTGGAATGATATTCAGGAGAGACCTTAACCCTTTGGAGATGAGGTTTTTGGGGTACAAGGTACAAGGAAAGAAAGGAGGATCAGCTGCACAACTCAACTCCCTTGGGCTCACAAAATGATTGGATATAATCCATTATATTTGCTGGGTTTGGGATCTAAATACTAGTCTAGATTAATTCAAGAGCCTTGTACTAGCTTTGTGGATTTTCTTTTTCTGAATGTGAATAGCACCTTTCTGTATTACAGGTTTACTTTTGAAACTGTTCTCAGAATCAAAAGCAAGTTGCTATTCTTCCTTTATGCAGAAAAACCAGCTTGATCTTCCAGAACTAGATTCATGGTTCTTTAGGACTGGCTTGAGACTTTTTGCTTATGAGTGTGTCATAGAATGTAATAACTAAATATGAATAAAGTACATACATATCATTTACTGAACCCCATCAAATTTTAATAATGCTGTCCCCGTCCCCCCCCCAAGGTCCATGAAGAATTTATCAACAACATGGCAAACACAACAGTTGAAAGTTTGGTACAAAAATTTGCTGAATCAAAAGGCACTGGCAAAGAGAGACCTGGTAAGAGAATCAAAATAATTGATACATAATTCCTCAGTGTATTTGTTTATATCTATTCATTCTTCTTTAATGGTTATGGCTATGCATGTATGTTTGCAGTGTTCCGTGTGGAAGCAATAAAATATTTATTTCAATGTATGCTTGGTTCTTCAGTGCTTATAAATCTATTCAGAATGTGTCCAACTAGAGCTTTAAACCCTATGTAGTACAGTCAGCCCTCCACATTTGCATCTTTGACTTTTGCAGATTAAAGTATTCACAGATTTGATTAATATGGTCTTTCTAGGAATCTCAGATCCTCCAGCATGACTCTTGTCAACCTCTGCCAAAAGTCACACTGGAGGACCTAAAGATTCTTAGAGAAACACTTCTCTAGGCATTTGTATGTCCTCTAGCACAATTTCATGGTCAACTGGCAGATGTCGACCACATATTTGCACTGGAGGACCTAAAGATTCCTAGGAAGTTGTTCTCTCAAGTAAAAAAAAGTGGTGTTGATTTATTTGCGGTTTTTCAACTTTCAGGGGGTCCTGTGCCCCTAGCTCCAGTGAATGTGGAAGGATCAGTGTACATGCATGCTTAGTTCTAGTTAGAATTTCCTTTCCCTGCAGCCTGTGGAGCTGCCTCCAAACCAGCTCTGGGGCCCCATCCCCACAGGAGCTGCGGATTGCAGTGGGTAGTGGATGATGCTCCTCCCATTTCTGCTGGGTTGTGCAGTTTTGTCAGCAGAAGTACAGCACTGGACCCTGCCTGTAGTTAAACTGTTCTAATGAGCTGTGATAAAGCATTTTGTAAATATGTTTTCTTAAGGCTATTACTGAGTGGTTTGGAGTATGTGTTTTTAAGAAATCTTGATCATGATATTATCTGGAGGGCAGTGGCATTTTTAAGCCTCCTATTTCTATTAGCAAACTTAGGCCAGTTGACAAAATCAGAATTGCATGGTTGCCACTTTCAGGGAAAGGGAAATTGATTAGGTCAAAATCAGGGAGATAAATATTGTTGAGATGCTGTTGCAGATGTGGCAGCTGGAGTAGAGAAATAGCAGAACATAAGTGTAATATCATGATGTGCACTAAAATACATAATATGATTTTGAAAATGTTTATTGACAGTTCTTAACAGGAAACAGAAAAAAAAACTATAGTTGGCTAGATTTATAGTCGCATCTCCTTATCCACAGATTTTTTATCCACAGATTCAAACATCCACAGCTTGAAAATATTAAAAATATATAAATTCCCAAAAGCAAAACTTGTTTTTGCCATTTTATATAATAGGCACCATTTTACTATGCCATTGTATTTAATGGGACTAGAGCATCCATGGATTTTGGTATCCACGGGGGTGGTGGGGGTGGTCCTGGAACCAAATCCCACTGTATTAGCCACAATGATTTCTGCTAGTTAGCTGTAAGGTCCACTGTTAACACAGTAAGAGTAACACACTCCCAATAAAAATAAAAATAACTTACAAACCATACTGTATACACAGAAATACATTAATAAAGGAAAGCTATTGTAAAGGTTTGTTTTTTTTTTTTGTTTTTTTGTTTTTTTGGTAAAACAGGAGTTTAGAATTATTATAAAGACCTCCCTTTTCTGTTATTAAAAAACAAAATTACAGCAAACTCTTCCAAACTTTTCCAAGCATTTATTGCAACATTTGAAACAGTGCCAGATGTTTGTTTTGAAGAACCTCTGAACAAGGTGATTCAAAAGGATCACAAATGTATGATTCATTTTTCATACTACACAAGAATATTGCTGATGTTTTTTTTAAAGATATTTTGAGAAGGCTTGTGTTCTTCATCACTTCAAAATAAATACAAGTGTATATTGATGGGCCAAACATAAATAACAGGATAGAAAAGCAAGAGAGAAATGATTGATTGATCTTGGAAATACACACTGCATAAAGGGACTTCTCTTATGTGACATGTATTATCTGTTCATTCACTGCTGTGAATGGAATCACACATTTATGCCAGAACTCTTGCTCTGCTAGATGGTTGGAGAATATTAGAAGAAACAAAACTCTTGAACAGTAAACATGCAAGTTGCATAAAAGCTGAAAAATTCATTCATGAGATAGAAAATGACTTATATGAAAACAATTGCTAGAGATAGTGAACCATTTCTACAAATGTTTCAAAGCCAAAAATCACAGGGACATTTTTCTGTGAGAAAATTCAGGAACTAACCAGCAAGTTAAATCATTGCATAAAATTAGAAAAGCTACAGCAGCTGTTTAGAAAGTGAAGTGGAAGCTGCATTCAAAGCACTTGGAAGAAATAAATCACCAGGAACAGATGGCATACTGGCAAATCTGTTTCAAGCAACAGAGACAGAATCTATTAAAATTGAAAGAAAGATCTGTCAGCAAATAGGGAAAGCAAATTAATGGCCATGCTCAATGTCTCTTCCAGTTCCGAAGAAAAGGGACACTAGGGACACCCTGACACCATGCAGTGGGGCGCGCAGCATGATGGCGGTGTCAGAGCGGCCACTGTGCAGTCGCCCCGCCCCAATTCCACCCCCAGGCCAGCCCTTGTGGACAGTCCCTTAGTTCATCTAAATGAATTCAAGGCTCCAGGGCCAGATGAACTCCATCAAGGGGTATTAAAAGAACTGGCAGAAATAATCTCAGAGCTATTGTCAATAATCTTTGAGAATTCTTGGAGAACAGGAGAAGTTCTGGCAGACTGGATCAGGGCAAGTGATGTCCCCATCTTCAAAAAGGGGTGGGGGAAGATGACCCAAACAATTACTGCCCAGTTAGCCTGACATGGATACCAGGAAAGATTCTTTTTTTAAAATTATCCTCTTTATTAAATTTTAATAATTAATAAAAACATAACATAACATACCACTACATACAAACGAACAAAACAAATAACATTACAAACAGAAATACACACCCATCAACCATTCATCCACTTACATCCTCAGTTAAAAATCTACTTCCATGAGCCTATAACTAAGGTGATATATCTGTCACTTGAATCTCCTTTATATATTACAAACTCATAACATATAACTCAGTCATCTGACCCTTTGATACTTTCTGAATATACATAATATACAAATCAGATAAACTACATAACGATTGTATATGTATATTATATCGCACAACTATTCTGTTTGAATAGCTCTATAGTCAATAATCAACTTATCGTTGAGTAATTCACTGTACTATGGAGTTTAATCAATTCTTTAAATTATATTTATATTTGCATTTTATAATATATTTTGTCGATTATTTCCTTCCATTTGTCATTGTATTTTGCATTATCCAAGTTTCTAAGCCTATAAGTCAATCTATCCATTTCAACGTTATCCAAAAATCTTTCATACCACTCTAACACTTCAGGGGATTTCTTTTGTTTCCAGCAAGCCACAAAAGTTATTCTGGCAGTGGTTATCATATAAAAGATTTTTTCCCCAAATTTCTTTTCTAACTCTTCATTCATGATTCCCAATAAATAAAATGCTGGGTCCATATCAAATTTAATTTGTAACATCTCTTGTATCTCCTTGTGTATACGTTCCTAGTAATTTTTAGTAAGTGGGCAGCGCCACCACATGTGGAAAAATGTTCCTTTATATTTTTGACATTTCCAGCACAGAGTGTTTAGATCTTTTTTAAACTTCCCTATTTTAACCGGGGTATAGTACCACCTAAACTTTAGTTTGTAAAAATTCTCCCTCAGATTATAATTTAAAGTATGCTTTAACTTTACTTTCCACAATTTTCCCCAATCTTCCAGATGTATTGGTTTTCCTAAATCTTGCGCCCAACGAACCATGCAATCTTTTATATATTCGTCTTCTGTTTCCCATTGCAACAGGATCTTATAAATCTTTGCTATTGTATGGTGTGTTTCTGTCAGTAATATTTTTTCTAATGGGCTGTCTATTGATGTAATGCTGTAGGTTTTTTGATCCACTGTTAATCTCTGTTTTAATTGTAAATACAAAAACCAATTGGTTTTTATTCCATCTTTGTCCATCTCTTCTCTAGATTTTAAGATCCATTTTCCATTTTCCTTTTTTATTAAATCCTCATATGTTAGTCATTTGTTCTCTAGCATGTCTTACCTACAGATGTGGGGAATTACACATGCTCCAAGTGCAAGTTGGTAGCCCTCTTGGAGGAGAAAGTACAGCTGCTGGAGGCTTGGGTAGCTACACTTCAGCATATTAGGGAGCTTTCCTAGACAGAACGGAACGAACGGTCTTGGATGGGGACCACACAGAGGAAGTTGCTGGGGAAGAGAAGGTCACATCACAAACACAGGAGGTAGACAGCTGGAGGAATGTCACACGTAGAAGTAGAGAGACCAGGGATCATTCTGGGAGCTTGCAGCTACAGAATCGATTTCAAGCTCTTTCCCTTATCAAGGAGGATGAGGAAGAGCAGCATGGACAGACTTCAGGGACAGAGCAGGGGACCCTGGGAGTTCCACCATAGGGAACAGTTTCTGCTAAGCCTCGGAGGAGGCGTGTGGTCATGGTGGACCTCGGAGGAGGAGTGTGGTCATGGTGGGGGACTTCTTGCTGAAGGGGGCAGAAGCAGTGATTTGTGGGCCTGACAAGATGTCTCAGGAGGTGTGTTGTCTCCCTGGGGCAAAGATCCGAGATGTGACAGAGAGGCTGACAAGACTGGTCAAGCCTACTGACCAATATCCCTTCCTTTTGGTCCATGTGGGAACAAATGACACAGCAAGACACCGCCTTCAGAACATCAAAAAGGATTACGAGGCTTTAGGTAAGAAGTTGAAAGAAATGGAGGCACAGATTGTTATTGTCAGTGTGTGGATGATGAGTGTTGTAGTGATGCTCTTTGGCACCCAGCAGAATCTGCAGGACAAGCTGGCTGCTGTGATCCACAGCCACTTTGTAACTCTTACCATCAACTGGCTCAGCTTCCCTTCTTCAGGATCCTGTCTTCTTCAGTCAAGAAGACACATTGTAAAGTCCAAAAGCATAGTTTTATTAATGCATATAAAAGTAAAATAAGATATCTAAGTAAAATCCATTGTGATGAACTTGTCCAGTTCAGCCATGAAAGATTACATCTTTAACAATCCCAAAAGCTTAGCATCTCAACTTGTTGCAGTTAAAACCACTGCTGTCAGACAGGCATGTACATGCACACACGCGCTCACATCTTGAACAATAACATTCTAGACAAAGGATTCTCTAGGCCTTTCCCATACTCCACCTTCTAGGTGTTAACCTTATGTTAATTGGATAATGCCTGTATGATGTATACTAACCCAACCTCTTGTTGTCCATCATCCACCACGTGACTATTTTCCCAAGCTAACGATTATTTACCTTTTTGGATATCTATTGCTACCCATAACAAAGTCTGTGTCTATGAATTCTATCTTTGGGAAAGTTCATGTTGATGTCTGTGTTGGCCATCTGGTGTTACATTCACTTTGTTTTTCTAGATGTTGTTTGTGCTTTGCCTAGAAGCTGTTCTTAAGTGGAAAATTACACACACACACACATCTCTACATTTCACCTTTGACTGCATAGCCCATCTATATCCTAACAGTTATCTCATCTCCTCTGCCAGTGGAAGGGCATGGTCCACGAAGAGAGAGGACAATAACAGATGTCAACAATTGGCTCCGCAGATGGTGTCGTCGAGAACGATTTGGATTCTTAGATCATGGGCTGCGGTTCCATGAGGGCGGACTCCTGGCAAGGGATGGGCTGCATCTCATGCCAGTTGGAAGAAACATTTTGCCAACAGTCTCAAGAATTTGATCAGGAGGGCTTTAAATTCAGTTATGTGGGAAGGGAGACAGCATCCTGGAAGACAAAAGGACTGGAAAAAATAGTCAAACTGTCATAGAGGAAACAAAGCAAACAGTACAGGGACCCAACAGTGGGAGGCAAAAAAACGTGCACAGACAACAAGTAAGTGGGACATATGGCCTTAGATGTCTCTACACTAATGCACAGAGCATGGAAAATAAGCAAGATGAACTTGAACTCCTAGCACAACAAAGCAAATACGATATAATAGGCATCACTGAAACCTGGTGGGATGAGTCTCATGACTGGAATGTAGAAATACAGGAGTATAACCTTTTCAAGAGAAACAGGCCAAACAGGAAAGGAGGTGGAATAGCATTATATGTCAGTAATATTTACACCAGTGAAGAAATCTAGGACATCAATCCTGGAAGCCAGGTGGAGAGCATCTGGATAAAAATTAAAGGGGAGGGAAACAACAGGGATGTTAGTGTGGGAGTCTACTACAGACCCCCAACTCAGGCAGAAGGATGATGCCTTTCCAGAACAGATGACCACAAACTCAGAAAGGAGAATAGTAGTGATGGGTGACTTCAACTATCCTGATATTTGCTGGAAGTCAAACTCAGCAAAATCCTCACTTGCCTCGAAGACAATTTCTTTGTCCAAAAGGTGGAAGAGGCAACAAGGGAGTCAGCTATTTTGGATCTGATCCTAACTAACAGGGAAGATTTAGGGGGGTTGCAGACTGCCAGAAATAGTGCTAATTGAGCCCACTTTTAGGGTTAGGGAATCATGGGAACTGTATTTTATTGTGGCACCAGAGCTCTCTGACAGAGAAGGCTCAATGTCTCAGAAAAAAAAAAATCACATGGTTCCCCAGCACTAACCCTAACCCTAAAAGTGGACTCAATTTGCACTATTTCTTGCAGTTTGCAACCCCCCCCCCCTTAGTTAATGGTGTGCAAGTGGTTAGATCCATAGGTGGGAGTGTTCATGTCATCCTGGAGTTTATTATACAATGGAAAGGAGAAGCCAGGCTTAGTCAGACACGCATTCTAGACTTTAGGAAAGCTGATTTTACTAAACTTAGAGAAATACTGGGCGTGATCCCATGGACAGGAATACTAAAAGAGAAGGGAGTTCAAGACGGATGGGAGTTTCTCAAAAGGGAGATACTGAAGGCACAATTTCAAACCGTTCCAACGAGGAGGAAAAATGGGAGGTGTCTCCAGAAACCAGGATGGATGACTAAGGAACTTGCAACTGAACTAAGTTTTAAACGGAACATGTATAAGAAATGGAAAAATGGGGAAATCACCAAAGAGGAATTCAAACAAATAGCTAGCACATGTAGGAGTAAAGTCAGAAAAGGTAAAATGCAGAATGAACTCAGGCTTGCTAGAGAGGTTAAGAACCATAAAAAGGGCTTTTGGGGGTATGTCAGCAGCAAAAGGAAGAAGAAGGAAATGATAGGGCCACTGTGTGGAGAAGACGGCAAAAAGTTAACAGGGGACAGAGAAAAGGCAGAATTACTCAACACCTTCTTTGCTTCAGTCTTCTCAGAAAAAGCAAAGGGTGCTCAACCTGAGGATAATGGAACAGAGGACAGAATAGGAGAATTTCAGCACAGAATAAGTAAAGAGATAGTTCAGGAATACCTGGTTAATCTAAATGAATATAAGTCTCCAGGACCAGATGAATTACATCCAAGGGTATTAAAAAAACTGGCAAATGCAATATCGGAACCATTGGCAATAATCTTTGAGAACTTCTGGAAAATAGGAGAAGTCCCAGTGGACTGGAAGAGGGCAAATGTTGTCTCCATCTACAAAAAGGAGAAAAAAGAGGATCCCAACAATTATCGTCCAGTTAGTCTGACATCAGTACCAGGAAGGATTCTGGAGCAGATCATTAAACAGACAGTCTGTGAACATCTGGAAGGTAATTTCATAATCACAAAAAGTCAACATGGGTTTCAGAGAAACAGGTCATGCCAGACAAATCTGATCTCTTTTTTTTTGATAAAATTACCAGCTTGGTAGATGAAGGGAATGCTGTGGATATAGTATATCTTGATTTCAGTAAGGCCTTTGACAAGGTTCCCCATGACATTCTTGCAAACAAGCTGGTAAAATGTGGGCTAGACAAAGTAACTGTTACATGGATTTGTAATTGGTTGACTGGCTGAACCCAAAGGGTGCTCAACAATGACTCCTTTTCAACCTGGAAATAAGTGACCAGTGGGGTCCCACAGGGCTCTGTCCTGGGCCCAGTGCTATTCAATATCTTTATTAATGACTTGGAAGACAGTATTGGGGGCATAGTTATCAAATTTGCAGATGACACCAAATTAGGAGGAGTAGCTAATACCCCAGAAGACAGGATCAACATTCAAAATGACTTGAACAGACTAGAAAGCTGGGCCAAAGCTAACAAAATGAAATTCAACACGGAGAAATGTAAGGTACTACACTTAGGGCGGAAAAACGAAAAGCACAGATATACGATGGGGGACACCTGGATGAATGAGACTACGTGTGAAAGGGATCTAGGAATCCAGGTGGACCACATGTTGAACATGAGTCAACAGTGCGATGCAGCAGCTAAAAAGGCCAATGCAATTTTAGGCTGCATCAGTAGAAGTATAGTGTCTAGATCAAGAGAAGTAATAGTGCCACTCTATTCTGCTTTGGTCAGGCCTCACCTGGAATACTGTGTCCAGTTCTGGGCACCACAATTCAAAAAGGATGTGGAGAAACTGGAGCATGTCCAAAGGAGGGCAACTAAAATGGTGAAGGGTCTGGAAACCAAGCCCTATGAGGAACAACTTAGGGAGCTGGGGATGTTTAGCCTGGAGAAGAGAAGGTTGAGAGGTGATATGATAGCCATGTTTAAATATTTGAAGGGATGTCATATCAAGGAGGGAACAAGCTTGTTTTCTGCTGCTCCAGAGACTAGGACCTGAAACAATGGATGTAAGCTCCAGGAAAAGTGATTCCGCCTTAACATTAGGGGGAACTTCCTGACAGTAAGGGCGGTTTGACAGTGGATCACACTCTCTCAGAGAGTAGTGGAGTCTCCTTCCTTGGAGGTCTTTAAGCAGAAGCCGGATGGCCATCTGTCGGGGATGCTTTGATTGGGAGTTCCTGCATGGCAGGGGGTTGGACTAGATGGCCCTTGTGGTCTCTTCCAACTCTATGATACTATGATTCTCTTATTCTATGTTGTACATTCTATGAAATGCTTCTTCCGGTGATGCGTATATGGGGATACCTCTATTGATTCTTAATTTATATTTTTCCCAGATCTTCCATATGGAGTTTCTTACATAATGATTTTTGAACTCTTTGTTAACTTTTACTTCATTGTAATAAAGGTATACATGGAACCCATAGACATTGTTAACCCCTTCTAGTTATAAAAGTCTATCCGAGAGTCTTAACCATTATTTTGTCCAATCTAGGGCGCATGCCTGAAAGAACAGTTTTAAACTCAGTAGACTTAATCCTCCCCTTTCTGGAGCGTCCTGAAGGACTTTTGTCTTAATTCTGGGTTTTCTTCCAGCCCATGTAAAATCAGTGAGGTCTTTTTGCCAGTTTATAAAAGTCATATTGGTGGTAATCACTGGAATGGTCTGGAAGAGAAAAAGCAGTTTGGGTTATACATACATTTTTATTACCGATATTCTGCTCAATAGTGATAGATGGAGATTTTCCCACTTTTTTAACTTCATATTTATAGTTTTCCATGTTTTTTTCATAATTATTCTTGAAGAGCTCTGAATTTTTTGTAGAGAAAATCATGCCCAAATATTTCACCCTTTTTTCTATTTTAAAATTTGATAAGTTTGAAAGCATTACTTTTTCTTTGTTAGTCATATTCATCGTGAGCATTTTAGTTTTATCCTTATTTATTTTAAACCCTGAATAATCTCCATATGTTGTTATTACCTCTAATAGGTGTTTTATATTTTCAAACAGGTCTGCTAAATATATGACCATATCATCTGCATAAGCACACAGTTTGATATCATATTTATTTATTTTAACTCCTGGTATTTTCTTATCATCTCTAATCCGCCTACATAGAATTTCCAGTGTTAATATAAATAGTAAGGGTGATAGCGGGCACCCTTGCCGCGTGCCTTTTTGTATCCTACATTGCGGCGTCTTCTCTGCATTTATAATAATATATGCCATTTGTTCTTTGTATATCGCTTCTATCCATCTGTAAAACGAGCCTAGTCCAACTACTCTTTGCAATATTTTTAACATAAAATCCCACCTTATATTATTGAAGGCTTTCTCCGCGTCTAAAAAGGTCATAGCTATTTGCTTATCCGGTCTGCTCTGATATAATTCAATAACATCTAACAGGTTTCGAGTATTGTCCTTAATTTGCTTTCTGGGTAGAAAGCCTCATTGGTCTGGGTGGATCCATGTTGCCAAATTGTTTTTTAATCTCTTAGCTAGAATAGAAGCGAAGATTTTATAATCGACGTGCAGTAACGATATTGGTCGATAGCTACCCATCTCTAGTTCATTTTTGCCTTCTTTCAAAATTAGGGTAATATTCGCTGTTTTCCATGATTCTGGAATCTTCCCATTTTTAATTCTATTGATTACTTGTTGAAGTATAGAAGCCAAGATATCCACCATAGTTTTATAGTAAATAGCACTTAATCCATCAGGGCCTGCTGCTTTGGAAGGTTTCAATTCCTTTATTGCCGCACAAATTTCTTCTACTGTTATGTCTTAGTCTAGCTCCTTGATTTCCTCACTCTTTAAATCCATTATATTATGGCTTTCGATATATGCAAATTGATCTTTTTCTGATATCGCTGTTTCTTTAAATATTTTGCTAAAGTCCCGTATTTTCCGGCGTATAAGACGACCCACGTATAAGACGACCCCCCCATTTTCCCAGTCAAAATATAGAGTTTTAGCACCTCTATCCTCATTATCCTTATATCCGGCGTATAAGACGAACCCCCCCCCCACTTTAGCCACAGATTTTGCAGGTAAAAAAGTAGTCTTATACACAGGAAAATAAGGTAATCATAAAAACATTTCTTGATCTCTTTTTGGGTGGTACAGATTTTCCCCTTGGCATGTATTTTTGTTATTAATCGTTTCTTTTTTTCTTCTCTCAGTTTCAGCACCAGCCATTTGCTAGGTTTATTGGCAAATTCAAAATATCTTTGTTTGATATATTTTAATTTCCATTCCATTTCTTCTGTCATTTTTGCAGAAAGCTGATGCTGAAGAATGATGAGTTTTGTTTTTAATTTCTTATCTCCCGGCTTCGTCTTTAATTGATCTTCCATTTGTTTTAGTTGTGCTTGAATCCTATTATATTTCTGTTCTCTTTTCTTCTTTTTCTCATAACTTTGTTTAATAAAGAAGCCTCTTATAACGGCCTTACTGGCTTCCCAAACTGTATTAATATCCATTTGTGCCGTCAGATTTTCTGTGAAATTTTTTTCAATGTTTCCTTGGCCTTCTTTATTACTGTTTCCTCTTTAAGAAGTGTTTCATCTAATCTCCATGAGAAGATCTTTTTTGTTTTCCTAAGTGACATTTTTACTGGGCAGTGG
The DNA here is from genome assembly GCA_026167975.1 of Phrynosoma blainvillii. Taxonomy (NCBI): domain Eukaryota; kingdom Metazoa; phylum Chordata; class Lepidosauria; order Squamata; family Phrynosomatidae; genus Phrynosoma; species Phrynosoma blainvillii. The sequence continues at coordinate 54,601,717 of JANUYF010000002.1, read as the reverse complement.
TCTGATAATATTTTTGTTAATATCTCAATCTTCTCTATTTTTGTTTTAATTAGTTCTGAGATTAGAATCATATCAATTCTAGACCAAGACTTTTGCGGTATAGAATAGAAAGTGAAATCCAGATCTTGACCTTTTTTATATCTCCACACATCATCTACTAACAATGTCTCGGTCATGTTAAAGAAGGAGGAAGGGAATTTACCTTGTGACATTTTTAACCTTTTATCTGATTTCTTATCCAATTTGGGGTCTAATACCCAATTCCAGTCCCCCATCATGATAATGTTTTCATGCGTATATTCTAATATCTTTTTGAGCAATTTGTCATAGAACTTTTCCTGATTTACAGAGGGAGCATATACACCCACGATCAGTGTTTTAAGATTTTCCCAATTAATCTCAACTACTATATAATGCCCATTTGGGTCTATAAAGAGCTCTTGAGCTTCCAGGTGATCTTTTATGTATAATGCAACACCCTTCTTACATTTTTCGGAAGCAGATAGAAAGAGAGTTCCCAACTTATTATTTTTTAAATATCTTATATTTTTATTGTTAATATGCGTTTCTTGGAGACAAATTATCTCCACTTTCAATTTGCCTAGGTAATGGAAGACTGTCTCTTAATTGAGGAATTAAGTCCATTTACATTCCATTAAATGAAATGCGTACAATTAATCATCTTCTACTTGCCGTTCTTCCTCTTGCTCCTTTACTTCCTTAACTACTTCTTCTAAAAAGGTGTCTACAAACTCTCCCTTATTGTGTGAGTAACTATCTCTTCTTGTTCTGCTGTTTTTGGTTCTACCTTCCTCCTCTCTTTGTTCTTCTTTTTCTTCGTTTTCATCCCAATGATGTATTTTCTTTTCTGATCCTTTATGTTTTTGTTGTGCATCATTCTTGAATTTGGGATTTTGTTCCTTTATAATGATTTCTTCTTCTCTTGATAAGGTTTTTTCATTTGAGTCTTGTCTTTTCTCTTGTGTTTCCCTTTTATCATTCTTCAGTATTTTTATCATTCCCATTATCTTCAAGGTGGTATTTATTTTATATCTTCTTTGGGCAAAAGGAAAGGATAATCCCTCTGGGAATTCTCATTTATAGTTAATATTTTGATCTCTCAAGATCTTCGTCAGTTGATTATAATCTTTTCTTCTCTTCAGGGTTTCTCCTGGTAAATCCTTAAATATCTGAATTTCAATACCATTTATTATTAATTTCTTCTCAAAATGTATTTTAAGCATCCGATCTCTTGTTTGAGTACAAACGAAATATGTCAATATATCACGAGGGATCTTCCTTTGCCTAGCTACTCTCGAATTGATTCGATATATTTTATCCATTTCGAAGTGGATTTCCTCTTTGTCTTTTTCCATAAATTCAGTTAGAGGTGGTATTAATCTTTCATATAGGTTCTCGTCCTTTTGTTCTTGTAGTCCTCTAATTTTTAGACATCTCTCCCATGTTTTTTGATCAAACTTTAATCTTTCATCCATTTCTCTGGCCTGGTTTTTCTTTAAGTGTTGCACTTCTGTATTCAACTCTTTGTTAACTTTTTCCAGTTCTTCAATTTTTGACTTTGCCTGGGCTAATTCCATTGTTAATTTCTCTTTAGTATTAACCACTTCTTTTACTTCTGTTCTTATATCTTTCTTCAATTCGTCTCGAGTATCCTTTAAATCTTGTTTTAGCTCCGCCTTGTCTTTTTTCATTTCTGATCTTATTTTCTTAATTTCCTCCAATATCATCATATTCGACTCTAACATTTTGTTTGTCTCTATAGAAGGCCTTTGCTGCTGCACTTGTGACTGAGATTGCATCTTGGTGGCTTGTAGTCTTGTTATAGCTGCCATTCACCAGATGCTCTTTAATATAGTTTATTGTTAGTTTGTTAAGCCCAATTTATGACATCAGTTTCAAGATATTAAAGAAAGGGGTGTAGAATCGAACCAAAGTTCTTCAGTAAGGGGGCGTTCAGCACCAAGTTTTAATCCAAATGAGAATGAAAATCCCCACCTTAAATGGTGTTTGATCTTCTCTATTCAGTTTGATAAATTATGTTTGATGAGTTGTTTTTAACACAGTAGTTGAGTCTATACACACAAAAAAACAATAGTTTAAACTTGCTTACATATAGTGAAAAACACCCTTAGCCACTCAGATAGTCACATACTGAATAATACTTTTATCTTAGCTTAAACATTTCTCCTTAAAGTTTGGCTTTATCTCAATATTAACCCAGTGATTAATAATGTTGAAGTAGATTACCAATATAGTTATCGAATTCACTTTTATATAATATAATGATTTTCTCAATTTCAATAACTATAGACTATAAGCAAAAGTATCATCCGCTCTATCACCACTGTTATGTTATATTATGACAGTATGTATGGTAAAGATCTAAATTATTACAGTCTGTTAAAAGACAACCTTAGTTTGACTCTAAATATTTAAATTTCTCAATCTCAGACTTGTCCAGTTGGCCAATGCGATATCTGTAAAGCAGAATGAACTAATAATATATATATATGATCACAACACAGTGATAATGATAACACCAGAGATTATATTTTCTGGACTCAACCAGTAAGCGTGTGTGTGTGTGTGTGTGTATCTTCCCCTTTCTTATGTATTTACAGTTTTTATGTTACAATATATTATATACCAGCATGGACTTTAAACATTTCCAATCTACATAACCATTTTTTCCCCTTTTCTTACCCCCTTATTTTTGTTTTTGTTTTTTTCCTTTTTCTGTACCACACAGTTAATGGAGCGAAATATGGATTTCATATAAATTTGCTGCTTACTTTCATTATATATGTACTTTCATTCTGCAGAGCCACTCTTATTGTACCACCATGAGTTTCTACTTTGCTTCTAACATATTTTTTTTCTTGTTTTATATAATTTTATTTTATGCTCTTTATTATAATTTTCAATTGTTTTTTAAGTTCCCTCTAAACCTGCATTGCAGACTTACAATCCTGCTTCAAATGTGCTGATACTACATGAAAATCCAAAGTGAAAGAACAGGCTTACAGTTCTTTCTTTGCCTTTATCCTTTGTTTCTTGTTTCAGCACAGCTGCTGCTTCAGCTGGAGCTCTCCTTCCTCCGCAGCTTTTCTTTAGAGGCTTTAAATTGAAGATTTGAGGATTTGGCTTCTATATTACTTTTCTTTACTCCTGAGTCTGTGTCAGCACAGCCTATTTCTTTCCACAGGTCTCTTCTCTTCTGTTTACTCTTTCCCCTCTGCTCAGCCCTTTATGTGGGAGCGGCTTTCTCCGTTGTCTTTCATCTGCCTCTTTCCTTTCACTCCATGTAAGTCCTTTTACTTTCCTTCTAATAAGTGGTTCCTTCGCTAAACATCTGAGATAAACGTTTTAAAATACACTGTAGCCGCAGTCCAATGAGGATATTTTCAAAGATTGACTTTTCAAAAGAATCAGGAGGTTATCTTTAGATTAATTTGGCTGTCTCTTTCTTAATGTTATATAAGATACACTGCACAGCACCGAGATAAATTGTAAAACGTTATTATGAAGCGGCCATTCTTCTCGTCTCTATAGATCCAATTGAAGATCTTTTTTCCCCATTTTCCTTATTTATTTTGCTTTGTTTTTTTCTTGCTTACAAAGATATCGGTGTAAGGTATCTTTGAGCTTAGTTATTAGGCTCTTTCAGGCCAATAAACAGCTTTGTGCTGTAATATGATTACAAAAAAAAATAGCACATTAAGTTGGCGGGCTAATATAGCACCGCTATCCCTCCTGCGCAGGAGTAATACCCCGGTCTCCTCCGTCTCGTCCACCTCCTTTAAGGTCTTCAGTCCTCACTTTCGCCACGAAAAAAGGATGCCGAGACAGGTATCTGATCTTTGCAGGTTCATCCAACTTCTTTATGCCAAAAGAAGATTCCGTCTTTGGTTCTTTATTTGACTTTCTTTTGGTGTGTGGATGATGAGTGTTGTAGTGATGCCCTTTGGCAAAAACAGTCCTAGCTGGAAGACCAGCCACATCTGGCAAAACAACCCTCTTCAGCCAGACTAGCCACAAACTTGCAAAAACAGTCTTAAATTGGCAAAACAGCCATAACTGGCAGAACAGCCATAACTGGGCCCGTAACCCTTGTCGGTTTCCTTGATGGTAGCAGAGGATGGTTTCGATCCATCGACCTCTGGGTCACTACAACACTCATCATCCACACACCAACAAGGGTTACGGGCCCAGTCTGTGGCTTGTTTTGCCAGTCTGTGGCTAGTCTGCCAGCTAAGACTGTTTTTGCCAGAAGAGTGGCTTGTCTGCCAGATGTGGCTGGTCTGCCAGAGGACAAAGAGGCCAAATGTCCAGGAGGACAAAAGCCCAAGAGTCCAGATGACATGTTTGCAATGTGGCCAAGAGGCAAGTATTGCCTATCCACGACTTCAGTTGTGTCCAGGACAAGTGAAACCATGCTTCAGCGGTTGCTGGAAAAGCAGAGGTGGCTTCATATCTTCTCCAGATGTAAGTAAACAGTTAAAGTTTACTGCTAAGCTGTTTTGCCTGATGGCAGAGTGCAGACCTCTTTAAAGACGGGTGTCTGAGGAATCTCCACTCTTTAAACAGTAAGATGCAGTGAAAAATAAAGCCTGGGAATGCTGGGAATGCTGCGGGTTCAATGCAGTGAAATTTTTGTTTTTGTTCAAGCTGCAAACAACCCTGTTAAGGGCCATTTTGTTTGATATGGAAGCAGCTGAGACTTGAGTCACAAATATATGTTAAAATGTATGGAGTTCTAAAACAGCAGGATGCTGGAAACAGGTGGTGCCTATGCCAAAGAACTCATTCTGTTAACCCTCTCTGAGTCACAGTTAAAGTTTTGGGAGAGGAGATGTTTTCTTCAGCCAAAGGTTTTGGGAACTGAAGAAGAATTCATGATTTTCTGCACAGTTTTGTCATAAATGCTGTGGTCAAAGGACTTTACAGTTCTTGGTGAAAAATACAAAAATCCCTGGTGGGGGTGAAGTTTTACACAGTGGTCAATGCTGTGTGGGGCTGTAGCAGTGTTGCTAGAGGCCTGAAGTTCCAAAAGGATGGAACTGTTAAGCCAAGCGGTTTGCTTGAAGAAAGGCCAGAAAAGTTGCTTAGCTCGGGGATACCTAAGCAAGCATCTGAGATTTCAAGGAGAGGCCTGAAACAGCACTTGAAAGTTCAAGGTAAATGCGTCTTGAAAAGGCAGCTGATGCACGAGAGAGAAACCGATGTTTTAACTGCAACAGAGCAGGAGTTTTGAAAATGGCAATGCAAGGATGTTTGCTACAATCAACAATCTATCTACAACCCAGAGACATTGGGAGAAACAGAGAAGCTACAAGCTGTTTTACAGAGCTGTGACTGTGACTCAAACAGGTGAAACCTGAGGACAAGAGTCTATATATTCTGGGACATATGTTGCAGTTTTGCTGAAAAATAAAGAAATCCTCCAATCTTAAAGATGTTTATCTAGCTGATGGAGGGGTAAGAGATGATAAAAGAAATTGAGAAATGTCTACATGCCAAGTTTTAGTTAGAAAACTTTGAAAATGTTTTATGTATACCTGTTTTACAAAAAGTGTTTAGTTGGTGTGTCAGGGGATATACACTGAGTTTTGTGGGAGAAAAATATAAAATCACCCTGGATGGGGAGGTGTGTACAAAAGCTATAAGAGGGAAAATATGTGTTTTATACAAAGTGAGACAAATGCTAAATGTGCAGGTGTGGGAAATGAATCATTGCATTCTGGTTATGCACATCAATATAGAATTCTAGAGAACATAAGATTTGATAGCTTGTTTTAAACTGGTGAGATATAGGTCCTAAATTTTTTAAAAATGTTTTATTATACAAATGATTTGGGAGATGTTTGGTTTGCCACAGAGTAAAAAGTCAAGGTTTTTCCTGTGACAAAACCGGAGCAAGTGAATTGCAAAAATGACCTGTTGAGGTTGCTGTTAAACAAAAGGGACAAATGTGTGTTACTGAGTGACAACAAATATTTTCTTAGTGATTATGGATAGATTTTCCAGAGTTTTTATATGTCAGAGTTTTAAGACAGAGATGTGATACAATTGAAAGTTTTTAACAATGGATAAATGTAAAAAAAATTGATTACAAGGGTCTTTGCTCATAGACCGGAGAGAGAAAAGAGAATTCTTGGCTCACAATTGGAGAAACTGGCTGAGAGAAAAGAAATCCAACATTATTTCACATGTTATGTGGGGATCTACTAAATCTAAAGTATCTGACAGGTTTTAGACAATATGCAAAGATATATGTGCCAGCATGTTAAAAAAAAAAAAAGTTAAACCAGGGTGCTATAGATGATGTTTGTAAAATATTCCCAAAAAAAAAAACAGTTAAAGATTTCATCTTGGTGGTGGTAAAAGTTTTAATGTCCAAATATAACAATTGTGAAAAAAACATTCAAGTTTTGACTGAGAGTTCCTGCATGGCAGGGGGTTAGACTAGATGGTCCTTGTGGTCTCTTCCAACTTTATGATTCTAAGTTGAGAAAAGATACATTCAAACAAAGATGTTTTAGGATAAGACAGTTAAAGATCCAAGTGCCAGGAAATGGAGGGGCACACAACACAAAACAAACAACACACAACAAACATTAATCTTTTGGAAGTGAGGGAAACACTTTAGGTCAGACAATACATACAAGATTATCAAGAAATAGAATGAAATAAAAAAAAGGACACACAAGTCTAGACAAAAAAGAGAGAGAGAAAATGATACATGTTATGTTAGGAAAAATTCATAGAGAGTAAAAACAACACACAAGTTTATTATACAAAGGACAAGAGTTTATACATAAGTGGCTGGTGAGCCGGAGAGTTTCAAGGAGAGTTTTAAAGAGTTTCACACAGTGTCAGAGAGTTTCAAAGAGTTTCAGACAGTATCAAAGAGTTTTTGGGAGTTTCAGAGGTTTTAAAAGTTTTAAAAGGTTTTTTCCTGTTGAGAGAGGGAGAATGATACACTGCAGTGCAGCAAGAAGTTTAAGTGTTTAAAATTGATAAAGAGGTGTTTAAAATGTGGTTGATAGACCTAAAAACAAAAATCACAAGGTGAATGGATATACAAAATAAAAGATGCCTGATGGCAAATGAAAATACAAAGCTAGGTTAATAACAAAAGGATTTGTTCAACAAAGGTTTTAAAACATTGATAAAAAACATTGAGTCTGAGGCTGAGAGCTTGTGACTAAAATAAGCTTTTAACAGTAAGGAGGGGCTAATAAATACAACATTTTGGTTTTGAGATTGCTTGTTTAAATGCTGATGTGTTAACACAAAGAGATGACAGCTTTGGTTGTTTAGATTCAGGAGATTTAAAAAAATGAGAAAAGTTGTCCAGAGAGATTTGTTATTAAAGGTTTTGATTTTTGAGATTTTATTTTTAAAGTTGCTAGACTGCATATGGTTTAGTGAGTCAACATAAAAAGAGTTAAAAAAGTGTGGTTTACAGAGTGCAGAGAATGGTGACAGGTTTAAAGTCAAAAGGTTTTGTTTAGAATAAAGTTATAAGGGGTTTTAAATATCCAAATACATAGAAAAGTTTTATAAAGGTTTGATGTTTATAGTTAACAATAATAGATTATAATTGTGTTGTTATAGGTGTTTAAGAAAACAATTGTTTTAAGGTAATAGATTAGACAACAATAGAACATTTGATAAGTTTTTTTTAAGAGATAGAGGCTTGTGATTTAAAATAGCCGCATTGAAATAAGAGTGTTTTATAGATAGTTTATTTGCTTTAAAGTTATATGATAGTCAGTTTAAAGATGTTGTTTAAATATAGACAAGCTTAATAGTTTGATAGATTAAAAATAAGGATATATAGTTTTAAGTGTTGATAGAGTTTTAAGTGCTGATAAAACAAAATATATAACATTAAATGAGATAAAATAGATTAAACAGTTGTAAGATTTAAATTGTGAGTTGTCAGTTGTGATATGTAGAGATTCACAGACATACATTTTTATGACAAAAGCAGAGGTGTTAAAAATGTTGGAATACAGGTCAAGATACGTTAGAGTTTTGTAACAAAATGCTAGGGAGAGCTGGTTTAAAATGGAATTGTGTGCCTAGAGTTTAAAAACCAAAAACACAACACTATAGATATATTAACAAAGGTTTTAGAGATAAAACAACATTAACAATGGTTATAACAGATTAAGATGTCATTTTAAATATATAGAGTCAAACATTGTGCTTAGATGGTTTTAATAACAACAACAACAACAATAATTCTCACACATCTATACATTTCAGGAGGGGATTGTTAGGATATGAATGGGATATATAGTCAAAGGTGAAATGTAAAGATGTGTGTGTGTCTGTAATTTTCCACTTGAGAACAGCTTTTTGGACAAAGCCCAAAACAACATTTTAGAGACACAAAATAAATCAACTCCAGGTGGCCAATACACAGACATCAGCATGTATTTTCCCAAGGATACAGCTCATGGGACATAGACTTTATTATGAAAAACAAGAGATATCAAATACGTAAATAATTGTTAGCTTGGGAAAGTTACTCACGTGGTGGATGATGGACAGCAAGAGGCTGGGTTAGCATGCATCATACAGATATTATCCAGTTAACATAAAGTTAACACCTAGAAGGTGGAGTATGGGATGGGCTTAGAAAATCCTTTGTCTAGAATTGTTTATTGTTCAAGATGTGAGCGTGTGTGGCTGGCAGCAGTGGTTTTAACTGCAACAAGTTGGATCCTAATGCTTTTGGGATTGTAAAAGATGTAATCTTTCATGGCTGAACTGGACAAGTTCATCACAATGGATTTTACTTAGTTATTTTATCTTTACTTTTTATATACATTAATAAAGCTATGCTTTTGGACTTTACAATGTGTCTTCTTGACTGAGGAAGACAGGATTGCCTGGAGAAGAGAAGCTGAGCCAGTTGATGGCAAGTCTACACAGTGGCTGTGGATCACAGCAGCCAGCTTATCCTGCAAGACTCTGCTGGGTGCCAAAGGGCATCACTACAACACTCATCATCCACACACCAACATTTCTCTGCACAAAACAGGGGGGTTAGCACAGAGCCCAATCTGACTCCGTCTAACCCGATGCCCTCTCCAACCAGAAGCCACCAGGAAAGATTCTAGAGCAGCTCATTAAACAGAGGCTTTAAGCATTTAGAAAGGAATGCCATAATTGCAAAAAGTCAACATGGGTTTCTCAAAAACAAGTCATGCCAGACTAATCTTATCTCCTTTTTTGATAAAATGACCAGCTTGGTAGATGAGGGGAATGCTGTGGATATAGCATATCTTGATTCCAGTAAGGCCTTTGACAAGGTTCCCCACGATGTTCTGGCAGACAAGCAAGAATCAATCACCATTGATTCAATGGGTGCATTCTAGTTTGAACTAATCAGCAGAATTCAGGCTTCTTACTGTTAACTAAAGAAAACATATCAATTTTGAAACCTCACTGAAAGTTAAACCAAAATAGAAACATCAATAAAATTAATATCTAAAATAATAACAAATAACATAACATTTTTGCTCTTTTTTCAAATTAGACTAAAAACCGTCCAAAAACTTAAATTTCACTGAATATTCCTGTTTTTAGAAATGGCATAACTGAAGCCACAATTACAAAACTTTTGGTTTAGAAGCAGCAGTAAAAATTATAGAATCACAGAGTTGTAGAAGGTGGAAGAAACCACAAGGGCCATCAAGTCCAAGTCTGTTACACTTAGTTATTATTATTATTAAAGTTTATTTCTTCAGTCTTCTCAGAAAAGGCAAAGGGTGCTCAACTTGAGGATAATGGAGCAGAGGACAGAATAGGAGAATTTCAGCACAGAATAAGTAAAGAGATAGTACAGAAACATCTGGTTAATCTAGATGAATATAAGTCTCCAGGACCAGATGAATTGCATCCAAGGGTATTAAAAGAACTGGCAAATGTAATATCAGAACCATTGGCAATAATCTTTGAGAATTCCTGGAAAACAGGAGAGGTCCCAGCGGACTGGAGGAGGGCAAATGTTGTCCCCATCTTCAAAAAGGGGAAAAAAGAGGATCCCAACAATTATCGTCCAGTTAGTCTGACATCAATACCCGGAAAGATTCTGGAGCAGATCATTAAACAGAGAGTCTGTGAACATCTGGAAGATAATTTCATAATCACAAAAAGTCAACATGGGTTTCAGAGAAACAGGTCATGCCAGACAAATCTGATCTCTTTTTTTGATAAAATTACCAGTTTGGTAGATGAAGGGAATGCTGTGGATATAGTATATCTTGATTTCAGTAAGGCCTTTGACAAGGTTCCCCATGACATTCTTGCAAGCAAGTTGGTAAAATGTGGGCTAGACAAAGTAACTGTTACATGGATTTGTAATTGGTTATCTGGTCGAACACAAAGGGTGCTCAACAATGGCTCCTTTTCAACCTGGAAAGAAGTGACCAGTGGGGTGCCACAGGGCTCTGTCCTGGGCCCAGTGCTATTCAATATCTTTATTAATTACTTGGATGACGGTATTGGGGGCATAGTTATCAAATTTGCAGACGACACCAAATTAGGAGGAGTAGCTAATACCCCAGAGGACAGGATCAAAATTCAAAATGACTTGAGCAGACTAGAAAGTTGGGCCAAAGCTAACAAAATGAAATTCAACACAGAGAAATGTAAGGTACTGCACTTAGGGCGGAAAAACAAAAAGTACAGATATACGATGGGGGACACTTGGCTGAATGAGACTACGTGTGAAAGGGATCTAGGAATCCAGGTGGACCACAAGTTGAACATGAGTCAACAGTGCGATGCAGCAGCTAAAAAGGCCAATGCAATTTTAGGCTGCATCAGTAGAAGTATAGTGTCTAGATCAAGAGAAGTAATAGTGCCACTATATTCTGCTTTGGTCCGGCCTCACCTGGAATACTGTGTCCAGTTCTGGGCACCACAATTCAAAAAGGATGTGGAGAAACTGGAGTGTGTCCAAAGGAGGGCAACTAAAATGGTGAAGGGTCTGGAAAGCAAGCCCTATGAGGAACAACTTAGGGAGCTGGGGATGTTTAGCCTGGAGAAGAGAAGGCTGAGAGGTGATATGATAGCCGTGTTTAAATATTTGAAGGGATGTCATATCAAGGAGGGAACAAGCTTGTTTTCTGCTGCTCCAGAGACTAGGACCCGAAACAATGGATGCAAGCTGCAAGAAAAGAGATTCCACCTCAACATTAGGAGGAACTTCCTGACAGTAAGGGCGGTTCGACAGTGGAACACACTCCCTCGGAGAGTAGTGGAGTCTCCTTCCTTGGAGGTCTTTAAGCAGAGGCTGGATGGCCATCTGTCGGGGATGCTTTGATTGGGAGTTCCTGCATGGCAGGGGGTTGGACTGGATGGCCCTTGTGGTCTCTTCCAACTCTATGATTCTATGATTCTATGATTCTATGATTCTAAAGTGCTGTCAATGTACACAGCGCTGTACAAAGAGACAATCAAGCATAAAATAGAATAAAAACCTGCCAAAGGCGTACAATCTAAAATACAAACAATAGGTAAAATAATAAAAGTCAATTAAAGCAAAAAACAATTACAACAATTAATTAACATCATCCACTGTCTACCCAAATGACAGAAAAAGCAAATGTATATCAGACAGTGCCTGGGAATGCCTCCCTGAACAAGGTGGTCTTTAACTCAGATTTAAAAGTGGACAAAGAAGTAATCACTCGTGTTTGAGGGTGAAGAAGGTTCCAGGAGTGAGGGGCGGCAAGCGAGAAGGGGCAAATCCGGGATGGAGCAGTGGAGATCCTAGGTTGGGACAGCAGGTCTTGAGTATTAGAACGGAAGGTATGGATGGGAATGTAAGAAGAAAGAAGTTCAGATAGGTAAAGAGGAGCTAGCCCATGCAGGGCTTTGAAAGTTAGCAACCGAAGCTTATATTGGATACGGAAGGGGAAGGGGAGCCAGTGAAGAGAAGATAGCAAAGGGGAAACATGGTCAAAACAGCGAGCGGAAGTAACGATGCGAGTGGCTGAATGTTGGACAGAAATTAAAGGGTGAAGATGAGAGAGGGGAAGCCCAGATAGAAGGAGATTACAATAGTCTAATTGGGAGACCACCAAAGCGTGGACTTGGCAGTGGAGGCCGAAAGAAAAGGATGGATTTTGGCAATGTTATAAAGGAAAAATCTGTAGGCTTTGGCTATTGCCTGGATATGGGAAATAAAAGACAGAGAGGAGTCGAAAATGAAACTGAGGCTGTGGGCTTCCTGGACCGGACGAATAGAGGTGTTGTCAACAAAAACAGAGAAAGAAGGTTGAAGGGATGACTTAGGTGGAAAGACAAGAAGCTCCGTCTTGGACATGTTGAGCTTCAAACGCTGAGCACAGAATAGAGACCATTTGCCTTGGCCCGTAAAATATCATTGGAGATCTTTGTGAGGGTCGTCTTAGTGGAGTGCCATGGGCGGAAACTGGACTGAAAGGGATCGAGGATGGAATTGGCTTTGAGAAACTCAAGGCAGAGAAAATAAACGACCCATTCCAAAACCTTAGAAAGAAAAGTGAGAAGAGAGATTGGACGATAGCTGGACAAAGAAGAGGGGTCAAGAGAAGATTTTTTCAAGATAGAGGAAACAAGAGCATGTTTAAAGTCAGAGGGAAAAGAGCCTGTAGAAAGAGAGAGGTTAAAGATAGAAAGAAGTGAAGGAAGGAAGGAGGGGGCTATAGAGATTAGGAGACGAGGGGGAATTGGATCAAGAGAACAAGTTGTAGGTTTGGAAGAGTGCAGCAGGGTAGAGAGTTCATCCAGAGAAACAGGTGGAAACACAGAGAATTGATTAGTTGAAAGTTCCAGAAGATTAATGGGGGAAGACAAGTTAGGAGGAACTATTTCAGATCTGATAGTAGTGATCTTAATGATAAAGTAGTTAGCAAAGTCGGTAGGGGAAAATAATGAAGAAACAGGGGGAGAGGGAGGTTTTAGCAAGGTGTTGAAGCAGGAAAACAAACGCTGTGGGCACCTCTCATTGGCACAGATCAATGATTTAAAATAGTTCTGTTTTGCCATGGACAAGGCGCGTGTAAAGGATAAAAGAACGAACTTATAATGAATAAAGTCGGCCCACTCCTTGGACTTTTTCCAAAGACGTTCAGCTGCTCGAGAGCACGACCGGAGGAACCTAACTATGGGAATAAATCAGGGCTGAGGCCTGTACGTAGAGGAGGACACATGAACAGATACAGGGGCAAAGCTGTCGAGAGTTGAAGAAAAAGTGGAGTTAAATAAAGACATTGCTGAGTCAGCAGAGTCCCCAAAAGAGAGGGAAGAATCTAAAGACTGACTGAGAAGGTCACAGTTAATAGACTGAAGATCACGAAATAGCGTTGAGCAGTATGACGAGGAGGTGGGATATAGGTAAGAGTAAAATAAATTAAATGATGATCAGATAATGGAAAATCAGATGCCAAGTAGTCAGAAATGACACACTTGGCAGCAAGAACTAAATCAAGGCAGTGACCAAGAGAATGGGTTGAAGAATTAGAATGAAGTTGAAGGCCAAAAGAAGCTAGAAGAGAGCTAAAGCGAGATGTTGGAGGATTATTGGGGTTGTCCAGGTGGATGTTAAAGTCGCCTAAAATCAATGTGGGTACTGCATCCGATAGAAAAAATGTCAGCCAAGACTCAAAGTCTGACAGGAATTGGATAGCAGAACCAGGAGGGCGATAGAAGACTGCAACCCGAAGTTGTAAAGGAAAAAAAGAGTCTAAAGGAATGAGATTCAAACGAAGAGAAACAATAGCTGAAACAATTCAATAACAATGAATTCATAGCTAGTAAATGGTTACTGTTCTTTGAAAGCTACTACTGAGTTTATCTTAGTTGTCAGGCTATTCATGATGCTTAAATGACATCACATTTGTTTCCAGAGTATGTTCTTGTGTTCTGCAGATTGTTTAGATCAGGGGTAGGCAACCTTTCCCCTTTAAGGGCCGAGGGACTTCAGCTCCCAGAAGCCTCAGCCATGTTGGCCAATAGTCCCTTGTTGGCCAATAGCTCCTGGGATTCTGGGAGCTAAAGTCCCTCGGCCCTTAAAGGGGAAAGGTTGCCTACCCCTGGTTTAGATATTCCAAGAAATTAATTTCTGTTACTCTGATATTTATTACTTAGTATTGTCTTATTTGGAACAGTATTGGAAAAACTAAATGTAAATAAGCTTTATGTCTGACTTCCAGCTGTTTTCATTCTTAACTATTGTTAGAGAGCAACCCTTTAAAGGAAGCATTATGTAGAACCATTTGTCTTAACTAGTTGTTAAATCAACAAGCAACCAGTGAAAATGTGGTAGGGCTAAGAACATGCTGAACAGACAATTAATACTTCTGAGCTTTAAATATATATGTTTTAACTAACAAACATTTAGATGTGTGGTGTTATTACAAAGAAAGAAAAATTCCACTTTATATATGTATATTGTATGTAAAACGGTAACAACTGCTTGCTTTCTGTGAGAGGAGGAATTTCTTCTGATTTTTCTTGCAGCATCCTGGTATTTTGTTTTGCTCATATCAACCCACATACACAGAGGATCATAAGAAATACTTCTATGTTTGTTGTTGTTGTGTATCTTCAAGTCATTTCTGACTTACGTCATCTCTAATGCAGAGTTCTGATTAAAGCAGATGGAGGGAAAGGTAAACCCATTCTCAACAATAAAACCTAGAAATTAAGCTCTAATGATTTCATGTAGGTTAAGACTTAGAACTTCTTTAAATATTTAAAAACATACTATGCCATACATTTTTATGCCCTGGGGTTCACTTTGCCATATATATGAAGCATTATACTTGCCAGGCTTGTGTTTCTAGATATATAAAATCTCTCACACGCACGCACACACCTACACCTACCAGTAAATATATAATCTCTCTCCCATTCATAAATAGCTAATGATAAAAGGGGAAATACAGAGACATGAAGGTAGATGACAAATCCAACCCCTGACATTTCAGTCTCTGAGAATTAGAACATAAATATATGCAACATTAAGTAGTGTTCTTTCACAAACCCACATAGAAAATCCATCCAGAAAACAGAGATAATTTATCCTGTGTTAAAAATGCTTTCTGTTATTGCTGAATGGATTGGTCTGTTGTAAGTGCCCACTAGGCCTCAGTGTAAGACAGTGAATGATCTTTTTGGCTTTGAAAATTATAGGTTATGCAGGTTTGTCCAAAGACATTGGGGACACTGTTCTTACTCTGTTTGACAGTGGTGAGGCTTTTGCTGAAGTACTGTTCAAACAGGCATGGTTCCCCAACCCTATCTCTTCATATTAGGGGGTTGATGGTCCTTTGCCATTTGTCGGCTAATCTGCTTTTGTGTGGGTCCCCTTTATCACCTAGCTGACTACATGTCTAACTTATGATGATGGTTAAAATCAGACGGGCATAGTAGTAGTAGTAATGATCATAATAAATTTTTATTTGTAACCCGCCCCTCTGCACGGCAATCGGGGCGGCGTACAACAAGGTTAAAAAGACAACAGTTAAAACATTCCTCCATCCCACACCCTAGCCCTCCCACCCCTTAAAACTATATTAAACTACAATAGAATTAAAACCAAGTTAAACAAAATTAAAATACAATAAAAAATAATTTTTGGCAAGCATGCCAAGGCAGCAGGGGGATGAGAAGCAGATCACCTCCAATTAGCCGGGGAGTTATTCCGGGAAGGCTTGCCGGAAGAGATCTGTCTTTACTGCCTTTTTAAAGGCAGCAAGAGTGGTGATAAGACAGATCTCGTCTGGCAGGCCATTCCATAGTCTGGGAGCAGTCGCAGAAAAAGCCCTCTGGGAGGTCTGCGAGAGCCTAGTTTTCATGGGCTGCAGCAGATTCCTCCCAGAGGACCGAAGTGCGCAGGGGGGATTATACGGGGAGAGGTGGTCCCTGAGATAAGATGGCCTCAAGCCATGTAGGGCTTTAAAGGTTAAAACCAACACCTTGTACTGTGCCCAGAAACTAATTATCAGCCGGTGGAGAGATTTAAGCACAGGTGTTATATGCTCCCTCCTAGATGTTCCGGTGATTAGCCTGGCTGCCATGTAAAATCTTGAATATACAGATACAAGTAGAACCTGAATTCTATTTGTTAAGCATGTTTAAATTGGAAATTGAGAACAAATACAGAAAAATTTGCTTCTACATGACCATGACAGCAAGAATACTATATGCCCAAAACTGGAAATTCGACACTATCCCTAATGAAAAGGAATGATTAATAAGCTATATGATGCCATAGAAATAGACAAATTGACACAAAGACTAAAACTCAAAAACTTGGAGAAAATGAAGGAGGAATGGGATCTGGTAATGAAATATTTGGAAGAGAAGTGGGGTATAATAGCGAAAATAGACTTGACCTCTTGAATAGTTAATGTGGAGGAAAAAAGTATGGATGTCCGAGGTGGGTCGAGTTGAGAAGAGGAAAGATATTAAGTAAAAGACATATAGTGCTCAAAAAGGTAACTATAAAAAAAGTACGAAGAAATAAAGAAAATATATAGAAATTGAAATGAAAGTGAGAATAGAGCAAGCTAGAATGGAAAGTATGAGAAGTTTAAAGTGAAGAGAAAAAAAAGAAGTTTTATGAATGAAAAAGAGTAATAGAAAGTCAATAAATGAAAAGGATATACTGTTAATTGAGGGAAAGGAAGTTGGAATGAAAGAGGGTGTGACAAGTGTAGAAAGTGAGAGTAAGTGATAGAAAGTAAGCGAATGTGAGATGACAAGTGTAAGTAGATAAGGTAGGTGTAGGAAAGAGAAGAGAGGATGAAGTTGGATAGAAGAAAGGAAGAAGGAGATGATAGAAGAAGTAAATGTAGAAGGATAAAGGGAAGAGAGGTGGAATGGAAGGATTGAAGAAATGGATTATGAAGAAAGAGATGGTAAACAAAAGAGTGTACAAAAGGCAGAGTGAATGGAAACAAGAAGATATCTTACAATAGTAACAGGTATCATGAGGACCTAATGTGAAGTAATGAACAGAAACAATATGAATGATGAGAAATGAAAATAATTTATGTAATTAACATATATCCTATATCTTCTTTTGTGTTTTTGTACTTTTTTATTAGTGTTATATTTATATAATTAATATCTGTTTATTATGTAATTGTAAAATGAATGATAGATTGTATGTGATTTTTTTTTTAACCAATAAATTTATTTATTTTTTAAAAATCACCTTAGAGAGAAAGACTAACATGGCAATGTCTGGGAGCTTGACTTGTATTATATTCCATTGTATGGCATATAGAATGGCACACATTTTATAGCATAATCAGTTTCTTTCATATTTTCCATAGGATTTGTTAAGGCATTCATTACATTACATTACATTACATTACATTACAAGCAACCAGTGAAAATGTGGCAAGCCTAAGAACATGCAGAGCAAAGAGTTAATACATTTGAGCTTTAAATATATATTACATAGCAAGTAAGCCGTTATACATACATCTTGAACCCTGTAGCTTTAGCCATTTGTTCTTTTTATCATAGTGGGACCTTTATCGGTCTAACATTGCCTAATTAATGCTTACCAGCAATAGCTATCAGCATGTCAGGCAGTTATCAAGTAAGAACAGCATTATTGGCTTGGAGGCCATATGGCAGGCATTGTTTTATATGCTGGACATTGGCAGAACCAGTGGAATTGCTAGCTCCTCTATACTGTATTTATTCCCTCCTTATCCTGTGCCCAGCTTATCAAGTGGACTTCATTTGTATCAAGAATCCTATCCTCCAGTCACATTGTTGCATAGAAATAAATCATGCAAATTAAAGCTTGACTTTTGGCTGTCATCCAGCCTGATTGTATTAACTAGTTACTAGTCGATTCCATAAGGCATCACAGTACTTGCTATGGGTTTATTTGTGGGCATCTCTAGAGAATGTTTTCCTATCTTGTTTACACTTAACTAATACATTGCCCTTAATTAATCACTGTGCTCTCAACAGAATAAATATGCACATTGCACTATATATTGCATTTCATACTCTATAGATTATATTCTACCGGTATGTTATTTCCTGGCCTCATATTTGGCATCCATAATAAATCTGGTCTGTAACACTGTTGCCACAGTTCAAAAATATTTTAAAAGAATTCAGTAATAAAAAAACTACTAAGCTTTGGTGAAATATTGGTATTTCAGACACAGCAGGACTGGTATCCATCTCTTTGTTTACCATTGTCATGAAAAAATGGGATCTCACATATCATTGTGTCTGACATTTGGAGGGAAAATTGATTAGGATTTTCATTATTCATAAATGTACTTGAATGCTCTTTTCACTTTCAGCTTCAGAAACAGCTTTTATACTTTGCTTGAACATGAGCATGCTCATAATCCATATCATTCTCATTTTATCCATCCTCTGTAGTTTTCTGTGCTTTGTAGTGAAGCTGGCTGTGCAACTTTCTGCACCACTACTTAGGTTTTTTTAAAATAACAGGTATTGATTTTCTTTATTTTGGCAGATGAAGGTGCAGTAGGGCATTCTTTGACTGAGCAGATAAGGAGTATAAATGGAAAAGGAGTAAATCTTAGGTCAGTGGAGATAAGGAGGGAAAATCACTCTTACTGTTCTTTAATCACTGACAGTGAGCGTGATATAGTGGTTCTGGGATGTGATGCCATGTTTATATATAAAATAATGCATGTATCCACCATGTATTCAGATTCATTCCCTTTTATTCTGATATCTGCAGCTCAGAAATAGACAATGAATTTTCCCATGGAATCCATTATGGTTCTGTAGTAGCTCAGAAAGAGCAGAGAGCCTTCTTAAACCTGGGGTTTCTTCAAACCTAGATAATTAAAAGCCTCTGCATTTCTTCTGCCCCAAACATAGGTCCACATGCATTAAGATACATATAACTGCCTCATTTAAACTATTTGTTATTGCATGTTATTCTCCAGTTTACAATTTTAAGGGAAGGGTGCTTGGAGGATAAAGAGGACAAAATTGAAAGGGGAAGTTGTACATATTTATTTAGACTACAACATATTTATCACTTTTCCCTATAGAAAATAGAGTCATGGTGACTTAGAAAATATAAAAACATTAAAAATGGGCTTAGGGAAATGTTCAAATGGAATGCAGGGTAAATTGTTCATACTGAGAAAGAAACTAGCCAACAGCAGTGGAAGATTGGTCCAGGTGAAAAAAGTAATAGAGAATGGACCTCTATGCTCCCTCCCTACTTTATAGTTCTGTGTGCAGGAGTACCAGTTCAACTCCATATAGCTGCATTACACTCTCCTTCTGCATACCCTACTACTTCATAATAGATGGCCTTAGTGCACCCTTAGCCTTCCACATACATGGGTGTAACAGACTTTCTTAAAAAACAAACAAAAAACAAAACAGCAACGTAATTAGAAACTCCTGTTTATAAATCACTTACTTAGTAGAAACTTAAGAGAAGTTATCAGACATATAGAAGAGATTAATAAACCGTTGGCAAGACTACTGTGATATAAACTGTGATAGAGACTATAGTCAAGGATCTTCCAGGTTTGCACAGTGGAATAGGAAATAGGAAATTACTATTTAAAAGTTAGTTTGGAAATTTAGACTCTATTTATCCATCAAAAAGAAGAAAATATTTCCAGTGATGTAAAGTCCCTGTTGTATAAAAAACATTATTGTGTAAAACCATATCCCTGTTGAATAGAACCATTTTCCTAATTTCTCCTGAAGTTCATAGTCTCAAGTTCTTTTTTGCTATATTGTCAGTATTCCAAGATCCGATTAAAATCTCAAATCATTTTTTCTAACTGATCATACACAAAAGAGAGATCCGGCAGAGCCTGTAGACTTCATTGGGAAATTGATCTACTCTCCAATCAAGTTAAAGCTAGTTGTGCGATTATGTTCCATTGAAAGCAATTGATTTAGTCATGACTGACTTGTTTAATTGATTTTATGGGAATGAGTTATAACTTGTCCTTGATTCCTTTATCATCTTTTCTCTAGTTTTCATTTTAGTTTTTCCAGAATACAGCTGCATGTAAATTATTTTATTGTATACCACTTTGTTCATTTTAGTTTTTCCAGAATACAGCTGCATGTAAATTATTTTATTGTATACCACTTTGTTTATGTTCACTGAATACCTTTACTGAAGGCACCTTGTCTCATATTCAGTTGTGGGGGTGAAAACCTTGCCACTGGCCTTTTATGATATAACTTTTTAGATTAGAAAATAAAATCAATATGTATTTTGCCATATATTTACCTTCTGTGAAAAGGATAATGCAAGCTTACATTTTATGTCAAAGAAGAAATTTCTAAGTAATAAGACTGATTCTGATTTTTCAGTATGCTACGAGGTTAATGCCAATTGACAGTCTTGGTAAATATTTCTAAACATATGTATTGCATTTTTTTTCTCTGTTAGGTTTTAGATAATGTTTTGGGAATTTTGTGTCATGTGGTACAGAAAAAATATATATCTAAATGTAACAACAGAATTATCCAGATGGTTTAATTTTTCATTTAGAAGCCATTGTAAATGCTACTTTTAGAAGATACTATTGACTGCCAGCTTAATATTTATTTCTGATTTTTCATTTTGATTTTTTTGGGGGCTGATGCTGGATATGAAATGTCATCAGATTTTAGCAACAAAAAGATTTGCATATATGTTTGTACACACAAAATTGACCTTTGTGATCCAGCTTAACATCTTAAGTACTAAGAGCAATCATTTGTTTTGACAGCAGAATTAATTGAGGCTAAAATAGTCGAAATTCCACTTGTATCAAGCTGTTCATTAGGAATTGCTCTCTGGCTTTAGTGCTGTCAGAAAAATAACCTGTCCTCCTATGATTAAATAGCAGAATGATGGTCGGTCCACTGCATTTGAGAAAGAGGTTGAATAAACTTTCTACTGCGGAAACAATTCAGAAGTGACACGCTGCAAGGGGGGTCAGAATGTGCATTGATATCCAGCTGAGCTGTCAACTGGCACTGAGCCAGACACGCAAAGCTTTGCCATTTTGAAGCAGCATGTGAGGCATATGCAGTTTTGAAAAAAATTGTCCTCCTTTCATGCATGATTTACTGCCGGGGGTGGGGGATGGACCCTTTTGTTTTCATCTAAAACCAAGCATACTGTCCGCCATTATATTTGTAACTACAAGTACCTCTAATGTGTGTGGGTTTTTTTTAGTAGGGGATACTTTTTACAATGCTTCCATGTAATAGTTCAGCAATATGTACAACCAACGAATAACATAGATTGGTTAGTGTTTCTTTATACTTCAGAACGTACAATCTTAAAACACTCTTGATTTTTTTAGTGTAATTGTTAATATACTTGTGTTCTTTGTTTACCATAAAGCTAAAATTTTCTAAATGTATTCTTTTCAATTCCTTATTTAAATAACTAATACATCTCCTACTTTATCATTTAAAAATATTTAAATTACTATGAGTCTGTAGCTACTTTGTCAAGCTATCTGCTGCAGCAGACACACTACTTGACCCATCATGACACCATGCTCTGACTGATTGGTGAGACAACGTAACTGTTTTCAAAGCCATTAGTGCCACTTCACAGATTAATTAGGTAGCAGGTGATGCTGTAGGATGACTGAATGTTAAAATCTGCTTCATTCATCCCTCGAGAGATGGGAGTGGATTAATGGTATCTAACAAGCAAATTATCTGAAGTAAGCTTGAAGCATAATAGGATGTATTTCTATATTTATTACTATACACTCATCCCTCCACTTTTGCTGCGGTTAGGGACACAGGACCTGAATGTGGAAAAAATGCAAATAACAAAAACACTATATTTTGACCTGAGAAAACACCTGTCTGGGAATCTTTAGGTCCTCGAGTGCAACTCTATGGTCAACATCTGCCAGACATTAACCTTAGAATTGTGCTGGAGGAGCTACAAATGCCTAGTGGAATGTCCTCTCCGGGAATTCTTTTCTAGAATCTTTCCCGGTATTGATGTCAGACTAACTGGACGATAGTTGTTGGGATCCTCTTTTTTCCCCTTTTTTTGAAGATGAAGACAGTGTTTGCCCTCCTCCAGTCTGCTGGGACCTATCCTGTTCTCCAGGAGTTCTCAAAGATTATTGCCAGTGGCTCTGAGATTACATTTGCCAGTTTTTTTTAATAGCCTTGGATGTAGTTCATCTGGTCCTGAAGACTTAAATTCATTTAGGTTAACCAAGTATTCCTGTACTACTGCTTTACTTATTCTGTGCTGCATTTCCCCTATTGTGTCCTCTGCTCTATTTTCCTCAGGTTGATCACCCTTTTCCTTTTGTGAGAACACTGAGGCAAAGAAAGTGTTGAGTAGTTCTGCCTTTTCTCTGTCTCATTAGAATTTCTACATCTTCTCTGCTCAATGGCCCTACCATTTCCTTCTTTCTTTTGCTACAGACATACCCAAAAAAGCCCTTTTTGTTGTTCTTAACCCCTCTAGCAAGTCTGAGTGCATTCTGTGCTTTAGCTTTCCTGACTTTACCCTTACATGTGCTAGCTATTTTTTGAATTCCTCTTTAGTGATTTTTGCCCCTTTTCCATTTCTTATAAATCTCCTGTTTAAAACTTAGTTCAGTTGAAATCAGTTGTCATCCAACCTAATTTCTTGAGCCACCTCCCATTTTTCCTTCTTATTGGAACAGTTTGAGATTGTGCTTTAAGTATCTCCCTTTTGAGAAATTCCTATCCATCCTGAACTCCCTTCTCCTTTAGTATTCATGACCACAGAATCACTCCCAGTGTTTCTGTAAGTTTATTGAAATCTAGAATGCATGTCTGACTGTGCATAGCTTATCCTTTCCACTGTATAAGAAACTCCAGGAGAACATGATTACTCCCATCTAAGGATCCCACCACTTGCACCCCATTTACTGGATCATCCTTGTTGGTTAGGATCAGATCTAAAATAGCTGATCTCCTTGTTACCTCTTCCACCTTTTGGACAATGAAATTGTCTTTGAGGCAAGTGAGGAATTTGTTAGACCTTGAAGTATTGGTTGAATATGACTTTCAACAAACACCAGGATAGTTTGAAGTCACTCATCACTACTACGTTTCTTCTTTCTGAGTGTGTGGTCATCTGTTCTAGAAAGGCATTGTCCAATTCCTCTGACTTGGGGGTCTGTAGTAGAGTCCCACAATAACATCCCTGTCTTTTTCTTCCCCTTTAATTTTTATCCAGATGTTCTCCACCTGATTTCCAGGATTTAAATCCTGGATCTCTTCACAGGTGTAAACATTCCTGACATATAATGCTATTTCTCCTCCTTTTCTATTTGGCCTATTTCTCTTAAAAAGGTAATACCACCACCACCCCATTCCTACATTCCAATCATGAGACTCATCCCACCAGGTTTCAGTGATGCCTATTATATCGTATTTGCTTTGTTATGCTAGGAGTTCAAGTTCATCTTGTTTTTCCCCCATGCTCTGTGAATAGCTGGAGTTAAGACTGGGTACTGTAGTCCACAAGAACTACAAGGAACTCAGTCTCTCTAAAAGAGGGGTGGAAATCATGCAGGTACAGATATTGTAGAGTTCTAGCAGCCAAAGCCAGTGGTGAGACATGCAGGAAGCTGCAGTCCAGGAACATCTTTTTACCCTTGCTCTGAAACCTAGTCATCTCAACATTAAAAATTAAAAACATAATGCTTACTGTATGTATATTGTAAGAGACTGTTGTTACAAATGTATTGATTCATATAATACATTTTCTTGAATTCATAACTCAATCTTTTTGGTCTTATGACTATTTTGTGTTAGTTCAGAAACAGCTTTAAACCTTGCCCAACGTGTACTATTTTATCCTAAACTCAAAAGTAACACCAAAATTCTACTTCCTAGGTTGCATGTGTAGTTATTGCTAACTGCCATCAAGTTGATATCATTTTATAGTGGCCCTATGAATTAGAGACCTCCTAATCACCCTTTTATCAACAGCCCTTCTCAGGTCTTGCAAACTCAGGCTGTGGTTTCCTTGATTGAGATTATATATAAAAGAGTCACATATAGCTCAACTGTGCTACTTCAGACTTATTTAGCTGAGTATAACAAAGGAACATGTCTTTTGAAAAACCATTGTTGGCAGACGTTAGATAAAGTGTTGGTTAGGAAGTGATTCAAACCTCACCTTGGCTACTTATTCACTGAGGGACCTTAAGCAGGTCACTGTCTTTCAAATAATCTTTCTACTTGCAGTTTTGAATGATATTACTGTAGAATCAGAGCATATGTGATTTAAGGATTAATTTCATAATTCAACCTTTTGCAGCACATTGTTTAGTGAGAGGCCATTGTTTCATGGTTTGAAACTTTTGTGTTTTCATTTGGGAAGGAGAAGCATATTTTACTTCACTTATGCTTATGATATTTTAAGAGAAAGAGAACTCTTTATCTGTTTGAATACATATTTGCATTCTTAATTTTTAAAGTATTGTTGCTGTTCTCTATTTCTTTTTTTAAATAAATTTTATTATATTTTAAAACAAAAACATTAAAACATTCACACAAATCAATTCAACATACAAAATGATACATATTCATTCCTACAAATAACAAACATATCTATCACATTAACTAACATATACCTACATTATCTATAAACCATCTGTTGATATAACTTAATAAATTCCTTATTCATAAAAATACACAAGTAATATCCAAATTATCTAACCAGTTTCAATTAATCTTCTATTCTCTTCTTTCTTGCTCACTCTATAACAGGGGTAGGCAGCCTTTCCTCTTTTAAGGGCCGAGGGACTTCAGCTCCCAGAAGCCTCAGCCATGTTGGCCAATAGCTCCTGGGATTCTGGGAGCTGAAGTCCCTCAGCCCTTAAAGGGGAAAGGTTGCCTATCCCTCCTCTATAATCTCCATATTCCCTATGCTCTCTTACTAAATTAACAACTCTGCTACATTTTCCCTCATCTTATTTAACCTTCCTGTATCTTTCCTTCTATTCTCCTCTATCTCCATCCTTTCTTTAAACCCTCTATTCAACACACCTTTATTTCTTACCCTTTTCTTACATCCTGCTTACACCTCTATCTCTCTCTTCCTGTCTACATACGCCTATCTTCATCTACATTCTCTTACCTTCTACAACTTTCTCTCACCTTCTTTCCTTTCCATTCAACCCATTTCCAACCATACTTGAAATCATTCCACTCTACTTCCTCTCCAATCCTTTCATTCTAGACTTCCTTCTTACTAATACTGGTTGGCTCCTTGTAGTTTATTTGGTCTTCTTTTCTACTTCTAGCTAAAGAGAAGCTTCCTTGTTTTGGCCTATCTTAATTCTTAAATCATAAAATCTCTAGTCTTATTATTCCATGTTCCATTTGTATTAAATTTATTATTACCACATATCTAACATTCATTTTTTTCACTGTAAACTTCCTTCAGGTGTCCTCATCTACCTTCATCTCCCTCTACGCCAATCACATTTTCCGTGCTGGGTCTGAGTTATCTACAGTTTTCTTTGATTGATCCTAAAAACCAATTATAGCTGCTTTTCCCCATATCTGTTCTAAATATTCTAACACTGGCTTCCATTCTTCTGTTGTTTTCTTTTTGTATTCCCATCTTAAAACTTGAGTCAGTTCGTCCATTTCAATCGCATTGTATAATTTTTTTAACCATGCCTTTATACTTGGAATATACTTGGATTTCCATTTTTGCGCTAAAGTCATTCTAGCTGTTGTCACTAGGTAAAAAAGAATTTTACCATTATTTTTCTCTAATTTTTCCTCCCACATGTTAAGCAGAAAAAATTCTGGGCAAAACTGAATCTTTATCTGTAGGATGGAGTTTATAATTTCGTTTACTTTAATCCAATAATTTCTTATAGGTTTGCATGTCCACCAACAGTGATAGAGGGTACTGGGCTTTTCTCCACACTTCCAACATAAATTGTTTTTGGTTTTATAAATGTTTGATAATTTCTCTGGTGTAAGGTACCATCTAAAATACATCTTGTAATAATTCTCTCCTAGACTCTGAGATAAAGTATGGGGGGTTGCAGACTGCCAGAAATAGTGCAAATTGAGTCCACTTTTAGGGTTAGAGTTAGGGAATCATGGGAACTGTATTTTATTGTGGCACCAGAGCTCTCTGACAGAGAAGGCTCAATGTCTCAGGGGAAAAAAAAACAGTTCCCATGATTCCCTAGCACTAACCCTAACCCTAAAAGTGGACTCAATTTGCACTATTTCTGGCAGTCTGCAACCCCCCTATATTTCATTCCTTTAGTCCAATTATTTTCCCACTTGCTGTTCTCTATTTCTAAGTTAAGTCTGATAGGTAAGTAGTTCCTAGATAAGGATACTTATATAAGATACTACATAAAGACAAATACAGTGAGTCTTAATTCAGACTACCGTCCATTTGGAAAAAAACAACAAACAAACCTTAGTTGATTTATGTGATTAATTGGTTAATCATGTATTTACAGTATAAATAAAGAATTGTTGAGAGGAAAAAAATCTTTTTAATAAGATAATAGCCACACCCACACATATCCCAGCAGGCCTTTTTGTACAATAAGAAACATCCACATTTGTGGTTTTGGTGGTGGCCAACCAAAATTTGTAGTTCCTATTGAACTCCTTTAATTCTGGTAAGGATAAAGTCTCATCCCTGAAAGTGAATGAGTTCAGACTCAAATTGGAAGAAGCAGTTACTTTTGCTGTTTCAGTGCAGTCTTGAAGGCCTGACACTACTGCATTCTTGGAAGCTGACCTCACAGTGAGCTTCTCATCTAAAGCTATGTTGTTATAGGCTGAGCTTATTTTGGTTGCCAACTTTGAGGCCTGGAAACATATATATAGAATACAGAGAATATTACACACACACACACACGTGCAACCTATAGAGTATAATATCTAGGTTATAAGATACAATGCAGGAAGCTGGGTGTGTTAGTGTGTGTGTATGTTTTACTGGGAACAAAGAAACAGACTAATGCCAGGAAGAATGCCTACTCAAAGGTAAACAAAGAGATATGAATGTCTGCATTTCTATCAGCATTTAGATACAAGCAGATTTGACCACTAATAAATCTTCCTAGCAGGTGCAGTGGCTGATGCAGTCAGGATGGCAGGTATCCAGAGATTCCACAGGACCTAGAGTGATGTCTGTTTTGATTGGATAATACAAAAAAAGTACAGTTGATATGTTGGGCAGAAGCTAGGCAGAGAATAAAAGAAGCCAAGAGGAGATACTGATGAGACTGCTTTGGCAGCTTGTAATAGGTGAAGAGAAGACTATGATATAGCCTCCGAGCTGCTGTTCCCAGTTCATAATCTGCTAAGCAACCCAGATACACTGATGTGAGCAAGAAGAACAACTAGGCTTTGTTAATGTACATATAAGTATATAGCTATGTAACATAGGTTTAAAGATACAATAGTGCTCAAAGATATTAACCCCTTGGATGTGCGTTTAGAGATATGTAGTGACCCACCAGATCAGACTATATTCATTGACAGATAGATAGTTATGGATATATAGAAGGAACAGAATTCTGTACAAGTTAAAGCCTCTATGAAATGTGTGTATAATGCCTTAAGAGACACTATGGAAAGGATACACTTACATGATGATGCTGTAAATTGTGTGCTGTCTTATATACCATGTTATGTAATGTAATGTATTATGATGAAAACAAAGCACCCAGACATTTTTATGTCTGCGTTTTCCCCCTAAAGGGAATATATAAATTTGTATATCTGTGATTGCATATAATAAATAGCATCAAAGATTACCCGAGAGCATGCTTATCTTCCCATATAAGTATCCAAAGATTCCAGTACTTAAAAGAATGTTTAAGTGGAGTGTTGATATTAGCTCTGCTTTATCATTTTAACTATCATCACAGGTTAGACATCTAGGTGGCTAGAAGTTGAGAATAAGTCTCCAGATTAGCTGACAAACTGCAAAGAATCGTAAACTCATCAGTCTAAAGCAGGGGTAGGCAACCTTTCCCCTTTAAGGGCCAAGGGACTTCATCTCCCAGAAGCCTCAGCCATGTTGGACAGTAGTCCCATGTTGGCCAATAGCTCCTGGGATTCTGGGAGCTGAAGTCCCTCGGCCCTTAAAGGGGAAAGGTTGCCTACCCCTGGTCTAAAGAGATAGGAGTGCATAACCACAGCTGTTTCTATGTGTTTAATTAATCCATCGACTAAACATTACAGCTGTAATTTTAATTGATAAATTTCCATAATCAATTTAAAGAAATAACATCAGGATATCCATCTTTTTCTTATTTTCAAAGGACTGATTGAATTTGAAGAATGTAATACAGCCAGTGCCATTGAAGGTAAGTTTCTCATATATTGTAAGAATTGTTTAAAATGTATATCCTACATTATTTCTTCTAGTTGTGTGCCTTCGGGTCATTTCAAGCATATGGTGAGCCTAATGCAAACATAACATTTCACAAGGTTTTCTTGCCAAGGTTTGTTCAGAGGGGGTTTACCATTGCCTTTCTCTGTGGCTGAGAGAGTGACTTACCCAAAGGCATCCACTAGGTTTCCATGGCTGAGTGCCAATTTGAACCCTAGTTCACCACTCAAACCACTACATGCTGGTTTTCTTACATTATTTGTAGTCAGCATCAAAAGAATTTAGTAAGTAAACTTACTTTAGGAAGTAAAACCCTTGTTGAAACAGCTGTACTGGCTACTGGTTCATTTCTGGGAACAATTCAAATTGCTGGTCATGACAAAGGGCCTTTGCAGACTGCCGGAAATAGTGCAAATTGAGTCCACTTTAACTGCCCTGGCTCAGTGCTAGGGAATCATGGGAACTGTATTTTTTTCTGAGACATTGAGCCTTCTCTGTCAGAGAGCTCTGGTGCGACAGTAAACTACAGTTTCCATGATTCCTTAGCACTGAGTCAGAGCAGTTAAAGTGGACTCAGTTTGCACTATTTCTGGCAGTCTGCAAAGGCCCTTAGACTATCTGAACAATCGTATTTCTACATATGAACCTGTAAGTATCCTAAGATCTACGGGGGAAGGCTTTCTCTTGGTCCTACCACCATCACAAGCTCACTTGGTGAAGACATGAGAGTGAGCCTTCTCAGTGGCTGCTCCCACCCTTTGGAACTCCTACTACAGGAGGTTAGGCTGGCTCCCTCCCTGTTTTCCTTTGTCGGCAGTCAAAGATATTTTTATTCAAGCAGGCTTTTGATGTATAATTATGCTAGGGAAGTGTGTGTTTTATCTATGTTTTTAACTTTTGTATGTTTTTGTAATTTTATACTGTTTTTAGCTAGCTGATTTTAATTGTCTTTTACATTTTTATTGCAAAAAATTTAAATAGTTTTATTTATGAGCTGCCTTGGGTCCCTTTCTGAGAAAAAGGAGGCATGGAAAGGAAATAAATAAATAACCTTATGTCTGCTTCTGATATAAAAGGTCATAATCTTATATTTGCTTCCATTAGGAGACAAAGCTTGTTTTATATGTTGTATCATAAAAGCTCTAGAGAAGCTGGTAACTTTGTGTATCCTGCTAGTGAAGGAGTGTCCCCACAAAAAAATATCAGTTGTCCCTAAAACCTAAGCACACAGCTTCTCAGCAATCTAATAAATATCTGCTGTTTTTAAAGTATATGTTTATTGAAATATAAATGATCAGATTCCATAATTATACACAATAAAAATATTAAAGAGGAGTCTGCCTTGCCCTACCCACCCCTCTTTTTTAAAAACAAAAAATATAAGAGGCAAGAAATTTTATGTATGTATGTATGTATGTATGTATGCATAATATAACTTTTCACTCTCCAAATCAAAGACTGTATCAGAAATATTGCACTTATCTCACCTACTAATTATTAATATGTCTTCTGGCTGAAAGGTTAGAAATAGAAGGAAATTTAGTATTGAAATCCTAAAGCACCAGGGCCAGATGGCTTTACTGTTCTTTTTTATGACATATGAATAGGAATTAAGCAGTCAGTTTCTGATTGAGGACCTGCTAGATACATGGAGGGAAGCGGATATTACCTTGATCCCCAAAGAAGATAAGGAAGTACTAGAACAGAAAAACTCTAGGCCATTTTCATTACTAAACACAGATTATAAGATCTTTGCACGAATTCTAACAAATAGACTTAAAAAAATGTCTAGCAAAATGGATTGATGAGGACCAAAGAGGATTTGTCCCAGAGAAGCAAATGAAGGATAATATGAGGATAGTGCTAGATGGATTAGAATACAGTCACCCCTCTGTAGGTTTGCAGTTTTGAATATTCATGGAGGGGTGACCTCCACTAAATTCAGTGGGGCACACTCCTGTGGGCGAGTGCCTATGGGGCTTGAATATTGGCGAGCCCCCGTTTTTGCGGGTGTGTGTGTGTCTGAAACGGATTCCCCACGAAAATGGAGGGCTGACTGTATTATGAACTACACAATGAGAAAAAAATGGCGATGTTATTCCTAGATTTAGGAAAAGCATTTGACAATGTTAATTGGCAAACACTATTTTAAATTATGGAAAAAGTTAATATGGGTTCTAATTTTATAAATTGAATGAAAAAATGATTGCAATCAAAAGGCACAAATCATAGTTAACAAAGAGAAATCTATAAGATTCGATATAACAAAAGGTACAAGATGAGGATGTCCACTGTCCCCATTACTTTTTCTTTTAGTCATGGAACTATTGATTAAGAATATCAAACATAATAACGGAATAGAGGGTATAAAAATTAAGGAATACCATTATAAGATCAGGGCTTTTGCTGATGATTTGATGATAATGTTGAACAAGCCAATATCAAATATTGAATGCTTAATAGAACTGTTTAAGGAATTTGGAGAAGTTACAGGATGTAGATTAAATAAAGAAAAATCAACAATAATAGGGAAAAATTTGAATACCATGGATGGATAATTATACTCAAATGTGGAATAAGTTTAAGAATGATTTAGAGAAATGGAAAAACCTTCACCTTTCAATGTTAGGAAGAATCTGAACAATAAAAATGACGATCTTACCGAAGTTGATATTTATGTTTCAGATGATCTTAGTAATAATGACAGATAAGCCGTTTAAGGATTGGCACAAGGACCTCTCAAATTTTATATGGAGAGGGGAAAAGCCTAGGATAAAGTTGAAAAGCCTTCAGGATGCTCACAAGAGAGATAGCCTGGAGATTCCAAATTTAAAACTGTATTATGAAGCAATCTGTGTTGAAAGAATGGGTAGTACTGGAGGACAAAAGATTGTTAGGACTGGAGGGAGATGATCAGAAGTGGGGATGGCATGCCTATCATGAATATGCAGGAAACAAATAAATAAAGAAGTTAACAACCACTGGGTGAGGAGATCCCTATTGGTGATATGGAAAAAGACAGATTAAGAATAGCACCTAAAACATCCCTATGGATCATCAACCTTGGAAGCATTTCATAGGAGAGAAGCATTGATAGATGATAAATGGCTTACATATGAAAGCCTGCTGAAATGTCAAAAGGATGATAAATTTATATTAAAGACAGTGATGGAATTAGAAAATGAATATTTAAATTACATTGGTTTGTGCATAGACAATTAAGAGAAAAAATGGTGATGGACAGGAAGAATAGGAGATTTTTAAAAGTCTAGATGGATTTAAGGAGGATACTGTGTGGAGGCACCAAGAAGATTATTGCTAAACTATATATATAGTGAAATCAGACAGAGAGCGCTGCAATCTGGTATGAACAGTTTAATTGATCCTGATCAACTGCATTGACACATGGCCAATTTAATTCACCATTTGAATCATACAGGTATCTTACTTTTAAAGACAGAAAAGGAGGTAGGGGAAATACAGAATAGTTAATTATTGCATGGCTGGTTAATCACTTGTGCCTCACCTTTGGATCTGGGTGCAAGTAATAGTTAACTTTAATAATTAATCAGAGGAAGCTGCAGATTATGTCTGTCTGGCAGGTAGAGGATTCCTCCGCTTAATTTGTTAGGCAAATGGCTCCAACATGTTTGCATGGGGGCGCGAGAATGCCTTTGGTTAATTAGGAAGAATCTCTCCTACATCTCCCCTTTTTCTATTTTTTCAAGGGCAATCAATTTCATGATCCCAGGTCTAGTAGCACTATATGAGATTGATGGATTCAACCACCCATGCAATGTTTGATATAAGAAAGTACCGTATTTTTCGCCCTATAACACGCACTTTTTCTTCCCCTAAATGTGCGTGGGGAAGTGAGTGCGGCCTATAGGGCGAAGGGCTGAGGCCGCGGGGAGAAGGAGCCCTCCTTCCCCCCGCGACCTCCGTCTTTGAATGGACTGGTGCTGGTGCTGGGATCAAAGCGATCCCGGCGCCAGCCCATTGAAAGACTGAGGCCACGGGGAGAAGGAGAAGCGATCCCGGCACCAGCCGATTGAAAGACTGAGGCCGGGGGGAGAAGGAGCCCTCCTTCCCCCCCCCCCCCGGCCTCAGTCTTGGAATGGGCTGGTGCCGGGATCGAAGCGATCCCGGCACCAACCGATTGAAAGACTGAGGCCGGGGGGAGAAGGAGCCATTGAAAGACTGAGGCCGGGGGGGAAG
This sequence comes from Phrynosoma blainvillii, assembly GCA_026167975.1. NCBI lineage: Eukaryota > Metazoa > Chordata > Lepidosauria > Squamata > Phrynosomatidae > Phrynosoma > Phrynosoma blainvillii. The sequence continues at coordinate 54,569,073 of JANUYF010000002.1, read as the reverse complement.
GAGGGCTCCGTCTCCCCCCGGCCTCAGTCTTTCAATGGGCTGGTGCCGGGATCGCTTCGATCCCGGCACCAGCCCATTCCAAGACTGAGGCTGGGGGGGAAGGAGGGCGCCTTCTCCCCGCAACCTCAGTCTTTCAATGGGCTGGCGCTGGGATCGCTTCGATCCCAGCACCAGCCCATTCAAAGACTGAGGTCGCGGGGGGAAGGAGCCCTCCTTCCCCCCGCGACCTCAGTTCAATGGGCTGGTGCTGGGATCGGAGAAGTTCTCCGATCCCAGCACCAGCCCATTGAACAACCGGCCTCCGGCTAAAGGGAGGAATCCTTTTTTCTTGGATTTTCCTCCTTTAAAATTGGGTGCGCCCAATATGCCGGAGTGCCTTATATGGTGAAAAATACGGTAATATGTTGTAGAAGACCGCAGAATAGGATAATAATGCATAGAATAACAATGTCATATGCAAGAAATTGTTTCAGCCAGGGAAGATCTAGCAACCAGGAAGTTAGAACATTCCACAGTCCTGAATATCCAACATCTTGATGGATCTGAGTGGTTAAATCATGTAGTTGCTTGGCCAAATTACTAATGGAATGAGAGTTATCTGACAAGTTGAAACAACACATATTTTTAATCTCTTCACACCCATGATTGTGTAGCAAGAGTAAGTAATCTGTAGCTGCCCTATTATCCAGAATAGCATTTCTAAGTTCATGTTGCTCTTCATTTAACATAGCTAGGGTAGTAGATGTGCCATTTATATTTTTTTTATCAATAAACAGGCCATCTTTTTTAGAGTTTTTTCAGTGTGCACTGTTAATCCTGGTAGCCTAATTAAGGATAGGGACAGTGAAAGGTATTCAGCTGGGCTATAGAGGTGTATCGTAGAGTCACAGTCAGAGATGAGTGTTACTGCCCTTTTAACCCTGAAGACATCCAGCATAGAAGGGTGTGGGAGGACAGGAACAAGCCTACTCAGACAGCACTGTGTGCCATCAGACAGATTGGCAGGTATGTAATTATAAATTTGACTGTTGGAAGTAAAAAAAATATATCCAGATGGCAACAAAATATGGACATATATAAATGAAATCTCTTTCTTAATAGCACAATTCAGTGGTGTTCCCCTGGGTTTAACACATACTCTAGCTACCTTTGTTGTTGTACAATTGCTAATTTTTGCACCTCTTGTAGTCACCTAATGCTACATGAGGTATATACAAGGAAAATGCCGTGTCTGGTAGTTCTGTGGTGATGACACCCCAATTCGGGCTGTCAGCATAAGTGACAGTCATGTTAAAATCAGCAAGCAGAGTCGCGTGCTTAACATCAACAGATAGATAGATTCCTTGCATACTGGTATTAGACATGTACCCAGAACCTCCTGGGTGCGCATGGTTTTTGATAGACAATATGAGACACATTACTAATATTAGCCAAAGTTTCCCAAACGTTTTGACCTCCCTTTCGATGCCACTGGGCTGAAAGGATACCACTGGTCAGAAATAATAAACCAAGTACAATAGTTAACATAGAATTAAGGGTTAATACAGCACAAATAGCCACAAAGATCTTATGTTCTGCTGGTATACTCTGAAATTCTTCTGGGTTATCAGTCTCTACCAGCCGTTGTGCTTCGCCCACCAATGTCTTAATATCTCCCCATGTCACTGGTCGAGCCTTGGCCTTCTCAAGATGATGAGGGCGCTTCCTCATCATGCGGAGTTGTTGATTGAATTGAGGTATTGGGTTCTGAACGTTCTGATGCCAAGCCATGACCAGGCTTTATGCACTTGGCTGGTATCCACACCATGCCTGCAGGAGTCGACACTGCTGCGTACCCTCTTCCCGAGATAATAAGAGGTGCTGGCCCCTTCCACATAGGGTCTCGTTGCTGTTGGTACCACACCAAGGGTTGTGGCAGTGGAGAAAATGAAGAAAAATGTTTCTGTATTGGAAATAAGTCATAAGAAAATGCAATTAAATGGTTCCAGGTAAACAATGCAATAGATACAGCCCAGTCCACAGCCTGCTTATTGAGGAGGTGCATTCCCCCTTCCTTTGTTTGTCCAGCAATGTTTTTAGTGTGCGATGGGCATGTTCAACTATGACTTGACCTGTGGAATTGTATGGAATACCATGAGTGAGCCTGATGTTCCAATGTAAGCAAAATTCAGATAATTGGGTAGAGGTGGACTATTGTCAGTTTTTAAGGCCAAGGGACGGCCCAAAGCAGACATAACAGATAGTAAATGTGTAATTACAGTGGAAGCATTCTCATGGCGATGGGCTGTAACCCACACAGCATGAGAGTAAGTATCAATAGAAACACGAAGAGAGGAAAATGGATTGAATGGAGGATATTGAATAACATCCATTTGCCACAGCTTGTTGGCCTTAGTGCCCCCTGGGTTCACCCCCCACCCCCAAAACACACACTTGGAAACAAAGGAGAGTCTTGAGTACAATGTGTACAGGAACGAACAATGCTATGAGCATGAGAAAGTGGAATATGAAAAGACTTTGCAAGGGTGGCAGCTGGCTAATGGAAATATGCATTAGTGATAGGATCTGAAAAAAGAGATTGAACAGTATCTCGTAGTGCAGAATCTGCTTTAGAATTGCCTTCTGTTAATGGACCAGGCAAAGGTGTGTGGCTGTGAATATGAGCCAGGAAAAATGGTTGCTGACAATCGTGTAGTAGGGTTTGTAAGGATAGGAATAAGGCAAGCAGGTTTTTATCCAGCGTGGGAGACATATAAGCATTAGAAAATGAGGAAACAAGCATATAGAGAGTCTACTATCAAATTAAAATGTTGCTGATCAAACAGTCTAAATGCTAAAATCACAGCTGCAATTTCATAGCACTGAGCTGAGGATTGTGGGCTCATAAACTGAGTACACCAATTACGTGCACTATCTTGATAAGTTACTAATAAATAATAATAATAAAAGTTTTATTTATACCCCGCCTTTCCAGAAAACTGATCAAAGCGGCTTACAACATTGAATAAAACAGTCCAAAAATACAATACAAGTTAAAAAACAAGTTAGAAAAATCAACGGGGAGCAGAGGTAAATCACAACAGTTAGGGGTAGGACAAGGAAGATCAATATCAAGTCCAGGGTCATACACAGGGGCAACAGACAAGAGTTTTTACATCTAGGGTGGGAACGCTTGCTGAAACAAATATGTTTTTAGGTTCTTTTTAAAAGAGACCAATGACGCGGTGGAGCGAAGTTCGGCCGGAAGCCTATTCCAAATTGTGGGGGCTACGATGGTAAAAGCCCTCTGAGAGGTCCTGACTAGATGTGATTTTGGGACCTCTAACAATTTAGTCCCTGATGTTCTGAGTGTACGGGGCGGATTGTACGGAGAGAGGCGGTCCTCCAAGTACCCTGGGCCCAAGCCATTTAGGGCTTTATAGGTCAAAACCAACACCTTGTATTGAGCCCGGAAGCGGATGGGCAGCCAATGAAGGTCTTTCAAAATAGGTGTTATGTGGTCAAACCTGGACTTACCGGCGACCACCCTGGCTGCCATATTCTGCACCAATTGTAGCTTCCGGGATTGGTACAAGGGTTGCCCCATGTAGAGCGCATTGCAGAAGTCCAATCGAGAGGTTACCAGTGCATGTACAACAGTTTCAAGGTCCTTACGGTCCAGATAGGGACGCAGCTGGCGTATCAGCCGAAGCTGATAACAAGCGCTCCTGACCGTTGCGTCCACCTGAGAAGTCAGCTGGAGCGACGAGTCAAGGAGCACTCCCAAGCTGCGCACCGAGTCCTTCAAGGGGAGCGTGACCCCGTTCAGGACCGGATGACAGATCTCACTACCCGGAGCCGGGGAACCTACCACCAGTACTTCCGTTTTCCCTGGATTCACACTGAGTTTGTTTTCCCTCATCCAGCCCATTACCGACTCCAAGCAGGCATCAAGAGGAGAGATGCCATCCTTAGTTACTACATCAGTCGGAGATACGGAGAAAATTATTTGGGTGTCATCAGCGTACTGATAACACCGCGCCCCGCATCTCCGGATGATCTCTCCCAGCGGTTTCATGTAAATATTAAATAGCATAGGGGACAGAATCGCTCCCTGAGGGACACCAGATGTAAGGGCCCTCTTATCAGAGCGACAGTCCCCCAGCTCCACCATCTGGAACCTGTCCGAGAGGTAGGACCGGAACCACTGCAGAGCAGTGCCTCTGATGCCCAACTCCCTCAGGCGGTCCAGAAGGATACCATGGTCGATGGTATCGAAAGCAGCCGAGATGTCCAAGAGCACTAACAGGGACACGCTTCCCCTGTCCGTGCTCAGACGGAGATCATCAACTAAGGCGACCATGGCAGTCTCAACTCCATAGCCTGCCCGGAAGCCGGTTTGAAATGGGTCCAGAAAATTGGTGTCATCCAGGATCGATTGAAGCTGGAAGGCGACTGCTCTCTCGATCACCTTCCCCAAAAAAGGTAGCAGCGAGATGGGCCGATAATTATTATGGATCAGGGGGTCTAAGGAGGGCTTTTTTAGCAGGGGTTTAACCACTGCTACTTTCAATTGAGATGGAAATTGGCCCTCACTTAGAGATGTATTAATGATCCGGTGCAGCATAGCTAGCACCGCATCTCCCCCCTGAGCTGCCAACCATGAGGGACAGGGATCAAGGGAGCAAGTTGTCCTCCTAACACTTCGAAGGATCCTGTCCACTTCCTCAGTACTAACAAACTCAAAGTGATCCAGTAAAACGGGGGCCACGGACGCTCTGGACACCTCTCTTATGGGAACTGTAGAAATACTGGCATCAAGATCAGCGCTTATCCGAGAGATTTTATCCGCAAAGAAGTTGTTAAATGTGTCACAGCAGGCTTTAGATGGTTCTAGAATAGAGCTCAGGGAGGGGGGCAGTTGTGTCAGCTCCTTCACTACCCTGAACAGCTCTGCTGGACGCGATTCTGCGGACGCAATACGTGTAGCAAAGAAAGAGTTCTTTGCTACATCTATTGCCACCCCGTAGGCTCTTAAATGAGAGCGTAGGAGTGTCCTGTCGGCTAAGCGCTGATGTTTCCGCCAGTTGTGCTCTAGTCGTTGCATGACCCGCTTCCGTTCCCTGAGGTTTTATTGTTTTATGTTTATTGGAAGCAGGCCGGAAAGGACGCTTGGGAGCGATACTGTGTATAGCCCTAGAGAGATTAATATCCCAGATGTTAGTTAGGGCATCAACAGAATCGCCGTCAGTGCCAGTCATATGCCCCTCTAGGGCTTCTTGGAACCTTTTGGGTTCCATCAGCCTTCGAGGGTGGACCATCCTAATAGGTCCGCCACCTCTGGGGGGGCTTAAGGTAGAGGCCTTGATCCGAGCCTCAACCAGGAAATGGTCCGTCCATGACAGGGGAGAGATGTTTAAAATCTCTACCCACGGAACCTCCATATCCGTACTAAAGATCACATCGAGGGTATTACCAGCACAATGTGTAGGCCCTGAGACTAATTGAGACAGGCCCATGACTGCCATGGTAGTCATGAACTCCCGGGCTGCACCTGTTGGAACATCACTGGCCTCGAAAGGGATGTTGAGGTCCCCCAGGACAAGAAGCCTAGGGGACTCCAACAGTAGTTCCGAGACCAGTTGTGTCAGCTCGGCCAGGGAGTCTGTTAGCGCACGGGGTGGCCTGTACACCAACAGAATCCCCAGACTGTCTCTGGCCTTCAGGGTCAGGTAAATACACTCAGTGTGAACTGTTTTCCGGATTGGGATCCTGGTTAAGGAAAGGGTGTTTTTATGAACCAAGGCAACACCGCCCCCCCGCCCACCTAACCTGATCTGGTCCTTGACTGAGAACCCGGCTGGGAGGGCCTGGACCCATACTGCCTCGCTCTCAGGCCCAAGCCAGGTCTCAGTAATGCACGCCAGGTCGCAGTTCTTATCATGTAATAGATCATATATAATATGGGTTTTATTTTTTACAGACCTGGCGTTGCACAGGAGCAGGGACAGGGTTTGTGGTATGACTGGGCTGACCCTCAGATCTCTTTGGTTAGGAGAGTGGAAGGAAGGAGAGATAGGTATTACGCATCGATCTCGCCTTCCCTCAGAACGATAATCCACTCTCCTACCGCCATACCTCCCCATGCCCCGCACAACCTCAATAGGAGCACCCATAACATTCGCTTTAACATCCACCACGTCCGCGAGCAAAACGTCCCAATCCCCATCCGCCCCAAGACCCAAAAAACCAACATTACCCCATAACAAAACCAACCAAAGAGCACACAGCATTCCCCGGTAAACAGACAGCATCAAAAGAGGACCCAGCTGCAACGCCCCCCCTCCTCCGCGCCGAGCCGGAGCAGCTGGAAATGGCAGACAGCTGAGGCTGCAGGAGTCTCTCTCTCCCGGCAAGCGGCGGCAGCGTTGGGGAAGCCGGAGGCCGGCTTTAGTAGTTGCCGCTCCCACCGGCAACTCCCCCCTCCTCCACGCCGAGCCAGGAGCAGCGGATGACACTCAGCTGGGCTCAGCTGGGCTGCAGGAGTCTCTCTCTCCCGGCAAGCGGCGGCGGCGTTGGGGAAGCTGGAGGCCGGCTTTAGTAGTTGCCGCTCCCACCGGCAACTCCCCCCTCCTCCACGCCGAGCCAGGGGCAGCAGATGACACTCAGCTGGGCTCAGCTGGGCTGCAGGAGTCTCTCTCTCCCGGCAAGCGGCGGCGGCGTTGGGGAAGCCGGAGGCCGGCTTTAGTAGTTGCCGCTCCCACCGGCAACTCCCCCCTCCTCCACGCCGAGCCAGGAGCAGCGGATGACACTCAGCTGGGCTGCAGGAGTCTCTCTCTCCTGCAGCTGGGCTGCAGGAGTCTCTCTCTACCCCTCTGGTTGGGGACCCATCCGTAAACACCTTTGCTGCCTGAGAAAGCAGCTGTGAGGCTAGCAAGGAGCGCGTTTTCAGAGTGAGTGACTTAGTCAGAAGAAACCTTGGGTCTTTGGGAGGATTGAACGAAATGGTTCCTACATATCCTGCAAAGGCGATAGGAAAATAATTAGTGGCTCCCAGTAACTGTTCATGCTCCAAAGACATATGAACCAAATCATAGACAGATGAATTGCCCCTTTTCTGCTTTTGTGAATTAGATCTGCCAGTGCCTGATGGTAAGGATAAATATTTTTGGGAGGGGTATGTGGGAGCACTAACCACTCTACTATATATACAACAGACTCTGTTCGCGGGAGGTAAAGGGCTCCTGTAGGAGTATGTAAGGTATTTAATAAGCACAATGAGAAGCCATTGTGAGTAGATGATACTCAATCAACAAATCGTTGAGTAAAGAGAAGGATAGTTTTTAAGGTTTCAAATTGGTCAGGCTGCAATTGAATCATCTCAGCTGGAGATTGTTCTGAGGATAGCAGAGAGAATAAGGGATCTAAGGTAGAGGTGGGGAGTTTAAAGTATGGGTGAGCCCAATTTAACATTCCCAACAAATGCTGAAGCTCAACCAAAGTATATGTTTGTTTGGGTTCTGTAACTGGCAGCATGGGGATACTAGCATGTTGCAGAACCTTATGTCCCAAACAAGCATAGGGAGCTGTGGGTTGAACTTTTTCAGGAGCTATGAAAAGACCTGATTGAGAAAGGATAGATGTCAGATCGGCTAGGTGGTCAGGCAACAATTTCTCACCAGCCACCAAAATATCATCCATATAATGATAAACCATAAGATTGGGGTATTTAACGCAAAAAGGATCTAAAGCATCATCTACAAAGAGTTGACATAGAGTTGGAGAATTTAACATGCCCTGAGGGAGGACTTTCCATTGAAATCTTTGGGTAGGGGAAGCATTATTCAAAATTGGCACAGTAAAGGCAAATTTTTCTTTATCCCTTGGGAACAGAGGAATTGTGAAAAAGCAGTCCTTAAGATCTACTATTAAGATCTGATAATCCTGAGGAATCATATTAGGATTGGGTAATCCACACTGTAAGGCACCCATGGGCTGAATACATGCATTTACAGCTCTAAGGTCATGTAATAGCCTCCACTTGCCTGATTTTTTCTTTACTACAAATATTGGCGCATTCAAGGGGCTCGTGGTAGGTTCAATATGACCGGTGTCAAGTTGTTCCTTAATAAGCTGATCTAGTGCAGAGAGCTTTTCTTGGGTTAATGGACACTGATCAATCCAAACAGGAGAGGTTACTCTCCATTTCAGTGGGAGAGCTGTTTTCATTATCAAACATTTAGTTGCAATGCTGCTCCAAATTGTTGCAGCAGATCACGGCCCCAAATATTAATAGGGAGATATAAAACATAAGGCTTAATATTTGCAGAGGTAGTGGAAGGGGGCTTGTTACCTTGAGCCTCTTACTGCTTTGCCGTGATGTTTGTGGTCCACCAACACCCCAGACTTGAGGCACAGTATCTGTTTCCCAATTGTGGGCTACTCCCGCGCGCAAATCACAGACACGTCCACTCCTGTATCAGAAGTCTGGTCAAATTTAAACTTGGAATCATAAATGTATGGCTAGGCCATTGGTTAGTAATTGGTTGCCTTATCCACTGTATATTGACACCACTAGTTTTTATAGCCACTGTTTTGGGGGTTGCACATGGTAACAAAACTAACTGTGCTATTGACATGCCTAAGGGCAAAGTTTGTGGCAGATTAACCCATACCTGTATTTGAACTATTCCTGTGTAGTCATTACCTATAACACTGGGTATAACAAAAATCTCTCTTTTTGAAGCAAACAACCTGGGTAATACCAGTCCCATTAGCCCAGAAGGCAAAGGGCCTTTTACTTGGGTAGGTATGATCTGTACCTCCATTGTAAACTTAAAGGTTGTTTCCTGCGTTATATACAGATCTAATCCAGTATTATTGGTTGTGGTAAGGGAGTTAGTTGGTTGCACTGATCCTGATTTTGTATTTGGTAATTTGCCCTTGTTTGGCCCGGGGCCAAGGGCTGGCCTGATCGGGAGTTTCTCGACCGGCACTGATTAGCCCAATGGTATCTCTTTTGGCATTTGGGACATTTTTTTCTTGGGCGAGGACCTGTGGAGTTCGGGGCAGACCGACACTCCTTCTTAAAATGTCCCATTTTCCCACAATTAAAACATTTCACATCCTTTTTATTGCCTAATTTTATGGCAGCTGCCAAAAGATTCATTTTATGTGATTGAGTGCCTATGCCTTGACATACCCTAAGCATGTCTGCCAATTCAACATTTCTAGATGCCATCAGTGGTTGTAAAGCTTGCTGGCAGTCTTTGTTAGCGTTATCTTTTGCCAGTTTGATCAACAAATCTGCAGCTGCTTCTTGATTATCAACCTGCTGTGCTAAGGCTGCTTGCAACCGATTAACAAAGTCACAGTAGGGTCCAGCAGGCCCTTGCCTTATTGTAGCAAAACTTTTTTAGGCTGACCAGAGGGGGGTATCTTCCGAAAGGTCAGAAATGCACAATCGGAAGATACTGCTAAAACCTCTTGAGGTAGCACTGCCTGTTGCTGAATTGTGGCAAAATTATTTACTCCTACCAGTTGTTCTGCAGTGTATTGTCCTCCACTACTGTGTCCCCGCACTTCGCAGGCCCTATAAAATTCACTTTCCCACAAAACATATTGCGCATCATATCTTCCCAACCCAACTGCAGGATCAAGCAGGCATTTTTCTATAGAATGTCTACACAAATGCCACATGTGCAAAGCCTCAATTGAAGCCCTGGGCTCAGCATGCAGGGTTCTTCCTATTTTTTCCCAAGTATCTAATTTTAAAGAGCCCTCTTCAGGATACCAGATGCACTGATGACTAATCTCCTGAACCAGTCTGCATACATCAGACTTATTAATCTTATTTCTTCCCTTCTGTAACAAATAAAAAAGCTCGTCAGCATGCTTTCGTTGAGCCATGGATAACGAGCTGCCCATACTTACCAGGATCCCTTGGGGATGTCTGGGGCACCTTGGAGTTTCTGCCGAACGGATAAGTAGGGCGAGGACAGGAGGAAGTCCCTGTTTGGGCGCCACTTATAATGAAATCAGACAGAAAGCGCTGCAATCTGGTATGAACATTTTAATTGATCCTGATCAACTGCACTGACACATGGCCAATTTAATTGACCATTTGAATCATACAGGTATCTTACTTTTAAAGACAGAAAAGGAGGTAGGGGGAATACAGAATAGTTAATTATTGCATGGCTGGTTAATCACTTGTGCCTCACCTTTGGATCTGGGTGCAAGTAATAGTTAACTTTAATAATTAATCAGAGGAAGCTGCAGATTATGTCTGTCTGGCAGGTAGAGGATTCCTCCGCTTAATTTGTTAGGCAAACGGCTCCAACATATTTGCATGGGGGCGCGAGAATGCCTTTAGTTAATTAGGAAGAATCTCTCCTACATATATAGGGTTTTATTGAAGTATGATAATGAAGAAGAAATTATTAAAGATCCAATGATTAGGTGGGCCAGTAGTATAGGGTATCCAATTTATCTGTCACCATGGGGAAAATTATGGACATGCAGCATAAAATATACAGCATCCCAAAATATATGAGAAAATTTCTATAAAATGTGTTATTGATGGTACGTGATACTCCCCAAAAAATAAAAAAAAGTATAAGAGATCAAATAACAAGTGCTGGAAATGTTGTCATCTCTTTTATACAAGTGTTTATAACAATGCCAATTAATATGAAATCCATTATCTAACAATTCTTTTTGAGTTTTACATCCATATTGGTTATTTTCCCGAACAACATTCTGATAAGTTAATCATCTCTCTTGAGTCTTGTTGTCTCATCTATAGGATGCTTCCTGAACAGAAACCCATAATGGCATCTTGAGGCACAACTTAGATTTCTCTTTGTTCCATATTTGTTGAGTGGCATGTCTTATACAGTAAAGTCAATATTAACTTCTAATTTATCATGCCACGCATAGGCACGCCAGCCAAACTCCAATACTGAACCTTAAAGGTTCACTATTCTATCATTCTGTAGTGTCATCTGTTTTTTCATCAAATGAAAGAACAAGCAGAAAAATATGACTTCAGATCCAGTAAACCAAGACTTTTCTTATCATCTTGAAGTATCTTAAATATGACTCTCATTTTTTCCCCATGCCAATTAAATGTGGGCAGGTCTTTTTGCCAATTCATAAAAGGTGTATCACTCATTATAATCAGTATACAGTCGCCCCTCCATTCTCCGCAGTTTTGAATGTTCATGGAGGTGTGACCTCCGTTAAAATAAATGGGGGAGGGGCACCCCATTCAAGCCTGTGGGGCTTGAATATTGGCGAGTTTCCATTTTTTGGTGGTGGTGGTGGTCCGGAACGCATCCCCCATGAAAACGGAGGGCTGACTGTAGTTTATAATAAAAATAGATTATTAGGCAACACATTCATTTTTATTGCTGAGACTCTACCCATCAGAGATAAATTAATTGTATTCCCACTTTAGAAACCTTGTTTTATTTCGTGCCCGATTTTTTCATAATTATTGTGGAATAAGTTTGAATTCTTATATCCCACTTTTTCCTCTAATTTTAAAGCCTGAAGTGTCTTCTAATATTGCTATCTCATTTTTCATTAGATTTTTTGTTAACATTTTAGTGTTCTGTTTGTTAATTTTAAATCCGGCTACTTCTCTGTATTGTTCTAGAACTTCTACTAAGGGTGTCATGGTTTCAAGCTGATCTTCTAATGCAGTTATAGTTGTCCCTCCTCATTTGCGGACTTGGAGTTCACGGTCTCGCTCTTCACGGAGAGGGACAAGGGCTATACTTTTAGTGGCCGTGCGTGCCTGCGTACGCCATTACTTTAAATTGAGCTCAAATATTTGCAAGACACCATTTTCAGGGGGGTCAGAGTGGATCCCCCGTGAATTGGGAGGGGCAACTGTATTATGTCATAAATCTCTTCTGTTAAAGACTGCAATATTTGGAGATGTTTTTAAATCAGAATGGTATCCCTGTTATATGCATGGTAAGGAGAAGTAAGCCACAACTCCAAAAGTTCCTAGATAGAGCAGATAAGATTCTTATAGGGCCTTTGCAGACTGCTAGAAATAGTGCAAATTGAGTCCACTTTAACTGCCCTGGCTCAGTGCTAGGGAATCATGGGAATTGTATTTTTTTCTGAGACATTGAGCCTTCTCTGTCAGAGAGCTCTGGTGCCACAATAAACTACAGTTCCCATGATTCGCTAGCACTGAGTCAGGGCAGTTAAAGTGGACTCAATTTGCACTATTTCTGGCAGTCTGCAAAGGCCCATAGTCTGTTTTCATATCCAATTTTGGGATAGAAACTATGCTGTTAGACTAGTTTTTGGTAAATGAGAGATTTTGTTGATTGACCTGAATGTCTTGGCTGTTTTCTGATTACAAAGCTGGAACTGAAGTCATTGCTTTCTACTGGTTGCATTTTATGTTAGAAAAGGCTAAAAAGGTGCTGTAGGGAACTGCTGTTTCACAAAGATCTTTAGTTCCATTTGTGAGAGAGAAAAAGCAAGCAGCAAAAATTATCATCTTAATTTCTTGTTATTTTTTCCAGTTTTATATACTATGGTGGGAGTAATAAGAACTTTGTTGCTTGCAGTTAGGTCCTACAAGACTGGTAGATCAACCACTTCCAGTTGTATTGCAGCCATTTTGAAGATCTAAATTATCAGGCTGTGTTGTGTATACCTACTAAGGTATCCTGTGTTTGAACTGTGAGCTTGTTCATTTCCTTCACTGCAGATCATTAGGAATGGTTGTATTGTTGTGTACCTTCAAGTAATTTTTACCCTATAGTTAACCTATCACAGAGTTTTCTTGGCAAGTTTTGTTCAGATGGCCTTCCTCTGAGGCTGACAGAATAATTTGCCCAAGTTCACCCAGTGGGTTTCCATGGCTGAGGTGGGATTCAAACCCTGATCTCCAGGGTCATAGTCCCCAAGACTCAAAGTGAATGTATTAGCCTGTTTTTATATATACAATTTCATTGTTTAGAAATAGGAGCGACTTACTGAAGAACTATAAGATATTTAGTTATCTATAGTATCAATTATGACTTAATCTTAATTTTCATCTGACAATAAATTTCTTTGCAGGGATAAAACCTAGAAAAAGAAAGCATTTTGGATTACCAGGAATTATTAAGAAGGAAAAAGATGCAGAATCTGTGTAAGTATGTTACTGATGTGTTTGTAAATAACTTAATACTTTTTAAAAAGTATAATAGTAGCATGCGTGTCTAATATTTAAAATGAATGCCATATACATCTGTTTTTCCTAAATGTACTAATCAACTTTAGCTTCATGCTCTTCCAAGTTTATGCAATTAACAGTTTTATGAAAATATGATCAAATTGTCAGTTAATATTATAAATTCTGCTACATAGTACTTCTGACTTTAAATGTTTTGTGTATTTTTAGAAGTGAATTTGAAAATATATGTTATGCATACTCGTTAGACACAGCCCCAGGATCTCTGGGAGAGGAAAAGGAAATTTGAGCTTCAGCCTTCCCAACTCATTGTTTTGAGCTGGGTTGCACTCAGCTCTGTATAGGATAAGCAGATACAAGAATGTCTCTGCACAGCTTCAAATGCTATTTTTTGTCAAAGAGGCACAGAAGCCTCTGTCTTTGGCAATTTATAGTCATCCTTAACTTCCATTATCTTCTGCCAAGTAGAATCGAAACTATCTGCTAACTGTTCTTGAGAGCTGACTGGATAACAAATAGTAACATTAATGTGATAACTTAATCTACAGACACATGGGTACTTTTGGTCATGACGAATAGGTATTATCTGGTTTTGGAAGCAGTTACACTCACTTTGACAAAACAGGGTCACAATTAGGGGATGCTCTTGGATTGTTTGATAGCTGGTGTTCAGGACTTTTTTACCAACTTGGGCTAGTGTGCCAGTTGCATTCATTTCTCAAGAAGCCAGTAAACATGGCCATGATATTACATTTCTTAGATGGAACAAGGGGCCTGAGCAGACTGCCAGAAATAATCCATCTTGAGGCCACTTTATCTGCCCTGGCTCAGTGCTAGGGAATAATGAGAACTGTAGTTTATTGTGGCACCAGAGCTCTCTGACAGAGAAGGTTCAGTGTCTCAGAAAAAGCTACAATTCCCATGATTCCCTATCACTGAGCCAAGGCAGTTAATGTGCTCTCAATCTGAATTATTTCTGGCAGTCTGTTCAGACCCAAGGTTAGATTACTGCAGTACTTCCTGCTTTTGAGCAGCATTCTGAAACTTCTTCTGATACAAAATAGAGCAGCAACAACTTTAACCAGAGCCAGGGTTTTTGAGAATATGACTCCTTAGTTATATTAATTTCAGTGGCTGTGCATCCCATCTTTGTGCTGTAATTGATAGAGACAGGAAAAGTCATTGTCTGTTGTAGTATCAGGCCTGTGGAGCTTCTTTTTTCTGCAGTGTGGGAAAGTAATCCTTATGCTGGGTCTTTCTTCTCTCATGCATCTTAGAGACAGGGCTTCAAGAAACTGTCAATCAAACTGCACCACCCTAAGTGGGAGAGCTGGATCCTCCCCCAGTTTTTGTCCAGCCTTGCTTTGAATAGGACAAGGTTTCACTTGTTCTGGCACTTCAGATTCTCATATTATGTGAACAGGCGGAAACTGTTGTTTTTCTGTTTTTAAAATACTCCCCCTTTCTTTCAGACCTTGCTGGTGTGTTTTGGGAGATGGAAAGAGTGCACAACCCAGCTTTTCCTTAAACAAGGAGTCAAGGGGTGGATGGGTGGAAGTGGAGATGCCCTCTGGATGAGGCCAAATGATGGACTGACCTACCCAGTCTGAGGGATCAGATCCTGCCTTATTTCATGCTGTGGATATGCATGGAGAGGTTGCACATCCTGGGGGAAAGAAATAATAATAATAATAATAATAATAATAATAATAATAATAATAATAATAATAATAGCACACATCTCCTAGCAAGTGCAGCTGCATTATCATGATGCCCCTTTTTCCTTCCCACCTGTAGTCAATGAGGGGCAAACCCTGCCCCTGGATTTCACTTATTGCACAGGAGGCTGGGGAGATCTGGGGGTTGAGTGGGGAATGGCAGTGACTTTGGAAGTGTCACTGAGTGGCAGAAAGGAGGGCATTGCATCTGATAAACAATGCAGACCGAATGAGTCTGCTTAGCATGGGCCCAGTAGAAGTCAAAGGTATGCATGATAAATAAAGAAATCTCATTTATCTGATTTCTTGGCTTTGAGAAATGAGGGGAAAGAGGATGAGGAGGAAGGTGTTCTCCAGTGTTCCCCCCCCACAAGGCTAGAAGGAAGATCATGTATATTCCTCCTGCTCTAGCTCTTGAGATTCTGTGGGCTCTATGTCTCCCACCCCTTTTGATACAGAGGAGAGGAAAGCTGTCTCAAAATGAGAGGGATGTCCCTCCTGGGTGAGTTGTCAGGAAATGACATGGATGTGACCACAAGGTGGAGCTGTAGGATAAGAAACGCAAGCAGCTCAGCTCCATGGGCAGGTGTGTGTGTGTGTTAGTAATTGGAAATAGACACACCTGAAATGCCTGATGCAACAGGCATAGTTAACTGCCTATAAAAAGGAGATAGGAATTATCTCCAGTGTGGGCTTGTTGTGGATGGTGGTTGGTGGAGCAGTTTGTTGGTAGGAGAAAGATTTATGAGTATTAGAGATGGCTGTCCTATACTCTGTGTATATATTGTAAATATACTGCAAACTAAGATTAAAGCCCTCGAGTTGAGTGAAGGCTGGCCTTGTTGCTGTCTTTATTTGGCAAGCCAGAGCTGAAGGCTGTGTGCTGTCGTGAAGGAATTTTTCCTTCTCAGCCTGAAGTCTTTTGCAGAAGTCTCTCCAGAAACCTTCTCCTTGGTGTCCTGTCGATGTGGAACAACTTTGCAGGTGGTCGTGGTGGACACAGCGCGTCTTTCTATGCCCCAACAAGGGTTATGGGCCCAGTGTCCGCGTGGACAACGCTTGAGAAGCTGTGGGAGATATAGTTCTGCAATTGGTGAGCTGCTTTGTGTTCCTGGAGGGCTGAAGAGAAAAGTCCTGAAGAGGAGTGAGTTAAGTGTGTCTACTCACGGACTCTGCTCTTATCTGTTTGCTTTGGAAGCCAGTTGTTTTTGGCAGCCTGCCTGGACTGTTATCTGTGCGTTTGTTTGTATCTGTTTAAGTCACAGACTCAGTGCAAACATGGAAATGGCAGTCAGGTTTGAAAAGCTGTCTGAGAAGAACTATGCTTCCTGGAAGTTATATATGCAGGCTTTGCTAATAAAGCAGGACTTATGGGACTATGTAAAGAACCAACCAGACCCTACTGATGAGGAACAATTAGTAGGTGATGAGAAAGCTAGAGCTTCCATTATTCTAGCTGTAGAACCGAATCAGCTGAATAATATCAGAGATAAGAGGTCAACATTTGAAGTCTGGAAGGCTCTTGAGAATGTCAACCAACCAGCTGGAGCCTTGTCAAAATGCTGTGCAGCAGAAAGCTGTATTGTTGTAAACAGCAGGAAGGTGAATCCATACTTGTACATTTAAAAAGGATGCAGGACAATTTCGTAGAGTGCAGCGAGCATGGCATCCAAATAGAAGAAACCCAAAAAGCTTTTATACTCCTGAGTAGTCTAAACAGTGAATGGGAATTTCTGATGTACAATCTCCAGGGAGTAGCCAAAGCTGATTTAAAAGTGGACCTTGTGGCATCCAGAATACTGGAAGAGGCACAGAGGAGAGACTCTGAGGAGAGCTTCAAGGGAGCAACCAGCTGGAGGAGACAACCAACCAACCAACCTACATCCTTGTCTGAAGAAGGAAGTGTTGCTGTCTGCAGAACACGGAGATGCTTTTCCTGTGGGGAGACCGGACATTTGATAAAGAACTGCCCTAAGGTCTCTGCAGCAAAGAAAGAAAACTCACAAAGAAAAAGAAAAGATAAGCCCCATGATGGGAGGGGGTTTGTTACTGCTGTAGAGGGAGTTGTAAATGAGAAAAAGGACCAGTCTGTCTGGATTTTGGACAGTGGGTGTTCTCATCGTATGACCCCTGATAGGGAAAAACTACAGAGCCCAAAGCCAGCATCAGTGGACACTGTGGTATTTGCAGATGATGAATCTGGCAGTGTAGAGATTCAAGGGTCTGTGTTAATCCCTGGTTTAAACAAGGTATTTCATAATGTACTGTGTGCACCAAAACTACAAAATAGCCTAGTAAGTGTGGCATCCCTAACCAGTAATGGATATGAAATCCTTTTCAAAGGAGATGAGGGGATTGTGTCCAAGAAGGGAGTAGTATGTGGTAAAGCCATAAAGAAAAACCACATTTACCACATGGTAGCACAGGTGCAGTGTGGGAATGTAACAAATAAGCCACTGCATGATGGGTGTGCTCATTACCTTCATAGAGTTATGGGCCACATAAGCTTCAAAGGTTTGAGAAACCTAGAGAAGGTTTGCCCAGAATTCAAGGTAGAGAATTGTAAAAGCTACCTTGATTGTGCTATTTGTAAAAAGGTAAAGGTCAAGGCTTACCCTGTGGCGAAGGTGAGCAAATGCATAACCCAGAGGCCTTTTCAGGTCGTACATGCGGATTTATCAGGGCCACATCAAGTAAAGAGTATAGGGGGTAGCAGATTTACCCTAGTGATTGTAGATAGGCATGCCACATTTACATATGTGGCAATGCTCAAAACCAAAAGTGAGGCTGCTGATATGATCAAAAAATGGGTTAATTCTGTTGAAAGAGAGTTCCCTTACAAAGTTGGCACTTTTGTGACAGAGGTGGGGAATTCTTAAGTAGTAATTTGCAGCAGTGGTTTGGGCGGAAAAGGATCCAACATAAAACTACAAATCCCGGATGTCCAGCCGAGGATGGTTTGACTGAACGTAGGATTGGGATGATAAACCAAATAAGGGATTGTATGTTAGAGGATTCTGGAGCGCCAGCTAATTTGTGGGGTGAAGCAACAAGAACCGCTTGTCATATTGTAAATAGGTCATGGTGCAGTGTGATAAATCAAACGCCATATTATTTGCTGTATGGGAGAGCACCAGACCTAAAGTACTTAAGAGTGTTTGGACAATTTGCATCAGTGTACATTCCTCCTCAGTTTAGGAAAAAGAATCAGCCCAAAAGCCAAAGGTTGCATTTTGTGGGCTATGAGGGGAATAAGTACAGGTTCCTGATGGATGGAAATAGGATCTTGTATGCCAGAAGTGCTAATTTTGAGACTCATGTTGGGTGGAAGAGAGTGTACCCTGACCAAAATGTTGTTGTAAAACAGAAAGCCAGTGTGGTAGATAAGAACAATGGAAATGGAGGGGTACATGCATCCAGGAATGTCTTAGATGAGAAACCAGGTGTGTCACAACAGCCTGGAATTTCGAGTCAACAGGGCGCTTTGAAGGTGCCTTTTATTCCAGAAGAACCTAGTACTTCTTTAGACTTACAACCAAAACCAAAACCAGACTTAGTAACTGTTAAAACAAGAACCAGTTGAGACTCATGGGCAAGACACTCAGGCCAGTGTTAGTGGCAGTGACACTAAGGGCGGCCAAGGCACGTTCCTAATTCCCATGAGGGCTCAAAAGGGAAAGTTCTTTCTGATAAAGCAGGGACAAGCCTCTTCTGTGGCAGCAGTAAGAAGAGCTGCAAACATTCCAGAAAGAGCCAGGAGAACATGCTCTAAGCAGGAGGGGTGGAAGAAAACCAAAGCTCTGGTGTGTGTGGCAGAGTGTAGCCAGGATATGTTTGGTGGGTTGGTCAGGCCTGTAGGTAAAAGGAAATTGATGAATGATAGCACCAGGGAAGCCAGAGCCGGGTGGGTCAGTAGCATGGGCTATCAAGGCCTAAGAAAACACTGTGGCATTGTAAATAATGGGAATGGAGTCTCAGACTCTAGAGGTATCAGAGGTTAAGGTCACAGCATATAAAAACAAGTGTAAATGACACATGGTACACGCCACATGTCATTTGGAAGGGAATGTCAGGAAATGACATGGATGTGACCACAAGGTGGAGCTGTAGGATAAGAAATGCAAGCAGCTCAGCTCCATGGGCAGGTGTGTGTGTGTGTGTGTGTGTTAGTAATTGGAAATAGACACACCTGAGATGCCTGATGCAACAGGCATAGTTAACTGCTATAAAAAGGAGATAGGAATTATCTCCAGTGTGGGTTTGTTGTGGATGGTGGTTGGCGGAGCAGTTTGTTGGTAGGAGAAAGATTTATGAGTATTAGAGATGGCTGTCCTATACTCTGTGTATATATTGTAAATATACTGCAAACTAAGATTAAAGCCCTCGAGTTGAGTGAAGGCTGGCCTTGTTGCTGTCTTTATTTGGCAAGCCAGAGCTGAAGGCTGTGTGCTGTCGTGAAGGAATTTTTCCTTCTCAGCCTGAAGTCTTTTGCAGAAGTCTCTCCAGAAACCTTCTCCTTGGTGTCCTGTCGATGTGGAACAACTCTGCAGGTGGTCGTGGTGGACACAGCGTATCTTTCTACACCCCAACATGAGTGTATGTGCACCTGTTTGATTTGAATGCTTTTACTATCCTTCTCAGAAAGATGGAGAAGTCATTGTGCTTAACTTCTGCGAGTCATTTGTCTAAAGTTGCACCTGTGCAAATGCCTGAAATCAGATCTAGACTAAGTAGGGCTGTTTAGTAGCACCCTTCCCAGAGGTGATAGCTGATATTATGGAATTAGAATGAGTACAACCTGGATTTACTAGTTACCTTCAGCCTATGCCAAATAATTATATTCTCTTACTCTGGAGGTTATGCAGAAGCTGAAGCTCCTCTGTGTTGATGCTGATGTGACTGGACTGGTTTCAAGGAGTCTTTTCCCCTGGTACACTTTCAGAAAACCAGAGGAGAAAAAATGGGAGTTTTTTCTGCATAGAGTGACCAAGACAGCTGCTCTGGCCATTCTAGCTGCTTTATTAACTACCTTTTCTCGGGATGGCAAGAGGATCAATCCACTGACCTTGCATTTATACCTAAGCACCATCCACGAGGCAGGAGTCTAAATTCCAATCAGTTAACTTTTTTCAGCTAGACTCCTAACGCCCTTCTCCTTCAGTTTTTATTTTTATTTTATTTAGCTGCCCTACCATCCAGTCAGAGACACCCCTTCTCCATTAAAATATAAATAGGACAGGTCAATAGTTTAGATAAGTAAAATGCAAGACAAAATGGATATATTAAGAAGGATTTTTGAATCGTCAAGTGATAGTGAGTTAGAGGAGGAAATACAAAATATAAATAAAGGTGGTGATGATATAATGGATGAACGGGGGGAAAGACCGGGCAGAGGTCACGTTCTTTTCCCGAAAATAAGGACGTTGATGAGGAAGAAGCGGAAAAAAGGGATAAAGTAATCAGGCGGATGCTTGAATCACACCCCAAAAATGCTGATTTTATTAATGAAAATACTGATGGGGTGGAAAAAAGTGAAAACTAGAGGTGAAACAAACAAAACCTTACCTACCTGAATGAACAAGAAATGACCGCAGTGGTTGCAGCAGTTTCCTCTGGTTCCGAAACTTGCAGCCATTTTGGAGATCAGGGAGAAGAAGCTCGATCCGCCATTTTGTTTGTACTGAGATAGGTGGGAAATGTTCAGCAAACCAGCTGATTGATAGGGGCAAAAGAAGTCCCTGCCAAAGTCTGCCATTTTGTAGTCTCTGCAGAAGACAGAATCATTGCCAAAGATCAGATGAGGGACCAAGCAGAGGAAATGCAGCATCTGAAAATAAAAATAGAAAAACCAGCAATTTAAACAAAGAATCACCTAGTTCATCCAATGAAATAAGTAATAAAATTTCTACTGAAATACAGAGACAAACAGAATTATTAACTACACCAATAAATATAATAAAGGAAGTACCTAGGGTTAATCAAAAATCACATGACAAACAGAGAGAGACAGTAGTAGTAGTAGTAGTAGTAGTAATAATAATGTTTATTTCTTACAACAGTTAAAAAACACAATCATTACATAAAATACACATATTAAAAATGCAACTCTTCTCAATATTAATATTAAAATACATAAAACAATGATTAAATATAAAATTAATGATTAAAATTGTTTGGGTAGGTCTGCTGGAAGAGATAGGTCTTCTTCTTCTTCTTTTTTAATAGACTTTATTGAGTTAAAAAAAACATACCTACATACAGTAACACAGTAGACCCAAATCCCAACTTTCATCCATACATACGAACATAAGACCGATCTCTTCCGACTTCCAGGTTTATCCTTAATCGTAGGGAAAAGAGAGAAAGGTTTAGATAAAAGCAAAAGATAATGACTTGGTAAGGATTCAGGAAGTCTTATGTAAGAATGAAGGTAATGAATTGTTCAATGTGTTTGAATAATGAGATCATGTAAGATTGTAAAGTTAAGTCTGTTGTCTAAGGCAGGGGTAGGCAACCTTTCCCCTTTAAGGGCTGAGGGACTTCAGCTCCCAGAATCCCAGGAGCTATTGGCCAACATGGGACTATTGGCCAACATGGCTGAGGCTTCTGGGAGCTGAAGTCCCTCGGCCCTTAAAGGGGAAAGGTTGCCTACCCCTGGTCTAAGGTAAGAATGTTTTTTTGGGGAGGGGGGTATGTTCGTATTTGGAAGAGATAGATCTTCAAATATGTTTTATATTCCTACAGCTGGTGTAGCTGTCGATCTCTTCCAGTTGGTAATAACAATAATATGGAAGTGGAAATTCAACGTATAGTTAAAGACAGTGTTACAACAGAATTAGCAAATTTATTAGAGGCAGCTAGAAATGATGAATATCAATATAATAATCAAAATATAGAAATGACAGGGCAAAGAAATACAATTGATCAAAAAAAGGAAAATACAGTTAGAAGAATCTAATGATACTGCTGAGGAAAATTTACCAAAGAAATATAAAAAGAAATCTAAACACTTGGAAAAAATAAATGATGAATTAGAGGGTAATGACTCTATAAAAGAATTGCAACAGGATGAGTCAAAGTAGTATGAATTATCAGATGATGATCAGGAAGATGAATTGGTGATGGAAATATTATTTCAATCGGAAAAAATTTAAGTTAAAAGAATTCTAGTTACTTTAGGATTACAGGATCATAAGAAACAGGAAAAAGAAAAGAAGGCAAAAATAGCTTCTGTAATACAGAAGCAAATAACAAAAGGAGAAAATCATTTCTTTACCTAACATGTTTAAAGATCTGATTGAAGGAGAGTGGATTTCTTCTTTACAGACAAAGAAATTTTTCGGATATGATCATAAACTTTATACATTCTACAAACAGGCAGTGCAAATGCTCAAGATCCTGTTAGTTGATGGGCCTATTGCGGCTTTGTTGTCTGGAGCAATAGCGCCTCGTGAAGGTGATACGACTCTAAAGGACTTGGATGAGAAGAGAGCTGATTCTGCTTTGAGAAAAGCCCATGAAAGTTCTATGGCACTATGTGCTTCTATAGCAGCAGTTCTGCGGATTCAGAAAATTAAAAATGCAGAAGAATTTGATGCTGATTTACTACATAAAGCTTTAGAACATGTATGTAGAGCACTTCAACAAGTAGTAGACGCAGGTCACAATTCTGCAGTGTTTATAGTTCGATCCATTCATGCTATGATCATTGCAAGGAGATCTCTCTGGCTTAAACACTGGGAAGCAGACCAGAAATCTAGACATGAACTTGCAAATGTTCAATTTACAGGTGCTTTATTATTTGGTGATAAGGCATTAGAAAAAAGTCTAGTAGAAAATAAGGATAAGCAGATGATGCCAACCATACAGAAAAGAATGTTTAAACAGCAATATAGAAATTCTTACGGAAACTATAATTCCTTTCCAGGAGGTAGAAATACTTTCAGACTATCTGTCTTTAGACCTCACGAAACTGGAATTGTCAAAGATCACCTTACGGCAAACAGAATTTCCCAAATAGACAAAATCAGAGAGGTCAGAGTTCAAACTCCAAAAGAGGAAGGCAATATTGACATGAGAAGTACAGACGTAGGGGGAAAGTTATTAAGATTTGGTCACCTTTGGCACATAGTAACATCAGATCAATGGGTGTTAAAGGTGGTAAATTCAGGGTATCACATTCTATTTGATGAGATTCCCAAATCAAGATACCTTCCTTCATCTATACCAACATACAGATTGAAACAACAAATTGTACAGGAAGTAATTCAACATTTGCTTTAGATTCATGCAATAGAAGAAGTTCCAAATAACCAAAGATTCTCAGGAGTTCACTCCCATCTGTTTTACTGTTCTGAAAAGCAAAGGAGGATATCGTCCAGTACTGAATTTGAAATATCTAAACCAGTATGTGAGATATTTGCAAATTCAAAATGGAGACGTTGCAGACAATCAGAGACAACTTAAGGAAATGAGATGTGATGGTGTTGATTAACCTGAAAGAAGCTTACTTGCATATTCCAATGGATATGCAAAGCAGGAAATATCTAAGATTTGCTTACAAACAACAGCACTATCAGTTCAAGACACTGCCTTTCAGGCTGGCATCAGCACCTCTAGTTTTCACAAAGGTATGAATACCTTTAATAGCTTATTTGAGGAGGAAAGGAATACAAATACGTCCATATTTGGATGACCTACTGGTGAAGGCAAATATGGTGGCAAAGATACGAGAAGACACTCGTCAGACAATTCAGGTCCTGGAATCTTTCGGATTTCTTCTGAATTACTAGAAAAGTCATTTAATACCAATAACAAAAATAACACAGTTGGGTGCAGAGATAGACACAGTCAGGGAATGCATGACTTTGTCGAATGCGAAGTTGTAGGCTTTCATGGTCAGCATCCATAGTTTTTTTGTGGGTTTTTCGGGCTGTGTGGCCATGTTCTAGAAGAACTCTTCTAGAACATGGCCACACAGCCCGAAAAGCCCACAAAAAAACCCATGACTTTATCGTTGGACAGATAGAAAAATTTGAATAGCACAGTGGCAGTGTTGATAAAGTCAAAGAAACCAGATCTCATGTGGTTGGCCAAGATGATGGGCATTTTAATATCAACAGTACATCTGGTTCTGTGAAGGAGACACCACTCCAGATTGTTGCATCCTTTTCAACAAGATATAGGGAAGAAAAGACATTGACTAATTGCAGTCCCACAATTAGTCAGAGACAACTTAAAGTGGTGGTTATGAACCAACAACTTAAACAAAGGTGTTCCTTTTGCAATAACAAACCAAGTGAGGATAACAACAGATGCCAGCCTGGTGGGTTGGGGTTCTCATTGTGTTCACCTCTCTGCTCAAGGAACCTGGAAAGGATTGGACAGGAGCCAAAATATAAACTTCTTGGAAATGAAAATGGTATGGCTGGCATTGTTGAAATTCAGTTCACTGATCCAAAGGAAGAATGTTCTCATAGTCACAGACAATATCACTTTTTGGTCATATATAAACAAACAAGGAGGTTTGCACTCAAGGATTCTGATGACAGAGTCAGCAAAAATAATGACCTGGGCAGAAAGCAACCTGAAATCGATAATAGCAATGTATCTAAAAGGATCTTTGAACATAACAGCAGATTACTTGAGTTGCAGTCAGATAAATCCAGCCGAATGGACATTGAATGTGGAAGAATTCAGAATGTTGAGCGAGAAATTCGGACCATTCACAATAGATTTGTTTGCTAATCGCAGGAATCACATGGTATCACAGATATTTTTTGATACAGAAAGATTACCTGGCAGAGGGAATAGATGCATTAAACAATCAATGGCCAAAAGGGACATTGTATGCCTTTCCTCCAGTGAAGATTATACAAAAAGTCTTAAACAAAATTCAAACGGAAAAAGCGCATGTACTGCTGATAGCACTGAATTGGCCTAGGAGGCCTTGGTTTCCATTGATTCAACAACTATTACTCAATCATCCAGTAAAATTGTCAGAGAGAGAAGACTTGTTAGCTCAGGATCCGATTTGGTACTCAAACCCAGGATGGCTGCAACTAACTGCAGGGGAATTGAGAGGATGAAGCTAGAGAAATGTGGTTACACTTCTCAGGTAATAGACACTATCATGGCTTCAAGAAGATCAATTACTCAGGAAATATATAATCGAACTTGGAAAACTTTTATGGCTTGGTGTAAGAAGAAAAAAGTTAATTATCAGCATATTCAGATAAAACATATTTTTCAATTCTTGCAGGACAGAGTGAATAAAGGTTTAAGACCTAACACTTTAAGGAGATAGGTATCAGTGCTATCAGTAGTATTGCAATTTGGAGGAGAAAGATTACTAATAATGAACATGTTCAAAGATTCATAAAGGGAGCAACTATATCAACTTTCCCAACAAGGCATAAATTCCCTTCATGGGATTTAAATATAGTATTAAATAGAATGACAAAAGCTCCCTTTGAGCCTCTGTACATTTCCTCTTTGAAACATCTGTCTTTTAAAATATGTTTTTTGGTGGCAGTGACATCGGCCAGAAGAATATTTGAATTGACAGCATTATCGATTCAACCATATTTATGCAAATTTGAGGATGACAGGCTGGTGCTCTCATTAGATCCTACATTTCTGCCTAAGTGTATTCACAAATTAGGATTTGAGGAAAAGATTTATTTACCAATGTTTTGCCCAAAGCCATAATATGAGAAAGAAAAACAATGGCATACATTAGATCTGAAAAGAGCAGTAAAAATTTATAAGAGAACAGAGGAAATTAGGCAAACTGAAGCTTTGTTTATATCTTATAATCCTAGAACTCTAGGTCAAAAGGCATCTAAGTAAGATAACATTAGGAATGTGGATAAAAGCATTTATTTTATTGTGCTATGATTTAGAAGGGAAGCCGAGACCACAAAATGTATATCCTCATTCGACTAGGTCAGTGGCAACATCAACAGCCTATTGTGTATCATCATCATTGAAAGAAATTTGTGAGGCAACAGGATGGACTGAACCCAGTACATTTATAAAGCATTATAAAATAGATAGGTTTAAGTCAGCTGAAGCAGCATTTGGGCATAGAGTGCTCCAAGCAGTAGTAAGTGATTGTTAGAAAGGTGACCCACCCTGAATTAGAGGGCTTGGGCATATCCCAAGGACAGTGGATTGATCCTCCTGCCATCCCAAGAATGAGAGGTTGTGCTTACTGTGAGGAGTCATTCTGGAATGGCAGGATGATCAATCCACACTCTCCCTGTATTGTAAATAGTAGGCACATGATAGGTTAGTCAAATAGTTTGGTGATAATGATGCAGCTTGGTAAATAAATTGAAGGAGAAGGCCGTTAGGAGTCTAACTGAAAAAAAGTTAACATTAGAATTTAGTCTCCTGCCTCATGGATGGCATGTGGGGATATAAATCCAAGGACAGTGGATTGATTATCCTGCCATCCCAGAATGACCCTTCACATGGAAGGCTTTTCTGCATAGAGCAACCAAGACAGCTGCTCTGGCCATTCTAGCTGCTTCACTAACTACCTGTTTTCTAGGGCTGCTATAAGATGGGCTAAGGATTTGCTGACACAGATCCCTAAGGAGGAGACCAAACCTAGACAGGGAGTTAATAAGCTGGCCAAGGTATCTGCATTCTTTGCAGATGCCAGTATATACAATTCTGTACAATTTTTTTCTATAGCCATAGTGGTGGATGTCGCATACTGGTGTCAACTCTGGCTTAAGAACTGGAATGCTGATAACAAGTTTAAGGCAAATTTTCCTGTGTGTCCCTTTAAGGATTCTAAATCTTTGATGAAGGTTTAGATGAGGTTTTGGTAGAGATCAGAGATAAAAAAAAGACGTTGGCATCCTTGAATAAAAATGGACAGCAGGAAGACATTTTGTTCCTTTCATCCCTTCTGGCTTCAGTTCAGGACAGCAAGACTTAAGACCTTCAGATCAAATTGGTCTTCCTCCAAGCCCTAGGCTAGACAACAACAATCCTCAGGATTTGGCAAGGGTGCAGACATTTCCAACAGCAAACAGTGTAAGAATTTGAATCAGTCCTTCTGACTTGGAGCAGCTCCCAATGGGAGCATGCCTCCAGCATTTTGAACATCGCTGGAGCAGATGTCTCTTGATGATTATGAGAGAAAGATACATGATAGACTTCATTTGGAAGCCTCCAATTTTTTTTATTCATTCCGATATGTCTGGGTTTCCAGAAAAACACCAGAGGATTGTGTAGGCCATAGACCACCTACTTCAAATGGGGCCATAGAGCCAGTGCCCCACCATCAGAGATTTTTGAGATTCTACTCAGTGCTGTTCTTTTGATTGGAGGGCCATACTGCACCCTGCCCACAGGAAATAAATAAATAAATAAATTTATTTATAGCCCGCCCCTCTGCACGGCAATCGAGGCGGGTTACAACATTTAAAACAATCCAAGTTAAAACATTCCCTCCTCCCCTAATCCACCCTCCCACCCCTTAAAACAAAATTAAACCAAAGAAGAGTTAAAATATAACAGTGCAATTAAAACAATAAAATAACAACAAAGGATCAGTTGTGCCAGGTAAGGATAAAAACTCATCTCTGTACAACAGCTGTTATTCTGGGAAGGCCTGTCGGAAGAGATCCATCTTTACTGCTTTTTTGAAAGCAGCAAGAGTAGTAGTGAGACGGATCTTGTCCGGCAGGCCATTCCAGAGTCTGGGAGCGGTAGCAGAGAAGGTCCTCTGGGAGGTCTGAGACAGCCTAGTTTTTATTGGCAGTAACAGATTCCTCCCAGAGGACCAAAGGGCGCGGGGGGGATCATACGGGGAGAGGTGGTCCCTAAGATAAGGTGGACCCAAGCTATGCAGGGCTTTAAAGGTCAAAACCAACACCTTGTACTGCGCACGGAAACTAATCGGCAGCCAGTGGAGGGATTTAAGCACTGGTGTTATGTGCTCCCTCCTGGATGTTCCTGTAATTAACCTGGCTGCCATATTTTGTACCAGTTGTAGTTTCCGGGTTAGGCGCAAGGGTAGCCCCATGTAGAGTGCGTTGCAGTGATCCAGATTAGAGGTTACCAGGGCGTGTATCACAGCTTCCAGATCCCTCATATCCAGATAAGGGCGCAGCTGGCGTATCAGCCGAAGCTGATAACAGGCACTCCTGACCGCCACATTCACCTGACTAGTCATGTGAAGTGACGAATCAAGGAGTACCCCCAGACTGCGAACACAGACAGTCCTTGGAGGAGAGTGTGACTTCATCCAGGACTGGAAGCTGTATTCCCAGATCTGGTTTCGGGCCTGTAACTGTTAGTACCTCCGTTTTGTCTGAATTCAACTTCAATCTGTTTTTCCTCATCCAATCCATTACCGCTCTGAGACAGTCATTAAGAGGAGAGACGCCATCTGAAGTCTGAGACGATGATCTGGTCATGGAGAAGTATATCTGGGTGTCATCAGCGTACTGAAGACACCGTGCTCCATGCCTCCGAATGATCTCACCCAGCGGCTTCATATAGATATTAAATAGCATTGGGGACAGGATGGCGCCTTGGGGGACGCCACAAATAAGCTCTGTTTTGGAAGAGCAACTGTCCCCGAGCCTCACCCTCTGGGATCTGCCCGAGAGGAAGGAACGGAACCACTGCATACCTCAGTTTCACTTACCTGGAAGAACATTACCAATGCAGAGCCCTATAGTTTGGGCTGTCAGGTTCCCCTTGGGTGTTCACAAAGTTTTTGTGGCTCTAGTAGTACATCTGAGAGTGCATGAGGTGCATATCCATCCATATCCAGATGATCTGATGATTCATTCATCCTCACTGGATAAGGCCAGGAAGGCTCTGCAGATCACCATGATGTGTCTGGAATCTCATGAGCTTGTTATCAAAAGGGAAAAGAGTAATCTGGGACCATCTCAAAGGATCCACATTATAGACATGACCCAACACAGAATTTTCTTTCCAGGGGACAGA
This sequence comes from Phrynosoma blainvillii, assembly GCA_026167975.1. NCBI lineage: Eukaryota > Metazoa > Chordata > Lepidosauria > Squamata > Phrynosomatidae > Phrynosoma > Phrynosoma blainvillii. The sequence continues at coordinate 54,540,189 of JANUYF010000002.1, read as the reverse complement.
ACAGAGAACCCTGGTGGGCAGGGTGTTGGACAAGCTGTTGTTGGAGGTGATGAAGGTCAACCTTGTTGGAAGCCAACCTTTTGGGGTTGATGGTGGTCTATATAGATGTGGTTCCATCTAAAGGACCTGCAGTGGTTTCTTTTCCCCTTGCATGGGGAAATAGCTAAGATGTTCTCTGAGGATTCAGCTTCCCCCATAAGTAAGCACGTCCCTAGTTTGGTGGCTAGCCAAGGCCCTCAAGGTGAGAATGTCTATCCAGGAGCCAAGGAGAGTGGTGCTTACCACTGATGCCAGCCTGAAGGGGTTGGGAGGCACTTTTAAATGGACAGAAAGCATAAGGGCTTTGGTGAGGGCTCTTTCTGAACCTTTGAGGTTGGTGAAGTTTCTTTCTTTAAATGTAATATTTTTGGTGGTGATTATATAAGCTCACAGGGTCTCTTGAGAGCTTTGTCGATTTGTAAGGAGCTTGGTTTTTTCATAAAGATCCTATTGTTCTCTGTTTAGTAAAGGTAAAGGTAAAGGTATTCCCCATTGACAAGGTTGTCAAGTTGTATCCAACCATAGGGGGCGGTGCTCATCTCTGTTACTAAGCCGAAGAGCCAGCGTTGTCAGAGACTACTCTGTGATCATGTGGCCAGCATGATTGCACAAAATGCTGTTTACCTTCCCGCTGAAGTGGTAACTATCTACTTGCATTTGCATGCTTTCGAACTGCTAGGTTGGCAGAAGCTGGGACTAGTGATGGGAACTCACCCCATCATGCAGCACCTGGGCCTTGAACTGCCAACCTGCCAATCTTGCAATCAACAGAGTCAACATCTTAACCACTTGAGCCACTGCATCTCTGTTTAGACCCTCCATTGCCCTGATCCAGGGCTCCATAGAGGAAGGAGTGGATGAGCATAGGGTTCTCACAGATTGGACGTGCATTGGGTTCTCAAGTTCTGTTTGGCGGGAACTAAGGATTTCCGAAAGTTGGATTATCTCTTTTGTTTCCTTCCTGGAGTCTACTAAAGGATGGTGGATGTCTTCCTTTACTTTGTCTTGTTGGTTGAAACTATGCATTGGGTTAGCTTAGGTCTACAGCTCCTTGCTGATTCCTGAGGGAATTCAGGCACATTCCATGTGTAATGCTTCCATTTCGGCAGTATTAGGAATACTGATGTCTTTGGTGGGGATTTGTAGGGCTTCTCCTTTGTCTTTCATCAGGCATTACAAAATTGACAAATTTGATTCCACAGATTCTTGGCAGGCATGTCTTGCAGCAGGTTGTGTCCTTGTAACTCTAGTTACAAAAAGTTATCCACCCGATGTGTTTACTGCTTCTGGAGGTCCCAGCATAAGGATTCCCTCCCCTTGCTGCAGGAACATGGAACATTGGTACTTACTATGAAGGTCCTTTCCAGCAACAATGGGGATGGAATCCTTCCTTGCCTTTGGTTAGTGGGTACTAGTGTTGTTTGAGTAGCCATTGGTGGTTTTCTGCTTATATCCGGAGCTTGTTATTTCATCTCTTTGGGGAAGGTCTAGCTCTCCTACTTAGGGTGGTGATGTTTGATTGACAATTTCTTGGATCCTTGCCTCAAAGATAGGTGGGAGGAGCAAGACCCAGCATAAAGTTTTCCTTCCCACTACTGCAGAAAAGGAACCTTCATGGATAAGTACCAATATTCCATTCCACAGGAGATTCTCTTGGCTACCTCCTTGTTAATTTTCCACAATTACTTTTTAAAATTCAACCAGTCTTCAGCTGTGCAGGGTTCCTCGTCTGTGCTGATTTTTATTTATATCTCCTTTTTGTGTTCTGGGTTAAAGTTTAATATTTGTTAGTATTATTGCTATTTTTCTATGTTAGAAGGCCTAACATTTCATTATTGAAATGTAAAAGTGGGATATGAATTCTTCTGTAAATGAATAAATGCCTTATACTGTGATTGTAAAGATGTTAGAAAATGATGCATTCAGTAGAAAACTAAACTAATAATTCACTGGTTGTTATTTTTTTTAAACAGGGAATGTCCAGATGCAGATTCAGTAGTAAGTAGTCTTGAGTACAGCTGAATAAAGCTGATACTTTTCAAGAACTTGTGGTTTGATAAGTACAGTGTGTTCCTGTCTTCATTTTTATTTTTAGTATTCCCTGATCATTTTATTATTACTTAATTTAAGATGACAAAAAGGTACAAGTTCCTGTGGCTGAAATGAAATAATAGATTTCTAGTATGCTCTGAAACATTTCCTATAGGCAGAGCTGCTTTCAGTTTATTTTTTGTTAAGCTGCCAGTATTCTGAGAAATTTGTGGGTTCAGTTTATTTTGTTCAAGCTTTCTTGTCAAATATGAATGTGACATACTGAAAAGCAGAGTGTGAATATATATTTATTGTTTGTCAAATACAATGGTCCCTCGGTATCCATAGAATTGCCATTCGCGGTTTTGATCTTTCACAGATGGCAAGTCCTCTCTTCCTTCCCCCTCCCTCCCTCCCCCCAGTACCAGGACCTGTAATCCTTGCCGGCCGCATGGGGACTTACTTTCCCAGCAGTGCTGAGGGTCTGCTGTTTGCACGCCCGTCCCGCTTTGCTGCAGCCAATGGGTGCACAGTACGTCAGTTGGCTGTGGTGGAGGGGGGGCAGGGTGTGCACACACTAGGCCCCAAGCACTGCTGGGAAAGCGAGTCCCTATGCAGCTAGCAAGGATTACAGGCCCTGGAGCTGGGGGGAGGGGAAAGAAGGATGTAAGGGAGGGCGGGAATTTTGCAAATATTCAAGTCCCATTGTCTCTAATGACACCATTGGGGACAATGGGACTTGAATATTTGTGAAATTTTGGATTTACGAGGGCCTCCGGAAAGTATCCCCCGTGAATCCAGAGGGACCACTGTACTTTTTTTCTCTCTGATCTTTTCTGAAATTAGATTTTCCTAATATTTTTGAGAGATGACATGAATGCTTATTTTTGTGGCTTTGTGCTGAAGGAACTGATAAATTTAACCCTGCATTATGCCTTTCATGGTATTAATAGATTTTGACAGCTCCAGGAATCAATCAGTGGAGTGATGCATAACTGGGATTGACTTACATTGTTTACTTTTGACTTGTTTGTTTTTGGTGCTCATTGTTTAATAATTAATGAAACAAATTCAAGTGTGAATGTGTCTAGTATATTCCTTTCAAGCTACACCAAGCATTATATCTTACTTTCTCTCCCTTGTTCCCCAGTAGAATATGTACACATTGTTTCAAAGCATAACATCTCATGCTCTTACCATATTATGTCCCTATTATCAAAAAGTGGGTGGAATTAGTGAAATTTTCAGTGTGTTATAATTAAGATGACTAGCATGATGCAAATATTACTTTTCTGTACAGAAAAAAATGTTGTTTGAGTTCCAGCAAAATCTTAAAAGACCAATAATGATAAATAACAGCTTGTCCACTACTATCTGTCCGTGTAGCTTGGAGCCATGGAACAATATTTATATTATAAAATCATTCAAGATAACAGTGGATCTCAACATGATGGTGGTCCATATGTGCACCATAGAACATATCTCCAATTTCTTAGCAACATTCAGGGATTCTTCAGCAGACCAGATGATATAACAAATGTGTTTACAAGTTTAAAAATGCAGATTTATCAAAGATTGTGTCTACAAGCTTTTTTGCAGTGCAGAAGCAAAGGAAAATACAGCCAGTATCCTGTACACTTTTAGTGTAGCTTATGCCAACATAGTTATGTTGGATCCCATGGTTGTGTTCCCAGTTGGTAAGTGGAGGCTGTGACCTTATGCTTACCCATTAATCACCGGTCATTTATTTCCCCACTCATTAAGTCAGAAGTGAGTAAGGGCTCTGTGCGTGCTTGCAAAATAATTGGCTGCATTAGTGGCATCACTTTAGCAATTTCTGTGAAAGCACAGCTGCTTGCACTAAGATTTTTAGAGTAGTGTAGTCCCCTAACAAGATTCTAGCAAAAAGACCTACCATATATACTCAACTATAAGTCAACTTCATGTATAAGTCTAGGGCAGGGTTTGGTACCAAATTAGGGATTTTGATATGACCTGTGGATAAGTCGAGGGTAAAACTTAGCAGCATGTAACAAAGGATGTAACGGCTGAAGTAAAGGGAAACGATACTAAAGATCTTTAAAAGTTTTGATAGGCATAAATGTTTGTGCTCACCCTAAAATGAATGAGGTAGTAGAGGGGGTTGATACTTCTTTTAGGTACTCTGAGAAGAGATTAAGCTCTCACTTTTCACCAGGCCATGGTGGGTTTTGTTTTGTTTTGTTTTTTAAATAAGAGTTAAAGTACAGTACTTATATTGACCCATGGATAAGTTGACCCAGGTTTTTTGGGTCAATTTTTTGACTTAAATTTCTAGACTTGTGCATGAGTATATACAGTAATTTTAGAACAGGACTGGCAAAAGTCCCAATCTCAAAATAATGAAATTACACTGAGCCTAGGAATATGAAGTCCCAGAACCAGTGCTCAGCCCTTCCCCCAGAAAATCTTCTACTAATTACTCTATGCTTTCTTCATTTTATCATTTAATTCAGGATGGGATGAATTATTTTGTTGCCACTAATAAGTCATAGGAGTCAGAAATCCTTGCTGATAACTGCAGATAATCCAGAAATTTACTTTTAGTAACAGATCTACTTTCTGTCCATTCCTACTTGTCTGCATGGTTGATGGCAGTTAAAAAGTTGTGCAGTGTGTGGACTACTGATCTGCTTGCTACCGTTATACAAAGTAAAATGACAAAGAAGTAGTATTGGCTTCAGGTTGGTCAACAAAATTTCATACTAAGAGCACATTTTTAAAGACAAAGAGAATTTTATTTAACATTACAGCAAGAGTGAACAAATGAAAGAGTGGAAATTCCAAGGCCAGTTTTATAAGTTCCACTCGGGACCTGCTGAGTTCTGAGTCTGCTTCCATTTGTATATAATAGAGAATTGTAAATGAAGTGGTGTATAATTTTTTTTAAACTGCTAGGACACTCCAGCTAATTTGAAGCAGAATAGAATCTGAGTCACAGTACATTTTTTGTGCCTCTGAAGATTACCAGATACGACATGAAGAAAAACATTCCTAGATCATAGCATAACTACTGCTCCTCCAGGTGGCCCAGTTTGGGGTCATAGTGTGTATGTCTGAATTGTGTTTCTTTTCTAAACAAAAACATAAGGACAACTTAGCATTATCTCTTTTGGGGGGGGCGTTGTTTTACTTGTAAAACCATACCATTCTGACTACCAGCACCTTGATCATATTTTACATTAATCGAAAAGCCACAAAACCTGTTATTTCTCTGGTATTGGTAGTCATAGGTAAAGAATAGCTTATTCTCCAGTGTGTGTCACAGACTATCCAAACTAATTATTTAAGGATATTTGAAGCATTTTACTGTGACTGGTAACAAAACAGCATTTCGACTTCAACAGTGTAACTTCAGACATTCTTTGGCTGTAGTATTACACTGGAATGTACATGGCCTCTAGTTATTTGTATTTGTTCCATTTACTTTGTTGTCAGGTCTCGTTAGTACATTTTATCCTATGAACAAGGTCATCTTGAGGTCAAGCGTAGCCTTTAGAGCTAACGTATTGGACCATGAGAATGATGTTTTTCAATTCATATTGCTTTATGAAAACAAAACTTACATGTCTTTGAAAGAGGAACTATAAGTACTCTGCATTTTTACACATTTTACTCACATTATGCATTTGATGCAGTGTTATTGGTTGAGAAGACTGAAATCTATAAGATGCCTTAGTTCTGTTTCATAATAAAAGTATTAACAGTATTTCCTGTGCTACAGGAAAAAGAGAAAGTTGAGGCCAACATGGTTAATGGCTTTACACTCGTCCCTCCACATTTGCAGGTTTGACTTTTGCGGATTTGATTATTTATAAATTTTATTAATATGTTCTCTCTAGGAATATCTTGGTCCTCCAGTGCAGCTGTATGGTCAACTTTAACCAAAAGTCATACTGGAGGATTTAGAGATTCATAGAGAGGTGTTTTCTCAGGTAAAAACATAGTATTTTTGTTATTTGTGTTTTTTCCAGATTCACAGGGGTCCTGAGCCCCTAACTCTAGTGAATGTGAAGGGACGAATATATAATAAAGCAATCAAGCTGTCTTATCTTCCACAATTATTTTGCTCACAGTTCTCATGAGTAAGGTTGTCCTTGGTTGTATAGCTCCATCGTGTACAAAATGCTGTTTTGACACATAATAAATAATTGTTTCTCATGTTCAGTGAAGCTTCAAGAAGCAAAGGCAAAGGTGATTTGTGCTTTTGCATTTTGAACTTTTATTTAATATATACTGAGTGGATTTGCACATCTTGGCTAAAATGAAGAAGGACTTTCCCCAGTTGGATACCTTTTGGAAGTTTGTATCTGTATTTGATTTTTCTGAGTGTGGAGATACCACAGTACATCACAACTGAAATGATAGAGGAGGTGTTGTAGTGTGTTGGTTGTTTATTTGTGGGTCTCAATATCAGTGTATGCAATACACAAAGCTTTAAATTATATGTATGTGTGTGTTTTAATGTTACTAAGTTCCATTCTAGTGCAATTCCAGGCATTCGGATTTGTAACAAAACACCATTTTATATTAAGAATGGAAGACGAGCTATGGTGGATCAAACTGAAGGTCCATCTAATGGCCAACCTGTTGCCTATGGGAAGCCCACAAACAGAGCATGAGTATAGGAGCTCCCTGATAATTCTGTTCCACAGCAATTGGTATTCAAAGGCATACTACCTTTCATGCTGGAATAAATATACAGTTGGCCCTCCATATCCACAGATTTTGCACCCAACCATCCACAGCTTGAAAATATGTATTTTTTTTTAATCTCAAAAGAAAACCTTGATTTTGCCATTTTATATAAGGGATACCATTTTGCTGCCCTGTTGTATATAATGGGACTTCAGCATCCAGAGATTTTGGTATCCACTGGGGGTCCTGGAACCAAATTGCAGTGGATACCAAGGACACATTGTATAGCCATAATGACTAGTAATGGTTGATAGCGCTATCTTCCATGAATCTGTCCAGTTCCCTTTTCAGTCCATCCAAATTGCTAACCATTGCTACAGTATGAGAGAGGGAGAAACATTTCTTGCTATCTATTTTATTTCCAGCTTTATAATTTTGTGCACATTTGTCATGTTCGCCCTTATCTATTTTCTAAGCTTTACTCATGGGGGGTGGGTGGGGTTGCTCTGACCACATGATCACCTGCATTTTTCAGTATATTTTACAGCTCTACAATAACCTCTTTCAGGTCTGGTGATCAGAACAGTATACAGCAGGGGTAGGCAACCTGTCCCCTTTAAGGGCCGAGGGACTTCAGCTCCCAGAAGCCTCAGCCATGTTGGCCAATAGTCCCATGTTGGCCAATAGCTCCTGGGATTCTGGGAACTGAAGTCCCTCGGCCCTTAAAGGGGACAGGTTGCCTACCTCTGGTATACAGTATTCCAAGTGTAGTTGTACCATAGGTTTGTATAAGGGTAGGATGATATTGGGAGTTTATTTTTATTACTTTTCTAACTGTTCCCAGCATGGAGCACCTTTTTCCTACTTCTAATGCCTGAAATGTAGGTCAGTTGAGCCTTCTGGAAATGGAGATTTTTATCAGAGAGAGGACAAATATGCAGGGGAATAAGAGAGGGATTTAGTTTTGAGCCTCTCTGGGAATGCAAGGGGCTGAGTCATTCTGAGTTTGTCTCAGTGTGCACTTTCAAGACTTACACTGAGGTTTTTAAAATTTCATGAAAAGTTTAAATCTTAACTAAGGTCTCTATCAAAACTTTAGCAAATCAAGCCTGAACTCTCCCTAGAAGCCAAGATGACTATACTGAGACTGTGATATAACTTGCTAGAAAAGATAATAATGCTTGGGAAGGTAGAAGGCAGTAGGAAGAGGGAGACTTCATTGTAGATGGGTAATCTCAATCAAGGAAGCCATGACCTGAGTAGGATGGTTGATGACAGTTACTTGGACGTTGTGAAGTTGTAGATTTTCATGGCCGGCATCCATAGTTTTTTTGTGGGTTTTCGGGCTGTGTGGCCATGTTCTTTCTGACATTTCACCAGCATCTGTGGCTGGCATCTTCAGAGAAAAATTACTTGGACGTCTCTCATTCATAGGGTTGCCATAATTTAAAGTTGACCTGGCGGCTGCTAACAACAAAGTTGAGCCTGCACTGAGCCACGGACAGTTAGACCTATGCTTCTTGTTTATAATCAAACCTTTTCCCCAATCTAAATCTGCAGTTTGGCCTTTGTCAATGTATAGGTAAAGATATTCCCCATTGGCAAAGTTGTCAAGTCATGTCCGACCGTACAGAGCAGTACTCATCTCCGTTACTAAGCCAAAGAGCCAGCGTTGTCAGAGACAAAGCTGATCATGTGGCCAGCATGATTGCACAGAACGCTGTTTATCTTCCCACCAAAGTGGTACCTATTTATCTACTTGTATTTTCATGCTTTCAAACTGCTAGGTTGGTAGAAGTTGGGACTAGTGTCAGGCGCTCACCCCATCATGCAGCACCCATGTATAGTTGTGTATTATTGTGTATACAGCATCAATGTATAGTTGTATATTATTTTTATAGCCATGTTCCAAAAGTGTGTCTAGTCTTGAGTATCTGATCTGAGATTTTCTACAACCACTAAGATTTCTCTGTTACAGTAAAGTTGTAAGAACTATAGGTTTCCACAAAATTTCCCCTCATAAGATTTAGCTCTTGAACTGTAAGTTTCTAAAGGGGATTAACTCCCTTTGCTGTGCCCTTCTGCTGGCTTCAGCTGATGACCTAAATCAGGGGTAGGCAACCTTTCCCCTTTAAGGGCCGAGGGACTTCAGCTCCCAGAATCCCAGGAGCTATTGGCCAACATGGGACTGTTGGCCAACATGGCTGAGGCTTCTGGGAGATGAAGTCTCTCGGCCCTTAAAGGGGAAAGGTTGCCTACCCCTGACCTAAATGAATTAAATGAGCAAATGGCTGGCACTTTCCTTCTGGCACAGATGCTTAACAGGCCTGTGTGCTTCATTCCATTTTACCTGGCTGTTTTGTCATTGTAGCTGAGACCTTTCATTATTGGGAAAACTTGTGCTTTCTTTTGAGAGGTGTTTGATTGTTTGCTGAATGGCTTGATGAAGGAAGACCACTCAGGCTGGCACACTCCTGCACACTCAGGAGTATAGCCCATTGAATTTGATGGGATGTCTTTGATTAAGTTTGAGTGATGAAGGTGATCATGGCTGTGATACACAGATAATGCCCGCAGTCTTGTGTAGCAGCTCTTTTATATTACAGTGATGCATATGGTACAGCATTTCAATATAATATGGAATACCAGTCACCTACAGTCCACACATGCAGGTCCCTGTATGGACTACAAAGATTAGCATTAATACTGCATCAATTATGCCAGGCTAGCAACTGTTGTCTCTAAAATTTTGCTAAATAAACAACCATTTACTTAGGGTTTTTTGTGGTGCATATACATCCACAGCTTATGGGAGAGCATATGGATGTGCCTTAAGTGTGCCCACTAGTTTATAACAAGCCAGAGTGCTACAAAATTCTGGTGAGTCACTTGAGTTTATGCCAAGTGTAGTATCAGAACAGTCATCAAAGGCTGCAGTGTGGTCTAGTGTTGAGGTTATCAAAGCATTAGGTCATATTCCCTTTGGAGTATGTAAAATCCCATGCTTCACTGATCATGTACCCTTTGTCTTAAATGCATTGTAAGGGAAGAGTTTTTCATTAATTTGTTGCATACATGCCATACATTCTAGATGAGGTGTCTGGTTCATTGAATAGGTTTTTGATGTAGATCTGCAAGCATTTATATTATATGTAGGTTCCTCAACTACAGTCAAACAAATGGTTCCCATCAGCTTTGGTTTCTCAGTTACAGAAAATAAATTGTGAAGGTGATTCTAATGACCTGTAAACTTACAAAACATGATTAACTGGATTTTCTTCTAGTAACAGCCTGACGTTTGTTTTTTTGTCAGAAACACTTTTATTTTCATAAACAGACTAAAACATAGTCAACAATACATTATGACAGCTACTTAAAATATTTTCAGTGCTATATTGCCCTAATTAATTCTTATTTTGTTCCAGAACATTCCAGATGTAGATGATGAAGGCTATAGCATCAAGCCAGAAACTAGTCAGAATATCCTTTTTATTGTCATGCTTATATAGACATTTGATCTCTCTTTATAATGCTCTTTGAATCTAAATTTTAGTGACTTTTCTGAGGCGTAAACATTTTGATTAACAACTTGGCTTTGTGGCAATTGCTGCATGTCAGTTTATATGCTTAGCAGTTAGAGCTTTAATTAACTGATTAATCAAACTTCACCTTAACTGAAAATAACATGCCAAAGAGAACCACTTCTATTCATCAAGTGATTCTGATTCTGAAGATGATGAACCAAGGAAATTCCATGTGGAAATCAAACCTGTACAGCCAAACAATACTTCTCATTATACAATGCCTTCACTGGATGAATTAAAAGAATCAATAGGAAACATCACACTGTCACCAGCTATATCTGTAAGTAACCCATGCACAATACAGTGTGCTCTTCTTATCTGTGAGCTTGCCATCCGTAGATTTGCGCTTCCACAGATGGCAAGCCCCTATTGTTTGTAATGTAGGTTCTTAGCAGCCACACACACAGCACACCTCCTTAGAAAACAACAAGATTTAATTTTTTTGTTTTTATCTGTGCGGGGAGGGGGAATGGATCCCCCACAGATACAAAGGGATGACTGTACAGTTGTCCCTTGACATTTGTGGCTTTGAGACACACAGTTTCGATTAATCATGCAGTCAAGGCTGCTGCACGCTCACTCCTCCCCCTCCCTCTCAGGATTATCCCCTGGGGAGGGGAAAAACCCAGGAGAGAGAAGCCGGGAAGGGTACATGTGTCAATCCCGCCCCTTTCCAGGATGGAGAGCTACTTCTTTCCCCAAGCAGCTCTCTGTCATGGGAAGGGGTTTAAGGGAAACAATCCCTCACCCTTTTTCAGGACAGAGAGCTGCCTGGGGAAAGACAGCTCTCTGCCCTGGGAAAGGGTTTGGGGAATAATCCCCCACCCTTTTCCAGGACAGGGAGCTGCCTGGGGAAAGACAGCTCTCTGCCTTGGGAAGGGGTTTGGGGAAACAATTCCCCACCCTTGGAAAGGAAAGGGGGAGCCCAAATGCGCCCTCCTTCCTGCTCTTCCAAGGCTTCAGAGAGCTCCCCAAAACCTTGGAAGGGAAGGGGCAGCCGTGAATGCTCATTCCCCTGCTCTTCCAGCACCTGAGAGAGCTTGCTAGAGCTGTTTGAGCCTTTGAAGAGAGATGGGGGCACGCACGTGTATGCACACACTACTCTCTCCCCGCTTGCTTATTTGCAAATTTTGACTTTTGCAGGTGTCTTGTGCCTCTAACCCCCACGAATGTCAAAGGCCAACTGTACTTAGTATAGTACATTTTTGTTGTTGTTAACTGCCCTCGAGTCGATCTTGACTCCTGGTGACCCTGTGGTATTTTTGTTAAACTGAAACATTTAGCACACATCTGTGAAATGTAGAATTTCTGTATCTTTACTGTCTATTTTTAATTAATTTTATCAAATGGTAGAAAGTGGTATTCCACCTTCATTATTCTTGTCTTCAAGAAGCCAGTGAGGAAGTGGGAAAGATTGTTTTTACTCAGAGAAAGATGAAAGAAGCTAGCTATAAAGCAGGGGTAGGCAACCTTTCCCCTTTAAGGGCCGAGGGACTTCAGCTCCCAGAATCCCAGGAGCTATTGGCCAACATGGGACTATTGGCCAACATGGCTGAGGCTTCTGGGAGCTGAAGTCCCTCGGCCCTTAAAGGGGAAAGGTTGCCTACCCCTGCTATAAAGCAAGAGTCCCACTGTTCAAAAAGGAATATTTCACTTATAGCACAGCCCAATGCTTGAAACTACGGCGTATAAGACTACTTTTTAACCTGCAAAATCTGGGGTTAAAGTGGGGGGGTCGTCTTATACGCCGGGTCTAAGGAGGTTCATGATAGGTTTGGCTTAGTGTCATCATTAGTTGGAAATGACTTGAAGGTGCACAGCAACAACAACAACAGTTTTGGAAGTCATACTCTTCCCAAACTCTATATTTTAACTGGAAAAGTGGGGGGCCGTCTTATATGCCCATTCGTCTTATACGCCGGAAAATACGGTATATTGTGAGGTAGAGGTACACAACCTTTTCATTCTAGGGGTTGCTTCTGATGCTCTCGCAGGGGTTGGGACCTTGCACATGTATGTACACGTGAATCCCAATTCTCCTCTTTCCTTGCTGACAAGAAGTGTAAAGCTTTCTCTCTACCTCTCCCTAACAATCCTGATGCAGCATTAAGAAAAGAATAGTTTCTGTGAAATTGGTTGGAAATTGAAGCGAGGAAGTAGCACGGAGGCAGGACCCAAATTCAAGGTTGTAATATGCACTGTAAGGAAGTCCCTGATTAATAAAGCAAATATCTTCTTTATAATCTACACCTGCTTCTGGCATAGGAATGGTTTGACACCACTTTAACTTCCATGGCTCAAGGCTATGGAATTCTGGGAATGGCAATTTGTTGTGGCACCAGAGTGGAGCTCTAAGAAGACCCCCTGAGTGGAGAGTGGAGCAAACTACACACAACAAACTACAATTCCCAGAATTCCATAACCTTGAGGCATGGCAGTTAAAGCAGTGTCAAACGAATTATTTCTGCCATTGGGATGCAGCCTCTACCTTGCTTATCTCTGTTCTGGAGTGATTCAAATGTCTAATAAGAAAATGTCTAAGAAGAAATATTTGAAATGTCTGGTATTCCAAGTACATCCCATTTGGACAATATGTGCTCTTAATGTTCAACTTTCTACTTGTGTAATTTTGCCCATTGTTACGCAGAGGTAGGAATCAAGTAACACTGTAGGTGTTGTTGGAATGCTACTTCCAGCTTCTCGTATTATTGGCTAGACTGTTGAGCACTGCTGCAAGTAGTCCAAAGACATCTGGAAGGTTGTATGATTCCCACCCTTCCTCTAGTCTAGACAAAGAAGATTGCAAATAAAGAATCTTTTGGTAGTCCCAACTAGAAAGACCAATTAAGATTAATTATAGAATGGTGAATCTACACATATAAATTCCATTGATTTAGTGGGTCTACTCTTCCTAGGATTAACAGTAGGATTCAGGCCATAAAATACATAATGATCCACTCCTGTGCAGTATAGGAGATCTAAGGTAGACAGATGGTGAAATCAAGTCAGTAGAATGTATTTTAAAAACCTTTGCCTTTTTCTTTAAAAGGAAGCTGCCCTTTATGCTTGAGATTTTTATTATATTAACATTGAAGCCTGATGGCCCTTTATGCTTGAGATTTTTATTATATTAACATTGAAGCCTGATGTGTCATACTTGAAAAGTAGTACATATAACTTGCATAAAATTATGTGTAATAATGTTTTTGCTATTCCCCTCCCCCTCCCCATGCTGACATCAGAGACATAGTCCTGTAAGTATTAAACTATTATTTGATTGACAATATCGTACTTTAATAAAAGATTTGGTAATGCTGGCTGCTTATGATAGCTGGGTTTTTGTTTAATGTTTTTATTGTCATTTGAAAATTATGCAAAGCTGCTTGTCATAGAATGTTTGCTCACAGTAATCATTTTCTTATGTTAGCAGTGGGAGAGGTGATATAACCCAGTGTAATGGAATACTGTTTGTTTTTGGTTCTGCCAAATAGAAAGGAAAATGAATGTTGAGATGATTCTCCATGGATTCTGTTAAAGGGCAGTCACCACATATCTTAAATCTCAGCTCAATTCTTCAATAAATGGATCCACTTGTAACTTTTTTTAGCACTAGAGGTTCATGATTTGCTTGCCATATGGCAAGTATTCTTTGTCTTTAGGCAAACATGATAAATGCTGTTTCCTCCCAGCCATGAAGTTAAAGATAGAGCAAAGTATTTGTTGTAATTGCACCAGAGTGTCAAAGCCTTCCTGGTGCCTTTGAAATACAGCACAGTAGTAGGAACAATCCCAACTTCCCTTTCCATCTTGGAAGCAGGTGGATAAATAAGAGTGCAAAGCATAACAAGTCTCAGCTAAAAGCCAGGTAGGTGCTTATTCTCATGCTGCATATCTCATGTTCTAAACATGTAAGGTGATTGTCCCTAATTTTAAGCTGGATGAGGTCAGGGACAGACATCTTTCCCCTTGGCAGCAGCATGGTACTGCTGACCACAGATTTTTGGTTGGCTATTAATTCATGATATAGATTCATAACTTTTACCAATTTCATATGCGCAGCTGTTGTTAATTTGGCTTTGGGTTCCTTCTTAAGCTTGATCGGACATTTCCTGTTGTGTCATGTCAGCTCAGCACAATTTTTTTTTCATTATTTGGCCTTGTATGAAGTGGCATTTGACACTGCTTACTTGTGCCTGCTATTGTAGTTTCGTTTGGATAAAATGGCTTACTGTGTAGAATATGTATCATTTATTTGATTTATATATAAAACTTTTTGTCCTATCCTGTATGTATGTAGCTTACTGAAAAGTCTAAAAAATAGAAATAAAACATATAAAAACGGTTTTAAACAGTTCAACAGAATAAAAAAAAAACAAGCAAAAAATCCTAAACCCAACAAGATGGCTCCAAGCCATGGTCATCCAAAGGCTGGGTGAAGAGCCACCTTTTAATTTGGTGCCAAAATAAGACAAAAAAACTACACCAGCCTGACTTTAAAAGAAAACACATTCCACAAATGGGATGCCAAAGCAGAGAAGGCCTTCTATCCTGTTTCCATTTATTGTATTGTCTCCCCAGATGGGACACAAAAGAGCCTTCTTAACAAATTTGAATACTAAAAAAATGCTAAATTTGGAGAATAGCATATATTTTTTGGTTTCTCTGCACTTTGTTGGTTTAGAACCTTCTGCTAGTTACATTTTGGCATAGATTCCATGGTTTGTTTGTTTTTTTAATTACTAGGTGATATGAAGAATTGGCTTGTCCTGTGTAATACTCACCATATTCCAGCATTTTCTAGTTACGGTCCTGGGGTGGCCATGGTGTGAAAAGTTATTGCAAATTATTTCATCACTTGTCTAAATTGTTTTCCTGACTTAAGTATGTTGTTGTTGTTGTTGTTTACCTTTTAAAATATGGTATACCTAATAGCTAAACAGTACTTCGGGATGTGTATCTACCTACTCGGAGAACAAGTATATTGCCCTTAACTACTATTTGTTTTGGTTTTGTTTAGGCACAGATGAACCGGAATTCATCTAGTAAGTTTATGTGAACTCTTGACTGTCATCAGATAGTTCTTACTATTGCAAAACTTTAATTTCATTTTTGAGAAAGTGCCTGTATAATCAAATATTTCTTGTAAATTGAAAGATATGGTGTTATAACTGGATATTAAAATTTCCTTCTGTATTTGATAATTTTTGAAGTGAAGGTTTTTCACTACAATAGGCAACTGCAGATGTCTATATTTTCATGCAGTTGTACAGAATTAGATACATATCCATAATAAAATATTGATTAATGGAATGGCTGTGTGGTTTTAGATGAGTTTAGTTCAACTCTTTAAAGAGTCTGAAACTAGAAGTTCTATTGCACATGGAATCTTAGGGATTCGTCTCCAAGTTATGATGATCTAATTTTATTTGCCACATTGGTCTTGTAGTTACTGCTAGAAGAGCCAGTCTTCATAGGAGCAGTGTGTGTGTGTCTCTGTGCACATATGTATGTATGAAAGCCAGCATGGTGTAGTGGTTTGGGTGTTGGTCTTGGACTCTGAGAGACTGCTTGGACATGGAATCCCTGCTTGGACATGGAAGCCTACTGGGTGGCCTTGGGCAAGTCACACTTTTTCAACCTCAGAGGAAGGCAGTGGCAACCCCTCTCTCAACAAGTCTTGCCAAGGAAACCCAGTGATAAGTTCGCCTTAGGGTCACCATAAATCAGAAATGACTTGAAGGCATACAGTGACAACAATCTCTCTCTATGTGTTTCTATTTAAAAGATATTTATTCCTATATACACAAAATAAATGTTTAGGCCTAGCTTTTGTATGATAGCCTTTGAATGAGACTATTGTTTTAGGATGGGGGACTAATTTTGCCCCTTCAGTAGGCCACTTGTCTTGATATTTGCCCAAAAATAGATGAAAAATAAGTCCTGGAAGAGGTCTGAAGTCTACTTTAGGTTTTCCCTTCAGCACTTTTTGGGCAATCCTAGAGCTTTTGAGAGGTTTGAGTGTCAGAAGTTGTAGGGCTATTCAGAATAATATTGCCACTTCACATGGCTTGGGAAGGGGATCTACAGGGCAAACAAACAGTTGCTGGTTGCATGTGGCCCATAGTCTGCAGTTTCCCCACAAGTTTTAGAGTCAGACAAGATGCTAGGGAACTGTGACTGTATCTTTAAACATATGGAAAAAGTAGTTGTTGGTGGAATGATGCATATGGATCAGAGCTGCAATTCACGAAAACGTGCTTTTCCTTTTCCCCTCAGTATCATTTTTATAATTACATAGTATTTCTCTAATGGCAGCTGGGATGCACTTTTAATTGGAGAAATGGCATAGAGTTAAGGGCTTAAAACAATGACAAAAACCTATAGCTGTTGGTTTTTAACTAGAAACAAAAAAAGAGAGAATGTTGTATAAAATCATGAAGATAAAATATCTGTTCTAATGTGGACCTGGATCAGTACAAAACTTTTTGGCATCAGGGATGCCTCTACAAAACTGATTTCCATGCAGAATTTTGTGATATGTGCAGCAGTTCTTGTTGTTGTTGTTTTTCTAGGTATATATTTTTGTTTTATTGCTCAGGCTTTTGAATCCCCCAAAAACTTCCATAATGGGAGTATTTAATTCACCTTTTCTATTTAAATTGATAATTTATTAGTGGTTTTT
Organism: Phrynosoma blainvillii; assembly: GCA_026167975.1. Classification (NCBI taxonomy): domain Eukaryota; kingdom Metazoa; phylum Chordata; class Lepidosauria; order Squamata; family Phrynosomatidae; genus Phrynosoma; species Phrynosoma blainvillii. The sequence goes on along the minus strand of JANUYF010000002.1, from coordinate 54,523,176 downwards.
AATTGAAAATATAGGCTTGAATTACACATGTTTTTGTGAACAAGTTACAAAAAAGGCCTTTTTTCTATTCTCTTTTTAGGCCCCCAAATTTTCCACATTGTGGTTGGGGGACCCTTAGCAGTAGTATGGCATGGGAATGATGAGAGCAGAGCCGATGGAAAATCTTTACCTGAACAGAGGGGTGACCTAGGATCCAGGCTATACTTTCCATAAGAATTAACTAGAATGTTGTTGCTATTTAGAAAAAATTAGGTGATCAGCACTCTATTATTCCCTATTATTTATATCCTGGTTTTCAGCTGGAATTCTCAGTGGGCCATAACCTATGTTGCAGTGAATACGTAAATGTACATTTTAAAAATAAATAGAATATGCCTTTTTTTGAGAAAAGACAGGCATTTGATAATACTCTTGCATACTCCCTCTTCCCCGGACTCCTTCCCCTAGGCAGTTGGTATGTTACGCGGTGAAGGAGGAAACAGTCCCAGTGGAGCAGGAACAGGCACCTGGCATATTACACTAGATTCTAGTGTTGTTGTTGTTTTGTTTGTTTGTTTGTTTGTTTGTTTGTTTGCTATGGATCCCTTTGGCAGTCTAGTTAAGCCCACAGGTCTTCCTAGTACTACTGTGAGTTCTTGCCTGTATTCATAATTGAAGGAAATGCTATATTTCAGTTAGAGAGGTTAGTGACAATAAAGATGTACACTTGTCCCTCCACATAACAAAAACACTATGTTTTTACCTGAAAGAACACCTCTCTAGGAATCTCTAGGTGCTCAAGTGAAACTCTGTGGTCAGCATCTGCCAGGCATTAACCATAGAATTGCGTTGGAGGAGCTACAAATGGCTAGTGGAGTGTTGTCTCTAGGAATCTCTAGATGGCAAACCTTTTAGAAACCGAGTGCCCAAATCTGGCGGCATTTCCACACCGGATGTCACTGGGTGCCAGGGGTGGGACTTTCGGGGAGCAGGACTTTCAGGGGCTGGAGTTCTGCCTTCTGGGGGCGGGACTTCTGGGGACAGGACTTCCAGGGGGAAATCCAAGGCACACTCTCTCAGCACTCAGGTAGGACAGGATCCCCTGGGACTCTCCCTCGCTGCCAGACATGGCTTTAGACACGTGTAAAGCTAGGCCAGACAGGGAGGAAAGGGTCACCTGGGACTCTCCCTTGCTGCTAGGCGTGGCTTTAGAAATGTATAAAGCCAGGGAGGAAAGGGTCCTGTGGGACTCTCCCTCGCTGCCAGGCATGGCTTTACACGCAGCACACACAGTCCTTACTTGAAAAGGAACCTGTTGTCCATCCCTTGGCCCATTCTAAGTCTTCTACTGTCGCTGGGAGGAAGACAGATAAAGCCTCCCTACCATGAAGGCGAAGCAACAAGGCACTCCAATGTCATCACCTCCAACTTGCAGCCCTCCAGAAAGGTTGGGCTTCCGGCCAGAAGGCCCACACATGCCCGCTCTTGTTGCCGGGTTGGTTTTCCGTGGGGAAACCGGCTGGTAAGGAGCCAGCCAGCCAGCCCAATTGCCCATACTTCATGTAGCCATCGCGTGCCCTTGGGGATGGCATTGCGTGCCAGAAATGGCACACATGCTACACGTTTGCCAACACAGCTCTAGGTCCTTCAGTGCAACTTTTGGTTAAAGTTGATTATAGAGTTGCGCTGGAGGACCTAGATATTCCTAGAGAGAACATGTTAATCAAATCAGTGAATAATCAAATCCTCAAAAGTCAAAGCAGCAAATGTGGAGGGACAAGTGTAATTGTTTTCTCCATCCAAATTTCACAAACCCCCTGAAATCTAAAGAATCTTAGGGCTTCTTAACCCAAGTATAGTGTAAGTTTAGAAGCCCAATTTGGAAAACATAGCAGAAGTAGATAATTCATATTGTAATACATATCCATTTCAGTCATTGTTTTAGTTACTTTGAATTGTCACTTTACCAATCAGAACTGTGTTTTTATAAAAGATGGCTGATTTTGTTAATTAAATATTTTTGCTTTCAATGATCATAATATTTTTAATTAGGTGAAGAATTAACAAAATCAAAGCTTTCTGCTTCATCTAATGAGTAAGTTTCTCCTTTGACATTTATTTTTATTTGAAAATCACCAGATATTACTTTTGTTGGATTTTCCTCTCAGATTCCAGTGTCCATTGCTGGATTCAGACATCATATCTTAAGTTTACATTTAAGTCTGGTCATTTAGTTATTAAATCATTTTTATTCTTCATTCCAACTGCTTTCCTCCCCCTTACCTTGTTTTTTCTTTTAATTTTTGCTCATACTGAAATGTATATATTTATACATCTTTTTGCTCATATTGAAATGTTTATATATGTAGTAAAATCATTCATATTAAAATTTGGTTCCACCTGTAGCATATGTCTAGTGCATATATCTGTGCTGAAGAGCAGCTGGTATTTGTCAAATTTGATTTATTTATATTTAGTCAAGAGATTATGAATATAAATCATTCTCAGCCAGCAATGAAGGAGCCATTAATGAATGGGTTAATTCCTGACACTACCAAGGCTAAGCAAAATACTATAACATTTTAATCTGAGCTTTTTATTGTTCCTCATCTCCTCCTACTTCAATCCTTCTTTGTGCTTCATGCCGGAAAGGTCACGTATTTGTCTCCTTTGCTTTCTCTAGCATCTTTTTGCTTCTTTTGCCTTTTGCTTATGCTTCTCCAGTTCTTTTCCCCCCAGCTCTCTTTGCCCCAAACTCTCTTTTAAAAAAAGCTCCTGTAGTTTCTCCATCCCCCCCCCTTTTCCCCTTTTTCTCTTTGCACCTTTTCTTCAGTGCCCCCCCCCCTTGGGATGAGAAAAGTCATAGCCAAAACAGTAAAGACAAGATCTAGGAGTTCTCCTGCCCCAAGCAGGTTTGTGTAATTGGGGACCTACATGCACTCATAGATGCCTCCCTCAGGAATTGCAAAGACAGGCACACAGCAGCACCCCCATGAAGGGTTCTGCAATACGTTATACCACATTGAAACACCTTTTTGCCACCTCCCATCTAGATACTCATATCTGCTTAGGTAGATCCAACTCATGGATGGCTCCTTCTCCACCAGCTGAGAATGGCAAATTGAAAAACTTGCCATGAAGATCCATCCTTGCCAAGGAAAAGGAGCCATTCAACCCTACACAGGGTTGTAAGATCTTAATCTTTTTCTAGAGGTGAGGACTCTTTACTTTCCTGTGTCTTGACTTATGAAGGAACTGAAGTAAGAGGATATGAGAACCAATAAAAAGCTCAGGTTAAAATGATGCAATATTTTGCCTTGCCTGGGCAGTGACAGGAGTTAACTCATTCTGGGATGGCTCATTCTTCTTGGCAAGAATGGAACTTGATGGTAAGTCCTCCAATGTGCCACTTTCTTGCCATTGGTTTTTAAGGATTTTTATCATGCATAAATTGAAACATCTCACCTTGGAAATCAATCCACATTCTGTAAGAATAGGAAGGAAAATCCATCCATCCACCCATTGTTTTATTTATATCTCACCTTTCTCCCAGGCTGGGGTTTGAGGCAGTTACAAAATAATAGCGTGGCTGGTAGATGACTAAAAAGAATCAGTTAACTTTTTTGTGGTCTCTGTGCAATCTTATTTGGGTTCTGCACCTTCAGAAAGCCTTATTTTGGAGCTTTCTTGATTCTAGAATCTATGCTAAGATTAGAATTTGGCGGGATGCCTCTGTGCACATTCAAGGAAGTGTGCATTCTGCTTTCCAACTTGGTTTCTTTTAACTACCACTGGAGCAGCATTGCTGAGATTTTTGCTTTGCTTATCCCGTTGATAAGCTCACATCTTCCAAGTGTTTCTGACACTTCTTTTTCAGAACCTATGGCTCTTAAATCCACTCCTTTCTGCATATATTGTTTGTGCAAACCAGCTCCCTCCCAATGATGAGCATGTGTTGTATCTTTTTGCTTGGGAGGGAACACTTCAGCTCCTGCTAACATTGTCAGTACTTCACTGAGTAGGTGTACTGTAATAGAGCATTTCATCTTAAGGTACTTTTCTGGGGAAAGGTTGTTGGTAGTAGTAGATACTGAAGCCAACATTCCTGTTGTCCTACACTTTCCCAACAGAGCAAACTACCTGCCAAATGCAAGTCTAGATTGACACAGTTTTCCAAAACAGATGTGCAATCCACATGTGTGAGTTTGTGTGTGTGCAGTATATGCAATTTTCCCCAAGAAGAAGTTAACTTAGAAAGATTAAGGACTTGTACTTTCCCATGCACTGTGGGATAAGGTGCATTCTGTCTCACCACAGACAGTATAATTTTTATAATGTCACAAAATATAACATGAAATTAACAGTGACAGTAATCATTATTGCAGTAGTCAACAGGTTATTGGAGAAGGGACATCATTAGATCTCCTTTTACCAAAACATGCAGGTTAGCAAATGTTTACTATGGGAATTTAAACATTTTAGAAGAACATTTCCTTCCCCAAATTATCCTTTAGATATTTTTAAAGGAATCTATCATTTATAAGCCAAGAATTTACAGAAGAAAACACTACCTTTTTGGAATATGGATAGCTAAATGTTTTTATGAAAGCATGCAAATTCAATTTTAACAGTTACTAGAGCACTGAAAAAGCTTAGTAATATGCATTTATTCATAAAGCATGATTTATATATGTTTTCTGGTGAACCTGTAAATTAGGAAGGGGAACAATGACCTCCTGGCATGGGATCCACTTTTTAGAAATTCTGGTGACTCTTCCTCCTTCACCTCAACAATGTCTTCATCTTCATCAGGTAACATTATTGTTAATTTTGAAAAAGTACAAATGTGATGGTTTTATCTTTATAAGAGAAAATGGCAATGAGTAATATAATATAATAAATGTAAATATACAGTTGCACTAATGACTATTCACAGCAGGTCCCCCCCCCCATTAAATAGTAGGATTATTTAGAAAGTTAATTTAACTTCAGGTATCTTACCAACATTTGTGTATCTCTTTGGGCTTGTCTGTTGGCTTTTGAGCTGGTTTGCAAAATATTTGCTTATGTTTTGAAAATTTTCATTTAAAGCTTTCAGATGCAAATCCAACAGTTGCTAGCTTTGGGATTTTCTGTCCCTACAGCACCAAGATTCTGATTTGAAGGGATTTCCACCCCCTCAAGAGCAGAATTTTAGCATGGTGTGCATCTGTTGTAGGAAGGTTGGAATTGCCCTTCTGCCATTTCTGGTGGAAGCAGCTTCCCTAGTAGAAATATTTCATTGGATGCTGCCTATAGTTTGCACATGCCCAGTTACCAAATAGCACAGAATTTTGAATGCTCAATCAAATGCTCAAGCTTGATTACTGTATATACTCGTGTATAAGTCTAGAAATTTTAGTAAAAAAAAATTGATACCAAAAACTTGGGTCAACTTATCCATGGGTCAATGTAAATACTGTACTTTAACTCTTATAAAGAAGGGAACTATCCCCTGGTGATAGTCAAGAGTGTAATCTGTCCTGTAAGCACTGACACACACACACACCCCACTCTCTCATCCATCCAGCCTTTAGGGTAAGCCCAAACAATTATGCCTGCTAGAAATTTGTAAGTTCTTTGACATCGTTTTCCTTTGCTTCATCATTTAGATCCTTCGTTACGTGCCCCTAAGTTTTACCCTTGACTTATCCACAGGTCATGTCAAAATCCATAATTTTTGCCCCAAAACCTGCCCTCGACTTATACATGAGGTTATAGTCAAGTATAAACGGTAGGCTTGCAGTCATGATATTAGCTAATTTGTTCCTGAGATGTGTAGGCATCAGACAGACATCATATTGTGGTTTGATAAAAAGTATAGAATCTAAGGCCACCTTTTTGCAATATAGTTGCCCCTCCACATTTGCAGGGATTTGGGGAGCAAAACCTCTGTGAATGTGGGAAAACTGTGAATACCCCCCCCATGGCAGCCATTTCCAGGGTGGGAGGGGCTTGGGGAACAGAACGCTCCCTTTGTCTGGCCCCTCCCACCCTGGAAAGGCTTGGGAGACACGTCTCCCAAGCCTTTCCAGGGTGGGAGGGGACTCAGCATTTAACATTTGTGAATAGCCAAAACCGCGAATGTCAAACTCGCGAATGTGGAGGGCCAACTGTATTCTGCATTATGTAGTGCTTTCTGTTGAATTTATTTCCTCTGTTTCTTACCTTTGAAACTAGTTTTAATAACACCATTTTTTCTGTAGAACCTTGGATTACTTGGGATTTTCAGGGGTTTGCATAATTCTGCTAATATTTAATATGTGGCAGCTACATTATCAAAGCCCATGGAGAAAATAGTTGTAGATCACACATTTTAGACATAGTTATTCTTTTATGGTAATCATACTTTAATTTTGCTCAGAATATAGCCTGAATAGTGTGAAAATCTCTCTGTAATCCCTATTTCTCTCCCACTTTCCTATCTAATTTAGGTCACTCCATTTCTTTGCAAAAAAGTTCTTCATCTTCTTGTATCCTGCCTAAAGATAATTCAGCAAATACCATCAGTACCTCAGGTAATAGAAATAGGTGAATTATTAAGAAATATACATTCTTAAGTGTTGACTAACTTTCTGGGGAACTGGATGTAGTCTACACTAGATGGATGACAGCTTTCTCGAGGCACCTGTTTCTTTAATGTCTGTTTCTGTTCACTGCCTGGACCCAAGATGTCTATGACTTTTCAGTGAAACAGACCCAGATATTAAAAGCTAAGTAGTTTTTGATACAGCTGGTGCTGCTGGGAGACATGTGCTGGGTGGCCTCCTCTGGAGGTTGTATGCAAGGATAGCCAAGGCTGCCTGCCTGCCATAGCCCATCATTGCCACTACCACTGCTAAGATATGCTGGGAAATCTCCTTAACCCCAAACTGGGTCTACTCATTGCTAATTTTGGCTTGGGGGAGAAGCAAATATGCAGTCATTTCAGAATGAAAAAAAAAAGATATGCTATATGCTGCTATTAAACATGTAAATTTATCTGAAACAAGTTAGTAGGCTTTGTTCAGATTCACTGATGGATGGCTTGATTGTAATTAAGTAATATTACTTAGAAGCAAGATATGGAATTGCTGACATTTCATAATTTATTGTTATTGTTTTATTGTTTTATTGTATTGTGTATTTTAAGTTCTTAAAGTTTAATTCTGTTTTAAGGGGATGGGAGGGTTGGATTGTGGAATGAGGGAATGTTTTAATTCTGTTTGTTTTAATATGCTGTAACCTGCCCCGATTGCCGCGCAGAGGGGTGGGCTATAAATAAATTATTATTATTATTATTATTATTATTATTATTATTATTATCATCATCATCATCATCATCATTATCATTATTATTATTATTATTAGCTTGGGAAAATATTGTGTCTAATGTTACCCCTCAGAGTAATGTTTGTATTATTGCTGTAGCTTAACAACCAATGGTATTATCAGCATTATTGAACTGTATTTTGATTCAGCAGTTTCTATTGTCTCTTTAAAAGAACAGTTTAGATTTACTTTCAAATACCATATATACTCAAGTGTAAGTCAACTCCATGTATAAGCCAAGGACAGGTTTGAGGACCAAAAATTACAGATTTTGATATGACCCTTGAATAAGTCAACAGTAACACTTAAAGGTATGTAATAAAGGATCTAAAGGATGAAGCAAAGGAAAACAGTGCCAAAGAACTTAGAAAATTCCAGCAGACATAAATGTTTGTGCTCACACTAAAGGCTGGATGGATGAGCGACTAGAGAGGGATCAGTGCTTCCAGGACAGATTATACTCTTGCCTTTCACCAAGGCATGGTTCCTTTTTAAAATAAGAGTTAAGGTACAGTATTTACATTGACCTGTGGATAAGTTGACTCAGGTTTTTTGGTGATTTTTTAATTAAAATTTCTAGACTTATATATGAGTATATACAGTAATTAGTGTGCCAGAATAGTTCATTGCCAACTTTTATCAATACATTAATACCCTACATTTTGCCTTTCAGCAAGGCCAACGACCCCTCTTACTGTAGGTACTTTAGTGCCTCCTCCCAGACCAGCTTCCAGACCAAAGTTGACTGCAGCAAAACTCAGCGGAATTAATGAAATTGTAGGTTTAATACAACTTGGCATCAATTATCTTTATCTCTTTCATTGTGGACTTGTACAGTTAAATGTGCATACTGACACTTTTGAATTTTGTTTGAAGCCAAGACCATTCAGCCCTCCCCTGACCTCCAGTTCCAGCCCGCCTCCTTCAGCTCCTTTGGCACGTGCAGAAAGCTCCTCTTCAATATCATCTTCTGCTTCCTTGAGTGCAGCAAATACACCCACAGTAGGTAAGTCACAGCCAGCTCAAAATCCCATTGAAACATCTGACTCTTATAGTTTCTGCAAGTGGGCTATAAACACTTTTCTAGCATGGAATATGTTACAACACTAAACACACAACATAATTGTATGTTTGGAATAATAGGATCTATTTTATCAAGGTTTTAGATACCATCCGTAAATACATGTCTTCCTGACTACTTACTTAGAAGTGGAACATTTGGATAACCAAAGTCATATTTTGATAGTTTATTTTGAGGGATTGATTGATTGACAAGATTGGCTGACATATTTGTAAGATAAGAAGCCATTTCAATTTCCAGTTATTAAACTGGTTGTCTGCTGCTGAATTTGCAAGATAATTAAAAAAAAAAAAATCTAAAATGCACCACTCAATATGAACTGACTGTTATGCTAACCTATGAACAAACTGATTGTAAAACATTTTTAATGGTCATCATGGTATGAGGTATTATACGGGTCAGATCCGCGGATCGCCAGGCCACCGATATTAAGGGTCCACTGTACAAATAAATAGTACTTTATACATACATTCATACAATGGGAATAATTTCTACATGTATTTAAGCACATTGAGTTCTTTAATGCAGATTGATATCCTGCTTTTAAATAAACGTACCAGATACATTCTGGGATGGACTGAACTGTTTGTGCAAACGATTTGTTTCTTTAAGAGGGCTCACAAGCAGTAATGGTGTGCTGCTATCCTGGCCCAGTAGAAATTAGGGAGGCCCTTCATTTTGTGGCTTATTCAAACACACATTGGGACACAGAACACAGTATGGTTATACTGTACTTTTAGTGCTCAGAATATGGGAAGTGTCATGTGATTAAAATTGGAACACAGAGTTAGAAAGGCTATGCATTCAAGTCCAAAAACTGTCTTCAGTGAAAATGGAGTAACTGACTTTTATTAGTGGCTTCTTCGTTAAACTCCAAGAGTTGTCTATATTATAGCTAACTAGGGCTGGAATTAGATTAATAGCTCTAGGTCAAGTCATTTTTCTTGACATAATGTAGTAGGTGTACTTGGATAGGACATGGGTTTTAAAATATATTTGATAATTGTGATATATTTTAATTGCAGTGATTCGAGTAATGTATGTTCAAATATGCAATATATAATATTGCTAATGTTCCTAATATTCTTTATTCTTTATTTCTTTAATGTTGCTAATAATGACTTATGAAAATGAGAGATCAAGCCATCTATATTTGAAATTGCTAACAATAGATCTGATACTATATGTATCCTAGGAATTTCACGTGGTCCTAGCCCTGTCAGCCTTGGAAACCAGGACACATTGCCTGTTGCAGTGGCCCTGACTGAGTCTGTTAATGCCTACTTCAAAGGAGCAGATCCCACAAAGTTAGTAAAAGAATTATTTATTTTGAATTTTATGTCTTGCACTGAATAAACAGGTTAGGCTTTTTATTCTGGGAAAAAGGGGAATCTTCAGCTATTCCTGGTATATTTGGGCAAATATATTACTGATGAAAATATTAATATTTTTAAGATAGTTGTATTATGCTCACACAAATACCCTCCTGTCCCTGCATCAGCTCTTTTATGCCATTCTGTCTGCCCTTCACTTGTATTTTTAAAATACAGAGTCTAAATGTGCTGTTTCTAGAAGTCCAATTGTCCAGCAGCCATCCCTTCTCCATATAATTTGCTAATGCTTAGAAACTTATTGACAACAGTGCATTCAGCAATAAGTGGAATGGGCCTAACAATGGCTAGCTATGACTTATAAACAGCCAATTCTTCAATATCTGATTTTTAGTATAATGGGGGGGGGTGCATTTGTTCTTTTTCTTTAGGATCCACTACAAAGGAAGAGAAAGACAGTTAGGAAAGGTTTTTAAAGTATGCTTGTGTGTGTATTCATGAATTTAGTATATTCTGGGAGAATATTCTAAAAAAATAAACTTAAAAAATCTAGAAAATACTGAACAGTGAGATAGGTAAAGGGGGACTTTTAAACAACTCTGCTTTGAGTGAGTCTACTTCCTCAGGTGCAAGTCTACAAAAGCTTAGTCTCAAAGGTGCAACGAGAACTTTTTGCATACTGATATTCAGGCTGGTTTCTGATATTCCATGGCTGTGTCTCTGAATTTTATCATTACAAAAGTTATTTTAAACCAAGTAAACAATTGATAAAATCAACAACTTTAAATGTTAAAAAAATATAAGACAACATATGAACTTGAAAAACAGCACCACACAGTATTAGAAGCCCATTCCAGTCACTTTCCAAAGGCCTTATGACATAACAATGCATTCCTGTTTTGACTTGCTGAAGAAAGGAGAGCAAGGTCAGGGCCATTCTGGCCTCCCTAGGGAGTCTGGGAGCAGCCACCAGGAAGACCCTCTCCCTTGTTCCCACCAGACAAGTCTGAGAAGGCAGAGGGACAAAGAGGAGAACCTCTCCAGACAATCTTAGAGCTCTGATAGGCTCATAATGGGACATACAATTCAGATTTTGCCAAATTCAGCAAAAGCAGGCTGAACTCCCCAGTTACTCTCTTGCCAGTAAAAAGAGTGATAGTGGATAACAGTGGATGGCTTTTTGCAGAGTGGTGTGATCAAGTCAGTTCTTACAAAATAAATGCTTCAGGGGAGTATATTCAATATTTTTGGTGATACAAAAGGTCTTATTACTTGAGAACTAACATCAAATAATAAGACCTTTTGTATCACCAAAAATATTGAATATACTCCCCTGAAGCATTCTTTTGCAAGAACTGACTTGATCACACCACTCTGCAAAAAGCAATGTATTAGTTCTCAAGTACCTCGTATCTTTCTGTTGTACTGCTGTTATATGTACATTTGTTATATGTAAATTCTTCAAACAATTGAGAATCTTTTCAAAAGATGGCAGAGCTGAAAACTATCAATTGCATTAATAGTCTTAATTTCTTAGATGATCAGGTTACCTTTTGCTTACACTCTTTTGCTTACATTGCTACTAAATCATGTTTTACATACAGTATTATTGACAGAGCAATATGTTTATTAATGCTTAACAGCTTCCTTCCTCCCCTCTACCTAATTTTTGGATGTTGATCATTAAAGATCAGGTGCAGAAGTATTTTTCCCTTAGCTCCAAAGAAGGGTTATGTTTGACTTGTTCTCTTTGTTGTCTGTTGTGGTATCATATTAACTATGTTAGAGGTATAAAATATAAATGTATTAAATATAAATAAGAAACACTACAAAATTTCATGGTACTTTAAGATAAATCTTAAAGTAGGTATGATATGTCTTCAAGAGACACATCTGCACAAAAATACACAATTTCAAATTTCAAACACAATTTGGTTATGGAGCTTTATTGAAAAGCCAGGGGGTTGTTGTCCTTTAATAATAAACTCTTGGCCTTTAATAATAGATGATATACTTGATAGACCCTAATAGCCAGTCTGTATATGTCAAGGGACAAATAGATGGGAAATACATCACTTTGGGGAATTACTGTGCTCTTAATTCACAGCAACTTGAATTCTTTAAAGAATTGAGTAATTCAGTAAAAGAAATATATATTTAAAAATATTAAGGATTTTGTTAAAAGTGACCTAATAATGTTGGGGGGAACTAATAGGGTGGGGTTAGGAGAACTTAAGGTCATATGACGCCCACCTCAATGTAGGCAGTGAAGAGATAAATGTTACAGAGTAGACTGACCCCTCTGCATTTCTCAAAAACGTGGTAAATAATACTAATGTTACATATTTATTTATTTATTTCTGAAAGAAGACAAATATGGTAGGTAAGTGAAAGCATTCTACAACTCTGGAGCCTCTACAGATGAAAGCCCAGATCCCACTAAAGGTGATCTAGCATCCAAAAAGGTTCACTGCAAGTTAGAATGTATTCTCAATGCAACTACACAGAGTTTAACATTCTGTTCCCCATTTTACAGAATGTAGCATAAATAATGTTTGTATTTTCATATCTTTATTTAGATGTATTGTGAAGATCACTGGTGATATGACAGTCTCATTCCCAAGTGGGATTATTAGAGTATTCACCAGCAATCCATCTCCTGCTGTGCTCTGCTTCAGGGTAAAGAACACAAGCAAACTAGAGCAGATTCTTCCAAATACTCAACTTGTATACAGGTTTTGTATTTTTTTAAAAATCTAATCATAAACCATGTGCTTGTTGCATGAAAACTTCTATATGTGTTTTCTCACTGTGTAGCCCTGTCAACCCTGTAGAATATAGTTTGGTAAATACCATTGTCTATGTTCTTTTGTTTTCTTTTTCAGCTGTTTTAAATCACTTCTAGGGCTACTTTCAGATATGTTATAAACTTACCAGTTTGCATTGAAGTTGAGCTACAACTAACCATCAAAGCAGTCTACTTCTAAATCATACAGAGTCGTCTTAGTACGAGATTTGAAAAGAGAAATCTCTAACAATGAACAATTGCATTTCCTCCTATGCAAAGTATAATTTATCCAAAGCAGAATACTGTGAGATATTTCAAGACATTTACATGCTGAACTAGTCTTGTGAGAATAAATGAGATATTACTCCAATATACAGAATAATGGAAAATTATCCTTAAGTTATATGGAAAGGAATGTGTAGGATTTTTTAAAATTTGAATTAACATCTGTCTGACAATCAGTTCAACTGGGCAAGTTCTTTAAAAGGTCATGCAGCTTTATTATTCAGTGGTGCAGTCAGCTTACTACTTCAACTGCCACAATGCAGTTTGTATAGTCAGAAAGCATTCTTGCTGTTCATATGAATCAACACAGCAAGCCACTGCACACATCACAAAAGGTTGTCAGTAATAATGGTCTTCATATCATACTTGAGAGTATTTCAAGGTAACTATGATACCAAAAATCTCTGGATGCTCAGGCCCTATTATACACAGTGGTGTTGAAAATGTTGTCCCTTATACAGTGGGATCTTGTTATCTGCAGGCTTACCATCTGTGGATTTGAGCTGGCAGATGGCAAACCTGGTTATTTTTAATGGAGGTATGTGCACACAGCCACACTAGCAGCCATGTACATGTTACACCACCATAGTAAACAGCAGGACTTGCGGTCCTGTATTTTTTGTTATCTGCAAAGGAGGTCCAGAAGGGATCCCCCATGGATATGAACTCTCAAGAACTTTCTTTTTAAAAGTTCTAAACTGTTCTTAACCTTTTGTTTATTCTTAAACTTTCTATACAACCTCGATGAAGATTTATACTACACATCATGTAACATATTTTATGTATTTGCTTATATTAATAGACACTTCACCATATTGTTTTTTGCTATTCACATTTGTAGTAGCCTATGTATGTAAGATATTGGATATTGTATATAATTTTGGAATTGTAATATGTAAGAGAACTTAAAGGTGGTGTTTTCATTCCTATCTTTTGCACACAGTGATCCATCACAAAGTGATTCCAGTGCAAGGGATTTTTGGATGGACATGCAAGCTGTCACAGTCTACCTCAAGAAGCTATCAGAACAGAATCCTTCTGCTTCTTATTATAATGTGGATGTCCTAAAGTATCAGGTAATAACTTTTTTTAACATTAACTTTAAAAAATAGTGTTGGGAGCTGAAAGAGAATGTTTACATTACCTAGCTTATGTTTCCTGTAAGAGAAGAGATGGTGTATCATCAGTTATATGGTTAGTTTTTACATCTTGGTGTCTTACTTCAATTTAAAGATGCTCTGTAGAAATCAGTATGAAATTTGAACTTTATCCTCTTGCTTTTGTGTATGTTGCCTGACAACGTAGGGTTACTCCATCATATGGTTTTCTCATACCATATAAATATAGCCTTACTTACTGGTTTCAAACAGTACTTACTTACTGGTTTCAAACAAAAGTGGTTAAAATTAGTTTTATTTATTTATTCCTATTTCTTAGTATCATATGAAACATCTGTGAATGTTATCACCCTCAAAAAAATTAAAACAATAAGTTAAAGCAAATTAAGAAAACAGACAAAGCAATAGATAAGATAATTAAATTGAACTGGCAGTTTAAGAACTGAATACACTCCAGACCTGCCTAAATAAAACATCTTTAAATGACATCAGAAGACCAGCCTTGGGTAGTGAACTACCACATTGAACTCCACATAGTGAAGTCTACAGCCTGCCCATTGCAGCAGGGAAAGTGCTTTTGTCTGTTCTAGTCCTTTGCACCTCTGAGGTCAGGATGTATAAAAGCTAGCCCAAACTAGCTAGGTAGGCAGATTCAAGTAGGATTTGCATTGAGCAGGGTGAGGAATCTGTAATAATAATAATTATTATTATTATTATTATTATTATTATTATTATTATTATTTATACCCCGCCCCTCTGTTAAAAACAATTGGGGCAGCTTACAATAGCTATAGCCCTCCAGATGGTGTTAGACTCCCAGCCAGCTTACTCATGTGGTCAATTATCAGGGATGATGGGAGTTGTCATCCAATACCTTGATGGCCACAAATTCTTACCGCTGTAGTTAGAATTTTAAAAATAATGACCGGTTATTTTAATTGAGCCTGAAAAAGAACCAAAGCCAGTAAACTTGTAAAAAGAAAAGAAAGGCATCACATGCTCCACGAACCCAGTCCCTGGACCATTTCTAGGAAGTAGCTTGCCCAGAAGCATTTTCTTAAACCTGCTCTTGAGGAAGAACAGCAATAATTGTGTCTCCCCTCCCCTCCTCATATGACAAAATAATCCAAAAAGATATCACAGTTGGTGGCATCAAAACATGCTTGAAAACAGCAGAGCTATTGTACATTATGTATTTGGGCAGCCAAAGCAGTCTCATTCCCATTAAAAACAGCTTAGCAATTTACAGTCCTCTGTGTAGGTAATTCAGACATGAGTAACTTTTCATACTGATGCTCATTATATTTTCTTGTTCAGGAAAATAAGCCTCTGTTTTGCTAGATTAACCCAAATACTGCATGTCTTTTTATAGTGTAAAGATATTTATTGTGATGGAAACTGACCTATACATTTCCACTTTGGTGAATGTTGGTTTATTTTCAAAGGTATCTTCAAATGGCATCCAGTCTACACCGTTGAATCTTGCCACATACTGGAAGTGCAATGCAAACACTACTGATGTAAGAGTTGATTACAAATACAACCCAGCATCTATGGCAGTGCCAAGTATGCTGTCTAATATACAGGTCGTGGTACCAGTTGATGGAGGTGTAATGAATATGCAATCACGTCCTCCAGCAAAATGGTAACTTTTTATTGTTTAATATTCTGTGACATTCTTGCTAGTATGCTTGTTATACTGTCTTCTTAAAACTTTTGTGAAAAGCAATCTTAGCCTTTACTAAATCAGGACTCAGCAAATGCAAATGAACTTCTCCCAGGGTCAGGGGGTTTCCCAGCAGACAATGAACCATTAATTAAATAGACACTAATCCTCCTCACATATCCTCCCACCCTGAGGCCTTGCCTCAACAGAACAATTTACTGTACATACTAATCCTCTCAAGCAAGGGTCACATAATATATATACCTCACATACCTACATGCCACCATTCTCTGAAGATGCCAACCTCAGATGCTGGTGAAACATCAGGAATACATTCTTCTAGAACACAGCCTCACAGCCCAAAAAACCCACAAAAACCTATTTAGCCTTTACTGTTTTTAACTTTCAGCCCACAGTTCTACTTTTAGGTATTCCTACTAATGCTTCCTAAAAGCCTAGCTCTATCTGTTACACAGTTCTGGATTAAACTAAAATAATTTTCAAAGTACAGTATTTAGACCCAGATGTTTCTGAAGAACTGCAGTCTTTAGCTGTTCTGGCCAGCATGTAGTATACCTTTCTGGCAAAAAGGAACATTAAAGCTAATAAAATAAAATAAATAGGGAATCAGATCCAGTTGTGATCCCTTAGTAACAACTACTTTTAGTAGGAGCTGTGTTTTGAGCTGATCAAGAGCTTAAGGATATAAGCAGAGCATTGGCTTTGTCCACTAACTCTATGCACAGATAGATGTATTGGTGGCAGTTACATCTGTTTAAATGTGAACAGGTGTAGTTGCATAGTAAGAAAGATGAGAGCTGATTTTTAATAGAAAATGAGTAATGAGGGTAGGGAGTACAGTTGCCCTTTCCTGTTAACTACAACCCTATAGTCTGCAGCATCAAGTAATTTTCCCATAGCAAAGCACAAAAAGTAAAACCCTCAACTTACCTGGAAAGCTTCTTTGCAGTCCACAGTTGCTGGAGCAAAGCATGAACTAGATACAGACTTCTTCAGGCTTCTCCAGAAGCGTTTGTGTTTCATGGGCTTTAGAAAAGAATGGCAGGAAGGAGCCAGCCAGTTGGGATGGTCTGATTGTATGATGGGGATAGGATGCCTATATGAGGCTGAAGGCTTTGCTCAGGCCCTTCCCTGTAGTACCGTATTTTTCGCCATATAAGGCGCTCCGGCATATTGGGCGCACCCAATTTTAAAGGAGGAAAATCCAAGAAAAAAGGATTCCTCCCTTTAGCCGGAGGCCGGTTGTTCAATGGGCTGGTGCTGGGATCGGAGAACTTCTCCGATCCCAGCACCAGCCCATTGAACTGAGGTCGCGGGGGGAAGGAGGGCTCCTTCCCCCCGCGACCTCAGTCTTTGAATGGGCTGGTGCTGGGATCGAAGCGATCCCGGCGCCAGCCCATTGAAAGACTGAGGTTGCGGGGAGAAGGAGCCCTCCTTCCCCCCCGGCCTCAGTCTTGGAATGGGCTGGTGCCGGGATCGCTTCGATCCCAGCACCAGTCCATTCGCCCTATAGGGCGCACTCACTTCCCCACGCACATTTAGGGGAAGAAAAAGTGCGTGTTATAGGGCGAAAAATACGGTATGTAAGTTTCTCCACTCCTATATCTTAAGTTTGAAGTTTCTTTGCATTATACTTATTAGTCTGAATCTGTTTGGATCTTCTGGAATTCACCATATTGGTCACCTAGGCTCAAGTGAGCAAGCCAAGGCACCAGGGAAGGGGGGGGGCGCTCACATGCTCACCCCTCCTTCTCTGCTACCTTGTCTCCCTCAGCTGATAGAGCCAGGGCAGCAGAGAAGGGGAATTTATACTATAGTAACCACACTTTTTCATACAGGAATTCAGAACAGATGAAAGCATTTTGGAAACTGTCTGGTATTTCAGAAAAATCAGAAAATGGAGGTAAGAATGGATTTTTAAACTATTATTGTTAAGTATGAGAAAAAATAATTCAATCATTTGTTTCATTTTGGGGAGTAACCAGCAAAAAACTAAAGCACATTCAGTTTCTCATCTTGTGATCTATATTAAAAACTCTAAGCTACACTGCTTTAGAGGGTCTTCATGCAGAAGAAATAGCCAGCAATATGAATAATATTTATATTTCTAAGCTGCTTTTTTTCCTGAAAAGGCATATTTACTATTTTTCTTCTCATCTAATCAACAATGCTTTTTCTGTCACTTTGAAACATCAAAGCTAACTTTGAATAATATTTAGGGCTCTTGCTTCAGTGATAAAAAGAACAAAATATGAAAAGGAAGTATAAACTGTTTAATTTGCTGAGAACTGTGGTTTTGTCACCCTACTCCCAAAATCTTATAAACTCAAGAGCAGAAGAAATTGAGATACATTCATGCTGTCATCTCCTTTGCAACTTTAAGCTCTGCCTTTAGTATATTGAAATTAGATCTCCCTAGCCATTTGTTCAGATATTGAAGTGCTAAGGAACATTGATGAAAATTTCAGTTGTCCAGATGTTAAAAATTTTGTGTGTGTGTGTGTGTGTTCTCTTCTTTGTGGTCTGTGCAAATCACACAAATGGGTTATCCCTGCGTCTGCACAGTAACTTCGGAAACTTCTGGAATTACTGGGCAAAACTTTGTTTGCAACTTTTTGGCAGTAGGTCTGCCCACCCTTAGCATTCCCACTTGCCGCACTAGCATTCCCACTTGCCGCACTAGCAGCTTAGAAGGAACCTTGGTCTGTGGAATCGCTTGTACTTTCAATTTTGATCTTCCGGACCATTTGTGACTATTCTACTGGATTTGGACTGGACTCTGTTTGCCGATCTCTCAACCTTGGACTATGTTTTGACTTTTTTGTGTCTTTGACTCTGGTCGAGAATGGCCGCTTTCAAGCACTGTGATAAATGTGACGGAAAGGTCCCTGGCCAAGATCAGCACACCTCTTGTCTCTTGTGTTCGAATGAGGCCCATAATGTCCAGATTGCCCCCACTATAAGTCTATGACTTTGTAGGCCCTTTAAAATTAGGGTGTCAGGCTCAAAGCGACCCTTTACCATCAGGCTCTGAGACCTACTTCTGCTCCACCCACTTCACCTGTTGAGGGTTCTTCTACTCCCCCACCATCAACCTCCAGTAAGGAGAAAGAGAGGGAAAAGAAGAAGGGGAGGTCCAGAGACAAGTCCTCTAAGGAGGTCAAGAAATCCTGATCTGAAAAGGACCAGCCTGAAAAGAATTAAAGTAATTCCGGGATAAAAAGACCTCTAAACAGAAGAACTTGGAGTATAAAGCTTCCACTTCTGGCAGGGATAAGCCGACCAATTCCTTAGCTTCAAAAAGGAACCGTTCTGCTTCTCCCCTTGGAAGGTCGGGCTTTGGTAACAGAGCCCCAAGGCCGGCCAAGGCTAAGACTCCATCTGCAGCTCTGGGTTCCTATTTTTCATTGTTGGTTCCAGCCCTTGCTGAGGTTGAGACGGTGTCAAACGTTCCCTTGGAGGAAATGCCACATGTCATCCAAGTCATTGTCAAGACCAAGTCAGAAGGTGAGATTCGGGACCCAGACCTTCCAATTCTCACCCCAATTCCTAAGGGTCATGTCGACACAAAGGGCCATGTCGACACCAAGAACTCTTGACCACGAGTTGCTGGTGTGCCAGTCTGCCATGACTGAGCCATGCTCAGTACTGAGGCTGACGCGGTTGCCCAAGAGGATGTCAATACGTCTCCATGACAATTTGTTTCAACATTACCCTGACCTGGTTTATGATGACAAGGGTGGCTACTTTCTACCTGTTGGTCCCAAGCAGCTTCACCATTGTCTCCAACACTTGAGGTCTCCTTCTCCATGGCTATCACATCAGATTGTGACCAAGGCTCAGGTCATTAGAGCCTCCACTCTGACCTGACCACCAGTACCTCCTTGGGATGAGTCTTTATACAACAGGCCACTTCCTAGGACCCCAGAGGACGCTCCAACAACATCATGCTCTCCAATACCTAAATCGGACATCGAGACACCAGCAAGACCCCTGCACCTAGCTGACCTAGATCCAGCCTTGATTACAGATGATGTTAGATCCTTTGAGGATCAGTTAGTAAGGATGGCCAATGCTCTCGAGATCAAGGTCATCCGGTCAGATGAAAATGCACTGGACTCCATTGAGTGGAGAGTCCATGGAAAGGTTCCAACTCCCCCTTCCATCAGCTATCTTCCTTCGCTTGGGAAGATCGCCAAGCACTGCTGGGTGTACTCCAGCCATGATTCAACCTTGAGGAAGATCAAGAACTTGTACTGGATCTCCCTCTCAGCTTCTTGGTTGTTCAAACACCCTAAGCCGAATTCAGCAATCGTGGAAGGGTCGCAACTGTCCTTCACCCCAAGAGGTCTGTCTCTCCTACTGACAAGGAAAGCAAAAAGATCGATGAACTGGCAGAAAAGTTCTGCACTTCTGCAGTGTTGGACCTTAAAGTGGCCAATTACACTGCTTGTATGGGAGCATATGTACAACACCTGATGGACTGCCTGGAACCATTGTTACAGGAGGTACCTGATGACAAGATGGTATTGGCCCTGGCGATCCATTCCGAGTCCCATTCCATCAGGGGCCAACAGATTATTTCGGCATGTCACTTCACTCACTGTGCCTCCAAGGTCCTCTCCTGGTCCATAGCCCTCCAATGACACGCCTGGCTCCAGACTTTGGATCTTACACCTCAAGCCCGAGCCCTAATTGAGGACATGCCCTTGATGACTCTGGTCTCTTTAATAAAGAGACGGATGAGAAGCTGATCTTCTGGTACCATATGAAGTCGATGGTGAGGAAGCACGGTATGTCCTCAGCTTCGTTTCAGACCTCCTCACATCGCCGCTATGGAGGTCAGCGCCCCTGGTACCCTCTATACCAGCAGAGATCATACCAACCACAGGAGTGCCAGTACCAGTCTCAGGACCAACCTCAGCAGCACAACTCCTCACAGTCCTCCTCCTCTTCTGGCCTCCCGACAGCCTGCTCAGCCTCGGTATCATCAAAGATACTGGGAAAAGGATCATGAGCAAGGCAAGAAGAGGTTGTGAGATGGGGGCTGCATACTTTGTCCTCACCCCTTTGGGTGATAGACTGAGGCCCTTCCTTAACATCTGGGCCTCAATAACTTCTGGCTCATGGGTCCTTGATATCATCTGCAGGGGCTATGTCTTTGAGTTCGAAGAGCTCCTGACCACTGGAGTTTCTACCACCCCCTCATACACCCTACTCGATGAAGTGTCCACTGTGCTGCATAAAGGCACAATCGAGCCCATAGACCTCGGTCGGGCCTGTCACTGCTTCCCCCCCCCCTGTTATTTCATTGTTCCAAAAAGGGATTACAGTCTTCAACCTATTTGCATGGTAATTCTTGTTGAGGTATGCAGACAGTGGGATCTAGCATACACACATGCACAGTAGATACACGTAGGCAGGAACACCCAGATGCTGGTCTTGTGTGAAGAGTCTGCTCCAGATGGCACAGGAAAAAACCTCCTACATGCAGCTGCTGTTTTCAGCTTGGAGAAAAGAATAGCTCCACAGAGAGGCTTCTCTCAGAGAGGGCTTTAATCGTTGTTGCAAATATTTACAAAGATACACAGAGTATCAGACGTCCGTCTTGAATACTCAGTCACAACTAACCAACAATGGAGATTCTGACTCTCTCCCATATATTGGTGGTCTTCTTAGGAACATGTGACAGCCAAGCACTAATGAAACCTGGCTGGTTTTCATCACAGTGCCCGTTGCATCAGGACCGTTGCATCAGACCTCCCATGACGCATACCTGGCTTGTCCCATTCACTGTGAGTGTTGCATCAGGCTTCCCATGATGCACAGCTTACCAAGTGCTGACTCATGCACCTGCCACTTGAACTGTAGTAACTCTGTTACTATTGTTCCAGCTCCTTTCAATGGCCACATCCATGTCATTTTCCAGACCAGGGTGCCACATGGTCTTGACAACTCTTGCCTCTATTTTGCCACTTTTGCAGACAGACCATTGGTTTGCAGTGCTCATCTTGAAAGATGCTTACTTCCACATTGGAATCTGTCAAGACCACAGGAGGTTCCTCGCCTTTGCCGTCAGACCAGAGATGTTTCAATACAGGGTGCTTCCCTTCAGGCTCTCCAATGCACTGAAGGTCTTCACCATATTCATGACCCTCATTGCAGTCTATCTTCCCCATCACGGGATCACAGTCTTCCCATACTTGGACAACTGGCGTCTCGCTGCTTCTTCTCCAGCTTTGATCCCATGGAGGATCCACCCATGAAATAGCTCACGGTACCAAGACCTGTGGCTGCATCACTTCACTGGTGGCTTGAACCCAACAACGTCTGCATCAGAATGCCGTTCCTGCCTCCTCAACCCCAGATCCCTTAACAATGGATGTGTCCCTGGACAGGTGGGGTGCCCACACCTCGAACCTCACGATCAAGGACAAGTTGTCACCATCGGAGAGCCAGCTCCACATCAACGCACTGGAGATGGTGGTGGTGGAAAAAGTGCTCCGCGCCTTCAAAACTCTCCTCCTGGACAAGGTAGTACTCTTCCTGACAGACAACACCACTGTCATGAGTACAAGCAGGATGGAACAAAGTCCCAGACTCTCCTTGAGATCCTTGAGATCACCCTCCGCATCTGGAATTGATGCATCCCAAGGAAAATCCTTGTCCAAGCCATCCACCTTCCAGGGGAGGAAATCGAATTGGCAGACCAGCTCAGCAGGTCCTCAAACCCATGCCATGAGTGGCACCTCCATCTCGACACAGTCTCTGACCTATTCTCCACTTGGGGCGAACCGCTGATTGACCTCTTTGCCACTCACTTCAACAGCCACTGCACTCAATTCTGTTCTCGAATTTGAGCACTGGGCTCCTGAAGAGATGCCTTCCTGTTCAAGTGGTCAGTAAAGATGGTCTGTGCCTTCTCTCTTCATTCATCACGAAGGTGATAGCCAAGATGAGAGTACCACTCCCAACGCCATCTTCATCAACTCTTGGTGGTCGAGACAGCCCTGGTTTGCTCCTCTCTTGCACTTGTCGCAGAGAGAATTTCTCTGACTCAAGTTCCGTCTTGACCTCCTGTCTCTTCACAGAGGGTGAGTTTGACACCCGGACATCGAGGCACTTCCTCTAGTGGTGTGGAGAATCCGTCCCTAGAGGCCCTTCCAGTCTTGGTACTGCAGCCACTCATAGACCATGAGGCTGCAAGTTCAATACTAGCCAGGGCTCAAGCTAGACTCAGGCCTGCATCCTTCCGAGGTCGTTAAAATGAGTACCTAACTGTTGGGGGCAATGAGCTTACAGTTGTAAACCGCTTAGACACCCCATAGTGCGGTATGGAGTGGTATATAAATGAAACTGCTTTGCTTTGCTTTGCTTTGCTTTGCTTTGCTTTGCTTTGCTTTGCTATCATCCTGGTTGCTCAAAGGCCTTTGACACAGAGGTCCTACCTGTTCAAGTGGAACAAGGACTTTCTCACTGCCAGGGACCTTTCTCCATCCCGTGTCTTAGTCCCGACTGTTTTGGATTTTTTGATGTTTCTGGCTGACACGGACTCTGCCTTACATCCATCAAGTGTTACTTGTTTGCCATCTGGCTGACTACCAGTTTGAGGACAGACCTTTTATTCAAAGACCCTCTTGTGAAGAGTTTCCTCAGTAACTTCCACCCTCCACCTTCGGTACCGACCCCGGCATGGAGCCTGGACCTAGTGCTTTTGCACCTCTCCACCAAGCTCTTCGAGCCCATGGGCCCTATAGACTTGAGACTGCTGACCTGGAAAACAGCTTTCCTTGTGGCCATCACCTCTGCTCGCCATGCAGTTGAACTTTGTGCCTTACAGATGGCCTAACCTTACCTCCATTTTCACAGAGACAGAGTGGTCCTCCGTCCCGACGTTTTCCTCCCGAACGTGGTGTTGGCCTTTCACATCAATCAGGACATTGTTTTGGCCACCTTGTCCTCAAACCTGACAATGGATGCCAAGTGCCACCTGCACACCCTTGATGTCTGAGGAGCACTGGCATTCTACTTGGACACAACCTCAGGTTCGAGACACTCCGAGAGACTATTTGTTTGCTACTCAAAAGCTAAAAAGGGACTACCCATGACTGCGCAGAGATTTCCTAAATGAGTGGCTGGTACCATTCACTTGTCTTATGAACTGTCAGGTTGAACCCTTCCGGCCCAGCTGCGAGCACATTCAACTAGGGTGGTAGCTGCATCCTCCCTTTTCTGACCAGGGTGCCTTTAGAGGATGTTTGCAAGGCTGCTGTCTGGTCCCAGCCATTGACTTTCATCAAACACTACAGGCTGGACACCAGGGCCAGGCAGGATACAGCTTTTGGGAGGGCAGTGTTGCTTTCTGGTTTGCACTAAAATAGTTTTATTACACTGCACACTTTATATGCCTTTTGAAACGAAGACAAATCACACTGACAAATGCACTTTTCAGGTTTAAGAAGTGTATTGCTGTTAATAAAATATAACTTGTTTGAACGTACAAATGATGTCATGACACTCCCTCCTCCGCTGACCAAAGTTTGTCAGTCTAACCCAGGGGTAGGCAACCTTTCCCCTTTAAGGGCCGAGGGACTTCAGCTCCCAGAATCCCAGGAGCTATTGGCCAACACGGGACTATTGGCCAACATGGCTGAGGCTTCTGGGAGCTGAAGTCCCTCGGCCCTTAAAGGGGAAAGGTTGCCTACCCCTGGTCTAACCCATTTGTGTGATTCGCAGAAACCATGAAGGAGGACAGGTTGCTTACCTGTAACGGTATTTCTTCAAGTGGTCATCTGCAAATTCACACAAATCCCACCCATCCTCCCCAGTCGTGTCCTGCTCACTGATTAAGATCCTTTCCATCACTGCGATGCGGCGTACTTTATGGAACTGAGGAAAAAACAGGAATGCTAAGGGCTTTATAAGGCTGGGCGGAAAGTTGCAAACAAAGTTTTGCCTAGTGACTCCAGAAGTTTCTGAAGGTACTGCGCAGGCGCAGGGATAACCCATTTGTGTGAATTCGCAGATGACCATTCGAAGAAATACCATTGCAGGTAAGCATCCTGTCCATATATGTGTGTGTGTGTGTGTGTGTGTGTGAGTCTGTGTCTGTGTCTGTAATGGCCTGATAGAATGGGAGTGGGAATAAGCAGTGATATGAAAGGGTTGGTTTAGCCTTGAGACTGTGTTAGATTCTGAACAAGGGCCCAATATTTATTTGTACCTTATAACTATTAAATCAAGGCATGTCCTTTACACAGTTTTATAGTGTATGTAATACCGATGAAGTGGACAAGCTTCTTGGATGTGTTAGGAAGACAACTTGTCCTCTCGATTCATGCCCATCATGGTTGACCGTCCAGGGAGGGGACGCAGTAAAATCGTTACTGCAATGAATAATTAATACATCTTTCAGGGAGGGCAAATTTCCATCATGTTTAAAGCGAGCGGTAGTAAAACCGCTCCTGAAAAAGCCCTCCCTTGACCCCCTGACAAAAAACAATTACAGACCGGTTTCTTTATTACCATTCTTGGGCAAGGTGATCAAGAGGGCAGTTGCCTTCCAACTCCAGGCAGTCTTGGATGAAACCGATTATCTGGACCCATTTCAAACCGGCTTCAGGGTGGGATACGGAGTTGAGACGGCCATGGTTGCCTTAGTCGATGATCTCCGTCTGGGTATCGACAGGGGAAATGTGACCCTGTTGGTGCTCTTGGACATCTCAGCGGCATTCGATACCATAGACCATGGTATCCTTCTGGCATGCCTGAGGGAGTTAGGTATTCGGGGCACTGCACTCCAGTGGCTCCGGTCCTACCTCTCGGGCAGATCCCAGAGGGTGAGGCTGGGGAACAGTTGCTCCTCTGAAAGGGAGCTGACATCCGGCGTCCCGCAGGGCACCATATTGTCCCCCATGCTGTTTAACATTTACATGAAGCCGCTGGGAGAGATCATCCAGAGATATGAGGTGCAGGGTTATCAATATGCTGATGACACCCAACTCTTCTCCTCTATGTCTCCGACTACTGCGGTGACTAAGGATGGCGTCGCTCCTCTGGAGGCCTGCTTTGGGTTGGTAATGGGCTGGATGAGGGAAAACAAACTCAAGCTGAATCCAGAGAAAACAAAGGTACTTGTGATAGGAACCCCCGGCCCGGGAAGGGAGTTTTGTCATCCAGTCCTGGACGGGGTCACACTTCCCCTAAAGGACAAAGTACGCAGTTTGGGAGCACTCCTGGACTCATCGCTACAGTTGACATTTCAAGGAGATGTGATGGCCAGGAGTGCTTGGAACCAGCTTCGGCTGATTCGCCAACTGCGCCCCTACCTGGACCAGAGGGACCTTGAAGCAGTAGTACTTGCCCTGGTAATCTCTCGTTTGGGCTTCTGTAACACGCTCTACATGGGGTTACCTTTGTACCAAGTTCGGAAGCTTCAACTGGTTCAAAATGCGGCAGCCAGGTTGGTCGCTGGAACATCTGGAGCAGACCATATTACATTACATAGTACTAAAAGCTCTTCACTGGCTGCCAATTAGCTTCCGGGAGCAATACAAAGTGTTGGCTATTACCTATGAAGCCCTATATGGCTTGGGTCCGAGTTACTTGAAGGAATGCCTTTCCGCACACAATCCACCCCGCACTCTCAGAACATCAGGGAAGAATTTATTAAATTACTATAACACCAAACTGACATCCACTTCCCAAAAATCATTCACGGCTGCGGCCCCTAAATTATGGAACAGCCTGCCAGAAGAGATCCATATTATTCCCACGCTAGAGGCCTTCAAGAAGGCACTCAAGACGGAGCTCTTCCGGAGGGCCTACCCACCTGATCTCCCTAATTGAACATAAAATCAGGACCTCCTGGGTGAAGGAAGATCATCACCACCCATGGCATAGACTTGTATTTGTAATTTGTAATTTTGTAATTTTCATTGTAATTTAAAAATTCAATTGTATCAATTATCACTGC
This sequence comes from Phrynosoma blainvillii, assembly GCA_026167975.1. NCBI lineage: Eukaryota > Metazoa > Chordata > Lepidosauria > Squamata > Phrynosomatidae > Phrynosoma > Phrynosoma blainvillii. The sequence continues at coordinate 54,496,582 of JANUYF010000002.1, read as the reverse complement.
AGCTTTTTACTGTTTTTATCAGTTTTTATTTTGCTGTGGTTTTATTGTTATGTTTTAGCCTTGCTGTATTTTTCTTTTTATTTTATCTTTATGCTCCCACCTCGATCCGCAGGGAGAGGCGGGAAATATAAATTTATTATTATTATTATTATTATTATTATTATTATTATTATTTTCCATGTGTCTTAAGCAGGGTTTTGTTTGTCACCTTGAATATTTTAATAACAAAATCTAATTGATAAATAATCATATTGTACACTGTCTGTATATCACTTCCAGTATGTATAAGCAAATTTAGAGATTTTAGAAAGCAAACTCTTTAGCTTTAAAAAAGGTGATAATTGTGTGGGAGAAGGCTTATAAAATGGTGTTGTCCGATGCTTGTGTAAAGAGTGAGGAGATCTTGGAGGAGGGCAAAGTCCTTTTGTAGGAGGATTACTTTCCAGACTACATGACCTCTTTTCTGATGTTACTGTCCACTGTTTGGCCTGCTATGTGTAACTTTTTTAATTCACCGAAATACATGTACCTAGATTACCAGAAGATCAAAATATCCTCCAAATTTTTGTCCACTTTTACAAACTACTCGATAGTTCTTTAGCATGTATGTGCTCTCATTTTTCATTTGGACAGGTTCTGGTTCCCTCAGAGCGAAGTTTGATCTTTCAGAAGGGCCCAGTAAACCAGCAACACTTGCAGTGCAATTTATCAGTGAAGGAAGCACTCTTTCAGGAGTAGATGTTGAACTAGTAGGCACTGGCTATCGGCTTTCCCTAATTAAGAAGAGGTTTGCCACTGGTAAGATAACAAATGATAAACAACGGGACCAATTTGTACTTGTATGGCATTCAGACATGTTTGCCAAATGTACATTGTATCACACGTGCAAAGGGAAGATGCTTGTCTGTAATGTCAAGGTTCTTTTGTGGTAGACACATCCAAGGAAGTTACCGTATTCCCTGACATGTGTCGATCACATTTAAAGACATATGTATTATCTTTTTCAGTTGTTATCATATTTACCCATATCCCATCTTTTTCTTCAAAACTGAGATTAAGTGTTCTTACAGAATTACAATAAATATAGTTAACATACATGGAAGATTGTCATTAACACCCTATATCATTAAAACATTTTAAAACATTATTTTAGAATAACAAAGATAAAAGCAGTTTAGCAGGACCTAAGTAAGCAGAGCAGTGGGATTGGAGATGTCTCATCCACAGGGTCGCCATGAGTCATGGTTAGTTCAAGGGAAGTTAACAACAACAACAACAACATTGCAAAATGTATGAAAAAACCTTCAGTGTTGTGTACTAATTTGTTACCATTGCAGTATTGTTGTACCAACAATCAACAAATTGTTTTACCAACATCAACAAATAAGTCCACAATTGGGAGGGCTGGCTTTTGTGACCAATCCAAATTTTAAGGTTGCCTACCCCAGTTACTAGTCTTGTTCGTTTGGCTTCTGTGTAACCAGGGAAGCTTCCTGCCACCATTTCTTGTAGCAGAGGGTGGCAAAGCCCTTGACAGGTTGGCCGTACATAGCCAAAGCATTCCTGGTACCTCATATAGCAGATTCCCTTTGAAATTCTGGAGGAGAGATGCGTCGCCACATAACTGCAGAAATGATCCTGCTACACGTCTGCAATTCACATTCACCAAAGGGCAGCCTTACCTATTCTTAACCTTAAATATAATTTAAGGGTATAATTAATACGAAGAGTATAATAGTAAGTAATAGCAATCAGTTTGACTGTTTTAAATTCTAATGTGTTACTGAAAAGGTATTAACTATATGTTTTTTGTGTTTTTTAGGGCGATATATGGCAGATTGCTGAAGAGCCTATGAAAAAAAAATAGCTTTTTCAAAGAATAGAAATTCATTCTTTTACTACCTTTCCAACACTATTTTAACATGCATTAACTTTTGAAAATATGTTGCTTAATTTTTATACCCAACAAAAATGCACTTTTAAAAACAAGTGATAAATACTCTATTTTATAACAGCACTGAAGCAAAGTCCAACACTATAAAAAGGCCTATAATATTGGGAAACAAGATTATTCAGATGCTTAGTACTCTTGTAGCATCAGAGCCAAAACAGAAGTAATTTGCTGTATTTAAGACATGAGGTGCTTTGTGAATCTATAGACAACTGTAATGTATATTTTAGCTTTCTATAAATACTGAAGTATAATTTTTTCCAGTTGCCATTATTGCCATTCCATATAGAAAAAAGTGGCAAAATAATTTTTGTCTTCTCTATTTATGTGCCATATCTTGCTATGGATATGTATAAAAATAACTTGATCTCCATATACCATATATAATTAAATGTACATTTTTTTTTATAAAAGATTGTTTTAAAAATGTAAAGTGCAATTTTTTAAATGCAAGAAACAACAGAGATATCTACTTCTGCCATTAGTTGGCTTTGTGGGAGTTGTAATTTTAATTAATGCTGTAGATTTAATTTATTTTTATATTGAATGTGTAACTTTTGTGCCTTTTTAAAACTGTGCCTGCCAAACTGCGTATGTGCCTCATTTCTTTCTGCAGTTTCCAAGATCTTCCACTCAGAAAATATTATTCTCTTTAGCATGTACAGCTCCATAAATCCCTGGCAAGGATTTAGTAAGGGAGGCTCACAATAACTACAAAACAGTCTTTTAAAATATTAAATAACTTCTTTGGGGGGTTAATTGCAATAAACACAGTCACTGTAAAGGGAAGTGCTTTGCTTTGATAGAATCACAAGAACTTTTTATTAAAATTTTACTGCAGTATCACCAAAGATGTGTAAAATCTTGAAGGTATATTAAATTTTAAAACAATAATTTGTAAAACAACATTTGTAGAATTTTCTTTTGCTGTCTGTAATTTCAAGTGCTTTCAAACATATAACACGAATGCAACAGTTGTTTCTGAGGAGTAACATCTTTTAAAGATTTTGTGAATCGCATTAATTTTTATCAACAATAATGAATTAATGATTCAAATGTTTGGATTCATCCCTAATGTCTTTGTCATATTTTAAAGATAATGGCAAACTGTGGCTCTGAAGAACAAATGATGTGGCCCATTGAAATAATTTATAATACGAATTACTATTTTTAGAGCTTACTGTGTATTCTGTTAGGACCTCGTGAAACACTGAAAATCAAAAGTTCTGAAGATTGTTAAATTCTATAACGAGCAACTATACAAAGGTGAAATCTCTGAATTCCAGTGTCTATGTAAAGCATATAATAAAAGTAATAATTAATTGTAAGATCTTTTTAGGATCAGTAATGGATTTATCACTCAGCTTTATATATAAAATTTATATATAATCCCTTTAGGCAGTTGGTGAATGTTAACATAGTAAAAAGGCTGTGTTATGTTATATGACATAACATTTACTTATTTTAAAAGAATATATTGGACTGAATATTCCTTGGCCCACTTTTGTAAGACTATATGTCCCATAAGAAAGGAAGACTTTGGGGCAGGTTTAATTGAAATAAATGTTTTGGAGCAGGGATATGGGCTTATACTTAAAGGACTATCTGTTTTTTAAAAAGCAGAATCAAAGCTTTGATACTGCTTCAAGCAGCTATGTAGTTGCTCTGAACAGTCTAGCACCATTTCCTTTGTAATTGGGGACAGAGTAGCTTATAAAAACAATACTTCATCTGACATAGTCATTCCTGGAGGTATTGGGGACAACAAGCTGCATACCCCTTTTGGACAGTAGCAGCAAAGCTTTTTTTCTGTTTAAAAAGAGAGAATAACCTTATATCACCTTGTTTTAGTGGCAAACTCATCCCTCTACCACAAATTCTTCAAGATCATCCACCACCATCCCCAAACATTTTAATCCAATCTGGGTAACATTTTTCCTAAACTGCACCCAAAACTAAAAAATTCTAGGCTGTCTACTTCAGTCCAGTACCACCTTATACATGGATAACTGATTGTAGGATCACAGTTAAAAGATTGTTTTACTCTTTCTTATTTTTATTGTCTTATACAGATCATAACTAGATTTCATTGCATCAGTATATATTGGATTTACATATTCTAAAAATTTAGTCTTAACTGAATTACTACTAGAACCTTTAAAAGATTGGCATTTCAAATGGTAGTTTTTACTGGAATCTTAATTGTAATCTGCTAATGCAATCAAAACTGTATGAACAGTTTAATACCTTACTATTGAACATTTGATCTACTTTATTCAATGTAATCATGTATTATTTCTAAATTAGTGCAAAAGCTAATTTCCAGCACTTTTATCTAGCCTTCATACCAAGTGTTCTCAAATATACCTTTACAAAGGGTGCAGGTTACAATTTTGAAGCCATACAATTTTATATAGAATTTTTGTAAAGACATTTTTAAAAACTGTATAAAAAATACATCTATCTGAAGAAAATTGCATGTTGCAAGCTGGATCTTGCTTGTTTATAGAATGATCATCTTTATAGCTGCCTCCTGAGAGAATGTATAAACCCAACTTTAAAGGTCTGAGGTTTCTATGAACTGTAAATTAGAGCAATATAAATCTTAGAAAAATTGTAAATATCTCTGATCTTTCACAAAATGTAAAATAAAAAATGCACCCTATAATAAACGTGTAATATATAACTTATAAGTTGACTGTTGCAATTTTATTACTGGTATCCTTGAACATCAGAAAGGACTAAGATAGTCTTCTCATATTAAAATTATTGGTTTTCTGAGCAATGGGAAATAACATTTGATCAGATGTGTAGTAAAGCACATAGTAAAGTTATTTTGGGTGGGGACGAGGTTCTCTAAAAGCCTCCTCTAGGCAAACTTTCTTACCTTCTATGGAAGCCTGTCAGACAGAATTATACAGGATCTTCCTACCATTGTTTACTAAAATTAACTACTGTAGCTAAATGTAACTTGAGGCTTGTAGAAAGAAGAAGAGGACTTAAACTAGGCTTTATGCCAGGCTTTCCCAACCTGGCTCTTTCTCATTTTTCTTTGACTACAATAATTGTAATTTTGAGCCAGCACGACTCTTGGCCCACAAACACATACCGGGGGTAAAATGCCCTGGCTTTAAATTAACCTTCCCCATCTAAATTGCCAAATAGTGGCATGTTCAATGGATATAATTGTTCGAAATATAGTTTGTGGCATGTGCAGTTTTAATGGTCAAGAATCCTTAAGTGTGTAATTTAAAGGAAGTAAGACTATTTCAAAGGAAGTAACTCTGAGTATTCCTTGCCTAAAAACCCTTTGAAATTCATGGGGTTGCCATAAGTCAACAGGGACCTTGAAGGCCTGCACGCACACACACACAAGGAATTGGAAGGAGTGAATAAAAAGGGAATAGAAAAGGTGGGAAGAGATAGAGAAGCCAAAAGAAAGAAACGGGGTTTGAGGAAAACTTTTCACTTACTTATCCAAGAGTCTAACACTAAAAGAATTGCAAAGGGTTTCAGTGGCATTTACCTCAAATAATATAATACTGTATATTATGCAATAATATACAATAGAAATCATAATATAATAATCAGTAAAGAGAAAGAAGTTACTGTATCTCCCATGCCTTAGACCAGGGGTAGGCAACCTTTCCCCTTTAAGGGCCGGGGGACTTCAGCTCCCAGAATCCCAGGAGCTATTGGCCAACATGGCTGAGGCTTCTGGGAGCTGAAGTCCCTCGGCTCTTAAAGGGGAAAGGTTGCCTACCCCTGCCCTAGACAGACTCCAAACAATCTGCTTTCGTACAGGCCCACAAAGTGGCACTTGCCTTTCAGCCTTAAAGGCCTTTATGAAAGAGCCCCATCAATACTGTGTAATAATGGGGAAGTGTGTATGCGTGCCTTCTAGTCAACTGTCAACTTATAATGACCCCATGAGTTTCATAGGATTTTCTTAGACAAAGAATACTCAAGAGGTGGTCTTGCCATTTCATTCATCTGAAATATAGCCTACAGTACCTGATATTTGTTAGCAGTCTCCCATCCAAGTGCTAAGCAGGGCTGACCCTGCTTAGCTTCCAAGATCAGACATGATCTAGTGCTTTTAGGGCAATGGTTCTCAAAACATTTCCCCTTGGGGCCCCTCTTTACATCTGAATGCTCATATCGGGGGGAGGGGGAGGCTTCCCACACAATAATGTATATGAATAAAAATATTTTGGGTTTTTGTGTGCGTATTCTCCTTAACACATTTATGTCTACTTATATTTTTCCATTTTAAAAGGAAATAACATGGTTCAAATTAGAATATTTTTATTTCAATAAATTCAATACCCAGCACACAATGTTTATACTTGATGTGAGGCATGTGCTTGTTTCTGAGCACAAAGTTTACTAAAACGAGTAATATAAGAACAACTCTCAGTTCTTTGGTGATGTCAAGTCTTGCATAATATTTACTCTTCATAGCAGCTACAGCTGAGAATCCACTTTCACAAAGATAATTAGTGGTAAATAGTATGCATTCTTTCATAGCCAACATTTTCACTTTATGTTGGGTATTCTTGTTAGACAGTATGAAAGAGAAGAGTAATCTAAGATAAGATCTCTCAGATGTGCTAGAATAGATTGGTATGTGCAGGGAGTTTATGGAAAGTCATGAAATAAAGCACTGTCCCATGTGTAATATGAACAATATAGAGTTTGTAAGGTACTTCCAAATGCTGCTGATGCTGCACCAAGGACTACAAAGAAAACCATCCCAGTTAAGGTGACACCATTCCAGTTTCTCTCACTGAATCTGGCCAATTATTTGTACAGAGCAGGGAAAAGTCAAAATGAATGCTTAGGACTGATCCCTCCCTCCCTCCCTCCCCTTTTCCCATACCTGGAACTGGGAAAAAGAAGATAGGAAGCAGAATGGTACAGAGCTCTGCAAAGGCAAAATCCACACTAATGATATAAGTGACTGATTTTCTCTGACAAGTTGGGAGTCTAAAACAGAGGGGGGAGGAGAAGCAGAAGCAGACAAAGATTAAAAAGGGGGCACCGTCACATGTCTCCAATTTTAATATAATTTGTGTTTGGTTCATGATGGCCCAAAAAGCACCAGAATAGTTTTTCACCCAAGAATAAAATACCAAAAATCTCAAGATACCTTACTCCCTAAACATAATTCAGCCTTATTAGGAAATCTAGGTTTTTCAGAAGAATATTTCTATTTGTTATAAAATATGTTCCTTGCTCCATTGAGCAGTCACCACCTCCTGCTCCCCTACTCCAGTTCTTCCAAATTCATCCGATTCCAAAAGAATAGAAAGAAAAGGGTTAGCTTGGAGGGGACAGCGAACTTTGCTCCAGCCCTCTCCCAAACTGATACAACATAGACACACAAGCCCAGCAGACTCCCTACTACACCCTGACACTGTCTTCTCTCATTCATTGCCATGCAGTCTGAATGCTGAAAAACCTTTCCAAGCACCTCTCCTCTCTGAGGTTGGCACCCCCCCTTGAGATACTGTCACACTGGGGGGGGGAGGTTTAACCCCCCAATTGAGAACCTAGGCTTTGGGGTATATCATCTTAATATACAATAGCATATCCTCCAATATTTCACATTTGAAAACCAGGACGCATGTGGCCAAGCAACATCAGAACATACTCAAGACAGCAGAAATTAACAATGAGGAAATCCACACAAACTAGGAGAGGCTGTAGCAGTTTGCTTTTGACTATGGGGAAAATTCTGCCCTGTTACCCAAAATGCTGGGGTCCTGGGAGGTGTTGGGAAACAAGCCTAATTTGGGGGAATTTATAATTAGCTCAAATATGCAAGTGAAGCGCCCAACTTCGCTTCGGAAATCTTATCCAAGTGTATACCAGAGGTATAAGAATTCTGGCAGGGAATGACACTGAAACGGACCAAACTCCAATTAAAGTCTGAAATATTTATTAACACAATAAACAAACATCCAAATACAGCACACACACATTCGAAGAATAAGCGGGAAAGAGCGTGAGCGGGGAAGGCGGAGAGGGAAACCAGGATAGAGAGGGATATACTTATGCCCAAGAGACTCCTCAGGACTTCTGGCAGCGAATGCAGATGGGTTCCATGGAAGGGGCACGACCAGCAAGAGAGGGGGTTGCGGGAACTATCTCAGAGCGCAGACCGACAGAGATTCAGCATGCACTTCCAAGGTAGCACGACGTCTGCTAAAATCCAGGGGTTCTTATAGGGAAATTCTGCCTTCTGGCCATGAGTCAAACAATAGGTGGACAAAGGCTTGATGGGTTTACCATTGTTTACCTAAGTCTGAGCATAGCCTAAACAATGCATTTGGCTTCAAAACTATCAAGGAAAGGAAGCTAGAGAAAGGGGTGCAATCAAATCTGATCACTGTCCCATTAAGTGTGAGACAGAGGGCCTTTACAGACTGCCAGAAATAGTGCAAATTGAGGCCACTTTAACTGTCCTGACTCAGTGCTAGGGAACCATGGGAATTGTATTTTTTTTAAGGACATTGAGCCTTCTCTGTCAGAGAGCTCTGGTGCCACAATAAACTAGTTCCCATGATTCCTTAGCACTGAGCCAGGACAGTTAAAGTGGCCTCAATTTGCATTATTTCTGGCAGTCTGTAAAGGCCCTAAGACAAACACCATTGTGTATCTTTTCCAGTATAATGGGATATTCCCAAGGGCAACTCCCAAACCTGCCTGTCCAGGAAATCTTTAGTGGTCTTGAGCAACTTCAGCATTGCTTACCTGACCTTATATTTAGGAGATTATGGCTGCCATCTCCCAAGGGTCAGGCTGGGGTCATAGGGAACTCCACATGGCTAAAATATACGCTAACAGAGGGCACCCACAATAGTATTAAGGAGGAGAATGAATAGCTCAATAGGAAGCAGCAAGAGGGCTTCAGGTAATGTTTTAAAAGCCAGGTGTATAGCGGTCCCAAACCAAAGAATTCCAGGCTGCAGATTGCAAACTAGTTTATAACAGCAAAGGAAAATCGACTTTCACCCAAAGACATGCTCACACATATACAACAACTAACAATGTAAAGGTGGTAGCCGATAGTGATTTCAGAGGGTTTAGCAGAGGGCGATACTTTACTGGATTCAGGCATGGAGCTCTGATCAGGGGAGCAGTGAATGAGTCTGGATCGGCACACAGCCTGGACCCGGGTGGGCCTGTGTGTTGAGAGGAGTCAAGGGAGAAATGGACAGAGAACTCAACTAAGACTGAATTGGGACTGCCCCATATGGGCATATTTATAGGAGTAGTTTACTACGCCATGTTTATGGGGTAAATAATATAGGGTAGTTTTTCAGGAGCTTGAATGGATTTTTCCAGGTTGAAGAATGGCCTGAGGTGTGTGGAAATGGCAGGACAATCAATTCAGATGTCTCACACAAAGAGGTGTCACCTCCAGAGGGAAGTGCCTTTTGATTCCCAACCTTTTGGCAAGTACCTGGTGTATTGCCCACCATCATACTCCTGTGTGAAGGGATTATACAGATTCCAGCTTCAAAGGACCTACCCTGTCCATGTGTACTAGGAAAGCCTACCGAATCTGTGAAGTCGAAGGCCTTCACGGCCGGCATCCAGAGTTTCTTGTGGGTTTTTCGGGCAAATTAATTGCAAATTATAGCAAAATGTAGGACATTCAAGAAAAATGTAAGGGATGCCCAAATAAAAGCTCAAAACACTCATAGAAATGTAAATGTCATGCTTCTTTGCCATGCTTCAAATAGAGGGCATTTTGGAATTACTCCTGGAGAGAAGGCTGAAATGGAGGACAAGTCCTGGAAAAAGAGGATGGGTCTGGTCACCTTAAATGTAGGATATTCAGGAAAAATATAGGACATGGCCAAAGAAATGCTAAAATACTCCTAGACACGTAAATGTCATTCTTAATAGTCCTGCTCCACATGGAGAACATGTGCGAATTCCTCCTGGACAGAAGGTTGAAATGGAGGACATGACCAAAGAAAAGCTCAAAACGCTCCTATCAATATCAATTCATGCTCCTTAGTGATGCTCCAAATGGAGGGCATTTTGAAGATCCTACTGTTCAGAAGGTGGAAATGGAGGACATGACCAAAGAAAGGCTCAAAACATTCATAAAAATATCAATGCATACTTCATAGTCATGCTCCAAATGGGAGGACATTTTGGAATTCCTCCTGGACAGAAAGTGGAAATGGAGGACATGCCCAAATCAAAGCTCAAAACACTCATAGAAATCCTAGAAATCTAAATCTAAATTCATGTCTCTTGGCCATGCTCCAAATGGAAGACATTTTGGAATTCCTCCTGGACAGATGGTTGAATGGCCAAAGACAGCTCAAAGCATTCATATAAATTTTAAGCATCAATGCCTGCTCCTTAGTGATGCTCCTAATGGGAAGACATTTTGGGAGTCCTCCTACTGGAGAGAAGGCTGTAAATGGAGGAACATTCGCAAATCAAAGCTCCAGACATTTATATAAATTTAAATATAAATGCATGCTTCTTGGCTGTGCTCCAAATGGAGGGTGTTTGGGAATTCCTCCTGGACAGAAGGTGGAAATGGAGGACATGACCAAAGAAAAGCTGAAAACACTCATAGAAACACCAATGCCTTCTTCTTGGCCATGCTCCCAATGAGAAGACATTTTGGGACAAGGCGGAAATGGAGGGACATGGCCAAAGACAAGCTCAAAGCACTCATATAAATTTAAGTATCAATGCCTGCTTCTTGGCCATGCTCCAAATGGAAGGTGTTTGGCAATTCCACCTGGAGAGAAAGTGGAAATGGAGGACATGACCAAAGACAAGCTGAAAACACTCATAGAAATATCAATGCCTGCTTCTTGGCCATGCTCCAAATGGAGGACATTTTGGGAGTCCTCCTGGAGAGAAAGTGGAAAAGGAAGAACATGACCAAAGACAAGCTGAAAACACTCATAGAAATATCAATGCCTGCTTCTTTGTGGTGCTCCCAATGGGAAGACATTTTGGGAGTCCTCCTTCTGAGGGGGGGGGAGGCTGTAAATGGAGGGCCATGGGCAAAGCAAGACAAGCTCCAAGCCCTCCTCTGAGGCTCAGGGCCTGTTCCTTGGGGATGGAGGGGGGGCTTTGGGGTGTCCTCTTCATCCTCCTCCTCCTGGAGGGGTCCTCTCCTGCCCAGAGGGGGCGCCTGCCTTGCCATGCCTTGCCTTGCCTTGCCAGAAGAAGAGGCAGCCGAGGAAGAGGAGGAGGAGGAAGAGGAGGAGGAGGTCACAGCTGCTCAAGGTCACTGCTGCCGCCGCCGCCTCCTCTTCCCTCGCCTCCCGCCCAGGAGATGATGCGCCGGACTTGAACTCGGTGCTCCCTCCTCGGGGAGACAGAGGCAGAGGCAGAGCATCCCCGCCGCCGCAAGGTACCAACCCCTGGACCACAGGCCTCTGATGGAAACAGGCCAGGGATGGAGGGAAAGGGAGGGAGGGAGGGAAAGAGAAGGAGAGGCCAGGCGGTTTTGGTTTTGGTTTTGGTTTAGGTTTTGACGCGGCGGAGAAGATGGCCCTGGCGTCGTGGCTTGGAGCGGGGGGGCCCGGCACGTCCTCCTTTCCCAGGGCCTGTCCTACATCCCAGCCTTCTTGCCCAGGAGGGATGCCCAAAGGTCCTCCATTTGGAGCATCACGAAGAGAGAGGCATGCCTGCCTCTGTATTGATCGGGTGGATGGATGCCAGTGGGTCTGGAGGCTTTCCTTTGGTCATGCCGGACATTTCTTCCACTTTCTCCCCAGGAGGAATTCCAAAATGCCTTCCATTTTGGAGCGTGACCAAGAAGCAGGGCTTTCTATGGACCGGAGTCTCTCTTTGTGTGTGTTTGGCTTTGGTTTTTGCCATGCCCGACATTTCCACTTTTTAGGAATCTCCTCTCCCCACCGACAACCATCTCTCTTGTTGTAGATGGTGCATCTTTCTTTGTTGTGGTTGTTGTGGTTGCGTGCCTTCTTAGCAAGATTGTTCGGGGGAGGGGGTTGCCATTGCCATCCTCTGAGGCTGAGAGAGTGTGACTCACCCAAGGTCACCCAGTGGGTTGACATCTCCGCTGCAGAAATATGAAGAAATGCTGTACACTGTAAACAAATAATGCGGGTTGACCCTGAGTACAGTCGACCCTACTCCATGTCCACGGATTTTATTTGATTTGATTTGATTTTATATCCAAGAATCCACGTCTTGAAATATATATATTCAATTGAGGCTTGCTTCTTGGAAGAGATAGATATAGATATAGACTAGATATAGATATAGTCCCATTAGAGGCAATGGCATAATAGAATGGGCTCCCTTATATAAAATGGGGAAATTAAGGCTTAGCTTCTTGGAAAAGAGAGAGAGAGAAATGCTTCAAATCTCTTTCTCTCTCTTCCAAGAAGCCAAGCTTTAATTTCCTCATTTTATATAAGGCAGGTCATTTTATTATGCCATTGTCTCTAATGGGACTCTAGCATTTGAACATCCCAAATCTAGCATATGAGCATCCCATAGGATGGATGGGGTTTGGGTATCCAGGGGGGGGTGTCTGTGTGTGTGTCCTGGAAGCAAAGGCCCTGAAGGTAGGACTCCTCTGGAAAGAGGAGGAGAGGCTTCCCTGGGTCCAAGGAGGGATGGAGGACAGGATGCCCGGTTCCTACGTGACGCTGAGCACGATGTGGCTGGTCCTGGCTGGCCCACATTTGGTTCACAAACCTGGCTTTGCCTCTCTGGTTAAGCTCCCCCCATTCTCTGTGGTTGTCCTTTTAAATGTGTACCTTAGCATCAGGTCTGCAGGGTGACCAGACACGTCCTCCTTTTCCAGGGCATGCCCTACATTCCAGCCTTCTGTCCAGGGGGAATCCCAAAATGTCCTCCGTTTAGAGCATCACTAAGGGGGGTTGCAGACTGCCAGAAATAGTGCAAATTGAGTCCACTTTTAGGGTTAGGGTTAGGGAATCATGGGAACTGTAGTTTATTGTGGCACCAGAGCTCTCTGACAGAGAAGGCTCAATGTCTCAGAAAAAAAACCAATTCCCATGATTCCTTAGCACTAACCCTAACCCTAAAAGTGGACTCAATTTGCACTATTTCTGGCAGTCTGCAGCCCCCCTAAGAAACATGCACTGATATCTCTATGAATGTTTTGTGCCTCTTATTTTGTCATGTCATACGTTTAAACCTCATGTCCAGGAGGAATTCCAAAATGTCCTCCGTGTAGAACACCACTAAGAAGCATACATTAATATTTCTTATGAGAGCTTTGAGCCTTTGTTTTGTCAGGTCCTTCATTCCCGCCTTCTGTCCAGGAGGATTTCCAAAAAGTCCTCCATTTGAAGCATCATTAAGAAGCATGGATTTAAATTTCTATATGAATGCTTTTGGCTTTTATTTTGCCATGTCCTCCATTTCAACCTTCTGTCCAGGAGGAATTCCAAAATGTCCTCTATTGGAGCATGACTATGAAACATGCACTGGTATTTCTGTGAGTGTTTTGAGCTTTTCTTTGGTCATGTCCTCCATTTCAACCTTCTGACCAGGAGGAATTCCAGAAGGTCCTCCCATTTGGAGCATCACGAGTGTTGATATTGATACGAGTGTTCTTAGCTTTTCTTTGGTCACGTCGTTGTACATTGTTCCTAAATATCCCACATTTTGCAGTGCTTTGTCCTCCTTTGCTGCCAGGACATCTGGTCACCCTGCATGTATCCTCCTTTGTCCCTGTTGGCACAGGTGGCACAGGTTGTGTAGAGGAATGTCTGGCTCCCAAAGCCCCTGCCCACCCTCCTTTTCCACATCCTTTTCTTTCCACTTCAGTTCCAGGATTAACCTTCTGGGCCAAACTCTCCAGGAAACATCTGCATCCCTTTGGCCCTGGGTGCACACATTGGTGGTACGCAGGTCTGATTTAGGTATCCACCTGGTGACCTGCTACTGGTATTTGGATAGTACAGTGGCATCACTGGGGTTGGCACCAACCGGTACGATAACTCATGGTGTCACACACCTACATACCTCCTTGACCTCCTCCCATATCACATCATACAGAATCCTTGGGAATGTTTTTTGAATTCAGGTTACTCATAAATTGTGATTCCTGTACATCACTGTATGTAATGGTAATACAGTGGGTCCTTGGTATCCGCTGGGGTTTGGTTCCAAGACATCCCTATGGATACCAAAATCAATGGACGCTCAAATCCCATTAAATGCAAAGGCATAATAACATGGTGTCTCCTACACAAAATGGCAAAATCAAGGTTTGATTTTTCATATATATATATATATATATATATATATATATCAAGATACGGATGCTTGAATCCATGAATAAATAATTTGTAGATAAGGAGGGCCAACTGTCGTGGTGACATAAGATAACTAGTAAAATTAAAAGTATACCTTTATATTACAGTATCATATGCACAGCCTAAATGCGTTTACATGTACATGGTTTCATGTGGCTAAAGTGAAAGTTTGGTAAGATGTGATGTTTTTAAAGCAAATTTTAAAGAGTGAGAGCCTGCGACCTGCCCAAGGTCACCCAGTGAGTTTCATGGCTGAGCGGAGAATCAAACCCTATGGCATAGTCCAACACTCAAACCATGATGCTACACTGGCTCCCAGATTCACCTTAGTGTCACTGTAGAGAATCCATTGCCCCAATATTCAGTTGTTGTTTTTCCTCTCTTGCTTATGCATGGAACAGAGCAAAATTTCATAGCTCTCTCTTTCTTTGTCTAGTCTTTTTTATTTCCTGTCTCTCCCTCCTCTTCGGTGGTTTCTTTCTGCCTGAGTTTTTGCTTTACTGCCTTGTGATGCCCTTGTATACCAACCAGTGTTCAATACAACTGACATTCTCAAGTAAATACAAACTGGAAAGGCCCAGGATCTCATGATCTTTCCTCCTGTTTTGACTTTAGGGTTCTTTCTAGTGCACATGTGAGCCGTCACAATGCCTTCAAACTTTTCAAAGTTGGCACTTTAATTTTTCCTCTGGTGGCTGGAATAGCCTCCTCCATTTTGTGCAGTACATTCAGTCATGTCCAGTCAGATGCCTTTCAGAAAGGATTAGCCTCCTTCATGCCCCATTGCTGAGATAAAGGTTGGCACTTACTGTCCTTTTCCTTGCCCAGTTCCTACCTTTGCAAATTTCACCTTATTGTTTAGGGAAATTACCACTGGCAATCATGTTTTTGTTAACTGCTTTTGAATTGGCTTCAACTCATAGTGACCCCGTGAGTGAGACGCCTCCAAGCCCCCTGTCCTCTGCTCAAGTCCTACAGGCTCAGGGCCATGGCCTCCTTGGTGGCATCTATTCATCTAGTATGCAACCTTCTCTCTTTCTGCGACTCTCCCTCTTTCCTAGGATTATTGTCTTTTCTAGTGAGTTGTGTCTTCTCATTATGTGGCCATCATATGAGAGCCTCAACTTAATAATATTGGCTTCCAATGAGAATTCAGTCTTGATCTTTTCTAGGACCCATTTGTTTAATTTCTGGGCTGTCCATGGTATCATCAGCACTCTTCTCCAGCACCACATCTCAAACAAGTTGATATACTTACTGTTTTATTAATTTCCAGCTCTCACATCCTTACATGGTGATGTACAATGGTTTGGACTATCCTTACTTTAGTGTTTATCTTTGCACTTCAGGATCTTACCTGTTTCCTTCATAGTTGCCCTTCCTACTCTTAGTCTTCTTCTCGTTTCTTGACTGCAGTCTCCATTATGATCAATGATTGAACAGAGATATGGGAAATCTTGAACTATTTCGATTTTGACATTATTTTGACAATCATCATGAAGCCTAAAACCTGGTATAATGCCCATTTTGAGTTTTCCATCTTGGCATTCTGTGTAATGCCAATAAAGGTCTGTGATGTATATCTTATTGTTGTTAACTGCCCTCGAGTCAATCTTGACCCATGGTGGCCCTATGGATGAGATATCTTCAAGAGCCTCTGTCCACCATTCCTCTGCTTAATTCCTGCAACCCCTAAATACCCGTGACCTCCTTCATAGAGTGTATCCATCTGGCATGTGGTCTTCTTCTCTTCCTACTTCCCTCCATCTTCCCTAGCATTGTTGTCTTTTCCAAAGAGCTCTCTTCTCATGATGTGTTCAAAGTGTGACAGTCTCAGTTTGGTCATCTTGGCTTCCAGGGAGGTTTCCGGCTTGATCTGCTCTAAGACCCATTTGTTTGTCCTTTTGGCTGTCCATGGGATCCTCAGCAGTCTTCTCCAGCCCACATCTCAAATGAATTGATTTTCTTCTTGTCATCTTTCTTAACTGTCCAGCTCTCACATCCATACATGGTAATAGGGAATACAATGGCTTGTATGATTCTGACTTTTGTGCTGAGTTGTATATCTTTGTGTTTTAGAATATTTTCTAGTTCTTTCATAGCCACCCTCCCCATTCTTAGGGCCTTTGCAGAATGCCAGAAATAGTGCAAATTGAGTCCACTTTAATGGTTAGGGTTAGTGCTAGGGAATCATGGGAATTGTTTTTTCTGAGACATTGAGCCATCTCTGTCAGAGAGCTCTGGTGCCACAATAAAATACAGTTCCCATGATTCCCTAACCCTAACCCTTAAAGTGGACTCGATTTGCACTATTTCTGGCAGTCTGCAAAGGCCCATAGTCTTCTTCTGATTTCCTGACGGCAGTCCCCATTTCTATCAATGTTTGATCCTAGGTATGAGAATTCTTTTACTATTTCTATTTCTTCATTGTCTAGGTTAAACTTGTGAAGGTTCTCAGTGGTCATTATTTTTGTTTTCTTTATGCCTTTACACTTTCTTTTTTGATCTTCCTTAGTAGGTGTTCCAGGTCTGTGAGGTTTTCTGCTAGTATTATGGTGTCATCTGCATATCTCAGATTGTTGATATTCTTTCCTCCTATTTTCACTCCTCCTTCTTCTGTATCCAAGCCTGCTTTTCTTATAATATGTTCTGCATACAAGTTGAACTGATAGGGTGAAAGGATACAGCCTTGTCTGACTCCTTTGCCAATTGGGAACCATTCTGTTTCTCCATGTTCTGTTCTGACAGTAGCCTCTTGTCCTGAGTACAGGTTCCTCATCAGGACTATCAGACATGCTTCACTCCCATATCTTTAAGGGCATCCCATAACATTTCATGATCTATGCAGTCAAAGGCTTTGCTATAGTCTATAAAGCACATGCTGATTTTCTTTTGGAATTTCCTGGTGTGCTCCATTAACCATTGTATGTTTGTAATGTGGTCCCTAGTGCCTCTTCCTTTCCTGAACCCTGCTTGGACCTCTGGGATTTCTCTCTCCATGTATGGTTGGAGTATATGTTGCAGAATTTTGAGCATAATTTTGCTTGCACGGTGTAGATATAGATGTATATCTAGCTGCTTTTTTAGACTTAATCAGTATGGAGTTCAGATAGACCAGTAGTGATCCACATGGTATAGTATTTACATTCTCTCTGTTTCAGGGTATATTTCTGCTTTCTTGTATACACTCTGTTTTCCTCCCCAGCATGTTTTTTTTTTTAATTATCAACTTAACTGGACTGATTTGGTTTCCTAGTTATATTTTTATAGGCTAGTTATGTTGTTTGGATAGTTGGGAGTTAACGTTCATCAAGTAAATCAAGGAGAAAAGGGAAGAAGGGCTGCTAAGTGCTGCCAAGAAGAGACTGGTTGTCTGGCTTTTTCTGTTTACTCCTGAGTGATAAACCCTGACAATCTGTGAAAACCAACTTGCCTTGGATTAGCTCATCTGGCAGATCTCTTTATCGAGGCTGGTCCAACCCATAGGGAATCCTGCCACTCACATTGCCCTTGTTCTGCCAATTCTCTTTTTTAGATTGAGTGTCTGGGTGTCCAGGTGACCCCTTTGTGTGGACAAGTTTGTGTGTTAGCTTTGAATTGTTTATGGTAAGTGTGACCATCCCTTGATTCAGGGTGAAAGAAGACAGTGTGATTCAGAGTTAACAAAATGACAAGACCTTTAATGTGATTTATTATGTCCTGTAGAACAGTAAATGCTTTACCAAGTTTCAGTACTTAGTTCCAATTATACAATGATATTCAACCTGAGTTATGTCAGACCTTGTCCCTCAATCAATTCAGGCAACCAGTATACATTCACTCCCCACTGACTTGTCCAAGTGTTTCATCCAGCTCTCAACTTTATCTCAGTTCCCTCAGACTCACACTCCTGCTTTTTATACTTTCTGATCCCCCACAGCCCCTCACCGTCACAGTCTCTTTGAACCATGATGGCTGTCTTGAAGCTCATCTCTGTCAGACATATATAAGAGGTTCTGACCTGGTTCCACTTACCTGTCTTGGAGTGCTGGTGGTGACCACAGCTACTTCACAATCCAAGGATATTAAAAGAACTGGCAAATGTAATCTCAAAGCTACTGGCAATAATGTTTGAGAATTCCTGGAGAATAGAAGTAGTCCCAGTGGATTGGAGGAGGGCAAATGTTACCCCCATCTTCAAAAAGGGAAAAAAAGAGGACCTCAACAATTGCGCCCAGTCAGTCTGACACAAATACCAGGAAAGATTCTAGAGCAGATTATTAAACAGAGTCTGTAAGCATTTAGAAAGGAATGCCATAATTGCAAAATGTCAACATGAGTTTCTCAAAAACAAGTCATGCTAGACTAATCTTATCTCCATTTTTGATTAAATTACCAGCTTGGTTGATGAAGGGAATGCTGTGGATGTAGCATATCTTGATTTCAGTAAGGCCTTCAACAAGACATTATATTCTGGCAAAAAAAGGTAAAGGTATTCCCCGTTGACAAGGTTGTCAAGTCGTGTCCAACCATAAAGGGCGCTCATATCTGTTACTAAGCTGAAGAGCCAGCATTGTCAGAGATTGCTCTGTGATCATGTGGCCAGCAGGATTGCACAGAATGCTGTTTACCTTCCCACTGAAGTGGTACCTATTTATCTACTTGCATTTGAATGCTAGGTTGGGAGAAGCTGGGATTAATGACAGGAGCTCACCCCATCATGCAGCACCCAGGCCTTGAACTGTCAGCCTGCTGATCTTGCAGTCAACAGAGTCAGCATCTCAACAGAGTCAGCGTCTTGACCACTTGAGCCACTGCATCCCCTATTCTGGAAAACAAGCTAGTAACATTTGGGCTAGACAATGCAATTGCTAGGTATTTTGTAATTGGTTGAATGGCTGAACCCAAAGGGTGCTCAGTAATGGCTCCTCTTCATCCTGGAGAGAAGTGACCAGTGGGATTCCACAGAATGCTGTTCTGGACTCATCTTTATCAGTGACTTGGATAAAGGGCTAGAAGGCATGCTCATCAAATTTGCAGATGACACCAAATTAGGAGGAGTAGCTAATACCGCAGAGGACAAGATCAAAATATAAAATGATCGTAATAGATTAGAAAGCTTGGCCCCTGCGCCATTTCCCCCCCTCCCGGCCCCCTGGCAACAAAGGTTGCCGACCCCTGCCCTAAGCGGTTTACAAGCTAATTGCCGCCAACAAGCTGGGTACTCATTTTAGCGACCTCGGAAGGAAGGAAGCCTGAGTTGAGCCTGAGCCTCTGACTGGGACTGAACTCACTTTGTGAGTGAGTGGCTGCAGTACAGGCATTTAACCACTGCACCACCAGGGCTCTGTGTCCAGTTCTGGGCACCCCATTCAATAAGGATTTTGACAAGCTGGAGTATGTCTAGAGGAGGGCAACCAAAATGATGAAGCGTCTGGAAACTATGCCTTATGAGGAGCAACTTAGGGACTTGGGTATGTTTAGCCTTGAGAAGAAACAGTGAAGAGGTGATATGATAGCCCTGTTTGAATATTTAAAGGGATGTCATATTGAGGGTGGAGCAAACTTGTTTTCTGCTGCCCCAGAGAACAGGACCCGGAACAATGGATTCAAACTAAGGAAAAGAGATTCCACCTCAACATTAGGAGGAACTTCCTGACAGTAAGGGCTGTTTGACAGTGGAACATAGTCCCTCGGAGTGTGGTGGAGTCTCTTCTTTGGAGGTCTTTAAACAGGCTGGATGGCCACCTGTCAGGGGTGCTTTGATTGTGAGTTCCTGTATAGCAGGAGGTTGGACTTGGATGGCCCTTGGGGTTTCTTCCAGCTCTGTGATCCTATGACATGGCCTTAGTTTCCAGCCTAATTTTACATAGCCTAGTTTGTTCCTTTGTTATTATAGCTTTTTTAAAGTAGGGGGCAGCAACTCATGGCCTTCAAGATGTTAATGGATTGCATTTTTCATCATTCCCCACCTTTAGATGTGTTGGCTAGAGCTGGTGGGAATTGCAGTCTAACATCATCTGCAGGACCACACATTGCCCATCCCAGCTTAAAACTTTTGAGTTGATCTGGATACCCTGCAAATGCCAGATCTTCCTAATGTATTGTAGGCACATAATTCCTTGAAATGTAGTGGGTTTGTGCAGATGGTGAGCTTTCAGGACCCAGTCAGAAGCCAAAACTAAAATTTTAATGTGCTTTGGTAGAACCTCAGACAAACCTTTATTGTGCAAAACTTTCACTGTTAAAATTAATAATTGAAGCTAGATAAATTTTGCAGCATGGAAGCTGGATTTTGAATTGTGAAACCCACAATAGTGTTCTTTGTCTTTTTTTTTCTTCATTTGTAGTATTGGGAGAATTAGAAAAGTATGCCTGTCTGCCCTAAAATAAATAAATAAAATCTGCATAATTGTATTGCTACAAGATTGAGGAGAAAAAAAACAAAACAAAAATTGCTCATTTTTTCTTGTATGTAGCTTTGTAAATTAGATTTTCTATCAATTATTATCCATTTCTATCAATAATTATCTGATTATTTCCACTTGTCATTGCCTTACTAATTTTTGTCTCTGTTTAAAAGAAGAATAGAAAGTGGTTCTTTAAAATTTGTTTAAAATAAATGCTTTTCTCACCTGCATTTCAGAAAGGAGGCCAGCATTGCTCTACACTCCCTTAGGGAAGGCAAGGGGGATGAAAGCTAGGCACACGCAACCAACACTTTGAGATGGTAACTAAAGGGCCACCTAGCTCTCTTCACTCCCTGGTTGCCTGGTGCCTGGGCACTCTCCGCTGCAACTTTAGGACTTCCCTGACATTGGCTGTCAGCTAGCACTCAAAGCATGGTTGAAATGTGTCCACCTTTGCTTCTATCCCAGGGGTCGGCAACCTTTCTTGCCGGGGGGGCGGGGGGGGGAAATGGCGCAGAGGCCGGGCAGGTGGGCCTGTGCTTGCCCGTGTGCACGCATGCGCACGACGCCCACCGTTGTGCACATGCATGCACGCGTGGGGGGCTCCATTTTGGAAGGCCCCACCACGGCTGTGCCGTGCGAATTCGCACGGCGCAGGTGCGGTGGGGCCTTCCCTGGGCCTTGGAAAGGCCCCACTGTGGCTGCGCCGTGCCTTTCCAAGGCCCACAGAAGGCCCCACCGTGGCTGCACCGTGCAAATTCGCATGGCGCAGCAGCAGTGGGGCCTTTCCAAGGCCCAGGGAAGCCCCCACCATGCCTGCACCGTGCAAATTTGCACGGTGCAGCCGTGGTGGAGCCTTTCCAAGGCCTAGGGAAGGCCCCACTGCGGCTGCGCCATGCGAATTAGCATGGCGCAGCCACGGAGAGGCCTTCCAAAATGGCACCCACTGCTGTGCGCATGCGTATGGGAGCGTGGGCGCCATTTCGGTGTCCAAAATGGTGCCTGCGCTTGCTCACGCATGCACATGGCAGTGGGCGCCGTTTTGGACGCCAAAATGGTGCCGGCGCGCGCAGGGTGCCGGCAGCGGCGGCAGGACCAGCCAAGGGCCGGTCCTAAGGCCTCGGCCCATGGGCTGTAGATTGCCGACCCCTGTTCTACCCCCTTGTCTTCCATTTTGGTAAGGCAAAGTGAGAGTGAAGCTATCTTCTTGGCCACATAAAACCCTGGTTGCAGCTTCTTGTCCTTGCTCTGTTCTGAGGGAAAGTGGCTTTCGGAAAGGTCATAGAATCATAGAGTTGGAAGAGACCTCAAGGGCCATCCAGTCAAATCTCCTGACATGCAGGAACACAGAATCAAAGCATCTGTTTAAAAACCTCCAAAGAAGGAGACTCCACCACTCTTGGGGGAGTGTGTTCCACTGTCAACTAGCGTTTACTGTCAGGAAGTTCTTCCTAATGTTGAGATGGGATCTCTTTTCCTGGAGCTTACATCCATTGTTCTGTGTCCTAATCTGTGGAGCAGCAGAAAACAAGCTTGATCCATCTTCAGTATGACACCCCTTCAAATACTTAAAGAGGGCTATCGTATCACCTCTTAATCTTCTCTTCTCCAGGCTAAACATACCCAGCTAAGTCTCTCCTCATAAGGCATAGTTTTCCAGACCTTTCACCATTTTGGTTACCCTCCTGTGGACACGCTCCAGCTTCTCAACATCCTTTTTGAATTCTGGTGTCCGGGACTAGACACAGTATTGCAGATGAGGCCTGACCAAAGCAGAATAGAGTGGTAATATTACTTCCCTTGATCTGAGGGAAGATGACTGAGGAATGACTGAGGAAATTCTGCAAGCTAGACTGGGAAT
Organism: Phrynosoma blainvillii; assembly: GCA_026167975.1. NCBI lineage: Eukaryota > Metazoa > Chordata > Lepidosauria > Squamata > Phrynosomatidae > Phrynosoma > Phrynosoma blainvillii. Next base: position 54,474,067 of record JANUYF010000002.1, on the reverse strand, counting down.
TTAGCAAGCCAGATTAAATTTTTGGGCCTGGGCTCAGAATTACTCTGTTTTCAGTTCTGAATATTTAAATTACCAGCATACTATGAAGAAACAGAAAAAGAATACATTTTTTAAAATGATTGAAATCTCTATAGTTTCCCCCCCCCCCTTTTCCTTTATCTTTTTCTTTTTTTACTCAAGTGTATAGACTCATGGCCTTTAAACCTTACAGAGTTTATTTTTGAGTAGGGATTTATTAGATTGCACTACATAAGGTTCACCTGATTAATGATATCCCAGTAATATATCATGTGGAAGCACTAATTGACAATGCTTGATTAACTTTGATATTAAGTAGGCAAGAGCAGAGCTATTCGTAATGATTGTCTCTGGGCCAGGGCCAGTCCGCAAGTGGTTAGCTGCCTATCTGTGGTGACTTTCCAGGAAAGAAAGAAACCTTTATGGCCAACAGGCACAAATATGGTACCAGTCCCTGACAATTGGATTTGGGGGGAGGGAGAATTCTGGTCTCCCACATCAGATAGCCTGAGCAAAACTGGGCTCCTGCTTTTATTGAACAAAATATATGATGCCCCGATCCATTAGCTCAGAATTCAGTGCTTCCCGCCCACATAATTAAGGAGAAAAGATTTATATTCCCAGTTGTGGGAGATATTGTACTTCTGGTGGTATATCTAGTGTGAGTTAATAAGATGTAAAATATATCTGGGGAGGAAAACTGAGGATAGATAGGAATGAGAGGATCTCTGAATCTATCTTATCGGAGGAGCAATTGTGGTTCACTAGTTGCAAATGACTGTAACTCTAGAATATAGTTCAATTGAAGCCTTCTAAATTTATTAATCCAGTCGTATTGATCCTAATCATGAAAGAGACTGCAGAGGGTTGTTCTGGTAACTAATTAAATAGACTTCATTATGGCTAGGGTCAGGGTTTCCTTTTGCTTCCAGTTCTGCATTTTACCTGGCAGAAAAAGGTAAAGCTCTTATGCCACCCATAAGATATTCCTACTTGTTGTGTGAACAGGTAAGGGATTCATGCCAGGTGTGTCAGGGGTTATGAGAATTGTTAGTTGCATGAATAAACTCATCTGAAAAAATCTCCATGCACAAGCATCCTGTGATTGAGACATTTTTGATGCAGTGGCTTTACTGGCGTGAAGACAATGCCAGGGGATCTGGAGAGCATAATTAAATTTCAGAAGAATCATGACTCCCTCCTCTAGTTCTCTGATTTGCAAGTTGTTAAAGTTGTCACTTTAAAAAGAAAAACAGTGTGTAGAAAGTTGTCAGACAAACAGCAGGCAGGAGCATCCTTTCAATTGAAGCTTTCTAAATTTATTACCGTAATCCAGTCGTATTGATCCTAATTTTGAAAGAGACTGCATAGGGTTTTTTTCTCCAACCCACAATTTCTGTTATTGATACATCTCATGCTAGCCTAAATGGGAGGGGGATGCTGAGGGGGGATGTCCTCTAGGAGATCATTTAAAATATTAAAATATACTGAAAGCACTATACAAACCTTAAAATATGAGTTGCACAGCATCGTAAGGTCAAAAGCGTGATGCCCCAAAATGTGTAAGTTGTTAAAAACAGGATATAGAAAGTTGTCAGATAAACAGCAGGCAGGAGCATCCTTTTCCATTTTTACCTGTCACTGAAAGAAGAGCAGGGATGGGGCCATCCTGGCCTCTCTGGGGAGGATGTTTTAAACTCTGGGAGCAGCCACTGAGAAGGCCCTCTCTCTTGTTCCTACCAACTGAGAATGAGAGGATGGTGGGACAGGTTTTACCCTTGGAAATTATGACATCCTTTGGGCATAGCTTTGGCCTCTATTGAAGCAAGCGGGCATAGGAGAATTCCTGTCTCCACCCAAGAGTTGTTAAGTTGGGGTAGGATCAATCTGTAAAATTTTCTCTTTATAACACCAAGTTTAATAATTACAGTCATATTTCTGGTTTAATTCTCAGGCCTAGTGAAGTGTTCCGGTTTCCACAGAAGAAAGCATGTAATGGTTTGGCTTGAAGAAGGATTTTAAATAATAATAAGAAGAATGTATCCAGTTCCTGGCTCTGTGCATGGAGTGGGAGGAGATCATGGACACCCTAGGAAACTTATCTCTTTCCTTTTTGTTTTTGGCATTACGCTCTTATGTGCTGGATTTTTGCTTTCAATGTTTTTCCTGCAGACGTGTCCAAATGGAGGCTTTGGCGACTGTAAAGGAGCTCTTAAAATCATTGGGCCCTTGCTTGCTGTTGTTGGACTAGTTTGCATAATTCTGGCACAGTCAAGAGCCAAAGGCTACCTCCAAGATGTGCAGTTGCATGATGACCAAGTCTATGGTTTTGTTTTTTGCCGAGGAAACTGCCAGTTTGCTCAGTTCCTTGTTTTTGGCTTTTTGTTTTTAACTAGTGGGATGCTCATTAGTGTCCTTGGCATTTGGATTCCTGGCTGCAGTCCAGGATGGCGTTACCAGCACCAGTTTAACCATAGCAATACTTCCAGTGTTGAACTCCAGGACTGTGGATTTCACTCCATTCAAACGATGGGTCCTTTGATTGTGCTTATTGGATTGTGTTTCTTTGTGATAGCTCACATTAAAAAGAAACAAAACATAAATCTCATCCAAGAATCTTCTGCCCACGAAGAAGAGCAACTCAACCCTGAATCATTTCATGTTACAGTAGGTAAGTGAAAAGACCCGGACAATGATGTAACCAGTAGGCAGTTCAACAAGGGTCTCTTGGAAGGGTTTCTCCATTCTGTCCCAGCATTTGAGGGGTGGAGAAGGAGGAGGAGAAGGAGAATTGGGGGAGTTTAGGAAGAAGAAGTCAGATGAGATGGCCATAATCTAAAAACAAAGAAGACAGGCTTTTTGCCAATTATTCTTATGCATGTGTAAATTTAACTGTTTAACTAATTAGCTAAAATGCAAATCATTAACTGACTCACATGTACTTCAGTGAGAGACCGCTCTGAAAAATGCTTGCAATCTGAACAACAACAACATATAATTGGTATCTTATCTGAGAAAGGAAGAAACTGAATCTTTTGAAGATTTCTTCCCCAATAAATTTGTAAGCGATAAAGCAGGCTTCATACTGCATGTTTCCTACATGTGTGAATGTCAACAGGACTGTTTTAAGAAGTACGCTGAAAGTTTAATCCACAGGGAATTAGGACAAATCATAGCTATTTCTTTTCCTGTATCCATTTCTTATACACAAAGTATACTGTATTTTTTCATTAAAGTAACATACCTTTTACACTTTACATGTTGCTCTGAAGATTGTCTACAGAGGAGTTTGATATTAAAGCTTTTGGGTTTTCTTTGTAGGTGACACTGTAATGGTGTTCCCACCACCACCACCACCTTACTTTGCTGACTGTTCATTACAAACAGTAACTCCTAGCCTGGTGACAAATGATGTGACTTTAAGTGAAAATCCTCCACCGTACAACAGTACTTGTAGTAATTGGTAAGGCCACTTACATTTTTTTTCTTTCTAAACATTTTGTACATGGTTAATGCATATACATAGCAGTCAAATTAATCATGAAATGAGCAGTCCAGGACTGGACCTTCCAATGGCTAGTATTTTGATTTGTTTTAAGGTTTGAAAACAGCTTTGGGGGTTAGGGGATTGGATTGTTGCCATGGTGCTGGACAGGTTAAATCTCTCCTGCAGCCTCTCTACTGAAATAAGTCTCTGAAGCAACTATTAGCTATGGAAAGAGGGAAGAGAAAGGCTGGTATACTTTGCGTAGCTGTTCCTTCCCTTTCATAGATGAAGGGAATGCTGTGGATATAGTATATCTTGATTTCAGTAAGGCCTTTGACAAGGTTCCCCATGATATTCTTGCAAACAAGCTGGTAAAATGTGGGCTAGACAAAGTAACTGTTACATGGATTTGTAATTGGTTGACTGGTCGAACCCAAAGGGTCAAAGCTAACAAAATGAAATTCAACACGGAGAAATGTAAGGTACTGCACTTAGGGCAGAAAAATGAAAAGCACAGATATACGATGGGGGACACCTGGCTGAATGAGACTACGTGTGAAAGGGATCTAGGAGTCCAGGTAGACCACAAGTTGAACATGAGTCAACAGTGTGATGCAGCAGCTAAAAAGGCCAATGCAATTTTAGGCTGCATCAATAGAAGTATAGTGTCTAGATGAAGTAATAGTGCCACTCTATTCTGCTTTGGTCAGGCCTCACCTGGAATACTGTGTCCAGTTCTGGGTACCACAATTCAAAAAGGATGTGGAGAAACTGGAGCATGTCCAAAGGAGGGCAACTAAAATGGTGAAGGGTCTGGAAACCAAGCCCTATGAGGAACGACTTAGGAAGCTGGGGATGTTTAGCCTGGGGAAGAGAAGGCTGAGAGGTGATATGATAGCCGTGTTTAAATATTTGAAGGGATGTCATATTGAGCAGGGAACAAGCTTGTTTTCTGCTGCTCTAGAGACTAGGACCCAGAACAATGGGTGCAAGATCCAGGAAAAGAGATTCCACCTCAACATTAGGAGGAACTTCCTGACAGTAAGGGCGGTTCGACAGTGGAACACACTCCCTCGGAGAGTAGTGGAGTCTCCTCCTTTGGAGGACTTTAAACAGAGACTGGATGGCCATCTGTCAGAAATGCGTTAATTTTGTGTTCCTGCATGGCAGGGCGTTGGACTGGATGGCCCTGGTGGTCTCTTCCAACACTATAATTCTATGACTCTATGATTCTGTGATAGTAAAAATAGTGCCACAGCCTGATCCAGTCCTCTGTTTCTGCTTTCAAACATGTCATGTCTAGATTGGCTTCCACATTTTACAAATGAACATACACCAGAGCATCCTTGCTGAAATCAAATAGGCCTGGGTTAGCTCAGTACTTGAATTGGACACCTAGTGTAATATAGTTGTGTGCTCCTTGGAAGAACATGAATGTAATAAATAAATTCCAAAATACAGTTTATGATAAATCTGCATTTATATTCATGACTAATTATTCTTGTTAAATCCCCATGTCATGTATTTCTGGATCCATCAGAATAGAATTCACAGAACATCTGCATCCCATAGGGCAATTGGGTCCTCCTCTCCTATGATAAACATGATCATTTTGTTGTGGTTGTGGTTTTTGTGATAGGGATATCATGCATCCTTCTTGTACATCAGTGCATAGAAGGCATGTATCTGGTTTTATTTTGTTTCATGCAAAAAACACTGTGCACTTGGTACATGTCTGTATTCACCACAGATAAGGATATACATGGAGAAATTCATAGTTAAAAGCAGCCTTTGCTCTCTTTGTTGTTAACTGCCCTCGAGTCGATCTTGACTTATGGCGACCCTATAGATGAGACATCTCCAAGACCCTCTGTCCTCCACTGCTCTGCTTAATTCCTGCAACCTCTTAATACCTGTGACCTCTTTATAATAGAGTGTACCCATCTAGCCCATAGAGAAACTCTACTTGCCCATAGATAAACCATACTTGCTTATAGGGAAACATAGGGGAATACTTTCCCAACAGAAGAATACTTGCCCATAGGGGGAATACAGGAGAATACCTGTCCATAAGGATACATAGGAGAGTACTTGCCCATAGAGGAATATAGGAAGATGCTTGTCCATAAGGGTTTTGTTGTTAACTGCCCCTGAGTCCATCTCGACTTATGGCGACCCTATGGATGAGACGTCTCCAAGACCCTCTGTCCTCCACTGCTCTGCTTAATTCCTGCAACCCCTTAATACCCCTTAAGGACCTACTGAATAGAGTCCATCCATCTGGCATGTGGCCTGCCTCTCTTCCTACTTCCCTCCATCTTCCCCAGCATTATTCTTTTTTCCAAAGAGTCCTCTCTTCTCATGATGTGTCCAAAGTATGGCAGCCTCAGTTTGGTCATCTTGGTTTGTAGGAAGGTTTCTGGCTTGATCTGCTCTAGGACCCACTTGTTTGTCCTTTTGGCTGTCCATGGGATCCTCAGCACTCTTCTCCAGCACCACATTATCTCAAATGAATTTATTTTCTTCCTATCATCTTTCTTAACTGTCCAGCTCTCACATCCATACATGGTAACAGGCTTGTATGATTCTAACTTTTGAGCTGAATTGTATATGTTTGCATTTTAGAATCGTTTCTAGTTCTTTCATAGCCACCCTCCCCATTCTTAATCTTCTTCTGATTTCCTGACTGCAGTCCCCATTTCTATCAATGTTTGATCCCAGGTATGGGAATTCTTTTACTGTTTCTATTTCTCTGCCAGTTACAAAAGGGGAACCTTCACCTATCTGTGCCTGATGTATTTTTACTCCTTCAGTGTGTATAAAATTACTGTGTTTTTCTTGTGTTGTATATCATAGTGTTATTAGCCACTTCGAATGCTGTTTGCAGACAAGTGGGATATAAATTGAAGTGATAAATGAATGTTCACTGTGTGCCTTTTTTATTTTGCAGAGCACAGACTAGTAACATGTGAAGCCTGGCTGGTTGCAGAGCAAGTGAGCTGTTGTGCACCAAGTCAGAAATCGATTCACCTTCTGAGACTTTCTGCTCTCTATCTTCCTCTGAGTCATCTCCACGATATAAGGCAAACGAAACAGCTGTAAATAATGAATGTGTCTTGTCTTCTTCTCCCTGCAGCACTTAGATTATCCATTGCTATGTGCTTATCACAAGCTATGAGGAAAACCCAGAGCTGGAGCAGGATGGAAGGGAAAGAAGGTGGTTGTATCAAATAAGTGAGGGAAAGAACTAGAGGAGTTCAGGCTGAGTATAAGCTGGATGGAGAAGCCCTTGAGACTTCTTCCTTAGCAGCCAGCAAAGAGAGCAACAAGCTTCATGGGCAAGACAGCAGAAGCAGTTGCAGCAAAAACCCTGCCAAGCCAAGACTTCTGTCACTGGCAAAACAAAGACAAACTACTGTGGAAGATCTCCAGAGAGGCGTTTGTGATGGGAAAGGCCAGAAAATCTTAACACTTTTCCAGCTGACATCAAAATAATCATAATCAAAAAAAAATTAAAAGGTATACAAAGCTACTAGAATTTCTTCTCCATATGGCTGGTGTGTATGAGGGGGTATCGTAAAGTTTTAATTATCACCTTTAAAAAATTTTTGACAGAAATTTTGTTTTGATTTGTAGTTGTTAACTTATCTCTACGTAGTCACCATCCAGATTTACACATTTTCCCCAGCGTTTCTTGACCCTCTGAATACTGTTATTGTAGAAGTCTGCAGATTGCGCCTCATGAGGATTTTACACTTTAGTAACTTCTGGCGCAATCTGTCACAAAAATAAAGGACACAATGAGCTGATTTTCTCAACATCATGCACTTAGGGAGCAATGATGACAATGACAAAATTTCATCAATATGCCCTAATCACTTCCGGGTGATAATTATTACTTTACAATACCTCTTGTAAGGCACAATCTGCAGACTTCTACAATATCAGGTATTCGGAGGGTCAAGAAACACTGGGAAAAATGTGTAAATCTGGATAGTGACTGTTCAGCGATAAGTTAACAACTACAAATCAAAACAAACTTTGTCAAAAATTTTTAAAGGCGATAATTAAAACTCTACGATACCCCCTCATACACACCAGCCATGAGGAGAAGAAATTCTAGTAGTTTTGTATACCTTTTAATTTTTTTCTCCTGACAGTTGACATACGAAGAATTAAAGATCCTGAAGCCCTGAGAGTGTTGAGGTTTGTTTTGTGTTTGGATAGACCCTGATGTCCCAATGGTATATGCATTTGTAAATGTGAGATAGAAATTGATTGGACATTGTGCTAGAAGAAAAGCTGTAGCATGTATTGTATCTTTAGTATTTAATTGTTGTGGCACATAGCAAGTCTCAGCTCGCAGAAATAAGGGCCACACTATAGGTTACAGAGGGCATATACTTGCTACCCACATATTCATATATGTACTCAAATGCACATGTGCATCCATCTCCCTGATAAAGTTTGATAAAACATATACAGTGTAGTAATATACAGTGCGGTGTTTAGTTTTTCTCTGCTTCAGTTCATTAGCTGGTGCTTATATGGGGAGAGAGTCATTAAATATATCACATTTTCTTTTATCATTTGTTACTTGAGAAAGACATCATGGTGGAGGATTGAGCAACATCCATGCTTTTCTTGCAATGTTTAAGCTCTGACAATAATTCTGTCCTGCCACTATCAATAGGCTAGTGACAGACAATACAGATTTATACATTAAAAACTGTAGAGAGAATTGTGAAGAGAGAGGCAAGGATTTTTATGTCGTTTTATTGCCATTGGGAACAAACCCAAGGCCGAAAAAACCCACTTGTCTTTTAAATTCCTCAATTTCTTTCGAAAGACTTCTATCCTACTGATTCCAAAGGCAAGGGAGCATGCAGCCTTTTTTTCTATATAAATTCTTGAAAATGTTCCTCTTTTGGTGAAGTCTCTAAGGAAACCCATTCACACCACTAGCCTATCTGGCTGGTTTGTTATTTATATACTTATGAACAATTCTTTTACTTATGTGAGGAACCGTAGGTGTTCCAATGATTGTTTTACACTTTGCAGACTGCTAGAAATAGTGCAAATTGAGTCCACTTTAACTGCCCTGACTCAGTGCTAGGGAATCATGGGAACTGTAGTTTATTGTGGCACTAGAGCTCTCTGACAGAGAAGGCTCAATGTCTCAGAAAAACATAAAATTCCCATGATTCCCTAGCACTGAGCCAGGGCAGATAAAGTGGACTCAATTTGCACTATTTCTAGCAGTCTGCAAAAGCTCTGTACCTGTCTGGTTGGATTCTTCCTTCTTTTTCCAGGCTATTCTTGAATCTCCAGAGAAAAAAATGATTAGTTTCCAAAGTAGTAGTAGTAATAATAATAATAATAATAATAATAATAATAATAATTTATACCTCACCCCTCTGTGAACAATCAAAGCAGCTAACAACAATTAAAATTACTTACAATGTAAAACCAGAAAAACCGAATAATCACCCCCCCCTAAAAAAGTAATTGTACTTGTTTTCTGACTCTAAAATGCCTGAAATAATCTTCCAGAAATTACCTGTGACATGGACATGAAAGTGAAAACTTTGTACATTGTTAAATGTGTCTGAAATCTCATATATTTACCTAGCAAATACGTGGGTTGTTTTTTTTTCTTTTTGAAGGCAAAAGCATATTTATTTCACTCTCAGATAAACATGTTCTTTTAACCTGAGCTCTGAAATAAAGTATTTTGTTATCACCATTGGTCCTGGTTCATAGTGCCTTAGCCATTTCATTCACACAATTATTATTTTTTTGCAGAGAATAAAGGAAAGCTGCAAAGTCTGTCTTCTCTGAAAGTATATAGTGTTAAGTCTGAATTGCCCACCTGCTTAGGGTGAGTTATCAGAACATGGTTCCCAGGAGTAAATAAGAGCATTGTGTCATCTGTCATACCTTGAAGAAGTACTCATTAGACTCATCCACAGGTTGGAAAAGTTACTTCTGTGGACTGAAACCCAGAAACACCAGTCAATATGGTAAATGAGATTTATGGCCCCTAAAATTAATTTTTCCAGCCTCTGATCTTATGACCGCATGAATATAACTTGGATTCAGACCAGTGGTGTTACTAAGCTTGATATCACCCAGTGCAGTAATCCATGGTGTCATCCCTCTCCATTGACCTCCTCCTGTACTATACCATACTAAATCTTTAGTAATGGCTTTTGGACTAATGTCACTTATAAATCATAATTCCCATCTATCAGTGAATGGTAATAGTTGCGACATAAACAACTAGCAAAATTAAAATTATACCTTTAAATTACAATATCATACGCACAGCCCAAATGTCTTTACATGTACATAATTTCACATGTTTAAAGTAAAAATTTGGTAAGATGTGGTGTTTTAAAATAAAATAAAAGTTAAAAGGATTTTAAAAATTCATAAATAAATATTAAAAATAAAATTAATTTTTTTTAAAAAAAAATGGGGGCCTCTCCTATCTCTTCCCACTGAGCCTCACCCCACTCACACTATCTCTTCAGTGTTTTAAAGGGATGCAGGTGAACTCCACAGCCCATTTCTGCCAAAAGGCAGGTGTTTGGGCGCAGTGGTGTCATCCCCACCTTAGGGTGTCACCTGGTGCAGCCCACGCACCCCTAGTGACACCCCTGGCTCAGGCAATGAACAAGGTGTTGGAGTGTGTGGTGGCCTCCCAGCTCCAGGCATTCCTCGATGAAGCAGATTATGTAGATCTATTTCAAGCTGGCTTCAGACCTGGTTATGGGACGGAGGCAGCTTTGGTCACTTTGGCAGATGACCCATGCAGGGAACTCGACTGGGGAGTGTGTCCCTGTTGGTTCTCCTGGACCTCTCAGTGGGTCAGTGCTATCAACCACGGCATCCTTTACATGAATTTACATGAAACCAGCAGGAAAGGTCATCCAGAGTTTTGGGGTTGAGTGTCATCAATATGCTGAGGACACACAACTCTCTCTCTCCTTTCCAGCTGATTCCAAGGAAGCTGTTTCTTCATTAGATCGGTGTCTGCTGTCAGTAATGGACTGGATGAAGGTGAACAAATTGAAACCTAATCCAGACAAGACAGAGCTGGCCCTGGTTAGTTAGAAGGCAGATGAGGGAATGGGGATTCAGCCTGTGGTAGATGGGGATGCACTCTCCCTGAAATCTCAGTTTCACAGTTTGGGTGTGCTCCTAGATTCAGATCTGAGCCTGGATGCCAAGTTTAGACTCCTGACTCTTGTCCTGCCTTGCTGCCAGCTGCCCTCCCTGTTTTTCCTCCCATTGCACTCCGTAGGGGCCTTTAACCTTTGGAAGTAGCTTCGTGTAATGAAGTGGGAGAGTCAGGAAATCAGGAGCTGATCCTGCATGGCAGTGGGTTTGACTTGATGGCCCTTGAGGTCTCTTCCAACTCTATAATTCTATACATTTCGGCTGTGGCATTTGCGCAGTTAAAACTAATGCACAAGCTACGCCCGTCCCTTGAAAAGTCAGATCTGGCTACAGTGACACATGCTTGATTACTGTAATGCAGTCTACATGGGGCTGCCTTTGGAAACTGTTTGGAAGCTTCAGTGTCCAAAATGCTGCATCTAGGTTGTTGACTGGAACTGGGTACAGGGCTCATGTGAACCCCTGTCCCCCATTGAAACAGCTGCATTGGTTACTAGTCCATTTCCGGGCTTAATACAAAGTGCTGATTTTGACCTTTAAAGCCCTACATGGGTCCAGATAGACTCTGCTTATATAAACCAGGGTGTGCATTGAGATCTGCCGGGGAGAGCCTTTTCTGTGGATGTTCCTAGGCTGTGGAACTTCCTTCCATGGGAGGTCCGGTTGGCTTCTTTCCTCCTGGGTTTCCACCAGCAATGTTTTTATTTAGGCAGGTTTTTGAATTTTTACTATGGAGTTGCAGTGTGTGAAGTGTGTGTGTGTGTGTAGAAACTGTTTTAAATTTAAGCATTTTTAATGTTTAAACTGTTTTAATCCATGTTTTAATAATGTGTGTGTGTGTGTGTGTGTGTGTGTGTGTATAGATTGGTAGTTGAAAACAAAAACAACAAAACCACATTTAAACAACATACATATATACACATAAACGGCGTTGGCGGCCGTGGTGGGCTTTCTGGTGGTTTCGTGACCCCTTAAACTGAGGGAAGAAGAAGAAGCAGCCGCCTCAGAGGGCTGAAAGGAAGGGAAGGGAAGGGCCAGGAATTATGACGATATACTAAAATATGTCATGCCAACCTCATTTTAATGAAAACTCGTGGGCTTCTCCATACTATGCAAGGCCATGGTTTCTGAACGATTATTCAGTTTATGAACAGGTCACTTATTCATTGGTACCTTCCTATTCTCACCAAAGAGCACACTTGTCTACACCCAAAATTTATAGTTGTGTGGCAAATCCATTTGTGGTAGTATTTTGGTCACCTGTTCCTTTTAATCATCACCAAAGGGAAAACAATTACTATAGATACACTGCTGCTGAAGTAAATGCTTGCAGACCTCTAGAGGAGTCTGTTACTCAGAGTTCTTCAGATACAAAAGCTGTGTTCAGCTCCCATCAACTGTCGTCAAACAGTCCTGAAAGAACTAGGCTGAATAAAGGTATGGTCAACCAAATTGCTTCAGGTGGCCATTCTGATGCTAAGACCTTTGAGCAAAGAGAAAGTAGAGTTGAGAAAAATGAATATAAATCAACAGTCTTTAATGCTGCCCACAAGCAAGAACATTCTGGAAAAAATGAGACTAATGATAGCTCTAGTGCAGTGGTCCCCAACCTTTTTATTGCCGTGGACCGGTCAACGTTTGATAATTTTTCCGCGGCTCACTGGGGGGGGGGTGTTGCGGCATCGCGTTGATTATTAAATCAAAACAATCTCAAATATAAACAATTTTAATTTAATTGTATTTAAACAGCTGGGCCGGGGCACGTCGGCAGACACAGGAGTCCCGTCCCTGCGCTTATTATCGGGACTCGCAGGACTCGCAAAAGTCGCAGGACCCGCCGCCGCCGCCGCTGCACAGAAGACGCAGTAGCAGGGCAGCCCGGTACCATTTGTTCTGCGGACCGGTACCGGGCCACGGACCGGTGGTTGGGGACCACTGCTCTAGTGAATGTCAAGCAGGGGCTGACTGCTCCATTTCAAGCCAGTCACGTTATTTAAGTACCTCAGAACTGAATTTGACAAAAGAGAATTTAACTAATCTGAGCTCATCAGTGGATGAAGAACATGAATCTCTATGTAAAGAGCAACAGAAAATTTCCATTTCACCAGAAGATGCAACTGAAGGAAGATTTAACGTGCACAATCATAAAGACTTTCTCATATTCACCGACATTCAGAATGATTACAGATGTAGTGACTTAGATGATTCGCAGTTAGACTATCACAGTGCTGAAGAACAAGACTGTGTTTCTCATAGCTCATATATACAAAAAATAGAGACCTTAGAAACTTTTCGTGATAAGAAGTTGACAAATGAACATAGATTGACAGGTGGCCAGCCACAGTTTAATAAACTGGAAGATGAATCTTCTAATACAAGTTGCAGTACTGTTAGTAGCTACTGCAGTTTCAATGAAAGACCAGAATTTTCCAGGAAGTTTCAAGATGGCATATGTACAGCAGCCCATTACCTGAATTCTGATGGTCAAGAAAGAGATGAAATTCTTAATATGTTTTATAGTACTGAAGATTCATTTGGCAGAGAAAAGAACAACCCAGAGTCTTCCTTAATTAGCAAGAGTAGAATTAATGAATTGACAAAAGTAAATTATCTTACAGATACAGCACAGACATATAAAATGTCTACTAATAGAGGATTATTTAAAAAGACTGATGACAGTAATACAAGTGTCTCTCAGAGAAGTGGACATTCACATGCAGTGAATCAAGAAAGAACACTTGCATCGTCTGTACACACTTCCACTGGTGGTCCGGATATTTCAGATTCTTGTGCTCATGAACAATCCATTGTAGTGAATACTAATGAGATTTGCACCTGCAAATTGCATGGATTGTGCAAAGAGTTAAATGACATAACATCCTTGAATAACGTTAATAAAAATCAAAGTACAGTGAACCAAGCTGTTGATGCAACCTCTGATTTTAGAGCTTGTTTTACAACAAGTCGAGCAACCAACGTTAAAGCCTCAGTGGTGACCAGGGCACAAAATACAGTGATAACAATGATGAGCAAACATAGGCCCAATGAGTGGCTGACAGATTCCCACAGAAGTGTTGGCTGCAATACAGATTGGTCATGCATGTCTGAAAATATGGAAGCAGTTCTCTCACAAATAGCAGTTACTGACATGATGGAAAACTCTTGCATTGGTGATACTGCAAACCATGGATGGAAACCCCAAATTGAGGATCCTTTGGAATGTGAAAACAGCACAAGCAAAGATTTAAATGAAATCCCAAACAGGTTGATGCATCTTTCGCAGGAAATAAGTGATCATTTGCCAGACTGCTGCAAGGATATATGGCAGAGAGCCATAAAAGCTGAAATGCAGCTTCTAAAAATTCGCTATCAAATGTATCATCAGCACCGCTGGCGAACTTACAGAAAGAAAAGGAACATACAAATAATTCTTGTTCTGAAACAGGAAAATCGGTGTCACAAGTGTCATTGCCAGAAAACATGGAAGCTTCTTCACACTTGGGACTTTTAGAGTTAAGCACTCCAAGCTGCCTGAATAGACAAAATTGCCAATTCTGTTTTCTCTCATTTTTAAAATCTCAAAATCTTTCCATCATAAATATTAAGTATTTTCAAATTTTGGTAAATTATCAGACCTGAGTTGAAATACCTGTTCCCGTACTGGATTGACCACTGTTCAGGGAAAAGAAGCTCACTCATTGTTTTGATCCAGGAGGGCTGCTTTTAAGAGCTGCAAAAATAATGGAAACCCCATGTTAAGTTCTTGCTTTAGGGTTATTTTTTAACCTTTCATGGTAGCAGAAATGTTAAGCAAATGTGCCTGGTCTTCTGCTGTTTTCAGTTAAAAATTACTTCTCCAAATATTTGGACTGTTCTCTCAAAGGTATATAAAAAAGGAAGAAAATATCACTTGTTTATGGACGCAGTCTGAAATATGGTGTGAGAGAAAATAAAGTCTTTTTGGCTGGCTACTAACAAGTGCTTTGGTGCCTATTCAGAACGTTTAGGATGGTCATTACGTAAGTAGTAATCCCCATGAAAATCAGTTTTAGCTGGTGGCTAAGAGCACTAAGTCAAAGCTGAAGAGAGTTAATGCACTAACCCTTCAGCTGTGGTAATGACTGATTTCACAGGAATTGCGGTTGCTGTAAATCATAGTCCAGGCAGGGCTTACATCAGCTGGACCTATTTATTTTTCACTTGGCTTCTCCTGGGAGCTTGACCTCTTCTTGCTAAAACCTGTTATTTGCTCATCTGCCAACCAGGAATTACCCGAGAAGGATTCAGAGTATAAATAATGCTGCAGATATCTTGAACAGTCAGGTTGTAAGATGTGAGCTGAGTTCAAATGGATAGTTAAGGATTCGGTCCTGAACACGCTTACCAGTTTTTATAATTCTTTTTATCATTCTCCTGAGATTTTACTTCAAGTTTTGAAATTTGATGGCCCCTTCATCTCTTATTAAAACTAAATCGTCCATCATCTTGGCTGCTTCAGCCACTGTATGAGGCTTCCGATCTTGTACCAACCATTTATATTCTTGAGGGATGATATTGTAAAATTGCTCCAACCCAAATAAATTCTGTAATTCCTTTTTTGAAGTCACTTTTGATCCATCTATCCAACTCTTTAATAGATAGTCCAATTGACATCCTAGCTGAGCATATGTTTCATCCCCTTTTCTTTTTAAACCTCTAAATTCCCTTCGATGGTGTTCTGGGGTCAACCCAAAACTCTGATTTACCATCTCTTTAAACAAATTATAATCCTGTGCCTCTTCTGCCCTCATTTCAGCATATACTTTGGATAATCCCCCACAAATTTGTGATCTTAAATAACTCATTCTTTCCTCTATCTTTAATTCTTCACAAGTTCTCTCAAAATTTGTGAAGAAGGAGTCAATGTTATCCCCCTTGTATTATCTTGGGAGTCTTTTCATGTCAATTTGAGGCAACCTATTTACCTCAGTAACAGTTTGTATTTGAGATAATGGCTCTCCCATTTGCCTCAATCTCAATTGATGATCCATTTTTTTCTCTTTCCAATTCTCTCTTTTTCTGTCCCTGTCTATCTTTCCCAAGTTATTTTTCTTTTTCTTTTTCCAGTTTGGCTTGGCTTAACCTTATTCTTTCCTTTTCAAGCTCTTTCTCTATTTCTTTTTCTCTTAAAAGCCTTTCATTTTCAAGTCTGGCTAATTCCATTCTCTTATTTTCCAAACCTCCACACTCTCCAGAGATTCAGATATTGAAGTGTCCAAACTCGCTACCAATTTTTCTCCCACCACTTCTGTTTCTGTCCCAGTGGATTTTGCTTTCTTAGGAGGCATTTTTGTAGTATTTCATTACTATTACCCAAAACTTGTACCTCAGGAAATATTCTTAACTACCTTTTAATCAGTTGTTTACTATGGTAACACTTGGATCTTAACGGCAAACCAGTGCTTTCCTACTTTACTCCAATTTTTTACCTCAGAAATAACTTTTCTAAGATATTTTCTCAGTGTGCTCTGGTTGGGTACTTTTTCAGATATGGAGTGACTTTACCCACTCTCACTCTGTTGCTTTATCTCTCTTTTTTTTTTTTTTCATAGTCTCCTACAATTACCTCAGCAAATTACCTCAAGGACTGGTACCAACACTTTTTCCAGCATGGTCAGTTTCCAAGTAATCTCCTACAAATTACCCTTGACAATTACCTCAGAGAGCACTCAGACTGTCACTAATGCCTTTACTTTAACCTCAAACCTCTGTACTTTTCCCTCTGAAGTTCAGATCAAATTTTGGGTTTCTGGTAACTCGAACTCAGAACCCTCTCGCACCAATGTTTAAGTATCCTTTCCAGCACACTTCCAGCTACCAGATTTCTTCATATCCTGGCCTCTAAAACACTTTTAGCCACTGGATCCTTTTGTATCCTGATGCTTGCCACCAATTTTTGTCATCCACACTTTTTCTTCTCTTTCATTTGTGGCCACACCATGGATCCTTTTCGTCCCACAGCTGCCACCACCCTATGCAAAGAGCCACTCCTTCACTAACCTTCTCTTATTAAAACTCTTTGGTCTAACCTATCTTGTATAAAGTTTAGTAGCATGGATATCCATTCACACTGTAGACAAGTGTTTCATAAAGTAACTACAAAACTTTATTTACAATACAAGTATCAATGTTTCACTCGGTTTTACTGCACTTATTATAATTGGTTACAGTTACAAATAATAATACTCTAAAACACTCCTTTCCTTGGAACATGTTCAATTACTCCCACACAGGACACTCTTAGCCCTTCTTTGAGTACCTTTACCACTATTTCTTAACCAGCCTCTAAGGCAGGGGTAGGCAACCTAAGGCCCGGGGGCCGGATGCGGCCCCCCGAGGCCTTTGGACTGGCCCCAGGCCGGTCCTGACGCCGCCACCACTGCCTCCACCCCCCACCCGCCATGATGATATTGATTATTGTTGTTATTACTTGTTCTTGTGGTTTTCTTGGCAAAATCTCCACAGGGGTTTTGCCATGGCTTTTCTGGTGCTGAGAGAGTGTGCATTTATTTATTTATTTATTTATTTATTTATTTATTTTTGGTTCTTCGGCCCCCCCAATTGTCTGAGGGACAGCAACCCGGCCCCCGGCTCAAAAAGGTTGCCTACCCCTGCTCTAAGGCTATCAATACCCCTCAGGATATTCTCTTTATTAACTCCCTCAGTTGGAGTTTAGTATGGGCATTAGGCCCCTCTCTTCCGGACCTTAACCCTGTTCCACTCTGGGACCTTCACTACCAGACCCTCACTGTCTGGAATCCAAACCCTAACTGACTTCCAACTGTTTCTAACGGAATTTTTCCCTCACAGCCCAACATTCTATTGGCTGTTGCCAGCTCAGTCCTGATTGGTTGTCACCAGGGCTGGCTCTAACCTGCCTTCTCTCCACAGAGAGTTCCACAGACTGGAAGCAATATTGAGAAGGCTGTCCCTCATCTCTGCTCCAAACATGCTTGTGATGGAAGTGGAACCTAAGCCTTTGCAGACTGCCAGAAATAGTGCACATTAAATTGAGGCACTGCCCTGGCTCAGTGCTAGGGAATCATGGGAACTGTAATTTATTGTGGCACCAGAGCTCTCTGACAGAGAAGGCTCAATGCCCCAGAAAAAAATACAATTCCCATGATTCCCTAGCACTGAGCCAGGGCATTGCCTCAATTTAATGTGCACTATTTCTGGCAGTCTGCAAAGGCCCTAAGCAAAAACATCATCTTTATGGTTTTACAATGGTAAAAATCCAAATTAAGCCGTTTGCAATTAGAGGGGAGTAGTTTTTGTTTCTATGTGTTGAGCTGCTTTTATTAGGTGTGCAAAAACATATGCTCTACATTCTGTTATGAGATTGTAATTTTAAGAAGTAAAATAATTTAACTGTTTAAAAACATTAGCTAAGCACGCAAGTTGTGGCTGCTTTGTTGTTGCTGTTCAGCTTCAAGAAAAATCAAGAGGGACAGAATACAAGTCAGTGCTGCAAATCCCCTGCAGAAGATCTGAGAGCTAATCTGGAAGTGTTTGAAAAATACTATGAGAATATACATCTGTTTGTGGTGGAACATGTAACTTAAAGGAGGGAACAGACTCTACAAATGTTTCAGAAATGTAGCACGTCTTCCTTTGATTTTGGCAGAGCTTGGAAATTTACTTTTAAAAAGTAATTTATTTTATTACTTATTAGTGTTTTAAAAAGTAACCCGTTAACTGTTATTCATTAAAATGACCCATCACATTACATGGTAGTTTTCCATTACTTTCTATCACATTTTTAAGGAGAATTCCCCCCTCCCATTTTTTGACAAGAGACTGATATAAAACTTGGAAACTTCTTATCAAAATGCATCTTGAAATGCTCTTAAGACTAATGTGTGAAATTAACAAGGAACGTTTAGTCTTTATACCAGTAGAATGACTTTGCTCTTTCTTGTTACATTACTTTTAAAATGTTGTTTTGCTTACAACTTTATTAGCTCTTCCAATAATTAGTGACAGGTAATAATATACTTGTAACATATTACTCCCAAGCTCTATTTTATTTGTGTACTTCACATGATCCCTCCCTCCACTTCCTATCAGAAGCATGACAAAACATCTACGGAGTATAATCCCACCAATGTTTCCTGATGTTTAAGTATCGCCTCCAGTATCACAAGCAATGGGCAAATGGATTCCAGGTGCTGGAGAATAGGAACGGGGTGTTTTGTGTGCGCGTGTGCTTTTTCCTATATCTTCTATGGGCATCTAGTTGATTACTTTGGAAACAGAATTTCAGATTAGGAATGGAAAAATACTCATAATTAGTTATTACCAGGTCAAAAAAGCAGGCTTTCCTATAGTCAGGAAACCCTGTTGGGAAGAATAACAGACCAGCTAGTTTTTTTGCAGAATTTTTTCATGGGATTTGAATTCCTCAGCAATACATTAGGAGTTTCAAATATGGGAAAACACAAGAGGCATATTTGTATTGAGGAGAACTCTACTTATTCATCTTTCTGTGGGAAGACAAAATATGGTAGTCAAGTATTTACATCACTATTCCAGTCTATGTTTAGTTTGATCCACCATGACTCTAATTATATTCTAATGATGAATGATCTGGTGGTACTGTTTATTTTGAAATATATTAACATACTAAAATGGATCGCGGCATCCTTCCCAGTGTTTTCCATATATATCTTAACATGAATAAAGGGCAGAATTCTTAAAAGGCGTATTATTCTCAGTACTTTATAGGGACAATTTTAAAATGGCTTAAAAATGCAATAATGGAGCCCACTTCCTTCCCTCCCCGTTTTTACCTAAATAGGAAATGATCCTTATAAGAAATGTTGAAGAATTTCTTGGCAGCAACCCTAAATGGTAAGCATGACAGTGAATACTCTTTGTCACACATTTTGTAAAGGACCAGGTCACATCTTGATGGAAACATGGGGAATTATGTGAGCTCTATTCTGTGACCTAGGAGCCAGCATGGCGTAGTTGTGTGAGCGTTGGACTATGACTCTGGAGATCAAGGTACGAAGCCCCCTCTTGACCATGAAACCCACTGGCTGATCTTGAGCAAGTCACACTTTCTTGGCCTCAGAGGATGGCAATTGATTGGCAAATCCCCTCTGAAGAAACTTGCCAAGAAAACCCCATCGTAGGTTCACCTTAGGGCCACAGTAAGTCAGAAATGACTTGAAGGCATACAACAACAACATTCTGTAACCTGTGTGGCATCAAGACAGGAGAAGTATTTTATTTCTATAGTCATGATATGCCATGAGATAACTCGACACAAGTTCAGTCATTGTATTTTTCATTTTTAAATGTGTGCTTGCCTAGCCAAAGTTGCTGCTGTTGCTGCTGCTGCTAACTATCTTGGCTCTGGTGTAGTTGGAATGAAGTTGTAGTAATAAAATAAGGAATGGAGGTGGATATGTTATGATTATTGGGGAAATTAAGGTAAAGTAGTGTTATGTATGTGATGTATAGTAAATATAATAAGTGACCTGTTGGGAGTGAGAGAGAGTATGGAATGATTGGTGATTAGCTGAATGTTTCAATGGCATATTACAAAGAGTGCTGTATGACAGGAGTAGGAGAGAGAGAGATGAGTTGAGTTAGCATCAGCCAGGATTTACATGTGTTAAATAAGTAATGCTTTAACTGTATGCTGAAGTTCTGTTTAATAAATAATTTTTTGTAGTGTACATTTGTAGTTCTGAGAATGCCACAATAGTGTTATTGGTGTTGTTGAGTTCAAATATATTGTGTCTATGTTGGCAGCAGTGGTTCAAGGGTAGTGGTGGTCTATGGTGGGATTATACAAATAATATTTCTCACAAAAACCATGAAGGCATCTAGAAAGCCCCCACATTTGGTGCCATAGCACTGGGACAAGTGACAATTTTCACATCTGGTGACAGTGGTGGGACATGTGGGCAACTATCACAGGGCGTTCTCACCTTCCTGATTTATTTGTATTTTTGTTGCTCTCTGGCCCCTTGTCTTCCATATCTTTCAGCCTCTGAAGGTTATGGTTTCGTAGTTGTAATCTATGCACACATAAACTCTGTTAGACACAGTGGGACTTGCTTCTGAATAAATATACATAGGATCAGCTTAATCTGTGGAAGCAATGGGGAGAGATGAGACAAACCTGGAGTAATACACATTATGACCTAATGAAGGAATCCTATAGGACCACAAAGTCTAGAGTCTATAATTGCCTAACTTCAGCACTCGAGTTGGACAAAGTTCTTGTTTAACTATTCTGAACTTTCAGCTTGACGTGCTCTTCCAAGCACATCCCTTTTTCAAAGCATTGCAGAACTTGTCTACTTTGTGATGGAACAGAACAGCAACACTGTCGAGGATTTCTCTCTCAATGTGTTTTCTGTTGCCCCTTGTCAGCCAAATAGCTCTGAAATCCCAGGGCCTGATGATAACAAAGCTGGCACCACCTTACTTTTCTCTGGTTTCTTTTTGGCAGCAGTAGGAATTACATTCACAGTGATGGGATGGGTAAAACATGAAGGCATCGTTCGCTTTGTATGGACACAATTGCTCGGGCCTGTTCTGCTTTCGGTAGGTGTCACATTTTTGCTGATTGCTGTGTGCAGATTTAAAGTGTTCATGTGCAAATCTCACAATCAAAGTGAAGAAAGAGCATCTGATAGAAACCGGATGGCCAGTGGACAGTCCTTTGTTTTTACTGGAATTAGCCAGCCAATAACTTTCCATGGAGCTACAGTAGTACAGTACATTCCTTCGCATGAAATCCAAGAAGGTGTCAGCATGAATTCCTCTAATTTCTGCCAAGTACTCAGTCATTCTGCACCAGTAATTCCTGTTCCCTGCCCTCATTATTACAGTGTCAGCCCCGTGGATAACTCTATTTTTTCTATAGATGAGAATCACTCTGCTTTTTTTATGGTGGACACCAGGAGTGAAAGGTGAGTTAATATATGCACACTTCATTTTGGTGGCAAACCCTCTCACAACTGCTGGATAGATGCTTTAATGAAACACTGTCATAATCTTTGTGCAGACAAAATTCTACTTACCAACTTTAAATAAAAGCATTGCCTCAAGCATCAGCCATAACTGGTTCACAGATATTGCTGTTCCACTTAATTAATGAACTGGCACTCATTAAGCATTTTAATCTTCTATTTGGCATTGTTTTTTTTTCTCAGCTAAATATAATCCTCCTTGTTAATTTTAAAAAAATCTATATTATCTCTGACCTAATGTTTATTTTCATTTTGTCAAAGTAGTATTACAGGAAGATTAATGGAATGTGATCCTAATATAACCTTAACTTTATAGATTTCTGCCCTAGAATGTAGAACCAAGTGCATGTAAAGTAACAGTAGGAAGATGGGAGTTTCCAAGTATGTTCAGAATGCATTTCCCCCGACTTTAATCAAGCGCACCGACTTCAATCAAGCATGCGCATGACGCCAGCACCGGTTAGTGTTCCAAAATGACACCCCGCATTGAGCGTGGTGCGGCGGCGACAGCTGCGGCGTGCACGCGGCAGTGGCAGCGGCGGCGGTGGTGGCAGCAGGACCGGCCACAGGCTGGTTCCAAGACCTCAGTGGGCCGGGTCCAGCCCTCAGGCCTTAGGTTGCCGACCCCTGGTTTATTGGGTCAAGCAGTGCATTTCTAGCCCCAAGACCCATTTAGATTCTACTCAGGACTTTACACTTGGAAAAGCCAGCCTAATTGCAGATGATGATTCTGTCAAACTGCCCATGATCATGAAGGCATTAAATAGACACAATGAGAAAAAATTCTGAGCTGTATGAAACCCTTTGCCGACGATTGATCAGGTTATTTCATAGTAAAGTTAGAAGGGGAAGGAAGCAAGCAATTTCCACAGACTTCATATGTGACCATGGCTCATTGCATTGGTCCCTTACCTGTCCCCAGCAATCCATATCACAGGAGTCATTGGCGATTAGTAACTAGCATGGCAATGAAAGTTGTGCCATCTGTTTTCTTATTGTTATTTTTTAAAAACACAAAAACATAGTGCCCCTTTTAAGCTCACTTCCTACACTTCTTGTTGTTACAGTTTCTAAATGTTTATAAAATGTGTCTCTTTCCCCCACTTGACAATTTTCAGGTCAACAAGTAGTTTTGAAGAACCTCAACAGATGCTTGATGAAGACCCTTGCAATGACTATCTACCTCCACCTTATGACAAACTATTCCCGCCATCATCATAAACTAAGGCATTCTCAAACTTCCATAAGTACTCAACTTGCTTCTGTAAGACATCCACATATACTACTGACAAGCGTGAACCTGACTTACAGTACTGACAACAGTATCAGTTACCTCTTGAAGCCATGGTTCAACTATAATTTCTTGCTGAGAATAGACAGAGTCTGTCCAACAGGCACCCAAGTTAAATGTGAAGGAACTGCATTCCTCTCAATTGTATGTACCTTCTGTTCTGTATTTGGCTTCCTGCTTTAAAAGCACTGCCTGGCCTTCCCTCCTGCTTGTTCACTATTTTTATTCTGGGTGGATGACTGTCCTCCCCCTCCGTCTTTTTGGATATAACACTTTCATATAAGGTCACATGTGGAGCCTCATTTTTCAGGGGGTGGGCTGGAAGCAGTGCTTGGACATTTTCCTTTCTTCTCTCTCTCTCTCTCTCTCTCTCTCTCTCTTTCTCTCTTTCTCTCTTTCTCTTTCTCTTTCTTTTTTAGGAGTATACCCCCAAAGTTCCCAGCTGTCATGCTGACTGGGGAATTCTGGGTTTTTCAGTAATTTTAAAATAAATTTTTCTAAGCTCCAGGCAGGAGACAGAAATAGTAAAAGGAGTAACCCAGTTTCCCCATAGATCTGGGTATTGAGCAATAGGGGCAGCATTTGGAGACAAAAAAGGTGTGAGTTCTACAACAACTTGAGTTGTCTAGAACTTACACTCTTTGGCTACTGCCGTACTGCAGAATTAATGCAGTTTGACAGGGTCAGGCTCCATCCAAAGAAGGCTAAATGTCTCAAAAACTACAAATCCCAGAATTCCATTGCATTGAGCCATGGTAGTTAAAGTCGTGTCAAACTGCATTAATTCTACAGTGTAGATGCAGCCTTAGCCACAAACTCTGCTCCTGCTGCTTCTCAATATAGGGGAACCTACAGCCACTTTTCTTACTCAGCTCAGAAAAGAGTTGTGTAGAGCATCTGCATGTTACCTAGGCCTGGCCCAAAATATTTTGCCAACTAAGATAAAATGGTGCCCTTGCCACTTCCACATACAAAAGTTATCTGGAATGGCAGTTGAATCTTTCTTCAACAGTGATTATAAGGCCACAGTTTCCTCTGGCTCCAAGGAGGAGCCTTACTTTTGGACAACTCCTAGAATTCTCCAGCTATCACTAATGAAAATGTAATTGTGCAAAGCTCTGCTTTGGGGGTTTTCAAGCAACACTTTGCTGCCATTTTCCTGCATCTGCTGCCTGAGGTGACTACTTCACTCTGCCTACTGAAAGTATGTGGACCCTGACATTATCCTCTTTCCATTGAACTACCAGGCTACCTCAACCTACAAAAGACCAGCACTAGCCTTGCATGTTTTTGTGAGCAATTGCAATAAGTCTGCTACACTTCTGAAAGAGACCAATGTGATTTAAGAATCCTAGGCAACTAGAAATGGACCTGTGCTTAAATCCTGGGAGCTGCAGTCCAAAAGAGTAACTTTTCTAAGCTCCAGGTGGGAAATAGGAATAGGAAGAGAAGAAGCTGTAGGTTCCCCTATACTGGGAAGCAGTTTGACATCACTTTAACTGCTATGGTTCGATGCTATGGAATTCTGGGATCTGTAGTCTTATGAGATATTTAGCTGCCTTTGGCAAGAGCTTTGGTTTCACAACAAACTACAAATCCCAGGATGCCATAGGCTGGAGCTATGGAAATTAAAGCAGTGTCAATCTGCATTGATTCTGGAGTGTGGCAGTAGCCAAAGAGTATAAATTCTAGGGAACTCAAGTTGTTGTAGCACTTAGTACATCTTTTTGTCTCCAAACTCTTCCCCTACTGCTCAATACCCAGATGTATGGGGAAGCTGGGTTACTCCTTTTACTATTTCTGCTTTGTTGTTGTGCACCTTCAAGTTGTTTCTGACTTATGGCAACCCTGTCACAGGGGTTTCTTGGCAAGATTTGTTCAGAGAGTGTTTGTTTGCCTTTGCCATTCCTCTGAGGCTGAGTGACTGTGACTTGCTCAAGGTCACCCAGTGGGTTTCCATGGCCAAGTCGGGAATTGAACCCTAGTCTCCAATCATAGTCCAACACTCAAACCACTACACCATGCTGGCTCTAGATCACACAAATGGTGGCAGCTCCATGCCCAGACTCATACAGAGCAACTGGTTCATCCAACTGGTGCCTTCTTGACTGGGCCACAGCAGGACTGTGTGTTACTGCAGGTTTTCCCATGGGACCCATGAAGCATCAGAACTATCCCAGTGTTACTGGAGAGGTTACAACTTGGTAATTTATAGATTATGGCATTAGTTTATTAAGATTTGGAAATGCTAGCCTTCTGTTTTCTCTTTCATGGCTGGCATAACATTTCTATTTATCAACTGTAAAGTTGTTCTATCATCTACTAATTACTGAATTAGATTGGAAGTTTAAATGCAATTTTATTAGCATTATAAGAGAATGAAATGACTTTCTAATTTTTAGACAACGGGTCATATGCCCAAGTAGCATGGAAACAGTGTAAGGAAAAGATGATGACTCAGATGATGATATAAATTATCACTAATTCATATTTATAAAGCTACTTATATAAGTTTTACTCTGCCACTTTTTATCAGCCCAACAGCTTTGTTGTTTCATCATATCAAATATGGCACATCATTTAGAAGTGAATATAATGGTTTCTGTTCAGTCTTCTGTACACCTCATGGAACTTTCAAGTTATAAAAATATTTTTAAAAAGACATGTAGTCAATGCTGTGGACCATTAAGGGCTTGGTGGCTCTTTAAAGGTTTGTTGATACCTCACTTCCCTGCTCCTTTCGACAATGTGGGAAAGCTGCAGACTCCTTAATATCCCAAGTTCAAGACAAAGTGGAAGACAATCAGGTATACACATGATATCATTGACTGCAGCATTTGTACCTAAATTAAATGAAGTTAATACTGAATGCAGGTTCAGTCCTACTAAGAGGCAGAGAAAGAAGTATGCACCAGGCAGAGAATTTTGGCTGTCATGAAGGGATAGCAAATAGTTACTTGTTTTAGTTAGTTAATATAGCTATATCTAGAAATGGGGAGAGGTGCTTGTGAGATTGTCTGCATTTGTCAAAATAACTTAGTACTGTGCCTTTTGATGGGAGGGGGCACCATTTGCTGCTTCTCCTCTGGAAGCAAAATAGCTTGGTGAACCCTAACAAGATGAAAAATATGAAAAGGGAGGAATAGGGCATTATGGTAAGGTTGTAAACTGAATTTGGTGCATGCAGCTGGGCTAGCCATAGCAGACCATTTCCATGAAAGTCCTTCTCCAACTCTCAGAAAATGTTACACAGGGGCCGTTCACACTACATTATAACTCAGCTTGCAAACCGGTTTAAAAGTGAGTAGTTCACACTGGCGCTGGGGTTTGCACATCCAATTAGGGGTGGACCTGGGGCAAATCCCCCTCATAGCGGGTTTTCCAATATTGAGTCCTGGGGGGGGGGGAAGGGTTTTGTCAGGGTGTTGCCAATGTGAACTTGCCTCCGATCCTATTTGGGGCTTCCTGAATGGAGGGATTAATGGCCAGAGGGTGGGCAGAGGGGCAGAACATGCCTATCCCCTCTCACAGGTCAGAGTGCATGGCAAGCACAATTTTGTGCTGACTGACTCCATGAAAAATAAGCCCTACCATTCATCAGCCTCTCTGGCATTTACATGGTGGAGGTAGAGAAGGAGTGAGCAATAATTGCATATTTAAGAACAAAAAAGTATATATATATATATATATATATATATTCCCTTTTCCTCCACCTTCTCTTTGCAAAAACCTGAGCAATGAATAACTCCAACGAGGAAGCCGGAAAAACGAGAATAAGGGGAATTTTGGTTGGTGGGTTTTTTGTTTTGTTTTGTTTTGTTTTGTTTTTTAAAGAAATTGCCCAAGCTGGCGAAGGAAGGTCTTTTGGTGTTGTTGTGTTTTTAAAAAATTTATTTGACAGAAAGTGTGAACCTTTGTGTTTCAATGTCTTCAATGCATGGTGATTTTATTCTCCAGTCTGAGGCTGGCGGGGGGAATCCCCCAAGGAGAAGCTCTCATAGGGGTTTCATGGCAAGGGGCCCTCCGAGAGGCTTCCTCTCCCCATCCTCTGAGGATGAGAGGCGTTTGCCCAAACAGTGTGATGTCGATGTGCATAATTTGATTGTTAGAACAAAAAAACAAAAAACAAAAAAAAACTGAAAATGATCGAATGTGATCAATAAAGAGACTCAATTTTTAATCAGTACTTTGGTCAGTGTGAATTCGGCAGGGTTAAATTGCACCAGAGAGATTCGATGGAGTAAATGTAGTGTGAACTTCTATTCGGGCCAGATTCGGTATTGCATCAACAAATCTGTCCAGATCTATCCAGCACAAAAGCAAGTGTGAATGGGGCCACAGAGGGCTGTAGCCATGGTTGGGCAAAATGAGGCCATTGCTTCCCCAAATAAGAATTTTGTCCCTCCCCCATGAAATGTTCCTTCAGTATCCAAATTTCTATCATTGCAGGAAATTAAAACTTCAGTTGACCATTTAGAAATATAGTACAGTTTAGGGAACCAAAGAAAAGGAGAAGGCAAAGGGACCAGGGGTATTTTGTGAACACAGCAAATAGATGGCTTCTAGGTGTGAGCAATTTGTAGCGTCTAACTCAGGGGTAGGCAACCTTTCCCCTTTAAGGGCCGAGGGACTTCAGCTCCCAGAAGCCTCAGCCATGTTGGCCAATAGTCCCATGTTGGCCAATAGCTCCTGGGATTCTGGGAGCTGAAGTCCCTCGGCCCTTAAAGGGGAAAGGTTGCTTACCCCTGGTCTAACTCTTTGCACCGCTAGACATCTGGAGACTGAAGGAAATTTTCATGGGTGGGAGGCAGAATTCTAGTTAGGGGATTCAAAACCCTCATTTTGCTCCTTGCTATGCCTCTGCTACAAAGAGGATGGGGGTCTCTCTGGAAAACAATGAGCTGTGGTACGCCTTCCTCTGAAATATACAATCTCCCAAACTACATTCTGCTTATCATGACACCTCTGCACCTTCCTCAAAACCAAATAGAGGCACCTTCCATGATCAGAGGAACTCTTCCATCCATAGAAGACAAGGCCTGAATTCAAACCAGGCATTGTAAAATAGCCATGGTTACCTTGTATCATATTCAATAATAACACCTCCGGTTTAAACTGCAATTCTATACCCAATATTTCCCTTATAGTATCCTTTATTCTCTCCCAAAACTTTTGTGCTTCTGCACACTCCCACCATAAGTGAAAGAATGTTCCTTTTCCCTTCCCACATTTCCAACATTTATTGTCAACATGATTATATATTTTGCTTAATTTATCCGGTGAGAGGTGCCATCTATATAAAATCTTGTAAAAATGTTCTTTTATATCCTGACAAGCTGTATACCTCATCCTTGTTTTCCAGGATTTCTCCCATTGCTCTAGTTCTAAAGCTTTTCCACAATTTTTCGCCCAAATAATCATGTTTTCTTTTATCAATTCTTCCTGAGTGTATATTTCTAACAGTTTATTATATATACCTGAAATCTTGCTAAGTTTTCCATCCCATATAATCTTTTCTAGATCAGATTTCTTATTTGTTATACCCACTTCCTTTATATCTTTTTAAAATCTAGAATTAATTTGATGGTATAGATGGTTATTCTTGAATATGATACAAGATAAAATAGAAAAATTATATGGTAAGACTATTTTTTATATGTTAACTGCTGCTAGAATTGTATTCGCAAGGTATTGGAAAATTTAGAAAACTGTAGACATAGAAGAGTGGTTAATAAAAATCATAGATATGATGGAGACATATATTAACTAGGAAACTAAATGGAGAAGAGAAGAGACAAGAGAAAAATGAATGGAAAGAAGTAATAAAATTCGTGAAAAGAAAATGGCCGAATCTCCTGATTGAAGACTACATTACAACGGAATGAAGAAGATTAAGCGTAAATGTACTAATATGCTAAATATATATTATACATTATATATGATGTACAAATAAACTTGATAAATACATAGAAAATTTTAGTTAGGATACATATTTAAGGGAATGTATACATAAGATATAATATATATTGTTTGATTTGTAATAATCTGCCAGGTAAACAGGGATAAATAATTTAGGAATGAAATATCAGATAAACGACAAGATATAGGAATAAAAAGAAATTGGCTGGAAAATGAAAGAAATAAAGGAAGTCTTTTCCCCCCCTTTTCTTTTTTGTTTTTAATGTCAGTAGTAAGTGAGGAGGATGCAAGATGTCTATGTAGTAGTCATTGTTAGATGTTAATAATTTGTGTTAGTGTTATTGTATATATGTTAATGTGAGTATGAATGTATGAAAATGTATATTTTTGTGTTAATAAAAATGTATATATATAAAAAAAATAGCCATGCTGCTAAGAGAAATGTCAGGTTGGATTAACAAGATGTCTGGGTCAATGGCACAAATTCATCATTACATTTTTACTAGCTCCAGTATGGATGGAAAAACAAAACAATGATGGGATGGGGAACAGTGCAAGATTTCTTTCCAGACGCATTGTGCAAAAGGTTGTAATTCATTAATGAGAGCTCTTCTGGAAGAAAAGGAAAGAAATTATACAACAAAATTGGAGTGCAAATAAAATACTGTTTTATACTTATTAAAGCCATTAAAAATCACTAAGCTTTTGAGTTCTCCTGTTCAGGTAGGTGGTTCAGCAAATGCAAAAGCTATTTAAAATGTGTGTGTCGGGGGGGGGGGGGGAGTGGTCCTAAGCAGGCATCACCAGTGGGTACCTTAAGGAAGCTGCTGGCACCCCAAGCTTTTGACAGGCTCCTTGATGCTCATGGGCACACTGAGCCATCTATGGCAGGTGGATTCATCAATGACATGCTGTTTTACTTTCCTACAATGTTATCAAAAGGTGTTGATGTCAACTGCATTGTGGAATTTTAAAACCAGAGCTTGGGGGGGGGGGAATACTTTTTAAGGATTCCAGTTCCCAGAATCCCCCAGTCAACATGTCCAAAATTCCCCAGCCACTAAGGTTAGCTTCCACCCAGCCATGTTCGGAGACTACCACTTGTATGCCTTCAAGTCATTTCTGAATTATGGCAACCTTAAGGTTGAACCAATCACTGGGTATTCTTGGCATGATTTGTTTAGATGACATTTGCTTTTCCCTGAGAGAATGTGACTTATCCAAGGTCAACCAGTGAGTTTCCATGGCCAGGTGGGGATTTGAACCCTGGCCTCCAGATTTGTAGTCCAATGCTTAAACCACTACATCATGCTAGCTCAATGAGATTGTTGCTCTTACCAGGGAAACCTGTGTCTTATGAACAAGCTAAATAAAAGGGGTCCACCAGAGGGCTCCCTCAAACCTGAAGCCAGCCTTGTTCTGCCTTGAGATGGAACTGTGAATGTCTTACGTAAACTCAGGCTGCACTCTTGAGAAGGCATAGTGTGCAGTAAGTACCATTCAGTGAAGTGAAATGTGTTCCTGAACAAACATGTTCACAATTGTCTTTAGGTGAGACTACTGAAACAAAAATCCATTAATGATACCTCTATTGGCCAACCAAAATGCACAATATACTTGTTGCAAGCTTTCGAAGCTCCATGGGCTTCTTCTTCTTCAGGCAAAATGTTACAAACCACACAGGAGAAAAACAATTGGAGATGTTAGTCAGATGCCTACATGTTGTTTCAGTCTTTAGTTATGATGGTATATGTTGGGGAGGATATATTTTGCAGGCAGGATCCTCCTCTTTCTGGTGACCAAAATGTTCCTGATGCAAAAACATGGAGACTTCTTGAGGAATCCATAGTTCTCTGCCACAAAGAGGTCTGTGGCCTCACTGGAAAGGAAACATTGGCTTGCAAAAGAGGGGTCCCTGTTGAGATGCAAATGGATTTTAAATTTCCTGGTCTTTGCAAATCTCCCTACAACCACAGGGCCAGAAGGAGGAGGAAGATCCTGCTTGCAAAAGATATCCTCCCCACCAGATACCATCGAAACTAAAGACTGAAACAAAATGCAGGCATCTGACGAACATCTCCAATTGTCTTTCTCCTGTTTGGTTTGTAACATCTTGCCTGATGAAGAAGAAGCCCATGGAGCTTCGGAAGCTTACAATATTGTGCATTTTGGTTGGCTAATAAAGGTATCACTGATGGATTTTTGTTTGAATTTGCTAAATGGCCAACACAGCTACCCCTGAACATTTTCTGTAGGTGAGACTACACCAGCCCCAAACATATTTGCTGGGATTCTGGAGTAAAGGAATCACAGCAGCTGCTCTCCCTTTGAAAATATAAAAGCTGACAGTTATTCAGGTTAGTCTGCATCATGAGTGGAAACTCACAAGACCCTTTAACATCAGAAATCCACCAAACAGTGATACCTTTGTTGGGACAACCAAAATGCACAATATTCATGTTGCAAGCTTTTGAAGCCAGTGGAGTTTTGAAAGCTTGCAACATGTATGTATATTGTGCATTTTGGTTGGCCCAATAAAAGTATCATTTTGGTGAATTTTTGATGCTATTGGGTTTGCTATATGGCCAACACGGCTACCCTTAGATCTTCACAAGACCCTTGTGAACCTAAGAGAAAATGGATATGAAACTGCCTGGATCATGAATAGCCCCAGTAACCAATGATATGAAAAAAAATCCAGTTTACGTGCTCCTCACGTTACGGGTGATGTTCTGTGAGTCTTCCTCTCCTTTCTCCTTTTAGCTTGTGCATCTCTTGTGAAATGTGTGTGACATTCAAGGAAGGGCTCCTCTCCTCTGGCCCTCGAATCCAATGCATTGCTGACATCTGGACGCCAGGGAGCAGAAGAGAGAAGGATGCTGTGCAGAATCTCAGTCTTGGCAGCTGCAGAGATGGTATGTGTATGTGATGCCTTCCAGAGCTGCACAGTCACAGGTGTAATAGTTTATATGGCTGAGTCCAATAACATCCAAAATCCACAAAATAGTGATGCCTTTATTTGCACAACCAAAATGACTTTTTTCCTCTTCTGATTAACAATTGATTTGCCAAGTGGACAAGGGTACTAGCTCAGTTTATCCTATCCCTCCAGCATTTAGAATAGGATTGTCTATAAATAATTATTACTGTTGCTGTTGCTGTGTGCCTTCAAGTCATTTCTGACTTATGGCTACCCTAAATCAAACCTATCATGGGGTTTTCTTGGTAAGATTTGTTCAGAGGAATTTTTGCCATAGCCTTCCCCTGAGGGTGAGAGAGTGTGACTTGCCTAAGGTCACCCAGTAGGTTTCCATGGCTGAGCTGGGAATCGAACTCTGATCTCCAGAGTCATAGTCCAACACTCAACCATTATGCCACATTGATACTCCCTCCTCATAAGAATTCAGGGTGGCTAACAGTCTGCATAAAAACAACAAAGCTAAAAGCATGAACTACAAATATCTAAAATCGCAGTTCTAAATTAACAAATTGCACATGTTTAAAATTACAGATAACTACACATGAGACCCAAATGTCCTAAAGGTATCAGATCCTGCCTGATCTTGGAAACTAAGCACGGTCTTGGTTAGTAATAATAATAATAATAATAATAATAAGTAGTAGTTTTATTTTTAACCTGGCCCTCTGCTCAGCAATTGGGGCGGCGTACAACCTTATAAAAACAGTAAACAATTAAAACATTCCCAAATCCCACCCCTTAAAACTAGATTAAACCAAGAAAGAATTAAAATGAATTAAACATAAATACAAATAACAATATTTTTGGGCAGTATGCAAACAGTGGCAGATTGGGGAGTGGGTAGCAAACCTCCTAGTAGTACTAGGATGGGCGACCACCACTGAATACGAGGTGCTTAGGCTATATTTCAGTGCTAATATATAGCACTGAAATATACCCAATATATAATTTCAAAACCACCTTAAGTATTCCGTACCTAAGAGAAACCTAAGAAATTCATGGGGATACCATAAGTATATAGGCAGGCAGGCAGGCAGATACAATCAATCAATCACACATTACTATTTAGTGTTGTTGTCTCCTTTTAAAACATTTTAATCCATTCCTATTTTCTGTCCTCCTTAGTAGATGTATGTGTATGTGTTTTCAGGTCTCCTGGTGACTTGTGGCAACATCATGGATTGCACAGAGCTTTCTTAGGGAAGGAATGGAGGTGTTTTGACATTGCCTTCCTCTAAAACAGGGGTAGGCAACCTAAGGCACGGGGGCCGGATGCGGCCCCCCGAGGCCTTTGGACCGGCCCCAGGCTAGTCCTGCTGCCGCCACCCCCCTCTGCCCCCGCTGCCGCTGCCGCCCGCCATGATTATATTGATTATTGTTGTTATTAATTGTTCTTGGGTTTTCTTGGCAAAATCTCCATAGGGGTTTTGCCATGGTTTTTCTGGGGCTGAGAGAGTGTGCATGCATATTTTTTTTAAATTTTTAATTAATTTATTTATTTATGGTGCTTCGGCCCCCCAATTGTCTGAGGGACAGCAGCCCGGCCCTCTGCTCAAAAAGGTTGCCTACCCCTGCTCTAAAATATGCAGTCTCCCAAACTACATTCTGCTTATCATGACACCTCAGCACCTATTTTCATTTGTATATGTATATGTACCTTCATGTTCCCTGACAACTTACAGTGGCCTCATGAATTTCATAGGGTTTTCTTGGGCAAGGAATACTCAGAGTGAAGTTGAGAGAGTATGACATGCCTAAGATCACCCAGTGGGTTTCCATGTTAGTTAATATGAAATCCCACTGAATCTATTGAAAGTTCTATTACTTCCAAAGATTTCATCAATCTAATGAAGGAGACAAAGCAAACCCCCTCTGAACAAAACTTGCCAAGAAAATCCCATAATAGGGTTGCCTTAGGGTTGCCATGTCAGAAACAACTTGAAGGCACACACCACCACCACCACCGTTATCCATAGCTACTAGTTATGCTGGCTATATATGGCCCCCAGAATCTGAGACAGTTTTGCCTCCCAGTACAAGTTACTGGAGAATATGTGTCAGAGGGTCTTATTGCCCTTGTCCCTTGTTTATGGGCTTCCCATAATCATCTGGCTGGCCATTATGGTGACAGATTGTCAAACTAGATATAGCCAGCATATTCTTAAGATCACATGGAAGCACAACTTAATGTATATTAGGGGCACCATAATTTCGACCCTGCATTTGCTTTTACCTCTAGGATTCAGCATAGGAACACAGAAATCAAGAATAAAATACCTTTGGCAGATGTGGAATATATTTTTCTTAACACTGAGTAACTGAGAGCCCATGTAGTGTAGTGACTCGAGTGCTGAACTAGGACACTGGGAGATCAGGGTTTGAATCCGTTCTCGGCCATGGAAACCCACTGGGTGACCTTGGGCAAGTCACACTCTCTCAGCCTCAGAGGAAGGCAAAGGCAAGTCCCCTATGAACAAATCTTGCCAAGAAAACACTGTGGTAAGTTCACCTTAGGGTTGCTATAAGTTGGAAGTGACTTGAAGGCACCCAACCACAAAAACAACAACCAAATAATTCTAATGTGTCTCCATACATCATGAAAGATATATGGTGTTTCCAGACAGATTTGAGAAATCAAGTGCTTCTGTGTAGAACTCGGCCTCCATCCCTGCTTCCTACTGCTTGTGCATCCAGTATGACTCTGAACAACCTAAATAAATCCAGCAGCCACACGCAGCTTCCCCATCCCAGCATCCTATTTCCTTTTGCTTCCATTTGGACTGAAGTTCACTATCTTGATCAAAACTGCATTGAGTCAGATTTAAAGACACAAACACCCTGTGGTTATTTTTTTAAACATTAGTTTCTGTGTCTTTGTAAGTGCAAGAAAACACCTGGCAGCCTCATAGGGAAAATCCCGCTCTCCTGGCTTCTCTAATCTTTTAACTGACATGTCAAGGTCAAACTCCTTTTTTTAATAATCATTGTCACCCAGGCTGCCACCAAGAATTCTCCACTGCAGAACATTTAAAAAGCATCCAGAGCCACTTCAGCAAAGCAGCAAAGTCCCCCTTAAAAGAGAGAAGAATCCCAAAAAACCTTGCAGTAGTTGATAACTTCATCTCCCTGTACTTTAAACCCAATAATTTGCAAACCACCACTGATGTATTAGAGATTTATGGCTCCTATAATTTATGTCATGGTAGAACACAAATCCTCTTTTTCCTTTTCTTCCCCCAAGCCCTCCCCATCATCCCATCCTTTTAACAATATTTGGCAGAAGCACAGACTGTGGAAACTGGACTGTTTTACATTAGTCAGTAGTACATTGAATCATTCCTGTGAGATGATTTACTGTGCATTACAAATTCTTATATGGCAGCTGAAGTTAATGATTAGACAAACAATAGATCACCAGCATGATGGGTCACATATGGGTTCTCCTTGCTTAATGCTCTTGTGTAGTTGGAAGATTACAACAATGTTCTTGGATTTGCAGAGTAGAGTCAGTTGCTGTTTGCAGTCAGGCTGGCCCCACAAACAGAGAATGAGAGACCCTCTTTGCACCCAGCCACCCAGTTCCATACAGAAGATGTTTCCTGAGCTGGTGATACTGCAAGACTGCAACAAATATGGGGGATGCTGCAATCACAAAGGGACCTCATCATTAATTAATTTCCCCCCCCTAGACCTTTAATTAGGAGATCAGAGAATTCAGAGGGTGTTGGGAGCTGAGAGAGGGTGGGTGAGTATTATTTGTTGCTGTTATGTGGCTTCAAGCTGATGCTGACTTATGGCAACCCTATCTCAGGGTTTTTGTAGCAAGATATTTCAGAAGAGGTTTGTCATTGCCTTCCCTTGAGGCTGAGAGAGTGTCACTTGCCCAGAGTCACCCAGTGAATTGCCAATGGATGAGTGGGGATTTGAATGCTGATCTTTCAGAGTCCTAGACCAACATTGCTGGAAGATTTTTGCCTTCTCTTTCCCCCTCCTTAGATAGATAGGGATTTCCTGCAGGCAAGCTCCTCTCTCTCACTGATTCAAACTAACCATGTGACGTAGGTCACTTTCCTTTTGGGAGTCAGTCTCTGCCAATTGGAAATTGTCTACTTTAAAGCATAGCAATTGGAATCCTTTGATATACAGTAGCAGCTCTTCGGCTCAGGCATGTTTTTAAGGGTATAAATGCTCCCCAAAATCTCAGGCACACTGGGGTCTGGCTAGATTTCATGATGACACTGCACCACTGTGGACTCTGACTGGAGTCCCAGCTCTTTCTGTTGTCCTTTTCTTTCATAACGGTTGAGTCTATCCATCTTCATTCATTGTTAGAGCAGCCTCCTTCAGGTAATTATCACCATTAGAAAGCCTTGTGTTTCCTATCCACTACTTTACTCCTGAGTTCTTGTGTGTATGATTTCATGTTAGAGTGTCTTTGTACATTTGACTCCCCAAATAAAGTACAGTTCATTGGAAAGCTTTGTCTCTATCAGTTTATTCCCTAGCCACCTCTGTAAACATAAGATAAAAGATCCCATAGAATTAGACTTTAGTCATTCCCCAGGTTCAAAGTCTCCATTAAAGGTCTCACACAGAGAAGTGGTTCCTATTGTCATATATTACTCAATCTGGTTAGCCCCATGGTCCTTGGTCTCTTTTTGTTGGGTGTGTGTGTGTGTGTCATGCCCTCTGATTAAAGCTATGGACCGCCTCCTTGGAAAAATACACAGAAATATATACAAACACACTCTGCATATAATTTTATTTTGTTTCCATGGAAATTAATTTCTTTTGCACAGACTAGTCTGGACCAAAAATTTTACGATGAGGATTTGAGAAGACTCTTTTTAACCTTGAAATTCACTGGGGCAGAAAAAAATTCAAGGTAAGAGGAAAGATAGTAAGGGAAAAAATGCTTTTCTGTGTAGTTCACAAACTCCCTGAAGCCCATCCATAAATCTCTTAGGTGTCCATGGATCTAAGGTTAAAAAGCCTGTTTTAACAGGAGACACTAGGAATTGAATCTGGGATTTTCTGCACACACCATGTGAAAAATCATTCTTCCCATAGCAACTGTGGCAACAGCAGCCCTCTTACTTTTGCACACCCATCTTGGCATGTGACTAGCTACTGAAAAGTCTGGCCCTCACTGTGTCATCACACCAATAAATTATTGATTTCCATCATACCACAAAATAAACACTTGGCTAGATTTCTAGTATGGCTTCATACAGATACATAAGTGATGGCCAGAGAGTCCCATTATAACAAGCTGGCAGTCCTTGACTCCGAGGTCCAATCCTGTTATCTATTGCTTGCAAAAAATGTCCCTAAGTAGACTTATCCAATAGTATGGAGATTGATGGTCATCCCTCCTCCTTCCTGCTGCCCATTTGCTTTTCTCCATGTTAAGAGAGCAAATTATTTATGCACTGTTGGATGAGAAAGGAGGAGTTTTGTCAGAGGGCAATAAAAGGAGCTGTAGTTCTCCAGAGGAGGTTTGTAACTAGGAGGACCAACAAGGAACTCCCCTCCCCCACCCTTTAGTATATTAATATATTAATATATTATTATTATATTATTAATATATTAATATTATAATAATATAAATATATTAATATATATATATATATATATATATATATATATATATATATTAATATATATATAACAACATAAGAACAGAAACACTCAATGGATTACAAGCAGCAATACATGGTTACAAGAAGAGTTTATGATAGCCAGTTACTATACCCCTAAAATAATGTTTCTTGATGGTTATCTTTGTCATTGATTTGCAAGAATCATACAGTGGACCTCCTAGTATAAAAGGGGAGGACCAGTAGAACAAATAATCTAGGGATTGCACTGCATGACAAGGACACAATTACCAACAATGTAATATATTAACAACAACAACAAATGTACATGTGTGCAAATGAAGAGGTTCAAAGTGCCAAGACAACTTTATAGACTTCTTTTGTATGTGTATGCACTTAAATGCCCTGAAAGCTTCAGATCTAATTTGATTTTGGAAACTAAGCAGGGTCACTTCTGTTTAATACTTGGAAAGGAGACCGTAAATGAATAGCAAATGCTGTGGGCTATATTTCAGAAGAAGGAACTGGCAAGCCACCTTTGAGTATCCTTTGCCTAAGAAAAGCCTATGAAATTCATAACATCTGACAGGTGACTTGAAGGCACCGTCTAGTCACCTGTTGACTTATGGCAATCCCATGAATTTCTGTCAGAGTGCTTGGGTGCTACAACAAACTACAAATCCCAGGATTCCATTGCATTGAGCCATGGCAGTTAAAATGTGGTCAAACTGGATTATTTCTGCAGTGCGGATGTAGCCCTACCCATTGTTCACATCCTAAGCATTTTCTTACTCACTTTTTCCCTATTTATTTTTTATGGTTTGTTTTTTTTAGGAATCATATTGAATTTTCTTTACAAAAAAGAAACCCCACACATCATATCCCTACCTACTTGAATAATATGTTCCCAGCCTCTTCCATTCCCCTTGCATTTTCCTGATCATCATGAAAGACTATAGCTTTACCTCCTACCATTCGTCCTTACACTTCCCAAATGGCACTCTGAATCCCTTTGGGAAGACATTATGTTCACATTTAGCAAAGATGGTGTTCCAAACCATGTTTGCAAAAGATGCATATGATACCTGTTATCCTCTGGGGGGGAGCAATTTGAGTAACCCCCTGCCCCAATGTTCCAGTGGATATTTAGTCTGTTTTTTTAAAAAGATTATATAGACTGGAACAACACACCAGGAGCTAAACACAAAAACAAGCTTCACCTTCCTTCTGCTTCTTTGAAAAATACCATTGCCTGTTTGTAGTTATGCTAAGTCTATTCAATTATCTATTGACAAATGCAATGTATAGAGGGATTTTTCTCCAGTAAACAGACTTGAGGCTGGAATGAGTCAGAGAGGAGCTGCATCCACACTGCAAAAATACTCTGGTTTGATACCACTTTAACTGCCATGGCTTAATGCTATGGACATCAGGCAACTGTACTTGGTGCCACAACAAACTACAGTTCCCAGATTTCCATATCACTGAGCCATGGCAGTTAAAGTGGTATCAAACCGGATTATTTCTGCAGTGTGGATGCAAAATCTGGGTCCCATCTACCTTCATCCACCCTCCCCAAGTCGGATGTGGCTTTTTCTAATGAAGCTCACGTCTGTGGATGTATTTCAGCTCCAGAGTGCAATTTTAGCCCTTGGTTTTAATGGGTTTCACAGTCTCAAACTGATGTGCATTTGCTTGCAAGGAAACCGTAACCCTGCATTATTATTATTTTATTTCCTTCCACCCTCCTTAAGGTTCTTTCTATTGAATCCTCTCAGTCACAAGGGAAGAAGGCCAACATTGCTGGATCGGGGGCAAAGTGAGCGAAGGGACCAAGCGTTGGCTCCAAGAGACTCTCCAGGATCGGCTACAGCTTAGTAGCTGCAGCAGCACGGAAGTGGGTGCACGGACGAAGGGTGATACACACTGCAGTACCTGGAGGGAGAAGCAATGCTTAACATTCAATGTTTAAATATAAATGACAACTATACAATGCAGGACATAAATATTTCCAACACATTTGTCATTATGCCATCTGTTTCTCACACAGATGTTTCCAGTATGGCAACAAAAGAAGCACAATTATTTCAATAACCTAAGTAAGTAATTCATTTTTGTGGGAGCTGTAGCCTAAATCCAATGGCTATTGATAACTAGAGTAGACATACTGAATCAAATGGGATTTGCACATGCACTAGGTTACCATTTCAGTCAATGATTTTACACCAGGTGAGACTAGCAGCTGAATTTAGCCTATTAATTTCTTCCCCCAATACATATAAAAATGCTCACAACTTATAGTTCCAAACACCTATACTACTGCATGCAGGGCTTAACACAATTTGCATTTGCTGATGATTCCACTGTTAGGTGCTTCTTCAAATAAGAAATTGGATTTGTACAATTAAACTGGTCGGACTAGCTCTCAGACCTCTGATCATCTAGATAAATCTTTTAAATTCTTGTTAAAAATTCCTGTTTAAAACAGACATCTTTGATATATTCATAAATATTTCTTCAAACTAATGACCAGAACACAACAAATTTAAGCATACTGAGAACCATTTAGATCAATGGCTTCAGTGTATGTCCTCCATTTTGAGCATGACTAAAAAGCATGGATTGACATTTCTAGGAGTTTTTGGAACTTTTCTTTGGCCATGTCCTCCAGATTTTATTTTATTTATTATTATTATTTTGGAATGCCCTCCATTTTGTGGTGACTTGGCCTCTTTTGCGGTGAGGACATCTGGTCACCCTGTCCCCTGTATACACACCCAACGTCAGAAGCTGGCAACCCTGATGGGAAGAAATACACTCCGTTCTCACGCACATGTGTCCTGGCCCCAGGTCAGGGCTGGCAAGGCCTTTTTGGGTCACCCTTCGCCTCATCTCCTGCTGGGATTGGGGCTCCCCCAGACATCCCTCTTGCTCCTTTCTTCTTCCCAGCTCTTTTGTGATTCCCAGAGAGAGATCCTGGGATCTGCCCTGACCCTTCTCACATCAGTCCTGGTCTAAAGCATGGGGTTGTCTGGGCGGCCTCATCTCCCCCCACTCACCCTGGAGGGGAGGGTTAATAAAATTTCCTTTGGCACAAGAGACAATCTGGGATCCTGTGGACATATATTCAGGGTTTACTTTGGTCAGAGACTGTAAATAAATTCATTGATTGATTGATATTTAGGGTTGGCTATGTAGCAAAGTACAGTTATATCCAGAATCCACAAAACAGTGATAGAATCATAGAGTTGGAAGAGACCCCCAAGGACCATCCAGTCCAGCCACCTGCCATGCAGGAAAACACAATCAAAGCTCCCCTGACAGATGGCCATCCAGCCTCTGTTTAAAAACCTCCAAAGAAGGAGACTCACCACAGTAGCGTCATTGGGCCTGCAGAGGCTGTGGACTACACTGGGTGTCCTGACAGTAAGAGCTGTTCAACAATCATATGGATAAAAATATGGATATACAATCAAGAAATAAGATACCATAATAGTGGTGGAAGATATCCAGACTAGGAACCATTACTAAGGAATGTCAAAGATGAAAGTGCAAAGGCTGGTTTAATGCTAATTTCCTGGAGATTCAGGACCCTGACTTGCCTGATTGAGTCTCTCCATCTAGCATGTAGTTTTCCTTTATACAGGAGAAAATAAGTATAAAACGATGATGTTAGTCATAGGCCTGCACTTTCTGATGGTGTTGTTGTATTGTTTTTATCATTGTGGGATGTGGGACTAGTCTCTTAAAACTTTATGCAAAACAGTTTAGTTCTCTGTGGGGTGGGACTCCAGGGGCGTGCACGAGAGTTGCTCAATGGGGATGTGAGACTTGTAGGTCCTGATCCCCTCTTCCTGCTCCTTTTCTTCCCAAACCTTTTCTGTCCTGGAGGGGAAGAATGAATGCTTGGAGCCTCTGCCTGAGGGAGGAGAAGGAGGAGGAGAAGGAAAGTCATTTCCTTATAAAATGTTAAAATATGGATATACATGAATGAGTGAATGAAAACAGTGACATTCCCACCCTGGATGTCACCTAATGATGGGGTGGGCTGCTGGGGAGTGGCCTCTGCTCTCCTCTTTGCCCCAGTGGTGGAGGGCTCCTTGTGAGGAGGCCTCCTCTACTACGTCAAGCCAAGAGGGGCACGCTTGTCCCTCCTCACCCCACAGTGGGAAGAGGGTCCCACCGGGTGTCACTCCTCTTTTGAGATTTCACCCAGTGCGGGCTGCATCCCATGCACCTACACAATGACTCAAGTGAACAAAAATACGCACGTTAAACAAAATATTTTTATTTATATACTATG
Source organism: Phrynosoma blainvillii (assembly GCA_026167975.1). NCBI lineage: Eukaryota > Metazoa > Chordata > Lepidosauria > Squamata > Phrynosomatidae > Phrynosoma > Phrynosoma blainvillii. Next base: position 54,432,251 of record JANUYF010000002.1, on the reverse strand, counting down.
TCAACAAAGGGGGGTGATGTCTGCATGTACACGTCCTTCCACATTCACTGGGGTTAGGGGCACAGGACCCCAGTAAATTTGGGGAAACCACAAATAACAAAAACACCATGTTTTTATCTGAGAGAACACCTCTCTAGGAATCTCTAGGTCCTCCAGTGCAACTCTGTGGTCAACATATGCCAGACATTGACCATAGAATTGCGCTGGAGGAGCTAGTGGAATGCGCTGGAGGAGCCTAGTGGAATGTTTGAAAAGTTTCTGAAACTTAAAAACTTATTTTAAATTGAAGCTTTAGCAAATTGATTTTTTTAAAGTGTATAAACAGTGTTCAATGAAGATTTGTGCAATTTAACTAAAATTTAACTAAAATCTAGGTGTCTCTAGATCCTTCAGTGAAACTTTTGGTTAAGGTTGACCATAGAGTTGCAATGGAGGACCTAGAAATTCCTAGAGAGAACATATTAATAAAATCTGTGAATAACCAAATCAGCAAAAGTCAAAGGCGCAAATATGGAGGGATGAGTGAAGATGTAAATGGGGTCACAAGTGTAAAAAGTTTGAGAACTATTGGTTTAATAAATTGTTGGGTTATTTTTTTTAACCAAAGTGAAAGTGAAATGGCTCAACTTAACCTTGAAACATTAGCAGTGCATGAGGACCTCTCTGCTCCCACATTTTTGATGTCCAAAGACCCCAAAGAATCCAGAATACCTGGACCCACTTGTGTTGCTTTTTCCTATGACACACTTATTTTCTTTGTTTCAGCCATGACAAGGACATTCTTCTTGGAAGCTGGTGAAAGCAATCATTCTGTGGTTTGCATTATCGAAGGCAAAAGAGTCTGATATTTGGAAAATAAGACATTCTTTCTCTCAAACATGCACATATTCAAAATCCAACCCCGTCCCCACACCCCTGTGCCTTGCCCAATCGTCAGGGTGTGGGCTTGCCTCAGTTGAAAAACTCCTTGTACAAAATAAAGCTTCATTCTGCTGGGGATGTCTAGGCCCGGATTGTGTTGGGGTGGGGCAGTGGCCATGGGAGGGTGAGATGTCCTCCTCCAGCATTAGTTCTGGATTGGGAAGAATCCCTTGCTGCCTGGTTACCTCCCTCCTTCTTTCTCTCTCTCTCTGCCCCCTAATGTCTAAAGACATCTCACTTCATCTGTCATCCATTCTGTTCGCCTGCCCAGCTGTCAAAACATGGGGTGTCTCTTTCATTCCGGCTCACAAATACTGAAGGGAAAAAAGGGGGCTTTAATGCCTGTGTTTGGACACAAGCAATTATCCCTAATTATTGTTTTTCTTTTGAGCTTGCCCGTCCTGCTGGAGAGCCAGCAGATGAACATGCCCTAATCCTTCCCAGTCAGTTGATCTCAGTGGGTTTTGCTGGACAAGTTGTCCCAAGGCGAAGAGGGGGAAGGGCTGGCGGCCCTGGTGGCTTTCATCTCAATGTGAGTTTAGGGCTGATTCAAACCCTTTGCGATGGGGAATTAACCCCAGAGCCAGGACTTTCAATGGCCTCTGATAAGAGATTATATGGGTTGATGGCAAACTTTTCTTGGCAAAATGGTTTCAAAGGCTTTGGAGCTGTTAAATCAAAGCGCTATTGAATTGGGACAGGCCCCTTGTCCTGACCCTCTCTTTTCTCTCCTTTACTGGTGGCTATAATTGCCCATGGGGTGGCAAGATGCAACCCTATCCCTTCCACTCACAGATACCATCCTTACTTTCTGCTATGAACTACAAAAATAGTAGAAGAAATAATGGAGCCCCCATTGTTTTAATCCAAGAAATCTTTGTTGTTTTATTTGTAAAGTGCTATATAAACAAATGATGCATTACAGCACTATATAAACCAATAATAACAAATACTCAATCATCATGATCTTCTTCTTCTTCTTTATATATCCATTTGCTTTTTAAAATTTTGTACTGTTTTTGTATTACATCTCGATAATTTGTTTTAATATTGTATTGTATAGTTTTATATTTGTATAACTCCTTTCCCCCCCAGTATGCATATATGCAGGGTGAGTCTCGCTTATCCAAAATGCTTGGGACCAGAAACATTTGGGATTTTGGATATATATATATATATATATATATATATATGGAATACCTGGATTTGCATATACATACATAATGAGCTATCTTGGAGATGGGATCCAAGTCGGAGCATAAAATTGATTTATGTTTCTTACACACCTTATATACATAGCCTGAAGGTAATTTTACACAATATTTTTAATAATTTTGTGCATGAAACAAAGTTAGTGTATATTAAGCCACCCAAAACCAAAGGTGTCACTATTTCAGCCACCCATGAAAAGAGTTTTGGTTTTTGGAGCATTTCAGATTTTGGAATTCCAGATAAGGGATACTCAGTCTGTGGATGTGTGGGTGTATTTGATTATATGCCTTTGGCAGGGCTGGCTGTTTTGTTGTTTCTCTTGTAAAGTGCCATGTACTTTGGTGGTTCTATACAAATAAATGAGGAGTAGGAGTAGGAGAGGTAGTAGTAATAGTAGTCTTCTTGGCTTTTCTTCGCAAACAAAGATTCAAGAAGGACTCATCCCACCTTTCTGCAAGCACGCTGATGACTAAAAAGACCAATCTGAGATAAACAAGTCCGGTTGCAGAAGGCACAGTAGAAGGTCTCCTTGGGTGATGTTTCCAGGTTGTAATTCTTTCTGCGTTGTCATTTCTCTACGAGACTTGTTCGATGCAAGTTCTCAAAGAAAACTGCAGCATTGTGGATAGTGCATCTCCATGCCTCCCGGTGTGAGGCCAAGGTGGACCAATGTTGGTGATCAATTTGGCTGAGCCTGAGATGTTGTTTCAGGGAGTCCTTGTATCACTTTTTTGGGGTGCCCCTCTTACGCTGACCCATGGCGAGTTCACCATAGAGTACTGTTTTTGGGAGGCGATGATCCTCCATCCTAGAAACATGGCCTGCCCAGCGCAGTTGTGTTCTCAATAGCATGGCCTCGATACTGGTGATCCCTGCTTGTTCAAGGACAGCAACATTCATCACATAGTCAGTCCAGTGTATATTTAAGATTGTGCTGATGAAAGCATTCGAGGAGTCATAAGTGTTAGCGATAAGTGACCCATGTTTCTGACACATAAAGGAGAACAGACAGTACAATGGCTCTATACACACTGATTTTTGTGCTTCGCCACAGGTGTTTGTTACTCCAGACTCTTTTGTAAAGTCTTCCAAATGCATTATATGCCTTTGCTAATCTGTGAGCGATCTCTTTGTCAATCTTGGCGTCTGAAGAGATGATGCTTCCCAGGTAAGTGAACTGCTGAACGGACTTAAGCACAGATTTGCCTACAGCGATGTGGGGATCGTGGTGTTTGTCCTGTGGTGCAGGCTGGTAGAGAACTTTTGTTTTCTTCAGGTTGACTTCCAGCCCAAACAGCCCTGCAGCTGTTGCGAAGCAGGATGTTAGACACTGCAGAGCTGCTTCTATGTGGGCAACAAGGGCAGCATCGTCAGCGAAGAGCAGCTCACGAACTAGATAGTTTAGAGTCTTAGTACGAAAGCCTTAGTATATAGATGCCATCTGCTTCTTGGAGCTCTGCCATAGCTCTTTGGAGCATCATGCTGAAGAAGATTGTAAATAAGGTTGGAGCAAGAACACAACCTTGCTTCACTCCATTTGTTATTAGAAAGGGCTCTGAAAGGGCATCACCGTATCTGACTTGACCATACTGGCCTTCATGTAGCAAGATAATCATTTTAAGATTATCTTTTAAGGAGGGGACATCCTAGTCTTTCCAGGATCTGCCACAGACCTTTTCTACTCACAGTGTTGAAGCCTTTAGTGAGGTCGACAAATGTTACATAGATTCCCTTGTTCTGTTCTCTACATTTCTCTTGCAGTTGTCTAAGGGCAAATACCATATCTGTAGTACTTCTATTGGCTCTGAAGCCGCATTGGCTTTCAGGAAGAAGTTCTTCTGCAATAGCAGGAACTAATCTGTTTAAGCAGGGGTAGGCAACCTTTCCCCTTTAAGGGCCGAGGGACTTCAGCTCCCAGAAGCCTCAGCCATGTTGGCCAATAGTCCCATGTTGGCCAATAGCTCCTGGGATTCTGGGAGCTGAAGTCCCTCGGCCCTTAAAGGGGAAAGGTTGCCTACCCCTGTGTTTAGGAGTATCCTTGCAATGATTTTCCAGCAATAGAGAGCAGTATTATACTTCAGTAGTTTGAGCCAGGGGTAGGCAACCTTTCCCTTTTAAGGGCTGAGGGACTTCAGCTCCCAGAAGCCTCAGCCATGTTGACCAATAGTCCCATGTTGGCCAATAGCTCCTGGGATTCTGGGAGCTGAAGTCCCTCGACTCTTAAAGGGGAAAGGTTGCCTACCCCTGAGCAATCGGATTTTGCTCCTTTTTTCTTGTACAGGGTGATTATGACTGCATCTTGTAGATCTGATGGCAGTTCCCCTTTTTCCCAGCAACTCACAAGGAGTTTGTGAAATTTAGCATGGAGTACATGACCTCTGTGTTTCCAAACTTCAGGTGGAATTCCGTCAATCCCAGCTGCCTTGCCATTTTTCACCTACTGTATGGCCTTAAGGGTCTCTTCCAAAGTGGGAGCTATGTCCAATTCATTTTTCATCGGTTTTTATATCATATGTTGATATGTTGAAAACAGTAAGCTGAGCCTTGAACTACTCGGTTGGCACTGAAGAGACTTTGAAAATGTTCAGCCCATCGATTCAGGATGGAAGTTTTATCAGTAATTAGTGTTTGTCCATCTCTACTGTATAAGGAGCTTTGGGCCTGATAGGTAGGTCCAAACACAGCTTTAAGAGCTTCATAAAATCCTAAGATCACCCAGATCTGCACAGCATTGTGTCTTTTCTGCTATATTGATCCACCACTTGTTCTGAATGTCTCGGAGTTTTTGTTGAAGTTTACTACATGTGAGACGGAAAGCTGCTTTTCTTACATGGCAAGTTGGCTGGGCAAGGCATGCTTGGTGAGCAGTTCTCTTTTTTGCCAACAGCTCCTGGATCTCTTGGCTGTTTTCATCAAACCAGTCTTGATTTTTCTTGTGGGAGAACCCGAGGGATTCTTCCACAGACTGGCAAATACTGATTTTGATATGTTGCCAAAGCACTGTGGGAGAAGGATCTGTAGGGTGGTCTTCAAGTTTTGTTTGCAGATTTGCCTGGAAGTTGTTTCTCATGGTAACTTGTTGAAGATTATTGACTTGGAGTCTCCTCTTTAAGATGCCATTAATAGTAGTAGCAATTACATTAATCAGAAAGTCTCAAACCCAAGGCAGTAGGCTCTCCTTGTACTCTCCTTGTACTCTAATTCCCATGACTGGCATGGACTAAGGATGATGGGAGCAGTTTTCCAACAAAATCTGGAGGACTGCAGATCCCCACCCCTACTGAAATCTAACTGTTCTTTTACATCTCTCAGCCTTCCAATTCCTTATTTATTGTCATAACCTGTAAGCTAAAGTGTTAGGGACAGGGCAGAGGGAAAGCAGTTATTCTTCTCAGCTTGCTGTTTTCAGAAACTATTGTATTCTCTAAGGGAGAAATTGGGCATAGTGTGATGGACTGCAGCTCCCATCATACTTCACCATTGGCTGTTCTCAGCAGGGCAGATGGGAGCTGCACTAAAAGAACATGTGGACAGCCATGTTTTCCATCATCCCTGAACCATAAATAAAGATTTGTAGATTGTGTCAAATATGGACATACTCCATTACTTGGTTGAATGGATTTCGGAGATGACATCACATGTCATTCAAGTCAGGAAAGCACCAGAGTCTTCACAGGGCCCAGCAAGCTAAGCAAAGAACATCCTCACTCAATACACTGTATCTGGAGGGGCTGTAGTAAGAAAACCCATCTTGCTTGGAAGGCCTGTGGAATGCCAGCATAAAACTAGCCAGTGTGGTCCAGTGGCTCCCACTGGAGCTTGAGAAATCCAGGTTCATGTCATCACTTACCCATGAAACTTTACTGAATGACTATGGACACCTCACCCACTCTCTCAGTGCTATCTACCTCACAGGGTTGCTGTCAGGATAAAAGTGGGGAGCAGGAAAAAGCCATGGACTTCAGCTCAATGAAAGAAATATGAGGTAGCAGAAATGTCACTAATTGGTCAGCCTGCTTCTAGCCAGCTAGCTGGTGAAAAATGAAATCTCTCTTTCTAGGGTTTTTGGTTTTTTTTTTTTTGGTCCCTCAAAGTCTGTTGCTGCCTCTGGGTTTTGCATCTACTCATATCTGAGGAAATGAAAAAAATTCCTCTGGAAGATTGGCCCCTATTTCAAGAGGGAGGGGAAGGAGATTGCCGACTTTAGGTACTTGCAGATTGACTTGTTTGCATGAGTCATTTGGACTTTTCCTGTGATCTTTGAGTGCCTTTCTCAGCTATACCCATTATTGCTTTCTGCTTCTGACGACTGCTGTTGTTAGCACAGGATACCAATTGGAGGGGGGCACCCTGAGGTGTGTGGGTCAGGTATCTGCATTGGATGGTTTGGATCTTTTAAATTCATCCACTTATTCAGATCTTGTCTGTCTTCTGGCGCAGGACCTAAGGTGGCTTAGAAAAACACTAAAATAAGAGAAAGCTAAAAACCTGATAATAAAAAAGGTAAAAGTCCATTGAGCAAGTTATCCTATTGAAATGCCATTACAATTTTTTAAAGTAAAAAAAAAAATTAAACATAGCAATAGAATCACAGTACACACACCTGATAAAAATGACTCCCTGCAACCTTTTACTGTAATCATTAATGTGATGCTTTTGTTGGAAAGGGAAGACAAATGCTTAGTTTTTAATTTAACTGCAACAGCAACATACATGCATATATATATATATATATGCACACATACACACACACATACATATTTCTGGTGAGATGGGGTGGACTCTAAACAGTGGTTGTATGGGATTTGGGGATCACTTTTTCTAAACTCAGGACTACAGGCTGTTTGAGTTTAAAGGTAGCAGATGATTCATATGGCTCAGGTGTCACTACTTCAGCTTCAGAATTCATCTAGCCCAGAGATGGGCAAAATTAGGTCCGTGGGCCACATGTGACTCCCCAGTGCCATTTTTGCAACCCCCAGCTTTCTATGGGGTCAATTTTCCCCCCAAAGAAATGGGTTTTCCCCCACATATGCCATCTAGGGTGTTTGTTGTTTGTTGTTGTGTGCCTTCAAGTCGTTTCTGACTTATGGTGAACCTAAGATAAACCTATCATTGGGTCTTCTTGACAAGATTTGTTCAGAGGTTTGCCATTGCCTTCCCCTGAGGCTGAGAGTATGTGACTTGCCCAAAGTCACCCAGTGAGTTTTATGGCCAAGCTCCAGAGTCACAGTCTAACACTCAAACCACATGTGTGAAGGGCATCTTCACCATGTTTCCCCACCCCACCCCACCCTGGACATTTAGGCCCAGGAAGGGCTTAAAAACAAAGCAGAAATTAAACAGAAGTCACTTCCAGTTGTTTCCTGTTTTGGAAAAAAAAAAGGCCTCTCCTGGCCTAAAATGACCCAGGGTGGCCTGAAAATATGGCAAAAATGCCCCCCACAAAACCTAGAGGGTGCTGAGGGGTATTTGAGGGTAAAAATTGGGGTTTTTTGTGATTATGGTGTGAACTGTTGCATATCAGGCAGGAGAACACCTTAGTAACTACGGGCCTTTGCAGACTGCTAGAAATAGTGCAAATTGAGTCCACTTTTAGGGTTAGGGTTAGGGAATCATGGGAACTGTATTTTATTGTGGCACCAGAGCTCTCTGACAGAGAAGGCTCAATGTCTCAGAAAAAAACAAGAATTCCCATGATTCCCTAGCACTAACCCTAACCCTTAAAGTGGACTCAATTTGCACTATTTCTGGCAGTCTGCAAAGGCCCTACCAGATTTATTATGCACAGTCTTTCCTGGATTACTGCCTACATTTTCAGATTCATGAAGATGCATCAGATGCACTCATAATTTCAGGAGCAGATCCAATATACATTGTTAGGGTGGGGATTGGAGACAGTGAGATCAGAGAGAAATTAAAGGCAAAAAAGTACTGAAAGTGAAAACTGCATGTTATTTAGACAGTGGCTCCTAGAAGCTTGGAAATTTGTTCATAGTTGCTGCTGCTACTCCTTGGCTTTCTTCCACTAGTGTGCTGTCTGTTGGTATGTGGCCTGCAATTGATGAGTTATTGATGTTCAAATGATCTCTCTTAAATTACTTCCGCTGCTTTTCAGTTCTTACTGCCAGTTAGCTTATGAACACTAAAGGGAAGGTGGTGGTGGTGGTGGTGGGAAATCTCAGCCAAATATACTTTTCTGCCGAGACAGAGTCGTCTTTCTGGAAATAACCATATGGGTCCTTCAGCATTAAAGAAACCTCATCTGCTCCCAGATATTAGGGCAATGGGCTAAATAAACTTGGAGGCTAGGATTAACAGAACAAAGCATGCTTCAATAAATGAAAGGCATGCTACTACATAAAATATTATGAATATATCTACTTACAGACTTGGATATTGGTCCCTTGCTTCAGGCAGCAAAATGAATCAGGTTGGTTCTACGGGAAGGAGTATGGGAAGGTGTATCTGTAGGGCAGCAGTCACTGGAATAAGAGCAGAAGGGAGCAGGATCGGATCCACAGTCAAATAGCTGACATGCTCTTGTTTCACATGTTGCTTTCTACTACTGCTATTGTTACCATTGACTGAAGAAATTAAACTTCACTAGGATCCAGAACTGAAAGGTAAAACAGAAGACTGTTCACTGTGCCATATTAGTGGCCAACTTCACTTTGTAGGCCAATAATAAGATTATATCTATGGCCTATGCAGACATATGCAGACAAAGGACGTTATCACACGTGGGCCAGTTTCGTTGTTAAAGAGATAATAAAGTGGAAATGAAGCATCCCGAAAAGAAAGCAAAAATAGAACTTAATTGCGCAAAAGCTTTTCACATGTAATTACAGTAATAACGAAATTAAGTTAAAAGCGAAAAAAAGACATTTTAAACTTTCATACACAAGTGAAAAGAACCCGTACATGTACTGGAAATGGGTGTGTTTCATGACCAGACTCCTCCTTTTCCAGGGCGGGTCCTGCATTTCCCAGGAGGAAATGTCAGACTGTCCTCCATTTGGGGTCATGTCCTCCTGCACAGGTCCTAACCCCCTTCCGTTGGGGTTAGGACCTCTCAAGAGAGCAGAGGAGGAGAAGGAGGCTGGAAAGGCAAGGCAAGCCAAGGCAAGGGAGGGATTGGAATGGCTCACCCTCCCTTTTCTCTCTCTCCTTTCCTGGCACTGGAGGCTGTCAGCTGCTTGGGGAGATGGGCAAGGAGGGTGGGATCACTGGCAGAGCTGGCAGGGAAGGAGGAGGAGGAGGAGGAGGAAAGGGAAGGAAGGGAGGGAGGGAGAGAGGGAGGGAGGGAGGGCTGGGTGTTCCCTGGGGAGAGCCAGAGCCTTGGATGATGCCCAGGAGAGGGGGAAACTGGAGGTAGCTCCCATGCCCCCCCCATAAGCCTTTCCCCTTTGTAGGACCTGCAAGGCAGAACTTCATGGTGAGATGGATCTCCAAGTTGCTCCACAAGCACACCCCACACTTGCACCCACATCCACCCACAGCTGCTGCGAGGGAAGCCTTCTTTCCCCTCCTTTCCCCTCCATCCCAAATGCCAAACTTCTCCTCCGTCCCAAACTTCCCTCTCCTGGGCTGCCTTCCCTTCCCTTCCCTTCCCTTCCCTTCCCTTCCCTTCCCTTCCCTTCCCTTCCCTTCCCTTCATAGCACTGAGGAGGAGCCCAGGACTCTCCCTCCCTGGAGGCCCCTCCTCCTCCTCCTCTTGGCCCTCCTCCAGGTTTTAAAAGAGAATTGGCCGTACGTATTTGCTTTTCAGATTAAAGTAAATGCGCAATTATACTGTAATTTCACAAATGCACTTCCTCTAAACTCCCGAAATTAAAAAGATCTCGGATAATACCAGTTTCTGACCAGTTTCTGACCAGTTTCTGTGCGACGTCATGTGAAATCATGAGGTGCAAATTCACTTTTTTTGTTTGGGATTTGTGTGGATTAACCAACAGATTTCCCCCGTGTGAGAACGTCGAAAGCTATGCCTAGTTCTGTGGCAATTCTATTATACTGAATTCCAATATTACATTTTCATCCCACACAGTTCTAGTTGGATCTGTCTTGATATGTCACCTTTAGGTCCTTTTAAAAATCCTTATTATCAGAAACATCATGGAAAGGGGATAATAATAATAATAATAATAATAATAATAATAATATATTTGTATCCCGCCTCTCCCTGTTGAGGATCAAGGCGGGTAACAGCAAAGATTAAAACAATTACAGAAATAAAACAAGAAAATAATCCCCAAACCCCCACCCTTTCGACCCATCCTCCCTCCGATATAAAATTAGAACAATAAAATCCCTCTAACTAAAAAACAATTAAAAACAGTTAATAACAGTGGCAATGTCATGAGGAGCTAGATCAAATGGGCAGTTAGTTCAGATCAGGACAGAGGTCAGTCTGGAAAGGCCCGCCAGAAGAGAATCGTTTTTATTGCTTTTTTAAAAACGTCAAGTAAGCCCTTCCCTATCCTTGCCAAGTAGTGTATGGCCAATTCTCATCAAAGTTTCTCTTCCTTAGCCCAGGCTACACCTTCTGCTCTGGCTCTCTTTGGCTCTTAGGACAGTCAGTCATTCCAGCTTCATAAAACTAAGGTTTTACTTACTCCCATACATACAGGGTATATGATCCTAGAAAGATAAAATTAATAAGATCAGACTTTGAGTAAATTATATTTAGCATGCCAACTCCCAGAATCTTCAGACAACTTATCCAGTGTCCATGGTGACTGGAGGAATCTGGGAGCTGTCATCCAAACATTAACTTTCCCAAGCTCTGATCATGAACAGCTCCAAATATTCTGGAGCCTGGGGAAGAATGGGTGTTTTCTGTACAGAAAGGCAGAATGGAATTCAATAACCTAAATAAAAACAAAAGGAAGCTCCATATCTTGCAACAATGGACTTGGAGAGACAAGAGGTAAGCTCCTCATGTCAATCAAGGTTGTGCAAGAGCTGAATTGTGCTTCATGGATCATCTTTGTCCATCTGTGCACTCCTCTACCATCATTCAGTGGTACTCAAAAACTCAACATGCATGTCGGGAGGGTGAGGTAGGACTGGCAACTCTCATGACAGTGGGGGAAGCAAATCTAGTCCAGAGTTTAAGTAGGAACTTCAAAATAGCTATCCAAGGTGCTGATCTTATTCTCAAAATACATTCAGCCCTTTGGGTCATTCCTCTCAATTTTAGACTAAATTTACTGAATTGAAAGCCACCTTGCCACATCTCACAACTATGTGAGCCCTGGTTCCCAGGGTCCCAACTCAGAAAACTATTTCAGTTACCAATGAAAGAGTGGGTACCTCTTTTTATGCTTTTAGTAGGCAAGGCACAATATACATCTGTGTTATTCTGGTTTGGGGAGGGGGGTTGAGTGACTTGTGTGCTCATTTGCTTGCTTGTTTTGTGTGTATATGTGTAGAGTTGGGGTGTGTGTGCTGTAGGTTTTAATCATAATTTGCAAAATAAAAATAAAAAAAATCCCTCCTAATCTTCCATGTACCAGATGTTGATCCTTCCCCAAAACATTTTACCTCTTAGTTTCATTGCTAGAAGAAACAGACACTGAACATTAACTTTTGGGTTGTCACTGTTGTTGTACATGCAATAAGGTCAAGTTTCATTTTGCCTCATTGGAGGGATTCATCTTTTCTCCCACTCAAAATAGCCGGTTTGCCCTTAAGCCTTTGCTGTGGTGTGATGAGGACATCTCGCATGTCAGCTCAGTTAGCATCACATGATGAAATGTTTGATGTCCTCAGATAGCCTGAAACAGCAGGAGGCTTTCACAAATGAAATCACTAGGCGTTTCATGATATCAGATGTATTAGGAGTCCTTAGCTGGAAGAAAATCAAACAAACAAACACATACAGAGAGAGAGAGAGAGAGAGAGAGCATAGGGGTTTTTTATTGGTTTCAGACTAAAGTTTAAATGGGCTAGATAAGAGTCATTTTGTTGTCACCATTTTTGTCCTTTATCTTTCTAGGGGCTCTGTTTACCATGATTTTTGACAATTAGGGTTTATGACAGTGTCATAAATGCAATGCAATTGCAAACTGGATGCAGAGAGATAAAATATAGTTCTCCTATTTCAAAATATGTATAGGCAAACAAAGTAGTTTTAAAATCACCTTGTATCAAATGGTGTATAGTCAGGCATGATACAGATGCTAGCTGTTCCCATGTATTGCAATTTCGTAATACAGTATAGGAATTTGGTAAAGTGATTAGAATAATTCACATATTCTATCGGTATTATTGAATATATTAGTAGTATACTATAATATTTTAATGGATTGGGGACAGGTGAAATGGGTAAAGCTTTTGATCTGTAACAATGGAACAAATTGTATGTGTGCATTCGTGCCTTCAAGTCATTTCCAACCTAGGGTGAAAATCTTGTAAACCTATCACAGGGTTTTCTTGGCAAGATGTGTTCAGAGGGGTTTATCATTGCACTCCTTTCAGGCTGAGAGAGTGTAACTTGCCCAAGATTACCCAGTGAGTTTCCATGGCCAAGCAGGGATTTGAACCCTCTAATCCATCCTAATCCTAGTCCTAATCCTAATCCATCACTCTAACTACTATACCATGCTGGCTCTCAGGCGAACAAGTTAGCTCCATTGATTTCAATGGAGACTACAGCAAAATACACAGCACAGTCCAACACATAAAAATAAGACCCACAAAGTTCAGTGGCCTACTGTCAAACAAGTGGGAATATGATTACAGCCTTGTGGTACAACACAGTATACAACTGCTTTGTAGCAAAACTCATTGGTTTCAGTGGTACTTAACTCTGCATTTAACCATAAGTTTTTAATGTATGAGCTTGAAACAAGCAAACAAACAAATAAAATATGAATATATAAAATCAGCTGATTGCTGACTTTGAAAATATATCAGAAGAAGGAATACATTTGACCATTATCTTTTTCGTTCACGTCCTAATAAGCTATAGATGCATATCCTCTTTATACTGAGCAATGCCTTTGTGCTTTCAGAGCAGTCCTGGAAACAGACTGAAATGGCCAGTCTTCCATTAGCCTCTTTCCATGCTCTCTAGATGACCTCCGATGTTGCCTGGGTCATTACACGCAATATACTAATGCATCTAGCACATAATTTTGTAGCCCCACCGCTCCAGAACTGCCTGCATTCTAACACACTTGATTACTTCAGTGGCTGGTTCTTAGTATATAAATACACTGCATTGCTCCAGACCCTTGGAGAATGCAGAACCTGCATTTCCCTGCCTTTGGGTTGTAGTAGACCACTTGCTCTGAATGACTGGGGTGGAATATTTGTTAGCCAAAAGATGTAGAGATAAATATATCAGATTAGAATATGACAAACCAGCATTTACAGGACAAATCCTATACACATGTCTACTCAGAACTGAGTCCCATTGAATTAAATGAAGTGTATTCGGAGTTACTCAGAGTATGTTACATGCTTACTCAGCATGGTGTAGTGGTTTGAGCATAGGACTAGAACTCTGGAGACTAGAGTTTGAATCCAAACTCAGCCATAGAAACCCACTGGGTGACCATGGGCAAGTCAAATACTCTCAGCCCCAGAAAACCGGAAATGACTTGAAAGCACACAAAAACAATCTCTGAGTTACCTTGTTTATTGAAATTTTACCCTACCCTTTTATGTTTTTTGTTTCCTATTCAAAACAGCTTAAAAACTTTATTTAAACAACGACAATTTTTCAGTGAAATGAGAGCAATTCCAGTGGTCAAATAAACAATCAATATCATAAAAATTAACAGTGCAATCCTAAATCAAAGATCTGCTGACTGCAAGGGGTAATGAAGAAGCTGGATTTTCCTGGGCCAGCAGAACTTGCCTTTGCCCAAGTGAATTGCTTTTATATTGGCATAGCCCCCTTTTACCAAGTAGTCTGAGACATCAGCTGGCAGAAGGATCTGCCAGCACAACTGTTCTGCTAACCAAGAGCAGCTAGCAGAAGGGCCTAGAAAGGAGGAGCTGAATTATGCCAGAACCAAATCTCCCCCAAATGACAGCTGCCACAGAGTTGAACCCAGGGCCAGGACCAACCCAAATAATGTCCAGCATTCCTAATCAAGGAGAAATTTGAATTCAACACAGCTTCAGCTGACCTAGTAGTGTTGGCTCAGCTGACCAGCAGGGATCATGGTGAATTAGAATTACTCTCCAAAAAGGCAAACTTATAGACTTTTAAAAAGCAACAATGCACTTCCCATTGAAAGCTCGTTTAAAATAGGTAGATATGCACAAAGAAAGAAAAATTGTGATGAACATGCCCTGGGAAGACATACTCAAGAAAATCTTGTTCTTCTTACCTATAATCATCTCCTGGGGTAACAGGACAAAGAACCCAACCTCTGAAATTAGGTTTTGGCTCTGGTAGGTTTGAGCGTATTTTTCACATCTAAAGCATGCTTTAAATTTTAGTAGTGCAGGGAATGGAAATCTTGGCTGGAATCCTCTTGAATATTCTATTTATAATACCTCCTTGCACAATGCTTCTTTCCTGCTGACATAAAACCTACCAGACAGTGCAGGGTGCAGCTCCAACTGTCCCATTTTGGCAGGGACAGTCCTGATTAATCCTCTGTCTTCCAACTGTTTGTGAAATGTCTCAGTATCTCTGCCTTCCTCCTCCAACTCCTCTCCCTCCCCTTTATCCTCTGTTGTAAACCAAGTTCAAAGTGCATTATTAGCTGAACAGAGGGAGCAAGGAGAGGAGGGTCTGGAATCTTGCCCTTCCCAGTAGGCTCAGTCAAAAGCAAACTACTGCAGCCTCTCCTAGTTTGTGTGTTCTTTCTCATTAATAATTTTGCCATCTTGATCATACTCAAATGTTGCTGGGCCACATGTGTCCCAGTTTTCATTGGTGAATTTTTACAGGGAATAAACTCTGCCCCTGTCCCAAATGGCCACTAAAGTTTACAGAGTAAACTGTAAATTACAGGTTGAAAGTGAGGCCACCGGAGGCTGACTTTGTTCCCCAAAGATTAAGGTAGGCAACTGTGGTCTTCAAGATGTTATTCGACTGCAACGCAGAGAAATCCTCATCATTGGTTATGCTGGCTACCGCTGACGAAAATTCTAGGCCCCAAACTCCTGGAGGGTCACAAAGGCCTCATAGCTGCCAAATTTCTCAGTTCCATTTCTCTTATTGAGTGGAAAGCGTGGGGAGGAGGATTTACACATCTATTTTTATTTTTTCTCCCGGACTGTTTTCTCAGGGAAGGACTTACAGTGGTCCCTCCACATTCACTGGGGTTGGGGTGAAGGACCACTGGGAAAAGGTATTGTATAACACCCCCACTTTTGGTTTACATTTTCATTTGATTTCTTGTTTTTCCTTGTTTGTTTTCATCTTTTATTTCTCTGCACTGATAATTATACAATCAGACCTTGGTATCTGCAGCAGATCCATTCTGGACTCTCCCCCCCCCCCCCCCCAACAACTGTGGATACCAAAAAATGCAGGACCTCAAGTCCTATTGTTCTTAATGGCAGTGTGACACATGCCACCATTGAGGATTATGGGACTTGCTGTTTGCAGATTATTAAATTCATGGATGGCAAGCCTGTGGTGGATAATGAGGCCCCATTATAGTAGTTCCCTGTGTCACTACGCATTATTATCATTATCATTATCATTATTATCCTGCTCTTCCCCAAACCTGGGGCCCAGAGCTGCTCACAACATTAAAAGAGGAATACAATCAAAACATAGAAAAGTGATACATTAAGACAGAATTATATTGTTACAATATTTAAATAGATTGCTTATTAAAAGAATAAAAATACAGTTAAAAAGATAAAATTGTTTTAAACACTTAAAATTATACAACACCCCAAGCAGGTCCTTTAAAAAATATTCTGTTTTAAAAGCCTGCCTGCCTGCCTGCCTGCATAAGGTTTTAATCTGCTGGCAAAAAGACAACAAGGAAGAGGCCATTCTGATCACTGAAAAAGTCATTGAACAATTGCATTCAGGGTTAAGACTTTATTTCTGTCCTCTTTTACTTTTGCTTCTTGTCTGTCCTTAACTGTGTGAAGAATTTCATCTATCATCCATTGAGACTTCTCTTTCTTTTTGGCTGAAGATAGTGTCTTTTCGCATTTCTTCCTGACAATGTCCCTGGCTTCAGTCCAGAATTCTTCTGGCTCTCAGTCAATTAGGCTAAACAGTGAAAATCTAATTTTCCATTATTTTAAAATTCTACAAGGATATTGTTCTTCAGGATGTATTCCAACACAATGATTGGTTGTCTTTCCCTTTTCTTTTGATGCTTGAACTGTAGTTTCAAACATTCAGCTTATGTTTTAAGTTCCTGCAATGCTAGAAATTTGAGGACTGAAGGGGAAAAAAATCATTGGAAAGGGTAGAATTTTTATTGGGAGGGGCAATGTCCTCATTTTGCCCTCCAAAGCTACACGGCTGAGAATAGGGTGGTGATGATAATGCCTTCTTAACAGAAATTACTTCCAAGTAATGTATTGAGGATTAGACAGTATGACCCTGGCTGAATTGTGTTGGCAAAACTGATACTGATACTGATGGCAAGCTTTGAGCTTGCAAGGTGTGGGTTTTATACCTCTGCAAAATAGTATGGTTTTAATTAATGACTGTCCATTTTGATCAAGGGAAGAGAGAAGATACCCATGTAGAAATCTGCCTTGACCCTTCTGGCTCTGCAAGCGGAGATTCATGGCAGGGTGCAGTTCCCAACTGCATTTCTTGATTTGGCTTCTGGCTGGGGCTTAAGGCCCAGACTGAATGTGCCAAATGGTTTATGAGCATTTTGCCCACTTTACTGATTCCAAAGATATACTGTCTCATTTCCTCTAGGCACTGCCAGGATTCAGGATGAAGTGATGCATTAACAAAGGCATGAAACACTTCCTCATAATTCTCTTGGTACAATCTGTTTCAGGAGAAAGGGAGAGAAAGAAACACAGATCAGATTGAAGGAAAGAGAGACAGGAACACATCTCTGCTATTCTCTCCCCTACATTGCAAGAGGAATTAAAGATTCACTCCTCTTGTTCCAATTTACTCTCCTTAGAGTATTCCTCAAGGCATGATCTGGTACGCCAGTTCTCCAGGACTCTTCTTCTCTGGAAAATTAGCTGGTCATCCCTCAGCAATCCTTTAGCTGTGGATTCCTGCAACTGGTGGTTGGACTTAATGGCTCTTGTGGTCCTTTCCAGCTCCAGCATTTTATTAATTTTGTCCTTTAGACCTTATCAAACCATGCTGTTATACCACTTTTGTCTCAGCCTTGTCACATGGTGTGATTCTCCCGGTGCCATTGTGCTGCACAGTCATTGGGAATGTGATTTCTTTTTTTTCAGGCTGAAAATAATCTGTTAATGACCCCCTTTCCTGCTATGATCCAGTAGCCACTTTGAGTGCAGATGTCTCATTCCACTTCACCGTGAGAACGATCGATTATTGAGTCCAATGTGGGCATGGCCTGGTTGTTTCTCTCTTGGGGAGTGCCAAGGAAATCTTCAGCAGGGAAACTGAAGAGGGAGCACAAGACTTCCCAAGAGAATACCTGTCTGTTTGTGGTCAGGGTTGTGGGGTGTGTGTTGTGATGTGGTGTCTTGAAACTCATCAGTTTTCCCCCCCTCGTTTTTTAATATACAGGTTGAGTCACCTTTTTCTGGAAATCTGAAATATTTCAAAATCTAAAATTTTCCACATGGTGGCTGAGATAGTGAAGGTTTCTGATGGTTCAGTGCACACAAATTTCATTTTATGCACATTATTTAAAATGCTGTTTATAAAATTACCTTCATGTTATGTATATAAGGTGTATACAAAAATAAATAAATAAATGTAATGTTTAGAATTGGGTCCCATCCCTAAGATATTTCATTATGTATATGCAAATATTCCAAAATTCAAAATCCTAAGCACTTCTGGTCCCAAGCATTTCGGATAAGGAAGATTCAACCTGTAAATGGTTTGCTGTTATAATGCAGTAATGCCTCAGTACTGACCAATTGACCATTGAAAGTCACTATTCCAGTGCTTTTCCTATATGCAGATGTTTTCCAAAGATTCCTCCATTTCTTTCCTTTCGTACCACACACCACAGTGGTGTAACCACCAAAGTGTTACTTTTAAAATATTATTTTGAATTATTTTTGGTTAATATGTAATATTGCTATGATGTCATATTGTAACAGCATTATTATGGCTTAATGAGTACAAAGATGTTTCTTGAAGAGGAAGACCTGAAACAACTGACTAGCATGATAAGCACCTTTGTTTTTCACAGGAAAAAGATATTTAAAAATGGCAGGGGGTGGTATGGTTTGTTTCTCTTCCTGTGTCATCTCTCAGAATGTAACACCTGGACAGTGATGGGTGCATTGTAGTAGTGTTGTGCTGTAATAGTGTTATTATGGCTTAATGAGTATGAGTGAAGCAGTGTTGAATAGGACATCCTGAAACAACTGACTAGTGTGATAAGCATCTTTGTTTTTCACAGAAGAATGACATCAAAATGGTGGGGATGGTGTTTTTCTTCCTGGTCTACTTCTCATGATAAGAGATTTGGGTGCTGTAATGATGTTGTGCTGTAATAGAGTCATTGCAGTTATATATATTTTAAAATAGCCAATCACAAAACAGAAGGTGGGGCAAATTGCATGGTGATAATGGCATTACTGCAGATTAAAAAGATGTGCAAATCATGCTATTACAGTGCAAACAATGCAAGGGTGTGATACACACATCAACCATAATTTGTCATTGCAAGTACAGCTGAAGCAAATTTCAATGTTGCCATTATAAGGCTAATAGGAATGAGACATTTTCCATATATCACTCTTCTTGTAGACTACAACAACAGCCCTTTGAAGAGACATTAGTGTTTGTATGCTCCTCTTGTAGTACTCCATTACATCAATCAATCATCTTTATTGAATAAGTCTTCAGACCATTTCACATATAAACATAAGTACTCCATTACATGATTTTCCTAGTGGGAAGGCATTCAGAGATATGGTCTAAGCACCTAAAGAAAAGGTGCAGTCAAAGTTACAAGGGGACTGTAGACACAGCAAATAGAAGAGTTCCAGGAGTGAACAATTTTCAGTGTCTTAGGCTGCATCAGCATTGCAGAAATAATATAGTTTGACACTGCTTTAGCTGCCATGGCTCAAGGCTATGAAATTTGGGGATCTGTAGTTTTATGAGATATTTAGCCTTCTCTGTCAGAGAACTCCGCTGTCGCAACAAACTACAAATCCCAGGATTACCTAGCATGGAGCCATGGCAGTTAAAGCAATGTCAGACTACATTATTTCTGCAGTACAGATGCAGCCATATTCTTTGCAATGCTAAAAATTTGGGACTGAAAGAAAATGTCATTGGGAGGGCAGAATTCCTATGGCACCCCTCCCCATAGTTATACCCTTGCATCATCTCCAAGTTGCTTCATATAGCCATTGCTAGCTACACCAAAGAAAAGGGTGACTAGAAAGTAACCTCTGTCACTTCCGATTTCAGTCACTATTGTGGCCTGTGCTGGGTCAGGAGATAGATGCCAACCATTGGGCCAAAGGTAGTGTTTCCTGAGACTTATACTTTTTTGATGGGAATGAAACATCTTTCATATATTGCTCTTACTGCAGATTACAGCAGCAGCCATTTCCAGAGACATCAATATTTCTCTGTTCATCCCCAAGTACTCCATTACATGATTTCCCTAGTGGGAAAGTTTCCTGCTTTGAGACTGCACCAGCTTCCCTTCCAAAAAGACCACACTGGAGAAGCCCACCCCTAATCTGTTGCCTGTCTCATCTTGCCCAAAGGGAAAATCCTTCTCACCCGCTTCAACAGCGGCAAATGGAGAGAAGCTGTTTCTCTTCAAGGGAACAACTCCCATGCAGCGGGTGCATTGTGGAGTATGTTGTACACTTAATCAAAGACACATTTTTGTAACCTCAGGTTATAACCAACACATGGTAAAAGATCATTATTTTAAGACCTCCAAGCTGAACTAGTTTGACAGTGGGAGGTGAATCTCTCTGAATCTGGCAACATTTTTCATTTGCTGGTCGACTTTAGTGCAAAAAAGAAATAAACTCAGACAGCATAAAGCGTAGTTATGTCAGTGCTGGAAGGACCCCCATGAGGGCTTCCAGGTGCCCTCCATCAACATTTCTTCCTCCCAAGCTCAAAGGAAAATTGATTTATGTGCTGAAGATGGAGTTTACCTTACTCCTCCCCAAATTCTCTTCAATCACTCTTGTCCCAATTGAGCTGTTGAGCTCTAATAAATACTTTTGGCAATCAGGGGAAGGCCAGCTTCTCTTCCCTCAACCTCTCCCTTATGTCATGCTGCATAACTTTTAGATTTTAAGCAACTTTTAGGTTTAGGCAACTTTTAGGTTTTAGATGACTATTTGTGTTTCACATGCTAAAATCTTGGGGATAAATCCATGGACTTCCTTTGGTGGATTGTCGTTGTTTAAAAATTTTCAATAGTGATTCCTAGTTAAAAGGGGTGAACAGCAGCACCTCTTAAAACTATTGAACAGATATTAAAATGCAAAAGGGGTTGTTTTTTTTAAAAAAAACCCATCAGTGACAACTAGCAATGAATACATTTACAATCAGAGGCTCAAAACCCTTTTCTCAAACTGGGCAGCCAAGCCTGTTTGGGAAGGCCTGTGTGAAAAGGTCTGTTTTGAATAGGTGCCTGAAGCATTTCATAGTTGGTGTTCTCCAACTGCCAGGAGAAGGGCATTTGAGTGGTCTTCTGCTCATCTTGATCATATTGTTCATATTGGTGAGGTGATCTGATGGGTAGCCTGGTCCCAAAGTCTTTTTTTGAGGATTTGAAAAGATCAGGTTTTCATTCGAATTAACCTCCTTTTAAATTCGAATGTAGTTATCAGACGAGGTGGAACGGGACAAATCCCGTAAATTAAAGTCTTCCGCTCGTCCGGTTTATTTCCACTTTCTCCCCGCAACTCTCCATGTGATAATGTCCATAGAGTGAATTGTAACCTGTACAGCGTAGCCTCTAGATTTTTCACCAGTTGAGCTTCCAGACCAAGTACAAAGGTAGCACCCTGACTGCATGCAGGTACTGGATGAGAATGTGCATAGCCACTCTTGATTCTGTAACTTCTGCTACAGAAAAATATTGCTGTGTGTCATCAGCATATTAGTGACACCTCTCCCAGTTGTTTAATGACTACCCCCAGGCCCAGAGGCTTCATATAGCTATCAAATGACAGTGGGGACAAGATGCCATCCTCAGCCTACTTGCTGACAGAGTTGTAGTGGTTCTGAGGCTATAGTCCAAACAAGTACCTTTCTCAACCGCTGCCCTCCTTCCTTCATTGTCTCCAGTGACTTCTCCCTCACTAAAGGTTGGTGGTCACTCTGGAACCATAATAGAACTGGTGTTGAAGGTTGCAGAAGGAGCATGGATCTGAAAAAATCATCTCCTGCCCATGTTTCTGCTGATGGAAGCATTATGACCAGAACTCTACTCCAGTTGCATTATTATATCATTCAGCCAGCCTAAAACATATCTACAAACTCATTCCTTCAGTAAAGGGTGCAACCCCATCCATAGCCAATTGCATCCCTGTACTCAGAGTCCTTATTGTTGTTTCCAACTTATGGCAACCCTAAGGTGAACCTGTCATGGGGCTTTTGTGGTAAGATTTGTTCAAAGGTTTGCATTGCTTTCCTCTGAGACTGAGTGGGTGTTAAGTTCCCAAAGTCATCCCGTTGGTTTCCATAGCTGAATGGGGATTTGAACCCTTGTCTTCCAGAGTCCTAAGGTTTGTCTACACAATTTAAATATTCCTCATTCTATTCAAACTGAATGTGATCTATCCACACACAATTCAGAGGAATTTGGGCTTTTGGGGTTGGGGAACATCCTCAAATTCCGCAGAAAAAAGAATCACAATTTTTGCCAAAGTATCCCTGAGGATTCACGTTACTGAACATGTGGCAGTTTGTCTGCTTCATGTGGATTTGCATAGCTGCACATTTTTTGGCAGAGGGAGGGCGAATAGATGCAAATTTGCACAGGAAAGAGACAACAAAGCATCAATGAGAATGTGCGAAAATCCACAGCAATTTGCATGTAGACTTATATGTAGACTTGCTCCAAGTTCAGCACTCAAACCTGAAGACCATTCTGGCTGTTTTAATCAGATCCTTACCCTTCACGTTATATTCCAAACACTGAGTGCCGATCCAAAATGCATTCCATTTCCTGTTGTATATTTCTGTTAGGAAAAATTCTTCATTGTCCAGTGTAAGGTATGAAATCTGTCTGTGTTCCAGGCTATTGTTATTGGTGGCTTCCATGGTTGTAGTCTGACAAACCCTTCCGGTGTTTATTCCAAATGTTATAGATGCTGCTCAAGATGCCAACCCTGTTTGGGTGATATGGTTTGGTTCAGATTAAAATATGGAGCATGTTTATCACTTATTACATAATTTACTCAGGAAAATGAAGAATTGTGTTATAAGGTACTGTTGGTAATCCTTATAGGAACAGCAAGACCTGAGATTGCTAGAACTTGGGGAAATGCCTGAGGAGTTTCATTTCACAGATATTTTAACAGAATACAGTAAATTGAACCTTCAGAAAAATTAATCAGCCTTTTTTTGAATGACGAGAGAAAGAGCAAAGCTACAGGAGAACAACTTTGTAGTAACCTGGTAGCTATTTTTAATGTATTTTCAAGAACTGAATGTAGCAGGTAGACCTCTAACTAATCAATTGTATTTCTAGTATAGTAGATATTAATATATTATAGAAATAGAGCAACCAATAATAGAGGGACAGATTATTTAAAGGTGATTTGATAATGTACACACATGACTACGGAGGAGCCCTGGTGGCGCAGTGGTTAAATGCATGTACTGTAGCCACTCACTCACAAACCACGAGGTTGTGAGTTCAATACCAGCCAGGTCTCAGATTCGATTGAGGCTTTCATCCTTTCGTAGGTTGGTAAAATGTGTACCCAGCTTGTTGGGGCAAATAGCTTACAGTTGTAAACTGCTTAGAGACTGCATAGCACAGTATGAAGCGGTATATAAATATTCCTGTCAAGTATATTTATGACATAATTGGCAGGATTGGGTGTTAGGGGTTGATTTGTTTGTTATTATTGATGAATTCTTAAAAGAATAAAATGAAATTAAAAATGAAATTAAAAAAGATTGAGGCTTGGGCCCTATGAGATATTTAGGTTAGTACATGGGGCTCATATTAGCCAAGGATAAATTTTGATATTATAAAATGAAGCTATCCTCCCCATCATACCACAAACTGGTTCAGAATTTCACTTGTATTCCAAAAGCAGCATACAGATTTACATCTGGGGGAGAAGCCTTTTTCACATCCCCTTTCCCTGTCTTATGTAACTAGGATGGCCACTGGCTGTGCTGGCTGAAGGATTCTGCGAGTAACTTTTCCAGGCTCTGGACAGCCTTGCCCACAACCATCTTGTGTATAATACTGCATGGGATTTTTTCCCTGTTGAACATGTGAGGGAAATCCTGTCAGTGCTTCCCTGGATTAATCTAATCATATGTTCAAGTTATTATAGTCTCTAAGATTTAAACTGAACAAATCTAGTGCATATGCAAAACTTACATGGGAAAGCAAGTCCTTCCTCTTAATCACTATAGAAGGTAGTTGGTTAATAAAGTAATATTCTTCCTTTTATTTCAAGATAGGTTATTTGAATCCTCCTCCCTTCACTCACTTTCACCTATGAACACGGTTAATCTAGACAGCACTATTCTAGTTTCTCAAGGGCACACTTTTGCCAATTACAGCATTATATTCCACTTAACCTGGCATGGTTCTATCCTACAGAGTCCTTGGATTTGCAGTTTAGGGAGAAGTACTTAGAATTCTCTACCAAAGAGCTCTAGTGCTTCATCCCAAGATTCCATAGGATTGCAGTTAAAGTGGAATCACAGAGTATGTAATGTGAAAGGGCCCCAAATTGTGGTGACACCCCTCATTCCAATTAGTTAAAGCAGGAGTGGGAACTTTTGGCCCTCCAAATGTTTTGGACTACAATTCCCATCATTCTTTCCCATTGGCCATCTTGGATGGAGCCGATAGGCCAAAATAGCTAGAGTATCAAAGGTTCTTCACCCTAAATTAGATGAGGCCACTTCTACATCTGGTCAGTTCTAAGAGGCAAGATGTATCAGGGAAGCCACATCTCTTGGTCCTTGTCCCATTGAGCTTAGAAAAAAGAAGAGAACCAAGAAGATCTTCCTTTGGAGACATTTGCCGACTGACCTGCGTAAGCTTGGTTCCCAGTTCTCAGGCAATCTACAAATAATAAAAGGCAAACTTTTGCATAAATCTTGTATATTACAGAGTAAAATATCCAGACACTGTAAATCAATTGCTACATCAATCTGAGAGCTGATTTATAGTCCAACTCATCATGCTTGACTTACTCCCCATTTTGTCAGGATATATACTATAATATCAGATATTTTGCCTGGTAACTTTCCAGCTGTCTCCTTCACACAAATGCAAGATAGTTCAAATATATCCCCTACACATCCACACTCTTCACTACATCTAATATAGGGAGTAAGGATGTGGGGATATATATATATGAACTTTCTGGCATTTCTGTGAGGGAGAAAATTGGAAAATTACTAGACAAAAGATCTGTAGGTTTTAAAGCTGGAAGCCTCAAATAAGGAATCTGTCTTCAGCTGACTCGAACAGCAAATTCTTGACACTTTTTTTTAAATGGCTGCTCGTAAAAATGAACTTATAAAGAGCTTGTGTAGTGCCTCAAAGGCCAAGCTGGCAATCATTAGCTCCCCAATTGAAATCTTTCATGATTCATAACCAGAACTTAGAAATGTTACTTTTTTGGACAACAGCCCTGAAAAGCTCCCTGCCAGCATGGAGAATTCTACAAGTTGTAGCCCCAAAATGTAACTGGTCATAATTCAGAAGGAGAGGTCATATACAAGCCTCTCTTTATCTCAGACATAAACATATCACATTCTAAACAAGGACAAAAATTTTCTCAGTTTTAACAGCAGCAGCAGCAGTGATAATAATGGTATCTTGCTCTATGTAGTTGGTGTTGTATGAGTGTTGGACTAGGACTCTGGGAGACAGAGTTCACATTCTCACTCACCCATGGAAATCCACTGGGTGACCTTGGGCAAGTCACACTCTCTCTGCCTCAGAGGAGGGCAACAGTAAATTTCTTTTGAAGAAATCTTACCAACAAAAGCCTGTGATAGCTTTGCTTGAAAGTGGTTTTAAATCAGAAATGAAGACACACAACAATGACAACAACGCAGTTTGTACAACATTTTAGTGGCATGAAGTGCTTGTAACATTCTAAATAAATACTACTTATTATTATAGCCAATTTTTCTTTTGTGTGCTTGTTTTGATACAAGAATCAATGCATCATAGAGCTCCTGAATGAGATATTGGGTAGAATATTAATATATGTCCAGTACAGAGTCTTGATTAAAGCACTTCAGAAGAAAAGTGTTCCGCAACCTGAAGACCCCTAGACATGTTGGTTTACAGCTCCCATTTTGCCCAGCCCCAATAGCCATTGTAAGAGTAGGAAGACCCAATTTCTAATCCATATTTGGTCATGAGGTCCACCATGTGATCTTGAATTAGCAAACTTAATTTGCATTCTAAATTTATTGTGATGGTAAAAAAAGAGGGGGAGAGACTGCTGAAGGAAGGGGATGGAAGCAAGGAGAACTTACTCCCAAGAAATCATGCAATGCAGTGGATCCCAAAATATTTATCTGAACAAAGTTTGGAAGTACAAGATGCAAAGAACTACTGGACCCGATCCCCTTCCCCACTCCCTTTCCCTTCTCCTTTTGTGTCATGTCTTTTTAGATTGTAAGCCTGAGGACAGAGAATCCATCTAATTAACCATTTGTAAGCCTCTCTGAGAGCCTTTGTGGCTGAAGAGCAAATACTCCAAATAAATAAATAAATAAATAAATAAGCATTTATTGCTTGGAATTAATTAGTCTTTGATTAATTATTTTTTCAGCAACAAAGGCATAGCACAGTTACATTACAATTCTAACTTCTAAAGGCTATATATCAGAAGAAAGAACTGGCAAAACCACCTCCGAGTATTCCTTGCCTAAGAAAACCCTACAAAATTCACGGGGTCACAGTAAGTCAACAGGCAACTTAAAGACACATGTATGCATTCATAGTTTCAGGGTAGTGGCCTCACAAAATGGAATAGTTGAAATATCACATTGTTCTAGTACTGGCACGAGCTCTAATCCAAATGCTGATTCAGGTAGACAGGAGGAGAATATGTTTTGTAACACAGAGCAGGGACTTGTAGAATTCAGAGGTATGGAACTAATCTAGTTACTTTTCAAAAAAAGGAAGGTAATTCTGTGGAGTTCTGTGGAAGGACTAAAAAAACCTTAAAGACTAACAAGTTCTATTTGGCATAGGTTACCATGGACTACAGTTCATAAAAGTTTGTGCCAGCTATACTCCAAATATTGAATATTGACTGAGATACTACAGCAGGGGCTATAATTCATAATTTACAATAACCTAATGGGCCTTTGCAGACTGCTAGAAATAGTGCAAATTGAGTCCACTTTAACTGCCCTGGCTCAGTGCTAAGGAATCATGGGAATTGTATTTTTTCTGAGACATTGAGCCTTCTCTGTCAGAGAGCTCTGGTGCCACAGTAAACTACAGTTCCCATGATTCCCTAGCACTGAGTCAGGGCATTTAAAGTGGACTCAATTTGCACTATTTCTGGCAGTCTGCTGAGTCTCTGACATGATAAGCAGCCCTTCCAGTGATTTGCAGTAATGCATATTGGGACATCCTATGCTAGGGGCCACTACATGTGATGTGCTATGCACTGCCTCCCATAGTGCAAGGTGATTCATGGCACTATGATGGCCTTGCACAGTGGGACCCATTGCACAGTGGGATCCATGGTGCTATAATGGCTCTTCTTGCACAATGATCCTGAAGACATAGCTGTGTCTCTGCTCTCCCTCGAAGTTGTGCCATAGTGCTTGTTTCCCAGTGGAATCATGATCCCTATCGGTGAATGACTCCATATAAGCTGTGCTTTCCTACATGTCTTGTTTCAGCAGCAGAATTCCTGGGAATGTATGTGGCAGCAACAGACATTTGGATGGTGATAAGGAGGGCTGACAGCTGCAGCAGAAGGATGTGGCCTTTTATGGGTTCTGATAGCCAAAGTGACACACACACACCGTCCCAGCTTAAGGATGTTTCCCTCCCTGTACTAAAAGTTTCACCCTAGCAACTAAGAACTGTATGGGCCAGAGAGCCAATTGTCAAAGGATAAGTTAGCAGAGGGCAAACATCAAAACACAACAACTGCAGCCAAAACAGAAGGGAAAGAAAGCTGTCCAACCTTATTCAAGAAAGCCAGAAATCTCCTGGCTTTAAGTAGCAAATTAAACAAATAAGAGATAGAGAGAGAGAGAGAGAATGAGAATGAGAATGATCACAGCATATAAAAGGGAAAGCACAAGATATGCCAAAAAAGATTCAGTGATGTGGTGGCAGTTAGCTTGCACCGAAAAGACAGTGGACCTTCTCAAGCCATTTTGCCCAAAATTTTCCCACAAAGAAATAAAATATTTTACAATTAAACTTTAAAGGATTCCTCAAACTGACAGGAAACACTTTTAAAATAGGAAGCGGACAAAAAAGTAGCAGTTTTAGAACAATAGCTTATTTCTTTTTTAAAAAAATTATGTTTCATCTAGATCCCAGAGTGGTGAACAGCAAATCTATCACAAAACACAAAAATATTCAAGGAAATCATAACACTAACAATAAAATGAATGCTGTAACTAAAAACATAAAACATCCTAAGACATTTCTCAAATTAAAAAGCCAGGAAAGATAGAAAATGTCTTCTCATGTCATTGAGCAGAATGCAATGTGTGTGGTGGGAGAGAACTTGAGAAAATGACTTCTTACATTTTTTTTAAATATTGCAGCTCCCAGAATGTCTCAGCCAGCATAATCATAGTATTTGGGGGGTTGTGGGAGTTGTAGTCCAAAATGTAATTTTCCCAGCCTCTTCACCAAGTGTACCTGTTTCCAGAAGACATTTCATAACTATGACACCACTACTGAAAAACTCTTGTCCTTTGTTCTTACATTCATAGATCTCTTTGGATAAGGAAGACTGTTGCAGAAGAGTTTCAGCTTACAAAACAATGAATTAAAAACTGACACAATACCAAAGAAATTAATGGAGGGAAATAATTGAATGGAAGACTGGAGTTGAAATGGAGGGATAGCCAAAGCGCTGGCTGCCAAAATAAATATTTTAATGATATATATTTCTAATGGGGGGCTATTCTTATTGTAACTTTGTTTATTGTTTATCCTGGGGCAGTTTTACTCTATTTTACTTGTAAGCCACCTTGATTGCTCTGCAAAAGGCGGGGTATAAATAAAATTATTATTATTATTATTATTATTGAATCAACATCTATAGAACAGGATGAGCAGCTTTGGACTCTCTAAAGGTTATTGGACTCCATCTCCCTTATCAGCCCCCTCTAGCTAGACTAGCTAGGACTAATGGGAGCTGCATTCCAACAACATCTAGAGAGCCAAATGTTCCCCCATTCCCTGCTATAGAGCTTGAAAAGTTGAACCACCACAAATGAGATGAGAATGTATTTCTTGGCAAGTCAAAAGAAGGGAAAGTTCAAGAAATCTGGAATAAATATCAACCAAATGGCAGCAACCACAGAGGAGGAGAAGGATAGCATAAGTCAATGAGACATAATAGGTCACGTGGGGTTAGGGATAAGCAAGACATTTTAGGAGTCAAGAGGATCATTTGAACAGGTCTTAATATAGGCATAAGTCATGACTCATTGGTGGGACCAAGGATGCAGTTTATTTCATCTTGCTTTGTTATCACTTTTATCTCAGTGCCTGTGTTGGCCAGGAGACAGGGAAAGCTGCCATCTTAGGGTATTTCTCATCTTCAAGAAGTTGTCATCAGTGAAATAAGAGAAATGGGAACAGTTTGTGGTGTAACAGAATTCACTAACAAAGGAATGTTTTGTAGACACACATATCACAAATTGCAACAATCAATCCAATCTATACAAAATCAAGATCCCAAAATCAAGAGCTGGCACCCCAGTTAGCAGGTGATGTTTGGCAAATCAAAATAGCTAAATGAATTTAGATGATCCTACAAAAATAAATAAATATAAAACAGTGTTCTGGTTTTTTATGGTCCCAGTGAATTTAATGCCCCAGTCCTGATCTCAGTCAACTAATCCCAGTCACTTCAGATATTGTATGGTTAGGATTCATTCTAAAAGGATAAGCATTCTTGTCTTTAATTTGCTGAGAATGATCTATTAGTATGCAAAACGTACTTTCTCTAGCAAATTAATTTCCTTGGCAATGTTTTGATGTTTTTATCTAGACATAGATACATACATTTGTTTTTCAAAGAAGAAGAAGAAGAAAAGAATTGTAAATATTCCCTACTTCTCTCCATTGGTAACAGTTGCCTTCTCCTCAAGTTCTCTTGGTAGCCATTCTGGGGGAATTATTCCTTAGTTCTTGCTAGGAGAAGACCTGAAAGTAGAGAATGTAATATATTCATCATACCCAGTTGATCTTCATCCTCTGCTGAGCCTGCCAACTAAGGTGCCAATTAGTGCCAATTGCATTAGAGGACTTGACAACACGGACACCTATCCAGTTAGGAACAGAACTGAAAGCCTCAGACTCATTTCATAGAGGTCACTGGAAAGCAATTGGATGGTAATAATTTTTTAGTCACTACCTACTTGGTTTGCAATCAAACCAGTGACCTGGAGGTGAAAGGCTATATATCCTATTGCCAATCAGCTAAACTGTTCAACTGCCCTTATTACTGCAATTTTAATTAACTGAGCCAATGACACGAAAGTGGGAGGGAGGGAGGATACATATGTCATATGCCATGGTGAGTGCTTCTTTGGGTGCCCTTCTGTATGTAGAGAAAATCAACATCCCAGGCTTTGTGCTTGCCATTCAGTGTCACAGCAGGTAAAAAAAACCAGATACACAAACAGCCATGTTAAAAATGTCCCAGGTATGTCTCAAAGCAACAGTGCATGCATAGATATCAGAATGCATCCCAATACTTCTGACGAGCTTAATCAAACTCTTTGAAAGGAAATGATTGGGATTTATTTCATTGGGTCCAATGACCATAGAAGACCTTGGGCTGTGGTTGGGTGAATGAGATAAATAGTGGGGAGATGAAATGGCTATAAAAAGAACTGTGGACCATTAAAATTGGTGCCAGTAAGACCTTTGACAAGGTTGCTCATGATATCCTTACAAAAACGCTAGTAAAATGTGGGCTTGACAATGCAACTGTTAGGTGGATTAGTAACTGGTTGACTGACCAAACCCAAGGGGTGCTCAGCAATGGCTCCTCTTCATCCTGGAGAGAAGTGACCAGTGGGGTGCCACAGGGTTCTGTCCTGGACCCAGTGCTATCAAACATCTTTATCAACGACTTGGATGATAGAATAGAGGGCATGCTTATAAAATCTGGTAATGACACTAAATTGGGTGGAGTAGCTAATATGCCAGATGATGGGGTCAAAACTGAAAATGACCTTTGCTGGGCCAGAACTAACAAAATGAAGTTCAACAGAAAAAAATGCAAGGCAGAAAGAATGAAAGGCACAGGTATAGGATGAATGACTCCTGGCTTGACAACAGTACATATGAAAGGGATCTAAGAGTCTTAGTAGACCGCAAGCTAAACATGAGTCAATCCAATATGATCCTGGGCTGCATCAATAGAAGTATGATGTCTAGATCGAGGGAATAGCAATAGCACTTACATTTCTATACTGCTTTATAGTGCTGAGCACTCTCTAAGCAATTTACAATGTGTTAGCCAATTGTCCCCAACAAGCTGGGTACTCATTTTACCGACTTACGAAGGGATGGAAGGCTGAGTCAACCTGGAGTCCTGCAGGGTCGAACTCACAATATTTTGGCTGCAGTACTGGCATTTCACCACTGTGCCACCAGGGCTCCTTTTACTCCAAAGGGAAATAATAGTACCACTCTATTCTGCCTTGGTCAGACCTGTTCTGTACAGTTCTGGGGACCACAAGTCACAAGCTTGAAGATATTAACAAACTGGAGTGTGTCCAGTGGAGGACGACCAAAATGGTGAAAGGTCTGAAAACCATGCCTTATGAGGAGCTGTTTAGGGAGTTGGGAGTGTTTAGCCCAGAGAAGAGATGGTTGAGAGGTGACATGATAACCATGTTTAAATATTTTAAGGGATGTCATGGTGAGGATGGAGCAAGCTTGTTTTCTGCTGCTATGGAGTACAGGACAGGAGCAATGTATTCCAACTACAAGAAAACATATCCCACCTAAACATTAGGAAGCACTTCCTGACAGTAAAAGTTGTTTGACAGTGGAATGTACTGCCTCGGAGTGTGGTAGAGTCTCCTTTTTTAGAGGTTTTTAAACAAAGGCTGGATGGCCATCTGTTGGGAGTGCTTTGATTGTATTTTCCTGCATGGCAAGGGTTGGACTGGATGACCCTTGTGGTCTCTTCTAACTCTATGATTCTATGAACGTTGGCTTTAATCAACTCCTCTATGAACTCCTGTTTCTCTCAGCTTTGCTTATTTGTTACATTTATAGCCCAGGTTTCCCCTAAGAAGATCAGGGGAGCATAATAGTTGTCCTCATCCCAACTTTATCACAACAACCATCTGAAGTATAGAGAGAGAAGACACACAGAGAGAGAGAAATTGGCCCAGGTTAAGGAAACTCAATGAGTTTTATGGTTCAGACTACTTTTCAGAGTTGTTGGAAGGATCTCATTGATAATATGCATACAGTCAGTTGAAATATCCTGTAGAAATCCAAGAGGATGCTCTTAAGTCATTTCTTACAAGTAAACTAAAGAAACTCCCTTTCTTTAAATTAAGGAAATACTTCCCTTGGACATAGGAATTGGTATCCAGAATTGGTGGTGGAGGCTTCTGTAAACTACAAAACGGAAATGTTTTCTGTTTGGAAAGCCTTCTATAAAACTTCTATACTTAATGATTTTCAACTGATTTACTCAGCTTTGATATTACTCTGGGTAATTTAGAGACAAGAGAGCTAGCATGGTGTAGTGATTTGAGTGCTGGACTATATGACTTTGGAGACCAGGATTTGAATCTCCACTTGACCATAGAAACCCACTGGGTGACCTTGGGCAAGGCATACTCTCTCAGCTTCAGGGAAAGGCAAAGGTAAGTCCCCTCTGATCAGACTATGGACGTTATCACACGTGGGCCAGAAAGCGGAAATAAAAGTGGAAATGAGGCATCCCGAAAATAAACAGGAAATAACCCTTGTTTCCGCATATGTCATTACCTTCATTGCTCATTTACAGTAAGTGTATCGAACGTCCACACACAAGAGAAAAAAAAACGTAAATGTAGCCGAAATGAGCCTCCTGCACATGCGCAGAGAGAGGAATGCTCGCTGGAACCATGGCAACAGCGGGGAAATGCGCCACAATACGTATTTGGTTATCAGACCTACGGTAAATACGATATGATTCCCGTCGTGCAATTCCGATTCCTGAAGAAACCGAAATTCAAAAGATCTCCGTTCTTTCCACTTTCTGTTGGGGTTCTGTCGGGGTTCTGTGCGACGTCGTGTGGAAACACGGGCAAATAATCCGGATTTGTTCACCATTTCGTTTGGATTCTGTTTGGATTGAGCCCCGTGTGATAACGTCCCTTGTCAAGAAAACTCCATTATAGGTTCACGTTCTCTGTGTGTATGTACCTTCAAGTAGCCTGTAGAATTATGGCGACCCATGAATTTCATACTATAGGCAAGGAATTATCAGAGGTGGACTTGCAAGTTCCTTCCTCTGAAATATAGCCTACCGCACCTGGTATTTGTTGGCAGTCTCCCATCCAAGTACTTATCACAGCTGACCCTGCTTAGCTTCCATAATCAGTTGGAATCTGGTGCCTTTAAGATATTTAGGCCCAAGTTGGCCTCCTCTGGCAGGAAGTTCACCTGGATGGCTCATTTTTCCCAATGCTGGAATGAGTCTCTGTGTTTATGTGCTTTAGTTCAGGCAACATACTGGGGATATGTGAAGTCGTAGGCTTTCATGGCCGGCATCCATAGGTTTTTGTGGGTTTTTCGGGCTGTGTGGCCATGTTCTAGAAGAGTTTCTTTCTGACGTTTCGCCAGCATCCCTGGCTGGCATCTTCAGCATCTGTGGCTGGCATCTTCTCTGAAGATGCCGGCCACAGATGCTGGCGAAACATCAGAAAGAAACTCTTCTAGAACATGGCCACACAGCCCGAAAAACCCACAAAAATACTGGGGATAGTTTATCAATTTGAGATTTTCGTGAAAGGTCTGAGTTTCTTGCTGATATTAAGCGTGACTCATTTGTATTGATAAAGATTATTGTTTGAATTGTACATCTAAAATCCATTGCACATATTTAAATTCTATTAGAAACAATAGGAATGGAATGCACAGCAGATGAACTGAGTATTTCATCCCTTTGCAGTGGGCACAAGTTCAGTCAGCAGCTGAGTGATTCGGTACACAACTATTTGCCTCCCAGTTAGAAGGACATTATTGATCACTTAGGAGAGCAGAGCTGCTCTGGTGCAACAACCAACTACAATTCCCAGAATTCCATAGCATGGAGCCATAACAGTTAAAGTGGGCTCAAACCAGATTATTTCTGCAGTGTGGATGCAGTCTTTACAGACTGCCCGAAATAGTGCAAATTGAGGCCACTTTAACTGTCCTGGCTCAGTGCTAAGGAATTATGGGAACTGTAGTTTATTGTGGCACCAGAGCTCTCTGGCAGAGAAGGCTCAATGTCCCAGAAAAAAAATACAATTCCCATGATTCCCTAGCACTGAGCCGGAACAGTTAAAGTGGCCTCAATTTGCACTGTTTCTGGCAGGTAAAGGCTGAGCAGGGGCATCTAAAAAAGATTTGTAGCCAATTTACACAGCAACACCAGGAATATAGGAAGATTTATTTATGTATAAAATATTCATAGGAATTTATCATCATCATCATCATCATCATCATTGTCGTCATTGTCATCATCCCACCTTTTTTGCAGTTTGTGACAGTCTACTACTTTTTAAAATATAGTCTGCATCCACAAAAATAATCCAGTTTGATACCACTTTACCTACCATGGTTCAATGCTATGGAATTCTAGGAATGATAGTTTGTTGTGATACCAGAGTGGAGCAGAGCTCAGGTTTTGCATATTGCTCCAATCTCTGCCAAGTTGCATATAAATGGTATGCGGTCAAGAGGCATAGATAGAAATATGTGGACTTGTGAGGTGTGTGTGAAGTGATCATTCTTAGTGTCCCATTCACTATTTTTCCCCCTGAAAAGCCATTCAGTTCATTGGGCAATTCTCCAATTTGTGAGTGAACTGCCTTCAGGTTAATAGAGCTCAAAACCAGAGTTTGGCTCCCTGTCATCTGCCCCCACCCCATGTTATGTATTCCAGTATGAGCTATATACCACTTGGTACTTCATCTGAAGAAGTGAGTTCATAGCCATGAAAGCTCATGCAAAAATAAAATAAAATAAATTAGTCTTAAAGGTGCTGCCACATTTCTTTTTTTCTTCCCCTCCCCTCCTCCTTTTTAGCTTTCTTTTTAGTCAGATAATTTGCACCTTGGATTCCTAGATTTTCATAGAACAAAGGTGATTCTGGGAGCCAATATTGTTGAAAATGATAATTGACCACAAACAAGAATGTAACAGCTACATGTTCTTTATTTTATGACCAAAGTTTTTCTAATTCAGCATACTACTTTACATAACTCTGGGGGCATAGTTATCACATTTGCAGATGACACCAAATTAGGAGGAGTAGCTAATACCCCAGAGGACAGGATCAAAATTCAAAATGACTTGAACAGACTAGAAAGTTGGGCCAAAGCTAACAAAATGAAATTCAACACAGAGAAATGTAAGGTACTGCACTTAGGGCGGAAAAACGAAAAGTACAGATATACGATGGGGGACACCTGGCTGAATGAGACTACCTGTGAAAGGGATCTAGGAATCCAGGTGGACCATAAGTTGAACATGAGTCAACAGTGCGATGCAGCAGCTAAAAAGGCCAATGCAATTTTAGGCTGCATCAGTAGAAGTATAGTGTCTAGATCAAGAGAAGTAATAGTGCCACTCTATTCTGCTTTGGTCAGGCCTCACCTGGAATACTGTGTCCAGTTCTGGGCACCACAATTCAAAAAGGATGTGGAGAAACTGGAGCGTGTCCAAAGGAGGGCAACTAAAATGGTGAAGGGTTTGGAAAGCAAGCCCTATGAGGAATGACTTAGGGAGCTGGGGATGTTTAGCCTGGAGAAGAGAAGGCTGAGAGGTGATATGATAGCCGTGTTTAAATATTTGAAGGGATGTCATATCGAGGAGGGAATAAGCTTGTTTTCTGCTGCTCCAGAGACTAGGACCCGAAACAATGGATGCAAGCTGCAAGAAAAGAGATTCCACCTCAACATTAGGAGGAACTTCCTGACAGTAAGGGCGGTTCGAGAGTGGAACACACTCCCTCGGAGAGTAGTGGAGTCTCCTTCCTTGGAGGTCTTTAAGCAGAGGCTGGATGGCCATCTGTCGGGGATGCTTTGATTGGGAGTTCCTGCATGGCAGGGGGTTGGACTGGATGGCCCTTGTGGTCTCTTCCAACTCTATGATTCTATGATTCTATGATTCTATGTGCATTTGCCTTCCAATTGCCTGTTGGTTAGAGAGACCCCACAAATTTCATAAGGTTTTCTTAGGCAAAGAGTACTCAGAGGTGCTTTTGCCAGTTCCTGCCTCTGAAATATAGCCTACAGCACCTGAAACATACATTTCAATGTAGCTGTCCTTATTTTTCCAGTACATATGGCTGGGAAATGGAGATAATATTTTAAAAGTACCGTAAGCATTTTTCAACATGCAAATGTTGCTTATACAGTACTTGTGTGTTTTGGACACAGAAGATCGGAAGACTCCACTAATAGGACAATCCCATACTTGCTGATTCAGAACCAAGTCCCAATAAGTTAAATGGCATTTACTCAGAGTATGTACAAAATTGAAGCCTAAAATAATTCAAAACTCAATGGGAATGAAAGACATTCTGGAATCCTTTGTGTTTAGCTTATGGATGTTTGTGGAAATTGAAGAATGGGGAAAGAATTAAGGGGGACAAAATCTTCAGAGAATTTTAAAAAGACAAATGTTATCAAGTGTTACGAATGAACTTTTGTCTTATTTCTGATTTTAAAATAGCTAGAAAGAAAATGAATGGCATGACTTAATGCAAACAACAAACCATCAGAACAAAACTGCAAACACAATACTTGTGTCTTGTGGCAAGCATATTTATTTTGGCATGAGTTTTCAAAGGCTAGGGTACATTTTATAAGGCTTACATTTCCCCCCCCCCCCCCCCCCCAGTTGTGAAACATATAAAATATGATCCTGGATAAAACCTATTACAACCTTGGAAATATCGTTTACCACTTTAAATTTCCTATTCATAACCCTCTTATTTATACATGCCAACTGACACTTTACACTTCACCCACAATCACACCACCAAGTTCATTGCAATTTCTTACTGTGCATTCCTCTTGGATGAAATTACATATGTTTTTGCTGCTAAGCTGTTGATGGACTGATTAATGACTGAAGGGGGAGTGCTGCATTTTATCCTTGTATGTTTAAGGAAATATCAAAAAGTGCATAGTGCTAAAGGCATGCGTTTTCTTACTTTAAAATGGAATGGGAGGACAGATCTATCATGTACTTTTCTGTTATTCCAGTGGAAGGCAAGATGGGGAGTATAGGCATGTGCAAAGCATGACTTCTCTCTGTTCTTTACCCTAATTGGAAAGAGCTGCTCATCCAAATGATTCACATCTTTAATATACCGTAACTTCTTTTATAGTTGTGGTTCTTATCACTAGGTTCTTATCTCTTTGTCTTTAGCAAAGCATTCAGAACTGGCCTTTGCAGACTGCTAGAAATAGTGCAAATTGAGTCCACTTTAAAGGTTAGGGTTAGGGTTAGGGAATCATGAGAACTGTATTTTATTGTGGCACCAGAGCTCTCTGAGAAGGCTCAATGTCTCAGAAACAAAACAATTCCCATGATTCCCTAGCACTAACCCTAACCCTTAAAGTGGACTCAATTTGCACTATTTCTGGCAGTCTGCAAAGGCCCATTATGTCACACGAATATCAAGATTTCTATGACAGACTTCTGGATTGCAGAGGATTATTCTCAGTGAGTCCCTGGGCAGGCTGGCTATGGGGCACTTCTTTAAAACTGACCCTCTGTCTCTTCTCTAAATGGCTAAATGGTGGGTGATTAAGGACAAATAAAGGAAACATCTTTTCACGTCCCAGAGTAGAGTGAGAAATCCACTACCACCATGGCATTGAGTTGAGGCCCCCCCAAACATGGACATTTTAAAAGGGGATTAGACAAAATGATGGAAAGCCAGGTTGTCAATGGCAGCTAGTCATGAAGGCAACTCCATCTCAGGGGCAAAATGCCTCAGAATATTAATATTCTGCTGGGAACACAAGTGGGAGGGTGGCATGGTACTGATGTTCTTTCATGGCAAGTCCAATACATTTATTTACCTGAGATGAAGGACAAGTCCTGGTCCACAGGCAGCAGGTGAGTGAACTGACATTTTGCTTTCAGCTCACACTGTATTATTGTATTTTTGAAATATCATGAAAGTGGTTCACAGTATGACTGAGAACCTCTTCACACCCCACAAAATTATAACTCTATGATTCCATATTAACTGCCAGTTTAAAGTGGGTCATGTAGAATCCTCAGCCAGCCCCTCAAAGTTTGTAAGCTAGTGCCTCACAAACTACGAATCCCAGGATTCCACAGGATGCAGCCATGGCCATTAGAGTGGAACCAATTTTAGAACTATGTAGTGCAAAAGGTCCCCAGGAACTGCAGATGTTGCTGGTTAGGTCAGTCTATAGATATTTCCAAAGGTAGATAGGATATCTCCTTCTTTGCAAATTATGCCTTGAGGATCCTCGCATACCTCTAGTAACTTTTTCCCAATGTAAAATGACAAAACAGCCGCATCTTATGGTACAGCCAACACACAAGATATAATTTGGATCATGAGGATCAATCATTAATGTGCGGTCAGATAGCAAAGAGTCATTGAAATGCCACCTTTCATTAAAAGCTTCTGGTCCTCACATTGTACTTGGATGGCTTCAGAAGAAGATTGCGGGATATGTGGATCAAGAAGTGACTGCTCTTGGTGGTTGTGCCTTACCCCAAACATCAGGGGCAGTATGGCTGTGTTATGCATGTTTTTAGGAAACATAAGAAGGAAAATTTGATTGTTCCAGTATCCTGCTTGTGGGTTTCACAGTGATACCCTATTGGCCACTGTGGGCACACAATGCAAGGAAAGTCTGTCTTAGTCCGGCATAGCTGTTCCTAATATTTGCAGCCAGGGAACTTCAGGCTGAGGGAAGCTAGAAGAGCACACCTTCCTTACTTTTATAGGAACACTGGTTTAAGGCTTATAGGGTGACCAGTGGGGTAGTGGTAGAGTCTGAAGTGCATGCTGTCCTCATGATCTTCCACACAATCCCCAGGGAGATTCCAAGGCACAGAGGCTGTGGGGATCAACAGCTCAGCTCTAACAGTTTCCCTCTTCTGGAGCAGGTCTTTTGTAAAGCTCGTAGGTCTAAATTGCCCATTCTGGACCAAGCCCTCTCAGCATGATTTGCATCTCAACCACAGTCTGTTGCTCCTGGGAGAAATTGCTTACCTCTTGCTACTGTGTGGACTGGGCTAAACTCAGAGGGAAAGGATGCAAAGATATAGCTGTGTTAGGGCCTTTACAGACTGCCAAAAATAATGCAGCTTGAGTCCACTTTAACTGCCCTGGCTCAGTGCTAGGGAATAATGGGAATTATTTTTTGTTTTTGTTTTTTTGAGACATTGAGCCTTCTTGGTCAGAGAGCTCTGGTGCCACAATAAACTACAGTTCCCATGATTCCCTACCACTGAGCCAGGGCAGTTAGTGGACTCAAGCTGCATTATTTCTGGCAGTCTGTAAAGGCCCTTAGTTTGTAGAATTGGTATGTTGAGAGATCTTGGAGCACCTTTGAGACTCGCTGAAATAAAGACGTTGGCAGCAGGAGCTTTCCTAGACTTCAGTCTACTTCTCCAGATGCATTTGGTAGAGTGGAAAGGATGTCTCATAGACCATATTAGCTCTGGCTGCTTTGCACCAGCAGTCTGGTAAAAAAAAAAAAAATCAAGAAAGCAAAAAGCAAAATGGGGCTTGCTTTCCTTGGTTTTCAGCCTGGTCTTGGTGACTAAGGCTGCATCTGCACTACAGAAATAATCCAGATTGACACCACTTTAACCACCATGGCACAATGTTATGGGATTCTGGGAATGATAGTTTGTGGTGGCACTAGAGCTCTCTGACAGAGAAGGCTAAATGTCTCACGAAACTACAAATCCCTTTCCCTGAGGCTGAGAGCATGTGTCTTGCCCAAGGTCACCCAAGACTACTAGGTGGTAAATATCATTTTTGCACAAAGCAGATTGTTGGTGGTCTGCAGACCTTTCAGAAGGGTCTTTTCTATTTAAATGGCTCTGTTGGCTGTACTCAACATTCATCTTCCCCCAAACATTGCATCTCCCATCACCTGCCCCCTGGACGCCTGAGGATGATGGAAGGTGTAGTCCAGTGTCGTGGAAGGACCGGGTGTGTGTGTGGAAGGCTTGCTGCAAACCTGTTTGAGGGTGCAGCTGTCGCGCCATCCTATGGAATCCTGGGATTCGTAGTTTTACAAGGCCTGCTAGCCTTCTCTGCCAGAGAGGGCAGGTGCCCCCCACAAAAAACTACAAATCCCAGGGTTGTGTATGATGGAGCCATGGCAGGTAATGTCAAGGAAAAAGCAACATGGGATATACAGTAATAAAAATAAAAATATGTATGTGAATGTCAAAGTGACTAAGCAGGAGCAATCAGGAAGATACACAGGTGAAAAAGATAATATAATTAAGAAGCCTTGCGAGCCAAGGACAAAGTTATAGAAGGTATATTGAGAACACCTGTGATAGATTGCAAACACCTGAGACTCATTAAGTGGTCAAGGTAAAGTGATGAAACACTTGGGTTGGTCTTAGGTATGGGATGATCTATGTGGACCAATCAAGATGTATGTACACACCCACTGGGTGGAAACTGACTGGTGGGTGGTGTCTAACAATGGCTGTAAATTGCAATGTTTGCTAATGTACAGTGTGGAGTAGTTTGGTGTATTGTGGAGTGGTGTAGTTTGGGAGATATTGTTAAGTGTAGAGATTGTGATTTGTAGGGCATATAGTATTTATGTATATAGTAGAATAAAGTAGATCTTTTATATAAGACTACTGAGTTGTCTGGTGTCTTGAGGGAAGATACAAGAGCCAGAAGAATCCTGGAGAAGTTTGGAGACATCTCAGGAAGAAGAGTGAGAAGGCTTGGAGAGTTTGTCAGGGTCTTCAGCCTATTCTCTGAAACTCTGCTGCTTGGGAAAGAAGCATTAACCACTGATCAAAGCTGGTCAGCTCTGCTGCATAACAAGGTGGTGAGTTAGAGCCAGAGGTGAAGAGCTACAACTCCCATCATCCCTGACAAGGGTTATGGGCCCAGATACTAGAGCAACCAGCATCCACAGAAGCTGAAAGTTCCAGAGAGTGGAAGAAAGTTTTGTGGAGCCTTGTGAGTAAATCATTTTGTGTTTTATCTGCTGTGCATACTCAGAGGGACTGTGTCAAATTGAGTCACTGCACAAATTAAGATGGAGATACTAAAGTTTAGTAAATTAAATAGAAATAACTACTCTACCTGGAAGATATATGCCCGTTCTCTACTCATAAAGGAGTCTCTGTGGTCGACAGTTGAATCAGGGCTGGCAGCTGATGCTGATGCAGCCACTCGAGACAGAGACGCTAAAGCAAAAGCGTGTCTTTATCTAATGCTAGAAGAAGACTTGATTAACGACGTAAGAGATAAAGTGTCCGCCAAGGATGTGTGGGAGACCTTGCAGAGATTACACACACCTTCAACTGCGTTTGCAAAAATGCTTTGGTCTAAAAGAATTTACAGACAAAAGATGACGAAAGGACAGTGTGTAATAGAACATTTAAAAACAATGCAGGATTTATTTGTGCAAGCTGAACTGAGAGGAGTGGAAATTAACAAAGAGCAGCAGTGTTATATTTTGCTGGAATCACTAGATCCTTCTTGGGACAACATTACAAATAGCTTGCAAAATTTGCCAGAAGCTGAGCTGAACAGAGACTTAATTGTTGCCAGAATATTGGAAGAAAACTTGAGAAGAAAGTCTGAGCAGGGTGACTCAGCAAGTTTAAGGACTGTGCCAAAACAACAAACAACGCCTGAACTACGAAAGCAGGAAGAAGCAGCTTCTACAAGGGAGCAACGGAGGTGTTTTTATTGTAAAAAGACTGGTCATCTGCAGAGACATTGTAAACAATTTGCTGCTGAGAGAAGCAAGCAAGGAGAGAGCAGACGGCAGCCGCGGCAGTATCAAAAACAGTCCAAACCTCCATTTTTGAAGG
Source organism: Phrynosoma blainvillii (assembly GCA_026167975.1). Lineage (NCBI taxonomy): Eukaryota > Metazoa > Chordata > Lepidosauria > Squamata > Phrynosomatidae > Phrynosoma > Phrynosoma blainvillii. Next base: position 54,390,312 of record JANUYF010000002.1, on the reverse strand, counting down.
ACAGTGGTAATAAAAAGGGGTCTGCAACCATGATTAAGGAAAAACAAAATACTAATTGTAAATGGTTGATTGACTCAGGAGCATCATCTTCAATGTGTAACAATATTAATTTGATAAGTAATAGAAAATCAGCTAATGTAAATGCTGTAGTTTTAGCTGATGGGAAAGAGCTCAGTACTGTAAATCAAATGGGTACAGTTTTCATTCCAGGGCTAAAGGAAAACTTTAATGATGTGTTACATGTAAAGGAGTTAGAAAATAATTTGTTATCAGTAAGCAGATTAACAGACAGAGACTACACAGTCATTTTTGAAAAGAATATGTGTAAGATAAAACTGAATGGGGAATTGCGAGGCATAGGCTTGAAAAAGGATAAACTTTACTATTTGGAGGACAATATTGATAGCTACAGTGTTGAAAATGCTAATAACATAGACAATAGTCCAATTCACAAAGACTGTATACATGAACTCCATAGAAAATTTGGTCATGCTAGTTTCAAATGTTTAAAGAAGTTAATCAGTATGTGTCCAGATTTAAAAGTTGCTGAGTGCAAAAATCACTTAGATTGTACTGTATGTAATCAGGTAAAGGTCAGAGCTTTTCCAGTAGCCAAGAAAACCAAAAGAATTGCTCAAAGACCATTTCAGTTTGTACATGCAGATGTTGCCCAAGCTAATTGTTTATCTTTAGGGGGAAGCAAATATTTTCTGGTAATTGTTGATAGGTATACAAGGTTTGCTTTTGTAAGAATATTGAAAAACAAATCTGATGCTGGGCAAAGTTTAAAAGCATGGGTGAGAATGGTGGAAAGACAATTTGATATTAGAGTAGGCACCATTGTTACTGACCGAGGAGGAGAATTTCTAAGTAATCAATTGTTTAATTGGTTTCAAAAGGTGGGAATAAGGCATGAAACTACTAATCCCGCTTGTCCTAACGAAGATGGTTTAGCTGAGAAAAAAATACAAGATATAAAAAGGATAACTGCTTGTTTGATGGCAGATGCAGAGGTAAAAGATAGTTTCTGGGCAGAAGCAACTTTGACAGCAGTACATATTAGTAACAGACTGTATCATTCAGAAATTGAAGACATTCCCTACAGGGTATTGTATGGGAGAGTGCCAAATTACAAGTATTTGAGGGTCTTTGGACAGTTTGCTTATGTTTACATTCCAGCTTGTTTCAGGAAGAAAGGAGAACCCAAAAGTAGAAGGCTTAGGTTTTTGGGGTATTCAGGAAATAGCTATAAGTTTCATTTAGGTGGAAGGGAAGTGCAGTATTCTAGGTCTGCAAATTTCGAGAGACATGCCGGTTGGGACAAATTGCATGCCAATAAGGAAGTTTTCTTGAGGTTAGGAAGTTCAAATGAGCCAGAAACACAAATTGAACCAACTCCAGGAAACGGAGGGGTTTCAGTTAAGCCAGAAGCATCCACTAGCAGCAGTGATAGTTCTTCAGATAATGAGACACAATCTAGACCTATTACTACTAGAATGACTGAGGACAAGAGATTTAGCCATAGAACTATAACTCCCAGCACAGAAAGTGAGGATGAAAGAGGCAGATCAGCAGAGTTTATTCCCAGACGTAGTCACAGAGTTAGGAAGCCACCAGATAGGTTTGTTGTGACAAATGCAAGAGCTTGTTTAGCAGTGGAAGAGCCTGAAAGTTTTGAAGAGTTGGAAAGTTTGTCTAGAGAAGAACAGGAAAGATGGATTGATGCAATGGATGATGAGTTTGATTGTCTGGTAAATAAAGATGTTTTTGAAGTTGTTGACAGATCCAAGGACAAGAAAGTAATTGGTTGTAAGTGGGTGTACAAAAAGAAAGAAATGCCAGATGGAAGTATTAAGTATAAAGCTAGGTTAGTAGCTAAGGGTTTTGCACAACAGCAGTATGAGAACTATGATAAGACATATTCTCCAACTGCAAAGCCAGAAAGTCTGAGAATGGTTCTGGCTGTAGCAGCAAAAAGAAATTTAGTTGTAGAACATTTTGATTTTGAAACAGCCTACTTGAATGCTAGTTTAGATGAAGAGATATTTATGGAGCAGCCACAAGGTTTTGAAGAAAATAGTAGTCAGAAAGTTTATAAATTGAAAAAAGCATTATATGGATTAAAACAATGTGCGAGACATGGTTCAGAAGGGTAAAATAGAATTGAGATATATAGAAACACAACACAACATAGCAGATTTGTTCACAAAAGCATTGACGGCGGAAAAACATGAAAGACTGACACAAATGGTTGGAATGACATTGTAAGACACATACAATATTTTATTTCGGAGGGGATTGTCAAGGAAAAAGCAACATGGGATATACAGTAATAGAAATAAAAATATGTATGTGAATGTCAAAGTGACTAAGCAGGAGCAATCAGGAAGATACACAGGTGAAAAAGATAATATAATTAAGAAGCCTTGAGAGCCAAGGACAAAGTTATAGAAGGTATATTGAGAACACCTGTGATAGATTGCAAACACCTGAGACTCATTAAGTGGTCAAGGTAAAGTGATGAAACACTTGGGTTGGTCTTAGGTATGGGATGATCTATGTGGACCAATCAAGATGTATGTACACACCCACTGGGTGGAAACTGACTGGTGGGTGGTGTCTAACAATGGCTATAAATTGCAATGTTTGCTAATGTACAGTGTGGAGTAGTTTGGTGTATTGTGGAGTGGTGTAGTTTGGAGTAGTTTGGGAGATATTGTGAAGTGTAGAGATTGTGATTTGTAGGGCATATAGTATTTATGTATATAGTAGAATAAAGTAGATCTTTTATATAAGACTACTGAGTTGTCTGGTGTCTTGAGGGAAGATACAAGAGCCAGAAGAATCCTGGAGAAGTTTGGAGACATCTCAGGAAGAAGAGTGAGAAGGCTTGGAGAGTTTGTCAGGGTCTTCAGCCTATTCTATGAAACTCTGCTGCTTGGGAAAGAAGCATCAACCACTGATCAAAGCTGGTCAGCTCTGCTGCATAACAAGGTGGTGAGTTAGAGCCAGAGGTGAAGAGCTACAACTCCCATCATCCCTGACAGGTAAAGTGGGGTCCAACTGCATCAATTCTACAGTGGAGATGAACCCTGATGGACCCTCCTAAATCTCTTTATTTCCCATCCCAATTTCTTTCCCTATCGGAATGGAAAGTCTGAGATCCCTCTTGAATCCTGTGCCGAGAGAAGGCGGCATAGAAATAAAATAAAATAAAATAAAATAAAATAAAATAAAATAAATGGCTCACGATTGAGGTTATCCATAGTGCAGAGCTGGAGTCCCTAAAATAGGGCTTGCACGATGTCTTTCGCCTGGGGTTTCTATGCCCATGGTCCAAAACACCCTGCAGACATAATCTGGTTTGAGACCGTTTTAACTGCCCTGGCTCAATGCTAGGGAATTCTGGGAACTGTAGTTTGGTGAGACATTGAGCCTTCTCTGCTAGAGAGCTCTGGGGCCACAATAGACTACAATCTCTAGGATTCCCTAGCACTGAGCCTGGGCAGTTAAATCGGTCTCAGAATGGATTATTTCTCCAGTGTGCTTTGATCCTATGACTTGCATTTGGAAGTACAGGTGTTTTTAATTTTATTTTAATTTTTAATTTTATTTTCCCCCCGCCCTGCAAATACTCTCAAGTGCATCATGTCACTTTCTCCAATCCTGGCTGACTTGCAGCTCTTATTAAAAGGCATCCCAAGACCTTTAGAGGCCCTAAACATTTAAGAGATTTTGGTGCCCCATATATATTCAAAATATATAAATAATAATAAACGGCAAAATACGTGAACCGTGTGGCAGTTTCCCTAGTTACCAGATTTTGTTGTATTCCCAAAATTAATGTATATCATTAATAATTCTATTGCTACTATTCTATTATTATTATTATTATTATTATTTTGTATATATAGTGTGGGAAGTACTAAAACAAAGGACAATACTTGCCCAGAGCCAGCGTGGCATAGTGGTTTGGGTCTTAGACTACAACGATGGGAGACCAGGGTTCGAATCCCTTCTGGGCTCTGGAAACCCACTGGGTGACCTTGGGCAAGTCACACTCTCTCAGCCTCAGGGCCAACTTTCCCTCTGAACCAATCTTGCCAAGAAAAGCCCATGATAGATTTACCTGAGGGTCGCCATAAGTAGGAAAGGACTTGAAGGCAGACAACACAACAATATATATGTGGGTGTATGTAAAAAAAAAAAAAGAAATCCACTTATTATGGGAGCCTTGGGGGGGGGGTAACCTAATTCAGATGCCCCATTTGTAGTTTTGCCCCATACGGTCCATGGTAAATCCGGCAATGGAAACTTTCTGTGGGATGCCCCTTCCCTATTTTGTTTAGTGGCTAATCCAGCCTTGCCATGAAGCTCACCGGACGACCTGCAGGGTTGTTGTGAAAATCAAATGGTGCGAAGAAAAACTCTGCACGTCGTCTTGTGCGCCTTGGAGGAAAGACGGCGATCGAAATGTTAAAAATCGGGATCTAGGGAAATGAAGGTAAGGAAAGGACAACAAGGAGATAAAAGTCAGCAAGAACGAGGCTTGGGAGAAATACCAAGAAAGAATCTATTCAGGGGGAGCTGTGTTGGCCATTTAGCAAATTCAGACAAAAACCCATCAGTGATACCTTTTTTTGGCCAACCAAAATGCACAAGATACTTGATCCATTTAGCAAATTCAAGCAAAAACCCATCAGTGATACCTTTCTTGGCCAACCAAAATGCACAATATACTTGTTGCAAGCTTTGAAAGCTTGCAACAAGTATATTGTGCATTTTGGTCAGCCAATAAAAGTATCACTTGTGAATCTTGGGCTGCATCCGCGCGGCAGAAATAATCGGTTTGAAATCGGATTCTCCCTAAATATTAGGAAGAGCTTCTTGACAGTTCTCCCAGAATTTCCATCGCATGGAGCCGTGGCAGTTAAAGCGATGTCAAACCGGATTATTTCTGCAGTGAGGATGCAGCCTAGGATAACAGGAGCGAGGCGTTGGCTTCAATGCAGGGTGACCAGACGTCCTAATCGCAAAGGAGGACAAGGCGCCGTAAAATGGAGGATGTCCAAGAAAAATGGTAGGACATGGCCCAATGAAAGCTACAGACACTCAGAGAAATGTCAGTTCATGCTTCTTATCATGCCTCAAATGGAGGACATTTTGGAATTCCTCCTGGACAGAAGGTGGAGTTGGAAACGGTGGACATGACCAAAGAAAAGCTACAAACACTCCTATAAATATAAATATAAACCTCTGCTTCTTAAGTCATGTTCCAAATGGAGGACATTTTGAAGTTCCTCCTGGACGGAAGGCTGAAATGGAAGACATGACCAAAGAAAAGGTACAAACGCGAATATAAGTGTAGATCCGTGCCTCTTAGTCATGTTCCAAATGGAGGACGTTTTGGGATTCCTCCTGGACAGGAGACTGAAATGGAGGACATGACCAAAGAAAAGGTACAAACGCGAATATAAATGTAGATCCGTGCCTCTTAGTCATGTTCTAAATGGAGGACGTTTTGGGATTCCTCCTGGAGAGGAGGCTGAAACGGAGGACATGACCACAGAAAAGCTAAAAACACTGCAATGAATAGAACTGAAAGCTATAGCCACGATAGTCTGGAGGACCAGTCTGTAGAGAGACACTTGGCCGCATATAAGGGAGGGGGGCCCTTTTGGTTGAAGTGGAGGACATGCCCTGGAAAAGGAGGACGCCTGGTCCCCCTGCATGAGCACAGAGTGGGAGAGAGAGAGAGAGAGAAGGCAGGCTCTGCTGCTGCCTCTCCCTGGCCGGGGGTTGAGCTAGATGACCCCTGAGGGTGTTGGGGCTCCTTCTCCTCCCTCCCTTCCCTCCTGGTCCTGGGGCTCTGGCCTAATCCTTCGGGCGGCGGGGCCTTTGCAGTCTGCGGTGGTCCTGCGATCCCTCTGACCCCGGCCATGTGGTTTCACTTTCCCTTCTGATCTCCATTCCAGGAGCAGCGGGGAATCCCATACAAATTGAATAGTCACCATTCACAGACCAGGCTTTGCAAGCGCCTCTGAAGCCCGCTTTGTCTTGTCGGGCCAGGCAGGGAAAGAGAGAGAGAGATGCCCGCCAGCCTGGCCTTGGGGACCCCATTCCTCCCCATTCCTCCTCCTGCGATGGGGGTCCTTCTCTCGCAGACCAACCCACACACCTCCCCAGAAGGATGAAGGGCTGCTGCTGCTGCTGCAAGGAGGGGCAGGGCAAGAGCCAAAGGGAAAGGCCCACCCAGCCTCAGAGAGGAACAAGGAGGGGTCTCTGTGTGTGTGTTTGGGGGGGGGGGTATACATTAAATACATGCATAACTAACTACATCGTATTCCCTATGCATGGGATCCCCCGATTACTAACATCGTAGTCCCTATTACCATGTATGGATGCGAGAGCTGGACAGTTAAGAAAGATGACAGGAAGAAAATCAATGCATTTGAGAGACTGTGGTGCTGGAGAAGAGTGCTGAGGATCCCATGGACAGCCAAAAGGACAAACAAGTGGATCCTAGAGTAGATCAGACCAGGGCTCTCCTTGGAAGCAAAGATGATCGAGTTGAGACTAAGAAGACAAACAAATGGGTTCTTGAACAGATCAGACCAGGGCTCTCCTTGGAAGCGGAGGGGGGTTGCAGACTGCCAGAAATAGTGCAAATTGAGTCCACTTTTAGGGTTAGGGTTAGTGCTAGGGAATCATGGGAATTGTTTTTTTTTTCTGAGACATTGAGCCTTCTCTGTCAGAGAGCTCTGGTGCCACAATAAAATACAGTTCCCATGATTCCCTAACCCTTAAAGTGGACTCAATTTGCACTATTTCTGGCAGCCTGCAACCCCCCAAAGATGATCAAGTTGAGACTGTTGTACTTTGGCCACATCATGAGAAGGCAGGCATCCCTAGAAAAAGCAATAATGCTAGGAAAGGTAGAGGGTAGAAGAAAGAGACGAAGACCAAAGACCAGATGGATAGACTCGATCAGGGGGCTTATTATGGGCAAGGGCTTGCAGGATCTGGGCAAGGAAGTGGAAGATAGGGATTCTTGGAGATGTCTCATCCAGAGAGTTGCCATACAACAACAAAATAACAAGAGTACTGAGGATCCCATGGACAGCCAAAAGGACAAACAAATGGGTCCTAGAGCAGATCAAGCCAGAGATATCCCTAGAAGCTAAGAATGCAAGACTTGGGGCCTTTGCAGACTGCTAGAAATAGTGCAAACTGAGTCCACTTTAACTGCCCTGGCTCAGTGCTAGGGAATCATGGGAACTGTAGTTTATTGTGGCACCAGAGCTCTCTGACAGAGAAGGCTCAATGTCTCAGAAAAACAACAACAACAATTCCCATGATTCCCTAGCACTGAGCCAGGGCAGTTAAAGTGGACTCAATTTTCACTATTTCTGGCAGTCTGCAAAGGCCCTTAGACTGTTGTACTTTGGACACATCATGAGAAGGCATGAATCGTTGGAAAAGGCAATAATGTTAGGAAAGGTGGAGGGAAGTAGAAAGAGAGGAAGGCCACATGCTAGATGGATGGACTTTATTAAAGAGACCACGAATATGAGTTTGCAGGACCTGGGCAGAGCAGCAGAGGGGGGGGGTGCTGGAGGTGTGCAACAACTAAGGGGGGGTTGCAGACTGCCAGAAATAGTGCAAATTGAGTCCACTTTTAGGGTTAGGCTTAGGGAATCATGGGAACTGTATTTTATTGTGGCACCAGAGCTCTCTGACAGAGAAGGCTCAATGTCTCAGGAAAAAAAAACACCAATTCCCATGATTCCCTAGCACTAACCCTCACCCTTAAAGTGGACTCAATTTGCACTATTTCTGGCAGTCTGAAACCCCCCAAAATCAGTAACTACAGGAGAGGGAAAAGAAGGCCAGTGCCACCCCAAAGATAAATCCCATCTTCCCTCACAATGACATTTTCTTTCACTGCCAATATTCCTAGCATTGTAAAGAGTAGGAACTTCTATTCGGGTCAGATCCGGTATTGGATCAATGAATCTGCCCGGATCTACCCAGCGCAAAATCTCTAGTGTGAATGGGGCCTAAGGTTGGATCCACACTGGGGAGACAATTTGCTTTGAGGCCGCTTTCACTATCCTGGCGCCATGCTATGGAATTCTGGGAATGGTCGTTTGTTGTGGCACCAGAACAAACGACCATTCCCAGATTTCCATAGCTTGGAGCCCTGGCAGTGAAAGTGGTTTCAAACCGGGTTATTCCTCCAGTGCGGATGCTTCTATTAAACGCCGCAGTAATATGTTTCACTGGCCGGGAGTACCTGGTTACAATTGGAAGAAGATTTTGTTCCCTGCAAGAATTGCGATCTTGAGGGCGAGGTATTGATTATTGATTATGATTTATTTATTTCAAGGATTTCTCCCACAATGGGATTCCTTGCTTAATTAAGCTTTCGCTCGACTGAGAGCAACTCCCTGGGCTGGTTTTCCTCATCCCCAGCCCTGATGAAAAACAGAACTGAAGGGAAGAAATTATTGCGAGGCAAAACCTCTGTGAGGACCGTCCTCCAAAACCGAATTGCTTGTCCCACTGGATGAATGGCTGAAATGATCACGCAACTCATCCTGGCCCTTCAAGGCGTGTGCTCTTATACATGTTGCAGACTGCCAGGAATAGTGCACATTAAATTGAGGCACTGCCCTGGCTCAGTGCTAGGGAATCATGGGAACTGTAGTTTATTGTGGCACCAGAGCTCTCTGACAGAGAAGGCTCAATGTCCCAGAAAAAAATACAATTCCCATGATTCCCTAGCACTAACTCTAACCCTTAAAGTGGACTCAATTTGCACTATTCCTGGCAGACTGCAACCCGGCTAGACATCGAAATTAGGCAGCTAACAGCAACAGCACACAATGGGAAAGAAAGAAAGAAAGAAAGAAAGAAAGAAAGAAAGACTACAAAGGGCCAAACCTTGTCTAATCTGGCAAAGCCACCGCAGAGTATTCCAAGGCTAAGAAAACCCTATGAAATTCACAGGCGACTTGAAGGCACCTGGGTCCAAAACACACTGCAGAAAGAGTCCAGTTCCAGACCGCTCTAACTGCCTCGGCTCGATGCTAGGGAATTCTGGGAACTGTAGCTTTGTGAGACATTTAGCCTTCTCTATCAGAGAGTTTTGGTGCCACAATAAACTACAGTGCCCCGGATTCCTTAGCACTGAGCCAGGGCAGATAAAGCGGTCTCAAACTGGATTATTTCCGCAGTGTGTTTTGGACCCCAGACCACACCATCGGAGACCGGCACCCCCCTCCTAGGGGCTCTTCAAGCCAGACCTCCCTCCCCACCTCCATTTTGGAGGGTTGAAAAGCAGGACGGGGAAACCATTTTATTTGGACATCCATCCGAATAATCCTGGAGATCTGGACTGTCTGCACACTGTTGCGGAGTCAAAGAGCCCGCCTGTGGAGTGTGGGTTTTGTTTCCTTCCTAGGCTGGGGACCAACAACCACAACCACCACCACGGGGCGACTTCTGTCCTCGTTACAAGTCCCTGGCTCTTGAGGAAAGTTACCTTTCTTCCCCTTCCCTTTGCCCGTTCTGCGTTTCAGCTTTAAACGGTCCCAGATGGTGAGGAGGATTTAATAAATGGAGATGGTGGACCTTTGCAGACTGCTAGAAATAGTGCCAATTGAGTCCACTTTAACTGCCCTGACTCAGTGCTAGGGAATCATGGGAACTGTATTTTTTTCTGAGACATTGAGCCTTCTCTGTCAGAGAGCTCTGGTGCCACAATAAACTACAGTTCCCATGATTCCCCAGCACTGAGTCAGGGCAGTTAAAGTGGACTCAATTTGCACTATTTCTATCAGTCTTCAAAGGCCCCATGGTGTCAATGGTGGGAATGCAAATTCATCGCCAAGCCTGGAGCTTGTTGAAGCAGAGCGTCTGGATCCTCACCTGCTTTCCTTCCTTCTCCCCATCTTTCTGCCCTGATGCACAGAGTTCGAATCGCGGTCCTATCCAAAGAGGAGATCCACCTTAGTTCCGGGGATGAATGGCGGAATCCTATAGCCACTCGCAGCTTGATGCTGTGGAGCGTTGAGTCAGCATAGGATGGCTGCCTTAGGCTGGGTCCGCACTGGAGAAATAATCCGGTTTAGGACCACTTTAAATGCCCTGGCTCAATGCTAGGGAATTCTAGGCACTGTACTTTTGTGAGACATTTAGCCTTCTCTGTCAGCGAGAGAGAGCTCTGGTGCCACAATTAACTACAATTCCCAGGATTCCCTAGCACTGAGCTGGGGCAGTTAAAGCGGTCTCAAACTGGATTATTTCTGCGGTGTATTTTGGGCCCGAGAAACATCTGGATTCAGGACGAGAACAAAAAAAAAGTATTTCTCACTCTTTAAATAGGTTTGATTCTCCGCTTCCTTTTTTTTTTTTAAAAAAGAATAATTTATTGGTCCAAACTCTATCGAGGGGTGGGAAATCCCGATTTAAATCGCAGGCTTTGGCAGGCCTGGCTTATAGCTTCTACGAGAAACACGTTCAACGGCTCCTTCTTAAAAAAAATCGCTGCGGTTATTAACTGCGCGATCCGATCTTTGCTTTCTTAAGCTGCATCCGCACTGCAGAAATAATCTGGTTTGGCCCCACTTTCCCAGAATTCCACAGAACATTGAGCCAGGGCAGTTAAAGTAAGGTCAAACAGTAGGGTCGCTAAAATGCTTACCCAGCTCGTTGGGGGCAATTAGTTTACAGTAGTAAACCGCTTAGAGACTGCCTAGCGCGGTATGAAGCGGTATATAAATGAAGCTGCTATTGCTGTTGCTATAAACTCTCCAGTTCCTTCCTAAGGCTGAATTAATTTGGAAGAAACCGTCCTAACTTCCCAGCTGCCCAGGAGGGAGGGTCGCCCTTTACCTATCGGACAGACTGCCAGAAATAATCCAGTTTGAGACCACTTTAACTGTCCTGGATCAGTGCTAGAGAATCATGTGAATTGTAGTTTTTTTCTGAGACATTGAGCCTTCTTTGTCAGAGAGTTCCCATGATTCCCTAGCACTGAGCCAGGGCAGTTAAAGTGGTCTCAAACTGGATTATTTCTGGCAGTCTGTTAAGTCCCTTATATCCACCGGTTGAATTGGAGCGACTATCTATTCATATATTTATTAATGTACAGACGTGGGATTCTCAACCCAAAGGAGAATGAGGTTTTAAACCGGGAGTATTAATGCAGAAATAATGCAGTTTGAGGCCACCTTAACTATCCTGGCTCAGGGCTAGGGAATCATGGGAATTGTATTTTTTTCTGGGACATGGAGCCTTCTCTGTCAGAGAGCTCTGGTGCCACAATAAACTACAGTTCCCATGATTCCTTAGCACTGAGCCAGGGCAGTTAAAGTGGCCTCAAGCTGCATTATTTCTGGCAGTCTGCAAAGGCCCTAAGTCCATCCAAGTCTGTGGGAAAAAGATGTGACTCCAAATGACTCTCCAATGGAGTCTTAACTAGGGGTACCCCTCCATTCCCTTCTCTCCTTTTTACAGAACCACGTACAACATATTTTTGGATCTTGGATCTTGGATGTGCCTTCAATTGTCGCTTGTCAATTTATGGCCGCCCCATCGGGTTTTCTTCAGCAAGGAATCCTCAGAGGTGGTTTTGCCAGTCCCTTCCTCTGAAATATAGTTTGCAGCACAGCCACAACAAACTACAATTCCCAGAATTCCATAGCATGGAGCCATGGCAGTTAAAGTGGGATCAAGCCGGATTCTTTCCGCAGTGCAGATGAAGCCTAAAGGAAATTAACTCCCATAGTATTTATTCGGCACTTTTAGCAGTTGAGGACTGGTGGCTCCGGATGAAAGGCTGTGTAAACGTACCTTCCTCCCACCTGCTTCCCATTCGGCTATTTAGGGCTTTAACAGACTGCCAGAAATCATCCAGTTTGAGACCACTTTCACTGTCTTGACTCAATCCTAGGGAGTCATGGGAATTGTAGTTTTTTCTGAGACATTGAGTCTTCTGTCTGGTGCCACCATAAACTACAGTTCCCAGGATTCCCTAGCACTGAGCCAGGACAGTGAAAGCGATCTCAAACGGGATTATTTCTGCAGTTTGTTTTTGGACCTGAGTCAATGGAGTAGGTTTATCAAGGACTCTCTCGTGTGGCTGCATCCTCAAGGCAGAAATAATCCGGTTTGACACCTCTTTAACTGTCATGGCTTAATATACAATGGGATTCTGGGAACTGAAGCTTGTAGGTTGCAAAACTCTGGTGCCACAACAAACCGTATACTTCCCTAGCAGAATTCCCTAGCATTGAGCCATAGCAGGTAAAGGGGTCCCAAACCGGATTATTTCTGCAGTGTGGATGCAGTCAATATCCCCCGAATTGCGCAGTCGGTGTCAAAGAGAAACTTGCAGAATTCGGTGCCATCTAGTTGCTAAAAGTAACGTTTCCTGGCTCTCTTTTCAAGCCAGACTAACTAGCTTAGTTCTTTATATGCTTTTCAGGAAGAGCTTTGGAGGCAGACTGGAGAGAAGAAGGAAAAAAGCAAAATCCTACCCATTTTGGGGGGTTGCAGACTGCCAGAAATAGTGCAAATTGAGTCCACTTTTAGGGTTAGGGTTAGTGCTAGGGAATCATGGGAATTGTGTGTTTTTTTCTGAGACATTGAGCCTTCTCTGTCAGAGAGCTCTGGTACCACAATAAACTACAGTTCCCATGATTCCCTAACCCCAAAAGTGGACTCAATTTGCACTATTTCTGGCAGTCTGCAACCAGTTGAGGAATTTAAACCCAGGCTTAAGTCTATGTATGGGGCTAAGGAAACATTATAGCAAGCTTTCTCAATGGGGGGTTTCCTAAAACTCTAAGGCTCCACCAGAGATCGTGATTTTTTAAAAAAATAAGTTTTTGAAATGTAGATATAATAATTTTATTCAGGGGTTCTCTGAGACCTGAAGATTATTTCAAGGGTTCCTCCAGGATAAAAAAGAAAAAGTTTGAGGAAGACTCAATGGGATTGTCCTGTGGTTTTAATATTTTTCAGTTCCATTTCTCATATCCCGATTCAGCTCCGATGGAGTCAAAGTGCTTCTATATGGTCCTCTTAATTTTCTTAAATTTCAGGTTTAGAGCAAAGCGAGTTGCTTGCTTTAATAGATCTGGGTCTCAAAGTCCCGGTTCAACGCTCAAGGTTTATTTAACCCCTTCAGCCTTTGAAAGGAGTGGGAATTAATAATAATAATAATAATAATAATAATAATATGATTTATTTCTAGCCCGCCTATTTCCAAAGGGAATCAAGGCGGGTTACAAGCATAAAAATACAATAAAAATACAATAAGAAAACAATAATATAGAAGTTACATAAAAAGCAATCCCCTTCCCAAACCCCCAAGTCAAAACAATAACCAAAACAGTTAATATAGAGTAAAATCAATTACAAAATGATCCTAATAAATCGACTAAAATGTCAACTAAAAACCCCTTAAGGCAATTTTATTTCTGTATTCGCTATTACATTAAACTGGATGGCAACCTAATTGAAATTTGGCAAAGGAAAATGACCCAAGGGCTGGTTTAAGGCCTTAGATCCGATGCTTGAACCCCTCACAGGGTTTTCTTGGCCAGTCTCTTCAGAGGGGGTTTGCTATCGCCATCCTCTGAGGCTGAGAGAGTGTGACTTGCCCAAGGTCACCCCGCGGAATTCGAACCCTGCTCCTCAAAGTCATCGCCCGACGCTCAAACCTTGGATCTGGGCCACAGAGGACAGTTAAAACCTTAGCCTATGTTATTGTTGAAAGACAGCCTGAAGGAGTGGTTTAAGGAAGGTCGGATTCTGACTCTGGAGATCAGGGTTCGAATCCCGCTCGGCTATGGAAACCTTGGGCTAGTCACGAACTCTCAGCCCCTGAAAACCCCGCGATAATTCCCCACTCGGCCATGAAACCCACTGGGTGACCATGGGCAAGTCACACGCTCTCAGCCTCAGGGGAAGGCAAAGGCAAGCCTCCTCTGAAGAAATCTTGCCAAGAAAACCCCATGATAGGGTCCCTTAGGCTCACCATAAGTTGCAGAAGACTTGAAGGCACACAACAAACAACAACAACAACAACAACAACAACAACAAGGGTCCCATAGGTCGGAAACGACTTGAAGGTACACCACCATCACCACCACCTTACTGTTATATGTCTTCAAATAGACTCCGACACTACCATAGGGGGGTCTTGGCAAGATTTAGGGTGCCACCTATACTGTGCCAGCTAAAAGGTCTCCAAAAGTCCCTTTGAAAAGCAAGTGAATTGAACAGGCCAGAGAAACAAACACACAAACAAACAACTCTCTCCATGTAGGCATTTCCCTCCATACATACCATTTTAACTGAGAACAACAACATCTTTTAGAATGTGGGCTTGTGGCTCCAATATCCTCATTTCTCCCCTCCTGTATGCTTTTTCATACCTTTGCCTGACGAAGAAGCCAGTGGAGCTTCAAAAGCTTGCATCTTGTATTTTGTGCATGTTGGTTGCTCCAATAAAACATTGCAGTTTTGTGGGATTTTTTTTTTATCTTATTCTACTTTGCTACCATTGATATACGAACTCTAAGCAAAAACTTACTTTCCTTCCAGGTGTGTGCAGCCCAATACATCTGATGTGTAAGATTGGCAAACGCCCCCCCCCCCAATATATATATATATATATATATATATATGCCAGGAACTGGTACCATTTTTATGCCCACTGGCTACAAGAAGAACTGGGAATAAGAATCAGCTTTAGTTTCATCTACATTTTTCTTTCCTTTTTTCCAGTATTTTTTAATTAAAGATTTTCAAACAATACAGTTATATATATATATTTTTCTGGCTCAGGAATTGCCACAGGTCCAGAGATGACAACTTTGAGGTTGTCCACTCTGAGTCTATGGAAGATACTGTATCACTATTATTAGTAGTAGTATTCCCATTGAGGAAAGTGTTGTGGACTACAGATCCAGAATCCCCAGCCACCCTCCTCAGTGGCTGGGCTGGCTTAGCCAGGGGATTCTGGGAGTTGCAGTCCACAAAAAAATAATTGGTCCAAGTTTTTGTTTTCGTTGTGGTGTAAGAAGAAGGGGCTGTGGTGCTATATTGTTCAGCTTTCAATATAATACGAGCGGTGGTTGTAGTAGCGTTTACATAAAAGTAATTTATAATCATCTTTCTTATATATCATCTTTCTTAACTGTCCAGCTCTCACATCCATACATAACAATAGGGAATACAATGGCTTGTATGATTCTAACTTTTGTTCTGAGTTGTATATCTTTGCATTTTAGAATATTTTCTAGTTCTTTCATAGCCATCCTCCCCATTCTTAGTCTTCTTCTGATTTCCTGACTATAGTCCCCATTTCTATCAATGTTTGATCCCAGGTATGAGAATTCTTTTACTATTTCTATTTCTTCATTGTCTAGGTTAAACTTGTGAAGGTTCTCAGTGGTCATTATTTTTGTTTTCTTTATGCCTTTACACTTTCTTTTTTGATCTTCCTTAGTAGGTGTTCTAGGTCTGTGAGGTTTTCTGCTAGTATTATGGTGTCATCTGCATATCTTAGATTGTTGATATTCCTTTCTCCTATTTCCACTCCTCCTTCTTCTGTATCCAAGCCTGCTTTTCTTATAATATGTTCTGCATACAAGTTGAACTGATAGGGTGAAAGGATGCAGCCTTGTCTGACTCCTTTGCCAATTGGGAACCATTCTGTTTCTCCATGTTCTGTCCTAACAGTAGCCTCTTGTCCTGAGTACAGATTCCTCATCAGGACTATCAGATGTGTTGGCACTCCCATGACTTTAAGGGCAGTCCTTAAATCCTGAGGTTCCTTACAAGGTTATTATGAGGATTAGGAGGTATTGCCTGGCATCCTGTCGGTTCATCCCAAGTAGAGTAGACCCATTTGTGCCATGGGGAGTCAGCATATGGAGAAATCTAATGGGCTGAATGGGTCTGCTTGGGAGAATTTAGGTCAATGTATGTGAAACACTTTGAGCGCCCGAAAATAAAGGTTGGAGAGCTGTGATTAGTAGTGGATTATTGGTATTAGTATTAATATTATTTCTAGGGGAAGAGAAGTCTCCGATCTTCCCTCCGAATTGCTTTTCTTTCCACGTTTCCAGTGCGAAATAAACCAGAAGGCAGGGGTCCGGCGAGCGTCTCTGGCTGCATCCGTACGGGAGAAATAATCCGGTTTGACACCACTTTAACCGCCATGGCTCAGTGCTATGGAATTCTGGAATGGTAGTTTGCTGTGGCACCAGAGCTCTCTGCCAGAGAAGGCTAAATGTCTCATAATACTACAATTCCCAGAGTTCCCTAGCATTGAGCCAGGGCAGTTAAAGCAGTCTGAAACTGGATTATTTCTGCAGTGTGTTTTGGACCATTGGAGAAATAATGGCCTTTGACACCGCTTTAACTGTCATGGCTCCATGCTATGAAATCCTGGGATTTATAGTTTGTTGTGGCACCAGAGTTCTTTGAGAGAGAATAGTACTAGTAGTAGTGGTAGTAATAATAATAATAAATTAATATTAATATGTATATTAGTAATAATAAAATTATTAATATTAATATTATCAATATCCTGCTTTGGCCCCAGAATTGGAACTCAAAGCAGACTACAGTTTAAAAAAGCACAGTACAGTGAAAAACTTACAAAAGCGACCATTAAGGCTAGCCATCTAGAGGCGGCTAGGTATCTCACAGAACTACAAATTCCAGACTTCCATAGTCTGGAGCCATGGAATAGCAGATGCAGTCCTGGACTCTGGAGACTTGGGCTCGGATCCCTAATCTGGACCATGGAAACCCATGGGGTGACTTTGGGCAACTCACATTCTCTCAGCTTCAGAGGGAGGCAAAGGCAAATTCCCTCTGAGCAACAAATCTTGACTAAAATAAAACCAATAAAAGGCTTGGCTCTGGTGCCTCGGATTTGCGGCTTCCAGGATCAGAAGTGGCCTTGCAGTTGCTCCTCCTCATATTTTATTTCGTTTTATCTCACCACCACCCTTTAAAATAATATTAATCATTGGCAGTTTTTCTGCTAGAAATAACCCAAACCTTAGAGCTCAAGAGCAGGAGCAGAAGGCCAATTCATGGGGATCCCCATAAAGGATTTAAAGGATGAATTGGGTTCTGGGGGGAAACATTGAATCCCAATGTTTTAAGGAATTAGCAGACTAAACCTGACACCTTTGGGAATAATTCCAATCATCTTTCTTTCTTCTTTCTTTCTTTCTTTCTTTCTTTCTTTTGTGTATGTGGTGTGCCTTCAATGAGTTTCTGATTTATGGCGACCTTATAGACTGCCAGAAATAATCCATCTTGAGACCACTTTAACTGTCCTGGCTCAATGCTATGGAATCATAGGAATTGTAGTTTCTTTCTGAGACATTGTGCCTTCTCTGTCAGAGAGCTCTGGTGCCACAATAAACTACAGTTCCCATGATTCCCTAGCATTGAGCCAAGGCAGTTAAAGTGGCCTCAAACTGGATTATTTCTGGCAGTCTGTACAGGCCCTAAGTAAGTAATTACTTTATTTTATTGTTGATAGTTAAAAGCCATCACAATTTGGTACAGATCAAACCAATGAATACAAAAACAATATATGAAAACTGGGCACAAAACTATTATGGGGTTTTCCTGGCAAGATTTGTTCCGAGGGGCTTTGTCATTGCCTTCCCCTGAGGCTGAGAGAGTGTGACTTGCCCAAGGTGGGTTTCCTGGCCGAGCCGGGAATGGAAACCTGGTCTCCAGAGTCGTAGTCCACTGCTCAAACCACTATGCCACTCTGTCTCTCTTAGTACATGTCTATCAAGCCAATGGGATATACAGTAAATATATGCCTGAGAGAGCGTTACTTGACCCAGGTCATTCAGTAGATTTCTATGGCCCGGTGGGGATCCAAACCCAGGTCTGCAGAGGCTCAAGCCACAACACCACACTGCCTGTCTGGGTTGGACATGGGATGGCTGTCTTTGCAAAGCCAGAGCAAAGGCAAAATGGTCAAGATTAGAAAGAAGGAGAAAAGGAATTCAACAAGGAAATGTTTTATCAAGAGGTAAGCCTGGAAAGATGACTTCGCAGCAGCAGCCTTCCCAGGGAAACTGGAGTTGGCTCCACATTTCCCAGCTTCACTGCTCTGCCCAGGTCCTGCAAACCTATATTCATGGTCTCTTTAATAAAGTCCATCCATCTGGCATGTGGCCTTCCTCTCTTTCTACTTCCCTCCACCTTTCCTAACATTATTGTCTTTTCCAACAATTCATGCCTTCTCATGATGTGTCCAAAGTATGACAGTCTAAGTCTTGTCATCTTGGCTTCTAGGGATATCTCTGGCTTGATCTGCTCTAGGACCCATTTGTTTGTCCTTTTGGCTGTCCATGGGATCCTCAGCACTCTTCTCTAGCACCACAGTCTCTCACATGCATTGATTTTCCTCCTATCTTCTTTCTTGATTGTCCAGCTCTCAGGGTAATAGAGAATATGATGGCTTATATGATTCTGACTTTTGTGCTGAGTTGTATATCTTTGCATTTTAGGATCTTTCTTTCATAGCCCCCCCTCCCCATTCTTAGTCTTCTTCTGATTTCCTGGCTGCAGTCTCCATTCTGATCAATATTTGACCCCAGATATGAGAACTCTTTTACTATTTCTATTTCCTCATTGTCTAGTTTGAATGTGTGCAGGTTCTCTGTGGTCATTATTTTTTCTTTATGTTCAACATTAAGCCTGCCTTTGCACTTTCTTCTTTGATCTTCCTTAGTTAGGTGTTTTAGATCTGTGAGGTCCTCTGCTAGTATTGTGGTGTCATCACCATATCTCAGATTGTTGATTTGAGCCTTGCTTTCTCTGAATTCCTTCATCTTCCATTCAAGACTGAGGTCGCTGGCGTTGAATCTGGATCAAGAGACTTCGCTTGGTTTCCAGCAGACCATCAAGGCGGAGAAGGAAAGGACTCACCCTCAAAGAGGGGAAACTGAGCCACAGTTTCTTTCCATCAGTGTCTCCTGGTGAATCATGCCAAAACAGAGACCAAATGGAGGGTGGAAAGTGCTACAATTATGGTTTTGTTTAATTTGTGGTTAAATCAATTTAGCAGCAGCAGCAGCAGAAGCACAGCAACAAATGTGTCCTCCACAGGTATTTGGTAAAACAACTAGAGATCTGAGCTTCTGGTAAATAAACAAGATACATTGGTAGGTAAAAAGAAACTTACTTTATTGCTACATCTGGGTTCTACAAAATAACTACTCAGTAGAGAAAACTATACTTTGGTACAGAGGTCCCTAGACAGCTGATCTCCATGTGTGCAAGTAAGAAGAGAGACATCTTTAGGAGCACAGCATGGTTTCTGTGTCCATCCTGGATGGGAGCAGGGAGGATAGTGTAAAACTTTATTACCTCCAGGAAGAAACCCCCAGGAAGAAGAGGGGTATGGGAAGTGACCTCTTTGCAAGCAACACTGACCAAATGACCATAGAGATATACATCAGTGTTCCTGCATAGAGCACCCCCTTCTCAAGGAAAACACAGAACTACACGCAAGCATTCATGCTACTACTCCAACAGAAAAGAAGGAAAAGTACATGTGAAAGGAGGGAAGCTGTAACACTGAGGCTGCCTCCGTCCTGCAGAAATAATCCAGTTTGAGACCGCTTTAGCTGCCCTGGCTCAATGCTAGGGAATTCTGGGAACTGCAACTTTTTGAGACATTTAGCCTTCTTAGTCAGAGAGTTCTGGTGCCACAACAAACTACATTTCCCAAGGTTCCCTAGCATTGAGCCAGGGCAGTTAAAGCGGTCTCAAACTGGATTATTTCTGCAGTGTGTTTTGGACCATTGTAGCTAGGTCTGAGGACCATTGTCTTGGCCATTGTTTCTTAGCCCCATTCTCTGAAAACTTTATTCTCTTTGGTATCAGCCAATTGCTTTATATCCCTAAGGGTGGGACTCAAGGCAGCTTACAGAATAAAAATAGATACATGTAAAATCACATATCACTAAAAGGATAGAGACAGTTGAGATTAAAATAATTTCAAACTGTCTATAGAAATCATACTATATAAAACTTTAATTTGAAAGCATAGATGACAAACAATTCAGGACTAAAGCAAAAACAAAAACCCTTTATATAAAGAAGCAGCTTGCTGTAATGAAAAAGGCTTCACTTAACAGTGTAAGGCAGGGGTAGGCAACCGTTTTGAGCCGGGGGCCGGGTTGCTGTCCCTCAGACAATTGGGGGGCCTAAGCACCAAAAACAAACAAACAAACAAATAAATAAATAATAAATAATTTAAAATAAAAAATAAAAAAAAATGCATGCACACTCTCTCAGCCCCAGAAAAGCTATGGCAAAACCCCTGTGGAGATTTTGCCAAGAAAACCCCAAGAACAAGTAATAACAATCAATATCATCATGGAGGACGGCAATGGGGGCGAGGGCGAGGGCAGGGGCGGCGGGGGCGGCGGGGGCGGCGGCAGGACCGGCCTGGGGCCAGTCCAAAGGTCTTGGAGGGCCGTATCCGACCACCCGGGCCTTAGGTTGCCTACCCCTGGTGTAAGGCTAGCAAGGATGGAAACAGTTTGGCCTCCTTAGGAAGAGAGTAGCAGAGAGTAGGAGCAACCCTGGAGAAGGCCTTTGCCTGCATTCCCACCGAACATGACTGTGAAGATGGTGAGACTCAGAGAAATGATGAAGAGAAAACTAAGGGGTGCCATAACTGCACTCTTTAAATACCTCAAGTACTGTTAGAGAAAGAAAGGGGAAGGCCTGTTCTCTGCTGTCCCAGAAGGTAGAAAACACTCTATAATAATAATAATAATAATTTTTATTTAATACCCCGCCCCTCTGAGAGCAATCGGGGTGGAAAACACTCTAATGGTTTTAAGGAGGGTAGATATTAATTCAACATTAGAAGAAACTCCTTGACAGTAAAAGTGGTTCAGCGATGAAACCTAGAGGAGAAGTGTCCTCTTTTCTTCAAAAAGAGGCTGGACAGCTACCTGTTGAGGATGCTTTAGCTGGAGATCTTGCAACAAGCAGGAGGTTTGACTTGATGGCTCGGACATTATGGGTTTGTATTGGAAAATGCTTGTACAGTTGGCCCTCCACATTTGCGGCTTTGACTATGGATTTGATTATGCATGGATTTGATTAATGTGGTCTCTCTGGAAATCTCTAGGTCCTTCAGCATGACTCTAATGTCAACGTTTGCCAAAAGTTATACTGGAAGACCTAGAGACAACACTTCTCTAGGCATTTTTAGGTCCTCCAGTGCAATTTCGTGGTCAATGTCTGGCAGATCTTGGCCCTAGAATTGCCCTGAAGGACTTAGAGATCCCTAGAAAGTTGTTCTCTCTGGTTAAAAAAAAAAAAAAGTTTTGTTTTTTTTAAATTGTGATTTTTCCACTTTCATGGGGTCCTGTGCTCCTAACCCCAGTGAATGTGGAGGGTCCACTGTATAAGAAAATATTGTGGGTCCATAAACCAAATGAGATTCAACAAGTACCCAGTCTTGCTAGCAATACTCTTCTTCCCATCCAAAATGATGACAAAATTAGCAGAGCCCTATAGGCACTATGGACCTTATCACATGCTGGCCACGAAGCGAAAAGTAACTGAAATAAGAATAAATTCAGTTCTATACCGAAATGAACTGAAAGAGCTCCCGCAATATGTAAATGCCTACCACACGCAATTACCGCCATAGCGCATTTATCGCGCTTCCCGGGACACGCATCCTGGAAACGTATTCTCCGTGCACACACAAGTTAGAAAATCCCATAAATTACAAAGAGAGGACCATGTTTACCCGTCCCATTTGTTGCCCAATCCAAACAGGAAGGACATGTCATAAGATGCTTCCTCACAGATCCATGGGAAGTAGCATGGGGAACCATGGGTCAGGGCGGGGAAATGCTTCACAATACGTATTGCGCGATCATATGTATTTCGCCTGCGCGGCCATTGCGCAATGATTCCAAAAGCTCGGTTGTACTTCCCCGAAAAACCAAATGTCAAAAGATCTCAATTCGTTACGGATTAGCTCCGGGTTCTGTCGAGTTTCGGTGCAACGTCGTGTGTAAACACGGGGAAATAATACGTATTAGCTACGGATACCCTTTGGATTAGGTCTGCTTTAGACCCTGTGTGATAAGGTCCTATGTCTGTGCAAATAATCCTGTGGCACTTTTAAGACTTGCACATGTATTAAGGCACAAGCTGTTGTGGGCATGAGCTTTTGGGTACTCCAGTCTACATCTCCAGATTATGGGCAAGTTTGATAGATCACAGAGAAGTAGTGCCTACAAGGTTCTCCTACTTTTGTGGGGATTAAAACCATGCACATGGTTGGAGTGGATGGGATGTTGACATGGAAGTCAGGGCAAGCTTAAATGGCAATGGCATTTGCATTATTAACCCTGGCCAATAGCCATTTACAACACTAAAACAGCTTCCCCTTTGGACCTTGCTTTTTCTATGCAAGTCTCATACAGAAGTCAGTGTGCTGGGCCAAGGCAGTAGAAACCATGCAGAGTCCATTCATTCTGGCTTGTTCAGGAGAACTGGACTGTGTCCAAAGCAAGCAACTTTATATTTTGCTATTGGTACAACGTCTGTTGGGGAGAGTGGGCAGGAAACTAAGCTTATGTTGCATCTCCTCCCTCTGCCCCCACCCCATTGCTGGTGTCATAAAAGCTATCCCCTTAACTGACTTTATCTTTCCCATGACAGAGTAACCCAATCCATGTTTACTCAGAGGTACAATTTGCTGTGCTTACAGTGGGCCTTTCATCCCAGAGAAATATGCATGAAGATTGCAATTTTGTAGTGTACTCATATATATGTCCACTCAGAAGTCAAAACAGCACTAAATTCAATCAGAGTTACGGTACTCCAGTAATCCGGGCATAGGGCTCTAGTCTTCATGACTTAAATGAACTGACAGTCTGAGTATATCCAATGACAAACCTATGCAAAAAAACCTGTGTATTTTAAAAATCACTGAAGAAAGATCCAGAAATGCCATAGGTAGTCAGACAATCAAATCTTTACTGCAGGCCACAAAATCTTTGCAGACCTTTCCAGACTGGAGAGGCCCCACATAATTTTCTAACAGGAGGCCCACTGAGAAAAATAATGACACTCATAAAATAACTCAGTTAACTGCAAGGGCTTATTTCTATTACAAACATTAAAAGTCCCAAGAGATTGTAAAGCCACAGAAATCCTGTGAAAAGAAACAAAAGCCTCCCCTCCAGCTCAGTTTTCCTCCTCTGACAAAAATCTGAACCAGTTTCAGAAAGGCTTTGCTATGTGTTTTTTTCTTTTTCTTTTTCTGGACACACTGAGATTATGATACAAAGGTGCTTTCAGATCAGTATTGCTCTGCATCAGGGGAGAGAACCAAGTGTTGAACTGCAACTCCCAGCATTCTTCACCATTGCCTATGGTGCCTCAGGATGTTAAGAGTTGCAGCCCAACAACATCAGAGGACTACAAAATTCTCATCCCCATTCTACATGCTTTCTGAGTACTGTGAGAGGACTATACCACATGTTCTTTTCTATAACAGGTGATGTGATTAAAGTGAACAGAATGAGAACTGCCTTGGGAAAATCCATGCCATGGGCCAATTTAGTCCACAAATATTATTGACACAACACAGAATAAATCAGTGTTTCTAATTCTGTACAATCCTAAATATATTAAGCATATCCCAGCTGAATTCTACATTTTTGTGCTGGTTTCACTGAACATTTAAATACTGTACTGGTAGCTATATCAACAGTGAAAAGTGGTTTGTTCATTTTAATAGGAATTATATTAAATTAGGGAGTGCATAAGTGCACTGATAAGTGGTATAGTAACGTACTTGCTATTGCTATTGCTAAATTCATTATTTCAACAGGAACTAAATTGTCCAGAAAGAGGTTGAGAACACAAAGATCCCACTGAAATCAGCTGGAACTAAAAACCTATTCAGTAATTTTTAAAAACAACAACAACATAACATAACAACTGCCCATTTAAGACTAGAATTAAGGCTTTCTCATGTTAGCTCAATTTCCCCAAACCAGCAAACTAGAGGCTAAGTTTGCTGTCTTTAAAGACATGCATCATGATAAGGAATGATGTTTTGCAATATCACCATTACAAAGAATCCAATTACTTGCTGGAAATATCAGTAAAGGGATTGTTAATTAATTAGCAGTGCAATCCTAAAATCTTTACTCACAAATGTCCCAATGGTTGGATCCAACATGGGATTTTAAAAATGGGAATGAGATCAAAAGGTAAGGTAGAATCATTTTTGTGCCTTTTAAAATAAAAAGGCTGATGATATTAGATAGGTTCCCCTCCCCTGAAAAATAATCAAGTCTTTTAATTTTCTTGATTAGGAAAGCTATTATTTTTGTTGCGCTTTTGTGTTTTTTATGGCTTATTAATTAAATAAAAATAAAGTTTAATCACTTTTTAAACTATTAATAATATAATAATAATAAAATTTATTTATATTTTGTATTTTGTGAATTTTTAACTATTTTAAAAACTATTGTAAACCACCTTGAGTTCCAAACTGGGGAAAAGGCAGAAGAAGGCAGAGATGGTGGAGAAGAGAGAGAACAGCTAAATCCTGGATGTTATGCTTTATGCCCTTTAGCTGTTATAGTGATCCAAGATGCTTCTTTCCACTGCGTATCATTGTTATTTGTTTCAGTTCATAAACCCCTTTGTACTATTCTAGATTAGGAATGCCCCCTTTTATTCCTATTTATTGTAATTCCATTTAATTTGCATCCTTTATTAAGTACTATTGTTGTTGTGTTCCTTCAAGTTGTTTCCAACTTATGGTGACCTATCATGAGGTTTTCTTGTCAAGGTTAGGTCAGAGGAGGGTTGTCACTGTCTTCCCCTGAGGCTGAAAGCATGTGACTTGCCCAAGGTCATCCAGTGGGTTTCATGGCCGAGCAGGGAATCAAACCCTGGTCTCTAGGGTAATAGTCCAACACTTAAACCACTACGCCTTGCTGGCTCTCTATAGTTTATTTAATGTGTTTCACCAATCATATAAATGTCATTTGTTATTTTAATTAGCAAAACCAGAAATAAATACGGAAATCTGATAGAATAGACATCTTTGCAGTGAGTGTTTCTCTAGCCAGATGAACTTTAAGGATCATATAGCAAACATAGTTTATTGTGGCACCAGAGCTCTCTGACAGAGAAGGCTCAATGTCTCAGAGGGGGAAAAAAACAATTCCCATGATTCCCTAGCACTAACCCTAACCCTAAAAGTGGACTCAATTTGCACTATTTCTGGCAGTCTGCAACCCCCCTACATATAGCAAAGAAATTGATTGTACAGATGATGAGAAATTATGGCTTGCTCTTAAAGGAATGAGTGTACCACAACATCTGATAATTTTGATGTATAACCTTTACTCAGGACAAGAGACTACTGTTAGGACAGAATACAGAGAAACAGAATTGTTTCCAATTGGAAAAGAGGTCAGGCAAGGCTACATTCTTTCCCCCTATCTATTTAATGTGTATGCTGAGAACATGTTGGGGATTCAAGTTTCCTAAGGCAGCAGCCTTTGTTAAGGAAACAAAAATATCAAAATATCAAATGCCAAGCCTGTTAGGGTATAGCTTTTAAATCAGCAGAGCAGCAGAAAGTGTCCTTGCCTAACTGCTCCTGTAGGAACTGAGGCTGACTCAAAGACAACAAAAATAGGTTGTAGTTTAAAAAAAATAAAACTTTGCTAATGGCTTGAATCTACATATGCATAAAGGCTACATCCTAACTAGCTAATGAATAGTTCAGGTAAAAGAAGAAATCTTTATCTCACCATCTTTCCGAAGAAAGTTGAGAGAGTAGGGAGATGGGAGACCCAAAGAGAAACAGGAGAATCTCTTTGTTTGAGAGAAACTTCCTAAAGGAAGTGAGCTGAATCACATGATTTGTTAACCAATTTTCAAAGGTATTTATTGCCCCATTGATTCAGCAAGAACCAAATGGAATGTTTAGAAGAGGGGACAGCAGAGTGTGCATGCAGGGAAGATCCTATCTATCTGAGTAGGGGAAGAGAGAATGCAAAGATTTTCCAACAATCCCCTTTTCATTCTCTTGGAGCAATGTCAAGGATTTTCATCTCTTCGTGTAGTCTCTGGAACCTATCTCTTGGTAGAGGCTTGGTAAGGATGTCTGAAATATTAACTTCAGTGTTGCAGTATTCTAACTGAACAAGTCCATTTTGACTAATTTCTTGCATCTTGTGGAAGGCAATGTCAATATTTTTCTTGAGTGGTTTCTCACTTTCAGAAATCTTAATATAGCTTTGATTATCTTGTATCAAAATGGTTGGTTTGGGCTCTATTATCCCAAAGTCTAGAAGTAAATTGTGCAGCTATTTTATTTCATCACATGCTGCCTTTGCTGAAACATACTCAGCACCAGTAGAAGAATCTGCAATTGTGGATTGCTTCTTACTTGTACAACTTACAGCTCATCTACCATAGAAGATCAGGTTTCTGCTGGTTGATTTTCTGTTTGCCAAGTCTGCAGCCCAGTTTGCATCTGCATAGGCAATCAGTTGTGGATGGTCACAGGCTGGCAGCATCAGTTTGTGATTTGCAGTTCCTTTCAAGTATCTGGCAACTCTCTTCACTGTAGTGAAATCTCTTTCAGTTGAAGAGTTTACCTTTTTGCATAAGATATCAACAGCATTTGTAATATCAGTTCTGGTGAAATTGGCTATGTTTAAGAGTTTTCCAACTGCAGTCCTATACGTTTCTCCATTTTTCAAAGGTTTAGATTCTTTAGTGTCTTTTAAGAATCCTATTTCCATTGGAGTTGGCATAGCATTTTCATCTTTCAGGCCAAGACAATCCAAGAGATCCTGTATCTTCTGTTTTTGATTAAGGGAGAAACTTCCATCACTGCTTCTTTCTATTTGTACTCCAAGATAGTATGAGATGTCTCCCGAATTCTTATTTTCAATCTCTTTCTTGAGATTCTGGATTATCTCATCACTATTTGTTTTGTCTTCACTGCATAGGATCAGATCATCAACATAACTTGTGACATAAGTCCATTCATTATTTTTGAATCTCTTGTTTACACATTAGTCAACAGTGCCAGGAGTAAACCCCTCTTTGACAAGAAGCATACAAGATGATGTTTTCCAGGTATTTGGAATCCTGGAGGCTGTTCCATATATAGCTGGATAGAGAGATCACCATAAATAAAAGCTGTCTGGATGTCCAGATGCTGAACATTCATTTTCTTGTAGGCTGCAACAGCTAGGAGAGTTCTGATGATTGTGTGTGTGACTACTCTAGCAAAGGTCTCATTGTAGTCCTAACCATATTGTTGATTGAAGCCTTTAGCCACACGTCTTGCTTTGTATCTCTAAATCTCTACTTCTGCATCTTGCTTTGTGGTAAAGACCCATCTACAGCCAATTGTCCTTTTTCCTTCTGGCAATCCTGACAAAGTCCATGTCTTGTTTTTATATAAAGATTGCATCTCCTCATTAGCAGCTTGCACCCACTTCTCAGAATCTGTCTTTGGCAGTCCCTTGATTTTCCCCCCCCAGTCAGTGAGTTTTGGAATCCCTTCCTTTGTGGCTTGATAAGAGAATCTGTCAGGTGGCACACCTCTATGGGAGTGTTCTGACCTTCTCACCTGGATTTGGATAGCTGGCTCCACTTCTTGTGTGCTGTTCGGTTCCTCATCTCTAGGCTGGTCCACTGCAGGTGTAGCCCCTTCTGGATCTAAGACTTTGCAGGATGAATGAACTCCATATGTTCTGGTTGCTGGTGGGAGTCTTCTTCCATTGCAAATAAATCTGGATAGACATCTTGGTTTGGATTAGATTTAGGTTGTGGTCTTTCATCAACATAAACAGCACTTGATAATTTTATTGTGCATCGATCTGGATTTAGAATTCTGTAACCATTTTTAGCATAACCAACAAAAATTCCCTCTTCATTTTTGCAATCAAGTTTACCTCTTTTCTGTTTGGGAATGTAAGTATATGCTTTGCTTCCAAAAACCTTCAGATGGTTCAGTTTAGATTTAAGTCCATGCCATAAATGAAATGGAGTCACATCTTTTGATTTAGTTGGCAGTAGGTTACACAGGTATATAGTAGTCATGATGGCTTCAGACCAATAGCGTTTAGGCATATTAACCTCCAAGAGCATGGTGACTGCCATCTCCTTGAGAGTTCTGTTCACCACACCATTCTGCTCTAGAGAATAAGCCTGTGTGGTCTGATGCTCAATGCCATTTTCCTTTAAAAATTCATCAAATTCAGCATTGACAAATTCAGTTCCATTGTCTGTGGCAGGCTCTTTGATTTATAGCCAAATTTGTTAGAGATGCAATTAAAGTGCACTTTGAATTTTTGAAAAGCTTGACTCTTCTCTCTGAGAAGGTAAGTTTATGTGTACCAGTTGAAATAATCAATAATAGTCATAAAGCAAGAGTTTCTATCAGTAGCCTTTTGATTTATTGACCCACAAAGCTCAGCATGTAGAAGATCTAGAGGCTTGGTGGGTTGTCTCTCAGTAACTGGAGGGTGTGGAGCTCTAGTGGTCTTTGCTTTCAAGCATTCTACCGTATTTTCCGGTGTATAAGATGACTGGGCGTATAAGACGGCCCCCAACGTTTCCAGTCAAAATATAAGTTTGGGATATACTCACCGTATAAGACGACCCCCTCTTCCAACGGGGGAAAATGAGAAAGTGTTGGGGGGAAGGACTGCCAATATACTAGGTGATGCATTCTGGGGTATGTACAATTTGGGGCCAAGTAAGTGACCCTGGGCATGTCACACACTTTCACCATCAGGGGATGGTAATGGCAACCCCCATTTGAAGAAACATGCCAAGAAAACCCCATGATAAGATTGCCTTAGGGTTGCCATAAGTCGGAAAGGACTTGAAGACACACAAGAATAACAAAAAAGTCTGCAATTGTTTCATAGGTAGTACATGGGATTAGGAGCCAGCATGGTGAAGTGGTTTGAGTGTTGCACTACCACTCTGGAGACCTGGGTTTGATTCCTCACTCCGCCATGAAACCCACTGGATGAACTTGGACAAGTCACACACTCTCAGCCTCAGAGGAAGGCAATGGCAAACCTCCTCTGAATCAGTCTTGCCAAGACAACCCCAGGATAGGGGTTCACCTGTTATCTGCTGCTGCTTCCTCCTCCTGCCTCACGCCACACTACGCCATCCCTTCCTCCCCCCCTCCTCCTCTAACCTGACTTCCGCTCTTCTTCTTCCTCCCGCCTCGTGCTGCGCCACCCCTCCTTCTTCCTCCTCCTCCACCCGGTGTATAAGACGACCCCCGACTTTGGAGAAGATTTTCCTGGGTTAAAAAGTAGTCTTATACACCAGAAAATACTGTATATACCTTTCATTGTTGGAACATGCTTTGAATTTAAAGTCTCTTGCAAGCTCTTGATTGGCCAGTCTCCTAATATTTTCCACACTTTGATGAGCAAATCTGTGATGCCATAAAATTGAACAGTCCTTGTGATTACATTGAGTCACACTGTTTGCAGATGAATGCAAAATCTGCATTTGATAACAGCCATGAGATCCTAAATCTGCTCTAAAAATCATTTTTTGTCATGAAAACCAAAGCAGGATTGCTTTCTGAAACTGACAAGGTTGCCTCTTGATGTTGTGGTTTGTACCCTATAAAAAGAGGCTTCTAAAAATCTGGCACATAATAGGTATCAGGGATTTGTAAGGTCCCTATCCTGTTAGGACCAAGTTTTGTTTGCAAATAACCGTCCCTTTTCCCTAAGCAAAACCTTCTTGACCATTAGCAGGGTAAACAGGTAATCCACAAACCATTCTTTGTTGTTGAAATAATGCACAGTTGCTTCACTGTCCACTAGAATTGCATTTTTATATTTATCTTCATCAATTTGAAATAATTGTTTATGAATCAAACCAATACCTTTATTAACAAGTTGGGCTAATTCTCTGTCTGTGGCTTTTGTATCATGGGGGGATGCAGACGGGCAGCTCTGGGCCACCCTGGGAAATGGAGGATCAAGGCCGAGGCTACCGGATGCATCGGCCCCGGTCCACTCCTTTGCCGCCTCGGAAAGGAGCGCCAAAATGATGCTCCTTTCAGAGGTGGCAAATAGGCCACCCCAAGAGCTGCCACATGGCCCTTTGGTACCTCTTCCAGTGCAGCACGTCAAAATGCTGTGCTGGAAGGACATCCTGATGCCATGCGCTGTACGTAACGGCGCGTGGCATCAGGATGTCTTTGGGGAGGGGTTGGGGTGCCCGGCATGTGGCTGCCCCTCCCCCCTGCCTCCAAGACGGCGCAAAGTGCTGTCTGTAGAGGCCCATAGTTGCCTTCCATGAAATTCAGCCTATTTTGAAATTCAATAATTTGAGCAATAGCATCTTGCAAAGGAACATCTCCTTTAACTTGCAGAGCATTAATTATTGGAGAGTAATATTTTGGAAGGCTAGCCAAAAATAGTCCAAGTTTTGCATGTTCTGAGAAAGATTCCCAAGGTGATGTTACTCCAGACAAAGCTGTTATAAAGCTGTTGATCTGCTGATTCAAAAATAGAGGATGAGACAACTTTGTGTTAACAAGTTTTATCATGAAAGCTGTTTGATTAGAAGTACTAGGAGAATAAAATACTTTCTGTAGTTTATCCCATATTTCTCTTGCATTGGTCAAACCTTGGATATGGTAAGCTATGCTGGGATCTATAGACAGGCAGATGTATGCAGCTGTTTTCTTTGCATTTTCATCAAATTGTTGATGTTGTTTTCCTGCTTCTGTGGGTCTCTGCCCATTCACTGCTTTAAAAAATCCCATTGTAGTCAAGTATATTTGCATTTTTCATGACCACTTTTTATAATTTGTGCCAGTTAATATTTCAGTGGTCATTGTGGGGTTAGGATTAGCAGAAGCCATTATCTATTGTTTCAGTAGTAAAGACTTTGGTGAAGCCTTGAGGTCTTCAGAAGCATGTTTAAAAACAAAAGAGACTGGAGCCTTATAACCCAAAAGAACATAATATGAAAAGCAGGATTGGATTCAGAAGAGGGAGGGGAAAAATGGGAGGTTGACTAGAAGGCAATTAACAATAACAAAATTTTCTTAATTTCCCTACTTCTAAGATTTGTATCAAATGTTGGCATACTAATACATCATTTTTCAACTTGGTATGTTTTATATCAATGAAAATGTGAATCATAATTTTCTTTTAGATGGATATATCTCCCATTATCTACATATCCATTTTTAACAAACAAAGATTATATCTGATGTTATTCTCATCCTCAAATTGGGATACAAAGTCGCTTACAAGTTTTTATTTCCTGTTTTTGCTGCCTGTTTTTATACTGTGTGGGCCTCACCTGTTTAGTTATTAACGATTATTAAATGGTTGACTGAAAGCCTCAGCAATTTTAAAGTGGCCCATGAAAAAGTTCAAGAAACTCTGAGTTAGGTCCAAAGCACACAGCAGAAATAATCCAGTCTGAGACCGTTTTAACTGCCCTAACTCAATGCTAGGGAATTCGGGAAACTGTAGTTATGTGAGGCATTTAGCCTTTTCTGTCAGAGAACTCTGGTGCTACAATAAAGTACAATTTCCAAGATTCCCTAACACTGAGCCAGGGTAGCTAAAGTTGTCTCACACTGGATTATTTCTGCAGTGTGTTTTGGACCTTAGACTGTGCAAGTCTCTGTGTGTGTGCTTATGCCTACTCAGACATAAGTCCCATTGAGTTTAATTGAGACTTAAGCTGCATCTGCACTGCAGGAATAATGCAATTTGATACTGCTTTAACTGCTATGGCTCCATGCTATGTAATTCTGAAATTTGTAGTTTTGTGAGCCTTCTCTGTCAGAGAGCTCTGGTGCCACAAACTACAAATTCCAGGATGGAGCCATGACAGTTAAAGCAGTGTCAAACTTCATTAATTCTGTAGTGTGGCAGCAGCATTAGTCTCAAGAAAGTGTGTTCAGGATTCCACCCTAAAAACTTTTTGATTGACTAAAATAATACCCTTGATTAGTCTGGCAAAAATAAATAATTTTAATGATTTTTAACATCAGTGCTATAAATTGCAGATGGAAAATCCCATCTAAGAAAAAGCATCTCCTTCTCTCACACATGTAATGACAGTGACTGATACACCACACATGAGCATTGTCTAAAAAACAAGTAAGGCTGCAATCCAGTATATATATATATATATATATATATATATATATATATATATATATATATATACTGTATCTATCCTATCTATCTTATACCTATAAGGAATAGTCTCCATTAAACTCAGTGAAATTTAGACATAGGATTAAACAGTAAGGCTGCATTCCTATACATGCTTACCTGAGTGTAAGTCCCATTGAATTCAGATAAGATAATTTCTGACTAAACAAGGATAGGACTGTGTTGTTAAGGTGCCTTCCTTCCTAAAAATTGCATATTTGTTCATATAAGCATTTGTTCAAATTTAGCCATTTTATGAAAGCGTGAACAATTAATCAACTATCCTCTCTTTAATTGGCTGGTAAAACTAGTTTTCCTGTATGTAAAAGGCAGTACCCTAAAAACCCCATGAAGCCAATGAAGACTCTAATTGATTTAAATGGAGCAGAATGTTATTGTGTTTTAAAGGGGATAGTTTACAAACCCTGAGGGAGCCAAATTCAGCCTTGGTGTAAACAGCTCATTGGAGCCAAGGGAGGAATCTGTTTATTTCAGGTCTCTCCAATTCAGTGTGCTTGGGAATGGAAACATGAGGCATAAGGAAGGCCAATGGAAGCAATGAACAAGGGGTTGGATCTTCCCTGGGAAAAGCACAACAAAATCTTTTTGCTGAATGTTCTATGATGTTGTTGTTGTTTTCTGCTGGACTAATATATTATCTTCCTTTGTTTTGCTGTTCCCACATTATTACTATAAAATAATCCTTTCAAATGTTTATTAATTCTATATACATATATGAGTAGCTTGAAGAAAACTGAGAGGTGATATCAGTATGTAAAGGAATCGTGTAGCAACTTGGAAACTAAAGGCCTAAGCAGACTGCCAGAAATAGTGCACATTAAATTGAGGCACTGCCCTGGCTCAGTGCTAGGGAATCATGGGAATTGTATTTTTTTCTGGGACATTGAGCCTTCTCTGTCAGAGAGCTCTGGTGCCACAATAAATTACAGTTCCCATGATTCCCTAGCACTGAGCCAGGGCAGTCCCTCAATTTAATGTGCACTATTTCTGGCAGTCTGCTTAGGCCCTAAATGAAAGAAAGAAGTTGGTAGACCAGATCTGAAGAAATAGGTTCAAGTCTATGGACGTTATCACACGCGGCGGCAAGAAAGCAGCATGGAATCAATCCAGAACCATACCGGAATAGACCCCATAGCTTCAGACAAGAAAGCAGAATCATTCCGGTATGGTTCTGGTCGCGGCAGATGTAATTCCTCAAAAAAAGAGGAATTGCAAAGAACGGGGATGATGCCGCAATGAGCCGGGGATGGCACTGGATGGGGCGGGGTTTGCTGCGATGTCGTTTGAACACAGGGGCAAAGGATCCGGAATGGGTCGGGGATGCGCCGGGGATGGGACTGCTTTAGACCCTGTGTGATAATGTCCTATGGAAAGCTCATGCTGCCAGTTTCTCTTTCATTTCCTCTCACAGGTGCTACAAGATCCCTTTGCATATTGATTTCCCAGTCTTTGAGAGGTGTTATGATAGCCATCTGTAAATACCTGAAGTGATGTCATATAGGAGACAGAGAGATCAGAACATGAAACAACAGACTTTAATTACAAGAGCTTCCACTTAAATAGCAGGAAGAACGTCTTGATGGTAAAAACTGTGGAATAGGCTGCCTCTGCGGGTTTTGGACTCACCTTCTTTGGAGATCTTTAAACATATGTTGAATGGCCAGGTTTTTGGGAGTGCTTTAGTTGGGTATTCCTGCATGGCAGGAAATTGGACTAGATGTCTCTTATGGTCACTTTCAGCTCTGTGATTCTACAAAAGATGGCCAATATTCTGTATCAGTGTATCAGCTGCTTAGTTAACTAAACAACCTCTCCTGACCTGACCTACCCCCAAACCTGCTGGAAAATGGATCACAGCTGCCTCCTCCTCCACTTCCTCCTCCTGAAGGTGATGCCCAGAAAAGTATGTTGGGGAAAAAGATATGATCATGGCAATAGTGTCATAATTGTGGATAAGTAGCGATTGTGAATATGGAACAGTCACTCAGATGTGTTCATCGATAGTTATCCTATATTCATGATTGCTACTTAGCATTTCTTGTTATTGTTGCTGCTGCTGCTGCTGCTGCTGCTGCTGCTGCTGCTGCTGCTGTTTTATGCTTTCAGGTCATTTCAATTTATGATGACCCTAAGGTTTTCTTGGCAATATCTGTTCAGAGAAGGTTTGCCTTTGCCTTCCTGAAGTTGAGAATGTGTGACTTGCGCAAGGTCACCCAGTGTGTTTCTATGGCTGAGCAGAGATTTGAACCCTAGTCTCCAGAGTCTAATAGGGGTTGCAGACTGCCAGAAATAGTGCAAATTGAGTCCACTTTTAGGGTTAGGGTTAGTGCTAGGGAATCATGGGGATTGTTTTTTTTTCTGAGACATTGAGCCTTCTCTGTCAGAGAGCTCAAGTGCCACAATAAAATATAGTTCCCATGATTCCCTAACCCTAACCCTAAAAGTGGACTCAGTTTGCACTATTTCTGGCAGTCTGCAACCCCCCTAAGTCCAACACCCAAACCACTGCACCATGCTGGCTCTCCACTTAGTATTTTAGTATTTTAAAATTAGTACAGTATTTTAAAATTGCTGACAAAGATAGACCCACTCTGCCTGGCAGCAGCTCCCAAGATGTCAGGAATAGGGCTTTGCCAAGCCTACAAAACTTACTTTTTTTGGACTGCAACTCCTTCTATTAGAGTGGCCGCAATGGCTGGGGATTCTGGAAATTGCAGTTCCAAAATTATATTTTTCAAGCGTTGGTCAAATCATAAAGCCAAGAGGTGGGATGGGGTTGAGGCTGTGACATCTGTACTGCACCTGTACTGTGGAAGAGAATTCCATGTATGGAGTGTGTAAATCATGAAATTACTTCAAAAATTCAGCAAGGTGCATTACAATTTGTATCCATACTGTGAATGTCTGGAATGGATTAGCATGGCATAAACAAAGTGCAGTCAGGCCCTATGATTTAATCTGGACTGCATAAATAATCCAGGTTGACACCACTTTAACCGTTGTGGCTCAATGCTATGGAATCCTAGGAACTGTAGTTTTGAGAGAACTCTGATGCCACAACAAACTACATTTCCCAGAATTCCATAGCATTGAGCCATGCCAGTTAAAGTAGATTCAGTGCAGATGCAGCCTTCTGAATTTTGGTTGTTGAAGTAGTAGACATTGTAACCAAGAAGGCCGCCATTTCATTATATAACATATATTTACTATTTCTTTCAGGGCATTCTGGTGTATATAAAGCATTTACAAAGATTTACCAGTGTTCATATTCAGATAGCCTTATACTACCATAACCATACATCAAAAGTTGTCGACTCTGTTCATATTTCATCATAACCACATTTTTCTACAAAGAAGGAAAAATGCAACTTTAAAATTTCATGTTATACCATTATCTTTATTTAGACCTTAAATCCCTGATTTTGAGAAAAGCCCAACCTCCTGGGGAGTGAAAGGAGTCTTGTTTCACCTTGCAAAATCTCTGTCAGAGGCCTTGGTATCCAGGACTATGTATACTCTGTAATTCTGTAAGGACAAAATACAAAATTGATATTGATGACCAAATGATTTTATAGTGTTTAATGTGGGGATTTTTAAATTGTTTTTAAACTTTATTGTAAAAGTTTTTAATTTCTTATCTTTGGAAGCCGTCTTGGGTCCCACCCTGGGAGAAAGGTGGCATATAAAATAAAATAAATAAAGGACTAATTTTGATTATCTCTCTAAACCAATATCAATGCCTGTAGGAAGCATTTCATTTTTAAAATAAAAATAAATCTCCCTGAGAGAAAGGTGGCATATAAATAAATAAATAGATAAATAAAGGGCTAATTCTGATTATCTCTCCATACCAATATCAACGTCTGTAGGAAGCATTTTATTTTTATAGGGTTTAGGGTTGATTTTACTGTATTGTATTTTTATGTTGGAAGCCGCCCTGATTGCTATGCAGAGGGGCGGGGTATAAATAATGTATTATTATTATTATTGTTATTGTTATTATTATGAGCCACACTCAGTTTTGTGCCACAGACCTAGGTCATAACTGTACTACCCGGATATATCCGTTTTACATCACTTTAACTATCACAGCTCCCTGGTATTGGATCCTGGGATTTGTAGCTTGAACAGGACCTTACAATTTTCTGTTACGGTGTTCTAGTGTCTTCCTACAGAGAAGAATTCTAATTTTCACTCCAAACTATGATTCCCGGGAGTCTGTATGATGGAGCAGTGACAGGTAAAGTGTGATACTAATATAGCCATGTGGCACTGATACACTCTCTTGTTTAGCTCACGTTTGAGGTCATTCTGAAATCAATCTATTCAGTACAAATTTTGCTCCAAGAGATTTGAAGGAACAAACCAGATGACGGTCTTGCTACATGTCACTATCATCAACCTAGCATTACTTACTCCTGCTGTGTTTCGTTTGCACTTGTAACACCACGAACTCAGCACTCCACTATAATTTTCCAGACATGTCAAATGGCTTTAGAGTCTTCACAGGTATGTAGTTTTGCAGCATAAAAAGGATGAAATGCAAGGAATGTATAAGAACTGGGAATATACATCGCCTGTAAAATTCACTTTTCAGGGCCTGATTTGGCAGTTCAGCAAAAGGCCTGAATGCTTCACAATTATTTGGATGCTGTTCAGTTTAAGTCAGGCCTGAATAAGTTACATGTCAAACCTTCATATTTCCCATTAACTGAAAATCAGCAAAGGGCCGTAGCTTTTTCTGATACCTCATATTAACTGTTATTAAAAATCAACAAATGGGTATAATAGAATGAATCTCTCAAGAACAGTACTCCTTTGTGGGGGGACTGTTTGACAATTTCAAAGCATTGTGTGTAGGAATCCCTGTGCTAAATACCTTTAAATTTTTATTCTTTAAAAATAATAATCAATAATCAATTGTTTGTTGAAAGAGTTAGATGAAATTTAAGATTCATTTGATCACTCTTGGGACTGAGAAGTTTCAAGTGTATCTGTGCAGAAAGTTTTGCTCAATAGTCTGAGAAATGAAAAACTGGGGGGGGGAATTAGGATGAATAAATTAGAGCCAACATGGTTTAGTGGTTTGAGCATTGGACTATGACTCAACTCCCCACTCAGCTATGGAAATCCACTCGGTGAACTGGGGCCAGTCACACTCTCTCAGCCTCAGAGGGAGTCAAAGGCAAACCCACTCTGAACAAGAAAACCCTTGCCAAGAAAACCCTGTGATAGGTTAGGTCACCATAAATTGGAAATGACTTGAAGGCACACAATAAAAAACAGTTTTTGTGTAAGTGGAGTCACTTCCCTTTCCTGCCCCCTCCAATGTAGTATAGACAGACCTCACCCTAATCCTAATCTTAACCCTAACTCTGAGCTTTGACCATGCTACCAGTTGCTGTTGGGAGTTGTTATCCAAAACATCCAGAAAGCACTGAACTGGAGAGTTGGGGAGGCTGAACTAGAAGTAAGTTTTGGAAGCACCATGTCTCCGTCTTCTTTGGCAATGAACCCTGACTACAAGAGGCATTTTTTAAAATTTGGTCATCTCTGTGCAGTGTGACAATACAGTAACTGTGAACAAGGGTGCATCAACACTGTTGAAATAATGCAGCATGACACAACTATAACTGCCATGGCTCATCCTATAGAGTCCTGGGATCTGTAGTTTTGTGAGGCACACCCACACTCTTTGGCAGAAAAGGCTAAAGACCTTGTGAAACTACAAATACCTGAATTCCATAGGATGAAGCTACAGCACCTAAAGTGGTGTTAAGCTTCATTACTTCTGCAGTGTAGATGCATCCAAATATCATCCTGGCCAGTCTTACAGTGGAGAGGGGATGCTACATGATCTCTGCCTCAGTTCAAATCCACACTCAGCTCACAAGATAATTTGGGGTCACTAATTAACTTTAGAGAGCAAGTGTGGTGCAGTGGTTTGAGCGTTGAACTAGGACAGTGGGGGACCAAGGTTCAAATCCCACCTTGGCCATGGAAATCCACTGGGTGACCTTGGGCAAGTCACATTCTCTCAGCCTCAAAGGATGGCAATGGCAAATCCCCTTTGAAGAAACTTGCCTAGAAAACGCCATGATAGGTTTGCCTTAGGGTCGCCATAAGTCAGAAACAACTTTAAGGCTCACAATAACAACAATTAGCTTTATCTATTTTGCTTATGCAACAAGAAAACTTGGAACAGTTACTTTTTGTATTAGGGTTTCCAGAATCCTCCAATTTATCCCAATCTATGGGATTCTGAGATATCAAAACAGTCAGGGTTCAATATTCTGACAAAACCAGACATACACAGATAGATAGAAAGACAGATAGAAGAATAGCTTATATTCAGATTTGTGAAAATAATGCTCATATTTTGGTAGGCTTCTGCCCTAATTTATGTTTTAATCTTTCACCATGTTTCATAACATTACCCATCAGTCATCTAGTAAGAATCATAAAATGTGATGCTCTATGTTCAAATATGTTCCTTTCGTGTTTGGAGCACAATGCAGCCAATTTTGTTTTAAAATAGCTATTTTGGGAAAGTGGCAACTGGATAAGCAGGAATAGGTTTGTACAGTGGATAAATTTAGGCTTGGCCCCATGCTTTTTTCATTGAGGAGTATGTAACCCTTTAATTAGATTGTCACATTATGTTCTTCAGCTAAATGCACATTGCTTTTTAAAGGAAAATATGTTCTGGAAACTATTTTCAGCCCTTAACAGCTTTTGTATTCCTCCAGACTTTACTTCAATCTGCAGCTCTCTGTGACTAATTGAAAGAGTCAATTATTGTAAATAGGGTTATTGGATTATGTGTAAGTATTTATTGTTTTGTGGTTATCTTGACATAGCTATGCAGTTCTACCGAGGGGTTTGCACACATTTGAAGATTATGCAAAAGTCAAAATGATCCCAGTCTCTGTTACGAATTAGTTGATTAAAGGTTCAGCATAAAGAACATGTTTAATTTCATATTAGAGCAATAAAAGTGTTGTGACCAATCATCGGGCATTTTCTCAGGAAAAATTCTCATTAACTATAGGAATTGTTGCAAGACAATAATTATTCCCAGGACTGTTCAATGAAACCTTTTAACATTCTATAATGCAAAACTGTATATTATTTCAGTCCTTACTGATTAAATGTGGTTTGGAAAGTGTACATTCTCAAGATCACTTAACATAGAATAGTTATCCCTTACTGTGCTTAAATGCAGTTTCGCAGACTAGTAAAAAGTATATGCTCCTACTCAGAGCTTAATTTTTGGGATTATAACTCCCACAATCCTAGTCTAAAGAGATAATTTATTCAAACTCTGGGCTTTTTTTGTATTTCTTCATTGGGCATGGTCTGTGTCTGTTTATTCTTTGGGTCAGGTTGTGGATTTTTGACTCAGTTTTTCCCCACTAGCTTGAACATAATTCATAACACAGAACTAGTTACTTGTGAGTAATTCCCTTTGCCAGCAACAGAAGTCTAGGCAGAATTAATTGTTTAGGGGCCCAGCTCTACCATTGGGTGTGAGGGGATGCTGAACCCCATCAATGAAAGGGCTAGAATGTTTCTCTGCTTTGTACCATCTGCTGCATCATTTGCCACCAATA
This sequence comes from Phrynosoma blainvillii, assembly GCA_026167975.1. Classification (NCBI taxonomy): domain Eukaryota; kingdom Metazoa; phylum Chordata; class Lepidosauria; order Squamata; family Phrynosomatidae; genus Phrynosoma; species Phrynosoma blainvillii. The sequence continues at coordinate 54,350,354 of JANUYF010000002.1, read as the reverse complement.
AAGCTTGTTTTATAGCAGTAACGTGTGTCACCAAAAGAAGTTTTGGAGAGGCCTGTTGATTTGGTTTGGCACCAAATGAAGTTTTGGAAAGGCCTGTTAATACACTCAGTTCCAACAGAGATCATTTAGTAACTTTTGGGAAACAGAAAAGGAAATGGTTACTTTTTAAAACGGTAACTATAAGAATGGTTAGGTTTGTTTTAAGGCCTTCGAGTAGCAACCAATTAATTTTTAAAATCTACTATTCCATGCTCTAAATTAGTATGAGTGGCTACCTGAACCTGACAAAAATGAGAGAAGCAGCACCTCCTCCACCTTTGTTCTTCTTAAAATGTACTTGCCTTTGTATAATCTTGTCAATTCTTGATCTGTATGCTAAACTGTCTTTGGAGTTCCAGATATACCTCAGCATCCTTTAGCAGTGTATTGTAGTGATTATACCTAGTTGTTCTGATCTTTGTTTCCTTTACTTAAATTGAAAATGTACATCATGAATTTGGTGTGGGCTACAGCTTGCCACATGAGCTACCTTCTGTAATACAATTTTCCTGAGCCCTTCACCCCAAATTCCTAATAACAAGAAAAGCTTTGTTAATGTAGAGGCAGATGGCATAGGATTGGCCATCTGCATGGCAACCCATTGCAGCTGATTGTCACAGACTGGAGCACACATGGGTTCGATTTTAAGCAGCTCCTGCAATGACCAGTTTATGGGAAGTCAAGCTTACTTTCATAGTTGCCTCCTTAGGGAAACATCTCTGGCACTAGACAACATCACAGCCGCCAGATACTATTTTCAAAAGTTGGGAGCTCTTCTGAGGTGCAGACCACAGTTCCAGCTCAACTATGGGCTGCATCAGAGCTTGGGAAAACTACTGTTTTGGATGACTCCATCACCCAGATTCTGGAAGTTGTAGTCCCAGCAAGCAACATTTCAAGTTCTGGAAATTCAAGTTCTGGCTTACATTTCTCACCATCAGCATTAGAAGCAACATGTGAGCCCCAATGCCACTCATGTACCAATACTTCTGTTTAAAGGAGAGGAAGGAATAGGGGCCTTCTCTTAATTATTTTACTATCCTACTGTACAGGTTGATTTAAATAAGTGGCAATGTGCCAGTAGATGGCACTCCAGAATATAAGACTTCTCCCAAGGTATTACAGGAATAATAAAACCTGCTCTTCTGGTGCAGTTTTTTGTTTGTTTGTTGTTGTTTTTTGACACAAGAATTGATTGAATAAGTATTCACACATATACCTTCATGACAGTAGGTGGTTTCCTCTAAGCATTAGCTTGATGGCTTGAAGAACCACAATGTGAAGCACTTTGGTTTTGCTAAAGTGCAACTTCTGTGTATGTGTCAGCATTAATGTGGTTACTTTCCACTCTCCACACACAGCTCAAGCCCAATGGGGATGCTGAAAGCACCACGTGAAGACAAAAACAGCAACAAAAAACCCACAAGGTGGTGGTAGTAGTAGGATTTCTAGATAACACTGTGAGCGTTACTGAGGTTGAAACTGGAAAAAGGAACTTTTGGACTACAACTCCATCTACCTTTTGCCTTCCGTCCTTATTCACTTATGTGATTTATGAGCTCCTTTCTTCCAAGACTTTCTCACAACCATTTTTCCATTCTTGTTCTCTCTTTCCCTCCATCCCACAACCATGATACTCACTCAGCTTTCCCTTCACTCCCCTCCCACATATGATTCCCCTATTTCCAATGGTTTGGCAAGTTTTGGACCTCACAGAAGAAAGCAGTACAGTGACTTTGCTTAGAGGCCCACTAAAGAAATGAACTTCCCAAAGCTGCCTCCAACCCTGTTTCTAGGATAATTTAAGGACTAGTGCCTAAAAAGGTAATGCAAGCAGGTTTTAATTAACTAAAATTTATTAATACATTTTTAAAAAACAAAACAGCCCATCTCTAGTGTTCCCTTAATATCCATGCAAAATTTCAGTTACTTAATTCAGGTAGCCAGAGATAGATATACACCTATTCTCTTTCATTATTCTAGATAAAATGTCTCAGAAAGAACAGCCATCAAAAATACTATAGTGGTGTAGCAGGTCATGTTGTGGACTGGAATCCAGGAGAACTCAGGTTCAGATTAGTGGAGGCTGGGGACTGTAGTGTGAGACATGGGATATTTTTTGCTGTGAACTTTTTACTGTGAAGGTGTAGACCCTTGGATAGCTCAAACTAAAATCCAGAGTAGATTCACCACTGTACTCTCAATGGAGCCACCAGCTTCCATGGGTTCAAATCCCCACTCATTCATAAAGTTCCTTGGATCATCATCATCTATAAGCCTAACCTAGCTTCTAAAAGGGGTAGGGGTAGAAGAGGCTAGGATACTGCTCCTAAACTTTTGGGGGACAAAAAAGAATGGGAATAAAAATGATTGCCATCATCATAATAGATCATGGGTACCTGCAGGCATTTGTTAGGTCTGAAGACTGTCTAAAACATTTATTCCAGAAGTTTGTTGTGGTGGTGGTTGTGGTGCACCTTCAAGTTGGCTCCAATTTATGGCAACCCTATCATAGATTTTTCTTGGCAGGATTTATTCAGAGAAGGTTCGCTGTTGCCTTCCTTTAAATATAGCCTACAGTACCTGGCATTCCCTGACTGTCTCCCTTCAAAGTATCACCAGGCCTGACTCTGTTTAGTGGTGCCTGTAATAAATAAGTGCAACTAACATAGGACGTTATCACACGTGGCCCAGAAAGCAAAAATAAAGTGGAAATGAGGCATCCCAAAAATAAATGGGAAATAAACCTTGTTTCTGCAAACGTCATTACCTTAATTGCGAATTTACAGTAAGTGCATTGAACGTCCACACACAAGTGAAAATATCCCGCAAATGTAGTAGAAATGAGCCTCTTGCACATGCGCAGATAGAGGAATGCTTGCGGGAACCATGGGAAATGACGGGGAAATGCTCCCCAATACGTATTTGGTTATCATATGTACGGTAAATGAGAAATGATCCTCATTGCGCAATTGCAATTCCTCAAGAAACCGAATTTCAAAAGATCTCGGTTCTTTCCACTTTCTGTCCACTTTCTGTCGGGGTTCTGTGCGACATCGTGTGAAAACATGGGCCAATAATCCAGTATCGGTCAGAATTTCGTGTGGATTTTGTTTGGATTGGGCCCCGTGTGATAACATCTCTAATCTCATTGACTATGATTACAAATCAAGCACAAATGTATTGATCATTGTCCTGATCTTAAGGTCAGGTCTGAAGAAAGGGCTCATTGTCCTCTTTTACAACAATTTGCTCTGTGATGGGGTAGCAGGGGAGGGAAGGATAAAGAGGGGTGCCTGAGGAGAGTGAGAGAAAAAAGAGAGAGAGAATGAGAAAATCTGTCTATCACTTTTAAACAAAAGTGCCATGATCCAACACAACAATTCAGTTGGGTGGTAGGAAATAGCACCCCAAAAGGTCCTATTTTCCCATGGCCAGGCCAGCCCAGTTCATAGTTCCTTCCCCACAAATCATCTAATCCCAATGGCCATTTTTGGTCTATCATCTTGAGAGCTGCATACTTTGCATTTTCCTTCAACAAGTAACTCTTCAAGTCCTCTTTTTCAAAGGACCTTTATTAAAACCTCTTCCCAACTATTTGCTGTCCAGACGTTTAAGGATGAAATCATCATGTTAAACAAATAAACCCTGCTTCATACAGATCTCTGCTCTGGGAGCAGAAAAAGAAAATAATTTCTGTCTGCTGTCCACAAAAGCGGCTGGAAAGGCCGAAAGGAAAATATTATTTTTACTTCATTGTGTGAAATATCATTTTGGAGGATCTGATGCGTTGAGTGTTTGAAGAGTTTTTGCTGGCAGGTTCCAAGGGTCTCCTAGGTTGACCCCCTGGGATTGTTTTCTTCATTAATAAACTTAGTGTGATGTGTGTTAAAAGGAACATTCTGTTTGCTTTGTAAATAAGGGATGTCAAACAAGAAGCAGAAGCCTTACAGACACACTAGGCAATGTGTTCACCAAAGGGTGTGGGGTGTGTGTGTGTGTAGTGGAAACTCTGGAAAAACTGTGAATGCTCCAACCACCTTGAGACAAAGCTAGGATTTTGCTGAGAAAATTCAGCCAGAGAATCCAAGTGTGATGGTTTCCTTACTGATACTGGTGGGAAACTTGTACACTGTGTGTCACAAACCAGCAGGAGATGGCCCTGGAAAGGAAAACACTCCTGCTCTTGTTGCTAGCCCGCAGAGGACTTGGATAAATGACTTTGGGGAGCTAAAAGTCCCAAAATCCTCCAGGCAGCATTGCTACTGGCTGGGAGTGGTAGTATTAAAAGAAATCTGTTCCAGGCTCTGAACCTGTGAACCATAAATGTGTCATATTAGACCCTTGCAAATAGGAGACAACATTTATTATTAGTATTCATTTTATAACATTTATTTATAGCTCACCCTTTTTTCTAATCTGGTATTCAAGATAGCTTACAAAGATTAAAGCACACAGCTAAAAATATTCACATCATATGAAAATTAAAAAAATATAATTCAACTAACAACAAAATTTAAAAGAGTTAAAAGCATGACAATTAAAACCAACTAATAAATAATGCAACTCATCCTGAAAGTCCCCCCTCCAGAAATCGGCCCCCAAATGTCAGCTGAAATAAAAAGGTGTTCACCTGCCTGCAGAATAACATCAAAGAAAGTTCCAATCTAACCCATCTAGGAAGGGAATTCTAGAGCAAGTCTGCAACCACTGAAAAAGTTCTGTCTTGTGTTTGCACCACATGTAACTGTGAGGGTGGTTGGACAGTCAGAAGAGCCTTCCCAGACAATCTCAAGACACAAGCAGGCTCATATAGGAAGAAACAATCCTTCAAATAACCTGGACCTGAACTTTATAGAGCTTTATAGGACATAACCAGCACTTTTAATTGTGCCCTGAAACAGTGCCATGGAAGCCAGTGGAGGTTTTGCAACAATGGAGGTGTATGCTGCATGTAGCCAGCACTGGGTTGCTATCTGGCTGCAGCTCTTTGGACCAGCTGACATTTCTGAATACTTTTCAAAGGTTGCCCCATGTACAGCAAATTTCAGTAATGCAAATGGGATGTAACTACATACCTTCCAACTGTCCCATTTTGGCAGGGACAGTCATAGTTAATCTTCTGTTGTTTGACTTTTTTACCTGCTTTTAAAATGTTCCAGTTTCTCTCTCTTCCTCTCATTATTCCCCGTTGTCCTCAACTTAACATCAATTGTTGCAAACTGAAATCAAAATGAAAAAGTAGTTTGAATTCAATTAATTCAGCAAGGGAAAAGAGAAGAAGGCTGTAATCTTGCTTTTCCCATTAGGCTCAAGCAATAGCAAACTGCTTCAGCCTCTCTTGGCCTGTGTGTTCTTCCTCATTAATAACTTCTACTACCTTGACCACATGTTGATGCTTCTCGGCCATGGGTCCTAGTTTTCATCTGTGAAATATTGGAGGGTATGTAATCAAGAGAACCAGCATGGTGTAGTGCAGGGGTAGGCAACCTTTTTGAGCCGGGGGCCGGGTTGCTGTCCCTCAGACAATTGGGGGGCCGAAGCACCAATAAATAAATAAATAAATAAATAAATAAATAAATAAATAAATAAAAATTTTTTAAAAAATAAAAATATATGCATGCACTCTCTCTCAGCCCCAGAAAACCCCTGTGGAGATTTTGCCAAGAGAACCCCAAGAACAAGTAATAAGAGAACCCCAAGAACAAGAACAAGTAATAACAACAATAATCAATATCATCATGACGGGAGACGGCGGTGGCGGTGGCAGGACTGGCTTGGGGCCGGTCCAAAGGCCTCGGGGGCCGCATCCGGCCCCCGGGCCTTAGGTTGCCTACCCCTGGTGTAGTGGTTTGAGCATATGGGATTCAATTCCACTCTCAGGCATGGAAACCCGCTGGATGAGTCACACCTTCTCAGCCCCAGAAAACTCCATGACAGATTTTCCTTAGGGTTATCATAAGATGGAAACAATTTGAAGGCACATAACAACAGCGTAAACAAGGCATATGTCATTGTGGCTCTCGGAACAGGAGCAGCTACCTCAAAAGGCTTAACTGCAAATGCACTCCTGCTCACTACTGAAACCTGAGTTTCCAGGATGAGTTGAATCCAGGATGTGAACTTTCATCTTCAGGGGCAGGGTAAACCTATCCAGCATTGGCTGACTCTCTGTACCCTGATCTGTCTTCTTATTTATAAGTCTGGCTTGAAATTAGTCCACTGAAAAAGACAAAAAATTAAATCCAAGCTTAAAGTATATTACTGCGAGAGAAGCAGACACATCCAGCTTATCCTGGAAATGCTGTAAAAGCCAAGCAGTAGTAGCAATGCTCAGTAGGGAGTTGCCAAGTGCTTCCTTCTCCAGTTATGTGTCTGCTCATATTTTATGACTGGGTCTTTAATTAGAGGACAGAAAATAGCTTCAAGAAGTAAACATCTTCTCTAGAATGGCAGCTACTAAATTGCCTTTGTCTTGTTTGCCATTGGGAATCTGGTCCTCTGAGCTGCCTCCCGCCTAGCCAGATGTGTTATTAAAATCAAGTAAAAATAAAATAAAGGCCCAATTTGAATCGGAAGGGATTATTTGAAAAGGGAAAATTATCGTTTCTAAGTTTTGCTGGGGGGGAGGGGCGTGAAAAAAGTAAAAGAAACAAATCATTAAGGCAATGTGCTATGAACTCAGTTATCTCAGTGAGCTAGAAATATCCAAAAAGGGCAAGTTATATCAAAGGATTAGGTAAATATGGCATTTATGAAGTCTTGCATTTCATCTAGACCAAGATATGTTTATTGTGCATGGAAAGACATACTTCAGGGCCATTCACTCCAGGGTCTCTTACAAAAGCCATCTTGCCACCATTTCCAGTTTTTAATAACAAACTTTCCATCAAGGAGGGGCTGGGGGGAGTCATATGTTTCATTCTGAAACCTTGCTATTTGGGAAAGTTTGCTGATGTTTTCTTAAATTACATCCTCTTGCGAGTCTGTAAAAATCCTGAAGTTATTACAAATAAACACATGGAGTTTCTCTTCATGATGTAAACCAGCTTTGAATGAAGTCATTGAATAGATGGTTTGAGTTGGATTGCTTCTGAAAAGCTCCTCAGACCCAAGGCAGAGATCTGCTTTTCTTCCCAGAGCAAGAAAAATTGGCAAGCAGCTGTTCTAAGTCAACTGAATGCAGAAGTACCCCTGTTGCTTAATGTCTTGTTTTGATTTCCAGGAGGAAGCTAAATATCAAAAAATCCTTTCCTCGCATTTTCCTTTCATCTTTGCTCTTACAAGGAATCATTTCAGAGAGGGCCACTGGAGTAGAAATATTTGCTTTGCACATCTCCAGAACATATCTTGCTGTCCTATTGCAGGAGTAGGCAACCTAAGGCCCGGGGGCCAGATGCGGCCCCCTGAGGCCTTTGGACCGGCCCCAGGCCAGTCCTGCTGCCGCCACCTCTGCCGCCGCCGCCCGCCATGATGATATTGATTATTGTTGTTATTACTTGTTCTTGGGGTTTTCTTAGCAAAATCTCCACAGGGGTTTTGCCATGGCTTTTCTGGGTCTGAGAGTGTGTGCATGCATATTTGTTTTAATTTTTTAAATTTTTTTAAAATGTTTTTATTTTTTTTATTTATTTATTTATGGTGTTTCGGCCCCCCCAACTGTCTGAGGGACAGCAATAATAAAAGAAGAATGCATACAGAGACTTTCAATAAACAAAAAGAAAGAGGGGAAAACCATGGACAACAGAAAAAACACTACAAGCAATAAAGAAAAGAAGAGAAGAAAAACAAAAGGTAGATAGAAACAAACTAAAAATTATGAATGCAACAGTACAATGGCTTGTGTGGAAAGATAAAAAAAATTATTACAATGACCAATGAAGAGAAATAGAAGACAATTAACAAAAAGGGAAGAACAAGAGATCTATTTCACAAGATCCGGGAAATCAAAGGAAAATTCAAACCAAGGACTGTGACACTCTATAAAAATAAAAATAACATAATTCAAGACCAAGAAGGAATAAAAAGATGCTGGATGCAATACACAGAAGAATTATACAAAAGAGGTGATAAAATGAAGGACATATGGAATGAAGAGCCATATGAAGATGAACCCCAAATTCTAAAAAGTGAGGTGGAAACTGCAATAAGAGAAATAGTGAAAAACAAATTGCCAGGAACAGATGATATACCAATAGAACTGTTGCAATCCACACTGACAGAGTCAACTCTAGTGCTAACCAACACATGTCAACAGATATGGAAAACAAAACGATGGCCAACAGATTGGAAGCAATCAATATACATCCCCATCCACAAAAAGGGAGACACAAGAGACTGCAGCAACTATAGGACCATAGCACTGATCTCCCACGCAAGCAAAATCATGCTCAAAATTCTGCAACAGACTCCAACCACACATGGAGAGAGAAATCCCAGAAGTCCAAGCAGGATTCAGGAAAGGAAGAGGCATTAGGGAACACACTACAAACATACGGTGCTAATGTTTGGGTTTTGCAATTGTTTTTAAATGTAAGCTGCCTTGATAGCCTTGGCTAAAGGTGGGGTATTATTATTATTATTATTATTATTATTATTATTATTATTATTATTATTATTATTGGAACACACCAGGGAATTTCAAAAGAAAACCAGTATGTGCTTTATAGACTATAGCAAAGCCTTTGACTGCATAGACCATGAAAAGCGATGGAACGCCTTTAGGACATGGGAGTGCCAACACATCTGATAATCCTAATGAGGAATCTGTACTCAGGACAAGAGGCTACTGTCAGAAAAGAACACAGAGAAACAGAATGGTTCCCAATTGGCAATGGGGTCAGACAAGGTTGTATCCTTTCATCCTATCTGTTCAACCTGCATGCAGAATATATTATAAGAAAAGCAGGTTGGACACAGAAGAAGGAGGAGTGGAAATAGGAGGAAGGAATATCAACAATATAAGATATGCAGATGACACCATAATACTAGCAGAAAACCTCACAGACCTGAAACACCTACTAAGGAAGATCAAAGAAGAAAGTGCTAAGGCAGGCTTAATGTTGAACATAAAGAAAACAAAAATAATGACCACTGAGGACCTTCACAAGTGACAATGAAGAAATAGAAATAGTAAAAGGATTTTCATACCTGGGATTAAACATTAATAGAAATGGGGACTGCAGTCAGGAAATCAGAAAAAGACTAAAGGCCTTTACAGACTACTAGAAATAATGCAGCTTGAGGCCACTTCAACTATCCTAGCTCAGTGCTAAGGAATCCTGGGAACTGTAGCTTATTGTGGCACCAGAGCTCTCTGACAGAGAAGGCTCAATGTCCCAGAAAAAAAATACAATTCCCATGATTCCCTAGCACTGAGCCAGGACAGTTAAATGGCCTCAAGCTGCATTATTTCTGGCAGTCTGTAAAGGCCCCAAGAATGGGGAGGATGACTATGAAAAAACTAGAAAAGATTCTAAATTGCAAAGATATACAACTCAGAACAAAAGTTAGAATCATACAAGCCATTATATTCCCTATTACCATGTATGGATGTGAGAGCTGGACAGTTAAGAAAGATGACAAGAAGAAAATCAACTCCTTTGAGATGTGGTGCTGGAGAAGAGTGTTGAGGATCCCATGGACAGCCAAAAGGACAAACAAATGGGTCCTAGAGCAGATCAAGCCGGAGACCTCCATGGAAATCAAGATGACTAAACTGAGACTGTCATACTTTGGACATATCATGAAAAGAGAGGACTCTTCGGAAAAAAAAATAATTCTGGGAAAGTTGGAGGGAAGCAGGAAGAGAGGAAGACCACATGCCAGATGGAAGGACTCTATTAAGGAGGCCATGAGTATTAAGGGGTTGCAGGAATTAAGCAGAGCACTGGAGGACAAGGGGTCTTGGAGGTGTCTCATCCACAGGGTCGACATGAGTTGAGATTGATTTGAGGGCAGTTAACAACAACAACAATATGGAATAATTTAAATATGATTGAGTCAATGTTATGTTGACTGCAATGAAGAGACCTTGAGAGTGTGTATTTTTTTCTAGTGTGAACATAGTGACCCCTGTGCCACCTGAAAACATGCTTAATAATGGATGAGGGAGCACAATTCTCCAAGGTCATGACTGAACATGACCTAATTCTAGAGTGGAAAGGCCTTAGCAAGCAAAGCCCAGCCAGAAGCTCAAAGCATGTGCTCTTATTTTAGATTTTTTTTTTTTTTTTTTTTTTTTTTGGCACTGCAGTTCTTAAAACATACCCTCCAACATTTCACAGATGAAAATTTAGACAAGCATGGACAGGTAACTTCAAGTGTGATTAAGATGACAATAGTTATTCATGAGGAAGAACACAAACGCCAAGAGAAGCTGCAGCAGTCTGCTTTTGCCTGAGCCTCTGTGAAGGGCAACACTCCACACCCTATTCTCAGCTCCCCCCACCCCACTGAGTTAACTGAATGCAAACTACTTTTGCACTTTGAGTTTGCAACAACTGAAGTAAGCTGAGGATAAAGGCGGAAAGTGGGAGGAAAAAGAAAAACTGAAAAATTTTAAAACCTGAGGGTGTTGTACTGTTTTAAAGTGTATGGTTTTTCAGTGCTTTTATCTTTTTAATTGCATTCTGTTTTTAAGTAAGTGATCAGTTTTAATATTTAATAGTTACTTCTATTTTAATGGTCACTTTTTAATGTTTTTAACTGCACTGTGCTTTTAAACTGCAAGCCTCTTTGAGTCCCAATTTTTGGGGAAAGGCAGGATGTAAATACAATAATCATAATTGCAAAAATGCCACCAAAAATAATCCAAAAATGACTAGAAATCTACTTTTGGTTTAGAAAAATGGACACACACACACACACACACAGAGAGAGAGCATTAGTTTGGTATATGAGGCAGAAAATCCTACAAGTTTCTTTCTTCATCCCTGGTGTTAATATAATAATAAAAGAAAAACAATTAACCATTGGCTGCCCTTCACAGAATTATAAAACTTGACAGTTCATTTAGTAGCTCCCAGCCAGCACAATAATTTCATGATATTTGAAATCTGCTACAAGAGGTGGCATGCTCACTCTGCCTAACAGTAGGTTTGTTGTTGTTCTTGTGTGCCTCCAAGGCTTTTGACTTATGGCAATCCTAAAGCAAACCTATCATGGGGTTTTCTTGGCTAAATTTGTTCAAAGGATGTTTGCCTTTGCTGTTGCCCGTCTCTGGGGCTGAGCGGATGTGACTTGCCCAAGGTCACCCAGTTGGTCTCAAACCCAAGCTGGGAATCAAACCCTGGTCTCTAGAGTTGTAGTCCAACATTCAAAACACTAATATGTCATGCTGGCTTTCATCTAATAGTAGGGCTAGCCCTAAATTTCAAGCACTTTCCTACACAACCCTCTTCACAGCTGTAATCACCTTTGCTTGCATCTGTCTGGACAGCTTGTACTTAAGATCCTTCTTTCTTAATGTGTTTTTCGTGTCTTGCTTCTTTAGGATAATGCTATCATTCTACTTCAGCAGGAATCAAAGATGATAAAACATGACTACAGAACTTGCCCTTTACTGTGCTGTAAATCCGCAGGTCTCTCTGCCTTTTTAATTCCTCGCTCTTCCTACAAATTCCACTGACATGTTTCTCAAGTGGCTCAGTAGGATTAATTCAAGCTTAGAAAGCTAGAGTTAATGGAATGCAGCTCTGCTATTCCTTTCTTCGCTTGGGCAGCAGTGAGAGAAAGGCCTGTTGGGAAGAGGAGGAGAGACAGAACACTGCAATACTGCTGGTGGTTTTCGCAGTTCTCCAATCAATAATAAAAATAACGTGCCCTTAGTAAGTGAAGTATCATTGCTTAGCTGAAGGAAGTTATTGCAAAAAGGTGTGTGGTAAGGAACATTTGCAAGTAGGGTCTCTCCGATTCAAGAACTTCTCTGATCCACAAGGCCAGGAAGAAGAATCTCGGGGTGAAATCATTACGTTGAAAAGTTTGTGCATATGTACTTTTCTCATTTGTTAGACTTGATATTTTTATGTGAATGGGTTACCATAGCTTAGTGACATATGAAATCTTAAGTTTTTCTTAAGCCTGTGTATGCCCTTTTGGGGTCATTGCAGAGGTGGGTATTCATTCCCCTTCTCCCTCCACTATGCTTGGCAAGTTTCTCTTCTTGCACAGCCATCTGGTGAGGAACATGCAGGAATGGAGAAGCATCTGGTTATGACCCTGTAGGCCAGGGTAGGCAACCTTTTTGAGCCGGGGGCCGGGTTGCTGTCCCTCAGACAATTGGGGGGCCGAAGCACCAAAAATAAATAAATGAATAAATAAAAATAAAAATAATTAAAACAATTTTAAAAATTAAAAAAATATGCACGCACACTCTCTCAGCCCCAGAAAAGCCATGGCAAAACCCCTGTGGAGATTTTGCCAAGAAAACCCCAAGAACAAGTAATAACAACAGTAATCAACATCATCATGGCAGGCGGCAGCGGGGGGGGTGTGTGTGTGGCAGCGGCGGCGGTGGCGGCAGGACCGGCCTGGGGCCAGTCCAAAGGCCTCGAGGGGCCGCATCCGGCCCCCGGGCCTTAGGTTGCCTACCCCTGCTGTAGGCAGACACAAAATGATTACTGCAGCACTGAGATCCATTGCTTACCCCTGCTAATGTAATCACACAATTATTACCTACGAGCATCATAGTCATTAGCTGTTGCCACACTGTCTCAGGATGGTGAGGGTTGTAGTCCTACACATCTGGAGGGCACCAGGTTGGGGAAAGGCTGTCTGAAACTGAACAAAGCTCAAGGCGATTTAGTAAGCTGTAACTCATCATTTTCATCCTAAAGCGTCACACCATTGGAATGATGTTTGGCTAATTTCCTGCAAGACATGTTCTTGATAAATTGTTTTGCAATGTTGTGGGGTGAGGAAGGAGCAACAGTGAGGTAAAGCACACTCTGTCGAGGGAAAAGCTTTTTCTGATGAAATTATAAATAAGTCATCAGACATGAAATCTGCTGAAATGAGTTGTCAGTAGAGATGTGTCAGAGTGTGGTTCCACTAGAAACTTCAAAGCACCAGCCCAAAGAGTACTGCTTTCCTCTTCGTTCACAGATCTGCTCTTGATATACACCATGGGAATGTTAATTTACTCTGTATTTACATACATATATAGAAAACCCAGGCCTGTGAAAGCTTTAAATAAAGCAGGCCACTTCTGAGCCAATTATAATATGTAACAAAACATGTGTTCATGCCACAATCAGTTCCATTAAAAGAAGTGAAGAGCAGCCTGACAAAAGCTTCCTCTTCCTTTGTTCATGATGTTAAGAGTGCAGGACCACACCATAGTAGGCCAGGTGTACCCTTCCCAAGTGTGCATTTCCCAGATTTGCAATTTAAAGGAAAGATGTGCATTGATCACAACATCAGTCATTGGAATGCCCCCACCAGGCTGGGTTTCAGCAGACAGGTGTCCTTTAGGAGCTACATGGAGGTCTTTTCCATTTCCTCAAAACTTTTAGAGTAGAAATGAGGCAATCTGTGGCTCTCCAGACTGATTTATTTGATTTTATACCTTGTCTTTCTCTCAGAACTAGGACTCAAAGTGGTTTACAAGATTTAAAAGCAGGGAAATGATAATATTAAAACACAATTCAACAGGTCATAATATTAAAAGACCGCTGAATTCATAGCCAAGTAAAGCAGTGCAACTCACCAGTTAAAAGCCCTTTCATCAGTCAAGTGCTGAAACCTAACTGCTGGCAGAAGGATGACACATGGCAAGAATAGCACCAACCTTGTGCCTGCAGCCCGCAGTTCTTACCTGGTTTGTTCTCCGGTCCAGTGTGGAAATGGACCTGCCTGCTAGTGGCATCACTGGGGGAGTGCGGTGGTGCAGCCTGCACCGGGTGAAAGCCCAGAGGGGGGTGTCAACCGATGGGTAGTACAACCCAGGGGGAGCAGGCGGCTGCCTTCCTAGTCCCACATGGCCTTGGCCTCAGAAGGTTGGAAGAGGGAGGTGGCTGCCTTCCAGGTTCCACGTGGCAATGGCCATGTGAGACTCGGAAGACCAGGGGGCTGCTGAGAGAGCCAAATGTGCTCCCCACCTTGCTGCCATGGTGCTATTTATACACTGTAGCAGCAAGGTGTGGGGAGTGCCCTTTTGGCCCAGCCCCCAGAAGCCCTGCCTCCTTGCACCAGGTGACACCCTGGGCAGAGATGCCACTGCCGCTTGCTGTTATGATGTGCAGCCACTGCCACCGTGCACCCATTACCTGCCTTGCTGCAGCCTGTAAGAGCAGAAATAGGGTGCCTGGCTACACCTTCAAAGCCAGGGATCCCTTCTGATGTCACAGGCCTTCAGAGTGGACGCAATGGTGGCAGCAGTGGCCCGTAAGCCCATGTGGTCTGCTGATCATTGTGGTGGATTTTCCAGGAAACTGCTGTAAACAGCCAGTCTTTTTAGATCATGTTAAGAGCCCTTTGGGCCAGGGTCAGCCCAGAACCACCAGATCGGCATCTGGACTGGCCAGTCCCAGCCTGGGACTACTAGCCTGCATTGTCTGTACAGGACAACACCAGTCCAGGGGAAAACGTGTGGCTTATGTGTTCAGCCCCAGGAGATAGGCCAGCCTAGCTTCCTTTGGAAGAGAGTTCCACAGCCTGTGAACAGCCAGACTTGTTAGACTGCAACTCCCATCAACCCTAGCCAGTGTGTAGAAAAGTGAAGGATAAAAGGAGTTGCAGTTTGACAATATCTGGAAGCTTTAAGTTGTCTGTTCCTGTCTCAGGCCTCCTCTAGATGGGTCAACAGTTCTAGTAAATCTCTGGATATCTGTTTCTTTGATTTCATGCCTTGTAACAGTTATTCCCACATTCAGTCATGCCCTAAATATAATTGGGTTTTATCACTCTTTTTCCCCTGCTTGAGGTGTCGTTAATTGTAGTGTGGATGGAGTTTTTTCCCTTCCCAGGATTTTCTCCATAAACTCCACACCTCCTCCATGCTCCTTCCCCAATATCTACCTTCCCTGTCTTAAATATTTAATTTTTAAAAAAATATATTGTTATAGTCATAGTGCTGTATGTGTGTAGTGTAGTGGTATGAGTGTCGGACTAGTGGTTTGAGGATTTGATCATGGTTCAATTCCCTACTTGTCCATGGAAACCCACTGGGTGACCTTGGACAAGTCACACACTCTCAGCCCCAGAAAATCCTGTGGTAGTTTTACGTTAGAGTCACCATAAATCAGAAAAGACTTGAAGGTACACAACAACAACAACATAGTGCTAAAGTGCTATATCACCATGCCACCAAAGAGATATGCCACTTAAGAACTAAAACTTAAGAAGAATCATTTAGTCTAGTAATGTAATGAGAAAATGTAGGTTAGAGGAAAACCTTCATGGCAAAGGTCACACTCCCATTGAAAACATCATCGGTAGAACTGCATAGAACTACAGAAGGAACCAAAACAATGGATACAGACATGGGAATTTAACCCTGCCTGTTTCAGAATCTCCCAGGACCGAAAAAGAACTCATCCCGGAAATTCACAAGAAATAGTCTGGGTCAGGAGATCTGTCATACAAATATTTTTTTAAATTCCAATAAGTACAGCATGACTTCTGCCAAAGTCCAAGGCTTTTGGCCAATCTGGATGAGTTCTTAGATTTTTTTTTCTATAGTTGCTTAATCTTCTTTGGTTTATGTTTTACCTTCCATTTTTTTGCTGTTCTGCTGTTCAAATACTGGTATATTTTTTCTAGTTTTACTTGGATTATTTAATCATTATTGATTTGTTAGCCACTCTGGGAATCCTTTGGGGCTTGAGGACTGGGACAGAAATGTAAAAGTAAAATAAATACATTTGGGGTCAGCTTTGCTATGAGGCAAAAAGTGGCTGCTCCCTCTCTTAGAAACTCCCTCCATCCCACAAAGGCTAGGCTGGTCCCTTCCCTGCTTTCCTTTTGCTGGGAGGCAAAAACTTTTCTCTTCAAGCAGACTTTTAATATGTAACTGCTCTTAGGGAGGCTTCTTATCAATGTTTGCTTTTGTTTCTTTTTAATGGCTTAGTATGTTTTTGATGATTTTATATTAATCTGATTTTTTAAAGTTGTGTTTTAAAATCAAACTTTTTAAAAGCATCTTTTGTGAGCTAGTTTAGGAGAAAGGTGGCATATAAACAAAATAAATGAATATATAATAAAAAATATGAGTTAGACTACCTCAGATAGAGGATTTGAGGATACCAGGAAAGAACAACAAATTATGAGTTTAACATTACATTTTAACCACCACTGGGGGGGGGGGAACACACACAATGGACGTTATCACACGCGGGTCTCAAAGCGGCAAGAAAGCGGTATGGAATCAATCCAGAACTATACCAGTATAGACCCCACAAGACGGAAATGGCTATCAGACGCAACTAGCATCATTGCGCAATTAACAAAACCGCGATAGATGCGCTCCTGAGAACCGTATCTGCCGTTCACACACAAGTGAGAACATCCCTTTCAGAACCCAGCAAGGATATTCTTGCACGTGCGCAGAAACAGGACAGCAGCGGATGTCACTTGCCGCAACTGTCAAACACATCCCTTCCCAACCCGGCACAGAGTTGGGAAGGGGTGTGTGTGACAGCAACCCTTGGGACTTGGGAGGAGGGCAGGGTCGGAGGATTCCTCCGACCCTCGTCCCAAGGAAAGCCTGGTTGCTTTCCTTGGGAGGAGGCCGGGATCCGAGCCCGGCCTCGTCCCAAGGAAAGCAACCAGGCTTCCAGGCTTGGGAAGGGTGTATGTGTGTGTGTGTGTGACAGCCGGCTGTCACACACACACACACACACACACACACCCCTTCCCAACCCAAGCCGGGAAAGAGAGCTGCTCTGAGGACTTCTGCTCAGAGCGGCTCTCTCTTGGGAAGGGGTGTGTGTGTGTGTGTGTGTGACAGCCGGCTGTCTCACACACACACCTTCCCAAGCCTTTGCGGGGCCTGGGCTCCAGGATATGTATCTGGTGATCAGACATACGGTGAAAGCGCTATCATTGCGGTATCATTTTGGTCGCACACTTGTACTTCCTCAAGAAACCGGCATTCAAAAGAACGGGGATGATGCCGCATTGGGACGGGGTTGGGACGGGGTTGTGTGCGACGTCGTGTGAACACACGGGGGGAAAAACCGCAGTAGGACAGGATTGAGTGTGGATTGGGTCTGCTTTAGACCCCGTGTGCTGACACCTTTGTTTTTAGACCCTACAATGTCCTGCACTATCTCTGGATTTGTTGTTGCTATGCCTTCATGTCAATTCTGATTTATGGCAACCTTAAGGCGAATCACAGGGTTTTCTTGGTAAGACTTGTTCAGAGAGGGTTTGCCATTGCCATCCTCTGATGCTGAGAGAGTGTGATTTGCCCAAGGTCACCCAGTGGATTTCATGGCCATGGAGGGATTTGAACCCTGGCTTCCAGAATCACAGTCCAGTGCTCAACCACTACATCACACTGGCTCTCATTTGTTGTAACCTGTACAGCTACCAACAAACACAAAGGGGTGTCTGTTAAAGCATATAGTGTTGTCTTGCCTTTCCCACTCTGTCATGTGTCAAACTAGTAGGTATAGGACCGCAGCTAGGGAAAGTTCCTTTCATTGGACTAAAGCTCCAGAATCCCCAATTATCATGGCCATTGATGTGTTGGGTAACAGTCAACTGCTTTTTAAAAAATTTTTAAAAATCTTGGCTGTCATCTTGTTGGAAAGTTAAGTCATTGTAAATTGACTTACAATTGTGGAAAACTGAAATGTGCCAATGTTTGAATTCTCAGGAGAGGAGTAGGGATGTAGTTATGCCGTTGGGACCATTGTACAAACAGTGTGGCCATTTCACAATGGTCCCAATGAAGGATGTGTTGTTATGTACAATTTGACCCTTGCACAATGGGAGCCCTGTTGTCTAGTGAGATATCTTGCACAGTGTCCCCTTGTGCATCATCACAATTCAATGGCATGGTTGCTCCTCATGTCATTGCTGTAGCTCCATCATTGTAAAGTTATGCATCATAAAATAGTCTCTGATCTAGGATCTTTACCTTATTTAGTAAGCCTGAATGTATCCCACAGTCACTCACTGTGGGTATAGTCCTCTGAATCAATTGCTGCATAATAAATGCTTATGTAAATCCAGTGATTAAGTGGGTCTACTCAAGTTGGGACTAGCAAGTAGATTTGAGCTAATGTACTCGATCAGTTTTGTTTATTGTGTTCATGATTTTATTGTACATCTCATGAAGCACTCGTTGAGCAGAAATATTTTAAATAAAAAATGAGGAATTTCTCAAGTTTTTGTGGAATCTGAGTGTGTTTGTGGTTCAAATTCCAGTTATAGGTTTGTTGATGCATTTTATGTCTCAGTTCTTTATGTACTGGTGTGGAGAATATATAGTGGATATGTCCATAAATGTATTGGCTGGTAGATTCTAGGAGTTGTAGTCCAACAAATGAAACTGTCCTAAACTCTGGTAGGAACTAGCAACAGACATTTTGTACTTTAAAAAAGCCTTTAGCACAGACAAAGCAATATGTTGTTGGCCTCATTGGCTAACATCTACCATGGTTATTTTCTTGGTTGCTGGTTTTCTTCAAAGCAAGAAATGCAAACAAAAAGCAATTTTCTTTCTTTCTTTCTTTCTTTCTCTATCTGAGAAAATATCTAAGGCTTGAAGAAGAATGCCCCTAGCTTCAGGTGACAATATGGTGTCCCCATTCCCATTTTCCATGGCAGGTAACCCATCCCACAACAACTTCACTGTGGTTGCTGGCACACTGGAACAAACCACTCTTGTCTTCAGTGGAATAGCATTCGCTTTCAAAATGTGGTTCCACCCCTAGCAGGAGGGAGGGGGGAAATTAAGGCACTGGTTCTCCTCACAAGTAACAGAGACTGTTATATTATTTTCTGCTTTGTGAGGCATTGAAGTGCTGTGGTGTAATGGAGCAGGGATGCAGGGCAGTGCAACTACGGTACTCTTTTCCCAGCAGGAGCTATGGGATGGAGTTGGAAGACAGGTCTGGTCTGGCACATAAATTCTCTCTTTTTGTGACCCTCATAGCATGCTTGGACTATTGAACTAAATAACTGAACTGCATAGAAATAATAAATACACAAATGTGTTATGCTCAGACCGTGTCTGGCCCAAGGTCATCCAATGAATTTCATGGTTGATTGGGGTTGTGAATCCAGATGTGTGTGTCTCTCTTTGTGTGTGTTTCAGACAGTAGGTTGTCTCTCTTCATGCCTGCCACCATTGCTGGAGCCCTGTGGTTACCTGTTGGAAAGGCTCTTTCACATCCATAGTTTTTATTATTTCATAGACTGGAAAATAAAATAAAGGACTACTCCTAAGCAAACATCCATTGGTGGAAATTATATCCACTAAAATCCATGGTGCCTACTTTGGTGAACATCAATAAACGTATCTTTAGAATGAAAGCCTTAATATGAAGTAGAGTATTATTTCTCTTTCAGAAATTTTAATGGGCAGAACAAAGTTTGCTACTTATCCAAACCCAAACTACAAGTTTTGCCTTCTGCAACGTCCACTGAAGTTGCACTTAGAGCTTGGAAAAGTTAATTTTTGAGACTACAACCGAATTTCCAAGCGTTCAAGGCTGGTGATCAGCTGGCTGGAGTATTCTGGGAGGTTACTCTAAACCTCCCAGAATGTTCCAGCTTCTCCAAGCTCTGTAAAAGATAAGCATAAATTGCTTCTGAAAAAATTCCAAGCCTAGGGATTAAATTTTTGTGTCAGAAATGAATTGTGTCCTTCAGCCTAAAACTCAGTTTCTTATTACTCCAGGCTTTATTTATTTCAGTAACCCAATTTAGTTGGGAAAAGACATATTGTTGTTGCTCCTGTTAAACCATTAGGAGTCAGATACATTTGCTGACCTAAAGGAAATCAAGCAGAGATCTACCAGTAGATCTTCACTGACCTTCTGCCCACCCTTGGTCTAAAGACCCAAGGTCAAGCAGAGATAAAGGGAGGATAAAGTTCTTGCTTTGTCAGGGTGGGAGCCATGATTGGGATGCAGAAGAGAAAAGGGAAAAATTTGTTTTATTTCCCCTTAGGCCACGTCTCCTGGAGGAGAAGAGGTTTTACCAGAGGCACAAATAACTATTTAAAGGAAGAGCCCAAACAAGGACTTATGATCAGTGGATTGTGGATCCAGGGCTCTAAGGATCAAAGCATGCCCTTTTTAATTAGCAGTGATGATGAAATCATCCACCACCATCTCAAGCTTCTCTGTTTTCTCAAAGCTTAGCTGCAATCATGACAGTAGCAAGAAGAAAAATGGATTTTCTCAGCAGTATAGTTCCAAACAAAGTATTTCATGTGGCTCAGTACTGAGTGGACAATTAAGATCTATTAGTTACTCCTACTATAGGAGTGGGCATGTTCTTTGCATCCTGGTGCCAGATTTAAATGGGACCAGCCACAGGCCATGCCATCTCTAACAAATGAAACCAGATGTGAGCAGACGTTTTGTAAAAATAAAATAAAAACCTTTTGGGGAAGCTGAGGCAATGTTTGTGAAGGGATGTGCCTTGTTTAAATTGAGAATATGAGTTTTAGGAGCTTCCAAGAGTAGTGATTGTTCTGGAAGCTTCCAGTTTTGGGAGCTTCCAGGAGTGACAATTGTCCTTTTGGGTTCCGTTTTTCCAGTTCATGGGATATCTGGGAGGAAGACATTCTACTAGGGGCACAAATAAGTCCAGAAAAACAGCCCCAGGGCCACATCTACACTCTTGTCTTAGTAAATATTAAAGATGTGCTCTTAGTGGGTAATAAAACTGCTAGAACTGGTCTGTTGATATGAGCCGAAATCCTGCTTCATGTTTGCATAGTGTGAATCTGCACTCAAACATTTAAGTGATGCTTGCACTATGCCACTCTTCTGCTGAATACCACCAACACTGTGCAATAAACTGTCTGTGAATGTGCTTGCTGTTTGTACAATCCCAAAGACTCATGTGATACACTGAAGGAAGTGATGAGTAGTTATGTACCCTCAACTGCATGTGCAACAGTCCACTTATGAAACTGTTACCTGAATATGGCTATTATGCCATGACCAAAAAAGTGCAACCATGGGTGTAAGAGAACCTATGTATGCATCAGTCACCACCAACAGGATGCCATCTATGGATCAAGATCTGCATTTTTAGACTCTGCTAGTTTGCATGGCTATTGGGACTGCATTTATGAGTGCTTATACTTTTATCCCTGCTCACTGGTCCTCACCTTGAAGACCAGAAAGAAGAAGACAGTCCATCCCTGTTACTTCCTAACAGCAGTGTCCAGAAGAGGAAAATAATCTCAACTAACCAAGAAGTTCCACCAGAGATGAGTTCTCACAAATTGTGTTTGGGGCAGTGTGGGGCCTGTGATAAGCACAGCTAAATCTCTCCACTGTTAGTCCTGAAACCACCAACAGAGTAGCCAGTTTCATGGCAAAATTAAAATAACAAGTCAAAGCAGAGCTCTCTCTTTCTCTCTCCACCCACACACACACAGAGAGAGAGAAAGAGAGAGAGTCAAAGAACTCATCACAGCTCTCAAGAACCTCCCAGCTAAGTGATTTCAGAGCAATTTCTCCAATTACCAGTCTTTCAACTCATGAGGACCACCACGAGTAGATACTCAGAAATCACTCTTCCCAACCATTCCACTGTGGGCTTGGCATATGCCTTATTTTACACAAAAGAAAAAGAAACAGAGTGATGGACTGTAATTTCATACTTCATTTACTGGATCACTTTTCTGGAGACTTGCTAAGCAGAAGCTGCTGTGTTGGGGTGGTGGTTAGTAATTACCACCCCCTCCCTTGCTTTCTTAGGGTATTTGACATTTCCATTCCTCAGTGACTTTGGTGAATAACAAATCCATCTACCTGCCATCCACATCTGACCACCAGATGGTCTCATGTGCCTAAAGAGGACCAATTGCAGAGTGCATTCAAATGACCTCACACATATATCTTCAAACATTGCTCCCTGACCACAAAAATGTATGGAAAACACAACATCTGTACAAGTCTGCCTTTTAAATCCCTGTTGTTTTACAAAATATATTGCTTGTCATCTTAATGTCTTCAGCTTCTTAATGGGGAAAATGTGGACCATTGCTTGTAGGGATTGTTTGTTGTAAGAATTTTTTAATCTTCTTACAACCATTTATTGTTATCTTCCATTACCTGCTGCTGATTGAGATTGAAGTCTTTGAAGGATGTAGAGATGATCTATTAGTTATAGATTTAAAATATGATTTTGAGTGAGATCTTAATTGGAGCAGTTCGTTGCAAAACATCTATGAGCATCTCTGAAATAGAACACTCCCTCCCTTGGTCAAGGATATCCTTCTTTCCCTGAGTAAAGATAAGGAAGGTTGCCTTTGCCAGGGTGCCATTGCCAGGGAAGATGGTATTCAAGACCCTTCCAATCTGTATGGCAGAGAGGAGGGCCCTTCCCAATAGGGATCCCATTGGCATGTCACCTTCGGCAAACAGGCTTACAGTAATCTTCCACTGGTGAGGCTGAGCATAATCAGCTTGCATGCCAAACCCCTGGTGAGGTGGACACAAATCCTGGTGCACGATATGAAGCGGTATATAAATGAAGCTGCTTTGCTTTGCTTTGTTATGGTGCATGTGTGCACCAGTAGGTGATGAAGGAACAGATCTCTCTGCTGCAACCCTCAGTTTAAAGTCACTATCTCCATGACATTCAAGCCCTTTGTTATGAGTAAAGAGTGATTTGTCATCTTCATACAATCCAATCTAGATGAGTGTCCAGGAAGGCAGGGTCTTGGAAATGCACATGCTTCCATGGACAGCAATCTAGATATACTGAACTGATGGAACACAAGCTTATCCCACAGTATGGCACTATCTCTTGTTTCATTTTGGACTGCCTTTTCAGAGGTTTTATAAGTTAAAGGTCTTCTGGATTGGTTTACTATTGCCTTCTTCTGCACAGAACTAACAAGCATCAGCTATGGTGCCATTGCCATTGTCTCTGAAAGAGCCTCTGCTCATGTCATCCCCTACTATTGCTGTTGCCCAGTAGCTGTTTGGCACATTTAGCCTGGCTCCTCAGTAAAAGCTTATCTAACATGGAGGACTCTACCAGCAGCACTGTTACTAACAGCATAGCCTCTTGCCTCATTGGAGCGTGCGATCCCACCACCATGGCAAGGCAGTGCCATGGTGGACCTAAGTTTGTACCTATAATGAAATTAATAGTTATATTAATGTTGGTTTGTCTTTCACACATGTTCCCTTCTTAGGCCTTAAATGGAACATTGTTTTGCAACATACGTACTTTGGGGGGGAAATAAATTTAATAGAATTCAATAGAATTATTTATGTTTTGATATATGGCTTTGGCTATAACCATTAAAAATATCATTCAGATTAATCTCTTCACTTTCTATGAATAAAAAATCATTAAAATGAATAAAGTAATCCTGGAAGATTTATCATACTTTTAAGATTGGCTGGCCCCTGTCATCACACAGACTGAGGCAGCCACCTTAAGCAGTAGATTTTGCAGTTTGTGATTCTAATATATATATTTTAAAAATATTGCTTGATGTAGGGAGATGTGCTTCTGGGATTATTTTATGCCTGAAGTGTCAGAATAATTTGCTTGGCCTTGGGTACCCTGCAGCTTGATGTGAGGGTAAGGACACCATTTATTTCTTTGCCTTGGGCAGCAAAATGTCATGTGCTAGCCTGGAGGTAAATCTTCACTTTTGACACCTGAGCCTTCTGTGAAACTCATTAGAGTGACTACTTCTAAGGAAAGCAGTGCCAGCCTACTTATTTGTCCTTCTCAAACTCTTTCTTCCCTCACCCTCCCTGCTCCCCACTTTGATTAAAGCAAAGAAATCACATTTGAAAGGTCTCAGTACAGACCCTCACTCCCCAAAGTTCAGAGATGCTGTTTTAGTTGCCTGCACTGGCACACAGAGCCTCCTCCAAAGCCTTCATCACACAACAATGTCAATAGCAGCCATCAAGAGAAAAGAAAACACTGGAGAAATTCGCTTAATATATCCTAGTCGACGAGGTCATGACAGGACCACGTGCATAAATAGTGGAGGTATTATTTTCAGATGTCGATGTCCTGAGCAGGAATGATCTAGCTAGCCAGAGAAAAGGCTTCCCTCCCTCACTCCTCCTTCTCACCCCAGGACTCCTGGACTAGGGGCAGAGGGAAGGAAAAGGGAGCAATTTGCATTGGAATGTCATCCTCCTTGGCATAGTTCAAGGGGAAAGACAATCATCATCACCCTGACAAGAACATATGCATCAGCTAATTTTTATCATTAACAGTACAGGAGCACATTTCACAAGGTGTTGACATCACCATTCATAGACCCATTAGGGCTCAACATGTGTAGGAGGAGAGCGAAATCACCTTGGCAGCCCCTCTCCCCAACCAGAGCTTGCAAAAGTTACTTCTTGGAGCACAACACTGAGAATCCACCAGACAGTATGGCCATGGTGATTGAGGGTTCTCAGAGCTGTAGTCCAAAGCACTAATGTTTCCAAATTCTTTCTCCAACATGCACAAATCTATTTAAAGTGTAACTTTTGTGGGGATTGGATGCCCTGGCAATCCAGGATTCCTGAGTGTGTGGAGAAGTTCACTGTTGCAAATAATCCAAAGGAACTGCCAGATTAGTCTACCGGCTCAAAAATAATGAAGAATTCTGTGGAACTTTAAAGACCAACTGATTGATTATGAAAGGCATAAAAGTATTACCTAGGATTTTAGGTATATTTACAGTACAGGGACCATAGTCTGTGAGGTCAGACTAGGGAAATTAAACAGAAAAAAAACTGATAGCAACAGTTACAACATTAGCACTGGCTATCCACCAAATATGTTGCTGATACCATGAGCATCCAGGCACTAAGTAAAATAGTTATCACAATGGTAATCAAACTTTTTATCATTATGACTCCCTTTCTATCTACATGCAGACACTGCACACACACATACACCCCACTCGACCTAGTATAGGAATAAAAATATTTTGTTTGTTTAGGGTGCATATTTTGTTCACATATTCATGTATATTCATATTTTAGCATTTTAGAAGGAAATAGTCCTTCTCCTCCTCCTGGGGGAGGTTCCAAGTACCTTCCTTGCCTTTTTCTTCCTCTCCAAAAAGGAGAAAAAGAAAATTTGGGGAGCAGAGGAAGGAGGAGGAGGATCAGGTCCTCCAAGTCATATGCCCCCCCCCAGTCCGCCCCACAATTTGAGAACTACTGAATTAGCGGTACATGCCTAAATCTGTTCCAAATTTCAGAGCTCACAGAGAATACTTTTTTGGGCCTTCCAGAATCAGCCAATCACTATGGCTGCAACAGAGCAACCAGGATTCTGGGAGGTGTAGGCCAAAAAAGGAAGTTTTCCAAGCTCTATTTCTAGATTATATAAAATGTAAATGTATAGTGTTATCATTTAGGATAAGATGCTTACAAATATAAATAAGCAGCCTATGTCCATGCCTTCTGTAGCTACGTAGAATTAAGCAAGCTCATAAGCAGAGAGAGAGCAGAAAGGCAGGGGTAGAAATATACTGTTGTACCACATTTTATCCATGTTGATCTTCAGTGCAAAACAAGTACATCAAATGGGCTGCACGGAAGCTAATCTCCCTTAAGCGACTTCAAGTACTGCACCATTAGAATCCTCAGCTCTTGGGGAGAGACCCAGTCATTATGGGAATAATTCCAGATAATTAAGTGGTCATTTCACTAGGACCATGGCCTAAGGTTGATTTTTCTCTCTCCCTTCTTTTTTTAAGTGGGAAGAGCCCCCATTCCTTTAACAACTGTGTGGCAAGCAGAACATGAGGGTTTGGTGATATTTTTTTTCTGATATGGGAAAGCAAGTAGAGCAAATGGTAGGGCTCTCCATTGCAGCCTGCATTTTCAGAGGCTCAGAGGTGACCATCTACTAAATGAGTGTGTGTGTATGTGTGTGTGTGTGTGTGTTAGGGTTACTAGCTCTCAGGGCCTGGATCCATTTCTCTAATGCTCAGGGCAAGGGGAAGGAATCTCAGGATGAGAACCTTGCCTTGAAAAGTGTGAGTGTGTTTTCCTCTTTTCTGAGACTGGGGGATTATTTCAATGTCATATTATGTGCATTTATGGTTGATGCTTAAGGTATCTTGTTTAATGATATCAGCAAGGATCACGCCCTTGCAACATCACTCTTGTAACATCACCCAGGCCAATTCCTTGTGACATCACAAAGAGTCATCATCTCTAAATCTCAAGTTTAGGCTCATATGTGACAACCGATGACATGATCTGCCTCCTCTATTAAATGTCCCTCTTAGCTTAGCTGCATGAGAGCAGAATGGATTTTTCCAGCAATATCAGTATAAGTCATCATAAAGTATGCAGGCAGGGAGGGAAGGCTGGTTTTTAATGCGCAGCTAACACCCCTTAGTTTTTACAAGAGACCTGATTCTGGTGGCTGATTTAGATCAACACAGCTGTCTATATTTCTGAGCTATCCTCATGGTCATGGCTAGGGGACGGATCTGGAGACCAGGAGGCTATCAAGACTGTCTTCATGGGTTCCTGCACTTCAAAATTAATGACTACACCACTGAGAAGAAAGGCAAGCTTTTGCTCAACAATCCTCTTCCTTCCCCCAATATCCTTTGTATTATTAAAAGATTGTGCATTTATGCAAGCAGATTTTTATGTCTAGCTGTATTAACCCTGAACTCAAACAGAATTCCATGGGAACAGTGTGATTGCCACAGAGTTCAATTTTTTGACAACCCAAGGAATTAACCATCTATTCTCTAAATCAAACAGATGCAATCAACCCAATGTCCCAAATGATTTTTGTTGAGTCTGCTGCATTTGACATTTGAAGCATTTTGAGCTTGGCTTCACACCATCTCAACAATTTCTCCTCATGATCATCCACCCATCCATCCATTGATCCTCTCTCTACACTGCTCACCCCACACATGGGTGACAATCTCGATTCTTTCCCACCATGAGCACAGCTCATCAGACACAAATGGAGGATGATATAATTGAGACTGCTTTTTAAAAGAAGCCATCTGACATAATATTGCTAGTAACTTGACAGCTTTATAGAAAGTCTTCCTAAGGAATCCCAAGCTAGTCGCAGGGCTGAGGACAAGCAGAGGTTACAGAGAAGTGTTAGATTCTCCTCAGCTCAATCTTTTAGGAGTTTCGGCCATATTTAGCATCACCTTTGACATGACCTAGCCATAAACAATAGCTTTCTGGGTATGCTACATGACCAAATCTTGCCAGTCACTGCCAAATTAATGAGCCCATGTCATTTTTAGTTTACAGTTCAGCCATAAAGCAGCCAAGTGGAAAATGAAGCAGGGACCATTAAGGACCCTCATACCCATTTTCAAAGAGTATTGTCCCTAATTCCTCACTCCCTCCCTTTTCAGGAGTTCCTAATCGTCCAATTTCTGCCTCTTCTCTTTGCCTGTGTCTGTGTTGGAACCTCCGCAGAGAGGGAAAGAATAGCTGGGAAAAGCAGAGGCCAATAGATAGCACAGGATCAGTTGGAGGTAATCCAAGCCAGGAGGAGGGGAGGGAGCTGTATATTAGCACCAAAATAGATCCAAATAAAAGAGCAAAAAGAAAAAGGGAGCAACCTAGGTATACTGGACCCCAAACATTTAGCTAAACACAAATGGGAACACAACTTAAATGGAAGCTTTCGTAAGCATTTCAGAGAATGATTGCTGAAAAGGATGTGCTGTGGCTGAGATTTCCAACCCTGATTTACCTCAAGCCCCAGCTAATATCTCAAAAAGGCACCATGATGAGCATAGCCTTTTCTGAAGATGCCAGGGATCTCTTTATAGTACAGGGTTGGGCAACAAGTGGCTCTCTAGATGTCATCATACTGCAACTTCCAGCAGTCCTAGCTTCCACAGCTAATGATGGGAATTGCAGTCCAACAATACCTAGAGGGCCACCCCAGAATAGAAGTTGCTTTCCTATGAATATACTAGATACCAATTATTTCTCAACCTTCTGGGAAATAGTATCAATGCAACTGACTAAATGCTGTGAACAAGGGCCTCTGTGCCATAGCTACTATAATTTTGTCTCATACCAAACTTGGGTCATCCCTGTCTATCACTGTGAAAGCAAAACAGGGCCACTCAAAAATAAGCACTTGTTTTCTGCCTATTCAGGGGATGCTAAATTATGTCAGAGTATATTAGATTGTAAATTAAAAGAAATAATGAAGTATTTTTTTAAAATAGCCTAACAAATAAGCTTTCAGGACTTATGAAATATTAATGTTGTTTACTGGGGTGCAGAAAAGTACATGGAGGTTAGAAAGAGGCTACAGGCGAGAAAAAGAAATCTTGGAAATGGGCATTAGGGCCAGAGGCCTGTGAGCAATGTGAATGAAAACCTTTCTTCCTTGGTCCTAATGAAGAATGATGTAGAAAGGAGAGGCAAGTGTGGACAATTTTAGCATGTCAGGGTACTCATTTTCTGCCCCACACAACCTCCATGGGCCTTCATAGACTATCGAAAAGTACCTCAAATACTTTTCTTTCCAGCCAAAAATTTACTCCAGGAAGCCTGTTTTGCCCCATAAATAAAGTTTAGGGGGCATCCAAAAATACAAGAAAATCATCTACAAAATATTTTGTTGACTGGCAATGACATCCACTCAGTTGAAATGTCACGTCAGGGCATCATTGCCCATATATTGCAATTCAATGGGGATCTAAAATAGTGAGGTAGGTGGGAATGGAAATGTAAAAAGTACAGACATTTATCATTACCTTAACCAGCATTAACAAATAACATCTGGCAGAACAGACATCCTAGCATAGATGAGCTGTTTAGCATGTACATTTTGATGAAAATTAAAATAGGTGGAAGAAAGCTATGGTAAACTATTTTGTAGTTATAGTAAAATATGTATCTTTGAATGAAATCAGACCATGCCCCCCCCTTCAAATTACTGCCATTTGTCCTTACCTCCCAATGCATCTTGCCCTGTGAATCAAATGGCAGTCACTTGGGGGTGTGGGGGCTCCTGGATATCTAGGTTTGTGTTTTTTTTCTATTAAGAAAAAACTGATGGCAAAAAATAGTGATCTGATGAGGATACTACTGGAAGTGCATGCACTTGAACTGAGGGCATCATGATTCACTCTCCTCCCTGCTCTCTGGCAACTCAGAAATGGATGTAATGGGGGTCTGAACAGCTTAAAAGATAGGATTTGGGGAGGACTTTTATACAAGTAAATTGTGATTTCATAAGGCAGAATTACAACATGGTAATTATTGAAAAGGATACCAGCCACAATGTTTTCAAAATAACTTTCATCGCTCAACACATTGCTCATTCCTTTTCAGTTGTGGGAGGGGGAATTTAGGATTGATAACAGAAGTGCATAAATCATGAGCAATTCCTGTCATAACAGCTCTTTAAATGTCCTTTAAACACTTTTTATAGTAACTCTAGGCTGCATCCACACTGCAGAAATAATCTGGTTTGACACCGCTTTAACTGCCCTGATTCAAGGCTATGGCATTCTGGGAATGGTAGTTTGTTGTAGCACCAGAGCTTCTCTGTGGTGCCACAACAAATTACCATCCCCAGAATGCCATAGCCTTGAGCCATGGTAGTTAAAGCATTGTTTCTGCAATATGGATACAACAGTAGTCTGTAATCTAGAAATAGTCTGTAGTTAAAATATCAAAAGGAGACTAGGGTCTAATCTGAACTGCAGAGTTAATGCAGTTTGACACTGCTTTAACTGCCATGGGTCAATACTATGGAATTCTGGGATTTGTAGTTTTGTGAGATATTTAGCCTTCCCTGTCAGAGAGTTCTAGTGCCACAACAAACTACAAATTCCAGGATTCCATAGTATTGAGCAATGGCAGTTAAAGTGGTGTCAAAATGCAGATGCAGCCTAGGATTTGGAAAGCCAGCTAAGAGGAACTGGATATTATCAAGTATACAGTTTACAGAATCATCTGTGCCATAGTATTTCCAGATTCTATAGGCCTTTTCAGACTGCCAGAAATAGTGCAAATTGAGTCCACTTTAACTGCCCTGACTCAGTGTTAGGGAATCATGGGAACTGTAGTTTATTGAGGCACCAGAGCTCTCTGACAGAGAAGGCTCAATGTCTCAGAAAAAAAATACAATTCCCATGATTCCCTAGCACTGAGCCAGGGCAGTTAAAGTGGACTCAATTTGCACTATTTCTGGCAGTCTGTAAAGGCCCTATGTATGGCTGTGAAAGCTGGGCAATGAAAAAACCTGACAGGAAGGGATTCAATTAATCTGAAATGTGGCATTGGGAGAGTTCTACAAGTATCAAAAAGACAAATAAAAGGGCCTGAAAGCAACTCAAACCTGAACTCTTACTGGAAGCCAAAATGATTAAACTGAGGCTATCATATGTTACACATTTCATGAAATGCCAGGATTCACTGGAAAGGACTCTAATGCTGGGGAAAGTAGAAGACAGGGGGAAAGGAGGAAGAATGCATTACAGGTGGATAGACTCAAGCAGGTGATGACAGGGCTCTTGGAAATCTCTCATCCATGTGCTGACTATAGGTCCAAGCAGACCTGATGACAAATAACAACAACAAATACTAAGCAGAAAATAAAAGAGAGGAAGGGATGGGAGAAAAAAAAGAATATGGCAGCACCTTTAAGACTGATTTTTAGTTTAGAAAGAGTTTACATGGATATAAACCTACTTCTTCAGATGTAATACATGCTAAAATAAAAACCAGTTAATCTTAAAGGTGCTGCCACATTCCTTTTTTCCCTCCTCCTCCCTTCCTCCTCCTTATGATGGAAGAGACTCATGGCTAAACAGAAAATGTTACCCATTACAACAATAAAGTAACTTCATCCCCACTCATTACGTTATTTTTGAAATGTGAGTTTGTTACACTCTTATGACCCAAAGAGGCTAACTTGTTACAGGTAACAATACAACCTGTCTCATTGTTTCCAAATGAATCCACCAAAGGATATTTCACTCAGAATACATTTGGGAAGGGAGAAGACAGGAGAACAGGAAATACTGTCCGATACAGATTCCTGCAACTCAGAATGTATTGTGTCTATTCAGAGTTAATGATGATTATAAATCATATGCTAAATTCAAAGTATTTGTGCTGTTGAACAGTTGGAATTACTCCCATTATTAGGATATTCTCAGATCTAGTTTATTATTTGTTTATTTAAGATAGTATTAAATAAATAGAAATGGTCAAATTCTCTGCATTTTTGTGCCACTTACTGCTCGGAGAACGTTTGGAAATGAAACCAGACCTCTGCTAAAAATAAGATCTGCTTGGCCCATGGTTTGACTGCAAACTCTGGATTAAGTCTTGCATAAGTTTCCGCAAAGTGTGAATGGAAATAGCTACAAGATTTAGAGTTCTCCCAAAATTCCAGCTTCTTCTGCTTCTTATGATTTGAAAAAAATGTCTTGGACTTTGGTATGCTTTTTAAAAAACCAGTGTGGACTAGTTTATCCCTTAAGTTAGCAGACATGCGAAAACCTTTAATGGGTGGTTTATTGCAGACTTTGGAATTATTTCAGTCTCCAGTTGCAAAATTTCTTTTTCTGCCATTTGAGATGGGGTGGCAGAAGGCCTTCATCGGGAGGAGGAAAAGCTTGATAGGTATCACAGAAGGCTTAGAGCTGCAAGATCTAGCTGAAACTGTAGAATAGATTAAACTCAGTGAAGGTGTATTAATCAATTGTATGTTTGGCCTCCCTTCCTGCAAGTTCTGCCCCTATCTTCTCCATTTTATCCTAACTGCATCATAGCTCCCTTAGCTTGACTGGCTACTGGTTCACAGACACAGTTCAAAATAATGGTTATACACTATAGGGCCCATAGGTCCAGGCTAACTGAAATATCATGTCTTGCTGTATGAATATGCCCAAGTCTTAAGATCCTCAGAAAAGGTCTTTCTCTCAGTCCTAATACTATCACAGACCATTTGATATGGACACAACACAGGGTCTTCTTGGTGACTGCTCCCAGGCTGTCGAATTCCCTTCCGCAGGAGGACTAACCTGACCCCCTTCCTTCTTTCCTTTTTCAGCTGATAAAGACCATTTTATTTAAACAGGCATTTGATTAATGGGGAGTGTCCTGTAATGTTAAATCTATTGTACTGTTTTTAAATGATTTTATATATATATATATATATATATATATATATTAAAAAAGTTACTTCTGCCTTAATATGATAGCTTGTTTAATTGAGTTTTAACTTTTTTATCATCCGTTTTTAGCTGATGTCTTGCTATAATTTTTGCTTGAGTCCCAGGTCAGGAAAGAATAAGTTGAACAAACAGAGCTGGCACTACAAACGTGGCATACTTGGGCCACCTCCATAACTCTGGTCCTTAAAGAAGATGGACTGCTGATAGCCCCTTGTAAAATTAATTAATTCACTTCTCCTTCTCCATTTCTGCAAGTCTATTCACGTACCGGTAGGGAATTACATGAAAGAAATTGCTTAAATACAGTCTAGTGCCCATGACAGATTTACATGGTCCAAAATAGACACTAGAAGCGTCTTTTAAATTCTTAACTGTGATTATTCACCACAGAAAAAATCAGTTGAAGGAATTATGATCACCTTGTCAAGAAGCCAGGCGAATACCATATGGCCTATAAATCCAACCCAAGCTACCAACACATTTTACATTTTAAATACAGCAACAAATTTCTTGCAAACCAGCTCCAGACTTTGGGGATAGAATGTTAAGCTTTAAACCACAATCTGTAAGAGAGAATGGTGCCAGGTTTCCTCATGTCCCCAGAGCAGTCAAGGAGCTTCTGCCCAGACATGGTCAGATCCTGCATGTCTGTGTGTCCCTGACTATATAAATCCAAACTCTAACGTCATCCAACTTTGTCTGAGTTGGCCTTGCCTTCCTTACCACCCTGTCCCATAGCCCAAACTATTTTCAGATCTGGCAAAATCCAAATACTACAGCTTGAATGTTACTGTTCTGCTTCCCAATCATACTCATTATATAAGTAAGTCCAGTTGCTCACAAGGCAAGCTTGGGAAAGTCACTTTTGCAGGACTAAAGCTGCAGGAATCAAATGATCCCCCAACCACATAGTGTGACAGATCCAAAATCCATACCCTCCAACATTTCATAGATGAAAACAGGGGCAGCTGTGTGAATTTTAAAGGCGAGTGGCTGAGCAACATGAGTATGTGATCAAAAGGATGTTGTCAAGTACAAATGGTATTAATGAGGAAAAACACATAAAACTTTAGTATTTTAAGCAGAAAAAAATCCTCTGGTTTTATGTACTGAATTTAAGAAAAAGAAAATGCTAAACCAATTAATGTAATATTGTGTGTAGCATGATTGTAAATATAGTACTATGCATTAATGTAAATTTAACAGTCTCTGCTTAGAATTTTCTCAGACTCTTGATCGCAGCATAAGCTCTGTGTTCACATCCACCCTGACTTCTCAACACACATTATATGTCAGATTCATATATATATATATATATATATATATATATATATATACACACCAGCTTCCCTACAAAGTTCATATGCCAGGACAGTTAAAGTGGACTCAGTTTGCACTATTTCTAGCAGTCTGCAAAGGCCCATAGTCACCTTGAGTTAATCACAGTCTCTCCATCTAACTTCACAGGATTGTTATGATAAAAATTGAGTTGGGAATAGGGGGAAATCATGTACAGCCCATATCATTGAGAAAAACATAATTATGGGTAAAGAATCTGATGTATTCCAGTGGCCTTTTATGATGTTACATGGGCTACAATCTTGCAGACATTTACTTGGGAGTAAGCTTAATTGAACTCAATGGGTCTTAAATCTGGGTAGATATGTGTATGATTGCATTGTTCACATAAGTGAACTGCTGCTCTATAAAATAACCTCCCCACACCCACACACACACACAAAGGGTGCATCTACACTGTAGAAATAATGCAGTTTGACACCGCTTTAACTGCCATGGCTCCTTCCAACAGACTCCTGAGATTTGTCGTTTTGTAAGGCACCAGCACTCTTTGGCAGAGAAGGCTAAATAGCTTGTAAAACTACAGGATTCCATAGGATGGAGTTACAGCACTTAAAGTGGTGTCAAACTGCATTACTTCTACAGTGTAGATGCACAGGATACACTCCCTCTCCTACACAAAAATCCACAAACATCCCCACATTTTCTGTTGTTTTTTTCTTCCATACACAGGCTGAAAGATAAACCTTAAGTTCTCCTTGCTTCCTGCTGCTCTATCCTTGCCTCTTCTTTCCTCTTTATTCAGACAGCATCTGCAATAGAAAATAAAGAGCCCACTCCTATTCACTTCTGGTAGGCCTTTCCTCCTCCCCAAGACTGCCTCCCCCACATCTTCTGATTCATTGATGGTTTTCCATATGCAAAACAAGGCAGAAACAAGAGCTCTCTAGTGCCACAACAAACTACAATTCCCACAATTCCATAGCATTGAGCCATGGTAGTTAAAGAGGTGTCAAATTGGATTATTTTTGCAGTACGGATGCAGCCAGAGACATGTAGTGGTTAAGGCTTTTAGAATAGAAGCAGACTCCGTTCACAAATCACTGAGTAACTTTGAGCTGCTCTCCTGCTCCCTTTTATTTTTCTCTGCTCCAAACTACTTTGTAGGGTTGTTGTGAGGGTAAAATGAGGAGAATAGGTGTGTTACTTGACCCCTTGCAAGGAAAGTACAATTAATTAATTCAGATGAGATTATTTGGGTCAGTTTCTAACTTTCCCCCCATTTTACAAGCCATCTAACAGGAATATGGTTCTTCTTATTAGTTTGGATTGTGATGCTTCTCACATCACAAAGACACTGATCATTATGATCCAGTGCTGTTTTTCTTACTGAATCCCTGCTGGGTTCAGCATGCAGAGGTGAAGGTGAAGTATGTTAGAAGGAAATTAGGTAGAATAGGGCACTTTGGACTCTTGAGGAACTTCTCCCTTCCTTTAACCTTTTTTTCTTTTTTTGTCAAAAGGGGTGGAAATGAGTCACTATATAACCAACTTTTATACAAGCAATAAAAACGTCCCTTCTCCCTTCCTATCACCCAACACTCAGTATTTTATAGTCCTGGTTACTGGCTTGTAATGTATATATCAGCATTTCAGACTTGCATTTACGGGTGCTTTTGTGTATTCTAAACAGTGAAACCTGTTAATGATTACAGTGTTTACGGCCCTGGTTAAAGCTGGAAGTCTATAAAACCAAATCACTGATAAGCTCAAGAAGACATGCAGTGGGTGAGTCAATTTGAACTCTTTGACTAACTTCTCTACACAGCTCACGTTAAGTTATAGAACTCATTGATGATTTTAGTGGGTGATGAATTTTTTCTTAAAGGTATAAAGTAGGCAAAATTTACAGAGGGCAAACCTATGGATTGCTGTGTGCTTAACTGCAACCATAGGTAATGGTCTATAAAGCCCTATACAGCTTGGATCCAGGCTATTTGAAGGACTGAATCTCGCTTTAAGAGCCTATTAGAGGCCTATGATCTTTTGAGCAGGCCCATCTTTCTGTCTCAGCATCTTCTTTGGCTTATTTGATGGGAACATCTCAGTGGCTGCTCCTTGACTTTGGAATTCCCTCCCTAAGGAAGCCAGGATAGATCCATCCTTGCTTTCCTTTTGTCAGCCAGTTAAAACCTTTTATGCCATTAAGCTTTTAGAAAATGATGAGCATTTAATGCTGTGTGGTGCTGTTTTTAAGGTTTGCCTTTCAATTAATTTTAATGATTTTAACTTCATAAATTAATTGTTTTAAAATCACTTTTATATTTATACTTTTACTGAAGTTTTTATATAGTTTTTAATCTGCATTTTAAAAAATATGTAGTGAGCTGCCTTGAGATTTATTATAGGTAGAAAGGTAGGATATAAAGGAACAAAGTAAATAATAAAGGGGGTTGTATTTATTTATAAAACTCCATCAGCATGCATTTGAGTTTTACATTACTTTCAAATGGTTTTTTTGTGGGGGTTTTGCGCTGTGTGGCCATGTTCTAGAAGAGTTTATTTGAAAAACCCACAAAAAACTATGGGTGCCAGCCATGAAAGCCTATGACTTCGCATTGTTTCAAATGGTTTCATTTGGTTTCTGATTCTTTAATCATTTAGGTCTCTTTTCAGCAGCCATTTCCATCACTTGGAAGATGAAGTCCTGTGCATGCAACACATAACCTCTCAAGTCTGCTTTGAATTAGCCTAGTTTTTGGTGCATTGGAGAAAGCTGTTGTTACAATGCCAAAGACTAAGTAAAATTCAACTACCAGTCCCTTTCATCACTACTGTACAAGAAATTGGGTCTGGGACACCATCTTAGTGTTTGTGTCAGGTAGCAAAACCACTTGGTCCCCACTACAAAGTGGTCCTTCCACACTATACAATTACAGCACTATGATTCCACTTTAATTGCCACATGGAATCCTGGAATTTGTAGTTTAGAGAGGAGTACTTGGATTTCTGGGCCACAGAGCTCTCTTGTCTTACCAAAATACAGACCTCAGAATTCTGCAGGATATAGCCGTGGCACTTAAGGTGGAATCATAGTGCTATATCTGTGTAGTGTGAAATGGCTTCTAAGGCATCAGAGTTCATGAAAGGACACCACTTAATCCATTATTGTTATATTTTTACTGCTAGCAAAGGGAAGAGGTTCTTGTGGGATTTTGTGCCTTAGGTGCCAAAATAAATTGGCTGGTCTTGACTTAGGGGAAATGAATGTTCTTCTTCAGGCTGTAAAACATCTTGGATGAGCCCAGGGGACAAGACTGAGCTGCTATCTCCAGTCAAAAAAGAAAAAAGGGAAAAAAGGAAGCTCTGTATTTAAATTCCAGCTAGTCTGAAGTAACAGAGGCCTGTCTCTGATGTCTTAACTAGGACATCCATCTGTACAGAGGCATGTTTCCACAGGTGCAGTTGGGTGTCAGCTAATATTTTACATATGTTCATCTAAACAATTGGACAGATCTCTTTTTGTTTCCTCAATACACACTTTGTAAAGGGTCCTGCCACACAACAGGAACTTGTGCAAAAATAACCCAAAATTCTCTGTGTGTGTGTTTCAATCCCCCCCCTTCTCTCTTCAGTACAGAAGACTTACCAGATTACTTCTTGTCATCACATAGATGGCATTTGACTAACAGAAAGATGAGTGTCAGTTTGACACACCAAGAACTTGGGAAAGTTATATTACAGTCCCCAGAATCTCCTTTGCTGTATATTCAACATGGTGTAGCAAAAGCAACAAAGCGATCTGGGGCACCTTAAAGACATTTCTTGTAGTGTAAGCTTCTCTGGGCTGGAGCTTCTGAGATGCCACAGGGCACTCTGTTGTTTGTGTGTTTAACTTAGAGGCCTCAAATGCTTCCAGAGGGTGAGAGTGGATTGCAGGTGTGTGACCCATTGATCTTCTTCTCCGAAGAGAAAAGCAATAGCTGGTTGGGTGGCACTGTCCGTCACTCTGTTTGCCCTGAAATCTCCATGGATATTGTCAGGCTGCAGACAGAAGGGAATCCTGTGGATAAGAGGAAATTGAGGGGGTAAATAGAAAATCCAAAAGGATGAACAAGCAAGCAAGTGGAGGGTGTTTTGTTTTTTAAAACATATCTTGCAAGTTCTCATCTTCAGTTTATGTGAAGCTGGGGAAGGAGTTTTCCTTGCTTCCTTTTGGAGGAAGGGAGACACAGAAATATTTCAAACAGCCTATGAATCCAGACAGCATAGCTAGTAATTATTTAGCTGGCAAAGGGGTGGAGAGGGAGAGAGAAAAATTTCCATTACTCGGAGGAGGGCAGCAGAAGATATCCTATTACTTGTGAAGTACATTCGAGAATGGCTCCCTTTTAAAAACACATGCTAGCAGCTGATGAATCGTGCGTTTAGCTCTCTGCTGTAAGTCTTGCAAGTAGCAATCTAACCTACTTTGTGCTCTCTCCACTTTATGCACCCACTGTTGTTCCAGAAAAACCGCTATTTTAATATTATGTTGTTATTCTAGGCTTGTATTTAGTTCTTTTAAAAGGGGGATTATTTATTGTAACTATTATTGTTGTTATTGTTTTAATGCAGGCTATCTTTTATTTAAATCCAATTTTACTTCATGTAAGTCGCCTTAATTGTCATGGCAGAAAGGCGGGATACAAAAATGAAGTTGTTGTTGTTACTATTGTTATTATTTGCGAGGAGCCCTGGTGGGGCAGTGGTTAAATGCCTGTACTGCAGCCACTCACTCACAAACCATAAGGGTGCAAGTTCAATACCAGCCAGGGGCTCAGGCTTGCATCCTTCCGAGGTCACTAAAATGA
The DNA here is from genome assembly GCA_026167975.1 of Phrynosoma blainvillii. Classification (NCBI taxonomy): domain Eukaryota; kingdom Metazoa; phylum Chordata; class Lepidosauria; order Squamata; family Phrynosomatidae; genus Phrynosoma; species Phrynosoma blainvillii. The sequence continues at coordinate 54,311,834 of JANUYF010000002.1, read as the reverse complement.
GTACTCAGCTTGTTGGGGGCAATTAGCTTACAGCTGTAAACAGTTTAGAGACTGCATAGTTTGGTATGAAGCAATATATAAATGAAGGTACTATTGCTATTGCTAGCATGCAGAACCTCAGATCTTGGGACGAAATCCAGACTTCATGAAGTCCCAGTCTATCTCTCTGGGCTTCTCCAGATGGCCACATACCCTTCCTCTTTATATCATTGTCCCCCACCTGCACTGTAAGAGGGTGAAATGTTTTTCCAAAGCAAGAGATTTAGTGAAAATGTGTTTGTCTTTAAGATGTAGACATTATATAATATATAAAGTTATATTACAGTCCCCATAACATGTAGATGAGCATAACCTCTCATTAACAAATGAGCAAGGGGGACATTCTGAGGGTCTCTGTTGGTTGGTGATCTACAAACATAGTCATGGAGACCTTATGTGCACTAATAAGTTAGTGTTCACAAGGTTCGATCCCTCTCTGTGGCACACAGTCCTGACAAATACAAGTGGGAAGGTATCTTAAGAGTATATCCATACTATACATTTATAGATACCACATTGACTACCAAGACATCACCCTAAGGAATCCTGGGATTTATAGTTTGTTGAGATGCTTAGAATTCTAGGACCTGTCGAAGAAGAGAACTAGAGCTCTGATAAAGAAAATGCTTAAGTACTTCCCCAAATCTCAAATCCCAGCATTTCATACAGAGGCATGGCAGTTAAAAGTACAGTAGTATTAAACTGCTGTATCTGGGGTAGCACAGATTATCTTGTAGACTTTCTGGACTTGAGCCAGCTGTGAAAATCCTGAATGCTATGTTTTCAAGCTTTCTGTTCTTCAGCTGCACTAAAGTAGTTGAGTGGAAGGAAGCCATCTGATCCTTTTTTGCTCTGGCCCTGTTTTGTGAAGAGTATGTGGGTTTTGGGTTTTTTTAAACAAAACTGAATAGTAGTATCCCCTCCCCTCAATTATGTATTTTATTTGATTTCATTCATGTCAACGAATCACTTCAGAGATGTTTTTATGCCAATGTAAATGTTAAAGCGATGTTAATGTTTTCACAGTGAATTATTCTTCCTGCAGAAGGAAAAAGGAGCTGGTTTAGTCAGCAAGCTCTGGATAGAGCTGAACGTATACCAGATGTGATTTATAGAGTTTAGCGGTGCAAGCAACATAAATCATGCACTGCACACAGGTAAAGCAAGCACCATGCTCCCTGAGTTCAGATCATAAAACATTTTAATGTTTCTGTCAGGGACCTTAATGCTCATCTCCAGACTGCAGAAACGGCATGGAATCTCCAAATAGCAACGAAAAGGAAGGATGAGGAAATTAACCTAACATAAACTACATTAAAAGCATATTTATGATCTACTATGACCTTTCAAAAAGAAAATAAATCTACAGCCAAGGTCCTACCTTTTTTCTTTTTTGCCACAATAGGGAATCATTCTTACAGCAGCTAACAATGGTTATGGGTTAGTCCCACAGCCCTCCCCAAGCTAGCACCTTCCAGATGTGTGGGATTTCAACTCCCACTATCATTCCAATAGAGGTAGGGGATGACAGGAATTGTAGTTCACCACATCTTGACCACTTTGGATTGGGGTAATCATCATAGCCAAGTATGTTATGGGTGCCTGACTTCTCAAAGCACTTCTTAATTCTAGCTCAATGTCCTTTCCTGGCTAAAGATGAGATTTCAAAGTTGAAGGCTTTTTTCCATAAGGGTGTAAGTTTTCAATTAAGGACAATGGCCAAGATCGAAAGAACCACGTTCTTGTTTATGCTGGATTACATTTGTCAAACAGTGGCTTCCTCTCCTATACATTGCACAGCTTAAAGCTTTTTAAAAAATAAAAACCAAGGGACATCTTTAAAGGCTGTTTGTAATGTGCCATTAACATGTTTTTGAACAGAAGATAAACAGCTCCATCTTACATATGCTTACCCAGAAGCAAGCACAGACCCTGAAACTGTTTTTAATCTGGGGGACCTCAAGACCTACCAGCAAGTCCTTATAATTTTTCCTACTTCCCTGTGTTTTTGTACGAAACTGTTTAGAAACAGAATATAGTTCATTACAATAAAACATGATGGATGTATCAAATGACACAGTTAATAGTGGAACTACCATGAAAGAAAGCAACAATGAAATAATAACATAATAACATAATGTAATGAGTGTGGCATAGTGGTTTGAGACTTGGACTATGACTCTAGAGACCAGGGTTCTATTCCCAGCTCAGCCATGAAACCCACTGGGTGACCTTGGGCAAGTCACATGCTCTCAGCCTCAGGAGAAGGCAATGGCAAACCTCCTCTGAATAAATCTTGTCAATGAAACCCCATAATAGGTTCATCTTAGGATCACCATAAGTCAGAAACAACTTAAAGGCACACAACAAGAAAAACAACATGCCAGTAAAAGGGAAAAACATATAAGGTTCTCTTGGTAAAGCAAAAGTGGCTATAAAGGCTCTTAACATACTCTCTCCTCTCGCACACTATGTAATGGCCAAAGCTGTGGAAATATGCAGGACTCAAGTATCCAGGACTCAAGATAAATCTCTCAAAAGAAAATACTAGCCATGTATCATGGACCAAACCTGAGGAGTAGAGAATCTCCTGATGAGTCTCACTATCTCATAATTTCTCCTCTCTGTTTGTCTTCATTTCTGTTGTCCCCCAGGGATTGTCACATCAAAACTTTTTTCTCAACCACAATTATGTCTGGAGTATTATGTTCTAACTATTTATCAATTTGAATTTTAACTTGTTTACTTCACCATTTTGGACAATATTTTTAAGGTTATGTTTCCACCCATTCTTTACAGATGGAGTGGAGTATTTTGCATAGATTTCAATATACCTTTGTGGCCCCTTTGTCATGGAATTTTATATATTTAATCCACATGATCTTGCTACATGATTTAATAAGGTGCTCTCACAATGACACTACCTTTCCATGGTGATGGGATTATGTGAGGCAGGAGGCTGTGCTGATTATACCATGACTACTGGTAATGGCTTCCAAGTGAGACAGACTTTTGCTAGAAGTGCCACACTAAATGTACCAAAAATAAAAAAATATAATGTAAAAGACAAAAAGAAAATCTCACATGGATCAGTCTCACATGGTCAGAGTCAATAAGGACCATATCTGATGTTGGAATTCATAGGCATCAGGTGAAAATTAGCTGTAGGACTCAGTATCACAAAAGACCAGGGCATAATACATGCATAATAGCCTCTGGGGGGGAAAGATCCTTTTTTACAAAATTTTTGGGGCCACCGATCCCACACTTTTCTTCCCTGCCTTCTGTCTAGCTAACAGGTTTTTAGCAGCAGGGATGGTGAAGGAGGGCCTGAGAAACACTTACTGTCGATATCAAGTTGCAGCAACATGTCTACAGTAAACCATGCAATAAACAAAGCTAGGAAAGAGTATAATTCTAGTCCATCTGATTCTGCTACAGCCTTATGTTCCTGCCTTAGCACAGGCAAGGCAATTGACAGCTACCTCCAGAATCTTTTAGTGAACATGCATGACAGCAAAACAGAGAGAAGAAGGGGGAGCAGATAAGCTTGCTTCTCCAGCTACGCTCACACACATATGTTAAAAAAGCATAAATCTGTAAGTTTGCCCTTTAAAATGGAAATTGGAACAAAACTGGTAGTTGGTGAAAGAAAAAGCCATGCCATGATGCATTTTGGAAGAAAACTTTAAAGTGTCCATCAGTCAGGAGTGCTTTGATTGTGTATTCCTGCATGACAGGTGGTTAGACTGCATGGCCCTTGTGATCTCGCCATATTCTAATTCTATGGTTACTAGAAGGTTCAAAATGTTTTTCTTTACTTGTGCAAGGCTTACCTGATTTGGTTGGTTCACATGTTCATATTGTTACTTTAGAATTAAAAAATTGCTGAAATATGTTGAGCTCTCTTTTTTTATGGTGCACATTTTTTTCCATGTTATCTCTGTCTCTGTTATCAAATTTTCTTTTTAAAATCTAGTGCTTGAGGATACATTTTTAATTGACATATACCTGTACTGTGAAGCTACTCAAGGGCCAACCACAATGGAGAGTAGCAGAAAAATAGATTAATAAGAGAATGCTGTTCTAAAGCAAATCCATCAGTCTGAGTTCACCAAAAGTGAATGTATACCATCTGGAAAGACGTGTTCCCAGACAGAGTAGCAGTTATGTGACCAAAGATGATATATTACTTGAAATAATGTTTTTCCCCTGATGCTATTGTTAGTTATTACTGTTTTGACAGGATTCTGCATTAGAAGACATTTGTGTATTCTGTAACTATGTCTCCTGCTGTTACCTTCTCCAAACCCACCATGTAAGCAACACACACACCTGCAATATGGCCATTTTTGTCTTGTCAGAGAGTGAGGGAATCACCAGGAAGACATCCAGCTATTTTCTGCAGCTGGACAAGCTGCAACGGGCATCCACATAGGCCTCCCGCGCAGGGGTAGGCAAACTGTCCCCTTTAAGGGCCAAGGGACTTCAGCTCCCAGAAGCCTCAGCCATGCTGCCCAATAGTCTGGGATGTTGGGCAATAGTCTGGGATTCTGGGAGCTGAAGTCCCTCAGCCCTTAAAGGGGACAGTTTGCCTACCCTTGGAAGGAGATCCTTACAGATGACATCCTTGCAGCACATCTCACTTTAGGAAAGTGATTGGAGATGTTTTTGCTGAGCCCCTTACTCTCCAACAACACAGAAATGGCAGTGGGGAGGGCTGTATTGCTAATAAGTGTGTTTGAAGAGATTTTGGTCATTGCGTGGTCAGAACAGAATTCTAATCTTAACAGTGACCAAAAAAGTGAGTTGTGAAAGCATAAGTCTTTCTAACCACAATTGACTGACAGGATGTCAGACTTTATTTCTCAGAAGGCTGAAGACTTGTAGTTACATTTATATTCTGCCATTCTTCCAATGAGCTTAAGGTAACACACATGGCTCTCCTCCTCCTTCCTTTATTCTCACAATAACCTGGCTGAGAAGCTGAGAGAATGTGACTGGCTCATAATCACATTCTCTCTATTAATCATAATAGCAACTTTCATGGCCCAGGAAGAACTAGACCCTATCTGATGTCCCATAATCATTACACTAGAAATAGGTGCAAGACCATAGGTGGGGTTACTCTTTTAATTCAGACTGAACAGTTTTTTAGTTGAAATAGCCTGCAGTTCAGTCTATTGCTAAAGGCACAGAAACACATGTACGTATATGTGCCTTCAAGTTACCTGTTGATGATCCCTTGAATTTCATAGGGTTTTCTTAGGCAGGGAATACTCAGAGGTGCTTTGCCTTCCTCTGAAATAATAGCCCACAACACCTGGTATTCCCTGGTGGTCTCCCATCAGGTACTAACCATGGCTGACCTTGCTTAGCTTCCAAGATCAGAAAGGATCGAGTACCTTCAGAATATTTAGGCTTCACAAGAGCAGGGGCAAATAAAAAATATTGGTAACCCTATTACTTTGCCCAGATATGAGACCACAGGAGAAGGAGAAGGACTAAAGAGCATGTGTGGCTCTTGAAAGATGCTCAGTAGGTGGATTGGCAATAGTTTTTTTGTTTTTCCAGAACTGATTCATTCAGTATTTCTGTTTCTTGACATATCACTGAAGAGTCCAGACAAGAAAAGTGACTTTTAAAAATTGTAAAACAAATTTTAAAAATTGAAACATTCAACATAGAACATTCACCAGCAGAGTGTCTGGGTTAAAGGTTTTGCACTGATGAACTGGTTTTTGGAAAGGGTGTTATGTTTACCTTTTTCCATACATGTTACTTAGGCCAGTTACCTGGATTACTCCATGAACAAGAGCTGACGATCTAGGATCCTGTTGATGGTTCTGTGTAGGAATCTCTAGATCTTGGTAAGGTATTCACACTTGGGACGTTATCACACGTGGGCCACAAACCGACAATAAACTGGAAATGACAAATCCCAAAAATAAACCGAAAATAAACCTTGATTCCGCAAATGGCTTTCACACGTAATTACCTTAATTGCGCAATTAAAGTAAGCTCCCGCTGAAACCGCATTTAACATTCACACACAAGTGAGAAAATCCCGTACATGTACTAGAAATGATCTTCTAGCACATGCGCACTATGCTTGCCGCAGCTGTCACTCACCGCGGCTGTCACTTACCGTGGCTGTCACCCCTTCCCCAGGTCGTCCTCAGAGCAGCCGGCCCTCCGCACGGCTGGCACTCCGAGGAGGACCTCCTCACACATGCTGTGGCAGAAGAGTCGCCGAAGGTGTGCTGCAGCCTTTTGCGGTGCACCTTCAGCGACTTGTGAAAGGAGCGCCAATTTAGTGCTCCTTTCAGGGGCAGTGAAGCTGTGCCGCAGTGCCAAGGTGTGGGGATACCTCGGCCCCACAGCGCAGCTTCCCGGGGCGTCCCACGTCCGCCCGTCCTTCAAGCCGCCGAAGGTGCGCTGCAAAAGGCTGCGGTGCACCTTCGCCGACTCCTCCGCCGCAGCGTGTGCAAATGCTGCGGCAGGAGGTCCTCCTCAGAGCACTGGAGTGCCAGCCGTGTGGAGGGCCGGCTGCTCCGAGGACGACTTGGGGAAGGGGTTGGGGCGTCGATCATGCGGCTGCCCTTCCCCTTCCCTGCCCCCAAGACGGCTCAATTAGCCGTCTGCTGAGGGGGAAGGAGACGCTTACGCTGCCTCAAGGACCCCGCGGAACCATGGGAAAATTCAGGGAAATGCTTCCAAATGCGCATTTGGCTATCACATTACTGTAAATGCAAATTTACCTTAATTGTGCATTTGCATTTCCTCCAAACAACCGAATTTCAAAAGATCTCGGATAGCACCAGTTTCTGTCCACTTTCTGTCCACTTTCTGTGCGACGTCATGTGAAAACACGGGGCACTAATCCAGTTTCTGTTTGGGTTTTGTGTGGATTAACCAGCAGATTTGCCCCCTTGTGATAACGTCCATAGGCACTTAGGTAGTCCCAACTGAAAAGAAAATCAGCAAATATGAAAAGTGGAAATACGGGTAGTTCCTAATTAATGCAGTGGCTCAAGTGGTTAAGATACTAACTCTGTTGATTGCAAGATTGGCAGGTTGGCCGTTCGAGGCCCAGGTACTGCATGATGGAGTGAGTTCCCATCACTAATGCCAGCTTCTGCCAACCTAGCAGTTCGAAAGCAAGCAAATGCAAGTAGATAAATAGGTACTACTTCGGTGGGAAGGTAAACAGAATTCTATGTCCACATGGTCACAGAGTAGTCTCTGACAATGCTGGCTCTTCGGCTTAGTAACGGAGATGAGTATCACCCCCTACGATCGGATACAACTTGACAGCCTTGTCAATGGGGAATACCTTTACCTTTTTAATTTGCAAACATAGCACATTCCCCCTATATAGCCTATACATTATATCAGGGGTAGGCAACCTTTTTGAGCCGGGGGCCGGGTTGCTGTCCCTCAGACAATTGGGGGGCCGAAGCACCATAAATAAATAAATAAATAAATAAATATTACAAAGTATGCATGCACACTCTCTCAGCCCCAGAAAAGCCATGGCAAACAAAACCCCTGTGGAGATTTTGCCAAGAAAATAACAAGTAATAACAACAATAATAACAATAACAATAAAACAAGTAATAACAACAATAATCAATATTATCATGGCCGGCGGCGGCGGCGGCAGAACCTGCCTGGGGCCGCTCCAAAGGCCTCGGGGGGGGGGGGGCGCATCCGGCCCCCGGGCCTTAGGTTGCCTACCCCTGCATTATATCATTGTAATCATCATCAGCAGCAGCATCATTTTTATTTTTGTATCCTGCCTTGAAATGCCTACAGTTTTCTACACTCAGGGTGAGGTAATATCTTTACTGCGCCACTAACTTATCCCAAAAGAAGTGAATGTCTGAATTCTTCAGAACTCTTTGTTTTCAAGATGCTCTATACAGATTTTAAAATATAACACAGAAGGTGATCCATACATGCTGACCACAGTCCAACTGACATGATGGGTCTGTCTATGAATCCGTTCCCAATTTGTCCAAATGTGTGACTCCATAGAACTAAATTATTATATGTAAGGCAGTAAACCCAGTATTCATATCTGTTATGAGCAGATCCATGAAATTAGTCATGCATCAGAGATACTTCATTGGATTTGAATTCCCTAAAGCTGGGCCTGGGCAATGTTCTATCTGCTACTTCCACATTGATTTCTCTACTTTGTCCAGAGAAATCCTTTTATTCCAGTACAGTTTATCCTTCTAAACTCAGAAGAATAAACTATCCCAAATGAAAAGGATAATTACCAAGCAATTCTATCTGAGGCTGGGGATGGAGCCACAAAATATATAGCCCGTGTCAACTTATGGGTTTCTTGTGGGGATGTCATTTCCCTTAGAGTTATATCTAGTTTCATCTGACAAGCCAACAGATTCAAGGGGAAGTGTGCCTCTTTAAATGTTGAGATTTGGCATCACATGTAGATAATGCCTTATCCATAAAATGGAGAGTAGGAAAGTAGGATGCCTTATCCTAATTTCTCAGTTGCTTAGCCATGGGGAGTTCAAAGCAGCCTTTGAAGGTTTGGTTTCTTTTGAAGGAGACAGCACTAGAGTCCTCCTGAAAACCTATTAGTTTACAGATTTACACACCAAGACCTGTAAACTAAGGAGACAGTGGGCAACATGACTTCCCCTTGTCACATTGCAGAATCAGTATTTGACTCATGCCCAACTAAGATACTTCTCTTCACCAATTAAAGATTACTTTAAAAGGAGATCAGACAAATTCATGGAGGATAAGACTATCAATGGAACATTAGTCATGCCGGCAGGGCCTGTCACCTCACATACCAGAGGCATTGCTATAAACCAGGAATGGAGAACATGTCACCTACCAGATGTTGGTGGACCACAATTCTAATCAGCCCTACCTAGCAGAGGCAAGGGAAAGAGATGATGGGAGATGTCGTTCAACAACATTCTGAGGGCTACATGTCCCTCATGACCAGTCTGTATTTAGGCTGTGGAAATTTTTCAAGTTTTAAAATTTAATTTTTAAATAATAATAATAATAATAATAATAATAATAATAATAATCCCACCCCTCTGCAGATGCAATCGGGGTGGCTTACAACAATAAAACACCATAAATATACAATCCCAAACCCCAGCCATCCATTAAAATAGTATTAAACAACAGAGAATTAAAACAGCAACAAAACAATAAACAGTTAGACAACCTACAACAAATGTGGCAACGAGTAGGAGAAAGGATGGACTAGCTTTAATTTTTGGACTCCAGCTCCCAGAATTTCCTAGCCAGCATGCTAAGCGGAGTCCGAAAGGTTTCCCAATATGCTGTCTGGGGGATTCTGGGAAACAAAGTCCTGAAAAGTCCCATCTCTATGAGCTTTAAATATCTTCCCTCCATGGCAGACCTGCACAACATACAGCCCGGGGGGCACATGCAGCCTGCCAAAGGATTTTGGGCAGCCCACAAAGATGTGGAACAGCTTCAAGACTCTTCTACTGTACAGCCTTCTCCTGACGTGAGGGCAATGTGGAGGAGGAGGAGGAAGAAGGGTAGACACTCACCTACAAGCTCCTCTGCTGCTTGGCATTCTCTTGAGGAGAAGATTGGGTGGAGGAGAAGGATGGGCAAACACTCATCCCTCAATGCTCCTCCACCATCAAGGAGAAGGCAAGGCGGCAGAGGAGGAGGACAGACAAACACTTGCCCTGCAAAGCTTCTCCACTATCTGGCTTTGTCCTGAAGAAAAGGCCTGGTGGTGGTGGTGGAGGAAGACAGGCAAAACCTCACCCTGCAAGTCTCCATCGCTCCTTGGCTTTCTCCCAAGAAGGTTGGGTGGAGGAGGAGGACAGGCAAACGCTCCCTCTGCAAGGCTCCCCCTCCACCTGACATTCTCCTGAGGACAGTGGAGGAAGAAGAGGGGCCCACATGGCTCCTCAATTGCTCGGACTTCTCCCGAGGAGAGGTGCAGATGGAGGAAGAGAAGGACAGGCAAGACTCCTCCACTTCTCATATTTCTCCTCAGGAGAGGGCCAGGCAGAGGAGGAGGAGGACAGAATTAATATTAATTAATTAATATTTAATTAAAACCTATCTGCAGCGTGAAGAAGTTTAGCCTATTTAATTTTGGCCCCTTCCTACTGCCAAGTTGTGCAGGTCTGCTCCATGGGAACCAATGATGAGGTGGCTATACTAGACCACTCTTTGTTCTCGTCTTTGATTTCTCTTTGAATGTGTTCAGTGGATGGAAGCTTGCTCTTTTAGGAATGTTTTCCTATTCTTCAGATTAAGAATTGGGATCCAGCCACAGCTGCCTGAATCTATTATTTGGCCATACTAGCATGACTTCCTTCATTCTCATTATATCTTGAAACATCCAAATGACCTTTAGATGGAGGGAAGGTTTTCTTTTCCCTCCACTGTCTTTGACTTGCCATATGTGAGATGATTATGCCCACAGGAATTCCCTCCAGAGTGCCTAAGCACAAAAGAAAAACATACCACCAACCCTTCCTCTAGAGCAGTACAAACATTTCCTTAAACCTTCATGTCTCAAGGGGGAAATTGACAGAGTAAACTTTTCACCCAGAAAGCCCAGTTTCAGCAGCCCTGGGGTTGGATCTGCCACCTCCCTTCCTACTTTCTTACATCATTGATTTATCTACAGTTTTGCCAATAAAAGCAACCACATTCTCTGAGTCCAGTTTTATTGCATTGGAATGGAGGCCAGAGTCAATGACTCCATTGTATGTTTTACTAATGGAAAAAGAGGTGGGGAAGCCAACAACGGTTCAGCTCTTGTACATCTTCTATTGTCTGTTTGAACATCTTCCCACAAAGGAGTACAAACACAGTCAGGAGGCCCCAGTTGTTGGGTGGAGACCCTTATGCAGCCTGTAGGCCCAAATTCTAATTTAGGAAGGATAACAGGGACCACATTCTAGCAATGTGTAGGGCTAAGTGGATGTAGCATGACCAAAGTGAGATACAAATCAAAACAAAACAAAAAACTGGAAAGCACACATTCACATTTGAAAAATGAAAGGAGACTGTCTCACATGCTATATGATGGTTAAAAAGTGGGGTTCTATAGAGAGTGCAAACTGCAACTCCACAAAATTTCTGGGAATTGAATAGCCCCTGAAGAAGGCCAATTGGTGATAAGGCTGAAACGCACTGGGCTTTTTAAGCAATAAAAGCTTTTTACTATTGTATGCATGTGGGACTTAAATCTCCTTCTATTCTTCCAAGGTAATGTGTACACAAAACTTGGGAAGTATATTTTTAAAGTAATAGGCAATGCAATCCTAACTGAAAATGTGCCAACTGTAATAATAATAATAATAATAATAATAATAATAATTTATATCCCGCCCCTCTGCCAAGCAATCGGGGCGACGTACAACATTCAAAACATCAAAACAACTAAAATCAATTCAAATCCCATCCCTCATTCCCACCCCCAAAACCAAATCAAACAAAACAAATTAAAAGACAATTAAAATTAGCTTAACTCACAATGCACATCTATACAATAAACAATAAAATAAACTCACAAGCTTAACTCACAATGCACATCTATACAATAAAATAAATTCTTCTGCTCACTAATCTTAGAGATCTGCCAACTGAAGGGTAAAACTGCTTTGCTGGCTAAGATCTCCTAACAAAACAGCCTTGCAGAAAGGGATGAAGAAGGGAAAGGGATCCTGGAACTGGGGTTCAGCACTGTAGGCAGGTTGTTATTAATTTTGCCTGCTTGCAGTGGAGCAAATGACCTTCCCTGTTCATTACAACTGAAACACCCTTAAATATGAAAACTCTTACAGCCCTTATTATTCCAGGGGTGGGCATTCAGTGACAATTGATGGCTTAATATTTTTTATTGCTTCATACTACACTTTTGCTTGATAATTCCTACGGAGGCTCTACAATATAGGAATCTCTTAATGATACACATTTTCTAGATCATTTAAGGACCCCTCTTTACCTAATCTTGGGCTGTTAAACTGGCAGAAAGTTAGACCAAGGTGAGGATAGTTCTAAGTGATTTCCAAAAATCCCTAAATTGAGAAGGGTCTGGATTCAGCACAGCTTCAAGTAGCTTCAGATCGGTTTAGCTGGCCCTTGGCCATCTGGCTAGTTCAGATTGTGCTGTAACTGTAATTCATGTTGTAATTGTAACTTGGTTGGCCTGTAATTTTGGTTGACTGAAGAATCAGTCAAAGTAGTAAATTTCTGTCATTGTTACCATTTTTAAAACTGACCATTTACTTCCTTGTTTAACAAAATAACTACATTAGTTACCTTTAGTTACCTCTAAAACAATACTTCTCAGTGTCTTCAGCAGCACAAGCCACAGCATATGCCAGCACTTGAACCATGTAATATTCCTTTTCTATCATTTACCAAACCCACACTGTCATAACTGTACCAAGAACTAATAGGTTAAAGATATGTCACAGAGTGATTTGTGATTCTAACATATTGTAGTTATATACCTTATCTGTAAGAAGAAATAATGGGCAAAAAGGAGGAACAAGGAATGGAACATATCTACTCAATATGTACTATTAATGGAATACATTAATTTTGATTTTATAATAAGTTACACTATTTATTTATTTTTAAAGTTACTTTCCATGTTCTGTCCAAAGCTGATGAAAACTAGCACTTTTCAGAAAGTGTTCAAAAGGGTCAAGATTACCAATTTGAAACAAGTTTTATTTGGTAAGTTTGAATTTCAAAGTGGTATTTAAAAGCTATCTCTAGAAAACAACTTTTTTTGTTTACAAAGGAATCTGGATTTTGTAATAAGCTGTTTTCATCCTGTCCAAGATCTATGAAACATCTAAAACCTCCTCTGTTCTTAGTCAATAGTTACACAGTGGAAATTTCTCAAGTTAAGCAATAAATTGTTCATTTTAGTAAACAACCTGTCTACCTATATGAAAAACACTCTGTATCTGGTTTGCCATTCTTCAAGAGGAAATGCTGGACTTTCTCTCTTTTTATCAGCAGTCCAGTTGAGATCAAAACAGTTGCTTTCAGGCTCTAATCCTATACCATTTACCTATATATAAGCATTGCTGAAATCATGGCACTTACTTTTGAGCAGACATGTATAGGGCTGCACTGTAATTTATCAGAAAGTAGAACCCAAACCTAATAAGAATCTACACACTCAGAAAACAAGATCAAATATTGGTCCATCTTCTAGAGCATCTGTGTGCAATATTTTTAGTTTCCTTGATCCAGGGATCTTCTTCAAACAACCATGTGTACTGCCACTAAAGTGTGGTCCCTTCCTATCTCAGGGACTGAAGCCTCCTGGTGTGCAGTAATGGGCTGAAATCACACTTTTCTCAGCAACACTCATATTTCTTTATAATTATTATTATTTGCAGTCACCCTTTCACAATGTGGTAGTCTACAAGTGTGTTTAGACTACATATCCCATAATCCTCACCTTGTCCCATCAGTGCTCACTATAATGGATGGGGTAGCCATATGTGAAGCCAAGGTTTCATGGAGAGGAAGCCAGCTACATGTAATTTTCTATAGAACAATAGAACCATCCCAGTACAGACAGCATGAGCAATAGGTGGCTAGGATGACAGGAAGGGGAGACTGGCACATCTGAGGGATGCCAAGTTGAGAAAGACTGCCCATGATTCACTTGCAGGGTATTAATGGACATATATTCTGAACCAGACTTATATTAAAGTCTAATTCAAGACCTAAACTCACCTCTAATAAAGACATACAGTCCTGAATTCTCTGACTTATCTCAAGTACTCTCTGAATCAACTGTTGAATGGTAAACCAATGTTTATGTCAATCGCATAGATCCAATGAATCTAGTTGGGACAAGCAACTGAATTTAGGCCCTAGTGTTTAGTTAGATTACAAGGAATGAAAGAAGAGAGGGTTAAAAACAACATCGGAGTAAAGCTCTTGAAGCCTGACAGTCACGCTTATCTGCATAAATGGTAATACTACAAATTCTCACAGAGAACCATTGTGAACATTAAGGGGTAGAACACTGAACTTGGGCCAAGAAGATCTTGGTTCCAGTTCCCGCTCAGTCATGAAGTTCACTAGGTGACTGAGCCATGCACGATCCCTCAGCCTAATCTACCTTACAGGGTCACTGGAAGGCAACATGCCCTTCCACACCACCCACCCATCCACCCACCATTGTCCACCTCCAAGATGTGTTGTGCAGTCTGAGCTCAAGTAAGAAAGGCAGGATAAAGAGTGATGAAGAAAGATCTGTTTCCCTCCTTAAAACCAACAACAACAATTTACTACATTTCCAGGAAGGCAGCGGAGGACGTTTGGAGGACAGGAGGGCCTGGCCTGGAGACATCCCTCCCCCCCTCCGACTGGTGCTTACCAGCGGCACCTGAGCCCAAGGCTGCAGAGGACTCAGGCAGGGCATAAAAACCCTGCCCAGGCACCATCTCCTCAGCAGGAAGGCAGCGGAGGACGTTTGGAGGACAGGAGGGCCTGGCCTGGAGACATCCCTCCCTCCTCCCACTGGTGCTTACCAGCGGCACCTGAGCCCAAGGCTGCAGAGGACTCAGGCAGGGCATAAAAACCCTGCCCAGGCACCATCTCCTCAGCAGGAAGGCAGCGGAGGACGTTTGGAGGACAGGAGGGCCTGGCCTGGAGACATCCCTCCCCCCTCCCACTGGTGCTTACCAGCGGCACCTGAGCCCAAGGCTGCAGAGGACTCAGGCAGGGCATAAAAACCCTGCCCAGGCACCATCTCCTCAGCAGGAAGGCAGCGGAGGACGTTTGGAGGACAGGAGGGCCTGGCCTGGAGACATCCCTCTCCCCTCCCACTGGTGCTTACCAGCGGCACCTGAGCCCAAGGCTGCAGAGGACTCAGGCAGGGCATAAAAACCCTGCCCAGGCACCATCTCCTCAGCAGGAAGGCAGCGGAGGACGTTTGGAGGACAGGAGGGCCTGGCCTGGAGACATCCCTCCCTCCTCCCACTGGTGCTTACCAGCGGCACCTGAGCCCAAGGCTGCAGAGGACTCAGGCAGGGCATAAAAACCCTGCCCAGGCACCATCTCCTCAGCAGGAAGGCAGCGGAGGACGTTTGGAGGACAGGAGGGCCTGGCCTGGAGACATCCCTCCCTCCTCCCACTGGTGCTTACCAGCGGCACCTGAGCCCAAGGCTGCAGAGGACTCAGGCAGGGCATAAAAACCCTGCCCAGGCACCATCTCCTCAGCAGGAAGGCAGCGGAGGACGTTTGGAGGACAGGAGGGCCTGGCCTGGAGACATCCCTCCCTCCTCCCACTGGTGCTTACCAGCGGCACCTGAGCCCAAGGCTGCAGAGGACTCAGGCAGGGCATAAAAACCCTGCCTAGGCACCATCTCCTCAGTGGGGAAGTGGGCGGTGCTCAGCAGGCCCAAGTCTATTTCCCCAACACAGCAGCATCCTTGGCTCTGGATTAGGGTGCACATCCTGTTCTTCCCCCTGTATTTCCCTCAGAGTATAATTTTAAGGGGAAATTGGAGGTCTGATTGTATTATTGTAAGACCTAGGAGGTTGTGGGTTGGATAAATAGGATTATACCATCAGCCATAAAGTTCCTTGTCATCTGAGATGGGGTTAAAGGACTCGGTTTATCCTACGTCCCAATTACCCCATCTTGTCAGTGGCTTTAAATCCTATCACCGCACCTGAGGCCGGGAATGGGACGGGGGCGGCTATTGGAGTTGTGTTGGGGAATGGGAGGTATGGTTGTAACAGAGGGAACAGATGTTACAAAAGAAGACGGGATTGCTGTTTGAAAGCTATCCCGCCTTCAGTTCCCCCTGTTTCCTAGAATGGCTTGGAGAGCAGACCAACCATTCCACAGAACCTCACCTTGCTCCTCTGCAATGCCAGGTCGGTGAAAAATAAGACCCATATCATCCAGGACCTCCTCCTGGATGAGGATGCCGACCTGGCTTGCTTCACAGAGACCTGGCTGGGGGAGGATAGTGCTGCTATATGGGCGCAGGCCCTCCCAGCCGGGTACTCTGTCAGTGAGCAGGTGAGGGGAAGTGGGCGGGGGGGCGGAGTGGCTCTGGTTCATAAGAACACCTTGACCTTGACCAGGATACCTGTCCGGAACACAGTCCACTTCGAGTGTATGTACCTAAGCCTGAGGACCAGGGATAGTTTGGGGATTTTGCTAGTCTACCGACCACCCCGTTGTCTAGCAGACTCCCTGACCGAGCTGACGCAGCTGGTCTCTGAGCTGGTGTTGGAGACCCCCAGACTTTTAGTTTTGGGGGACTTCAACATTCCGCTCGAGACCAGTTTAAAAGGTGCGGCTCGGGAGTTCATGGAGACCATGACAAACATGGGCCTATCCCAATTGGTCAACGGGCCCACGCATTGTGCGGGTCATACACTTGATGCGGTCTTCAGTACCGAACAGGCATATCCGTGGGCGGAGGTGGTAAGCACCTCCGCATTGTCATGGACGGATCATTTCCTGGTCAAGACGGAACTCAGGGCCAATTTCTGCTCCTCCGGGGGTGGTGGACCCATTCGAATGGTCCGCCCTCGAAGGCTGATGGAGCCAATTGGATTCCAGAAAGCCTTAGAGGGTTTAATGGTTGGGAATGCCAGGGATCCTGTCGATGCTCTGGTAAATACCTGGAACACCGATCTCACCAGGGCTATCGACACGATCGCTCCCAAGCGCCCTTGCCATCCCGCTTCTAATCGGAGGCTTTGGTATACACCAGAGCTGAGGAGGATGAAGCGGTTTGGACAACGGCTAGAGCGCAGGTGGCGGAAGACTCGTCTCTTATCTGATAGAACTCGCCATAGGAACTTTCTTCGTTCCTATCGGGAGGCAATATGTGCAGCGAAGAGAGCTTTCTCCTCTGCACGTATTGCGTCTGCAGAGTCCCGTCCAGCAGAGCTGTTTAGGGTGGTGAGGGAGATGACGCAGGTGTCCCCTGCGCCAAATCCCTTGCTTAACCCGACGACGGCCTGCTGTGACGCATTTAACAACTTCTTTGCAGACAAAATCTCTCAGATAAGAGCCGACTTAGATGCCACCATTGAAACAGAGTCGATAGGCGAGGCGTCCAGTGACTCCGCTGATGTAGTTCTACTGGATCAGTGGCAATCTGTGAGTACCGAGGACGTGGACAAGCTGCTTGGTAAGGTGAGGAAGACGACTTGCCCTCTCGACCCTTGCCCATCATGGCTGGCCATCCAGGGGGGGGATGCATTGATGAGATTCCTCACGGATATCGTCAATGCATCCTTCAGGGAAGGACATGTTCCATCGTGTTTAAAGGAAGCGGCGGTTAGGCCGCTCCTAAAAAAGCCTTCCCTGGACCCCCTGGATATGAAGAACTACAGGCCTGTTTCATTGCTGCCATTTTTGAGCAAGGTGATCGAGAGGGCGGTTGCTCTTCAGCTCCAGGCAGTCTTGGATGAAGCCGATTATCTAGACCCATTTCAAACCGGCTTTAGGACAGGCTTTGGGGTTGAGACTGCCATGGTTGCCTTGACCGACGATCTGCGTCTGAGCATCGACAGGGGTAGTGTGACCCTGTTGGTGCTCCTAGACCTCTCAGCGGCTTTCGATACTATAGATCACGGCATCCTCTTGGACCGCCTGAGGGGGTTAGGTATCGGGGGCACTGCTTTGCAGTGGTTCCGGTCCTTCCTCTCGGGTCGGTCCCAGAGGGTGCTGCTTGGGGACTGTAGCTCCAGTAAGAGGAACCTCACTTGTGGGGTTCCTCAGGGGGCTATTTTGTCCCCGATGTTATTTAACATCTATATGAAGCCGCTGGGTGAGATAATACGGAGTTATGGTGCTGGGTGTTATCAGTACGCTGATGACACCCAAATCTATTTCTCCGTGTCTCGTTCGTCGGCCTCGAATTCCAATGGCATCTCTTCTCTCAATGAATGTCTTCAGGCGGTAATGGGCTGGATGAGGAAAAACAGATTGAAACTGAATCCAGACAAGACGGAGGTGCTCACGGTAGCGGCCCCGAAACCAAGAATTGGGTTGCAACCTCCAGTCCTGGATGGGGTCACACTCTCCTCCAGTGACTGTGTTCGCAGTCTGGGGGTGCTCCTTGATTCGTCGCTCCTGATGACAAATCAGGTAAATGCGACGGTCAGGAGCGCCTGTTATCAGCTTCGGCTGATACGCCAGCTGCGCCCTTTTCTGGAAGTAAGGGATCTCGAAACTGTTGTGCACGCACTGGTAACCTCACGCCTGGACTTCTGTAATGCGCTCTACTTGGGGCTACCCTTGTGCTTGGTTCGGAAGCTTCAGTTGGTACAAAATATGGCAGCCAGGCTTGTTTCTGGTACATCTAGGAGGGACCACATTACTCCGGTTCTGAGGTCCCTCCACTGGCTGCCTATCAGCTTCCGGGCCCAGTACAAGGTGTTGGTTATTACCTTTAAAGCCCTAAATGGCTTGGGTCCAAGCTATCTCAGGGACCGCCTCCTCCCGTACAATCCTCCCCGCGCTCTCCGGTCCTCTGGGAGGAACTTACTGCAGCCTTTAAAATCTAGGCTTGCAGCGACCTCCCAGAGGGCGTTCTCTGCTGTCGCCCCCAAACTCTGGAACGACCTGCCGGATGAGATCCGTCAGTTGACATCATTAGACAGCTTTAAAAAAGCTGTCAAGACGGATCTCTTCCGGCAGGCCTTTCCAGATTAACCATCCCGGCCCAGGCTTCCTGATCCCCTCATTCCTCCCGTGGCCCCATCTTTAGTGATGGTTGAGGATCTCCAGAGGGACATCAGGGTTTTAGGTGGTTTTAATTATGGTTTTATGTTCTTATATTGTGCTTTTAATTTGTTATATTGTTTAATACTTTCTTAAGGGGGGGAGGGATTATAATGTTTAATGTTATATTTTAATCTTGTCATATTTTATTGTTGTCAACCGCCCGGATTGGTTCGCCACAGGGCGGTATACAAATAAATATTATTATTATTATTATTATTATTATTATTATTATTATTATTATTCCACTATGGCATAGAAGTCATTGCATCTGAAAAGGTATTGCAATGCCCTTGGAGTGGGAAACATCAAACAGCATGCACAAAGGTATAGAATTAACAAGTAAGCAGTAGTTTAGCTTTCCCTTTTTAAAAAAAGTCTTAAAGAGTGTGAAAGATTTTTATGCATTTCCATCTGTTTTGTAGAGATAAACTTGATTCACGATCTATTTTTAGGACTATTTTTTTTCTTTTCAGAAAGGACTGGACATTTCCAATATGTCAGTAATGTTATTTATTACAGTCTGGCATTTGAATTTATAGCAGGTGATTAAAGTGTCTGTGCAGGTACTCCATCGCAGCTTGCTCCTACATTATTTTTTTATTACAAGCTGTTTCTCCTTCTTTCTAATTGAATTTGAAAGATTGTGGCTGTACATTTGATGACCTGTGTGTATTTATCAAGGATGCTGCAGAACAACGCTCAGAACAGGAAATCCCATCTGAATGTTCAACTTGGTGGTTAGCAAGCCAAGAGTATGTTAACCTGTCATTTTTATCCCTGCCTTTGAATGCACTCAAATCTGTAGTTAAAAAGAAAAAGAAAGCTTCTCCTCGAAGGAGTCTGCCTGGCTTTATAAAGGTGTTACCAGCCCTTGATGTTCTCAGCAGAGGATGGGAAAGAAAACATGGCTCTGAATAGCTCACATTGATTGCAGCAAATTGAGTGTAGGAGGGCAAATGGCTGCTCCCCCCTCCCCGCCTTCAAGCCAGGGTGTTACAGAACTGAACAACTATTCATAGCGACTGGACTAACTCCAAGTCATGAGCATAAATTTACTTGTATCATCTCTGCACTGAGGAGTTGTAGTCCCTCATGCCTCCGTTTAAAGATTGTTTATTTGTTTAGGCCCATAATGATATTGTCCACAGGGCTAGAACCACACAGGGAAGATCAGGCATTCCTGGTAGGGAAACTGTGCGTTTTATTATCCTGACAGCCTTTCGTGACACAAGCCAACAGTGACTTTTGTTTGTTGTTGCAACAACTGGTGCTTGCTCCTTTCCCCTCTAAAATGGAAGGATTTCCACTTGGGGAAGCAAAGCAAAATCTGACATTGAAATTGATGAAGACATCTGTGAAGATTTCAGATAGATAGATAGATAGATAGATAGATATAGATTTTCATAGCTTGATCTTGAATTGGACTCTAGGAGTCCAGTTAAGGCAGACTGTTAAGACTTCATGGAGATTTTTTTTAAAGGCTTCAGCTTTAAAATCTGTGACCTCCAAACATTGTTGGACTGCACCTCCCAATATCCTCACCACAGGTTTATAGGAATTACAATCTAACAACATTTGAAGGGCCACAAGCTGCCCTCTCCAATTGAAACTATAGTTTGCTCTACCTTTGCTATGAAAGGAGAACAAAAATTGAACCTAACTATTCGGTCCAACTGAGACTGTTGAGCAAGTAGCTGAGTTTCAGCATCAGCTCCCCACCTGTAAATCTCAAAAAGAAATATTGGGAGAGATCCGTATGTTATGATTACTTCAGGAAACATAAAAGTTAACTTTGTGTCTCCGGCACAAAATCTGAAACATGCGGACATCATATTCTAGTATATACAAATCTAGGAAAGCCGATTGTGGTAGCGTGTGTTTACATGGTGTTTAGAGGTGCATAGATGATGCCCAAGTATTATACGTTTACTGCAGGAAACACAAATGCAATCCAGGTGGTGCACAATATGGAGCTGTCTTCCATTAGTGGCATATTAGTCAAGGTTGCTATATGACAGGGAATGTGTAGCCCTCCAAATGCTGTTGTCAATGCTACACCATCTCTCACTCTTGTCTATGTTGGCTAGGTCTGATGGGAGATATAGTTCAACAACATTAGGAGGGCCATGCTTCCACCACCCCTACTTTATGAGAAAGTAAAAGGCAGGACATAACACACACGTACACACAAAATCACCCGGGGGGGGGGGGAAGCACATTGTTAATGAAAGCTGTGATTGCTGAGATGTATTTTCAAGTGAGTGACTCCTCAAACAAAATGCTGGCTTGAATCTTGTTGGCTAGTCCCAGCTAGAGTAGACCCAATGAATCAATTGTAGAATGGTGAGTCAACGCCTCAATAAATTCAGTTGATTCAATGGCTCTGCTCTAGTTGGGACAAACGTTAGAATTTGGACTTGTCTGTATAATTAATCATAATTCTTCTGTCAGTTTTGTTGATGTTAAGATGGCTGAACTTGTTTAAGTTGTTTCTGTATTGTGCTATATAGTGTTGGGTACTGAAGACCTGTTTTAGAGAAGAAAGATACTAAATGCTGAGATGCCCAATCTAGAGTATTCCCACTGCAAAAGTATATACAGCAGAGTGCATTTGATTCTATATGGGGGGGGGGGGTTGTAAATGAAAATCAGACATATACTGCTGTGCCATTTATATCTAGACAGTCCGTCAAGGGTCTTTAACAAGTCTATAAACAATCTAGGAGTTGCCAAAAACCATTTACAAATAAAGCTTTTTCAGAGCTGTGCCCAGTCTGAGCATGGAGCACAATGCTTTCCTCTCCCCACCCCTCACTTAATAAATATTTAGCTTTGGAGAAGGGGAGGGAGGAGGGAAAGACCACGGGTAACAAAGAACATCGGTTGTTTAGATTGCCCTGCTAGAGCTGAAGCACCCTCTTTGCAGCTGACCAATGCTACATATAGGTTAATTTCCACATGGAGCTGTAGAAATTCTATCCCTGGTTTGTGCAGTTTGGGTCAGCCCAAGCATGTTAATCTGTTTAGCATGTGTGCATCGTGGTGGAGCCAGACCACCACCAGGCAGGAGGAGGAAAAGCAGCAGCAGCAGCAGGAGCTACAAGCTCAGTCTTTGGGGGTAATTAATAAAGGGCTGAAGGGAAAGACATTTATAAAGGGTTCAGCTTATGAGCAAGGGCAGCTTGGGGCATATGTTTAAAATTTCCAGCCTCTAAGAAAACTGAGAACTCTACAGATTGCTTATAGCAGGAGTCGCATGGCCAAGTGCATTAGGGACTAGGGAGCAAGCGGGTAGGGCGAACTGGAAGAAGAATGGTCAGTGGTGTAGAGTTAAGACCAGGGGTAGGCAACCTAAGGCCCGGGGGCCGGATGCGGCCCACTGAGGCCTTTGGACTGGCCCCAGGCCAGTCCTGCTGCCGCCACTGCCCCCCGCAATGATGATATTGATTATAATGATATGATATTGATTATTACTTGTTCTTGGGGTTTTCTTGGCAAAATCTCCACAGGGGTTTTGCTATGGCTTTTCTGGGGCTGTGAGAGTGTGCATGCATATTTTTAAATTTTTTATTTTTATTTATTTATTTATTTGTTTGTTTATTTATTTATGGTGCTTTGGCCCCCCAATTGTATGAGGGACAGCAACCTGGCCCCAGGCTCAAAAAGGTTGCCTACCCCTGGTTAAGACAATTAAGGAGGTGTGCAAAAAGGACACAGGAAGAGAGAACAGAAGCGGGGAACATTAATTTTTGGACTACAGTCTCCCAAATCCAGTGCCCCTACCAGCACTGGAGAGTTTGGGGAACTGTCATTTGAAAAAGTAATATTTCCAAGAGCTGAAAGATAACCACAGGAGACTTGACCCAAACCTTCAAAAGACAAAAAAACAACTGAAGGGATAGCTCCCCATGGCAAATATTGCACACAGGCAGGCTCTTTCCAGTGGTGGCCCGTGGCTCCTGTGTCAATGGGAAAGTGAATTGACTCCATATTTTAACCTGCACTTTAAAGGAGCTAACCAAGGTGCTGAATCCCATTGACCCAAATCAGTCCAGCAACTTGGATAGCTTCTTTAGAGTTCTAAAACCTAGAGCAGATTCTTTGCCCTCTGACATCAGATTCAACAACCACACTGGCTCTGTTTTTCTCCATAAAGTTCCATGAGACTTAACTCCAAAGTTAAAAACACATAGGATTGTGGCTTTAGTCGCATGTACAATTTTTACCCAGTTTTGACCATTTTGTCTATTCCCCCCACCAGATGTTCCCTCCTCCATATGTTTTGAGCTCCCATAATCCCAAATTATTGGCCATGATGGCTCTGGGACTGACATAATTGTAGTTCTAAAAATCTGAAGGGCACAAAATTGCCTCCCTTTGATTCATTGGTGACAGCTATAACATTATGACCCAAGGAGCCTGCCTGAAAGGGAGACATCTTTTTTATCTCCTTTCTCACTAGAAATCCTTCCAAATGATATATTTAAGCTGGATACCAGTAATAAGACCCAAACATTATCAGACGTAATTTCAAGTAAAAATTAAAAGGATCTGGTTGCATATTCTGACAATTTCAGTGAAACCTGACCTCCATGTAAGCATATATCTATGATATAAATTTCAATCAGTTTCAAGTTTCTTTTAAAATTATTCTGGCTCTCTAACTTGGAAAACTAGGAACTGTAGAGGTTAGTGTTTGTTTAACAAAAGAATTTCCAGCATGTTCATATAAATTAGCATTCCCAGAGGTTGGGATTTTGGGGAACGCAGAGTTTCTTCATCTGGTTGTGAAACTGATTTAAAGATGTTGTTTAGATGTGCCCCAAATGAACTAAGTGGGATGAGCTGGGAATCATTTAGTATTGGCTATAAACTTGCTTACTTTCTCTCCATCTCTCTTACAGAGGTAGACACTTAAAGCATTTTAAGCTAATCAAAATATTTGCTGATGAGTGTTTATTTTTTCAGGCTCTGGCTTTTGGCTTTAGACTTCCCTTTAAACAACACATAGACTGCAGTATTAATTTGTTATAAAACCAAATGTGGTTGAGATTATTTTGCCTTGACTCTAGAGATCAATCACTGCTGAGAATATATCTATTAGAGTAAAATAAGCAGTTAGAAGCACATCTTTTGGCATTCAACAGCATTGTTCGCCATGCCCTCACCACATGTGCTCTAAAGCAAACAATGTAGAGTGAACTTTTGAAGCAAAATGGGGCCCTTTCTTGGTCTCACTCCACCAGGGAGAAAACCAAGACTGCAAACAGGAGATTGGGAGATACAAGATAGACAGAAGGTTGTTTTGGGTTTCTGGGTAAAAGTTTGCAGTTCCAAAAATTCTCTGCTCTGCCATATTCTGGCAATTTACCCAGCTAATCTTACCTAATCTCCCCATATTCATTTGCCATCTGCTGAATTTGGCAAAATTATACCTTTGGACTACAACCTTTGGAATCCTCCAGATGGCATGGGGCCTTCTGAATTACAACTCACAGACTTCTCAAAATGGCCAATGGGCTTTCTGACTGCAGCTGCCAGAATCTTCCAGTTATTGGAATTCTAGGAACTGTTCTCAAAAGAAGAACTTTTCTAAACACTGGACTTGTATGCACTGATTCACATATGTTGGTGATATTTTGTATGCTTGAGAGTCACTTGTTTATATTTGTGTAAAGCTATCACAGGTTACAACAAAGTGTGCAAAGAAAGTCCAAGAGAGAATGGGGGCAAAAACAGAGATGGGGAAAGTTACATCTTGGACTTGTATATTCGTGTAAATATTTGTCCAAGAGAGAATGGGGGCAAAAACAGAGATGGGGAAAGTTACATCTTGGACTTGTAGAATCCCTCAGCCAGCCTGTCCAACAGGGGATTTGGGGAACTGTAGTGCAAAAAAGCAACTTTCCCAAGATCCACCCATATACTCCAGATGGACAAAGTAGTCATTTGAACCCAATGCCATCTTCACTTTAGGAGACATCATTGTTTTTCATCAAGATTTCTGTCCATAATCACAAGTATGAGTTTGCAGAAGTTGGACAGAGCAATGGAAGACAAGAGGTCTTGGAATCGACTCAAGGGCAATTAACAACAACAGAAAATAGACAGGTTACAGCGGAAATCAACAACATTTTTATTTTAACAATAAGGGATGAATTTGGGGTAATCAACTGCAGGGGACCTAAATATGTTAGAGGCACTAGATCCCATCTGATTTTGGAAGCTAAGCAGGGTCAGCTCTGGTTAATACTTGGTCCCGAGACCACCAATGAGTATCAGGTGCTGCAGGCTGTATATTAAAAAAGGAACTGGCAAAACCACCTCTGAGTTTTCCTTGCCTAAGAAAAGCCTGTGAAATTTGTGGGGTCACCACTTTCAACAGGTGACATGAAGGCATGTAGACACACACAATCAACTGTAGGCAAGATGCCAGCACTGACTGGGCTACTCCCCAAACAGCAGGTGAGACTAGAAAAAACGTGGGGGAAACCTCTTTTGGGTCAAGATCTGAATTTAATTTCAGAGAATATCTTGGGGGGGGGCAATTCCAGTGGTGTGTGAGACCAAAGGGGAAAGGGTAGCACTAAAAATATATCATATTTTAGCATAAAGCTCCTCTTGTCTAAGAAAGTCATTTTAACCTTTTATAGGAGGAGCATATCAACATTTGAAGCACCAGCAAACAATGGTTTCATGCAGAAAAGTGTGTGGCCATTTGGAGAATCTCAGAGAGTGAGGCTGAGGATCCCATGAGGGCCAGATTTGGCCCTAGGTCTGAGGCACTTTAAGTGCCATAGCTCCATGCTATGAAATTCTGGGATTTGTAGTTTTGTGAGGTGCCAGCATGCTTTGGCAGAGAAGGCTAAAGACCTTGTAAAAACTACAAATCCCAGGATTCCATAGGATGGAGTTACAGCATTTAAAGTGGTGTGTCAACCTGAATTATTTCTACAGTGCAGATGCATTCTTATTTTTAAAAATGCCACCACTATAGACACACAATTGGCAGATATTCACAAATTTAGGAACACCATAGATTTGCAGAAGAAGAACAACAAAAAATTAATGTTATGCTTTGTTTTAGTAGACATCATCTGAGCAAAGAACAAATCAGGAATGGTTTTCTTTTGCAAGTTTATGTCTCATTTATATATTTAAGAAGCATGTAAAAAACAAAAACAAATGGAGATTGCGGTGTCACTGATGGGGATATTGGTATCTGATTACACCTAAAATGTATACTGGGATAAATATGAATCTTTTCTTCTCCCTCTCCCTCTCCCTCCACAATTCTGATACTATGATTCCACTTTAACTGCCATGGCTGCATCCTATGGGATCCTGGGTTTTGGAGTTTTGTGAGGCACAAAGTTTCTTTGTCCAAAGTTCTAAATGTTCCTTCCTAAACTACAAACCCCAGCATTTCATGGGATGGAGCCATGGCAATTAAAGTGGAATCATGGCACTATAACAGTATGGTGTGAAAGGCACCCAGGCTCACACTCTAATGACTACATTAAACTTTAATATATGCTAATTGTTACAGTGTAGAGAGCAAAACACAATCTTGCAACTATGAAACCTATGGCAGTTCCTCTTGTTCTCGGGGCTTCTGTCCTTCTGTCCTGGTGAGGATTCTAGTCTACATCAGTGAATGAATACATCAAATGGGTTAAGTCTAGGTCTTGTCTTCACTCCCAATTTCTATCAATGCAGCTGACCTCAGACTCTGCCCTTGCTCCCTGGAAGCCTTTGTTTGCATAAAGGACATGATAGATTGAGCACATCAATTACTTTACTTTGTCAGATAAACAGAGGACAGATGAAACAGCAAGACAGATCTATGCTACAAATAACTTGTGCTTTTATTGCAGAAGACTACTTATACTGGAAAAGGTACAATCCACATTCTGCTGGAATCCATAACTGTTGATTTTTAATAGAACTGTACTTTTGCACAAATTCTTTATTGTCATTCACAGAAGGCAATTACAGACCTTAAATAGATAATCTAAGAATAATGCAGCAATCCCAAGTATGCTTAGGAGAAAATATGTTCCCTTCAAATTCAGCAGAATTTCTGAGAAAATATACATAGGTTTAGCTTACAGGTTTTTCTTATTTTGATGAGATTTACTTTCATATATATATATATATATATATATATATATATATATGCACTTAAGAAAGAACCCTTATAAAAGTTTACATATTCGAGATAAAGCAAAACTGGTTCGCACTGAACTACCAGGCTTAAAAGGACTGTACTAAATAAAATTATACCCATCAGGCCCTCATATATACAGAGACGAACAGTGGAAATTACACCATCGGAAGAACTTTCTTGGAGGTCTCTGCTGAAACAGAATGCCGTCTTCTTCTTACAGCTGAGCAAACAAGACAGACTCAGCACTTGCTGTGGGAAGGCCGGTGCCACTCACTTCAAAGAAAATATCTCTGAAATGAAATATTAACAAGATCTCATCTTTTGACTTTTACAAACAAAGAACGTCATGATTAGAAGTTCTAACCACTCCAGTCACTTGATGCAACCACTGCCTTCTCAAATCTCTGGGAAATATCTATACAGATTTTCCCTGAAATAAACAGAAGCCATTACCCAGGATCACACACATTGTGACTTTCTTTAACACTGAGGAGTTTTCTTGACCAAAGCTGGGTAAAGGATATATGTCCTGAAGCTATGTTGACACCCCTACCCTTTTCATGCCATTCATTTATCATTTCCTCAGGAACAGCCTAAGATATCTTATGGCATATCCTTCCACTCCATTTGCAAAAGGTAGAATCTCACTTCAACACTGGCAAGTGGATGACATCCTCACACCACACCTGAGAGCAGCAAAGTGGTTCAGGTAGAATAGAATAAATCTGGATGGTACACATCCAATACAAGGAGGAGGAAAAAATATCCTCCCTTGGAATAGAGTCCGTGGTTTGGAAGGAGTCATTCAGATAACTATTGGGAAAAGCTAAAGGCTTGGAAAAAACAAAACAAAAGAAAAAAGGGTTGGAATCCTGCAGTGTACCTTAAATAGTTGAACTGTAGTTTCCAGCATTCTTTAGTATTGCCTAGGCTGTACAGGGATGATGAGAGTTCAACAACTGGAAGACCACAGGATTCCCATTCTTGATTCAGGAGGAAAACCCAATGAACATGCTGAGTGGAATGAAACACTGGTTGACTATTGGAGGCAGGACAGGAAACCAGGAGGAAAGGGGAAAGGGACTGTACTGGGAAAGAGTTGGTTGGCCAGAACATTAAATAGGAATGCTCTACATTTCAACATTTTATTAAAGATTGCATTCTGCTTGCTTTGCTATAAGTCAGGGGTGGGAACCATGCAGCCCTCCAGATGTTGGACTGCAGCTCCTAGCATTCGTCACCATTTGCTATGCTGACTAGAGCTGCTGGAGTTTGCAATCCAACAACATCTTAAGAGCCACATGGTTCCCATCCCTGGTTGATTCCATTCTTAAGTCTGAATCAGTTCTTCATGCCGCCACTCAAGCCTTGGGAACTGAATATAAGTCTGTGAATGGCTGATGAGGGAAACTGGACAGAATTTTCCACTTTGGACTGAGTACAGAAAAGATATATTTTGTGCTAAAATCCCTAGTAAATATGAATTGACTTTAATTGTACACAAGGTTGGAACTATCCTCTGTTCACAAAAATCCACATATACATACATGTTGAGCATTCTGACCAACTAAGTAAATAATTTTCCCATATGGCCAATAAATTTTAGGTACTAAATTCCTACTGGATCACATATATTTTCTTACATTTAGAAATGATCCTTCCACAGAGGAAACTTTTTTGATTATCTCTGAAACTCATGAATTCCCAAACCAGACAATAAAGTTTACAAGCACCGGAGTTAACAGAAGCCTAAAATATTCTGAACATGTTCCTTGAGCAAATAACATAATCCCTGGCACATGGGAACACATGGTTTGCTTCAAACATGTTTCATTTTGTCATCATATTGAGTGTACAGTATTTCTCTTTGGGTGCAAGAGTGATTGATGGCCTTGGAAGAGCTGCTTGTAAGAACATGCAAGTTGCCAAAGCAAACACGTTTGGAGGGAAGTGTGCAGAAGGGAGAGCCACATACTCTTCCAAAGAGAACTCGGTCTGGGGAGTTCACCTAGAGGTGAGACAGTTAGCTGTAGAACAAATACAAACACTTCACACACTTCATCTAAATAAATTACATGCAATATTTGGTCTTTAGTAGATGTTAACATATCATTGACCATCCTTCCCTGGGTGCCCACGTAGAACGTGGGCAGAGAGCCAATCTTCTCCAGTCCATGATTTGCAATTACTTTTTTCATGAACAAATCTAGTCCAGTTAAGATTGCTTCCATTTTATTTCCCCCAAGCAGTTATTATTCCAAAGTAAGAACTGTCTGGTTGATCTCTCTTCTGATGGTTGTGCACTGCCTTGCCAATGTACATTATCCTGAAACAAAACTAAGTTAGAATTTTTCTTTTCTTTTCTTTTCTTTTCTACATGCTGCATCAAATGTGTGTTCCTGTAGGAGGAAATACAAATCAGGTGACTGTTCCATCAACAGCTGGAAATGGGTGTCATTTGGGGAAATTCTACTACAGAGGTAGGAACCTGTGGCTCTCCAAATGTTACTGAATGCCACCTCTCATCAGCCCTCACACTTGATCATAGTCCAGCACTCAAATCACTACACCATGCTGACTCCATCCTATCTATAATCTGAGCACCAAATACTATCCTAGTTCTTTTCCCTTGAAATATATGAAAGAGCTACTGATCATGTGCAGAGTACAAGGCCCTAGCCGCACCCCCCAAAGGCAGCCAGCAAAAATTTCTAGGATTACAAAAAAGAACTTTGAAGGGCTAGAGCTAAACCAGCATCTTGCAGAAATGGGCCCCAATCAGGTTGATCTTGTGTGCCTTTCATATCCATCATGATAGGCAGGGGAACCATAGAGGTGCAATGATGGGTGAAGTCTTCATTTCTTGACCATCTACCCTCAGGCCAAGCTGCTAAAGGAATCCTCCTCTGTAAGAAGAGAAGGGTCAGGAAACACTAAAGTGGAAAGTGGGCCAAACATAGGAAGATGCTGAAGCTCAGTGGCATAGAGAGACCCACCATGGGGAACTGGAGACATCTCAGAAGGCCCCAGAATAGCAAATGGTTCCCCAGTGACTGTCTGAAAAGAAGCCAGCTCAGCTCTTCTACTTTTTATTCCTCCCCTGGTGAGGTTGAAGAATCCAGCCTTCTATTTATTTTGGTTTGTTGCAGTGTTTGCCTTGCAATTATTGAAAACAGCAGCACTGAGGAAAAGAGACACAAGGTTAGGAAGGTGCTTGGGAAGCAAATGTTTGGCATCCTCCACTCCCAGGACCTCAAGTCCTGCTGCCAACAGCCCCCTCCCGTATCTGAAGGAGTCACCAAAATCAGCTGGAACAGCAACAGCTTTTCCAGACTTTCCCACTCCAGATGACTGGGAAAAGGACCCAAGGGTCACACACTATTATGTTGTAGCCTTCCCCCCCCCCATGCCTCCTATAAACCCAAACACACCATCCTGGGGACGATGGCACTTGTCATTGAAGCATCTGGAGGTGGAATCTCTCACCCTGTTGATGGTTGAATGCTATTCAGCATACAACAATTTAAGATATGCAGCCATATCACTAGCAGAAAACCTCCCAGACCTGGAACACCTACTAAGGAAGATCAAAGAAGAAAGTGCAAAGGCAGCTTAAGGTTGAATATAAAGAAAACAAAAATAATGACCACCGAGGACCTTCACAAGTCCAACACAGAAAATGAAGAAATAGAAATAGTAAAAGAATTCCCATGCTTGGGATCAAACATTGATAGAAATGGGGGCTGCAGTCAGGAAATCAGAAGAAGATTAAAAATGGGGAGAGTGGCTATGAAAGAACTAGAAAAGATTCTAAAATGCAAAGATATACAACTCAGCACAAAAGTTAGAATCATACAAGCCATCATGTTCCCTGTAACCATGTATGGATGTGAGAGCTGGACATTTAAGAAAAATAATAGGAAGAAAATCAATTCATTTGAGATATGCTGCTGGAAAAGAGTGCTGAGGATCCCATGGACAGCCAAAAAGACAAACAAGTGGGTCCTAGAGCAGATCAAGCCAGAAACTTCCTTGGAAGCCAAGGTGACCAAACTGAGGCTGTTGTATTTCGAACACATCATGAGAAGGGAGGACTCATTGGAAAAAACAATAAAGCTGGGAAAGGTGGAGCGAAGCAGGAAGAGAAGAAGGCCACATGCCAGATGGCCGATAATCTATTAAGGAGGCCATGGGTATGGGGTTGTAAGAATTAAGCAGAGCAGTAGAGGACGGGGAGTCTTGGAGATGTCTCATCCTTAGGGCCGCCATGAGTCGAGATCGACTCAACAGCAGTTAACAACAACAACAACTTTGCTAAGTCACTGGAGCACTATTGCAAGGCAACGTTGAGGCTCTCTGATGCACAATGAAGGTGCATTTCCCCCCTCAACATATTCTCCTCCCCCCCCCCACTGCCATTTTGCTACTTGGCTGTAATTATACTTAATTGGCCTTACCTCATCTTCCTCTCCTGGAAGGCTTATTCACGCAGCTCCCTCGAGCTCCTCAAACTTTGGAGAAGAGACACGTTCTGCTGTGGCATTTTGTTATTTTAAGGGTCTTCTCTGATTTGGGTCCATAATGAATAACAGGACTTTTTCTTCTTTTTGGCATCCTAGGGAAGATGCAACCAATGAATGACTCGATCTGTTGTCTTCTTTTAACCATCTACTCACCAGTGTAGTAAGAAGTAGCACCTTGCAATCACTTACTCAGATCAGAAGCTTTGTGCCAAGCAAGATATGCTGTGGATAGCATTTTGTTATAGGTCCTAACCCATATTCAATGCTAGGGTTCCAGCAGCGTTCTTTTTCATGCCCTATTGTCCAGCTGGTATCTAAAACTGCTGGGAGGTCCAGCAACAGAACTAAAAGAAACACACTCCTTGTCCACTTAACTGTGTAGTTTGACTACCAAGGTGACCAAAGCTGTCTCTGTCCCATAACCATGCATGAAACCAGATTAAATTGGATCTAGATGTTTCTTCTCATCCAGGAGCTGGGAGGTTAGCACAGTGCCTTGCCCAAAAATAAAAATAGTGATAATTATCCATAATATAGGGAGGTTTTTTTCAGTAATGGTTTTATAACTGCCTCCTTTAGGCATAATGGAACTCTGCCTTATTTTAGTGGGGCCTTGATCACTCCCTATACCCACTCAGCCAGTCCTTCTCTGATTTTTTAAAATAAATAAGCCAGGGAAGATCTAATACACTTGTGGTGGATTTCACTTCTCCAAAAATCCTATCCACACCTTGTACTCAGTACATGAGTGTAGAACTGGAGTCTCTAGGAGCATTCATTTTTTCCCTCTCTATCTGGAGTTCAAATTTGCTTTGGATGTAGACAACTGTGGAAGCTAATTGGTCTTCTGCAAGGAGCAGGACATTTTCTGTGGTGTCCCCTAATTTCTTACAGGATCTTTGACAGACTTACACTTTCTTCTTTTCAGAATGGAGATCTAAAGCAGGGGTAGGCAACCTAAGGCCCGGGGGCCGGATGCAGCCCCCCTGAGGCCTTTGGACCGGCCCCAGGCCAGTCCTGCCACTGCCGCTGCCCCCCCCCACTGCCCCCCGCTGCCTGACATGATGATATTGATTATTGTTGTTATTACTTGTTCTTGGGGTTTTCTTGGCAAAATCTCCACAGGGGTTTTACCATGGCTTTTCTGGGGCTGAGAGAGTGTGCATGCATATTTTTTTAATTTTTAATTTTTTTAAATTATTTTTATTTATTTATTTATTTATTTATTTTTGGTGCTTCGGCCCCCCAATTGTCTGAGGGACAGCAACCCAGCCTCCAGCTCAAAAAGGTTGCCTACCCCTGATCTAAAGCTTCACCTTTTAATTCTTCTCTGCTTTGGCCAGCCCTCTGCTTTGATTTTCCTGCTGTTGAGTGAGCAATCACTGTTTTAGATTTATTTTTAGACTGGAATCATTTGCTTACCTTGGGAGCTCTTAGCGAATGATAAATTAATAGTCTCTCTATCAGCATCAGCTATCAGGATGGAAGCTTGCCATCGTGCTTCCTTGTAGCAAGATTTTTTGTGCCTTTCATTTTGCAATAGAGCTATACAACAGGTAGAAATTCAAGCGGTGGCTGAGGCTTTCAGCATTATTGAATCATCAGGTTATTGAAAGCTATACTGTTTGCATAGCATCTGCCCTTCACATAGCTAAAGTTACAGGATGCTTGTTGTTAATAAGAAGTAGTAGCAAACTTATATCCTCCTGGCAGTTGTGGTACTAAACAAGTCTTTTAAAAAGCAATTATCAGCAATCTAAGATATGCAGATGACACCATAATACTAGCAGAAAACCTCAAAGACTTGGAACTATTACTAAGAAAGACCAAGGAAAGAAAGTACAAAGGCAGGCTTACTGTTGAATATCAAGAAAACCAAAATAATGACCACTAAGGACCTTCACAAGTTCAACCTAGACAATGAAGAAATGGAAATAGTAAAAGAATTCCCATACTCAGGATCAAACATTGATAGAAATGAGGACTGATGAAAGAACTAGAAAAGAGTCTAAATGCAAAGATATACAACTCAGCATCAAAGTTAGAATCATAAAAGCCATTGTATTCCCTATTACCATGTATGGATGTGAGAACTGGACAGTTAAGAAAGATGATAGACTATGTCCCAGACTTCTGTCAGAACTGGGTTATTATGGATTGGTTCTATTAGCTCTTCATGAATATTTTAAGGTGACATTTAAAACCACAAACAGCTCCACACTTAAGACACTGCTAAGAAGCTGTGGGTGTGACTGATCTGCCAAATCCTATTGCATTTGTATCGCACCCTTGAGCCAAAGCTCTCACACGAGGGAGGTTAGCACAACAATTTTAAATTCCTTACTAGGATTAAAAAAATCCTGCAAAAGAAGATCTTTTCACTGTATGTCTGAAAAAGAAACTGATTTTAAAAAGCGGTGGAAGTCTGACTGAGACCTTTGTCTCAGGTCACAGAACACATTGCAAAAATAATCCAGTTTGAGACTGCTTTAACTGCCCTGACTCAGTGCCAGGGAATCCTGGGAATTGTCATTTATTGTGGCGCCACAGCTCTCTGACAGAGAAGGCTAAATGTCTCATGAAACTACAATTCCCAGAATTCACTAGCACTGAGCCAGTTAAAGCGATCTCAAGCTGAATTATTTCTGCAGTATGTTTTGGCACTCAGGCAGGTATTCCTTTATGTGTAGGTTGTGAGCCCTGTGAGACCTTTCTTTTTGCCACCTCCAAATACATCTGAAGGGGCCCAAACTGGCAAAGGTTCCCTTAGAGGAGGAGGAAGATCTAGTCCTGTTTGAAGCAGGTGACCTTGCTCGAGATTATTATAAAGACCAATGTCCCATTGCCTGCTTGAAAAAGAGAGAGATGAGTTCTAATATATTGCCATTGAAAAAGCCAAACCAACTAGCAAACACAGGGCCTTTGCAGACTGCCAGAAATAGTGCAAATTGAGTCCACTTTAAATTGAGGCACTGCCCTGGCTCAGTGCTAGGGAATCATGGGAATTGTATTTTTTTCTAAGACATTGAGCCTTCTCTGTCAGAGAGCTCTGGTGCCACAATAAATTACAGTTCCCATAATTCCCTAGCCCTGAGCCAGGGCAGTGCCTCAATTTAAAGTGGACTCAATTTGCACTATTTCTGGCAGTCTGCAAAAGCCCTACAGACCTCCTTTACAAGTTTAATCCTTCGGTTATGGCAAAGTTGAATACTAACCTTGGTGAAGGCAAAACACCTGCTTCTTTGGCCATTATTAACTCTAAAAGTTGCCCTTTCAAACCTATTCCGATGCATCTTCTCTGCGAATGTATCTTTGGCAGACCTTTGAATGGGTGACTTCTTGTCTTTCCTGCCTATAACACTGGCAGGACTAATGTTTTATTTATATTCTTATTAATAATACTAGCAGCACAAAGTAGTAGTGTCTTCTGCTTTGGCGAGCAAGCCAAAGGGACCTCGGCTGCCCCAAACAACAACAAAAAAGCCCTATACATGTGGTTGGACTGCAACACCCATCAGTCCTAGGTGGCATACCAATGGAGGGCATAATGGGAGTCGCAGTTCAACATCCTCTAGATCAGGGGTAGGCAACCTTTCCCCTTTAAGGGCCGAGGGACTTCAGCTCCCAGAATCCCAGGAGCTATTGGCCAACATGGGACTATTGGCCAACATGGCTGAGGCTTCTGGGAGCTGAAGTCCCTTGGCCCTTAAAGGGAAAAGGTTGCCTACCCCTGCTCTAGATGATTGCACAGTTTCTGTCCTTTATAAATTTATCTGGAAGCAACCATGTAATGGTACATAATTAACTCAATGGCTGCATCCACACTTTAGAAATAATCCGGTTTGACACCGCTTTAACTACCAAGGCTCAATGCTATGGTATGGAATTCTGGGAATGGTAGTTTGTTGTGGCACCAAAGCAAAGCAAAAGCAAAACTCGGGTGCCACAACGAACTACTGTTCCCAAAATCCCATAGCATTGAGCTCTGGCAGTTAAAGCGGTGTCAACTCGGACTATTTCTGAAGTCCGAGTGCAGCCAATGTTGTTTTTCCGACGCGATCGTTCACAGTTTCCAATGTTGTTCTTATCTGCCTTCAAGCCAACTTCGACCCTACGATAGGATTTTCTTGGCAAAATTTATTCCATTGTTTCCTTCTTAAGGCTGAGAGACTGTGACTTTATTCCCATCACACAATGGGTTTGTATGGCCAAGCCAGGATTCGAACTCTGGCCTCCGCTCTGGTTCTGTAACAAGCGACAATTCCCAGAATCCCATAGCACTGAGCTGTGGCAGTTCAAGTGGTGTCAACCCGGATTATTTCTGCAGTGCGGATGCAACCTGTGAGCTCGTATATAATTACACCGTACAGTAGTTATTTCTTGGGTCGGATTAGTGCAGTGTTATTGTTTTGTGTGTGTGTGTGTGTGTGCGTTTTTTTAAAGAGAAAGAAAGAGTTTATGGTTCAAGGAGTTTTGAAAACAGCATGGGCTGACATTTGGTTAATAACATCTTTTGCTTAGGTCCCCTTTTTCTAACCTAACGAGATTAAGAACATTGACCTGATGATATTTCTTTGTGCATCTGGCTCTTTTCCATTAAGAGGGATTATAGCGGAACCCTCGGCTGTACAGATGGGAAAAGTCGTCTTGTTCCAGCTTTAGAAACAGCCCAGAAGGGGGAAAAATACAAGTAAACCGAAGCTTAGGGAGGGATTGAGCCGCATCAGATGCGTCCACACTCTTCTTCTCTTCCAAAGTGGGACGCTCATTCCACCACCATCATCCCTTAACAAATACCTGAACATTTAAATATTAAATATTTCCTTCTATTTAATTCTTTGGAGGGAGAGCTTCTCCCAGGAGAATCATAGAATCATAGAGTTGGAAGAGACCACAAGGGCCATCCAGTCCAACCCCCCCTGCCATGCAGGAACTCCCAATCAAAGCATCACAAAGTCACAAAGAAAAACAAAAGAGGATATGTCTGGAATACATAGTGCGGGCCCAGGGCCCTCTGCAGGGAAGGAGTACCTCGGGTTCAACCCCCACCATCTGCCATTAGTAGGCTCAAACTAGGGCTGCGTGTGCACTGCAAGAAATAATCCGGTTTGACACCACTTTAACTACCATGGCTCCATCCTATGGATTCTGCGATATGTACTTTTTGTGAGACATTTTGCCTTCCCTATCAGAGAGTTCTGGTGCCACAACAAACTACCATTCCCAGAATTCCATAGCATGGAGCCATGGCAGTTAAAGTGATGGCAAACCGGATTATGGTCCAAAACACACTGCAGAAATAATCCAGTTTGAGACCGCCTTAACTACCCTGGCTCAATGCTAGGGAATTGTGAAAACTGTAGTTTTGTGAGACATTGAGCCTTCTCTGTCAGAGAGCTCTGGGACCACAATAAACTACAATCCCCAGGATTCCCTAGCACTAGACCAGGGCAGTTAAAACGGTCTCAAACTGGATTATTTGTGCGGATTATTTCTGCAATGTGGATGCAACCTTACTCTGTACAATATTAATAATGTTGGCAGTAAAAAAAAAATTCGGGAGGAGGGAGGGGCGGAAAAAACAAACTCCCATTCCTAGAATTGCATAGCACTGAGCCATGGCAATTAAAGGGGGGGGGGTCAAACCGGATTATTTCTGCAGTGTGGATGCGGCCATAAAAGTTTTAAAAAAATTCTGACTTCACCTGATTTCTTTCTTACTGAGATGCAAATTTAAGAGAGTCTGAGAGAATTTATTTCCCAGCAGGCTTAAGATTTGGGAGGAAGAAACTTATTTCCAAATAATTTTCCAGTGACATGTAATGAGTCAGGCGACGAAATGAGATGCTGGTGTTAAAATCAGGCATTTATTATGCCTTGCAATGTCTCTGTTTGACACACTCGCCATCTCAAGGACACCTCCAATATCTAGTCGCCTCCTTTTTGTCACCAGCAAAGAAAGCAGTGGTTAATTTCCAAACATCCAGCCTAGCACCCAACACCTGCTTTTCTGGCACCCACCAGCACCTTGCTAGGATGGAATCTCACTCCCACCTGCCCACAAACCTGGGCAGGGACTACCCATGATTGAAATGCACTTTGCACATGCTCAGAGGTCCTCTCGTGCGCTTCAGCGTGGGCTCTGAAAACTGAGGTCCCCCAGGGACCAGGGTCCCAAGATGCTCTCAAAGGGGTTTGTGGGGGATGGAGGAGAGCCCCTGGGAGAAACCTGGGGAGAGATAGCAGGAAAGGTTTCGAGAGCTGCAGTTCTCTTTTTGCCTTCAGATGCTTGCAGCAAAGGCAAGAAGGAGCTGCCTGGATCCAGGGCGGGATGGGATGGGATGGGATGGGATGTGGGGTGTCTTTACCTCCTTCCCCCCCTCTGGATGATCTCTCTGGGACCCCTAATTAGGGGGTGGGGGGCAGCCAGACTTCCCAAACATTTGAACCGAGCTCTTTTCAATGGGGAAAGGGATCAATGGTGGCAACTGTTACTCCCCACTGAAAAGCCTCCCTCCCATGGTGGGCATTCAGGGCCTCTTTTCATAAGCCCCTGAGCCCTTGGTCTGTGGGGCCCACAGATCTCCTAATTACTCTAATTAGAAAGGGGGATTGATAGAGGGCAAGGCAGACAGAGCGAAGTTTGGGGTGATGATCAGGCCTGCCAAGCCGCATTTGGGAGCCTGTTTAGTCTCTGTGAATCCTTGTCTTTCTCTCCACCACCCCCCCCCCCCAAAAAAAAAGGACGTGGAGCCTGACATGGCAGGAAAGAGGGATTCATAGTGTGGTCCAGCCTGGAAAAGAATGGATGGGCCTGATGGTGAAAAGCGACTTGTGGGGCCAAGGAGGACTTCAAAGAGGCCACCCTTATCTTGATCTTGTCTCCCACTCCCCTTCTCCTCCTGGCAGGACCCAAGGGAAGAGAAAGACCCTCAAAGACTTTTTCATTTTATATTGTTATTGTTTTTAGATTGCTTTTTCTTTTCTATGATTGGGAGCGGGGTTGGGGTAAGGGTTATTTAGAAATCTGGTTTTAATTGTATATTGTATTTTATTGTTATTCCTAATTGTTGTAACCTGCCTGGATCCGCAGGGAGAGGCGGGCTATAAATAAAATGTATTATTATTATTATTATTATTATTATTATTATGTCTTGGGATGAGCCAGAGCTTGGAAAAAGTTCCTTTCAGGACTTAAATGCCCAGAATCCTAGGGGATTCGAAGAGTTGTTTTACGCCGCCCCACAGCGTTCTGTGCAGTCATGCTGGCCTCATGATCACAGAGTAGTCTCTGACAACACTGGCTCTTCAGTTTAGTAACGGAGATGAGCACCACCCTCTATGGTCAGACACGACTGGACAACCTTGTCAATGGGGAATACCTTTACCTTTACCTTTCTGGTGGAAAGACAGAGCAAGGGACCACTCAGATCGCTGTTTGATCAGGAAACAACTCTGCCTTTCTGGTTCAAACCACAGTTTGGAGACGTTACTTCAGGGGTAGGCAACCTTTTTGAGCCAGGAGCCGGGTTGCTGTCCCTCAGACAATGGGGGGGGGCCCGAAGCACCAAAAATAAATAAATTAATTAATTAAAAATTAAAAAATATGCATGCACACTCTCTCAGCCCCAGAAAAGCCATGGCAAACCCCCTGTGGAGATTTTACTAAGAAAACCCCAAGAACAAATAATAACAACAATAATCAATATCATCAGGGCGAGCTGTGGGGCGGCAGCAGGACCGGCCTGGGGCCAGTCCAAAGGCCTGGGAGGGCCGCATCCGGCCCATAGGCCTTAGGTTGCCTACCCCTGCGTTACTTCTTTTGACTATCACTCCCAGATTCCCCATCCACCAGGGCAAGCAGTTGTCCTCCCCAAAGTAAACTCCCCACACAATGCTTCCAATGCCCCCACACCCTCTCCCCGGCCCTGTCACATTTGCAAGGAAATGCAAAGGGATCTGGTAACACCTTTGAGGCTAAGGTCCAAAACAGACGCAGAAATAATCCAGTTCCAGACCGCTTTAACTGCCCTGGCTCAATGCTATGGAATTCTAGTCTTCTCTGTCAGAGAGCTCTGATGCCACAACAAACTACAATTACCAGAACTCCCTAGCACTGAGCCAGGGCAGTGAAAGTGGTCTCAAACTGGATTACCTCTGCAATGTGTTTTGGAGCTGAGAGAAAGAAGTTGGTAGCATGAGCTTTGGTAGATATGAGCCTGCTTACTCAGAGGCATGGTGGCATAGAGTGGAAAGTCCAAGGGAAGACCTAAAGGTTTATGCCTTCAGAAAGGTTTGTCCCTGGACTTTCCACTCTATGCCACACCTCTGAGGAAGTAGGCTCAAATCTAGAAAAGCTCATGCTACCAATCTAGAGGTCTGTCCTTATAGGCTACCAACCTATAGGTCTGTCCCTGGACTTTCCACTCCACTCCACCCCATGGATCTGAGGAAGTTGGATCAGGTCTAGGAAAACCCCTGCTATCAACCTATAGGTCTGTCCCTATTAGCTACCATCCTATAGGTCTGCTGTCCCTGGGCTCTTCAGTCCCCCCATGCCTCTAAGGAAGTAGGCTCAAATCTAGGAAAGCTCATGCTACCAATCTAGAGATCTGCCCCTATAGGCTACCAACCTATAGGTCTGTCCGTGGACTTTCCACTCCATTCCACCCCATGGATCTGAGGAAGTTGGATCAGGTTTAGGAAAACTCCTGCTATCAACCTATAGGTCTGTCCCTATCTGCTGTCCCTGGACTCTTCACTCCACCCCATGCCTCTAAGGAAGTAGGCTCACATCTAGGAAAGGGCATGGTACCAACCTATAGGCCTGTCCCTGGACTTTCCACTCCACTCCACCCCATGGATCTGAGGAAGTTGGATCAGGTCTAGGAAAACCCCTGCTACCAACCTATAGGTCTGTCCTTATCAGCTACCAACCTCTAGGTCTGCTGTCCCTGAACTCTTCATGCCTCTAAGGAAGTAAGCTCAAGTCTAGGAAAACTCATGCTACCAACTTCTCTCTTTCATTCTCAAAGATGCTACTAGCTCTCTTTGCAAAGTGATGTTTTTCCAGGCCAACCGGGCTGCGCCTTTGAATTGCAACGACCAAGGGAGGGAGGAGGGTGAAGGCAATTGGGGGGGGGGGATCTTGCCAGCCTGCCCTGCCCTGGAGAAGATTTAACGGGGCAGCAACCCAAAACAGCACCAGCAACCGGAGGAAGAAAGAGGTTTGGCAGAGCCGATCCCCCTCGGCTGGAGGCCCCTCCGCCTCCTTTGAAGCCCATGGCCAGGGCTGCCCCCCTTCTCCAGTCCTGGACATTAAACAATAACAGGGAGGGCAATGGGGGGGGGGAAGAGAGAAGGGGGGGATTCAGACGCACTCGCTTCTCCTGCTGGGCTCGCACGCAACCCTCCGCTCGCACGCTCCCTTGCATTTATTTCTTTGGCCAGGAAAGGCCAAACCTTCCTTGGATGGCTTATGCTTTCCTTTGCTCTGAGGGGTTCTTCCCTCACCCCCCACCCCTCTCCCAGCCACCCACCTTCAAATAAATACTCCGCATATTAACTTTCTAGCAGTAGGGCAAGGGAGCCATGAACCCATCCCTTGGTGCAATCTTTGTGCCAGGAGGGCTGCAGAAATAATCCAGGTTGACCCTGCCATGGCTCCATGCTAGGGAACTCTGGGGACTCTAGTTTGCAGCACTAGAGCTCTCTGACAGCCAAGGGTAAATGCCTTGCAAAACTCTCCGAAATCTCACTCAGCTAGCCGCACCGGTAGTTAGGTTTTCTGAGAGAACTGAAGTCCAAAAGATCTGGAAGTGCAAATGTAGAGAACTCAGAGCTGAGATCTGATTCAGTATTAGTTTTACGTGGGATGGGTAATGAGCAGAGATATTGCTGGATTACAACAAGTTCCACCTTCCTTGAACATTGATCTGATAGAGGTTTCAGGTCAACGTCTGTGGAGACCATCAGTTTCCCACTACAAGCTGTTCAGATTAAGTGTCAGATTAAGCCCTCCTCTGCCCTACCAGGAGATGCAAAGGAAAAGCTAGATAATTTACCCTGAGTTTCTTAATTTATGGGGATCTTCTTTAGACATTTATTAATATTACTTGAGTCGCGAAGAAGGTGACTAACGTTTCCCTTCCCTCATTCCCTTGACTTTACAAATGTATTTAATTTCTTGATCAGTGACATGTTAGAGCAGTGATTCCCAAACTTTTGTCCTCCATGTGTTTTGGACTTCAACTTCCAGAAGCCCTAATCAGCTCAGCTAGCAGTCAGGAATTCTGGGAGCTGAAGTCCAAAATATTTGGAGGACCAACGTTTGGGAATCACTGGGTTAGAGCAAAATAAATCCAGTTACTTCACCCTCCTGATAAAAAAAAGAAAATATTCTGAGCATGTGCGTTTTGGAATTTCAAAGTCACGGTACAAGGCAGCACTGCAGGAATAACATGCTGCGAACCTGACCAGTTGGAAATAAGCATCATTTTGTTGTAGAAAAGGTTCATATGTTTTGAGAGCAAAGCAAGAAAACAGCCATCAGTAACTGCACATGATCAGCCAGCCACCCTCTCATTCTTTTTCTGTTTTCTTCTTAAAAAGAATCCCAATACCAGGGCCTGACTTTGTACCTGTTTGTCTCTGCTCCCATCATTTGGCTCTTGGCTCCTGATCCCTGGACTTTGATCTCACAGTTTAGCCCCAGTTGCACCCCTGAAGAGATACCAAGGATTGAACCTGGGGCCCTCAACACGAACAGCACATGTGAGTTACTGTTGGACTATAACTCCCAGAATTTCCAAGTTAGGGTCATTCAGGGAGCTGTAACCCAAAAAGTAGTTTCTCTAAGCTCTGAGCTTGTTAAATGCCATTCTATTGTGCCATTTATATCTATTCCATTTATATATATTATATCATAGGAAAGACAGAGTATCTTATATGTATATAATAGATGTTTTTATATAGGTATATGTATTGAAATGCCATCAGAGAGAGAGAAAGAGAGAAAGAGAGAGAGAGTATATTGTATGTATATTGTATGTATATGTTGTTAACTGCTGGCATGTCTGAGTTGGATTTATGGCAAAGGAGAGACCTCCAAGGCCTGCTCAGGTCTTGCAGGCTGTGGTTTCTTTGATTTGACTCTATCCATCTGGAATGCTGTCTTCCTCTATTCCTACTGCCTTCTAGCTTACCAAGCATTATTGTTTTTTTCGAGTGAGTCATGTCTTCTTGTGATATGGCTGAAATAGGACAGTCTCAGTTTAGCCATCTTGGCTTCAAGGAAGAGTTCAGGCTTTATTTGCTCTAGAACCCATTGATTTGTCCATTTAGCATCCATAGGACTCTTCTCCATCACCACATTTCAAATGAGTTTATTTCTTCTGATCAGCTTTCTTCCAGCTTTCGCAACCATACATAGAAATGGGAAATATGATGGCATGAACATTCCTAACATCAGTATATTTAGTTTATTCAATGATGCACCTTCGTGCTTCAGGAACTGGTCTAGTTCCTT
Source organism: Phrynosoma blainvillii (assembly GCA_026167975.1). Lineage (NCBI taxonomy): Eukaryota > Metazoa > Chordata > Lepidosauria > Squamata > Phrynosomatidae > Phrynosoma > Phrynosoma blainvillii. The sequence goes on along the minus strand of JANUYF010000002.1, from coordinate 54,268,779 downwards.
CATAGTTGCCCTTCCAAGTCTTAGTCTTCTTTTGATTTCTTAACTGTCATCTCCATTCTGATTAATTAGTGAGACAAGCTATGGAAAATATTTAACTGTTTCTATGCCTTTGCCATTTATTTCAAAGTTATGCAAATCATATGTGATCATTATTTTTGTTTTCTTAATATTCAACTGTAAACCTTCCTTTGCACTTTCTTCCTTGACTTTCTTTAGTTCTCTGTGGGCCTTTGCAGACTGCTAGAGATAATGCAAATTGAGTCCACTTTAACTGCCCTGGCTCAGTGCTAGGGAATCATGGGAATTGTATTTTTTTTTTTCTGAGACATTGAGCCTTCTCTGTCAGAGCTCTGGTGCCACAATAAACTACAGTTCCCATGATTCCCTAACACTGAGTCAAGGCAGTTAAAGTGGACTCAATTTGCACTATTTATGGCAGTCTGCAAAGGCCCTGTGTTAGAATTATGGTTATTTGTGGTTAAATCAGTTTAGCAGCAGCAGCAGCAGCAGCAGCAAGTGTGTACTCCACAGGTATAAACAGGATATATTGGTAGGTTAAAAGATACCTACTTTATTGTTACATCTACAGAAAGAACTAATTAATAGGGGGGGGGGGAAATACTTTGGTACAGAAGTCCCTAGATAGCTGACCCCCATGTATGTAAGTAGGAAGAAAAACATCTTTAGGAGCAAAGCCTGGTTTCTGTGTCTATGCTTAGTAAGAGAAGAGAGGAAAGTGTGCTAGCAAACGAAAAATCATAAAACTATTACCCCCAGGAAGAAACCCCCAGGAAAAGGAGGGGTATGGGAAGTGAAGTCTTCACAAGCAACACTGACCAAATAACCATAGAGATATACATCAGTGTTTCTGTGTAGAGCACCCCCTTCTCAAGGAAAACCTAGAACTACACACAAGCATTGATGCTAATACTCCAACACTCTGCTAGTAGTATGGTATCATCTGCATACCTTAAATAGTCGATGGTCCTTTCTCCAATTTTCACACCTCCTTTCTCTGAGTCTAATTCTGCTTTACCTATTGTAAATCCTGGTTTACCTATTGCTTTGCTATAGTTGTTGTTTCTCCTGCCCACTTTTCTTTTCCAGAAGAGAAATTGCCAAAATGCAGAAACCAATGGCCAACTATTAAAGGCAAAGGCAACAGCAAAACAAACAAACAAAACCCAACGAACACCTACTTCAGCTACTGATGATATCATAAATGACTATCTGAATAGCTCTTCCTTCTTGCCTTCAGGGATGCCAGAGTTACTATCCTCTCTTGGGTAGATATTGGATTTCAAAATTTGGAAGAAAAAAATTGTGATGGGTTAGAAAAAATAAATATTTTTGTAAATTAAAATTAAGAAGATGAGTTGCCCTTGATAACCTCATAACCACTGAATCAAGGGTTCCAAAGCCCTGCCTTGTCACCAGTCTCTAAGTATAGTCTTCATAGTTTGCTGTAGTCCCATTGGGGAAGAACTCTTGCCTCAAGCTTCATCTGTATAAATTTCATCTGACAAATAGTGGTGGACAGGTAAAATGTTTCCTCTTCCTTCGCCATCCCCTTTTCTTTTGTATTGGCATCTTTTTTATTGGTAACCCTATGGACAAGGATGGTCTTGTTTCCATTTATTTTATATAAACATTCCTGAAGAGTCTTGCAGTTGAAGATACCACACAGAGAGATAGAGGGAGAAGGGCAGAGAGAGAGGAGGAGAAAGAAAGAGAGTGGATCCTACAGAATGAGATTCACTTATCTCGAATTCCAAAATCCAAAATATTTCAAAATCCAAAACTTTTCTCATGGGTGCTGAGATAGTGACACCTTTGCTTTCTGATAGTTCAATGTACACAACCTTTGTTTCATGCACAAAATTATTGTAAAATACAGGATAAAATCACCTTCAGACTTGTGTATATTAAGGTGTACGTGAAGCACAAATATTTTTTTATTTTTTTATTTATTTTTTTTGTATTTAGATTTGAGTCTCGTCTCCAAACTAGCTCATTTTGTGCAAACACAAGTATTGCAAAATCCCAAACACCTCTGGTCCCAAGCATTTCGGATCAGGAAGACTTAAGGCCTTTGCAGACTGCCAGAAATAGTGCACATTAAATTGAGGCACTGCCCTGGCTCAGTGCTAGGGAATCATGGGAACTGTAATTTATTGTGGCACCAGAGCTCTCTGACAGAGAAGGCTCAATGTCCCAGAAAAAAATGCAATTCCCATGATTCCCTAGCACTGAGCCAGGGCAGTGCCTCAATTTAATGTGCACTATTTCTGGCAGTCTGCAAAGGCCCTCAACCTGTTGCTGATTTTGCCTCCCATCCCACAACTCCTCCTCAGTTCAGTTCTGCCAAACTGTTTAACTCAAACTCCCATCCTCCCCAGAGCAGCCTGCAAAGGAAATCGCAGGGAAGGAGAGGAAAAGCGAAGGGTTTAACAATGAAATGTTTTATGAAGGAGCAGGGGAAAAGAACTAAAAACTGCCTGTCAAAAAATCCCCATCAGCTTTCTGGCAAAAGCGGCCCAAGCGGGACTCCCAGGCCAGAAAGCCAAACAACGCAAAGAAAGCCCCCTTAGATCATTTTCTCTGGGCCTTCCTTACAGCCTTGGGAAGGGATCAATCCTTTGGAAATGTTGCCAGGAAAAGGAAAAAAGAAAAAAAAAATGATCCGGATTGGAATGCGACTAATCCTCTGGGTTCTTGTCAACTCTTTCCATAGAAGGAAGCCGATTTTTCAACCCAAAGATCCAGATCTCTCTTGGAGAGGGATTTATGTGAGTTCCTGAAGGCCATGGATTCATTCACTCCCTGCTTTTGGTTTCAAAATATGAGAACTTGCTACTTTCTCTCTATATATACCGACCTGGAGTGTACAAGAGATGCGTGCCAAGTTTGAATTTTGGCAGAGCCCCAGAGGACTTACCGGACAGCATTCCAGGGGAAGTCAATCGGATTGCTGCCCCAGTACTTTGTAGGTAGGTACACACACACACACACACGCACGCACACACAAGCACACAAGCACACAAGCACACATACCATAATCCTGTGCCTCTAGGCACGCCTGACTCTGAAATAAATTCGAATCCGGGGCGTACTAAAACATGGACAACTAATCCCCATGATTCTCTATGGGCAAATATTCTATGGGCAAGTATTCCCCATGATTCTCTATAGGCAAGTAATCCCCATGATTTCCTATGGGCAAATAATCCCCATGATTCTCTATGGGCAAGTATTCCCCATGATTCTCTATGGGCAAATATTCTCTAATGATTCTCTATGGGCAAGTAATCCCTATGTTTCCCTATGGGCAAGTAATCCCCATGATTTCCTTTGGACAACTAATCCCCATGTTTCCCTATGGGCAAGTATGATTCTCTATGGGCAAGTAATCCCCATGATTCTCTATGGGCAAGTATTCTGCAATGATTCTCTATGGGCAAGTATTTCCCATGATTCTCTATGGGCAAATATTATCCAATGATTCTCTGTGGGCACGTAATCCCCATGATTCTTTATAGGCAAGTAATCCCCATGATTTCCTATGGGCAACTAATCCCCATGTTTCCCTATGGGCAAGTAATCCCCATGATTCTCTATGTGTAAATAACCCCTACGATTCTCTATGGCAGGGGTAGGCAACCTTTCCCCTTTAAGGGCCGAGGGACTTCAGCTCCCAGAATCCCAGGAGCTATTGGCCAACATGGGACTATTGGCCAACATGGCTGAGGCTTCTGGGAGCTGAAGTCCCTTGGCCCTTAAAGGGGAAAGGTTGCCTACCCCTGCTCTATGGGCAAGTATTTCCCATGATTCTCTATGGGCAAATATTCTCCAATGATTCTCTATGGGCAAATAATCCCCATGATTCCCTATGGGCAAATAATCCCCATGTTTTTCTATGGGCAAATTTTCTCCAATGATTCTCTATGGGCAAGTATTACCCATGATTCTCTATGTGCAAATATTCTCCAGTGATTCTCTATGGGCAAGTATTCTCCAACGATTCTCTATGGGCAAGTATTTCCCATGATTCGCTACGGGCAAATAATCCCCATGATTTTCTATGGGCAAATTTTCTCCAATGATTCTCTATGGGCAAGTATGGTTTCTCTATGGGCAAGTACTGTCCTTTGTTTTAGCACATCCCCTCGAATCCAAGGTTTAGTGTCTAGGCACCCTTGTGAAAGAGCAAAGGCTGGGATCAAGCGGCTTGTGTGTCCGTGGAGTAAAGAACCCGCTCTGGGCTTTAGTACGAACAAGGGCTGTCCAAAGTGCTGTTGTAGCCCATTCTCCAAATTTGGTTCAGGATCTTCGCTATCCCCTTTCAAGTTCTGGCTGAAATCTGGATCAGGTATTCCCAGCCTCAGTGGTAATGGATCACCCTCAGCCTTACCCCGAGACTGAGATGAAATCCAAAATAAAAATCCAAAGAAATGTTGCTGGGTTGGAATCAGACGGATTTCCAGGCAAATAAATGGGGTTTTGGTGAGCCTTTTGAGAAGATCGCAGAGAAGAAGCAAAGCTTGGAAAGGTAACTCCTAGAATTTTCTAACAGGCGATTCTGAGAGTTGTAGTTTAAAAAAAAAAACTTTTCCAAGTTTTGGAAGGAGGCCGCAGACTGTCCATAAATACTCTAAAAATTGTTCCCAATTTTTATCGGTGCTAAACTCTGTACCTAGAAAAGACTAAGCATGAAACTATCTAGGAAACTAGGGGTATAACAACAAGGACATTACCTCACTGCTTACACGTTATTCCAGAAGATTACTACACACACACACCCCAAAAAAACCCAGGATCTGAAGCTTCATCCACACTGCAGAAATAACCCGGTTTGACACCGCTCTAACTGCCAGGGCTCAATGCTATGGAATTCTGGGGTTTGTAGTTGGTTATGGCCCCAGAGCTCCCCAGAATTCCCTAGCATTGAGCCCTGGCAGTTAGAGCGGTGTCAAACCGGGTTATTTCTGCAGTGTGGGTGGACTCTGAGACTCCGTGCCAAAGATTCTTTCACACAGAGCAGGACAAGGGTGCAATTTTCAGGAATACTTGTGTGTATCGTCCATTAAATGAATAGAAGAGGGGGGTTATTTTTTGGGGGGTGGGAAGTGGGATTATCCATTTTAATGCAAAATCCTAAATATGTGTATTCATAGGTAAGTCTCACAAAAGTTCAACGGATACCTTGGGCTGCCAAAATGAAAAAGGTCGGAGAGCAAATCAAACTGAAAGTCCAAACAAAGGACCAAAGTGAGGCAATCGCGCATCAGGAAAAGGACACAACTTTTTGGGAAAAGATGGCAATGCTGCGGAAAGCGGGAGGCAGTAGGAAATGAAGGAAAACACATTACAGATGAATAGACCCGATCAAGGAAGCCTTGACTTTGCAAGACCTGAGCAGACCCGTTTATAACCCGGTGTTTTGGAGATTTCTCATTCATAGGGTCGACAGGCATAGAAACCGACTTGACAGCAGGTAACAACAACACAACAATCCCTTGGACATGCTGGGATTTACCTACGTAAAACCACACCTGGAACTGCACTACAGGTGTGTCCTGCATCCCATCTTTTCGTCTTTTGCTTTATAATGTACAAGTGTGTACAAATGTACACACACACACACACACACACACACACACAGGCCTTCCTATGGATTATGCAGCCTAAGCACTACTGATCTCTTTTCGCCCTATAATAGGGTTGGTCCAGGCGGTAACCAGAGGTCCTCCTTTTCCAGGACACGCCCTACATTCCAACCTTCTGTCCAGGAGGAATTTCAAAGCGTCCTCCATCTGGAGCACAACTTAAGACGCATAGATGTCTATTTATAACAGTGGGCTCAGCTTTTAGTTGGGCACGTCCTACGTTTTTTCTGGAACGTCCTACATTTCGCAGGACCCTTTACGGTCATGACATCTGGTCGCCATAGGTTGGTCTGGTTTTGGAGGGAGCATTGCACCCTTCCTCAGGCATCCCTTGAAAATTAGGCCAACCTTTCTCTAAGAAGGGAGAAAAATAGTAATACTCCATAGACCTCATCCGGACAAAAGTTACTTCGGAGAGAATGGGAAACGCACAAAAGGATGGCTCCCATTTTCTCGCGTTTCGATGCTCCTTTTGCCAGAAAACACTCCCTTGGATTATGCTCTTTTTCACCCATTTCCATAGTCCTTTTGCATTCTGGTCCTCTCCCTGCTGCCAAGGAAGCAGATCCCCTTGAATTCAATCGAGTCAGAAGAAGAAGCAAAGTGGTGTAGTGGTGTCTGTGGGTGTGGGTGTGTATACATACATACACACACACACACACACACACACCCCACACTACTGTAGCCCAAAATATCTGGAGGAGGCCAGCCTACCTGTCCCAAAATAGTGAGACAATTTGGGAAGAACACTATAATATATGTGTGTGTATATATAAATTATAGTGTTCTTCTCAAATTGTGTGTGTGTGTGTGTGTATATATATATATATATATATATATTATAATGTTCTTCCCAAATTGTGTGTATACACACACACAATTTGGGAAGAACACTATAATATATGTGTGTGTATATATAAATTATAGTGTTCTTCTCAAATTGTGTGTGTGTGTGTGTATATATATATATATATATATTATAATGTTCTTCCCAAATTGTGTGTATACACACACACACACACACAATTTGGGAAGAACACTATAATATATATATATATATATATATATATACACACACACACAAAATTTGAGAAGAACACTATATACGGTATAATATATTAATTATAGTGTTCTTCCCAAATTGTGTGTGTTTGTGTGTGTGTGTATATATATATATATAGTGTTCTTCCCAAATTGTCTCACTAAAGTGAGACAGGCAGGCTGGTCTCTTCCAGATATTTTGGACTACAAGAGTGGTTTTCAAACTTTGGTCCTCCAAATGTTATGGACTTCATATATAGGTATATGTGTGTGTGTGTGTGTGTGTGTAATCCTGGGAAATGTAGTTTCTTGTGGCAGCAGAGCTCTCTGACAGAGAAGGCTACATGTCTCACAAACACTACAGTTCCCAGAATTCCCTAGCATTGAGCCAGAGCAGTTTAAAAAGTGGTCTCAAAACGGATTATTTCTGCAATGTGTTTTGGACCATAGTCTTTCAGTCGGTTCTACTGCCCCCTAAGTACAATACTACAGTACAACCCCGAGCCTAATATGAGCCAGCTCGGTATAATGTTTTGAGTGTTGGACTACGACTCTGGAGATCAGAGTTCGAATCCCGGCTCGGCCATGTAATCCCACTAGGTGACCTTAGCCAAGTCACATTCTCTCAGCCTCAGAGGATGGCACTGACAAGCAACTGTTTACGGTGAAATGTGAACCTCTTGCTCCGGTTCTATTAAACTCAGCACCTTTCTGCTCCAAACAGCGGAGGATCCCAATAACCAGAGAATTTAGTCCTAGATCTCTTGCTGAGTGTTGCTGAAGCATCTAAGAAGGTTTTTTTATACTTACCGTTTCATGAACCAGGAAAATCGAAGTACTGCTGTATTTCCATTTAAGCCCAGACAGGGACTTCAGCTATGAATGAACTAGTCTACCAAAAATAAATAAGGAATTTTCTTCGTCCGGCTTCATATATCAAACTTTCAAGGAAAAATATGTATGCTTTCTTTTCTCTGGAGAAAAAAAAATACCCACAAAAAACTCAATTTTTCAATACTATTGCTATGGCTCCTTTGTTATTAAGACGTTAAATATTAATATCCCTGCACATTATTGTTATTCGTAAACTATGTTATGTATAGTCCACTTGTTTTCCATCTCTGGGACTCATCCATGTTTTTTTTTTACTGAACAAGTATTTTGGGAGTGGAAACATCCACAAAGTTGCCACCTGGTATTATTTTTATTGGAGAGATAAAATAGCGCGATGGAAGCGAATGAGCTGCAAGCCAGTTAAAGCTGCAGTCCTGTATACGGAACACCCGAAAGTAAGTCCTGTTTAATTCAAGATTTATTTGGAAAAGGAAAATATCGGATTGCAGTATTAACCGGATGACAAGGTGACCTGTTTCTGAGATCTTACTTAAGCTCATGTGCCTTTATTCGGAAGTAACTCTCACTATGTTCAGTGGGATTTCTAGGGACTCGTTGAGGCTGCATCCACACTGGAGAAATAATCCGGTTTGACACCGCTTTAACCGGCCTGGCTCAATACTATGGAATGCTGGGAACTGTAGTTTGTGGTGGCCCTAGAGTGGCCATTTATATGCTGCCTTTCTCTCCGAAGGGACTCAAGGCGGCTCACAGGGGGAAAAAAAACATTTAAAATCTCCATAAAATTCAAAACAATTAAGTAGATCCATTAGAGTAGATCTATTAAATCAATAGAATTTACATTAGTGTTGATTGAAATAAAGTCAGCAGCTGGGACTTGCAGTTGTCCACCGATATATATATATATATATATACATACACACACACACACACACACACATATATATATATATATATATACACACACATATACACACACACACACACACACATATACACACACACACACACACACACATATATACACACACACACACCCTATATATATATATACACACACACACACACACATACACACACACACATATATATATACACACACACACATATATATATATATATCTACACACACACACACACACACACACATATATATATATATATACACACATATACACACACACACATATATTTATATACACACATACACACACACACACACACATATATATATATATATATACACACACAAGCAACTATGCCACACTGGCTCTCTATGCAATCCATTACTTAATACATAAACGTGTGTGTGTGTGTGTGTGTGTGTGTGTAGATATAGATAAAGATATATAGATATATAGTTTACATATTCCGTAATGGATTGCATAGAGAGCCAGTGTGCCATAGCGGTTTGAGTGTTGGACTGTGACTCTGGAGACCAGGGTTCAAATCCCGGCTTGGCCATGAAACCCACTGGGTGACATTTGACAAGTCACACTCTCTCAGCCTCAAGAGGATGGCAATGGCAAGCCTCCTCTGAACCAATCTTTGCCAAGGAATAATCGGAAAGGACTTGAAGACACACAATAACAGCAACAAAATAGATTCCATATTAGGTTTGCATAATTAATATTTAATTTTGCAGATGCCACATTTAGCATGAATATAGCCATTTTCGCCCTGGTACACGTGTCACCCTTGACTTCCTCTCTCTCTCTCTCTCTGTCCTATTGGTGTCAGCTGGAGCATCACGTGTTTCCTAGGCAATAACTTCCTCTCCTTTGAAGCATTTTCCCTTTTTTCCTCCCTTACTTCTTAAAAGACAACCACAGTATGACTAGATCTCTCCTCCTGTATCGACCAGATTCACACAACTCATTTCTGTCAAATGGAGGAAGTGGGTTTAAGTTGCTTTCCTTCTAGTCCACTCGAGGAAAACTGGTATGAAACCACGATATGTCGATCCATTGAAACAGGGTGACCAGGCACGTCCTACATTTCCAGGGCGCGTCCTACATTTCAAGCCTTCTGTCCAGGAGGACTTCCATAACCGTCCTCCATTGGGAGCATGGCTAAGAAGCATGGATGTACATGTATTTCTGTGAGTGTTTTGTAGCTTTTCTTTGGTTATGTCCTCCATTTTTCAGGAATGCCCTACAATTTGCGGTGCCTTGTCCTCCTTTGCGGTGAGGACATCTGGTCGCCCTGCATTGAAGCCAATGCCTCGCTCCTGTTATCCCTCTCTTGCAAAAGACAAAGGGATTTTGCAAACCTCGCACACGTCTTTCCAAGGCACTAGCCAACACAGATCGAACAGCTGCAGAAAGGAATATTCATAATTAAAATCCATCTCAGCATAAAACTTCAGTTTATTTATTTATTATTAATTTTGAAAAGTTTGACCACGATTCCCTGGCTGTTGTAGCAAACAACCCGCCACACAAGTAATATTAACCGGAGTCCAAAACACACTGCAGAAATAATCCGGTTTGAAAGCGCTTTAACTGCCCTGGCTCAGTGCTAGGGAATTCTGGGAATTGTAGTTTATGGTGGCATCAGAGCTCTGACAGAAGAGGCCAAATGCCTCACAAAACTAAGTTCTCAGCATCTTGCAAGGCATTTGGCCTTTTCTGTCAGAGAGCTCTGATGCCACAATAAACTACAATTCCCAGAATCCCCTAGCACTGAGCCAGGGCAATTAACCGGTCTCAAACTGGATTATCTCTGCGGTGTGTTTTGGGCCCTGGTCATAGTAACACTATAGTAATCTCGATGAAATTTATTTTCAAGGCTGCATCCACACTGCAGAAATAATCCAGTTTGACCCCACTTCAGCGGCCACGGCTCAGTGCTCTGGGATTCTTTGCTCTGGTGCCACAACAAACTGCAATTCCCAGAATTCCATAGCTATTTCAGTTAAAGTGGTGTCAAATCGGACTATGCAGTGTGAATGCAACCCCAATGTCCTAATCCAACGCTCCAACCATTATACCACGCTGTCTGAACCATTACAGAAGCGGAGCTCTGGTGCCGCAGCAAACTATACATCCCAGAATTCCGTAGCATTGAGCCAGAGCAGTTCAAGTGGTGTCAAACCGGATTATTTCTGCAGTGTGGATGCAGCCGTATAAGATTGCAACTCCTAAACGTATCCATCCTAAATGTAAACCTCTATTTGGGTCCCATCCAACCTTCATGGGACTCCAGTGTGACGCCTTCAGGCAACAACAGATCCGACTTGGATCCGAAACAACTTCTTTGCGAGCATTTGTGTTAGCCGAGAAATAATCCTGTTTATGCACAAAGTCATAACAACACCCCCCCCCCCAAAAAAGCCACCCGAGCATGATTATGTTTTTTAAATGCCTGCTTAAATAAATATGGCTGCCACAACGTCTGTCGGAGAGTTCTGGTGCCCCCAACAAACTACAAACCCCAGAATTCCGTAGCATGGAGCCAGAGCAGTTCAAGTGGGGTCAAACCGGATTGTTTCTGCAGTGTGGATGCAGCCCCAGTGTCCTAAGTCGTCCAACGCTCAACCCATTACACCACGCTTCTAGGAGAAAGGCGGCATACAAATGAAATAAATAAAAGAAATATCTAAACCATTGCAACCCTGTTATTGTTGTTGTTGTTGTTGTTGCGTGCCATTATTGCTCTCGCTGTTAACATTTCCCTCTTCCTCTCCTTTTTGTCTTTAATGTATTTGTCACTTGTTGTTCATCTGTTATTTTAGATATGTTTTAAACGATGATTGTTTAATTGTATTTTAGGGCTGGGCTGGGCTTTTGTGAGACGGGAGTGTATGTTTCATCATCATGTAAGCCGCCTCGGTTGTGTTGCACAGAGAGGCGGGATACAAATAAATTATTATTATTATTATTATTATTATTATTATTATTATTATTATTATTATTATTATTATTATTATTATTATGCAATCTCTGCCTTCCTTCCTACCTTCTAATTCCGACCCAGAGGAAAGGGCCTATACAGACTGCTAGAAATAATCCATTTTGAGGCCACTTTAACTGTCCTGGCTCAGTGCTAGGGAATCATGGGAACTGTAGTTTATTGTGGCACCAGGGCTCTCTGACAGAGAAGGCTCAATGTCTCAGAAAAAACTACAGTTCCCATGATTCCCTAGCATTGAGCCAAGGCAGTTAAAGTGGTCTCAAACTGGATTATTTCTGGCAGTCTGTACAGGCCCACTAGTGATCCAGGAAAGCTCACACTTCAACCCACGTGTGACTTTTTTAAGGTGCCCCAAAATGCTTTGTTGGCCCCTCCAGGTCCCCCAAGAGAAACCCAGGGCAATGAAGGGCTGGAGGCCTGGAGGGGAGGAAGGAGGTGCTCCATCCATCATCCCCTGCTTCTTTCTGCCCAGAGGGATCTCCTCCTCCTCCTCCGGCTTCATTCATTCACTGCAGAGCCAGAGTCAGAGCCAGAGCCTCCCTCCCTGGAGACCCTCTCCATCTGCCCCCAGAAATCCGGATTCAGCTCCGAGAGGAAGAGTTGGAGCCGAAAGGCCGGCCTCCCGGTTCGCTCGGCAGGGAGGAAAACAAGTCCAATGGGGTTGACAAAGGCATTCAGCCTTTCAGGGGCTGAAGCAGAAGGATAGGCAAAGGAGGGGACACACAGATGGGTGTGCATTATGGGTGTGTGTGGGTGTGCATTGCTATATATATATATACACACATCCGTTGTACATCCGTCTACCCCAACCAGTTCACACACGCATACACACATAGGTGCGAGTGTGTGTATGTATACACCCACTCACCCACCCATATATATATATATATATATATATGCACATGCACACACAGATATATCTGGTATGTGTGTATATATATATATGTATATATATATGTGTGTGTGTGTGTGTGTGCGCGCGTGTGTGTAAATATATATATATATATATATATGCATGCACACACATATATATATATCTATATGTATATGTGTGTGTATATATATATATATATATATATGTATATATGTGTGTGTGTGTGTGTGTGTGTGAATATATACACACACACACACACCATGATAGGTTCGCCTTAGGGTCACCATAAGTCATATATATATATATATATGCACGCACACACATATATATATATCTATATGTATATGTGTGTGTATATATATATATATATATATATATATGTATATATGTGTGTGTGTGTGTGAATATATATATATACACACACACCATGATAGGTTGGCCTTAGGGTCACCATAAGTCCAAACGACTTGAAGGCACACAACATCAACACAGAAAGATAGATGATAGATAGATAGATAGATAGATAGTGTGTATCTACATATACATGTGTGTATGTATGTATGTGTATACACATACATACATATACATGTGTGTAGGTGTGTGTACATGTATACACACACATACATACATACATGCATACATGTATACATACATGTATATGCAGATACATCTATCTATCTATCTATCTATCATCTATCTATCTATATTTCTGTGTCATTGTTGTGTGCCTTCGAGTCGTTTCCGACTTATGGTGACCCTAAGGCCAACCTATCATGGGGTTTTCTGGGGCTGAGAGTATGTGACTCTCCCAAGGTCATCCACTGGATTTCCATGGTCAAGAGGGGAATCGAAACTCAATCTCCAGAGTCCGAATCTTATGCTCAAACCACTATGCCACTCTGCCCCTCATACACACACACACACACACACACACACGAAAACATAGATCTTCTGAATGTGCTTTTAATAATGTTATTGTATTTTAATGTGTTTTTAATCATTTTAACTGAATGTTTTAATTGGATTGATTGTTTAATGCTTTTAAAACCTTCTCACCAGATTAGCTATTGTATTTCCATTTATATTCTAAGCCGCTTTGGGTCCCATAGCAGGGGGAAGTTGGGATATAAATCAAATAAATAAGATTTAAATTAAATTAATTTATTCCCAGCTTTGTGCGTGTCTATGCAAGGTTCCAGCATTAAGGATCTACATGATTTCTATCCAGTGTGTTCTTCAGGAGGATCACTGGGAAGTAAACCCTCTTCAATTGCTGTGGATTTTTTCCACCTTGGAAGAACACTTCCACTGGGAACAATGGCCTTTTCTTCTAAGTCAGTATTATTTCAGTCTCACATACTGTGGTGTGTATTTTCTTGAAAGAGCACAGGCACTCACAACAACCCTGCGAAGCAGATTAAACTGAAGTACCAAACCAAGACCACACTGTGTGTAGGGATTTGAACCTGAGTCTCCTTGTCCTATGTCAATTATGTTTAAAATTATATACATTATATAATACCATAGTGTGTGTGTGTGTGTGTGTACACTATAGTATAAATATATACTATATTTATAAACAGTATATTCTATATTTATATAGAATATAAAATTATATACATTAAGGATCAAGACTGTTGATACTGAATGGTGCAAGACAACATTTTTGACTAGCACCACATTTAAGAAAGATTGTACTTAACACCCTCAGCATTATTTTCATACCACGTCCTTAAAAGCACCTGTCTCTCAAGTATACAACTAATTTAAACATGTTATTCTATTTAAACTTACATATTTCTAAACCTTTTGAGCCTTGCTACTCACAAATATGAGGGTCTGAATTTGGTTATATGCCAGGGTGTAGCTATGGGGAGAGTCAAAATGAGGGCATTGTCCCCCAGATTAAAAAATTCTGCTGCCCCATTAAATTTTCTGCCAGTCCGCAAATTTCTAGCAAGCAGAGAGAGAAAGATTGAAAACCTTTCACACCTAGAACTCTTCCATTGGTTTTGTTCACATTGCCAGCTCCTTTGCTTTGTGGATGCCTAATCCACAGTGTCAAAGGCTCGACTGCAGTTTTAAGTTGCTGCAATGCTACTTGGAGATAAGTGTGTGTGTGTGTGTGTGTGTGTTACTTGGGGAGAAAATGCTACTTGGGTATATCTATATCTATATCTATATCTATATCTATCTGTCTATCTATCTATCTGGAGGTGTGGTAGACAGCTCAGTAAAAATGTCAGTTCAATGTGCATCAGCAGTGAAAGGGGCAAAGTATGTTAGGAATTATTCACAATTTAGCGACTAAAAATAAACCTGCCAGTCTTTTCAGGCCTCCTTCCTAATATTACAACTCAGGGTCATCCAGTGAGGGTCCCTAGTTGTCAGCAGGTGGAATTCAGAAAGAAGAAGGATATCCCACCTCCCCAAGATTAAGCGAGGAATATATTTCAATTAGGGGTATGGAAGTGGTGAGTAGGGCTTTTTAAAGGTCTTCAAAGCCACAGCCGTGTTAGTCTGTAGGATCAGTATGTAGAGAGATTTTGTAGCACCTCTGAGACTCCCTGAGAGAAAGATGTTGGCAGCATGAGCTTTTTGTAGACTTAAATCTACCTCCTGACCAAATGCATATGAGGAAGTAATGCAGAAATAAACCAGTATGAGATTGCTTTAACTGCCTTGGCTCAATGCTAGGCAATTCTAGGAACTGTAGTTTTAAGAGACATTGAGCCTTCCCTGTCAGGCAGCTCTGTGCCACAATAAACTACAATTCCCAGGAGTATCTGGCACTGAGGGCCTTTGCAGACTGCCAGAAATAGTGCAAATTGAGTCCACTTTAAATTGAGGCACTGACCTGGCTCAGTGCTAGGGAATCATGGGAACTGTATTTTTTTCTGAGACATTGAGCCTTCTCTGTCAGAGAGCTCTGGTGCTACAATAAATTACAGTTCCCATGATTCCCTAGCCCTGAGCCAGGGCAGTGCCTCAATTTAAAGTGGACTCAATTTGCACTATTTCTGGCAGTCTGCAAAGGCCCTGAGTCAGGGCAGTTAAAACAGTCTCAGACTGGATTATTTCTTAAGTCTAGGAAAGCGCATGCTGCCAACTTCTTTCTTTCAGTTAGTCTCAAGGTGCTACAAGATCTCCCTGTATCTTGACAAATGGGTTTGCTATCTTCTAATTAACCCCAATATCCAGAATCTAGGTAGAAGTCCCACGCTTGTTACAAACAACAGTACAAACAGGCAAAAGGCAATAATGTCAAGCTGCCTCTAGAAAAAGAAAACCTGTCAAGAAAATCAAGAAGAAGAAGAAGAAGAAGAAAGACTTGAAGGCAGACAACAACAACATAGAAACCAAACCCTATTAAAGCATAGGCATAGACAGCACCCAGGCAATTGAACCCCCCTTCAACAACAAACCAAAGGTCTTCCTGGCTGAAAAGCTCTATGCCTTCAATTTGGAGGACAACAGGGAGGAAAGCCCACCTTGGCCAAAGAGATCCAAACCCTGGGAGCAGCCACTAAAAAGGCCCTTTATGCTCTCTCCACCAGCCTTGTCTCTGATGGCCCCAGTGGGAGGCAATGGGTTTTATACCAAGGCACACTGAATGCTGAGAGACATCCAGGGAAAGGGCAGTGACCTCTCTCTGGCTCCTTTCAGAAAGAAGAGCTGGGATTAGGCAGGCCTTGGCTCCGGCAGTCAGGGATTTTCATGTTCGTTTATGAAAGGCCTTTAGAATCCTGTTCCTTTTCATTAGAATCTAATGGAATTAATTTCCAGGCATTTATGTTGGGGTGGGGGTAACCTGAAGCACTTCCACCAAACACCACCCCTTGGGGGAAAAAAAAATATTTCCACTCAGAATGGAAACAAATTTACATGGAAGGAAGTCTCCCTAAATCCAGGCAGTTTGCCACTCAGAAAGGGTTGCAGACTGCCAGAAATAGTGCAAATTGAGTCCACTTTTAGGGTTAGGATTAGTGCTAGGGAATCATGGGAATTGTGTTGTTTTTTTCCTGAGTCATTGAGCCTTCCCTGTCAGAGAGCTCTGGTGCCACAATAAACTACAGTTCCCATGATTCCCTAACCCTAAACCTAAAAATGGACTCTCACACTATTTAAGGCCCTTTTGTTGACAAGAGAGCTGGGAAATGTTCCTTTGGAGAAGGATAATTCCCAGACACTATGGTCAGTTCTGGTGCTGCAACAAACTACACATCCCAGAATTCCCTAGCATGGAGCCATGGCAGTTAAAGTGGTGTCCAACCGGATTATTTCTGCAGTGCGGATGCAGCCTGAGGCTGAGGTCCAAGAAAGCTGATTTCTTGTCCATTTCCAGGTTGAATGAATGCATGGCACTGGATAAAGCCCTAGATGACACAGGTCCAGGCTGTCTGACAGATGGGATCTCCACCTGCCCAGGTTTTGAGTTCTTCTGGAGAAGTTAGTCTGGTGCCCTCCTTTCCATCCTTCCCTAGGCAAGTGAAGACTTTTGTTTTGTTTTGTTTTGTTTTGTAGGACTTTGAGAACTGATTGCTTAGGCGGGTTTGGGTGAGAAAATTTTTAATAAAACCATGGATCCTATGTTTGTTCTTTTACTCTTTTAACAGGCAGGCTCTGGATCATTTCTAAATATAAGAATTGTTTGTTGTTGTTGTGTGCCTTCAAGTCATTTCCGACATGTGGCAACCCTAAGGCGGTATCATGGGGTTTTCTTGCAAGATTTGTTCAGAGGAAGTTTGCCATTGCCTTCCCCGAGGCTGAGAGCATGTGACTTTCCCAAGGTCACCCAGTGGGTTTCCAGGGCCGAGCGGGGATTCGAACCCTGGTCTCCAGAGTCCTAGTCCAACACTCAAACCACTAAGCCACGCTGCCTCTCTGATGCATGAATTTTATTTTAAAATTTGCAGGAGGTGAACCCAGAGCCAGGGTGGAGTCGTGGTTTGAGCCTTGGACTACGGATCTGGAGACCATGGAAACCCACTACGTGATAGGTTACCCTTAAGATCGCCATAAATCCGAAGCGACACACAACAACAAACGACACACAACAACAACATGACGAGGACGGGAACGAAGCCCGGCTGGCCTTGAGAGAGGCGGTGTGGTTTGGACTACGACTCTGGAAACCAGGGTTCAAATCCTGCTCTGCCATGGAAACCCACTGGGTGACCTTGGACAAGTCACACTGTCTCAGCCTAGGAGCAAGGAAAGGGGAAAACCCCTCTGGACAAAGCAGGCCAAGAAAACCATATAAGGTGGTTATAGGGCGAAAACTATAGGCAAGGGCAAACCTCGTCTGGACAAAGCAGGCTAAGAAAAAGATTATTATTATTATTATTATTATTATTATTATTGTTGTTATTATCTCGCCCCTCTGCTTTGCAATCGGGACGGCGTACAACAAATTAAAAACAACATCACAAGTTAAAATAAACCAAGAATCCCCTTCCCTAACCCACCCACCCCTTAAAAATATATTAAACTATTAGTAAGTTAAAATACAAGAGAACCACAAGGCATCGCAGAATGTAGGACAACCAAGGAAAACGTAGGACTTTACACAACTTTTAAAAAAAAACTTAAAAAGCACTCATATAAACACAAACTCATGCTTCTTGGTGATGCTCCAAGTGGAGGACATTTTGAAATCCCTCCTGGACAAGAGGCTGAAAGGTAGGACAGGTCCTGGAAAAGGAGGACGTCTGGTCCCCCTGCGATCGGGTAGCCTTAGCTCATTCGAAATGGAAACGACTCGAAGGGCACACTAACACCAACAATAATCTGAAGCTTCCACTTTATGTGTTCTAACTTTTGGAAGCCCTCGAGAAATATATATTTTTCTGGGGGGGGGATATATATTTTTAAAAAATCAATATATAACCCAAATAAAGGGAGAGGGGAGAGAAAAGGGAGCTGTCGGGAAGAGGAGGAGGTTGTGGGTGCTGCACAAAGGGAGCCTATATATATATATATATATATATATATATATATATATATATATGGGCAACTTCTCCCTGCCTCACCGACCTTTGCGTGCGAGCCTTGGCTCATCCTTCCTCTCTTCTTCCCCAGGCAGATCTTTCCATTCTCTGGTGGCAGACCCCCCTCCCCGCTCTCTCTCGCTTTGAACCCGCATCAGACACCCCCTGAACCCTCCCCACCCACCCACTTCTTCTCCAATGGCCCTTGGCTTTCCTAAGACCAGGCTGACCAGACATCCTCACCGCAAAGGAGGACAAGGCAACGCAAAATGGAGGACAGTCCAGGGGTAATAATAATAATAATAATAATAATAATAATAATAATAATAATGATGATGATGTAGTAAGGACGTCCCCAAAAGGAAAGCACAAAACACTTAGGGCCTTTGCAGACTGCCAGAAATGGTGCAAATTGAGTCCACTTTAAATTGAGGCACTGCCCTGGCTCAGTGCTAGGGAATCATGGGAACTGTAATTTATTGTGGCACCAGAGCTCTCTGACAGAGAAGGCTCAATGTCTTAGAAAAAAAATACAATTCCCATGATTCCCTAGCACTGAGCCAGGGCAGTGCCTCAATTTAAAGTGGACTCAATTTGCACTATATCTGGCAGTCTGCAAAGGCCCTTAGAAATCCGTGCTCCTTGGCCTCCATCTTCAGGATGGAGGACGTTTGGACATTCCTCCTGGACAGAGGGTTGGAATATAGGGCCATGAACGAAATAAAAGCTACAAACACTTACGAATGTATGCTCCTTGGCCATTCATAAAATGGAGGACGTTTGGACATTCCTCCTGGACAGAGAGTTGAAATGTAGGGCCTTGAGTAAATAAAAGCTACAAACACTTGCAAATTCATGCTCCTTGGCCATGCTCAAAATGGAGGATGTTTGGACATTCCTCCTGGGCAGAGGGTTGGAATAGAGAACATGCCCAAAGAAAAGTTGAAAATATTTATTAAATCATGCTTCCTGACCATGCTCAAAATGGAGGACGTTTGGACATTCCTCCTGGACAGAAAGTTGAAATGTAGGGCCATGAACCAAATAAAAGCTACAAACACTTACAAATGTATGCTCCTTGGCCATGCTCAAATGGAGGACATTTTGAAAGTTTATCAAAGGTTGTATTTAACACCCTCGCCATCATTTTCACACCACGAGCTAAAAATCACCTCTTTCTCAAACATACAAATACTGTTTAAAAAAAAAAAAAAAAAAGGGGGGGGGTCTATTTAAATTTTAAATATTTCAAAATCTTTTGAGCCTTGCTGTGAAACTTCCTCACTACCTAACATGCAAATATTGAAATGTAGGACATGAGAAAAGAAAAGTTAGCAATACTTATAAATTCATGCTTCTTGGCCATGCTCAAAATGGAGGACGTTTTGACATTCCTCCTAGACAGAGGGTTGAAATGGAGGACATGACCAAATAAAAGCGGAACCACTTATAAAATTAATGTTTCTTGACCATGCTTAAAATGGAGGACATTTTGACATTCCTCCTGGACAGAGGGTTGAAATGGAGAACATGACCAAAGAAAAGTGGAAACACTTATAAAATTAATGTTTCTTTAATGTATTTTATAATTGCAATTTATTTCCGCAAATTGTACTCTATGATGTCTCATCTTTTGTAATTTTTAATTTAATAAAATTAAAAAAAAAATTAATGTTTCTTGACCATGCTTAAAATGGAGGACATTTTGACATTTCTCCTGGGCAGAGGGTTGAAATGCAGGGCCATGACCAAAGAAAAGCTGAAAACATTTATAAATCCATGCTTCCTGGCCATGCTCAAAATGAAGGACGATTTGACATTCCACCTGCACAGAAGGTGGAAATGTAGGACATGCCCTGGAGAAAGGAGGACGTCTGGTCAGCCTGATCCCAAGGCTTTGAAGGGACGGTGGGAGGAGAAGGTTCAAGTCCTCAGAGAAACCAGAGAGGCCCTTTGCTTTGGTTTCCTCTGGAGGAGGCAGGATGGCTCCGAAGGGGAGCTGGACTCCCAAAGGAAAGAGATCCAGCAAGAAGAAAGAGCCAGAGGCATCTGCCAAAGAGGAGTGCAGCTGAAAGCCATATAAATAAATAAACCATGGGCAAGGCTTGGGCTTCCCTCTCCGTCTGTCTGTGAGCCTAAGCAGACTGCCAGAAATAGTGCACATTAAATTGAGGCACTGCCCTGGCTCAGTGCTAGGGAATCATGGGAACTGTAATTTATTGTGGCACCAGAGCTCTCTGACAGAGAAGGCTCAATGTCCCAGAAAAAAATACAGTTCCCATGACTCCCTAGCA
The DNA here is from genome assembly GCA_026167975.1 of Phrynosoma blainvillii. Lineage (NCBI taxonomy): Eukaryota > Metazoa > Chordata > Lepidosauria > Squamata > Phrynosomatidae > Phrynosoma > Phrynosoma blainvillii. The sequence goes on along the minus strand of JANUYF010000002.1, from coordinate 54,248,144 downwards.
CTGAGCCAGGACAGTGCCTCAATTTAATGTGCACTATTTCTGGCAGTCTGCAAAGGCCTTCAGTCTCCATGCCCTGGCCCTCAGTTGCACGCATCCTCCTGGGTTGGTGCTTTTAAAACTTGCATTTAATAATAATAATAATAATAATAATAATAAGTAAGCCGCCTTTTACTACAGAGAAAACCGAATAATGTGATGTTTATTCCTAGGGAGACCATTCGTTTTTCTCATAAGTCAGTGGAAGAGCTTCCACTCAAGCATTTATTTCCAAGTCGGAGCTACTGCGACAAGGTAATTCAAAGATATAGCCCTCTAAGGGCCTTTGCAGACTGCCAGAAATAGTGCAAATTGAGCCCACTTTAAGGGTTAGGGTTAGTGCTAGGGAATCATGGGAATTGTTTTTTTTCTGAGACATTGAGCCTTCTCTGTCAGAGAGCTCTGGTGCCACAATAAAATACAGTTCCCATGATTCCCTAACCCTTAAAGTGGACTCAATTTGCACTATTTCTGGCAGTCTGCAAAGGCCAATAGTTTCTGGAAAATCAGTATGCAGAAGAATCTTGTAGCAGCTTTGAGAATAACAAAAAGGAAGAAGTTAGTAGCATGAGCCTACTTCCTCAGACTTAAAAAAAAAAACCAACCCAAAACCCTCCAAAAACACGCATGCATCTGAGGAAGTAGGCTGAAGTCTAGGAAGGCTCATGCTACCAACGTCTTTCTTTCTGTTAGTCTCAAAGATGTACAACATACAAAACCCTCCAAAAACACACATCTCCAAAACATGCATGTACCTGAGGAAGTAGGCTGAGGTCTAGGAAAGCACATGCTACCAACGTCTTTCTTTCTGTTAGTCTCAAAGGTGATACAAAATACAAAACCCTCCAAAAACACGCATCTCCAAAACATGCATGCATCTGAGAAAGTAGGCTGAGGTCTAGGAAAGGTCATACTGCCAACTCTTTTCTATGTGTTAGGGGGGTTGCAGACTGCCAGAAATAGTGCAAATTGAGTCCACTTTTAGGGTTACAGTTAGTGCTAGGGAATCATGGGAATTGGTTTTTTTTTTTTCTGGGATATTGAGTCTTCTCTGTCAGAGAGTTCTGGTGCCACAATAAAATACAGTTCCCATGATTCCCTAACCCTAACCCTAAAAGTGGACTCAATTTGCACTATTTCTGGCAGTCTGCAACCCCTCTTAGTCTCAAAGGTGATACAAGATACAAAACCCTCCAAAAACACGCATCTCCAAAACATGCATGCATCTGAGGAAGTAGGCTGAGGTCTAGGAAAGCTCAAAGCTCATGCTACCAACTCCTTTCTTTCTGTGAGTCTCAAAGGTGATACAAGATCCTTTTGCAGTCTCAAGTTTTCCCCATTCATCCATGGAAGCCCACTGCATGACTTTGAGTCAATCATGTTCCCTCCGCCTCGGAGGAAAGAAAGCAAAGGCAAATCCACTCTGAATAAATATTGCCCAAAAAGTCCCGTGACAGGTTCGCCATAAGTCGGAAAGGACGGGAAGGAACACAACAAGGACAACTAAAGTCGAGAGCGACTGTGTCAAATGGGAATTGCACAAGTGCTCTCAGCAACCCTTTGGCAATTGAGTCAAGGACCCCATTCTAGTCCGGACTAGCAACTGGATTTAGGCCTTAGTTTGCTCCTGGATGAAAAGATTAAAAGAAAATTATATCCATTCTCACTCAAGCCCAGGTGGATCCCAGAAGAAAGCCAGGATCATCAACAACAATCATCACTGTCAGGATCAGTCTCACCACCATATTTATTAGGTTTTGTAATTGCCACATCTTCGAGAGAGATAATAATAATTATCATGAGTGATGATTATCATTATCAAGGAGGAAGAGGAAGAGGAAGAGGTTGTTCACAATCAGATCTTATTCTGCCTAAGCTTTTTCTCTGTGGCAAACTGCTTTCCAAATTGGAGCGTTTAGTTTAGTTGGGGATAGTTGGGGATAGTAACCATCAAAATCAATCACAATAAGAAGTGGTGGGAAGAAATATATATATATATACTGCAATAAGAAGTGGTGGGAAGGAATATATATAAGGAATTTTTTAGAGTTTCAAATTGGAGCGTTTCATAGTTGGGGATAGGAACCATCAAAATCAACTGCAATAAGAAGTGGTGGGAAGGAATATATATATATATATATATATATATATATTTCTTCCCACCACATCTTATTGCGGTTGATTTTGATGGTTATATATATATATTTAAAGAGAGTAAGGGCCTTTGCAGACTGCCAGAAATAGTGCAAACTGAGTCCACTTTAACTGCCCTGACTCAGTGTTAGGGAATGATGGGAACTGTAGTTTATTGTGGCACCAGAGCTCTCTGACAGAGAAGGCTCAATGTCTCAGAAAAAAATACAGTTCCCATGATTCCCTAGCACTGAGCCAGGACAGTTAAAGTGGACTCAATTTGAACTATTTCTAGCAGTCTGCAAAGGTCCTAAGTTCCAGCTCCATGGAGGCCTAGGCTGGTGGTGCTGATCCCTTTCAATGATCGTGCACCAAGGATCAGGATCACCAAAAATCCCTGTGTAGTTGTGTCCCCTGAGGAACTGCCAGTCAGAAGCGTGGTGGCCTTATATGTAGCCTGCTTTGCATTTGCTTAATATGATCTTATAATTTTTCTCTTCCCTTTGATATATTAATTGTATGGTGTAAACAATTTTACAATATTTCATTTAGGTCATTTTCTTCATGGTAGTCCCATTGCGAAAAGTTTTATGAATTGGTCTTATTATTCACTGATTTGGTGCTTTTACTGTTTCATTCTATTCCTTTGTAAAAACAAAAACAAAAAACACAAGGGCACACACAAAATTAAATTTTAAAAACCCACCCACAATTAATAATAGGTTGCCTGCCAGTCTTAAGCCCTCCCGCCTTAAAAACCATTCTGGAGGCCCTGTCTAGGCAAACAGCACAGGACTGAAAATGAATCTGAAAAGATGCATCTACTTTTAGGAATCCTAGTGCAAGGGGGGAGATCATAATAAATCAAATAACCAAATAAAAAATAATGAAGTCTGTATTCTGAGTAAAGCCATGAACTATGAGGAGCTTGAGAAGGGGGGGCTCAAGTAGTAAACCATACAACACAAACAGGGAACATATTGGCTTTTAAATAAAAAGGAAAAGAAAAGAAAAGAAAAGAAAAGAGGAAGACAAACTACCTATCCCAGAATTCCATAGCATGGAGCCATGGCAGTACAAATGGTATCAAACCGGATTATTTCTCCAATGTGGAGGCAGACTTCTGAGTCTCCCTTGAGGCGGGATGGAGATCTTGAGGCATGAGACCCTCTCATGATCACAGAAGCCTTGAAAAAGACAGTTTCCCCCAAGTTGCTGGAATTGAGGAGGGGCTCAAACAGAGAAAAAAACCTGCCTGGTTTTTTGGAAGGGTGGTGGCAAAAGCAATAAAATAAAATCCCCTTGGGAAATGTTTTGCTTGCAAAAGAAAGTATTTCCCTGGGGAAAGCGGGGAAAACCAGGGCCACACAACACAATTCAAGTGTATCTGAAATGGTTGGATGTTGGTAATCCATCTCTGGTGCCAAGCAGCTGGAATGGAAATAAAGCCTCTTCCTAGGTTGCTTGAGATTGTGGTTGGGTGCCTTCAATTCGTTTCTGACTCCTGGCGAGCCTCTCACAGGGTTTTCTTGGCCAGATTTGCTCAGAGAAGGTTTATTATTATTATTATTATTATTATTATTATTATTTATTTATATCATTTTTATGCTGCCCCTTTCCCAAAAAGGGACCCAAGATAAAAACACTTTAAAAACATATTTTAAATATATATATAAGATCAAAAACATACAAAAGTTTAAAAATACATAATCTAAAACAGAGGTTGGCCATTATCTTCCCCTGAGGCTGAGAGCATGTGACTTGCCCAAGGTCACCCAGTGGGTTTAGAGCTGTCTGTCTTTCTATTTATCCATTCAGAGAGTGGTTTTATTTTCATTCAGGGTGCTTGGGACCAGAGCTGGATATTTATTTATTTATTTTCATGGAACTTGTGGCTCACAGTAGGATGATGATGATGATGATGATGATGATGATGATGATGATGATGATGATTATTCCATAGCATTATTATTATTATTATTGCGCTTTCCACCAAAAAAAAAAAACATGTTTTGCCCATAAAGAGGAAAACATTCCAAATTTGCAAGACAGGACCTGGTTTTCCCCAGCAATGGGTCACAGGCACTCCAGATCAAATCTGTTCCAAACATGTCTATGTTCCTGCATTGCAGAAAAGGGGTTGGCAGTCATTTTTCATGCCCAGTTCATATTTGTGTTTCATACTAAGCAACAACAAAAGGCCCAGATCTGTTTGGTAGCCCCAAGTAGAGCAGATCCATTAGATCAATAGACTGAGCAGAAGGGTTGACTTTTAAAGAGTTCCCCTCCATTCAATGGGTTGGGACTAACTACTAGATTTGGGTGCCAGCAGGGAAATGAAGGCATTGCCACCACCCCCCAGAAGAATTTTGTCCCCTGCAAGGAAATTTTCCTTCTGTCCCCAGATTTCTAGCATTTCAGAGAGAGAGACTGAAAATAGTTCACATCTAGAACTTGTACACTTTCTGTGTTCCCATTCCTTTCCCTGTCTCTTTGCTTTGGATGCCTCAATTGTATTTCGAAAGGCTCAAGTGAAGTTAAAGGTTATTGCAATGCTAAAAGTGTCAGGCCTGAAGGAAAATTTTGGAGTGTGTGTGTGTGTAAAATTCTTATTTGAGGGCACAGTCCCATCATTTTACTCCCTTTTAGTTACCCCCTTGGGTGCCAGTATCCTATTTGGATGCCCTCAGCAGCTTAGAAGAGTGGTCTTTCGGGTCCATTTGCAAATTAAAGCACACTTTCTGTTAATATTCTTTGTTCCAGCAAAGTGGCCTAAGCTAATGCTTTGGAAATACTTTTTTATTTTATTTTATTTTATTTTTTCATTTTACAAAACACTAAACTTAACTAGGAATACTTTTCTGGGCTCAGGGAGACAAGACTCTAAGGAAGAAGTTCCTCGCAGTACCTCAAAGAGTTGCAGGTTTTTACTCAAAGAGTTGTGGGCTTTAACTCAAAGAGTTGTAGGTATTTATTTTTACTTTACTCTTTTGCTCTTCAAAGATTTGTAGGTTTTTACTATGGTGGGGAGGGGGGGGGGAAGAAAAACCAGAACATAAAAGATGGGTTAAGGAATTTACTTCTTCAGTACCTGAAAGAGTTGTAGGTTTTTACTCAAAGAGTTGTAGGTATTTATTTTTAACTTTACTTTTTTTTACTCTTCAAAGAGTTGCAGGTTTTTACTGGGGGGGGGGGGAAGATGGAGAGAGTAACCAGCAAATAAAAACTTGGTTGATGAATTTATCTTTCGATTTATCTTGTGAGCCGCCTTGGGTCCCTTTTGGGGGAGAAAGGCGGCATTTTTTTAAAAAATGAAATTAATAAGTAAATAAATACCTCAAAGAGTTGTCACTTTTTTTACTTTTCGTGGGTCAAAGGGCCTTTGCAGACTGCCAGAAATAGTGCAAATTGAGTCCACTTTAAGGGTTAGTGTTAGTGCTAGGGAATCATGGGAATTGTTTTTTTCTCTCTGAGACATTGAGCCTTCTCTGTCAGAAAGCTCTGGTGCCACAATAAAATACAGTTCCCATGATTCCCTAGCACTGAGCCAGGGCAGTTAAAGTGGACTCAATTTGCACTATTTCTAGCAGTCTGCAAAGGCCCAAAATCAAATTAACCTTGCTGGTCTTGCAAGTGCCAAGACTCTGGTTGCGTCCGCAGTGCAGGACTAATCCGGTTTGAGGCCGCTTTAACTGCTATGGCATTCTGGGAACCAACCAACGACCATTCCCAGAATGCCATCGCCTTGAGCCAGGGCAGTTAAAGCGGCCTCAAACCGGATTATCCTTGCAGTGCGGATGCATTCTCTCTTCCTGTCCTAAACAGGGGCTACCAGGGCCCTTTTACAAAGAGGATTTGTGGCTTGTGAGGCTCCGTGTGTGGCATCGGCCCAAGCCCCCCTTGCCCCCCACGGAGCTCCCTTCCCCTTCCCAGGTTCAATCCATCCTTCGATGAAAGCCCCCCTAAAAGAAGCCCTGGCTTTTTGTGTGGTCCTCCTGGGGGCCAGGGATGGCAACCAACAGGAGCTCTTCCTTGGACAAGCGGCCCCCTCCTCATTCAGTCTTCCTAGCCATAGTCTCTCAAGCCTATGGGGGGGGGATATTTGGGAGTGGGGGGGGAGAAAGAAACCAGAAAATAAAAGATGCGTTAATGAATCCCCACTTTGTAGTTGGAAGAGAAAAGAGGAGGAGGAGGAGGAGGAGGAGGAAGAGGAGGAAGAGGAAGGAGGAGGAAGGAGGAGGAAGGAAGGGGGGGGGGAGAAGGGTTTGACACCATTCCCCCCCCGTCAGGTTTTTGAGGGTCGGAGGGCCTAGCGGTGGGGGCTTGATCCTTGCCCCTAGATCTCCCTTGGCTGGGCCTTCAAAGCGCAAGGGCCCCCATTTGCCTGCCAGTGGGGAGCCCCCCTTGTCCTCCCTTCAAAGCCGCCTCCTCGGCCTTTGTTCGCAGCAGCACCTGCTCGGGACAGCCCTTTTTCGGGGGCTTCCTGGCCCCCACAGCCAGCGTGGCACAGTGGTTGGTTTGAGCGTTGGAGTACGGCTCTGGGTTCGAATCCCAGCTTGGCCATGGAACCCACCGGGGGAGACCTTAGGCAAGCCACTTTCCCTCAACCTCAGAGGACAGAATCATCGACTCACAACAGCTGGAAGAGACCTCAAGGGCCATATAGTCCAACCTCCTGCCATGCAGGAACACAGAACCAAGGCACCCCCGAGAGATGGCCATCTAGCCTCTGTTGAAAGACCTCCAAAGAAGGAGACTCCGGCCAACACAGCTAGCTGCCCCTGCACTCTCCCACCAAGTGTCTTCCACTGTCGATCAGCTCTTATTGTCGGGAAGTGCCTCCTAATGTTGAGGTGGAATCTCTTTTCTTGTAGCTTGCATCCATTTTTCCAGGTCCTATTCTCTGGAGCAGCAGAAAACAAGTTTGCTCCATCCCCAATATGGCATCCCTTCAAATATTTAAACAGGGCTATCATATCACCACTTAACCTTCTCTTCTCCAGGCTAAACATCCCCAGCTCCCTAAGTTGCTCCTCATAAGCCATGCTTTCCAGACCATGGATGGCCAGGGCAAACCTCCTCTGGACAAAGCTTGCCAAGAAAACCTCATGGTAGGGTCACTTTAGGCTCGCCATAAGTCGGGAATGATTTGAAGGCACACAACAACAACAACAACAGCAACAACACTGGCCCAGGCCAGAGGATCCAGGAGGACAGAGAAGGACTTATGGGGCAGCCCAGTTGCCCTCAGGGATCCACCAAGTGCCAGGCCCACATAAGGCCAGAGCAGGGTGACCAGATGTCCTTAACCACAAAGGAGGACCAGGCACCTCCAAATGGAGGGACATGACCAAAGAAAACCCCAAAACACTCCTATGAATATGCTTCTTAGTCCTACTCCAATGGGAGGACATTTTGGAATCCTTCCTGGACAGAAGGTTGAAATGTAGGACGCGTCCCGGGAAAGGAGGACGTCTGGTCACCCTGGGCCAGAGTTCAGAGCTGGAACAGCAGAACAAGCCTCGGTCCAGATCCCACACCTTAAGACAAATGTAGAAGGAATGAGACTTTTGGTACTTTAGAGCGGAGCTGAAATTTTGTGGAATTACCAAAGCCTCGCAACATGCAACATCAAAATGTAGGCTTTGTTTATTCTATAGGTTACATCAGTGGCACTGATATAAAATATACTTATGAGGTGCTGTCAAAAACTGCTTGCTATTGCAATATCAGCCAGGGCTCAGGTTCGACTCAGGCTTGCATCCTTCCAACTTCGCTAAAATTAGTACCCAACTTTTTGGGAGCAATTAGTTTACAGTTGTAACCGCTTAGAGACTGCAGAACGCTGTATGAAGCGGTATATAAATGAAGCTGCTATTGCTATAGCTGCTGTTGCACGTCTTCCATAAGATCTTGACAAATATAGAGGGCCCTTGGTCTCTGCTGGGGTTTGGTTCCAGGACCTCCAGCCATAAATACCCAAATCCGTGGATGCTCAAGTCCCATTGCAGACAATGGCATAGTAAAAGAGTGTCCCTTATATAAAAATGGCAAAATCAAGGTTTCCTTTTGGGAATTTATATATTTCTTTAAAAAATATATTTTTCAAACCTTGGATGAGTGGATTAAAAAAAAAGAATCGGTGGCTATGGAGGGCCGCCTGTATATTTAACTAGAGAGACGGAAAGGAGAGTTTCTTTCTACCTTTGGAATAGGATTTCCCCTTAGGAAAGAAACCCCAATATCCTCAGCCACAATATTGAGCCCAGATCGTTACATTTTGCACTTCCCTCCTCTCTCCTCTCCTCACTATTCCTGATATCAAGAAGCAAACCGATGCGCAAACTCACCCTCCAGAAAACAGAGTTAGTTGGAAGGACTTTTCCAGGCACAATCTTCTAGAGATGGGACAGGGAAGGGGAGCAAGGATTAGAATATGGCGGTATTCTGCGTTTTTCGGAAAAATGACTTCGCATCTGTCCATACAGAGACTTCTGGACCCTTCAATCGGCCATCGTCAAAAAGGAGGTGAAGAGGCTGTCTTTGGTAAAGTTGGTTCCCCTTGCCTCAAACATTCAAAGAAACATCGTTTGGAAAACAGTGTCGCTGAAATAAATGGAACTTGTTCTGATCTTGGAAGCTAAGCAGGATCAGCCCTGGTTAGTCCTTGGATGGGAGACCGCCAAGGAATAACAGGTGCTGGAAGCTATATTTCAGAGACAAAACCTCCAGCATTAGTCTCTGACTCTGGAGACCAGGGTTCCAATCCTTTTAAACCCACTGGGTGACCTTGCCCAAGTCACACACTGTCTCAACCTCAGAGGATAGCAATGGTAAACCCTTTCTCAAAAAATTTGCCAAGAAAACCCCTCGATAGGGGTTTTCTTAGGATGGCCTTAAAGTCACCATAAGTCAGCAACGATTTGAAGGCACACAACAAAGAACAACAACAATAACGACTAGCAAAACCACCTCTGAGTATTCATTGTCTATGAAAAAAAACCTATAAAAATGCAGGGAGTTATCATAAGCGGACAGGCAACTTGAAGGCACATATATACACACAAAGGCGTTTAGGCCTGGCATGTTAAACTGTCAGGAAAATGAATTTTATAATATAACTTCTGGTGTGTGGGTGAGAGGGTCGTTTCATGTTGGATACCTCGGATTGATTTTTTTGTTTTTTAGTGGAGACCCCCAAAACACAGATCTGGAAGTCAGTTGTCTTGAGATCAGGGCGATTAACACTTCTCAATGAACGATGTTAAAATTGAGGCATCGCTTCCATGTTTTCCTGGTCGGCACCTGCTCCTTCTGGAGAAAAACCACATTTTTCACTAGATTATTTTAAACGTGGCGCATCTCAGATGTTAGACTAACAACACATGAAACAACCATTGCAACTTTCCTCTTTAGAGGATTTGTCAAATATATTGTTGTTCGACTTATGGCGACCCTATCATGGGGTTTTCTTGGCAAATATCTTCAGAGAGGGTTTGCCATGACCATCCTATATTGTTGCATTTTTTCCCCTGAGCTTATAATAACCGCATCAATTAAAGAAACTGTAACTTGAACTATCTATTCCTGCTTTAAAACACAGGCACATACCTGAACACGACGAACATTCATAAAACAGGTTAGTAAATCACAGTATATAACAAAGTACTCTATTTTCTCCTGACATTAGGTAAAGGAATGAAGTGGGAATATTGTGTTCATTTTCACAAAAGGGAAAAATGTGAGTTGGTCTCGAAAACCACATTTATTCCACCAACATTATGGTTGGATCTCCACATTAATTCCACTATCACTGTCCCTAAAAATGTCATTTAATGTCCCTAAAAACATCAAGGCGAATTTTGCAAAGTCAAAGTGAAATACAGGGTCATAAAACTGAAAGGAATCTCCCCCATCTCTTCTCCAGATTATTTTTTTTAAAGTAGCACTTCGGTCCTCATAACATTTGCTAGGAGAGGAAATCCCTTATATTTGAAATGAAACTTATTTCACAATTAATAATAGCTGGGCCTAACGCTGGCCTGAAATATCAGCAATCCTGCTTTTTATCAAGACTTTCCCACAGTTTAAAAGGCTCCCAGGAATAATCTCAGACCAGTTTCCCAACCCTTCACACATTTCAAAGCAAAATGAGAAACAATCAATGCCTGTCTGCAGCCGAACATAACTCGTTTCCCATTTAATACAATCGTTTCTATTTCATTATCTATATACAGAATAGGCGCCTCGGATTCTAGAGTGAATAGCTTGCAAGATACTCTTTGCAACATCTCTGTTCAAAAACACACACACAAAACAACCCTAAAACACAGGGAAAAATCCCTTGCCTCATGTGCTGCCTTTGTGGAAATCCACAGACAAACGCCATGCTGCCGCAATGTCAATAACTCTGTAAAAAAACTGTCAAAATAATCTACATTTATTTCATTCAAATACAAAACGTTGCACTCATAGAGGAAGATCGTAGTCTCCAAAGGCTGAATTTACCAGAACAGTTTAGTTTTCTTTGGTTACTTTTTTTCTTTTTTGCTCTGGTTTGATTTTTGTTTAATTAGAAGACCTGGAAAATCATATTTTCACCATTTGATAGGGAAGGATCCAAAAATATTAACTGACCTGGCTCAATGCTAGGGAATTCTGGAAACCGCAGTTTTGTGAGACATTTAGCCTTCTCTGTCAGAGAGCTCTGGTGCCACAACAATTCCCTAGCAATGAGCCAGGGCAGTTTAAAGCGGTCTCAAACTGGATTATTTCTGCAGTGCGTTTTGGGCCAACAATTCAGCTAATAGGATCCAGAATATAAGCCGATCACATGTAACTAGAGATCCAGTCTGGTTGATTCCTTCTGAACTCCCCAGTAAGTATTTTCAAGATGACAATGA